>CM076093.1:7925705-12925705 GCA_038088585.1 Chrysina gloriosa
GTTTAATGGGAGAAAGAAAATGTAACTAGAAATAAAATTATTAATTATTATAAAAAGCATCGATTAAAAGATAGGAAAGCATTATAAACGTTCAGCACATACATTCAACACTTTCACATCACAAGAATTCCTAATAACCACTGGATATAAATAACCAAGGATACCTAGACATTAACAATACAGGTTTCTATAACAACGTTACGTTAAGGATGAACTGAAGTCATGGTGAATTAAAACTTTTCGTTATCTGGACAACGGAGAGATAATGTAGTGTAGTCCGGGTTTCCGAAAAAATAAAAAGTTGTTTGGTTAACGACGAAGAAAATTGACAAGATAGTTAAGTCAACAAAAAAGTTTAAAATGTATTTGGACCAAAAGGGTTTTAAAGGAAGTACCAGTGAATAAAAGAACCTTACAACACCGGAGAAGAAAGAATTTAAAAAGGAAAGAATCATTTCATGTTAGTTACATATTAGCCACTAAATAATTTGGAAAGAAAATGGAATAACTGCTCCCTAAAGTAATTCGATATCTTCGGTCAAAGATCATTGATTTACACCTACGTTTCCTCTGACGCTAATATATTAAAGTTTTCGCATTGGATTTCCCAAGTTGGGCGCCAACTGAATACCCCTTGATTTACGGACTCTATCTTTTGAGCGATAGGAAGAAGTTTCACGAAAGACGAGAAAGACATATGATAGGGAATTCTAAAATACACAAGCTGACGTTATGTGTTTGATACCGCTAAATTGTATCTACCTAGTAGTTGTATTACCTTCGAAACTTCTCTTTTCTACTATCTTTGTTGGGAAACGAAAGAAATCAAGCAAATACGTTAGTGTTTGTTAGCATAAATACATAAATTATCTCCATTCGCAATAAAATGAATTATATCCTTCCTTCGAACATTTAAATTAAATACAGTCGAAGTCAAATATTCCAGATAGATTTATCGCTTGACCGGTACAGATTCAGGTCATCTCACGTTCAGCAGTTTTCGGATAAATCGAGTCGACCATCCTTTGTCGTGTTGTAGAAGGATCACCGTTCGTATTCGCCATGTACGAAATAACCCCGGGGCGACTACCATCACAGGGACTCGGCTATTGTTACCGCGATGCAGTCGTTTCGTTCCGTCGGAAAACGACCGAAAAAAGAGTAAAAGGAAAAAGAAAAGCGCCAGACGTCGAAGCAGAACTTCGTAAAGTATAATTAAATTAAGTGCACAGAACCAGGCGCTGCTTTGCATGCACCGATATAAATAATTAATTTCCTTAATTTTTCCGATAGACAAACAGTTTGGTTGCACGGAATAAAAACATATTCTCTGTGGAAACGTTAAACCTTTTCACTGGCTGAATGTTACAAATTGAAGTGATATTTTCGGTCGTAAGTTCTCATTTTGTTTTTCTATCTAATTTGTTTGTAGATAGATTAGAAACAAATGGTTTACGAAACAATAATCACCTTCAAATCGCAAATAGATCAGAAAGTCTACTAACATCGATCTAGGAAAATATCAGACTCAATTTGTTAGAAGTAAATCGCTAACGAAGTAGTTGCCAAGAAAACGTTCTACAATTAATTACTGTAACATGGTTGAAATTTATTTCTAGTTCATAAATCAAATTAATGCACAAGTAGAGTAGTAAGGTCACTATTGAAAATAAAATTACTGGTACGTCCGTAACAGCTGGAGCAGCCAACGGAACTCGCCACGCGCCTCTCTGATGTGATACATTAACATCTCCCGGGTGGCAAAGCAATTCAAATTCGTGTACATTCATCGATTATTGGCTGCTCCAGCTGTTAGGACTATGCTGGGATGACACGATTATCTTACCCTAGTCATGAGGGTACATTATTATACAGTCTGTCCCAGGATTGATGTTATAAGAGATGTGATGGACTAAAAATGTTAGAATTTTAATTTAAAATTGTGGGATTAAGCTTGGTGTGAATAGAATTTTGAGAATATTTTCAGTTATTACAAAACAAGTCGGCTTTAACGGTGAAGCGAAAACTATTTTCTTTTCAGGTAATGTGCCCTTTTGGTTCATGATATGTCAAAATGTTACTAAGAAAAGTTGTTCAAAATGGCTCTATACCAAATTTTAGGAAGATTTACCTACTGTTATTAACACGTCATTTTTAGATTAAACAAAATAAATTATTTATATAGTATTTATTCACAAATTAAACTTATAAAACGTAATAATATCAGAGATCTACAATAAACTTATTAAAAGTAACTGCCAGCGATGTCTGAATTCGCGTGAAATAAGGAAAACAATGGGAGGTCAGGAAAACGTAATCGTTGACTAATTTGAAGTACTGTCAAATTACAATCTATAATATCACTTAGTTACAAATTCAATTAATGCTAGATTACGTTAATGTTACGGTAGAGAATTTACGATGTTCAGTGTTATGGGCTCGGACAAATTACACTAACAATAAGAGAAGTGGTGCAGCAGTTTAACGAGATATTTCTCAACAGCACCCTTACACGAACACACCTTATGCGAATCTTGCAACTGGCAACGCCCTCAACGATAAGAAAGAAAACAAGAAATATGACGTAAACGATGTCGCAACTATTGTTGCTGTGGATTTGGTGGAAGAACATCTTAAACCATTATTGAGGGAACGTGCACGTAATCTTAATGTTAGTAAATCGGAATTACAAAGAATTTATAAAACAAACAAGGTAAAGGCATTCAAACCAAAATTTGCGCACACTATCGAAGAAGGTGATGAAGACCGTAAATTATTATTTTGTCTAACTATCGGGGAGAAATGTATCATGAAGAAAGAAATTTTTATAAAAACGTATTTTCAGATGAAGCAACTTTTACTACAAATGGCGTTGTTTCCTCTCAAAATTGTTGCTATTGGTCTACAAAAATTCAAACATTCGGATCAATTGTAGACGATTGCATTACCAAAAAGTGAATATATGGTGTGCCTTTTCCTATCATTTGGACATTATTGGACCTTTCTTCATAGAGGGATGGTTAAATCAGAATGTTTATGTACAGATACTTGAAAGATTCAGGGAAGAGTACTTACATCACTTGCTGCTGACAGAAAGACAAGCAATGTATTTCCAATAGGACGGATAGCTTGCACATTTGACAACACGCGTAGCTGAATGGACAAATTTGGTGTTTAGGGAAAAGTGAATAGTTAGAAATGGTCCGATTGCGTGGCCTTCAAGGTCGCCCGACCTCGCAATATTAGAATTTTCTTATGGGGTCGCCTCAAACAACTGGTTTATTCTCAACCAATACCCTACAATAGAGAGATACTAAATAAAAGGAAAACAGCGTACAGCAAATTCGTAACAGTTCCAGACAATTCAGACATCGCATAGAAAAGTGTGTACAAAATGGCGACAGTTGTTTTGAATAAATAACATTATTACATTATGTGCAACCATGTTATTACTTTTTGTAAATTTAATTTTTGAGTAAATACACACAATTTATTTTGTTTAATCTAAAAAATGACGTTTTAATCAAAGTAGGTAAATCTTCCTGAAATTTTGTATAGAACCATAATCTCTCATTCTGAACAACTTTTCTTGACATACCATGAACAAAACGGGTTCTGAAAACAAAATAGTTTTCGCTTAGTCGTTAAGGCCGACTCGTTTTTCAAAAACTGAAAATATGCTTCAAGTTCTATTCGTACCAAACAGAATTTAATCTCACAATTTTAAATTAAAATTCAAAAATCCAATCCGTTTCAGGTCTTGTAACATCAATCCTGGTACACACTCTATATGTGTTAATGCTATAACATTTTAATAAATACAAATCGATTCCGAAATTTAATATGTTAACTGCCATACGACCCGCCGGTTATAATGTACCTATGTAGTTACTATATGGTTTGCAATTAAAGTGTTAAATAACATTCATTGATGAACTTACATAATGCATCAGTTTACCCAGCATAATTTCATGCTTACAGTAAAGTATTCTGATTTATCAAGAGTGCAATTTCGGTTAAAGTAGTGAATTTATTAATTCTCTTCTGTTTGAATTCCAAGATCGAAATTTTAAACTCATTTGCGATCATACATTTATCATCATAACGACTCTGGAACAAAATGAAAATTACTGTTATCATTTAAAGAGATTTCTAACAATTTCCACCAATTATCCGTGGAAAAGGATATATGTATGCAGTAATGGTCAACGATAACGATATAATTAGTAACACGTCCGCACGACATTGCCTGATTTCCACTTTAATTCTATCCTAGATCTGTGTGTA
Organism: Chrysina gloriosa; assembly: GCA_038088585.1. Lineage (NCBI taxonomy): Eukaryota > Metazoa > Arthropoda > Insecta > Coleoptera > Scarabaeidae > Chrysina > Chrysina gloriosa. The sequence continues at coordinate 7,929,993 of CM076093.1, forward strand.
ATATGTGGCGAAGGGCGGTCGCAAGCTATCGTGTTATTGATGAAACCGGGAATAGAAATGAGTGAGTTTACACGAACGGTCACAAAATAAATGTACAAGTCCGATCTGATTAGTGGGCGATCTCAATCATTAATCACAACTACCTCAATCGTATTTTATTAGCCGACGACAATTTATTCATCACACGCGTGTGGGCGATATATTTTACGCCTTGTCTACCTATCCACCGAAAGAATTAATTGCCGCCAGCAGAACAACACACAATATTGATCACTGGTTCAAAATCATTCATCTTTTTTAATGTTCGTTCTGAATTTTCTGAAAAAACACTGGAGACTGGTACTCTAATCATTAATGGGACATATTTACAATAATTACGTTTTCGAGGACTGCCACCTACAATACGAACTGGAATTTCAAATCTCCGCTTCATGACAAGTATGCAAAAACAACTCGTAACTCTAAATCTATCACAAAGTATATGTAGATCCAGTTGTGGCTCTACACTTCAATATTTCATCATCATAACGTTTTGAAAAATATATGTACACCTTTAGGAGATTTATTTCGTTACTTCAATGTAATTATCACTCCTACTAACGCAAAAACAATTCATTATTTCATAATGATTCATACTTTGATTTAAAAAATCTACATAAGTACAAAATGACAGAATATCTTTTCCCATACCATATCCCTTTCTCTAATGCATGGTGTTGAACAGTGTTATCCTTATTTTTGTTGATTGATGGTGATTACAAGGACTTTGGTATTGCTATTTACACCATATCACATCGGTAAATTCCACACGAAGCAATTATTTAATTGAATCTGTTGACACGAGTTTTGCTAACCACGAAACAAGCATTTTCAAACCGTTTCTTACCGAATGAATTGTGATTTCTTAAATTCTATTCATACAAATTAAATATCACAAGATGTAAACATACTATTCCGAGAAGATACACCCAGGTTGTCTCAAAAATCATAAATAAAGTCCTCCTTATGTTGACGTACGTGTCCCTTCTCTGAACAAACTTATTATTTATTAATTACACATGCGTAAGGCAAATTACCTGCTTATACAACAGATCGAAAAGTGTCGAGCCATTGATCGGACCGGCACCTTTATTTAGATCAGTGTTTCTCAACGGGGGCGATATCACCCCGATGTGGGCGTTTTTGGTGATGTTGGAGGGGAGGCAATCAGTAGCTATTGATTCACACATTTTATTTATCAGTTTTAAATTCTCGATTTTTATGTAGAGCTTTAGTTTGATTTTTTCCCAACTGTTTTTGGACGTTTTATCGAGTAATCATTGTATGATCTTTTTAATATAACCTAATTCTTTTCTAAACCTACATTTTGTAAGTGAAAAGTTGAGTAACTTATTGACTAGGAAATTAATGAATGATATCTTTTACTGCGTGCAATTGAGCACTTTTAATGTCGAATACTGCAGAAATATCGTCTACAAATTCACACTCTCGGGAAATAATAATAGAGAGGACTTTATTTATAAGTTTGAGATGACGTAGGTGTCTTTTCTCGGAGTAATATTTTCAGCCCTTGTATGTACCATCACGGACTTTGGTTATGTCCGGTCTTTTGAGGTACATCCAGTGCTCCTTTTATTGTATCGGTTTTAGCGTCAAACAAATTTCGGACATACACCCAGCCTTGTATGTTCGAAATTTGCTTGATGCTAAAACCGATACACTAACAGGAGCACAGGCTGTACCTCAAAAGACCGGACATAAGCAATGTCCGTGATGGTACAAACGTATGAACCTTGGTGGTAGAGTGGATACTTAGTTTGCAGGAATAGAATCCGACGCTCTACCAGGGCAGCAGGAGATACTGAAAAAGAAAAATGAATAGAATTTAAGTGACGATTCATTCGATAAGAGACGGTTTGAAGATCGTTGGTAACAGCTATCTAGAAACATGATTGTGTGGTGAGTTTATCAATGTGATATGGTGCTACTTTTGTTATTAAAGATAGTTTAGAGTTTTTATTATTATTATTATTATTATTATGCCATATTAGAGCGTAGCTGATGCACAGGAATCTCTTTGATTTGTGTTTGCACAGACCCAAACGTTGCTTCGAAATCGTTATTCGATTGAGTTTATTATTCATGGTGAACAAACGCGACTATTATTGTGCCAAAAATATTTTTGTGTCCATATTTTCCTGCAATATTCTAAACACAGCTCCGTACGAGATGCCTATAGCATCTAGAATTTTCATCACTTTTGATCAGCTATCAAAAGAATGATACTGTATACATCGTTGACCATTTCTTTTTAGCCATCCCAATTGGACGGGCTGTGTACGTACTCCTCATCGGAAACGGATTATCGACCGCGTTTAAATTTATTTAGGTAATATCCCGTGGTTTTAGTCGACGGTGTAATTTGTGATTTGCTAGTCCGTTTTCCATCAAATTAAAAAGAAACTGATCACTATATCTATATATATATCGCTATTGTTTGTTTTTATGGTAGCACAAAACATGCATACAAACAAGCTGCTTTCAAAACAAAATTAATCGATAAATTCGTCTGAAATTGGCAACAGGATTCAGCGAAACAAAGACATTGAAATTTTACGCCGACAGCGTCACGTTAAATACGAGTATTTAATGATTCATCCTGGTAAGTGTCCATTATCTAACGTTTGCGACGTTATAGGATACTATTGCTTTGTTTACTGTTTCTACTGCACTTCATTCACTCATAGTACATAATAATCTGTTCTTCCTTGTTTCATTGGCCTAATATCAACCAACTTATTCTCTTTGCTAATTTTGTGATCATGGTGGAAGGAGGACATTAGCATGACACTTCTACCTTTTCTCGGTATTTCACAAATATTATTTAGATTTTGTACGAAAAATTTTTAAGTTGGTATGTTAGCAACATTTCTTCGTAGAAATTATTAAACGGTCGACAAAACGGAGACAAAATTTTTAAAATTCTCATCATATATTCTCCGAGACTGTATCGACCTCCCTCCTTTTCTGCAAAAACTATTTTTACTAACTTGCCATGTATTTCGTTTTTCAGCCCACAAAGGTAGGCAAATTAATCCGATATTCAAAAGCCTTTACTTGGTTACTGAGAAGAAAGCCAACATTACCGCCAAAAATAAAATTATGCTATGCGAAACAATAGTAATGCCTATTTTAATCTGCGGCGTAGAACTACAGGGGCGTGCCAAGAAATCGAGCATCAAAACCGTACAGAGATGTCAGCCACAAATCCTTACAACTGCAGTAAGTATGATTGGTATGTGTTTAACCAGACACTACACAACCATTTTAACCTCTGGTATCAAATAGTTAGAGGGTCTTTGAGAAAATAGAAAGTAACAAATGTTAAAAGTTATAATCTTCTACAAACTCACTCGCGAAGGCCTTGTTGTTCAACCAATATATCAAAATATTACATATTTTAGTCAATTGATCTGAAATATAGTATTAGGAAATTCTTTCGCCGGGAAAATTCTCATATAAATTATACGTTGGAATCTATAAATTGATTGATTTTAGATCACCCCAAAAGAAAATGTGTGAAGGCGTTAGATGACAGAGCCCTGATGGATAATTCACATCGCCGCTTTTCACGCAAATTATCGATCATTTCGTCACATATTGGCTCATTACGCTGTGTTGTTAAAACAACCTACCATAAATGTTAATATCATCCAAGGTGGATCACAAATGTTGGTATTCCTCACTCTAATCCGTACCAAACGGTGAGTTTTTGCGGATGTAATAGAGTATCCAAATCGAATTGTAGATAATTTTCTGCCCATATTCCACAATTTTGTTTGTTGACATACCCATTTAACCAAAATGTCCTTCGTCGCTGAATATATTTCTTGGCCAAAATAAGTATCCATTTTGATATATTTTAGGGCACAATCTGCAAACGTACGGTAACTGTAATGGTCATTTGGCTTGAGCGGCTGAATTAACTGGATCTTGCGCTGCTTGCGGCGCTGTTTGATCGCGTACTGGGCCAGTTGACCCAAATTTTCAAATGAGGTAGCAAATATAATGTTCGATTGAACGATTATACTGACCCTAACTTTCACGTAACACGTGGTAAGTGAGGCCTGTAGAACGCAATATTTTGTAAAATCGCTAAGCAACTTTGATGCATTCTTGAGTTGTGTACCTTTCCATGATGGATTATCAAACATACTGAAGATTCCTGTAAAATCGAATGTCAAAAAGTTCGTAGGGGTTCCATTCCATTGGGCAAAACTTTATTTAGATATCATATGAATTCTTCAATGCACAAACAACAAGATGCTGAAGCGCATAAAGGAGATAAACAGAACACTACTTGCCAAAGCCAATATTGCTAAATAGCGCCCGAAGAAACCTCGTTAGTTCAGAGACTAGCAGGAAAACCTAAAGATTACAATGATCTAATCCCGGAAACAATTTTAGTGACTGACTCTGGCCGTGGAAGCCTTCAATTTCGTAAAAGTTACGATGGTATGATGACTCAATTGACACGTTAGCGTTATACTTCGTATTTCTATAACTTTTTAAATATCCTTTCTACAACTTGCAGGTCAATCAAACAACAACTCTAGAGTTAATAGCTATATTTATTTTACTTTATTTTATTTACTTAGTGTGAGTATGTAATGCATCTTATATAATACTTCATTTAATCTTTTTTTTCTGTTGTACTTATTTTCAATTTTGGTTGTCTCTTAATTACATGTATGTATATATACATATATATATATATATGTGTGTGTATATATATATATATATATATACATATATATAAATGGATCGTGGTTTGTTCGGATGCATAAAACTTGAAAACGACTGAACCAAATTGGAGACTTCCTTCTGCAATTTTGTTCGTAATTGCCACGCGAAGGTTTAGGAAAAAGAAAACTGTTGAAACATTTAAAAATTAAGGAAAAAAAACGACGGCATTTGGTAGGTTAGGTTATGACAGTTGTCATGGTACGCGCAAAGACAATTAAGGTTATGACATTTGTGATTGTGCGCGCATGAATAATTGTTGTAATAATGTCATAATAGAAGCAAAGTCAGCAATATCCATCACAGTCTTATTTACAATGCCGCGAGAACAAATCTTTCAAGTGCAATTAGACTGCGGAATATTTCGAATCAATCCAATGCAGATGAAGAAGAAATTGCACGAGAGAGGAGTGACTTCGTGTTTCACAAACACCAGAACAAAGAGAGACTATACGTGAAACGGCTCGATTGGCAATGAGAAATCGTCGAGCAGAACACAGAAATCAACAACGTCGAGCCGCGAGAAGAAATACTTCAAGTGTTAATTTGAATCGAGGAGCGTTTCAATACGATTCCACAGCTCGCACCCTTTCGTTAGAATTGGCCCTATGGAGGTTGTGTGCGTCCATTATGGCGCATTGAAGCTCGCTGGAGAAACGCCTGGATTGTGCTGTCTCAGTGGAAAGGTTAAATTGCCATTGTTGCCCCACCACCTGAGCCACTGCTTTCATTGCTTCATAGCAAAGCTCAAGAATCACGACATTTTCTTTCGAACGTTTAAAGGTACAACGCATGTTTCCAAATGACTTCAATTGGAGCAAATATTATTGAAGAACGCGGATTCAGTCCGACATTCAAGGTAATGTTTGTTAATAAGAGAGTAACCTTTATTTTTGGTAATCATAAATCACTAATTATCACTTTCCTTTCGACTATATAGATACAAGGACAAATTCACCATAGAATTGGATCATTGCAGCCGGTTGAAGATGCACAGCATAAAATTGTTACAAATTTACTTCATGGCCAATATGCAGGACCAACTTGATCGGCGTCAATCGATCAATAACGCAATGAAAAGAGAAATTCTTTAAGATTTTCGGCAAATATTTCATGAACATCATGCATTGATACGGTTGTTAAAAACGGCGTTGGATCGCATGCCAAGTGATGACTATAAAGTCGTGATCAGAGCAAATAAACGCCCCGCTGCAACACACGAACGACAATTAAGACAGTTGAAGTCGCAAAATGTAGTATATCACAGAGATAATCGTCACGAGTGCAACTGAATGGGCAAATAGTTTGGTTTACATCCAATAAAGCAAATACTTTGCTCCCAAGTGAATTTGCCCCTTTTTGAACTTTTATTCAACTTAATTAATTTTATCTTAATATAAACAAGTTAATAAAACTCTGGTAATAACTTAAGACATCTGTTAATTCTAAGGCTGTACGAAGTTTGCCGGGTCAGCTAGTATATACTATGTCCCCGGATTGAGTTTACAATAGGTATGATTGACCAAAAATTTTCAAATTGGAATTTCATATTTTGGGATTCCGCCCTGCTTAGTGTGAAACTTATTTTTAGTTTACATTCGATTTTTAAAGTCAAGTGGGCCTTTACAGCTGAGCAAATACTATCTTGTTCCGTTCACAGTACGCCAAAGTGTTATTAAGAAAAGTTGTTCGGAATGAAAAGCTATGGTGTTATACAAATTTTCAGAATGATCGGCCTACTTTGATAAAATCCTGTATTGGTCAGTTTCCTTTTGTGTCAACTTCATTTTCAACTTCGTTTCTCAAGATATGATTGCAGTTTCAATTGCAGATTTGTTTCTTTAAAGTCAAGCTGACACAAAATTGAAAATGAAGTTAACTCAAAAGGAAACTGACCAATACTGGATTTTATCAAAGTAGACCGATTATTCTGAAAGTTTGTATAACACCATAGCTTTTCATTCTGAACAACTTTTCTTAGTAATACTTTGGCACACTGTAAACGGCAAAGACAGTTTACCTAGAACTAAAATAGTGTTTGCTCAACTGTAAAGGCCTGCTTGACTTTAAAAATCGAAAATAAACTAAAAGTAAGTTTGTCACCAACCAGGGCGGAATCCCAAAATATGAAATTCCAATTCGAAAATTTTTGGTCAATCATACCTATTGTAAGCTCAATCCGGGGACATACTGTATATATATTTGCTTTTGTATTACACCATGCATATTTACTTACTGTCCTGTAAATGGCAATTGCTGTTGGACCAATAAAGGTTATTATTATTATTATTATTATTATTATTGTTATTATTGTTATTATTATTATTCAGCGTTCTGAAAATATAGCTATTAACTCCAGAGTTGTTTGAATGACCTGAAAGTGGTAGAAAGGATATTTAAAAATATAAGCAAATAGATTTACTTTTATTTCGATAACCACAATTTCATTACTATACTATTTTGCAAACCTACCAAAGAAAGAAAATAGAAATACCGATATTCCCACCGTGTTAATTTAAATTTCCACACCCATAATTCTTTGGTTTCTATTCCTCACATATCAAACTCAACGACTAGCGTGACGGTAACATTTTACATACATTAGAACTTATCGTAATTGAAAAATCTAAAACGTATGTATGTAACAATCATCTTCAAGGTTCAGGATCTTTCTCCAATCCTCCTGGGATTAACCAGTCCAATTTCATCGTCCGATGTTCTCTTTGCGATTGTCTCAATCTTGAAGATCCGAATTGATCGGCTATTTGGTCTGACAATTGCATTCATTCGCTCCCATTGCACTTATCCGTAAGACGTACAACAAAATTCGTTCGCGATAGACATACATCAATTTACTTTGTCAAATCGATAGCTTTTCGGTGTTCGTTATTTCTACTCTCACATCTAACACTTGGCAATGTATGTAGATCAGTCCTGACAGAAATATCACTTTTAGATTTTCAGTACCGAGGCTTGCTGCTGCAGTGAAATTGCAGACGTAAAGTACGTAGATATTGCGAGAAATGTCGGCAACTTATTTCGTATGTCACAAAAAATTGACAGTTGGTTACTATGGGTATTAAGGGAGCTATGTATCATAAGTTAGACATAGTTCTTTGTTGTTGTTAATTAAAATACAATACAAAGCCAGCTGCTCAGTGAAACAAAAAATTGCATTCTAATCCGGTCATACTTATATTCACTCATTGTCAGGCAAACTAAAATATCGTAGATAGCAATGCACAAAACTAAATAAAAGGTATTTCTTGACATACTTCATTAGAATTGTCTAACATTTCTTCCATCATACAGTAATCTAAGGCATTTTCATAGCTACCCAATCCTGCCAGCATACGAATGTATACCGACCGTTTCCGTAATGTTCTAGAAAGTTTTGGGCCTTGTCACGTCAATCCGGACAATAACCAACTTTCCCAATTTCCCCAAACCAGCAATGTCTTGCGAACAGTGCGCGACGTTACTTAGCAAGCAATTACGGTAAAAGACGGCTATTGTAGGGCATCTGTCGAAGGATGCTGATTTTATTCCACCCATTTTGCATCTAACGTTCGATTAAAGAATATAGTTAGAACTAAGATGTAGCACATTTTGTTTTGAAATAAATGATGAAATTGAAAGAAACTAACATTGTATATATATATAAGCCCCGTATATATATATATGTATATATATATATATATATATATGGGACTTAATATAATGCAACGTATATATAATTAAACAACACGTAGATGCTGTATCCCCAATCCCAGTCTTCAAGTTTCTCGGTCTTGTGCCATTTCATCATCCAAATGCCTCTTTGCATAACCTACCTCATTCTTTCGATTCAGAAACACATCGGCCTACTCTTCTTTTCTTTCTTGGTAAGGCCCATTGGAATAACCGTATCGACCACTGCTCTTCTAGGATCGTAATTAAGTGTCCGAACCATGTAGTCTTCGCAATTCAATTATTTTCATTACTATCATTGTAGCTTTTATGCGCTTTGTGATTTCGTCATTTGTTATGTGTTGCAACCCTGATACCCTTGCACCACGACGTAGGTAATCCATCTCTACAGCACTTATTATTTTTCTAGTGTTTGCATTAGTCGTTGCATGTCTCACAGCCGCGACATAAACAAAATCCTATCATCGCTAATGTAATACGTTTTCTAGATTCCTGTCATATTTGTCAGACCGGAAAGAGGTCAAGCATCACCCTTCTATTTTCCTGGATACGATGCCTCATTTCTCTTTCTCCAAATCATTTTGGTCTATTGTGGCCCCGAAATATCTGAACCCATTTACTTTTACCCTTGTATCTTCATTAACTTCAGTGTATGTATGTGTATGTATGTTCAATAACCAAATATCTTATTATTTTCAAATTGATCTGTACTCCCCATTTGTCATATTCCTTATACAGTCGAGCATAAATTCAAGGTCAAAACCACTTGATCAACAGCAGAGACCGAATTATCTTTTTGCATATCGGTAACTATCAACGGTATAATTGAACGCGTTAAGATCTACACGAATTAGGGCAAATAAAAGTGTTTAGTACTAATTTAATTTTCCATATGTAGAATATTGTAGCTTCTTTCTACATATTTCGAATATTTTAACATATTTGAAATTATTCGACATAATTTTCCGTTTGAAAATGGCATTATTTTATAAGAAATATAGTAGACGACTTTCTGAGAAATATATATAGTACGATTACAGATGTTTCGTTAAATATAATAAAATGAATATTACTTAAATAAGAATTCATGCTTTTCCCAAGAAATTGATGTTTTTACATTTTCAAAGAAATCGTTAATATTGCTTTTAATCTTTCAGACGAAATATGATGTTCAATACCGAAGAGCAAGATTATTTTATTACGGTTTCTAAGAATAAAAATTGGAAAGTAAACGAATAAAGGTGAGTTCTGATTGGTTAAAAACAATCAGGTGGGGGTGTATACGGTACAGCATCTATCATTTAAAAGATGTCAGCATTTGCAATCACCGAAAGAAATGAAGTGTTACCGAGTGTTATCCAAAAATGCCAAAAGTGAAAAGCGATTTAGTAGCCTCCTGGATCAAGACCTGAACGAAGAAAAAGTATTCTGCAAACCGTGGGGTAAAATGGTAAGTTGATAATATTACAAAACAATTATATTTTATTTGTTTAATTCAAATTACATGTATACTTTGCAAATTCTAGCCTGCCATACAATTGGTTCCAAAACTCACTTTGGATTGCTGAATAAAATTATTTTCATTAATAAAAATATTTTCCTTTAATTTCAAAATATTTTTTCTTCCTGGCATATTTTCATTAATAAAAATATTTTCCTTTAATTTCAAAATATTTTTCTTACTGGCATTGTTCCAACTAATAAAATTGTGCTCATCTTTTCCGATGCTGCTTCATACATAGTCAAAGCTGGTCAATAGCTTAAAGTTTTGTGTTCTATTTTATTTCACGTGACGTGTTAGCACACGCTTTAAACAGAGTGGCGGAAAATGTGAGACATTCATTTTCTTTAGTTAACAGTTTAATTAGTAACGTAAAGAACCCTCCTTTACAACCGGAACTAATAATCACAAGATGTGGAACATGATTGAGAGCTGCTAGTTTTTATGCAGAAAATTTTGCCCCTATTAAAGAACTTATTTTAAGTTTTGAAGAGGAGAATACTGGTGCAATTTGAAAATTATGATTTTGTTCATAAAACTATTGTTATTCTTGAAACTGAATCCCTCCCATTACAAGAGTCCTTTTATTTGACTGATAAATTTAAGAAAAACTTGGAAAAATTTCTGGAAAAATAGGACAATTAATAAATAAAAAAATTTGTGGTATTTTAAAAAGAAATAGCGATTTACATTTCGTGTAACACGCAAACCAAATTCTCTGGCGATCTTTATGTTGAAACCGATTCAAATCCGGAAGTTGTTAATGTTTCAAAATATGCACCAATCACATCAGTTGAAATCAAAGTACAAATCGGGTAGGACATAATTTAACTATTAAAAATATTAAAAAACATTTGATTGTGAATTGTTTTTACAGTAAGGAATGTAATATTTAACGTGGAAATGTAAGTGATAGGGATCTGTTTAATAAAGTCTGTTTAAATTTGATTAGTGTCTGTTTCTTTTCCTTGGTTTTGAAACATATTTTACATATTCTAGACATTTTAGGAATATTTTCAACATATTTTGCTCATATTTAAGACATATATGTACATATTTTGGTCAAATCTCGAACATGTAATCCGGTCTCTAGTCATTAGCAAAGCTTACAATAAAGAAAAAGTGGTCGTTTATAGGTATTCCCATGTATAACAAACAGTTTTGTTTTCATTTTTCAAAGGGTACATCCATGTGTCAGTTAAAAAGTATGGGCGACCTACTACAACTTTCCATTAAACTATTTGTTACAGTAATTGGTTTTAATCAATATTTCACATATGTCACATTATTTCCATATATTTCTGAAGGATTGCTAGCATGTGTCTATTTATATTTAGCATCTCCAATGCTTCTTACAATTTCTGTCTTGGCATTGTGTCGTACGCCTTCTCTACATCGATGAAGGATATATATATATATATATATATATATATATATATATATATATATATATATATTCTCCATTATCTGTTGTAACGTGAATAGACTGTACAAACCCGATCGCCCTCCAACAAATCCACTTTGCTCTTCGCTAATTTCATTTTTCATATTTTTGTTTGTTTTGTCATTCAAATCTTTTCGATTGCCTTTCTTGAAAATGGGCAGAAGATATGCTTGCTTCTATTCTTGTGGCGACTTGATTTTCTACAGCAGTTATTCACAAACTAACAATCTCAATAAGTAAAATCACGAGCTGTTAAGAAAAACTAATTGAACCCGGCCATTAATTTATTAATAGATATACATTTTTACGGCTACTTTTATCACGAATGAATCTTAATTTTCAATAAGATTATCAACGTGTAATGCGAATGCAGACGCAAAAAAGCAATAAAACCTGAAAAAGATCTTTCTGCGCCATTACTTTTAGATCTTACAGAGGCATTTGACATAAATCATGGCGCAGCTGAAACGCTCGCATCAAAATATATTCAAGTAGACGTTCGACCTGCACGTGCAGGTCTCTCACGTCTTCGTGAATGTTCTCACAAAAATTGCTAGATCACACACACACACACCTACACGTAGAGATTCCTACATCGGAAGTGGAAGATCTGTCATCACAATTACCTTTGTTACTGCGGCGAATAACGAGCTGAATTTCTTACCTCAAGAGCATTTCCGCAGCTCACGGCGAGCGAAATTGGTTGTCTCTTATCATGTCCATAAGAGGATTGACTAAAATTCTCTTCAAAAGATATATCTAGAGAAATCACAAAAATACACATTTCCACGTCTACGCTTTAATAAATGGGAAAATGTATTTTCTTATAATACTTAAATAATGAGTCGTTGTTTGATATTTGTCTTTTTAAATTACTACCATTTATTATAAATTTTCCGATAATGAGCCAACTTGATTATATCATTAAATACTGCTGCTAGATCTCATTTCACAAAACTAACAAACTACCGTCAATTTACTAAGTAAGTAATAACGACAGTGACAGTACAATTGCAGTTGTATTTTTTACGACCTAATTCGTTGTACAGATGCCATTGCGTCAGAATGAATGGCTGTTCTTACACTTCTGCCTAATCTGCTATTCTTACAGAACATTATGTAATTATTTTCGCTTAGTAAATTGGAAATGTTATAAGTTTCCTTCGGGAAATATTGAAAAATTTCTAGCTCAACCTTTGTTTCTGTATCTCTTGAGAATGAATGAAAAACCAATATTTCAAATATACAAAACAGTGTGAGTTCTAGAAACGTCAGAGATCAATACCTTGCGATCAGTAACCGGATAAAACAGAAAATTTAGTTAATTTCTTAAACAAAATTGCACCGGCCTAACTCTTAATTAATGATATAAAAAGCATAAATTATAACAAATTATATTTATAAATTTTGAGAAATATTTAACATAAAGTAAAGGTAATTACCTAGTGTTGTGTGTGTGTGAGTGTAATTTCTTTTATTCGATGATAGTTCTTCCTATATCTCCTCTCTTGAATTCTTTCTTCGATGCAGCTCCATTCTCTATGGTTTCTTCCCTCTCTTAACTTATTTTTTTCGGTGTGGCTCTATTTTCAATGGATTCTTGCCTTTTTAAATTCTTTCTTCTCCGGTGTGGCGAGGTTCTTTTATTCACTGGTACTTCCTTTAAAACCCTTTTGGTCCAAATACATTTTAAACTTTTTTGTTGACTTAACTTTCGGAAACTAGGACTACACTACATTATTTCCCCGTTGTCCAGATAACGAAAAGTTTTAATTCACCATGACTTCAGTTCATCTAAGACGTAACGTTGTTATAGAAACCTGTATTGTTAATGTCCACGTATCTTTGGCTAATTATATCCAGTTATTAGGAACTCATGTGATGTGAAACTGTTGAATATATGTGTCTGAATGGTTACAATGCTTTTCTATCTTTTAATGGATGCTTTTTATAATAATTAATAATTTTATTTCTAGTTACATTATTTTCTCCCATTAAACGTCTCTGGCTGGAGTTAAACTAAGAAACTAACACCCATAGGGTAATAAAATGCTTAAAAGGTGGTGTGCGTGGTATCGAAAAAGCATAAATAGAACCCAAAAATAAACCGACGGTCATTTGAATATAAACATCCATAACTCCAACCATTACTGTGGATTTTGATATATCGAATTGTAATAAATGATAAATTTTTAATGGTAATTAACCATTCGAGTATTACTATACTACAATAAACTCTTTAATCAAGGAGTACCATGATAATGTATTATTACAGATATAGCCAAATTAATGAAGGAATCAAGATGGGGTGGAATGACTATATCAGAAAAGCAAGAGAGGGAGCACTAATCAAATTAAGCATAGACAGCACACCAATGACCAGAAAAACCAGCAGGCCTACCACTCAAGTGATGGACAGAACGTTGGGCTGCTGCACTAACAAGCGACACGAAGAGAAAACAACAAAGATTTTAATTGTAAACAAGACATTCTCATGACCTGACTTTTCTTAACTCCATTTTAAAGCATGTGTTGTATTGCACCAATAATTGTGGAGTTCCAGGCAAATAGATTTCTAGACAATATACTATGATGCTGGAACATGTGATTAATTATTGCTATACAGCTCTTTTTACAACTTGCATCAAATTAAAACAAAAGAAAGTTTAAACAAAATTTGTTCGTATATATACACATTTTTCGTGACCCTTTTTATACTTATCTTATATGATAGTTCTCTACCACAATTGCAATTACTACAACTATCATTTCAACCAGTCTTGTTTAATTGACCTAATTATGGTAGAGAACTATCATATAAGATAACAATATTTGTACGAGAAGGTATTTTCTTACTATCACGGGAAAGCCGTAATTAAATTTTTAATCTTAAATTTTCCTGTAACATGTTTAGAAGCCCTGAATCTTTGTTATTTAGACGAACAACCTCAAGCAGTATAAATATCAAACGTAATGTTTGTTTAAATTCAAGTACTTAAAATCGTTATCAATTGTCGTGTAAAATAACTCGCAGTGTTTACTGTTTAGGCAACGAAATGTAAACGAAGTAGGTTCATATGTTTAGCAAGTTCAAGGACCTCTATTTTAAAACATTCTAACGAGTCTTCGACCGAAACGACACCATCCTACCCAAAGTGCATTTTCAAAAACTTCGAATTTACATCGATAGGAAGTTGAAGACATTGCTAGGTAGAATGTTTACGTTTAAGTCGAATAAGCGATGTGAGTTTTTATTTTCATTTACATTCATTGATTTATTTTTAGCTCATTTAATCTTACAAATTAATTTGACGCATTTCTTGTGACAGCCCTTTTCACAATATATACATTACATTAAAACAGAAGGAAGTTCATAACAAATAAATTAATTTTTCAGAGTAAATATTTTCCTACTATCACACTAAAGTCGCAATTACTTTTTGAAGGTTTGCCAGTATTATAAGCAACATGGGAGTTACTCGTGATATAGGCTGAAGTGAGATGTTTGTCGTTTAGACGTAAAAACTGTTGAAAAATCAATAATATCAGGAGCAAGGTTAAGTAGATAGTTCCTGTTCGTTTTCTCTTTCAGGCAATAAATATTGTGTATGTGTCGAGCATGTGATTGCAAAATGGCGAATGTTTACAATCAAGCGAAAGAAATATAAACGCTTGTAAAATCTCGGCCATATGTCAGGTACAATTAAGTGTTTCTTTTCATAAGAGGTTTTTTGTTTACATTCGTAGTCGAATCGCATGTAGAGAGTACAACCAGCCGCGTTATTTAAATACCATTGCGTGAGACATATTTTAAGGATGCTAAACACCACCCTTTTACACTCATTTACTTACTTTTACTTCATAAAACCTTATAGCAAAAGTTGACTCATTAGTTATGACAAACCCTGTATAGTAATGATGATTCACACAATATAATGCAGTATTTTGCTTAAGTGTTTGAACTGATTTGGTAATCATTATTTTTTTCTTTCTACAATTTCGAATTTCATTTGGCCAGCATGGCTTTATGGAGAGACGATTCAGCATAATTAGCTCGTCATGCTTCAGAATATTCGGCGTTCATGTTATTAACTGTAAAGGACCAATATATACCATTTATAAATTGGTCATTTTACTTTTACTTACAAAGCTCGGCGGTTCTGGTTTCAATATACTTTTTAGTTAAATTCTTATTTGACCAACGTGTAGCTGCATGTTACTAAACCTGTTAGTTTTGTACGGTATCTGGATTACTTCAAAGCTCTAACCTGGAGAATTTATTTAAAATACTTTTATTATATTTACATTGCCGACATCTTGAACTGTGTATAACATATCGCTGTTCAGAATGTGTATATTGGTTAACACGTATATAATGATATTTTTGTTAATGGAATGTATTAATTATTGTTTTTTCTTGCTAGTACTGAATTGTTAATGTATAGTATTAGGGATTTCCTATATGTTGCATATTATTGTCTTTTGCTTGCTTCCCTTTTGCTCTGTAATTGATTACTCCATTGGTCAATAAACTAAACTATTATTGTTATCATTACTGACATCACCGCAGTGCTGAATTTCAATAAATTATTTTTGTTGACGCCCTCAAAGTTTATCCCCAAGAAAAAAATCACGTTAAATAATAGAATACTGTAGAATGTACCACTATTGTTGATGTATGGAAGTTCAACAGTCTCGTTCTAAATATACAGAAATCGTACTTAATTACGTTTAGCCGTTAAACTGATACGACTACTTTCAATTATCGAAGGATATCGATTTGACTGGATTTGCCTAAATCCAAAGATTTGGGTTCTTAGTTTAAACCTAACCTCAGTTTTATTTATCAGAATAACCTCATTTCCGCGTGGGTACCACGAATGCTGGGTACGTAACTGCAAGTCCTAAATATGAAACTCTTGCAATTTTCATATTTTTCCTTACTTAATTTATATCATTTCAATTTGCAATTTCTACATTATCTAGGAATATATCTGTAACCTTCTTCACAGCACTGGTGACTGTCCAGAACGTCTCCAATATATGAATTTCGAGTGTCACAATTTATTTCTCAGAGTTCTAGTTAGATCTTTAAACAACTAGAATTAACTTGCTCCGATTTCTCCAATCCATCATATGCAACTATACAATTACATTATTACGAATGTAATTAGTTCCTGTAAACAGCGTTTAACAAGTTTTCTTTGGGGTGTACTATCTTTCGAAAAGATATAGAGAAGGAATAGCATTACAAACAAACGACGGGAATTGCTGAAGCAAATGACATAGTGTTGGTAGTCAGAATGAGAGTTACAAAAATGTATAAAGTAATACAAGGCAATATATACGGCATCAAAACTGAATCAACGGTAGTCAAAACCAAAGGAAACACAAATCGAACTTGAACTATCATCTACAACCATCATTTGCTTCGTCCGCTTCTTCCATATTTCAAGGAATTTTATTACTAGTAGTTTGAAGCGATTTCTAAAGGCAAAAGTTTAGCTGCTCAATAAACCCTCCTTATTGAACTTCGTACCCTTGCTACGCCCCGTGTTGTGTGGTGAAATGCATGATGCATGATGAGAACAATGGACAAATTGGTTAGAACAATATTTGAGCTATGTTCTGGGAAATGAAAACAGGAAGGAATACCAAAGAGGGAATAGAAGAAAAGTGGCAAAAACACGTAAAAAGAAACCCAAAACAAGAAGGATCAAATAACTCAAGAAGCAAGGAAATAAGAAAAAGGCCTTTGAGATCCTATTTCAAACAGCCCTTCACGTGAAACGGTACAAGAAGTACATCTGATATTTTTTAATTTTTTAATTATGTTAAATATTTGAATTTCAAACATTTTCCTAATGTAAATCAAGTTTTAAAAAGTTCCTGTTGACCAGACTTCTAACCAAAAACAGAAACTATAAACCGAAGAAGAAAGGAAAATATAGCTGTTTGATTCATGACGTCCAACGAAACAAAAGTATTTCCCAACATCCTTTATGTTGGATAACACTAATAGTATTCGCAGATGTGGAAAGTTCAATGGGAATAAATGGCCGCTCTGTTCCTCCATTAAGGTACGCGGATGCCACAGAAAATCGAAGTTGTATATTTGTTTTATATTAATAACATATGTTACGACCTCGATTTCCCCAATATTCACCCCTGGAAAAATAGGAAAATAACGGGAGAAGGAACAGAGTCTACTGCCAACCGTAATATGCGGTTTGCGTAACATCACATCGTGTAATGGGGCTTTATGAGATTTATTGGGATCGCCTAAATCTACATATGAGCCATAAAGGACGTGCCCGGCATTCGTCATTTGAGATACTTATGATATAGCCTTTAGGAGCGCCCTGAAACAAAAGTTGAGTTCCGTCTTATTTTTTCCTTTTCGCCTACCATTTTTCAACTAAAGTTTTTTTGGCGCAGAAGTAAATGATAGAATGATTTGGACAGCATGTGTCATCAATTTTTATGTTTTCTAAACGAAACTTCTGCAGGATTTTTGCGATTATTTTATTGCGAATGATATATCCCATATAAAATTTCCACTTACATACATACATCCTAAATAAAAGTCAAATCCAATTACGGCGCTAGCCTTATTTAAGCAATAATTGGGAAATCGGCAACTTAATAGCAAACCGTACCCTTAGTGTTGCTGTATCAACGTAATATTGGGGGCAAGTGAGTTGGTTTTGTAGTGGAAATCAACGCAGACCGTGTGCGTGTTCTTTCGTATTGCCTTTTTGTCGTGTTTTAGTACCTTACCCTACATAATTTCGAGGAATATTAACTATATTAGTCAGTAACGTGAGAGCACATTGTTTTCGGTAGACCTTACCTTGCCATAATATTTACTGCTACCACTATACAAAAAGCGAGTAAAATATGCGTAAGTAAAGGAAGTATGTTATTCGGCATGCAAAGATTAGTGCACTAATTAAATGATTACTTATAATATTTTATTTTCGTGTGACATGAAAACATGGTTTAGGCACGAAATAGGTTAATAATGTGTTTCTTCAATTGTGTAAATGGAATAGTTAGTAAACATATCTCATTAAGTTGAAAACATTTATCTGCTAACTAATCATTAATCGACTTGACGAAATATTCTAAATATCGTTCATTGTTCATAACTGCTTTCATTCTATCCAAGCACAAAACCCATGCAGATAACATCGCTGAAAGCTGGTTAAAATATTATGTATGTAACCCCCGATTTACATAGTACAACTTTCAATATATGTGTTTGTTTATTTTACTCACTTTTAGTACACAGATGCATATTAACCGTGACTAGAAACTATTTTGTCCTAAGTCAAACCAAATTTAAGTAATACAAAGGCAATCAACGTATGAACTAACTTGTTCAAATTCTAAGTGGATTGCCTGCGAGATACCTATGTACAGTCTGTCAAATATAGGAACACACTTCAAAGTCAGGTGTAAAATGTAAGTTTCAACGAACGGACTACTTACATACTTCCCAATAAAGTACAGCCTAAGGTAAGATTGCAACTATACTCGATGTTCACACGATCACAACCACTAGGTAAACGAGATGCAGTGTGAAAACTTACATTTTGCACCTTCCCCTGAGTGATGAGTCTTAAATAGGACAAAACTATTCCAAAACTATTGCTCACAAAATAAGTCCCACAAAGTCCTTTCATAATATGATTTTCATTCCACAATATATGCATTTCGGTGAACAACATACGAGTGCGATCAATATACCTTTAGATACGTTAAAACCAATTTTCGAAATACTCTCTTAGAGAAAGATATACCATAAACGTGATCTTTAAGCGCTTTCTGTTGAAAATGTAGATTCCACGCATTTTATTTTCAAGAAACGAGAAGGAAAATAAATCATTTTTACTTAAATCAGGACTATGCGGATAATGGGTGGTTAGTTCGACGTAGCAACTTGGCCAGTAACACCAAAAAGAACAAGAATCATTTGATTCGAAGTACATTCTGAACCGACAAGTTTATAGGGCTCGTTTCGTCTTGCAACATCTATTATTTCTTCACTTCCTGCTCATACGAATAAAGTCAAATGTCGTCACTTACAAAGATGTTGTAAACCAGGATTATTTTGTATTTCTTTGCTGCGTATAACACAAATCACCTTTTGAGGACGTCAATGCCAAGGACCCAGCCTTCCTCACAATATTGGTATTGACACCTGCACTATTATGCACTTCGCTTCTCTCTCAGACTTGCTAGTTATTATGACCCCCTTGTATTACTGAAATAGGATGAGCAACTCCTCGTCCTTGGATACTTGTTGGAACTCCACAATCTTGAGGGAGTACAAATGTGTTTTATTCTTGCCCTCGATTTGATGATAGCGCCGTTACATACTAAAAATTATTACACTCCTTTAGTACGTAATACCGAGTTTTCGTCGCGTCCGTACAAAATCTACAAGTCAGTCATTGAATTTGCAATGTCCCAAAAGGAACTTCCTTCGGAATCTTAATCAATTCAGTCCCGTAAAATTCATCCGGCATTTTGCCTATCCTGCTCTTTCTTCCTCTACCTAAAAGAATTGCTCCTTGAGTCCACGAAAAGTCCTGCTCCTACGAAAGCTGTTGATAGCCCGTGCTTATACTACTTTGTCACCTATTGAATTGCCTTTAAGTAGGGAATTACCTAGTACCCAACAAAGAGAAACCTTGTCGTTTTTGACCAAAACGATCAACATCTTACTATCTTCTCAAACCATCTTCGAATTAATGGTGTTAGAAGTCAGCGCGTAAATGGCTGTTTGGCGGTCATTCAGATGGAGAACTTTCTGATTCGTGTAACATTCAATCGTCATAATCATTTGTTTTTTGAAGCAACACTAATTAATGGATCACCTTCAAAAACTTTGTCATTAACACTAAGACGATCAGACTTGGTTCAAAAGACAGGTATAAATTGTAATTTTAGATGGCATTTGATCACCAGAAGCCAAAAAAGGACGATTCCACACTAACTTTTCTTTCTCTTTTCACCACCATTACTCACAAAAAAATTCCAATCTCACGATATTAAAATTTATGATACTCTAACGACATTGGGTTATCTCATTTTGGAAATTTATGCAACAGTTTATATAGTTATCATTCCATTTTACACTCCTCTCTTCATTTCTTCTTCTTGTTCCATTCCATTCCTCTTCTATCAGTGTCTTCCGTTATTAATTCATTCTATACTCGGTGTTTTATTTTCCCGCACAGTCTGGTTTCAAACATCATTGCTTAATATTTCTCCATAACCCAAATTTTAAAAAAATATCGTACAAATTCTTATCACGGTTGCAGACTGGAGAATACCGGCTTCTATTTCACGGTAATGAAGTTTTCTACCCATAAGACTCGAATTCGCTGTCCTCCACTATTCCCCAATTTAATATTGATTCCAAGTCCCACAGTATGTATTTCCCTCTAATCTAGTTTAATCTATTCGGAACGTGCACAGATAAGAATGGGTAATTCTTGCTTATTGTTTTCATCGAATAGGGCGCAAATATAATATCGCTTACGAAATTCAACACAGATGTGATTGTCAGTATTGGTATTTCTAATATTGAACTATGTATATTTAACTATAATCAAATATTTGTAGGTTCACGACCTGGCATCGATCATCTCAACATTAGGTATTAACCACTTCCAACTTGAAAAATAAGTTATCGACATCGGTCGTTTGGAGATATTTAATGTATAAATTTTTAAACTAAATCTAACTAACTAATCTGATTAATCGAAACAAGAAAGATGATAAATGGTATGAATTGAGCTACGTAAATTATAAATGCTAAAAGAAGTAATTGCCAAAGGGCATTATAAATTAAATATTCGCAGACCGAAACCATCAAATTTACAAAATCATCGGGGAAAATTAGATTTCAATAACAGAAACACTGAAGCTAAAACCAATAAATAAAAAGAGAAAAACTGTAAAGATTAGAGAAATAGTAATAATAATAAATCAGCACTGCAAGCCTAGTAGACCCATGGCTTGGTTGACTATTGCTCGCCATTCTCTCTTCCTCTTTGTTTTCTCTTCTCAGTTGTAAATGGCTGAGTCCTACATATTCTTTACTACCTCGCTGATCCGTCTCCTCTTGGGTCTTCACTTTCTCCTTCTTCCTCCTATTGGTCTTGACAACATAAGTTTTGGTATACTAGACTGAGACCTTCTGTTTATGTGCCCTAACCATCTAAGTCTTTGTGCTTTAGCTATCGTTACTATAATGGGTTCTTCGTGTAACGTGTCCAATTCTTTATTTGTACGCCTTACCCATCGATTACTTTCGATTTTTCTATCGGATATCTTTCGCAGTACTTTTCTTTCACACTCTAGCAATATTGTTTCTTCCGTTTTCGTGGCTACCCAGGTCTCAGATACATATGTGACAATGAGTCTTATTACTGTCTTATAAGTTCTTAGTTAGCCCTGAATAGCAATGTTCTTTCTTCGTTTATCGCCATCTAGTTTTTCTGTTTTCTCATTACCTTCTTTTATTTCTATCTCCTGTCTGGTTTCTTTGTTAAGTTCCTTCAATTCCTTTATTTCATTCCTATATTCCCTGTGCTCCCTCTTGAGTTCCTTCATTTCTTCAGTTAGTGATCTTATGATCTCAGCATGTTTGAGTTGCTCTTCTTTTATTTCTTTTGTCATTGGCGAGTCCCTTCAGTAATTCCATCATTTGTGTTAGTATATCTTGCTTGCCTGATTCGCCTTTTGGCGATCTATATGTCTTTTTAGATTTTTTGAATATATCGTTCCAATCTTCGGCTTTTCTTTTTCCTTCATCTCTTGTTCTGTCATCATCGCTGTCTTTCATTTCACTCACGTCCTCTTTTACACCACGGTATAAATTAATATTCAGGTCGAACCCTCGTATATATCAACTCTTCTTGGTACAGTTAAGCTTTTGTATCTAATCTTCACCAATTTCATTTGCGGACTCGGCAACGACGCTTTTTATTTCTGTGGAAGTCGGTGACTTCTTCGCTTGTAGTCGTTATCTTTATAACCTATCCTTTTTCAATTTTTGGTGTCACATTCAATCTCGTTCCCCGTTGGTTTTTCTTTGGGAATTTTTTGTTCACTCACTGTTTTCAACTTGCACACAGCCTTCAAGGTAATCTGTGTTTTAACTCTCACAACATCCCTCGAATTCTCGGGTTAAATGGTAGAGAAAAGTCAAACACTTCTCAATAAGAAAAGTAATCACATTAGAAGTATCGTATATGTATGTACCTATCAATATAAGCTAATATCAACATACAGTGTTTTCGAATGGTACTGATTTGAGTGAAATACATATCTGAATTGGAGCCAGCCTAAAACGCGCGACCTCTACATTAAACGTTTGTAACGAAATGTCTAAAACTAGAATTAATTTATGTTTGATTTGAAAATAGAATACAATTAATATTGAACCAAACGAATGCCCAAAATGTGAAAGTTTATTGCGTGTATGTATGAGGTCAATTTGTCCCCAAAACATTTAGTCTCTTCTACAAGAATTTTAAGTAGTTTGACATTTAGTCACCAGGTTTGGAGAAACAATTGCAAAAGCAAGTCGAAGAAATATTAGTAGGTACACATGTTATAGGGTTAGTCCTGATCGATTCTGCTCAGAACATATAACTCATTCTCAAGACTATCAGTTTGAAATAAGGATGGCGCATCCAAGAATTTAATTTTAAAATATAGTATCGAGGAGAAACAGAAAATGAAGATGAGTTACATATCTTTTCACTACGATTATTTATTGCTAAAATTTTTAGGATATTAGATTTATTGATTTAAATTATTTATAGTTAGATGACAAACTCTTTGATCTAGTTTATATAAGCAAATAGCCCGACAAAGCCATGAACGTCAACAGTAACTTTGTAATTGACAAGCTTAAGAGATTTATTTAGTAAATCGTAACAACCGGTAGGTTATTATTCTCACTAATTGAAGATCTAAAGCGGATTTAAAAAGACATTATCATGTTCATACAGCAGAAAAATAATTTAGTTTTGGTCGTTAAATCATGTAAATACAGAATCGTTCATACTCTACTGTTTAGCTAAATTTTGATTCTGGTCGAAGCGCTACACAGAAGGAGATTTATTGTTTTTAGTTTTTCATTCGAACGTATCCGGGGCAGTTATTCTTATTCCAAACGTGTGTACAACAACCGATAACACAATAATAATTTATGTTCGTTCCAAAATCGCAATACGAATTTGACATGACAATTCGATCGTATTACTATGGATAGATTAATTTCCAATTGCCAATACTCTGCTTGAATACTGACGCATTCGATCATTAATAGAGGCAATTTAGCGAAACACAGAAAATGACAAAAATATGTGGTAAACACGTGAATTTAATTTTAAGTTAATATTTCCCGATAAAAACGATGATAATAAATATTACTGCCCACGTTGCCTCCCAATTTATTTATTTTATAAATATAGATACTGTTTCTCACACAATGAAAATCGGAAACAAATATTTGATATATGCAGTAAAACTCTCAAATAGATTGTTGCTAAGGGTCATAGTAATGTTATTCAATATTTTAACATTAGTGGCATATTAAAATTATAACACGAAATTACCTGAAATAGAATACCGCCAAACCCTGTATACTTTGAAAACTGAACCAATGTATTGTATAATCGAGTAGCCTGCGAGGGGTGATATTTTGTAACACATTCAAAGAATCGGAGATGAAGCGGGATTGCTAATCACAAAAATCGTCTTGGGAAATCCATAACTATCAGATAATTGGGAACCACTAAAATAAACTGTTCTTGAGATGTTTAAAACAGCTTTTCTCCCTACGAACACATGAAGAAAACTATTTATTCCATAATACCAAAACATGTGTTTCTGTTATTTTATTTAAGTAGTATGCATTGAACTACTGAGCCATGGGTGATAATGGGATCGAATTGATACTGCTAGATTATTGTGGAAGAACAAAACGATATCGCCTTAAGTGGATTTGATTTTAAGGCCAATATCACACAAGCGATTTTCTTTATCTCCAATTTTATATGATAGTGGTAGATCTCTATCATATAAGATAAGTATAAACAGGTCACGAAATATATATATATATACATTTAATTTATCTCCAATGGCATCGTTACTTCTTTTGCTTTGTTTGGTGAGGCAACTATATTCACCTCTATTCAGTTAGTAATAGTTCTTATATGTACAATCTCTAGTCATTACAGAAAATAGGCACTACTATCTCTTTTTCAACAACTTTTACTGATCCTTTGAGATAATCGTTGTAAGACCCTGCGTCGGTTAAAGTTCTATAATACTATTACATAATTATCCCGAAATTTTCGTTTAGATTGTTTTATATATTTATTAGTCTTGTCAATTCAGATTCATAGAAAATCAAAACAAAATTGTGTTGAAGAATCTAAATCATGGAGAATATTTCTGTGTATTTAGCAATCATTGTCGCGTCTTGGTATTCTAGTTAGTCAATGTAGGATCCTATGCTTCTGAAGGCAAGACGAATAAGACTTTCAATTATAAAAGCTATAATTTCGAAAGATTTAAATTATGCCGCACCCACAAAATTTATATTGATTGTTTCCAAAATTTAGTGCTATCTAGCTAAGAGCAAATTCACAAATATTGGAAAAAACATCAGGCTTCCTTTCGCTTAACAGAATTTGCTGTTTCCTTTTCTTTTGAGTATCATGAAGTATCATGTCATTGAAGGTATTCTTCAAGGGTTTCTGATCGAGTGTTATTACGCAGAATTGTTCTGATTTATATAACCTGATCTTGCACGCAGTATCAAAATTATTTCGTAGATTTGGTATCATTTACACACAAACGTAAGAAATGAGCCGGAGCTTATGCACTTCAATGATCTTAGGAGCTGCATAGCGTTTGTTCGATTTAGCAGGAAAGAAGGATACGCCAGCCAATGTCTCAGGAGTTACTTCGCGGCGGATATGATTTCACATTTTAAGGGAAATGAGAAGTAACCTGGAATTGATTGATCGAACGCAAAATGGACTTCACTGGCCATTTCGGAAGAAAGCGACTAATCCTCAGTATTACTGTAATAAATGGTAAAGTAAAGTATGATGATTTCTCATTCAAGAAGTTCCTATCTAGAAGTTCAAATGACGAATGTG
Source organism: Chrysina gloriosa (assembly GCA_038088585.1). Taxonomy (NCBI): domain Eukaryota; kingdom Metazoa; phylum Arthropoda; class Insecta; order Coleoptera; family Scarabaeidae; genus Chrysina; species Chrysina gloriosa. The sequence continues at coordinate 7,955,629 of CM076093.1, forward strand.
AGGTGATAACTACAAGGTAGGTGGGAATTTATAAATATATGGTAATTAAACGTTTCTACCCCTCACAAGCCAAACAGTTTCTCCAAATGTCCATAAGTTGCGACCCGATATATTTTGGTGGAGGCGCCAGCAATGTGAAAATTACAGTAGGTATCGTAGGTATCGTGGTATGATGTCAAGTAGAGTTGTCCTACATTAAAATTCTTGTTTCCACACCGTCAGGAGACTCTGGCTACCAATGCCGTTAGTAGATTTTCACAACGGTCGGCCTACCTGCCTATCCAATTTCATGCTTCTCTGTTCACAACAGAACCGCCATACTCCTTTCTAAATAGATAGTGATTGTTCCCGTTAGTACCATGACTCCAATAAGTTTAGGATTTCCTGTGAGGGAAGGGAGGGAGAGGGGGAGGACATCGTATCCTGTCAGGAAGAGCAGTAGAAATGTCAGTAGCCTAAATATTGGACAACCTCGTGATGCTGATTTAGTAATTTCATTAAAAACAGAAGCTGTATTAAAAGTTTATGTACTATAAAAACAATGTACCTATCACATCCATAGTTCGTAAACTAGGATTTACTATTTGAAACTTTTTCACAGATTCCATCCAAAAAACTCTTCTTACTATTTGAAATAGAAATCGAAGAAATGGGTTTTAAATCACCTTAACAGGTCGCTTTAGTCCATCGAACAAACATGCCAATGAATCCCTAGTAACTTCCCTGAATGTCCTCCAAAAACTTTTAAGAGATCGGCCATCGTATTTACAACTTCAACATCATAAATACTTTTGACTGTTGACCACACTAAAAATGATAAGAAAATAAACAAAATAAATACACGTGCAAAAGAGGCGCTAGCTATTGAACCTAACCTTTAACTTTGGTAATGTTGCATACGAAGAAATATGTTTCCTTTAGCATCGCTTCAGTCACCGTCGTGTACCGCAAAGTTAAGCGAGAACTTACTGCACTGAATGGAATTAAATCCATCCTTCTCATTTTCAAGCAAATGTAAAAAACGCAGTTCCTAACATAAACAGTTATTAGTAGAAAAGCAGTAAGTGTTTATTAGCACGCCTATTAATCCAATAACTAAATTCGTAAATCTAATATCACAACGTTTTGGTGGATTTACCTCCAGCCAAAAAGCAATTAGCATGATAATGCGATAACAAGGGCAACGCGTCGACAAAAATGTTAATATTTAACAACCGGTAATAAAAATGTATGAAATTTTTACATCAAGTAGTTAAATTTAATCATTGTATTTCATATCGAATGTGCTGGTTATCCGTATTTCCAACAGAATGAAACTTTTGATTACATGTGTTCCGAATAGAAATATGTAGCTATGTATGCTACTCTTTATAACGCTAAAATCGATATATCAGTCAAGGAAACTTACCTTTCACCTTTTCACTAGCGGGTTTTTGCTTATATATATATATATATATATATATATATATTCGCAATCGTATATAGGGTAATTATATGTGCGACAAAATTTTAAGATCGTGTACCTCGCCCCCAAAAAAGGAAGAAGCGTTTGTATCGACATATGTCCTGAAATGAGTAATTTTGTATTTGTAGAGTGTTTAACGAGAAATCAAGATCTTTATAGAAACAATAACTCAAAAAGAAAAGCGTATAAAAAGATTGAAAGCGACGATCGTAGACCGTCAATTTTCAAACATGCTAGCAGACATTCTGCAAACGTTATTTCCTTTTTATTGTTTGTAGTACTTAGACGCAAAGGACAAAGCATGCAATCGCAGATATGTCCCGATAGTTCCAAAACTAAAACAAAGTTCGAAAGTGGAGACCTAGGCTGAAATGTAAAAACTTCTCGGTACTACTGAGGAAAATCCGAATTGAAGCAGCGACGGGATCGGACGGACTGCTCTTCAGCGAAGAAAAAGGTAACAAAACGATTACCATTAGCAAAACGGCGAGTTTTATCGAGGACACCAGCAGAAACCTTTTTAAACCCAATTCATTATGTAAATTACGAACTACTCGTTCATAAATCATTCTCACGACTTTCTCAATTCCGCGCACTTTTATTCGGTGTTCTGCCCAAACCATGTCATGGATTTTCTACACATTTTCTGGCGTGGTAGCCGTTTTTGGATAATCTGAACGTGGTTCACTCCCTGTATGTATACTAAAATGAAGGTAATGAATCCTCAAGAATGACATCTAACCTTGATTTGATAACCGCTCGAACTTCGTTTTTATTCATAATTGAAAACACAAAAAGGTACATCCGACGCTGAAAGGCATAAGGATTAACGAGTAGAAGAAGAAGAAGAAAACACAAAAAGGTACTTGACTTAAATATTTGTCAAAACCAGACAATTTGACGATAGACTTAACATTTACAGTAAATTGATATGAAACAGTTACCAACACAGAGACATAAAATATTTGAAAGAATAGCAACCCCTTAGCAACGATTTAAAAAACTTGTCAATCTGCCCTCGTATGTTTTGTGTTCTATTTAGATATCTATTTCCAGGTACCTCTACATCTTCGTTTTACATAAACAGTATTAGAAGCTACAGGAAAGAGATTATATAAAGTTATCACTGATCAATGACGCAATTTTTCAATTAAAAGGAACCGGAATTTCTGGCAAGAAACGAATACTACTCCCATTCTCTTTCTATTTATTAGCAAATACTGTACTAACAATTAGAAGCAATGTGTAAATTACAAGAAGATGCTATTGGACAGCATGCGTCATTGTATCCACCACCTAACCTTTCAATATTTATTAAACGCCTCTCCTTCCATCCATCGTTTCCTGTTTCGATTTGCCAGATTCCTCGTAAATCGTAAAGCCTTTATCTGATCCGGGTTTCATTTCCTATTTGGCGTTAAAGCGTGAGATATTCTACACGCGGATTTTATTATATTTTTTCTCCTTATCGTTTAGAGTAAGTTTTTTCTCTTATTGTAATTACGCTATATAGACTTAAGAACATTGTAGATAGTAGTATCTGGTGTTTGTATATAAATTTGAGGGAATCTGCTGCGCGAAGAGGAATTACGAATGGGAGATTTCGAAGGCTAACGCGTAAAGCTCGTCATGCAGAAAGGGTTAGATATAATTAATTCGTGCAAATCGATGAACTAATCAAAAATTGATGTAACTTGTTATAATTTCAGCTGTATAGAGTTCCTCCTCAGCTGAATTAGTAGGCAGTATTAGTAATGTATTATAGTTAGGAGCTGGGTAAATTTTACTACTTAATAACTTATCATTTTGCTACAGGTAGTATAGAACAAAAATGCTGACTTATTTGGCTTATTCACTCTTTTACCTCTAGGAAGGAAATCTTTAACTATAAGAAGGATTCCTAGATTACATTTATTACACCTGAAAGGTTTTGTATACTGTAGTTCCTTTTTCTCTCAAAGGTACATAATTTTATACAGTACTTTTCTGTCACTAAACAGTATCGGTAATTCCGTCCTAAATAATTACTAATTTAATAGGGACACGTGTTTCGGCATGAACAAAACTGACATCGCCAACGGTATTCACCGAATAATAACGTGATTTCCAATTCTACTCTTACTAGTGTTGTATAAAAAAAAAGAATAGAGAAGATTTGCACATAATACACGAATGGACATTCCTTGAAATAAGTTATTCGACGTGACCGAAGAAAAGGAAAGGCACGAAAAGCTATTAATTTGTTTAACATACAGCTTTTCCGGAGAAAATCTTTCCGAAGTTTATAGCCACATTTCAATATTGTAGGGAATATTGCGAGGCTCTCGGTCGTTTCCAGCACACATTTGTTCCCATAAACGATATTAAAGTAGCCGTACATCTTCTAGATGCGTTCATTTCCATCGATATTTGAGAGGACTATCTTGTGTTGACACGAAAAATAAATTTTCTCGGGAGCCATTACGGCGAACTCCCTTCCTCTGCAAAACCGGCCATGTAGCAAAAGTATTTGTCTTACGTCGGATTCAATTGGCGTTGAACTAGTACAATACCATCAAATTAATCAGAGGATAGTTGGAAAATCTTTAGCGTAAATTATAACCTATAACACGCTCTAAGTAACATATAAAATGTGTTACATATTATTTGTATAATAGAGTGTAACTGTATGTGCCAGAAGATTAAAATTTTATTTCAAAAGTGAAGTTTAGTTAAAATTAAAAAGTCTGAGTACAAACTCTTTTGCTAGGCTAATACCCATGAATTTCATGATATTTATTGTCTTTTTCACCATTATTTAGAAACCTCGGTTGGGTAAGGAAAGATTGGTGCATCATACACCAAGCATAAATTTTGCAACTAAACTAGAACTGAAAATGAAACAAATTGCAGCCCCGAGTGCTCGATTTCTAATCATAATATTCTGTATCACCTGAAATAAGTACGGACCTCTGATTTTATGAAAATGATACTTATATATAAGATTTATCTGTTAAGAAGCATTAACTTGATTTTACTAAATTTTTCTGCGCCTATATTACATATGCATCTATGCTACACAACTATGCAGAAGATATGTACTTTGCATTTACATGCTAACTAACCTGAGCCGTAGTTAATATTCTACATATTTTTTGCTTTGAGTCTAAAGAACCAAATTTTATCTGATAAACAAACGAAGAGGCACTTTATTTATGTATTTAAACGGGAAAGCAACGCGGGCTTCCCCTATAAACCGATTAACTGGTTTGGCGAATTGGAAAGAGAGAAACCTAGACGTGTGCGAACCAACGCAAGCTTTGGGAGTTTGAAGGGTTTATCTGACGTGTTCTGCACGCAATCCAGATAGCTCGTGGCATACCGAGATCGATCGCCACTTTAAACTACAAAATGGTTTTAATGAAAAGCGCGCTATGTATCTTTTATCAGCGATTATTATGGTTCGCGCCCTAGAAGTATGTCGAACAAACACAAACATTACGAATCGTAAAGTAATGCGTATGTATTTGTATGAAATATTGGCTTCCATTCAAATTGATTTCATTCGTATCCAGGTTACTTTTAAAGCAAATTTTGTTTTTAACATACGTTATATTGTTGTACGTAAATATTGGGTTTCTGGTACTATCCATACTATTGAAACGTATATGAACATAAAAATAACTGGAGATGTCTGTGGCCGTTTTGTTTCTACTTAATATTTACTAAATAGTTTGGAGGAGTCTACGACAGCCTAACAATACGTAAATTCAGGAATTTACAAGAAAAGATTTCGTTTACCATAGCAATTAATCATTGACTGGGACATGCAGTGTCCTGGAACAAAATCGTAATAATTTATAATGATTTGGTTGTATAGATGTACCAAGAATTATGTCAGAACCAGCAACAACATATCACAGACCTTCGATACCAAGACAGGAATTATACAAGGAGGTACACTGAGCCCAAATTTATTGATCTTCGTTATGCATAATGTACCCAAATCTGCAAACAGAAAACCAGAAAAACTCCCTGTGTTGAAAGCATAGAAATCAATGAGTTTCTCTTCGCAAATATTGAACGAAGAGATAAAGAAAAAGAAATTATATATCAACTCGGAGAAACCAAATTTATGGTAACAACGAAGAACAAGACATAATTACAGGTAAGGTTGGAAAATAAACAGATTGAGCAAATCTCTTAGTTCAAAAATTTAAGGGTCACAGTAAGATGGAAAAATAGGAGAAGAACTGCAGGAAAGAATGGATCCTGCAACTACACTATATTACCAATTGAACGACAATATAACCAACAGAAAAACACTGTCAACAAATACCATCATAAGAATATAAACTGTATTGGACATCCTGACGTTAACATATGGAATGCAATTATAGACACCGACAAAGGAACATAGAAGAAGACTGCAGACAAAAGAAATAAAGAATCTGAGAAGGATAGCGGGAGTAAGACTACTCGACGAAGAAAGAAATAAAGAAGAGATTGGGAATAAAACCAATGGAACAAAAAAATAAGGAAATCGAATTGCACTGGTTTGGACACTTATTGACGTTTTCTCTTGTTTTACCTGAGGTGAAAAGTATAGTAAGAGAGAATGCAAAACCTGGAACCTGGGTAGGAATATTCCACAATACCGACAAAACTGATTTTTCTCTAAAACACAGGTATAAGGTGAAATGTTCGAAAATGCTCATATGCATTTACTCAACTTTTTACATATCGTATATACATATCTACAGAAAAATCAGTAAACACGAAACCCAGGTGACCATTGTAATACTAGTTGCCTCCTTTTAAAATTGGTATTCCTCACTAGATTTTTGACAACCATAAATAATAGGCTGATTGTGAGTGAAATTGACAGATTAGTTTCCTTGTTATTTCTATTTTCATTATTTTTTCATTCATCAGATTTCAGCACAAGTTCTTTTAGGAACCAACAAGCCAGTATTAATGTCCTGTATTGTAAGTTATTCATAAATGTTAATATCGAAAAGAAACATAAACTGTTAGATTGTGAGATCTTTAACATTGATATTTACATTGGAGCAAGACACGTTTATTTTAATCGCGCACTAACGAGATGGGTCATCAAGACAGGATCATTAAGGAAGTTTTGATTTCGGTTATGATGCGTTTAAACATCGAGAACATGTTACTACCACTACTAAGTTAACTGAGGATGTCCTCGACAATATTCAAGTTCGCATGGACTGTAGCCCCCACAAGTCCGTGGCGAAATTAGCAAGCCAGATAGGTGCTGAAATTTATTATTATTATTATTATATTAAATTTGGCACAATAATTACTTTAGGACTATCTGTGGAAACTACTCATAAGGTAGTTAGTAAGAAACTTAAAATTTATCCTTATCAAATAAGCTCTCGATTTTTATTTTTTTGGAAATTTAGAAACTAAGATAAACAAAGATAGACTCAATAACCTAAAAGAACTGGAAACAGTAATTTAGCATGGAATTAATAACGTTAGTGTAGAGAAATTGCAACATGCATTGCAAGCGACGAATAAATGTCTGCTTACAAAATAATGGAGAGCATTTTCAGCACTTTCTGTCAATTTTAATGAATAAAAAATATGCTAGATTTATTTTAGGGGAACTTACTAAAAATATTTTATTTATGTAAGTATAGAAAGTAAAACTTTTGAAATAAATGAAAGCTAGTGGTTTTATTGCTAAACATTACCAATTTGTAATATTGGTTGCATACTCAAAGAAGTCATGCAAGTGTCGTTTTTAAATGAAGACGACCTAGTATGGTATGTAGGTAGGTAGGTCTATATTGCACGTTAGTGGGTGTGAGTGTTCAATTTGGAGATTGCTGACCATATCTTTTCAAGTACCTCTGTTATTTTTATATTTCAAAACGTTCATCGGTTTACCTATATTGTCTTTAAAGCAATTTTACGCAATTATACTCTATATCCGTAGCAATTTACCAGCAATTTCTGCGGTAAATTTATTCACTACCTGGAATCCCGAGGTACAAGACACTGTACTAGATTATATCAAAAGGTTACCCGCGACGTATTAGGTGTAAATCTACTCCTTACCCTGGGAAAAGTTTATACTGTTTACTACAACAAAGCCCTCTGTTAAGTTGTTTAATTGGCGCTCGAATTACTAAGAGACTCGACTTCAAGATTAACTTAGGATAAGGGATATAACAAGTATGGAGTGATTGTACTGACGGGAAAGAAATAGGTTCTCATATTACCGTTACAAATTATTCCTGGTTTTTTAAAATATGCACTGAATAATAATAGGTAGGTGTATGTATTTAGATGCATCAAGTAAATATTTATTTGTTAAAAAAAAACACGAAGGTGTTAAATTCAAGTAGTTCCGTTTTCGTGCAGAGGGTGCGAAGGGACAAAAGAAAACAACTACAGATACCGGTAAATGCAAAGTAAAATTCTTTAGGATAATTTTAAGCTGCTGAAAAGTTAAGTAAACGCAAAGATATTTTGAATAAGGGAACAGTAATTTTAATCAAAAAATTGTCAGTTTGGAGCAACGTTAACCAAAAATGTATTCCACCAAACATGTTTCTTGAATCAATGCTGCTCTAGATTTAAGAATATATTATTTGCGTGTGTTGTCTTAAGATGCTTTTAGATTATAAAAGTAACTAATGCCTTATGCTATTTAGACGAACATTCGGTCGAAACCTAATTTATTGAAAGGTTAAGTTTTTAAATTAAACTAATTAAATAAAATAATTACAAAATTAGTGTCGACTTAACCTAACGGTTTCCCCACATACACAGTTGGTCATATAATTGGTTGGTTGGACATATAATTATTTATACACAAATTGCATCACAGGCTTTAATTAGAATTGTTTACATAATTCTATAATAAACAGGAATCCTCAACCCTTCTGGAATGTTTCCCTCCCATTTGTTTTTATCACATCTTTTCAAAGTGTCGCCATAAAAGCAGGCCAGACTATGTTTCATAGAAAGGAAAAGCCGATATTGTGAAAGGCAGGATAAGGGATATAAGTATAAATAAAAAGCAGTAAAGTACATATGTAGAGGAAAAAGAATTCCTTAGGTAACAGTCACACACCATAAAACTTCCGGTCTCAACTTTATAGGACCGAAGCTGGAAAAGCGGGCATTTTAGCCGGAACGTGTAAGGTATAGGAACGCTCTCCGAGGACGTATAAAGCTCTCAAATATATACATTCAATTTCTAAATGCGTCTAGAAGTACGCCATTTTAACGTATCAATGGTGTCCGAGAAATACCGCATATATAAAAATATTCCAATATTTTGACGGAATACTAACAAATCGATTAGTAACTTCCTAGTTAAAGATATCTTACCAAGACATGATGAATACTAGAGGTTTATGAATCTATTAAAAATTCTCTTGTAATATTCTGATAGTTGGTGTTTAACAGAAGTGACGATCCAAGTATTTCAACCATGCATGTATTTTTAAGAAAAAAATGTATGATGTCCATTTGAGATGAAAACGTGCAAGAGAATATTATAAAACTAAATCTAAATATAAATTTGTGAAACCTAAAAGAAATTGAAAAAGAAGAAAATCTCGATAAGATGGTAACAAACCAATTCGCCTGCAGGTAAAAGAAAGGTAACCAGATAAGTAATAGACTGTAATTTAAGCATGAGGATGCTTGACATAATTCCATAAAGAAATTAAAACTACAGACTGTACAGATTCACTTTGGATATGTATCAAGTCAACGGGGAAACCCAAGATGAAAACTTTTCTCATTTAAAGATATTGTCTTACTGAAATAGGTTGAGCAAAAAGCAATAAAGGAAGAATTAACTCATTTCGTGTATTCATTTCGACGAATCCGATAAAGAAGCAGACCAAAATTGCTTCCAACACGAAATACAAACTAACATCCAATAATATTCATCACCAATGGAGATAGAAAACAGGCAAAAACAATCCACAACAGTAAGCATCCAGATCCCGATTTACTAACAATGGGAACTCCAAAAGAATTACCCTAGAAAGAAAACCATTAAATTTATTTATGGATTTCAACGAATACTAAGGACATATGTATAACTGTCTAAAAGACTGAAGGTCTGTTGAGACAATAATAATTTCAAATCCTGGAAAAAATCTAAAAGAACCACCGAAATACCGCGCAATATGTTTACTTCCAATAATATTTAAAGTTCCACAGAGATTACACCTGACAACACATGTAAAACACACAATTTAAGAGCTACATCATTTAAAATACACAATTAATTATACCTTTGAGGAAAAAGTAGATTGTGCAAGTGAGTTCTTAAATGTTATTAAAGAGATGGCAACATACTCTAAGCTCAAGAAATCGTACCTAAGAGATCGTACATGCAGAATAAAGAAAGTGTTTTAGGGGTTATATATTTTATTTTACTTACCTCAAATTTTCCAACAACCAACAACACAGCAAGTGCATTCGTTGATATACAAATACAATAATATTGTTATCACTTGAAGATTTCAAAGCAACTACAAATTGCTTACACAATTTCATCCAGTAATTAAAAATCAAAATTTAGTAGAATCTGTATATAAAAGAATGAGCTTGCATGACCCAAAGTTTAGTTCTAATATAAAACGGACTGTAAGTAATAATTTTCGCATAGTAATGTTTAGTAATTCATATTCCACCGCACAAACTTAAAATTCCCTTGATTATATTAAAATGTTGTTCATATTTATATACCGTTAATTTATTTTGCATCAACCGAAACTTTATATCCCAGCAAGAATAAACCCTACACTCTTATAACCTTTCTGGCAGATACACCTGCAAAAAAATTGTAAAAAGAGCTCTACACCAAATTTTAGATTTAATTTAATTTATCGTTTGATTAACAGTAGATGTAAATGAATTTTATATAATTACGGCTATAAGAAACAAAAGGTCAACATAATAGATATCTCCGTGTGTCTGTCTGCAACACTAAATAATCTTATGAGCCCTAATAGACACAAAGAAAACTATACATGCGAGCATCATTTAAGTACTCTTATATTAACAGTTTTTCTATATAGTAATATTTTTCAGTTCTTTTAACTTCAATAGTTATTGTTATTTGTATCAATGTTTTAAATTTAATATTTATTTCTTTGTATATATGTACTAAATTTAGAATAGTTTTATGTGTAAATTCTTGTAAATGCTTATATTATGTTTTAAACGTTATCTACATTCGGTCGCCCATAGACAATGAACGCTTTCGATAATACGTACACAGAAATCCTTAACATACAGATAAGAGAAACTTCGTCGGTCAGCTGTTATGCAGACGTACAAAGAGTGATTCATCCAGTGTCGACTAGGAACATGTGGCCCATTACGTCTACTACAATTCCAATAAACCGGCCGGCTACTGGAGCAACGTTCCGCTGCGCTCTCGCTTACTAAGGTGAGGCCAGCGCGTTAGAAGAAAGCAATATCAGAAACTTAGCATGAAAATCATATCACCCGAACGTCGTCTCGAACTGACCCGCCTCACGGACGATGTTCGTTAGCTTTCTTCGTTATAACCGCTGTTTGTGTACGAAAAGTACAAAAATATAAGGGCCTGCTGGTCGGCACCTAACCGGCCGTACCCCAGTTTAAAAGCAGATAGATCGTTCGATCTTTAAATGCATGAATAGAAAGTGAATCGTTTATGACAAACGTCTTTAAAACGTTAAGAGCAAACGCAAAGACATATATTTGAACTGATTTGAACAAAACGTATTTTGAAGCGTTTAGCCACAAACGTGTTGAAATTCTCCAAAGTGAGAAACACATTTCCAATTCTTTGGAACTATACTACAAACAGACACAAAATACACGCTAAGTGCGTTATATAAAATATAATACGAGTATAGGTTGCGATACATTTTTTATGCAAAAATTTGACCTTGAAATAATATACATAGGAATACGTATTTTTATAATTATTTTATTGCTTTGTAAATATCAAGATGATCTGTCTGAACAACTTTCTTTTATTGTAAGAATATATGTCAATCTATTATAAATAAATAAACCGTCATGAAAACAGAAAAGCCTGTTTTCTTATTTTATATCCCCAAGCAAACGGGTAACTGTTTGGTGCTCTCTCCAAACCAGGAGACCGTAACACTACTAATAAACTTTAGCAATGTTCATATTGGTCAAATAAATACCTTGCAAGAAGATCAAACGCAACTTTAGGAAAAGATGGAAATATAGGAGATATAGATATTATCTCCTTATTTTAGATTAATTACTATTTAACGAAGTTTGTCTCACTTCTTCGAATTGTCGCATGTTCATTTATTGCTGTTTCCATCTCGAAGGTCCGATCGGCTATTTGTTGAGAATTGTACTCATTCGTTCCGATTGCACTTACCCGTTAGACATGCAACAAATAAAGTTGTGTCAATTTACTGTAGTAAAGTGGATAGCCCTTCGGTGTTCGTTATTCGGAGTGAAATGTCTGAAGAGTCAAAGGCTGTTGCGCGTTACGACACATCAGCGTCAACTAAGATATCTTGTCCAAGTGTTCCGTATATAGATACCGAATTACAATCAAATGTTGTAAGAAGAAATAAGTATAATATACGGCAAATAGAGAAGTTCTTATATGTGAATATGTGCCATGCTTATTTCGCAGGAATACTTTTATGCTAGTTTCACTTTTTACAGTGATTGCTGGACGATAATTTCTAATCCTACTCCAGCAACCATTAGTATTCAAGCACGAAACCGCGTTAAGAAAAAGTCCGCAGAAAAAATCGATACATTTTGAAAAATTCTCATTTTATTTTTAAGAATTTCATATAGTTTATGGTTTAATGATTCAGTGATTCCCTAGTTTGATAATACGTTCACAATAGTACGATTTGTTAAACCCCTGAGAGCAGGAATCAATTACTTCATAATTTCACAAAATCTTTCAGCGATAATGTGTAGATTATATACCATTAACACTATTGTCTGAAGTTGAGTTGGGTAACCAGATATGCTAAAGCAAGGATTATTTTGCTAGCTCAAAACTGCTGTGCTTCAATATCTAATTTGGAATTTATATAAATGAATACATTAAGAGAAAATGTTCTTCATTATAGTAAGACAAGTGATTACTACACTGCAATGTTCGTTAATGACAAATATTGTTCAATCAAAGCAAGTACACCTACACAAAGACCTCCAAGTTCGTCCCAATAATTATGTTAATATCGATATAGACATGTATTCTGCGATTAGTTCAATACATTATTCCAGGTGAGTAGGCGAATATTGAAATGTGCAACACAGAGTAAATACAGAGTAGCGATTACAATACTACACTTTGATTGATAAATTCATGTTACATCGACAGAAATTGCAACAATCATCTAATATCTACCCAACAGCGATTGAGTTACATTAAATACATATATATAGAGCTTGTTTGTATAAAGAAATATTTCATTTTATGCATGTTTGTTAAATACGTTATATAGGAAACAACAATTTAAAATCAAGTTAAAAAAGAATTAGAACATGAGTTATGTATATGTATATATATATATATATATATATATACCTACGTGTTTTACGGTTACAATGAAAAGTGTCCTAAAATGTTGACCAGCAATTTACCGATAATACAGAGATATCAACAATTCCTGTTCACCACGTGACTGTCAAATTAGGCAACCCAAATAACAGCAGTTGGTGGTACACTATTGCTTTACGTAGAATATTGTAGAAAGTGGCGTACTATAAAGTTTTAATTAGGGTGCGTATTTTTAAAATAAATAGAAATTGTTTTTACTTTTTTATTTACTTTTGACTTTATCGCTAGATAGATCGTAAGTTTTTATTCTATGTCTCCCAATTTTCAATAGATTTAAGTTTAATAGTTGCGAAAATTGAGAGTAAACTAAATAAATTCTGTCAAATTACAATAAATGTTCAAAATGTGATCCGTTCTGTTCTATAGATAACTGTATCCTCCTTTTTAAATTGTCAAATACTTTTCTCAAATCTTCTACAGTGATTTCTTCAATTACATGCCGTATAGCTGCTTGTAGCTCATCAATGTTATGTAAGCGTTGTCTATATACCTTCTTTTTAGATAGCCAAAGAAGTAAAAATCTAGAGGTGTTAAATCCGGTGATCTTGTAGGCCATCTTCCATAACTAATGACACGATCATCATAAAATTGTCGTAGGTATTCCAATGTATCGAATGCAATATAAGCTGTTGCTCCACCTTGCTGAAAATATCCTTCCGTCAATTCACCATCGTGCAATTGTTCGATAAATGGGTGTAAAATATTATTCCGATATCTTTCAGCAGTTACTGTGTCATTAAAAATATAGGTCCCACAATACGTCGTCTTGATAATCCCCCCATATACCAATTTTAATAGGGTGTAAAGTGGTTTTGATAAAAGTATGTGGATTTTCCCTTCCCCATGTTTTATAATTTTGGCTATTCGCGTAGCCTGATGAGTGGAACAAAGCCTCGTCTGACATAAATGTTTTATCCAACATACCGTTCTTGTTTTAATGTTCACTAAACCACTGACAGAATTGAATACGTCGTTGATGGCCTCGTGTATATAACTACGGACACTTTGTATGGATATATATGAAAAATCCTCTTCAAAGCCTTATGACAACTTCCATAAGAGATAGCTACAAAATAAGAAAACATTGAATTCTTTTGCCAAAGCAGATAACTTGGGTAGAGATTATGTAGGACTTTGCTGCATTCGATGTTGAATGTCATCAACAATATCAACACTTAATATAGTTAGCCTACCGGTAGATTTCCCTTTGCAACTGCAATGTTTATTTTCAAAACGTTCCACAAATCTATTCCTACAGCGAGAAAATGTTTCATATAAAATACGTTCATTTGGAAATCTTCCGATGTCAGTACAAGACTGCAGTGAATATGTCCAATTCCCATCCTCATTTCGAGTACCACTTCGAATGTACTTATAAATATTCTATATATAAGTTTAACTTGAAATAATTATTTCTATTTTATGCTATATGATTTTCTACTTATTTTGGTTTACGCAGAAATGCGATGGAACGGCTATGTACTGAGAAGTACAGTTCTGTTACTTTAAATGTATTATAAAAATAATGAAGCGAAAACATAAAGAATGACGACAAAAATTGTGAATAACGATTGTACACCCATGTCAAATGCTAGTATGATCCTAGTGATATACAACTTAGGAACACAAAAATTTTTCAGATTTAAGAAAATTACTGGTCAAAAGGTGGACAATCATTCTCGATAAATCTATACTAATTGCATATAGTATGAATCGACTAACAAAAATGATGACACAGTGATATACTGAAGAAAAGCTACATAACAAAGAAGTATGTTTATAAAAACACACCGTTCCATTGGGGTTACGATAGTTAGGAACAAATGAATTTAATTATGTCCATTTTTGATACTCATCTATTACAATACTATATGAAGTTGTAGCAATTTGGCTAAAATTTGTTTATTTTGCCAATTTTTAGCAAAAGTTACAATGTAGTTTTTTACTAAAATCTCTATTCAATTGAATACATGCATCGCAACATAAAACTAGTTTTTTAAACCGCCCTCAAAGATTTTTTCGGAGCTTTTCCACTTATTTATAGCAAATTTTGCCACATCTAAGATCTCAAATCGAACACCTCATAGAAGTTTAAATTTGAGAATAAATGAAAATCACTGAGCGATGCCTGGCGAATGTGGAAGCAATTCCCAGCGCAACTCATTAAAGCATCCTAACGAAGCAATCGTGCGGTATGGGGTCTTGTACTGTCCGTTTCTTACAAAGTGCCCACCGCAGTGGCTCACATAAGCGATTAGGATGATATTTTGGGTTAATTATAGTACACTTTGATAGATAATCCATAAAAGGAGTCTCCTTGCAATCCCAGGATATAGTAAACATTACTATCCAGCCGAAGGATTCTTAGATTCTTTCGACTGATTTTTTGATCTCGGGATTTTAAATAAGGTTTGATTAGTTCCTATTATCCGTTAAGAAAATGGATTGCCGTAACGTGGTAAACGCTCTTGAAGTTGGCGGCTTGTGTCGACTCTATGGAGTTGAAGCCTTGGTACCCAGTGGGCTGAAATCTGGCGCTCGTCCAAATGTTCATGTAAATTCTCATAAACCTATCTTGTTCCTATTCCCACATTGACTCTAATTTCACGAATATTTATTCGCCCATCATCTTTTTTCATTTACTCTATTGATTGACAGCCAAATTCCTAAAACATTCGTAGCATCCTTCGTATATATTGTACATCCCCAAACTTTTATCATTATCACATTAGTCATTTAATTTAACAAGCTACATCGAAACAGATTTACACATTTTTATCGTTTCATTCATATGTACGTGAGGTAGTTATTGCAATTTCAAACGTGCATAATGCTTGACAACAACATAACAATTTATATTTATTGCCAAAACCATAATATGTATTTAATATGGCAAATCGATCGTATTAGTATGCATGGATTAATATCGAATTACAAATACCTCTATTTAATTTAGAAGCATCCGCTTATTATTACTGCGTTAGTAATTTATAACCCTTACAAAACGAAAGCCCGCTACAAATCATAGTGATTTAACACGAACTAATTTTGTCTCAATGAAGATAAATATTGGAAAATTAGAAAATGTAATACTTATCTACTAAATATCCTATCCTCTACCACTTTCAGGTCAATCAACAACAAATAGGGAGTTAATAATTATATTTTCAGAACGTTAAAATAACGTATTCGGATAACATTTGCCAGTGAAAATATAAATACATATATAGTGAGTCCCAGGATTCAAGTTACATTGAGATGAAGTTCTGCTGGGTGTGAATAGAATTTTAAGAATATTTTCAGTTTTTGAAAAACAAGTCGACCTTAACGGTGAAGCAAAAGTATTTTCTTCTCAGGTAACGTACCCTTCTTGTTCATGATGTGTCAAAATATTACTAAGAAAAGTTGTTTAGAATCAGAAATTATGGCTCTATACAAAATTTCAGGAAAATAACATGAATCCTGTGACATACTGCATGTGTAACCAAACATTTGTTCCTATTTAAGCACTATCAAAAAAATAACTAACGACTGGGATTTCATGATGTATAACACTTCTAAAAATTTATACATCTAATAATGTATTTAAAATATAGGTATGTATTTATAATCATTGAAGACCAGAAAGCGTCACATAAAATTTTAACCGAGTTAGGATATATTCAATCCGATTTCTACCTTCAGCTTTAGAGGAAGGTAAATTATTTGCAGAAAAGTAATAATGCCGCCAGCAACGAAATTATAAATACCATAATATATTATCAAGAACGATAAAAAATACTAATATTTTTCCCTAACAGTTCGATTACTGTTTAACAGGTTTGAGTTTAGAAGATTTGTCGGGTAATTCCTTCAGGGTTTCTAGGTGTTACCAACTAAAAAGGCAATGCAAGCAACATCTTTGCTCAAATCTACGGGGCGATACATCCTGGAGAAGCGCACCTTGTTATATTCAAAGAGTATTGGTCTAAGCATTTTGACGAAGTTTATTTACCCACCGAACTGCATCCGGATTGGACAATAGGAACTGTAATTTCTGGAAACTAACCCTTCTTCCGTTACTTTACACTTAAGTTTAATCTCGATCAACAAATAAATCATCTTAAATTCGTCGAAATATCTGCTCATTCGATGAATCCTTCAAACATTACAGTATCCAACCTATCACAAATTTATTGTGATTCTCTCTGAACATTCCAGGTACAATCTTGAAAATTGAGAACTTTTCAATAGGGTTGGTGGCCCAATGAGGTTCAAACAATAAGCAAACATAATGTCAAAATAGAAACGGAATCTTTTATTTAGTCACTAAGACTTGGAGTGCATACAAAACTTGTCATAAACCGAACAGTCAAATCAATCATTAAATTTAGATTTTAGGTACCTAAACATTTTCTTTTGTATTTCATAATATACGACGATATCAATATCTTTTATAGACAAACAACAGCTACATATATTTACTCATGCGCTAAATAGTAGCGATAACGCGGTGAAGAAAAGATGCTTGTGTATACGAAAATCTCTTATTTCTGTTCAGTTTTCCATGAACAGTAGTATACAAATCCTTGTCATAGAAGGTTGAGTATAGAATGAAATGATATTGCGGTTCGCTACATATTATTCAGTTGGGTATAAAAAGACACCAAATATCATCAACAAGGAACAGCAAGAGGTTGAGTTGAATAGAAGCTCTTCTCAATAGCCGATGCTATGTTTTCATCTCGACCAGAAAATAAGTCGTTCAAAATTCGTTATAATATCTGCTGATCTGATAAACTAGTTAGTTAGATCGCGAGTCGAAATATGTTATTGTTTATAAAATATTATGGCGCAACATTTCGAGAAAGATTCTCAAAAACTACACAATTCTCAATCGAACATATAGATGTTAGTAGGTTGCTAAGTTTCATGAAAGATACAGAGACACGAAAAACGAATTGGGATGCAAATGCATCGTTAAGATCATTAAAACCACCATGTTTTAATGATCTTAACGGTACACACGAAAATCTGTCGAAGGATTTGGAGACTTGAATTTCGGAGCTTGATTCTTTGTCAACTCTACTGCGCTTTACGCAATTGAACCAAGTCTACGAACGCACTGATTATTATCCTAATCGGATCACGATGAGTAGGTTATAAAATGAAAATGGGAATTCTTAATCATTACTACTCGATACCGCATTCCATATTTGTAGAGTATTAGTATGTGGTCCGTAACTGTAGGTTGATATCTTCTATTAGGATAAGTAAAGAAAAGCAGATGCTGAGAATGGGAACCTTCTTCGCTTAAGTGATGAAATTGTCCATAAATTAGGATCGCAAAATTTCAAATTTTTGTTTAATCATTACTGTGGTCAATTCTTGAAAATGATGTGCTTTTCACTGAATATGTAGGCCGCGGTAGTTCTTGAAGCTACAAAGTAGACCATTGGATCAATACAATTTCAAATCCGAAATGAAAATATGTACTTAAGTACTCGATGTTTGCCTCCGCATCTTCTAAGATGAATATTTACTTAGAATTATATCTTAGCACAAACAATGGTCAGCGTATGCTTTGAATACTTTAGATTATTCCAAGGTTGATAGATATTTGAGAGTATCGATTCTTTGTCTGTCTCACCTGCATCCATCGAGAAGATCGACCTTGCCATAAAGAAGGCTTAATACATCTCAATCCGTCGGCTACGATAATATTTCATCAATCATTGTTAAAGATTCTGCACAATTTATCGTCCCAGTAATCACGTACTTAATAAACTTCTCGTTTAAAAATGAATTTTCCCTTTGAAATTAGAATCAGCTATTATTCATTCCATATTTAAAAAGGATATAAAAATGATTTTTCGAATTATCGACCTATAAGTGTATTACCAGTTTTTGCCAAAATTTACGAAACAATATGAATCAGAATTTAATAAGCTATATACTTACGTTCAATATTTTGTATTCTGATCAACACGGGTTCCGTCCTAACAAGAGTACCAACACAGCTTTATTTCACTATCTGAAAACAGTTTATAATAACCTAGATAAAAGTCAACCCCCGCTTGGGATATTTATTGACGTTTCGAAGGCTTTTGATCTCGCTAATCACAGTATCCTCCTTCACAACCTAAATTAATACGGTCACTGCAGTTATGAACCAGTGGTTTCGTTCCTATCTCTCGGACAGAAAACAATATACAAAAATTGCTAACGGCTTTTCATCCTCTATTAATGTAAATATCGGGGTACCTCAATGCTCTGTCTTGGGTCCAACCCTTTTTCTTATATATATTAATGATTTACCTAACGCAATTGATGATTTAGGGATGATACTGTATGTTGACGATATCAATATACTTGTGGATTTTTCAGTGTTGAGGATGTTGTTCTAAAAACTAAAAATGTTCCCTTTGCTATCAACGTCTGGATTACCATCAATCAGTTAGCAGTTAACGTTGATAGGACGAAATTTGCATATTTCCATAACAGAATAAGGTCCATAGATATGTTTTGTGTAGATAACGACACTTTCAATTTGGTTTCGAATATTAAAGTGTAAGGATTAGTTATACATGAAAATTTAAATTAGGCTGCACATTTTGATTATCTTTGTAAATCATTATCGAAAGTCTGTTGCACTCTAAAGCAACTAAGAAATACATGTAACTAAGATTCATTACTATCGCTTTATCATGTCAATTTCGTTTCCTCTGTGCGGTATGGAATAATTCATTAGGGCTCAACTTTTAAGGCCCATCGGGTATTCCTCATGCAGAAGAGGGCGTTGAGAATTACATTTAATTTACACTGCAGAGAGTCGCGCAAAGAATATTGTAGGCAAAAAACGTTATTAACATTTTATGATATTTATATTTTGGATTTACTTTCTTCTGTTTTTCAAAATAAAAGTAACTTTTCAGAGTACAGCTTTAGTCCCTATTGCAACACACGTACATTAGAATAGCCTCTCCCTGCGAAACATACTCGTCAAATTTATCAAAAAGGAACTTATTTTATAGGTTGCAAATTATATACCGCTTTACCAACTTCTCTGAAAAACACTGAACACCTAAGGTTTATTTCAAACAGAATTAAAAAATTATTTATTACATATTAATTCTTATAGTATTAATGATTATTTAAGTGTATGTCAGTAACAAGTGTATATTTTTAATTTATTTATTTTCAACTCGCTTTTTTTCTTTTCTCCGATGTATTTCATGCATATCTTGTGTATTACTTTTTGCAATAAACTTTATTATTACTAGTATATCCGCAAATAATTCAAAATTGACGTATTATACGTCTGGGAGTGCTTGTAAGAGAATTGTTCGAACATTTTTCGTGCTATTTTGGTGATATAAAATGGCTGCTGCAATTGAAAATCCGGTCGACTGCGAACTGCGTGCTCTTATCCGATTTCAATGTGCAAGGAACATGAAGACTAAGTTTTGTTCTGTTTGTAATAGTAATAATAATAATAATAATAATAATAACGTTTATTTACCCAACAGGAACCATTTACAGGGTAAGTTAACAAAATGAAGTAAAGAAAATAATGCACATACATACATATACACAACATAAAAATAAATGTATGTGTATACAAATAACAAAATATTGAAACAAAACAACTTAAAATTAATTCTAAACATTATCAAAATTAAACCTTTATACTGATAAATATGAGTTAATAGAATATAAAAAATTAAATAAACAAGTCCTCATAAATTCTATCAGCAGATCGACTCATACGATGAAGAGGAGAATTGAATAAAATATTTGTTCTGGGCGTTGAGCACATGAGGGAGTTGACAAATCTAGAAGACTGACGTGGGACATAAAATTGTAGTTGAGATAGCAAGGGCGAACAGTCAATTGTTCCATGAAGTAACTTCCAAACAAAGCGAGCCCCATGAATGTCACGGCGCGCAGCAAGGGATTGTACGTTGTGCCTGACAAGCAAAGAATCGTAATCAATGCCTCTTGGAGGGTATATACCATCAACTTTATAGGACATATATTTGAGAAATTTTCTTTGCAAACGTTCAATAGAAAGCTGATGGGAAACGTAGTAAGGTGACCATACAGGAGAACTGTACTCTAAGCAGCTGACAATAAAAGCAAAGAATAAAGATTTAAGTACGTCAGGATTAGTGAAGGACCTAGAAGTACGTATGACAAACCCAAGCATTCTAGTTGTGGATGAACAAAGCTTTTCGATATGAAAAGAAAATCTAAGCTCACTATCAAACAGCACTCCAAGATCATTAAAAATGTCAGATTTTCGAATGAGCTCATTACCAATTTTATAGGAGGTAGGAGTTATATTTTGTTTTCGAGTAAATGAAATGGAGCAATATTTAATAACATTTATCCTTAGCTTGTTGGTAAAGCACCAATGAGTTAGACTATTCAGGTTCTGCTGAAGAAACACAGCGCCATGTATGGAGGAAATTGTAGCATAGATTTTTACATCATCAGCAAGTACATGGCAATCAAGAGATTCAAGTAGGTCATTAATATAAATTATAAAAAAGCAAATAAGAGGCAATTAATGCAAGGAAGCCGGGAGTCATGCCAAACCTACTGAGTTTCACCAGCAACATTCCGTGATCGATGGAATCGAAGGCGGATGATAAATCAGTGTAAACTACATCCAATTGTTCCTGTTTGTCCAGACAATCACTGACATGCTGAGTAAAGGCAACAAGGTTGGTCACTGTCGATCTGCCAGGAAGAAACCCGTGTTGGCGAGAAGATATATATTTCTGCACATTTACCAATAAGCATGTGTAAATGACCTGTTCATATAGCTTGGCAAAGTTTGATAATAATGCAATTGGCCTATAATTATTTAATACTGATTTATCACCCTTTTTGTAAACAGGGATGATTCTAGCACGCTTCCACAAATCAGGAAAGGTAGTAGTTTTAATAGAAAGATTGATGATGGTGGTTAAAGGCCTAGCAACACCAGATCTAACCTCACGAAGCAGTTTGTTTGGAATGGAGTCATCACCAGCGGTAAAGTTACACGGAAATGTAGCCATAATCCTCAGTAATTCATCATCTGTGACAGCTAATAAATTGAAAGGCAATCTGTCTGAATAGTAATCACGATTATTAAATGCTGAGCTTTCAATGTGTGTATTCAAAAAAGATTTGCAAAAGAATTGACGATAGCTTGTGGTGAGTCGATGACAATATTATTATATTTCAAAGTACCTGGAATTCTAGTTCTGCCCTTTTTATTGTTAATAAATCTAAACAATTCTTTAGGGTTATCTTTAATTGATTGCTCAATCAATTTCATATAAGATTTATAAGCATCAGAGATTTGTTTCTTATAAACAATTCGGAGGCGTTTAAATTCATGTTCGAAGAACAAACTTTTAGTGCTTTTCCATTTACGTATGTAGTAATCTTTCAGCCTTAATGCAGATATCAATGAAGCATCAAACCAGGAAGGATAAGATCTTTTAGAGGCTTTGTAATATGGAACAGATTGCTGACAAAATAGATATAAAATTCTATAAAATTCTTCAAGAGCGAAGTTTACGTCTGTATGCTGATTCAGACATGCCCAATCAGCATTAATCAGATCGTTGTACAGCTGATCAAAGTTAGCTTTGCGGAAGTTGAATCTGTCATTAATCGTAAAGGGAAAATTAATATGTCTAGATTCGCAGCAAATTTCAATTGACATAGATAAAGCTGGGTGAAATGTGTCAATAGATACCAATGGTATCGTATCCTAATGGACAGATACCAGAGCCTGTGTATTACATAAGACTACATCTAAAATATGATTAAACGGATTTCTGACAGAACTGTATTGCTCAAAATCCATGAGGTTACAGAAATTATGGAACAAAAGAGTTTTGGGACACGTTGGAATCTCACAGACTAATTGAGGGAGATTGAAGTCACCTGCAAGTAAAATAGGTTTACCTAATATCAAGGATTTCAAAGCGTCAACAAAGAGCTTAAAATCGTTAAATGACACATCCGGGGAACGTACACTGTACTTGTGATGAAAATGTAGTGAATGACAGAGAAGAAGTTAGAAGATAGAGTTGCATGTTTCGAGAAGGACGAACTAATGTCCATGATGAAGAACGGAGTGGAAGACCAACTGTTTACACGTACGAACTTTTGGGTAATGTCGAGGAGAAAATTCGTGAAAATCGGCGATTCACAGTCACAGAACACACAGCGGTTTTGAGAGCTATGAAGAGCTGCAGGGCAGTATTACAACATGGCTTAATTCACAAGCGGCAGTAGTTTTATAAAGAAGGCATTAAAAAGCTGGTTCATTGTTATGACAAATGTCTCAATCTTAATGGCAACTATGTAGAACAATAGCTGAAAATAGTAGCTTTAAGTTGTTTATAATAGAAACCTCATCGTGTATTAGTGTTTTTTAATAAACAAACGGAACTTACTTTACAAATCTTCCTCGTACAGCAACATAAAACATGAGAAACTTATGAAACACCATTATCACTGCTTAGTACATAGGGAATCTGGTATGCGCCTTACATTCGATTCTTATTGACTAAAGGCTAAAGCATATTTTACTGAAGTCAGAAGGTGTAAGATGCAATAAAGAAGAACGAATAAAGTGCTACGTCTTCTCCACAATCCGACGTTTCAATATTTATTGTAGGGTTCTCCCACCTGTTTTTCCTGTCGATTTTTCAGATTTCTGCTAAATATTAAAGCCCTTATCTCAGACCGGTGTTAAAACGTAAGACATCCAACACATGGATTATTCACACATATTTTCATCTTGATGCAGTAAGGATGATTTATCCTTTAGTGTATTAAGAAAACTACTGGTAAATATAAATATAGTAATGAAAGGACATTATTAATTTATACAAATCGCTAATGTACTCGAAAATCAATGTTCGAAAAACAGATGTACCGAGCTGTAAGGCTGCATAAATATATTACATTGCTAACGCACTTTACCTAAATCATTCCCATATTCTATTAATTCGCGCAAAGTGAGCTGCTAGATAAATGATTCTATAGTACCTTCAAACGTAGTTAGTAACATATTTTCAAAAAATATATTTTTACCAGTGCGATTTAAGCATCGATTTTAATTTAAAAAGGAATGCATATTAAAATATAAAACAAAAGTAAAACTTTCACCTTAATTTATAATCCATTGCCACACGTAAATGTTAACTTCATCTTTTGTTCACTATAAATTCTGCATTAAAAAATCGGTATCAAGTTCAGGTGAGGTAATGATAAACGACTGAAGCGTAATGCCGGCCGGGTTATCTCCATTTCAAGCCGATGAACGTGAAAATCGGCGATCCATACTTAACTGTACATAGTTTGTACACCGCAAATGAGTCTTGCTACTGCTAATCCCGAATTACAATATTTTATTACATACATATATATTGTTTCTCGGCCGGTTGGAATCATTACTATTATATATCGATTTCATGTTATCAGTGCGTGCCATGCGTTCCAAAATCGATGGTATTTATTCCTGCAGCTGCGTGACTGATGATGATGTCGTATTATTTACTGAGACCTGGCTCGATGGGGATGTTACTATTGAAAATTTGAGATTGTTGACCGCGAGACTGGGGGAGGAGTGCTCTCTGCATTCTCTGAAAGCATAACTACTAGTGCCGTAAACATCGTTCCTTTCTCAAGTCTACTACCAATTATCGATATTAGCGTTGTGAAATGTCAGCTGGCCTTGATCGTCGTATATATGGTCAACATTTATGTTCCCCTCATGTCGACAGCTACAGCTATGAAATGTTTTTGGTGCTTTGGGTTTATTCCTACTGCACAAGAAGGTTCTCATCATAGGTGATTTCAACTCGCCAAACTTAATCACTCCTGCCTCATTGGATAGGAAAGCTTCCACTTCACTGCGTCAGCTCAATTGGATTACAAACGCTAACGGTAGGCTTCTTGGTTTGGTTCTTACTAACCTCGTATATGATTTCGCGAATCTGGCGGGCCCTGTATTCTATGTTGGCGGACATTGATTGGAACTTCCTAGTCAATTTTGACGATGTCGACGCGACTCTGGATGCATTTTATAATAGAATTTAGTATATCATTGATTTGACTGTGCCTAAAATTTCAACTACCAAAAGACGATATCCTATATGGTTCTCAAGTAACGTTAAACGACTAGTACGCATGAAAGAATTTTATCTGAGTAAATGGAGAAAACCCAAGTCCTTATTTCATTTAAATGAATTTAAAAGAGTCAGGCGGCAACTTAAACATGAATCACACCTAGCCTATACCTACTGTCAAAGTCGTATTGAGTCACAGTTTGCGAGTAATTCTAAAGTTTTTTGGGGTTACGTCAATAATAGAAGAATAACATCGAAGATACCCGGTCGTATGTTCAGTGGTGATTATGAATATTCTGGGCCTCAGGAAATTGTCACGGCGTTTTCGGGGAGTTCTCCATAGCCTATAAACCTGGCAATATTGTTCCTTCACCAGTCTTTGGAAATTACCAATGTTTCGATGTTGGATACGTAGCGGAGAAGGATGTGATGTTTGGTGCAATGAGATTTAAACCTGACATGACTACTGGGGATGACTTAGTGCCAAGCTTTTCGCTGCGGGATTGTGCCTTAGTGCTCGCGTATCCCCCATCTCATAATTTAATTATACGTACTTCAACTTTTCCACGTATGTGGAAAATTAGTAAAATTAGACCCGTTTTTAAAAAAGGGAATCGGCCGGACATTAAAAATTATCGACCCATTAATATTTTATGTAATTTTTCAAAGGTATTCGATCATATATTGTACACTGGAATTTACAAAAATATGAAACGTCACTTGTCTACACACCAGCATGGTTTTATGTCAAGCAGGTCGACTACAACAAATTTGTTGGAGGTGACACAATTTCTTTCTGCAGCTCTGGATCAGCGTAAACAAGTCGATGTTGTTTACACTGATTTTTCAAAGGCATTTGGCTCTATAGACATTATCGTGTGATATTACGTGTTTTATAATGGCTTTTCGGCAGATACCTTTTCTATACTACCAGGGTTCGAGTCTCGGCCCTTTGCTGTTTAATATTTATATTAATGATCTGTTCATGAAATTACATTGCGAATTTCCTAGATATGCCGATGACTTAAAAATCTATAATATAATTAACTCTACTGCTGATTACATCATATTACAAATTAATTTATCTTTGATAGAGGAGTGGTGCCTGCAGAATAGAATTTTGTCAAATATAAATAAGTGGTTTGCTACACCAGATGCGCTAATGCCGTTACTTACGGCTATACAGCTAGTGGCGACCTACTACACAGGGATAGCAGCGTTAGGGATCTGGGAGTACTTGTCGACTCCGCGCTCACCTTTTCGGAGGTATCTCTTCAACATGCTTATCTACCTCTAGGGCATGGATGCACAGACCGCGGCCCGCCTGTCGAATACTGGTGGCCCGCCGACAGCAAAAATAATACTCTCGTACATTCGAAAAATATTTAATTCTATTCCAGAATAAAACCAAAAAAATATGTTCGAAAAGTAATTTGAATCTCGCGCGCGCGCTATTTGAATCTAGCGCCCAAAAATGCTAAGTCAAGTAACATCGCTTGCTGCCTTTATATAAAGTTCAAAATAGTAGAGAAATAAAGAATTTTCTAGCGCGGTGTGAGCAAGCGAGATAGCAATAGTCCCGAATTCCCGATTGCTCGCGTAGGTACGAGTAGATACACGAAGCTTCCAGAGTCGTATGCGCGGTATAAAAGCCACGCTAACCGCAGCGACCGACAGTTCGGTTTTAATTTGAGTGAAATGTCAACAGGAAGAAATAAGCGCGAAAATACAAAGCGAAGTAATAAGTGATTGAAAATAAGTGCAGTTTAATAGTGTTTTGGGGAGGCAATAGTTCTAGTGTAGATTTTAACTCGACTAGCCGGTGTCATATATTTTGATCCACATTCAACGTAGATTTCCTGTTAACCCGTCAAGTGCCGTGTATAATTGTGTTGTGAAATCGTAAGTAAAACTCAGTTATTAATAAGTGTTTCCCTACCTATTTAATCAATTTTAATCAAATTTAGCTTTAATGTTGGCCAAATATTAAAATAAAACAAAGAAATTACTATTTTTATCAGAATTTCTCTAACTGTAATAATTATGTCATTATTTCAGATATAAAATCTGTATAAAAATCTTAAAATTTCTGAGGAATTTAATCAATTATTTTTGATAATTTAAAAGAATGGGTAATTTAAGTAGGTACTGTAATTGTTTTTAGGTGCTGTGTTAATCCTAGCCAGGATTAGAACGCAACATGGAGAAGCTAGGACCTAGTAAGAAACGTAAGGTTAAAGGTGAAAATCGGCAGTTTCAAGAAATTTGGACTGAGAAATACTTTTTGTATGGTCGCATAACAAAGTCGTTTGTTTAATTTGCAAGAATTCTGTTGCGATTGCAAAGGAATATAATGTAAAAAGGCACTATGAAACGCAGCATCCTTCTTTTACCAAGTTTACAGGCGAATTAAGAAAGCAAAAATGTTGTCTTTAAAACGGGAGCTTATTGGTCAGCAAGCTATGTTTACAAAACCCATTCAAGATTCAGAAACAGCTACAGAAGTTAGTTATGAAATTTCTCGAATGATAGCAAAGCGAAGTCGCCCCTTCAATGATGGCGATCTTGTAAAAGAATGCATAGAAATTGCGGCTAAGAAAATGTGTCCAGAAGCAGCAAAAAAGTTTAAGAAAATTCAACTGAATCGTATGACTATCCAAAGACGAATTATGTCTTTGTCAGGTAATATTGCGGAACAATTAATTGAAAAAACTAAGATCATTGAATTTTTTTCATTAGCACTCGACGAATCCACTGATATTAGTTCCACAGCTCAACTTCTCATATTCATACGAGGTGTTACTCAAGATTTTGAAGTCTTAGAAGAGTTATTCGGAATGTGTTCATTGAAAGGTCAAACCAAAGGAGTTGATATACTCAATGTACTTTTGGATGAGTGTTCAAAAACTGATTTGGACTTATCAAAATTATCGGGAGTTGCGACTGACGGTGCTCCTTCGATGATTGGTGTCAATTCCGGGCTAGTTACTTTACTGAAAAAGCATCTGCAAGGAAAAAACATAAACGCTGAAGATCTCATGCAGTTTCACTGCATTATACACCAAGAAACCCTCTGTTCTAAAAAAAAAATTGAATTTCAAAATGTCATGAAAGTGGTAGTTTCGACTGTAAATTTCATAAAATCACGAGGACTCAATCACAGACAATTCAAACAATTCCTTGATGACATCGAAAGCGAATACGGAGATTTACTGTATTATACAGAAGTAAGGTGGCTCAGCCGTGGATTGACACTGGAACGATTTCTAAATTTAATAGAAGAAATTGGAATATTTCTGGCGGAAAAGCAAAGGGATGTCCCGGAACTTAAAAATCCTGATTGGTTGTGTGATTTGGCTTTTTTAGTTGACATTACAAATCATTTGAATGTCTTGAACACACGGCTTCAAGGCAAAAATCAACTGATATCCCAGCTCTACGCTCATGTATCATCCTTTCAATGCAAGCTGACACTTTTCAGATCACAATTGAATTCTGGAAATTACAATCATTTTCCGAATTATAAGAAAATGGCTGAAAAATTCAACAAAACTGCGATTAATTTCAGTTATGTAGAAAAGCTAGATATTTTGATTCAATCTTTTCAAGACAGATTTTCGGAGTTTAAAAAAGTGAAACCTCTGTTGGACATATTCAGCAATCCTTTCACGATTTCAGTTGAAAATGCGCCAAAGTCAATGCAGTTAGAAATTATCGACATTCAAAACGATCAAGATTTACGCAACAAATTCAACGAAGGAGACTTGCTGAACTTTTACCGCTGCATTGATAAAAATATGTACGAAAAGTTGCGCATAAACGCTCTGAAATGTGCCAGCTTATTTGGTTCTACCTATATATGTATGTGAACAAACTTTTTCAATACTAAATAATAATAAAACAAAAAATCGAAACCGCCTTGCAAATCAAAGTTTGGAAGCAGTTTTACGTGTTGCTACAAGTAAATTTGAGCCAAATATAAAAAGATTGTAAGCACTATGCAGTGCCACGCTTCAAATTAATAAATTCTTTTTGAATTTTAATAAATTATTATCAATTCTTTATTGTCTTTAATTACCTATACTTCTGGCGGCCGGCCCGCCATCAGTTCATGATCTGCCCGAGTGGCCCCTAGTCTTCATAAGTCTGTGCAACCATGCTCTAGGGCACTAGGTTTTCTTATAAGATCTTGCCGTAATTTTAATAATCCCAAGACCCTCATAGCTCTATACAGTTCTTTGGTCCGGAGTAAACTCGAGTACGCCTCCTTTATCTGGTCCCCATATTATGCATACCATCAAACCTCACTTGAGCGAGTTCAGAAGAGGTTTTTGAAATAAAAAGCTCTGGATAGACAAAAAGAGAGAGAGATACTTACAAGGAACGAAATAAACGAAAGCTGAAAATATCAAGAGGTAAAAAGTACGGATAATCACTCAGAACACTACCCCAACCACGGCGAATCAATTTGTTTCGGGTAGTTAATAATGGCTGTAATGGGATCTGATATGAACGGTCGGCAAAACAATACCTTTGCGATTTGCTGGTCTTGCGTGCTGTTAATGGTATTACTTCGGCTAGTTTTGTTAACTACAAGCAGCATGCACTGAGTTGCATAATTAGTGTGCCTGATAGCCGCTACTCATAAAAACTAAGATGTTTTAAATTGCACCGTACCAGAGGGATATTTTTCTCGGAAGCAATACAGCCTACCAGATCGTTTTCGCAGACTAGCTACTGTGTAACGTTTCTTCGTAACGTTTCTACAATAATATAACGTTATTCGCCTCCACTATCCCAGCTACTAGCAGGCACAGTAATTACTCTAAAGACACCAACATTCACAGAGAAATAATATCAAAACTAATCATTTAAATGCGCATTAAAATTATGTGACTGCAAAGGATCTAACCGAACCTACACTAGAAAAAAAAATTGCCAGTACAATACGTATCATTATTATTACTTTAACCCTACGGTAAATATCCGGGTACCCGGGTTACTTTTTCAAATTAAAAATGCTCGCCTTTTTTAATAATGATGGCTATGAAACTTCAAATCGTCGCTATTGAGGTCAATAAAAAAGGAAAAAATATATATTATTAGTTAAAACTTTATTTAAAATGGTTTTACATTCGACACCTATGCGAGTCAATGACTAGGTACCGCGGTACGGATACAAGTTTAATATATTTTTCTACATAACCTACTTTTTTAAATTATAAGAGCAACAGACAAAGGCTTATAATAAACAATTTAAAAAGAAATACCTTTATCAAAGTAGAACAAAAAGATACTGTGTGTATGCAGAAGAGAGTTCTGTTTATAGGGTAATTCCATATCAATTGGACCAGGGCTCCCCACTCGACCATCTCCAATTTGGCTGAAAATTTATACGGATGTACATATGTGTTTGAAACGAGGTTCTGGAAAGTTTTAGCTCAAGGTATCATATACCTGGAGCTCCACAGCCTTTCCTGTGGAGGTCCCACTAACCCCTCGGCGTCAACCACGAAGATTTTGCAAAGTTTGACATGTGGCCATGCAGAACTATGGTAGCTGTGATGCTGAAAATTTTGGCTTGTTCCCCCAAATTGGCGGATACAGCTTGAATATTAGTTGGCGCATTACGCGATGTGATTTTGAAGCCATTTTGAGCTCAAATTGTGATTCACATATTATTCTGCGAGTGTTGACAATAAACTCTTTTTGTTCACTGGCACAAATTGAGCTAGTGTGTTAAATTTCAGCATCACAGTTACAGTGGTACCTTAATAGCGACATGACAAACTTTGCAAAATCTCCATATCTAAAAAATACTGTAGTTAATGTTGATTTCGCGAAAGAAATAGCACCATGTTAAAAGGGATTTTTCTTCCTTAAACCAAAAAACACTAAAATAGAAAAATATAATTCTGGTAGAAAAAGTTCTGCTCTTTTTAGTGGTCTAAAAATAAATGAATGTGGAGTAGTCCCACATTAAGATATTTGACTTTGAAAGTAGGTTAGATTTGGCTTTTAAGTGTTTTGTACCATGTTTGTGTGTTAATATCTCCACAAGTATGCGAGCCCTTGTTCTAATATTGCAGCAATATATTGCCTTGCCGGTAGGTAGTGTACTGGTAAAAGCAGAACCTACCGACTGTTTTTGTTTTTGAGTTGTACAGTGTCAAAATTTGGCTTGTGCATTACGCGACGTAATTTTGAGCTTAAATTACGATCTATATATTATTTTGTGGATATTGATACTAAATTTTTCATGTTTACAGGCACAAGTTGAGCTAGTATATTAAATTTCAGCATCACAGCTACCATAGTTCTGCAATGACCACATGTCAAACTTTGCAAAATCTTCGTGGTTGACGCCGCGGCGTTGGTGGGACCTCTACAGAAAGGGCTGTGGAGCTCCAGCTATATATTACTTTGAGCTTACTTTGCAGAACCTTGCTTCAAGCATATATGTACATCCGTATAAATTTTCAAATTGGAGATGGTCGAGTGGAGACGATTTTCAAAACTGCTCCACTTGATATGGAATGACCCTTAACTTACATTTGGCTTTGCGACAGATTAACAATAAACGTAGCGACTTAAAGCAGAAAACTTTCGTAAATTTATTCAAAAAAATTGTTTATATATACCTTAACGTATCTGAACGGAAACATATTACTGAACTTAAAATCATAATTTTTAATATAGAAGTGCAAAAAGCTGCTTCGGTTATTGACCGTAGGGTTAAAGATTTTAGAAGGAGATCGATAGGATTTACTTTGTAATAATTATATCAGAGGTTTTACAAGACATTTTTAAACCAAAGCAAATCGTTCTGTTGGAACGACTTTCAAAAGCAAGTTAGCAAACTCTGGAGACTTACAAACTTATTGTAGATCATACATAAATAATTTAAATTATCTACACACAAAGTATTAATTATAGCACATAACAGATACGTAATCACCAAATAGAATTTGAACTGAACAATTATATTTCTGTAGCCAAAAATTAATAGTCCAAGCGATATTCTAGTTTTTGCAAGACAATAGTAAATGCCAGTTTGGTTACAAAAACTAGTTCTTCACGAAAACCTTTTAATCCTATAGATATCTTCAGTTACCTCATAATTTGTTTCTGCTTATCTACTTATTATTAAAATATTACTATGTATATCTTTCTAAACTTTAATCAATATAGACCTGATTAAAACTTAATTACTAATTAGTGATTATTCACTACCCGGGCTTTTCAACGTAAACGAAGTTACAAATAATCGTTTTATATATCTGATAACAAGAAAATACGTTTTTCTATGTAATGGTGACATTAGTAGCGTAAATTATATTAAATATGCAAACCATATATAGCACATATACTTTACTAAGGCCGAAAACACCTTGCGTGCGTATTGAATAAATGGAAACAATTACCTGGAACATCGTAACGCCACAAAGGCAATTATAACGGCAAGAATTCATTATCGTCGCACAGGCAGCGGATTGAATTGGTCGATACCTAACGCTTACATTACCGGAAGCAAGCGATGAGGTCAGTTAAATGAGGACTCACATGAAATCACGCCCGCAAGACAACCCGCATTTAATTGAAAATGGCTAGACAAGCACCAGGAACGACAAACTTGCAATGTCCTCAGTAATACCTACCTAAGAAGGCACGTTAGACTTCCTATTAGATGGTCACCGCACAGTACATGTGTAATGTACAAGTTGGAAAACGAGCCAATTAGTATTTACGTGAGTTGAATGCGTTCCATCGACTTAGGGAAACATAATCTTTTTATGCTGAAGCGGAACTGAAACAACAAATTATTTCGGTTTTATAACTTAGATTAGATTAGATTACTTGAGGTGGCAATGCTGCCTGTTCAAATGCGACCTTTACAGATCTATTGTGGTCCTCATGCCTCCTTAGAGTACGTTCTCTAGCTTTATTCCTTTAATTAGACTTATTAGCTTTGAAAGCGGTTCTTCCGCATATAGTCTCGCCTCGGGATATTCGTCTCCCATGTGTGACCGCCGCGTCCTTGCCAGTTCCTCGCATTGGCACAATACATGGATCGCGGTTTCTTCCTCAATTTGACAGAATCTACATATCGTTTCCTCTGTCAAGCCCATTTTATTCATGTGCTTTGTGAGCCTGCAGTGCCCTGTTAGTAGGCCCACTATCATTCTAACGGAATTTCTGTCCCTGCGTAGTAGGTCCTTTGTAAACTTCGGCATTTGCTCTACAAGGAACTGTTTCGCCGATATCTCGTCTGAGGAGTTCCTCCACCTTTCCCGAGATTTATCCTCGGTCCACTTTCTTATGGCCGATTTGATTCTTGTTTTTGTAATGCCGAAGGAGGGCTCCGGTCCTATGAATGCCATCGACGAGGCCTCTCGGAACACTTCGTCAGCTTTTACATTTCCCCGGTAGCCCTCGTGCCCCGGAACCCAAGCTATCGTCACTTTTGCACGACTGCCGAGTTCATTCAGAGCACACACACAATCTGATACAAGCCTTGAATCGACCTGTACCGAATCCAAAGCCTTCAGCACCGCTGGACTATCGGAGAAAATGGTCACCGTGCGATTGGAACCACGCTGCTTGTTCATTTCTCCGACGCAAAGATGTACCGCGGCTATTTCCGCCTAAGAGGCCGTAGTATCTTTACTTAAACTCATCTGGACCATCGTCCTTTCTTTGAGTCCGTATATTCCTGCCCCGACACCTTTCCCTGTCTTAGAGCCGTCCGTGTACTAGGTTGACTGCGCCTGTATGGCTGGACCTTATTTCCATTCCTCTCTATCTGGTATAACTATTTTATAATTTTTCTTAAAGTTGAATTTGTGAACCATGGCATCCATCGGCATCCCCGTGAAAGGATCTGCCTTGAGTTCTCCAATCAACTTGTTACGGTTTTCAGTGCCATGGACTTGACTTATAGGGGTTTGCCCTTGCATCAATCTGTAGGCTACTGATCTTGCTACTCCTTGTATATGGATATCTAAGGGTGGTAGATTCAAAATCACCTCCAGTGCGTCTGTAGGAGTTGTTCCCATTGCTCCCGTGGCACTTAGACATGCAAGTCTTTGTACCCCCTAGTAGCCTGACAGCTCCCTTTTGCCTTGCTTTTGGCCATCATACAACTGCTCCATACGTTACCATGGGTCTAATTACCCTTGTATATAACCATAGAGTCATCTTAGGACTGAGGCCCCAATTTTTCCCACACATTCGCCTACATCTGCCGAGGGCAATTGTGGCTTTATTGGTGGTTTTTGTATATGAGAGTTCCACGTTAGTCTTTGATTAAACAGTACTCCCAGGTATTTAGCCTCTTTTAGAATTGGAACTTCTACCCTATCTAGTACTGGCGGCCGTAAGCCTTCCAGCGCTTCCTTTTGGTGAAAGCAACTATCTGAGTTTTTTAAGCGTTAATAGATAACTGCTCTTGCCTGCACCAGTTGTGTACTATGTTAATAGCGGTTTGCGTTCGGTTTTATAACTTACTCGAAAATTAATTTAAATGTTTCTCCTGGTGATGGCTGAAGCGCAAAACAAGGAAGCGGTAAACCTCCTAACAAAGGAAGGAATAAAGGCGTAACTTGTAGGATCTGCACCTACATGGGGATTTACTTATTAAGCAGTATATATTAATAGGAAGAACTTGCTGAAGTAGCAGCATGATAAACGCTAAAAGACCGCAACAAAACTGAAATTGAGAGTTTCCAAGAAGTGAGACAATTCCGATATCTTAAATTACAGACCAATATCACCAAGACTTACGAATTCACCGAGTGTTGTCTTTTTAGTACGGTGGTCTTATTTCTCCCGTCCAACATTGCTTTGTTCCCAAACGGTCGAAAGTAACGAATTTGTGTTCTGTAATCCCCAAAAGTTGCAGATACTGTGGGTGGTGGAAGTCAGTTGGATGTTATCTGTATGAATTTTGGCCGAGCTTTGAACACCATCGACCATTATATTCTACCTCAAATTATCCTCCATCGCCTTTGATGACCACTTAATTCGACTGAGATCGTACTTATTGGTTGAACTGCATGTTTTACAATGGATACAGATCGAATTATTATGTATATATACTTCTGGAGTTTCGCAAGGGCCCAACTTGGGCCCATTTCTATTTGTACTCTACATCTACGATTTAATTATTACCTTAGGCTGACTCGCATTCGCATATGCTTATGATTTGAAATCTTCCATGCTGTTGGGGAAGACGTTTGCTACCTAGGGAGAAATCTATGTAGAATTGTTGCATGATGGTCTACAAGTATAGTTCAATATTTCGATGTATCCAAATATGTCATTTACCAACCCGCTAAGCTGCACATTGCATTCGTACACCTTTGATGTTATGTTGACTTCGCGGATGTCCATGTCCAGATTATAACCGGCTCAGCTTATCAATCAGTAGGATTTATCATGAGAAGTCCAAAGACATTGAATGGAGTACCTTACTAAGCGGACGTGGGTTTCAGGAATTGAAGAAAGCACAGTCAACGATCGTATTGACGCCTCAGATGTGCTGTCAAGATTGAGCTTTCATTCCTCGGCTTGTCTCAAGAATTACGGACACATTCAGTATTCCTAATGCTAGTAGAGAGAGATGGCGGGTTCTGGACCACCCGCCCACCCGCTCAGTCGCTCAGTCACAACCCCGACCGTGTATACTGGAAGGTAGTCACAACCCCGACTGCCCGCGTATGGAAATGGGGCCACAACCCCGGTTGGAGGGTTAAAAATGGGCAACAACCCCCTCCCCGGAAAATTCAAAACTCCCGCCCCTCTGGTCGGTAAGGTAGATAACTGGGCAGTGCCGGTAATACAGGTGGCTGTATGTAGTACCGCTTTTGACCGGTAGGTGTCGCTGTTCGGTAGGACGCCTGTAATGGCAGTAGTACAGGGGCTGTATGTAGTATCGCTTTCGACCGGTAGGTGTCGCTGTTCGATAGGGCGCCTATGTAGTACAGGTGGCTGTATGTAGTGTTGCTTTCGACCGGATGGTGTCGCTGCTGCTCGGAGTACAGGGAGCTGTAGGTGGTAACAGTCCTAATTAGGAAAGTAAGCTTGTCACCAGAAGATGGAGGATCAGGAGACGTTAGCCAGAAAGTAAGATTACGTAATACAATGACGTCACAAACACGTTTCGACGGGAATTTGGCAGGCCACCATCGAAGTACTGACCGCGCTCGAAGCTGTTTGACTTTGGTGAAAGAAGGAGAACGGTTATTGTCAACGTGCTATAACTGTTGCATTTTTAAATACACATACGGTACACCATCCAAGTACTGACCCGCGCCTTACTGTTTGACTTCAGTGAAAGAATGAGAACGTTGCCAACGTGCTATGACCATCGCATCTTTAAATAGACAGACGGTACACCATCCAAGTACTGACCCGCGCCTCACTGTTTGATTTAGGTGATCGCATGAGAGCCGCTATTACCAACGTGCCGATTGTTGCGGATCATTCCTATATATTACGTAATATTACGCAATACTATTACATCACAAACAGGTTTAGGCGATAATTTTGGATGCAAGGAATATGTTAGAACTTCGCTCTTAGTCAGAAGATGTTGATAAAACAGATAATTATGTATAGATCCCTAATAAGATATTACGTAATACCATCATGGCATAAACAGGGTGAATGTTAGATGGGAAGAGCGTTCTCATTCATGATATCATAGAAAATGCAGCGCTCTGATTGGTCGTATCCTATACAATGCCACGCTCTGATTGGTTACCAACTCGAAATTCAAAATTCCCCGATATGTAGGGAGGTAGTTCACCCAACAACATCCTTAACATTGATTAAGGTGTTTAACGTCAGACAGTACGTAATAAAGTCACTGGACATGCGCAAGTTAGCCCTGGTGAACATTACATACTATTGATCGGTCATTAGTAAGGTCAAGAACCGGTTTATATGTTTAAATGTAAACTACACCAAACTGAGGAATCGGGAGATGACCCGAATTTCATACGATTGATCGACCACCAATCGCAGTACGATACATCGTTAGACATCACAAACAGGTTTCAACGTTATATTTTAATATGAACAGGATGAATGTTATGCTATGTATAGGAAGGTAGTTCCCCAACAACTTCCTTAAGACTGATCAGGGTGTTTAACGTCAGACAGTAAGTGATGACGTCACTGCGCATGCACAAGTTGGTCCTGCTGAACACTGTATACTTTCGATCGCTCATCGGTAACGTGAAGAATCGGTTTATATGTTTGAACGTAAAATACACCAAACTGAGGAATCGGGAGATGACTCGAGCTTCATACGATTGACCGACCGCTAATCACAGTACGCTACATCATTAGACATCACAAATAGGTTTAGATATTATACTGTAATACAATATTATAAGGAAATGGAACGTAAGTCAATTAGTTAGTAAATTATTAAAACGTATCGCATAGGCTTATGTTTAACTGGAACACTTATACCAACAATAATCGATTGTAGATCAACAAAGTCAAACATATCAGGCTCGGTCAGGTCGTAGGCGGATAGAAATCAGTATCTTTCAGTAAGATATGTGGATTTTCTATAACGATCCTATACAGTCGGAATCTAATAAAATTACGTAATACAGGGCTCCTCTGTCTATTGATACGAGCATGTAACGTCACAAACAGGATTCAACGACAGTTCTGTGTTAAATGTGTAAGTTAATATAAAATCAGATTTAATGAAACCCAGTCCATTATTTATTAATATATTAAGATACATGTAGAAAAACACTTACAAAGTTTAATTGATCGCATCATATGAAATATCGCATTCTGATTGAATATCGATAAATCATATAAAAGCCAGTTCATTTACCGACAGCTTTCTAACAGCTAGGTCGTGAAATTCAACATCTTTACCTCCAGTATATAGTTTTAGTGTTTATAGTTAGGCGTTGATTTCCTACTGGTTTAGCGTTTCATTATCACTTAGTATTCATCGTGGTTGGACAGGCATATTTTAGGTAAGTTATTTAAATTTCACCGCATACTTTCTCTAATAGACTGCAATATTATAGTTTAAGATGGAGTGTGAGATATGCCACAAAACGTTTGCAAGAAAAGATGGATTGAACAGACATCCCTGCTTAAATCATAAATCTTACACATGCACCATATGTGAGGAAATCCTTACGAGATCGGATAGCCTGACTCGACATAAGAAAACGCATAATATCGATTCCATAACCAAGAAACGAGATGTTTCAGAAGAGAAGCAGCCACCAAGTAAAACGAACCATCCGGCGAATAGCATGTCGGAACAGGATTTTCGATGCCGCGACCAAACCTTACCGACGGCTACATTACACAATGGACACCTTTGTTTCCATGCGCATCTGAACAACAATTCTCTTAAACTTGAAGAGGATATGTTCATCATAAAAATCACCCGGAACAATAATGTAAAAATAATGATAAGGCAGGCACCCCATGATGTAATACAACCTACAACATGAAAATTTGCATAAATATAGGATATTCCAACAGTATTATCCGACGTGAAGGTAATATCGATGGATCCACGCTTTCCAAGAAACAGTGCAGCGAGTGAAATATAATAACGGAGTAAAATAATTTTATACGTATTATACTGAATAAAAGATATCATCATAAACTTTACGAATTTTATTTCAAGGATGGAACAATATTTATAATAAGTATGCAGTAATAGAATAATGCAATCTTACTAATAAGTAAGTATAGCAAAACAGCGTAAGAATGTTTATCCAACTGCTGTGGAAGTTATAAAATCCAACTGATTCGATCTCATTTTCTAGGTAAAACTCCTTCGAGGGAGTATACGTTCTCATATTTGAATTTCTGCTATTTCTGTTTATAGGAACACCCCAGAATCGGTTTCTCGTTTACATCTTCAATTAAATATGCGTTGGGATTACCCACCTTACTTAAGCACGTAAGAATACGGGATTTAACCTGAATGGATCGATGTTTCGTATGATTGTATTCATCGATTATTTTAGACAAAATATCCATCTACCTATACAAATCTCTCAAACGAAATAAATATACAATGTGAAGCTACCAGCATTATTCCACAGTCCTAACCTCGCAAGGAACCGGTTGCGGGTGAAGTTAAAAGGTATTGGTCACATCAAATACATCTCTATACAAACGTATACAGACTTGACTTCAATACAGAAACAAAAACTCACGAAGTTGTATGAACCGTGTATTTAATAAGGGGTGGAAAAGGATACATATGTATATCTATATACTGTTGGCATAATAATATAATATAAAATAAATATAATAATAATCATTCTAACATGATAACGGAAGTATCTTCTTCGATGTCGATATCATGGACATATCAAAGGTGAATGTAATGGGAGGTTTAACGTGATGTCTACGATGGAAGACGAAGAAAACAAGATGATACCGGAAAATATAAAATTTGCAAGCCATGAAAGAAAATAGTCATATATCGATCTAACCAGTTAAATAAAGAACAGGCTGTGCATCTAATGATGCATTACAATCTTTCTTTACCTTGCACTTGAAGTCACGTAAATATAGGATGATACGTTACCAGTACTATTCGACAATCCTAAACTTGCAAGGAGTCGAATTCCTGACGCGCGAAGTTGTATAAATCGTGTATTTGACAAGGGCGAAACAGGACATACATATCAATCCGCTATTAGTGGAAGAGGGATAAAACATCACTATGTTCTGATAACGGAACTATCTCATCCGATGTTGACATCATAGATATATCGAAGGCGAATATAAATATTCCAAATGATGAATAAGCGTGTATCCCATGGTGAATTACTGCAGTCTTTCGTCCAGCATGAAAAAATATATATAGGACGACCAATTATCCGCACTGACACGCCTAATCTTGAAAGGAGTTAAGTTTATGGTGAAATTAAAGGTATTGGTCACATCGACACCCAAAACAACCTATCAATATGTAAATGTATACGGACTTGACTTCATCATAAAGACGAAAATGTAGGAAGTTGTATCGACCATGTATTTAACAAGGGGAAAAGTATACACATATCGATCTATTATTAATGGAAGACGATCAATACATCATTATGTTCTGATATCAGGTTGTTTCGATCGGTATAACATCATAGACATATCAAAGGTGAATGTAATAGAATGTTAACCGTATTGACGATAACCGAGACGAAGAAGAAAGCAAGGTTGTTGGGGTGATATAAAATTTGTAAATCACGAACGAAAAACGGTGTTACGTATTATGGTGTACATCGACTTTGCGTGTAAACGGATAGAATCATACTAGTCCGAGTCTCAAACAGCAAATTCAAGTGGAATGCGTATTATGCATAAGCATAACAGCGTATACTGGACCGGACTGAATCAACGTTTTCGTGCAACGATTGACGGAAATACATCAAATAACTATACAACCGTCACATGGAATTCCCCAAACACATGAACCACCTCACCGCCAGCGGGCGCAGAGCATAACACTGAAGTCGAAAAATGACATATATGCGAAAAGGCATTAAACGAACATAAAGTAACAGAGCATCTCCATTTGACTTAACCATTCTGGGGTTTAGCGCATTCCAGTTGTAACCTCAACTGCAAAATACCTACACTCGTTCCGATTTTCTTCTATAATTTAAGTGGATATGACAGTCATCTTCAAATACGCCAGCTGGACGACGATAGCGAAGATATCGACGTTATCCCACTTAATAAAGAAAAATATATCAGCTTCATCAAGATGTTTAAATCGGATCAGTATGTCGATAAGGTAGATGTATTTCGAAAAATAAATATTAAAATGCGATTTATGGACTCGTTCAGATTTATGGCGGTATCTATTGAGAAACAGGATGAATTTTTTTCTCAAAATCAATGTTAATATGTGCAGACGTACGACTAGCAGTTGAAGTTCATAACAAACGCACATCCCCGTACTAATATCAACAAGTACGAAAATTAAATGAATCGACTCTACTGCCCAAGAACAGCTTCCACGATACATTGACAAATAAAGGCGTTAGCGATCAAGACTACGAATACACTATAGTAGTCTAGAACACGATCACTCGTTCCAACTTACTGTAATATTGGAATATTTACCTTAAAACAGACCTACCGCTGTCCGCAGACGTATTTGGAAATTTTTAATTTTTATAAGTATATCACGATTCACAAACGATTTGAACCCAGCCCACTACAACAACAACTGATAATTTCAAGAATATGAGTATTCAGTGTGGTTTATCCCAAGTTAGTTTTCACCATGCAAGAGTCAAAAATAAATACCTAACGGTTTATAACAGTAGTGCCCCATCAACCTACCTAGTAGTCTGAGGTGCTAATAATTTATGTGGGTAAGTTATGTCTCAATCGCTGTCCTACAACAAATTGGAGTGGATGAACCCCGATGAAGTTGATCACCTCGACGTTAGTAGCATAGCGGACAACGATGAAACGCTATTGAACGATGTCCGAAACGACCATCAGCTCCTTCTCGAGAACATAATTCATACAAAATCTATAACAAACAGCATTGCATTATACATCATCGCAACCTTAAGCAGACCATATTCAACGGTCTAGAACTCACCCATCGAGTACTACGATTCAACCAGTTTACATGTCTGAAATATTACATTCATTAGAACACCTTCCTGAGGAACCATCCCTACGACGACTTCTAGATGAATTTTTTAAATTAATGAATAATTCCGTTTACAGAAAAATGAAGGAGAACATCGATAAACAAGTATATGTTTAACTGCTAACGTATTGAAAGGATTTGAGGTGAAAACGAGACGCTGGACCTCTGATTGCAAAACAGAAGTTTAAAAACATCAATATATTTAGCGATAATTTTACAGTAATTCAAATGAAGATACTTAAAGTCGTCTACAATAAATCCGCATATATCGGTTTCATCGTCTTGAAATTGTCGAAACTGCTGATATATGACTTTCACTACAACTACCTGAAACGGTTGTACTAGAATAAAATACCATTATGCTATATGAATACCTACAGATAGCTTCATACTATACATTGAAACTGAGAACGTGTATGCCGATATTAATCGAAATTCGCATACATTTAACACAACTGATTATGAATACGATATAATTCATACGAAATAAGCTCGTGCAGGGAATGTTTACATCGAAGAATTTGTCGATTTTCGATCAAAGATGGTCGGACTTCAAGTAGATAACTGACAAATAAAACGTGTGAGGGGATCCGACCAACGACAATTTGCTGTATAAAACACAGCATCTATTCAGGACGGCTCTGCACGATATCTATCTAATATGGAAAGCAGGAAATTGGCACTACCATGCTTGAACGATAAGAGGTGCATCCATACTAATAGGCTAATGATATACATACACACGCCTAGGGTACAACAAGGCAATCAAGACTGAAAAATAGCGGTTTAAGGTAAAAATAATTACCATCCAGAAGCAAACCGAAACCTGTTGTTCCACGAATTTCTTCACAAACAGATTTATCATCATCAGCTTAAACAACACGGACAACGTAAATATCTACAGCTACATAGGATATCTCTCGTACTGAAGCAAGGTGAGATTTTAAGACATCTGTATTTTTATGAAAATATTAATGTTTGTATGTTATTATTGTATGTGAACGCCAGTTTATCTGACGGTCAATATATTTTTAATAAAATGCAATGTCGAGTGTTTTTAACCGACTCGAACGAGCCACGGACAGCAGCGTGTTTGTCATGCGAAACATTGGTAACATGTACTACTTGTAGAAGCTGATTAACCAAAGAATATCCCTAAACACTGACTTGATATAAGCGTTAAAATAGATGACGACGAGCAAATAAGACGGTATAGGAGCTGTGACGTCAGCACTTACATTCAACGTCAACGTCAAGACGTTTGAGGGGCATACTGCCAATATGCAGTCGGAGAGGGTAAAGGGTCACTCTTTCAGATGGCGGAATGCTGAATTTCCGGGAGGTGGCGAATTTGAATTTCCAGGATGGACGCGAATTTCAAGGGAGCCGTCGAATCTGAATTTTCGAGGTTGTTGAACCGAATTTTAAATTGCAAGAGGTTGTATACCTTCAGACACGCAGGCATGCGTGTTGTCCACCTTTCGGAGTCGATGATGTGGACAACACGCATGCCTGCGTGTCTGGAAGGTATACAACCCCTCTTGCAATTTAAAATTCGGTTCAACAACCTCGAAAATTCAAAATTCGCGGCAACCTCCCTTGAAATTTAAAATTCGCGTCAACATCCCTGGAAATTCAAAATTCGCGCCAACCTCCCCGGAAATTCAACATTCCCGCCATCTGAAAGAGTGACCCCTTTACCCCTCTCCGACTGCATATTGGCAAGTATGCCCCTCAAAAACGTCTTGACGTTTGATGTTGGATAGTAAGTGCTGACGTCACAGCTCCTATACCGTCTTATTTGCTCGTCGTCATCTATTTTAACGCTTATAT
Source organism: Chrysina gloriosa (assembly GCA_038088585.1). Taxonomy (NCBI): domain Eukaryota; kingdom Metazoa; phylum Arthropoda; class Insecta; order Coleoptera; family Scarabaeidae; genus Chrysina; species Chrysina gloriosa. Next base: position 7,999,341 of record CM076093.1, read on the forward strand.
CCAAGTCAGTGTTTAGTAGGGATATTCTTTGGTTAATCAGCTTCTACAAGTAGTACATGTTACCAATGTTTCGCATGACAAACACGCTGCTGTCCGTGGCTCGTTCGAGTCGGTTAAAAATACTCAGACATTGCATTTTATTAAAAATATATTGACCGTCAGATAAACTGGCGTTCACATACAATAATAACATACAAACATTAATATTTTCATAAAAATACAGATGTCTTAAAATCCCACCTTGCTTCAGTACGAGAGATATCCTATGTAGCTGTAGATATTTACGTTGTCCGCGTTGTTTAAGCTGATGATGATAAATCTGTTTGTGAAGAAATTCGTGGAACAACAGGTTTCGGTTTGCTTCTGGATGGTAATTGTATTTTTACCTTAAACCGCTATTTTTCAGTCTTGATTGCCTTGTTGTACCCTAGGCGTGTGTATGTATATCATTAGCCTATTAGTATGGATGCACCTCTTATCGTTCAAGCATGGTAGTGCCAATTTCCTGCTTTCCATATTAGATAGATATCGTGCAGAGCCGTCCTGAATAGATGCTGTGTTTTATACAGCAAATTGTCGTTGGTCGGATCCCCTCACACGTTTTATTTGTCAGTTATCTACTTGAAGTCCGACCATCTTTGATCGAAAATCGACAAATTCTTCGATGTAAACATTCCCTGCACGAGCTTATTTCGTATGAATTATATCGTATTCATAATCAGTTGTGTTAAATGTATGCGAATTTCGATTAATATCGGCATACACGTTCTCAGTTTCAATGTATAGTATGAAGCTATCTGTAGGTATTCATATAGCATAATGGTATTTTATTCTAGTACAACCGTTTCAGGTAGTTGTAGTGAAAGTCATATATCAGCAGTTTCGACAATTTCAAGACGATGAAACCGATATATGCGGATTTATTGTAGACGACTTTAAGTATCTTCATTTGAATTACTGTAAAATTATCGCTAAATATATTGATGTTTTTAAACTTCTGTTTTGCAATCAGAGGTCCAGCGTCTCGTTTTCACCTCAAATCCTTTCAATACGTTAGCAGTTAAACATATACTTGTTTATCGATGTTCTCCTTCATTTTTCTGTAAACGGAATTATTCATTAATTTAAAAATTCATCTAGAAGTCGTCGTAGGGATGGTTCCTCAGGAAGGTGTTCTAATGAATGTAATATTTCAGACATGTAAACTGGTTGAATCGTAGTACTCGATGGGTGAGTTCTAGACCGTTGAATATGGTCTGCTTAAGGTTGCGATGATGTATAGTGCAATGCTGTTTGTTATAGATTTTGTATGAATTATGTTCTCGAGAAGGAGCTGATGGTCGTTTCGGACATCGTTCAATAGCGTTTCATCGTTGTCCGCTATGCTACTAACGTCGAGGTGATCAACTTCATCGGGGTTCATCCACTCCAATTTGTTGTAGGACAGCGATTGAGACATAACTTACCCACATAAATTATTTGCACCTCAGACTACTAGGTAGGTTGATGGGGCACTACTGTTATAAACCGTTAGGTATTTATTTTTGACTCTTGCATGGTGAAAACTAACTTGGGATAAACCACACTGAATACTCATATTCTTGAAATTATCAGTTGTTGTTGTAGTGGGTTGGGTTCAAATCGTTTGTGAATCGTGATATACTTATAAAAATTAAAAATTTCCAAATACGTCTGCGGACAGCGGTAGGTCTGTTTTAAGGTAAATATTCCAATATTACAGTAAGTTGGAACGAGTGATCGTGTTCTAGACTACTATAGTGTATTCGTAGTCTTGATCGCTAACGCCTTTATTTGTCAATGTATCGTGGAAGCTGTTCTTGGGCAGTAGAGTCGATTCATTTAATTTTCGTACTTGTTGATATTAGTACGGGGATGTGCGTTTGTTATGAACTTCAACTGCTAGTCGTACGTCTGCACATATTAACATTGATTTTGAGAAAAAATTCATCCTGTTTCTCAATAGATACCGCCATAAATCTGAACGAGTCCATAAATCACATTTTAATATTTATTTTTCGAAATACATCTACCTTATCGACATACTGATCCGATTTAAACATCTTGATGAAGCTGATATATTTTTCTTTATTAAGTGGGATAACGTCGATATCTTCGCTATCGTCGTCCAGCTGGCGTATTTGAAGATGACTGTCATATCCACTTAAATTATAGAAGAAAATCGGAACGAGTGTAGGTATTTTGCAGTTGAGGTTACAACTGGAATGCGCTAAACCCCAGAATGGTTAAGTCAAATGGAGATGCTCTGTTACTTTATGTTCGTTTAATGCCTTTTCGCATATATGTCATTTTTCGACTTCAGTGTTATGCTCTGCGCCCGCTGGCGGTGAGGTGGTTCATGTGTTTGGGGAATTCCATGTGACGGTTGTATAGTTATTTGATGTATTTCCGTCAATCGTTGCACGAAAACGTTGATTCAGTCCGGTCCAGTATACGCTGTTATGCTTATGCATAATACGCATTCCACTTGAATTTGCTGTTTGAGACTCGGACTAGTATGATTCTATCCGTTTACACGCAAAGTCGATGTACACCATAATACGTAACACCGTTTTTCGTTCGTGATTTACAAATTTTATATCACCCCAACAACCTTGCTTTCTTCTTCGTCTCGGTTATCGTCAATACGGTTAACATTCTATTACATTCACCTTTGATATGTCTATGATGTTATACCGATCGAAACAACCTGATATCAGAACATAATGATGTATTGATCGTCTTCCATTAATAATAGATCGATATGTGTATACTTTTCCCCCTTGTTAAATACATGGTCGATACAACTTCCTACATTTTCGTCTTTATGATGAAGTCAAGTCCGTATACATTTACATATTGATAGGTTGTTTTGGGTGTCGATGTGACCAATACCTTTAATTTCACCATAAACTTAACTCCTTTCAAGATTAGGCGTGTCAGTGCGGATAATTGGTCGTCCTATATATATTTTTTCATGCTGGACGAAAGACTGCAGTAATTCACCATGGGATACACGCTTATTCATCATTTGGAATATTTATATTCGCCTTCGATATATCTATGATGTCAACATCGGATGAGATAGTTCCGTTATCAGAACATAGTGATGTTTTACCCCTCTTCCACTAATAGCGGATTGATATGTATGTTCTGTTTCGCCCTTGTCAAATACACGATTCATACAACTTCGCGCGTCAGGAATTCGACTCCTTGCAAGTTTAGGATTGTCGAATAGTACTGGTAACGTATCATCCTATATTTACGTGAGTTCAAGTGCAAGGTAAAGAAAGATTGTAATGCATCATTAGATGCACAGCCTGTTCTTTATTTAACTGGTTAGATCGATATATGACTATTTTCTTTCATGGCTTGCAAATTTTATATTTTCCGGTATCATCTTGTTTTTTCTTCATCTTCCATCGTAGACATCACGTTAAACCTCCCATTATATTCACCTTTGATATGTTCATGATATCGACATCGAACAAGATACTTCCGTTATCATGTTAGAATGATTATTATTATATTTATTTTATATTATATTATTATGCCAACAGTATATAGATATACATATGTATCCTTTTCCACCCCTTATTAAATACACGGTTCATACAACTTCGTGAGTTTTTGTTTCTGTATTGAAGTCAAGTCTGTATACGTTTGTATAGAGATGTATTTGATGTGACCAATACCTTTTAACTTCACCCGCAACCGGTTCCTTGCGAGGTTAGGACTGTGGAATAATGCTGGTAGCTTCACATTGTACATTTATTTCGTTTGAGAGATTTGTATAGGTAGATGGATATTTTGTCTAAAATAATCGATGAATACAATCATACGAAACATCGATCCATTCAGGTTAAATCCCGTATTCTTACGTGCTTAAGTAAGGTGGGTAATCCCAACGCATATTTAATTGAAGATGTAAACGAGAAACCGATTCTGGGGTGTTCCTATAAACAGAAATAGCAGAAATTCAAATATGAGAACGTATACTCCCTCGAAGGAGTTTTACCTAGAAAATGAGATCGAATCAGTTGGATTTTATAACTTCCACAGCAGTTGGATAAACATTCTTACGCTGTTTTGCTATACTTACTTATTAGTAAGATTGCATTATTCTATTACTGCATACTTATTATAAATATTGTTCCATCCTTGAAATAAAATTCGTAAAGTTTATGATGATATCTTTTATTCAGTATAATACGTATAAAATTATTTTACTCCGTTATTATATTTCACTCGCTGCACTGTTTCTTGGAAAGCGTGGATCCATCGATATTACCTTCACGTCGGATAATACTGTTGGAATATCCTATATTTATGCAAATTTTCATGTTGTAGGTTGTATTACATCATGGGGTGCCTGCCTTATCATTATTTTTACATTATTGTTCCGGGTGATTTTTATGATGAACATATCCTCTTCAAGTTTAAGAGAATTGTTGTTCAGATGCGCATGGAAACAAAGGTGTCCATTGTGTAATGTAGCCGTCGGTAAGGTTTGGTCGCGGCATCGAAAATCCTGTTCCGACATGCTATTCGCCGGATGGTTCGTTTTACTTGGTGGCTGCTTCTCTTCTGAAACATCTCGTTTCTTGGTTATGGAATCGATATTATGCGTTTTCTTATGTCGAGTCAGGCTATCCGATCTCGTAAGGATTTCCTCACATATGGTGCATGTGTAAGATTTATGATTTAAGCAGGGATGTCTGTTCAATCCATCTTTTCTTGCAAACGTTTTGTGGCATATCTCACACTCCATCTTAAACTATAATATTGCAGTCTATTAGAGAAAGTATGCGGTGAAATTTAAATAACTTACCTAAAATATGCCTGTCCAACCACGATGAATACTAAGTGATAATGAAACGCTAAACCAGTAGGAAATCAACGCCTAACTATAAACACTAAAACTATATACTGGAGGTAAAGATGTTGAATTTCACGACCTAGCTGTTAGAAAGCTGTCGGTAAATGAACTAGCTTTTATATGATTTATCGATATTCAATCAGAATGCGATATTTCATATGATGCGATCAATTAAACTTTGTAAGTGTTTTTCTACATGTATCTTAATATATTAATAAATAATGGACTGGGTTTCATTAAATCTGATTTTATATTAACTTACACATTTAACACAGAACTGTCGTTGAATCCTGTTTGTGACGTTACATGCTCGTATCAATAGACAGAGGAGCCCTGTATTACGTAATTTTATTAGATTCCGACTGTATAGGATCGTTATAGAAAATCCACATATCTTACTGAAAGATACTGATTTCTATCCGCCTACGACCTGACCGAGCCTGATATGTTTGACTTTGTTGATCTACAATCGATTATTGTTGGTATAAGTGTTCCAGTTAAACATAAGCCTATGCGATACGTTTTAATAATTTACTAACTAATTGACTTACGTTCCATTTCCTTATAATATTGTATTACAGTATAATATCTAAACCTATTTGTGATGTCTAATGATGTAGCGTACTGTGATTAGCGGTCGGTCAATCGTATGAAGCTCGAGTCATCTCCCGATTCCTCAGTTTGGTGTATTTTACGTTCAAACATATAAACCGATTCTTCACGTTACCGATGAGCGATCGAAAGTATACAGTGTTCAGCAGGACCAACTTGTGCATGCGCAGTGACGTCATCACTTACTGTCTGACGTTAAACACCCTGATCAGTCTTAAGGAAGTTGTTGGGGAACTACCTTCCTATACATAGCATAACATTCATCCTGTTCATATTAAAATATAACGTTGAAACCTGTTTGTGATGTCTAACGATGTATCGTACTGCGATTGGTGGTCGATCAATCGTATGAAATTCGGGTCATCTCCCGATTCCTCAGTTTGGTGTAGTTTACATTTAAACATATAAACCGGTTCTTGACCTTACTAATGACCGATCAATAGTATGTAATGTTCACCAGGGCTAACTTGCGCATGTCCAGTGACTTTATTACGTACTGTCTGACGTTAAACACCTTAATCAATGTTAAGGATGTTGTTGGGTGAACTACCTTCCTATACATATCGGGGAATTTTGAATTTCGAGTTGGTAACCAATCAGAGCGTGGCATTGTATAGGATACGACCAATCAGAGCGCTGCATTTTCTATGATATCATGAATGAGAACGCTCTTCCCATCTAACATTCACCCTGTTTATGCCATGATGGTATTACGTAATATCTTATTAGGGATCTATACATAATTATCTGTTTTATCAACATCTTCTGACTAAGAGCGAAGTTCTAACATATTCCTTGCATCCAAAATTATCGCCTAAACCTGTTTGTGATGTAATAGTATTGCGTAATATTACGTAATATATAGGAATGATCCGCAACAATCGGCACGTTGGTAATAGCGGCTCTCATGCGATCACCTAAATCAAACAGTGAGGCGCGGGTCAGTACTTGGATGGTGTACCGTCTGTCTATTTAAAGATGCGATGGTCATAGCACGTTGGCAACGTTCTCATTCTTTCACTGAAGTCAAACAGTAAGGCGCGGGTCAGTACTTGGATGGTGTACCGTATGTGTATTTAAAAATGCAACAGTTATAGCACGTTGACAATAACCGTTCTCCTTCTTTCACCAAAGTCAAACAGCTTCGAGCGCGGTCAGTACTTCGATGGTGGCCTGCCAAATTCCCGTCGAAACGTGTTTGTGACGTCATTGTATTACGTAATCTTACTTTCTGGCTAACGTCTCCTGATCCTCCATCTTCTGGTGACAAGCTTACTTTCCTAATTAGGACTGTTACCACCTACAGCTCCCTGTACTCCGAGCAGCAGCGACACCATCCGGTCGAAAGCAACACTACATACAGCCACCTGTACTACATAGGCGCCCTATCGAACAGCGACACCTACCGGTCGAAAGCGATACTACATACAGCCCCTGTACTACTGCCATTACAGGCGTCCTACCGAACAGCGACACCTACCGGTCAAAAGCGGTACTACATACAGCCACCTGTATTACCGGCACTGCCCAGTTATCTACCTTACCGACCAGAGGGGCGGGAGTTTTGAATTTTCCGGGGAGGGGGTTGTTGCCCATTTTTAACCCTCCAACCGGGGTTGTGGCCCCATTTCCATACGCGGGCAGTCGGGGTTGTGACTACCTTCCAGTATACACGGTCGGGGTTGTGACTGAGCGACTGAGCGGGTGGGCGGGTGGTCCAGAACCCGCCATCTCTCTCTACTAATGCTAGAGCTAGTATTCTTCACAGGGCACCATAAGTGCATTCCGCACGAAACGCGTTTATTATTTTCACGGATATATTCATGTCTAGTTAGTTATGTCGTACAGTTTCACTTAAATAATTATCTGTGTTATTATATTTATTTGCTCTATTGGATGCATTTTGTTGGTCGTTAAATATATTATTGTTGTTGTTGTTGTTGTTATTATTATTATTATTACCAACAGCTTTTCCTTGTATTTCTAAATATCTCTAGATCCAACGTCTTTTTTCAATTTTGACTGTGTTGTTATCAGACATATCAATTTATTTGTTTCATACCCAGGAAAGATTACCTTACATTTCGCTGAAGTTATTTAAAAGATCTTCTTGAAGTGCATGCTGTAAAAATTCATTTTGATATATTAACTTAAAAGTATACAAAACCTTCCAAACACGGTAAATTAAGATCTACTGAAATTGTTTGAGACTTTATAACAAGAAAATTTTCTTACATGGATAACAGTATCCTATAAATATTATTTTTTTTAAATCCTCAATTTGTTAAAGTTGTTATTTATGGAAAATTCGTACGCGAAACTTACTGCCAAGGTTGAAACGCTTATTTGTATATATTACACGTAAAAAGTTCTACCTCAGAAAAGGAAATTGTTCGTCATCCAGGCGGAAAAGGTATAGCAATAGAATAGCAAATTCAAAAAGTTTCTCGTGAATAAAGGTGCTCTCCAAAACGCCCTTCTTGTTTTTAAACATGGATGAAAACTTTCGCGTTACTTTTTATCAATGCTGCTATCAGAGGAATTAACTCATACAAGCGAAAAATAAGGGTTAATAATTTTAATGCTTACTGTTAACGCACTGGCGGCTTCAAGTAATTGTAAATCGTTGTGTCTTGAATTGGGGATTATACAAATGTAAAAAACAGCACAAATCTAAATGAATACAGAATCATTAAACTTTCGAAAAGACGTACTCTCAATATAGAAATAAAGAATTCCTAAGCTCCTCTTATTATACGAACGTACTGTATTTATTATTTAAATCCTGCTGCGAAATTACACTTCCTTCCAATTTCATTCGAAACAAATTTGTTCCAAGGGAGAAAAATGTATGTCAAGCGTACACAAAAACAGACGCCTGTGTAACTGTGACACGCTTTTCGGCAACGATATTTCAGACTTGGTCCTGAAATTCATACGTCAGCTACTCTCCAGGGGTGAAACCACTCACAAAATGAAGCACTTTGTTTCGTCATTTTCTCTTCCCTTCCTGTTTTTAAACAATTTAATATACGACAAAATTAAAATAAACTTTTTCTCACGACACCGGGATTGAAACTCGGAAGGAGAATACAAAAATATGCACGCAATAAAGTACAATTTGCTCTAAAATTAAATTTGTTTTATTTAGATTTTAATAAAGAGTAAGATTTCGGTATATGTAAATTAAAACATTTACATATACGGAGAGGGAAGAGAAAACAACGATTTCATGAGATATAAAAGTGCCTTTTAATTTCCACTTTCACGTATCACTTAATCACCTTCCACAAGGCGAGATGCTAAGATTAAAATAAAAGTTGGCGCACAAGTTTGCGCTCCAGAACAAATTACAACGACTACACTAGTCTTTATTTCTTTCTCTGTTCAAATATGATCCTTTCTTGAATAAAATTTTAATATGTTACGAACAAGCGATCATGCACCTCCATTTGGAGGATGTCATCAAGAATAAGTCAACAACTTCCGATAGAATGGAAATTCCAAGTCGTTCCATTGGCATTGACATGAAACAGATATCAATGATTTTACGTAAACATTTAGCTCTTAGAAATCATGCGCCCGATATATTCTATACAATTTTACCAAGCTCAAGAAGTAACTTGAATTTATCCGTATGAATTTATACCGAGACCATAATCGATAGTTTGGATATTCCAAGACGATAAGAATCCAACAAAATTCATCTATTCAAGTGTTTCGAAGCTAATAATCACCGCATTATTCACTGTTACTGATCATGTTGCAATCGTCATTTTAAGGAATCGTCAGACGCTCAATGATGATTGGTACATGACTATATGTCCACCAGAAATCATCAATGAAATCAAGAAAGCTAATACAAAACGTTGAATCATCCTTCATCATAACAATCATCATTTTACATAACATCATAAACTATAGTATAAACTTGGAATTAACGATTCATTATTTTTTTGTCCCAATTTAAGTCCAGAATATTTCTTTTCACGTTCGTTTGTCTAAAGTAAAATGGATGGAAGTCGTTTTGTTTAGAAGCATTTAGGAGTCACATGTCTGATATACCGGCTTCTAAGTCGAGAATTGCTTTCCTACACATAGACAAAGCAAAGAAAGAATGTTTAGGTTGTAAGGGAGGATATTTTGAACAAGATGAAACGCATTTTTGTGCATTCCAATTTTTATGTTGTCTTATATATCTTTTCTCGCAAGTTTTTACAGCACCCCTTATCTAACACTTTTGTGTGTTTCGCCCATATTTTTAATGGATTTAAATCGTTTGAATTCACATCTTCTAGTGGTGTTCCCTAAAGATCTAATCTTAATGCTTTACTGTTTATCCTTTATGTAAATAATCTTCGTATGTCCCTTTCCTGTCGCATACTTGTATGCGCAGATGACATTAAGTTATTTTTCTCTATTTCTACCAAGAATAGCAATCGTCAGGGAACTTGAATACGTTAGTGGTATAGTCTGTTGCTAATCACTTAATACTTAACATTAGCAAATGCCATTTTATGAGCCTTATCTCGTTCGCGAGCATGTGTTTTCGAGAGTCAGTTGTATTAAGGACCTTGGAAATCTTTTTGATGCAACTTTATCTGTTAATTTGTACGCCGAGAAGACTTGTTTACCTTCTTCAAAGATGTTAGCATTTGTTAGAAGAACATCTAAATGTTTTAAGGTCGTTATGGTACTCAAAGCGCTGTTCCCGGCATTTTTCTAGTCTAAGTTGGAATATCCTTCCATTATTTCGTTTCCCTTATACGCTTCTCAGCATCTTCGTTTTAGACGAATACAGCGTCGTTTCTAAAATTTCTCTCCTTCAAGATCAATGGCGTTTATCCGTACTTTTTATTGTGATTTGCTTGACGTTTATCAGATGCGTTCGTTATCTAACCGACGTAATTTACATAGTGCTCGATTTTTATATAATTTGTTGAATAACAGTATTGATTTTGAACAACAGGTTTCTTATGTAACGTTCCATGTACCTCGCATAACTTCACGTTACATTTCAACATTCAACCTGCCAACACCGAGAACGAATCTTATGTTGAGGTCACTCTTGTGTAGAGTTTGTCAAAAAAGTGGATGGCGTGTTATCGTTAAGTAGTGTAAATCAGACTGACGCTGTCACTCCCCCGAATGTTATTATCCAATCATAAATTATCATTGAATAAAAAATTCGGAAGAGTAACAGCGTCAGTCCGATTTACACTACTTAATGATTACACGTCATCCATCTTTCTAACAATCTCTAGTCATGTATCACATGACTTTTAACGCCGACAGGTTATACGGCAACATCTTTGTGGGAAGTTTAGGTACCGTCCGAACTTCCAACCATTCTATGTGTGTATCATTGTTCTATTGAGTATACATATGAGTATATATATTTTTAATTTCATTTCGTTTTATTCACTTATTATTGTTATTATTACTATTTGTATTTGTCCTGTTATTAGGGTAACCTGTTGGGCAATGAATGGATATTATTACTATTACAATTATTTCACTTCTCTATGAATACACTATCAGCAATTTCAATAATAACGCAGATTACCGAGTTACGACAAGTATGCTGACATTAATACAGATCACATTGATACAACAGGTTCGTTCAAGCCGCATACAAGCAGAGTTCCAAACTGTATAACGCATGCGCACTCGTTTTGGAGCGTTCAAACAAGCCAAATCAACTTTCAGCACTCTTCTATGATCGATAGTTTGATGTTCAAACAAGTAATGTAGACAATTTGAGAACTAGTTGCAAGTTGAAAACACGATCCGCAACATTTTTAACGTACTGGTAGTCCTAGACATGCGCACTTGTAAAATTTGTCATTCTTGTTTTTAGTGCTTGAGGCGAAGGTTATAATCGTATTTTGTGTTAAATAATGAGACTTTCTCTTAACGCTTGGCATTTACACCTCAAAATATACGCAGTTTTATGCACATTTCGATACACTTTTTGGGAGGCAATTTCAAAGTTGAAAGAGTGTACGAATTTATTTCAAATCATCTATGTTTTATCTGTCTACTGACACAGCGACGTCTTTATTATTTTTTTAATAACGTTTGGGCAATTAAAAACGTACAACTCGATTTAACATCAAACTTTTCAAATAATATTAACAGAAATATACATATCGAAAATATCTCCACGTTGGTAGCTTGATGTGACCACTCTCTTTCGTATGCCACTTGTAAAATTTTTCCAAATTGTCTATGAACTCCGAAATAATGTAACAAAATTATTACAACAATCGGCATTTTTCAAAACTGCAAAATAGCATGTAGGCAACACAAATAGCTCACTACCAGTAGAAAAATAAATGCAAGATTCCTTGTGCGTCATATTCCTAAACAAGAGATAATAGATTTCATTACGGCAAACGTTGTGGACGGAATTCAACAGAAATAACCAAATGTGAATTATTATTGGAACTATTTATGGAAAAGTTTTTGGCATATATACTTAGTAATATCATGAATAAATCAATTTATAGTATACAAAATTCTTGGGAACTAGTAGATTTTTATTTATGCATGTACCAAATTTAATTTCTTTATTTACAAATATCCCGACTGAATTAGCAATTACAATAATAGATAATAAATGGGAGTTGATTTCAGATTTCACAGATATATCGACAGATGATTTTATTTACATATTCTTAGATGTCTATAATGACTAGAGAGTATAATAGTGAACAGATAATAAATAATAAACAAATAGTACAATAGGTACAGAGGTAACCCAGTACAGATAAACTATGAGCTATCGCTGCTATCAATAATCAAATATTTTATAAGTTTATTTTCTGTTGCTTCTTTCGGTGTTAACATCCTTGAATTATAAGGGCCTTTTATTTCAATAATGGCATCGTCACCTACTAAGTCATCAGGAGATGCAGTTAAAAACGGATATTTCTGGTCTATAGAAAGACCACAGCTTCTTATTTCTAAGCCAGAAATTTTTTCAAATTCAGCCAATGCTCTGCTTTCATTTTGCATGCCGTACTGAGTTGCCGGAGATCCAAAGAAGTCTGCATAAAGTAGAGCCTTTACTGTGTTCGCTGTTGAAGTGGTTTTTCTTAGTTTTGCAACTTTACCAAAATTGGATGCAGTTAATCGTTTGATCCTCATCGTTTTCCATAAAGTGTTGTCTCTTTGGCCTACAGTTAATTTTTGTATTTCTTCTGGATTTTCACTTTTCAATTTCTCAAGAAATGTTGCTTCTTTTTCCGAATAGGTCGCAATCGCCATATCGTCAACATTGGCATTTCTTTCAACTACTTTTTACGCTCTGCTAAACGCGCCCGTTTCAACTGTTTCTTGTGACTTTTTGGTCTGAACAAATACGCACCACGTTTGCCATTTCCCATTTTTTAAAATTTAAATGTAATAACAAAAATTACGAACAATCAAAACTGAACGAAAATTTGCTAATGAAGTTAGAGATAAACAACTTGCGACTTTATACTTCAGTTTTCCTACAGTAATATTGATACAAATATCACATCGGTAAACTCCTCACCACACAATTGTTTATAATAAAATCGGTGACACGTGTTTCGCTAGCTCGAGGCAAGCATCTTCAACAACCGTATAAACCTAAGTGACGAGTGACTTGTCACCTTGTGATATTTGTGTCAGTAAATTACACCACAGTTCCTGCAAACACCTTTATACAGTAATACTAATTGGTAATTTGAGGAGAGGCTACAGCAAACACCAATTGCGGATACGCATCCCACTAATTACATTTTTCTATGACGCTAATATGGTAATCTTACTCACGATTATTATCCCCATTTATCCATATGATATCCATAGTTCATGATACATATAAAGCAATAGAACTATTTTTCCAATAATATTTACAATTTCCAAAAAATATTTATCAATTACGTACATATTGCTTTAAAATATGGATTAACGATTTTATCTATAGGTTCATAACTTTCGAAGAAGTTCATAGGTGCTAATCTGTATGTTGCTGGCGATCAAGCTTTATTTAATAATTTAATAGAACAAAATTCCTTTTTTACTTACTGTAGTACTATACTAAACGCATCTTGAAAAGAAAAAATTGACTTCCATAACTTGCCGGCTGTTTGTCCCACACGAAAGATGTGATGTATTCATTGAGTGCAAAACGAGAGTTTCTAAATCAAAACAGACCGTGTTGAAAATATATTAGGCCAGGGCACGAGTAATTTAGCAAAATAATTGAATTAGAGAAGATAGTGGAAAGCGCACGATAATGCGCTTATCAACGAAAACCGTGCCCTTCTATTGGAAGAGTGTAGGTATATACACAGCGGGGGTTTGTACCTTTCTCTTGCTCGTTGGCTCTTATGAGTCTGTCAAATCACGCGTTGGTTTTTTGCAACATTTATTGTTTAATAGTGAAATCTTCCTATCAGAAACGGTACAAACATCCATTATATTTGAACAATATAATACAACATAATAGAAAAACATTTGCAATAGATTTCTTGATGAATCTATACAGTTAAAAATTTGGCACTTGAATTTTTAACGCGGGTCGAAAATCCAGGTATTTTTTAATATATAAGTGCTCACAAGACCACTTGAAATTATTTTGTTGTGTATTAGAGTTTGCGGAGGATGGAATAATAATCCGAATGGTTTACTGTTGGGCCCTTAGAAAATTATTATTCAGCAACATTGTGCCACCAAGTATAAATGCTAACTGCACCAATAATGACTATGCTGCAATACCGATTTTTGACCTTGGACTTGCAGAATGAGATATTGCAGACTTTCCACATTCCAAAGTCACATTACTAATGACATAACAGGTTTAATTGACGTTGATAATTGGGTACTTTCTCCAATTAAAGGAATTAACGAAACTATTACAGACCGACATAATTATAAATTATTAGATATTAATTATTATAGAAATTTGACTAAATTTGTTTGTAACGCAGCCTAGCCTAGCGTTATTTTTGAAATCGTCATATTTTCAGAGAAATCCTTCAGAGCGGAAGTTATTTTGAGCAAAGATCCTTATTTAAAAGGGATTATGAATTTAGTTCAACAGCAATTCATAACTTAAATGTATATATATATATATATTTCGTGACCTTTTATACTTATCTTATGTGATAGATCTCTACCACTAATAGGTCAATAAAACAAGGCTGGTTTGAACGATAGTTATATTTTCAGAACGTTTACAAACGTTTTCGGAACACCTTCGTCAGTGAAAATATAACTAGATAAATATATAAACAAACTTTTGTTTTTTATTTGGGACTATCAACAAAATAACTAATGACTAGGATTTCTTGATATAGAGGATGTGTAACCAACTTTTATATATATATAAATTATAAAAACTAAATTAATGTGTAAACATACATGCAAATTAAGTAAAACCTTATATCAAAAAATCTTTGTCGAAACCTTAACAATTCTGTTCAACGACTAGGGAAAACCAAATTTAAAAACCTAGCCAAAGGTTTCCTTCTTAAGAAATGCAAATGACATTTTAACAAATTGCTATATACATTACTTAAATTTTGAATATCGGTCCTGAAATTAATAGTTTTAGTGTCTTTCTGTATATTTATCATTTCATATATTAGTCTTTTTATAATTATTCTCTGTTTTTAATATAATTGTGTTTTCAAAATCAAAGTAATGCCCAAGATCTTTGTAATGCTTTGTTACAGCGGTCATTGCACCAAAATCATTATTTAAAGAATACTTATGGCTATACAACCTTTTCTTTAAATATTGTTTCGTCTGACCGATGTAAGAACCATCACAGTCTTTTCAGTTTATTTTATAAACTACATTACTCTGATTTTGTTTAATTATTTTAGATTTAGTATTAGTAAAAAGAGATCTGTTACTATAATTTGGAATGAAAGTAATGTTTATGTTGTTTTTATTAAATTCTCTTTTTATTTTTCGCTTAAACCTTTTTTATAAGGAATAGCGTTATAACATTTATTGTTATTATTTTTAATTCCTCTATTATATAATTTGTTAATTCTATTTTTTATTATTTTTTCATAAAAACTATTTGGATAATTATTTTTATCTAAGATTTCTTTAACTTTGTTAATAACAAACTGCTACAAACCAGTCTCAAACTATCTGAGAAATGCTTGCTTGAACAAACCTATTATCACAATGCAATCCTACAGTCGGAGGAGGGTTATTATTTTATATGTTCATATACATAAGAAAAATTTATGTTTCCCCTTTCGCCATAATACAAAATTTATAACCGCAAGTTTTTACATTAGGAACATCTGCTGAAAGCAGATTTAATTAATTGCATAAATATTTTTACACTGCTTCGGCCTCGTATTTTGTCGCTGATGCAGTCATTTAGTCTCACGTGGTAAGTATTACCTAAAGTTTCCGCACAAACTGTAAAAGTCGTAAAGAAAGGTGATAAACGAAAATTTTGTATTTGCTGCGCAAGAGACGTCTAGCGAATTTAATAAAACTGCATAGTGTAAGAAAGTTTGTTGCAATTTTGCAGTAATAAAATGGAAACTGATTTACTTCTTCTTTCGTTTTGTTATTGTTGTTGTTGTTGTTGTTGTTGTTGTTGTTGTTGTTGTTATTTCTCTTAACTCTGAAAATAATTATTTCAGGCAATATAAAACAATTTTTAAGAAATGATAATGTTAGCCCAACAGAAATGTAATTGGGACCACATATTTAAGACCTCTGCTTCGATCAAATACTTATCAAGCTGAATACCTTTTTAACTCCCTTAATATGTATCGGTAACCAGGAGTTAATATTCAAATCGCTTGTGTTGTTCGACATACAGAAACATTTTGCCGGTATATTGTCGTGATTTTTAGCCTGTCTAAAATAGTGATGTAGATACTGAAAGTGTAAACATTATGGTTTGGGTACAATAGGCAAAATATTGATATATTTTTAATTTATAACGTCTTCGTACGCAAGATAAAGTAGGTAACCCTTAGTTTGCATGTCCAGTGATCTTCTCCCTGAGCTTCTGAAATTTATTATCTTTACAAACAGACAAAAGTTAGAGATAGCAAATATTGCAATTGCGCTCAGTGTATCTTTAATTTTTGTTCTGCTTACAGGACTGGCATGTTTTTTCGCTGCTGCACCTCCTTATTCCTCAGATGATTTACCTTCTTGGCCATCACGCAGTGGTTTGGACTGTGCCAGATCTCTTTGAAGTTCCAGTGATACTCCTGCATCCATCTCATTTCTTCTTCGGGGGTGTGCCAAGTCAAGCAAGATGAATGAAGGAATTTTCTCCGCCCGACTGTTGAATTTCCATTTCAAAAATAAGCCACTTGGGCATTTATGCCTGCTACATTGACCATTGAATGGAATATCACCACGGGTCATCGACGCATATTTCCACCGACATTGTACGTCCCACACATTTGATCGACAACGTCTACTTCTGGCTTCGTTAGCTTGTAGTACCTAAGTGGATTTTAGAGGCATTATTAACCAATGTTTATGAATGATGCTTCTTCCCCATTGCATTCTCCAGTGTAGGTGACCAAAATAGTATTTGCAATTTTCCAAAGCCAATGCAGTAAAGGCATAACCACCGGCCACATATTGGGAGTCGCTGCGAAGATAGCATTAATTCGTATACCTTTGGTCATATGTCGGCGAAAATTGTATTTTGGTAGATATCTTTGACATATGAGCATACGCAAAACTAATATCTAACTACTGTATCGCCAACTACCGCTGATATGAACCAATTTAGTTCACTTATAAATCATAAGCACGCCTACTTTTATCTTTTAATACAATTTGAGTATAGAACTTAAAAGTAGTTATCAAATAAATACAATATACCGATAAGTTTGTTGCCGAAGATTTCATCTTAAAGAAGGTTAAAAATACAACAGAATTCGAGAACACCAGTTTGAATTTCGGGAAAATCACTCAACTATATGACAATATAATAAAATTGTCCACAAAATCACGGGCAGCTTTGAGGAGAAGAAAGAATGTGCAGCTGTTTTCCTTAACATCCAACAAGCGTTTGATTAGGTATGGCATAAAGGGTTACTACATAAGCCGAAAAAAACCTAACAGATCAAATATATTTAATAATTAAGTCATACCTTTTTGAAAGATCCATTCAGGCCAAAATCAACAACAATGCCTCGACATACCAAACTATTCAATCAGGAGTAGACCAAGGTAGCTTGTCTAGAAACAAACGCAACTCACATAACAGCAATGCAGCTATCCTCGCAATTAACTAAAACCCCATAATCGCCTCTAACAACTTACAGAATCATATGAACCATTTGGAGCGTTGGATAAATAAATGGAGAATCAAGGTTAATAGCAGCAAATCAACCCAAATTATATTTACGACAAGACAGGCCCTATACCCACAAATAACAATAAATAATGCAGCAATTCCAGTTAAAATCTGTTGTTAAATAGTTAGGAATGCACCTTGACCAGAGATTGACGTGACAGATACACATAAATGCGAAAAGGCAACAACTGACACTGAAAGCTAGGCAAATGAATTATCTAATAGATAGAAGGCCCCAGCTAACAATTGAAAATATCTTGGTACTAGTATGGACAGACTGTATTGAGCTCTGAAAATGCGCCAAGCCAACAAACATCAAGATCTTACAAATATTCCAATCTAAGATATTACACATAATGATTAATGCTCCGTGGTATGTATCGAACTCAACGCTACACGAAGATCTACGAGTACCTCTAGTTACGGATGTTATGACGCATTCAATACGCTGCAGAAAACGAAATTCAGATCATGCGAATCCCGGAGTAAATCCACTGGTAACACTACACACAGATAGAAGACTCAGGAAACAGTGACCAGAAGATCTACATGAATAACGGTAACCGTCAATGGACGATATTCCAATCCCTGACAACGCGCCGCGCCATCAACTAATTTACTTATTATTCTTTCGTTATATGAGTATATTGTAAATAAGCAGTTAATTAATAATAAAAAAATAATAAAATAAAATAATTTATTACCTATAAATATGATTTGTATGTACGTCTCTAGGTATCTCTAGGTATGTGTTTAATGATGACTTATTATACCGTGCTCTATGAAAATATCCCTATTAAGTTACCCTGCAGTTTCAGGGTATTTTAATCTTCTTCATTTCCAGTGAAAATGCTTACAATTCTGCTATAGACACCAAAATATTATCAACCCCTATTGTAAACTAAGATGAAAGACAAAACTATTACCGAAAATTAAAAAGAAAAATTCAACCGATGCAACCCAGCAAAATTGTTATGGGTACACTTTATTAGCAGATTAGTGACGGAAATATTAAGGACGAATTCAGAATAATACTAATGTTTATTGGGCTGATAGATAAAATTGAGATACATTTTGACCAAAGGAGCATGGTTATAACACACCCTAGATAAACGACGAGATAAACACTACGGAAAACAAATAAAATAATCCAAAAGGACTGGTAAGTTGTCGAAGCCGTTGCTCATAAAAATTAATTAATTAATACGATTTTACTATCAGTTCCTGGAAAAAAATAAAGAAGCTGATTAACATCTACCAAACGAAAAAAAGAAGGTAAATAACAAAGCAAAGCTGTAAATATATACCTTCACAAACGGCATAAACATGAAAGTAAGATATCTCCGCAAAATAAGAAAGGAAACTTGAAGCAATCACATCTGATTGTGAGAGGCAGTCATTAAAAATACCTTGAAACCAAAACCGATCATGAAAAATATATCTTTACTTCATTAATGGTTATCAATATAAAGTCGTTGACCAAACAACAAATTCATTCAAACAGAATGTTTTCCATGAGAAATATAGTAAATGAATACCTAAAACGTAAAGAACATCTGATAAGGATGGAGTAGGTTAGATTCCATAACGGGGAGATATATGTAAAAAGGGGGATGGACCACGACAAACATAGCTCCGAAAACTGATGAGGAAATATAAAAAAGACGAAGTAATATCGAATGAAGTCAATTTTGACACACTGAAATAAGAGCCGGAGAACAGGAACCCCAAAACGAAAACGGAAACACAATTGTGAATACCAATGATACAATACTATGAATCAGGACAGGAAAAACAATCACCTTCAACAAAATGAGATTTCCAGTGAAACTACAATTCAGATCTCAATGAAAAATTAACTGCATTGGCTAATTTTATTCTCGATAACGGATATATCTACCACATGAAATCACTAATTGAAATATGTTTGCCGAAGTAGTTGTACCTATATACATACATATTGGCCCTAAACCCTTTGTACAGTGTATCAGCCCTCATACGTAAGCTTTTCTGGTCCATTCTTCTCGGTGGATCACTCCGTTTTCTTCGTGACTTTCCCTTGATTAAATTATTAATATAATAACAATGGCTACACACCCTTAATTGAGTTACGCCTCTTATGAAAACTTTCCAAATCTATTTTTCTGGGTAAATCATTCCCATCTTCTTGGTTTACACTTTCTTGATGATATCTCTCGATAATTCCGCTTTAACCTTCTGTAACCGTGACGTCTTCTCTTTCCTGCAGATTTCTATTCAAGGATTGAATATACAGTTGCAGATGATCAAGACCTCCATACATGGCCCAGTCTTTCAACTCTTTACTGTTTATTTTGGTTAGTATATGCTCCTCTCTCGCCTATATTCATTGTCGCAATTTGATTGGTCCTAGTACAGTTGTTAATATCTTTCTTTATGTAATTCTTAACTCCTCCTCTTGGTTTTATCATATTATTTGGTTCTGCAGTATACATTAGCATTGGTCCTATAATTGTTTTATATATTTTGCTTTTTCCAAGGATCTTACTTTTTAAGACTTTTTGTTAGCACTCTGCTTGCATTCAGTATTCTTTCTTGAACTTCCAATAATATCTCCTCCCCGTCATTAGTCAACATTATTTTCAAGTATCTGAACTTAGCAACCTGAAATGTCTATTCGCCCAACTTGATATCTCTGTCTTCTACTGTCTTCTCAATTATCATTATTTTTGTTTTATTCGGGTTAAGCTGCAATGCCATTTTCATCCCTTGCTCCACTTACTCCCACAGCATTTCTATCATGATCCAAGTGCTATGTCATTAGTGTAAGCAATTACCTGTGGCCCTTTAGTCCTCAGATATCCTTTATTAATATTTCTTAGTACGTATTCTAACGCCAGGTTAAACAGAATTAGCGCTAATGCATCGCCTTGTCTAACGGTCTTATTTATTTCCAACTCGTCCGTTTTTCCGTTTTATGTTTTGGTGTTTACTGCTGCTTTCCTCATTGTCATATATAATATAATCACAACTAATGTAAAATGGTATCTTACATAGGGTATCTGTTGAAGAAATATCCTTAACATTACGCTCCGCACCTCCAATTCAGACACCGACTGTATATAACTACAACTTTCCGAGATTGGGCCTAGCTATTCATTTCAAATATAAAATCAATATTACTAATGAGGTTTTATTTAATAACACAGAGCACACATAGTAACCGCACAATTATATCTAACATCGCATATCCCAGCAAATCCAACGCTTAACTGTATTACACGTTCTATACGAAAAGAACGTAATAATAAGGTATTATTAAAGCGATCTCTGGTATACACTTCCCAATTACAGTGTCTATCCCACTGTTGGAGAAACCTCCAAGCTAGATAATCGTGCAAAACTCATCTTCCATATAGAATAATCATAATTTGTGCTGTTCAACTGAATTGTTCTCGAAGAACAACAACAGGAAACCCTTTACTCTACGTGAGTGTAATACAAAGCTTCATCCCATAACGCACGGGAACAGATTCAACGTTGGTATCGTTATCCCTAGCTATTATATCGTTGTACGTAGATGTGTTTGTATGTATACATATCAGCCCACTTGTACAGAATAGAAGGGATTTCGTCAATATCATTGACGGACTACTGATGCATGAAGTTAAGTGTATTGTTTACGTCAACCGTTTAAACGCATCATTTTCTTAGTAGGTGTTTGAAAAATTGAACATGAACAATTATTTTTGATTGTACAATGTTCCGAAACAAACGTTCATAAGTAATCAAGCTAAAATAGTTTACTATTTGAGTGTTCTAGGTGTGAATTAAGTTTTATATGGTACATACATGTAACAAATAAGATTAGCATAGATGCGGTCATAACAATATACACTTATTAATTTGTAGATTATAAAGTAATTAAGAATATTAAACATATTTCCTTCAGCTACATTTCCAATAAATTATGTTATCACGTTTTTGTTTCGCGAACTATGACAACTTTGCAATGTAATTTACATTGTCCACGGTAAAATCATGATTAGAGGCTGCCTGCATCCATGCTCGGCAAGTAATCGTTCCATTACATTAGATTATGTTTAGAAATAGATGTTAGCCAAGTTCTTGCTATTTATTCTAAGTTGGACATACCAATGATGTCTTGATACATATTAAATTTCTTGGCAAGTTAATCTCCAGGTGGCATCAACACGATACATCATTAAAGACGCATTAACATAGTGCCTAACTACGTCTTAAGATGAGGAAAATGATATATTCGGCTGCTCTTAGATACTAAACATGGAAAAGGATATTGAGTCTGGCTGGGACGAATATGTTATTGGTTCGTCAATGCCGAAAAATTAAATTTAGTGACGTTAACTTATAATATACATACCCGGAGCTCTAACATTTATCTGGTGTAACGTGTTGAAAACATTATTTGTACGCATTAGTCCAAGAAAATTTTAGTCGAAAATTAAAATAATAAAACATCACTTCACATCAGTATAAATTTTCTGTTGCAGGTGAACAGAAAGGACAAATTAGTTACTGAATTTGTTTCTTAAAATTATCTTGGCAGTGGTTACAGCGAATGTGGTATAATATTACCGACACTAGGTATGTATATCACAGACTCATCACCATCATTTACAAACACGTTGATAGCGAGTCTGTATTACTTCACATTTTTGCCTAAATTTAATAAAAAGTGAGAAATAAGGAGCACCTGCATGGTTGGATTACATTATACAATGTTGATTCAAGTGTTTTAGGAAAATATTGGAAAGTTAATTACTCCTTGCCACTGGGCCTACCTAAAACAATCGGTGGAGCAGGCAAGTTAAAATATTCAAATTTAAAAAAAAAGCGTTGTCCCTTTAAGTGATTTATTATAAGAAGTTTACATTTTTTGTTAAGAGTATAATAAATAAATAATTTTGTTCGACAAGAATCTGTATCGTGGCAGAACAATAATAATAATAAAGTTTATTAGTGCCCAACAGTACATAACAGAAACAGACACTGTGAAATTATTATGCGTCTACCTTCACCGCTAAAACGGCCGCGCACTAGCAACCGTAGAGACTCTACTTGCTCCTACCGCCGATCGCGACGTTCCTGCTGTTACCTGGCAACAAAATATAAAAGTACAATAGAAATTCATCGCAAGTTGTGAAGTGTATATGGCGTAGACGTTATGTCAAGACCAATGGTTTCTCGCGGGCATCAATTATTTATTGAAGGGAGAACTATGTTACACTACCTTCAATGAATAATTGTCGGCAGCGAAAAACCATTGGCCTTTACCGTACACATTTCGGAATTAGAATGCAATACAAATCGAAGAGAATAATAAATTTTCATAGATTTGACTAACTCTAAAAATTATAGATGTGCAATTAATAGTAAAGATAATGAAAATAATAAATCAATAGATTATCCCATTAAAGATATCATCATAAACTTCCTCGGGACTCCGACAGAAACTTATAACTAGAGCTACACATCGCGTGCGAGAATGTACGTGGTAAATAGAACGCACACACATTACGATAGTGACATGTAAGCACATTAAATGCTATCCGACACAATAATTCCGCGCAATTAATGGAGCCATCTATAAGTTTATGGAGAAGACTTGCACATATCTGTTCACATCGAGATTTCAACTAAGCAAGATAACAATCTTAAATTATAGGCATCCAAATCTCAAGACGAAACCAGCCTAAAATTGGAAAATCGATCTTGGGCTCGTCTTGCTAATGGAAGTCCAAAATTGTCACATATTTGCTCTACTCACATCATATCAGCCACTAGTGGACCCGATTTGTTTCGAATTCGTTTTCTAGCAGAATCAAACGACCTCCAATACGCCCAGCCTCAAATTGATCGTCCTTTTCGTCGCATTTGACCGAGGAAGGACTAGTTTCTGTAGTTGGTTTGCCTAAAATTGAACCAATCGCGGACTTTCTCCAACCAAGTTTGCTTGCGACGAATCAATAACTGGTGAAAGGATAAATTTTGAACTCACTTCCCGCCATTTCTATTTCCAAGCCTATATTTAAACAAATATTGCGACAACTAAATTGCCATGCTGGCTAGAGAAACAATAAGATTTGGTTAAATGATGCTAGCTTTGTTTCCACCAAAACATCTGTTCCGCAATTAAACAACAATTGTTGGTTGATGAGTATACCAATTTCATCTTATGTCTCAATATTCTCACTAGTCGTGTGATTGCAAGCAATCCTACTTACAATTTTGTTTAGTACCTTTAAAAATAAATCCGCTTATCAATCGCCTTATCATCTCTGCTGCTTCTTCTTCTACTTCCTTTGGAAGAAGAGTAAATGTTTATACCAAACTGGTATTTCTCGGTAATCATAGTGCCGGTTACCAAAAAATATAAAATCACGATTGAAGATTATTAAACGCCTTTGTCAATTTAAAAGATATTATGTCTGATATATGAAACGAGATACCTGAGAAATATATCTAGCGCAGTAAGGAAAAGGAATTGATAACACAACGTAATACGAGGGCGGATTGATATTGAAGCTACCTAAGTAAGAAAAAAACATTTTTTTCGAAAACCATTTATTTCTCAACATAGTCTCCTTTTAGCTCAATACACTTAGTAAGACGATATTCCAACTTTTTTATACCATCTGAATAATACGATTTTGAGAACCCCTCAAAATACGCGTTAGTTTCAGTAATCACTTCTTCGTTTGAGATGAATCTTTTTCCTGCGAGCCATTTTTTCAAGTTTGGAAACAGGAAAAAGTCACTAGGAGCTAAATCTGGACTATAAGGTGGATGATCAACCAATTCGAAGTGTATTTCACGTAATTTTAGCATCGTATCTAATGCTGTGTGAACCGGTGCGTTGTCTTGAAGAAAGAGCACTTTTTCTTCTTTAAATGTGGTCGTTTTTCTTGATTGCGTCAATCAATTGATCCAATAATGCACGATAATACTTTCCTGTGATTGTGGATCCTTTTTCAAGGTAATCGATGCGCAATATTCCGTGTGCATCCCAAAATACAGTGGCCATAACCTTGCCAGCCGATTTTACTGTCTTCGCCTTCTTCGGAGCACTTCCACCAGCTTCCACCCATTGTTTCGATTGATTTTTGGTTTCAGGTGTGTAGTGGTGGACCCACGTTTCATCAATAGTTATTAATCGACGCCAAAAATCAACAGGATTACGCTTTATCATGTCCAAACACCGCTGTGAAGTGGTCTGTCGAACTCGTTTTTGTTCGACACTCAACAAACGCGGCACCCATCTTGCCGATAGCTTTTTCATATGCAAATGTTCATGCAAAATGTTGAACACACGTTCATATGATATGTTTACCATTTCAACAATCTCACGTAACTTGACTCGGCAATCATTCATAACGATATCGAGGATTTTCTTGATATTTTCTTCAGTAACCACATCTTTTGGCCTTCCTGTTGATGGTATTGTTGCAGTGCTTGTTCGGCCGCGTTTAAATTCAGCAATCCAATATTTTACCATGTAATCTGACAGGGCAGACTCACCGTAATGTTTATCGAGCTTTTCTTTTGTCTCTTTCGCCGTTTTCCCTTTCAAATAATAGTGTTTAATCACTGCACGAAATTCACTTTTTCCATTTTTCAAGAAACACAAAAGTTGCTTACTTCAAACGACTACAACAACTAAACTAATAGATGAATTTGGGTGAAATTTTAACAGCTGACGTTTGACAGATCGCAATTTCTAAAAAAAAAAAGTTTTTGTGTTTGTGCTGCCATGTAGCGCTAGGTAGCTTCATTATCAATCCGCCCTCGTATCTTTTCGGATAAGGCACGACCCAGAACTTATAAAAATAGACAGCAGGAACTAATATCCGCTGAAAATGGCAAGCTAGTTGCCGAAATACGTATCTGGAATTGTTTCCGGAAGGTGTGGCAAGGGTAATTTTATTTCTTTTATACATTAACAAGGATAAATATTTCATCATAATTATCTTTATCCAATAGTAATACATTTCAAGTATTTACTAATAATTAATTTGTTGATCAGTTGGATAGAACATGTAAGCTAATTATAGAACACTTCATAGAACACTTCAAAGAACACTTCATAGAACATAAATAGCGAACAAATTAGAAAAAGACTTAAACGCTGTTCCGAAACTGTCAGTGCTCATGCACGATATTGAATACGATATGATTTATAGTAACCCAAAAAGAGAAAAGTTTACGATATTTCTTTTGTGAACGATAAAGCTTTGATTGATGACAGCAATATTGCATGTATGTATGTATGTCTATACGAAAACTTTTCGTGTTTACTCTTACTGTAAGTCTAATGAATTGCGTCGCTGATGCATTTTATTTCTGTTTCTGTTGAAATAACAGCTTCTAAAGACAAATTGTGTAAGGTATTTTGAGGAAATTTGCAACAAAGTAATACATGTAATAAAGTCAAGTTTTAGTAAATATTGAACCTGAAATTTATTCATATCAAATGTACTACCTAGCTCTATATTAGTTAAATTTAGCTGACTAGGTTCTCCTACTTAAATACATATTTATGCTGCAGAACTGCAACATTTAACAAAATCAGTTTCGGTTATCAGCATCCATAGAAGAATATCCATCGTTATCTATCTAATCGGGCTATTAATTAATGCTAACAGTCAGTGACAGTATGCATTAAAATCGAATATCAACATGTCAAATAGCACGTTTTAGAGGGGTATTAAACGAGGTCCGATAAACTCCAGGGGAGCCGAGTTTACCCATGGATTTAATTAACGATTTCAGCACAATTTGCAATGAATTATCGGAACTCTCTCCTAAAATCAATCGCAATAAATAACGAATCTTCAAGGATCACCTCGCTTACACTCACTACCCATTAAACCCCCTCGAGCCATTGTTAATTGAAGATGTCTGCTATATCCTGATACGGCATGCTTTAAAAGATAGAAAAGTAGAAATCATTCACTACTATTCTTTTATTTTGTATCCTCATGTGTAACCAAACACAAAAAAGAAAAAATTAACGAAATATACACACGCAAATGCAAATAAAAGGAAATATCACGTTCTATATAATTTCTCAAAAATGAATGCAACCAAATGTAAAGTAAATGTTTCCGCATTATCCAGCAGTCATAAAAATCAGCAACCACATTACCACAACCCAGACTTTACAAGGTTGAAGTAAAGAACCGTAATGCAGAAAATTTAGGTAAATGAGAGTGAGACAATGTGCAAACGTTAGCTTTTCCAGAGTAGCAGACTAATTAGCAATAAATATAAGAAAAATAAAACTGATGAAAGTACAAATGCCAGTAGTTTACAAATAACTTAACTTAAATAAAGAGTTTTGCACTTATCACATTAATTTTGGAAACTCTAAATACGTATTTTGACGATTGAGTTGATATCCTGAGTAGGCTAAATTAAGAAAAGCGTTACATTAGTTGATGAGATGATGAGCCATGTTAACCAAAGTTCATAAGTAGCGCTTTCTTTCTTTCTTTGTGTTTGAATGTCAACGTAATCGCCGAAATGTGCATTTGAAAGTCTCGAAAGCGATGTAGTAAGGGTAAAACCTAATTTATTTAAATTTAAATAAAAATATTGACAACGTGGGCCTTACAATAAAAAGCATACTTTTAATTTACCTAGAACTGGCAGGTAGGGTAATAAGAAATCAATATCCAACAGAACACTAGCAGTAAATCCAAATTTAAAGGTTAGTCGACCAGAAACAATGAATAGTAATAGGAAAGAGTGGAAAAAGAACCACCGCTTTAAAGCAAATGAATTAAAATTTCACTGTCTTTGTTTTCTTTATTTATTTTTTACTGTCATCAAAATATGAATTAAGAAAGTAAAAACACAGAAGGCAGAAAATAGTAATATCGCGGCGCATCCACCATTATATACATTCACCTAGTACATTAAATATAAAATGCCTCAAGCCCTATACCAGCTAGTAAAAGCTAGAGTACAAGCTAGTTAACTTGTGACGTACAACAAAATTTATTGATTCAAGAGCGGTAAATGCATAGTAAATTTTAATCTAATATTTACTAAACCCAAGTAGATGAAACATGTAGTTCTTTCTTAAGTGCAAATTCCCCACCTTCCATGCCCAATTTCTAGGATTTTGCGTATGACGACCTTGATTAATTTTCCAGAAGTAAAATAACGGACAGTGACTCCGGAAGCGAGTTCTTAAGATAAAAAAGAAAATACGATTGAAATGAAATTTTTTATTTTGAGAATGCAGGATGGAATGTGAAGCAACCGTATGAGAAACAAAACATATTAATAGCAGTTAAAAATTGAACCAGTAGAAACAACCATGAAGCTAAAGCAAATGAAACTATCTGGACATGTCACCTCGATAAAAGAGAACAAAACCTATAAAGCGAAGGACCAAGTAGACAGGTGCCAATATTAGGATCTTCTATCCTAGGCAGAAAGGTGTGAGAAAACCATAAAGAAAGCGAAGATATGAAAAATGCTAGAAAGCTTCATCTCCAATTTAACCTAATGATAATGATACTTAGATATTCATCCTTATAACGATCATACTTTAATTTTCCAGTAGCATACACGTATGGTGCGTTGTGCTTGTACAGTATACGCATACACAATGCATATTTTAGCAATAAGGGTGATTGCAAGGACTGTGGTGTAATTTACTGACACAAATATCACATCGGTAAACTCCTCAGCACAAAATTGTTTATAATGAAATCGGTGACACGTGTAACACGCTTGCCTCGAGCTAGCGAAACACGTGTCACCGATTTTATTATAAACAATTGGGTGGTGAGGAGTTTACCTATGTGATATTTGTGTCAATATTTTAGCAAGTACAATATTTTCAAAGCATTTATTGCACATACGTATATGTATTCCTTATTTCTATAATAAATTCACCTGAGCATTTATTAAATTAAACTGAAAAATTTTAATTCACCAGACCAACAAAGCGGCCAAGTTCGCGTACTTCCAAATTTAAATCTTCACTAAGCTGCTTTATTATTCCATTAAATTAACTAAACGTGTTTTGAAATCAAGGGAGTAGCAAAAAATGTGTTATGCTAAAAGCATGATTAATGCTCCAACAATCCGAGAACAAAAAGAATATCTCTGCGTCCCTTATACTCCACACGACTACGTGCATGGAAGAGACATAGAGAGGGATTGCCACGAAATTGAGTCTCTTCGAGTCTTGTCATTTTCACTGAGACAGAAAAGAAAACCGTTATAAATGATCTGTGCGAGCAGTCGGTTTACAAAAGACATTTTTATCGGTAGGTTTTATTTGTAGTTTCTCCGCTTCCTGATTCGCACGTATCGGGTACTTTAAAAGCGATTCCTTCATCGCTCGCCATATAAAGCCATTGGGCGGAAAAATGGAATACAATAACTTTATCGCCCTTTCACGCAAATCTACAACGCGTAATTACGGTTGCAATGATTTATCACTATACACGTTATTGCATATATTTATGTATTTATGATGATGCATTATTGATATCCAGAAATGGATATCGTTATGACTAGTTTCCGCAATCTAAAATGTTCGAAGCATAAAACAATCAATTGTAAATGATTAATGGCGACGCCTGCCACTTTGGCTTAATGACTTTTACCAGAAATGCACATGGACAATAAGAGCTGAATGCTTCAGCCTCGCTTGAAATTAATATTCTATCGCCCCGCTAAATATATCATCTTTCGTGATTAACTAATTAACACGGAGGAAATATTTACTACAAATAATTATTAACTAAGATATTAACCTTCCTATACTCACGTCAAAATGAAAGACGTATATTATACTATATAAATCGGTCTCACAGATCATATGCGTGAGTATAGGAAGGTTAAGTATTTAACTTATACACGACGTACATGTCAAGACATGCCTGCATTAAAATCGCTGCTTATATGACGGGAAACATAACTGAATGCATTGGAAGTTAATATCCAGCAAAATTTATTAAATTTCTAGTTCTAGCTCTAATATTTCCTATTCAAAAAGCCCTTTTTAGATTATTAGTTACTACTTCCAATGACTACAGTTTCCTCCTACACCGACTACATACATTCACTAATAAAAAACACCTAATTATTGAATTTTTAAGATTTGGAATGTAATAAGAAGAAACCGAATTATATCTGAAGATTATTTTGTTATGGTTTCTAACCATAAAAATCGGAAATTAAACGAATAAAGATGAGTTCTGATTGATTAGAAATAGTCAGGTATGGTGTGTACACGTTTCAGCATTTATCATTTAAGAATTTTTATCATTTACAAACACCGAATAAAGTGAAGTGTTACCACGTGATATCCAAAAATGACAAAAGTGAAAAGCGACTGAGTAGCCTCCTGGATCAAGACCATTGCAAAATTACTTTTGAGCGAAGAAAAAATATTCTGCAAACCGTGCGGTAAAATGGTAGGTTGATAATTTTACAGAACAATTTTATTTTATTTATTCAAGTCAAATTACATGTTTATTTTGCAAATTCTAGTCTGCCATACAATTGGTTGATAAA
Source organism: Chrysina gloriosa (assembly GCA_038088585.1). Taxonomy (NCBI): domain Eukaryota; kingdom Metazoa; phylum Arthropoda; class Insecta; order Coleoptera; family Scarabaeidae; genus Chrysina; species Chrysina gloriosa. The sequence continues at coordinate 8,029,751 of CM076093.1, forward strand.
CTTGCTTTGGATTGCTGAATAAAATTATTTTCATTAACAAAAATATTTTCCTTTAATTTCAAAATCATTTTCCTATCTTATATCTAAAAAGATGTATACATTTTCTGCTATAATTTTCTTCTTTTATAGATTCCATGTGAGGAAAAGTCCCAAATTACTCAACATCTCTCGACTGACCTTCGTACACGAAAGTTAGGAAAAATGAGACAATCAAAATTAGTGCAAATGTCTATAGGTCAGTCACTAGCAGGCTCATCTTCATTTCCAAAAATTAGAGTGAACAACGAGGATTTAATTCGGAATTAACCAAAATGTTACTTTCTGCAAATATCCCACTTTATAAGTTCCAAAACCTAAATTTTAAAATGTTTTTGCAAACGCATTGCGAAAATACTGTACCTAATGAAAGTACTTTAACAAATGTGTAATAATGTGTGCAAGGATGTAATTAATGAAATCAAGCAGACTGCAAACAACATTTTTATATATTTTATAGTAGACGAAGCCACAGATAGTTGTGGACACAAATTGACAAAACGAACCACGTAACAATGGTTAGGTTTATTAATGAAACTTTCATGAATATGTTCCTTCCCGACATTGTTACAACTATTTAAATTGTGTTCATGCTTTTCGATGCTGCTTTATACATAGTCAAAGCTGGTCAACAACTTAAAGTTTTGTATTCCAATTTAATTCACGTGACATGTTTAGCACACGGTTTAAACAGAGTGCGGAATATATTAGAATTTCATTTCCTATAGTTAAACGATTAATTAGTAACGTAAAGAATATATTTTTAAAATCTCCTCTGAGGATTCAGTGTTACAGAGAAAAATTACCTAATACTCCTTTGTCACCGAAACCAATAATCACAAGATGGGGAACATGGTTGAGAGCAAAGCAATGCTTTTATGCAGAAAATTTTGTCCCCATTAAAGAATTTATTTCAAATTTTAAAGAGGAAAATATTGGTTCAACATCAACGTGCAAATCAATTTTAGAAAATAATTCACTGCACCATGAACTTTGCTTCGTGAAAGCAAATTATGATTTTGTTCATAAAACTGTTGTTATGCTTGAAACAGAATCACTCCGGTTACAAGAGTCTCTTCATTTGATTGATGTATTTGTGGAAAAGTTTCGGAAAGTTTTTTCAAAAATAGGACAATTAATAAATAAAAAAATTAACGATATTTTAAAAAGAAATAGGGATTTAAATTTGTTGCAACAAGCAAACCAAATTCTTCGTGGCGAGTTTGATATCGAAACCGATTTAAATCCAGAACTTGTTAATGTTAAAAATTAAAATATGCACCAATAATGTCAGTTGAGGTCGAACGAAGTTTTTCAACGTACAAATCGCTACTAACGGATAGGAGATATAATTTAACTATTGAAAATATTGGAAAACTTTTGATTGTGAATTGTTTTTACAGTAACGAATGTAATGTTTGATGTAAGAATGTAAGTGGTAGGTATCTGTTTAATAAAACCTATTTAAATTTTCTTAGTGTTTGTTTCTATTCCTTATTACTTCAAAATATATTCGACATTCTGAAAATATTTTTGAAACATATTTTACATATTCTAGACATACTAGCTACATACTAGCATAGATTTTGTCATAAAAATTCACGTTTAGTTGTTGAAGTGAAGAATTTTAAAAGAGGTTGAAGCGCTTATGGGTGCAAAGAGAGTTTTGATTCAGTTTTTAATGAACAAGCACCTTCCTTGACTATAATTTACCGATAGTATAAGGACGTCCTCCTACGGTTATTAACGACAGAAACATTGCTGCTGAAAAAATAATTGAAAAGGACAATAAAGCCACTTATGCGGTAATAGAGCATCAACTCAAGATTGGATCCTCAGTTGTTAAAACATGCATTTAAAAAAGTGGTAAGTTGTCTTGTGTCGCATCACCTTTGTGACGTTCAAAAATCTGAGCGTGTGAGAATTTGCCATGAAACTTTAAATTTATTAAATAATGTCGGGCATCATTTTTTTTCCAAAATAGTGACAGGTGACGAAACTTAAACTCTCTTTCTCGATCTTCCTTCCCGCCAAGAGAGTCGTGTATGGATTCACAAAGATGAGGAAACTCCTACAATGACTAAGAAGCAGCGAGCTATGAAGAAGGTTATGTATGCGGTATTCTTCAGAAGCATGGGCTTAGTAAATGTAATTAAGTTAGATGGACAAAAGACAGTTACAGCTAACAATAAGTGGTACACTGAAAAATATTTGCTCGAAATGTTCAACAGAACTCCAGACAAGGGAATTATGCCCCATCATGGCGATGCATCGTCCCATATGGCAATTGGAACTGAATATGAAAGTAATAAAACATCCTTCGTACTCACCTAATTTAGCAATGTGTGACTTTTGGCTATTTTTTGGCTTAAGCGAAATTTGCGGGGTAGAAGCTTTTCGTCTGAAGAAGCGGCAGTTTACGCTTATTTTGTAGGTATTCTGAAAGAAGATTGATTGGGAGCTTTTAAACAGTAGAAAGAAATAATGGTCAAGTGTATCATTGTTGAAGGGAATTACTTTGAGCTTATTTGAAATAAAATCTTAGAAAATATTAACCGTGTTTTTTATTCTCAATAATTTCAGCTTATCTCTCGTATAATACAATATTTACAGCTTCTTCGCACATTTATATAAAAATGATATTGACTTCAAGTATCAATTGCCAACATCCATAAAATATAGCATCCATCTAAACAACAATTGAAAGGAGCTGATATTTATAAACCAGGAATGATCTCTAAAGTATACCAACAAAAAAAAAAAATATGTCGAATCTACTTCTAAATGGTACGTCACAGTTATTGTTACACTTTGCATTTGAAGGATCTCATTCAATTTCGTCCTACTCCTGGTAAGAGCTAGATTATATGTACTAAATGTCGACATCTTAATTTAAAAATATAACAGGCATATTTGCATGATACGCTTTGTATTTGCTAGATTGCTACATTCCAACTTATTGATCAAAAGAAAAAACATTAATGTAGCTTTGCACAGTCATTTCAATAGACAGACATACATAAATCCCATATAAAACCCGAAAAAAACAATAGACCAAGTCTCGTTTAGAAATCGTCAACTTCGTAATAACCGGGAGAGCGAGGAATTAATTACGATCGTCCGTAATTGAACGTTCGATAATAAAGGTCGTCTCATCGAAAGACTGCTTCACGCTCGCGTTAGATGAAGTGGAACTTCGGTCCACAGAGTGACGCTATTTTTCAGGGAAAGTCGATCCGTATGGAAGTTCGATTTTATACCCGATAATATGTAATGAATTCCAATGAATTATATTCCCTTGACGTTTATTAGGATAAAGTTTTATTGTTCAACTTTTTAGCCATTATACTGATTTATTTCAAGCACTAATTTTAAACTGCCGCCTTCACCAAAATGCAAATCGAATGTTCTTGGACAATTTATTCTAGATCGTTCTTAATTAACAACGATAGATTATTTTCTCCACTTCTACTCGGTGAAAATTATTACTTATGCTTCCGAATATGCGACGAAATTAAGAAAATTATGAAAACCTGAATATTAAAACGAATTTAAATATAATTATTCTTACCTTTACCACACTAAATACGTTTCAACAAGTAAATGGTCATCCTCACAAAGAAAAACGCGCCAAATACCTTGTCATATACATAAAATGCGCTTGCTGCAATTAATGTTCATTAACCTCCGTATGTATATACATATTCATAGTTAACCCTGACAAATGACAAGTGCGAAATGGTGAATTTCGTAACCGTTCGGCATTTCAAATTTATTCCATTTCTCTTTCTATTTTGGTCATTTCACCTCGATTATTCGAATATGCCACATTCACCTTTATTTTAAGCATTGCATCAAGATAACATCTACAAACCTGGTTTGTCCTCTGTGAATTTTCTACCTATTTTCACTAAAACTTTATTTCTTTGCTTTCTAATTTCTTTCGCTGCAATCGCTAATGATCTACTAGCATATAGAATTGCTAATCTTAAAATCTCTACAGCAACCGTTCTTTTATTTTTGTCGGTATGTTTATTTTTCCCTAACATATTTTTATTGTATTAAATACTATTTCTACTTTTGTTCCCCTTTCATTAATACTGCGTTCGGATTTCTGAAACATATGTATATAATTCCATCAGTTTTGTTTCCGTCTACATTAATTCTTTGTAGTATTTAGTCCCAACACAATTATTTTTGCTTTTTATCATTGCTACGTTCTGTTAAGCTTATTTATGTATGTTGTATTACAAATCTTTTCTAATTTGGAAATTAACAACATGTCTGCATAACGTAATACATTCTTAACTATACACCAGTATTCAGCACAATTTTGAGACTTCTCCTTTCTTGTTGTTACATATATTATTTTTTGTTCTTTTTTGTTTATAAACTTTTCATATTTTACTATCAGTTCTACCTACGTCTCCCCAGCTTTGCGAAGCTGACTACGTCTTCTTGTCTTGTAAAGTCTTCTTTTTTATTTTGTAATAGCCTTTGACTTCATCTTCAACATATAAAAATTCTGGCTTCCCTGCGCTTCTAAAACATACATATCTTCTGTCATATTTTCTAATTCCACTCACCATTAGGGTGTTTTCTAAAATCATTGCATATATTTTTCATTGTACTCTTTCGCTACAATTTCACTACGCCCATATAGATTTAGTAGTTAATTTTTACATCTTACAACCCACATCACTCTGTAATTTAATGATACGCAGAAAATTTTGCGAATGTGACTTTTTGTGTGGCGTTTTGTAACTACCCTTACTCGTAGTTCTTTTATTGTCGTTCCTTCTGCTAATATCTGTTTCAAATATTCTCTTTTCGTTGTTCCTCCTTCTTTAGTTTATGCATTTCCGTTCTTCCTGTCTCTCTTCCCGTATTTTCTATTTTTTTTTTTTTGTATACACTGCATTTATCCATACATTTATATTATCTTTTCGCGGTAATCTTTGCAGTTATCGTAGTAGTTGAAATAATCATTGTAATTCCTTATTCAATCTGTTTTCTCTATATATTTTCTTTAATTGTTTTTATCTTCTTCTACTTCTCTTTCTTTAGAACTTACATATGTACTCTTTATCCTGCCTCTATTCACAATCAGTAAATGACAAAATCCAACTCTGGCAGTATCTTGTGTATGGCTGTCGCACTATCGGGCGAAAAGACAAATATCATCTCAAAATTCAATTTTGTCAGGTATGTCGGAAGAGTAAAATAATAGTTGATTACAAATCCTTAAAACCTATATGTTTGGACCTGTGATTATATTTTTTGTAGATCTTTCCGTTAATTTGTTGTTGCCTCAAAGTTGAACATTTACAACAACAGATCTATTGCTGCATTTTACGCCTTTACTTTGAACGCCTCTCTTAAGGTGTTATGGCATGAATATAGATATTTTCGTTTTATTAGCTTAGATGAATACCTATTTGCTTTGTAAAGCCCTACTTTAGGTTCTTGATAGTTAATAACTGTTTCAAATTAAATTAAGAAGCAAAATGGTTTAATTTAGGACAATTACTAACCTTCATTAGACATTCAATAATTAGCGCCGTTTGCCGGTGTCTGGAATTTGTGATTCTTATATTCGTTGAAGTGCCTACGTCAATAATCAGCAATAAAATCTTGCCCCTATCTACCTCCCAGTTTAAAGTATTAGATTTCTAGCAGACGCTGCATAACAAAAGCTATAGAAATGAACATTGATGTAGGTATTTCACACATACATATTTTTATTAGAATACGTTTTTGTTAATTAAGTACAAGCTGATAAAGTTTCTAACAATAACCTGTTGTGCTATTCGTGTCTGTGGTAAGTCTGTCAATAACAACATTTATCTTCAAAAAATATTATTTTACCTGTGGTCATGATTAGATTATGATTTGTATACATTTGTCAATATTTTGAAGCCTTTTCTTCTTATATTTATCGTTTCAAAACATATATAAGAGCATTTAAATTCAATTTATATCATATTATCACTACCTATTACGTAGTACTGTAAAATAATTGTCTGTATAATATAATTTTAAAGTGAAATAAAATCGTTGTTATACAAATCAAGGTAAACGACTTGTATATGGCTTTCATCAAAAATGGAAAACATCTCAACTGCTGAAATTTCTTTAAAGGACAATTACAATCTATCCAAAACGCAATTAATTTGCGTTAAAACTAATATACAAAAAACTTTATTGCCGAATTTCAAAGCTAAATGGGCTATAGCATCAAGAACAAACGATCGATTTCTCGCCAATAACCAAGACTGGTTAAATATGGAGTTTGTCAACCTATCCGTAAGTTTGTTTCTGAACATACCACGTAAAACACGAAATGTGTTTGATGATTTACGGAAGGGTAACGCAAGTGTTGACCGATGCACCGTCTTCTTCAGCATGCATAATGTGTCTCGCAAAGCCATCTGAAATGAAGAAATTGGAACTGGTTAGAAATAAGCAAGATCGTGCTTTCAACATTGCATTGCTGGTTTCGATTTATTGAATGTATTTTGCATATTTCGTATAATTTACAATTTAAAAAATGGTCTGTTCAAAGCGAAGAAGACAAAAATTAAAAAGAAATAAGAAAGAAACTATGTAAAGAAAATTCAGTGACGACCTTGGGCTGATTATCGATAAACCTCGTCGAGGTAGTGGAAATTCAAATGAGGAAAACACAACCAGAAGGTTGTTTATTAACTACGCATTCAGCGCAAATATTACTGGGGTAAAAAAGACATCTTATCAAAAAAAAAATTACATTAATTTTACACTCTGCAAAAAATTCGGGTGCTTCAAGAGCAACAGCTGAATATTATGTAGAACAGTACGGATGGTACTATATGCCTGCTTTTGTTCACAAGGTATTAATCCATGGAAAGAATATTATAAACATCTTACACTGCTATCATTGGGACAGCTTTCAGAGGATGCCCAAGAGGCACGAAACATGAATTATGAAAATTATCGCTTGCACCATGTTAAAGAATGCTCACGATCATCAACAAATGAAGATGTAATGCACACCCTCGTATACACATCCGATCCATATATTTCTAGCAAAAGTTGGCACAAAGCACGAAAAAGTATGGAATTAAAAGACGAAGCTAAAATCCTTTTACAAAATTTAAGTGCAGAGTGCGAAGGCAAGTGTAAATAGTGAATAGAGAGCTTTTTGCGAATTTTATTTTTGATGTAATACCGTATAACAGCGAAGCCTAAGACTATGTAGTTTTGCAGAGAATTACAAATTTTATTTTTACTATGGTTATTGTTATTTATCTAATGTACTATTTCACCTTCCTATACTCACGTCAAAATGAAAGACGTATACTATACTATATAAGTCGGTCTCACAGACCGTATGCGTGAGTATAGGAAGGTTAATAAAATCTTTACAAATTATTAAACTACATCTATTCAAAACTTCACTTTGATAATCGTATTATTTATAGTTATTGATATGATAGTCGCCTGTTCGCCCCATATTGCGTCCTGTACGTCTTGTTCCTGCAAGTTCTTTAATCATATTATTCTTAATCTTACCTCCATGCTTACCTCTACCATTCGGTCCGCATGTTCGTTCCAATATTTCTCCTGTGTTCTTCTTCATGTCGTTACATCTTATATTTTAGTTGTAACAATTTTAAAAGTTATGGTAGCCTCTAAGTGCTCCGTAGTTTGCATCTATATCTTACAACCTTCATAACTGCAGTTATTTCATTATACATTGAAAGTTTTGCAAAAACATATTGAATTAGAATTTCTGCATAGAACTTTATATTCAAACTTATTCAACCCCTTTTTTTTTTTAATAGTTAGGCCACACGTTTCTATTACATGTTAGATAGTGATAAATGTAATTTGATCAACACGAAATACATACTATATAGTAAGTCACATCTGTTATGCACATATTTTTTAAAGGAACACAATTTCCTTCTGAAAGCTATACATTAACATTAATAGCGACAAAGTATCGGTTGTTTGCTACTTCACTAATTGCGAATCAAACTGATACCGATAATAAACGTGCACGCATAAAAAGATTAATTTCAGACATCCAAAATCCAATACACATCAAATATACATACGAAAATGATTGCGAAGATTTAGTCGTTTCCCATGATGGCACAGAAATTACCAGTCGCCCCAACGAAGAGGAAAGCAACTAAAGCTGGACGAATCGGGTTATGAATTTTAATTTCACGGATGCGCAGTTATTTTATTTTCATGGACGTAAACGTAATCCCGATAAGTGCCAACCGAATAATCTCATCATTTGTTCGGACTATACACTCTTCCCTATTATCTCTTTCCCTCGGACGTTGTTATTTTATATGCCATGTTTGCTCCGTTATTTTCGAGAGCATTTCTGTACCTATCGTATTAGAACAACAAATAAAACACAAAGCTGAAATTTAACTTGCGTGCGTAATACGGACTACCTTCACAACTCCTAAAAGTAAGCCGGCGCTGATGTATTAACTATAAAGGGTTAACTAATGCGTAAAATTATTTAGGTTACATAAGGTAAAAAGTAAGTCAATGAGTATAAAAGAAAAAAACATTGAAGAAAAAATGGGCAAATGTAAGCTTGGTTTTGGGATCGCCGAGTTCTTTATTACAAGAGATAACTCGTTGCGCGCGATACACATTCTATCCAAATATACAATTGATTTTGCTTAACATATTCGCATAATTTTACTAACGTCTACATTTCTTCGTCTAAACAGTAAACATAAGTAATGTCAGCGGTATTCAAACTTAAAAAATTCATTTCAGCTTGGCTGTGATAGTACGAAAATGTTTTCCTTGACAAATTTGTTTTACTTTGTTCCAACTTTCTTCTGTTTTAATTTGATGCATAGGTTGTAAAAGGTGCTGTATATAATGATTAAGATGGTAAAGATACAAGTGATCATCAAAAGCAGAACAAACTAGATAGATAACAAATACTGTTCGTGTATTTAAGTTTGTCCCGTAATGGATAAGAGTGTTTGAAATGGTAGAAATTTCTATGGGGAGCTACCCATTTTTACTATTTTCTATATTACCGTTTATTTTCCGTATTGCCAGCTTCTTCAAGAATGCTGAAACAGTTTCGGAAGTAAAGAACCTTCCAACAGTACAGCAATCAAAGATTACGAAGAAACAACTTGTTTACAGTCTATAATTCACGTCTTCTGCCTTTGACAAACTTGTCCAATCAAATAAACCTTAACACAAGTACAGAGGATTGTAGATTTTACATCACCACAAATTGGAATGTTACTCAATAAGAATTCAATATCCACCATGATTTTAAAGAGTGTCCACTTTGAATGGTAGATATTTTCTTCTGATATATGTATATGTATATGTAATTACAATTATCACAAAATGCTTAAACGTTTCATATGCTCCAAAATAATTCTCGTTCTTCTTTTATTACGACGAAAATAGATAAGAACGTCTTAAAATTACGTCTCGGATTTAAATTAAATAAAAGATTCGCCGTTCTTAGTCTAAACGGCTATAAAACCAACGTTGCGTGATAAATATCAGTCGTTTAGTTAATCTGTTGAAGATGTTTCAATTGTCGAGGAAACGATGTTTTATTCGTAATTTCGTTACTACAATTTTCTGAAAAAAAGCAAGCGTATTTCACTCATCTAAATTGCAGAGATTTGTAAGAATCAGAACGGCGTTTAGGATTTTAAATAGTTTTGTCATATGCCACAATGTAACTGTATAAATTATTCAGGTTAAATGAATGTTTTAAATGCCTACAAGGATTCTATCCCTCCAACGTTTCCTTAGATAAAATAGTTTATGTGCGGATGCACGAAGTAAATTAGAAAGCGAAAATCTCCTTTGTCGGAAAGAAAGTCTCGAACTTCTTTCAGTTTCGGACATTCAATGTTTCAATAAAATCAAGTTCGAAATAGCCGAATGGAAATGGTACGCCGTAACATGAAGGTCCAGAGTAAATAAGTAAATCCCAAATGACCGGACATCGAATGAACGGGAAACATAAAAGTCGTATCCACTAAAGCACTAAGAACTGAACGCGCTTGAGGGAATTCTGTATTGTAAAAGTTTCCATGATATCACTAAATAAAATGCATCTTAACATTATATAACGCCCAGGGAAATTCATTGTCAAGAAATAGATTTTCCACGGCAGATTAATCCTTTTTTAAAGTTTAAGAAGTTACTTAGTCAGGAATATTGCTACAGCAACTTCATATCATACATACGGGGTAGGCGTCATAAATTCTCTGCCTGATATAGTAAAAATGAATTTGATAAAATATAGAAAAAATATTTTTCAGTATAATCTCCCTAACTTCAGTAGATTTCCTACAACGATCAATTAATAATTCTATACTCAAGCAAATAATCTAAAGTTTTTCCTCAATATCTTCTATTACAACTACTTTGTCAATTTTCCTCGAAGTTTGGCACGAATATTCTCCCTCAATTTATGTAACAAGAACGCATAATATCTGCTGTTTACAATTGTATTGTGCTCTTTAAAATCAATGAGTAAAATGGCCTTATAGTTCCAGAATATTGTGGCAATCACCTTTTTTGATTGAACAACTTTCGCCTTTCTGGGACGAAGTTTATCTGGTCGCCATCGTTCCATCGATTGCCTTTTAGATAGAATATTATAAAACATAAGCATTGTTTCATCTCCTGTGATAATGGACTCCAAAATCGGTTTGGAATCATCTCCACACATGTTTAAAAGAACGCGCAAAATTCGACTGGATATTGACATTGGAGAACAGAAAGAAGATGCGGTACACATCTTACACTAATATTATTGTGCCCAAATCGTCCTGAACAATCCTTGTTTCAAAAATGTTAAACATTACTGTTAATTCCTTCACTTTCAAACGATTATCTTCTAATACCATTTCTCCAATCAATGCAATTTTTTGAGACGTTATCACTTCAGCTGATCGACCGGAGCGCTCATCATCTTCAAGGGATTCTTGCCTCTAACGCAAATATTTTGCCCAATTTTTACCAGTGAAATATGAAGGAGATACATCATAAACACCGTATAAATGTTGTTTAATGTGATTAGGCGTACGCCTACCTTTTGTTAAAAAATTTAATGGTCGGGTGGTACTCTGTTTTCGTTAGCTGCGACTACTAAAAACGACTCCTCATGTGCACCTATGACGCAACGGAGTTTGAAACACGCTTCAACCTGTATAAGTCTCTCACGCCTAGAATTTATGACACTGCCGCGTATATACATCCTTTTATTTGCAATATTAGTAGGTATTTATAAAAAATATTTATAATATTTTAACTGGCCAATTCTTTTTAACATAAAATAACAACGTCTCAGCGTATTAAAAAATTATTTAGTTTGGTTATTACTGCTATCGAAGACGTTCAATAAATATATAAATAAAATTTGTCTACAAGAAAATTAAACGAAGAGAAATTTTAGTAAGACACTTACTCTAAATCCTTCAACTATTCAGCAATTAAGTCCGCATTAAAAACTAATTCATGTATCCTTAAAACTTAAGACCAAACAAATAGTAAAGCAGCAAGAAATAATTTTACATTCAAAATCCAAATTTTAAGAATCCAAAGATACCTGGTATTTGCTTAAGTAATCATTGCTTCATTTTATGCTTTTATGTGTCGTACATACTGTAACATTAAATTATTGAGAAAATCATAATTGCTAACGTTCTGAAGTGAAACTCAAGAAAGCTATACTTACAAAGTTGAGATTAGTTGTTCTTGTTCAAAGATCTAAAATATTTAAGGTCATTTTTATTATTTCCAGATAAAATGAATGTAATTTAATGAGTCGGTAAACTTTCGCGAGCCCAGGGCTAAACATATGTATGTAGATAAGCATATTCGCATATTTCTCACAATGTGCAAAATTCCAGCTCAAAGCCTCGTTATTTTAGGATAATATGGTCGAACTTCTGTTGAACGCAACATCTAAAAACCGCTGACCCCTATTTAATAGCCAACTCTGAAATCACAGAATTTTGCATACAGAAATTTTACATATGTCAATGCTAACACTCCTACGATACCGTCACGCGTATCTTTAACAGAGTAACGATAATTCCTGAAACAGTATCTACAACGATTATCTGCATAACTTCCGGAGTTAACAACTAATTGCATGACTACTCATACTCGCAATTTTAAATAACTGACACAAAGATGATAATGGTATCCAGGAAAGACGAAAATTTCCGGACAGATGGATTCCTTATCAACCAAATTGTAAGTATCCAATTGGTTTTGTGCAGCCTGAAACAAAGGCGCACCTTCATCTAAATTTTTATTAAAAGACAAATAATTTCAAACGTTGCAACAAATTACAGTATATCTATTGTAAAGTGTTAAGTTGATATGACAAATTTTGCCAGAGGTATAACATTACATCGTAATCAGTTGCAAGTCTGCTGACATGGTTGTCGCAAATTTTAAAAAGTGTTCTGCAAACGACATTTCTAATATGGACGAAACAGGTTTGCGTTATCGTGTAACGCCAAAAAATTTTCGCGGTAAAACGTAACTCGTAGAAAAAATCTGTAAATGAACGATTTTATCCATTCATCATTGGCAAAACAAGAATCTCCAGGTTTTCAAAGACACGCAGTAGATTCTTAGAACAATAATCTTTCCCAAAATTACAAACAAAAGAAAAGGTAAGAATCGTGGGATTCCCAATATTTTTTTAAAGTTTTGTCCAGTAATAAATATACAATTTTTTAAAGAAATCCTCATTACTTATATAAAAATTACTTCATACCTAGGTTCGGCGGTAAGGCGTTTTCAACTGAGATCTACAAAATTAGGAATTACAAGTTTGCCTAGAAACAAGTTAAAAACTTACATTTAGATGGAAATCATCAAATTAAAAATCGTAAAAACATAAACACTTTTTAAAAAATAGGCGACAAAGTGAGATGGAGTTACATTGGCCAAGAAATTTCAAAAGTTGTTATAAAGTTTAGGTTAAATTTAGAATTAAGTAGGATAAAAAATTTTCAAGGTGAATTAAAATTTTAAATGTGAAAGTAATATTGACCTTAAAATGAAGTGGGATAAGAAGGAGCGAGAGATGGATGTTTAGTCCTTCACGGACTGAGAGAAACAAGAATATAAACAGCGAATAAGTTCAAATTAACATTAACACACTCAATCGTTTGGTGGCCATACATTTTATCATATTAAGGCTTTACCTTCGTACATAACCTACTGACATTTGTAGAATTCTATGCGATTTTTCAGAAATTCCATAATCCAATTATCATTAAACCTGAAATATTTCATCGATTTGGATCTCGAATCGTTTTTACGGCCTCAAACAGTTTCATCAAAAACCGAGAAGGTTTGAATTTTAAAAAAGTGAAAGGTCATCTTTTCGACTCCCACAAAAAATGTGTATAGATTATTACAAAGCTACACTCGAGTAGATTCTTGAAAACTCATATGCAACTAGAAATATTTTCTTTTTCTGAAGTGGCCAGCAAGTAAACGCCAACGCATCTCTCAAGCAATTCCTTTTTTGAAAGGTCTACGTAGATCGTCCTCATAGCTTTCAAAACCACTGGAGGAAAAGGTTCATACGTGTACTCAAAATCTGCAATCTCAGTCTTTTTATCTTTGGGCAACGTTTCGTAAGCTGTCTATTACCCACACCAGCAGTCTTCGTCTGTAGAGTTGTAATGGTTATATGATGCCCAAATCGTAGTTTCCATTGCTTCGGCCGAATCTGCTTGGTTTTTGAATTAAAGGATTCCCTCCTTTTCTTTGGCCTTGATTTGCGTGTTTTTTTGTCATCACGTGTCACTGTACGATAACTTCAAGAAAGCTGTGAAAACGATAATACGGCAAGAGAACTTCGCCTAAAGGATGGAGAGGGTGATACGGCCCATGTTCTGAGTGGCAGCTGCGCGCTATGACTCATTATTCCGAGTAGCATCCCAGCTAAACCCCTATAATTTTTGAACGTGTGCCCCCATTCTTTTGTAGCTTTGGTGAAATATTCTTAAGATGATGTACATTACGAAAATACAATAAAAAATAATCGACTTTTTTGACCTATCCAAATAGGAATAACCCCTTAATCATCTTAATCAATGAATGTTATAAATTACTCCTTATCATTATACCACCGATTTCGGAAAACTCCACACATCTGACAATGCGAACTTGTCAAAATATGTATTCCAAATTTTTCAAAATCGATATGATATAGGGGCAAAGACTAATTTATTTAGGTTTATCCTAACCTAAACCACAGTCATCCCTATACTATTTTTACATATCTTTTAAATATCATCTCTATCACTTTCAGCTATATTTTACCTCGGAAAACTTTCGTCGCTGAAAATATAACTTCCAAAAACATTTATTGTTTGATTGATATGTACATATATAGGTCACGAAACATATATATACATATATATATATATATATATGTACATGTTATTTTAACCTTAACTAAACTTCTTCTATAGTAAAATATTGCGTTGAGCATATTGTAAATGCTCAGTATGGAATAATTCCATCTAAACTGAAGATGTCTACGATTCATCCAGTGTATAAAAACGGCGACGTAAATCTGCTTAAGAATTACAGGTATATTAGTATTCTACCCATGTTCTCCAAAATATTTGAACGAATGATGAATAAAAGGTTAATGCACTTTTTAACTACTGAAAAGATTTTGGTAGATACCCAGCATGGTTTTCTCTCGGGCAAAAATACTGATACTGCAATCTTCAATTTTTTATCGCATGTTTATGGGGCCTTGGACCGTCGCAAATCTGTTCTTGGCTTATTTGTTGATTTAAGTAAGGCTTTTGACTGTGTGAATCATACCTACCTTTTGTATAAGTTGGAGAAAATGGATGTTCGTGGGGTAACCCTACAGTGGTTTGAAACTTATCTGCATAATAGACTGCAAAAAGTTCGCTGTGAAAGCGATTATTCTAATTTGACTCACATAAACATTGGGATTCCTCAAGGTTCAGTCCTTGGACCAACACTATTTCTAGCTTTTATTAATGATTTACCGCGGGCTATTGAACATACTAACTGCCATCTTGTCAATTATGCAGATGATATTAACTTGGTTGTGGAGCATGATTCCTTAGATAATCTTTATCTGACTACTCAATTGATTTATGAAAAACTAACTACCTGGTTTTCGAATAATGGGCTTGCTATCAATGAGAGTAAAACAAACTGTGTCTTATTTTCGAACCCGAGAACTACTATCTCAAATCTGTCCATGGCTTTCAGAATGTTACCACAGACTGACGAGGTCACTGTTCTGGGATTATTAGTTGGCAAAAGCCTTAAATGGAAAAGTCATGTCAAGTTGTTTATGCAAAAAGTTGGGCAAAATTTGTTTTGCAATAAGAACTTTGAAAAAAATCATGTAAGCTTGACACCCTAATAACATTTTATAATTCCAATTTTATGTCTACTCTGCGCTATGGAATAATGAATTGGGGTTATTCATCACAGTCACACTGTGTATTTGTAATGCAAAAGCGAGCGTTACGCATAATGTTTAATCTGCGATCAACAGAATCTTGTAAACACGCATTTAAAGAAAATAAGTTTTTAACGTTTTACAACATTTATATCTTAGAGGTCGTTTGCTTCGTACACAAGCATTACAGTAGTTTCAATACTAATAATACTCACAACTTTAATAGTAGGCTGGCAAACTATCTTCTACCATCGAAACATACAACTTCTATGTATCAGAGTAATCTTCATTACAGAGGCTGCTCTTTGTATAATAAATTACCAATAACTATTCGATCTATGTCATTTTATTCGTTTAAAAAATGTGTAAAAGTGTATTTATTACAACGTAATTGCTATAGTTTGGACGATTACTTATTATAGAGCCATTTTTTGTTTCTGTGAGGTGTTTCTTCGTGTTCGTTTACATGTATTTATTGTACTGGCCATGTGTTGAAATAAATGTCTTGATTATTATTATTATTATTAAACAATAAGAGAAAACTGTTTTTGCTTTATTTTGTTGATAAGCATTCATCAAATTTCATATTTATAAATAGAAGCAAGCATCTAACTAATTCTTTGCGCATTTAATAATAGAGGATTCTTCCAACTCAAAACAATGGTATCAGTTTGAAACTCCATATCGCAGGCACTCACGTTTGATGGAGTGAAGATATAATTTTTCAGCAATAAACAAAGGCCAACTTTAGTTTGCATAAGACCAAAACGCATACCTGTAATAACAAGCAATACCTGAAACAATCACTGCAAATCAAAGCGGAAACTTGTACCTATACAAATTCTGGGTCCTTCCCCAAAAGGTATGTAAGAGAACGCTGGTCTTTCAGATTTATTTTCGTTAGTAAATCGTTCCGGATCAAACTTATCGGGATCTAAATAATATTGCGGATCCCTGTGAATGCCTAATACGCTAATAAATACCGGTGTTCCTACTTCTAGTACTGTACCGGTTTCTTCCACTGTGTACTGCTTATTGCAAATTCTAACTAAAGCTGCACCGGGAGGATACTTCCGTAACGTTTCTAAAATAAAGCATTGGTAATTTTACTAGATAGTGTACTATTTGCAGGACTAACCTTCAACTACTTGGTTCAAATAAACCATTTCCATTATACTCTCATATGTTAATTTCCCACCGTGCCTCATAATTGTTGTATTTATTTCTTTCCTAACCATTTCCTGAATAGACTGATTTTGGGCTAGTTCATAAAGACAAAATGTCATGGTTGTGGAAGATGTTTCAAACCCTGCTGCAAAGAAAACAAATGATTGTGCTGCCATCTGCTCAACAGAGAGTTTATCTTCAGCATCATTTGGATCTGCTTTCTGTTTCAATTCCAATAGTAACTGCACAAAATCATTCCGATAGTAATTATTACTTTCTCTAAAAGCCACGACTCGATTGGTAATGTTAATGAAAAATTGTGTCACATCGTCGCCGAAAGAATTTCCCAACAGCTTCTTTCTCAATGTTGGTGAAATGGAATTTAAAAGTCGCCTGAATTTTCCCTTGGTCGTACCAGTGAATACTTTCTTACCGTATTTTCTAAATTCGGAATCAGGATCGTTGAAACTGTTACACTCCAACCCAAAAGCACATGAACCTACAACATCAGTAGTGAAACAAGCTAATATTTCTTTGATATCCAACGGTTTCCGTTCATCGCATAAGCTGTCGATGTGATTGAACATGGGGTCCGCACAATCTACTAGCGTTTGGAACATCATCTTCATTTTACCAGAAGTGAAAATAGGTGTCATCTTCACCCGCATCTTACGCCACTTCTCTCCTTCCAAGTTAAGTAAATTTCCACTTAAAGGATCATTTTTCTCGTCCACTTGTCCACCGTGACCTATGAAGTGTTGAAAATCCTTGGCCAATATTTTCTTTACGATATTCAGGTCAACTGGCATATAAACAGGTTTCGTTAACGTATAAAGACCTCCTTCTTTAAATCCTTTGGACTTGAAATCGTTGTAAAATTCATGGAGAAGCACAAAAAACGATTTATTTGTACTAAAGGGATTGGCGGTACTACCCCACGGAATCGAAGGCTTTATGTACGGTACGTCTTTCCTTTCCCAATAACTGTGACGCCATTTAAAATGGAGTATCACTAAAGTCACAAATAAGACTAAGGTAGCAATAATAATTTCAATACTAAACATTATTTCTCTTGTACCGTGGGTGACACGCTTCTTATTAATTTGTCATTTACGACCGCCTTTATATGAATTATAATGTACCTTATATAAAGATACACGATTACTTATCTGAAGGTACACAATGACTAGCACAAGACTCGAGATAATGAAATAAAAATTATACAATGATTTGTCTAAATATATTAGCTTCAAGATAATAATAATACTACAAAAATTGTGGGAAAGTGCAATTCGCTGTGTAGAATGTGACTAATTTTATCCTAGAGTCTTAAATTTAGCACTACTCACTTTGTTAGATCAAAATTATATTTACCTTTTTTGCCTTATGTTGCCTTCCATCATAGGAACATCTTCAATGAATAATACTTGGATGAATATCAACAATATTCAGCACAATTTTATTATCTTTTTTAATATTGATGCAAATATCTACATAACTATCGCATACATGCGAGGGCTATTTTCTTTTCCATCAAGCCTATGTAGTATAGTAATACACGAATACAGAAGAAACACATTTATTTGTAATTTTTCAAAGTATTCTTTTCTCAGTTAATGAATTTTTGCATGCATGAAAGTCATCTCCAAACCGCTTTTTCCAATTTTCCCTCGTTAAGTAGTCTATTTCATTTTTAAGAGCGTTCGCCACTCTTCCCGCCAATGTAAAACATAAACCCTGCAACTCATCCCTTACACTTAGATCCAAAATATATATCATTTAAGGAAAGTCGAGAACGTTAAAAGTTTTTGTACACTGCCTACGGCTTGAACCAGGTTTGGAATTTTTAAATATCACAGCTCGATAATGCTCTTTTACAATACCATGACTTCTTATGCAAAGGATCGCTTTAAACCTATGTATTTCAAAAACCTTCATGTAGATTTGTCAGCTGCTACAATGAGTAAACACGTAAACAGCTAGCTTAAAACGACCAACAAAGTTTATTGAAAAATATCATAATCTGCTAGAGAAGCTGGGCGGAAAGCACATCTCCCGTATATCGTGATTTGACTAGTTTCAAGTATCTACATATTCTACTAGCAGAACGGATCAACATGTAAGATACGTTTAATGATGTTGATTCCGATTTCACCAGGATAGTGAGACCTTTTAGAATATAAGAGATGCCAAAGTTAGAATTCTGGTAATCAGAACTCCTAGAAGTTCAAGACCTAGTAGTCTTTTGTAAAACAAACTTATTGAAGTTCTAACAAGCTTGAGTTTCATAAGATCATGAAAGAAGCTTCGCACTAATCGCCAAAAGATGGAAAATAGCATTAGCAAGTGTGACAATGAAGTATAAATTCAAAAAGATAACGGAACAAAAATTGGGGAAAATATTAATGAGAGTTAATATATGCAGAATATAGTATAATGATTTGTCAAAAGTCGGAGAATAGTAAGTAGATGCATTACATATCAGCAAAGATAACGCAAAGGATACCGATATAGCTATACCCATTTAAGTAATTGTATTTCGCCCAATTACCCACATCCTTCATTTCATTTGCCGTGAAATGTATCTACTTGTAATACGCTAAACTATTTCGATTATGTTTAAGTGGAAAGAACATAGTTGGCATTTTACGTCCTGGTTATTAAATCTATCGAACGGACAAGAAATTTCATTAATGCGTTTGGAGCTGAAACGTTCACAATTACGAAATTCCACAAATTTATTGGTTTCTATCAGGATTGCATTTGCAGTTCGAAATGTCGCGACGCGTCAATGCAGATATACTAAAATTCATTATTCGTTTGAAGTGTCGTCGGTGAAAGGAGCCCAACTGTCTGTGGATATTCGTCGAATCGTGTCGAAAGAATAATAACGCAATGAATATTCATGTCAATTATTCAAATAAAAGACAGTCATTTACATAAAGACAAATGAAGCACAAATCTCGCATGAGTTCCGCAACGGAAAAAAATGGCAGAGGGGTTCCATTTTAGTTTTGTTAGGTTTCTTTTCCATTATTGTTAATGGATTCTCTTTTTCCTAAAAAGTGTTTGCCTTCACTAAAAAGACAGTAGAAGTGCAGTCAAAACACGTGCAATTTTACAAGAATTCCGTAGATCTGACCGAAGTGAACCTATCTTGTTTCACGCATCAAAGTCATAATTTAATTACTACCCTAGAGAAAAAAATACATTGATTTAACCAAAAAACGTCCGTTGAACCAAAGGTTTTGGTTAAATACAATCAAACAAACTTTTCGGTTACTTGAACGAAATATATTTGTAAGAAAATTTTTGTTACTTTAAGCAAACCTAATGCATTAAATTGATAATGCAGACATTTTCAATTCAACCAACATTCTCTGTTTACCTAAGAATTTTATATTGGTTGAGTGAAGTATAAAATGAGGGATACAACTTAAACCTTTTGTTTAATATGATATAATGAATAAGTAGCATGACGCTGTTAATATAAAAGACCATACTTGGATCAATAAAATACATTTGTTAATTTTACAGAAAGTAATATGAGTTGTATTCAATTGCAGCTATGAAACAAAAGCATACATCACGTAATGATTCTGAACACATACACATTTGGATAAAACTAAAAAATAGTGGTAATTACAGGATCTGAAAGCGAAACAATTTAAATTATTTAAAGCCATGTATTATGTCTACGCAAAAATACACATGTATATAGTACTAGTAGTAGTAGTAATAGTACTAGTAGACAAGCTATGTTTAAATGACAATTTTTCAAAATAAATGTCAGTCATGTCTAAAATTTAAATGTAATTGTCTACGAAATGTCTGCAAAAAGGATAGAAAAATAATTATCTCATTTTTTCTTAAGTAAAGAAGACCTACTTACTAATTTTATATTCACTAATTTCTTCCTAACCTTCACAAAGAGTTGAACGCACCTCTGAAACAAATGTATTTAAAACTGGAACTTTCTTATCCCAAACGGTATGTATTTTATAGTTGGCTTTTTGTCTGAAGAGCCATAAGTATTCACACTGCACAGCATAGGCCGCGTGCAGCATGTAGAATGTCTTGAAACAAATGTCTACAACTTTCAGCGCAAATTCAATTTTGTATATATAATTGTCTATAATCATGTACTCAGTGTATTGTCGCAGTTACCAGCAGGTCACCTTCTAATAAACCCTCCTAGGGAATACTGGACCGGGACTAACTTTATATGTATTGATATTCTGCTGCTTTTTCGTTTTCCTTATCTATGCTAATGTGAATATCAGAAGTCGTCTAGACTAGTATTGGAAAAACTTTACGTATTAAATCTCGAAATTGATTACACTTACGGATATGTGATTTATAAAATTTTCCCTGCATTCTGGAATAGAGAGCTTCCAATGTGTCTTTCCTTTTGTACGCATTCGTCTTATAAATGGTAAACTTGACGCTAAAATATAAGGCCAATTCAAAGTTTGTGGGTCTACAACAGAAACCACGCACAAAAATATTTATTTTCATATAAGAATGTAATTTAAACATTATCATCAGCCGCTGCTCTTAAGTGGCTTGTCATGTTAAATATTTTACAAAAAATGAGATGGGTATTGCTAAACATCTATGTTAAATATATATATATGTATACATATACATATACACATATGCACAGTAAATCACTTGTGTCACGCTTATTGATCATCAATTAAAGCGAAATGTATTTACTGCGTCCTTTCTTTAAGATTTGGTCGTAACCAAACATTACCTATAAATATTTCGATATATATATATATATCATCGTCATGGTAACTTGATGATTTGTTTAGCTTACAGCGTAATTAACAAAAAATTATTGCGTGGTACATATACTTACAATTAGACCGAGTTCTAAATCATACCAAACGAAACCAATTAATCTACGTAATTTTTAACAAATTATAAAAAATTACATACCTTGAATCACTAGTACAAGATCTAGATAATTTAATTCTTTTAACCCTCCGTTTGACACATGTTCGGATTGTCATATTCGTACCTCATAGGGTCTGGCCAGACCCCTATGTATTTTCACGCATTCGTATGGAAATATTCAGTTATTAGAATTGCATCGTATTTATATCCATGCAGATATATACTTTCGGGCTTGTTCTGGTTCTCAGAGCTTTCTATGAACGTTGAATTATTTGCTCAGGTGAGATTACTGAAAAAGGAATTTCTTTAAAGATGGAAAGTAGTTTTTCTCCGTTCATTTCTGTGTCTTATTTCAGATCTATTTTTAATTCTATGATGGAGTGCGATAGAAATTCTGTTATTAATTTCTATTTATACAACTACAACAAATATAATCAACTTTTGAATGTTGTTGGCATACTAGGTCTGAACATTTTGCACAAAAGAGTTTTACGGCGCATCTTATCAGTTCCCTGTGAATAAAGTCTGATTGCTGCATTGTATTGTGTAAAACACCAGCGGCTAGAACTATTCCGATAAATAGATCTAATTCAATGCTAGTTAGATCTTTCCAAAATCTTTGTTTTTATCAGGATTTAGCGAATTCCAATTTTGAACAGCGCCTTTTGCATACCAATTCGTGCTGGTGATGATGAATGATATGTTTGGTGTGACGAATTTCTTGAATACCTCAATCGGAATCGAATTTCGTTCAAGGGTCCAGCTCGGAAGCGCATAATGTTATGATGGCGCAGACGACCAACAGCAGCAGCTTTATTTTTATTCCATTTTGTGCCATCCTTGCCATAAAAGCAATCTGTTATTGCACCTTTTGCTTGATTCCCAGCACGAATTCGTCCCTCTTCTTCTTCGTCGTCACTATCAGAAATATGGATCGCTTAGATTATCGTTTCCTTTTCAATATCAGACACATCCTCATCAGGCACATAATCCTTATCATGATCGTTGTCATCGTCAATGAATAAATCGATTTCAGCAAGCTCTTCTTCAGTTCTTCTACGTTCTCTGTCTTTAGCTAAATCCGCTCCCAATCGTGTATGAAAATCAATATCCGCACTCTGTTTTCGTGATCGCGTATTATAAACGATTTCCACTTCATCACTCGTTTTGAAGAGAACGAACAATTAGAAAAAACTCGCGTGGAATGTATCTCATTAGCACCAATGTTATGCGTTCAATAGAATATGCAAAAAATAATGCGATAAAATGCGAATGAACATGTTATTTGCAAGTTCGTACGAGCGAATACTTACGCTTATGTGTGCGCACAATGCTCAAGAATATGAAATACAGTTCGAATTGAAAATTATTAATCAGAAGTAAAAAGAAGCACGGTGAAATATACGTAATGCGATACGTTTCATACATTTCTATCTTATATGATAGAGATCTACCACTAATAGGTCAATAAAACAAGGCTGGTTTGAACGATAGTTATATTTTCAGAACGTTTACAAACGTTTTCGGAACACCTTCGTCAGTGAAAATATAACTAGATAAATATATAAACAAACTTTTGTTTTTATTTGGGACTATCAACAAAATAACTAGTGACTAGGATTTCTTGATATAGAGGATGTGTAACCAACTTTTATATATATATAAATTATAAAAACTAAATTAATGTGTAAACATACATGCAAATTAAGTAAAACCTTATATCAAAAAATCTTTGTCGAAACCTTAACAATTCTGTTCAAGGACTAGGGAAAACCAAATTCAAAAACCTAGCCAAAGGTTTCCTTCTTAAGGAATGCAAATGTCATTTTAACAAATTGCTATATACATTACTTAAATTTTGAATATCGGTCCTGAAATTAATATACAGAAAGACACTAAAACTATTAATTTCAGGACCGATATTCAAAATTTAAGTAATGTATATAGCAATTTGTTAAAATGACATTTGCATTTCTTAAGAAGGAAACCTTTGGCTAGGTTTTTGAATTTGGTTTTCCCTAGTCCTTGAACAGAATTGTTAAGGTTTCGACAAAGATTTTTTGATATAAGGTTTTACTTAATTTGCATGTATGTTTACACATTAATTTAGTTTTTATAATTTATATATATATAAAAGTTGGTTACACATCCTCTATATCAAGAAATCCTAGTCACTAGTTATTTTGTTGATAGTCCCAAATAAAAACAAAAGTTTGTTTATATATTTATCTAGTTATATTTTCACTGACGAAGGTGTTCCGAAAACGTTTGTAAACGTTCTGAAAATATAACTATCGTTCAAACCAGCCTTGTTTTATTGACCTATTAGTGGTAGATCTCTATCATATAAGATAAATATAAAAGGTCACGAAATATATATATATATATATATACATTTAATACATTTCTATGCAAAATACCTAGGGGTCTGGGCAGACCACATGAGGTACGAATGTGACATGTACCCTGAAATATCATTGCAATCATCCTCGTATGCAAGGTATCCTCCTAATTCTTCTAAGAAATTATAGCTAATTCAATTTTAGGAAAAGTCACGAAACTCCAGGTGATTAGTTCAATCGGAAGTATATTAAAATTACAATTGAAATCGGAAAAGGTCTGGCTGGACCCATGTGCCTAACGGAGGGTTAAAATAAGTAATAATAGATAATTTTACAAAAAAAAATAAAAATAATTTTTAAAAATACAGCATCTTCAATACAAAACGTACATGAGTCTGACCACACCACATGTGTTACATATGTGATGTGTGTAGTAAAATATACAAATAAGTTTCCTTTTGTATCCTTTCTAGGATTTCGTTTTTAAATGTTTATAGCCAACTCAATTGTAGGAGGTTACATGAAAATTCAAGTCTCTAAGTTTTAAATATATTAAGATAACATTTCAAATTGAAATAGGTCTGGCCAGATTCATGAGTAAGACGGAGAGCAAAAGGTTTTTTACTTTTTCGTCACCCATACTTGACCTTTAGTGCTCGCTTTAGTGCAATTTCCTATACCTAAAAGACTCATATATACAGTCTATAAGGTAAAAGCGTGTACGAGTTAATGTGTAGCCAAATTTATTTTTAATGATTTTTAAGTACATGAATTTGTTGTACTCCTTGAAAAGAAAAATGCTATACCATTAGTAATGAATCCAGTCAACACCGGCATGTTCAAGGCATACTTTCCACTAAGTTGACTGTGCGTTCGTTCGATAAAGACCTCCAAATGCGACGAATTTGTCATGTCAGCTGCTTCAAAGTGCACACACTTTTTCCTCGAAGCTTTTACTGGAGGTATGGCCACACATTTTCAATGGGATCTGCATCTAGTAACTGCGATCACTGCGGCCAATCAAGTGTGACGATGCCAGACTACACTTTCCACTTGGTGCAAAACTTGCATCGACGTTTTGGTTCGTTTTTTTATGAAGCATCGTTCAGCAGTCGGCAACAAATACTTCTCATAAATTTTAAGCAGTTTCGGAGCATTTGAATTGTATGTAAATCGATGTAATACTCCATAACCGTGTTTACAAAAGCAGCCTCAAAGAAGAACTTTTACAGGGTGTTTAACGGCCCGCTATTGGTGAAGGTTGACCAGGAAGGTCGGATGGTAGTATATCTCCAAACAGAAACTTCGTCCATAAAGATCACGTTGCTCCAATCTCGGTACAAATTCTCCTTTACCCATCTGAGTCTTTTCGCTTAACAGTGGTTTCTTCATTATGCTTCGATATTTGAGGTTATGCGCAAGGAGGTGGGCTCGAATCGTTGTATGTGATACTTGTATAACCTTCTGTTCTAATTTTGCTGTTCCTTATCGCAATATTACAGTCGGGTTCCGCTTAAACAAATTCACACTTTTGTTCGGCATCACTGCCTATCGAGCCACGTTCTGGCAAATTATCGACATTTTTGGTCTTCTTATATTGCTGAACTCACTTACTCACAATGAACGATTTTGACTTTCCCATGTATTTAGCAGTCGCTTCATATAACATTTTTGGCACTTTTGGTGAAGACCAAGGAAACACAGCCTCGTAGCGCGATACGTATGCGGCACTTATGGCGGTTAACGTGTTTCTCAGGTAAGATCTCCACGCCAACTGGATCTTTTGTGACAAAACATTCACCCCAAAAGATTTTATCTATCGGCTCACAAAAAAGTAGGACGATATTTGAAGCCAACTGCTATTTATGCCGTACACGGCCTTACTTTACAGACTGTAACTTGGACTGATGACAGGTGTTGATAGTTGTTTCAATTAATCAGAAATTTTTGTCATTTTCTCTTCAACCAATATAATATAGTTAATCGACGAAATAATATTAACAAAACAAGAAATGTTCAGTTTCTTTGATTTAAACGAAATTTCGATAAATTTAACATATTTTCCGCCAATCAAATGGTTTTCATTAAATCAACGCATTTCATTTTGTGATTGTACATTTCAAAGTGTTTACGCGAAGGAAATCGTCTGACTT
This sequence comes from Chrysina gloriosa, assembly GCA_038088585.1. Classification (NCBI taxonomy): domain Eukaryota; kingdom Metazoa; phylum Arthropoda; class Insecta; order Coleoptera; family Scarabaeidae; genus Chrysina; species Chrysina gloriosa. Next base: position 8,055,853 of record CM076093.1, read on the forward strand.
TACCTTACCAACTATTCTGCTAATTTCATTCTATTTCTCTACATTAGAGGTTTAATTACAAATTTCCAGTGGTTGCACACTAATGCCAGACATCCTTTAAAGTAAATACTACGATTTCAGATATAGACTTATCTTTTAAACTAGCGTTGTTAATAAATTCTATGTTCAACTATAAGGAAGGGGATCTAAATTAATCTACGCAATATACATACACAAGGGCTGTAAAAGAAAATTGAATCAAAAGTAAGGAGAATCAATATATAATGTTCTTTCATATCCACGACAATCGCAAATACTTTGAGGGATGTTTCCACATTTCTAAACCGTTTCTGGTCTTAACCGCAATTTCTTGTGTGTGGTTATCCAAGAGTAAACTTCGCATCAATCTCTTGCTTTTAATTTCCAGTAGAAACTTGAGAAGAAAAGAGGAATTTTAACTTTGCTTTTCAGAACTTAAACAGCTTACTTACAATGGAATTTACGCCGATTAATATTTTTTTAACATAGATATACTGAGAAAACAACTAAACAATTACACAATTTTTTCAAGCAAATAAAAGATATTTTTCCATGCAACGAAATAACTTTATTCAGTAATGTATTGTCTACTAAGTAAGTACAGCTTTATTTAGGAACTATAGTCTTAATAAAATAAAATGTAGAAGGACTCTCTATAAACGACCTAAAAATTAGGTGCGTCAATAGGCAGTTAACAAATAGCTGCAGTTGCGTTTTGCAATTGACAAAGCTTAAATTTCCTCACGGATTTTGGCATATGCTAATTGTGCTTACTTTGTAAGCTTTTGCACAGTTACTTGTTAACTGCCTATTAACGCACCTAATTTATTAGGTCGTTTATAGAGAGTCCTCTACATTTTATTTTATTAAAATTTTGGCTCTAAAAAATAGTTCACTATTAACTATAGTCTTATTTGACCCTAATGATATATTGGTAAAACTACTGGTATTTAGCAGCATATACCCGAACCAAGTGTCATTGTTATTAATATTTTGTTATTAACCTTACAGTAGGCGTGCTAAATTTTATAATAGGAATTAGCGCGACGGTTTCACAGTCCATAATTCCAAATATTAGTTTTTGGAAATATTCTTGGACCCTTGTTGTAAAGTATAGTAGCAAATTTGTTTTTAAACCTCTACAATTATATTTTAAAAACAATATGGCACTAGATGTTTACATATATTACGTTTCAAATGCAAACTTAAAAAGTTACCATTTTAATTAACAAAATTATCAGTTCTTAAAACAACCATACTTCTAGGTGACCAGTGATGTCTATGAGGGTTTATTATGCAACCAAATATTGAAATAAGCGATTTTTTGTAATCCCAGCAAACTGATTATTTCTTTCCATTACTCTTAGTTTTGGATATTGTTTTGTAAGCTCATCCTATTTTTGTTCATAATATTTTTGGTTGATATTGTTACAAACCCGTTTTCATCGTGAGGTATAGGCCTTTTCTCAAATTTTAGGTTTTATCACCAAATGTTGTGTGTAGGTAGCTTCTTTGCATATGACAAAAACTTGAAGATGACAGCACTGAGATTACCGGTAGTTTGATACAACTGTTGCTGTTAATTTTCTTGCAGATGTATTATCTCAGCCAGAAAATGTCTGGAATGACAAAACTTCGACCAAACAGAAATCCTTTTCCCGGACGAACGACATATACGAGATACATAAGAACCTTCTTCGGCATTGTAGAAATGATGAGAAACAAGAAAGTAGGAAAAGTTTTGCAAGAAAAATAATTAATGCTTAAATTATGTATAATAAAAATTGCCTGGTGTATTTACTATTATTTTCCATATATTTTAGTAGAGAGAGATGGCCGGTTCTGGACCCGCCGCTCCGCCGCTCAACCGCTCAGTCACAACCCCGAGCGTGTATACTGGAAGGTAGTCACAACCCCGACTGCCCGCGTACGGAAATGGGGCCACAACCCCGGTTGGAGGGTTAAAAATGGGCAACAACCCCCTCCCCGGAAAATTCAAAACTCCCGCCCCTCTGGTCGGTAAGGTAGATAACTGGACAGTGCCGGTAATACAGGTGACTGTATGTAGTGCCGCTTTTGACCGGTAGGTGTCGCTGTTTGGTAGGACGCCTGTAATGCCAGTAGTACAGGGGCTGTATGTAGTATCGCTTTCGACCGGTAGGTGTCGCTGTCCGGTAGGGCGCCTATGTAGTACCGGTAGTACAGGTGGCTGTATGTAGTGTTGCTTTCGACCGGAAGGTGTCGCTGCTGCTCGGAGTACAGGGAGCTGTAGGTGGTAACAGGTCCAATTAGGAAATTAGGCATTTCACCAGAAGAAGGAGGATCAGCAGACGTTAGCCAGAAAGTAAGATTACGTAATACAATGACGTCACAAATACGTTTCGACGGGAATTTGGCAGGCTAATGAAAAGTGATCCTAACAATTGGCGACTAAAACATATACATATCACCATCGAAGTACTGACCGCGCTCGACACTGTTTGACTTTGGTGAAAGAAGGAGAACGGTTATTGTCAACGTGTTATAACTGTTGCATTTTTAAATAGACAGACGGTACACCATCCAAGTACTGACCCCGCGCCTTACCGTTTGACTTTGGTGAAAGGACGAGAACGGCTATTGCCAACGTGCTATGACTGTTGCATTTTTAAATACACATACGGTACACCATCCAAGTACTGATCGCGCGTGTCGCTGTTTGACTTAGGTGATCGCATGAGGGTCGCTATTGCCAACATGGTGGTTGTTGCGGATATGTTCCTATATATTACGTAATATTACGCAATACTATTACATCACAAACAGGTTTAGATGATAATTTTAGATGCAAGGAATATGTTAGAACTTCGCTCTTAGTCAGAAGATGTTGATAAAACATATAATTATGTATAGATCCCTAATAAGATATTACGTAATACCATCATGGCATAAACAGGGTGAATGTTAGATGGGAAGAGCGTTCTCATTCATGATATCATACAAAATGCAGCGTTCTGATTGGTCGCACCCTATACAATGCCACGCTCTGATTGGTTACCAACTCGAAAAATTTCCCGATATGTATAGGAAGGTAGTTCACCCAACAACGTCCTTAACATTGATCAAGGTGTTTAACGTCAGACAGTAAGTAATAAAGTCACTGGATATGCGCAAGTTAGCCCTGGTGAACATTACATACTATTGATCTGTCATTAGTAAGGTCAAGAACCGGTTTATATGTTTAAATGTAAACTACACCAAACTGAGGAATCGGGAGATGACCCGAATTTCATACGATTGATCGACCACCAATCGCAGTACGATACATCGTTAGACATCACAAACAGGTTTCAACGTTATATTTTAATATGAACAGGATGAATGTTATGCTATGTATAGGAAGGTAGTTCCCCAACAACTTCCTTAACACTGATCAGGATGTTTAACGTCAGACAGTAAGTGATGACGTCACTGCGCATGCACAAGTTGGTTCTGCTGAACACTGTATACTTTCGATCGCTCATCAGTAACGTGAAGAATCGGTTTATATGTTTGAGCGTAAAATACACCAAACTGAGGAATAGGGAGATGACCCGAGCTTCATACGATTGACCGACCGCTAATCGCAGTACGCTACATCATTAGACATCACAAATAGGTTTAGATATTATACTGTAATACGATATTATAAGGAAATGGAACGTAAGTCAATTAGTTAGTAAATTATTAAAACGTATCACATAGGCTTATGTTTAACTGGAACACTTATACCAATAGTAATCGATTGTAAATCAACAAAGTCAAACATATCAGGCTCGGTCAGGTCGTAGACGGATAGAAATCAGTATCTTTCAGTAAGATGTGTGGATTTTCTATAACCATCCTATACAGTCGGCATCTAATAAAATTACGTAATACAAGGCTCCTTTGTCTATTGATACGAGCATGTAACGTCACAAACAGGATTCAACGACAGTTCTGTGTTAAATGTGTAAGTTAATATAAAATCAAATTTAATGAAACTCAGTCCATTATTTATTAATATACTAAGATACATGTAGAAAAACACTTACAAAGTTTAATTGATCGCATCATATGAAATATCGCATTCTGATTGAATATCGATAAATCATATAAAAGCTAGTTCATTTACCGACAGCTTTCTAACAGCTAGGTCGTGAACTTCAATATCTTTACCTCCAGTATATAGTTTTAGTGTTTATAGTTAGGCGTTGATTTCCTACTGGTTTAGCGTTTCATTATCACTTAGTATTCGTCGTGATTGGACAGGCATATTTTAGGTAAGTTATTTAAATTTCACCGCATACTTTCCCTAATAGACTGCAATATTATAGTTTAAGATGGAGTGTGAGATATGCCACAAAACATTTGCAAGAAAAGATGGATTGAACAGACATCCCTGCTTAAATAATAAATCTTACACATGCACCATATGTGAGGAAATCTTTACGAGATCGGATAGTCTGTCTCGACATAAGAAAACGCATAATATTGATTCCATAACCAAGAAACGAGATGTTTCAGAAGAGAAACAGCCACCAAGTAAAACGAACCATCCGGCGAATAGCATGTGGGAACAGGATTATCGATGCCGCGACCAAACCTTACCGACGGCTACATTACACAATGAACACCTTTGTTTCCATGCGCATCTGAACAGCAATTCTCTTAAACTTGAAGAGGATATGTTCATCATAAAAATCACCCGGAACAATAATGTAAAAATAATGATAAAGCAGGCACCTCATGATGTAATACAACCTACAACATGAAAATTTACATAAATATAGGATATTCCAACAGTATTATCCGGCGTGAAGGTAATATCGATGGACCGACGTTTTCCAAGAAACAGTGCAGCGAGTGAAATATAATAACGGAGTAAAATAATTTTATACATATTATACTGAATAAAAGATATCATCATAAACTTTACGAATTTTATTTAAAGGGTGGAACAATATTTATAATAAGTATGCAGTAATAGAATAATGCAATCTTACTAATAAGTAAGTATAGCAAAACAGCGTAAAAATGTTTATCCAACTGCTGTGGAAGTTATAAAATCCAACTGATTCGATCTCATTTTCTAGGTAAAACTCCTTTGAGGGAGTATACGTTCTCATATTTGAATTTCTGCTGTTTCTGTTTATAGGAACACCCCAGAATCGGTTTCTCGTTTACATCTTCAATTAAATACGCGTTGGGATTACCCACCTTACTTAAACACGTAAGAATACGGGATTTAACCTGAATGGATCGATGTTTCATATGATTGTATTCATCGATTATTTTAGACAAAATATCCATCTACCTATACAAATTTCTCAAACGAAATAAATGTACAATGTGAAGCTACCAGCATTATTCGACAGTTCTAACCTCGCAAGGAACCGAGTTGCTGGTGAAATTATACGGTACTGAACACATCAAATACATACAAAAGTCTCATTCTAACATGATAACGGAAGTATATTGTTCGATGTCGATATGATGGACATACCAAAGGTGAATGTAATGGGAGGTTTAACGTGATGTCTACGATGGAAGACGAAGAAAAAACAAGATGATACCGGAAAATATAAAATTTGCAAGCCATGAAAGAAAATAGTCATATATCGATCTAACCAGTTAAATAAAGAACAGGCTGTGCATCTAATGATACATTACAATCTTTCTTTACCTTGCACTTGAACTCACGTAAATATAGGATGATACGTTACCAGTACTATTCGACAATCTTAAACTTGCAAGGGGTCGAATTCCTGACGCGCGAAGTTGTATAAATCGTGTATTTGACAAGGGCGAAACAGGACATACATATCAATCCGCTATTAGTGGAAGAGGGATAAAACATCACTATGTTCTGATAACGGAACTATCTCATCCGATGTTGACATAGATATATCGAAGGCGAATATAAATATTCCAAATGATGAATAAGCGTGTATCCCATCGTGAATTACTGCAGTCTTTCGTCCAGCATGAAAAAATATATATGGGCGACCAATTATCCGCACTGACACGCCTAATCTTGGAAGGAGTTAACTTTATGGTGAAATTAAAAGGTATTGGTCACATCGACACCCAAAACAACCTATCAATATGTAAATGTATATGGACTTGACTTCATCATAAAGACGAAAATGTAGGAAGTTGTATCGACCATGTATTTAACAAGGGGAAAACGGATACACATATCGATCTATTATTAATGGAAGAGGATCAATACATCATTATGTTCTGATATCAGGTTGTTTCGATCGGTATCAACATCATAGACATATCAAAGGTGAATGTAATAGAATGTTAACCGTATTGACGATAACCGAGACGAAGAAGAAAGCAAGGTTGTTGGGGTGATATAAAATTTGTAAATCGCGAGCGAAAAACGATGTTACGTATTATGGTCCACATCGACTTTGCGTGTAAACCAATAGAATCATACTAGTCCGAGTCGCAAACAGCAAATACAAGTGGAATGCGTATTATGCATAAGCATAACAACGTACACTGGACCGGACTGAATCAACGTTTTCGTGCAACGATTGACGGAAATACATCAAACAACTATAAAACCGTCACATGGAATTCCCCAAACACATGAACCACCTCTCCGCCAGCGGGCGCAGAGCATAACACTGAAGTCGAAAAATGACATATATGCGAAAAGGCATTAAACGAACATACAGTAACAGAGCATTTCCATTTAACTTAACCATTCTGGGGTGTAGCGCATTCCAGTTGTAACCTCAACTGCAAAATACCTACACTCATTCCGATTTTCTTCTATAATTTAACTGGATATGACAGTCATCTTCAAATACGCTAGCTGGACGACGATAGCTAAAATATCGACGATATCCCACTTAATAAAGAAAAATACATCAGCTTCATCAAGAAGTTTAAATCGAATCAGTATGTCGATAAGGTAGATGTATTTCGAAAAATAAATATTAAAATGCGATTTATGGAATCGTTCAGATTTATGGGCGGTATCTATTGAGAAACAGGATGAAATTTTTTCTCAAAATCAATGTCAATATGTGCAGACGTACGACTAACAGTTGAAGTTCATAACAAAGAAACGTACATCCCCGTACTAATATCAACAAGTACGAAAATTAAATGAATCGACTCTACTGCCCAAGAACAGCTTCCACGACACATTGACAGATAAAGGCGTTAGCGATCAAGACTACGAATACACTATAGTAGTCTAGAACACGATCACTCGTTCCACCTTACTGTAATATTGGAATATTATCTAAAAACCGATCTCCCGCTGTCCGCAGACGTATTTGGAAATTTTAGAGAAGTATATCACGATTCACAAACGATTTGAACCCAACCCACTACAACAACAACTGGTAGTTTCACCAATATGAATATTCAATGTGTTTTATCTCAAGTTAGTTTTCACCATGCAAGAGTCAAAAATGAATACCTAACCGTTAATGATAGCAGTGACCCATCAACCTACCTAGTAGTCTGAGGTGCTAATAATTTATGTGGGTAAATTATGTCTCAATCCCTGTCCTACAACAAATTCGAGTGGATGAACCCCGATGAAGTTGATCACCTCGACGTTAGTAGTATAGCGGACAACGATGAAACGCTATTGAAAGATGTCCGAAACGACCATCAGCTCCTTCTCGAAAACATAATTCATACAAAATCTGTAACAAACAGCATTGCATTATACATCATCGCAACCTTAAGCAGGCCATATTCAACGGTCTAGAACTCCCACTCACCCATCGAGTACTACGATTCAACCAGTTCACATGTCTGAAATATTACATTCATTAGAACACCTTCCTGAGGAACCAGTCCGAGGATGACTTCTAGATGAATTTTTAAATTAATGAACAATTCCGTTTACAGAAAAATGAAGGAGAACATCGATAAACAAGTATATGTTTAACTGCTAAGGTATTGAAAGGATTTGAGATGAAGACGAGACGCTGGACCTCTGATTGCAAAACAGAAGTTTAAAAACATCAATATATTTAGCGATAATTTTACAGTAATTCAAATGAAGATACTTAAAGTCGTCTACAATAAATCCGCATATATCGGTTTCATCGTCTTGAAATTGTCGAAACTGCTGATGTATGACTTTCACTACAACTACCTGAAACGGTTGTACTAGAATAAAATACTATTATGCTATATGAATACCTACAGATAGCTTCATACTATACATTGAAACTGAGAACGTGTATGCCGATATTAATCGAAATTCGCATACATTTAATACAACTGATTATGAATACGATATAATTCATACGAAATAAACTCGTGCAGGGAATGTTTACATCGAAGAATTTGTCGATTTTCGATCAAAGATGGTCGGACTTCAAGTAGATAACTGACAAATAAAACGTGTGAAAGGATCCGACCAACGACAATTTCCTGTATAAAACAGCATCTATTCAGGACGGCTCTGCACGATATCTATCTAATATGGAAAGCAGGAAATTGGCACTACCATGCTTGAACGATAGGAGGTGCATCCATACTAATAGGCTAATGATATACATACACACGCCTAGGGTACAACAAGGCAATCAAGACTGAAAAATAGAGGTTTAAGGTAAAAAATGTAATTACCATCCAGAAGCAAACCGAAACCTGTTGTTCCACGAATTTCTTCACAACCAGATTTATCATCATCAGCTTAAACAACACGGACAACGTAAATATCTACAGCTACATAGGATATCTCTCGTACTGAAGCAAGGTGAGATTTTAAGACATCTGTATTTTTATGAAAATATTAATGTTTGTATGTTATTATTGTATGTGAACGCCAGTTTATCTGACGGTCAATATATTTTTAATAAAATGCAATCTCTGAGTGTTTTTAACCGACTCGAACGAGCCACTGACAGCAGCGTGTTTGTCATGCGAAACATTAGTAACATGTACTACTTCTAGAAGCTGATTAACCAAAGAATATCCCTACTGAACACTGACTTGGATATAAGCGTTAAAATAGATGACGATGAGCAAATAAGACGGTATAGGAGCTGTGACGTCAGCACTTACTATCCAACGTCAAACGTCAAGACGTTTTTGAGTGGCATACTTGCCAATATGCAGTCGGGGAGGGGTAAAGGGGTCACTCTTTCAGATGACGGGAATGTTGAATTTCCGGGGAGGTTGGCGCGAATTTTGAATTTCCAGGCATGTTGAATCGAATTTTAAATTTCAAGGGAGGTTGACGCGAATTTTGAATTTTCGAGGTTGTTGAACCGAATTTAAAATTGCAAGAGGGGTTGTATACCTTCCAGACACGCAGGCATGCGTGTTGTCTACCTTTCGGAGTCGATAAGGTGGACAACACGCATGCCTGCGTGTCTGAAGGTATACAACCCCTCTTGCAATTTTAAATTCGGTTCAACAACCTCGAAAAAAATTCAAAAATTCATTCGCGCCTGGAAATTCAGCATTCCGTCATCTGAAAGGTGACCCCTCCCGACATATTGGCGAAGTATGCCGCTCAAACGTCTTGACGTTGACGATTGAAGTGCTGACGTCACAGCTCTATACCGTCTTGTGCTCATCGTCATCTATTTTAACATATCAAGTCGGTGTTCAGGGATATTCTTTGGTTAATCAGCTTCTAGAAAGTAGTACATGTTACTAATGTTTCGCATGACGCGCTGCTCGTTCAGTCGGTTAAAAACACTCGAAGATTGCATTTTATTAAAAATATATTGACCGTCAGATAAACTGGCGTTCACATACAATAATAACATACAAACATTAATATTTTCATAAAAATACAGATGTCTTAAAATCTCACCTTGCTTCAGTACGAGAAGATATCTATGTAGCTGTAGATATTTACGTTGTCCGTGTTGTTTAAGCTGATGATGATAAATCTGGTTGTGAAGAAATTCGTGGAACAACGGTTTCGGTTTGCTCTGGATATTACATTTTTACCTTAAACCTATTTTCGGTCTTGATACCTTGTTGTACCCTAGGCGTGTATGTATATCATTGGCCTATTGTATGGATGCACCTCTATCGTTCAAGCATGGTAGTGCCAATTTCCTGCTCCATATTAGATAGATATCGTGCAGAGCCGTCCTGAATAGATGCTGTGTTTTATACAGGAAATTGTCGTTGGTCGGATCGCTTCACACGTTTTATTTGTCGGTTATCTAGGAAGTCCGACCATCTTTGATCGAAAATCGACAAATTCTTCGATGTAAACATTCCTGCACAGTTTATTTCGTATGAATTATATCGTATTCATAATCGGTTGTATTAAATGTATGCGAATTTCGATTAATATCGGCATACACGTTCTCAGTTTCAATGTATAGTATGAAGCTATCTGTAGGTATTCATATAGCATAATAGTATTTTATTCTAGTACAACCGTTTCAGGTAGTTGTAGTGAAAGTCATACATCAGCAGTTTCGACAATTTCAAGACGATGAAACCGATATATGCGGATTTATTGTAGACGACTTTAAGTATCTTCATTTGAATTACTGTAAAATTATCGCTAAATATATTGATGTTTTTAAACTTCTGTTTTGCAATCAGAGGTCCAGCGTCTCGTCTTCACCTCAAATCCTTTCAATACCTTAGCAGTTAAACATATACTTGTTTATCGATGTTCTCCTTCATTTTTCTGTAAACGGAATTGTTCATTAATTTAAAAATTCATCTAGAAGTCATCCTCGGACTGGTTCCTCAGGAAGGTGTTCTAATGAATGTAATATTTCAGACATGTGAACTGGTTGAATCGTAGTACTCGATGGGTGAGTGGGAGTTCTAGACCGTTGAATATGGCCTGCTTAAGGTTGCGATGATGTATAATGCAATGCTGTTTGTTACAGATTTTGTATGAATTATGTTTTCGAGAAGGAGCTGATGGTCGTTTCGGACATCTTTCAATAGCGTTTCATCGTTGTCCGCTATACTACTAACGTCGAGGTGATCAACTTCATCGGGGTTCATCCACTCGAATTTGTTGTAGGACAGGGATTGAGACATAATTTACCCACATAAATTATTAGCACCTCAGACTACTAGGTAGGTTGATGGGTCACTGCTATCATTAACGGTTAGGTATTCATTTTTGACTCTTGCATGGTGAAAACTAACTTGAGATAAAACACATTGAATATTCATATTGGTGAAACTACCAGTTGTTGTTGTAGTGGGTTGGGTTCAAATCGTTTGTGAATCGTGATATACTTCTCTAAAATTTCCAAATACGTCTGCGGACAGCGGGAGATCGGTTTTTAGATAATATTCCAATATTACAGTAAGGTGGAACGAGTGATCGTGTTCTAGACTACTATAGTGTATTCGTAGTCTTGATCGCTAACGCCTTTATCTGTCAATGTGTCGTGGAAGCTGTTCTTGGGCAGTAGAGTCGATTCATTTAATTTTCGTACTTGTTGATATTAGTACGGGGATGTACGTTTCTTTGTTATGAACTTCAACTGTTAGTCGTACGTCTGCACATATTGACATTGATTTTGAGAAAAATTTCATCCTGTTTCTCAATAGATACCGCCCATAAATCTGAACGATTCCATAAATCGCATTTTAATATTTATTTTTCGAAATACATCTACCTTATCGACATACTGATTCGATTTAAACTTCTTGATGAAGCTGATGTATTTTTCTTTATTAAGTGGGATATCGTCGATATTTTAGCTATCGTCGTCCAGCTAGCGTATTTGAAGATGACTGTCATATCCAGTTAAATTATAGAAGAAAATCGGAATGAGTGTAGGTATTTTGCAGTTGAGGTTACAACTGGAATGCGCTACACCCCAGAATGGTTAAGTTAAATGGAAATGCTCTGTTACTGTATGTTCGTTTAATGCCTTTTCGCATATATGTCATTTTTCGACTTCAGTGTTATGCTCTGCGCCCGCTGGCGGAGAGGTGGTTCATGTGTTTGGGGAATTCCATGTGACGGTTTTATAGTTGTTTGATGTATTTCCGTCAATCGTTGCACGAAAACGTTGATTCAGTCCGGTCCAGTGTACGTTGTTATGCTTATGCATAATACGCATTCCACTTGTATTTGCTGTTTGCGACTCGGACTAGTATGATTCTATTGGTTTACACGCAAAGTCGATGTGGACCATAATACGTAACATCGTTTTTCGCTCGCGATTTACAAATTTTATATCACCCCAACAACCTTGCTTTCTTCTTCGTCTCGGTTATCGTCAATACGGTTAACATTCTATTACATTCACCTTTGATATGTCTATGATGTTGATACCGATCGAAACAACCTGATATCAGAACATAATGATGTATTGATCCTCTTCCATTAATAATAGATCGATATGTGTATCCGTTTTCCCCCTTGTTAAATACATGGTCGATACAACTTCCTACATTTTCGTCTTTATGATGAAGTCAAGTCCATATACATTTACATATTGATAGGTTGTTTTGGGTGTCGATGTGACCAATACCTTTTAATTTCACCATAAAGTTAACTCCTTCCAAGATTAGGCGTGTCAGTGCGGATAATTGGTCGCCCATATATATTTTTTTCATGCTGGACGAAAGACTGCAGTAATTCACGATGGGATACACGCTTATTCATCATTTGGAATATTTATATTCGCCTTCGATATATCTATGTCAACATCGGATGAGATAGTTCCGTTATCAGAACATAGTGATGTTTTATCCCTCTTCCACTAATAGCGGATTGATATGTATGTCCTGTTTCGCCCTTGTCAAATACACGATTTATACAACTTCGCGCGTCAGGAATTCGACCCCTTGCAAGTTTAAGATTGTCGAATAGTACTGGTAACGTATCATCCTATATTTACGTGAGTTCAAGTGCAAGGTAAAGAAAGATTGTAATGTATCATTAGATGCACAGCCTGTTCTTTATTTAACTGGTTAGATCGATATATGACTATTTTCTTTCATGGCTTGCAAATTTTATATTTTCCGGTATCATCTTGTTTTTCTTCGTCTTCCATCGTAGACATCACGTTAAACCTCCCATTACATTCACCTTTGGTATGTCCATCATATCGACATCGAACAATATACTTCCGTTATCATGTTAGAATGAGACTTTTGTATGTATTTGATGTGTTCAGTACCGTATAATTTCACCAGCAACTCGGTTCCTTGCGAGGTTAGAACTGTCGAATAATGCTGGTAGCTTCACATTGTACATTTATTTCGTTTGAGAAATTTGTATAGGTAGATGGATATTTTGTCTAAAATAATCGATGAATACAATCATATGAAACATCGATCCATTCAGGTTAAATCCCGTATTCTTACGTGTTTAAGTAAGGTGGGTAATCCCAACGCGTATTTAATTGAAGATGTAAACGAGAAACCGATTCTGGGGTGTTCCTATAAACAGAAACAGCAGAAATTCAAATATGAGAACGTATACTCCCTCAAAGGAGTTTTACCTAGAAAATGAGATCGAATCAGTTGGATTTTATAACTTCCGCAGCAGTTGGATAAACATTTTTACGCTGTTTTGCTATACTTACTTATTAGTAAGATTGCATTATTCTATTACTGCATACTTATTATAAATATTGTTCCACCCTTTAAATAAAATTCGTAAAGTTTATGATGATATCTTTTATTCAGTATAATATGTATAAAATTATTTTACTCCGTTATTATATTTCACTCGCTGCACTGTTTCTTGGAAAGCGTCGGTCCATCGATATTACCTTCACGCCGGATAATACTGTTGGAATATCCTATATTTATGCAAATTTTCATGTTGTAGGTTGTATTACATCATGAGGTGCCTGCTTTATCATTATTTTTACATTATTGTTCCGGGTGATTTTTATGATGAACATATCCTCTTCAAGTTTAAGAGAATTGCTGTTCAGATGCGCATGGAAACAAAGGTGTTCATTGTGTAATGTAGCCGTCGGTAAGGTTTGGTCGCGGCATCGATAATCCTGTTCCCACATGCTATTCGCCGGATGGTTCGTTTTACTTGGTGGCTGTTTCTCTTCTGAAACATCTCGTTTCTTGGTTATGGAATCAATATTATGCGTTTTCTTATGTCGAGACAGACTATCCGATCTCGTAAAGATTTCCTCACATATGGTGCATGTGTAAGATTTATTATTTAAGCAGGGATGTCTGTTCAATCCATCTTTTCTTGCAAATGTTTTGTGGCATATCTCACACTCCATCTTAAACTATAATATTGCAGTCTATTAGGGAAAGTATGCGGTGAAATTTAAATAACTTACCTAAAATATGCCTGTCCAATCACGACGAATACTAAGTGATAATGAAACGCTAAACCAGTAGGAAATCAACGCCTAACTATAAACACTAAAACTATATACTGGAGGTAAAGATATTGAAGTTCACGACCTAGCTGTTAGAAAGCTGTCGGTAAATGAACTAGCTTTTATATGATTTATCGATATTCAATCAGAATGCGATATTTCATATGATGCGATCAATTAAACTTTGTAAGTGTTTTTCTACATGTATCTTAGTATATTAATAAATAATGGACTGAGTTTCATTAAATTTGATTTTATATTAACTTACACATTTAACACAGAACTGTCGTTGAATCCTGTTTGTGACGTTACATGCTCGTATCAATAGACAAAGGAGCCTTGTATTACGTAATTTTATTAGATGCCGACTGTATAGGATGGTTATAGAAAATCCACACATCTTACTGAAAGATACTGATTTCTATCCGTCTACGACCTGACCGAGCCTGATATGTTTGACTTTGTTGATTTACAATCGATTACTATTGGTATAAGTGTTCCAGTTAAACATAAGCCTATGTGATACGTTTTAATAATTTACTAACTAATTGACTTACGTTCCATTTCCTTATAATATCGTATTACAGTATAATATCTAAACCTATTTGTGATGTCTAATGATGTAGCGTACTGCGATTAGCGGTCGGTCAATCGTATGAAGCTCGGGTCATCTCCTATTCCTCAGTTTGGTGTATTTTACGCTCAAACATATAAACCGATTCTTCACGTTACTGATGAGCGATCGAAAGTATACAGTGTTCAGCAGAACCAACTTGTGCATGCGCAGTGACGTCATCACTTACTGTCTGACGTTAAACATCCTGATCAGTGTTAAGGAAGTTGTTGGGGAACTACCTTCCTATACATAGCATAACATTCATCCTGTTCATATTAAAATATAACGTTGAAACCTGTTTGTGATGTCTAACGATGTATCGTACTGCGATTGGTGGTCGATCAATCGTATGAAATTCGGGTCATCTCCCGATTCCTCAGTTTGGTGTAGTTTACATTTAAACATATAAACCGGTTCTTGACCTTACTAATGACAGATCAATAGTATGTAATGTTCACCAGGGCTAACTTGCGCATATCCAGTGACTTTATTACTTACTGTCTGACGTTAAACACCTTGATCAATGTTAAGGACGTTGTTGGGTGAACTACCTTCCTATACATATCGGGAAATTTTTCGAGTTGGTAACCAATCAGAGCGTGGCATTGTATAGGGTGCGACCAATCAGAACGCTGCATTTTGTATGATATCATGAATGAGAACGCTCTTCCCATCTAACATTCACCCTGTTTATGCCATGATGGTATTACGTAATATCTTATTAGGGATCTATACATAATTATATGTTTTATCAACATCTTCTGACTAAGAGCGAAGTTCTAACATATTCCTTGCATCTAAAATTATCATCTAAACCTGTTTGTGATGTAATAGTATTGCGTAATATTACGTAATATATAGGAACATATCCGCAACAACCACCATGTTGGCAATAGCGACCCTCATGCGATCACCTAAGTCAAACAGCGACACGCGCGATCAGTACTTGGATGGTGTACCGTATGTGTATTTAAAAATGCAACAGTCATAGCACGTTGGCAATAGCCGTTCTCGTCCTTTCACCAAAGTCAAACGGTAAGGCGCGGGGTCAGTACTTGGATGGTGTACCGTCTGTCTATTTAAAAATGCAACAGTTATAACACGTTGACAATAACCGTTCTCCTTCTTTCACCAAAGTCAAACAGTGTCGAGCGCGGTCAGTACTTCGATGGTGATATGTATATGTTTTAGTCGCCAATTGTTAGGATCACTTTTCATTAGCCTGCCAAATTCCCGTCGAAACGTATTTGTGACGTCATTGTATTACGTAATCTTACTTTCTGGCTAACGTCTGCTGATCCTCCTTCTTCTGGTGAAATGCCTAATTTCCTAATTGGACCTGTTACCACCTACAGCTCCCTGTACTCCGAGCAGCAGCGACACCTTCCGGTCGAAAGCAACACTACATACAGCCACCTGTACTACCGGTACTACATAGGCGCCCTACCGGACAGCGACACCTACCGGTCGAAAGCGATACTACATACAGCCCCTGTACTACTGGCATTACAGGCGTCCTACCAAACAGCGACACCTACCGGTCAAAAGCGGCACTACATACAGTCACCTGTATTACCGGCACTGTCCAGTTATCTACCTTACCGACCAGAGGGGCGGGAGTTTTGAATTTTCCGGGGAGGAGGTTGTTGCCCATTTTTAACCCTCCAACCGGGGTTGTGGCCCCCTTTCCGTACGCGGGCAGTCGGGGTTGTGACTACCTTCCAGTATACACGCTCGGGGTTGTGACTGAGCGGTTGAGCGGCGGAGCGGCGGGTCCAGAACCGGCCATCTCTCTCTACTTATTTTCATAGAACATCATTCTCCATTTCTATCAACAAAACTTTCAATCAGGTAAACTAGACCAGCCAAGATAACTGTGTCATTTCTTTCTGGTATAAAAATTATTTCAGTACTACCCAAAATAAATATTGTATATATATTGTAGTAGGATGGTTCAGATTGTTGAGCCTTCAAATAAACTGTAATCGTAATCGACTATAACAGGATTATAAACAACTTCTACAGAGTGCGATGCATGGCAATGTGGATGATTGCTGTGCCAGTACAGTCTTTAGCAGCGAAAGAAACACCAACTGAATGTAAAGGACCAAAGCTGAAATAACCTAACGCGGAAGTACATTCTTTGTAAAAGGATAGGTCTCTAATTTCCAAGCTAGTAGGGGATTGGTTTGTGAAAATTGACAATCATAGCCGTTGATTTGGGGATGTGGTACGTCTTGTTCAGTAGAACTTATTCGTCTTCCTCTTTCTTCTTCTGTTCCATAACAGTGAGGGTACTATACTTCACACGATGGGTAACTCCAACAGTTTGTGTAAAATAGAAATTTAATTGATATACATAACTACTGTATACGAGGTACGTCCAGAAAGTAAGTTCCGTTTCAATTTAACTCTGCTGCAGCGCTCGCAGTTCCGCACATGCGCGGTAGACGATCTGTATCAAGAAGAAACGTGCGCCTTTTGAGATCGCTGTCAGCCACGTACGCTTTGTTGTGCTTGTTTACAATGTCGGTGTTGATTGAAAATCCCGCCGCTGGTGAAATCGGATCTGTGATTCGTTTTCTGAATGCTAGGAAAGTGAAACCAATTGAAATTTATCAGCAAATTTGCGAAGTTTACGGACAAAATGCTATGAGTGATTCAATGGTGAGAAGATGGGTCCGACAGTTCAATGAAGGACGTGGGCGTCCATCTTTGGTTACAGAAGAACTGGTTCACGCGATTGATGACAAGATCCAGGAAAACTGCAAGTTTACAATTAGTGCTCTCGCTATGGAATTTCCCCAAATCTCACGATCACTAATTCATGAAATTGTTAGCGAAAAACTGAAATTTCGTAAACTTTGCTCACGTTGGGTACCAAAGATTCTTACTGAGCAACACAAAACAAAACGGATGGGTAGTGCACTTCAGTTTTTGACCCGTTATGATGAATGTCACAGAAGATGAAACTTGGGTTTCTTACGACACCCCTGAAAGTAAGCGGCAATCAATGGAATGGAGGCACACTTCATCCCCAGCAAAGGTTAAGCCGAAACAAATCTTAACACCTCGAAAAATGATGTGCACAGGGTTCTGGGACTGGAAAGGCATCTTACTCATTGATATCTTACCGCGTGGTCAAACAATCAAAGCAGATGTTTATTGCGAGACACTTAGGAAATTGCGCCGCGCAATACAGCATAAGCGCCGAGGATTGCTGTCAAAAGGTGTTGTTTTTCTTCACGGCAACGCACGACCACACACTGCAGATGTGACGAAAACCCTCCTACAGGGATTTGGCTGGGACGTGTTTGACCATCCTCCGTACAGCCCTGACCTCGCTCCTAGCGACTTTCACCTGTTCTTACATCTCAAGTCTTTCCTTGGCGGTCAACACTTCAACAATGACGAAGAGCTGAAAGAAAATGTTTCCAACTGGTTGAAGACACAGGCGGCAAACTTCTATGAAGAAGGTATACAAAAACTTGTGCCACACGCTATTACAAATGCCTGCAAAATTTCGGCAGTTATGTGAAAAAGTAGTTTAAGAGTTGTAGAATTTTGTGCAATAAATAATTTTTCTGTATCTGTACACAATTTAATTTTATTACCAAACGGAACTTACTTTCTGGACGTACCTCGTATATTATACTATAACTATTATCAAAAATACCCTTTTACCGTAAGGTTTAGGACTACAATAATTCAAATAATTACAGTTCATACACAACACTAACTTACTCTAGAACTTCTTGTTCTCCACCGTTTCCTTTGCTTCGTTTCAAGTACTACCTTCGCTGATCAGTATTGATATTTTTTGTCCCTGGTTGTAGGTGGTATGCCTCTCTTGGTTACTGGTCTTGCTTGTCATATTTGTTTGACTTGTCTATCGCAACTAATCCTTTGCAGATGTCCCCACCATGCAAGTTGTCTATGCTCTACGAATTCTTGTATTGAATCTATTTCCAAATCTTCTCCAATTTTGTTGGTTCTTATTCTATCGATCAGCGTGACACCTCTTACTTTTCTTAGGAATTTAATTTCCATCGCCTGTATTTTGTTAGTTTTTCTTGTTGAGAAAGTTCATGATTCACAACCGTAGGTTAATATGGGTCTGAATATTGTCTTATATACATACATTCATTTTCAGTTTTGGTGATACCTCTTTCTTGTTTAAGAAGTTCTGGTTCAACGAATGGAATGTCTTGTTTGCTTTTTCAATCCATTCTTTGTTTTAAATTAGTACTCCCAGATAATTAAGTAAGTTGTTTACTTGTTCTAGCCTTGTGTCGTTTATTTTGATGTTAATATTTTCTTCCTGTTTTGCAAAGACAGAGTAAAAGATACTCTTGTTTTCATTAGGTTTTGGTTCATTTCGTATTTCCATATCACTAGATTCTTTTCTAATGTTTTCTTGCTGTTAGTTATGATAGCAAAATCGTCCGCAAAGGCGTATATTGGCATTGTTATGGAGTCCAGGTTCCTGTATTCGCTTTTGCTTTGCATTCTTTAATGATGTTGTCCATGAATATCGTAAACAAAGGTGGGCTGATAACTCCGCCTTGTCCTCAATCCATCCCCAGTATCGAACATATCTGACTCCATGATGTTAGTTCTCACATAGCTGTAGTCGTTTCTGTATAAACATTTTATTACTCTTACTAACTTTTCCGGGATTCTTCTTTCTTTTAGTATTGTCCAGGTTTGAGCTCTTGGGACTCTATCGAAAGCTTTTTCAAGGTCAAAAAATTCAAGATAGGCGGTTCTATTTGATGCCACTTATCTTGTGTTCAATTTCTTTAAGGGAGAAGTCGAAGTCATCGAACCACATCGAATAAGTTTGCACAAGCATTATTTTTTTCTTCTTAAGGAAATTAAGGTAAAAGGTATTAATCACAAAACTGTAAGTAGCAAAACACTAAAAATGTAATCATATCATCATATTTACACAAACAAACAAATACGTCTACAAATGTGTGCGTGACTTCAGAATTTTTTCATGCCTATTACAGGGTTTAAGTCCGTCGCACTACCTCCCCGTATTATAGTCTGCGCGCTGCGAAGGCAAGACGGAAAAAGCGTTCAAACTTTGTCGAAGGATATTCCAAAGTTAAAATTAGATATCGTAAACATTACCGGTTTTATAACGCGGTCATTCCAAGTTTTCTAGTTTTCCCTTAAAAATTCTCCGTCGCATTTATTTATGTACGGCGAGCCGGGTACTTTACACGTTCTATTTCAGTTCGAAATCGTTAAAAGTACATAAAGTAATGTTGCCGATATGGAACCGTATTTCCTCGGACTTTCGAAGCACGTGTGCCGATGCACTAAATCAAGCATATGGAGAGTCGTATGCGCTTCGTATCCCGATGAAATCCAGTAACAAATATACCGTATGTCAGTTAGTTAAAATTGCAAAGAAAGGTCTTATGTCATTTACCGATATTTTATCTGTTCAATTTAGTAAATATGGTGTTTTATGTTCAATATTTCGATAACAGAGGCGAGTTACTAATGTGATATATGTATGCACGTATGTATATATCCAAATGTAATATTTCAAGTAAACAGTACAGTACGAATTGTGTTGGCGATAACTGACAATAAAATAAATGCACGTTGTAACAGTTAGAATTTCATTTATTGCTGTAAATACAAAAACATTACACAATCCATCAATGGCTTTCAATACTTTTTGTGAATAATGGTCGAATAAGGGCAAATCATAAATACTCATAAATATTTTTATCAGTTAAAAATACTAACAAGTTGCGTTGTGTTTTGAAATATGTAAGTTAAAATGTTTCGTGTATTGAGCTTCAGCAAATACCCATACTTATATTGATGATATGAGGTATTGTAGTGTCCTTACTACCGACTAAATCTGTATATATAAAAATGGATCGTGGTTTGTTCGGATGCTTAAAGCTTGAAAACGACTGGACCAAATTGGATACTTCCTTCTGCGGATTTGTTCGTAATTGCTAGGCGAAGGTTTAGGAAAAAAGAAAACTATTAAAACGTTTGAAAAATTAAGAAAAAAATTAGAGATTAAACAAATTGACGACGTTTGGTGGGTTAGGTTATAACAGTTGTCATGGTGCGCGCAACGACAATTAAGGTTATGACATTTGTAGTTGTGCGCGCATGAATAATTGTTATGTCATAATAGAAGCAAAGTCAGCAATATCCATCACAGTCTTATTTACAATGCCGCGAGCGAGAAGATCGAATCTTTTACAACGAAGCCGTAATGCAATTACACTGCGGAATATTACAAATCAATCCACTGCAGACGAAGAAGAAATCGCACGAGAAAAGGGTGCCGTGTTAGTACGGCCCGACTTCGTGCTTCACAAACACAAGAACAAATAGAGGCCATACGTGGAAACGGCTCGGTTGGCAATGAGAAGTCGTCGAGCAGAACACAGTAATCAACAACGTCGAGCCGCAAGAAGAAATGCTTTAAGTGTTAATTTGAATCGAGGAGCGTTTCAATACGATTCCACAATTGACTACAGCTCGCACCATTTCGTTAGAATAGGCTCTATGGAGGTTGTGTGCGTCTATTGCGGTACACTAAAGTTCGATGGAGAAACGCTTGAATTGTCTGTCTCAGTGGAAAGGTTAAAACCACGACATTTTCTTTCGAACGCTTAAAGATACAACGCATGTTTCCAAATGACTTCATTTGGAGCAAATATTATTGAAGAACGCGGATGCAGTCCGACATTCAAGGTAATGTTTGTTAATAAGAGAGTAACCTTTATTTTTGGTAATCATAAATCACTAATTATCACTTCCCTTTCGACTATACAGATACAAGGACAAATTCACCTTAGAATTGGATCATTGCAGCCGGTTGAAGACGCACAGCATAGAATTGTTACAAATTTACTTCATGGCCAATATGGAGGACCAACTTGATCGGCGTCAAACGATCAATAACGCAATGAAAAGAGAAACTCTTCAAGATTTGCAGCAAATACTTCATGAACATCATTGATTCGGTTATTCAAAATTGCGTTGGATCGCATGCCAAGTGATGACTATAAAATCGTGATTACAGTAAATAAACGCCGCGCTGGAACACACGAATGATAATTAAATGCTCCGACAATAGATAAAGTCGCAAAATATAGTATATCACAAGGTGCTGCAATGAAGATAATCGACACGAGTGCAAATCATTCAGCAAATAATTTAACAGAAAGTTGTGCTACAACGATATGCGAATCATTTGGTTTACATTCAATGAAGAAGATGTTTTGCTCCCACGTGAATTTGCTCCTTTTTGAACATTTATTTAACTTAATTAATTTTATCGGTATCGGTATGAAGTTCGCCGGGTCAGCTAGTATATATATATATATATATATATATATATATATATATATATATAGGAATGGAGGGTATTTATCGACCGATAAATAGTTAGGAGTCCGTATGTTTTATATCAGGGATTTCGGTCACAAAGCAATGGAGTATTAAAGGATACTCATTTATTATTGCTCAATATTTCGAATTCGGCTTTCATCATGTTAACGTGATTTTATATTTTACTTTTAATATTTTTAATTTTATTCCTTTAAACTACACTACAATGTTACAATGTCACTTCAATAAATTAATGGTATTTCAAAGGTGTCGATGACGAACTACACACAATTGACATGCGGTTTTTTCAACACACTTTTGAGTTCTTTGTCGCTTGGCGTTTTTTAGCAACTCAGTTTTATGCTCCTGATGAAGGCAATAAACATTACCGACCTATGTACTTTTCTTTTAAATATCCTCTCCTCTATCACCTTCAGATCAATCAAACAACAAAACGAGAGTTAATAGCTATATTTTCAGAACGTAACATATTCCGATGATCTTTAAAATAAAGGTTATCCAGAAACTTTATTCTAACGTTCTCAAAATATACGAGGGCGATTCGTAAAGTAAGTTCCGTTTTCGCCTAGTGGGCAGAGGAATGGGGATATCGGCGCAATCTCAGGGCTGCGGTCTAGTCTGGTTCAATGTGAGTCTAGCAGTGCTAGCGAGAGAGTGGTTCGGAGTTTCACAATTACAGAACTGGATCCCTTTTTCCCTCAAATTTCACGTACAGTTTTGCATGGTTTAATTCACAGGCGGCAGAATTCTATGAAGAAGGCATTAAAAAGTTAGTTCATCGATATGACAAATCGCTCAATCTTAATGGATAATGTAGAAATGTAGAAAAATAGCTGAAAGTAGTATCTCTAATTTGTATACAATAAAAATATCTTCATATCTTGGCATCTTTTGAATAACCAACCGGAACTTACTTTAAGAATCGCCCTCGTAGATATTAACTACGATCAAAAATCGTATGATATGCGCTATAGCTATTAACCTACTGAATCTAAAACTATTTTGTTTTTTTTTGATCATCCATTCCAGAGATTTCATCAACAGCGCATACCCATCTTTTTTTGGACCTTTTTCCCGCCATTTTTCTGTACAAAAACTGACTATAATAAATTGAAAAAAATTTTTTTGTGTATTTTAATAGTGTATTTATAAGGTAACACTTTGTATATCAATATTTATGATATAAACCCATAAAAAAATTCTTCAAAATAGTCATTTTTTGCGCGTCTAATTAGGGTAGACCGCTTAAGGAATAGCTTTTATTAAATTTCCTCATCTTAAATGCACAAACAGAGAATTGAAATTTGTTCTCAGATCCATAGAAATAAATTCATGATTCATCTACATGGTAGGATAGACGTCATTTAAGCGTTGTTGAACCAATACAAAGTTTTTCGGCACTAATTGACGCGAACCGCCTTTTGTTCATTAGTTAAACGATACACCTAATTCATGTTGCGAGATCTTTTGAATTGAGCTCCTTGATATATCTAAAAATGTCTCAATCTTGCGATATGACACGTCGACTCTCTTTGATCAACTAGCGCAGCACTTTGCTATTTCTTTTAGTGACTGCTGTCGTTGTTGATGAACTCAGTCATAATATCGTCGGTGAGAGTGGTGAGGTCACGTTAACATTCGCAACACCAGCGGCAAATTGACAACTAATTTTTACAACTTTATCGCCTTAAACAGAAATCAACTCAGCGGGAATTGTTATTGAGAAGGTAGTGAAAGGTAATTGCACCATACTATTCATTAGTTAGATTAGTTAACTATAAAATGCGCAGAGGCTAAATCACTTGGGATAGTTGGATAAAACTGAGGTTCTAGATCAAATAAATATTGAGATAAATTTTGATGCTTGACATTTAATTCGTAACATTTTGTACGCTACTATATACAGCACTAAAGAAATGTAGCTCGTAATATATCTGTATGAACGTATATAAGAAACTGGATTTGGAGTGTTTCCCGCGATTTTTTGAATATTTGTCATTTGCTTCATTATTTCCATTTTGTTACAAACATTTATGTTACCTTTTGTTAAAATGATTTTGTTTCAATAGGTAACTAGTAGAAGAACACAATTTTATATAAATGAATTTCGTTGTCTCAATTTTACTACATTGTTCTTCCACAGTAAACTTTCGGTGAAAATTTATTTAAGTATTTATACGTTTAAGGTAGAAGGAATATAATGATAAGGAGGAAATACAAAGAAGACACCCAAAATATCCCTTTGAGCCTAATAATTTGACCGTATCTAAAGTATACCAAAAATAATATTCTTATTATCGCTGTCGACAAGGAAATGAATAAGAAATTAGAATGTGTTTCTGCCCCATATTTTACCCCATCATTGCTACAACTGCTATACCAAGATACGAGACTAGAGAATGGTAATTCGCTTTCTCACCAGCTTTTGAATTTTTTTCTTTTATGTCAGATTATATAGCGGGAAGGATGTACATTTTACCGAATTCGCTGGCGAAACTGAAGATGAGAATAGTGTTTTGCATTTCACTCCTAATTATTTTGCCTTCCTTATCTTTTCATAAACGAGAAACAAAGCGCACCTAGATAGGTGTACTTATTTCGTTCCAGTTTTCCGTTGTTCAATGTCGTTTCTGGAATCCTCCACAGCTTAGCCTCTTTATTACAAATTAGATTATTTTATTTTTAAAAGGAAAACAAGTATTTAAAGAATACAGATGTAATTCCTGTGTTAACTTCAAATACATAGATTGTAAGGAGTTATCACGTTGAAGTCATAAAACTAGTACCTATATGTATGTATGTATATATATATATATATATATCATTTTGAAAAATTATATATTTGCTTTTTTGAAGTTGTGTGTGCATTGGTTGTTTAAAAACATTTTTAAAATTAGCAGAAGAGTGCATTTCATATGGAAGTGTGGTGACCAACGTCCTATTAATAAATCTTTTAGTGTCGCTATAATAAATTCCTGTCAGTACACATTTGATATTTATAGATATTGAAATGTTTATATTAATATATCAACATATTGAAATCTGATATTCAACGTATATCGGCAAATATAAAAGATAAATATAGCGACAATTAAAAATATTCGGCAATAAATTAAACAGTATTTATGCATATCAGTCAAACTCAAACGATCCTGATGTACGGAATTAATTTTTGATAGCCAACTATTTATTTCAAATAATAGAAAATTACATTGCCTCCACAATATTGAATAGTAGGTATTGTTTACGTTGCGCTTACTTCTACATTGTAAAACTTCATCAATCATCTAATCAAGTATTTGAAACTTTCAAGAATTCAAGTGAGACCAGTACTAAGTTATAAGCAGAAATTATGGGGAACCGATGCCAATATGATGTAGTAAGATAAACTTCTTTGTTTACAGACTGAAAGTTGAAAGATGTATTTTTACCTTAAACTTTCTTTATAGTGAATCTTATATTGTATGAAATGAATCGAACAACTTTGAAACCAATGTGTCTTTGTAACCACAATTTTTTATGTAATCAGAAATTAAATTATACAACTTGAGATTATTTTTAAATTGAACTTCTATTTATTATTCTTGCTTTATATTCTTTGCTTCATAGAAAACTTTTTAAAACTGTAAAAAATAAACTTTAACTTAGAAATTTTAAATCAAACTAAACTGTTTTCCAAGTAAATTGCTTTAGGACAAGATAAATAATAAACAGGAAATTAAATACATTACTTATATTACAGGATATAATCTTACAGGTTACGTTGTGTACTGGTGTATCAGATTATCTAATTTGAACATTTTGTATAGATAAAATTGGATCCTGGATATAATAATTATAACAAATAATTCATATATCTATATATTAATACGCAGTGGGTCGTCTTCTGGTACATATTTTAGAGTGTTCCCTCCATGTATCGCGATGGTACATATATCGTTATTTTCGTATTACAACGCAGATTTGTCGAATGTGTGTTTCATGGCGATACGTGCAGTGGAACGCAGGTGAGAGTCTGTAACATGTTGCACATATTACATATTGCAAATGAGCTTAAGTGACAGGTATCAAGCCAGAATGACACACGCAACGTAATATACGTCAACCACGTCAAGTAATGATATATTATTATAGTAAATACGTTCGAGAAACGGACAAAAATTGTGTGGCATAATATTGATTGCACAAAAGTTAAGATTAAGTGGATTAAGCTGGCGTCTCAATACATTGGGAGTGAGTATAATAATTGTATGTTCAGCTCATCCGTTCGTGCCAAGCATTTACATTTGTGTATTCGTCGCTAACAGGCGAAACACCAGGATTTTCATAGGTCTTATATATCTAGGTATGAGCTTTTGTCCTAACGTGCTTTATTTTTTGAGAAAGTACAATAAAGATTCAATGTAAATCAGGTGTGATTGTTTGTATTTGACTGCGTATTAATATATAGATGTTGTGGTCGAATTTCGACCATCATGCGATCCTAGTAGCAATAATTCGCTGATAAAACTGGCCGAAATTTAATTGAATTTTATCATTTCTAGGAGCTCGCCGAAATGTGGCCTAGCAGTTACAAAATTTAGACGCCGACTTTCTTGTTTACTTAAATACCACCACACTGTTAGTCCAGAAGGGGAAATTTTGTCTTATTTTCTGAGCGCCATATTGGAAGAAATTGAACGCGCATCTAATTTAAGGGAATAAAGTCAATTTGGAAAGATTTTTCAAGGTAAAATTAAAAATTTGGGTTCTTTCTAATCCTAGTAATACTTTTCCCTAGGGAAATATCATTTGTAAGAAGGCGAGCGCCATTCAAAATTTGGAATCCGATCTACTAGCCACTTCATTCGGCTTTTATATATTTTTTTACATTTACAATTATACTATATTTAAAAAAACAAGGATAATGCTTTTCTTGTTTTGTTTCTTTGTAATATAAGGTAGAAATCCTTAAACCATTTATTAATTTATTTAATCGATTCCTTCTGTGGTTAAAATTTTACCCTTATATACTCTAATACTTTATACTATATGCCTATTTATGTCAACAACAGTCAAAATTCTCATTACTTACTATAATATCATGCAAACAATCGATTGGGCCATATATCGGCTTTTGGTATGAAAGGTTAGGAGTAAAAAGAAATTGCAACATTCACTATTATATTCGCGTTTCGCACGTTCCTAGTGTCAATTTGGATCGATGTCAAAGCTGCACAAAAAGGCTGCTGAGTTTTTCTTGAGAGAAGAAGGAAAAAGGAGATAATTAACATCGCAAAACTACATAGACGAAGGTAACGATTCACATGATGAAACCTGGAATCATAGAGAGTTGTGAAGAAACCCCTCCAAAATAAATATGAAAGTAAAAAATACAATATCAAAACGAAGTACATTCGCAGTAGACTAATTTTTGTTCCCCCAACTGTAGGAAGAACTGTACGAAGGATTGGGTTTCCAGATAGGATTGCAAATACTAGAGACTCTTAGATCCACAAAATAGATACACCCAAATTATGTTTCTTTAAGCAGATATACTCTCTCTATAACATGAATATGACCAATTGCATTTCAGAATTCAGAATTACGGTTAATATCGTGTAAGTACAGAGTGCGAATAAACAACTAGTCCATTATTGTTGGCTGACCAACGCTTTGTACTGATAACGTGTAAACAAAAATAAGTAGATAAAGTTGGAGCTTTATAGTGATAATCCACAAGAAGAAATGCGTAAAATTAAAACGTTATATCAAGAAGAAAGTAATTCCTTGATTATTATTGTCACTAATAACTTGAAAGATATATTCATGCAATAGGTTACAACAATATTAAACACTGCTAAACTATAAACAAATTCGATGAATAATATTTGCATGCAAGACAGTCGCTTGAATTACAAACTAAGTTCGCTTTGCAGTCGCATTCGCCATAACTTGTAAAGCATACACCCATATAGACGTGCTAACATAAACGCGTGCATTAGACACATAACAGCAACTCGATAAATTATAGCTTAATTGCAAACGTGAAGCATTATATCCAACGTGTTTAAACAGCGAGGTTAACACAGTAACAAATGAGAAAGTAGGTACCTTTAAGATGCATGCAAATGACATGTCTACCTTGAGAAATCACCAGATTATCCACACGTTTCAAGACTACCATTAAGGAAAGTTGTCTTAACCTAAAATGACGCCAACGGAGCTTTGAAATCTAATGAAAGTGTTCTTAAACACATACATACATCTTCTTAATATCAAACCCATACGATAAATCAATATGAATTACTAAAGAAATAAACTTCCTACATTCCTGTCTAAATATTTTCAGAAAAGTGTTCCGTTCGTACTAGCTCTCGTTCGTTACTAAAACCATCCAGAAATTGAAACATTTCTTGAGATGACGTGCTAAGATCCCCGAAAGCAAATACTCACATTAGTTCGGCGGTTGTAAACTTCTCGACCGCAACCACAAGAACACTTGATAACGAAGCGGTAGAACTGCGCGACCACTAATAGCTTTCGTGTCAGAAATTGCACGAGTTTCTGATATTGTCACTTTCCAACTGCGCCTACCATAAGCTGAAATATTATTAAGGAGGGCTATTAATTAACTACTAGTATGGAACTGCAATATGTTTACACCCACATTACGCTTAACTGCTTGATTAGCGACGACGGCGTTTCTGCTTCACGCTGATTTCTATCGACTACCTAATTAAAAAATGATTAATGAACGAATAAATTATTCCATGACACTAGCACGTATGTACCATAATGCTTTATTAGGAGTTCCTTCGCCACCAAAATGCAAGATGATATCTTCTATTCGATTTACTCTCCCGTAATTACAGAAAAGAGTCTATAACGTTCACATGATTTGAATTATTTGAAAACTGCAAACAATGGAATAAGAGAATCCATTTTTATATATCTAGTATATTGCATATCTTACTTATCACTAACTTTCTAGAGAATTTGTATAGCGGCACTAGCAAGCGTCAAATAAATTATAACAGTAAATTATACCTATCTCGCCATGCGCTATATGCATTCAGATTCGTGTCTGGTGTTATCTAATGATATATGTGTTTTAAATTTGCGATCGCATGGGGCTAGAAACGTGTTATTTTCCATACGTTTCTACGTAATCCATTTTTACCAAGCTAGCTACCAAAATTTTTTATATTATAATTACTACGTCTCATCAAAATTTTAAAACTTGGTTTTTGATAATGCAACACTACCAGTAAGCCATGTAGGTCAAACACAACTTAAATCCAAGAATAGGTTGTGATTATAAATAGTTACATACTTAATTTAGAAAATTTATCTTGGACTCTAATTTGTGTATAAAGATAATATAGATATGATGATACGAAGAACTGCGAGTAAATCGGATTAAAAAATGTATGTCTGGTTGGTTTACGAAACAAAAACAAAATTTAAGAAGGTTGCTATAAAAGAAAGTAGGAAAGCATATAATAATGGCGTCACTCTTGTTCTTACACACCAATTTGACAGCCACATACATATTTCGAAAACCAAATTATAGTCCTTAATGGAAAAATCAAAAAGAAAAAACCTTATGAGGAAACATTGCACATATGGAACACATGCTTCACTTTCCCAACAGTTACTCTTGAGAATTTTAAGCGTTTTTATGTTAACAATGAATTCGTGACATTAAGCATTAAGATTATCTAATGTGATTGACTTCTCCTTCACCTCTAGTGAAGGCAATAATTAGGTTGTTGAAATATGGAAATATCCCAGTTTTCTAATAAATGTGGGAGCAATTTTAAAGTCTTGTAAAGTTAAAATTTAGCTGTTTTATTTTAGCCATTTCCTTTGTTTTGGGAAAGTTTTATCAGGATTTTAAAAGAGGCAAATCATCCATGAAAGCCAATCAAAGTACCAATAAGTAATTAAACTAGTAGCAACGTTTACAGCGTCCCATTAACAAAAGCGACCAAAGACTAAATATTTCGAAAAGGATATTGCATTGAGAATTTAGTTAATTTGTTTTTTTAAAGTAAATCACACCGGTCTAGCTCGTGGATAAAATATAAAAGCATAAATTATAACAATTTATATTTATAACTTTTTCGAAATATCGAACATAAAATAAAAAAATTACCTATTTTAGTGTATGAATGTATGTGTGTGAATTTTCCGTTGACGGTTCTTCCTGTATCTTTTTCTTCACTTCTTTTCTCGACGCAGCTTATGGATTTCACCCTTTTATCAATTCTTTCTTCTTTTGTATGGTAATACTTCTTTTTCTTACTAATACTTCTACTTAAAACTTTTTATTTTGGAAATATATTTCAGACTTCTTTATTGACTTTTCGAAATTGTCAATTTTCGTGGTTCACCAAACAAACTCTTTTTTTCTCGAAACCAGGATGACACTGTTTTATTTCTCCGTTGTCCATGAATCCATATATCCTTGGTTATTATTTCCAGTAAATTTATGTATGTGAATTTTTGTAATGCATATTTGTTGTCGAAATGTGTAAAAAATGCTAACAAAATTCTTTTTATACATTAAATCATGCTTTTATAAAATATTTAACTCTGGTAACATTTGTTATACTACAATATCCACACAATGATAAGTAAGCAAATGGGGAAAATATTGAACACAATAAGAGATGTTACATCAACATCCGTTAAAACCACTAAATGTAAAGATTGAGGTCCACCTGCAAATAGTAATAAACAAATTTATTGTATGAATCGTAGCGATACATAGGCCAAGAGGGAGAACCTAATAAAACGGAGAGACTCAGCCATAAAGAAGTTACAATCAGTTATACTCAGAGAAAATTAAGCTACGAAGAGTGGAAAAAATAATGGGCAGAACGAATATACAATCTTTCGTCAAATTACTTGGAAAACTCATAATATACTTAAAATTGCATGTGCCTTATATATTTCTTCAATTTGTTCAATAGTAGTATGACAGTTGTACTGTTGTTTAATGTCACTTCTCCTGTCCGGCTATCTAGTTTACACTCAGCTGGAAGAACTGAGTTGAACCTTGTATTATTTCCACTCATTTTTGTCGGAAGTTGGTCAATCCACCACTAACATATTGGAACAAATGGGTCATCAAACTCCAGTGTTCCGCAGAACCCACGTTGAACAGCGCTGAAGTATGTGATGAAATGAACTTATCCGGAATATTTGTGGTAACACACAGTAGGTACTAGAAATACTACGTTCATAAAATAAAGAATGCACGCCTATCGAAATCTACAGCAAACTAAAAGTCATATGCAGCACCAGTAGAACAATCAGCGAAACAAAGCAGCTAGTTGCCCACATCAACCATCGAAGATCATTAAAACACCAATATAAATATCAAAATTCAGTTGTTAGCTATGAGAACAAAACAATAACTAACTTCGAAAAATAAATAATTTTGGCAAATAAAACTTATACTTCCTTAATACTGTGCGATATTGCCAACAATATTTCGCCTAACCAGGATATAGCTATATATACTATTTTTAATAATCCAACAACTTTTTCCTTTCACGCTTGTGACCATAATAAGAGAAGTTTGTGTTCGTCGCAGAAGAATTCAGCAACCCGTATTATTAAACCAGCTGCTGCTTTCTATCGCCGATTTCTTTTTCAGTTTCTAATGAAAACGGTGACACCAGTAAAATGTCCCTCGCAGGACAGAAGGACGAAGGGTGTTCTATTAAATCAAGCCACCGTTATACATACACTGAATACGTCACTGTTACGTAACGCCAAATGCACCTGCTCCACGTTGTTCCGATTAAAAATGAACAGAAGAAGGATTTGTGTGCCCTGTGACATTAAAAGGGAGTCAATATAACTTAAATCCTTAAGGCTATTAAATTTTAAATATAATTTAATCATAATGTAATAGAAATAACTATTTCCTTAGACTCTTTCTGACGCTAACTGTCCCAATTACAACCAGCATTCTAACAACAACATTTCAGGAATACACATTTTTATTCTCTATTCCTGAGCTTAGGAAAGGTCTAAAAGATGTAACTAGTTTTTCAACAGTTTTTAATACATTGAGACTAACTCGAGAAAGACATGGCGGGAAGCTGTACAGCAGGGACCACAAAAAGTGGAATACGATGGGAGCAGATCAAGATCTTATCAAAGAATAGGATAACATGGAAAGAAATGATCAGCTCAACTCTACTCTACAATCTTCCACCTCACGGTAGAAAAACTCAGTATTAAGTAAGTAAGTAAGACTAACTCACTTATGCTTTGTTGTTGTTTATCGATTGCCGATCCGTTTATTTATCTTTATCTTTTTCAGTCGAAAAAACAATGGTCGGATTTCCCTAAATTATAAATAATATAATAAACAAATAATTAACAATACGAGATAAACCTTCTCCGAAATTCACAATTTTAGTAATAAAGCCTATATCGTACAGCAGATTTATACTAATACTAGGATCGCATGATGGTCGAAATTCGACCACAACATCTATATATTAATACGCAGTCAAATACAAACAATCACACCTGATTTACATTGAATCTTTATTGTATTTTCTCAAAAAATAAAGCACGTTATGACAAAAGCTCAGACCTAGATATATGAAACCCATGAAAATCATGGTGTTCTGCTTGGCACGAACGGATGAGCTGAACATACAATTATTTTACTCACTCGCAACGTATTGAGACGCCAACTTAATCCGCTTTTGTGCAATCAATATTATGCCACACAATTTTTGTCCGTTTCTCGAACGTATTTGCTATAGTAATATGTCATTACGTGACGTGGTTGGCGTATATCACGTTGCATGTGTCATTCTGATAACATGACAGATGGCTTGATACCTGTCACTTATGCTCATTTACAATATGTTACAGACTCTCACCTGCGTTCCACTGCACGTATGGCGATGAAACATATATTTACAAATCTGCATTGTAATACGAAAACAACGATATATGTACCATCGCGATACATGGAGGGAACACTCTAAAATATGTACGAGAAGACGACCCAGCGCGTATTAATATATAGATAATAATCCAGCATTATCACTAGCTATTTGAGCAGCAACTAAAATCCATATAATTTCCGATAAAACAAACGGAAGCGGTCAATCTGATTTTTAAAAGAATATCTAGCAGCTAACATGAATTTATTGGAATAAATACCTATTTACTTTGAAGGACACACAACTAATCAAACTAAATCTGACGTTTTTGTTTGCAGCGATTACGCTTATATTTTGCCAAGTATATACACGATTGCCTACAGTTTATTGTATAGTGCTCCAGTAAAGTGTGGAACAAAATTTTGTAAAAAGGTCTATTTTTATTTTAAACTGAGCTTTATTTTTCA
Source organism: Chrysina gloriosa (assembly GCA_038088585.1). Taxonomy (NCBI): domain Eukaryota; kingdom Metazoa; phylum Arthropoda; class Insecta; order Coleoptera; family Scarabaeidae; genus Chrysina; species Chrysina gloriosa. The sequence continues at coordinate 8,089,562 of CM076093.1, forward strand.
ATACAAGTATAAGTTGATGTACAATACAGAAGTGGCGCAAGAGGAAGCGGCCAAAATTCTGAAATGGTCAAATGTACGTCTTTTTCAAAAGCCTTCTCATACTCTACATATGTACATATGTAATCACAGTATAAGAAGCAAGCGCAACTTTCTCGTTTTTTATTGGATGACTTTCTACAATTCCAAAAATTATCTCAACAAAAATGCATGCATAAAGTTTCTTTTTAGTAATTTAGTAATAAGGCACCCAAACCAAGGGCTCAAGAAATTCAATCGCGATGTTTCCATAAACGAGAACAGCATCATAAGTAGATCAGAAACCTGATTATACTGGCCCAAAGTCAACTGTTTTCAACGATAACTTGAAATCAGTTAAATCCACTCACCCTCGAAGCGCTTCGAAGAACATGAAACATGCTCGTTTTCTGGAAAACCAAATGATATTCAACTATGGCTTTAGAAAATCGACGAACTATGAATGTTGATTGGTATAGAACAATTTGTTTACTTGAAGTCATCCCTGAATTAAGAAAAATTGAAAGAAATGGCCGACATTCGCTCAACTCTCGAACAATTCACTATTTGAAGTCGCCGCGCATATTCTCTTGAATCTCCCAACAATTTTCTTTCCAATAACCAGAAGCAAAATATGTCATCAACATTTCTCAACGCCACAAGAGGCTGTAGAGACGCTAAAAACATGTGTTTGATGTACCGACTTCAGAGTGAAATAAATGTTTAGAAAATCATTACTATTGAATAGAAACATACTTTACAAAAGAGACTATTTTGGGAAAACAATATCTCCAACAGAAAGGCTTCTACAAAGATTACAAGAAATCCGTAACCTCCGATTTGTTTACTTGTACGAACATGATCTCGGCATCTATGGGCGTCCTCAAGGCACCAATTAACTACACAGATCTACTTAGCTCCGCTTATTTAGCAAACTTTTGCACATCTACAAGGCTGTCCAATTAGGGCACCTAATTCGATCGTTTTTTAGAGTCGTCCAGATTCTGTAAATTACATATTCTTATAGTTCAGAAATAATATATATATACAAAATATATATGTAAATATATATATAATAAGATAATGTACCCAAATAAAATGGTACCTACCTTATTGTCCAAATTTTAATACCTCGAGATATGTATGTATTTCAACAAATATAATGCACTTTAAGTTAAAACCACTTCAAATATATATACCAGGTCTAGTAGTATGAAACCGGAATTTCCCTATAGATGGTGCCAGCGTTCAGTTTAATCACCATAAGACCCCTGTTACATAGCCATCGTCTTCTTCTAACAGCTGACGAAGAGTGTCAACAAACATTAACCCACGTTCCGTACACTAGTATATTTTTATAACCTCAAACATGTCACGTTTCGAGCCTAATAACTACAATTTGCGGGCAGCATTAATTTTTGTTACCATTTAAAGAAAACTGCTGCAGAATCGCATAGAATGCTTGTCGAAGCATACGGTGAACATGCTCTCGGTAAAACACAGTGCTTCGAGTGGTTCAAAAGATTCGAAAGTGGTGATTTTGAGGTTAGTAACAAAGAACGTGGAAAACCACCAAAAAAGTTTGAAGACAAAGAGTTACAAGCCTTATTGCATGAAGACGATGGTCAAACTCAACAAGAACTCGCGGATCAATTAAATGTATCGCAGAAAGCTATCTGCAATCGTTTAAAAGCTATGGGAAAAATTCAAAAAGTGGGAAAATAGGTTCCGCATGAATTGAACGAAAGACAGCAAGAAAACCGAAGAACCACCTGTGAAATGCTGCTTAACCGGTTCAATAGAAAATCATTTCTCCATCTAATCGTGACAGGTGATGAAAAATGGATTTAGTTTGAAAATCCTAAGCGTCGTAGATCATGGCTGAATCCAACCGAACCATCGACATCCACTGCAAGACCGAATCGCTTTGGAAAGAAGACGATGCTCTGTATTTGGTGGGACCAAAAGGGTGTTATTTATTATGAGCTGCTGAAACCTGGTCAAACCGTCAACACTCAACGCTACCAACAGCAAATGCAAATTAGCAGCAAATTATTTCCCAGACTTTGCTCCATCCAACTATCACTTATTCGCATCGATGGGTCACGCTTTCGCTAACCAACGCTTCAATTCGTACGAGAATGTACAAAAATGGCTTGATAATTGGTTCGCTTCGAAAGAAGAAAAGTTTCTTTGGCAAGGCATCCATAAATTGCCGGAGAGGTGGGAAAAATGTGTACAATCCACTGGAAATTATTTTGAATAAAGTATTTTTATCAGTTTTGAATAACAATCGTTTTATTTTTACAAAAAATTCTGGTTTCACACTACTAGACCTGGTATATATATATACTTTGTCAATGAGGAATGTGAAGAAGTTTTCGAATTTTGACGGGGCTATTTTACGAACGTCACTACCCGTGAAAGCCTTTAAATATATATAAAATTTACTTAACAAAATGCATGTTTGAAGCTTCCAAAATTAGTATAATTGACCCGAGAGCTGTTTCATTTAATTCCATTCATTTAATTTTTTCCTTTTGTAAACCAAAATAGTATTGAGTCAGTATCAAATCATTATCTGACAGAGAAGGAAATTAAATCTGCTTCTGAAGGGACCTCATCCTTCTTTGCCGCAATACGTTAAGTTTAGATAGTAGTTGTGAACGATTCAACAAAAGAAAACAAATTAAAATTTCACATTCCTACCTGACTTGTGAGCAATTCGTTCTTATCTTCTTTTTTCTTTACATACGGCAAAGAACAACATTTAATAAATTCAAAGGCTTGATGTGGAGAATGAAAAAGTAAAAGAAAGAATCCGGTATACTTTCCGACATTTTCAGATTCTTTTCTCATCCCGTCTATTCAGCTTCACTTGTGAAAGAGAATCTTATCAGAATAAACAGCCCCTCACTCAGTAGCATCATCCGCCCCCTTTTAAAAGCACCGACGGCGTTTCAGTTAAGAGACGATAAAGAACCCGCTAGAAGTCTGTATTAAAATCTCCGGATAAGGCTATACAAACGCTGTAGGCACTAAAAATTAAGCACATATTAATTTTGAGTATATATAGAGAGTGAAAATGGGCTGCATATTGTCTTTATAAGGTAAATTTAAACACGCAGGCAGAGATACCGTATATTCAAAAGGATAGATAATTTCTTAATCATACCAATCCATAATTAACAAAAACAAATGTGGCATTTACTTTTCAATAGAACTCTCCTCTTTCTTATGAAATACACATATAGTCTGGTTAATGGATCTGTCTAAAACATATGGCCCAACAATTTCAATTAATGAGAAATACCAATTAACTCAACAAAATGTTTAATAGAGATGTACTTTGATAATAAATTAAAGTAGCAAAAAGACTTTGTTAAAAATAAGAAGCAATTTCTCTGAACATTAAGAAAACAACTTTTGGTGTATGATAGAATAGTTGTTTATTTTATGAAATGTGTTGTAACTTCGCTCACTTCCGATTCTTAATCGAAAACTCGTTTTCAGAAGGATATCTTATGAAGGAGTTATTTATTATTATTAAGATTTCTGCGTAAATTTTTCATTTCGTCGTGTATTATGTCCCGCTTCAATAATACTGGTCAATACATATTTTGCTGTCGGACTTTTTTAACTGCTCTTAACTAATTTTGGTGCGCTGAATCCAAACATATTATCAGATGTTTCTATCAGCTCGTCTTCACAAGATGCGAATACGTATTTGTATTTAGCTAGTCTTATTCCTACATATAAATATTGGTTGCAATACAACCTATAAAAACGCACAAATAAAAATGAAAACAAGTTTATTCTATGAAACAAATATTTGCAAATGTTATTACCCAAAATAAATATTTACAGTAGTTGGTAACTAATTTAAAAACTGAAAGGGTTTGTCTCTTTTAATACTCCAGCAGTAATCAGTCATCATGTGTGTGTCCCATCTGCCCTGGGCCTTCCCTTATTTTGATATGCTGGTGGAATTGTCGCCCTGCTCCTCACAAAAGTCGCCAAGATTTGCAGGAAATCTCTGTAAATGACTGTGGAGGTAGTGAACGTTAATGCTCATATGGCAACCTAGAATTTGAAAGTTCTTAAGCATATCTTCCACTATTTGTTCGTAATTTTCAGTCTCATAATCACCAACAAAATGTTGCACAACTTTAACAATAGAAGACCATGCATTGGACTCAATTTCAGCCATTGATTCTGTTAAGTGTGGGTCTTTTATAAGTTGCCTTATCTGATGTCCATCAAATATTCTTGCTTTTAATTTTTCATAACTGATTGCAGGAAATTGATTTGCCAAGTATTGAAAACAAAGAGCATTTTGATCTAAAGCTTTCACAAATTGTTTCATTAAACCTAGTTTAATGTGCAAGGGAGGTAAAATTATTTTTTCTCGTTCTACTAATGCTTCATTAATAACATTGAGCTTTTCCCTCTACTAGAGCGTCTCTGTTAGGCCAATTTCTTTTTATCCAATGTTGATCTTTCGCTCTACTGTCCCAAAGGATATTTTGTATATCCACATTGCTATCCTAAAATGAAATTTATCATCTTTAGATCAACACATATCAACCACCTATTTGTGTAATAGTTTACTTTTTTCAAAGTAGAGATATTGTTTTATAATTCTCTTTCATCTTTGTGGAATGTCCAATCGAAATACTTCCATATTTGTTTCCATTGTGTAGAAGAAAACACTTCAGGCTTCTTTTGGAGATGTCAATAAAAAGTCGGCAATCAGTTGATGTGTACTTTTATATACTCATTTTTTGTAACAATTATGTCGTTGCAAAAATGTTATCTTCCTGAGAATAAAATAGCAGAAGATCTTTTTCTCTGTTACGGTAATACGTAATTTTTATTTCCGGAAAAAGAGGATATTTTTCATTAAGTACAGAAGCAAGCAACTCCCGAAGACACAAAGATTTAAATCTTTAACAAGGTCATTTAAATTTTTCTGGGTAAACCTTTGTGGATATGTTGAGTCTCCTTCAAAGTCACTATTGTCATATTCACAACAAGATATTTCATCACCATCCTCTGGTAATACATATATTATTACTAAATATTGGAGCTGTTATTTCTTGTGAATGTGGAATAGATCTTCTCGCTGAATCCAAATTGGGATATGTACACTTATGTCCATTATTACGATTAGTACCCTTTATATTGACTAGGCAAATGGGTTCTTGATTCCCTCCACACCATTGGAATCCCAAATGTCAAACACTTCCTTTGGCCTTTTGTCCAATGCCGCAGGTTTTCAAGACATGACTTTCAAGCAACATATAGCGCCCAAGTTTTATCTTAATCTTCTAGATGAACACCAAAGTAGGCCATGTATGCCTTTTTCACAAACTCACAAATTGGTTTTCTACTCTTTCTTAATATGTATTCACCACATATATACCCAAGAACGTCTGGATGATTAACACGACTAGGTCTGCTTGTAGAAGCCATGATTTTAATAACACTAACAAACACATTTGCAAGAAAGCTTAAGTTTAAACTGAATCAAGGGTGGACATGTAGATACCTAATTATTTATGCAGATATTATTGGAAACTAAACCTTAAATACCAATTATATCGCTATTTTCATAAATAATTATGACGTACATTCTTGAAAACTTTTTATTGCATAAACACATTAAATCCGGTATTCTTGGAAACTATTGGGAAGAATTAGGGAAATTTAAGATGATAAATAAACAGTTTCTTACCTAGAAAGATTGGGAAAGTAAAAACAACTGTGAAAATCAACTAGAACTGAAAAGAAGGTCTGCTCAGAAGGTTTATTGTAGCAATATGAATGAAAAGATATGAAATATTTAACTTTTGTCTATCTCAACAACTAGAGCTGATACAAGAAACAGAATGGTATTTTCGGAATCAGAGTTCTTGAAATATGTATGTAAAATCAGCTTTTTTGATGCAGCAATTTTTTTTTTCGGCCTGTGTAATAGGTACACACTAGAGAATAGAAATAATAATCTAATCGTTTTAGCCCAAATGACAAACAACCGTTGAAAATCATTTAATGATATCACAACAATAGAGTCTATTCCAGTGAAGATGACATTTTTACTTATCTTCTTCTAATCTAATGGCACAAGATCTGGCAAATACGTTTAAGCTAGAGATACTTGGAGAAATCAACAGACGTAAAACATTATGACGATTTAACTCAAAATATACACCAATCGTGCGCCAATGAAGAGTAAGTGAGGGCCATGACAGTAGATCTAGGGAAGTCCACTAGAGGTTACTGAAACGTTAATTTCAGATGGCAGTACATAAATATTGATGTGAGTACTGTGAAAAATAGTGTAGAAATCGGACAATCGTTTAAAATCTCTCTTTATTATTAAGGTAAATGCTAATAAAAATCGTTAATATATACATATATGCCTTCTGCATAATCGTCCGCTATGATCTAAAATTATTCCGATCCGAGACGTACTTATACATCCAAAACCCCAAGAAAGCATGGAAGTCCTGCTGTGCATGAAAAAACTAACAGTATCAATTGAACATGGTTTTTAATGATACTATCAATCAAATCCGAAACTACATTCGTATGACAAGCGTTGGAGGTGGATAATTAAGGATAATATATTTTGTTATAAAATTGATAAAAAGCAGAATCCTCACCGAAATATGAAAGACATCATTCAAATATAATATAGCGATATGTACTAAACTTTAATTAATTTTCCGAAAAGATAAATGGATTAGAAGTGACGCACCCCTCGCGCGTTTACATCGAAGTGCCGCTACGTATTTGGTTTTCTCGTTTCATTAGCCTTTTTGTTTAGCTCTCTATTCGTTGGAGTCCCTCGCCGGATAAAGTTCAACATGTCTCAATAACTGGCTTCCCACTTGTTTAGGTGAATTTCTTTGTTTCGAAATAAGGTCGACCCAATTCGAATAGCCGTATTCGCCAGGGACATCGATATTCGCCGCTTGATATCGAAGGTTTCCAGGTGACTGTCCTAATTTACTCTATAGAAAAGTGTTTTCCAAGAATATCGCCACATTGTATGAATCCGCAATTGTTACAGCAATTCTTCAACTGCGCAACGGATTTCGAACGTTGAATAAAAATGATTAGTGGTTGGTTCTAGTATTCATTTTGCATCCGCCCAAGAAAGAAAAATAGGAATAAATTCCTTTCCGAATCTGCATTAACGTCATAATAAATAGCCACACCTCACACTACTGAAAACGAAAGTTCAGAATCTTTAAAACTGTTATGGGAAAAGACTTACGTCAGTGAAACTCGATTCTGCTATATCTCTCTGCATCAACAGTAAAGTTTTCAACATTAAACTTACTCAAAACATAAAAATATGAATGTAATTGATTGTGGAAGCCTGTTACTTCATGATAGTTAATATAAATCATATTGATATACAGAAAAAACTAGTACTTTGGTTTTATATCATTTATTTCATGAAACACAACGCGACTATAGTTTCGACATAGAAAGTTCATTATCGAACTATAACAATGCGCATGAGCAAAATATAAACCTTCAGAAGGAATTAAAAACCATCAAAGTAATCGCAAACAACCGTATAAAGTTCGGTTAATACGGTTGTTGAAAATGCTTGCCTCGAGCTACCAAAACACGTGTCACCTATTTTATTATAAACAATTCTGTGGTGAGGAGTTTACCGATGTGATATTGTGTCAGTAAATTACCCCACAGTCTTTGCAATCACTTTCAATGTCTTTTCATATAATCCATTAAAGAAAACTTTGAACGTTTATTGGTGTATATACAGCTGTATTTTAAACACTGTAGCAATAGCTACAGTGTTTAAAGAAATATCTTAAACAAAATATCAGGACAGTCAATGCACTTTGTAACCCCGCCTATAGCTCGCCAAAATTAAAAACGTACATTGCATGCTATGAAATATAAAGTTACGTAATGACTTCCAAACAAAACACAGCGAATATGGTTGGAAGAATGTAGGATCAATACTTATTTGGCCTGGAGAATTCGCATCAATCATCTCTTCGGCAAAAAATAAGTTCCTACCTCCGATGTCCTACGTGCAATTATTTAAAGATTATCCAGATAGATTACATGCTGTGAAGAAAGTAATATCACTTCGTATTATGGCAGAATTAGGTAAAATTAGAAAAAGAATTGCAGAACATTTCAGTTTCTGTCGACTTACTGTAAATAAGTACAAATATGTATAATTACGCAGGATTTTATGTAGTAGTATATGTATGTTAACTGTTTTGAGGGTTCATTCAACACAATCCATAACTACCAACTCTCGACTTTGTGAGTTAAATTTAAAGATGGAAAAATTCTAAGCTTTCGAATTATTTTAATTCTTCATCGGAGAGTTTTCCCTAAAGACAATAAAAATCATCAGCTACAGCTCCAATCACAGAAAATGACTTACGTGAGAGTTGAGAAAACAGCTTGTCAGCAACTGAACAGGATAATGTTAAGATCACACTAAGCGCAATATAATTAAAAGAATGAAATAAGTTAAAATTTAGATTTAAAAAACAAATTTTACATGTAATTAAATAAAATTGAATGAAAACTTGTTCATTGCACATACTACTCGGGAACCACTAAGTTAATTTCTACGTTGTATCGATGTTTTTGGACATGTTGACCATGTGGACGCCGAGGAACATGTGCTTTATAAGGTTAGAGCAGGAAGTCAAAAAAGAACCGCCTAGTTGGTGCTCCTAAAGTTGCAAAGTAACTAAAGCAATGTAAGAGCGTACAGAGTCTCCCAAAAGAAATAACCTGTAAAACCATGAGAATAGTGTGCAGTGCGAGTGAAACAATTTTGACATTTAGAATCAATACAAGTATGAAAAGTCGAAAGGCAAAGAATAACAATGACAATAAGTAATTGAACTGATTGATACTGTGGCTATCTAGCTACTAAAATCGTGAGTCACTTTTGATACCAGTCTGACATTCAAAAGTCAGTTAGAGAACCACGTAGGGACTAAAGCCAAAGTTGGGGCTGTGTACAGCCTGGGAGCATAGAGCAGAAAATATAACCGCTATTAGCAGGGTAAGCAGACTGCTGACCTATGAATAACTGAGACATTGCCTATTGTAGTATAGTAATACTCGAATGGTTAATTACCATTAGAAAATTGATCTTTTAATACAATTCAATATATCAAAATTTACAGTTAATATTGGGTTATGGTTTACAATTGTCATTCGGTTTATTTTGGGGTTCTATCTGTACCTTTTCGACACCACGCCCACCACCTTTTGAACATTTTAGTACCCTACGGGTGTTAGCTTCTTATTTTAACTCCAGCCAGAGACGTTTAATGGGAGAAACAAATGTCACTAAAAATAAAATTATTAATTGTTATAGAAAGCATCAGTTAATAGACAGAAAAGCATTCTTAACATTCAGACACATACATGCAACACTATTACATTACAAGAATTCATAAAAAATTACTGGAAATAACCAAGAGATTCGCCATTCAATACAGGTTTCTATAACCGCGATATACCTGAATGAACTAGAGTCAAGATGAATTAAAGTTTTCGTTTCGTGGACAACTTAGAAATAAAGCAGTGTAGTCCTGGTTTCCAAAGGAAATGAGAAGTTTGTTTGGTTAACGACGAAGAAAATTGACAAGATAAATAAGTCAACAAATAAGTCAATAAATATATTTGGAAATAAAGGGGTTTTAAGAAGAAGTACCAGTGAATAAAAGAACCTCACCATACCAGAGAAGATAGAATCTAAGATGGGGAAGAATCCATACAAATTAAAGGTGCATCGAAAAATAGAAGTTAAGAGAGGAGATGTAAGAAGAACCATCATTGAAAGAAAAATTACACTCACACACTAGGTAATTGTCTTGATTTTATGTTAAATATTTCTCAAAATTTATGAATATAATTTGTTATAATTTATGCTTTTTTATATCATTAATTAAGAGCTAGGCCGGTGCAATTTTGTTTAAGAAATTTAACTAAATTCTCAGTACACTATATACTCACTCACATATACTCGACCTGGTATCCTTATTCTTAGCAATTAAAGTGCCAACTAAGACGGTAGCATACAGAATTAGAGTCAGCAGACATAACAGAAAGGTTTACATCATGACAGACAACCAAGTTTCTCTGAGAACAATTCAGAACGTCCCAAAACTATCCGAGACTGTTCAGAAATGCAAGCATGTACTAATATGATGGATGGCATGACACAGGGGCATTCACGGAAATGAACTTTCCAGCAGGAGCAGGCAAAGAAGGACTTGTACGGCCCAAACCTACATGTGGAATTCCTTATCAAACCGTAACAGCTGGGAAGAGAAAGTTGCTAAATTAACAGCATATTAAGCATTGTAGGACCGCACCGGGACTGATCCAATCTCGCAGGTTCCTTTGAAATCGTCAGATGACAATGCACGACAATTTCTGGGAATGAGCGGGAATCAAATTGGGAAGGCAGTGGATCTGTTGACAGCACATTGCTGGTTGCGCACCATAGGAATAGTGGAAAATTCTAGCTGCAGGGCCTGTTCTGAGAAAGGCGAAACTTCACGTCCTATACGAATATCAGAGGCTGAGTAGTGTTGGACTTAACCAATTCTGGAGGTCTTCCACATTAACAGAAATGGTTGCACGAGAACAATTCTAGAATTGGGAATAAAAAAATAAAGATATCACATCAACTCCCATTGTTAACTAGCTTTTGAAGTGAATTATACTTTTAATGACATCCGAAACATCAAGAATAAACAAGTGAAAGGAAGAAAAATTAGAGGAAGTACATTAAAGTGCATAAGTATTTAATGCAAATGTAAAACTTATATGGTAACGAATACCATGAAAATAATTCTTTTGATTTCCAATAGTCTAAGTAGTTTCCAGGCGCATTGGCAGAAGAATATATTGACGAGAAGATTCTGATTATTTTCAGATATTTTGTTGTATTCGTTCGTGGTAAATGTGCTTTTCTTCTGTAAGAGTTCCATTTTATATTTAGGGTTTATCCCTTCTTCTTTCACATTTAACTCGGTTAAGAAATAAGCAGGATCTATATCGGCTTTTCTATGAATTTTAATATTTTTTGCTCTCTTGGAAGTGGTTTATCTTCATTCCCTTTCTAAGTTTTTTGTTATCCCTCTGCATATTCTTGATATTTTCATGATATTCTCGTTGATCTTTTCTCATTTCTCTCAACTAATTTCTCACGTTTCTTCATTTCCTTTTACTTCAACCTCAATAAAAATGTAAGTTAACAGATTATACATTGAAGACAAGATGTTAAAACACATTCATTACATTTATTAGTTTTTTTAGAATCATCGAGAAGCTGTCATATATGACTTTCTATAATTTTGAACTATGAAGCTTTAGTACACCAATCTTCTTCTTTCGAAATTACAAAAATATTTTTTATCATTAAATTAACCGAACGGCCAAGAATACATAAATTTTCAGAATTTCAGTCCACGTTGTAGATATACCAATTCCTATTTTAGCACGAAACTTTCCAAACGAATCGATAGTATTAATAAAGAACAGAAGTTCGTAGAGACCAGAGATATGAACTTTTCTTTCATTCTGGCGGCCCATTGTTGAAAGTTTAATTCAGCGAGCTATTCAATCGTAATAAAAAGGTGAAAATAAGATTAAGTTGGCGCATTGTCGGAAGTTAGGGAATCATTTGGCTAAATTGCTTTAATTTCTGTTCTTGTTTTTATATGTAAAGCAGATGTCTGCCATTTCACACTGTGGAAATTCCTATTTAGATGCAAAGTAGTTCGTAGGGAACCAGAACTATCCAGTTTGCACACAATATTGCAGCAATCTTAGTTTCTTAATGCGATTTTCATTGTACGCTACGGTATTACATGCACGGTTTCAATTTAAGCATCCTGATGAATAAGCTTTCGTAAAGTAAGTAAAATATGAATTCATTAAGCTACCAAGTATGAGAAAAGTCATTTCTTTCGGCATTATTCTCGCTTGATTAAAGTTTTTGTGCACAGCAGCTCTTTCCAAATCGTTTAACGTCAAGATTCTCATAAATTTAACCGAAGCAGGTAAACATAGTGTATGTATGTGTATGAATTATTTTTACTTTTTAATATTGTAGCTTTCCATTTGAATACGTATAACAGTAATAATGGTATAAATGTAATATTGTGTGGAAGCACCGATAGGTAATTGTACTTTCTTTTCCCAAAGTTTAAAAAATAATATAGGTTTCAGAGCTCTCCATTACTATATTCTACATAATTAAAACCTTGGCCATATATCTGAAGCACCCACTTAAATACACCCCTTACCTGAATCTCGATAAAGCAATTATATTTGGCCATTACTAATGTATATATAATGAAAATTTACTAAGAAATTCTTGAAATGTAAGCAATTATTGGGTAGTTTTAAGGTATATTCGTGTTAGTTTCTCTTTATTCCTTATTGAGTGAACAGTATCCAAAGCGGTCTCGTGTAGTAAACTTTATTAAACAAGTTTCATTGAATATTGTGTCGTCTATTATGACAAAATGCCTAGAAAACGAGAGTTAGATGTAGTAGAGCGAAGTAAAGTTGTTTTACTGCATTCCCAACGACAATCGCAGACACAAATCGCGAAAATAATGAAGCGATCGCGCTATGCAATACAAATGGCAATAAAACGTTTTAAGGAGACAGGGTCATATGAAAATCGCCCGAAAAGTGGACGAAAACGAATAACAACGCATAGAGAAGATCGATTTTTAACGTGATTATCTCTCAAAAATCGTATGAAATCATCAAAAGATTTATGTGGAGAATTAACCGAGCGACAAGGAACTTGTGTATCTGCCAGAACTGTAATAAGGCGACTAGTAGAGGCAAATTTACATGGTCGTAAAGCTCGCCGCAAGCCTTTATTGACGGAGCAACAGAAAAGACAACGAGTTTTGTGGGCGAAAAAACATAAAAATTGGACAGTGGAGGATTGCTCCAAAATCATATGGTCCGACGAATCCAATATAGAGGTATGATTAATTAATGCGTTTTTGACTTCGTTATTACGGAAATACAATTTAATTGTAAATGTAAATGTCGCTTTGCAAATTTTGAAAAGGCTAACAATTTTGTATATCGTATTCAGATTTTGCCGACGCCTGGGGCACAATTTGTCCGGCGAAGAAAGGGGGAAGCATTTCGGCCAGAGTGTCTTGTGCCTACCGTAAAATACGGCGGGGGTAGCGTCATGACTTGGGGGTGCATGACCGCTAACGGTGTCGGAGAGGTATGCGTATGCGACCGTAGAATGAATAGTGACCGGTATGTCTCTATGCTGGAAGAGGTAATAGAACCGTCCATCGTAAAACTCTTCGATTCCGATGACGAAGAATACATTTTCCAACAAGACAACGCACCCTGCCACAAATCAAAGGATAACTACCTGGTTCTGCGAAAATAAAATACCCGTCTTCGGATGACCTCTGCAGTCGCCGGATTTGTCTCCTATCGAAAACTTGTGGCGCATTTTGAAACAATGTCGCTAAACATGACAACAAAAATAAAACTATACTTAAAAGTAGGATGGCTGAAGAATAGGGAAAGATTTCACCCGCGATATGCAGAAAATTAGTTGCTACGATTCCAAAACGGGTGCAGTTAGTTATTAAATCTCGGGGTGGGGCAATAAATTATTAATATATTATAAATAGTGATTATTAAATTTGTATTTGAAATGTATAAATACCTGTAGTTTGCTTTTTATGTTTCGTAATTTTAGTTTACCTACAAAAATCGAGGGTGCTTCAGACATATGGCCAAGGCTGTAACTCGCAAGAATACATCCATTTTCAAAACTATTATCTTCTCTTGTTCTAAAGAATTCATATTTTTTATAAACTTGACATCGTACATATCAATAATTTACATAAAAGCTTGTTATACAAGTAATAATATGAAAATGGTATTTTTACTCTTGCAGATAAGAAAGGATATTCCACGTTAGCGGGTGTTCGCAAAATATTACAAGCAGTTTATATCGGGCTAATGTATTAAAATAGTTGGATTGTCCATATTTCGGTTTTATAGGTCCGTTCGTACGTGTATGATGAGTTAAAGGAAGCTATTTTCTGGATTAAATGCAAATGATATACGTACTTTACCATATACGCCGAGCGTCACACTATTTAACAACAGTGGAAGATTATCATATATTTTCCACATGAGCAAGGAATATTCTATAATGCTTGACGTTTTAGAGTTAGCAGAAATTTTAGCGTTTACGACTCACTTCCGTTAAACTGCAAACGATCGCGTAAGGAAGTAATTGCGGAGGTCGTAAAAGGAGTTATTATGTAATATTGTGAGTCTCAAAATTCCTACAAGAAATAGATGTATTGTATGTATGTATATTTATATATCCCACGTAAATTACCGTTCTATGATATTGTAATCTTCTGGGTTCTTTCTACCACTATTTTAGATCAACTACAAAAGAGCAAATTCAATTACCAAAATATGTATATTTAAACCAGATTTAAAGCCCTTATCTCTTATTCGAGTTCATATTTAGGAACCTTAGCAAACAATAGTTTATGCATATTCACATATTACCATGAATAAAATTCGTCTGGTCTATTTCCGTTAAAACGAAGACGGAATTTGATAATTGGCAACGATTAGCAAACATGGTGGAAGATTCGGAAAAAGCCTTACGAACTGCAACACAAGGAAAATTAATCTTGAATCTATTCTAAAAGATCATTCCGATAAATAACACAAATTAATCAGAATATTGTACTGAGAATTTAGTTAAGATTCTAATCAAAATAATTTATCTCTAATTTCTTTGGATTCTTCCCCTTCTTAGATTCTATCTTCTGTGGTATGGTAAGGTTCTTTTATTCACTGGTACTTCTTCTTAAAACCCTTTTATTCCAAATATATTTATGGACTTATTTTTTGACTTTACTATCTTGTCAATTTTCTTCTTCGTTAACCAACCAAACTTTTTATTTCTTTTGGAAACCAGGACTACACTGCTTTATTTATAAGTTGTCCACGAAACGAAAACTTTAATTCACCTTTGACTCCAGTTCATCGAGGTATCTCGCTGTTATAGAAACCTGTATTGAATGTCGATGTATGCTTGGTTATTTCCAGTAATTTTTTATGAATTCTTGTAATGAAAAGTGTTGTATATATATATATATATATATGTATCTGTAGGTAACAATGTTTTTTATATATCCATTAATATATGCTTTTTAAAATATTTAACAATTTTATTTCTAGTGACATTTATTTCTCCCACTAAACGTCTCTGGGTGGAGTTAAAATAAGAAGCCAACACCCGTAGGGTAATAAATTGTTCAAAAGGTGGTGGGCGTCGAAAAGGTATAAATAGAACCCCAAAGCTACACCAAATGTGAAATGGAGACCATAACCCCAACATTAACTGTGAATTTGATGTCTTGAATTATAATAAATGATGAATTTTCTAATGGTAATTAACCATTCGAGTATTACTATACTACAATATTCATAATCACAAATTTGTCACTTGAAAGCTGCTTTTAAGAAAATATATTACTTACCAGTAGCGAAACAATTATCCTTGAACAAATAGATACAAATGTATCCTTAAACAATAATTATAACCATGGGGTGAGGATATCGGCGCCATCGCAGCGCTGCAGTGTAGTCTGGTTCAATGTGAGTCTGGCAGTGCTAGTGAGAGAATCGTTCGGACATTCTTTCGTGCTATTTTGGTCGTTTAAAATGGCTGCTGCAATTGAGAATACCAACTGTAAACTGCATGCTGTTATCCGATTTCTGTGTAAAAAGAACATGAAGGCAACACAGATTCATCGTGAACTTTGTTCTGTTTATGATGAAAATATTAGGAATGACAATGCGGTTAGAAGATGGTGCCGTATGTTTCTAGAAGGGCGAACTAATTTCCATAATAAAGAAGTGGAAGACCAATTGTTGTGACGGACGAACTTTTGGGTAATGTCGAAGAGAAAATTCGTGAAAATCGGCAATTTGCTATCACAGTACTGGGCTTCCCCCAAATTTGACGTACAGCTTAGTACAAGGTTGTTAATTCACAGACGGCAGAATTCTATGAAAAGAGCATTACAAAACTGGTTCGTCGCTACGAGAAATGTCTCAATCTTAATAGCAAATATGTAGAAAAATACCTGAAAGTTGTAGTTTTAAGTTGAATACAATAAAAGTCTCTTCATGTATTGATGTTTTCTTTAATAACCAAACGGAACTTACTTTACGAATCGCCCTCCTATTATCTGTTTGACTTTCATTTACATCTTTACATTTTCAGAAATTAAATCTATACATCAAATACTGCCAAATAATTCTCAATAATAATGGAGACTCGATCCGTTATTAAGTGTTAACACATTTCATTCCTTTTCATTTTTGTTGTAAATGTGATTGGAGCTGTTAATAGTAGTAGTAATAATAAAATAATATTGACGGATGGGTTTGGTGTTAATAGAGAAAACAATCAACTTTCTAGCAAATTATTATGCATTAGCAACTGTAAAGTAAGGAACTTTCAATTAATTCAAACTTCGTAATTAAAGTTTAACAAAATATTGCGCGTTTAGACGTGTACATACGAAAATTATGACAACGCGTTTGTAAGTCCCCATAGAAATGTTTCTACAGTTTTGTAGAATAACTTAAAATTAGTTTCAATATGCTTTAGTGATTTTTTGCTAACGCTATGAGATTTAATATAACAATTAAGATAAACCATTCTTTTTATGTCCGTTACGTTGCTTGTATGTAAATCACTTGTAGAATTTTGGATAAGTGATTTTGATTTTGGTTGTTTCATACGCATACTTTTTATTTACACTCTGCGTTTTGCTTCTATTACTTTTTAAGGTTCACTATTACTATAATTTGATTCTTCAACTCAAAATTTTGTTGTTTGGTTATTGACATGTTTCACTGCTGGCAAACAAAGTTTTTAGACAATATACAAAATTTGTTGTGAAATTAAAGTTGTCACATCCATAGTATTAAAAGTAAATCAGTCAGTTAGTAGCCATTACTTCCTCTTGTTAAAAAATAACAGCTAATTTTTTCAATAACTACTATTATTCTTAATTTGGTCCTGGTGACATGGGATGACACATAGGTACGTAATTACGTGGAGTACTTTGACTGCCTCATACCCCATCGTTACTGTACAATAATGCCTCCAATGTGTTAATCATACTTGCTTTTCTTGTTTACAGCAAATATGAAATTAAGTAAAAAAATACATAAAAACAACTATGTACATCTTTGACATACTTTGACAAGAAACCGCACATTCAGGTTTCAATGAAACTGTATAAACTAAAAGAGTACCTTGGTATAAAAACAACACAATCTTTTAACGGCTCAATTCCCCGATTTTCTCCTCCAAATATTTGCAAGATGTTTACATTTTGTACATATCTCGAAAATTATAGATACAGATATCTTTTCATTTTTAAAATATAATTTGAAGTATATTACATAGTCTCCAGAATGACGCAAATTACTCCCCTTGTTTTATAATTTTTTATTTATGTCAAATAATGTCGGTTTTAGGTAGAGGACCGTGCTGTATAACAAATTTAGACAGTTAATAGTAAAGATATTAAAAAACTAATAAACTTTACTTGTCATTGATTGATGTACATACATAATTGTCGTCAAATATATAATATTTATTTAGAAGAATTATTATTATTATATTATTATTATTAATTATTTGGATAACGTTTCAAAGAAATACTATAATATAATCTCATTGATATGGATTAATTATAAATGTTTATTGTAAATATCAATAAACCAAAAATACAGGCATGGTTTTGTCAGGTATACCGTTACCGTTACCGTGAGACGTTACTTACAAAGTTTCAAGTAGCCAACATCGCAATAATTCTTTTGACATTTCATGAACTTGAGTTGCGTGATGCCTTGAAAGATATGATTCAACAAAAAAACATGTTCTCTTTTGAATTTTTAACAGGATTGAAGTTTATTGATAGTGTAAGAGCTAAATTGAAAGATTGTACAACAACCTGTAAAATATTACAGCATCTGTGAATACTGTTATAAGTACAATATCGCTTCTGTTTAGTAGAAGATTTGAAAATAATATGACCTCAAAATCTAATAAAATGGAGAAAAGGGCATTTCTTCCTGAATGCGTAGAGGTTTACAAAACTATAATATCAAAATTGAATTAACAGTTGCGAACCTAAGAAAGTGGTAGAGGCAATTCAAATGATCAGTTTTATAGGTCACGATTTATATACCTACATTTAAAGTTATTAACCTTCCTATACTCACGCATACGGTCTGTGAGACCGATTTATATAGTATAGTATACGTCTTTCATTTTGACGTGAGTATAGGAAGGTTAAGTACAGACCCACCTAAATGTAATAAACGTTAATTCCTCAAAAACTTTTATGAATAAATTCTTGTCTTTTCTTAAATCATTCTTTCATCCGTCTGGTTTTCTTTTTCGCGTTTATCGCAAAAAGTTAAAGCATAAGCGATACAAGTTTGAGAAATATATGAATATAATTATTGTATAAATTAATTAAGTAATAAATTAAGTAATTGTGTTGCGTAGGTTAACCGGTAATAATACTGTAGAATACAATTGCAGAATAATATTGATCGTCTACAAGCGGTTTGAGACTAATTTAACAAAAAGCAAAGTGTAATATCTGTCTTATTTCAAACATTGTGAATGCGGACAGTTTAAATGAAGAAATACTTGCATATGTTATATTATTTGAAGGATTATGTAATGTAACACCAGAGTGTGTGTTAAATCTAGAAAATATTCACATTTAACATTTTTCACTAAAACTATCAAATTTGAAAACGCTCTTCTTAAACTAACTAAAAATAATTCAACTGTATAATTCTTGAATTACAGCAAATTCTAAAATCGTTTAAAATATTCTGACCTTATAATTATAACTGCAGTGTTATTCCCGGAAAGGCATCTACAGCGTATAAAATCTATCTTGGGTGCTTAAGGTCACTGGACGCAGGTAAGCTCCCTACATATTTTACTTCCTATTGCAGATTCAACCTTGGGACCTCGATGAAGATGATTGCAAGGACTGTGGTGTAATTTACTGACACTATATCACATCGGTAAACTTCTCATAATGAAATCGGTGACACGTGTTCGCTAGCTCGAGGCAAGCATTATCACAACCGTTTGGTTCATACGTTTGTGATAATGCTTGCTTCGAGCTAGCGAAACACGTGTCACCGATTTTATTATGAAACAATTGCAGGGTGAGGAATTTACCGATGTGATATAGTGTTACTTGAGACCTCGGAATAGATTTGATAAGCTGTATGCTATTTTAACTCGCCCTAATCAGCTCGAAAAGTACGCGCACTTATTACCTTCATTTAAAATATTTCATATTCTAACTGTTCAATCATAATCACAAAGGCGTAATTTGTGTATCGAAAAAGTGTCAATGTAATTAGCAGAATGCACTCAAAATTAAAGAACTTTTGTGACAGCTACATACTACACTGTAGAAATAAATTTACTGGATTCACGAAAAATTTAGGGAATACACTTCACAAACACACTAAACGGAGACTATCCGGGAATCACTAAACACCTTTAATAAGTTCATTATGATTCAACTTTCCTAATTAGTATCACTGCCAAATGTAGGACTGTTAAACAGGAAATATTGTACAAAATGTTGTTTAATGCGAAATATAATCTACATATATACAATTACGGACATATGTTTTAGGCACCCCTAGGAAACACGAGTATGATAAAACCGATAATGGTTCTTACAAGAGAGCTATTGGATAGATTTTACCTTATCCGTTGATAAGCGAATTTAAAGTAGTATTTACAAGGAAATGAAAGCAGGCAATAAATAACCGCCAACCTGATATTTTTGCTGACTAGTTGCAAGTGCACTAATTGTCAAATATAATTCTTTTGGCGTAAGTAAACACTAGTTAAGTGAAGCATTACGGGGTAAAACAATTTTACTAAAAATGTTCCCGATGTACGGTCTAAAACACAT
The DNA here is from genome assembly GCA_038088585.1 of Chrysina gloriosa. Lineage (NCBI taxonomy): Eukaryota > Metazoa > Arthropoda > Insecta > Coleoptera > Scarabaeidae > Chrysina > Chrysina gloriosa. The sequence goes on from CM076093.1 coordinate 8,109,688, forward strand.
TAATTAAAGGACGTGTTAGTTACCTACGTTTGAATTATTTACTTGTTAGGAAGGTATATCGCGCGGTACAGTATTATCCGAAGTGGAAAGAGGCAAAATTTTGGCCTGGCCCGCCGATAATAATTCGGTGAGCGAAATTGCAAGGAAACTCGGACGAAGCCGACGCGTAATCGCCAATTTTCTTAAGGACACAAAAGGATACGGCAAGAAAACGATTTGGTAGAAAAAGAAAATTGTGCGAAAGAGAGGAGCGAGTAATTGTACGAAAGGCGAGCAATTGGCAGGTCAGTTGTTTCAGTTTAGCCGAAAATTGCTCCACCAGAGTGACTAAAACAACCGTTTGGCGTACCTGGGAAACGCTCTCCAGATATTTACAGAGCTAAAGTGAAGATTGTTCCAAGACTGCTTAAACGGAATAAGATTGCGCGTCTTGAATTTGTTAGGAAAAGTATGGACACCAATTGGTCCCGGTAGATCAAATGAGCATGCCCTAATAAATGCCCCACAAAAAATGGAATTTAGATGGACCGCATGGCCCAAACTTTTATTGTCGCGATTTAAGGAAAAAAACACTCTATTTTTCTAGCGCAACTTTGGGAATGGGTTACTAATGGTCTGGGATGGATAATCAGAGGAAGAAGTGCTCGAAATCCAGTCCACGTCATCTATAATAGCAAATACCGACAACATTGCTGTGTTGCATAGCAATTTAGTATCATTCTTGCAGCAACATCCCGACCAAAACTGAATTTTTTAGCATGACAATGCTCGAATCCACACAAGCACTGAAACTAAGGTTTGGATTATCAGTAATAATATCAATGTTTTGGAGTGGCTAGCGTGCTCCCCAGACCTAAACCCAAATAGAAAATGTATGGGGATTATTGGTTCGTTTATAGCTCTGGCAATCAACACGGCACCATTAACGAGTTGATAGCTACGTTTGCACCTTCAGGGAGAATTTGAGACACTTTATGAAACCTCATTTTTTCAATGCGTAAACAAGTCTTTGAAGTACAGTATTCCTTCTGAGTAATACCGCATCGGGAGAGTTGGCGAGTAACTGCCGCGGTCGAGCTATACCCCCGCCCTAGCCCCGCGTTGTTCTTCGTCGTGTTTTGCTTTGCGCTCCTTCTGAATAGTGCCACAAAAAACAACGGAAAACTAGTGGGTATTACTCAGAAGGAATGATTCCATTCAATGCGTCGACATCCCTACGTATCGATAGCTTACCGATTTCCAGTCTCACGGATAGAGGGAGCCTTTATGCCTGTTTTGGAGCGAAAATTACTATACGTTTTCCGATTAACGTATTATTCGGGGGCTTTCGGTGTAAGACCTTTGTGCAATTCAGACGCTTGCTCCTCGAAGTGTTTTCCTCGAGAGATTATCGTTTGAAATCTCGGCACATTTGTGGATATTATGGAAAAATACTTCTCATTTCCGCTGCCTAATTTTAAGATTGGGTTGCCGAACCGGTGAATAGTGTTGATTGTATTATTAGACCGAATCTTGGTTTCAAGTCATTTGGAGTCATCTTCTTGGAAAACGCTGTCATCTGGTCGACAAATCTGATCTACTGCCGTTCAACTGGACGTATTCCGCCATTCTATCGCATCTGGCCGAGTGCTGGTGTCCTATCTGGGGTGAAGTTGCGTGTGGTCGCTGCGCTACTCGCGTCTTTGAAAGGTTACGACCCCCACCTCACCCCACAGCTCCGAGGGAAGACTCAGCTAAGTCGCAACTGTTTGCCAATTTGTGCCTTATGATTCGCGTAATTTTTTGTTTATTACTGAAAACCTGTCGGGAAGCTTTCTGTTGCGGTTTTAAAATTAAAATGTCTCACTTTCAAGATTGAGTTCAATCTTTAGTAATTAGATACGGTGGCGCTAATGTACAACGTAACATGTGTGCTGGAGGGAAATGTATTCGAGCGAGATGTAGGGGCATGGCACTACTCAATGTGGTATTACTCGGAAAGAGTACTGTAATAAAGTCTAAAGGATACCTAATAAAGTTGTAAATACTAGACTTTCATTTTCTAAGCTCTGAAAAACGAAGAAAGGAGAGTTGGGTTATAAAAATAAAAAGCTTCTGTAGTTAAGTTTCAGCTCTAATTGGACCAAATGTTGGAAATTTCTAGCGAAAACGATTTTAGCATTGAATATACATTTTTTATTATCCGTTAACATTAGAAGGATGGGTTATAAATGTGAAACGCACCTTACTTATCTTTCGGGTTGTCTCTACCACTTTTAGGTCAAAATAGCAGACAAGATTTCAATTTAGCAAATTATATTTTATAGTACCGGCTCCATAAACACCTCGTCAGTGGAATATAATACCTACTGTATAAACAAAAGATTGTTTTTTGCGGCTATCAACATAATAACTAGCAACAAAGGTTTCTTGATGCGCAGAATTTCTAATAAATTTATACATATATTATACTTGTGCACATACATATATATGGGTGCCGTCATCATCCCTATATCAAAAACATTGGTTGAAACATTAACAATTCTGTTCAAGGACTAGGAAAAAAGTGCCGAGAGTAACCTATAATATAATTTGTTAAATTGAAATGTTGTCTATTATTTTGACCTAAAAGTGGTAGAGGCAATCTCAAGGAGATGTCGGTATGCATGTAAAAATACTAAAGTTTCTCTCAAGGTTTTTTCCTCTATGGAATCTATGAAGAGGCTAAATATGCTCCAGGCAGGGTTTCTCGCTTCATTATAGAATTCTGTAAATACTAATAGAATGCTTAAATTAAATCAATAATCGTGGGTGTTAAAGTTGGTATAAAGAAATAAACTTCGAGCACGTTTTTTTCAAAAAATTGTAATGTAACGTCATTAAAATTTTGTATTGTTGAAAAGAGTTTTCTTCAACTGCATGGAATGAGCTTAACATGGAGATGCATTACCATTAAATAAGATCTAAATGATTTACCACTGCGTACTTTTTTTTCTCCTCATAAAAATTACAAGGAAACATCAGCTTATGGTCTATAAACAAATAGTTATGAACGTACATATACATATGTATATACTTATATATATATAGAGAGAGATTAAATCAGATCATGAACAAATCCTGTAGGATCCCTCTTACTCATTTCCAAAAGCAACCAGAGGTTTCATAATTCGTTGAGGGATATTCGATTCAAACGAACTACCTATCTAACCGTTTCTACTCACCACCCCCCGCATTACCCAATCAATCATAGACTAAATTTGGTAGATACCAATGAACATTGTCATTTACAAGAAAGAATAATTAATGAATTTTTCTAATACATGACAGAACACAAAAGAATCTTATCCTGACATCAAGCGGTGGTAGAAAGGCCGATTTCATCCAATCATTATCGATGTTAATAATGCTTACAAATTACGTAGTATGTTATATTACTCCTTTAAGTCAAATTGCAACATCCTCGTTATCTGACTGGAGACCGAATCTTGACTCAAAGCTAAATATTTGGGTTGACAAATACAGAAGCTCCCTATTACGAAGCGGTAGAAACCTTATTTCAAATAGCTGGTTTACGTCAAATACCAGATTTCCAAAACTAGTAGCGAGAGATGACGATCGCCTATTGGTATTGTTGATAACGTCAACATTATACTTACCTTCATCATATTTATTTCCAGAAAGTATTTCTAAATTTTACGAATCGCACTTTGCTTCACTACGATTCAATACTTTCTTATACGTGTTAGACCTGTGCATTCAATCTATAACTTTCCAACCACCTAATTCATAAATATGATAATAGTCAGAAGCCACCTCAAAAAGGTTTACTTTGTCCGTTTCGTAAAAGGCACACTTTAAAACAAGATATTTAGAGCATTAAGGAATAAAATCTAATTTACACCAAATTTGAAGTTTTCTGCTTTGCCGAACAACCGAAATTAGATTTTTGTCTGCGTTAGTTACCCATTCGCGTTCATTATATAAATACCGCATCGCGACGGCTGCCTTGCGAGATGTTTTTGCAAATTACCAAGTCGAAGGAGTAAATTTGACAAGTTTATCCGCATTACCGCTAACATAATGCGGCTACCACCCTTGTTAAAGTTGTTCTCGTATACCCGTCTACGTCTCGGGCAGATTGTATCTTTAGTTAACGATCTGTGACCTCAAATTAAGTGCACGCTCATTAATTCCGTCCGTTATGATAATCGACGTTAGCAAACTCACGAAGAGTAGAGGTTTATTGATTGATGCAGTAAATCAAGTGCTCAACGAAAATCGATTGATCGGTGCGGTTCATTCGTCCTTATAACATTGTATATTAGTTTCATTAAACTCCTTAGCAAAAGTAATTTCTCAAGCAACATTAAGGCGTAAAACCATAAATCGGTGTTTGTTTTAAAAGTAAAATGTTGCACTTTCTAACGATAATAATAAGCACGAAGACGTGTTCCAGACCAATTTACTTTCATCTCAATTTAAAAGTTTTAGTTTTATCTATTTATCGATAGTTCACAACAATATCCCCACCTAGAAATTTAAGAAGCTACAATTCGTTCATCAGAAGTAGAATAAGAGAGAAGAAGAAATAGGAATAATTGTAGGGGAGGTTAATTCACTCTACACTAACTGTACGCTATTGTGCCCTTCTTTGCACAATATTCTTTTGCTGATGACCTAAATATTACACAACTTTTACTAAAGTATCTTAGCAGACACCTGCATAGATGTGCTTCATTACTTTTAGAAGAATATTTGAATTTAATTCCACCAATTAGAGAGCAAATAATACAATCAAAATACGTTTGAAAATATCCGAAAACCAATTCTTATATTTTATTGATTAGGCTTATTTAAACACGGACCTCCACTCTAACAAAGTAGGATATCTATGAAATTAGGTCCTCGAAAAGTTTTCCTATTAGAATTCTTCTAGTAGTTCCGAGTGTCTTTGTATCAAATATTCAGTTGGGTAGTTCATATATTATTTACACACAGAGTAGCATAAGTTAACGCTGAACCACGAAAGAACCATAACGGCATCAGAGAGAAGGCAGAAATAAAAATACTGGAAACTAAGTTTCATGATCAAAGCGATCCTACGTTGCAACCTACGTGACAATGAATAAATAACTAAATTGTATGTATTTATCTATGTATGAACATTTAAAGGCATTTGAAACGTATAAGCGATAACGCGAATTATGAAAATTGACTGATAATTTTAAATTTAGAAATTTTAAGTTACGTATGATAGTATAATAAAGTCGTTAACCTAAGATAGTTTATGGTTACAAAACATTGACTTTCAACAATGATGGACCAAACTGATGGTCTGAGAGAGGAAATCCTGAGAAAATTTTTTGAACGAGTCGATTTGACTTTAAAGATATTTTGAAATATTTTCTGCTCATTTCTGTTTAGTAACTAATTCAGTTTTAGGTCACTCAAAACTTGATTATATATATTTTGTTACATTTTTGCTTCGACGAATTGTTTGTTTCAGATTTATTGATTCAATACTCGACTGAAAGTTGGACCCCGTGTTTGATGAGGTACGGGCTCCCTGACAACTCGATTCTGGCATCTGAGATTTTTCACAGCAGACATTCATCGATTGACAGAGTAATTTTGATTTGTTAATTTTATCAATTGGATCAATCAATGGATTTTTCACTGCTAGAATTATTAGAACTGCCGTGTTTTATTTTGTTCTATATTTCCTGGATGTGCAGCTCTCCATAACTCTTGTGGGATTTGGCAGATGTCGATTGTAGTCCCTCTGATATCGTAGAGCGGTCTCCGTTGGAGATATGCTTTCTATTTTATTTGGTTTGTCTTTCTGCAATTTGTGTCTTGCGTTATATACAACGGCTATCTTCGCATTGGGTGGACACCACTTCGACATCTACTTGAGGTAAACCGACATATTAAAGCTCCATAGTAGCGTTGTATTTATACACAAACCTTGCCCCCTCTCCATCCTCTTCCGTTTGCAACCCAGTGAAAGGACAAAACAAGTAAGTTTTCACAAATAGTAAACGATCGGGTAATGGTCTAGGCAACAGCTAATCTTAGTTTATTCTTCTATCAAGAAGCATTAGCACCAGCAATTCGGTTTACGTTACTATAGATTCTTTGGAGGTCCATTCTTCCGTTTATCTTTCCTCTCATTTACAATAGAAAAATAGATATCTGATTTAGTTTCACGAGTAATTTGGTCATGCAGATAAATTATTTTATAGAAGAGTAACCATTATGTGCTGGTTACTCTTCTATGAAATAATTAATAATTATATATCAACCAATCTCATATTTATTGCACAAAGCAATAACGGTGATATTGATGTGAGAAATCTCGGTGATATATTGATAATCACATAATGGAGCTCCATGTTGAATAACGATGATATCGTGGTTCTGCTGAAGTTTCTTCCAATTCATGAAAATTTACTTGTATACTGTTACATCGGAAAAGTGACATTACTTGTACCCAGATGCGTGCAAACGAGAAAAATCTTCATTATATCTGAGGTTCTGAACGGTGGTTTTAGGAACACAAAGTCTAACAATAAATATCGACAAAACAAGCGCTATAGTAATAAGCAACAAAACAAAAAAGTGGAGATAGCAGTAGACAACTAATAAACAGAGCAAGTAGCTCAGTAAAGATATCTGACTACAATTATTGATAGGAAGAGGAAGGTGGATGATGAAATAAATGAAAGTGTAGGCTGCCAACGGAGTGTACTATGCGATGCAGACAAAATACATAGATCATAGTAAAGTGATAAAGAAAACAAAAATCACTGTGTACAAAGCAATTTTCTTAGTAGAGAGCAGGCACGGGCAAACGCCAGCCCGCGGGTCACATGCGGCCCTCGAGTAAGATTTGTCCGGCCCGTCATTGAATTCTTCTGTTGCATATTAGCATGGCCGCATCAGAAAGAGGTTGCCCATGCCTGGTATAAAGGATGGCTATTAACAAAAGGCAACAAGGAAGTCCACAGGCAATGAAGATGAAATACCATTGGAGTGTACTACTTCTAAGGATGTGAAGAAGCAGGAAAATGCACATAGGAAAAGATCTAGAAGTTAAAGCTGTAAATGAAATATTCTAGGAAAGACAATTTTCATGGTTTGGTATTTGCAAGAATCACAAAAGAAACATAAATGAGGAGAATATGAAAGACTAGACTAGAGATGAAAGATAATTAATAGTAGATCGCGAGAAACAGAAAAAGTTGGAGAAATTTTCTGAAACCTCTGAACCTCGATATATTAGGGTAGCAATAACATCGGATTATTTATGTATGTATCTATGTATGTATGTATGGGGAGTACTCTTCAACAATGGCGACTGTAGCATATGTAAAGAAGAACTAGTGAATAGTCTCAATCTTACACTACCAAATCTTTATCTTTCTTGGATAAAAGTTCAATTTCGGCATACAGTTCGTCGTCTCGTCAGCATCTAGCCATGACGTACATTGTTGACTATTACTATACATAATCCGATTCTCATCACACATGCATATGTATACCACTATTATACTCAAAAACATTTAAGCAAAACAGATAAATTCAAATCTTCAGATAGGACGTAATATCTTTTAGAGTCATTGCGTGAGGAAACGCAAGTTTTTTTATATGTTTTACTCGCAAAGGAAAAGTACTCCTATTCGACCATTTGCACATTTTTCTGTTTCAGTGCACACGGTAAGATGAAATTCACATCTTTTCATACATGTAAACTATATTATTCAATACATTGTTGCTTTTATGACGACTATTTTTAATATGAAAAAAATTATTTTATTCATATGCAACAACTTAATACTTTTTTGAAACAAAGCATATCTTTATGAATCAATAAGCGAATGCACAGGTTATTGAAAAGCATACATGGGGATTAAGATGCAGATATATATATTAAGAAATATGTACTAGTGACTTGTAGGTACATAGGTACACGTATGAAACTTAACGAACTATAAAGGACACAAAAGGATACGTTTCAGAACGTACCATCCAGATTTTTCCTACAAATTTCACAAAACATATTTCTTCTGTCGAACATCAAAGGTATTTCTTACCGTAAGATGCCACATACCCTTTGATTTTATCTTTATGTCAATAGAAACTTTCTTAATGTTATCCACAATACTCGGTCTGATTGAAGTAAAACAATTTGAAATAAAATACCGTTCCCCGATTCAGCTCATACCCAACTGGATATATACATACTTCACATACACACACATAAATTTTTGTACATGAAAGATCAAATATAGTAATAATAGAAACTAGAATTTATTTCATAATTCTAATGATCGATACATGCATAAATTATATTCCGTGGTTTTCTGAGGTTCTGATATTTAAAATTATCTTTCATAGCAAAATAAAGCAGTATACAATTTTATAAAGCTTTCAATTTTGAAGTAAACACAAAAAGTTTTAAATTTAATTTCCCTACATTAAAATCAAAAATCAATCATACACAAGTACAGAAAATTTAAAATTGCGGTAAATGAAATATACTAGAAATGTAAGGTGAATAAAACATAAAAAGGGTTTTAAGGCTTCAGAGCTGAACTATCAATAGAAAGTTCCACAAAGGGGACAATATCGGCGTACTATGAGGAAAAATAATGCAAATGCACAGCTTTTCAAGGCGGGCGTTATTAAAAAGTTTCTGTCGGAAAAAGGTTTCACCTGACCACATTTCACTTCGGATCTAGTTTCGAAATCCATTTATCCAATTCTAATATTTTAAACGTATATTTGCATTTCAATATCTTTTTGTTTAAAAAGCTATTAATGTGCACATACGTTTTGATTTAATATTCGATCATGGTGTCCTACTTACTAAGCTTTCTACTTTCGGATTCAGCCCACCTTTACTTCAGCTGTTACATTTTTATTTGACCGATAGATGCAATTATGTTTTTTACCATGGTTTAAGATCTCGTGAGTTTTGTCCTTCTTCTGAGATCCCGTAAGGTTCCAAGTTAGGACCACTGCTTTACATTTTATTCCTTAACGACCTGCTTGGTTCCTTGAATAGTCATATTTTGGTATACACCGATGGTCTTAAAATCCACAATCCAATAAAGTCTTGGAATGTTGTATTCTGCCTTACACAGAATTTAAATATCCTGTCTCAATGGTGTTCTAATTATGACTTAAAGTTAAATATTGAAAAGTGTTGTTATATGTCTAACCCGCGGAAACTTAACTATCTTAGTTCTACTTACTATGTGAATAATGTTTCCTTAATGAGGGTGGAGAGCTTTCGGGACCTTGGAGTGCTTTTCGATTGCAGATTGAGTTTCTCTAATCACATTTACTTCATTTGCTCTGCGGCCTCGAGCTCCTTGGGCTTCGTTATGCATTGCTGTAAGTTCTTCAGTAACTGAAGACTTTATATTTCAGTCTTGTTGTCAGTAAGTTAGAGTATGCCTCACAAGTTTGGTCTCCACAATATACATACCTAGAGCTCTCAATTGAAAAGAGTTCAGCGGAGGTTTTTGAAGTACCTCTCCTTCAAGATTACAGGAACTTATCCTCAGCGTTGCGTGGACTACACATTACTATTGGAAACTCATGGCCTCTCGTCACTAAGATACCGGCATGATGTGCATGGTGCCCGATTTGTATGGATGGATTCACTGCCCCTGTATCCTTTCGTCCCTTCATTTTATTGCTCCCAGGTTATCCTCTAGCTCCTCTTCTACATTTCTAATTCCTTTTTCTAGAACCAACCTACTTCAGGTTACCACTCTTCAGAATGTGTCGTTTTGCCAACTTCCACTATGATGATATTTTTTTCATTTGCTGTTAACAATGTCTTTTTATTTTTGTAAATATATATATATATATATATACACATTATCTTATAGCATCTCTATAAATGTTAAACGTTGGACAAATAAATAATATTTTGTTATTTATTTGTCCATTTATTTTATAATTATTGTGAAAGTTGTACAAGCCATTTCAGACCTTGCTTTTGCACCTACAATATTTATAACGACAATTATAACTACCAACAGATGACACGCTTAACATACTAATAAACAAAAACCAAACTAAAACAACCAAAGTATAGATAGAAATTCAATAGAATCTAAGGTTCATACATCCAGCAAAACAACAAAATAGTTCATTCAACGCTAACTGCTCGGAACTACATACACCTAGGTACACGCCTTGTTGAAATACAACAGAGGACGTAATAGATTCAACGTCGGATATTGTGCTTTCAACTAATGCGAATGCTAATAAATCAATCAAATGGCAGGCGCTGTGCAAGACTGAATTTAATGAGTATAGCAAACGAGCGCAATGTGATATATGCCACACGTAGTATTAAATTTTACTCTGTGTATACGAAACCCAAAACAAAGAACATTTATTTACATTTCTGTTTTGTTTCAAAAAATATAATAGCAGCTGTAATCTAAAACAAAAGAAAGCGGTACAACATTGGAAATCTATGGTAAACTAATTCTATAATTTTAGTCATACTAGCTGACATAGATGTTATACCGCCTAAAAGAAGTCCTTAGAGTTTTTCGTTTTACTACTTTTTTTTTCAGAAACCAATAACTAATTAAAAGTAACAAATGTTTAAAAAGGTATAGCCGGATAAGCATATGAAAATTGCCCCCACACCGAATAATTACTGTTGGAGCTCAAATTGTTGCCCATTACTGAAAACTGATACTCAGAAATTTTCATACCAAAATTTGCAATTTTGTAATAGCTATGGCAAAAATGTGATTTTCACAATTTTTATATTTACGATCGACTACGGTAACGAAAAAATCTGAAAAAATCAAGTAGCTTTTATAAAACAGTTTCTACAAACATGATTTTTTCAAATTTTTCTTGTGTAAATTAGTTTGAAAAAAGTCATGAAAACTTTTTACAATATTTAACATTGTTAATCACGGTGGACTGCCGTGATAACTTTTGTGTAAGAAGCCTAACTCATTGTGCGTTAGTGTGAATTTTTTCAGAATTTTTGAAAGGTGTCATTTGTTCCAAAAAAATCTCAAATTTTTTTTTTTTTTATGTTTTCTTCTATTTTTCGAATTGTCATCACTGTTTATTAATGTTTATTATGTATACATGTGTTTTTCACTACCATTGCTACAATATCGGTCCTTTCAATCATCGTCACTGTCTTCATTAATGACAAGTACAATTTCATCGTTTACAAACATGTTACTCAAAATTTCAGCTGGTCTGAAAATTTTAGACAGATATCGCCCGTGTGAAAAATAGTAAATTATTGTAGCTACATGGGAACAACAACCACTCGTTCGATTCCCATTAGCGCATTCACAACAGTAACGGCGTATACCAGAAAAACCGATAGAGTTTGAAACATAATCCACGAAGCAAGTGTATGTCTTATTATTAATGTGCCGAGATTTTACTTTAATTTTTATAATATTTTTCTTCAGCTTGGCGCAGCCAAAATGAATATTATTGTCTGAATCTAGGATTTCGGCAAGTTTGAGATAATTGATATGATCCTGTAATAAAATTTTCAAATCTCTCTCAGTCATCTCGGGAAAATCAATTAAATCAGCAGAAGTGAAATCCTGGACTGGAACTTTTCTTCTGCACCAGCGCTGTTCTTCCACTTCTTCGGCTAACGTGTTTTCTGTCACATCTTTGGTACTTATTTGATCCAATATCTTGTTATGTAAGTCCACATCCGACTGGAGACGCTGCCCGAACTTATTTTGTAGGAAACTCGCAATTCGGCAGTATGTTCCACTATTGGGAAGCATCTTGTTATCCACTTAATTATGCAATAGTTTATATTTTTTCCAAGAATGCCGAGAACTGATTCGACAATCCACCTGAGTTTTGTCACTTTTCTAGATTCATTTGAGGCTTGAGTCGATAATTGCTTCTGTTTTCCCTTCATGTCAGGCATAAGTACTATATAACATACGAATAACATCAAAAATGTTATGTTTTTATATGTACTATCGAAATTAGCAAAAAAGAATTGAGATTACAACCAAATTGTGAATATAATACCTTGATTGTCCATGTATTCTTTGACATCTCTAAATCCTCTATCAACGACGCAGAAATCGTTTTTCTTTAGCAAACTTTTAAGGCCATTTGAATCTTGAAGAACATTTTCCATAATTTTCGCATCGTTCTGATTGGCAGAATAAGGACCGAGTGTCTCAATAATGTATCCTGTTGTTGTAACAATGGTGAACGATTTGCAGAGTGACTTTTTTGCCCGGAGTATGATTGTCTTTTATATTCATTGTTCGTGCTCTTTTGATGGTGAACATAAGTTCCATCAAAAATGAGCATAAGTTGATCATTAACATTGAACAATTTTTTTGCAATCGTAGATGTTTCATTTTCGAAAAGTTCTTCTCGAGTGAGAGCTTTGAATCCGAAATGATAGGGCAGTATATCCGTTTCAAAAGCATTCATCACTGCCTTACTGTATTCCGACACTTTTTGTCCATGTTTAAGGCCAAGAATGGAAGCAGTCAGGATATTACTGTTCCCAGTGCGTAATTTGAAAAGAAACACGACAATAGCTTGATTAACATGTCGAACTTGCGAATGTCTAATGCAAGTTATCATATCGCGGAGTTCTATGAGGTTTTCCCAAGTCAAGACAGTGAAAACGCGTAAGCGTCCTTCGGATAAAGTGAAATCGCCTACTTTATCCGTAATACTATTATCACATTGAATTGATAAGTTTTGTAGAAACAACTTTGATTTCTCTGCTTGAAACCATTGAGTAAATGCGAACATTTCGGAGTTCATCGTCATACAGTCTTGAATGAAGACAGTGGCGATGATTGAAAGGACCGATATTGTAGCAATGGTAGTGAAAACACATGTATATATAATAAACATTAATAAACAGTGATGACAATTCGAGAAATAGAAGATACTATTAAAAAAATTTGAGATTTTTTTGCAAAAAATGACTCCTTTCAAAAATTCTGTAAAAATTCACACTAACCACAATGAGTTAGGCTTCTTACACAAAAATTATCACAGCAGTCCACCGTGATTAACAATGTTAAATATTGTAAAAAAATTTCATGATTTTTTTCAAACTAATTTGCACAGGAAAATTTTGAAAAAAATCATGTTTGTAGAAACTGTTTTATAAAAGCTACTTGAATTTTTTCAGATTTTTCGTTACCGTAGTCGATCGTAAATATAAAAATTGTGAAAATCACATTTTTTGCCATAACTATTACAAAATTGAAAATTTTGGTATGAAAATTTCTGAGTATCAGTTTTCAGTCATGAGCAACAATTTGAGCTCTAATAGTAATTATTCGGTGTGGGGGCAATTTTCATATGCTTATCCGGCTATACCCTTTAAAATAATAATATGAAATAGGTTACCTATATTTCACTAACATTCTCTTGAACCACACCGATTATTTACGCGTTCAGTAACATGTAGCAGCGAATTTAAATTTTATGGATGGCATCCCAAGCAATCTGCATTTCATGTCGCGTAACTTTCGAAATCAACGGTAGGTCAGGTAAATTCCTTTGCCTCCTAACCGGTAATGTCCCACACATAACTGTCTGGGAAGGATCCGGAGATTTTAATGGCCAAGGCCAAATGTTGTGGTTCTCTTCAGAACAGTTCAACGTAGATTTTGCGATGTGAGCATCAACATTGTCTTGTTAAAGCAGGGGAGTTTCTAGTATTTGAAGAAATGGAAGAACATAGGACTTCACTGCTTGAATGTACTTATAGCTAGGCGGACGCCTGGCCTCGAATGAAAGCCAAAAGAAATCTACTACCATAAGAAATAGACCTCCATAGCATAACCCTCATACTGCGGTGCACATGTTTTTCGACTAAAAATTGGATGTATCATCTTTTCTAGATCTTCATCTAACTTCTATACAGCTGTTATTAATTTAGTTCAGTAATGATAACTTAAAATAAACTAAATTATATTTCAATACAAATCAAAAATAAAAATACTTCTTGCTTCTGGCGTAATGTGCGTAAAGAGATAGTATATTCCCTTTATTATTTAGAAATAACCATTAACTATAATTAACAAAATTATATACACCCATATAATGTTTATACCCCTCCAGTGCTAAGTAACCGCATGCTGACGACACTGATGACGTGGATCAGTTGCTAAATTAAATCTACTATATTAGGTAGTAGAAAACGAAAAATAAATTATTAACAATGTTAACGTTGTAATTTAATTTAATTGGATTGAATAGAATCCAATAAAAATCTGTTGGTAACACAACGAATACTGTTCTAATCAGTAGCTTCTTCATGTTTACAAATAATAACGCCAGGATTAAAAAAGACCAAAATTTTAAACAAAACCCCGAATTTGATTAGTTAGTTAAGTGTAGGAACACATGTACGTAGTAAAGCAACAAATTATGGTCACGCTTGTCTCTAATAAAGTAAAACACGATTTGGTGAAGTATCGAAAAACCCTACTACATTGTTTCCTTTTTGATTAATGTGCAGTCATCTCTCTAGACAGTACTTCTAGCAAACATAATTTATTAATATTTAAAATGTTCAAGGGAGAGCTCGGTTATGTCGTACATGTCATATTAATCTTGTTTAAGGGTTGTAACGTGGAACACACTTGGGTATTATTTGGCACACAGTGCTGGCGCTTTGGGCGAAATAAAATGAAGATTTATTTGAAATCACTACAAATGACTACAACAAGCTTTCTGTTTTTCTAGGATAATTCTTAAATTGACGCTATTGCAAATTAAATTTTACATCAATTTCATTGAATAAAGTCACCATATACCTTACCTATGAAATATAAATATAGACGTAGGATGTTTGAAGGAAATGAAACATTTAAGATAGGAGCTTATTTTTCTTAGTATTTATTCCAAATTACTTTTCAGTTACATGCTTCAGTTTAATTGTATTGCAGTTATCATATAGCTCAAAAGGAAACATTTGTGTCTTAAAAACAAAATTCATATTATTGAGGAAAGTGAAAAATTTAATACAAGTGCAAGGAAGTTAGTTGAAAAAATTGCATCGAAAGAACACAGGTCAATGATATAATAATTATGTTTGAAGAAAGTGTTAAAAGTAAGTGTTCAAAAAGAAAAAATCCGAAAACGAACGGTCTGGCAATAGACCAAATAGTGTACAGGGTTTTGTAGTCAGGAATAAAAGCCTCCCATTGTTTGGACCATTAATAAAGGAAAAACGTGAGAAGCAGCTATAACTTTAAATCTGGCTGAGTTTAAAGCCTCGAACGGTTGATTATAAAAGTTTTGTCAAAGATATAACATGTTTAAGTCAATTTGTGGCAAATCAGCTGATGTTGATTGAAATACCACTGAAGACTGGAAAGCAAAGCTACCAGTTACATTAAAAGAAGTGAAATCTGTTTATATCTAATTATTAAAGAACGAAGCTACGTTGCTTTAAAAGAGCTTATATCAATAAGTTGACGCTAGAATGGACATCTAATAAAGAAGCGTGGGTGGCAAGAGATATTATGACATCGTGACTACCAAAATTCAACGAAAGCATTAAGTAGAAAGATACTAAATTTTAAGCCTCCAACACTACTTCCCACTGTCAGCCAATGTATCAGGGAATTACCCAAAGCTTTAAGTTAGCCTACACAAAGTTTCTGGTTAAAGGGCTTTTAACATTTACAAATAGAAAAGCATAAGTTTAAGCAGTGTCTGGATTCAAAATATGGTGGGAGTGTGTGCTAAACTTAGAAACACAAAATTTCATATGTATAATGAATAAAATGGAACAGCTTTAGAATTTTTTTCCCATGTATATTGTACAATCTATCCCCATAACAGGACAATAAGTAAATTTCATGTTAGTAATTATAAATATGTCGTGAGAGCAGTCTCTCCAGTGAAAAACTACTCATTAAAATAAACAATTATCGATAATAATCAGTTATGTGTCAGCATGGAAGTCTATAAGTTCGCTAAACCGCTCCATTAGGTCTGTTCGTTTGAATCTCGTGAGTCTGCGCGCTTCGCCCGTTGTGTTAAATAGATCAGTGGTGAGGATGTTAGGATGACTGTCAACTTTGGACTTATAACTTCTTCTATGTCTTTCGATCTCTTCTTTAATTGAGAATATCTGTATATCCTTTGCTATGAGTAAGTTTGGGACGTACCATGGTGCATTCGTTATAATGCGCAAAACTTTATTCTGGGATCTCTCTAGTATCTCCAGGTTGGAGTTGCTGGCCGGCCCCCACAGCTGGATTTCGTAAGTCCAGATCGACTTCAGGATTGTATACCAGTAACTTATTATTCAGCGATGGTTTTGATTGCCTGCCAATGAGCCAATACAACTTTTGCAATTTCATGCCAAGCTGTTTTCAGTTTTTTGTTTATCACTCTTTTGTCCAAATGCAGTCCAAGCTCCTGTGCCTCTTCTGATTGTTTCAGTTGAACATTGTTCAAGTATACTGGTGGGCAGTTATCTCTTCTCGTCGTGAACACAACGTTAACCGATTTTATTTCATCACCCTTAATTTTCGAATTCATTAGCCATTGTTTGATCTTGTTTAAATGTGTATTCAGTTTTTCGATGCTTTTTCTGGATTGATATTTGAGGCTAGAACAGCAGTATCGTCTGCAAATGTGACCACTGCCGTTAGTTTCGTAGTCGGTAGGTCCGCTGTATATATAAAATATAATTATGGTTCCAGCACACTCCCTTGTGGTACCCCGTATTGCATTGCACTAGAAAGTATCTCTTTCATAGATAGAATCTGAGTATTAAATAGTAATTGCACCGTAGAGCCTTTTTAGTTTGTAATACCATCCGACATGCCAGACTTTCTCGAAGGCCTGGCTAATATCTAGAAATGTTGCTGCACAGTATCTTTTATTCTCCAAATCGTTCCTAATTTGTTTGACCACTCTATGGCCTTGTTCTACCGTCTCATGGTTATTGCGAAAGTCGAATTGATGGTGTGGTATCAACTTTCTTTCTGTTAAAAATAGTTTAGGTAGTGTCAAGAGTAGTTTTACAAATAATTTTGAGAGAACTGGTAAAGATCTTGTGGGTCTATAGGATGAAAGCTCGTTTATATTTTTTCCTGGTTCAGGCCGCATGATAATTTCAGATGTTTTCCATTGATTAGGAAAGTTATTCTGGGATAGTATAGCGTTGAATATATGCAGTATTGCAGAGATACTCTTCTTGGTCAATTTTTGTGCGCCAGTCATAAGATCGAATCCGGGAACCTTTTTTGGTGGTATTTCTAAGAAGTCTTCTATATATTTAAGTTCGTTTACCGGTGTTTCTATTTCATGAGGCGCTTTAGGAATGTCACAAATTTTAACAAAATTTGGGGCTCAGATTTTAAAAACAAAGGGTTAAAAAAATAAACAAGATTCAATACTGCAATACTTTTGATTGTATTTTATTTTTACATGTTTTTACATATTATTAATAACTAGTAACTATATTGTGTAGCAAGAATTATTTGTAATGGTCGCTGGCCTGTCTCACTATACTCTCACAAACATTCAGTTACATGAGCTATAACTTAAGAAATAAGCTGAACAATACGTCCCGTGAGGAATCATCAATTTCTAGAATGTCAAATCAGCCTCAAGCTCTCATCAATGGAATGACTCAAGCCCTAATCACTTCCCAGGCTCAAGCACCATCATCAGTACTGAGCGGGAATTTTTCGAAATGCGTATCAGTTGTTTTCGCTGTGGAACGCCAGGATATATACGTTCCCAGTGCCCTAATTGTCGTATTCGTACTTCAGCACATAATACGCCTTCTTCAGCTGTAAATGCTGCCGATGTTTCTAATGCAGATACATCATCCTTAAATGTTCTCATGACAGAAATTTGTTCAGTTGACATGAAATCTAGGCCGATGGTTCAAGTAGAAATCGCAGGAAGACGAGGTCTTGCCTATATCGATTCTGGTGCGAAAAGCACCATCGCAGGAAATTTGTTATACTCTCATTTTTGTGAGCGAAACTTGCCTTACAAGGAAAAACTTGTACAGATAATTCTAGCTGATGGACAATTCCGCCAAGTACATACGAAAATTTTTGAAACCGACGTTGTACTTCAAGGGAAAAGAATCCCTACTACATTCTTAGTGATGCCTGAGCATAAGAATAGCAAACACTGCTTGGAATAGACTTCATTAGCGATGCCGGTATAGTTTTAAACATTCCTAAGTGGCAATGGTTTTTCGAAGAAGATTTTTCGACCAAACTTTGTTTCTTCTCAGAACCTCTAGTGAACAAGGACAATGCTCCCAAGATTCGTCAAGTTCAAATTCCTCTTAAGGATGGTGATGGTCCACACTTGACAACGGAGCAAAAGGGATCAACTGACTGAATTATTGAAGCAGAATATTTCTGTGTTGGAGAAAAGTAAGGAATTAACACTATATGCAGAGCATTCCATACAATTGACGGATGACAATCCTGTTTACCAGCCGCCGTATCGTTTTTCACGTGGTAAGAAAGAAATCCTGCAAAAAGAACTCGATAAATTATTAGATCAATAATCGAGGAATGTGAATCAGCTTATGCCGCTCCAGTAGTTTTGGTACCTAAACCTGATGGATCACCTAGGCTTTGCGTTGATTACAGACGCCTAAATGAGATTACCGTTCCAAGTCAGTATCCTTTACCTAGAGTAGATGATTTACTTCGTTCCACAATGAATGCTGCCTACGTAACTACTTTAGATCTAAGAAGTGGTTATCATCAGATACCGGTCAAGAAAGCAGACCGAGATAAAACTGCTTTTGTAACTCCTTTTGGTACATTCAGGTACAATGCTATGCCTTTTGGGTTACGAACAGCACCTGCAACATTCCAGAGTTTAGCAGATCGCTTTCGCTTTGGCTTACCGCACATTTCCATCTTAACATATTTAGATGATTTGATTATTATGTCTCCAACCTTCGAGAGACATCTTAATGATTTGGAGGATGTCTTTAAGAGACTCCGATTATTCAAGCTTCATGTAAATCGTGCCAAATGTACTTTCTGTGCCGATAGTGTCAAGTAGTGTCACATAGTGAGTAAAGATGGTTTTAGCCCGAGTCCGGATAAAATATCCACCAGTATGAACATGAGAGCCCCTCAAAATGTAAAACAAGTTCTCAGCTTCCTACAGACCTGTTCATGGTTTCGAAGATTTGTTCCAAATTTTGCTGACATTTCTAGAGCATTGAGTAGCCTAACAAGGAAAACTTCTAATTGGAAATGGGGACCCGATCAAGAAAATGCTTTCAATCAACTGAAAAAGTTATTGACTACTGCACCTGTGTTGCGTCAAGCTGACCCAACCAAACCCTTGCCAGTTCCTATGCATTGGGAGCAGCTTTACTCCAGGGGAGAGGGAGCCGAGGAAAGAGCCATAGAATATGCCAGTTGTCTGCTGACTCCTGCGCAAAAGAATTACCATACAACCGAGCGCGAAGCCCTGGCTTTAGTATGGGCATTTTCGAAATTTCGTGGATATATCGAAAGTTCCAAGGTCATAGTGAAGAGTGACCACCAGCCCCTTCGACGGCTGATGTCGTTGAAGTCTCCAACAGGACGTCTTGCTCGATGGGCCCTGGCTTTACAACCTTACGATTTAACGATTGAATATGTACCTGGACGTCAGAATGCCCTGGCTGATACGTTAAGTCGCCCTACGCGACTAGCTCTTTTTATAAACGAAGACTTGTGAAAAAGCTTTTCAGGAAAGTAAAAGGTTACTTCGCGCTAACCCAATGCTGATAAATTACAATCCAAAGTTTCAAATTGTGCTGCTTACAGATGAATTACAATATGGCTTTAATGCCATATAATCAACGTTGTGGAACATCCTGTAATGTTTGCATCTACTACATTCTCTAAAACGAAAACTAACTATGCGCATATTCAGCAAGAAGCTTTAGCGATAATTTTGGCAGTAAAAAGTGCCACAATTACGTATTTGAACGGAAGTTTCCTCTGATTTGTGACCATAAACCATTACCAATTTTGTCAGGCGAAAAATCAAAAATACCAACAGTAGCAGCCGCTAGGTTAACACGCTGGACCTTATCTAATTACAACTAGGAACTCAAATATCGCAAGAGGACCGAAATAGCACATATTGATGCATTATGATGACTTCGATGCGGTGAAAAACATCTTTGGAAATGAAGACGTTCACGACTTAATACATTCCTTTATACCTTTTCAAAAATCTTCTCTACCACTTTTAGGTTAATCAAACGACAGATCTGGAGTTAATAGCTATATTTTCAGAACACTAAAATAACGTTTTCGGGATAACCTTCGTCAGTGAAAATATAATTACATATAGATATGTATATTGGTTTATACATAAGTTTCCTCCACAAACACAATACGTCTTCCACCGGTACTGCTCGCACTTCGGTGCCCAACCTCTCCACTTGCACCACCTACTATGCGTTCCCCAGCACTCTCAGCAATGCTACGCAGATCAAATAGAATAATACAACTACCACAAAAACTAAATTTGTAACTATGTATTACATAGCTTTGTATAAACAGAGAGGAATTGTGTGATACGCAGACCTCCAATGCGCAAATGATATACGAAAAAATGATGTGTAAGATGGATGTTCGCTATAGTCGGTACTGTGGCGGTATTTGAACAAATACAGCAGTAGGCAAGTAACTTGTCTGCGTAATAATGAAAAATCTACGAGTTGTACCAACCGCCTGCAAGACATAACACCATCAATGGAATAAAATGCTACGAATGAATGTTAGCCAAAATCCGAAGTTATTAAACTGAATGGATTATGGTAACAATTAGAATGTGGAAGCAATTAACACCAAGACTCCTCTTTACTATGTCGTATCATCTCCAGACCACTCCAGATAAAAGTTGTTCCTCGGTCGTGTAAGTTTAGGTTTGAGATGTAATGAGCATGCGCAGTATCTGTGCCAGTATCGTATTATCTATGGCCGGTATGTATTGTGAGATGTATGGTATTGCTAATAATAAAAGTATGCACATTTAATAAAGGGATAATATAGACCAATAATAGATACAAAAAAGATTATTTGAATTATTTTTTTATTAGACTTCGATAAATTACCAACTTAACCACATTCCCCAAACGTGTTTGTCAATATTTGCTATCAATATCAGCTTTGAGGTTAGGATATCCAGGAAACAAATATTTTTATTTATATTATACTAAAATACATGGTTCTATTCCAAATTTCATCAAAGGTTTGTTGCAATGTTTAGTACAATTATATGCTTTAAGCTGTGTAAGTAGTATATTTTTAGAGGCCTAAACTTCAGTAGATATATAGCAACAAAAGAAGGAATCACAGACACAATGAAGTATCTAAGTCAAGCAGAAGCCACCAACATCGATTTGGAACTATTCAACGAGTACAAATTCAGTGTGGATCAATTAATGGAATTAGCTGGCCTAAGCTGTGCCCATGCTATTGCAAAATCTTATTCAAAAGAACAGTTAGCCAATAAAAACATAATAGTATGCTGCGGTCCTGGTAATAATGGAGGTGATGGATTAGTGTGTGCCAGGCACCTCAAACTCTTTGGGTATTGCACAGCTGTGTATTACCCAAAGAGAACCGATAAACCCTTATATCACAATCTAACCTATCAATGTCAATTAATGGATATTCCTTTATTAGATGAACTACCAAATGAAGCTGACCATAAGCAATATGGTTTAATAGTAGATGCCTTGTTTGGTTTTAGTTTTAAACCCCCTGTTCGCAGCAATTTTGTACCTGTAATGGATTTCATGAAATGTTCAAAAATACCAGTTATTAGGTGAGTTATCAGTTATTTACAAATAAGTCTGTTACATATTGGACTTCACAGTAGTCATGAAAGAAGGTATTTTAAATCTACTACAGGATTAAAAGAAATTGAAGCGTGTATTCTAAAAATGTAGTTTGAAAATGTTAATTTTGTTTAATTACTGCTTAAATACAAAATCCTTACTTCAGTAGGGATTGTTAAATTGACAGAGAACTTTTTAGTATAGACATACCAAGTGGTTGGGATGTTGAAAAAGGTGAGCCGGAAGAAGGTGGTATAAAGCCAGAGATGTTAATTTCGTTAACAGCTCCTAAATTGTGTGCCAAGCATTTTGATGGAAAATACCACTACTTAGGTGGTAGATTTGTACCTCCAAAGCTAGAACTGAAGTACAACTTATGTTTACCAGAATATCCAGGAACTGAAAGTTGTGTACTTTTAAAGAGAAGTAATGAACTGTAATGAACTATGTAATATTAAATGTTTTCTGATAATAAATTTGTATGTGATGTCTAATATATAACGATATTTCCATTGAATCACTTCAGTAACTAATCAGAGTTTATACCCAATTGAATCCAAATTGTAAAAATGCTGGAGACTCCTCATATACATCAGTATACATACTTGACAATGATGAGAATTAAAAAAGAACATTCTAAATTGCACAAGAACTATGAGTGATTTATACAAAAATGAAATCAAGACAATGATCAATAAACCAATCATATAGGTTTGTTCAGAAATAGAACAGCGCTACAAAGCGTAGTCTATGCAACTGTGGAGTGTTTTATATTCAATTTATGCTGTAGTTTCGTCCTCAGCCTAGCAGATCTTACATGTCGGATTCGTCACCAGTCTAATCCAAGGTACTTTTGTAGCCTTTTGTGTACTTACAAACGAAAGAAACTGGAATATTTTGGTAATGTAATGATAAATGACAAACATAGATTGCACAATTCCAAGATAAAATTGAAGAAAAATAGAAGTGGGAAGACGGATGATTTCAAAAATAAATAACTTGTGGAAGTTGTTTGCAGCAACATCGAGATAATAGCTTTACAACAGAGCAAAGAAAGTTTGTATTGTTATCAGGGATGGATGTAAGACTGCATCACCCATAATTGCCTAAACTTGACAAATTCATTCTGTGTTCCACAGATTTTGGAATAAACGGTAATTGGTAGCATGATCATGCCAATGAAGGGATCCAATTTAAGATTTAATTGTCTTCTTAATTGTATTTTTTTTTTGGCTAAGCAGTTTGTTAATTAATTGTCAAGTACTCTTTGACGTCCTGGACCCCAGAGTAAGGATATTAAGTAATAATAATCGTAATCGTTGACAATTCGATGGCAGTTCAAAATCAATTTGCATTGCCGAAATATGGTGAAATGTGTTCACTGTGGGGAAATGGATACCGTATTGACTAGATTTAAACCTAAATTATATATTTAAAAAACATCCTGATCTAAGAAACTTTATTTAATTTAGATTATTTAACCAACTTGTGTTACTACTCCCATAAATTTCGATATAATATAACCAAGTAAAGCCCAAACTGGCATCAATATCAGCCCGAAAATCATCATTACCAATAATATCAATATTAACAACTCTCCCATAAATAAGAGCGACTTCAAAATTACTTCTGTTCTATCCTTCGTTTGGGCAATTTCCAAAATTTTATCCAGCAAAAATCGTATTAAATACACAAAGCCGTCGAGTAGCGGAAATAAGTTTGCTAGCATAAGTATGATTGTAACGCCAGCATTATAAGCTCTGTGCACCAGTGAAGTGACAAGATTCACGAAAGAACACTGCCTAAAAAGCATAAATTAACCGGTAATTTTATGTTAAATGTTTCGTAAACATACGAATTCTTAGGTAAGCCGTGTCGTTCTAGATAATCTGCCACAGGTTCTCTTAATCGAAGAATAAATCGAGTAAATGTCGTTTGTGGTTCGCCACCAAACTGTCTACTGCTACAATATATGTTATCCATAGGAAGTTTGCTGGCACAAACTGTACCTCCTGTCGATGATCCCTGCACCACACCTTTACTAGCGCAGCCATGAAAAGTATCATTAACACCTTCAGTAAACTTGGAATTAAACTGTTTGTCATTGAATCTAAAATATATACATTACCACGTTCCATTATAAATTTAGTAAGAAGCTATGAAAGGTTTTCATCAATGTCAAAAATAATGTAGATATAAAAAAAGAAAGCTACTCTAATATCAATGACTACTGGCTAAATATAAACCACAGTTGAGAGAACATGTATAATTATATTTATCTCTAAAATAGTAATTATATTTGTAATAAAATCTCCATAATTTACAATGTAAAATATAATATAAAAATTACAACTAATAAATGTTAAGTGACAGACTTCTCTATGATTGTCAAAAATTACTTACATTAAATTTTCGTACTTTAATTTGTATCTTGTTAATGCAGGCAAGGTTTCAACAATAGTAGATGACATTTTGCTAATTTTTTGATAAAATTTTTATCGGAAAAACCATAAAACTCGTAAATATTGATTTTTACCCACAAGTCAAATGAAATTTACATTACAGTAATTCTAGTTTTTCTACTGTTTTGTAGCATTTGGTAAATTACATAGGCTACTTAAAAACAACACTAAATATTGCTATGTAAGACTAGATCACTAAGGTTTTTTCCTAAAAATTTCTCATGGACGAATTTTTCATGTTTGGGTTTGACCTAAAACTAATCATTTAGTATCCTATCACAATAGCAAACTCAAATTTTACCGTTTTTTCATTAAAATTTGTACCGATTTTTATAAACTTTATTGCATCGTTTTCTGCTTTCAGATTGTAATGAAAACAATCGGAAATGACATCGGCCTTATTGCTATACAAAAGTTGTCTTTGTAATTCATGTACCGGATATGTTAAGGTCTTGCTATTATAAGCCACTGTCATTTTTCTCAGTGCATCTCTAAAAAGTTTTAATTCAATGCTACATTAGTTATTGTTATTACATAAGAATATATCTAATATACCTTGAAGTAAGAAAACTAGTAAATAGTTTAAAGTAAACTTTAGCAAAACGATTCTTACCCTCCCCATAACAAATTATTTACTTCATATCAAAATACGTGTTTCACCAAGTTATCATCGTCAATCAAAACAATATGAAGAACGAAAGTATAATGAATTCAGTTAACATAACTCTTAGGGTAGCACTTTTTCTTACGTCAATCGCTCTCGTTCGAGGTTAATTACCTAAGCCTTCCCACATCATTGAAGTGATCATTAATCTGTTGTTACAGGCGTTGTGTAATACCCAAGATTCTAATATTGTTATTAAAGTAATTCTTAAGATCCAAGATCCACGTCGCTCCTCACCAGCTGGATCAGATAGTTCTCGAGCGACAAGTTCTTCAAGTCTTCTTGGAGTTAAACATTGCAAAAGAACGATAGGACTGACCTTATTGTTTGACTAGCTGTCTGAGGAGTGACTTGTTGTAAAGTAATTTAGTTGTCCAACATGAATCTAACATGAATCCCAACAAATCAAGGAATATATCTAGATCTAGATCTTGGTGCCATTGGCGTGTAAAACATGAGCTTGAAGTGGAAGTATTTAGTCAACGTAATTCGGATAAAACGAACTGCAACGCATTTCTGTTCATTAATCTTGAATTTCAATTATTTTAGCTAGTCGCAAAGCGCATCTACAATCCCCTGCAGACTATATCAGGTTTTCATCCCAGTCGGATGTAAATATGGCAGTATCATTCGCATAAATGGCGGTGAAGAGTGCTGGCTCCCATGGAAGGTCAAACAAGAGCTCTTGCCCGAGCAACGATGGTTGTGAAGAAATGATGTCTAACTTGTACAAAGAAGGTTTGATCTAATAGATAAGATCTTAATAAGTCCAGATTAACATTAGTTCTGGAAATCGAACTGCTAATCTTGAATGACGCCTGGAAAATATGGCTGTCTTAACAACTTTGGACAGACCAAGTAGAACACCCAAAGTAGTCAACTATTTTCCTTACATTTTCTCCATTGAGGATGATAACTTGTGGTCGAAATTCATATTTGGAAGTATCCAAATCAGTCTAATGAGGATAAGAAGCGCTCTAACTAAACTCTAAACCTTGATAAATTAATATACCCATTGTAGCTAAGAAAACAATACCTTCTAATGCATGGTAAATGAAGCGAAGCAATTGCAGCTAGAAGACTAGGTAAATTCTTAATAAGAAGACAAGCTTTATACCAGTTCCCTTGCAGTACAGCTATAGATATATCCAATGACTTTTTAACTATGTTTGTTCTAAAAGATACATTACAGCAGTATAGATCGTAGCCTACAAATACAGGATACTAAAATGTTACCTCCATTTACTTTGTAAAGATAAAATTCTACATATTGCACTAATATCCCCCAAGTTAAATATCACATACAAAGACTCAAAAAATGGTCTCTGATCAAAATAGCCACATGTAAAATCTCTAATGGTTATATTTGCATTACCATTAGATTTGTACTTTGAAGAATGCTCACAGTCATCATATAATTTTAATAATCTCTTTAGTGTCTCTTGTAAATGCATATTATTGAGAGCTGGATCAAATTGTTCTATGGGATGCTCACAAAGCCTAAAATATTTTAAAAGTTAAAAATAAGTTTAAATGATTAGATTGATATATACTTATATGCTGAATATGCATAAAACCTAATGATGGGCTGCAATAAGGCAATGTAATATGACTCAGATAATCTTTGGATTACCATATCTTGTCGAACAGCAAGTAATCTATCAGCAATAAAGTCATACACCAGATGCCAAGAAAGTAACTTTGATGAAATGACACTGAAAGATTATAAAATATATTTATGCAAAACCACATAAAAAAGAAACTTACTCGTGCAACAGATAATTAACTGTTTCTACTAATGTATCCGCTGTACGCAAATTTTTAGGTAAAGACATATTGGAACCTGCTGCAGATCTGCTGTACATTTTTACAATTCGAGACTTATTCGTTTTAGGTTTAATTAGGTTTTCTGTACCTGGCAGCATTTCCAGAATGTGTAACATTCGTTCAGATTCCCTTCTAAAATGGTTATGTTAATAATTTTACTGGAATAGATAGTGGAAATTATACAATTTAATTTCGTCTTCTGGACACATAGCTGTGCATGTCCCACGTATTGGGACATCCATTTTAGTATTATTCCTTTTGCTGTCAAGTTATAATCAATGTTTGTGACATTTTAACCAGAGGTTAAAATCAACATCTCTTCACCAGCATTGCATGCACAAATTTCATAAAGCGGAAAATTTAATAATTTCGAAAATGTATTTCCTAACTAATTTGAAAATAAATAAATAAAGGTTATGTTAGCTTTATACTAATTTATGTGGAGCGTATGCAGTACTGCCACGCATAGAACATCAACTTTGCTGCCACAAGGTTATTCGTAAGGGTCTGCATAGGGATTCCATAGAACGTAAATAATTTGGTAAGTATAAATTTTAAAGGAGAAGAACAAGGTAGAAAATGTCAAAAACGTTTCAAACTAACGTTTTGTTTTATTCGTATACGCAATGATTTTTGTCAGCCAAAGCTAGAGTTTTCTAACTGCCTCATTGCCTCTTGCCAAACGTTAAGTACATAATGACGGTTTCTACTAAGTTTTAAATTATTTTTTCTTATTTCCACACTGTTGTCTTCAGAGAAGTTCTCACCCTGAACTCGGCTGTTTCTGACCACCCAAACACAACCCCACTATATATACTACTGTGTTGTAATTTTCTTTTCTGTTTTTTTAGGGCTATAGGCTGCAGTAGAAGACACATCAGATAACGTTTTTGCTTGTGCTTCTTGATTGTTTGAAAGCTGTTAACTTTAATATAGAAGTTGTAAGAAGGATTGTTGCAAGTATTCAGGCTGTACAACTCTGTATCTCTTCAACTTCCCTGCAGATCCATACTACCATGATCTGTGGAAAGTGATTTGCAAGGTAGACTCTTCCTGAAATTAAAAATTCTAGCATGAAGATCATTTTGTAGATTCAGATTTTGTAAATGAGGCGAGAGACCAATTGAAAATTGGGGCAGATCCATATTGCATTATTGGAAGATCTTCCGTTTCCAAATGAGAATCGTAGGGTAAGTACAGACTGCTCTGTTTACTTTACCAGAAAAAGAAGAACCTTCCTGTTCATGCTATAACCCCTAAACATCTACAACTACTTGTGGATGCTTGTAACAAAGTATCTCCTCACATTTACAAAATAATGAGATAATAAGCAATTTTGGGAACGATTTTCAAGACCATAATTGCACACAGCACAGCTCCGATAATTTAATTTTAGAAAAGTGTGTCCCTTTTCAAGTCTATAAATTTTGCAGGCAGTCTCGCAGGATGAAGAGGTTGAAGAACAAATAATTTTGTTTTGTTTATTTATATATTCTCTTTTTGTTATGTTTTTATTGATGGTGCATAATGTATTTATTTCATTTGTCATATTTTACAGAATATTTATTTGTTTTCTATGTTTAATTTATTTTATATTTTTATGATTATGTTTTGTAGAATGTATTTATTGATTTAACAATAAAAACGTTTATTTTATAAAAATGTGTTATCAGTGTGTTATCCAGCCAACAATTAATTAACTCTATCAAACATGTAAATGCATTACGTTTACATGTTTGGTAGAATCAAATTAATTTTGATTTTAAAGTGAGGATAAATATAGATCGAAGAAGTACATAATATGTAATTTCAAAATTTACCGCCATATAATTTAAAATTTAGTGCTTTGGCGTTTATTTTGTCACTCCCCTTCCAGGGAGCGCTGTAATTTCGTTGGCGAGGTTTAACATAGGGGCTTTTATTTCTTATGGTTAGTGTGCTGTTGTTTTAATAGTTCTAAGATTCCCCGGGCTGGTTGAAAGTGGTTGCTGTTAACATCTTTAGGATGCACTAAATATTAACGGAAAAATTTGTCTTTGTCTTTATAATGAAGACACTGGCGCAAAGTGCAAATCAATCTCAGGACGACGATGTGTAAGTATTTACTAACGAATTTCACTTTTAAAGTTTTATCTTCAAACGTTTTATGTTAAAGTAAAATAATTTTAACATTGCCGGAGTCCTCCACATCTACTCAACACCTTCTGGATCGCTCAGGAAAAAATATTGGATTACTAGAACTTAACACTTTGTAAGCTTCCCGTAATCCTTAAATAAATGAATATATAGTACAATATTTATCATTACAGTGACAATTATTCATATGCCTCCGACTCGACGATCGGAGATAGGGTACTTTGGGGAGAACAAGATACTAGTTTGTTACTAGAAAAATATGAAGTGTATATTCCCGAAGTGGGACCTAGGAAAAGGTTTCAGTCTAAGAAACATATGTGGAACCAAGTTGCAAATGATATCTATGCAAAATATAAACTGATTTTAACGGGAACTCAATGTGAAAACAGATATAAAACGATTTGTAAACGTAGGAAGCAATTAATGGATAATGCTTTGAAATCGCATTCAAAGACCACGGAAGAGGAAACACCTACTGATGAGGTACAATTGGAAATAGGCAGGAATGAAGGTAATTTATTCGAGTAGCAATTGATATGTGTCTAGAAAGTAAGTACCATTTTATTATTAATGTCACCAGCCTCAACTGTTGGTCAACAGTTGCAGAATTTTGGTGAAAGCTGGAGGTAGCAGCAAACATGTTGAGGTAGCGCTCTGCACTTTAGTAAGCACAAATATTAAGTTAAAAGCACCATCAAATTTAGCCTCCATAAGACATAGCATGGAATTTGTGATACCAATTGCAAACAATTTGATCTGGTAAATGCACCCAATATTAATTGTTGCATCAATTAGCATACCTTCAACTACTTTTCTAGAAAATTGCCATAATTCAATATCTTTAAATCAGTTTTATGAACCTCCCTAACATTTCCGGAGTTTACTCATAGTTTCTACGCCATAAACTTACTGACAAAACATGTTGGACATACTCAGAGTTGCGACGTTAACGAAAAGAAACAGTACCTACTTTCTCGCTACGTCTCGTATATCAAAATTTCTGCTTTATTAAAAGTTTCCTCCCTTCAGGTCTTCAGATGTATTTTGAAAGATTAGAAGAAACCAATCAGGAACTTCTACAGCAAATCGAACAATGCAATGTCCGTGTCTTTACGATGATTGAACGATTAGAGAAACATCACGTTAGTTGAATATTACTATTACTAATTAAAAACATAATTCCATTAAAACATTTGTTTTTGTAATTTCTTGATGCAGAGTCGTCAACAACAAAAATTCGAGAAATCAATCCTAGAGAGTAAAGACCAATTGAGAACAGATTTTACGATATTGTTTGAAAAACTTGATAAAGTCCACGTAAGCATAGTTTTTTGCGTTTCCATCAAAGAGTCGAATCTGTTTCCCTTTTTAGAATACCATCCAGCAAAACCAGGAGCAGCAACAACACTTGCTTGAAAAATTAATTCCAAATAAAAGCGATGAACACAAAACTGAGATGTCTGCATTGCTAAATGTATTAGATAAGATTCATGTGAGTTAAAGTGGAGTAATTGTGATTTATCGGATTTTAACAATATAATTATCTTGATTAGGATTCACTGAAAAATAACAGCAGGTCGAAGAGGCGAGAAGAGCATGCTTGTGTAATGGTAAATACTTTTTATATTCGTTTTTAGTAAACAATATATAAATTCATATATAGTTATATATATTGAAATCACTTCGTACTTAGATGATGATAAGGCTTCTGAAATAATCAAAGAAGTTAAAATTTGCATCCACCCAATACTTCGTTTAAAATGTTCGAATATTTCTGAAACCGTTCATGATTAAAATTAATCATTTAATAGAAATTGTTTGGTAACCACAAAAGAAAACCCGGTCGAATCGTTTTAAAATAATTCTCCACAAAATTTTGAAAATATTGCTTTATTAACTCAAATGTATACTACTAAAAGCACTTTAAAACTCGCCATAGATCGCAGTACTTTCTTTTTTCAAAGTCCCGTGAACCTTCCTAGGTAACCAGCAGAGCACGGTAATTAGTTCTTCAGGCGTTTCCGAGGTTGAAACGAAAAAACTGAATTTTGAATTCAACTTGATTTGCAGAACACGCGTAGTCATTTCAAGTTGACGCACTGCCAATGATGAAAGTTAGTTTCAACTCATTTCTAACTTGTGATTATTGTGATTTTCAAATACTCATATCCAATCAGTCAATTCCTAATTTTGCTTTCTTTTTTAGATCAGTGGAAATCAAAATAATGCAAAAAGGTACGAATATTTATTTTTATTTTTCTTTAGGACTTTTCGCCTCTCTATAAAGTTCTCTATAAGTTTATTATTAGTCTGGGCAAACAGCGGTAATTGCGAAATAAGTTACGAGAGCCTACATATACACAGAAGTACTCGCATACAGCGTAATAACTAGAGTGGGGAGTCGGCGATGCTGTCGTAACTTATTTCGTAATTGTACGCTGTTATCGCTGTTTGCCCAGACTATTTATTATAAACGTCTTCTGATCTACGGTAAACGACATGTCCTTATACCTGTGAAAACAATCATAACGCTGCTGACGCAAAAAGATTGCGTTAATACTTGCTGTCTATTTATGGTAAAACTCAATATACACAGCTGATAACATCTCGGTAAAGACAGATTGTCAATAACGTATGAAAATCAGAAGAAATTGGTAAAAATTCAAGTAAACAATGAGATATAGAATAACCGCAAAGTAAACAAACTGCATTAGCCAGGGTCAGTAACTTTAAAATCATCAAACTACTTTAGTTTAGGAATTTTCATGTTACCACTACAGGATACTTCAGATTGCTCACTCTGTGTAGTATGTTCAAAAGTGACTGAGATGATAGCATAGGGAACCAAATGCACACTGTTGGTATATGTTCAATACAAATTCCCTAGAATAATTATTTATTACAGTTTTGTCTTATTAATTATTAAAAATGCAGCAATCGACATCAAATTCCAAATTTATTTATTTTTATAAATGTTTATTGTGTTCTACCTGTCGGAGTTGATAATTCTCTTAAAGATTTTTTTTTTGGGCTGGTTGTCATACGATGTTGAATATCATTCAGTGTTTCCGCTGTTCATTTTGTTGGTCTCCCAGAATACTTTCTCTTACAAATGCATTTTTTCTTCAAATTTTCTAACATCATTTTTATGATTAACAAAATTGTGATTATTGAACTCTACATCAGGCAACTGCTGTGCAAATTACTAAATGCAAGACTCCAAGTTATACATTCAATATCCTTTTGCATTTAAATTTGTGGTACAATAATAGGCTATTAGAATAAAGTCATTTCGTTCTGACGTAAACGCCATAATTTTGTGTTGTAGCTAAAATTAAAAGGTAATTTAATCTTTGTAATGAATGGCAAAATTAGGTGTATTATTTTACCTTATCGCACTAGAAAACGTTTAGTACTTCTGAAAGGAACTTATTCCTTTAAATATTCGAATCAAACAAGGCTATAAGAGCGCAATCCAAACCGAAAATTTAAAATACAAACAAACGTGACATTTGTCAGTTATAGATTATTGGGATATTTTCTTTTCTATCAACTTAAATTTTGAATTTTTTACCGTTGATTTGACCTTCATCTCTAACTTTTTTGAACCTACGATATTTGCATAGATGGAGTGAACCATCTCAAGTGTTATAAATTGTAAGTTGGCAGCATTGTAAGTATTGATGATAAACTTCGATTTCTTTTGAGAAAAACCGATCTCTGTATCGAAATGGCTAATAAAATTATAAATAAATTACACAAATGTTACAAACGATGTCTCAAGTTTTTTAGGCAATCTGTATTATATATTCGAATCTACTGCCAACCTAAATTTGGTCGTCACACTTGAGATGGGTCACTCTGTATTTTATTCGCTCGTAACTACTCGTTTGAAGCGCAGCGTGCAAAAACAATTGTATTTTTATTTCAATTACAAAATATCTTCCTGACACTTATTATTATTAAAGTTGGCACTGCGAGCGTTTAGCCAGTAGCGCCTGCAATTGATGTAGCAGATGTTTGCCATCAGTCGATTGTTATCTGTTTGTTTGTTTTGTTTTATCAATTTTTTGGTTGTAGGATTCTATTTATTATATTAGGAGTTTCGTGCGCTTCAGTTTAAAAATCTCCCAATTAGGAACGTCGAAAAGGCTACCATCGGTTTCCAAAATAATCAATTTTATCGCCAAATTTCCAGATTTAATGCATGATGGAGCTAAAATAATTTGTTAAGTTTGTGAAAAACCTATTCTGTTTCGGAATAAATTTGAATGTAAGAGACACGTGAGTTGTGCACAGCACAAAAGGAAAAAGAAGGGCTTTGCATTGGATAGCCAATTTATATCTGATTTAGTATTAACACTGATTCAGTGTAATGTACCATTTAATTTATTAGATAATGAAGCATTTGGTCTTTCTGGAAAGAAAACTCGAAGTAAAAATTGGAACATCGTTCGCGATAAAATTGAAAACAGCATTAAATCAGAACTGAAAAATAAGAAAGTTTGGTTATGTGTAGACGAATCGACTGATTGTCCAGAAAATTCAATCCTTAACGTCATACTACGTACAATGGAACCGCTAAAACCGTCAGTTTCATTTTTACTGGCTAGTAAATGACCAGAACAATGTACTGCCAAAGTAATCGCAAAGGAAGTGCTAAATACGATAAAAAAATTTCAGATTTCAAGAACCCAATTCATAATGTTTATGACTGACAGTAGCGCTAACATGCTCTCTGTAGACCGGTTTCTACGAAACTGTGCTAACTTATTGTACATTACATGCAATATACATGCTTTACACCTCGTAGCAGACACTATTGAAGCATGTTATCCAGAAGTGGATGGTCTGATTGTGCTTACGGAAGCTGTATTTTTCAAATCCCCAAAACGTATTGGCGAATTTTGCGAGCAATGCCCCAATATCTCTGAACCTCCACAGCTGAGTCTTACATGCTGGGGGCGTTTTATTACTTTCACCATTTCCAATAAGTTAAGTCTGTAGTTGCACAATTTGATCCCAACGAAGCAATCGCTATGGAGGAAAGTCAAAACAAATTCGAAGATGGTCGAGTTGCAGCAGATTTAGAAATTATTCATAATAATTACAATGGACTACTACGAAGCACTTCAGAAATTACAAAATTCTTCGTTGTCATTAAAGGAGTCAATGCAGATACCAGACACTGTACACGCACAGCTACAATCAGTCAGAGATGCAAGAGCTATTCCTGTTATTGCTAAAGTAAATACGGTGTTAACGAAAGATTCAGATTTTACCAGATTAAAACAAATTTTTCGTGATAATGAGTCTAGAGATCCGTTAATTAGGTACAAGGATTATTTTAATTATGCGAATATTACATCGGTAGATGTTGAACGGTCGCTTTCTGCTTATAAGGACATTTATTCGTCACAGCGAACACGGTTGCATGTAGAACTTGTGGAGACACATCTGATGCTGCAAATATTTAACCAATCTTCTACTTCCACTTCTACTTTTACTTCTACTTTACTTTGTGCATCTGCACACTGAAAATGCTATGTAAAAGGGTAAGTGATTACATTTATTACCTACCACACCCCTTACAATTCCTTGAAGCATACTCTACCGCCCGAATACTCGCTGTAATTATTATCCGCCTAAATTGTACTGAAAAGACGGAAAAGGATATCTTATCTATAAAACTTCTAAATCAATTTCACTTTCCAATTGTTGAAGGGAACTTTATATAAAGGTGAAAGGATCGGCCCTAATTCTATAAGAATTTATAACTTATATATTTTTCGTAAAATAAATAGTGGTTTATTTATAGATAGTGGTTCTAATTTATAAATAGTGGTTGTACCACTACTAGGTCAATTAAATGACAATAATTAAAGTATAATTTCAGAACGTTATACAATGTTGTAAGATTAGTATAAAAGGTCACGAAAAATATACAAGTTTCATAAACACACATTGTTGAAAAATTCATGTATATATATAAATAAAGCCAAAAAATATATGTCACAGGTCTCGATCCAGATCCAGAAGTCGTTCAAGATCGCACAGGAAAAGTTCTAAAAGCAGAAATTCGCAGAGTCCACCCAAGAAAAGGCGTTACTCCCCAAATACCAGATCTCGTTCATCTTCGAAACATAACTACAGAAGCCCGGTTTCTCAGTCTTCCAGGCGTTCCGGATCCGACGATAGACACAGCTCAGAAACGCGTCCGTCGCAAGACGCAAGAAACAGCCAATACTCTCCACATTCGTCCAGACCGCCTATATATAATAGATCGCCTAGGCGTTCGAATTATTATCGATCTTGTGAAGATAGGTCTTGTAAGCAACACGATAAGTGTAGATAAAGCGAAATTTGTCTTCGTGAATTGGATTGTTTCCATCCCAGATTGTTTTCGAGGTAAGTTAAAGGTGTCGTCACATACGTCAGGATTAAAATACTTTATCTGGACGATGGATCATTCTTTATGTGTGCCACCTAATATACTTATTGAGTAATTGAATTTAAAACGTACACGTAACACAAGAGCGTAGCGCTCGTACAATCTCTGCACCGACTTCTTTCAGGAAAAGCAGGGTATATTGCGTTACCCCCAAATCCTTGCCGTACTCTACGCGTTGTAATTTTGAAATTAGTACCTATTGGAAGTTCTAGGTAAGCAGAACGTTTGTGAAATGAATATTTCGTTCATCAAGCGATTAGAAGCAGTTTTCTTGTACACACACCCGAAAGGCCGGCGAATATATTTCCTAGCAACGGCATGTGTTAAGAAATAAGTTGCAAAGTATCAAACACAAAATAATGGTGGGCAATCTACCAAGGTGTAGGGACGAAGCGAGCAACGCTCAGTCGTTGAAGATGAAATTGAACTTATTTAAACGAAATCCCGCCTTAACGGTCAAGGAAGCTCAACAACAACGACGACGACAAGCAATTTCAATATTAGTGTAATCACGATACGTTGCTGATTGGACGAAAACGATGTTCAGTTGCCAAGTATAAAATTAATACTTTTCCTATCGGAACGTCATATTCAAAAACGTCGGCGCTAGGCACACGAGCATCTCAACCGGGAGTGAGATAATATTATTTTTACACATGAATCGCCGTTCTTGAAATTAGTTCGTCAAAAGAAAGTACGGGCATTTGGTGCTAGAAAAATGTTACAAAGAACCGTGAAACGCCAAAGTAAAGATAGACGTCTGGGATTGCATTAGTCGTTCAAAACCGAATGAAGTTTTGAACAATTACACATCTTCACCAGTAATTTAAGCGCAAAAGGATAGCAAAAATGGCGGCCATTGTCCATGCAAAAAGAAACTAGCGAACGAGAGCTTGCTCTGTCGAAATAATAATGGTAGCTGAACACTTTGTTAATTATAAACGTATCAGTTCTTCATCTGTTTTATAAATTTAAAAATGCTTTTGGAGGTTTTGTTCATTATATGTAATTCGCAATACGCTCTTGTGTTACTTAGTAATTCAACTTCACGCCACCATCATTCATTTATAAGTATTTCAATTCGTCATTTTATAGATCTCTTTATTTTTTTTTTTTTTTTTTTTGAAATTGCTTTGCTATGAACGATATTTTGTGATATTTATTATTATTTCTTGTTTTCATTTCCTTTAGGTACCACTTAACGGTATAGGAATGTAAAGAAGTATTTTAGTTTAGAAAAATGTTATGTACCTATTGTTTATTATATGTATATTCATACGCCATACCTAACCGATACCTAACCATGTGTATATTGTTTTTGTTAAATACAACTTGAATTATTTTTTTAAACAGTTATTAAATTTAAGAATAAATACATCAATGCTGAACAATAAAACGATCAAAAATTTAAAATCCTCATTATCTTCCCGAAAAGTTTCCCTTCTGAAGAGGTTAATTATGTAAGTGGCATTACTATAATTTAAATTTAGCGCCCTTTGATTATCTACGGTTAAATCGGAAATTTAGTGTGTAGAGGTTGATCCGACGCTGAAAGGCATAAGGATTGACGAGAAGAAGAACAGGTTGGTGATAATAGGAGCGGAGAAAGAATGGATGCAATGTAATGGTGTTAGAGAATAAACCCTTATTGTTGTTCTCTGGTTGTTCTATGAGTTTTCTTAGAAAAAGTCTTAAAATTCGTCCGGTCAACTGACAAATGTAAACATCAGCTTAATTCTTACAATTATAAGTAATGATTAAAGTTCTACAAAGGAGTGCATGATAAATTAATTATCATTAGTGTAAATCGAACTGATGCTGTCCTTCGACCGCTTGTCCCCACTTACGTGCAAGAAAATTTGGAGGAGTGGTAGCGTCAATCCGGTTTACACATGCACTCGTTTGTCGAACCTTAGTAATGACTATATCCCTTCAGTTTCTAATTACACCCCAAGAGGGAAAGTAAGATATTTGGTTTTTAAAGTTGGTCAGCCCCCTTTTTCAGTGCTTAGTTTATTACAGTGTACTCTCACTCGATTTTAGATCTTTTTGTTTGTTTCTTATCTATAAATTTGGTCTTGCTCTGCATTGCAGTTATTAGCTTCAAATCACCAATTTGTCCTGCTACCCATTGTTTGTTTCTTAATTATAGTGATATTTTGATTATTCTTTAGTAAATTTCGGTAGACACAGTTTCTTATAGGTTTTGATCGCTATCACAGAATAGACAGAAACGGAGGCGTATCGGCAGCTTTGATGTTCATGTGGTCGATTTGAATGTCCTCGAAATAGCTCAGAAGTTAACTAACGACATTTTGAAAATACGAAAGGTCCACATGTGTTCGTATTAATTGAAAAATATTAGAGTTTTGGATATGTTAAAAGAATAGTATTTGCTAAAACGTTAAATCAGTGATACACAACAATAACCCTATATTTTAATTTTAATATACACACACCATCCCAGAATAATAACATTAATGAAGGTAGCAAAATATAACACTTTCGTCGTATTTAAAACATGGTTCCCGGCCATACGCATACAGAATTTACCACAAGATTTTCTAACTTTGTCGCTTGTGTCTATCTGTGTCACTATTGTTATTTTTTATCCACGTTTCCATCGTAATGTTGTTTCTCTTATTAACCCTGGCGCATGGCGCTCTTCACAACCTGCAGACGGAAGTATCTGGAAGTAATAAACGGGAGGGGACGGCATAATCAGTGTTGCTAGAACCGAATCACTAAATTCCGCTGCTAAACCTTTGAAATTCTGCTACCGACTGTTAGCAGAACCAAAATATTCCCCTACTGACAATTTTGTCACATTTTACCTGTTAATTCTTGCCAAGGTGATTAATGTCTTACGGCCAAGGTCATTATCTCTACTAGTTCAAAACCACACCTGCTGGAGGGCGCTTATGTCACAAGCAATTTAAGTTGGGTTATGTTATTATATTTGAATAACAGAATGTCAATAAATTTGAGTTGTTAGTGTCATTATGGTGTCATTCATTGTCACGATTATCACTTACAATTGGATTGGCAAATTTAGCTTTCAATTAAGAAAAATTGTATTATTTCTTTATAAATGGTAAAGGTACCGTGACCAAGAGGGGCGTATGTTGTAATAGTAAATGTATGAACTTGTATGTACATGTTACTTTTTTAAAGGTATACAATATAGTGAGGTAACACCATTAAAAGGATATATTTCTGGTTTTGTTACAAAAAAAAAAATTGTAGGTTTAACTCATAAAAAAATTAATCAAATTCAGATAGGATAGCCAACAATAGAACGACCGGTTTTGCACTATGATCGGTTCAATTTTTGTATTTTTATGTGTAAATAAATTGTTATTCTTCTTAAAATGTTTTATTGACTAGTATTTAAACGTAATAACTTCTTTAAATTAAATTTTCTCCATCTGCTCCAGTCTTTTACTATCTCTTTAGTCTCACTCCCATTGAAGGAGCTGATCCTGTTCCTAAGCGTATTAAATAAATAAATAAAACAAACAAGAGGAAGCACAATAGATCAACGTGGTCGCAGTGCAAAGGGCCATTTTGGGCCAGACCCCACCTCATTACAATACAATACAATACAATACAATCTCTTTAGTTGAGTAATTGAGTACAAGTTCCATGTCACAACCAATTTTATAGATACTCGGCCACTGTTCCAAATTTGTTTTATCTTTCGGGTTACCTAAGAGTTCTTTAAAACGTTATTAGATGTCGAGCACGCTTTCATGTTTCGTTTTGTTTCTTTAGAATATTACTAATACGGTAGTTTAATGAAATTCCTTTTACCTCGTGGTAGTGAAACACATGTTTCCGAATTTATTATTGAACAGTTCTAAGAATTGCTTTAGAACTCCCAAATCTTTTATATCAGATTTAGAGCTTAAATAATGTCTTTTCAAGAAATCAGTTTTTCGCTAATTATTTGAGAAAGCAAAAACATCTACATAAAGAGTCACAACTGTTAAAGACTTATTATTATTCCTTTTTATAAATAGACAAAATTTTACTTTTTATATTCAATATTAAGCAAGACTTACATGCCCTTATTTAACTTTAAAACCTTATTTTTGTCCCTATTTTAACAAGTTGTGGCCTCAGACTCAGACCTTCCTGTAACAACAATCAGTAAACAACTGATTATTTGTTCCGACACATACACTCCTAACCGAGAATACGTATCTGAACCAGTAACTCGAGGCTCTTTCTTTTTACACTGGTGGTCGAAATATATTTTTGAATTGGTGTCGTAAGACCAACATTTTAACTGGACGCACTCTGACATTTTCTTAACATTTTTATAAATTTTTCGCGATATAGCTACAAATAAAATAGTGAGAGCGATTTGAAATTTGGCCCGAAATGAAAATCTCGATCTTGAATGGAATTTTTCGAAGTAAGAATCTCGAGAACGGTAAAAGATACATCGCTCAGGATGGAAGATTTGGATTCCACGGACCAAAATCTATCGGATAGGCATATTTTAACCACGATTCGACACAAAAAATTATTTGTCCAAAAAAATTTCTACCTCAAAGCATAAAAACTTTGTCGGTTTTTCTACTTTGAAGTTAGAAAAATTTCTTACCTAATTTAACCATAATTTCGCTCTAACGCAAAAATTATTAGAGATAGCTCGTTTATATAGCTATAAATAAAGTAGTGAGAGCAATTTGAAATTTGGCCCGAAATGAAAATCTCGATTTTGAACGCTGTTCGACAAGAAATTCATGTTCGAGTTTCGAAGTTAATTTGCGCCAGAATATGTTGAAGGAGACCGACAATTACGTAGAACATATCGGTTCGAACGTAAAACGCATAGGTTTCGAGAAAACGCCATCCGAATTTCAGTCAAAACACGTAAATAGACGAAATATAGGGCGGAAATGGGAAAACTTCAAGCGATCGTAGCGCCTAAACTATCGGCGA
The DNA here is from genome assembly GCA_038088585.1 of Chrysina gloriosa. Lineage (NCBI taxonomy): Eukaryota > Metazoa > Arthropoda > Insecta > Coleoptera > Scarabaeidae > Chrysina > Chrysina gloriosa. The sequence continues at coordinate 8,150,037 of CM076093.1, forward strand.
TAGAAAACCGATCTGGGGTTGATTTTGAATCAGAAAAGTGCATAGCCGGGGGTGCAATTTTTTTGCGTTGCTATGCATCCCTCGCATCTCCGGCACGGATCAGCCCTGCCTACAATGTATACCAAAGCTGAAAAGCAAACCCTCCTTTTTCAGTTACCCAAGCAATACAAACAAATGTGCAGTAAATCAAAACCAGTATTAGTATTAGATATACATATTATAACAGGCAAGTGCCTTAATATTGGTGGAAATTATGTTGAAAAGTAGATTAAAATACAGGCTTTCTTATAAAAATAAAATTGCATTAGTGTTCTTTTTATAACAAAATGGTACTTACTTTAAAAACATGCCTCATGCTTATAATTTACTCATCAAAATTATAAAATATTAGAGGAAAACATAACACAACATGAAACAATTTAAATTTAAAACAAACAGAATAGTCACTTACTTGAAAGCTATTTATTGAATATATATATATATATATATATATATATATATATATATATATTGCCTTGATGATTAAAATGTATATATTACATCAATAAAATTAATGTAACAATATTGAAAGAATATAGCAAATTAATCCAGTATTCTGAATTGTAGTATGCAATCAATTAACCACTTTGAGCTTTTATGCTGTAACTCCTTCATATTATACATCAACACTGGTTCTTTCTGTTCATCATAAATAATATAATTACAGCACTCCAAATTTTGAGAATTTCTAGCATGGTAAGGTTTAAACATGCTATTTTCAACTGTTCTTAAAGCTGGTGATCTTGTTACAACTTTTCCACCTCCGACTTCTATTAATAATGAAAGTTCTATTTTCGTTAAATAAATGTTATGTACCCTGGTCTTACTGTCATGGTGAAAGATGTGGAAGTTAATACCACTGAAGAGCTTTGGTTTACGTTCAAGTTTATTTTTGATAGATTTCATTATGGTGCTTGTATAATCCTGTGGTATTTGTTCGAACGGAAGGATTTCAAGAGGTATAAAATTAACCCATTCTTTATTCACCACAAAAATACCTTTAAGGATACCAATTAACAAACTTACATTAAGTTTAGTTTCTGTAATAACTAAATGTGTTACACAATCCTTCTGTGTATAATCTACCCAAGTAATAAATTTAACACCCTGCTTATGCAATAGAGTAATTTTATCTCGGCTAAGATTTTGTGCATACACAGTAATATCTTTATTAACAAACACTTTTGGTGTATAAACACTACTTGAATTTATACACTTTAAATTTGTCAGTTTTATATTATCAGATATGTAATCAAATGGTATTCGACCTGTACTATCCAATTCATTTGCAGCTCCATATTTTAATAATAATTCTGTAATATGATCTGCATTATCACAAACAGCTTCATGTAGTGGTGTCATATAATTATCTCCAGGTATATTAATCAGTGCTCTATTATCTAAAAGCTCTTTAACACATTCATATTGTCTACCATGTACTGCTTCATGTAGTGGGGACCAATTTCCCCAATCTGTTGCATTTATGTCTACACCTGATGAAATTAGTTCTTTTACCTTGTCTAGTTTGCCCTTTTTACAAGCTAGATGTAGAGGTGTCTCGCCTTTATGGTTCTTCTTCATTGGAGTTAGTACTATAACAATTTCAAATTCTTTATCAAACGGATTTTTTTGCCTTTTCTGATGCTTGGCTAGTAAAATATCTTCTTTTTGATCTGTAGCTGTAGGAACTTTACCAATATTTTCTATATTTCGTATGCATTTTATTACACAGTCTGTGATAGAACTTTCGGTTACATCGATTTCGTTGTAAGAAGCTCTGCACACCGAACACTTAAGTTTCTTGTTATCTAAACACAATTCGCATTGAATATGACCACAAGTGTTCAAAATAACAGGGCGTACGATTAGGTTGTTACATTTTCCACAACTAAATGCCTTTTTTAATTCTTCAAATTCTTCACTTATATCAAGTTTGATTGATTCTCTTGAATTAAAATTGCTATCCATTTTGTCGACCTAACCTCAAAATTCGCAAACAACTATTGAACCGCCAAAACCTAGCACCAACTCAACCGCACTAAATCTATTGGCCAAGCGTTCAAAACAAAAGAACTAACACTAAACGAAATCCAATTCTTTAAAAATATTTATTAAAGAATTATGTTACATAAATTAACGTTTTCCACCTACTCTTGGTGCAGCTTTTTGAACATTCTTACTTGCTTTCATTTTCGGTGCAGCCTTCGGTTTTGCTGGCTGTGTGGCCTTCTTTGTGTTTTTGTGGCCTTCTTTGCTTCTTTCGCAGCTCTAGGAAACCATGTAACATTAGTACAAATTAATAGAGCATTTAAATTGAAACTCACCTAATTGCTTGTTCACGCTGAGCCTTTCTTACTTCCGGTCTTTGATTACGTTTTGCTAAAATATCATTCAAAGACGCGCCTACAATAGCTCGCTGAAACTTCTGCGTCCGCCTTGTACGTTTCTTGGCTGCCTCTTCTTCTTGACCCTTCTTATGTTTACGTCTATATGAATTTATGAATTTTTAAGTTAAAGATCATACTAGATTTTAACCTTCCTATACTCACGTCAAAATGAAAGACGTATACTATACTATATAAGTCGGTCTCACATACCGTATGCGTGAGTATAGGAAGGTTAAAGGATATTCACCTGTAGAAGACAGTCCATGTTACTTTACGTGGATTCCTTTTCATCAAATGTGCAGCCTCGCATTTTGAGTTAAGGAACGGGAATGTCTGTAATAAATGTTTAGGTTATGGTATCATTATTAACCCAAGCAGTATTTTGGGGAATTAATGGAAGTATTGGATAACAAAAGTTATATAAGTCATTTGAGACATGATAATTTTAAATCTTACCTTTCCATCAACTTTGACCATGGTTTTTCCATGGCCAGGATGAATTTTATAACCACTATATACACAAAGTCCGATCCTAAAAAATAAAGCATAATATTTGTACTTTACAACACCAATAACGTAACGTTTATTTTTTAAATATTTAATTCATTAAGATGATGGCTATAATTCGATTTGAATATTAGCAAAACAATACTTACTTCATCTTGACAAACTACAGAAACGGAAAAGAGTGACATTAGCTACAGATACTAATAATCATAACCAACTTAATTTATACGTAGGTTGGCCGTACTGGAGATAGCAGCATGGATAGGAGCAAACTATAGCTACGAACCCGCGATTTTTAAATAGTTGGCGGGTAAACAAACTTCAAATAATCTAATTTTTATCGAATTCTAACATTACAGGAATATTTTACTTGCAAAAATTGTAACAATCGATTAATAGAATGGCTTTAAATTTTATTGAAAACGACAACAGAATTTACACTTCCAGTGAATCCCTGGACGATAGCAATGATGATTACAATCAACAACTTCGTAATCGGATTAATCAATTGAGAAATACGATGTTGGATCTAAAAGCGCAACTGAAAAACGAAAAGGATAATTGGGAAAAGGAAATACAGCAATTAAATGCTTCTGAGAGTAATCAAACTCAACCCGAGATAGTACACACAAATCGTACAACCAACAACGAAATGTCCAATACCACAGCTAACGCCAATTTGTTCCATGGACTATCCGTGTATGAGGACCCCATGGACTATATCAACGTTGAAAGTAAGAATTTGCAAAGACAACTGGCAATCAGTAACTATCGAAGACATTTATTGGAGGTCGAAAGTATGTGCAATTTGGAATTAATGCGTGTCAGGCAAAACGTCACGTTTTTGCAACCTTTACGAATGATAGCTTCCGAATGGGAATCGAGAAAAGAACCTGATGAGTGTGGGGAATGCCTGTATCCAACTCCGAAATCTGATGGTCATCATCCGTTGGAAGACAATAAAATTCATGAACTGTCGACATCTTTAGACATAATGAGTAATAAATTTGCTAGAGATATGAATATGTTTTCTAAGATGTCAACAGAGCCACATGAAACGTCAACACCTAGAAAACCATATCAATCGGAAGATATAATGTATAATCCAAGATCCACAGCGTGGTACAGCGATTATTTAACAACAGAATGAAAATTATGATAAAATTTCGTTTAGAATAATAAAGCTTCGTCAAATACTATTTGGTAGATTAATTAATATTTCCTCTTTAATACTTAAATATATCTTTCTCATAATAATAACCAAATTGAAAGATAATCAATGTATGCATTTTCTAACGTATTTAAAGATATGTAGAAACAATGGGTTGTTTTGTCTACGAAACAACTGCTGTCCATACAGCAACAATGTCTGTTGTAGGGAACTAGAATATGCGTTTCTAATTAGTAGTTGTTACATGATGCTTCTGTAATAGTTGTAGTTGTTTTGTGAGCGAAGTTACCTATTCGTTAAATATATCAAACAATGCCTATACATTGATTATCTTTCAGATTCATCACCTAATACTCATGTGATCATCTTATAAGTACAATCAGCAAAACATCTATACCCAACAAATTCAACTAATTTCTCATATGCGACTTTTTATAGAATTTTTAGTCATAACATTTTAAATAACATTAAGTTTACAAGAATGGCTTCAAATAGTATAGAAGACAACCGAATTTACACTCAGACCAAACAACAACGAAAAAGCTTTAAGTTTTTGACACAGTTGTAGATATTTGGGGTCTTTACAATCATATCAAATTTGCAAGAAAGGAATAAGATTGACGTGGAAAAATGATTCTAATAGTTGTGGAACCCATCAATTAATTAATTTGGAAAGAAGCAATGCGAAGATGGTGTTGTTAGTATCATCAAAGAGAAAAGTGGTAAAATAGGAATTTAGATATTAGATGCCATGTATAGTGTTACAATATTGGAGACCGGGACAAAATTGAAAGGAAACCCACGTAGGTATTGTTTCAAAAATAACAGTAGAACATAAAGTACATACAGATGCGATAGCCACCAAAGTTTCATACACCGTATAACAGTAATGCTGTGTGAGCTTTACCCTTGATAAGGAGAGAAATTAATTGATTATATTATCAATGATAAACTTTAGCTGGGACCTTGAGGTCGATCGTCTTCCCAGTAGAATCCCTGCCAATATTTTTACAAATGCGGTGTTTGTCTGTATGTTACTTATTTTATATTGCCACATATTGCAACAATAGCGTTGTTTTCTTACTTTTCTCTAACGGAATGGCACTTTGGTGAGGTACTTGTTTATAAGGTTTCCCATGTTTTCTTTGTATTGTAATATTCTTTTGTGATTAACGTACTATTGTACATACATTCATTTGAGGAATGAATAATTTTTTCATGTAAAAGGAAATTAGTTTCCACAGTGAAAACCGAATCTGAGGATAGTTACTACATGTACCCTCTCTTCTATTTAAAAAGTATGTAAAAAAATGAAATATAATGGGTTGTTTCATCGACAAAGCAACTACTACCCGCACATAACTAGTGTTGGCCGTTAAATTACATACATAATTAGAGTTTGTTAAAAAGGTGGATGACGTGTTACGATTAAGTAGTGTAAATCGAACTGCACCTGTCACTCCTCCAAATTTTATTATTTATTGACAAATTGTTATTGTTAAGTTATCATTGAATAGTAAAATTCTGAGAAGTGACAGCGTCATCCACCTTTTTAACAAACTTTATACATAATGGAATTAAACATCATGCCACATTTTTTGAAATTTTTGTTGGAGACGTAGTTCAACAAGTCAAAGTGCTTCTTAACGGGTGGTAGTTATTTTGTACATGGAACTGCTCGTTGTATCTATTTTCTAAATAGGTCAGAGCAGGAACAATAGGAATTTATATAATTGGCTGAATACATCTACGCGAAACAACTGTAATAGATTGTTCTAAATAATTGTTTCATATGCGAAGTAAAAACGCATTTTATTGTTATTTGACTTCAGTTTAGATATATTTATTTATAATGTACATATAATTACAATTACATACATGTTTATTAGAATATGCGTTCAGTGCTTCACTTAATCCGCTCATCAGATGAAGATTGTCAAACTTGAAGATTGTTTGCCAACTGTTAGTTTAGTTAACTGACGTGGTTATTTATTTAATTCTCACATTTGAATTTCAAGAAACTATCAATAAACATGGATATTGCATCGTTATTTGATGATGTTAAACGTATGAATAAGAGACAGGTAAAACAATAATTATAATCATTTTAGGTTATGTTAATTTGTGCTGTTTTAGTTCTTGTATCAAGTTTTAAGTTTTGGCATGATAGTATCGTCGGCACTTATGATATGGAAGGGTCTTATGGTTGTAACTGGCAGCGAAAGTCCAATTGTTGTGGTTTTGTCAGGCAGTATGGAGCCAGCATTCCACAGGGGCGATCTTCTATTCCTAACCAATTACCCAGATGAACCTGTAAGGGTAGGAGAAATCGTAGTTTTCAAAGTAGAAGGTCGTGATATCCCTATTGTTCACAGAGTGTTAAAGTTGCATGAAAGGTAATTATCTTAAAAATGAAAGTATTCCTATTAGACTTGAATGCCTTTAAGTTAACTTATCTTTGATGGTTGCTGTAGTGTACTCATGTCTTCAATTCCGGTCTAATCAAATTATATGGTTGTCAAAGTATTAAAACAAATAGACCTATGAATAGCAGTGATGTGGTATATTATACCACTTTATTGTAAATAAGCTATACTGCAATATGCAAACGGTAATTGAATCTAAAATAAAAAATAAATAACCAGAATGAAATACATTTGAACTACATTTTCTTGCATATAAAATTAATTTGATTAAAACAAAATAGCTAAGAAAATGGAAGTAACCTCCACATGAGTACATAGATTTTACCATGTTTCTGGTAAATTCTTGTCTACAAGCCTACTACTATCCACACCAACCCACAGCAATCATTGAATCCAAATTCTGCAATGACATATTTTACATTCTTCAATACACATCTTTTGGAAAAAAATAACATGTAGGTATTTTTCAATTGTCATCTTGAATAGACAAGTCCATTATTGATGTGATACATGAGAACCATGATGGACCTCTGTGCTGAACCAGCATAACTTCATACAATGGACATTGGACATCTCACATAGCCACATTTTTTTGACAGAATGTGTAAAAAAATGTTATTTTATTTGTATTTATCTTTTGGGTTCTATCTACCATTTCTAGGTCAATTACAAAAGAAAAATTTAATTCAACAGAATATAGTTCACAACAGTATTTTCATTTCTGTTCGTAAATTCATTATCAATGAAATACATTGTTTAGTTAATTCTTTTTTTGCAATTGATCTAAAAGTGGTGGACAGAACCCAAAAGATATCAAAATTTAATAATATTAATAAAATATTTAGATATTCTATATATATCTAAATATAATTGTTTTCTTCCTCCAAATAATCCATTGTTCGAGGTGCTGTGTGGGAGTTGGCATTGTCATGATTAGAGTTTGTTGTTTAGGTGACGTGTTTTCATTAGAGATAGCACGTCATCCACCTTTTTAATAAACTCTAGTCATGATGCAGAGTGATGGGACGTTTTCGGTTGTTTTTCCTGATTTCAGCAATGAGTTCTGGCAAGCAAGTTGTATACCATTCAGCATTGGCTGAACCGAAGAAACAAGCAATAATTTTATTGAAAGTACTTCACCAATGAACAACTTTTATGGGATTCAGTTCAACTGGAATACCCAAACAATGGATTGTTGCTTAGTTTCCAGTTCAATTGCAGTTTGCAGTTCCTCGAATTTTTTGAGCATTTCCTTACACCAATTGACGAGAGCTTTTTAACTTTGGTCAAATTATGTGGAATCCATCTTCACAAGTAAATGCTCATATAAGATCCAATGTATTGCAGTCTTTGATATCCCTAAGAATGCCTCTATCTCACTGTGAGTCACATGCAGATCTTTAATCATGTTGGGTACAGCTTCGATCATTTTTGGAATAACAATCGATTTCAGTTGACTTTCACGCAATTCGTTCCTGACGGACAGACGACCACGACAAAATTCTACAAACTAATTTTAAACAGCCTTTTCTGATGTTGCTTTATTACTAAAATTTGAACGAAGCGATTTGAGGCATTATTGTTGTTTTACAAAATTGCTCATTTTAAAAGTTAATAAACCAATCGGTCAATTTCTAAGCTGCCATTGTTTTCATAATAACAAATGGCAAGTTTTATGAAAATAGTAGACACATCTCAAAAAGGAGAATAAATGGCCGTTTGTAAACATAAAAGACGCCACTCATATTTAATTTTATTTGTATATCAGTTATCTCTATAACTGTTTGATCAAGAAAGATTTGTTTTTCCCAGACTTTCTGGGCTACATGAGGCCATAAAGTTATTCCACTTTCTCTGTACAGCAATTAAAGAATTCATCTGATATAGTTACTATGCTGTCTGTGGAATTTTGATCTATGAAGTAGAAATATTTGCAAAATCATAAACATTAACATGCAAAGAAAAGCCAACATTAGATCACATTTTTGCGTGCGAGTTAGAAATTTACCAATTAGATACAGTGTCAATACACTACAGTTCTTGCAATCATTACTGATCACTATGTATTAATTTTGTGTACTTCCAGGGAAAATGGCACAGTTAAATTTTTAACAAAAGGAGACAACAACAGTGTTGATGATAGGGGATTGTATGCACCAGGACAGTTGTGGCTTACGAAAAAGGATGTTGTTGGAAGAGCTAGAGGCTTTTTACCATATGTTGGTATGGTAACAATTTTAATGAACGAATATCCAAAATTCAAGGTAGATTTTAAACATAGCAAATATAACAAAATATTACAATTTATATTTGTTTCAGCTCTCAGTGTTAGGCTGTCTTGGTTTCTATGTGCTCGTACATAGAGAATAATAATTTCTGAAAATTACATTAATTTTTGTAATAAATTAAATATAATTGCAACGTTTTGTATGAAACAAATTTATTTCCTTTTACTAATAAAATGCACAAATATTTTAACTTATCGAGTACAATTATCGATGAGATACATTTCTTACTTATTGCTTCTAGTTGATCGTTTAGACCTTTTATTAGTTGGTGAAGCAGCATCTTTTATACTCTTACGCTTTCTTGGTGTTGCAAATTTTTCTCTAAGTTTGACATGTAACTGGAAAATTCCTGCAACCTACGTTCTTGATTCTTACGTATTGTTTCTTCAATTTCTGTATCTAAAAACACATTTTGAAACTAACATCAAAATTAGTGTTATGAAATATACCAGTTAAATTTAATTTTTCAGATTCTCTCCTCTCTGCTTCCCATTTACGTCTCCTTTTACTTTTTTTTTCTCTGTGGCTCATTGAAAAAGCCATTATATTCTTCAACTTCTCCATTATCCACAAGCTTCCTCACAATTTCTATTATTCTCGGTTCACTATCGCAGTCACTAAATGACACGCATTCTAAAATCACATCCATATTTCCTTTACTAGAAACATAGGCCCTTTTTATATCACGAAGTTCTGTATCAGATCCAATATATTCCTTCTCATAATTTTGTATATCTTTTGTACTAATCCTCTTAAACATCGATCTCCAATATTCCATCCAGTTAATGGTGGAGTACGAGTCTTCATCAAATTCACCGCAGTCATTATACACCGTTCTTTTGTTTGAGTCATGTAATATTGAATAAATCTTTCCAAGAACTTTGAATTTCTCAGTTGAAACTGCTTTTTTGATTCCTCTACTCTATCAGGGTGGACAAGTAGGGATAATTTGTGGTAAGCCTTTTTAACTAAAAAGTGATGAATGGTAAGACATTTATGTACACATAAAGAGAGTGTTAACTTACTGTCCTTTTCGCTTGCATCTTGATCTACATTCAAAATTTCATAAAAATTACGAGTACCGTAATATTCCTCACATTTACTTAGTAAATCAGACATGATCTATACATACAATTTTAACTGAATACCTATGGTGAGACTGACAACAGTGGCGCGAAATTTATCAACACAACATACATAACCAAAAAAATCAAATCCAACTTCGTACCAACCTACAGAATTCTAAGAAAGGGCGGCTAATACGAAATTGGAAGATGAGTTCTCATTTATGGATGAAAATATAGGGATCTAAAAATATTACAGTATGTAGCTTCAGTATCAGATAAACTCGATGAAATATTGTTAATACGTTCTTCTTTATTAATAAAATGAACAGAATTGAATAGTAATCGAATTTTAATGTGTCATGCATTATAGCCGAACGCAGCTAGTAGCCATCTTACGTATGTGATGATGTATTCCATACTACCCGATACAAAAAAAAACGTTTGTTACAAACCCTATTTCTTATCAAAATATGAAATACTTTTGCCATTTCTATGTAACATAACTAAAAAATTATTCATATTACTTATGCTTTTTGTAATTCAAATAGAAACAAAGTATTTTTATGTGAAATAGAAAATAAATACTTTCACATTATTATATTGGTGTAAGTAGTACGTTTATTTTCGCTATTGATTGACGCCACAGCGGAAAAGGGGCCCATTAATTAGCGTCAATAGGATTCAAAGAGGAAACAAATGTAATAAAATTATGCCGTCATAAATTAGTCATGACGTGCGACAGCTACAACCTGCGTTTTATTTTACAGTAGGTGATCACCGAATTAGAAACTTTTGCTGATTGGTATATCAGTAAGCGTTGATAAAAGAGTGGATGATGTGTTATCTTTAAGCAGTGTAAACCGGACTGACGCCCTTACTGCTCCGAATTTTAATGTCGCGCCTTGCACGTAAGTGGAGGCAAAAACCGATTTACACTACTTAATGATAACAGGTAATCCACTCTTTTATCAAATCTTATATATATATTAGTTTTACATGCTAAAAAAGTGTTGGAAAGGGAATGCTAATGAATACGTACTTACTAAGTGACAAATAATGAAATTACGTTTTTAAAGAGAAAATTCATTTATCTCTATGTGATTACTCAAACTTTTGAGTTCATTCTACCACTATATACCTAAGTCAATCAAAACTACAAATTAACTTTACAGAATGCATTTTAAGCATTAAAAAGTCCTTGTATGGATTTATTTCTTCTTTAATGATCTAGGAATAAGAAAATTAATAAAATATGTATATTTCGTGACTCTGTAGTTACTGTTTTTTGAGTCATCTGTAATACATTCTGTAGAATGAATCTGTAGTTTTCATCCTCCTCCTAGAGTGATTGATGTACTTAATACATGATAAATAAGGTTTCATAAAAAGTGGATGACGCGTTATCACTAAGTAGTGTAAATCGGTCTTTGTCTCCACTTACCTGCAAGGTGCGACATTAAATTCGAAGAAGTAAGGGCGTCGGTCCATTCACTCTTTTTCAAACCTTAATGATAAGTATCCGTCACACCACGAAATATAACACATCTACTCACGATGAAATTAATCATTTCTTAAAAGAAGTTTATAATTTGATGGCCACCTACTGTAGTTTAGTTGCCAGAATTAAATTAAGTTTTACAGACGATTTCATAATGTTTGTTTAAAGACGACTTAAAGATCTAGATCACAGTAGTGTAAAGAGTTCTAGGTTTCATAAACCGCAACCAACGTTAACTTTAGTAAAAGTACCCTTTTGCGGTTTATGCCTTGGATAAATACTGTTGGAATGATTAAATCAGGAAATTTTTGTAAAGTTTGTAACAAATCAGCGGTAAAATTTCATCTTTTGTGAAGATTGGTGTTATTAGTTGCATGTTGCATTATTTTAAAGTGTTTATAATACTCCATTTGGTTATAACTTTATTAAGTGGTTTTCGTTTATAACGTGTTATTTTATAATTAACTGATTGTGGTATATATCGTAACAAAACAATTACGAAACATTTAGTGGCTGCTGAATATTTTGTATAATCGGTTTATGCATTTGAAGTCGTGGTGGAAAATCAACGTTGTTGTAACTTGAAGTAATTGTTTCTTTTCTTAATAATTGTGCTCTCTGAACTATTTGAAGTTCAAACAATTCGTAATTCATACTTGAAGTAATTTATTACACAAAAAAGCAGAATAACATTAACTCTTAATACCATTCGCGGGGTAGGAACGTCCCCATTTGAAGTATAACATATTATGCAGGATTGCAATAACGGGTGGCGTTAAGAGTTAAGATGGTGACATTTGTAGGTTAAATATTACTCCTTTAATTGCAATTATGTAATCGTGCGTTAGACAAATAGTTACATGAGGTGCTTTTATTAATCAATAACGGCACACCTTCCTCATAACTCATTTATGCGTCCGTGTTATTTTTTTAAGGCCATCGTATCAAACGGAATGTCGGATAAGCAAAGGTCGGTTAAGCGAGACTCTACTGTAACAGAAAAGCCGTTGTATGTAGATGCAGGTAAGTATTGATGCATTTTAATGCGTAGAATACAAAATTGTAATACAAACTATAACACTATATTTAAACTACAAAGTTGATATCGACTTCGGGTATAAACGAAAGTAATATTTCTGTAAAAGTATTGTCCCGTAGGAGATAAAAGAGTATAGATAATGATACCAAAGTTTCAAATATAGATAAATAGTAGAACATCGAAAACTTCTAACGAACCAGTTGCGTGGAATGCTCTGACAAGAACTATGTATTCCGTATGATAAGATGTAGAGTTTGCTGAAGGAGCAGCATGATAAACTTTCAGATAACAAAATACAACTGCTACGAATGAGCAGGAACCAAATTGGGAAAGCAGTGAGCAGGACATTGACGGCTTAATAAAGATCTCCGCTCCATTCAAATAGCGATAGATCTTATTTGTAGGGTCTATTGTGAGGGACACAAAACTTTGTAATATGCCCTCTGTCAATGCCATGGACATTAGATTTAAACACGTTAGGTCTCGGTTCCTGCAAATAAAAGAGGTAAAAAGATTCGCATTGGCGAGGTAATAGGTTTCATTGAGAATACCATTCTGATGTGGTAGACTATCTAAGGGACACAAAAAGCTAATGAGCGTAACTGTAGTGGACGATGAACCACACGCTTAAGGTGAAATCAATTGATTCTAAAAAATTTATGAAATCCGCGTTTTTGAATAACTAAGGAAAATATCGATAGAAAATAAACACAATGGCCACAAAAATGTGAATTTTGTTAGCATTCACTAAGATCTATACTATACAGATAACTATACAGCAGTGTATACTTAAACCCACCAACGCCTTTAGTGCTTTGATATATTTTTGGAAAGTGCTTTAGTAATATGAATACATTTGTACTAAAGGGGTTTAGTCCCTATTACAATCTATTATTACTTGAATTCTTCTTGGTTTCTGACTGTTGGCCAGGCTTTTGATGATTTTAATAATAATAAGAAATGTATATATTAACCAAGTTCTGAGACAATTTGAGATCATGAGTACGTTGTTTTAAACTGATGGTAGTTCTTTTTATGAATAATCGAAGTGCCTCATTTACTAAATTAAAATTTGATGATTGCGCTTATGGTACGCTCCTGAAAATAGAAAAAAAAGCGCTGATGTGCTCCAGGTGCTAGGGGCAACTAAACTGTGCACAATTGCAAAAGAACGAATTCTTGACACTTAATGATTATTAAATTATTCTTTGCACACTATATAAAGCCGCTGTTAGTTCTCTTGCTAGCTCACCGTATTGGAAGCCAGCAACTTGATACTGTAGTAGCGATTCGTTCTAGCTCAATTTGGATTATATTAACCTGTTGCTTGTTCGAGGTAAACCAATCATCAATTTCTTTTAAATGTGTTGGTCTTTTTAATAATCTACTCCTTGTTTATAATTAGCCCCTACAAGAAACTTCATAAACGAACAATATATGAGTGTAAAGCAAGCAACCTAATAAAGTGAACGCAAGTTCTCGTTACGGACTTTCTAGGGTGGTAAAACAAATGTATTTAGCGCAATGCATTGATCATGTTAAAGATTTTAATAAAATAAAATGTAGAGGATTGTCTATGAACGACCTAATAAATTAGGTTCGTTAATGGGCAGCTAACAAGTAACCGTGCAGAAACTTACAAAGTAAGCACAATTTGCATATGTCAATAATCCTGTAGGAAATTTTGACTATGTCAATCGCAAAACCATATTTCTCCTGCTCGGGAGATGGGGTCATTATTATGACCATATCCATCTCAACGAGATGTCGACGTATCACCTGGAAATTTTTACTGTGTCACTCGCAGAACGATATATTGTACTGGCGTGTCCTAATAAGGACGAAACTAATTAGTCTGCAGTTGCATTTTGCGATTGACATAGTCAAAATTTCCTACAGGATTGTTGGCATATGCAAATTGTGCTTACTTTGTAAGCTTTTGCACGGTTACTTGTTAACTGCCCATTAACGAACCTAATTCATTAGGTCGTTCATAGAGAGTCCTCTACATTTTGTTTTATTAAAATTTTGGCTCTCGAAAATAGTTTACCATGTTAAAGACAAAAATGCTATAGACCAAAGTAATTGGATTCTTACCTTTCATTAAAAACGAAAATAGGTACACTTGTTTCAATAACTGCTGGTTATAATTCATGGCTATTCAACGTTGAGAATAGTATTACCGTAAATCCTAAATCATTCTTGTCTTCCGTACAATCTAAGATAGGGTCGCCCACAATATCGTCAAAAATAAACTTTAACTACACCACAATTGAGGATTCAGTAGCAATCGTAAATGGCTTCACAGACTATTTTCGATCTGTGTATTTGCCAAACATTATTAGTAATAACTATTGCGACCAAAGCGTCAATAATTTGCTAAAAATACACATCGAGAGCCTGACAGCTTCGGATGTACTCAGATTATCCAATGGGTTTACAGTGGGATATGACCAAATAACGAGCTTTATTGTGAGGGATTGCGTGGGTGTCCTCACCGAACATTTAACTCTTTTATTTAATCTTGCGCTGATGACATCGACGTTCTCCAGCATCTGGAAGTTGTTCCGGATATGTTCAATACTTAAGAGTGGTGATGCTAGCAATATTAATAAACATAGGCCAATAGCCATCTTACCCAATTTTGCAAGGTTTATCAGTATGTTTCCAACTATATATCTATCACTTCATGCAAACACGTTCGACGGTACATACATCATGCGCCACGGATGAGTAAGGGCAGATAGACGTCAGATATATGGACTTTGCCAAGTCATTCGACCGCGTTTATCACCGAGTACTGTTGGCTAAGCTTAAGAGTTTTGGATTTAGTGACTTTTTACTCCTCTTTGTCGCATCCGATCTTGGATCCAGACACCAGTATGTACAATACTTCTTCGGGTGTACCCCAAGGGTCAAATTTGGGCTTACTATTATTCATAACCTTTCTTAACGATTTAGTAACGCACATTAATGCCGAGACTTTTCTCTTTGCTGATGACTTAAAAATATTTAATTTAGTTGCGAGCCTTGTTGATTGCATATATTTGCAAGCAAAACTTAATCTCCTCGACAGTTGCCAGCGAAATGATTTATACTTGAACATATCCAAATCTAAAATTATTTCCTTCACCAGAAAGCTCTATTCTATTGTTTATGATTATGCACTCCATGATGCAGTTATTTCAAAACCTAGTTCAGCTAAGGATCTTGGAGTTTTCCTTTGATAGCGCATTTACTTTTACTGAACACATTATGAGTTCACCTTCTTGCGCTAGTAGAATGTTAGGATTTATCAGCCGGAGCTGCGCCCCCTTCACTTCTACAGCGGTACTATGAACGTTGTACTGGACGTTGGTGAGGTCTAAACTTGAATATGCTCTCCATACTACGAAGTACACCAGTCCATTCTTGATATTGTCCAACGGAAATTTCTAAAATTTCTCTCGTTTCGAATTGACGGCCTTTATCCCGTGCGATGTATTGAGCACACTGAATTACTGTCCAGATTTAACTTGCTTTCTTTGGAAGATAGAAGAGTGATTAATGACTTAAGAATCACTCATTGTTCAAATATGCAATAACTTTAACAATATTTCCGGTATGTGTGATATTTATTCACAACGCGAAATGCTCTAATATTGAAACAGAAAAGAAGCTAGTAGTTGAGTTGTATTTTTCTGCCTTCTTGTCTTTTATCTCTGTAATCCACTTTTGTGTTGGTTTATACAATTACCTAATTGTTTTACTTATGTTATTTTTTCTGTAGACTATTTAGTTGTTAACATACGATACCTACATATATATTTTTTGTTATTAGTTTATAAATTGTCCTATAAACGGATGTTTAAATCTATTGGGCAAATTAAATTATTATTATTATTATTAAAAGAAGCATTCTGGGAAAAACTAAGCGAGACCACAGAAGCTTGGAGCGAAGAAATCTATGTACTCGGAGATTTGAATGGAAGAGTGGGAAAGGAAGATGCATCTTACCAGACAATAATAGACAAACATGGAGAGGAAGTAAGAAACGATAACGGGAAAAGATTATTGGATTATTGCTTAATACATAACCTCATTATAATTAATACTATGTATAGACATAGAGATATACACAAATATACAAGAGTCGAACCAAGTAGATAATCGATTATGATAGATGTCAGAGTCACATTTGAATTGAAACCCAAATGTGAAAATGGAAATTTAAGGTTATACTTTTATAGGCAGCCAAAGAAGTATGCGGTACTTACACAAAACAAATAAGAAAAAACAGACAGACCGGTGGACACAAGAAATCAGACAAGAAATAAACAATAAGAAGAATAAATGGCAAACACACTTGAGCAACAAAACAGAAGGAACTTACGAGGAATATAAAAACAAAGAAAGGTTGGGAACTGTACTGACTACAGAGGGCAAAAAAAAGAAATCATGGGAAACTTTGGAGAAAGACTAGAAAAGGATAGCAAAGCCAGTCAAAAACGTTTCTACAAGGTACTTACATCATTTAGAAGAATTAAAACTAACGAAACAATGAGTATAAGAAATACAGAGAGCCGATTACTAAACGATGAAGATGCCATAATGGCAATATGGAAAGAACATTCGAAAACCTCTTGTGCAGTAGAAACGAGAGAGGAAGGCAGCTGAGCGGAATAGAAGGAGAGGAACTTTTAAAAGAAGAAGAAGAAGGAGGGATTACAAGAGAAGAATTGAGGGATGTATTAAAGAAAGTTAAAAATCGAAAAATTCCGGGCCACGATAAAATCGCTGGAGAAATGATCAAATACATGGGCAGGAAAGGAGAAGAAGTGTTTCTGAAAGTTTGCAATAAAGCATGGAAAGAAGAGGTAGTGCCGACGGATTGGTAGATAGGGGTGATATTACCAATACACAAAAAAGGCCACCAAACTTAGTGCTGTAACCACCGAGGAATTATGTTACTGAGTACGGGAGCAAAAGTTTATGAGCAAATTTTAGATAAGAAGCCGAACACCCTCAATGAATGAAGAGTGCGTGGAGTGACAAACAAAGACAAGTGGATAAATACACAAATCAGAGGGGACTTCGAAGTGGATTCGATTTTGCCAATTTATCGAGAGTAGACAACTAGGCTGGTGAGAACACGTAGGAAGGATGAACCACCAAAGATAAGTTAAAGTCTGGGAGGCGAGAACACAGAGGAAGAGAAAAGAGGTAGACCACCGGAGACCTGGAACAGTATGATGAGTATGATTTATGAACTATTAAGTCTTCAAAGTCAAATCCTTTCTTTAGGTGCTGAGGGTCAAAATTATATTAAAATCGACTTTATAGTTGTATTTTGCCGGTACAGAAGTAACACAATGTGCAACATTCGCGTGATATGTGTTGCATACAACACGGTTCGTTGAAAATAGCTATGTATATACGTTTGAAATTATTCTTATTTTGAAAACAAAATGCTTACGACACTGAAGAATTTCAGATTAAGTATGTATTGTATTGATATTGAACGTATTGGTGTTTCTATAGACAAATACCAATGTCTTTTAGTATTACACAAACATATATGAATTCAAATCTATTCCAATGGCTTTTCTCTAATGCACGCACATGTGTGTAGTAACATATAGACATTATTTTATAAATAAAAATCAGCATATATTAATAATGTAAATATATCAAAATACCTTATACACATTAAAATTCTATTTAATAGTATTGATTTAAGACGGAGGCGTGTCTGTCGTCTAACCCGACGTTAAAATCTCTTACTCAAAGAATCGGTTGTAAATATGTAAATGTAAATTGTAAATTATTTTATTGTGTTTGTTTATTTGCATATAACTGAATGACTAGTCGTACGCCTACGTGAATTAATAAAAAGAACGACTTTATTAATATACAATGGCCTATTCGTCTATACAAGCAAGTACGTTGGTAGTGTGTCAAGTTTTTGCGAATATCCATCCTCTTACGATGCTACACGTGATGACTAGACAACACACGTTTATAGTGTGATCGTCTGTGCTTTGTCGAAGCAGTCATAAATCTGTACCGTTTTCAATTTTTACATATATTAATATCTATATGTATGTATGTGCATCTTTTACGCCGGCAATTGCTAAAGTATAGAAACGCACACCTTTAATGGTTTGAAATAAATTGAATAACTACAATATATTACACTGATCCCCAATGCATGTTTCTTTAGACACAAAGGATGTTATTCTTTAATATTTTGTTAAGTGCCAATCATTCTAGCTCATCCAGAGGTGACTTTTGTGCGCAAATAAATATTAATTTACCGAAAGCGCATGATAAAATTATCATTTTTGTATATTTAAATTCATTCCATTTCTTATGCTGTGGAAGCATTGGAGAAGTCAGAAGTCACCGTTCTGAGTGGAAAAGTACTTCAACAGCTGTTTCCTAGAATGCAAAAATTTATGGCTTGTAAGAGAAAATACATATTTTGAAAAACAACAAGCATTTTACTGTATTCTGATTTCTTTTTCCTAAATTTTTGCGGTAATCCTTTTGCACACGTATCATTTACATTATATGCAGAACAAAATAATTAATACTTTCAGGGTTACATACATAGATATTACACATGTACTTCTCATTACAGGGTAACATGATACATACAGGAATAATTTCATTTTGTGGTTCAATCAATTATAAATCCGTATGATTTTGAATTGAAATAAATAAATCAAAACTGACAGCAAAGAATTGTGCTAGCAATATCTCTAAATTTCTTACGAAAACTAGGCTGAAAGTGAGCAATAATAAGATTAGATATATCTGCATATATTTGTTCGAAATTAAAAGTTTCACTTCTTATTGAATAATACTTTCAACTCAGTACAGATTATAAAGTAATGTACCTATACATTTTTCTTTGAAGGGTAGAAATTTGCTCTTATTAGTTAAAACCTGTTCTAAAGCTTTCCAATATAACGAAAATAGACGTAATAGCAAACCAAATGACAATTTAGCTAATTGCTTCTCCTCTAAGCTCAGCTAATATCAAATATTTACTGCACACAAGTGCAGCAAGAATATTCTAGTATCTATTCCAACATAATGAATTTAATGCGTGATATGAAACCATTTATTTAAAAGGAAATATTAAATTTTATTATTAAAGAGAAACTTCATTCAATAGTTACTACATCAAAGAAGTCCCACAAGAAATTCAACAAAAATACAGCTTAAGAAAATTGACAGTTCTTACTGAAAAAACTAATTTATAAAATTACGAAGTATTGCTCGCATTGTAGAACAGAATGACATAAAAGCGTGCTCTATGTCAACGAAGTTCGTGGATTTCAATATGAAGGCTGCAATAAATAGTAAATGGGTTAAACGAAACGGCTCTTACGATAGAATTGAGTCTTTCAGCGTTGCAAAGCACATCAAAGTCTCAAGACAGAGTGTTCAAGTAGAGGATTAAGAATTAACGAAATTAATTCGAACAATAGTGATATTCCATTTGATAAATGCAGTTTAATTTCTTCGAAGTTATTGGACATATATGCAGTAGCTCATCCAAGTTCTGCATTTGCTTTATATGAAGCTAAAATTTATTGCAATATGACCAGAGTTTGACTAATTATAAATTTGCTGTAGTCGAATGAAAGTGCACTTATTGTTAGTAACAGCGATCTCAAAGTAGTGTGTGAGATTGTAGCCTGATGACGGGTTGTGACTGAAGAGCCTTTCCTTATTTGGTCATTTAAAATTGAGGTCTTCTTAAACGTCCAACATGGACAAAGAGGAAATTGAAGACATCTTAATACGTAACAAAAAGTGGATTATGTACACCAATTTGATGTGATCTAATCGCTGATTGGTATATGGTGTTGCACCACAAACTACCAAAAAATGTTTATAACATTTCTACAGGTTGTTATTTTGCATAAGTGCTTGTGTGTTGATACGAACGTCTAATAACATTGTGGGAAGAATTTGGGATCAATTATTTCAAAAAACAATCAGATCTCTTGATACAGCAGAACAATGTTTGGCCAATTATGTAAATGACAGGATTATGTAATTATGTAATTAATTAATTAAGAAAATGGTAAATTCACAACCCCCAAACTTTTCTGTTATCTGTTCCTCTCTTTATATAACCATCTGGAAAACCACTCACTAATGCAGATGTGTTAAGAAACGAAATAGTATTCTTCTTATGAAATAAAATAGTGTACTTTACTACATTGTGAGTTACTAGATTGTTGGAAATGTGTGATTGAATGTGAGGAGTCATATTTTAGTATTGTAGTACCAGTAAAGCTATGCAATAATAAAGATGGAATTTTCGAAATGGTATGATTAAAAAGTGATGTGCTTTATGAAAAAACAAACAAAGGATGAAAGATGATTTGGAAATCGTGAATTTCTTCGTTTTAGATATCGAATCTTATAATTCCATACTTAAACTTCAAAATTCAGCAGCGTTAACATGAAGGGGATATGTACTTTCCAACCGAAAAGGAATCAAATTATTGATAGTACATTAATAATTACTGTTTCGATCTAGCTTGACACGATCAATTAATTCATTACATGAATTTCTTATGTCGATTTTGGAACGCTAGTGCGGACCGTGTTAACTGTTGAACCTTTTGTAAACATCACTTTCTTCTCATAGGAGAACGAAGCCGAATGAAATCCAATGAAGACGATAAAAACTGTAGTACATGTTCAGCAAATATCTTACAATGGTAACGATTTTTGATTTTTGGTCAAACGCAAATTCAATTTATTAATGCTCAAACTTTCGATCAGAGCGTTGTGCAAAGTGTGTTTTGGAACTACAGTGCCGACTCTTATCGTTCTTAAAGGGCTCATAACCCCGAAATCTGACAAATGTGATGAATATTGGGTAAGCGTTCATCACTGTACCTTTTAAGAGGTTTCATAGATTTTGATGAAACATTTTCCACATTGAATACAACAATATATAGCTTCCAATTGATACAAGATTAATAAAGGTTGTTGCTCTGGGCAACAATACTTTGGACGAAGGATCTATGTATCTATTGATTTGGTAATTGGTTGGTCAGTACTATGATTCTCGTTCTTATTACATGTAGATCAGGAAATTATGATCGTAGATATAAAACTATAAACGGGTCAAACGATACATCTAAAGTTTGGTCAATATTTGTTCTACATGAGTACTTCGTCAGTTGATATCTACTTTGCAGATGGACGGTGGATTGGTAGAAAAATAAAAGACAACCCTAAATTAAGCGTTCCTAAAATTGTAACGGAGGTTGCGAATTATCTAGATAAAGAAGTAAGTTGTTTAACAGTTGTTGCAGAGTGCTAAGAAACCATGGCTATCATGGCAAAACGATTAGAATGAAACCCTATATAAGCGAGAAAAGTTGGAAGGAAGGAATTGAGTTTGCTAGGAAGTTTTTATTATTATTATTATAAATTATTAGAATATCGTAATCTTCACTGACGAATCCAAATTTAACATTTGATTTGTTTGATAGCATGGTGACCGTGTGGCGGAAAACAAATGAAGAACTGCAAAGAAAGGATCTTCGTTCGTCTCTAAACCATGGTGGTGGATTCCAATGGGGGTGTAACAGGTGTAGGAAATCTGGTATTCATTGACGGAATTATGAATAGATGGATATATCTTAACATACTAAAGAAAAATTTGCATACCAGCGCTGAAAAAATGGGAATTCGGAATATGTTTAAATTGTATGCTGACAACGACCCTAAACACAGTGGCTTTGTTGCACGGTAATGGATACCCTATAATTGCCTGACAGTAATACAGATACCGGCTCAATCACCAGATACTAGAGATAAGCTGAAATTATTGAGAATAAGAAACACGGTTAATATTTTTAGGATTGTATTTTAAATATGCTCAAAGTAATTGACTTCAGCAATGATACATTTGACCATTCTTTCTTTTCATAGTATAAAAGTTCCCAACCAATCTTCTTTCGGAATAGTTTCAAAGCGTGAACTGCGATATTAACCTTTTGGAGTCTATCGGGGCATATGTGTCCCACGTAGGTATTGTTCATGTCTATCTGGATAAATACGTACCGGTTTTACACTATACACCAACATATCAGTCACAGACTGCGCACCAGATAAAGATTTGTTAACATGTACACACACAGCCCCAGAGTTTGCCGGTGAAATTGTCCAACTCACACATGCTTTGAAGTGTACTAAAATTTCAAGTATGTATTTGTAAGTGTACTGTTACGTAATCTTTGTTGAATCACCTCTCTAAGGTTAATAATAAGCATTGTACTTGGTTTCAGTTATCGTTTACTGATAAAACGTGTACAATTTTAGTGCTTTGTGCAGTGATACACCTGTGTACCAGTAGGTATTCTCAACGGTATATATTTGTCCCAGTGGTTCCGTATAAAAGAATGAGCCGTCGACCATTCGCACAAAGTGCACTCGAAATAGAAGCTAATAGAATTCTTGAAGATGATGATGATCCATTTCATTGCAATGATTTATCAGATACGAATTACTGTCCGTCGGACAGCGACACAGATTATCATGAGTCTACCCACGATGCGTGTAGTAATTATGAAATGAACGCAGATGAAGCAAATAATAATGATGAAATTGTTCAGGAAAGTAATGAGATAATTGAAAATGAAAACTTAGTAAATCCTTCAAATTGCGTAATATTTTGGAGTAGTAATAGTCTAGATTTTACTCCTATTCCCGAAGATGATCCAGCTACTTCTTATCTACCCATACAATTGAAGGAAGTCGAGTTATTCTTGAAGATTTTTTCAAGAAGCATGCTTATACAAATTGCTGAATGCACTAATTCCAGATTGAAAATATATGAGAAGGATACCAAGAAAAAGAAAGTTGAAACAGATTACCATGCGATAATGGTTGTATTAGAAGTATCTCTTGTAATATGCTATATAATGAAACTACTTTGATAAAGCGAACAATAAAAGATGGAACTAAGAAAGAATTCCTCAGTCCGACAATGCTGAAATTCTACAATGAATGAAAGAAGATCCGCATCATTGGGACGACCTCGTCAAAGAAACCCGAACTTCAAAATGTGGACGATCATTTACCCATTGAGGGCTCTACCAGGCGTCGCTGTTCGGGATGTACACAACTAATGAAAGAAATCAGAATCAAACCGCTGTGTCAAATTTGTAACATACCATTATGCAAAACTTGCTGCAATAATGCGAGTAGTCTGTTTATATTCTTTTTATTGGGTTTTATTTGTCCTACCTAAAGTCTAGTGGAAGGCATGTGTCTCAACCCTTAGAGTATGAAGGGCATAACCTACAATTATGGAATTCACTTTTCTTGATTGTAACGTCTATATGTAAGTAAAAGATGACTTCCGAAATAACAAAAATAAATGAAAAATAAATCCAACTCCAAAGGGTTAATATCTTCTTCAGACGAAAACCTTCTACCCCGCAAATTTCATGTAAGCCCACAAAATTGCCAAAAGTCACACATTGCTACATCAGCAGAGTACGGCGGATGTTCTATTACTTTTGTATCTTTTTCAGCCAAAAACTGGAGAGTTGAAACTGTCGTATGGAACCACGCATTGTCATGGTGGAGCATAATTCCCTTGTCTGGAACTCTATTGAATACTTCACACAAACATTTTTGAGTGTACCACTTAGCTGTAACTGTCTTTTGCCCATCTAATTATTAATCTATTAATTACATTTACTAAGCCCGTACTTCTGATGAATAC
The DNA here is from genome assembly GCA_038088585.1 of Chrysina gloriosa. NCBI lineage: Eukaryota > Metazoa > Arthropoda > Insecta > Coleoptera > Scarabaeidae > Chrysina > Chrysina gloriosa. The sequence continues at coordinate 8,174,211 of CM076093.1, forward strand.
CGCATACATAACCTTTTTCATAGCTCGCTGCTTTTTAGCCGTTATAGAAGCTTCCCCACCTTTGTAAATCCATACACGACTCTTGACGGGTGGGAAAGTCGAAAAAGGGAATACAGGTTTCGTCACCAGTCACTATTTTGGGATTTGCAATTATTTAATAAATTTAAACTTTCATGGAAAATTCTCACACGCTCTGATTTTTGGAAGTCAGAAAGGTGATGAGGCACAAAACGACTTACCACTTTTTTGTAAACGCAGGTGATCGTGTATGATTGTTTTAACAGCTGAGGATCCAATCTTGAGTAGATGCTCTATTATCGCATAACTGGCTTTATTGCCCTCTTCAATCTTTTTAACAGCAGCAATGTGTCTGTCGTTAACAGCTGTAGGAGGACGCCCTGGTCCTTTTTGATGCTGAACAGAATTCCTTTCGCGTTCAAATTCCTTATACCATCGGCAACTTGTAGCCAAGAAAGGTGCTTAACACACTTATCACTTTGTACTTACAAGCGCTTAAACCTCTTTTAAAGTATAGTAAATTATGATTCGAAAGTGCTCTCTGGTTAATTCTACATAAAAAGTTGCTCTAAATAAACACTGTATGACGGTCTACTAGATTCTCTAAATCTCAATAAATTCAGCTTATCACTCGTATAAACGTTATTGAAAATGTGTGGAATGAACTGAGCCATAAAATCCGTCAACATCCCATTTCAAATAAAAATGATCTTCGACGAACCTTACAGGAAGAGTGAACGAAAATTTCACAAGAATTTTGTTCTATTTTAGTAAAATTAGTACCTAGACAACTACAAGCTATTGTACAAGCACAAGGATATGCTACAAATTATTGAATACTCATTGTATTTTTATCTTGCAATTTAAAATTTGAATGTACGATTTTGACTGAAATGTAATTTTTACAAGAAAAAAGGTTTGCTTTATATTTACTTTCTTAGAATTGGAATTTTATTAAGTGGAATGCATATGGGTACGATATATACTAGTATCTATCTAAATATATAATAACATTTTTAATAAATGTATATTATCCTAAATGCAATAGTATGGTTTCCCTTATCGCTGGCTGTACGATTTTAACTAACACTCGCTGTAAATACGTAAATTGGTGTGATAAGAAGGAGAGCTAATACTAACATATTTTCCTTATTTATTTGTGGTACTTTACCTAATTGTCAGTCTCTTTACTTTGTACTTATTGTTAGTTTCACATTTAGAACTTATTTATTATTTAAAACAACTTGCGGCCAAAGGTAGGGAATATAGGCATACCTTTTTTAATATGGTAGGTAAAGTATTTTTAATTATACATATCTGTGTAGCATACTCGCGTTTTTCTTGTCCGAAATCGCTCTTCTTACAATTCGACAAACAAGGTATAATTAAAAGGAACCATCTATAATGTCGTAATGTTATGTTAAATAAGGAATATGTTTTGTGTGCTTGCTGGGATATACATGCCTACCAGTTACATATGTGTAGTATGTCGGCGGTATTGTAAATGCCGTCACATCGGCACAAGTCGCCAATCTCAAAAATGCTTCGGTCAGCTTTTTAGTACAACGGGAGTGAGAATAGGTAGCGATACAAGTTACCGAGTCTCCGGCGGTTCGAAGATTTCCCACGGACCGGTGGAATGTCGCTGGTCCGCCGTCTCTCACCCCTCACCGTCCCCTTAACCCCTCACGCCCGCAACTCCTCTTGGCCCAGCACAAGAACAAAAGGCTGCTTACGTTCGACTTTCCAATATCTTTTGTTTGGCAGTTATTTAAAATGCATATCGATTCCAGTGATACGAAACATATTGGTACTTTCCTTAATTTTGGTACATTTCATAATTGAAAAATTGTTTACACGAAACGAAATTGTTTCTAAATTATAACCAGTCAAAATAATTAACCGTGAAAGTAAAGCACCACAAGGTAATACTGGTACTTACATTAGTACTTACAACATTGCACTTGTGTAGTATGTACAGTTACTCCTTACTACATACTTACTAAGTTTTTGGACAGGGTAAAAGAAACATCGATATTATTTTATTTAAGTGTATTTCGAATTTTTTGCTGAAATAACGTAGATATGATATACTATTATACTAATCTTCAGATAATATAAATTAAATGCTGAAATTCTTGTAAACTACATACATACATAAAAAAATCAAAACATAAAATAAATTGCACATACTCATATACTCAAAAGTATTTGTACAAAATACAGGGACACAAAGAATAAAAAGAATTTCTTTAATTTAGTGTTTGTTTGGGTATCCCTTAGATTGTGCAACATATTTTAGTCTATTTGGCATTGACTCCACTAATTTACCTATAAATTCAGGACTAATTTGGTTCCATTCTTGGTTTAAATCGTCTATTAAGTCTTGTCTCTTTGACGATTTGATATGTTTACGTATTCTAGATTTTAATTCACCCCACAAATGTTCAATGGGATGGGGTATATTTAAGCATTAACTGGTATTAAACAACAATTATTGTTGTACAACGAACGCTGTGTGTTTGAGGTCATTGTCTTGCTGGAACATGTAATTGTCTCTTATACCCTATTTTTCAGCACTTGTAGAATTTTTAAATACGTAAATTTGTTCATAATACCATCTATTACATGTAACGAACCTACACCATTCGCAGCCATCACCGAAACCACCCTCATGCTTCACTGTGGCACGAAGATTTTCTTTAGTGCTATACTCGATTGTCGCCACACATTTACTTGACCATCGCTCCCAAAAAGAGTTATTTTTGTTTCGTCTAAGAAAATGATACAGGTCCACAAGTCAGGAGGGTATATTATATATTCCTGTGCGAACTTTAAACGCTTCTGACGACTTAGCCATTGTCATAGGGTTTCTTCCTAGCAACTTGTCTTCTTAAGACCTTTCGTACTGTTTCACAACCTACAGATTTGTTAAGTGTTTCTTTTATGTCTACCACTATTTTAAGAACACTCAAAACAGATATTTCTCTGTAATCCACACAATTTGCCCTTCGTCCCTTTCCCATACCTTACGTGGACGTCCAGATCTCGGTTTATTTTCAATTATATTCTCGGATTTGAACTTTTCTATCATATAACCCACGGTTGAATGGCTCCTGTTTACTAATTCGGGTATTTCCTGTGCACGTTTATTATTATTTCGTGCTCTAAAACAGTAGTTTCTTTACCATTTATTTTCAAACACTGTTGTTGTTCCAAAGACTGCAACAGTACTGATATGAGCAGAGATATTTAAAGAAAACGTGGGAATATTCAGCTAATGATAGTGTAGGAGATTTACCGCACATTCTGTTATGAACTAGTACTCTGACCAAATACTTATGAGCATACGCCGCTGCTATTATTTTTCCAGGGCACATGCAATTATTTCTAAAATATTTGATACGCTTTTCCTAAAGAGGAAAATATAATCTACAAAATCATTATAATTCAAGATAATTATGTGGAACCATATAATTTTTATATAAACAATTGAGTGTATATATAGTCTGTCCAAATACCTATGGGAGTAACTGACGTGTATGAATAGATAGCGTATAAAGAATAATAATAGTAGTACATAACGTAATAATAATAATTATTATAGTAATAATCACAATAATAATGATAATCATAGCCGAGTTCAAGACATACATACATATGTATGTATAAAAATTAGTAGGGAGGAAGTAGAAATATATAAAGATGTTACAATAGGAGCGCAAGATTTGACTTTGAAATAAAACATGGTTTTCTGTGGCAAAGTATTGAAATATTTATAATATACACATTTAGGAATTAAGTATGGAATAACACATCTCGTAAATGATCATCACGGCTTCTTTTGGCACACGCGTACTCTTCCGGGGAAGTTTCTTCATAAATTTGGCCGTATTTTGCTGATACAGCGTTTAATTTCGGCCTTCAATGCTTGAAGGAAAAGAGGGAGGGAGGGGAAACCCCACAGAAGGAAGTGCGAAGATGTGAACTTGCACGATCTTGCCGGCCAATTTTAGTCACCAAATCGGAAGATGTTATTCAATGATCCAATTGGCGAACACTCTTCGCTGTACATGGTCTATTGGCAGAAGTTGTTGAGTCAATTGGACTTTCTAAGCATGGAAATGCAAATCTTTAGTAAGAATACGGTGAAGAGTGACTGTTGAAATGACCAATTCTCGTGCACGATGACGAACTGACGTTGTTGGATTCTTGGCCACACTCTCGCTAATTGCAGTGATGTATTGTTCTGAACAACGACGACGAGCTCGTGTTGTGTATTTCACATACCTCACTGAAACAGTACTTTCGAATTTTTAATTTTCTCACATTTTCTCAATTTTTGGAACATTATTTCTCCCGAAAATTGGATACAGCTTTCGAATCGTAGCAACCAAACTTTCACCACTTTGATAGTAATATTTAACTATAAGAACACGTTCTTGTATCTTGTAACGCTCCATGTTTACTAACTCCTATATGTCTCCTATCGATCTGTTGGAATTATCGACTTGTTAAATTATGTCAGCCAAAATGGCACGCAATACAAATTCTGTGCTCTTATAGTAACACCCTTTATATAAGAGGGAGAGAAGAAGAAGCAATGAAATGAGAAGAGATACCACAAAAAAGAAAACAACAAAAAGCGCAACTCAGCTCTATAATCCTATATTTCGAAATTAGTAGGGTTTCTGGATTAACTAACAGGGAAAGGTTAAAATGTAATTATATAAAGCTGGTAGGACTGTGTAAGAGGATTGTTTCTGTTTCTGCGATTAAAGCTTTTGAAGGGGTAAAAAGCGCCTCTCAAAATTGGCCTGCATTTCGCTCTTTGCCAGTTACTCTGGAATTATTTTAAGAAGACAATATTCAAACATATGAGCATATAGCACTTCAAGAGGGCTATTGAAACTTGTTTGAATCGGTAATGTCTATTCTTAAAGATATTACCCCTCCCACCCCCATCGATTTGCAGAAACACCGATTTCGATGAAACTTGCTAGTTATGTAGAGCTGGTTAAACTATTTAAAAGGCCGGATTCTGTTTCTCCCAGTAACGGCTTTGAAGGTATATAGGGCATCAAGAGCGCTATTAAAACATGTTTGAATCAGTAAGTCTTATTCTTAAAACATATCTCTCAACTTGATTATTTTGCGGAAACACCGATTTCAATGAAACTTGGCAGTTATGTGGAACTACACCATGTAAAAAGCCTGTTTCTGTCACTGCTCCAAAAGGCTTTGAAGTGGTAAAGGTCGGCTACATAAATATTTACTCAGATGGATATGTGAGCTCCAACAGGGCTCTTGAAACATATCGTATATGAATTGGTTTTGTTTGTTATGTATTAAGAAATATCCCGCCGTTTTGCGATTTTGACGGTATAAGGAGTTTCAAGAAGGCCATCTAAATATGCTTATATGGATAACACTTATTCTTAAAATTTTACAAACTTAAATAGCCTTTACCTGTATCCAATATTTATATTTAAATTTCCTATTAACATTGTGCAGGAACTTGTACTTATGGAAATTTAGTTATGTACACATGCTATGTACAATAAAGAGAAGCTGCGAATGCGTTTGAAGTGCAATTATGTTATTCTCATAAGAAGTTAACAAACTAATTAAGACAACCAACACGTATATAGTACGTATAATAAACAACTATAACTTTCTTTATGCGTCCAAAAGAAAGTGGCTAAATATGTTTGTTATGAAGTTTCTTATGACCACCCGCGTCAGCTCTGCATCTATTGACAGGTTGAAGGTATAGGTTTTAACTTTTGCTTAAATCCATTGTCAACCAGTAAATTTGTTTTTCGTAAAATAATTGTAATTGGAAAAAAACGAAAAACAGTTTTATTTCCAGCTTTCAGATGCTTTTAGATCAGAGACAGAAGCCAGTTTTTTATATAGTGCTACTAACTCGCAAGTTATGAGTTTTGTCAAAATCAGTGAGGGTGAGAGGGGGTATTTTTTATGAAGCTTAGCGATTCACATATGTTTTAATAACTCTCTTGATGCGGTATATGCCCACATTTGTAATATATGGTCCCTGCAACAATTGCAGAGTAATTGGAAAAAACGTTCCCAGCCTTGAGGATGCTTTGCACCTCTTCAATTGCGTTTCTGGCAGAAATAGGAACCGATCATTTACATAGTTCAACCAGCTCTACATAATTATTAAGTTCCATTGAATTCGGCGTGTGCGGTTTGGGAAACTTTCGTTGTAAGCATAATTGAAATTACGAAAGCATCTGGAAATTGTTTTGAGTACAACTGAACTGCATCCTCCTAAAGCAGCCTAAGTATACTAAGAAATTTCTGAAATAATTTAATCTAGGCAATAATTCATGTGTTCATATAGTATTGGCAGAAATGTAACCAAAATGCAGTATGCAGTTTAATCTGGAATCAAAGAAAATGTCTAAATCTTCAGCGACATTACAGTGGTGAAGAGAAAGGCATTGTATAGAGAATGGAATCAGATTTATAAGTAAAGGTAATAATTTCACATTTTTTAATATTCTTGGAAATAACATTACGCAGCAGCACTGTTATTCATAACATGAATGTGAAGAAATAATTGGAGGTAGGTGGAAATAGTAACAAATTTAATAACGATAAATCTGAAACTTGAACAAACAGTATACATATGTATGTAGTATATTGTAGTATGAATCGTAAGTGTTGCAAGCAGAGGAATTTATTGAAGAAAGCATATCGCATTTAATACCTTATTAGAGAGGTTCGATAAACGCGCGTCTTGTTCGCTGAAAGAACAGTCTATATACAGCGAGCAAGACACGCGTTTGTCGAAAGAAGGCGATAGATCTATACGAGTTTGATATATGCCTGCTCCGTCACATTCATCAAATTCGTATAAGTTTATTGCTTCCTTTCAACAAACGCGTGTCTTGTTCGCTGTATATAGACTGTTCTTTCAGCTTATTATACTACTACTTATTATATATTAATATATTTATCTACCGTTTGATTTGTAATTTATTAAAATATTCGTTTTGAGAATCTGATGATCGATCTGGTAAATTTTCTTCCAAAATATTTGGGAAAATCGTATTATATTTATTATTCTATCTAATCGAACAATTTAATTGCAGGGGGTAGTAACATTTTTTACGTATTTTGGTCACTTCTTCTGTAAGGTTTTCAACATAAGCAACCACACCTGTGTTTACTCTTAACTACATCTTTCTTAAGGCCGATGCCATTTTAGTGCATTAGACAAAGATAGTTGTCACTTACAATTTGCAACTAACTTTATCTAATGTACATAGAATGATGAAGAGGGGCACAACTTTTAAAGTTTTTCTTGATATATCCATCGGCATTTAGAGCACTCGTCTTAAAAATCATGTTTACATCAATACGAGTAATTGCATTGATATCCTTTTGGACTCTGGGGAGTCCTATAGGGTGCTTTTAACCACCTTTTCTTCTCTAGAAAAGTACGTACAAATCTTTCAATAGTATGTGGAACGCTTACATAAGCACAAACCTTTTGGATTTATTCTGTGAACAATTAGATAAACAAAATTCGGGCTACCTACAAATTTAAATCTTCCGTGTAGGATTTAATCTGCGATAACAATTTACAAGTATTTGTTATTCAAAGCCATTGAATAAGATGGAATAACCCATGATTGTGGTTTTCGCATAAGGTGAATGACGAGATTTTCTCATTTCCCCGCAGTTCTGGTTTTCCCTTTATATAATTAAAGTAATTTCCAGACACAATACTTGCAAACTGATGCTATGTATTCTGTCAATTTGCGAATTATATTTGTTTAAACTTACGCATTTTTGTTACATCAAAAGGTTGATGTGATAATTTTTGCAAAATTCCCAACCATACCCAGGATGACTAACATGAAGTGTTGCGCAATTGAGGTGACAAGGAAATTATGATTACTTAGGAAATTGAAATTGTAAATTACGTATTTGACAACAAGCACAGGGGGACTTATGGAATAAGAATGTCGCATCACTTAGAAAACGCGTGCTTTTTATTTTGGGAATTACTATTAACAGGAGGTCACACCTACTATTGGATTGGCTGACAAGTAATTTCCTTTTGTACGATTGAAGGCAAATTTTTGTGGGAAACAAAAACTTAATGTTTTGCCAATTTCTTTTTCTGTAATACTTTCATCAAAATTGATGGTACCACACCCAAAGAGTAATTATCTCTTCCTACCTACAATATAAATTGATATTTTTTCTGCAGTGACAATTTCCTTATCCAAGAAATTTCGCAAAGAAGGAAATGAATAGTAATTGAATGATACTGTTCGGGATCATTCTATTTGGTAATATAACTTGGGTCTAGTTAGATAATACAAATCCGAATTTAACAGATATGTACTTAAAATACCCGATAAGTATAGGTGTGTTAACTAAATATTGCAATGCAAAGCGCCATTTTCAGCCAGATCCCACCCCATTATACATATCTACATAGGTATATCCTCGTATACGGTCGTACATCAATTGATACGTGGGAAGTTAGATAATATAATCATACTTTTGAAAGTTTACCACGATGACACCAAAAGCTATTCTCTACTTTATCGTTCGTTATTATAGACTAAAAATTAATCGTTCAAAGCAGAACCTTAAATACGTCCACAGTAAAATAGTTTTCTTGATATCATGTGGTATTCTACGAAATCCATTTTGATAACATATTCAAGTTTCTTACAAATTGACTTCGATCTCGATATCTCAGCAATCTTTTATACTGTTCAACACCGATTTAAGTCCATCGTCTACAATTCAGGTATGGGCAACCTCCGGCCCGCGGGCCACATGCGGCCCTCGAGTAAGATTTGCCCGGCCCGCTACTGAATTCTTTCGTTGCATATTAGCACGGCCCGTCTAACTTAATTCATAATGAATCATAAGGATACTACAAAAATGTATATTTTTCAAGATTACTCGCAGCATAAAACTTCTACAAAAAAGGTTGCCCATGCCTGGTCTACATGATATTTATGTTATTGTCTGTTGAAACGTCTAAAATTTTTCATTCCTTCAACATTGAATCAAGTAGCTCAAATTTTTGGGAATCAGTGGCTGATGGCATCACACCATTATTTGTATTGCAGGAAGGAATCTAAGGTATCATTAGTTAAATTAGCTTTGCAGAGAGAGCATTGATATTCAGGAAATTACTCCTTCAGTCAGACATATGTATATTGTATGAACAATGTTACAGTGTTTATTCAGATGATTCGCGGAAGACTTCCACAATTGTCATTGTGGATTTGGACATGAACAACAGGACAGTTTCCACTTCGATTGTTAATGACTCGTTGGAACATTTATAGCAAATAATCTCGATAACGACGGCCTGTTGAAGAATATGGACCTGCATTCGTTCTTATAGTCCGTTCCCATGCCTTTTATTAACACACTATTGTACCAATCGACTTCAGTGATGTCATAGTTGGGATCATAAATGAAACCACAATGAGTTCACCATAATCATTGCAGAATTGAGCAATAAGATGGAGACCGCAGTCAATAAATAAATCGCAAAACTGGATAGAGACAATAATAATTAAAATAACTTCCTGACATTTAACTCACTTGCCACATATTCATCCTCTACAGTCAAACACTTATCCCATCTCGTTACAAGTCCTTGAAAGCATCACTAGTTTCAAAATAACAGCTACTTAAATGATTTTTAGGGGTCCAAACCGATGAAATAACTATGGGCTAAGTCGGGACTGTACGATGGATGTGATGCTCGTGTAGCCCTCGTATATACGACTTCCTGTTGAATTACATACAAGAACCTATAGTGGTCTGGTGACGGGGTAGTTTTAGATATTTATCGATATGGATTTGGACGAAAATGGTTACATATGGAACGTACATCATACTATGGTTGCATACATACGTTTTCATACAGATTTATGCATATATGTCCTTGTTTCTAATGCTTGCGCGGTTTCCAATTTATCACCGATTGAATTTTGATAGTACTTAGAGTAGTAATTTTCTTTATCCACCAAATATCTTTGTTCAAGCATGGGATGATCCTTCAAGCTATCATTACTTATTTGATTCTATATCATAGTATATCAGTTTATTGTTAAATAATTTTCTTGTTTACCACTACTTTAGGATAAAACAGCAACTATTTTTGCAAAAGTTTCGTTAATTAAAACTAGTCAACTCTTTCTGTGTGCGGGGACTTCTTGTTTTTTTGCAAATTAGTACATATTAATAAATAATTCTATCTATTTTTCTATTATAAAGGGAATTAAATGAATTGGCAAATGGAGTTACACTTGTTTAACATCTCTCAGAAAAATACCCTTTTTCATTATTCTAAGGTTACGTTTACAAGAATGGAAATTTTACTATCAAATGTGAAACAAAATATCCGGTAAATCTTCGCCTCGGCCCTTCTTACAAATTGTCATTCTTTTAAGGAAATTTTGTCTCCAAATGCAACAATTTTGTCTGTTAGCATACTCATCAAGGTGAAAATAGACATCGTCCCTCAGAATGATTTTTTTGAAATACTTGGGGTCGTTTTTATACGGCACTTTGTAAGTCTTTTGACGGGAATCTTTATGTAAAATATGGTACAAACTGGTTTGTGATATGCCCAAATTCTATGAGCGTCTTGGAATGGATAACCCAGGTTTTTCTGCCAGACTTGCAGCTACGGAGGGTATGTTTTTAATTAACCTCGCTGAACGAACATGAGTTGAAGTCTTCACATTACTAATTTGTCCGAGGCGTTTGAATTTGTTGATTAAATCCACGACGGTTGAGCCAACAGGTGCCTTATTTCATCCAATAGCAGTGCGCACCTCACGAACTGTTGCTGCGAAATTTTCACCGTGTTTATAGTAACTTTACAGTATTTCAATGCGTTGCTCAAATGTATATCGTTCCATTCTTGTTAACCGTATAGTTTCTAGTACTAAAATATCAAAGAATTACTGCTGCTAATTTCACACACCAAAAAAAGAGCTAAATTTAAAATAATGGGTCTTAATGGAAAACCCCTTATTAGGAGCTAAATGCAAAATATTTATTTCATCGAAAATTATCTTTTAATTTCTGGTATTAGATACGTTAATTAAAAGAAAAGCTATGTGTGGCATTATAATTACAAGGCATCAAAATATAGGTGTGTAGATATACCACAAAGTAATGGGGCTCCACAAACCGCAGCGATACTAAAATATCAATTAACAAAATCGTTTCAACCGAGGTAACATCCATAAAACTTTACAATGCTCATCACGTACTTTTTATTGATACACTTGCATATAAGACAAAGCGGGCATATAAAGTCACACGCCGATCTCGTAGCAGTGGTTGAGCAAGTGCACGGGTGGTCCTTCATTTCCCAATAATTGACAAATTGGAACCTTATTAGTGCGCGCTTATGCTCCGGGTTCCGCCGCTGTGTATCACAAAGCACGTGTTAGCAGGTAGAACTTGCACACGGCACGATGACGAACGATTTTACGCGAACAGCGCGATCGGAAAACTAAACCCGGGTGAGCTGCGCGTGCCACACAATGTGTGGTCTTTTTCGACATTTGCGCATCTGAACACACACGAAGTAGTCGAAGACGGCCGAACGTCGCGAAGCAGTTCCTCATTTCAGATGGCCGATGTTGGCGCGTGCCTTAGAGTGTGTGTGTGGTCCGGTTGGTAGGTGTTTTTCGATGCTCAGGCATTCATTTTAAAAGCTGTTGTATTGCCAAGATGATGGTCGGAGATTAAATAATTTGACACTTATGCGTTGTTATTGTTATTGATGATGATGGCAATTATTAACTTAAATAGTAGGTATACTTAACCTAATTGCGTGCCGCCGATGAAGTGGCAGATATACACAGGTATATTTCATCGTGGATAATGATCTTGATACGGTAAGTATACGTTAAATTATTTCGTATAGACAATATATATTTAATGTAAATTATTGTATGTACTGCAATGTAATATATTTATTTAATACTAAAACATTTATTTCTAATGCTAATGTTTTAATATCCTTAATGTATAATTCTTAATACTTTCGTGAGTGCAATCCTAACTAACATACTTTTATGTCTAAGAATAGTATTGAATTGAGTGGATTATCTCGTTTGGTTAGTTAATTGGGCTTTGTGACCTTCAGATAATTTATTGACAACACTTTAGCAGCTATATTTCGAATATATGTGGAAAGTAACTGCGACATATAGGGAAACCACTACAAACTTCAGTCGAGTACTCATGGTCCAACCCCGTCTGGTCTGGCTTATTGGTGAACGCAAAACAGCCCAAAAGACGTAGAAATCACTTAACGGCGAATTACCTTAACAATTTAAAATTTATATGTTCGAACAGAGGCTGGGGGCTTTAAAATTGCAGGATCAACTGGTGAGACGAAATGAAGTAGCTTTGTGGAAATTTAAGTAGAATATCATTTATATAAAGTGAGAAGCTAGTGACAATAACTACAAGCTTCGTAAAATATTAATATAAGCTACGTCTGATCCAGTCAAAGTGCAAATTATCTTTGTGGAATCTTGAAAGCTTTACCAAAAGTCTGAATGTTGTGAACTTAAGAAACGTAAGGGTCTATGTAAGCAAAGATCTGTCCAGGTACATCTTTACAAGGCCCTCTTCAAACTTCTGTCAACGCAGTGTGAAGTGTACTGTTACTTCTGAACGATTGATATTAGTAATATGAACTCGTGTTGATTATATATACATACATGCACTTTAATTAAACGCGTAAGAGGCCTATGAACTAGAAACAGGAAAGATTGGGAATTGGTCGCCAGAGAATTAGGGACGCATGCTATTTAGGGAAAATGTTAAGGAAAAGCATCAATACTATGAAGGCAACTCAATAGTATAGACTATCAGTTCAGAATTATTATGCAATTATGTATTATGAAAAATCACAACAATCCAATTCTATGAATTACAATTCCAAAATCATTGTTTTACCTAGGTCGAAACTGTATCGAGGATAATCTAATTAGTCAATGTTTTGCTCTTCTAAAGCCTTACTTTCCTTAAACTTACATTGACTTGATGGAGAATGATTTCCTCTGGAATAGTTTTTCGGCACACACCGATTACTTCTGGCAAACAACCGTTACCATACCACTCGCGCTTAATTGTTTTTTGATCTTAAAGGAATTATAGCTACATTACCTGTTTTTGAGGCCGACGTTGCCATCAACTTTTTCGATAGTCTACGGCAATGTGTCCCAACCTGTAGTGCCCGTATCTTTAGGGATACACGAAAGTAATACATATTGCCAATTGCGATAAACACAAAAAATAGAAGTTAACACAATAATTTGTACGAGTGTATGGTGGCACTCATAAATTAAGCGAGACACTTCATCTCCAGAAGCAGAAACTTATTCCCCGGAACATTGAGATCTTTTCAAAAGTTGTAAAAGCTTATCGCACATTTCTGGATATAATTATATTTAGGCAACCACAACTAAAACCGGCATTTCATTACATATTGAAATCAGAGACCGTCGATTCCGATAATGGCAGCTTATGGTTGGTGATTAATGTCAGTTTGTATAAGATCTAAATTACATTGTACTTAAGGATTATACTAAAAGATACTAAATGTTTTCTTTTAGGTGGAAGACTAGGAACTACGATCCTGTGATCTAAATATAAAATAAATGAATGATTTAGAATTTGCGACTTATTTGGGAAACACAATCTTTCGGACGAACTAGTTGGTTTATGTCAATGTGGATAGTTTCAGGAAATAGATATAGATTTCCCAAAGAAATAAGTTGTATGATTTTTGCGTGTGCAAGTATATTTCTTACGCAAAGGTTACGTAAAGGTTACTATCAGCGTATTAGACACAATTAATTACATCTTCATAGAGATATTAAATCCATTAGTAATGGATAAGACATTCAATCACCGATTTATAAAAATTATTAACTTACAGCTGTCTACCTAATTAATTGTATATACGATAGTTTTCAGTAGGTTGATAACTACAGTTAGAAGAAAGCCAAAATTGTATAATGTTTAGTAGTTCAGCTGATTGTCTATTTATGGTACGTGTTATAATCAATAAATTTCAATTACAAGCTGTAATTGCATAGTTCTGCTAAGATGAATCAAGAAACTATTAAAACGAATAATTTGCAAAGACTGTACTATAATAGATGTACAGTTCAGTTATCATGAACGGAATAAAGTGAATAACTTATAATAAGATAGGTACTCGAATATTTGTTTTTATATGTTTTAATAGACATTTTAGTCTACACATTAATTCAAAATTACCTTTCGTTTCTTCCAGAAATTACATATTTATACGTATTTATGAAAACCTTTGTTTGTAAATTAAACGTGTATATATAAGCGAACCCGCTATTTCTTCTTGAATGAATTGAAGTACGCCTGGTAAAATTCTGCAGATTTCTTAACATATTCCGTGTTATATCAGCTGACTTGTTCGATAGAGTTGCATACAGAAATAGAGGAATGATGCGAAGATGTCCTGCTGAAACTTGATAAGTCGGCAGATCAGGATCTTCCGAATTTGTAAAGAGAACACCAAAAACCGGCATAAGTTTGAACTGAGGAAACTCTCAGTAACGTTCTCCGACTAACATTCCTTTAAACCAGGCATGGGCAACCTTTTTTGTAGAAGTTTTATGCTGTGAGTAATCTTGAAAAATATACATTTTTGTAGTATCCTTATGATTCATTATTTATGAATTAAGTTTAGACGGGCCGTGCTAATATGCAATGAAAGAATTCAGTAGCGGGCCGGACAGACCTTACTCGAGAGCCGCATGTGGCCCGCGGGCCGGAGGTTGCCCATACCTGCTTTAAACAATAATAATAAGCAGAATACAATTAGGGAAATCCGCCTAATATCATCCGAAATAAGTCAACATTTTCAAGAATAGTTACAACTCGACTTAACAGATGGTAGAAAGCAATGGGCAACAATTTGAAAAATTAGTTGAAACTTATCTTATATATAAAATGTGATAAGTTAAAATAGTTATTGTTATCAGTTCTCTCTTTTCTACCTTTCGGTGTAGATATGTATTTATGCATAGCAAAAGTTCTGGACTAACTTTCCTATACAGAGTTCCTGCTTTACTAGGCAGTAAGAACTTTTATGTAAATGAAGGCTCTCAGTTGCATTTAAAAATACCTGAGAGTTATTAAAAACGCTATGAATTGTATTCTAATAGCGAATGGTCAATTAGAAAAATCCGAAGATCTCAACCGAGATTCGAACCCATGATCCCACCTTTATGGCAGGTGCGGGATCTTACCAATGCGCTAGCTGTTCAATTTAAAATTGTAGAAAACTAAATAAACTTTTTAGTAACCATAGCAACAGAGTTAACGGGAAGCTAGTACGTTGCATTCAGAAGACTGAGTTTCCTTCTTTCATCGTGAATGCGCTCTATATTTATCGGATTCGATAAAATTCAACCCATTTGCTGGCGAAAAATGTGTCTCGCAATAATTAGCAATCACGTGGTGCGAAGTTATCGAATTTATTGTTAGATAGTTACACAACGCAGCAGAAAATTTATCTATCAACATTGTTTTATAAATTACATTATAAAAGGACAACATAATATATGTATATATAATATATCCACATACTAATGGACATGGTTGATGGGTGTAAGTAAAATATGTATTCGCAAGTGCAGCGTTACTAATTGAAGGGTAATCCTATTTCGTGCTTTATAAGTGTAATATAAGCGTACAAATATAGAGTCAACCAATTAATGTAAACGTTTAATCGAAGGTAATCGTAATTTGTCTCTTGTTCAAGTTATATTTGCAAGTCAATTATCCTGTTAATGCAACTGGATCAATGTTGTACACGTTTCAGACTTTCTACACATTCGTTTCCTTTTATACGGTCGTTACATCGATTCAGTACAAAACAGTGCTTATTTGCCGCAACCGGTAAGGACAAAATAAAAGTATAATTAAACAATTACACGTATTTATTGATTGCGAAACGTTTGTACTGCACACCTAAAAGAGTTTATTACAAAACATATTTTTTGTCGAAGCAGGAGACATCATTCCAATTATTATTTTATATGAACACGATGTTCAACGTACTAATTTTACACCTATATAAATTAATAACTGTACATGTTATTGCTTTTTATTTTATTATTTCAGTATTAATCAAGGGTGTGCAACATATGACAGTAAAGTTATTGCTTTTCTTCGTACGATGTAGGCATGTCATAAATGTTATTCATTTCTTCGCCATATTATCATATCTAACAGTTATTGATTAAGCAATAACAATAAATGACTGATCACTTGTTTGATTGTGATGTGCTAAGAACTATTAAATGGATCCTGTAAATAAATATATTGTGACTTTCAAAGATGAAAATGGCAATATTAAGTCAGTGTATTTATTTTAATTGAGTTCGGCTTCAATCAATAAGTATTTACACATACCTCTATGTACAGTGAATAACTTTTGTATCCGGACAAAATGATATATGAATATTGCCGAGATACCTTTCGCTGTCTGTTGACTGGGATTCTATTTGCATACATACCGATTTATACGAACTAGATGATAAAAATTTTGAGCTGATAAATGACTTAAAAAGACCAAAATATTGACTTGGAGGAAAGTGCGAGCAATGACAGATAATGTTAGATTGAATGTTTTGTTTTATTAGTATGATTATTTTCTGACTCGGTCCAAGTGTTATATTAAGCAGTGGAAAGGGCACAAAACACTGTTCAAGTATTACATCTTCTGAATGGATATTATATTAATATATAGCACGTTGCGGTAGCAGATGTTGAATTTGCCATGGATTATTAATTTATGGAAAACAGTAAATGACATAGTAGTACTGTAAATGTTTATTCGAAGAAAGCACAAATTCGATAGATTAGAATTACAAAGCATCATCGAAAGATATACTCTAATCATAGCTTCACAACTATTAGGTACCAATGATTTCAAACATCTTTATGCTTTCTCCTAGACGCAGACAGATATTTATTTTATCTATTTATTTTGAAATAAGGTATCTTATAAACATACTAGCATCAAGATGGGTCAACAACCTTAGTTTAAAGTACACTAATACGTTTTCGTCGTATCAATATTAAAATATTAATTCATAAAAATATATGTATAGGTACATATTTATCTTGCGTTTAGAATAATATTTATTTAACGATATAAATGGTTATGAACCCTACCTTGAATGGTTACCCTAAAAATCGTTGTGAATTTCTCGAATATCAACACACGAGATTAGATTATTATTTCCGTTTCTTTGATGTCTATATAAATAGGCATTAAAATACCATATTATACTCATAGGACAATATGAGTATAGATTAGAAATACAAATGAGGTATTATTGAATATATATAAAATTAATTTTCATGAAAAAGAGACATTTCATTGATGAGAAAACATTACATTAGGACTGTTCTGCTGTACTACATAGAACTTCCATATGTACATAGATACACATATCGAAATTGTTTTACATCGTTGAAGGAATGAACGCCTTGAACTGTATAGGTTGATGAATCGACTAAAACGAGCAACGCATAAACCTCGTTTGCTGGTCTCTGCTTTGTCCAGCGTCATGGTGCTAGTAAGATGACGAGCTTAGGGTTCAGGGGTTAAGATAAAGTGAAGTACAGATTTGTAGTATGTATTATATATATATATATATATATATATATATATATATATGAAATATCGGAAAAAGACTTTAACTTTTATTAGTTACAGTGGTTACTACAAGATGAAAACACTTCTTCATTTCTTTGAAAACGTTTTCGACAGTCTCTTCATTATTATTGAGCCACATCTATGCAATAACGTAGGCTTTTATGACCAGAACTTTAACAAAATTGTTTTAGAGATTGGATGATGGAGATTGGGGAAATATGTAACGATTTCTCAGGTTGAGGTATTTGTAGTAGCAGCTTGCGCTGAAAGAATAAGAGCGGAGGCTGCACAAAACCGTTATAAAGCCTAGTACCAGGTCAAGTCTAGTAAAACATTGCAAAGAAGTCCTCAATGAGCTGTCATAGGACAACATCATTGGACCGAAACCTCTATATGGAATATCGAAGGATTCTGCCAGACAGGAAATCTAATTGTGGCTAGAAAGAGAAAATTCAAAGGAGTGTAAATTGACTGAAGGTCAATTCCACACTGAGACACTGTTAGGTGCGCTAGATAAAATATTCTCAGCTAACCTAATCAGAGGAAGCAAAAAAGATATAAGAACTATTACTGGTCTAGGAACCAGACATTACCTTTTGAAAAAGCATCTACGCAACATGGGAGTGAACCATGGTACAGAAGACGTGAACTATAAGAGAAAACTATCATCTGTGCCTGTGAGGAATTGAAAGAAGACAGGCGAAAGAATTTCGGTAAGGATTTATTGGTCCCCACTTTGATACTCAGACTTCCCTTGAGCAAGATAGTGGCCTTTGTGGAGGATACGGAGTTGCTTGAACGGAAGTAAGACTTATTAGGGTGCTGTATGAAGAGCATAAAGCTCAAGTGCTTGGTCTAATCTGGACCTGAACCAACCCTAAAGGAGTAAATGAATTATGAATGGATCACATGTTGATAGAGTGAAAATATAATTTATAAACAAATTGTTTCGTTTTTTAATATATGTGACCTGCTCTATGAAAAGTTTTCGAGCAAATAGCTGTTAAAGGTAAACAATTCGTTTCGTGAGTATTGCAAAACGTAGATAAGTTTTCTTTTGCGTACAATATGGCTCTTTTTTTGCGTAAAATATGTTTTTCTGGCATATAATAATGTTCTTTATCTTATAAATTGATGTATTTTCCTTATTCCAGATTAAAAAAACATTTTTTTCGTATTTGTACTTTTCTTTTTCTTCACTTTTCATACATTTTTCTACAAATTATGACTTCCTGGGTTTCACCATGTGAAAGAGCGTCTCAAACTCTATCCGAATTGGCAAAAAAGTGGAAAATGATTTTTTGGCGCCTAAGCTTCCTTTTCATACACCAGGTCACATATTGTCTCGTTTCAATTTTGGTCTTTTTTATTTTATGTGACATTTTAGTTCTACCATGACACGGTTCAATACTCGAAACAGTTTTAAATGATCCAGTATAGCAAGAAGTGGTAGTCAGTTGGCAAGAAATTTAGTGTAGATATATGGTGGATGAGGAAGAATCTCATGGCACAAGTTGCGTTGTCTTAGGACCGTTGTCCATGATACATATGATCTAACGTTGTCATGAAATAATATGGTGCTATCTCTTCTAACTCAAGTAGACTGCTTAAACATGCAGTCTACATGTGGTAAGCAGTCTAACATAATTTCTGATGCACTTCATCTAACTGATAATTCATTATTTCATAACATTTTAGGAAAGAATATTGATTAATGTCAACTGCACACCACAAAACAGTCACTATTATCTGTCCTCAAATAAAGGGAAATAAGGGCTAAGTGAGTTGCTTTTGGTTAGCATGGAAATACACACTTCCAGAGAAGGGTATAGCGTATTTGTAGTGAGTGCATGTGGAACGCACTTCCTGACTTCTTCAAGTGCTTGTATTTGCAGTCTCTCCATTCGAGTTCTCAATCCTTGGACCAGATGGTTGCAACTTTCTTGCTGCATTCCCTTAGAAAGAGTACGAGCTCTGATACAGTGATTTCTCTTTTCCTTCCGCATGATCTCCTGCTTGATGTTTGTATATATGTACTAGCGTTACTATTTCTCTTTGAAGTCTATGGTAACCTGTATATGTTTCGTGATTATAAAATATTGCAGGAGTTGCGCCAGTCATTTTCTTCATGTGGATATATTCATTATTGGAGGCTTACGTCCATGGCTCATGCGGTTCTATGGGAAGAAATAGTAAAAGCTGTCTTGGTCCAAAAATTTTCGAGTGTGCAAGATGTCGGTGTGTACCACTTCGTTGAATGGATACTTTTTCCGTGCTCCTATATAAAATGGCATCTCCTGCCTGGTATAATACATAAATACATAGTTGATCTCTTCACCAATAATCAAAGCGGCCAAAGGAATACATCGGAATGCAAGATTATTTCGCCGGATTGTAGTATTAGATCAGAATGCTGAAACTGCGACTTGAAAAATTTGCTACTAAAGGTTAGTACGTATAATTAAATCACATCCGATGCGATTACTAAAGACTGGAATATACATTTTCAGACTGAATTATCTCTACATTAAATAGTCAAAATCACTGAAGATTTAATGACCACCAATAATTTAAAAGGTATTATTGCCAATTAATTAGTGACAATATAAACGATTTAGATATTTAATTACATAACGGACAGCCTTCAATTAGCAAAAATCAAAATAAACATACACAGGCGCAAGAACGAATAGCTCAGCAAATAGGCAAAGGAATTGATTACTACGAGAAGCGGGGAAATAAATCTAATAACACAAAAAGCCATAAAATAAGCCATCATAATGAATAAGGTGAAAAGTTAAAAACATATGTCAAATAATACAACGACAAAGTAATAAAACAAACTATAAATAAAAAGAAGAGCCGACACTGTTCCAAAAAAGTAGAAAAGTGGGGGAAAGGACATTGGCAGAATATTAGATCATACAGGAATATTGGTTTGCAATAAAACAAACATTCGAATGTTCTATGAAGAACCAAATTCCTGGAAGAACTTAGAAACTCAAGCCAATTTAATTGATGAAAGAGCACCATATTGTAAACATATACGGAAGATTTGCCAGAAATCACGAGAGACAGAATTAATTTAGCGCGAAGAGAGTGGCAAATAATAAATTATTCGGCTTTGATGTTGTCGCTATTGAATTTATCGGAAGAATGAGCAAGATCTTGGTGTATAATCTAGACAAATATTAGTTGCCTTTTTATAGATTGCGAAGAAGTTCTTGATACAGTCGAAATGTAGGCACTAGTTAACGCCCTTAAGGGCTTATAGATACATCCAACTTATTATAGGCATTTATGTATAGAGACGCCATCATAATAAAGGTATATCAATCAAACAAGGAATTAGACAGGGATGCCTGTTCTGCCCGAAACCTTTGCAAGCTCTGAACTGGCAATCTTAAATTTGCAGCTGCTTATACAAGAATTAAAAATTATGAAGAAGTATGTACATACATAGAGAATTGGGCAAAGTAGGACCTGCAATGCACTTTACCGAAACGAAAACATGACAAATCAAGACGACGACATGGATATAGTTGTAAACCAACAAACAATTACGCATTCAACGAAACCGTATTTCTAGATCAGTAACTCTCAGTTTAGATAGCCAGACAAATAGAGAGTGCTCAAAGGGAAATTTGTACAACCACAGAAAACCAAAGGCTTTGAGCAATCCATCTTTTCTATGCTAATTTATGCATCCGAAACTTGGAAAAGAACAAATATGTAGAAATTAACGAAAACACAACTAAAGACCGAACAAATCAATGCTAGCAGTGCGAGTATTAGATAAAAGGGGAAACAGTTGGATACTGAACAGCGGCAAGGTGAATGACGTGGCATGAAGAGTTATAAGTTTGAATTGGAATTGGGTAAGTCATCTATTGAAAAGCGATAGTTGGACAAAAATATAGTGGTGTGGAGACTTAGAGTTCAACAGAGGAAAATAAGATATAAAGACGGCATGATTAGGATAACTGGAGCAAACTGGACAAGAGAAGCTCAAGATTGACGAGAATATAAAGCATTTGGGAGATGAATGTTGCTTGTGACGATGATGACGACTGTACTTGCCTTACTGAATTTTACAGTACTTTGATACAAAGAAATTAGACCAACGAAGATTAATTTCTAAGCAGTCTCTAGAGGAACGATACTTTTTAGGGAATGGGAAAATAGAGAGACTTTTTCGGACTTTCAATCATGTTGGTAACAGCCGTCACTACTACACCAATAAATATATAAACCATTTATTAACCATTAGCCTTTGGACTAATGTTTATTGAACATAGATACTTCGCCATAAAAAAGCGTTTCAATGACTTCTTTTATGTAGCCACATAAGTACGCACATATACCTACAACTGAAATGATGGTCGCACTCAACGAACAGACTATATTGTTTATTCGCTTAACGCGCATTCCGAAGTGCATTCTACCTGCAAGTTTACACGAACGTAATATCCAATTACCAAGTTATAAACTTCTTCATGCTCGCAAAAACTAGGCACACAATTTTAATTTGCCAATACATGTGTACGGAGTTAAGATGTGCCATAGATATACGACGCGTTCTCTAAAAGGAAGGCGAACTGCTAATTCCACTTGTCAGTGTCAGTCCGACGAGCAGTAACAGTGGTGCAATTCGAAGTAAGTTGAGGTAACCACCATGTCATATTTGTAGGCGATTTCTTTTGCTTGAACTTCGATTACCGTGGAGAGCCATATTTCGTTACGGATTCAATATTTCAACTTTTTATGTTAACACAGTAAATATGGGTGTCCGATGATCGGAACAGGTATACGTAGAATACCTCTGCATTTATGATCGTTTTATTTTCATCTTTATAAGAATTTATTATTTACACACTGTCATGTTAAATCAATCGCATGTTATTTATAAGTGATAAACAAGGTGTACTTGATATTTACTTATATTATACACGTTTCTTTAATTTTCTGAACATCGATATGTAATCATAAGCACAAACTGGTTCTTAGAATGGATGATATATCATATTGTTATTGATTTAGATTTTATAGAGGAAAAAGTAATATATACTATTGTTGATCTACTGAAATGTTTTGTGTATATATCGTCCTGAACAGTATTTTCATCTCTTATAAATTCCAATGCTTTTAACTTTTAGATAGTTATAAATAGGAATAGTGTGCAGTTTAAAAGCAAGAGATATTATTTATATAAAGCGACGTACTATAAACTTAATATGTTTCGAAATTGGTTATCACATCTTTTAACTATTATCAAGTTGAACTACTACAATCTATCCACAATCATTTTAATTCATTAATCAATAATCGCACTCCATTTTCAAAAACAGAAAATCACTCAGATTTATCCAATCGAAAAGATTCATAAATTATTAAATAAAACTGGGTCCTACCTTTTCTCAAGAGATCGGAACCTGAAAACGCTGTAATTAAGCAAAGTGATAAAATATAAATATAAAATATTATATTTATCTAGTTATATTTTCACTGAAGAAGGTATTCCGAAAACGTTTGCAAACGTTCTGAAAATATAACTATCGTTCAAACCAGCCTTGTTTTATTGACCTATTAGTGGTAGAGATCTATCATATAAGATAAGTATAAAAAGGTCACGAAATATATATATATATATATACATTTAATCTATTTGTAATGAGAATGACGGGGTATTTTTTAAAAATGAAGCAACAATGCTTTTATATTCTTCCTGATGTAAAACAGGGTCGATTTTCAACGGAAAATGTTTTGTGTTTGATAATTTTCTTTGAATTGAGAAATAAAAGGGGCATGAAAGTGTCTGCAGTATCTACGCACATCACAACAACAGTTAAGTTTTGTCTTTCACTTAATTAGGGAAAACTAAGTTATCTTTCTCCGATAGTACAAGAGCTTTAAGCAATACTTGATCCACCGCATTCAATGCCACTCCAAATGCTGTTGCAATCCATATTTACTGAATTTCATAAGTACCGCATCCTTAAAAATCGGGAGCTTTCTTTGGTGACTTTTATTTCAGAAAGAGCACAGAGAGCATTTTCCTTATTAATCATAAAATAAAATTCCCACTTAAATGAACACGCTTATCCCAACGTAGAATTACTTTTTTCAAACCGTCCGTTCATAAAAAACTTTTTAAGAGTCTCTGCAATTTGGCTGTTTATAGCAAGTTTTGCCTCATTTAAAGTTTCAAATCCAACATCCCCTAGTGATTCTTTGAAGTTGGGGAACAAATGAAAATCACTAAGAGCTAGATTTAGCAAATAAGGTGGATGTTAAACCAATTCTCAGCGCAATTCGTTTAAAACATCCTTCTTTGTGCGATACGAGGTCTTGCGTTATCCGGTTGCAATAACGAACACTTATGTAACTTTCCAGGCCGCTCTTGCAACGCACCTGCCCCAAAATCCCAGAATAGAGTAAGCATTACTTTTCCACCTGACGGAACTGTACGTGCTTTAAACGGAGGCCTTTCTTCTGGTTTGCGCCATTCTTTCAATTTATTTTTGGTCTTGGCGTTGAAGTAAGGTGTCCATGTTTGATCGGTTACCAAAATTTGTCGCCGTAGCGTGGTAAAAGCTATTGAAGTCGACCGCACGTGCCAGACCTGTTGAGTTTTAATTCCGGTTCCAATCGGCTCAGTACTCAGCGGGCAGAATGTCATAAACCTGTCGTGTAACTATTCCTACACTACCACAAATTTCAAGAATAGTTATTTTCCTATCACCCTTCAGTAGATTTTCCACGGCAAGAACATTTTTCATTTGCACAGGTGCTTAGGCTTCTAGTTGTCATTCTGGCAGCTGTGAAACTATCGACGCGTCAATAGACTATACTTTTAGTTATGCATATTCTCCGAGTACACCTTGCACACGTTCAACGAGCTCGAAAACGTTCACACCATCCTTAAATAAAAAGGAAATGTGTGTGTATATGTTGTAGTCGTGTCTTCCATGACTGGTAAATCTCCGATACGGAAATAGGTTTGTATCAGTCAAGTAGGTGAAGTATAATATACTAAACAATATTGCACGGGATGGCTGCGAAAACTCGTCCATACTACTTGTGTCTAATCAATAGCATGATTTATAAGATTTACCATTGCCAGTTGAACTACAGCAACATTTCTAGAACATTCGAAACATCCCTCGTAAATAGCTAATTAAAAAGCAAAGCTTTAAAATTCCCGCAAAGTTAATCTAAAGATTTGCTTCTTTATCACTAGTTCCTCGCAGCGAAATGGGAGTTTGCTTAAATTTGACGAAATTTATGAGAAAAGAAAGAAACTTGATAGAACTTTCTTGTGTTTTCATAATGTGGCATATTAAATTCTCTAGGAACTACCACTTCCACTACAACCTTTTTCATATATTTCTTTTAAATCTGTAAATCTGAACTTACTGGCGATTAAATACCACTAAAACAATTATTTTTCTAACTGTATACATCGCCGTGTTGAGTAACATCAAATTACATCAGACATAACAGTTATTAGAAATGAACAAATATTATATGTAAAACAATTCAATTGAACGCAATTAGAAAAAAATTGCACTATAGTTGACTGGTATCGTCACTAAAAACGCATTTAAAAGCCTCTTTGCAACTTACACAATCGCTGTGTAGAGCTAGGAAGTACAGTATTTGTCTTTAAACGTATTCTAACACGCAAGAACAGTTGTGTTCAATAAAGCAACAGTAGTGCAAGATATGCAAACAAATAAAAAATCACAGCCACAAATTTGCACTGTAGATCCTATTGTAGTATTCACATAATATAGGAAGAGTTTGCAAAAGAAACAGTGAGTTCTAAGATGATACATATGCTACTAGCGTGAATAGATATTAAATATGAATGCTGGAAGAGTATATGAATACACAGTACTAGTATGTTATGTAACTAAATTGAACAAACTGTTGATGAAACAATATAATTTATGACAAAAATGTTTATAATCTAAGGAATTTAATAGCATGTCCCTTAACGGCAATTACAGACTCACGTAGTCGATTCATAAGGTCAACTAGTTCGTGGAATCGCTCTACTGGAGTTACGGTTTCTGTCCACAAGTTGCAGTAAGGTTGGGGTTAAGCTGGGTAGCGCACTCTATGGCCTAAACCTTATTTTTCCGAAATCATTCCTTTGCTATTTTGTTCACGTTTCAGATCGTTGTTTTGCCTAAATGTCCATTTCGAGGGCATATTCTCTGCACCGTAAGGTAACATACAATTATCGAGTATTTCATATATATTCCTTCGTCCATTATACCGTCTATATGATATATAGGCCTTACACTATAGTATCAGAAACAACTCCATACCATAACTTCAGCCCTACTAACCTTGGCAGTTTTAATGACGAATGAAGCTGTTTTCACATATTTTGTGGATGACTAACAGAACCAAATAGAACGATTTTATTTTTGTCACTTCACAATCTATTTCTCGATTTATAAATTGGTCCTTTTTATCTGCTGAACACAACTGTACATATAGAAGAGCATAACGAGCTACCAGGATAATCGGAACGAACTAATCGTTTGCTAGCTATTGATTTAAAGTAAATTCAACAGATGACAAGTATTTCTTTCTGGAATTGCAAACAAGTTCTGCAATGCACAATAATTTTTTGATTGCACTGACAACAATTGTAAGCTAACTTAAAATGTTTGTTTTCGTGCTTTGTGATATAACTTTACGTTGTTTTGAAAATGCCATTACATAACTTGTTTCTTACTAAGAAAATATTTTCTAGTGCAAATAAGCTTTATACTTGCTAATTTAGTGTTTATATATGTTTATATTATCGCCTATATTGTATATATAACCAAAATATTTTTTGCTATAAAGATTCAACGTCCTTGGGGCACAACATACGGTGCATAATGGATAGCATACTCCATTATGCCCCAATAGTTTAATTTTCCATATTTGCTCAATTATTTATTCGAATTAATTAATTTTGATGTAGACCAGTATAGTACATAACTATTACAGAAAAGTAATCGTCAAAAATGAAATAAAGAGTAGATGGCTAAGGCTGTTGAAGATGTCGTTAGTGTTAAGGTGTGATGCAAGACCGCTGCTGTAAAGTACAAAGATTCTCGCACAAGGCCGCAGCGACGAATTATCAAATACAAAGCCGTCTGCCGGAAATGGGGTATGTATGGTTAGAGATGGGTCATACATGTCTCCATTATTTAGACTGCGGATGAAAAATTAATTATTAGATTGTGCCCCACCAGGTTTTTGGGCTAAATATAATGAGAAAGGCTGGATACAAAAGGTACTATTTGCAAAATGGTTATAAAAATCCATAATTTAGTCCCGTGCTACCAGAGAATTACCCTCTCTACTTCTTCTCGATGGACAGGCAAGTCATACAAAGAGTTTAGATCTTATTAATCTTGCAAGAGACAATAGATCATGTTATGCTCCCCTCTATATTGCAATCACTGGATGTAGCTTTCATGAATCTTGTAAAGAGTTACTACAACTATGAAGTAAAAATTGGACTACGATCAAACCCTGGCCAAGTTGTAACGCAATTTCAAGTTTGTGCTGTTTTGGGAAACGCTTTCTTCAGAGCGAGGACAATGGCAATAGTCGATGGCTATCAAATCTGGCCAGTTCATCATGATGTACTCAGTGATGCAGACCTTCTACCTGTAAAGGCAAGTGAAATATATCTTATACCACAAGATAACTCCATATTAACCAACGAAATAAACACCAATAATGGAACACATGAAAATGAAGAAGATAATTTATTTAATGTGCCCTGTGAAGGTGTTCCAACACCTTCTACTGCTGATAGTAATGGATCTGGTATGAGTTCCTTTATCAGGGGATATTTTGCCTGTGTCAAAACGAAGTTGTTTTTAAAAGGGGAAACACCGCAATTATAGGAAGAACACTTAAAAGAACTCTTGTCAAAGAAAACGGCAAGAAAAACAAGGAAAAGGATAATAAACAAGACCAGGAAACAGGAGAAAGATTATAACGATGTATACTGGTACTCCCAGTTAAAGGGACGTTGGGTTACTTACAGATCTTGTGGCAGATGGGCACATTACTCCCGCGCACTTGTTAGCTAAGTCAGGTGCCATTTCCTTAAAAATCCTTATCCTGTACGGTGTTTTAACAAAAATCTTTTTACTAAAGATATCAACGAATTTAAGTCTACAAATTTTTCACGGCTTTCCTCTGGTACACAATGAATCCTAGGAAGCAAGCATGTTAAATGGAACATACGTGGAAATAATACTTTCAGAGCATTTACTGTCTTTTCCATGTAAGGGGCTGTATCACTTACCAACACTAGTACATCGTCATGCTAATTTTCTTTTGATTAAAGCAGTGCTACGGAAGTAGTGAATAATAGTGCGACTGTAGTACTATTTGGCCTCTCTAGACATGCTGAATTTGATTAATACATTTTGAATGCTTGGTTTGGCTTCAAAGATCCAATCACATTAGCGATGGCCTGTAAAATCAGGTTGTATAATACAAAGAAACTAAATTGTTGTATTGTCTATTGATATTCAAATCTTCTTGTCTTTCATGTCTTCAATTTCATAGATTATGATTTGATAAGCAGTATTAAGATAATTTTTCCTCGGCATTAATTTATTCGGTAAAATTTCTTCGTCATTCTTTCAAATAACGATCATAGTTTAGATTTTCTAGTTTTCATAGCTGAATTCCAGAAGTCACAAAATATTTTACATAGGACAAACGAAAATTCGGATTGTCGATTGGATGCTGACATAAACGCTTTTAGTAATGGAGTTTTTCAAGTGGTCATTATCTGTTCGATTGTTTTTTTATCGCAAGCTCGTCCAGTGTGTTGCGTAACAAATTATATTTCCCGAAATTCACTGATTTCTCACAGACTTCACAGAAAAGCACAGAACCGTCACCAAGAAAAATTTCACTTACAAACTCCCGTACAAAATTTGTTTGTAGGTAACTGAAGAACGCATTTTCGACATTATGGCAAAGACGATCTTTATTGTAAGAAGTAAACCACGGAAACGAATGAAACTCATATGGTTATAATAATCCATCTCTACGAGATATCAACGTATCACCTGGAAATTTTTACTGTGTCACTCGCAGAACGATATACTGTACTGACGAGTCCTAATAAGGACGAAATTAATTAGTCTACAGGAGAGGTGCCTATCATTAAGTGGGACTGGGTTCCGAAGGATTCATAAGCCCCTTGGTCTTCCGCTAGGCGGCCCAAGATCTAGCCACAAGTTGACCCGAACAGATCCTTCACTAACAAGACGTCCTCAGCATCGGGATCGAACTGCTTCTTCATCTTCAACTAAACTCTAGGGGGATCTTCGTCCCGGGTTGACCTCTGGAGTCGCACTCAGCTCGTCATCAATCCCTGAAGAGGTCCTGCACTCGCCTAACGATGGTCCTAGGTGGGGGTGTGTCGGGGTCAAGAGCCGCGGTATAGCTCACTACCGGGTTGTCCGAAATCTGCATTCTCTCTAACGTGGCTCTAGTCAATTGAAGAAGATAGTCGCTCATATTCGGTATTACGACATCTTCATGTAGTTGCTTGTTTCGGACCAACCACGGAGCGCAGGCGATCATCCGCAGCATTTTATTTTGCGCCACCACGAGCCTGTTGATGTTCGTCTTCGCCACAGTCGACTACAACACCGCTCCATAAATTTAGATTATAGATTACGGGAATCGGTAGTGTACGTATGATATTTATTTAGCAATCTTCAAGTAACTAACGTAATATCGTACAATAGGGTATTATGTGAACTGTAGTTAAACAGACTTTGTTACTGATATTTATTCTGTTAAGAATGAAATTTATGACAAAATAGTCATTTAAAAGCAAAAAATGTATTTGAACATGAAAATAGCCTAATACGCATTTTCAGACATTTTAGGCATTTTGCCTGAACATCCTGGCTCTACTTATAATAGATATTTTCGATGTAAACAGTTTATTCTTACGATGCCCGTTATATCCCTATTTCCCTAGTTCCTTGACGCAATTCGTGACCTAAGGATATTAAGTTTCTCAAATAAAGGAGAAGAACCAATTTATAAAAAGCGAATCTCTAACAAAATTAACGATCACCAAATCTAATCTAAATTCGAGCAGTACCATATTCTTATTGTATATGAAAATATCGTGATTGGCGTTGTGAGCAGGTTATATGTCATCTCTTCTTCAAGTTAAAAGTTTAATCAACCTTCTATGTACGTTATTAATTTTAAGTTTCTAGTATACGATTGCATATCAGAAGAGCATACTCCAAATGACTATGAAGCAAAGAATAATAAAAATGTTTCACGACTTCCGAACTGTTTAAATATTTACCAAACCATTTTTTATATTTACCACAGATAATAGTGTATTAGCCTATTTCACATTTACCGATATCCAGTTGGATAGAATAAATCATTCTCACACCACTACGCAAGCGCACAGTTCATAATAAGCATGTACCTTGAGTGTAGACATCATTGATTTGATCGAATAGATAAAGTTTCAGTAAATGAAAGAAGTTATCATACAACGCAAGCTTATTTCTAGTTGTATAGTGACCTTTCATGATCAAGGATTTTGTGGTACATGCTAGTGTACGCAATTATAGATTATTTATCGCAAATCTTCGGAGAAGGTACAGATAATAGATTGATAATTCGTAATACAATTACTACGTTTATCCGTTTCTTTTTTAATTGGGCTTACTCTTGCTGGCTGTCGGCGTGTGAAGAATCTGTTCATAGCAATTGTAGGATTAAATAATAATTAAAGATGTACCAGTCCTTAATTATTATAGTTGAGATTTGATCGCCGTTAGATCTCTAACTATTCCCAACCTTGAATATGCTTAGAATAACAATATTCTCAATAACTGGTTGCAAGTACTCGTAATTTCCATGTATGTTTGGGTGTCTTATCAATGAATTCACTTGTTCTTTTACTCCATTAAATCTCTACTACAGATTCTATATAGTCCTATTGTAAACCAATCTTTTAATTCTAAATAATCCCAAATCTACTTTGTTCGCGTCTCATTATCCAATCGGATTTTGTTTTTTCCAGAATTAGTTAATGTTCTTTTGATGCGGCTTAACACGTTTTATTTATGCAAGTATTATCAAAACTTTTCTCAATCATCGAGATTATGTTATCATTTCCAAATTACTAACTCAATATTAATTATTTTGTTTAAAAATACATATTCCCAAGAGAATGTTTTTCGTTTTAAGATTTAACAATCATTCACTATTTTTTACATCATTTAAAACACTACGTACATATGTATGTACATATATATGTCAATTTTATCTTCGATCAAATATATTGCATTCGTTGTTTGCAGTAGTAAACAAGCTTTTAGTGGTAAAAATAACCCTAATTTATTTAATCGCTGTAGTCAAGCAACGCAAGAGTCCTAGAAAAGCGCAGCGAACAATTTCAACAACTTCATTACGGCAATAGCGATACTACAACTTATGTTGTTGGATTTGACGGTTTAATTAATTATATATTGTCTAGGTATTTATACGCAAATGTATCATTATCTTTGATCAAATCAGTATATTTATACATGCATACACATATACGTCTACAGAAAGGTATTTCATGACATGAAATACAGTAATTACAACAGATCAAGTTTGTTGAACTAGATCCTGTATCCACATATTTTTCTAATAATAAAAGGACAGCAAATAAGGCTCGGTTTTGTTTATGAGCAATGGGCGTGAAATGTTTACTTTAGATATTAAATTTAAATCGAAATAAACCGTTCTTAAGGAAATAATTTACTAAATTCTAAGAAGATTATAAGTACGTGTATCATCTGTAGGTTCGAAAGAACTAACCCTAGTAGCTTTTAATTATTTTTCTAAAAATTAATGATGAAACAGTTGTTAAATCCCAGTAAATTTCTGGGGAGTATACATCTAGAACTGTTGTGCGTAAACACGCTACAGTTTGCCTGCACAAGCCTGACCTATTCAGGCCAACTGGATAGAACGCCTGAGGTTCGGTTCCAGCCTTAACCAAATGTACAGGTATGTATACAAAAATACAGTGATATGGCAACACTATTTGTTGTTTTTAGAAGTGAAGAACTAATTAATACCATTCAGAAATCTGGTTATATTATTACATACCATATGACATATTATAGGACAAAAATTGATTCTCCTGAAGGAAAGAAACGCAGGAGGTCAGTTTCCTCCAATTTACTTTGAAGGGGTTAGGATACAGATTATGTGAAATAATAATTTTCAGGTCACATATAACCTAAAGCGAATATTACATGGTCATTCTTTTTGGTGATTTTCCTTGAGGAAATAGTTATTGTTATTATTGTGGCTATACACCCCCGAAGGGGTTGAGCTACCTAGTCGGATCTCTGTATCATTACAATTTGGGAGATCAGCCCCTTCTCTGATTATATTCTTTCACATAATTTCTTCCATATTTTTCTGTTTTTCGTTTTGAATTTTTCGTTGTTTCTAATTGTCTAATGTGTCCGGTCCCTCTTATATCCTCTTCTAGTTCCTTTAGCCATGTACTCTTCGGTCTTCGTCTGCTTCTTCTGCATCCCGACTTTCACTCTGTCACATCATAGATTACAACTCCTGGACCCGCACTCCAAACATGTCCGGGCAACCTTGCTTTTGATTGCTTCGTTTCTCTCACTGCATCCATTTCTAGTTCTTGTGCCAATTCCTCGTTCATGCTTCTTCTGTATTAATTCTCATTTATTCTAATTGGTCCTAGAATAGTTCTTGCTACTTTTCTCTCCACTATTCTTAGGTCCTCCTCATGTTTCTTTGTCATGGACAGCGTTTCCGTGGCATACAGCAGTGTTGGTCTAATTATTGTTTTGTAGATCTTCAGTTTGCGGTTTTTGCTTAATGTCTTAGTTTTTAATAGCTTTTTATTTGTGTAGAAAATTCTGTTTGTTGTTCATTATCTTCTCTCTGATTTCTGCTTCACGTTCGCACTTATTGATAAATGTCACTTTCACATATTCGAATCTGAATTTTCATCTTTTCGTATTCTTTATCTAGTCTCATTATTTTGTTTTTTTCTTCATTGATTTTTAATCCCATTTTTGCTCCCTCTGTGACTATTTCCTCCAACACTTCCTTCGTTCTACTTCTTTATCCTGCGGAGTACATATTGTAGAGCCAGGTTGAATGGTGTTGCTGATAGTGCGTCTGCTTGCCTTACTCCTTTATTGAGTTCAAACTCTTCTCCCCTTTCTGCGTTAAAACACTTGCTGCTTGAAGTGCCCTTTCTATATTTGCCTATATTCGTGTTCAAGCTCTATTACTCTTCTTTTTGGTTTTTTATTCCCTATACTTTTCTCTTGTACGCTCTCCCCAATTTTCTTGTATAATAACTTCCTATTATTTTCTCTACTTCCTCCTTGAATTTCCTTTATTCTGTCACCCATACTGTTCCTTTTTGTTTTTCTTACTAATTTGTTGCATTCCCTTCTGATTTTTCATATTCTTTCTGTCCTCTTCTCTCTCGATGTTTAACCAAATCAATTTGTTTCTTCTTTGTGCAAGATGTTTACATTCGTCGTTATTTCACGCATTTGACGCCTTCCTCTTTTCTTCTCCCAAAATTTCTTTTGCTGCTTCCGTGACACAATGTTTATTCCGGTCCATTCCGCCTCTATGTCATCACTATCCTTTAGATTTACTTTGTTTTTAACGCTTTTATCATAGTTACGTTTTGATTTTTCCATACTATTTAGATGTATCCCATTTTCGCCGTGGGCATCCGCTTGTACTATTTCACTTTATTTTCAGTCTGATTGTTGCTATTACTATGAAGTGATCGGAGTCAACATCAGGTCCTCTGTATGATCTCACATCTGTTATTGAGGATTGCATTTTTCTATTTATTAGGACATGGTCGATTTGGGTGTATGTGTCCTGCTCTGGCGTTTTCCACGTTATTTTGTCATTTGTCTTCCCATCTGCGCATTAAAATCTCCCATTATTAGCCACGTGTCTTCCTTTGGCATCTTCTCTATTTCGTCTTCTAACCACTCACAGAATTTCTTCTTCTCTTCTTTTTCTATACCTCCGTTGGCCCATATATATTTAGGACTGATGTATTTAAAGGTTTGGCTTGAATTTTCAAGTATGCCATTCTTTCATTAATTGCGTTAAATTCCATTATGTTTTCTTTTAGTTTCCCCATTTACGAAGGATTTGTATAGATATACGAGGGTAGGTCCAGAAAAAAAAGGTTACAAGGGTAACAAAAAATTACTTATTAACAATGGACAGAAAATACAAAAGGGAATTAAGAGGCATACTTACCGATCACTTTTCCGCCTAATCACTATAATCTATTCAGGCATTTATCTAAACGCAGAATCAACCTGTTTAGCCCGGCTTGGGATAAATCACATCCTTGGCTATGGAGCCAATTCTCGACAGCTGTGTTCACATCACTGTCTGAAGAGAACCTTGTTCCAGATAAGTGTTTCTTCAATTTCGACAAAGGAAATAGTCGCTGGGTGCCAAATCAGGACTGTACGGCAGATGGCCTTAGACTTCTCACATGAACTTTTGCAGAAATTCTTGGCGGGCAGTGTGGGGCCCGCCATTGTTATGCAGAAGGATGATGTCATCACCCAACATGCCGAGGCATTTGCGTCGGATGGCTTCACATAACACTGTCACACTACACGATCGGCAGTAACGGCCAGATACTCGATTAGGATGATTCCCAGAATATGGTTGTCATAACTTTGCCGGCAGAGGGTATAACCCGAAACTAGCGTATTTTCACTGCATAGTGGTTCTCTTGGTTGTAGGGACGAAATAATAAAGTTAAGTAAATGATGTGATCCATGACGTGCTGGTTCTCAGAATGGTAACACTGAAGAAACGTGAGACTGCACGCAATTCGTGTGGCGTTCTGCTTCTCGAATAACGCACGTGGTGCCCAGCCGGCACAAGTCTAGAAATATCGCAACACATCAGACACCATGCGCTGCACGGTACCATAGCTCATCCTAGCTCTGACGCAATTGCAAGTACAGTCACCCATGGATCTTTTTGAATCATTTCTGTCGTTGGAGAACTTGGACGACCGCTCACTGCCCTATTGCAGTTTTCCACATCCTCTCTGCTCGATTGAAAAACGCGACATCATTTCGCTACATGTTATTGATTCATTGCTTCTTCACCATAGATTTACAGGATTTGACTGTGAATTTCAGATGCGGGCACATTCTTTGACCATAAAAAAACGAATCACGACCCGCACCTCCAAGCGAAACTTATTGCTATTTCTACCTACCCGCACAACCGCTGCAAGACAACTCCACTCTGGAGAAAAGATATTATCATCACATTATTTACTTTTTACTTTTCACTTACTTGTAACCTGTTTCTTTGGATCTCCCCTCGTACATAAATGACTGCGATTTGATTCAGGTCCCTAAAATTTCAAGTAGATTAAATATATTATTATAAACCGATTTTGGGAAAATATTTTAAAAGAACTTCGTTTGGCAAAAGCTAATAATGGTACAATCGAAAAATCGAAAATTTGAAAACTTGAACTATAAAAAAGGAGAATCTGATCTTTAGATTGTAACGTACTAGACTTGAGAATGATACGAAAGCGGAGGTGGCAAAATCACGTATAAGCGAAGGCAAAATGGACAAAGATATCTTCAGACAAGATCAACAGCTAAACCTTCAATAAAGTAGAGAAAGCGTTGGTCATGGCTATGGCAATACCAACACTATATTATGCAAGTTAAAGACTAAATATTACAAAAGAAAAGTGGAACAATGAACTCAAATACAGGAGTCCTTGCCCTTACCACGAAGATGCGAATATTTTAAGATATCTATTTCAACAGTCAAATGGTCGTCCTCAGTCGAAAAGCCAAAACTAAAAGAAAATGTCAATTCTGGGGTTTGGCTAACAAATAGCAAGTATTCAAATCAATACTGTAACGGCAAAACAATTACTTTCGGCGCTAATAAGCTCTTAATTTCGTAGGTTTCTAGTATAGGAAATAAATATAGATTTTCAAAACAAAATGGGAATTAATGATTTATCTATAACTAAAGCATTCACTTAATAATGGTTTTCCCTTAATAAAGTTATTAAATAAAATATAGTATCGTATTTGTTCAAATGAGGTTGTAAATTAGATTCATTAATGGAAATTATAGTTTCATGCAATTTACATTCGACCAAGGTCTAGCAAATCCGATCGGATTACTTCTAGAAATAGCGTAAAGTGCAATTCAAACCTCTTCGATATTTACACGCTCCGCCACTGTACACGAAGGGTGCACTTTATAAAACGTGATACCTGTTAATTACAGTCATTCATAAGTCTTATGGGTCGTTTTTTGTGTTCACTGAGTTGAGAGAATGATATTCGATGCCGGGGGAATTGAATTTCATAGTCGATCGCTATTTGTGGCCAGCGGTGACATCTAACACTGACCACATTAACGAAAGGAATGTGTCTCACCAGAACTGTCTACGTTTTCCATTTAAGGTACCAAATTAGCAAAGCGAATTCGTTAACTATGAGCTAATGGGTCGTTCGGTGTCCGCTTTTAAAATGAGTACCTAACAGAATGCGAATTATTTTTGCGAACAATGCTGGCTTGCCGAGTTGGTCGTGAAGCACCGATTCCCGCCGGGTATTGTTTCCTTCTACCAGAGTAATAAAACTGTTATTGGTAATAAAGATTAAGCGAACTATTCTAAACACTTATTCTACTGTAAAATCCCACATGTGACGCATATTAAAATTATCGAGATAGTTACGGACGGCATGAACTGTTAAAGGACGACACCATGAGTAGTTGATTTAGTATTTATTGTAATATATCAATCAAAATATTTTGGTAACATTTACTTGCAATTATTTGGAATAGCTCATCGATCCACATTTAGATCAATAAAAGCCTTGATTTTTTCAACCAAATATATTTCATTGACCTAAAAGTGAACTGATGAACTTCCAAATAAGGATAAGCATAGGTCAAGAAAATATATATTTATTAGTTATCAACTTAACATCCGAATAATATAAGCCTAAAACAATTCTTGAAACACCGTATTCCTATGTCGTACTATCTTGTTACGTACGTATATTTAAAATCAACAAAAAGTTATAAACAGAGTGAAATGTCTATTAAAAGAGTAATGAACTGGGGTATCTCAATTACTTCTTTATTTCCCATTGTCTTAGTTGAAAGTAGGAGGATAATAACCGAGATAAGAAACAATAAAAAAGGAGTCCGAGAATAAATAACAAAAGATTGGAAAAGACACATTTATTAATGTATTATCAATAATGAGAAAAAGGAGACTAAACGTCCATTACATAGAAATGGTTACAATAGGTGATCTAATTTTAGATATCTAAGTATAATAATGATGAAATTTTAAAAGCATTATGAAACAATTGAAGCCATAGCAGCAAATAGAAATAGCAAATAGATAACATAGTAGCATTAAGAACACCAAATTAGTAATAATAATAATAATAATAATAATAATAATAATAATAACATTTAATGTCCAACAATTTAATCCAATTATATGACATAAGTAATAATAACATTCAAAACCAATATAGCACGACACTAAGTCATTAAATTGTCACTTCTGTACATCCTCGGAAGAGGAGATCCAAACAATAAGTTGATCCTTGATAGCGGCAGCGCAAATATTACTGGATTGCGTGTAGATAATTGTGGCACCTTGAAGTCCAAATCAGCCAGCAAAGGTGGAGAATCGAGGGCTATATGTCTCACAGCGATAGCTTAGTGAATTTAAGCCATGACGATATAATAATGATAATAATAATGAAATTTTGAAAGGAAAAACTTTACATACATAACAAAACATAAAGCGTCGTTGAATCTTCTCGAGGGACAACTGTAAATACAAATAACGTAGAGACCACACTGGTAATGCATATTCAAGTTTGCTAACCACGAAGGTCCGAGGGCATTTCGGGAAATACTGCCCGTTTACATGTAATTAAAAGAAAAATGAAGGTAAGTAAATAATGATTTTATTTAAATGAACCTAATACATTTACTCATTTTTCAATGTAGTCGCCGCCGTTGTTAAGACATTTGTTGTATCTTAAAACCTCTACCGCCAAACTAGCCAGTCAATGCTGTACACCTGCTGTTAAATCATCATCACTTTGGAAACGTTCTCCTGACAAGAAATCCTTGAGTTTGTTAAACAAATGATAACTGAATCATTTGGAGCCAAGTCGGAGCTATACGCAGGATGGTCAGAAACCTTCCACTTGAACTTCCGAAGAAGGTCAGTGGTCTTTCGAACCGTATGAGTACGAGCACTGTCATACAGAGGAACAATGCCACTTGTCAGCATTCCCAGCCTCTTGTTTTGGATGGCACTACGCAGCTTCTGAAGTGTTTCACAGTATATGTCCGCATTGATGGTCCTCCCTTGGGGTACGAAATCAATAACAACAGACATTTTCGGTCCCAGAACACTGGGGCCATAACCTTTTCGTCGAAAACGACTGCTTAAACTTGCGCGGCCTTGTTGGAGATCGTGCATGGTGCCACTCCATGGATTTGCGTTATGTGTCAGGCACGTGTCAGGTATAAAATGGCACATTCAGGTGTGATCCGCAATAACAAATTGGTCAGGGAATGCATCGCCCTGTTGCTCGTAACAAGTTGAAGAACGTCAACGTTGTATCCATGCAGTTGGTCTTATGCTCGTCGGTAAGCATTTTGGTTACCCATCTTGTGTAAATTTAATATGTAATTCAAATGGCCCGTCACGATTTTATGGAGCAATGATTGTGAAAATCTGGAGATTGCTCTTGCCTCTTTGAAAATTCGAACCCAGTGGTTGTAAGATGACTCATCCGCTCCTTGCGTATATATACACTTCAGTAATCCTGCGATGAATTTTGCTTGAACAGACGTTTTCTGCATTCAAAAAATCGATTACGGATCGAACTTTGCATTTCGCAGGATTTTATATCTTATGCGCCATTGTAAACAGTCATAAAACTCACACCTCGCACCGGAAGAACTCTTTTTTCCCACAAAGCTACGAT
The DNA here is from genome assembly GCA_038088585.1 of Chrysina gloriosa. Lineage (NCBI taxonomy): Eukaryota > Metazoa > Arthropoda > Insecta > Coleoptera > Scarabaeidae > Chrysina > Chrysina gloriosa. The sequence continues at coordinate 8,213,142 of CM076093.1, forward strand.
GTTACTATGGACATTTGCGCCGCTTTGCTTCTAATTGGATCAGTAGCGTCATCTGTAGGGCTAAACGGGTACTATTTTCTGGAATACCCTCGTATAATACAAAGTTTTAGTAGTTGAATATTGCTGAAGAAAGTTTTAGCAGAAACACATTTATAACATGAGGAGAGAAAGTTAGGCGAGAGTCGAATAGAACACCCAGATCCTTAACCACTTACATTCTGTTTAAATAGTGACCATGCATTATGTGGGTTGAGAGTATCGGATTTTACTTCCTTGGGTAAATGTTATAACAATATTTGTCAACGTTTAAATTTAGCTTGAATTTTGTACACCCATTCGTAATAGAATGTAAATTATTTTGAAGACCTGAGACAACATTCCAAGTTGTCGGAAGATACATTTTCAAATCATCGGTGTAGGCAAGAACTGGACATGTTAATGAAGTTAGCAAATCATTAACATCGATAATCAGAAGTAATGGTCCCGTGCCTTGAGGAACTCCAGAGGAGGCAATGAAGCCAAAAGATTTAAAACCATTATAAAAAACATAACTACATATGTCGATTCTATAAGTTAGATTGGAAAAGAGTAATGAAATTTGGGCTGCAGCATGTAGAGGATAGTTTCATCAACAAAATATTATGATCAATAGTATCGAAAGCGCTGCTAAAATCGGTGTAAACTACATCCCGCTGTCCCTGCTTATTGAGCTTCTGGCTAATAAATTGCGAAACGGTAACAAGGTTAGTTGTTGTTGACCTTCCACAAAAGAAACCATATTGGTAAGGGGATATTAGAGATCTAACAGTGTTGAATAAGCATGTATAGATGATGTTTCCGTAAACTGTTGCAAAATTTGATAAAAGAGGTATATATCTATAGTTCTCGACATGACTTTTATCACCTTTCTTGAACACTGAAATGATTCTAGCACGCTTCCAAACCTCAGGGAAGATTGCACTAGTATTTGGTGGGCACTAGTAATTGATAATTTGTAAAAATGATGCGAAAATATGAAGTAGCAACACTCATATTTGTAACACCATATCACATCGGTAAACTCCTCACGACGAAAATGCATAATTAAATTCGGTGACACGAGTGTCGCGGGCACGAGACAGACATATTCAAAGCGCTATACCGAAGTTTAGTATATATTCATAACCAGAAGTGAAGCTTACAATACAACAACGAGAAAACAAATTTCAAAGTACTGGGATGAAATTTCTCCAAATGCTGCAGAGCAAAACGACACTCGACCAAATAAGAAGTAAAGAGATAAAATATCGTAGAAAACTATTACAAAGAAACATAAAAATGGATGAGCCCAAAATAGGAAGGAAACTTTAAGAAGCTGAAACAACAAAGAAAAAGTGACTTGCAACCACAAGCCTCTAAAACAGTAATCCACAAATCACCATCGCCTAGTATACAGTTGAAGGAGAACTATGACGTGAGTCGTATACATTTTCAAACTTAAAAAATAGATCAAATTTAGTATACAAATTTTGCAGTGCATTATTAAGCAAACGTATAAATAACGAACTTGATATTCACGATTTGTTTTTGCATGGTGAGGTCAGTTCTAACGACATTCTTTTGATAAGCGCCTAGACAAATTTATACTTAAATATCAATTAAAATTTTAATTGACGGTATATCTATCCTAAGTACAGTTATAATCCATAATCCATTCTATTCATTGCTACTTTATGTTAGTTCTACAAGATTCTTTAAAAATGTATTATATGGTTCCATTTCAGATATTTCTAATTTAGCGACCATTGACAAGGTCGCTAAATTAGAAGCACGCACATTAGGTCAACCACAAATATTTAATTGCTGCTGTATGTTTTATAAAAAATATATATGTAGAAGAAATAATAACTACAGAAAGTGGATCTAAAATGTTGGATCCTAGACTGCAGAATCAGAGCACATGTGTCGGTGTCAGGACTAAAAGAAACAGAAAAATGCACTTTGCAACTCAAAGTTTATCTGATTGATCATCATAGAAATAGGTAGACGTAAAGTAGAATATGTCATAATATTAAAGTTTAGGGGTCAGGAATATATTCTATGCGGCTGTAGTAGGAGGTATATATATATATATATATATATATATATATATATATATATATGTACCTTCTGTAGTTAATTGAGAACTTATACACAGTAGGAAAACGTAAACCCACATATATTGGAGAACATAGGCGTCAAAACGGTAATGTTATATGCAAAGGCTAATGAGTAGTTGGTTACCTGGTTTGTTGTAGAACTCCTATTGTCTGCTTTTTCCCACTATGTACATAAGGGTGATTGCAAGGACTGTAGTGTAATTTACTGACACAAATATCACGTCGGTAAACTCCTCACCACACAATTGTTTATAATAAAATCGGTGCCACTTGTTTCGCTAGCTCGAGGCAAGCATCTTCAACAACCGTATAAAGCGAAGTTTCTTCGGGAAGTCTTTTCGGTTTATACGGTTGTTGAAGATGCTTGCCTCGAGCTAGCGGAACACGTGTCACCGATTTTATTATAAACAATTGTGTGGTGAGGAGTTTACCAATGTGATATTTGTGTCACTATGAACATACATTTAAATTCATTTCGTTTCATGTAACATACGCAATAAGAATACGAGTTAGGCCATCCGATTGAGGATCACCATAAATATCTAGCTGCGACTAAATTTTACTCATAACAGGCACTGCAATTAAGATTCTGTCAAATTCTGATTGGGACATTCCAACAGTCTTAACCTTCGGTTATTCTATGTGTTGTAGAGCTAGCAGAGATGTGTATATTTGTTAGTATGTCCACGAACGTTATTAACCGTTGTCTGTTCTTGATCCTTCAACTTTTCTCATAGAACTATTAGTTTTCCTACTCCAACTAGTCCTATGTTCTGCTCAAAGTATTGCATTATATGATGCTTTATTGCTGAATAAGAAGTGATTGATTCTTTTAGTCGTCTAGAATATCCCCGATATTCTTTACGAACATCTCATTTCAAAACTATCCGTCTTGCTTATTTTTATTTGGAATTATTGCAAGCTTTTCGATGTAATATCAGACCAGGTTTGAGACTTTTGGCTGGTGTGATCAAAGTCATCGACGTCGTCAATTTGGGGACAGTTTGGGCATAAAAGCAAGTGGTCAATATTCTATCTAACACCACAGTGGCGCTACATTAGATTGATTTGAACTAGCGCTACTGGGGGTCATTGTGCTAATTGGTACTTTTCTGGTGGTTCGTTCAAGTTATTGTGAACATATGTCGAGATTTAAATTAGCTAGGGTGCACCTAGATCCAAAAAGATCGCGGTAATCAACAAGATGTTCCTTTGTGCATCCGGTTATTGGCCAAAAGTACGGTGGGGTAAAAGTAACCTCTAAAAAGTTATTTCAACTTTAATCGGAAATAAGTAATTCATGAATTGAAATAACTACCGACGGTTTAAATCACAAGACGGCAATAAGGAATTTAATCAAATTGAATATTTCACAAAATTGAGTTGCTTTACATGAATGATAGGTATATATTTGTAAATCGACCACAGTCGCACTTGCCCTGTCTATGTGGGGCAAGCGCAATCCTAGAAAATAGTTTGCAGTACGATAACATGTATGGTATGTGGGTCTTGTGTGTAAGAGTTTGTACAATATGTACATGTATAAGTTTCTGTCATAAACTTCTTGTATTTGAGACAAGAAAAATATTAATATTCAGTTCATATTAGTAACACGTCTAAGTATTGTAATTGATCTATGTGCATAAAGGTAACGCCATCCTAAGTGACATGAAGCTTTCTGTTTGCTGATCTGGATTTTAGACCTCCTTGCTTCAAGTTTATTTTCCACATTTTAAAAGCTTCTTTGTGATGATGACTAGACCATCAATGAGAAGTACAACCTAATATGGGCTGACCATTCTTATAGTAGTTGATAAAATTTGGAGCTCGAACACTCCCTTGTACAAACCCAAGACTTTTGTAGTTTCTACCTGCCCGTCTTACTTTCAAACTTAGATGAAGATATCTAGTTTGTAGTAAAGATTTAATTGTGGTTTACAATCAACAATGCGCAAGTCAACTTGTTTGATTTTCTAGTAGTTTAGCATTCCGACATACCATATATTACCTGAAGTTTTGTTATACTTGCTGTTAGTACAATATATTAAGTAAATCAATTTGTCTACTACTTCCATGAATATTATTGATTGCTTTTTTGTCATCCTTGGACATGTCTGTAATACTAATCATTTTTTATTTTTGCCCTATTGATTTGAAATCCACTTCATTTCTGACTTCTACAATACTGTTTAAAAATTCTTCTTTAGTTGCAGCTGGAAGTACGTTATCGGTGTATCGTATATCGCACAGTATTCAGCTGGTTATTGTAAGACCTCCTGTCCAGTCTTTCGTCCTTTTTAGAATTATCCACTCACTGTAGACGCCTGACAACGTATACTAAGAATACATCCCTGTCGCCGTCTTGTATGCAAGCTACAGGGTTTTGAGCGGTGTTATATAACTTTACCCAGATTAGTTTCGTGTAGACCATCAATTAAATTGATCGGCCGCTGTGGTAGATTATAATAATAATGGTGAGGACAAACGCCCCATGAAGAAGCAAGGCCTGCAAAATGCGTTTTTAAGGACCCCGTTTTCTTCGCTTTCACGTCCTATGCCTCCGCACCAATTCACCACTCCGGAATTATACGTGGTGATGTGGTAACCATCACGCATTAGACAGCCGCATTATTATTCCTTGTTCCGAATGCACGCAGATACTCAATTTTGAACGTAATTGAGTGAACGCAGGTCATCAGTGTCGCAATCGATCGCAGTCAAATGCCTTAACCATTTCACAATTTATTAGTCAGGAGTTGGATAAACAGGGGAAAGTCGATGTAATATACACTGATTTCTCTAGTACATTTAATACCATAGACCACAATATATTATTGGGAAAGTTGTCTGCTTTAGGAAGTACTCCACGTTTAATCAAGTTATTGACATCGCATTCACGTAATCGTATAAATTATATATTTTATAATGGTTATAAATCATTTAAATTTATCTCTACTACTGCAGTACCTCACGGGTCTAATTTAGGGCCGTTACTATTTATTATATATATTAATGATTTATTAATGTCATTAACATGTCCAGTTCTTGCTTATGGGGATGATCTAAAGATTTACGCAGCCGTTGAGGGTTTGGATGATATTTTACACAATTTAGATATCCTTGCCAATTGGTGTCATAATTTTAAATTATATTTAAATGCTACTAACTGCGATTATAATATTTATACAAGAAAAGTAAATTATATGAACTCATAATATACTTTGAATGGTCAGCATCTCCAAAGGATTGAAATTGTAAGGGCCTTGGTGTCTTGTTCGATTTTCGTCTAACATTTTAGACACACATAACAAATCTTTGCATCCCTGCTTCAAAAGTTCCGGCATTCATATTTTGTTCACGTTTCTTTAATAATATTCAGTTGTTAAAGAAGCTATATTTTGTTTTTGTAGCCAGAAAGTTTGTATATGCTTCATTAGCATGGTCTCCTCATTATTTATATTTGCAACTTTCCATTGAGAAAGCGCAACAACGCTTTTTTTATTATTATTAATTTCTATCGTTCAATGTAGATGGTACGTATCCTCAACAGCATACCGACTGTAATTTCTTACTGGACAGGCATGGTTTCAACTTACTTTCTTCTCATGGAACTCGATTTATATGAAAACTGCTACATGGACCGATTCACTCGTCTTTTCTATTGACAGGCCTGGATTTCCATATTCCAAGACAAAAATTAACGCTTTTTGTCAACATTTGCCCTACCTCGACCGAGAACGAACATACTGTATGGTTGTCCGATATCAACTATGTGCAGAAATGCTAATGTACTTTAAAATGATATATTTTTTGATAATATTAATAATTTTGTTTAGTTTTGATTTACATTGGCTTGTTATTTAATATTTTATTTTTGTTACACGCATGTAATTTATTGATTATATCCTCTAATTGGGAAACTGGTGGACATTAAAGATATCTTATTATTATTATTAAACCCAAGATGGTTACGGTATGGATCGCAAAAGTGGTACACAGATGGATCCAAAACGCTCCAAGGAGGGGGAGCAAAAATAGTGGGGCCTAGAACACACAAGTCAATAACTTTGAGCAAGGACGCCACAATTTTCCAAGCGGAACAATATGCAATCTAGGAAACTGTAGGAATCCTATCCGAAACGGGACACATGGGAATACGAATCAAAATATTCTCGGACAGCCAATCAGTTCTTAAGGCCCTAAGCAGTTGTACAATTAAGTCCAAAATATTATTGGAATGTCACAACATGCTTAACGACCTGGCGACTCAGAACCAGATCACTCTGGTCTGGGTACCAGGACATGAGGGGCACGGAGGAAATGAGATGGCAGACATCTACGCAAAAAAGGGGCTGGGGGAAATTTTAATGACACCAGTGGGCTGGAACATTCCAAGAAGTTTCTGAGCTTTGATGCTAGGGAGGCGGACTTCGCCCTAAAACTGGACAGGAGAAGCTTAAAGACACTGACGGGGGCACTCACAGGCTACTATATCTGCAACAAGCACCTACACAAAATGGGCTTATCCAACACGGACACTTGCAGATTCTGCGGTGAAGAAGAGGAGCCAATGGGACACTTGATCACTAATTGTGGAGCACTGGGCCACAGGAGATACAGAATACTACATGTATATACGCTGAGTGAAGAGGATCTATTAACACTCCCATTGAAGGAGCTGATCCTGTTCCTAGACGTACTAGGCAAATAAAAACAAGGGGAAGCACAATAGATCAACGTGGTCGCAGTGCAAAAGGGGCTATTTTGGGCCAGACCCCACCTCATTACATTACATTACATTACATTATTATTATTACTCGTTAGACCACATCGGTCCGCGCGCTATGGTAGATTACTGAACGAAAAAGTACTTACAAACGTCATACTATGCTATTGTATTAATAATTTCGTTTTTATTATGATGCGAAGGAAATGGGTTGGTCAAAATATATAAGAGTGGGTCTGTTGCATACCAAACGTACTTTCTGCTGCTATTCTTCTAGAAATTCTTTGTTTGTTAATAATATATATTTTTGCATACTGTTGGTATAATATCATCTGCAAAAACATTCTTCTATTTCTTCTTTGATCTCTCTTCTTGTATTTATGTGAGCCGCATTTTATTATTCATATTTGGGAGTTATATCATTGCAGTGAATTCCAATTTATATCTGCAGGCCAGTCCCAATCTCTTACTGTATATCATCTTCGTATTAGTTAATTCAATTGCTTTTGGTGTTTTGCCAACGCAGCAGCCTTATATACGTCTTCTGTAGTTTTTCTTCAGCAACCTCTCTTTCAGTGGAAATATGTGCCACCACTTTTGATAGAAAGTTGTCGCGAACTCCAGGCATAGAAGGTTTAGTTTCTTAAATCCATCGTATAAAAATAGTGAGCTACCTAAATAATTAGAAATTTTAATTATGTGGAAGAACTTTTTCTAGTTTCTTAAAATTTCATGTGTTTTGTGTCCTTCTAGTATATACACATAGTACATATATATATAGTACATGTTCACAGATAATGGATTCAAATCACCTGAAATAAGCTGAGAATTCTAGTTTTCTAATCAATTTTAGGATTCAAAATTTTGCATTCCGCCGATGCGAATAACTCGCTAACGGTAAGGGATAGAGAAAAAGCCTTAAGACAAAAATGGTTTGTTTGGATTAGGTTAAAAAAATATTCACTGTATTTTTCATTAGATTAGATTATTTCTTATCTAAAAGTTGTATGTTATCGAAGGAAGCTACATTAGACCAGTAAATAATAAACATGTTTTTGTAAAGAAAATAGGTTGAATGAGATGAGCAAGTAGCATATATAACTCATCAAACATGAAATTAATAATAGCTATTAGTAAGTATTATAAATATAATTCGATTACTGATGGTAAGGTTCGAAATTGCCCATAATAATGAGGGGCCGCTTGTGAATACCAACGAAATTGAATTGCACGACATAATAAAAAATATCCTTCTCGATACTCAAAGAGAAATATCGTTTTCACTTATACAACTCGAGAACTTTTGCAACCGCACAGACTAGACTCTCTAGAATTTCTAGATGAGGTACATGCGCCCACGAGGTAAGAAGCATTAGAAGCAATAGAAGCTGAAGAAGAACAGTGTATACCAGAAAAAGGAGGTGTTGTAACTTTTGAATATAAAACCGACGGTGTTACGTATTGGAAAAGTGGGAAGAAAAGATGACTTGCGTTGAATAGCGTCCAGCAAAAGTTTCGCAAAATTTCATCTATGCAGCAATTGTTGAGGTGAGGCGAAGTAATATTGTCACACAGCAACGATTTGTCCCTACTTGTATTATTCTGTAGTATTGTGAGATTTTTTTTTTTTTTCTAGATGAGAAGAAACAATAAACAAAGGTGGTACCCGACGAGGAAAATTGCTTAAAATTTGTCAATTTGTGTATAATGAATTTGTAAATAGTGTTGATTCAGGTGCCATTATTCATGACTTGGACGTCCAGTGATGCGCATTACAAGCTAACACAGACATTGGTTTAGAGAACTTTAAAGCAATCACAGCACTGCGTTTGGAATTTAAAGAGAGCTTATAAAATAGTTTCAAGAATAAATTTTATTACGCGATCTTATGGCACAGGCTCCGAGCAACTGAAGGAAATTGCTTCAACTTTCGTTAAAAGATCATGTAGCACAGGTCTGGATAGATAATACCATCAATGACGATGAAGGCGGGTTTAATCTAGAGCTGCATTCCGGCTAAAGTGCTGTGCTGGGAACAAAAACTGTTACGGCAGTTGCGCAGTCTATATCCACAACTACACACAGTTATACCATACTACCAACAGTATTAGCTTCCGGAAAACTATTCTCACCTCTGTTCATTGTCCTAAAAGAACAAAATGGTAATTTCGGTTCGCGCGTATCACAGTCTTTGTTTAGACCAGGTATGGGCAACCTCCGGCCCGCGGGCCACATGCGGCCCTCGAGTAAGATTTGCCCGGCCCGCTACTGAATTCTTTCGTTGCATATTAGCACGGCCCGTCTAAACTTAATTCATAATGAATCATAAGGATACCACAAAAATGTATATTTTTCAAGATTACTCGCAGCATAAAACTTCTACAAAAATGGGTTGCCCATGCCTGGTTTAGACCATGGGAAAAGAACTATTTCAACATTGGTTAACCGATGTGGGGACTCACAGTATTTTGTTATTGGACTCTTGGACCGGCCATTGTCCTGCTACATTACAAACCAGAATACTACCCAACAAACACGTGAATATATTAACGATGCCGAAGAAAACTACATCAACGATACAACCCCTTGATGTATATGGAAAAACTTTGTAAGAAAATTTTCTGACCTTGTACTATTGTATGATTGCGATATTGTGTTACATGAACGCAATAATATTATAAAATTACAATCTCTTATTGATAATCAACTTTCGGCTCCAAAATATTACGACCTATTTGCTTAGGCTTGGTATAAAAGCAGATACGTTGCTCATAGACCGAATGAATTTGAAAATCCAGTAACTTTTGTTTTCACACCACAAGATTTTGTACATCCTCCTCGTTGTTTCATATGTGGTAGCCAGAACATCGTACGATGTGTATGGCGTAAGAAATTCTGTGTTGTTTACATTTCCTTGAGGAGTTTTATCCATCAGGATAATCCATTCTATGTTTAAATATAAACAAAGTTATATTGGTAAGTATTTTAACGTAATTTTTTGTTAGTTTTTAAAATGAAATCCAACACAACAACTACAGGCCTGTTATACAAGCAGCCAATCTCTATTGTCTAAAATATATTTAAAAATGTTTATACCTTTTGTTTCTTGTCTGTTTAATAAGACTCTTTCAAGCAAACAATTTTGTCTGAATTTTTTTCTCTATCGTACCGTTAGCGAGTTATGTGCATCGGCTGAATGCAAAATTTTCCATTTCCAAAAATTTTGTTCACGCACTCAGAGTGTTTTTACGCAGAAAAAGAATTAGGTAGTGATATAGATGTGTGATCTAAATGTTCCGAAAGTTTCATAATTTTTTGAATTTCCGGGTTCGGGTTCTTCCTTCATAAGTATAATATACAATACCAGTGCATCTTATTTACGCCTATTTTACGTTTCTTACGGAATAAATGGCAATTACAAAATATATTTAGATTATAATAGATATTGAATTCGATAATGCAACGTTAATATCATTCCGTGTCAATTTTGTCCATATAAAGGTGGGGGCGAAACATCAAAGGATTTCTTTGGTGTAATTAAAAGAAAGACCGACAATACGTCCGAAAAAGACAAGAAAGAATCAAGAGAGAACATTGATGGCCGGTTCGGTTCAACAAAATGAAGTCAAATAGGTAAAGAAATACCGAGAGAGTCTGAATTCTATTCTATATGTATTACGGCGACCTCTTGAATAGCTCGGTGACTCGTCAGAATATTAATAATATCTTGGACGCAGCAGGCATCGCTCGCCACGGCCTATCCGTAGTATCCTGCAGTTCTTGTGCATTACACTAGAAGTGGTCGTCCCTTGCCATCGTTCGGAACTGGAAGGCAATGCAACGCTACACACCAATACTTACGTTCACATGTATATACTTGTTCGAAATGTCTGTGTATGTGCATGTGTACTGTTCGAATGTGTATGTGTGAGTGTGAATGCTGTATGCTTGCGGGTACGAGTAATATGAAAGAATGATATTCTCTAAACTTTATATATTGCTAAGCCGTAGATGAAGTCCGATGCCATTGGTTCAAACCGTGCAGAGCTATCGTGTTACATAGCGGGTGTTGGAGATGCAATCTGTGTGAAAGAATTTTATTATTTATGGTTAGTCATAGTAAATGATCTTTCTTCTCTTTTGTACATTAGGGGGATATCTTCGGTCTTATTGTGACTACAGAAGATACGTATTTGTTATGGAACTTACTCCAAACATCGAATTAATTACCATAATTATAGGCATTAATCAAACAGAAAAAATGGCAAACACCAGGTCGCTTTCGTGAAGCATAACAAATATGAGCTATTAATAAGGAGTATTTGATTTACAAGGCATTTGGATTAATTTTATGTCTTTCAGGTAACTCTCAAATGAAGTAGTTATTACCCCCACCTAAATCAGGATGTATTTTGACAACTATGTTACTGCTCTCGGTAGAAAAGGAATAAGACGTCACACGTGAAGTTTTGAGCTCCAACACGTGCTGCACAGTGCGTATTTGACTATTTTGCACTTGATACTACCCTCCTTACTTACCAAAACATTTGTGACAAAGACTATATTGAAAATCACATAGTACCAGTAGTTTATCCACCGATAGTTGGTTCTTTTAGAGCTTATCTTAGTATAAATTATTGAATTTCTGTTATTTTATAATAAGAAAAGTTTATGTCGGATGGGAATGTCCTTATGTGTATTTGGTATTAAATTCTTCGATGTGATATGTTACTCAGCTTCCTATAGAGTATCCTGTTCACTTGTTTTGAACAGATGGGCCTTGGAGTCAGTAATTCCAAAAGGTAATTTTCAAGAATAACTTCTTAGTTTGTAGGTATAAAGCACAAATTGGAAATTTGAAGAAACCCAATAATGTCAAACTCTTAGATTCCTTTAAGACAGGCTTTAAATAACATTACTTTTCTAAACATAACTTCCCGTAGATCCAAATAGTAAAAAGTGGATTGATAATTTAATTTAGTTGTACTTTGGTAGTTACTCTTCACTATACAACGATTGAAACATTGAAAAGCTTAATCAATTTAATACCGAGGCCTTGTGACTAATGTTACATATTCTTAATTCCTGTTGCCTCAAACACTGTGCATACTTAAATTGCAAATAACCTAAATCACCTAAGTTATTTCAGAAATAACCAATGTGGTCGTAACTGAATGAATGTGTAGCTTCCTTAACGGTAATAGCATCCTGTAGAGAGTTTTCTCCTTCTAGCTAAAAACTAGCCGACTAATCTAATCATAGGACTGCGATATTTTAGGTATCGGTACATATTATACACTAAGAAGTAACTATAAAACTTTATTTTCTATAGAGAAAAGGACAGTTTATAATCAAAGTTTATTAAAGCGAGAGTAAGATGAGGACAGTAAGATATAAGCGTTTTATTCTTTATTACAAAATTATGCAAATAACCGTACATTACCGGTAACGAATTCATTATCATAGAAAATTCATGTGGCTAGAATTCCTTCCTAATTGATATGCGTCAATTAAGTTTGTAATTCGTTGCATGAAAAAATGAAAGTCCAACCACCATTTACGACTGTAAATATGCAGTTGTATCCATACATATATGTAAATGTCAGTGTACCAATAGGCAATATTTGGAAAAACGAAACGCAAGAAAATGAGAGAATGTAACTCCTTCAACCAATGATGTCTATTAAATAGTTGCGTTTCAGCTTAGGCATATTTATTTTATTAGCCTTCCTCCTTCATTACTTACCATAACTGTATTTCATAATAATTTGTGGGATGCGCTTCAGGCTAAAATGCAATGGTTCATTGAACCGCTACCACACAAAACGTTTTACTTGATTGGTAGCTACTTGTCACAATTTTCCTGCTTATGTTCAATTAAAATATTTTTGAAACTGCTAGTACCCCGACGAATTAATTACATTTATAAATCTATCGATCAAGTAATAATGGTTTCCTACGCCGTCAGAAAATCAGAAGAACCCTTTCCCCATCTTGTTCGCGGCAGATACCATACGTTTTGACAACGTATTTTTTCCAAGGGCGTTAAATTAATAGTGCAATGACTGAAAGAATGGCTACCTTGTTAATACGAAGAACCCACGCAACATTGAGATGAAGAAAACTTGACCTCGGCGGCCCGGCTTCCTTCGTCGCTGCTTTGCGAATCATTTCTGCATTTATTAAATCGTTATTTAAATACGGACCTAAACAATAACGTTCATGAGGAGCGTACGGACGATAAAGTATCATCCTCCATTGTATAACAACAACGCTGTACACGATATTATACCCCTTAAATGGTTTTTTGAAAGCTAAATGCGTTCTCAAGTTCACGGACATACAACCAACGGCAATTCTATATGTCTTTTCCCGCATAAATTAATTCCAATTTTGTACTACATCATATATCATTTATCCAGCAAGTTCTTTCAGTGAATATAAAAATAGACATTGGAGGTATTAATAGAAATATCATGGTGTATAATTATCACAAGTATACCCATATAGAATATTACGAAAGATCATACTTACATCTGGTATAATAATTTGTACTAAAATAATATCTAACAGAACATAAAATTCTCTTATCTTTACAGAAACAGCTTGTATTGGGTTATTGTCAAGATATGTAGCTGTTTGAATGATATACATACGTATCACTTATATACTTGACGAGCTTACCTGGATTACCAAAACATCGGTGAGTCTTCTTGATTTAATTTTAGTGTATGGTGATATTGTGCTTATAATGCTTCCTTTGTTCATCATCTTCCAGATGTTATGATGAAGTTATTGAATGTACATTGATCATTTAACAATCTACGTAGTAGTAAGTAGTAGTAAGTAAGTAGTAAGTAAGTTCCGTTTCGTTATTAAAAAAATAAACATGAATAGATGGAGAGGTTTTTATTATATACAACGTAAAACTACTACTTTCAGCTATTTCTCTACATAGTTGTCATTAAGATTGAGATATTCGCCATAGAAATGAACCAGTTTTTCAATATCCTCTTCAAATAACTCTGTCCCCTGTGAATTAAGCAATAGTGTAACTGTCGTGTAGCCTTTTATCGCTCTTAAGCCGTCGTGCTTTTGTGATTGTGAATCGCCAATGTTCACGAATTGTCTCTCCACCATTACCCAAAAGTTCGTCCATCACTACAGTTGGTCTTCCACCCCATTCTTCATCATGGACGTTACTCCGTCCTTCTCAAAACATACGACAACATTTTCGCCATCAGCAGAACAAAATTCACCGTGAATTTCAACAGCTTTCATGTTCTTTGCACACAGAAATAGGATAACAGCACGCAGTTCACAGTCGGCGCGATGTTCAATTGCAGCAGCCACTTTAAGCGACCAAAGTAACACGAAAGAATGTATTGCCAGATTCTCATTGAACCAGACTACAAAGCAGCGCTGTGATTGCGCCGATATCGTCACTCCTCTGCTCACTAGGCGGAAACGGAACTTACTTTATGAATCGCCCTGGTATATGATCTGGAAGATAATTGATTGATAAATATCATTGGTTAATGAGACTATCCTAAGTTTATTGGATGCCTATGTTACTGATATCATCGATGGAAGAGGTATTCAAAAAAGACTTCTAAGGGCAAGGATTTACATGTACACCCATACTCACACAGTTCTAAAGGCTATCAAATCGGTCAAATATGAATCGAAAGCTGTTCAAAACTGAAAGCAATTTCTTATGCAGTCGACCAACAACGTTAAGGTCACCTTGATATGGGTGCCCGGAAGGGATCAAAGCCAACGACATTGGCGATAGTTTTGTTAGGGAACAGTCTATAAACCCGTTTTTCGGACCAGAACCATTTAATGATATCACAAGAGGGGATATTATGGAATGGAAAGAATGAGCAAACTGTCCTAGTGGACAAATATTCCAGAACCAAGACAGGCAAAGAGGTTCACCACCTTCTATCTATCTATAAACTCTAGATTTTGCAATACTGCAGCAGAAATGTCGGAGCATATAACAAGCGAATGTCTGGGTATGCTTCGCTCAAAGAGAAAATACATATCTTAAAAACGCTATGATTAACCTTGCCGAAGTGGCCGTTGTCTCTCCCTGAACACATAACTTTTGTTTAGACATTTGGGTCTGACTATAGGCTAGGGTTCTTTATAGATTTTAAACAGGCAACGATAGGATAAATAGGAACAAACTATGCGCGATAATGACTGAATTTAAAATACCGAAAAAATTTATATCACTAATACAAATGACACTGAGGAATACGGAATATAGGGTTATGGTTAATGGACACAAGACGGGGAAATTCGGTGTTGAGCGAGGACTAAGACAGGAAGATCCTCTTTCGACTAGTCTGTTTAACCTGGTTTTAGAAAAATTATTGAGATGCAAGAATACATACCCAAGATACAATTTATGATCACAGGCATCAGTGTATGGCATATGCTAATGATATAGTGCTAATTGCACGGACCAAGAAAGAACTACAAGAAATAACAAAACGTATAGAAGCGGCGGCAAGAAGAGTGGGGCTGGCTATAAATGAGAATAAAATAAAGTATATGGTAATGAGGGGAACTAGTGAAAAAGGGCTTGCAATAAAGAGCACTGTAGAGGGAACAAGTTACATGTTTAGTCCTGTCCAGAGTGTTAGTTATCTTGGTGTTACTCTTCCAAATAATTTAGACGAAAGTGATGAAATCAGTGAAAGACTTACAAAGGGAAGTAGGTGTGCAGGTGGCTTGTTAAGAACATTAAAGTCGAAAAATGTGTCGCGAAGCGCCAAAGTGCGTATATATCAGACAGTAATAAGACCGGTTGTTATGTATGGATATGATGTATGGGTTTTGAAAGAAAAGGACAAGAATCGTTTGGAAGTGTGGGAACGAAAAATCCTAAGATGGATCTACGATGGTAAGAAAAAGGGCGAGATGCGGGAGAGAAGATCCAACAGTGAGGTAATAAACATGTATGGGCAACCCAGTATAGCATCTATGGTGAAGTCTTAGCGTATTCGATGGTTGGGTCATGTAATGAGGCTCCCGGAAGGAAGAACACCGAAGACAGTGCTGCGGAGAGGAGTAAGTGGAAAGAAGAGAAGAGGATGGCCAAGGTCAAGATGGCTGGATGCGGTACAAGAGCACCTGAAAGAAATGGGCATTAGAAACTAGGCTGAAAACAGTATGAAATGGAGGGCAGTAACCGATCAAGCCTTGGGCCTGTAGAGCCTGTCGTGCTAAACATATATATAGACTAGGGTTAGATTACAAAATATCTCCGACAGGTCGAAGTAATTGGGGCTCAGCGTTGTGAAGCAACCTATTTGAAAATATGCAAATCTGCAATCTAGTTTTATATCGAATAGTCTAGTAGTTCCTTTGCGTGTGTTTAAAAAACCACATTAAAAAAATCAGTCGTCCAATAGTATTATTCTTATAACAAGAATAAAAGTAACGACAATAACAATTGTGGTAATAATAGGGATAATAAGAGCAACTCGTGTATAACGTAAAGTCATATTTTACTAGAAAATTAAAAAAATTAAAGATATAAGACAAGAATAATTTCCACGATACCAGCGTATAAATGCGTATTCCCGAGTAGATTAACTTTTTACAACGAATCGGAATCCGAAGAGGCAGAAATTACTGTAATTATTATTAACCAACCAGGTGTAAATTGGCATCTGTAATTCTGTCACGCATTTGCCATATTCAACTTAATCAAAACTTTATATGTCGCTTGGAATTCATATTACCACTTTCGGTAAGTATATTAAATATCAAGACCAATTAACTGACTTACCATTAAGATCAGCAGGTATGGTAGGAGATATATGTAATTTAAATAACTGTAGGCTCGTTTTCGCCATTATAGGCCGTAAATTGAAATATTTGGTATGCAGTCCGATGCAATAACAGAGCGTTCGTTTTAGTATTACGGAATTCGTAAACATGTTTTATGACTGGATACGCAATTGTACTAGGGGAAGGGGAACGCAAACAACAGGTCAATTTGTGAGTTGTTTAATCGATTAATATTAAATTAAATTATCCATTATATGTACCACATTATATTTGTGACTTTCATTTCTTACGAATTAAGTTGCAAATTTTTCATTTATTAGCATATTTAGGTCATACCATGTTCTCAATGATAATGTTACGTAATGTATAAATGTGAAATAATAGCAATTTATTAAAAACAGAAACTTACCTTTTGTGCCATATTTATTGGAACATCTGAAACAAAACTAAACTAATTGATGCATACGTATGAATTCAATGTTTAGTAATGTTTCTCGAGTAATGTTGAAACAGAGAGAAAATTAGAAACAGAAAGTAATAAATTTTACAAACATGCACTTCCGACAGAAAAATAGTGTCATAACGACACAATGTAGTCATAAAAACTTTTTCAATTAGCGGGTCCTCAGTAATTTCTTCGGTAAATCTATATTATTTACAATGTTTATGCTTACAATTATGCGTATAAATGTAATTCTTTACGAATTTTCCGAGAACTAACACGGTGGTGTAAAAAATGAAGGTCAACAAAAATATTTGATGTAGAAACTGCGCAGATTTTGCCATTCGGTTATCAGATGATAAAATAATTTAACATAACATAACTGTTATAGACTTATGGAAAAAGTTCGAAAATACTATACGGTGAATATCAGCTTCAAATAACAACCAAATAATTAGCATATACTTAACACATAATTTCGGTACCAATAACTTTGATAGAATAAAATTATTGCGATGATAAACATCGCGGCTCATATTGACTCTTTTTGTAGAATTGTATCACGAGTAACCAGGTATCTTTAGGATTGAAGGAACAGCAACATTTTATTTGGAAACATGTATATTCATAGTTTTCACATAGACAATGCAATGTTTCCATTAATTTTATGTTGATTATGAGAGTTTTAAGCATTATTCGCAGGCTTAAATAAATAAATAAATAAGGGAGGGTTAATAATAACAATATATTTGTTCGTCCACTAGTAAATCATTGAGAGAACAACATGTATACAGTATTCCACTTGGAATGCCAAATAAACGGATTATGGGATATCAAATCTATGTTGCCATATCATTATTAGGAATTTCTGAAAATCATTGTTTGACATACTGTAAATGACATTTGCGTAAAAGTAGTAGACATATGCGAATTACAACCTATAACCTAATACCGTAATAAACTTCAGACTTAGAACAAGTTGAAGATGTAATTGTAGAAATCTGCAGAAATGTATTACGAGAAACAATTTACAACGATGGTTTAGAAAAATAATGGATTCTAAACATGCTTCTTAACTTATAGTTTTCATATTTACTGTACTATAGATATTGAACA
This sequence comes from Chrysina gloriosa, assembly GCA_038088585.1. NCBI lineage: Eukaryota > Metazoa > Arthropoda > Insecta > Coleoptera > Scarabaeidae > Chrysina > Chrysina gloriosa. The sequence continues at coordinate 8,231,374 of CM076093.1, forward strand.
CAAAATGGAATAGATCTCCAAAGGATCTTACTTTAATATACCAAGTTACCATATCTGTTTCTCTCCAATTTGTTGTTGGTATTTATTCACATCTTCTGTTGCTGTAGGATACATTGCCGATAACCATTACTGCATTGAACCAATCTTTATATAATTCAACATGAACTTCATCGGGTGTATCAACAGTATTTTTATTCCAACGTATAATCTGGAAATCAAACTAAAGAGGCATGTTCTACCCAAAAATGACATCAAGTCTTCATTACAACAATATTAAGAAATTCACAAGATGTAGTTAGAGAATACCAAGGATCTCGAAATTATAAGGGAAAGAGCAAAGTACTGTCTTGAGAATTTGGACGGGTTGAACTGCTCAAGAGTAATTTGGAAATAACGTATAAAATTCAAGCGGAAAGAACAGAGAATGCATCAAACAATCAGAATATTTGCAAAAGGTGGGCACTAAAGAGAGAAGAAAGTTAAAATCTAGGAAGTGTCTGAGAGGAAAGTGCGCAAATGTGTGTGGGAGCGGGGATAGAGGAAATATAGAAAAGAGCAAATTGTGACATATAAAACTTTTAAAGAAACAGGCAGGAGAGTAACGTGTTGGAGATATACGTAGAGAAGCAGAAAGACCAAGAAATAAATGAATAAACGAAGGAGAAGAAGATTAGGAGACGATATTGGGGGTTGATTGGAAAACTAAAAACAATTTTCTTCGCTAGAGCAACATTGAAATGAATCAGTAAACCAGTAGATCAATTACATAAATTATCACTTCAATTCCTTTGCTAAAGGGTTTAAAATTGGTTGAGAGCCCAATATTAACAAAATTCGCAATTCTAAAATGAGTGTTCAATTTATGGCTCTTTTCGTTAATAGTGATACATAGCTCTTACTATCATATACTATCTAAAAACGGAATAATCATACAACCTGTCTGAATGACGATTACAGTTGCTCTATGATTTAGAACGGACGAAAGTGTATTTTCCCGATTTTAAAAGGAAGATCTGGATCAAGATAGCTAGGTGCTGTGGATCACACGAATATTTTGTTTGAAATGATTATTTTTCAGCTTCTTGTGACTCTGCTGCAGGCTATTTCTTTGTAGACTGAAATAATACAGAATAATTCATTTTCATGGACAACACTGCTTGTATGCACTAAAAACACATTGTGGATGATTGATTTTATAAAGAAATTGTCAATACAATGAAATTACTAAACTTTTTTAGACAAACTTTTCTAATATTTCATGCATAAGAAAGTGGTCAAGATGTCTAACTCGCGTGGCCAAACTGTTGAATCGGCTAATCCAATCAAATATAGACGAGATCCATTAGGAGGGCGCTGTTTAATTCGTCGGTCATTTCATTTATTACGTTGTAAAAAGTGATTAAAGTTATATTTATTGTCAGAAAATTGGTATGTTTAAATATATTCATTGCAGGTTCTTATCATTTCAGTCAGATTTCAATGACATCTTGCGAAATGCAAAATACATTTTTGTATACGTGTAAGTACATCGATTTAACTAATTTTGTTGAAAAGTTGCGTCTGATTTCTGGACTGACAAAAATATTTAGTATTTTTCCCATCTTGCGTAAGAAAGTGGTCTATTACGATTTGTATGATTATTTTTGTCTAGAGAATGACTACAAAGGTGCATTATATTGTTTCGAAATAAAAGTATAATAGTTTTCAAATATTTTGTGTTGACTCTTTAATCTGTCCCATAATAATAAGTTCAAGTATTTGTATTATACGCTTTACACACTTGCGTACGTAGTTATTAGTATAATCCCAAATGCCAATATTTATACTTCGTGTATCAATAAAATCTGCCATATTTGGTAATTGATATTAACATGATTCCTAAACATTCTACTAGTTAAGATTTATTTCTATAAATATTGGCAATGCTATTTGGCTGCTTCGCAAACAAAATATTGGTAATAAAATATTTAGAGTAATACATGCATACGTAAGTAGAAGGAATAAACACATTTCAGTCGGTATGTACAGTTTACACGACTGGTTGTATTGCGTACTGTTCGCAATGATAAATATAAAGTAAATCGAAAATACAACGACAATTGAACGGAAAAAGGTAAACGTGTAAAAGTGTAGAAATAAACGGCCAATGGATCTAAACCCACATCAGGCCGAACAAGCGAACAAGGTCCTGAAAACATTCATTAGTACAAGAACTGTCACCTGATAAAGGAGCAACCGTGTCGGCAAAGAGGTCCCACTAAATCTTGGCGAGTTTGTAGTGTTTGGACTGAAGCCGCCTGCCTAAAAGCCCGTTGAAGTCAAGCGAGATTACCTTGAAGGTGGGTCTGTTAGTGAAACACTGTCAAAACTATCAACCGCACGGAAGATGACTAACCTTTAAAGATAGCTTGGATGTTAAACTTACCAGGCGGTCGCCTTGTTTTGATTAGAATCTGTAAACATGGTCCTCGGTTCTTCTTCCAGTTTAAATTACCTGCTGTATTTTGGTCTGATTGATAGCTTTCTCGTCATTGTGCACAGAAAAAAAGGAGACCGCTAAAAGATATTTTTTACATTATTTCGCTATATTTAGAGGGCCGACTGATAACGTTTAATTGGTATTTTATTTTAAGATTTCAGTGCATTCTTTCCTATACAGGGTGTAAAAAATATACCTGCTCTATACAGAGAATTGGTATTATGTCTTTTATGTATAATTCTTATTTAGTAAATTTGCTTATGTTACTGAATTAATACCTTTTGCTAATATTATTCACATTATATGAAAATATATATAATGATATACTACAGGCGCGCAGATATTATGTAACATCTAATTGATTCCTTACACACTCTTAATATAAGTTTTATCAATATCTATTTGTAAATTTATTCGAGCCACAATATGTACAATTTCTAGATAAGGTAGGTGTACGTTCAATAGAATAACAAGCAATAAAGAATAAAGTCACACATACTCAAATTATTAAATGATGAGGACAAAAGTACTAGTAACAAGAAGAATAAAGAAAACAAGTAACTAGGAAATGCAAGAAACTGTAATAAAAATCCGCTGCTCTTAAACACTGCGTGTAGTACTTTAATATTCGTTTTTATAACTGTGTCTTTCTATTCTTTAAACTGAACCTAGGTGTGTTCTGAAACAACTCCATTTTAGTTGTTGGCAAAGTTTTTGTGACAATGCGAGAATTGGTGGAGAACACGTGTTGTAAATTTCGATTCATGAAATTGTTATCCCAGAGTTGTGCGAAGATAGTACCTTGCCTGACGTGTAAAACAATATTTTATTATTTTGCTCACAGATCTAATAACCAACTTCGAAGTTGGATAGATTTAGCATTAATGGATACTTGATTTTCAAAGTACAGACTTGGGGCTTCTTTTTTAATTTGGTTTAAGAATAATGGCTTTTGTTCAATTCCATAAGTAAATTATATTTACTTTCGTTTTATTTTAGGAACAGTAAAATCTGTAAAGATTATTCATATGTCAATCATTTGCATATTACGTATATCTATATGTATATACAATTGTACATCCTACTTTATACGGATATGTAGTACTTCATGATCTTCATTTTCACAATACTCTTCGGTTTTAATCTTCTTCTTAGTAAAACGCACACTTGCATCTAAAGTGAAAACAAACCGATTATTCCTCAATATTACAGACCAAATAGAAAACATCTCTTTTACTTATGCAAAATTAGTACGATATTTAGAAAACACATTCAATATTTTTCATCGCGAATAAGATGTATGGAAGTTTCAAGTAGGTAATCGGTTTTTGTATAATTAGCAACCATGCGCTAATAGTCTGATGCAACAATACAGTAAAGGTTATCACTTTGACTATGCACACATATTTCACTATATGCGATCTTTATCTTCCTATCATCTCGATTCAATCGACAAGAAACGTGATTCTCATTTTTAGTTTATGGAATTTTAAAGTAAAGCTACTCAGGCGCAGATTTGAAGATTATATTGCTGAATTTATAAATCTGAGATTGATTATTGTTTACTTTCTGGCCACTTGTTTCAGATAAGAAATAATCTCACATTCCTGTGGCTTTTCTATCCCGTTAAATGTTCGAAGGTATATACATAGCTGTATGTAACATTTGCTTATCGAACTAATTTTAAAACATTTCTGTACATATGTATATAAAATTGTTATTGATACTACACAATAACTCGAGCTTGAATACATGTATTTACAATATTTCGTTCCTCTGAAAAAGATTCATTCAAATGTTCGTTAAAAATATTTGACAATGTTTCTTATGCCTAACAACCCTATATAAAATAAATAAAATTACCCTTATTACACCTTTCACTAGTTTTCAGGATTAACTAAAACTAATGCTAAAATAGTTACATGCTTTCTAGCTCTTTGCTATGATTTTTGTCTCTTCCAAACTCCTCCCCTACTGTTCACCACTTCTTCTATTCTGTCCAGTCACTTTCGTCGAAGTCTTTTTATTTCTCTTTACCTATTCTTTCAGATTCTGTGGCTTTTTTGATGGGTGAATTTGAGTTCATTCTTAGTACATAATTTTTCAATTTTTGTTGTAACAAAATAACTGAGCCTTGATCTAATAATTATCTTATGGCCTCACTCTTTGCGCTGTCCCACTTTCTCCTTTCTACTATTTTCCGCAGACACTTCATTTCGTTCGCTATCATTTTATTCTCGTGTGTTTTTGTAGTATGTATCCAAGCTTAACTTGCACATGTTATAACAGGATTGCTCATGCATCAAAGATGTTCAATCTTGTATCTTGATTCCTTCCTTTCTCTTTGCAACTATAATTTTATTTAATTGGTAATACACATTACATCCTTTTTAATTCTGTTTGCTTGTACAGCCTATTTTCTAATTCTCCGAAATTATGCTGCCTAAATACTCATGTGCTGCAACTCTTTCCAGTGTGTATTCCTTTGTTCTGTGCCTATTTGTGTGACTATCTACAAAATCGTGAAAATGGTTTGTTTTCATATGAACGTTTTAAATCTATCGATGTAGTACGAATATTAAAACTTCTTATATATCATTTCCTACTTTTGATTTGTAATTGTAGACCGAACCAATTGTCAAGCATCTACAATTTACAATTTTTCAATGTTATAATAATAATGTTTTATGTTATCTGTTAAAAAATCATTTCTCTTTTCAGCGTCCGCTTTCAAACCCTATGCTTTAATACAAGAACATATAGCATCATACTAAGAAGTATGAAGCTAAATAATGGGACCAATAAAAGCAATATTGAATAAAACAGAAAAGTTCGGACAATGAATCGATTTTAAATCAACCACTGAGAAACCAGGAATGTGGCTTTTGGCTTAAGTAGATTTTGGAAACCATTTGGATCCAAAGCACCAATAGGTAAACTTTATATTGAAGAGTTTAGCGAAGATTATGCAAGAATATTCATAAGAGTAGAAGCCCAAATAGATGCAACAAATTTTTGTAATAGTAGTTTTGGAACAGGAAGATCTTTGTAGGTACTGAGGCCTTGGTGTCACATAACATACAAAAATAGAAACTCATACAGAATTCATCTTGCCTACCTAATATATTTCTTCCCAAATTAGGCGCAAAACTAAAGCAAACTGCTCCTTGATGGCTACAGACGATGGCGTTTTTTTTGTAAAATATTGATTATAGTGAGTCCGTAATAGTTCAATTGGTGCGGGACTGAACTTCAAGCTCGTTGATCATAGCTTCGATATTCACACTATTCAGGAAAATATCGAGGTGTGTTTTCGGACTATAGATGCACTCATTCTGCGAGAATGAGCATTTGGAATCCATTTACTGGAGTAATAATAGGTAGCTGTAATGTAATTGCTGGCAACACTACTTCTAATTCTCTATAAGAAGGCTAAAAGTCAGTAATCTGTACCAGGCCAAACCCAATCTCCTTTTATGGGCTGTAATAAGACTTATTGCTATTATTTATTATACATGTGTTCCGTAACGTTTTGCTGATTTTAAAGAGCGTTGGTCTGCCAACGTTGTATAGTTCCACCACGACTCTGTGTTTGGTGGTTAGAGGAAGGTTGCGAATTATTTAGTAACAATGGAGAGATGGACGGAAAAATATCGTGTGCTCTTCATTGAACTTTGTTTTAATAGCCAAGAATTGTACGCTGCAACAAGGGTTACAAGCATGAGATATCCACAGCATTCATTAATTAAGTTTCACTACCATAAAATTTAAATAGTATACACTATAAAGTTGGAGGATTACGTAATGCGGGCCAATTTTGCACAAACAATGATCAACGTTTCTTCGATGACAACTTAATCGCACTTTGATTGAAATGGTGGCTTAAGTAAACAAATCTTTCGTCACTGGAGGAATGTGAGTCATCATGAGAAGCATGGAAAATGTCACAGTGAACATCGACTGTTATGTTTACATGTTAAACGAATTTTTCAACAAATATTTCAAGAATTTGAGGGGTTGGATGCTCACACGTGCTTTCGGTAGGATGGAATCACAGCTCCACACGGTCAGAAGATCTTTGGGAATGATAACTAAATTGTCTCCGGGAAAGATGATTGTAAGGCGGGGAGACCTAGAGTCACCCTCAAGGAGTCCTAATGTAACTCCTCTTATTTCTTTCCGTGGAACTATCTTCAGTCCCGAGTGTATGAGTCAGCGCCACGCACTTTGCGAGCTTTAAAGTTGCAAATTGAGACCGCAGTAAACGGTATTATCCAGAAAATAATTGCATTTGTTTTTACAACTTCGAGTGTTGTGGCGGTTGACAACAATATTTGTAAGGAATAAAAATAAAACACTTCATCACATTGTAAATCATTCTGGGATAATCGGTAGTAACTGCATTTAGACGTGTCTTCTATTGGTAACTAAACGCTGAAGAAGCGTGTTACCACTTTTACACCAATGTCAATGCGCAACTACTTTTTGTCCACAATCATCCATATCTAATCGTATTTGAATTCACACTTTACATAATCCTTAATTACACTGGTAAGCAATATTATTGTTTCTTTGTTATTGTGTCGTCAGAAATCGTCCATCAGGCATCAGCTTTTCCAATTGCATTTTTCATTTTTGTGCGTTTGCTCTTCGACCAATGCACATCACCATTACGGATAAAAGCACGTCTGGCCTCTTTGCGGAGATTTAAAAGTCATTGCCGTTGTAATCGCTCTTCACTAGGATGTACTAAATTTTGAGGTTTCTTGTGCGAGTGGCACAAAAGAGTTATACAAAACCATTATGTAAAAACCAATAACCACCAAGGAGACAATAAATGTCGTCCATCGGCCTCTGATAGCTCCCTAGAAAGTCCACCCATCACCTCTGTACATTAAACGCGGATTGATTAAAGATTGTCAAAGAAATGGATAGGTGTTTGGTTTTAGCTTAAAAGAAAAACAAATTTCCAGGCATCAGTGACATAAAATCAAGGAAGACATATTGGTAGGCCCTCAAATTCTAGAATTAATGAACGATCCTGAGATCGTTGCCACTTTAAATGAGGAAGAAACACCAGGATAGGAGTGATTCAAGAAACTTCTGGACTTCTTTCCTCTAGAAGGTACTTACCTTATGGAAGAATTACTTCAGAGCTATAAAGCTCTTGGTTGCAATATGCCACTGAAGACACAATTTCTTTATTCACATTTAGATATGACGCATAATGAACGATTCCACCAAGATATAACCATCACGGAATTGCGTTATCAAGGCAAGTTGGATCCAAACATGCTGACCGACTACTGTTGGAGATTAAAAAGAGATATTCCTGCTCCAAAGAAACAAAATATTAATATAAGAATTTAAGCTATTTTAAATTATAAGCAAATGCGAAAAATTAGGTTTCCCAACATTTTAAATGCGTGGTACCCGAAAACTGTGCCTGATGCACAAAGCAGATTCAGAATCAATGAGGAAAGTATTATAAGAGTGACCCTATTTGATAAAACAAACCCGTGAAAAGTGAAATTTTGTTTACCAGGTTTTTCTAGCACTTCTCGTAAGTTACGTTAAAGTTATCCTCTGGTTGGTAACTTTCAAAGTTCAACATGTTAGTCCCAGAAATATGAAAGTTAACTGTTGTTGGAATATCCACATTTACTTCACACGGAGATGAAATCCAAAGTTCCCTGTTCATAGTACTTTACATTAAACTTTATACGACCTATATCGCAAATAACGCTATAAATTAATACATCCTCTATAGAAGGGAGTGTTTGTTTGTGGTACAAATTTAGAGAAAATCGAAAAATTATGCAAGGCTAATATACCGCCAACATACAAGGAATATCAACTGAAAGTGATCGAGGTGATATTTATGCCAGAAGCTTGTAACTTGTTTGAAGAAGGTTTATTGTTTTCTGTATTGTTGCAAAATTATTTACTTCGACTTTCGCGAACATTTCTCTTCTAGTTCCCTTCCATTGCATCAACGGTGTACAAGCCAGTTCAATGCATTCAATTATACCGAAAACGAAATTCTCCATTTCCAAATTTGTAAAGGTATGGGTATCATTAACATGATTTATTGTTGTCTCGTAAAACGGTGGACGCTTAAAATGGTATGCACGCACAAAACACATCTACACGCTCACATGAGCGGAGCACATACGAGCACCGTGCACCCACGCCGAAATAAAATATTTTTGCTTGTAATCGATTTATCTAATACACGTCTTAAATATACAACCAACTACCTGTTGAAGTCAAGGGGGCGCTAAAATTCCCACGCCGAGTTACCCGACACCGGGATGACATCACCATCCTCTCTCTTCCTCTGATGCCATTAAAATAACACCGAACCTACCGACAGATGGACCGATACCAGAGAGATAGATGAGACTATGAATGGCCTTTGTTTTATGTTTATAGGGTTCTGTGTTTGGTGAAACGCAGCGGTACGCCACTAAATGACCTCTGAGATGAATTTTTTCGTCCTGCTCTTAGCGATGGTTAGGTACTTTGATTTCCAATTTACCGACTGTAATGGCTATTATGTAAATTAACTTTTGCCATTCGCGAAAACAATGGAAAGGTGTTTCTAGCCCATTAAATTACGAGCGATCCGTAATATCTATGCTTGCCAAACGAGGAATAAGTTGATCGTAAATCGGCTTCCTATTAATTTAGTTTGCGTAAAATTTACCATAAAAACTGCATATACTGATTTCTTCTCCCAATTTAATGTCTTGTTATAGCTGATGATAAACAGTAAGCTCTAACAAATGTCACGTCGATTTCTACTTGAAAAACGCACTTGCCTTCGTTGGGCTCAAGCCTCATATGCTAACCATCGCAAGTAGTGGAATAAAGCAACGCACCTTAATGTACTGAAATATTTTTGCATTATTTTTCGATTAACGTGGTTGTAATCAAGAATAAAAATATAATTTAGAACCATATGACATTGATACATTGAGAAGAGAAATCTTTTCAAATGTAAACCTTAAATATCCAAACTGTTGGCGAAATCTATGAACTTTCTAAAGGGGTGGTTTCCAATTAGGTAGCAGCATTTCGAAAATATATACAATAATAAAAGACATGCAATTATGTTGGGCTGGTTTGCTTGCTATTTTCTTCTTCTTCTTCTTCTCGTTAATCCTTATGCCTTTCAGCGTCGGATGCTTGCTATTCTAAAATAACAATTTAAAGAAAATAGTCGAATAACAAACGTAACCTATTTTCAACTTTTTATTTCTGACTTTAAACTTTTATCACTAAAGAAAACAGCTTTCAAATTACACGTTCTCCTGTTATAATACAATAAAAGCGCTAGTTTAGTTTGGCTTCTTTTATCAATTTTTAGACAATCCTCATCGTCTAGTGGCCCTATCAATCCTTTATAAATCCAATTCGGTCTTCAGACAATTCTAGATTAACATGTAAAATATTTTGAGACCTTCCAAATATTACCCGATTATTTAAACATATGCAAAATCGGAACTTTCAAGATTTTTTTGGTATTTACAGGGTCGATTGATTAATTAATTGAGTTTGTTGGAATGTAACTAAAAGAATGTGATATAGTCTTTCCTTTTATTTGGACCTTATTTCGTATATGAATCCAGATTTTTATTTTTTTAAATTTATAATGTTTGGTGGTTTACAAATGTACCTACATGTAAAGAGTTATGAATTAAATTTAAAAAATCGATATCCTATTATTACCCATTTATAGATATTTCTGAAGAAACTATTATTTGTCTCTTAAACATCTATTGAGGTGAGAGAATCCCTGCCTGTTTCGATAACAACACGTATAATAACAATGGTACATAAATAGGTGGTCGAATAGTAAGCGGTTGAGTGTGGTGGAACCGTTCTCAAAGATAATAGTTCGTGCTGTTGTTTTATATACATAAATATAAATGTGGTTTATGGACTGATACATACCAAGTGGAAATAGTGAACACGTTTGGCCTAAACATTATTGTGCTTTTGCGCTGTTAGGGAATTACTTTTAATTTAGTGACACTAAAGAAATATGTATTTAAATGACTCCGTCTCATGAATTACTTAAAATAATTTACATTTTTGTATGTATTTCTACAGGCAAATGTCCACTTAAAATTTATAAACTGAGGCGATGAGATTTAAAACTATAAACGCTGTTCTGTTTTCAGACAAAATAGACACCGAATCAAAATAAAGCATTTGAAAAGTGCTTAGATTTCTATGCTTTTGTAGTTCCTCTTCTATTGGTCTCGATAATTTAGAAATTATTGCTAGGGCATTGGCTCAGCTTTGCGTCATACAATATCAAAATCCTTCGTTATGTAAAATTACACTTCAGGGACTTAGTAGTATTTTTGTAATTGAGTTTTTGCTGGGACGGTTTGATAAGAGTAGAGTTGGCCGAAATCGGTTCAATCCCATCTATCCGTCTGTATGTGTATTTGGGTGGCCCCGCGAAATATATATGCTGTCGCAATGTCGCTTTCTATTCAACATAATATTCGTATTATATATTTTGCATTTCGCGAATTATTATTATTATCGATGTTGCGTGAACAACGTGCACCTTTATTGCGGACTTACAAAAACCTGTCGCACGAATTTTGGAGTTGGACTATAGAGGAAATCGGACGTAGTGCAGTTTTTGTAAAGTATACATGTCCATGTAAACAATGTAAAACACAGACAAAAATACAATACGGTTTACCGTATTCGAAGTTTTTATACGATCTAATTTTCTTGTGGAGTGTGTCTAACGTTCCGCAATATGTAGCTAACAACAAACAAGTATTTTGGAAGTTACCAATCCAGAAAGTCCTACTATATCATCTTCCATGCATAAAAAATGGTAGAATTACATTAAAAATATGAACTACAACATGAAACACCGTAGTTCACAATGGGTGAAGCCACATGCAAAAGGAGAGGTGTCGTGTAACACCCGACAAGAGCGAAGCTCTTTACGCATTTCATGCATATTTGAATAAAAGGTAAAATTCTATAATTGAATAAACAATGTATAAAGAAAAGTATTTCATTTCGAAACCAATGGTGTAAATAAGTTGAAGTTGAATTTGAAGTCAATTCGAGTCCGAATAATGAGGGCGCCAACAAACGTGTGTGTACAAGCGAGAAAGAGCTAATGAAAGAAGAAAGATAGAAGAAAAGTGTCTATCTGACGATTTGAAGCGTCTTACTTTTTCCAGTTAACTCCAAGAACCTCCCTAAAAGAGCTTCGTTCTAAAAAATATAGAGCGCTTTATATTTTAGTACGAATATTGAAGCCAAATGGACCTTCTGTTGCGTACGTCTTATGCAGCACGAATTCGGGAATTTTACAATTTGTGTCTAAGATTTCCGATACCACCAGAGCGTGTTATAACTAGATGGGAGCGTGGCTGGATGCAGATTTATATTACAGTGTTTCAACAAAATGAAAGACGTAGCATTAACTTTGAAACTTATTGCCCGATATACGCAATTATCTCATTGCAATAGGAGAGCATGAAGAGTACAAGACACCTCTTTATCGTTAACACAATCGATGTCATTTATACGAACGCTTGAAGCGCCGTTAAATCAATTGATTCTACAGGCCAACAGGTAGCTGAAAAATTACCTTCGGTTTTGTAGAAAAATCCTAATTCCTGGTGTGTTTGTAACAATAAGTGACATTGATCCATATTTAAAATTTACGAATCTTACCTTGATTAAAGCCGAACATTGTTTTTCTACATATAGAGAGAGATTCTTAGTGATAAACAGAAATTTAGCAAAATTGACCATAGCAATCAGGTACATTTCTATGCTATGCTACGATTTTACAACAGGTCTACAATGCCAAATTTCCGGTTGAAGGAAATACCATAACTTGCATGTGTATGCAAGCAAAAGTTATCATAATTTATATTATCACTGCAAGCCCTTTTGAGTGGCGTATTGTATGTATTCGTTTCATGTCAGCCAACTGTATGGATGACAAAGTTGGGCGGCCGAAGGAATCTACTGAACGTGACAGAAATGATTTTAAACTATTTTAAACTAGTACTGCACGATAAAACTTATGCTACAACAAATACGCTAAACAAATGTAATACATTCCGATTTAGATATTTCATATAATCTGATGTATAATCGTAAACAGGAACATGGAGATTTCCTGAAAACTATACTATATTAAAGTATATATAGTGGTAGATATCTATCATATAAGACTATATTAAAGTATAAATCCGCCTTGCGTGATAAACATGAATAATATTAAGCCTACATTGGCTGAAAGAAGAGGTTCATTCAGTGTTTCATTTATAATGTAAGGGTTGGATTATTGTATTGTTTGGTATAAACAGCTCAAAGTATTTATTTGCATTATTCGTATACATATGTACAGATAACATAAAATACGAGGAGATGTTACAATATCTATGACGAAGTTAAATCTTTTTAATAATTGTGGTTAATATCGCTTTTAATCTACTCACACTGAATAATAGAAATACGTATCTACTACATGTAGGAAGACTTAGCTTCTTATCACCTACATCCATTTCTGGTGACATTGAGACCTTTATGTTCTAATTTGATTTGATGAAATTAGAGCATGTGTAAAGCGTAAAGGTGTAAATACAATGTCTAAAGTAAATAGCACTAGATTTCATAATCTAAGTGATTTTGGTAAAGTTTAAAATTTCGAAGCTGATTTTTGGTTACCATTATGGAGACGTCAAGTACATCAGTTGAAGAACTAAAAGTGATGATCGATGAACATGCATCGTACCCTCGAAATCATTGATTCCCAAGAATAGATTTGCTATTAGTCAACAAATTATACTAAATTCTTAATACTGCACTATAAACAGCACACTGCTGCACCAGATCTTTCCGTCCTTTCTGTTACTGTTCGCAAAATATGCTTTCTTTGGCGGTTTGACACCGTCGTCATTCAAGTGATATGACACACATCAACAGTGAGTGATATCATAAATATGATTGCAGAAGAGAGAGAAACATTAAATTCAGTCCACCGTAAAACAACAAAGTATTATTTCTATGATGTAGGAGTAATGGTTTGGGGATTACTTTAGCGTAATGATACCCAGGCCCCACTAACCCAGAAACAGTAAGCTTCTCTAAAGAAATTGCTATCAACTTGAAAAGAGTAGCTAATTTGAATCATCCTCCGTACGCTTTCGCGAAGCCCCAACAACAAATTAAACCTGCACGACACAAATACCCCAAACAGAAATTGGTTATCTCACTTTATGAAATTCAAAGATCGCAAAGGATGTAAATTTAAAGAAATTTTTAACTATTTCGGTATTAACTTGGAATTGACATATGATAATCAAATTTCAGCAATTTACTATTCGAGATGATGCTTTCCACTCAACAGAGTTTCTTTTACGAATAAATAGCAAACTTTGAAGTCATTGGAGGAGTAAGGTAGCGTGATCTATTGTCATCAGTCTTATTTTATTTAATTTTAGAAAAAGGAATAAGAACAGCAAACATGATTAGAACAGAGCTATTACGTGGTTGACATAAATACCTCGCTTATGCATTTTCTTTAGTAATCCTAACCAGAAACAAATAAAAATTAAACGAAGTTGCGAAGAGACTAAAAGAAAAGAAAGTAGGATTACACATGAACGATGCAAAGACTAAGTTTAGGTCATGGAAAGTTAAGAATTCAGAAAAGGAAAGGCTTTAAATACATATACGGAAGTAGGAAAAGTATGAGTTCATAGAAATTAAAAAAGGCACGTATTTAGGACTAGTATTTATCCGAAAAACAAATACGAAAATAGACATTCAAGTAAGAGTAATGACAGGTAATAAGTATATGGATGTACTAAAAACTTATTCAAGTATTCGGTCGGTATTAAGTAGAACAGAATAAAACGCTGTGAAATATGTGAGAGAAAAATACTCCCCAAAATTTTGTCATTCACGAATTGAGTACCAAAGTTAAAATTAATGCGGATAGCGTTGACGGTGTCTACAAATCGACCCATGGATTTCTTTGTTATTTAATGATGGCGCTGTTACTGTGACCTAAAATAACCGTTTTCAAATGATAGGTACACTGCAAATCATTCGTAATTTGCAATTGTCCTTACAAGGTAATTAAAAAGCAACCGGCAGTACGTACATCTACACATGGGCGTTCCGCGACTCTCCTCCAGTTAGAAAATACCCTTCTTTCTCTGTGTACATAACCGTTGTCCATGTTTATCACAGGTGATAGACCAGCTAGACCGAATCAATGTATACGTATAAAAAACGTGTTGGTTGAATCTAGATTTTGTTAAAATTATACATATTAGCAACTGCGGAAATATTTATTTAGTACTAATACATTTGTATTCATATATAATAAACGTATTTGTAATCTGCAATTTACTCGTAACAAATATTTTTTGAAGAACACGTAGATAGGCCTTAATCCGTCGAACAGTGCCCAATTCGCGAGCCATTTAAATATTCGGTGGTCAATTCGTGTCCGCCCAAAATTTTTTGGGGGAAGGGTATAAAGTGGCATGTGATTAGAAACAAATTAAAGAGCACAAGAAGTGTATAGGGACTACAATCTGGCAACAATTGCAAAGACCAAGGGCTGCTATGGTTAGGACATGTAGAGAATATTCCAGGAACTAGAATGCTTAAAGTTATGTTGTCGAATACAATAGGTAGTAAAAAAGAAAGGGAAGACTGAAAGCAGGACTGGAATGTAAATAAGGAAAGAGAAAAATAATTAACTAAGCCATAGGTCTTCTAGGTTTGTAGGGATATATGTATATATGTAGTAATTACTCGTGTGGTTTAAACTTGATATGTGTATGGTGTTTGCATGTAATGTTGAAAAGTGTCATCGTAAACAAAAACGATTGACTAGGGCTATTTTGTCAATGTAGGAGTAAAATTAGACAAAATAGCATTTTTGAAAATATATCCAGATAGACGTAATGGTCGTAGCTTTAGTAGCAATAGACAATGCATATTTTGTTGTTTTCACGTAAACAATATTGTTGTTAATATACACATATGTAGTAGTACAAACATAGTTTGATTTTCCAATTTTTGATTCTTCAGTTAGTTGATAAGAATGTTTAGTTTAGTCTTTCTTACAGACATATTTTAACTATGTATACGTATTGATATTTTATGCGATATTATGCACTACATTGAACAATATAATACGATCAACAAAAATGGGAAAACCAAACGACCTTGTATCGATCCTTCATCGATTGGAAGATATTGTCCAAACGACTATTCACACTGAATTACATACATATTTTGCGAGAATAAAGAAGCGTCCCATTTGCCCTATTATCATTCACCTGCTACCAGAAGACTTTGAAGGCAGATTTCTTCTCGAAGAGTCGTAATCAAATTAACATATGTACTTGCCAGTATTTCTCATTCAAAACTATACACCTACTTATGTTTCACTTCTATAATTAAACATGTCACATGCAGATTTTTTACTTTAATATCATTTCTCTTACATCTTATATGTATAGTAAAAGAAAAAGAAATCACGTAAACATTTGTTTTAATTTTTGCAAATTTTTCAAGATAGTCACTCTCACGTGATAGATATAAAGAGGTGTATCAGATGGGAAACAAAGCGGACTCCACTTCAGGCAGTTAATAAAAATGCTCGGGCAAACAGTTGTTCGAATATTTTCTTCTATTAATAATTATACCAATTATCCGTGAAAATTAGCAAACTTGTTGTTCTGATCGCTTTCTCTTCTTATCTTATCTCTTTTTCTTCTTCGATATAGAGATATTTTTGTTTGTAGCTCAGAATGCAAAGTTGATGGGGATCATGAATGGATTTGCCGAAATGTAGCTCCCGCTTCCCTAAGTTATAATTGTGCAAATGCAGACTCTTGTTAATTTCATTAATCGATACCCAAAAGTTGGTGAAACCGCTTTGAATAGTATTGCAATAGTGAATGATGATTAGTGCGAATATTAATCCCAGAAAAACTCGAAGCTCTTGAGTAAGATTCGAGCACACAACCTTGTGTATATGGGCACTGTTACCACTGCGCCAACTATTCGTTAGGTTTCCAAACTAACTAAACAAAAACTATTTTAATTATATTTATTTTGTACATTTCCGTGAGTTGCTACATACATAAACTAATGACGTGCCTTAAGGATGCCTATTTAGGGATTCCCTCATGGAGAAGACTACATTGGTATATAAAGATAGAATGGACGACATGGTGGGCAAATGTAATCAGCAGCTATCTGTGTTTAAAATAAGAAAGAAGTCAATGAATGTGTTTTGCTTGTTGGTTATTTACTTAAATTTTGGAATACTTAGGAAAAGAATACTTGTTGATATATCATGTATTGTGCCTTAGATCTACATGGCCTGTAGAGGAATAACGTAATAGTTTCTGTGTTATCAATGACGAATCTGTATCAAAAAGCTCTATTTACGCTGGAATCCCCAACCGATATTACTACTAATTCATAACAACTGCTGCTACATAATCTAGTCTTTTACGGAAAAATTTACACCTTTTTTCACAAGTACATTTTTAGTTTTAGTACACTTTTATAGGTGTTCAATTAAATTTGCACTTCAGCGGCCTTCATCATATTCCAGTAATTGCTTACGCTATTGCACACTCATACGCTGTTTTGCCGGGAAGTCCCTATAAAAATTAACTTGTTATCGGTGAGAATTAGTACTTTTAGATCAACACATTTTCATATTAGATGTATGTGAATTTCATCATGTGACAAATGGACCATCACAGATATAATGAGTGTCGTTGTTGACATACATGTTTCGTTTTAGTTAGTCTGTTGTGATTACAGACTTTTTGGCTTATTTCAATAGAAATCAATATTTGCGGTGATATTTCTGAAACTGTTTTGTTAAAGAAAAGTAAAAACGATATACTTTACTGGATCGAACTGTATCGTATAACATTAAAATTGTATTGAATATAATTATACTTTTTTTGTAATACTAATTGGTTGCTTCTTTAGTCATTCTTTTTTACGATATAGAGAGACTTTTTAAAGCGGCCACGTATGTACAAGCGGCATAGCGAGTTTGCCGACAAACTTGAAATGTGAGAGATTTTAATTAAATTTAATTTGTGTGGATTCGATAAAGAGAAGCTTTAAATTGTCCCGCGTTCTTCGGTTATCGACCGGCAATTAACATGACGTTCGTGCGTGAAAAAACAAAAATAATTTATCTCTTTTTGATTTCCAACGACGCCCAAATGATCTATAGATGTATAGTTAACTACGAATTTGTTTTGAGTCTGATCGAAACGATATTTACTAATTCATTACTTCGTCACATTAAACACTTAATGAAAGCGCAAGTAATTAAAATCAATTGACTAGTGGTAGGAGATGTTTTGAATTCCAATATCGTTCTTTGTACAATCGGTAGGAAATAAATGTTATAATAATAATTCTTTTTTGTGCCTACTACGTATCTCATATATTAATAGGATTAATTGGAGACCTTTGCTTTATAGTGTTTTAATTAAAACAGAGCTCAATTTTATCTTGACGAATTTATGTTTGTAATCGTTTAGCTTATTTATCGAAGTGTGTCATGTCGCTTTCTAAATGTAATAACATAAACATAAACTAGATAAAAGTGTTATGTACGGAAGATATAAATGAGTGATTAGTTTTGCGGAACCGTATTGTAACTATTTGGTAATTCTAATAACCACTGTGGTGGAAATAACTTGCATAGATGGAAAAATTTTAGAATGCTATTTGTATTAGGTGGGAAATAAAACATAAACAATCATCACTGCATCTTATTCCGAAAAGACTTAAACTCATTTTTCCGCAGCTAATTTGTCACCTTCAATGCAAAAGGCAATAGATCAACGCGTTACATATGAAACACGCGTGATGTTCAGTTAGCCCAATGTTCATGTGCAGCATGTCAATTTCATGGACATTTTTACTAAAGATGACAACTTAGTTATGGAAATATATATCTGTTTTCTTTTTAATTGAGATGTGGTAAGAATTATTTTTACTTTACTTGATTAAATTGCAGTGAACTATGTAATTAGTATGACAGTATAAAATTATTAAGATTATCATATTCACAATTGCAAAGATGAGGTTACCAATTATCTGAATTAGAAACTATTAGTGATTTAACTTTTTCGGAATCCCATAGACATATACGTCACAGACAATGTTCAAAAATTACCCTGGAATAAATATATATTTACATTAACGGCTTTAAACGTGTCTTGGTACTGTATGGTACATTTCTTCATTTTGAATGCGATCCGGCTACTCTACTCTCATTTTCTCTCGCAATATGACCACATTTTGGTATATAACCTGCACTCGCATTAGAAGAAGATCACTAGGGAGACTACCAAAGAGAGCCAAGATAATTCTAAATATGGAATATTATATACCTATAGAAATGACCTCTAGAAGAAGGTGTGACGGGTGTACTCAGCAAAATTAGCGATTACAATTTGTCGGATGTGTGACACCATTTTGTGTTTCATACCATAGATAAGTACAATATGCTATTTTGGTTAACTAAAGCTTCCATTACCGTAAAAAAATCTATATATTTCTATATTTCTTTTTACCGAAAGGATGTACCATGTTCCATAATAAAATGCCAATAGTGCATATTCATCTCATATTCGTATGAACATATGCAATAAAACTACTTAGAATAAGGTTTAATACCTAGGTACTATCAAATAACTTTTTCAATTTCCTGTAAAAGTGGGCCCGACAGGGTTAAGGCCGTTAACTTGAGCATCGTATTCGCGCAATGCGAAATTTATTATGTTTTGGCAAAATCTGTAGTGTCAGTGTAAACAATGGGTAATTTATCTTTTCCTTATACGGAAGAACGCGATATGGAGAAAGTATTGTTTTATTAAGTCATAATGTCAGTTAGACACTTATTTTGATTTATAATCCATCTCATATGAAGTTTAGCACTTCAGGAAGTGATAAACGTAATTTGATAGACTTTTATTGATACTTTTATGTGGTTGTGTATATTAACAGGTTTCTAAGTTTGAATTGCATCTATAACTGTGCGTAGATACATAGCACTATTTCTATTACCGTACGAGCGCATCGCAAGTACTGTTCGATGTTGTAAGCGCATTGTATGTTAGCTTTAATCATAAATGAACTTGTGTCTGAATGATCTTAAAAGAATTATCTGTTTAATATGTCCCTCATAACCACAACTAACATTTGCTAATAAGCCTTTGTTGCAACTATACGAGAATGTAAATTATGCTATAGTGGGTCTATTTTCATCCTTAATTTCGTCTTCGAGCTTTTTGTAATACAAAATTATTTCTTTATCACCGATAATAAAACATTTTGATTTATATTTAGTAGACATATATATTAAAGTCGCGTATAAAGTATATATAAATATATCTTTAAGTTTTGTTTATTCGTTGAAACGCACAAGATACTAACAAGGTGTGTAAGTTTGAATACGCCAAATAAACGCATGTAGCATAAAATCGTGTCTAAATAAATTTTAACGCAATAACATAAGTTTTAAAATAAGTTTGGAACACAAGGTGTGAGACGTTGTTGTTCCCCTAGTGTTGTGCCTGTTAAAATAGAAAGCGATCTAGTCTATGGGAACAGGAGGACATTGTCGCACACAAATATCGAATGTGTACAGTCTGAATGTTTGGACTTGATAATGCTTTTGAGTGATAACTCGCTGAGCTGGCCTGGAGTGATCGAATCTTAGTTCGGTGTTCGCGTTGATCCATCGATGACATTATCTGTATGTTTCTAAGGTACCCCGCTGGATGGGTTGGCGAAGTGTGTAGTCCTGCGGCTGACCCATTCCATGATTCTTTGCCTATTTAACTATAATTAAGTCGGGCTCGGTGACCTGGCCGGTTATCGTGACGTCAAAGTATTCAATGATTTGCGAGCTGCAGGTACATCTGCCTTTACCTGTCTGGGCCCCGCCCTCCGGCCAATGGGTGAACGGTCCACGGTGGAAGATGGCCAGGTACGTAGAGTGGGGCCATCAGTTAGTGCTTTACCTATGACAAGTGTAAGTACTCACCTGCAACGAGTACGAGTGCGGAATATTCGAGTGCATGTGTGTGACACAGGATGAGTGCGAGCAGGAGATGAGGTGGTGCGCTGTTGGAGCGCTGATTCTCGCCCTCGTCCTGGGCATCGAGGGCTGCGGTCCTGGTCGGGGTGTTGGTCGCAAACGCGGCCCTAGGAAACTCACCCCTTTAGTTTTCAAGCAACACGTACCAAACGAATCCGAAAATAATTTGGCGGCCAGTGGAGAAGTCGTAGGCAGGATCAGCAAGAACGATTCGCGATTCAAGGACCTAGTGCTGAATTACAATAGGGACATTATTTTTAAGGATGAGGAAGGTACTGGTGCTGACAGGCTCATGACGCAGGTAAGTTTCCCATTTCTAATGTATAACAAAGAGTAATGACAATCGTTACATTGACTGTATTCAAGTGCGATATTCTAATTCGAATTAAAGTAGACAGAAGGTTGTACGTACTGTAGCTTACATTTAAGTACGATCTCAAGCATTTTCTTGAGGAACTTTTTAGTTTGCGTGCCTGTAGCTTTAATAGACCGGATCACCTGTTGAATGCGAGAGAAACCGTATCTTAGTTAACATCATCTAAACAGATACGCCTTTCTAGTAATGTTAAATGTTGGAAAATTATTTATTCGTAATTTAAACAGGATTTTCTGTATAAATATTACATATATATACCATAAAAGTTACTATAATTTAGTGGATTTTAATGTAACGTATCAACTTAGGGAATATTGGGCTCACTTTTGCTAAAACTGACCATGAGATTCTTGATCTCACAAATTGTAAACCATACTGAACCTGTCTTCGATACCCAGACAAGTATGTATGAGTATTGTTTATTTACACATCGATACTATTTCTAGTGCCAATGACGTTCAATGCTAATGTTAATGTCAAGTTTTATAGGTGGCAATGACTTTATAACAAATGGAAGTAGTAAACACTCAAATATGAAATTACATAATTTTTTTCGCAGTAGTATTTTTTTATGAGATAGTAATAATAATAATAAGTTAATTTGCGAAACACATTTAAACATCCATTTACAGGACAATTTACGAACTAATTACAAAAAACATATGCATCGTAATCTAGTTAGTTTGAATTTCTAAAGAGTAGATAATACAAAAACGGAATTACTTGTGACTAATAAAATAAGCTTTGCTACATTCCTCTGGTTGTGTAGAATTTTTTATCTAAATCATATTATGTATGTTTTAAAATTCCCACAGGATACATATTATGATTTCATTGTCGTATTAAAAATTCAAGAAAACTAGTAGAAACTTCTTTCAATTCTTGGTATACCTATGCCGCTATTGATATCAACGTTTCGCAACTAATAATCTCAGTTTCCTTAGGAATACTGACATTTTTACACAATTCTTGAACTTTAGGCACGGAAAATCCGCAATTAATTTTAAATTTTTTATTCCTGTTTCGGTTTTGCAATGTTTTCTGTATTACACTTCATCATTTTCACTACTAAGGGTATTTTAAAATTTCGAAATAATTATTTTCACAGTTAATTTTAAATCATATAAATAAAATTTTATCGTATAAACATTTACTTAAATATTTCGATTAATTTTTATTTCTCGAGAAACAAAAAATACATGTTACAGATACGTTGCTTAATAAAGATTGTATCCGCTTGAAGGAGAAATTATCGTGTCGGTAAATCATAATATGATCCATCAGGAAAGAAGCCTTAAAAATCCGAAACGAAATGTTGCACCAGCCGTGGGAAAAGTAACACAGCGGATACTTCGTTCGATCAAAGTACACGATATGCTTTCAGGACCGTTCTTTTGTCACGACCATACACGAAAAATTTCCAATGAAAGCGTCGTTATATGTATCACAATTGAATTTGAGCTATCGGGACTCAAACAAACTCGAATAACACCTATAATATAAATTGATGCTTCATTGGTGTCAGTTTACCGTATAAAAAAGTAATTAGAAAAGACGACGATGTCCAAAAGAACTTCTACTATGTATGTATGTATTAAATTTTTAGCTATCTGCTAATGGTTTGGTAGATATCACCCGCATATTTTTAATTTAGGGAGAAGTCAAATTTACCAATAACATATTTTATGGAGACTTATCCATGAATAAGAAAATATTTTGCAATGTTATTTCCTTGTATTAAATTATTTTTCACCTACATTTGTGTTAATGGCTAACTTGTGAACCATTTACGAAGGAAGTAGGTGATATTGTCTTAAATTTATGCTTCGAAAATGAAAGGGAAATGATAGTTTTCATTTAGATAAACGAATGCAGCTCAAAACTAATTAGATTTCAAATTACATAGGTAAACTAAAATGTAAA
Source organism: Chrysina gloriosa (assembly GCA_038088585.1). Classification (NCBI taxonomy): domain Eukaryota; kingdom Metazoa; phylum Arthropoda; class Insecta; order Coleoptera; family Scarabaeidae; genus Chrysina; species Chrysina gloriosa. Next base: position 8,254,330 of record CM076093.1, read on the forward strand.
AAATTTAACTCAACATATCCTAGTAAGAATGCCCAATTTAAATCAATATTCTTCCTACCTATTATTACAAATGGTAGATGCATAATATGCATATGTAGCGTGTAATACAAGTCAAACAGAAAAAGCTGCCGGAAATTCAAAAATACACCGCTATCAATATCTAATCGCTACAACTTTTCTATGAATTAGCCACATGAATTTGTCCAAACATGAATGTGTCAATATTTCTAGAAAATATTACGTTATACATGAGTTATGTTTGATTCACGTATTCCACAGTAGCTAAGAGCGAATACACGGCATTTATTTCTTTGATTCACTTTCCCGTCTTTATGACGTAAGCGTGCAATCCATATTTAAGAATAGCTCAAGCAATATGCAATGTTCAAATAATAGTGAAAAGAACGCTCTAACGTGAATATGAATTTTCCGGGAGTCAATGAATTACAAACAGCAGCAGCAATTTCTAGTATCCTTGGCAGTTTTCCAGGAAACAAATATTTACTAGCGCTTAGGTACATATTTCCAACTCACATTAAAATTCTATTAACCTATTATTTTCTTGTCAACTTTTAAGAATGAAATCTAATAAATATTGTATATACTATACACACATGTGCGTTGCGAAACATTTAATAATAGATGCGGTAAAGATAGAATGAAATCTGCGAAGTAAATAATTGTTTGAAGTATTTGAGCTGTTGAAATCTTGGGAAAAAATTGTCTAAGCTTTTCTTACGTTTTAGAATGTAAACCTAACACTGAGTAAATAACAGAGAAAACGTTTCCAATCACTTGAGATTGGTGATAATACATATTAACAATGTAGGAATGATCTGCTATCTTTTATTTTTATTCTATTGTTTAAAAAGGATTTATACTTGACATCCTAATTTAATGAAATTGTAGTAGATGGACGTAGATAACACAAGGAATGTTATCGAATTCTATTCATAGCATAGTCGGATTATAACATTTTTTATCAATCGATTTTATTTATCGAACAAATAACAATATTTTTTAGGTGACATCATTTATTATGAATGAATTACCCAGCAGTTATCAGAGTTGCAAAAAATAACGCAATCATTATATAAACAGAGCTTCTGATCCAATCGTATCCAAAAATATGTTTAGACGTCTGTATACAGGATATATCTGCGTTGCTAAAAATCCAATGATATTTATTCAACAACAAATTCCTTTTATCTCGACGGTACAGATGGAGGCAAATTGCTTAAAATGCTTACTTTTCGTCTTGAAAGAAAAAAATATTCCTCTAGCAGTATGTATGTAGGTGGCGTTTTTAGTGGAATCTTATCGTAAGTTTGGGAACACATTTGAGCTTCGACACATCTACACATCGTTTTATTATGTATCCACCTTGGTTCTGTCATCCCGACACCTCTTTTATTGCTTCTGTTGATTCGTGTGCCGACGAATAAATTTAAAGTAGAGGACGGAGCCGGTTTTCGATTTAGATAGTGAATATTTTCTTGTTCTCGAAAATGTTTGCTTTGCATCCACTTAAGGATCCGTTCTTTATGCGTCAAGGTATTTATATATCGACCTATTACTATCATTATTATTGGGATGGTTGGATCGAAGGAAAAGATCCAATGGGTGAATCATCTGACTACATTTAATTTTTGTTTTCGTATTGTAGAAACACGTACATATATGTAGGTACATTTGTTAGAATTGATTTATGAAAGAACTTCTGGAAATACAATAGAGTCATTTCAGTTTAATCATACTTTGACCAGCAAAAGATTTTAATTCCTGAAAGCTTAACATGCAACACTGTCCCGAATCTAAATGTATGCATTTACACATGTATGTATGTATGTATGTAATATAACATAGCATTACCCTAAATATTTTCTTCTTATCTGAGGTAATAAATGCTAATACAATAACACTAGCTTTATTAATTCTTGGAATCTCAAATGTTCCTTTTTCTGGTACATACAATAAGTATTAAACAAGCAAATTTATCAAAATGATTCACATGTCACATAATATGCAAACACGCCATAAAATTTTTAAATTAACGTTGTAAATCTTCAGATCTTTATTATATCATACCCTCCAAGATAATCTTAAAGCGTAGTTGACATATTGTAATAACCTTTGTTTGCACTTATCACAACGTTTCAACATTGTTTTGAATAGCGCATTTATTTCCGTTAAAAAGAACATGTCATGGTCAGTAAACAATGCAACTGCTAATTTTAATCTTCCCGATTTCAATTTCTTTCGTAAATCATTTCAATACATATCGATCACTATCAGTTAATAACTTTCCACATGTCCTTAATAAGTATATAATATAATTTTTGACTACTGGCAAGATGAATTCAAATAGACTCGTTCTTATCCTAATCCCACCGATTTATACAGATATTTCAACAACTAATTGCAAATTACAATCCTTGGTAGAGAATACACAAGAAAAGAGATCTCCATTCATTAACTTTGAATATACAGTTGAGATTTCAATATCAACTTTGAAATATTGGAAGCCAAGATTTACGAACGATACCTTCTTTCCTTTGGTTTTCTCGACCGATCGTCTAAACTTAAACATTAAAATACGTATGCAATTAGATATGATAATGATATTTGACACTGACATAAATAGTGTAAACCTTCTTAGTAGTATCATAAAGAAATAATAAGTAGGTTATCAAATGATGTTTAATTTTCGGCGAGTTAAAATAAATTACTTTAATTAATTATTAAAATTATTTTCCACAAACTTACCCATATTATACCATACATGGTATTCGTAAAGACGTATTATTCTTTTATCTACATCAGTGGAAGAAAAAAGTAATAAAATGGATTAAGTAAATTGGTGGAATTAGAGTAATTGTTGATCAATGGCGTTTACAGAAAGATGTGAAATTATATTACGAAATATATGTATACTTTAGCTGATAAATAAGACGTTAGTATTCTATTTCTGGGCTATCACAAAATTATGAAAGCAGAAAGCCTTCCACAGACATACATAGTTGGGTGTTAGTAATAAAGGTGAAGTTACCATTATATGTTAGAATTAAGCATTATCTGAATATACTTGGCTAAGTGAGCCATCATCATATCGCTAGTTCTGCTGCGAAAATTGTAAGTTTTATATCCTCATAGGTTTCCAGAGTCGATGTCAATCGTAGAGACTTCTTTTGGGTTTTGCGTGGTGTCACTATTTGATATCTACGTTATGCTGGACGTGCTGCTAGATTTGTTAGGAATATAGAAACCACTATTTGCCGCTGGAATCTATGTTTGCATACGAAGTTCATATTCCTCTGCTTTAGATCGAAACTTGGGTCTCTATCAGTCTGCTGTCCACAAACTCTTTCACTTAAAGATCTATAAAGATATCTTTCAATATTCTTACATTTCAAACAACGATGTTTGTACATGTGACGAGCGGTATAACCGCGAAACGTTCGTCTACGGATGGCAAGAGAAGATCAAAATTTTGTAAATTTCAAACAACTTTTGTTGTTGCACTGTCAGGGTGTAAAGTATATAAAGATCCATATTTATTTGCTGCAATTTCACTTAATTAATTACCAAATTAATGTTTCATATGATTTCATTACGTCATCTCCAGGATCACCATCCAAAACATCAAATTTGTAGTGGCCTTAGTTTTATGAACAATATTCATGATATTGGTTTTAGTTCGATCTCAAGAAAAAGAAAAGAAACTTTACTGCTATACGATGGTAGGTACACATATAGTTAGAGTACACAGTTAACGTGCACAGTAGTTAATGTGATTTAAAATGGCTTCACATATAAGTAAATAATATACTATGCAATATGCACAATATAAATAAATTGCCATTGTAAAGTAACGAAATTGACGTGGTAAGACTAGTAGGTAAGTCTTTTAAATTATAAATATAAACATTAGTTTCTGCAGATATGTGAATTATATTAGTAGTATTTGTGTTGAAAATATTATTTTTGCATGTTGTGATTGTTATGGATTCGTCTACATTGCTGGAAAACTGAAATCCTTGGTTTCGTGATTGGTTTCACGGAGATATCTAGATAACTTTTTATTTACTACCTAGTAAGTACCGATAGAGATTATGTGCAATATTTACAGTAGAATCAAAAAGCGACATATTTTTTCGATGAATCACTTCATAGAAATATTTTTTGTTTTCTATTTGCATGTTATTTCTCTGTTGTTTTGATTCGTATCTATTGCTTCACTTAGGATTTGCGTAGTTTTATTTCGTTGTTGTCTGGTACATTTTTATATATAAATCCAGGTTACCCAATGTATTAGAATTGGTGGAACACTGTTGGATAATAAAAAGGTACTATTGTTATTTATACTGACGCCTAATGGGTACCAGGCGCTAGCGAAAGTAGAAAAATCCATTATTAATATTATTATTATTATTATTCGTATTACTATCGATATTATCATTATTATAATTACAAAAGTTCTTCTCAAGTAACGAGACAGACACATTATATGAGACAGATTAAATGTAAATCAATCATCAAAGCCTATTTCTTCGCTCAAACTTGAACACAAAAATCATACAAAGGTGTTATACCTTCGCAATACCTGTTTTGGTGCTAGAAAGTAATAATAGACTGGACAAGGTATTAATTCTAAGCAAAAGAATATGCAGATAATTGATGTACATATGTATTACATATGTGTATGTATGTAAGCCTGTATGTTAAAATGTATATGATAAAAGAGAAAACTATTGACACAATAGCTCTCTTCACGATGAATCAAATGATTTTACTTTCCTTGAAAGAAATAGAACAAACATCGCTAATGCCATCGATAATTTAAAACACCAACAGTGAAATACATGAGTAAACAAATTGTATCGCACAGACTAGATAGAAGTATGTTGTTTGTTTATTTACATCGTTACGAGGCGACCTAAAGAACGGCGGTGCAAAACATTTCCTTTCATTAATGAGGGAAATGAAATAGAACTCTATAACATGACAGATACGCACGATTAATTAATTCATTGATCCGTAATTAATCTGTAACGGTCTATATCGAGATGATAGAATTACAAACTCTACACGTGTAACTTAGGTGCTCGTATATGTGTAGTAAGACAAACACATGAATGTATACGTGAGTACCTACGAAGATGCTATTACATTACACTATTATTATGAAACGCCTTCGGTTCACTGACCTATCTAAAGTTTAAAAATGTTATTGCTATTATGATATGGATTTTATTTTTACTTCGCGCCGGTATGTTGTGTCTATATTTTTCTCTGATTGTGCTCCTTATCGATGCCGTTGGATAAACTGAATAATATATGGCGATTTTTTTATTTCCGCGGCACGTTTGCGACATCAGCGCGAAAAAGCTCGACGCTTTCATAAACAAACGCTAAAGATAAGGAGGTATGGTATGGTACGCCACACGTCTGTGACGTCCGATGCTGTTTCATTCATAAAATTTTTGCGTCTGACCACGGCGTACAGATAGACGTGCAAATACACGCCTCGATTCGCACAACCGTATCTCCGTGTAAACAGCAATATCTACGATTTTTCCAAGACCAGGTATTATGTGAACTGCGGATACGTCAATATTTAAACACGAATTTTTAGGTCGATAGAAAACTTTCTTAAATAAATCATGAATAGGTCGGTTCTACAGTTTCTCTCTTGTTATCTATTTGTAGTTCCCATTAGCACGGTAATATGTCAAAGAATGGACGACTGGAGATGGGAACTTTAGTAACACAAAGGATTAACGTTGATTATTCCTAAACACGTCAAAGGACGTGAAAATGTACATAGGCACACATATGTATGTATTCAATAGAAAGTATCTAGAGTTGAAAACTAAATATCGAAAATTACATATACATACATATGGTATATGTACATACATACATACGTCAACATACAAGTGTTAGTTCTTCGAAGTCTATCGAATTAGATCGAACTCTCTTTTTGGCATTTGAGAACTCAAAGATCATCGACTCCTGTCTGGTAAATAGAAGCATTAAAAAAAATCGCGGTGTATCAAAATGTCGCACAAACTATATAAACACGAGTAAGTCATCGAACGAGAGATCCAACTAACCAAGCAATTGCTCATACATATCTTTTATTTGCAAATTGGTACATGCTAATATTTGTTTCCATAGTTAGGTTTATCACCAATTAAACTAGACACTATATATAGAAGAAATAAAATTACTCTTACCACACCTTTCGGAAATAATTCCAGATACGTATTTCGGCCTCGATGGGGAAATTGGGATAATTAAGTATCACAAGCAAAATCCGGCCAACGCCCAAGACGAACACCACGCAACCAGCACTGTACAACTGGCGCTGCACAATGAACATCACACACTGAACGTCCCCGCGAAACACACCAAAACACTGTTGACACTGTGCCACTAATAATAATTTAAATGTTATCTCTAAAATTGTAATAAATAGTGCCAGCAAAGATCGTGAGTTCCACCGCATTTGAAGACAAATATGAGAACATTGAAAGTCCTATTTGGATTACGTCGAACAATTCTAGGCAAGTTGAACCGAGCAGTAATAGTCTAGCTACTAAAAGAGATTTTATGAAGTCCAAATTTTTGGTGATCATTTAATTCTATCAGACGCACTTACGCGCAAAGGTAAAAGGATCAGTTCTAAAAATTTCAAGATATGCACATGAGAAAATTAAATTTAGGGACAGCGTCAACAGTATTTTGGTGTGTTTCATGCTGACGTTCAGTGTGTGATGCTCATTGTGCAGTGCTTTAGAGTTGTATAGTATTCGTTGCGTTTCCTTCGTCTTGAGAGTTGGCCGCATATCGCTGGTAGCACTTAGTTCCTCGAGAATGGCGAAATACGTATCTGGAGGTATTTCCAAAAGGTGTGGTAAGCGTAATTTTATATCTTGTATATATTATTTTAACCAGTCTCCGTATTCTTATTAGAAACTATATGATTTGCATCTTAGAAGTAACTGGAATATGCGCTGAACGAAATATCGATGAGCACCCTTCCCTTCATAGAAATTGCTGATAAATTATCTTGCTCAATTTTTACTGATTATAATTTATTAACATATGTACATACATATGTATATGTATATGCTTCAATGTATTAAAACTATTTTCTCGACAAGCGACTGCATAGGTTCCATCTTCCTACCTACAGAGCCAACGTGATAAACTTCTGTGTGATATATTTCTCGTCAATTGTCTCTCTCTTATTTTATATCTAGCACTTTTAGTTTCTACTGTTGAGCACAGTCAATTCTTATTATTTAGAACGTAAATGTCCAATTACAATAGCAGAAAAGGTCTGCACAGAGAAAAGTCATAAGCAGAAAATGGAGATAAATATAGACAAGTACAGGACGATGATAAATAATCAATGGAAAAAGCAAGGGCGGAAAGGTGATCAAGACAGAAATAAGGAAAAAACAACTTAATTGGTATAGGCATAGTATATTGAGGGTAAACTCAAATACACTCGTCAAAAAATCACAGAGTCTGAAAGAATAAGTAAAAGATAAAAAGGAGACTTTGAAGAAATTGCCTGGGCAAAATAGGAGAAATAATGAGACAAGAAGGGAAAAGTATGAGGGAGACAAAAATAATAGCACAGGACGTGAAGGTATAGGAGGAACAGGTCGCAAAAAAATTTAATGGGTAAATGATCATCTAAAAAGTATTTCTGTTGGTATCAATTTCTACTGATAGCGTAGAAGAAAACAAATCTGCAAATAACTACTACTTAATGATTTTGCTGGATAGTAATGATCTCAATTTCATGCAAAAAGAAAGTAGAAGGCATTGTATTATGGCTTTAATTATCTTGAATATACTTCAGTAAAATTGTTTTTCTAAAAATCTTAATTTCAAATGAAAAGAAAACTTTTTAAAATTAACACTTCAGTACGACTGCATTTAAGCAGTGACTATTAAATTTTGTGCAATGTTATACCTTCAACAATTATTTAGAAGAAGCCATTAATAGAAGAATACTTACACACGTTAGTGCTGTTTATTTGTTTAGAACATTCACAGTTGTTCATTCTCCGCGATTTCACGATTTAAACAGTTACATATGTAACATCACTTAAATCGGGTTTAAATGAAAAACTAGTAATTCATCGCAAAAATCATGAATGTCTAACAAAGTAATTACATTGTTGCATGCCTTGGCAAACCACAACATTTAGATTATTGCACTAACTAAAACTGAGTACAAAAAAATATGTTTGAGAACATCAGATAAAGTATTGCATTGCTTTGTAATTTGTGTATTTCTTGGTCCATATGTTATTCCGATTTGGTAAAATTTACTTAGCGATTCGCCACTCCACATCATATCGTAAATAATTATGTATAAACCAGTTTTTAGATGCTTTCTCATGCTGCTATTACTTTCAATTATTTTCGTATTTCCGTCTATTACAATTAGAAAGAGAGTATTATAGATTCGATTTTAGTTCATCTAATACGATTATTGTGCATGTTTGCTAATACACTAGACTTGAATTCTTCGATTACAAAAATAATACAATAGTTCGTCACATTTAGTTAATTTGCTTTGAAATAAAAGGTAAAATAAGGACATGTGTTGGAAATCTACTATACAAAATATATTATGTCAAGATTAATTGTATAAAGAAGAACAAACATGTAATATAAAAGAAGAAGTAAATATATTAAACCAGTTCTGTATAAAATACATAAATATAGCAGATGACTACTTTAGTTAATCACAAATACTTACTCGCGTGTACCTACTAAAATATTTGAGCTGGCAGAGGAAAGTTTGAACAAGAACAAACGAGATAGATAACATGATGAAAGTTCGAAACTTCCTCTAATCTAATGTAATGATACACTCACTTGGTGTAAGAACCGTCTTATCTAGGCGCCTCCAATGTTGAACTTTTAAATCTTGTTGTTACGCTTTTAATGTATGTATGCCTAGTGATAATTCGGTACTGCCTACGTACAAACGCATCTATTTTGAAGTGTAACTAATTGTTTATTGATATCTAAGGCATTTAGTATTGGCTGTTCATTGTAAATGTAAATAAGTTACAGTTCAGTTTCAAAATTAATTAATATAAGTGAAGGACGAAAACTACGTACTTCAATGTGCAACAATAAAAAAGGATTTTCTAAAATCAATGTTGAAATAATCAAGTTATCTAATGATCTGAATTTATCGCTTATCTTTATTTAAAAAATATCTGCAATACATTCAAATAACAAACAACAAACCAACAGTATATGAATTTTTTGCAGACGATTGTACACTTGCCTTTAAATTATTTGTTCCATTGTATGTTATGGATGTTCAATATTAAAAGGGGAAAGATCTTCAAATTCGTGAAGAACTATGTAATTATAAATAAAACACGAACCCCTGACATGAAATAACATCGCAACAGCAGTCTCAAATAAATCGTCGCCTTGGATGCTTTTCAAGGTGCGTTCTGCTAGGAAGAACAAGAATATTTATTACTCAGCGATTACAAGCTTAGCATTTTTAACCAAATTGTAGTATAACACTATTATTGTTACTAAATGATATTTTCTGAAACCTTCTTGCTACTTATACAGGTACTTTGATGGATTGGCTAAACTCCTCGACAATGATGTACATCGTTGCGTCTTCCAATGTTTTTTAGACCTTTTTAATAAGACCTTGAAAGAACGAAGGGTTACAGATTATTAACCATTATCCCGCACAATGTTGCTTTCCATTCAATAACCTGCGTAGTAGGCGTTATATTCCATCCAGATTCACTCCTTCTCAATCTCTTCATTTTCAGGCGAAAATCTGTGCCAAAACATACTAGTCATCTTTGCTTTAGCCCCGCAGTGGATGCGCAAAATTTTGTAACACCAGTGGGCGCGTCAATCTCCGAGACCGAAATTCGTGATTTTCTTTTCTAATATTCTTTAACTGCCGTTATGAAATAAGTGGTAAATCGTTTTCTAAACATCCACAAATAAATGTTAAAATCAATGTTTCATTATGTAATTCTTTATAATACCTTTAAACACAACTTAAAAATTACCCATCGGCAAATTTAAAAAATTTGAATAACCTATTGCCTCGAGAGACCAGATTTAAGCAACTGAGTTGCAGACCTTAATTGAAATTATGGAAAGAAAGAAATTCCATGTGAAAAACTGCTAGAATTTGCTTACAGAGAGATAAATAGAGGATAAAAGTTATCGGGTGGAGATCTCTTCTTGTGTGGCTGAAGAGGACAAAACACAAATTTAAAAAAAAAACTATAGGGGTAAAGACTACTACATCCAAACATTCAAAGAATTTTTTGAAGGATATTTTTCTCAATCTCCATCTTCCTTGTGGTTTTACGTAGCTAAACGTCAGTAGAATTCTTACATCTCTACTGACATTTTAAGTAATTTATGATGTGTGAAAATTGTAAAGTCGGGGTTTATTTCAGAGAGCGCAATCCTATATATTATAGTTTCTTGTAATGTCCTAGTTTCTTGCCCAAAGATCCATTTTCTCCTTTGATTTGGTGCTCTTCTAATTGCGCAACATGTTTCTTGTTAGTCCTCTATTCGTCCCATGTTTGGACATGGGGTTTCACACTTGTCAGTTTCTTCTATTTTACTCCAAGACTCTCCAGAACTCGCACATTTGAGGCATTCTTCTTGATTTTTGATCTAAGTATGTTTGTCAGTTCCCCATTGCTTTATTTCATTTCACAAATCTTAAAAGTGTTCGTTTTGTCTGGCTTATTTCCATATTAATCTAATTTCTAGTTTTGTTTCTGATCTATTCATTTTGTTTCCAATTGTTAGTTACTATACAAGTTACATATGTATATGTCACCGAATCGGTCTTTGGATCATTTTGATTTTAGTAGATTAACTTTCATAAATGTTTATTTGTAAGCTATGTTAGAGATTACTGGAATTATTTGATTTTTTAGAACGTAAGATAGTCTTAAAAATGCTGTCCAATTCATTAGAAATATCATCCACTCTTAGCTGTCTAGTTTCTCTCTCTTGCTTGAATTTGCTTGTTACAGGTGCATACATTTCTGTACGTCTTCTAATCCTGTTCCGTTTTTGTGTTTCTCATTATTTTCGTCTTGTCCATATTTACTTCAAAACCCTTCTATAGAGAACTCTCATACAGGGCGATAATCATTCTCTACAGTTCCGTTTCCTGTTATTGCTATTAGGAGAGTGTTGTCGGTTTAAAGTTGTCTTCGAAGGTCATAATGTGATTTAGAGGAGGTTTTATTACCTTGTCCTGCAGCATGTCTAAGACTCCGTGACATACACCCTCTGTCCCAAAAGTAACCGCAATGCGTCTATAAATCAGAAACCAGTGGCGTCATCTCCTGATAGTTGATTGATTATTGTAGTGGGACTCTTCCTTACCAACCTGACAAACTTTCATGACATTTGGTGCATAGTCAGCTGATACATCACGCATCCTGTGAGAGTGTTTTTCGTAAACGGTCAGAAAATGAGTCACGAACAACGAGTCAATATTAAGTTTTGTTTTAAACTTGGAAAACCTGCAACCGAGACGTATGAAATGCTGCAAATTGTTTATGGCGACGATTGTTTGTCGAAGAGGCAAGTGTTCGAGTGGCATCGACGATTTCGTAAAGGCAGAGATGTTAACGATGACGAAAGAGCCGGTCGTCCTTCGACAACTTTGGCCGAGGCAAATGTGGAAAAAGTGCGCGAATTTGTGAACATTTCGAAGAAATCGTCAGTGAGATTTATGGAAATGGAGCTTGGCATCCCTAAAACAACTATTCAGCGCATTTTGACTGAAACCCTTGGTTTGAAGAAAGTCAATTCGAAGTTTGTTCCGCACAAATTGACCGACGACCAAAAAACGCTTCGAATCGAACACTCCAAAGACATTATTGCACGAGCCCGTGCAGATGAAAACTTCTTGAAAACGATTGTGACTGGTGACGAGACGTGGTGCTTTCAATACGAACCAGAAAGCAAACGTCAAAGCGCAGAGTGGAGGTCACCAGAAGAAGGAAATCCGAAAAAATCACGAATGGAGAAGTCGAAAATCAAGTCAATGCTGATTTCATTCTACGATTCGAAGGGAATTATCCATAAGGAGTTCGTTCCATACGGCTCAACGGTTAATGGTGCATATTACCTCGATGTTATGAGGCGTTTGCTGGGTCGCATTCGTCGTGTTCGGCCCGAATATCGCGAGCCAGGCAGCTGGAGATTACTGCACGATAACGCACCGTGTCATCGAGCAACGATTGTCACCGATTTTTGGCGAAAAATGAAATATATTCGATACAGCACCCACCGTATTCGCCTGATCTGTCCCCATGCGATTATTTCCTGTTCCCTCGTCTTCATTTGAAGCAGAAAGGAGTTCGTTATGCATCCGTAGACGCCATTCAAAGATCGACGACCGGCATCCTAAAGGCCATCCCAGAGATCGACATGAAAAAGTCGTTTGAAGCACTCGTTGACCGTGCAAATCGATGTATTGTAGCACATGGAGAATATTTCGAATAAATACAATGATTTTTGTGGACATAACATACATAGCGTGCTTTATTTCGAACTATTGCGGTTACTTTTGGGACAGAGGGTGTATATACGTATTTATTTCTGAATAAACTTGCTGATTAAACCACTAACTAAAGCATATCAGCAGAAACTAAATTTTACCTGTTTCCTAAAAGAGGGGTGACCAACATTTTGAATGTGTTGAGCTACTGTAATAATTTTCGAATGCAGAGTAGGCTACCTATATTACCTAATAATTAATTTCTTCATAATGAGAAATGGTTACGAAACATTTACATAGAGTCTATGAGTAGCTGATATACAGGATTTGTCATAAGTTATAACTCATAACTAATGCGTAAAATTTATTAGTATTAGTTAGATTATATGAGGTCAAAGTCAGTCAGTAAGTGTAAAAAAAATGACAAAAGAAATGGGCAAATAAAAGTGTAGCGTTATAACCATTGTAATATGTATTGTAGAATGGTATTTAAAAATGCAAGACTCATCGAACTGTTCGTATACGATCCGACCATGAACGTAAACAAAATCCATCCTATCAAAGGAAACACGTCACTTCATGTCAAGCACACATATGGCCCGGATTTTACAAGCGTTTATATTTGTTGCTCTAAATTGTAAACATTCGCTTTTATGTTTCAATCACATATTTGTAATTCTTCGATAGATATTATTTATTACCAGCATGATAAAACCAACACGATCGACACAAATAGATGATCAGATCAGATCAGGACACAAATTTTTCGAGCATTTACGTTTCTACGTCTAAAAAATAAACATCCTACTTGATCGCGTGCTGTCAGTGACTCTCCAAATGTTCCTTATGCGGTTTTCCTGTGGTAACTTTGATTCGAATTTATTCATAGGACTTTTTATTGTAACTTCGGTATACAATTCTATGTCCCTTTTTTAATAGAGTACAGCTACGATAGTTTTTAAGGTATACATTACATTTGTATTCGTTAAAACGCTGTGGTAACTGTTTAAATGTGATATTATTGCACATTCAAAAACATTACTTAACTTATATCGTTCTGGTCAACGCAAGACGTGAAATCCATCTCTCCTCAATCTTCTCGTATTGAGGATATAATAACAGGCAACGCAAAATATAGTATGTGTTTTATTCAGGAATTGTTTCCAGGAAAGTTTATTTGACATATTGTCATCATCGATGTTTCAAATATTTAGCACAAACAAGCAACAATAGTAGTTTATTGCAGAGGCTGTTCATTTAGTTCGCCAGAGAAACAACCAGAGTCGAATTTATGTATTGTTGAAAATAGAACCACTAAACGAATCGAGAACGGCAGTAAATACTACAAAACATAAAATAAAGTTGTGGTATAGACATGTAGAAGCATATAATTTTTGAGGCTAAATACGCACATAAACTATGATTAGTTATACAAACATGTAGCCTACTCACAAAATACAAACTTAAATAATCGATTATTTGTCTTTTGCATTGTGCACATGTGTGCATGTGTTAGGAGTTGTGTGTATCATTACAAGTGCATTTACCTGCTAAAATATAAATACCGATGATGGAGTTGTGTGTTATCTGCAACGATAAAAATAGACAATATTCAATGTTCATCTCCGCAAATATGTACACAAGAGATAGTTTGCATACATGGTGTAATGATAATGACATAGGCGTTTGAAGCCTCGTAGGGAGAACATATGTAAGTTATTTCTGTTTGATATTAATTTCTTGGAAAAACTATTTGTTACCAGATATCTCTGGCTTTTATACAATTAGTTCCGAAGATGAGTACCCACATTTACCCAAGCATTACATGGCAGAATTTCCACACTTATCCTAATTTCGTTATGACTGGATATAAATTTTTGTTGGCTAATTATTTTTTCATCATTGCGGTTGATCTTCTTTATACACTGTGGAAGAAATGTCTGGAAATACCTAATTTTCTCGAAAATTGAATTTTAGAAATGTTCAAAATTTTGGATGTGGAGGTGTAAGAATATGCCAATTTCTATTTAGTTTTTGCACTGCTAACAGATTAACCTTTTTTTTTTCTGTTGTTTATTTTGGTTGGTCAAATGCAACAACCTATATATTGTTTCATTTTCTGTTTCTACTTTTTAATCTCAGTTCAACGAAACAATATACAGGTTGTTGCAATTGAGAAAAAAACGGAGTAATCAATATCATCAGAAAAGCGGCTATTCTGGTAACAGTGCAAAAATCAAAATAGAAATCGGCATGTTCCTACACGCCCACATCCACAATTTAAAATATCCCACATTCTGAGAACCCATTTTCGAGAAAATTAGGCATTTTCGGACTTTTCACTTTTCACTGTATATGAATTCCTTTTGGTCTTCATGTGCTAGAGATCCACTTTTTGCCATCTTCATGTATGTATTATCGTTCATATTTAGTCCGAATATGAACATCTTTATATATGCATTATAAATCTAACTCCTTCCATAACTTGCTATCACATCTTGTGTACGTCGACACTCACTGGTAAAGGACGTCATGTCTACAATATAGCTATTATGCACTAGTAAAACTTCAAAGCATAAATTCGAGGAAATGTTACTTAAAATGATTATTTATTAATTTTCATATAGATTACATCCTGAAGGGCGAAAAAGACTTTTTTACGAACCTAAACTAATTCTGGCGAATGGAAAGCAGCTTAGTATAATACGTATGCATTTAATTTTAATACGACTGCCAAAATGACGAAATTATTGTAAGATATTGAAAATATAAAAGATTTCGTAGATTTCATGTCCAAAGTATCTACGTTTTTTCGAAAGAAATAATTTTTTATTTGGCAGTCTTTCCTTGTAACAACCAAACCTAACCGTGTATGACATACTGTAACGGCGGTGCCGCTCAAATAGCGTATATCGGTAGATCTATACTTTTAATCATGGTTGAGGTAAATAAGTAAGTATAGAAAACTTGTACCTACTGGAACAAGATTAGCTTAAACCTGGAGCCGATTGTGTAGAGAGAAAGATGAGATAAGATGCACCAAAATGAAAAAGAAGTTCGACTCGCTCTCGGCCTAGAAATTCCAGTAAACGACTTCGGTGTCAGTCGAACAGTTCGCTTTGAATTCTATAAAAAGCACGACTATCGAGATCTGAGAAAGTGTTCGATTCAAGGTATACGACCAACCCATATAGAACGCCCTTCGAATTCGTGAGTACCACAAAATTGTTGTCTGTAATTTGTTTAATAACAGCATGGTTAAAGCTTTTACATTATCGTAAGTCGGATTATATATATATATTATATATATATATATATATAATCCGATATATATATATATATATATATATAGATATACGTATAAATGGAGAAGAATAGATGGTGTGAATCGTATCAGTTTGAAACCAAGGATCCTGCACGTCACAAATACATTTCCTTCTACGCGAATCGGGTATATTTCAGCTTTTACGTTGTACAATAAGATTACTTCGATCAATTAATACGAAATACTTTTCCACCGTAACATACCTCTTACATAAGAGATCAAGTGAAGGCATGTACATATGTAATTGGCTTCTTGGCTGACGTGTAAGAATAATTGTATATGGTAGATCTTGTTTTATTTTTGGTGACCTATATGTAGGAAAAGTACAATATACCGCTGCTCATACTAAATAGTGCCTATTCAAAGAGACAAAATAGTTATTGAAATTTACTGTATTTGCCTATGCATTAATTTGATGAGAACCTAAACTACTAAATGCTACATAACAGATGTCATGTGCATTACCGATTCTCCGAAACTATTAAATATAGTTTTGCATTGTAAACTAAGATGACCAATGAGTGTGGACAAACCAATCTTAGCTACGGCATGTCTTGAAATAAGTTCCGATGCTTTAACTTCTAGGTCATTCATTCATATATACGAGAAAGATTTATTCCAGAAAGACGATAAATATTATTACAAGCATTCGAGTTAAGCAATATATTTTGCGTTAAGGAATAGAATTTATAAATACCGTAATGTCAATCTATTTTAACAGACAGGGGTTTGCTATTAATTCCAAACAATGTGCAGCTCATTTCCAATTGTAAGTGTAAAACAATTCAGGATGTATTCCTGTTATTACTACTATTTCTACTTTCACAATGGTAGACACGTACATATATACATACATAGTTACAGAACATTTTTTGCTTAAATTCAGTAGTTCAAGCATAATCATAATATATATATATATTATCGATTGTGTCAATAAAAAATGGTTCTCGAGCATCAAGATTTAAATTTAATTAATTAGTATTATTTCATTTATTTATTATCTAATAGATAAGGAAGTCCTTGACATAATAACGTCTATCAATTTTTTAAAAAGAGAACAGCTGCTTCATATGTTTGTAAGCTACGAATGAATAATTAAGTGATTCCATCATAAATCACATTTGGTTAAATATGTTTGTCTGATATTCTAAATGACGAATGCATTGAATTATGATCAGACTTGGAAAGGACGCTCCAATTCCGTAAGCATTACATGTGGAAGCAATAGTTAGCTTGTACTAAGTATGTCTGAATTATAATAACTTTAACTCACATATTACACAATACGTATTAGTAGCACTCTAACCCTTCTGAATAGAATGCATTCGTGTAATGAGATAAACGACTATGACGTTGCACTTAAATCGCAAATATATATATTATTAGTCAGTGGTAGTGAATTTGGCGGTTTTTGTCGATATTTTTTGATGATATACTACATTCTTGACCCAAAAGGAAACCGAACTATTGATAGTAAATAAGACACAGGCAAGCTATAGTTTGAATGTTTTTAATTGTATCGTATGTCTTTGCTTTCTTCCATAATTAAATCCGAAGAAAAGGGAAGAAACGATAGGGTACTAAACGAAATTAGTGTAGTAGATATAATTTTTCAATATTTAAACTTAAGCTTACCACTCATTTAGAAAGGCCAACATTTTCGGCAAATACTGTAAATAGTTAGAATTTCTAATTAATTCATCAAAATCACACATAATCAATTTTAGAAATAATTTCGAGTTTTCTTTGAAAAATCACAACTTTCGAAGTGTTAACTTCGCTGGACCCTGTTTTCAGATAATCTAACTTCTTATTGTCAAGCATCTCACCTCCGCTTAGAAATCACTTAAACCATGTGCGTAATTAGAAAACTACTTTCACTATTCGCAGACGCGCGTTTCGCGGTCATACCGCTCATCAGTGCGACTGTGTGAAGTAGTTTTCATTTCTATAGAAGCTCTATATAAGCCAGTGCGCTGGATGTTTGTACATATGAAAGTTCAATTACGAAATTCGGCCATAATGTACGAAATTGCGCATTTTTGTCGCTATTTGATTCTACAAAAGTAGACAACTTGTTTTGCCACAAACTCCTGTAGTAGCTGCAATCGCGCACTCGGCTAGCCCGCCGTGGGCTAGTACATTATGGCCGAATTTCGTAATTGAACTCTCATATGTACGAACATCCAACTCACTGGCTTATATAGAGCTTCTATAGAAATGAAAACTACTTCACACAGTCGCACTGATGAGCGATATTACCGCGATTCTCTTAAGTTTAACACAAACGTAGCTTACATTTTCAAGTCGACCGTCAAAACTGCCTATAACACAACTTGGCTTTATGTTAGGAACATCAATAAAGGTTTTGGACTAAAGAGGAACAATCGATAATAGCACTTCCTTCTTCTTGTAAAAATTCCGATTACCTTTTGGATAGAGGCTGCAAATCGAATTCATTTGTTATTCTTGTTATAAGAGGCTATGCGAATAACAATAATAAATCCTTATACCATTAAATTTTAAAATATACGGTGAACTTATCTCAAAGCACACAGATTCGTTAATTATCAATTCTTACCTTAAGGTCTAATCATTATTTGTTTTGTGATCTTACCCTATTTTTATTGTCTCCAAGAATTTGAGAATTTCTATTATACGTAGCCACTATTCCTTCCAAACTTTCTCACACATTTGTTATTTAAAGTTATCTCCTCTAATCGATAAAACAAACCTCGATTTCTAGTCTTCTTGCCTTACCATAAATATTCAATCCGAAGCACTACTTCTTTCTCGAAACCTACGATATGCGTCATCTGATATGCCAGCCCAATTTTACCTGTCTTATTATATCTGTGATTCGCAAAAGCTTCTTACTTTAGAAATAATGTAACAGGACCGTTAAAGCATTAAAACGAATTTCAAAATTATCAAAAATGTAGCAAAAACTCAAAAGTAAAATAAAAAATAGTGGCAAAATAGTGAAATAGTTTATTACAATGAAGTCAGAAAGAGTAACACACTGTAAAAATGCCAATCCCAGAAAATGTTATTAAAGACTTACATAATATACGAGGGTAGATTGAAAAGTTTTCGTAATAACAATGAAGTTATATTTTACTTTTTAACAGAATCCTCTCCAAGCTCAGCACACTTGGTCCAACGTTTGTTTAGCTTCTCGATTCCCTCCGAAAAGTAACTTTCTTCGAGGTTCCCAAAATAATCGTCTGTACCCTCTATCAGTTCTTTATTTGACCAATATCTCTTTCCACCCAGAAATGTTTTGCCTTTCGGAAACAGGTGGAAGCCGGTTTCGTCAAAGCGAAATCAAGCGAATATAGCGGACGGGGAGGGATTTTCAACTTCAATTCTGTCAATTTTTGCTGAACTATTGGACTTGTATGTGCGAGAGCATTGTCATGGTAAAACAACACTTTACTTTCTTAACCATTGCCGGGCGTTTTTGCTAAATTGCTGCTTTTAATTTGTCCAAAGCGTTGTGCAATATTTCCAGTAACGGTTGTCTTTTTCAAGATAACCAATTAGCAAAATTTCTTTTCCGTTCCAAAAGATCGATGCCATCACCTTTTCAGCCGAGTAAATAGTCTTTGATTTCTCCGGAAACGGTTCATCGCGTGCAATTGACTGTTTTGATTACATTTTTGTTTCTGGTATGTGGTGATAAATCCAGGTCTCATCCAAGGTCACGAATTGTCTCTTGAAATCCGTTGAATTCTTCATAAACAGTCGGCTGAGATTCGAGCTGGAATGGGTGTTGCGTTTTTTTATTCGATGATCTATCATAACCATATCATGGATTTTTTACACAATTTCTAGCGTGGTAGCCGTTTTCGGACGTGCTGCACTTGTATCCGTGCGGCCACGCTTGAATTCCGAAACCTAAAAACCTAAAAAATTAAGGTGATGAATCCTCAAGAACGGTATCTAATTGATTTGATTTCCGGTGTGGTTTTCCCTTCTAAATAAAAAGAACTGATGACCGCGAATTTTACTTTTATCCATAATTGAAAACACACTAAGCTACTTGCCTTAAATGCTTGTCAAAACCAGACTATTTGACAGGTCGATTTAAAATCTACAATATATATCTAATTGATGTGAAGGATATAAAGGAGTTGTCACTACAACAATATAAGGTATTTGAAAAAATAGCAACCCCCTAGCAGCAATTCCGGGGACTTGTCAATCTACCCTCGTATACTTGAAATGACGCTTTGATTGGTTATGTACTATACTATTTTTATCATCAAGTACTGAAGCTTATGCCTAAATAACTATCCGAGAGCCAAGAATAACACATTAAATCCGTAAAAGTATAAATATTTTAAAATATAACATATACTAACTACGAATTCAGTGGGTTTCATTTCTTCTTTGGCTTATTCGTAGCCCACCAAACTTCTATCTACTTCCTATCAATTAACACATTTTACAACCTACTTGATTTATTTTGCCAAAAATTCCAATATGTGTGTAGGTATAATTTTCTGTAATTTGGTTTTGAGAACGAAGTAATATGTGGGTTGCTCCATAAATTTCAGGAATTGAGCACTTTTAGTGTCGTCAGAGCATCGTAAATTTCATCACCGTAAAATTTGTCATTTTTGAGTAGAGTGCATTTCATTGATAAGTTCTAACGAGAGCGAAATCAATCCAAAGTTTTTGATCGCCGTTAATGTAATGTAATTCGCATCCCTAATTAGCTTATGTCACTATACTTAGGTAATCAGTCGTCGCAGAATCCTCGATCGGTATGCAAATCAATGCGCTGTTTCTTTTGTATCTAATTATAAAATTATGTAATTACTGGGGGTCTGCGAAATCTATGTATTAATATGATTGGATATTTGGAATTAACGCTGCAACACAGATCATGTTATATATACATACGTTATACATCTGAATCACATCTTACCCGTAAGGGTTATCGATTGTCATTTCGCATTAGTGTTAACATGTAAATGAATTTCAGCGACTGCCTTAACTGGTCTTTTTTCATCCTTCTCTTGTTTTATTCGTTTCATTGCGATCTCATCCAGCTCATATGTAAGACTCGTTTTCGGAGAGCGCCACATTTGGACATTGAATTTAAATCAAATTAATTTAAAGCAAAAGCAGCGATCATTAATTTAACATCGCTATTATGTACAATTAAAGAGCTGCATTTTTTGACGCAATGCTCTTTCGAAGTTTTATTACAAACGATTACCTAAAAAAGGCTGTCAATTACAATCGATTAGAATGACTGAACGTGCTTAACAAATATGCCGTATACATATACTTTTTAATGTCGCATTAGGTCTAATTGTGGTGGCTGCAAAAGATCAAAAGGTATTTCTATATTTGTGTAAATGTGATTCATTGAAACGATAACCGCTTTGGTCATGGAATGCCGACCTACCTTAAGTGCAGACTCACACGTCTGTACGCATTCACATATAAACAAGGCGCGTGCTCTTCTCCAGTTATTGTCAAGGTTGACAAAAGACTGCAAAACACTGGAAATGAATGGGAAATTACCGGAATATATATTATGTGTATGTGTGTATCGTGTGGGGCAGCGTGTAACTATATTATTTACGTGTGTATTAGTGTTATAGCAATGCTTGGAATGACATGGTTCTCAGTAGGTGTCAGTACCTAGTGCTTTCTTAGTATAATATATGAAGTCAGTACTACCTTACATTCTATTCAGTGCTTACTACACTTTTATGTTTTAATAAATTGTCGGAGATACATTATTGTCCTGGTTATTTTTATACACAACAGTCCCCATCTAAACTTGTTGATCCGAATTTCTTATGTTTGCGATGGTACGGCAACCGTACGTATTTCTTTAAAAAATAATTCTAAAATATACATTGTAAATTAAATTTACGTCTATACGAGGGATAAGCTGAATTTATTGAGAATAAAAATATAGTAGACTGTGAAAAAGAATCACATAGTGTTTATTTAGAGCAACTTTTTATCTGTAATGGGGGAAAGGACAAAGGGAGTTTAGATTCAGTTTTTAGTAAACAAGTACCTTCCTTGGCTACAATTTACCGATGGTATAAGGAATTAGAACGCGAAAGGAATTCTGTTCAGCATCAAAAAGGAGCAGGGCCTTCTCCTCCGCCTGTTAACGATAAAAACAATATTCATTATTTGTAAGCTCACGCTATCTTACTTAATTCTATATCGTTGCATCGAGCAGGGTGTGTTGTTTCTTCTTATTTACGTGGCCCATAGTCGTGACCATCCTTTTAATTTCGTTTTACTTTATTCCTCTCTTTTCCTTTACACAACACTGCCTAACTATGCCATGGCTACCCCAATGGTGCTTCGAATCCAGGCCTCGTAATTCCTTTTTATTCATTATATCTACATAAGTTAGCTAGTTGTCTTCTTTCGATTATATTTGATCTTTGGTCATATTTCAACGCTTTCATTTTTTGAGCCTAACTTTCTTTCATTATTTCTTGTATTTTCTTTCCGATGCATAATTCTGCAGTTTTGTTTCTGATTTTGTCCCTGTTTGTGATTATCTACAACCGGAAGACAATATCTCACCATTTCTTCCTTTCCCTTTTATTCCTCATAGTACGGAAAGACTTTATTATCATTATAGTTCCCCAACTAATTCTATTTCTACCAGCTTATTTCTTACCAAGATTTCAAAATCAGGTTTATTAGAATGACGGGCCTTAACTTGAGACCAAATGCTCAGATAATTATAGGTGATATATTGTACTAAATCTGTTCTCCATTTACCTGTTTCATATGTTTGATGCATATACAGTTCTGTCTTTGGATTCTGTTTAATTTGAAAGCGTAGCATGTATTTTAAAGCGAAAGATGTTAAAAGTTAGTCTCGACATTTCTCTATTTCTTTTTCACTCTCTTATGCCCTCCTTGTTGTATAAACGAAAGAGTGAACGCACCGAGCCATAGTGAGAATTGTTGTTGAATAGTGATAGAAGTCGCGATAGTAAGTTTCATAAATAAACAGAACAAAATTGTGGAGAAAATAAATTAAAATAAAGTGAAAATAAAGTGAACCTTTTGTACTACATTAAATATTTTTATAAAAAACAGGTAAGATAGTGATATAAAATAAAGAAAGTCAAAAAATGTTATTAGTTTGACCTGAAGAATTTTCTAAACTCTTTGTTGCCTATAGACAACATTGGGCAAAAATGAATATAAATTTTTTTAACGACCTTTTTGTATTTTGTGTATTTTGTGAGATGCGTGCGACAGGTTTGATAACGAAGAAGAGGAAGAAGAGATAATAACAACAAATTTGGAAAATATTATTGAAGAAACGCTTCAAAGTTTTACAAAAAGTATGAAAGCATTGAGGTAGAATTATTATTACAGATTATTAGTGAAGAGAACAAAAGAGATATTCCAGACGAGGTGGAAGAGGTTTTGAAAAAATAAATTTGCACAATTCGAGATGGAGAAGTCAAGATATTGATACGCGAGATTCTTCTTGGATAAATCAAATTATTTATGGAGAAGCCAAAAAAACCGGCTAAATATTTTACCCAATATTATGATAACGATATAATTCAGAACCTCCAAAAGCCACACAATATGACCAAACCGGTCATTGGGTCGAATGGGGTTCAGAAGAACCGTGCGGGCTGTGCAAAACTGGGTTTTCTCGATTAAAAGCATAAAATGCAGTCTATTTGTGTTCAAATCCTCAAAAAGATTGTTTTATAACATACCATACTAAAGTTCAATAAAATATTAATAAAACATATAAATGTATTTTGTATTTAAAATTTATCCTTTAAGCAACACTTCACTACGGCTAAACTGGAATAATAATATGTTGATATTTACATAGGTTCAACCTAACTACAACATATCCTTAAAAAAATGTTGCCACACCCCAATTAATTCGGACATGAAAAAGTTAAGGAGATAACTTCAGAGGAGTTCCAAAGTATTTTTCGAGTTGGGAACGTCGTTGAAAATGCTGTATCGTGTTAGGCGGACCTATTATGAAGGCTTACAGACTTAATTTCATTACAATGTTTAATATACGTTTGTAAATAAAAAGTCTTGCTATTTAATTGCCGTACCTCGTATGTATTTTAGAAATATTACAATTCTCTCTCTTATTTCTGCACTTTATATTATCATACTCGGGTTTGCTAAGTCTAGTACCAATTATCAACAAACGCTTACTGTCCAATTACGATACAATAACTAGCACGTTTAAGGACATACTACCTCCAGATCAAATAAATTTACATGGATTCATTTAGTTGTATTAACTAAATTAACAAACTATTATCATTAAATGTATATAATATACCATGAATATACTGGGGTCAGATAGACTCCAGTCTGTATATCCAGGGTTAAATATACGTACAATGTAATAACATAATAAATACGCTATTACATAAGAAAGAAACAATCAATGGAATATGCAGTAGTATACATTTCACATTTGTGGCTTATGTTACAGCCAATTATTGAGAAACAATATTTCTACATAATTAATTTAACTAAATATAAGATTTCTAGATATTAAGCCGTACTTAATAGCTCGCAACGTAAACAATAGTGTGAATGTTTGAGTATGATTTAAATTTTATGCACACTGTCTCCTCACAACTTCTTATAAACTATAACAATGTCACAATCCTTCGCTTCTCATTAGTTTAGCATAAGTTTAGATCCCGATAAATAGGTTGTAAACTAAATCGTAGTGAAAATCAAACGTTAAAAAACTACAATGAGCCATAAATTCTAATCACAAGCGCAGCTCATTTTTGTACATACATCGCTCGTTGGAGATAAGTTCCCATTTGGAAGGAGTTAGTACAAGCGACGAAAGGGCATACACAAAATCATTTTATGAGTTATGAACCGGTCAGAGCCTTTACTAGAAGTTTTATCTCCACGAAACATGTAATCAAATTATTACAGCCATGTAATGTTATGTATTCCTATTTACATATGACAAGAGCCCTATTGTATTTAAGCAGTATTGGCAATTCGAGAGAAAATTATTTTCGTGTTGTTATGCAGTACATGCCATTGTTACTATGATATCCATGAGTATACGGTATTATAATAAATAATGAGGTTCCCCAAGAAAATTTCAAAGAAAATGCCGGTGTAAATTTGAATATACATACGTAATATATTCATCAACGTTTAATAATGTCCCGTCTGCAATGTAATTGAAAACGAAATATGGGAGGAATGAATATAATAAATTCCCAAAAATTATGAATGTAGTGTATATTGTATACATATACGTAAATGCAGGATTTATCAACATTTAACATTCTCTTCAGAGTATTTATTTTAAATAGAACAATAAAATGATAACAAAAATAAAAATTAAGATTGTAATCAAAACATATCAATAGTATACATCCATCAGAATGTACCTCAACGTGAAATTCACATATTTATTTTACATTCGAACTAATTAACTAATCCTAATCTAGTATATTCACCCTTTCGAGTATAAGGTGGTGATGTTGAACAGTCGAGCTGTCATTCTAATTCGTCTTCCAGGACTCTTTCTACTTTTTCTATCTTGTGTTCTTCCACGGATTACGCTCCATGTTAGAATTTTTCAGCCGCTGTCTTCACTTCTTCGGTCCAGGTTCTGATCTGCCTCGTAGACTCTTCTAACCATCTTGTTCTTTCCCCATTTTCAAAACATGTCCTATCCATCTCAACTGACTCTCCTCTAATGCGACTTGTATTGGTTTAACTTTCAGGTTTTCATTGTTGTAACGTGCTCCTTTGGTTTTTCGTTATTGTCCACACTTCTGCTCCATATGTTAAAATTAATGTTATTACCCGTTTAAATCTTTGCACTTTTGTTGGTTTTGGTACCTCTCTTTTGCTTAGGAAGATATTTGTAATACCATTGAATAGTTTTCCAGCAGCTCCTATTGCCATGATTTCTCCATCCAACCTTCCGTCTTTCATCACCACCGTTTCCACTGTGATTCAAAATAATTACAGCAAAACAAAATAAAATAAATTTCAACAAACATAAACTGAGTGTAATATTTTATGGGGCAACTATTATTTTTTAACGCCCAACGTTTAATACTAATCTGGGGTTATATAGTGTGTACGCGTAATTTTGCTAGGGAGATCGGGGTGAAGTTACGAATACACGAGAAAAATTGTGCAGGAACCAGTATCGTACTTTATAGGCTTTGTGTTTGGAATCGTCCCCATAAAATTAAAAATAATCGGACATACTTCATTTTTCGTACTTTGCCTAAGGTTTGCTTTGAGAATGTTTAAACACACATTTTGGTCAATGTTGTCCCAATATAAGTCACCAACCAATACCAACCACGTGAGTTTCACTTTGAGTCACTGCATGTGCGACAAGTATGATTTTCTAAACAGAAACAATATTTTCAAGGAGAGCCGATGAAAATAAAAAGAGTAAAACGGATAACGCAATGGTTCGAATCGTTATTAGAACGTCATACTCTTACAATACAAAAATTGCTGACCAACAAAGAAAAACAAATCAGAGAATTTGAACCATACTTGATAAATGAACTATAACAAAAATTTTGTGAAACCTACTTCATTATAGACGCTGTATTTGTAGTATAACCAATAGTCGATAAAACGAACAAAAATTCACTTGTTTTGTCGATGTCAAAAAGCGTTCCATCCGACATACTTCTAAAGTTATGGGAATATAACACCTTACGGTAATATAAAAATATTAAGCATAAAGGAAGATATGAACACAGATGTACAAAGAAACAAAAGCACAAGTGGTCAATGAAGACAGAAAGCAAATATAGTAAACCAGCTAATAAAAGATACAAAGACATTCCAATGTCCATATGTACAATTAATAACAATAAAATAATTATCTTACTTCGGAAATGGGGCCATACTGATAGCTTTCTAAAAACGCCAAGATCATTTATAACACGATATCCTCGAAGAAGAAAATAGGGGCAATATCGAAGGAACTTGAATGTAAGCTGGAAATAGGACACAGGATTGATTTAAGTAATGAATTTCCAGTGATAAGAATATACATTCATATAAGGGATGTTACCTGGAAGAAAACTATGCCCGTTGATCAAGCATATACATACCTATAAGGAAGGATATGACTTTTCTAGGCACTTGAAAAATCTCAATCCAACAGATAATGAATCGGGTGTGAGAAAACTTCTCGTTGGATCCCGCACCTTTTAATTGAAGACCAAAAAGCAGTTCGAGTTAATTGGTGCGGAAAACTTGGCGCATAATCAACAACGAAATCTCAACAAACGTTTACATTCTTATGGCTGATAAATTACGGATTTGCTTCTACGAACCCAAACCCAAACGGAATTGCCTTTCTTGACAAGCTAACCTAGAATGACAAATCATCTTCTATCAAGACATGGTGAGGACACATACAGCTCGAAAAATATAAGTTTTTGAAGGATAAAAATATCATTATCCATACAGTTAAGACCTAAACCCCAATGATGTTCTTACGTTCCAAAGGATCTAGAATGAACTACATGATCAACGGTTCCAGTGGTCGGACGAAGTAGCCGACGATTTTAGAATGGAAATTCTAACTGACGATTTGAATAAGTAGTTTAATTACTTGGTTTGAATGAATGCGAAAGAGTATTAATCTTTGGATACAATTTTACAAACTTTGAAAACAATAAAGCCCTTTCAGTCGACCTACTGGTCCAAAACATTTTTCTCAAAGCAAGGCACGAATTGAATGAACTACTTGATTTCGAAACTCACAGCAAAGTTTATTGCTTGTGTTCATATGGTGTGGAATGGCACCTATTTTTCAGTTATTATGGTGTCGTGAAACCGACTGTGACCGACAACGTAGTATAAATTTATCTTTCCAAATTATTGTCAATAAATATATTATTGCATTAGATAGGTGTATACACCTTTTCCATGCCGTGTATGTAGGAAATCAACTTTCCAAATTCAGAAGAATAATTCATCGACGCCCTCTATGCTTTACGGAACTTTACGCGATTCCATAATTAATCACAACATTCCCCACAGTTTACAGCGTTTTAGATTGCGAATAAATTAATCTTGTAATAGGTACTGTTTTGTGCTGATGTATGTTACGTACGTACTACATACGTAGAAGCTGGTGGCGTCGTTGAATACAAAAAGCTCGCCTTTTGTGGAGTGCTAGCCATTGTGAGTGAAATGTACCTAACCAAACACAATAGTAAGCTTATGAATGGTTACTAATCGGTCACTTGTACGAAGCTACGATCATTCAAAGACATCACCGAGACCACTCTCTCTCATGGGAGTGATTATTGAGCGTGTTCGCAGCAGCGTTCGCTTCAAAACAAGATTAATGTTTATTTGACATATGAAGAATACGCTTACGGGTATGTGTGAATTATGATTAATTACAGGCTACGTTACAAACTAGTAGTTTATATAGCGTTTGACAAATGTACATACAACTATGCAGCTTGATGTTGTACTTCTCATCTTTATGTCTTGCCAATGGGTGTGGAAATAAGATACCTCTCTGCAGGCACAGCCTTAACACGCCCGTAATGAAATTATTTACCATAATGATATTGAATTTGCAATATACTAGCGAAATTCTCTTCCACTTAATCGAACTTTTTCCAATCACAATTAAAGAATGTTTAAAAATATTTTTTCAAATAAATTTATACGTAAACAATTTACATCGATCATAATTTAGATTTTATTGAAATTCTGACTAAGTAATTGTTATTGTTGTTGTTGCAGGATCTTTAGGAATTATAAACTAATTTCGTTACTAATGATGGCAAAAGCAATTATTTATTTTGAGCTTACAGAAAAGACAAACGTTGGTTAAGTGAAAGTATATTGACCGAAATTGATACATTTTCGCATTAGTTCGAAGCAAATGTGAAAGCAATTGTCGACCACGCACTGCATTCTTGATTCTTAGGAATGTAACAAAATCAATGGAATTTAGGTCGGGACTGTAAAAAGGATGATCTAATAATTCGATATTTCATTGGCCCAAACACTCAGTTCTGTATAGAGCTGCATGTGATTTCGCATTGAATTGATAGATGATGATTCGCCGTTGTGTTTTAACCATTCGGGAAAGGGCGATTGCCGCTGCTAAACAAAAGGTGGTATATTACTTAGCATTAACCGTTCTGCGATCTTTTGAAGGAATTGTAGGTATGATTTGGTTTTGGGATAAACGTTGCAACCATCCTCGATGCACTGCGGGATCTAACTTATGTTGGGGTTTCATCGTCTTGAAACACCGAACCAGCGGAATGAAGTCTATTTTGAAATTTGTAGAAATAAATCCATGATTCGTCATCACCCACGATGCTGTAAACATTCTTCGAGTTTCCATTGTTAACTGGGCGTACATCGCCTTTTTCTTGTCAGTAAAAAGATCGGGGATCGAGATCCAACAGAAAACCAATTTCTTCACATCCAATCCTCCTGGATCAATTGATGCAGAACTTCAATCTTTTCCTGGGTAACTACTGTCTTTGAACCGCTCATTGGATTGTCTCTGAAACAAGGGCGTCCACGTTAGAATTTGTAGTACCAGCGTGAAATTGTTGACTGATGTGGTGCTTCATCACTAAAAACAACAATAACTCGTTCCAAACAACTGTGGCACAATACATTTTTCGGCTCAGTTACATTAGTTTGGGTCATGCTGTAGCTAAATAGCAGGACGTAGCTTAGCGTTCCATTCGTCGCGCTTGCATGTGAGTTTCATACAATACCAAAAAGATATTCCTTCGTGTTGGTATCTTTATTGTTGTCTTTAAAAAGCTGTAGATATAGTGATTTTGGTATTATTGAACTTGTGATGATGGCGATTGCTATTACGTTCTTATCCAAGGACTTTTGCCATTTCAGTCACTTAACACCCACTAGTTATAAAAAAAAAACTTAAACAGCTAATAATGTGGAAAAGCTTGATTATCTTAGAAGTTGGTTTATACGAAATGAGCAGCTGAATGAGCACAAAATTCATCAATTTCAATTCTTATAGTACAGATACATATATATAGGTACCTACCCCAATATAACTAGATGTGATCCTAAATGCTGTCATGCATATATAGAAATATATATATAGAAATATATATATATATATATATATACTGTATGTGTATATGTGTATTAAGAGGGATCGCTTTGTAATAATACGGAACATAACCGCAAAGCATAACAAAATGTCAAATATGTGTATCCGAAGACGATGAGTGGCGATCATTTCGACACGAACATGTTCGTTAGTTTCTTTCTTGCCTGGCCGAACTCCGGTTTTGTAACGTGATCTGTATCCACCAAAAACGTTGCGGCTCAGCGCCAGCGGACCCGGCCCAAAGTAATGGAGACCATGTATTAAGCACTCTTGACGTAATTTATAACGAAAATTGATGTACACACGTTCATGATTGTGCAAAATAGAGTGGGAACGAGATAGAGAGCGTACGTGTCAACTAAGTATTTTTGCAATATGAAAAATGTAATGGGCGTGGCGGCATAAATTTTGAAAGCAATTAAAGTTTTGACATTGGCCGTAATATTTTCAGCCCCGTTATTAATTCCCGAATTTATTACCTGCATAATTGAAAGACTCCCCGAAAAGGTGTAAGTTTCCGAAGCCTCTCGCTGTATTAATTTGGCTCAAAATATGTTGCGAAAGTGTTTTTGTATCTCCTCCAAACACATCCAAATTTCTTTAGCAATAAAATACAGATAGCAACATATATTATCGCACATAATTAGGAATGTAATAAAAAAATAGAGTAGATTTGATTTTAAGTGCAACGTGTTTACACAAAGTATCCTAGGTACATTTCGAACTTCGTAAGTTCTTGGTTTCGTTTAATTAAGTTATAAAGATGCAGTGCAAACTAAAATTTAATTTAAAATAGGTGAAGGTCATCTAATCTCCTTTCCACAACTTATTAGTTAACTATTGTTCCTCCAATTGACTAGATGAGGTTGGGTTACTGTCTTTAACAGGGTTTGAAGATTCTACGTATTAGAAATTTAGTGGATTGTAATGCAAATAATTGTAACCTGGCTGGAGTGGACATAATCGACATAATTATAAAATGTAACTTATATAGTGTGTGCAATATCCTCTAAACATTCCTATGAGTCATAACTTTAGATTGTTTATTAAAAAGAAAAGAGAGTGTGAATAGAGATTGGGATACCAAACATATCCTGTGGCAATTTGTAACAATAGTAATAATAATAATAACAGCGATGGATGGTTCAGTTTGGTGTCCATGAAGAAATGGAAATCATAACGAGTATTATATCATAATTTGCTTTATTACTTCCATAAAGGAAAAATACAATCAGCTTCACAGAAAGTTATAGGCTACATACCATGGTGAAGCTATATAAGTTTGGCATTATTGAAATTGGATCGCCAAAGTTCAGTAAAACATCTCCGATTTGTCTCAGGTGTAGGCTTCCGCGGTCGAAATCACAATGTACATCTTGGTTTTCGGGTTGGAATCGCGTCTGGTTTGGCGTGGGTGCCGACGTTTCGTTCACTATTGCAAGGGACATCTTCAGGGCTGCTCGTCGATGTTGATCGTGTTGCTGTCACTTGAAGACTGACCCGGACTCCGGGTCCTTGCAAGAATGGACTAAACGTCGGCACCCACGCCAAACCAGATGCGGTTCCAAACCGGAAACCAAGATATACATCTCCGATTTGCTTATGAACCAAAATAAGAATGATTTACTTTTACAAAGCTTGATAACTAGCGACGAGGAATCGGCTACTTATAAGAACTTCAATGTTGCAATCTAGAATGAACCAACTCAAAAACATCCAAAGCTGATATTCATGTCAAGGGTATCACATGAGTACTATTCAACAGCTAATCAAATGGAATAATACCATTCAAGAAAAGCGACCACAATTGATAAATCATGAAGGTTTCACGTTTCACCATGGCAATGCTAAACCGTACACATATTTCACTTGGCAAAAATTATAGAAGTTTGATTGAGATGTGAGACTCAAAAATTTCGATTCGTTCATGTTTTATAAAAACAATTTTGTAATCCTGCTTGAAAGATTGGAAGAGGTCATTGATGAAAATTGGCAATACATATTGAAGAAAATGTTTTTTTTCTGAATCAAATTGACTATGACTTACAGTTGCCAAAACAAGATACCTATAAATCTACAATATTATTCCAAGAACTAGACAAAAATTACAATTTGGCTAGAAACAGATGAAAGTATAACATTCTGTATTCTCCTGTCCAAATCCAATTCTTCCAAACTTCATAATTCATTAGAATCTGTAGAAGATTCCATAATCGAGACCTGAACAGAGTCCTTTACGATTCTGTGGAGAAAGGGAAATGATTTATAATTAAAAAAAGAATCATATACTTCTTTTTATTCGAAAAAATGAACACAGAATCACAACAAAGAAAATAGAGATTTATGTATCATAGTTATGTATATTTCTCGTGCGAGTAAGGAAAGTCTAATAATTAACAAAAGAGAGACTACCATTAAAGGAATCAATCAATATAATCTACAATAGAATGAAGTTATTATTCAGCATGAAATAGCGTAAATTATTACAGACATTGAACTTGAACGTGCTATTAATTACATAATTTTATAATTCACGCTTCGTGTATTTACATGATTTATTTAAACACACCTGCATACTTTCTAACGAAAGAAAAAGCTGTTAACTTTATACGAGTATTATTGCTAAATTAGTCGTATAATTTACGAGATTGATGTCGTCTGTTGTAACTTATGTATTCAGCAAAAAGCGTATTTATGACGTATCTACAACTTAATTTATCCGATAAACGTTGAAATATTAATTAACATAGCCTTATATTTCACTACGATATAGACATAAAACACTTTGCACAGTCATAGTAATATTATTTGTCTAGAATAAATTAGTTATGGATGGATGTGGTTTGTAAGGCATATTTGTATAGTATTTCTATGCTTATTGAACTTTTTGTTTGACGTTATTTCTTTTTAACACATTTCCAAATTTGCCAAAATTGTTTAGTATAAAATCAGATAAAAAATTTGAAAACATAAATTTCAACTTATGATTTTGCTTATCCATTGAAGAAATAATAATATTTATTTATTGTCCAATACCTAATGTTTCCAACACAAGCACTAAAATCAAATTATAAAGATAACAGTACAGAAGTTGGTCAGAATAAGTTTACTTCAAACGTTTTACTATCTAAATACATCATAAGCTATTGAAAGGTATATGGCAAAATCTCAGTGTTAAAATCACAAAAATCAGGTAATTTGCAAAGGTCACTGCGCATTAAAAGAGCTGCCCTTGGTGGGTGTACTCGTACTAGAATGACAAAGATAAAAATCTGAAATCAAATGAGAGTTGCAAGGGAAACATAAAAGTGCAATAGTTGTAGTAGCCACAAACAATTAATTTTTTGGTGCACAAGTGAATGCAGGAACTTATTAACAGAAAGAAGTCTTCGTAAATGAAAGGAAGTAAAATAGATGTTCTTTAATACAAGCGAACAATCGTAGTCTGTCTTGGGAGAAGTTCTGTGAGAAAAGAAAATATAGTAACTTTCGAAACGTTTTCTGAAGAGTTTCTGTGGAGTTAAGTGGAAAGCTTCGTTTAGAAAGTTGAGAAAAGCATAATCTGTAGAATTTCTTTCAAGGCTATATATAAGAGTTATCATTTTCAAACTTTACAGTAATCTTAATTGTAACATGAATTAACAAAGTATTTTTATGACATATTCGTATTTTATTGAAAAGATTAACTCGTATTCCTGACTCCTCGCCCCTGGAATCCGTTGTGTACAGAATAGCTGTCGTTCTATTTAACTGACATCAAAAAGCAATTTTTTCCTTGAAGTTTATGTAATTATCTCCTGAATAAACTAACAGAATCAAAAACAAGAAAACTAAAACTCCTGTGTGACTGTAGTAAATACCGTGAGTCGTACGTAAAAGACTCTAAGGATGTAAGGTTCTGTGTGCATGAGTGGAATTTAACTGTCTTTAATACCATTTTAGTTCATCTAGAAGAGATCTTAATTACCTGCAAAATAAGTATTGAATCTAGCCGGTTTATTAGAATTTTTCTATCGTATGCGCAAACTGCAAAAATATTGTTTTGAGAAAATCGATTTTAAAGTTTTCAGCAGATAGAGCAACTACATTATAGATAATTTGAAGTTATCCTAAGCTAATTTTCCATTCTTGGTCAATACAGTACACATTTTCTCTCTCGCAAAACTCGTTTTGAGTAATACTTGCTGTTTTACTAGACACGTGAGTATCCTTAGTGCCCTCTAAATTGTAACGTCGCTAACTAGCATGTACATCGTCGCTCATTGTATGTAAGTTGCAAAATGTTGAGCACATACCACTCTTGCGTTGAGTTAGCTTATGATCGTCAAAGTACATGCGAAATCTTATTTAAAGACGCAAAAAGAGATCTCGATCATTTTAACTCTTGTGTATAGATGTTTTGGAGTTAAACGCAACACGGTTCAATTAAAACTCTCGTTAGGGTTTTGAATTGCCTCTTAAATACCGGGTCACAAAATCGTAAAACAATAACAACGACATAGAAATATATGCCATTCAAAGCGGTCCAGATGAAGGAAGCAAAGAATCGCACGGGTTCATTGCAATGATATATCTATTTCATGCCAGAAATGTTAGAAAGATTGTCTCTAATTTAGATACCATAAAAAAGATAACTTTTTAAAAAATTATTTTTTAACCATCTGAGCGAGTCACCCGTAACGTGAATACTGTAGGCAAAGCATCACACAGGAGTAGTATACTGTAGTATAACAAATGTTACCAGAGTTAAATATTTTATAAAAGCATGATTTAATGCATAAAAAGAATTTTGTTAGCATTTTTTACAAATTCCGACAACAAATATGCATTACAAAAATTCACATACATAAATTTACTGGAAATAATAACCAAGGATATATGGATTCATGGACAATGGAGAAATAAAACAGTGTCATCCTGGTTTCGAGAAAAAAAAGTTTGTTTGGTGAACGACGAATAAATTGACAATTTCGAAAAGTTAATAAAGAAGTCTAAAATATATTTCCAAAAGAAGAGGTTTTAAGTAGAAGTATTAGTAAGAAAAAGAAGTATTACCATTCAAAAGAAGAAAGAATTGATAAAAGGGAGGAATCCAAAGCTGCGTCGAGAAAAGAAGTGAAGAAAAGAAATACAGGAAGAACCGTCAACGGAAAATTCACACACATACATTCACACACTAAAATAGGTAAATTTTTTTGATTTTGTGGTCAATATTTCGAATAAGTTATAAATATAAATTGTTATAATTTATGCTTTTATATTTTACCTACGAGCTAGACCGGTGCAATTTATTTTAAAAAACAAATTAACTAAATTCTCAGTACAATACTCTAGCCCTTAACCTTATTAAATACAAGAAATGAAACCATAAAGAAAGAACGCTATTAAAGTATACAACGTCCAAATTACAAGTAGATATTGGAACAGTTGTCATAGCAGCATCAGGTATGTTGCAAAAATTTCGCTTCGAATGCATATTTGTGTAGAATCTACACATAGACTTGATAATATTAGGAGCCAGTCTAGAAGTAGTGCACCAGTTGGATACAAGACCAATGTTATTTTCAATTTGTTTACAAAATTGACGGAAAAGGAGAGCTTAAAGTCGTTACGGGTCTCCCTCATTAAATGACATCAAGTAGATTGCCAAATAGTATTGCAAGAAAATAATGGCCCTAAGTTCATGCCCTATGGCACTCCGGAATGTTCTTTTGGTTAAGCTTTTTAAGGATAAAATGATCCAGTTAATCACACGATTTTCAAAAATCTAAATCTCTAAATTTACTATCAACGACTTCGGAAACCTACCAGGTAAAGTTCATAAGATTGGAGACTGTAACGCATGATATAATCTAGCTGTTTAACCGATTTATAGGCTTTGATATCATAGACTTTCCGATACTTGAGAATGTATTGAATGATTGAATCTTTCAGAGTGTGGAAAACATTCCTCAGCTGGTAACTAGATTACATATTAGCTTGCGTGGTTTAACAAAAATACTAGCATTTTATTCCAACATAATTTCTATTTCATTCAAAGAAAAGCCAATTTCAGTTATAAAAGTTTAGAAATTAGAATAACCAAATTCATGATCATTATGCTTCCATAGTTTAGTTCTAGTGTTTCCTTTTGGTCTGCAAAGTTATCTTTTTGTTCTCTTATTTGCCAATTTTTTGTTAGTCAATACCATGGTAAATTGAAAGAGGAGAGGAATATCTCTGAGAGAGCGGGTGCTGTAACTAATTTATATTAAAAACAAAAAAGTCATGAAAGCTAACACGATTTTGGTTAGTTCTCTAATGTCTCTGATTTTTCCCGACGATAACCTTTCTAATAAGCACAAGTAATATTTGGTTGTTTTATACATCTTCCTTAAAATATGTACTGCTAAGGGTAATATCTCTTGTACTGAATTTAAATATGGAAGCTACAAAATCCAAAGCTGATCCAGAAGACGCTAGAACAGTCTCAAAACAACCACTTCCCTCTTCTGTATTCTCCAGAGAGCTTGACAACTTAATTGTTGTAATATATGCTTAAGATATCCAAGTAAGTGTGGTAAGAGCTATTCTGTTTCATTCCATCCAAAATCATATCTTTTCCTTAGTTTCATTTATAACTAACTGTAACTGATGTATGGCGAGATGTGATGATATATTTTTGCTCATATTGTTGGTAATCATGTTTTCCCAGAAAATTTGGCAGCATAGTGATATTTAAATAATAATTAAATCAAATATCATCGAATAATGCCTTCGTAAGAAATTTTAAAATGTTGAAGGCGTTGTAACTACATATATATATTTCGATTTTGTTTTAATTATTGAAAACCACTTTTCCTCTAATTACACTTTTTTAGTACTTTGTTATACTGCCACGTTAGTATTATACTGCGTGTTTAATTTTGTTATTAGAAATAATAAGTGGCATACAAAAGGTTGTTCTATCAGGTTTAAGGTAACCCTTTCCGATTGTTGGTGATTGTTTTGTTACGTTTAAAAGATTTTAACTGGAAACTAAAGTACCATCACGTTTGTCGACTAGTTAGCGAAGACGGACTTCTCAACACACATGGATATGCATACACACCAAAAGAAGCCGACGTGGTTGAAATGAGAAAGAATCTCGATGTATTCTTTGTGATGCCGAAATAAGGGAACGAGAACAAAAAACGTTATACCAGAGCGTGGGGCGGGCGTTCTTGTTGCCCGCCTACCGAAGCCATCGTGTCCGTCCGTCCATGGGTCCTTTTTCTTCTTCTACTTCTTGTACATCTCTTCCATCAATTATAAATTTCGACCAAGTATTATGATTCTCCCGTTTGTACAAAAATGAAGAAACAAAAGATATAACAGGAACGCCAAACAAGGGGTTCATTCGTGCAAACTAAATCTGTGGTATTATCTAGTTAATAACGAGCTGTTTTAACATCAGGTGGCTCTGGTGTTGAAGCAGTGCGAATACCAGCAATATTAGTGGTGGTAAATTAAAGAGTGAACCGATTTAATCTGCATGTGAATATATACTTTTAAATGACGGAACGTATACACGGAGGTGAAACGGCGAAGGCAAAATAAGAGAAAAAAGATGTAAAGCGCTAGCTAGCCTTCGAGTGGCCTTCATAAGAAAAAGATTTCTTTGGCTTGTTGTGGAGCGCCCGAGGTGCTGAGGCTGGTTCGAAGTTATTTTCTCAACGTACTGTCCAATTATTCATTGGTGTTGCGGCTTTAAACTTGCAATCTGCTGAGTGTTGGATATATGCCTGAGGAAAATTGATGGCAATTTCGATATGCGATGTTTTTAATCAGATAATGCTATATACATATATAATATATTTAAATTATACACTATTTTTACCATTTGTTAATAGTATGCATTAAAGAACAAATATTACAATAAAAGTATTCACTTGGAAACACTAAGCACTTTCTTCCAAAAATAGCGCAAACAATAAAGATACCTTAGCAATTCTACACCGTTTACCACCTCATATTATATACATATAAAATATAAGTTCACACACATATGTGTGTACCTATTTCTTCCTACCGTAGTTTATCGGAGAAAATATTTAGAAGTGCGTGGAATATATGCGATTAACTTATCACTTTCAAATACCAACCAATTAACCAACAACAATGCATGATTCAACGAAGCACTACCTACACAAGCATGTGGCATATATACACATATGCATATTAACTGTTTACGATTCAATCTGTACAATTAATTTCACTTTCCTCTAATATTATAAGCTTTTCGCGCTGCCTTTCAGTTATTTATTGCTAACTCATTTGTAAAAGTGAAATATTGGCTTGCACTTCAATCACGTTCGTCCAGCATTACATAAAGAACAGATCCGATCTCTCCACCAGACGGTTATATTGACTGGAACAAATTTTCCGTAATCACTGATTAACGCGAGGTTTACATCACGTAAAACGATAAATAAATCAATTATCGATGCGAGAAAAACACATTAAATCACAAGCAATACTCTTTATGCATTGAAGTGTTGTATATTACTCGCATAAATTGATTACCGTTGATTAACTTGCTATTACTGTAAAATTTTTGCGATTGGTACGTATATATGTACGTACTACAAAGGAATTTGTTTTGTAAACTGTACACTACATCATGGACAATAGATACACCAATATAAAACCAATAAATGAAGGAGCATGTGGTGATAGAAATCGATAAAAGTTTCTGTCGTCTAAAAATATCAACATTTGTATCAATGTAATTAATGTACTTATGTAAATAAATAATTAAAGATTTACATTATAGTTATAGTGTTGAAGAGAGTGAATTATTTTATGATATCAAAGTCTGTCTCTTTTTCTTTTATGCCTCTTTTCTCAAATATAAAACGTTATAAATACACTCTCAGCTGCAAATTTCAATATTTTTTATGGATCCTTCGTGACAAAATTAATTCAATTATCTATTACAGAACGTATTTATCCTGAGCCATTAAAAGTTGCAGCCAAATCAACTTTAGACAACTTAGGTCCATCTTCATTTTACTTATTTTATGTAAAATATTAGTAAAAAACTTTGCAACTAATTCAATATTTGGAGGGAAATAAATTATTCATACTTTTATAATTTCGATTTAAAAAAGAGGCACGCTTTTAAGTTTCGTAGAAGAAATCGTAGAATATTTTAAAGAGATAAATTATATGCTGGGCATTTTCTGTGATTTAAGCAAAGCATTTGACCGCTGGCAACATAAATTCCTACTAAAAAGACTGGCCAAATATCATTTCGCCGGTACATTGATCTTATCGAATCGATAGATAATTTTTAAAACTCTGGTTAAATTTATCCATGTGTCCATGTGCTCTTCAGTTACATGAGATCTCCATATCGATACTTCAGAAACAAAACCGAGTACTAACGTTTTTGTTGTGTAAAATTTTAAATACAATAGTATCAAATGCATTTTTGAGGTATTACATATTTTTTCAATTGCAGATATCCTGCTCTGCTTTGGCTTAGGGAAATAACATCACATTAGGACAGAATGCAGTACATTCGTGACATTCTAAACAAGTGTTAACGTGAACAATGCGCTAATGTGAAAACGAATATCTTTAGATTATTTTTGTTCACAATGTATTTTAGTTACAACGGAAAGTTGTAAAAATTGTTTATTTATATATCAATATATTTTCCATGTTCACTACAATCTGTCTAATTACAAAAATAGTCATGAAAGTGTACGCGAATATTTATACTAGAAACAAAAACCCCCGGTGCCTACCTTTGATAGCTTAGGAGGAACGCTCAATTTTATGGAATCAAAATGTTTAGGTAATGAGTGACCTAGTGAGTGACCAAATAACACCAACAAATTGCTTGCACTCCGGCAATTATAGACCAATCTAAAGATGTACCTGATTGATACAGTATTAATTATTACAGTATTAATATAATAATAATAATAATAATGATAATAATTAATAGCGTTCCTTAATCACAACAAAAATATATAAATAACAATAATAAATGAGATACAAGCACAATCACAAAAAGGAACAACTAAGGGACAAATATAAGCTTAGGCTTACACTAATTCTTAAGTCTAAACTCAATTCAAAGATTATGGCCGTTCCAATCCTTACATACTCTTCTGGAATTAATGGTTCGACGCAGATTAAAAGGAACTAGATACTCTACTTAATAGAACTAAACTTAGAGAATACCGCAAATAGCATCTTAATACATGTATTAAGAGAGTAACGATTAACAGAAAGGAGGATTAATAGACATCCAGACACTATGTAACACACAACTTGAAAAGATAATAAAAGGAGGATTAATAGAAATCCAGATACTACGTAACACACAACTTGAAAAAAGAATAACTATTTAAAGCTGTACCTACCCCTTAATAAAGCAATTGTCATAGCAGACAAATAATACATGCCGCTTAACCCAACACAAGATAGGCCGCAGTCAAAGCAATATGACTACAAAAGAAGAGAAAAGTGTTCAAGAGAAGTCCTTCCCGATAAACACTATAACATCACGTAAAAGCACATATAATATACAAACAACTAACATATAAATGGCTTTAGACAGGCACCACTTTCCAGAAACTAAAGGATTCATCTTGGCAATATAAGATAACGTCATTGCAACCAAAAATTTAGAAAATATATGATCAACAAAGCTATACATGTAAGAAATGTAAATAGGATAAAGAATGGCTGCAGCATATTATTGGAACAGACACAACTCAGCAGAAATTCTACGTTGTTCAGCACTCTTTCATACCGGAAAATAAACAATTCAAACTTTATTGGGATATAACATTGCACACGGATAAAACGATCATAAGGAATAGACTAAATATCATACCCATCAACAAAAAGAAGAAGAAAATCTACTTATTGTTAGTAGACATTTTACCACCGAATGATGTAATTGGTATGCCGAAGGAACAAGCAAAGGTTATAAAATACACACCGCTAATCATTGAATGTAAAAAGCTCTGGATTCAACAAACCGTTAAAATACTACCAATTGTAATCACTGTAACAGACATTAACCCAAAATATTCTTAAACCACCTTAACACATCGGATATTGACCTACACATCGATAAACATACAAAAATTCTGAAAATATCAACAATAGAAAACTTTTAAAGCGGTAATGAAGACAGACTTGGCTCAAGTCCGTGCCATGTCCATTATATTGCAACAAGTCAGAGAACAAAAAATAATAACAGTAACAATAATGATAATCATTTTATAGGTACACATGTACACTAATATGTAAACCCATATACATACATTATATAGTTTGACTCGCATATAGATACTTATTGGTTTTCCAGCAAATATCTACGAAGCAATGCCTTAACTTTTAGATTATTTAAAAGCTTAAAACTGTCCGGTGGAAAAAGAAAAATATCATTCATAAGAGCAGTTTTGTAACGCGTAGGAGAAATCACCCCATTGGTTGTATCGAACATTACTGTGGATGTCCGTGCGAAATCTAATTTTATTAAAAAGATACGGAAGAACTTTAAATTGAATAATTTTGTGATATAAGTTAAGTGATCTAGAGAGAGAATACAAATCAGAAATGTATATGGTTTAGATCAAAAATTAGCCCTTACCCTTATTATACTAATTCAGTAAACAACCCAAAGGAAAGAAAGCCTCACTCGTAAGAACTCAGTGACACGCCAGTTTAGTTAATTTTTACGCACTTAGTGGTGATTTTTTTTTATTTTATTCATCAAATTTAAATGTATATCTGGAATGATCCGAAGAATTGGTAAGAGCCAATTTATTCAATCGTATTCATCTAATCAATAATATGACTAGCTTTCCATAAATGTAACGTCATTTCTTGGATTCCAAGACTACTAGCTAGTGATTATGATACATTTCCAACATTGTGTTGAGGGTTACCTATACCCTGATTTTTTAGACTAGTCTACCTTTCATCCAATTGCACATATTTGAAGGGCAACAATAAAATTTAAATTATCAAATAGATCAACGGCGAAGTACATATTAAAGAAAACGGTTTGCTCACAGCTTTATTGCTGTTTGTGGAATTACATTGCACTTCTGTTTCAGGAACCACCGAAAGTAGAAATTTACGGATACTTTTAGAACAAAATACTTTGCTCTAAGTGACGCATGAATCATTAGCGATTTTAAAATATTCCAGTGTGTATTAGCGTATCTCATGAACTAATTCATTTGTCAATTATGGTAAATCTTGTCGAATCATAGACCTATTAACTATCCCCAATTATCAAATATTTTCTAATAATTCTACAAGGGAAGCAATGTGCTCTATAGGTCTTTAATTGATTAATTATACATTACTCTGGTGACTTCAGCCCCACATTGCAAAGCCAAATAAATATATGATGATTCCCCTGTGCGAAAAACTATGATACTAATGTGGAAAACATAACCAACAAAAATTATACTATTGAAATTAAATGTTCTGAAAGTAAATAAACTAGTGGAAAATAAACCGATGGAAGTATAAATAGAATTAAACCTTTTTCCAGATAAGTTCGAGGGTAATAAGTAGCTTACGTATATTACAAAGTAGGATCCTAATTTTTCCATTATACAAATCCCTCCTTCCCAAGTTGGTAAATTTAACCTCAATCATTTTGTTTAGTAAAATTGGATCCTGGATATGGAGCACCAGGAGATTTTGAACTGTAAATACTTGTATGATGATGATAAAGAGACAAATATTTAATGTGCGGTAATAACTTACTGATAAAATTGGCCGAAGTTTAATTAAATTTACCAATTTCTAGGAACTTGGCGAAAAATAGTGCGCGCAATCACACAATCTACACGCCAATTCCCCTGTTTACTTGTATACCGTCAGAGTGTTGGTCCTAACGTGGACATTTCTCTGATTTCCTTTTTCCTGAGCGTCATATTGAAAGAAATTTAACACCTATCTAATTGTGGGGCAATAATGCCAATTTCGAAATATGACATCCGATCAATTTCCTTCAGCCTTTATATCCTTTTTATATTGTAATTACAATTATACTATATAGGCATACATTTCTGTTTTAACACAGCAGATACTATTCTTTTCCTTAAGTAAACAATATAAGGAACAAATTCTTGAACAATAATGTCATTTTATTGAATGTCAGTAATTTGAACTTATCCCTTCTCTTACTGAAGTTAGGTTGTAAAATTTGTTCTGCAATTAGCATAGGGTCATCTTTGAAACTTATGCACAATAAACTCCCGCACTACGTATGAGAATTATTATACCTATATAAGTTATTTCTCTATGTGTATAATTGGAAATCTATTATATTTTTATAAATACATAAACAATTTATTATTTATTAGACATTTACGGCGGATTTAAAGTGATGTAATTGTTTGCAGTAATATTTAAAAATTAATTATAGAAAAAATGAAGAAAATGCTAGATTATTGAAGAGAGGTTGTTATAATTATAAAACATTATTCACTACTAAACGATACGATATTAAAAACAATTGTTAATAGTTACCTAAAGCAAAAACATGAATTTAAAATCAGAAATATATAGTCAAATACACCATTTTGAGAGTTTGAAGAGTATAAGTTCAGAGAAGTGAGATAAATATGAAGAATTTGGTATCATAACTCTGTAAGACAAATATTTTCCAGACATAGAGTTGAGAACATTACCATTCCAATGTCTATAAATCGCCCGAAAAATATGAATATTTATAAAAAGTTTTCGCCTTTCTCGCGGTGTAATTGAACAAACAAGGCGACCGGCCATTTACAAGTAAAAACACACCGGTCGGTAATCTCTTTCTGTACATTCGAGTTGATTTAGTAAATGGAAAACATTGTCAATATTGTCTTTCTTCTTTGTAGAAGGCGTATGTGTTGGTATGTTGACTTTTTAGAGACAGGCTTTTGTCAGCGCTGAATACTAAATAGCTTAATGTTATTATATGCTGCTTCACACCTTTTAATTTACTTTTAATCACCTCCGCACACTGGATGTGAAAAGGCATTCAGGGGATATGTTGAAAATTAGCCGGTGTCAGAATACGTTCAGGGATGTAGCGACGAGTGGACGAGCTTACGGTTGTTATTGCTTGAGTGAATTCTATCCCATCAAGGATCAACATCGCCGTAACTTAATCCTTGATCGAACAAGAAGTGACTCTTACGTCGACAGATTTCATTTACACGTCGATGATTTTATTTGTACCGATTTATTTTAGTGAATTTGATTCGGCCGTCAGGATAAACACCTCATCAGCGCCCCATATCTTAAATCGCCCTCTGCACACTCAAGACCTTCGCATATCAAATTCGAATTCTTTTCGACACATCAGAGTCGGACAACGTGAATAAAAAAATACTGTCACCAATACACAGGCGCACGTTTGTCACCATCAATTCATGGGAATATTCTTTATGATCTTTTGCTTAATGGTAAAATAAAAAAAAAGATAACCAGAAAGAATAGGAAACTCTTA
Source organism: Chrysina gloriosa (assembly GCA_038088585.1). Taxonomy (NCBI): domain Eukaryota; kingdom Metazoa; phylum Arthropoda; class Insecta; order Coleoptera; family Scarabaeidae; genus Chrysina; species Chrysina gloriosa. The sequence continues at coordinate 8,298,884 of CM076093.1, forward strand.
AAGCATTTATACTAAAAAGAAGATGTCGTTTTGAATTATGAAACGTTGTCGTTTAGAAATGACAATAAAGTGGAAAAATAACATATATTAAGTCAAAAAAGGAGTGCGAGAGTTCCCGTAAAAGAATTCGAGAAAAGATGATTAAAAATATAAAATATTAATCAAAACGCATTTACTGTTTTTCAGAGTATTCTATCTTACAATCAATACACTTTTGCATGCGTTGTAGAAGATGGTATATTCTAAATATTACTTACTTCCACAACTTCTATAGATGCTGGAAAACTGACTCCATGTATTTTTCGTTTTGACAAATAGGAATGAAGTGAAATCGTTTTTTAAACCATTCATTCAACGTCGTACTGCTTTAAATTATATCGATCATTGTGATATTTTGTGAAATAGTGGTGGAGGATGATCCGACATTTTGCATTAGTTTTACTAGTTTCATTTACAACTTCTGGCGGGCAAATGCTTCTGTACTAATCAACATTGACCATTTGACGATTATTAAAAATGATGACAGCAACACAGCCACTAACTACAGCCAAGGGATTTGTTTCTGAACAATTCGTGAATGGGCAACTTTTGTTAGTCGACTCCTTTTGAAAGTCCCAAACGGCCGATTGTTTGTTTCAGATTTATACCACGATATTTTAAACCGAACATGTGGACTTTCTTTGTAGTTCGCTTTTGCTTCAGTTCATGAAAGCCACTTTCTGAACTTTGAGCTATGATTTAATTATGTGAAATCGATCAGACACGTAATTGTTTAATAGATAAATGTACATTCAAATTAATATATGGTTCGTGTCAATGCCAAAGGTCGACCATAACAACCTTAACGAAATCCGTCACTACGTCCAAACTTGAATTCTTGAAACCAGAGATAAATAATTGTGATTTTGAATTCCGAGTTCATTGAAGTCATACAAAGTATTTACACGGAAACATGGAGCCAAGTAAGAACAGGAAATAAACTGTCGGAAATTTTTAAAACAACAGGTGTACTTACCCCACTCCTATTCCTAAGCACGATACATGAAGCTACAAAAGAGTGCCAGTATAAAATTGTGATCGGATATCGGAGGCTTCAGTCCACTTTCCTGGAGAGTTGTGCTTTTGTAGATGATATTGTAGTGTTTGCAAATTCGAAGGAAAACTTGCAGACGAATCTAAAAATCTGAAATGATGTACTTTTGAAACATAAACTAATAATAAATATCGAGAAAACAATGGCCATATCAATACGCAAACCTGTAGCGGAAGCAACAATAATGTTAGCGAAGTTAGCGAAGATAAAATTGAAACTATATAAAACTATAAGCATTATCAACAGAAAAGAAGATTTAAAAGCTGAACTAAATACGAGAATAAGAGCAGCAAACTGCATATACTATGCACTACAAAGAAAATTTCTGAATCACAGTAACGAGTAAGACAAAAATATCAATATGCAAGACACTCTATGTACCGGTATTACTATATGAGGGAGAAAACTGAGTCCTAACGGAGAGGCACCAAAAGCGACTACAGGCCACTAAGATGAAATTTCTTAGGAGTGTATTGGGAGTGAAAAGAAGCGACGTTATTAAAAACAATTAAATGTTGAACGAATTAGAAAACTGTTGGAAACAAAGAAACATACGTAGTTCAGTCATCTTCAAACAATGCAGAAAGATAGACAAGTAAAACAAATATGGGAGGCAGGACGGATAGGAAAAAGTAGAAGAGGAAGACCAAGGAAAACCTGGAATAGCGAAGTAGAAACAATCATAAAGGAGAAAGGAAACAATTGGAACTCAGTTAGAGAAATGACAGAAGAGTTTGGGGTCCCTGTTCTGAATATTTAAATATCTCCGAGTCAAAAGTTGCTCTATTTGGTTAAAGTTTACACATAAATTTCTCAAAAAAATATTAAAGAATGGATGCAATAAAGAAACTGAATAAAATTGGTTTATGGACTGCACAAAATAAAAGATCAGACGGCAAAGTAAATGAGTATGGGAACATTCTTGAAGGTTTGCCTATTTTAGCTGTTCTTCACGTATTTTGAAAGATAGCAGTTTTTAAATTAAGATGGGTTCAGTATTGATTTCATGAAAGCAAATATAAAATTTTTAAGTATAAACTGTAGTTGTTTTTAAATTGAATTGAAAATATTAATAAAATGATCTATACGTCATTACTAATCTTTGTTGACAAAATTAGTCGCTTTTGCTGTTCAGTTTGTAATGGCAGTTGGAATGAACGATTCGAATGTACGTATTTCCAAATCTTCATGGTGTTTTCTATACTTTTCGTTGATGATATTTCGAATATGAGATTTCCAAGCCTTCCTAAAAAGTTAGATTTAATACGAACCAGATAGAATCGATTGTGCTGTTGTATTTTGCCCTGATATGAACTGACTTACTGGTACACTCTCAGATTTCTATTCCCTGCATTCAGAGATAAATTGGACATCTTTCCAATTAGTTTAGTCTTTGTAAATCGAACAGAATGAAATTAGAATAGCCTTTGAACGATGTGAATTATTAAATACTACATCAGTGCAAAATGTAGTATCCCTACCAGGACTTATATTATTGTTTATAAAAAAATTATCTGCAACTTTGACAGTAAAATTTAGTTCAAAAAATATATAAGTATCGATATAGTTTCTGATTGATATGTGAAAAGAATTTTTGATTTCATTAGCATCTTTTAACATCAATTCAAACTAAATATTTGTAGAAGTGCGACAGCTAGTACATACAATCCCGATAAGAAAAATCGACGTTTAATTTGATACTGTGCTTATACGTACGTACTAAAGATTACAGATAACTCATCTATTCATACATCATATTATGTATATCATTCGGGTGCTCAAAATCACGTATTTGATAACTACTATTTACTTTCTAAAAGCGAATCATATATTTACATTGTTTGTATACATATATATTTAAAAAACAGCATTAATTTTTTAATGGGCGATTGTATGTATTTACTGCGGTGTGACTAACACACCGGAAGAAACCATAGTTTACAATATTTTGACAATAAAGGAAAAGCCGCAAGGTTTTTGTTAAATCGTCCCAGGGGTGGGCCGACAAAACCGACAACACAATACCTGAGTCAAAACTAAACGGACAAACATTGCTCCTATGTACACATATTTCCATTAGCCCATTTTAAATATATTGCTTTAGAATGAATACACACACAAGACTCCAAAAAGGGTGCCGACTTCATATTTACCTCCTTTAGGAATGTCTAACTGAATCGATTAATAAATTTTGTGTCGTTGGTCATTTCATTTCTCCACTGGTGCCCTCTGCGTCCGCTTTTGTTGCCACCACTAAAGCCACGAAAAGTTATTCCCTACCTTTGCAGTTTACGGACGATAACCTTACGTCAATGGAAATAAATAATCTCACAATACCTTTTTCAGAACAGCTCTTACAAAAGATTAAATTTCGCATCGGTAAGTTCGGAAATTTTTAGCACATCTCAAGAGAGTCACGCTAGTGAATATTCAATGAAGCAAAAAATTGCTTTTATTAGTTTCTGTTTAGAAACCACTTTTTAAAACTAGTTTACGTCGAGATACCTACATAAAGGTTTAGCAAAACCAATTACCTCTTATAAATACATAATGGCTTGCTTTGCAGTAGAATTCCTGTAAATGTAGGTACATACGTACAAGGTTTACAAGTACCAGAAGAAACTAGTATAAGTATGCACTGTACTAAGAAAAATTGTTTTTGGAAATTTTAGTCAATAAAAATATTTGTCATTGAATGTTATCGGTCACATATTCTTTAACGAATCCGCTATATGTTTGGTAACAAGGCTGATATTTTCAACCGTAAGTTATTGTAGATATTGTAGACGACTGGTACAATTTATTTATAGTATAACACAGCCTTTCATTTACAAAGTGTTTTAATTGTTTCTACAACTTCTATTTTATCTCATATATGTATGGCAAAAATACGTTTAGAAAATCACATAGAAGGATGTTTCCTTAGAAACTTGCAGAACTTATATTATATATATATTTTCCGGTAAGTACAGATAAATAATCATTCTTTCCTAAAAAATTCTAGACGTTGCTCTCTGTAGTTTTGGTAGCAGTTCTCGCCAAGTTTAATCTGATACGAAAACTACAACAAAAGCCTATTATCTAATAACAATATTATCATGATTGGTTACAAGCTTTGCAGCAGTAGCCAAATATTATAATCCTCAGATGCCAGACAGCATTAAGAAGACACGTAAGCCGGCTTATATTTCTGATCTTATATTAGTGAGAATTTTTCACCGTAAGATTGCCCAATACTAAACAGATATACCTGTATCTTTTTATAATTTCTTTGTGTATATGTATCCCCATTTATATTCGAGTACATTTACATACATAGATTATTACATATTTCAAGATCAGTATTAGTGTTAACTCCCTAAATTTAAAATAATTTGATGTGAAACACACGCCTACACTTGTTATTAGTAAAGATGCCTGCAGATTCAGGAGCCACCACATTAATATCCTAAAATTTGATTTAACCAAATTGATAACAACTCATTAGTAACGATAATTTATTTTCTCCGATAGATTCTTCTAGGACAAGTATACGATTCGAAATAATATTAAACAAATTGTAGGTGAAAATATATTAAGTATGTTGATGTTATAAAAAGACAATTAGACAAACATCCACTATTTTAAAAACAAATAACTGAGGGCTAATAGAACTGAATTAATTTTGGCTTTTAATGATTGTTAAAATGTACATAATTGTAGAGGCGGGGGAAAGAAGGGAATAGTCTTCAGTTCTACTAACCGACGAGCCTGATGAAACCTAACACACTAACGATTCCCATATCTGATGATAATTAAAAATTATTCAAGATAATTTTCGATAACCTGAGATGTGGAAAATTGAAGAAATCTTTCCTCAACTCGCTCCACAAATAATTATTAGTGGAGAGAGTTCTAAAGAGAGAGAAAGACACACATTTGTTAGAACTAAGAAATCTAGTGGAATTCCAAAACATTTCATTTCAATTTGTCTATTAATTAATTGGGAGTTATGTATGTAACTATTTTTATATCGATTATTTTCCAGATAAGTACAATCTAGGTATAAATCATATTGATTTATCTGCGTAACTCAAGAATCCATAATTGGAGTCAAATTTGAGCCTTCAATTATGTTAAATCGTATACAATTGTAGTACACTATTTTATATTTAGAAAAGTTTGGGATATTTTCTAAACGTCGGCAAACAAGTTCGGTGTTCTAAGAGTCAAATTTGAGCCTTTTAGAACACCGAACTTGGTTGCAGGTGTTTAGAAAATATCCCAAACTTTTCTAAATATAAAATAGTGTACTACAATTGTATACGATACAACAATAGTCTGTGACAAGTTTTAAAATATTATAGAATGTTGGATAACTAAAATTAAAACAAACACACACATGCGTAAAATGCTATGTAAAGATGAAATTCTTCAAAAATTCATTTGATAAATTGCCGCCATTCTTGTTGTATAGTGATAACAGAATTTTATATGGGGATGAAACGTGTAAATGCAAAGTGTTAACAAGCTATCGAGAAAGAAAATTTAATAATACAATTTCACAATGCAAGACCACACAGATATTTAATCACTCGGCAATTTACTGGCTTATGGTCGGGACGTATTGTCATGTCCACCATATAGTCCTAGTCTTGTAAAATTAAATGTTGGTTCAGTTCCTCCCTTTGTGAAACTTCTTGAACTGTAAAAATGAGCAATAACTATGATGATATCAAACAGCACTTAATTCGGTTTCTTATCAATAAAATGCAGAGATTTGTGAACGTGAGAATTATGGTGTTGTCTCAAGATGATAAAATTCTAAAAATTGTTTCTGATTTTCGTGAGAAACCACAATTAACTAGTTGTCCAATCAATATCTATCGTACTGTTGATAACTGTTGTTTCAAGAAACCGATTTGTACAAATTTTGATTCAAATTTAAAACATAATCTCCAAAATTTCAGAATGCATATCAATTCTCAATTTTCAGGCGTATTAAGTCAAGAGAAAAGCGGAAGTATTATTTAAAAAATAATAATGACCTTTGTGGCGCTTGATTGTTGATGTCATAGAGTTTGAGAAAATTAATTTATTCCATATTCAATAGTATAAGTTATAATAACACTATCATTTAATACGATTATATTGACTTTGTGCAGGCAGCTGCATAATAAATTACAATTATATTGCTGCTATGTATGTATGTGCAGTTACATATGCTACTAGAGAACTGATGCGACAAGAATATTTACATTTTTACTATTAATGATGTAAGAGTGAAAGTGATGGTCTTTAAGAAAAAGCTGAAAACGTTCCATTGGCGTAACTGTTAGTATTCCTTTATCTTTACAAATATGTATCGACTTGGTATAGACATTTTACTTATTAAGTGTAATTGTTTATGTTCTGAATGTAACTGTTTATTCTGAAATACGTTGAAATCGGGTTATATTTCACCTTAGCTTCTAGTATTTTATGTCATAAGTAGGCACACATACGATGATGACTTCGTGATTGATTTATACTAAACATATTCAGCATTGTTAGTAACACTTCCGGCATTCTTATCACTGCAACTTGACACTTGTAAAGAGAAGAAGTACCAAAAAATCTAGCATTAGCATTATTTATTAACTGACGTACTGTCTAATACCGAAAAAAGAAAAATTAATAAGAAGGCGCATCATATTGTACTCAATAATGAAAAATTTCTACTTACTAATTCTTGATAATATAATAATCAAATAGTTGTTCTCTCAAACAAGTGCATGATAAGTTGTGTTAACCTTCCTATACTCACGCATACGGTCTGTGAGACCGATTTATATAGTATAGTATACGTCTTTCATTTTGACGTGAGTATAGGAAGGTTAACCGGACTGACGCTGTCAATGCTTTGAATTTTAATGTCGCGCGTTGCATGTAAGTGGGGACAAGCGACAGAGGGACAGCGTCAGCCCAGTTTACACTACTTAATAATAACTTATTAGATCCAGATAGTTTTAGTCACAATATTGGTTGTTTTCACCACAAGTACAAAGTAAGAAATATTGGATTTTGAAATCAAGTCATCTTCACCACCTGATGATGGAGACATATTGATTATAATAGTATAAATATCCCTGCATGTATGTATAAATACATACATTTAGGTTCTATTTCGTTATATAGGGGGAAACGTGAAAGTTAACCAAGTAGTAGTTGGGGACGTGAACAGAAAATTCGATTCATAATACTATAAATGTAGAAATCATATAACGACGATCCAATAGATTCCAATCTGGTAACATAAGCTTTCGAAGTACCGGACGGAACCGTAACAACCACCATTAGTAACTATAAATTGCGATCACTAGTGTGTGATCATGTGGAGCAAGACTGTCAGATTGAATGAACACTCTTTGACAGTTTCTCGTTGCTTACAAGTAACTCGAAAAAAAGACTTAAGAAAACTTAATGAGTAAGTTTCTCGCTTGCTCATTAAACCGAACATGGTCTCCTAACTGAAAGTTTGTCCTACTCTGCTCTGAACTGTTACCCTTCTGAACTAAATAGGAATATTTGAAGATGAACAGATATTGTAGTAAATGTTGGTGAATAGGTGCTGAAACCAAGGAAGATGATTGTGTACAGTTGAAATTATTCACTACTCGTGTTTTTGAAATGAGATGAAGTCGTTAGTACTGAGAAGTATCGCACACAGCTGGATGAAATGTACTAGAAATTGCGCATGAAATATAGTAGATTCGTTCACAAAGGTTGAGTTGTCCTGTTTCATTACAACGAAGTACCACATATATAGACTGGGCCAACCGCGGTAGTTACGAAATAAGTTACGACGATTTAGTACTGACTAGAGTGGCGAGTCGGCAATGCTGGCTGTAACTTATTTCGTAATTGTACGTTGTTACCGCTGTTTTCCCGGGCTACACATGTATCAAGCGCGGCATTCTTAAAATTACACAAGGTTTGCTATGGGATTCTTCCTCATCTATCACATTGCCTCGTCAACTGACTACCGTCATTTTAATCGTTTGAGTCATTTCTTAATGGGGAACTGGTTCAGTAACAAAACAATGAAAACCTTTTTCACTAACAGAAGTTAATTTTAAAACACTTCTTCTTCTTTTAAGTTTTATTACCAAGTTCTAATACTCAAAATTTAATTACATATATTTTCAGCTTATATCAGGTAACTAAGTAATGATCAAACTCGTTTAGAAGACGAACTAAGCAAAAATAGATAGAAATAAGCTAACAATAAGAACGCAATAACGAAGAAATGGATACAGCCAATAATTGATGAGCCATCGGAAAGTTAAAAAACGCTCAAAGTAGACTAACAGAAAGGTTAATGAAAACGAAAAAACGTATTAGAAAAATAAAACTAATTCACCCAGAGAAATATTTTGTATAAATCACGATGGTAGTAAAGCTATTAAAAATATACATACAAGAATAAATAAGACATTCGCTACACTATCTTGGAACAACATAGGTAGTATGTTGCTTGTTGTATTTTAATTTTAATTTCATTAAATTTTCAACCAAAGTCGTTGCTATTTTCTGTATTACCCAATTCAGGCTTTCTTTTTACTTCATTGTTACTGTTCTGTATACATCAGTATTCAATTCTATATTCTTTACTTTCGTTGATTATCCTTATAAATGTATATGTATGTTTTCCTTCTGTTTTTATATTTTCCTCTACTCTCATTGCCATCACGGAACATCTCCAAAAGGATAAAATTATAGAGATACAACCCAGATAACGAAACTGCGAAATGTATTAACAAAAATAATCAAGATTACTAGACCATTATTGAATGATTCGCGTCGTTGCTTCAAAACAAGGGGTACTGTAGTGTAAGGATAACAAGGATGAGACAGTTTAGACACAGGTGTTTAGAAGTTTATGAAAAGATAATTGTAGTGATGGATTCTTCCGATTCGTGGAGAACTTGTACAAACAAAATATTTTAAAGTAGATCTTTTGAAAATGTGGTAAATGAATTATGTGCTTTTAGTTATCTCCCACTTACATATATACATATGTGTTACCTGCTCATTTCAACAAAAACTATTATGTCAAATTAAACCGCCAGTAGTTTTGGTTGTTATTGAATTTGTTAACAGACCATGTTTTAGTCCTGCCAAGAACCAAATTGGACAACTGATCAAGTAGGGTGGACATATGGTGGACGGATCGCAAGACTAAGATATTCCTAGATATTTCAAAAGATCCTGTCTGATGAATTGGATGTGAGGCTCAATGGAAACGGAAGTGACAAACCATGGATTTGTTTCTATAAACCCGAAAATAAATATTAATTCACTGTTTGTGTGTATCAACATGACGTTCGTTCAACAAAAGTTCTCATAGCTTATCGAAAAAGATTATCGCAACGTTTATCTCAAAAGCAGGTGCACCACCGTTCATTTGCCAGAAATGTTTCGAAAAATTAATCAAGAACAACTAGTTGTCCTACGCTAACAATAAGACGATACCAGTTCACACTTACCTCGGAACACAAGGACACTCAGACTTAGCGGGTAGCAATAGCGGGTAGCATTGAGTGTGCCAATCAGTTTTTCCCAAGACTTCCTTTCCTAAAGACTGTATGTTGTAGTTAACGGTTCCAATTGGCAAATGAAGAGGTCGATGTCTTCAAAACGTCATGCATAAGACGTTTCAAGTCGAGTTCATACCTTTAATGCTATATGTATATCGGGTGGAAAAATAGACCGAAGAAAGATACCCATTCTTTCGCGTTAACGACTTCGATATTATTGATAGGATGTAGAAAATTGACGCAAATGAATGCTTCTGTCACTTAAAGACTACGTATCTGTTAAACTACTGTTTCAAAGGCAGAATTGATGTGCTTAGACCGACCGCCAACCTGCATCAATCTTTGTAAAGCGTATTCTGAAAACAATAAAGCAAGTTCATTCGATCTATGGCTTGTTCTGTGTAACTATGCATGGGTGGCCAACTTCTATATATGTATCTAGGATCGAATTTGTTTCTTAAAAATATGTCCCGATCTACCTACTCAAATCTAGACATTTAATACATTTACTTAGGCACCGCTTCTGCTAGCAACAGTCACGACCACATTGCGTTCGAGATCAACCAAAAATCGCTTTGCGATCGACTTGTTGTCCATCCCTGGACTATATGAAGCAAAGAAGAAAATGGTAAAATTAGAAACTGATATAGTTTAAGAGAAAGATCATTTAAACAGAGATTTAGTATTCTCGTTGCTATTATTGATTGCACTTAGAAAATCCTAATATATGACCCCGGAAAGCAATAGGAGGATATATAACAAAGATCATAAAACTGAAGCGACTGAAAATGATTGCTGAGACAAAAGCAATTATAATAGCAACGGGAAAAGGGAAAGAATCAAGGTACATCGTCGAAACAATCCAACAATCGTGCAAATTTTAAGTAGATCTGGATGGGCTATGTTGGTAGTTGTACACAATATGAAGATAACTATTGGAATAAAAGCTCCCGAAAAATATACATGTATGTATATTCATCAACGAACATACAAAGGAAATTATAGCTAATATCTAAATTATTAGACTACGTATAAAATAGCTAGCGATAGTTATAAACGCAATAGATGCAGTTCAGCGAGAAACTAGTACCCAATAACAATCACATGTGACTGTAACCCATTCCCTTATATTTACCAGAGCAACAAGTGAAGACTTTTAATCTCGAAAATGCCATTATTATATCACTAATAAGTAACTTAAATGTATATATATATATATATATATATATATATATATATATATATATATATATATATATATTTCGTGACCTTTTTATACTTATCTTATATGATAGATCTCTACCACTAATAGGTCAATAAAACAAGGCTGGTTTGAACGATAGTTATATTATAGGTTAAGAACAGCAAAATCCTTTGGATTTATCTCGCTTTAGTAAAAAAATTTAATTGTATTCGAGATGAAAAATTACGATAAATTGCCCCCACAAAAGTCCGCACAAATGGCAAACTTTATCGCATTATATTAATTAATCAATGAATATACAACCCATTTTTTATATCCATTCAGGTAAACGCAAAAACAGAGGGCAAACGTAAGAGCAAAGACATGGTTTCAGCGCGCCTTAAGAATGCATTATTATTGCATACCTTAAAGACAAATCGCTGTAGTGGCAAAGTATTAATTATGTGCAGATAACTAAACGATAATCGCGACCCTAAACAATATTGTTAATTTAATTAAATAATTAATGTGAAAAGCACATCGTGTAAAACATAACCGCTAATTAGCATAGTAGTGCTCACTACATAACTTTCATTACTCAGGTGTGAATCTGCTGATATGCATAAACCGATAATTAAATGCCGTACATAACTTAATTAACCATTAATTCCTTGTACAATTAACAGAGTTACATGAGGAATAGCAGCGTTTAAGGAGCATTATAGCGTACAGAGTGGTTTTCATCAAAGGCGGACGTCTTTAATAAGTTTTATACGCATGTATTTCAGCAAATAAAAAAATTAGGACTAATTAATGAGTATAAGTAATCGCTAAATCCTAGTTTAGTAAATATAACTAATTTCAACGTTTTATCGACTATACCTTGTTTAATTTGCTTTGCTCCATTTTGAAAAGGATGGACGTATTCATTGCTAACTTCTGTAATTAAATTCATATAAAATTCTCCATACGGAATAAATTTAATAGTTTGCAGGTGATTTTAGTGGCGTGTAATTTGAGTGATTTTATATTTCTGTGACGCCAACAATCTTTGAAGAAATGATGTGTGTTCATTTTATTTTTAAATAATAGTGTTAAGAACACTTTCAACGAACTTAAACGGCTTCTTCGTCGCTCTTCTTTGTCTTGTTCTGGTACGCAATTCTTCCATCCTTTCCCATAATAAGATTTTCATTTGAATCACTGATTACTGTCAATCGTGGGGTGGTAAAATACAAACCCGAGTTAAGAATACATTGGCAGACAAATAATTTTATCGCTATCATTTTTTAAATTGTACCATTGATTCGATTCATGATTATTCTTATAAAAGATTGTAATACAACGATAAAGTATAATATTCTAACATTCTGCACTGGATATATTTTCCATTCTATAAATACTAACAAATTTAATAGCAAATAAACTTGGGATTCATAATAGTTCGGTCGCAAACTTAACACTGCTTACGTTGCTTTTGTTAGCAATAACTGCTTTAATTCGATCTGCCATTGTGTCAACAAGTTTAAAACAGTATTGTGGTTCCAATTGCTGCAATTTTAGTTTTACTTCAGCTACTGTATGTACAAGATTCTGACGGAGATCTTTTTCACTCTATGAAAGATTTGATTGTTAATAATTCGAAGCTACTTGAAATCTGTGCCGAAACCAAATTTATCAGGGTAAATAGGAATTCATTTCCTTGATCTTTTTTAGAATTATAGTTTATACTACAAATATGTGTTCATTCACTTGTCACACGTTCATATATTTTATCTAAATGCAAACTACTTGTCATGCAACTTACCTTCTATTAGATATTTGTTTCCTAATTTTAGTCCCACTTCTATTATTCCCATACAGAACTTGGAGACCATATTATATTGCCCTATAGTTGTCGCAGTTCTATTGGTCTCCCTTATACGAGGGCGATTTGTAAAGTAAGTTCCGTTTGGTTATTAAAAATAACACCAATACATGAAGAGGTTTTCATTGTATACAACTTAAAGCTACTACTTTCAGCTATTTTTCTACATAGTTGTCATTAAGATCGAGACATTTGTTATAGCGATAAAGTTTTTTAGTGTCCTCTTCGGAGAACACTGTTCCCTATGAATTAAGCCATGCTGAAACACATAAACGTACAAAAATGTACTTGAAATGTGGGGGAAAAGGCACTTAGTGCTGTGTGCTATGAATCGCCGATTTTTACAAATTTTCTCTTCGACATCATCCGTCATAACAGTTGGTCTTCCACTCTTCATCATGGATATCAGTTCATCCTTCTCGAAACATACGGCGCCATCTTCTAACCACACTGTCACTCATGACATTTTCACCATAAACAGAACAAAGTTCACGATGAATCTCAGCATCCTGCATGTTCTTTGCACACAAAAATTGGATAACAGCACGCAATTCACAATCGACGGTATTTTCAATTGTAGTAGCCATTTTAAACGAACAGAATAGCACAAAAGGATGTGCTATTCTCTCACTAACACTGCCAGACTAACATTGAACCAGACATTGACCAGGCACGATCGCAGCGATATTTCTACTCCTCTGCTCACTAGGCGGAAACGAAACAAAATTTACGAATCGCCCTCGTATATTGCGACTGGCAAGACTATTTTTCGAATTTGTTGTCTCTTATTGCAAGCAAATCTCATCGCGTATTTTCCATAAGAATTCCTTCTGTATTTCCCCCATTCATTTTGTTATTTTGAGTTCTACTAAGTTATCTTGTTATCTACACACTACATTTATAATAATAATAATAATATATAATTTATTTTCAACAATACAGTACAATTAAAAATATAACAAAGAGAGAAGAAATAATAAAAAGAAAATGTACATTCTCTGTATGTGAAAACCAAAAGATCGACTCAGGACACAGATAACTGTGTTCTGATCTTCCGTCGAACCTTTACAGTAATGAGCAAAAATAAATAGTACAGAATGCCTAATTCTAACTTAATCCTAAATTCTGTCATATACACAGTTGCCAAATTACACAAACATTGAATTGATACACAAGCACTAGTACCGAACATAATTACTCAATTAAATATTTAACATTAATAAGATAAAATAAATTTAAAAATTAGAAAATTAGAAAATTAGAAAGCATTGTAAGAGCAATAAAACAGTAACAGAACCAGAACAAGGCTCACCGCTGACCCGTCACCAAACATTCCCGCGTCCACGATCTAAACCTAGCGAAAGAATAGCTCTTTGTCTCCAAAGGCAGATTATTATAAAATTTAGGGACATTGTAGGAGAAAGATGGCTGGAATAAAGAAGTTCCATGAATTATCTTCGCAATAAATACACTTACCTTCCCCCGTCTTAATATTTTCTGCTAAACTATTTGCTTCGTATTGATCTATTTCAATTACTGTTAACTCGTCTCTTGTTTCACTTGAAATTTACCTGAAAAATAATCTCCGCTTGTATTGGATATTTATGTCCTTCGATCTTGGTCTGGTTGTTTTTGTCTCTTATTGCCCCTATGACTTTTCTCCGAAATCTAAACTTCAGTTCTTGCGAATTTAAGGATTATATATTCGAAGAAAATGTTTCGGATAATGTCAAAACAATAGAAATAAAGAAAATAACAATTTGCATTCCAAACAATCTTAGAAATGAATTCAGAGATTGGGAGGACGTACCCAGGTTTATGTTTTGATCATCATTATAATAACAAAAGACAAATTCATTATTATTTTCATTATCTTTTTCAATGCTTTGTTCAAATTTTGTTAATTCCCTCAATGTTTCAACGATTTCCAAATGTAAAAACAATAAATTTGAGTTTATTGAAAATGTCTTTAAAATTAGTAAGTAGGTATCTATAGACAAATAAAATGAAAATTATACCAGTTGAAAATCAAATTTTTGGACGTCCAGAGCATGTAAATTCCATTAAAATAGGCGCCACTAAAATCATTAGTTTACCTGTTCCAATATTAGTTAAGATATACTTTCAGTTATACTATTACAACTCAAGGTATTAGTAATTTCAAATAGTTGAGCAGACAGTTTTCGAAAACGACCGCACAATCAATAAAGTTCTCACTTACCTGAATCCGTAAAGGTGTCATAGCAATCCTCATTTTAAAATTTTTATCATAAACCCTCTAAGCATGTCATAAAACAATATAAAGTACTACATCGTAAAACAATGAAGGTGTTGACTCCTCTTTATTGCTCTTGTAGTGGTACAGGTACACAATCGAGCTTATAAAGGTAATAAATGACGACATCCGGTATTCTGTGGATAGTTGCAAAAGGTCGATTCTGGAACCAAATTGTCCGAAAAATGACAATAAAACCTTGGCGCTATAATTAAAAGTAATTCGAGTAAGAAAAAGTAAGAGAGAAAAGAACCATAACCGAAAAATTTAAAGAAATACGATGTCGCTTGTCCCGAATTATAACTTCTAATATTAATATTATCGTTAAAGTTTAATTCACCATTTAGCATTGTGTGACAATTACATGTCCATATAATGTTATAAATATCTCGTTAAAAGTCAACTACTTTCGACTACAAGTTGTATGTGGAACATATCTATAGTGCCCACACCATCAATTCATTTGTGTAAAAGATACCACAGACACTACGACGTTCTAAACAAAGTGTACAGCATCCGAAACGAATCCGAAATTCAAATATTTTGACTTTTACTGAAAAATGTGCATCCTTATTGAAACTGTGACTGGCACACGTGAAATCAATTCGCCATAAAGATTTCTTAGTTTCAAAAAGGTCCGAAACTCGGGGCGGAGAATCACAGCGTGTTACATCGTGACAATAATACTGTACTCTTTGTCGCATGTACGTTAACCGAAGAAAACGATTCAAGAATCTCATTGAAATTTGCGTAAAGCCGAACAAAGCAACCCAGCGTAGATTTCCTGCTTGTAAATCAAGTTGACGAGAAGTAAACATAAAAGTAAAACAGTTTTTGAATGCGAACGCTACAAATTAAAATTACAAACACTTAATCTGTAGATATGGAGATTTGTGCTACGTAGAAGATTTCAGTCTTCAGTCCGTTAATACATTTTTATAAATAGAAGTAAAATGGCGAAACTATATTTCGGAATAAAGATATTCTAAATATTTTGTTGACCTAATTTCCTGGAAAAAGACAGAAGTGGAAATACAAGAAAATTGAATAAGGAAACATTGATTCCTAGACGTTACATGTATGTTACATATATTAATTTTAAGATAGGATAAATGCCGTAGTCATTTGTATTACAGCGATGTAAAAACAAAGTGATTACAAAATTGTCAACACTTTAAGGCCACATATGTATGTATGTAACATACAGCCAATTATATTTAACACAATTTCACGTTAAACATAAATATGCCCATTGGGATTTTGGGTATTATAAACTTGAGATTTGTATATATATATATATATATTGAATTAGATTGCAAATTATGCCTTAAATACAATTTTATTTAACGCTTTTTTAATATTTCCAAACTCGTTGGATTCCAATGCCATGTAGACTCTTACTGATTTGTAAAATGTTCCAAACATTCACAGAAGTTGACCAATTTCAATAAAATCTTTATAAGAATGTCTTACAATTAGTGGTTAAAAAAATCAATTATATTTTCACCCAAAATAAAGCAAAATAAAATTTATTTAATAATACATATACGGATGTCGTGGTTTCTTATACATTAATTGACTCTGGTGAAAGATACGCTTAAAATCAGATGACTGTCTCAGATGGTGTCTTGAAGAATGTCAATACAGGCAAGCAAATAAGCAAAATTACGCAAAAAGTCTATGAAGTCCAACATAGATGATAAATCTAAGGATGTCAGCTTATTCCCTTAGAAAGGTTTAATTTATATTCCAGAAGAATCAGAAGTTATTTGCTGCCATATTATAATATACAACTAGATTCCACTCATGATACCAATTTAACTTGCCATCACTCAAACCTATGAGCACAATAAACCCCTATTCTCTAACATATCGAAGTCATAGGGATTTGTATTTTAAAGTTCCACGCAATCATTACCAATCGCCCGCGTAGTTATAATTGCCTCCTAGAGTTTCAATTCTCAGGTACACACATGCACATGCTAAAACAATTCGTGGCCGTCCAAATTCAAATCAACGAGCTGCATACCGTTACAACCGACACTATAGCATTTTTGAGAAGTTGAGGTTTATTCTATGAAAAGTTCACTTTCGAAATCAACCGATTGTAATTAGCTCATAACAAATATAACACATATAAAATATTAACTTTTAGGCAGAATTCAACTTTACTCATTAACATAGTCTCCTCCAAGAATGATACAACGTTTCCCTAACATTTCGATACCTTTTTGTAGAACGACTAATCTTGGGCCTCAAAATGCCCTTCAGTTTCGGTAATCACTTCTTCATTGGAGCAAAATCTCTTTCCCTGTAGCGTTCTTTTTAGGTCTGCAAATAGGTAATAATCGCTGGAAAGTTATTCACAGTGGAATTCGTGCAATTTTGCCATTGTTGCGATGGACTTCTAACACAGTGCACTGTCTTGGTGAAAGAGCAATGTTTGTTTCGTTATTTGGGGTCGTCCTTTCGCAATTTCTTCCTTCAAATGCATCAGTAACGCCATATAATATTCAGTATTGATGGCCGAAACCTTACCAACTGACATTTGCATTTTTGATCCCTTTGGATTGCTTTTATCCTTTGCTGTCCACTCAGCTGACTGCCGATTTGACTCTAGAGTGTAGTGAGGGATTCATGTTCCATCCATTATTACATACCGTATGAATAAATTCTTTTATTGCGCTGAAACAGCTCCAAACAACGCTCGGAATCGTTGACACGTTGCTTTTGATCGACTGTGAGCAAACATCGTATCCAATGCGAATAGGGCTTTGTCATGCTCAAATGTTCTTTACGATGTCAGCTATCTCACGCAACTTCAATTTACGATCAGCTAAAACCATTTTGTGAACTTTCTTTTACGTTTTCTGAAACAACTGCTGAATTTGGGCGACCAAAGCGTTTAGCATCATCGGTGTTGTACAGCGGCATTTAAAAATCAGCAAACCACTTCCTTACCATTTGTCCTGATGGGACAGAGTCCGAATAACACTGGTCAACCCATTGCTTTGCTTGAACCGCATTTTTTCCCATTAAAAAGCGATGCTTTATCTACGCACGAAACCCAGATTTCGCCATTGTCTTAAAAATTACAAAAGTAGCATCAGTAAAACCACTCTAACTTGTGAAAGAAACGTCAAATTGTTAAAAAATTTTGACACGTATAGTTTGAAGGTTAAGGTTTCCTAAAAATCGTATGAATTTGTCGGTAGTGGCGCCGCCTATATGTCATCTTACGAACTTATTGAGTGATGTGTAGAGTTTAAAAGGTGGTAGCGGCAGTGGCACACCGCATAGAAATAGGTACATAATATACAATATTAGTGAAAAATAATACCTTTTGTTGTAATCTTGGTAGCAATAGGCAACCGCCCTCGTAAGCTGCGTAGAATTGCAAAATCAGCAACATTTCCATTGTTGATTCATTCAGTCGTCGACAGTGATGTGGATACGTTGTCGTATACTTAAAAAATGATTGTTAGATATCCAGTGAAGTAAGATTTGCAAATGGCAGATATTCCTTTTCCACATCTGTCCACTCTTGATTTTCAGTTATAGACCGAACCTTTTGTAAATCGGAATTTTTCGTTAAAATTGCACAACATTTTTGAGCAACATCGACTCCTATAGTATTCGTCAAATTTTCTAGAGTGGCCTGTAAATTGTCTACGCAATTTAATGTATCTCGTATAGATGACTGAGTGTTTTCTAATTACTCAATAGCTTGTGCAACTTCAGATTAGTTCATAGATATTTCATCTATTTCTTGTTGAACGTATTGGAAAAAAGTTCCTGACTATCCCGGACTGATGTAGAATCATTTGAAGCAATTTTCAAAATGACATTTTTCACTTGGGAAAAATTTTTCTGGTAGTAATATGGAGCCATGTTTTCTATGGCGCACCGACACACCGACTAGGCATTACAAGATACTTATTACAAATTTGTAACAAGCACAGAAAAATATTGCTTCTAACTGAAGAAAACACGTGTAGAAGAAGACAAAGTATGTAGTACATAAAAAGTAAATATGTGGACAAATGATCTTGCTCATATTTTAATCAGTTCAATCAGAGACACAACGGGCTTCCGAAAATTTCGTGAAAACTGATCAACTCATTTTGACAACGCAGATCTTCTTGAAACTCATGTTCAAAAAATCGGAAATGTTAACATTGTTGTATAATTTTCTAACTGTAATATTTATACTTAGAAAATGAAAACTGGATTCTACTCGTCTAAACAATTCTGTAATTTGTGGCAATGCGTTTTACGGATGTATGTAAACCTGCTTATGCAAAATATGTTATAAAACAGACACTAAGTTTTTATTGCGTCGATGTAGTAATATACTTTCACTTCTAGATATGTTCATATAATATATTAACAAACGGTTCTATTTACAGAAGTGCAACGAAAAATTGAATACGTTAGCAATATCAGTGATGAACCAGTGGCCGGGAGTTCAGGTTCGTGTCACCGAAGCATGGGATGAAGAAGGTCACCATTCGGCGGACTCTTTGCATTACGAAGGTCGCGCAGTAGATATCACCACATCTGATAGAGATCGCTCTAAGTATGGGATGTTGGCCAGACTAGCGGTGGAGGCTGGTTTCGATTGGGTCTACTACGAAAGTCGGTCTCATATTCATTGTTCTGTGAAATCAGGTATGGATAATGTGTTTCGTTCGTACTACTATTAATCTTAATCTTTCGGTAAATATTTACGTAAAATTTCGCGTGTTATAGAAATATATATATATAGGTATCGAAAATACCTGAGATTGTCACGTGTTCCGAAAATACAAATGGATGGGTTTTCAATTTACGTTCGAAAATATTTAGACTACATTCAATAAAAGCATTTACGTAAGAGGAGCACGTTAAGCTTTCGTAAAGTATTGGAATAAACCAATTAACATGTTTATTATCTCTAACATCGCCATTACCCGTATTCTAAGCACCCAATCCTTTCCTATAATTTATTTAACGCAAGGAAGATAGCCCGAGAAATACCTGCTAACTCAAAATTCCTAAGCACACTCTACGTGATTTCGGGGTAACGTCAGCGACTTTAAAAGACAATTTAATTTTGAGGTACACCTCCTGTGTCGGTTTCCAAATTGTTAGTTAATCGCATCAAAGAGACTAAAACAACTAGCGGAAAATGGCAATTGCCTTTTAAATATCTGTTTGTCTGTGTGCAAAACCAAACCAGGTAAATCTCCACTTGATCCTGGATTACTTATATTGGTTTTGTTATCCTGCTCCTTCTTCCTCGAACTTGTAAGTACATTTAACTGGTTGTTCGGCATTGAGTCCAACCAGGTGTGATAAATTCTTTGCGAAAGTGACTTCGACAAGGGTTCGAGATGATGTTTTTACGGATTTTAATTTAACAGATTTAGCCGAAAGAAAATACGGTTGTTTTTCTAAAACTTTGTATCTTTGGCAGGAACGGCATATTTCAAATATTCAAATACTTGCATGTTAACTACTTCAAGATTTCAAGATATAAAATAAGTAATGCAAAGTATCAAAAGTATTAAAATAAGAGAAGGTACTTTTGTATCTTTAAAAACGTTAAGTGATATTTAAATTATTTCTAGGCAGTTTCGAATTTGATCCGAACATGTTACAAGCATCGAGAATTAAAATAAGAGTTCCTGCATTGAAAATTGCTAATATTTCTATGCCTTACCAAAATGTATCTACATATGTATGTAGATATTTTTATTTTTCTAGATATTTAAACTATGATAAAAGTATTTCTTTTAAGTATCAACTTTATTCCACCAACGAATATAAATCAATTTTTAGAGATCATATCGATTTCACAGCCACCAATGAAGACTACGCTTTTTTCTTTATAAACTTTACTGGTAAAGTTTGTAAAGAGTCGATAATATCTAGCAAGTTAGTGAGCACTGTTAACCGGTTTCAATATCTTTTATCTTTACTCGAATACTTAATTTATAAACGGTATTCAATCCATTACCGTATGTGAGTAATGCATGGTTTTATCACGAACATTAAAAAGCTCAAGTCATTTATTATACACCGCGATCGTCTAACAGAGACTATTAACGGAGAAGAAATGCGTCTCTTTACTACGCCTAACACCGAAAGGCTACCATTGAAATAATAGGCTCGTTAAGAAGCACACGATTATATTTAATTGTTGTTTAAAGTTTATTGTTTTCGTTTTATTAGCAAAAATAGTTTATGTAGTACTACAGAATTGCACGGGTACTTATGTAAACTTAATGATTAATGTTTTGTAAAGCGCTAAGTTTTCTGCGCTGACAAAATAAAATTTAATTTGAATTAATCTGGAAATTTTGGTATAGGAGAACAGGAAACCGATTACCGAATATTAATGTTTATACATTCATACGTTCCTTTTTATAACACAATCCATTTTAATAACGGAACAATAATAATATGTCATCGTGTTACAAACTACAAGCCCATTATTTATACGAGGCATGTTTCCAAAGTTTTAGTAATTTTACCATTTCTTTTTATTTCGTCAATTTTCATCAAAATGACAATGTAGTATTCAATATAATCTCCATTTAATTGAATGCCCTTATCCAAACGTGAAATTATTGTTTTAAACAATCCTCGAAGAACGTTTCCCCTGCAATCCAACTATTTATAACAAATTTTACTCATTTAAGGTCTTAAATCGAAAACCCCATAGTGGTTCTCTTAAATCGGCGAACAAATGAAAATCACTAAGACCTTGATCTGGCGAATAGGGTGGATGTGGAAGCAATTTCCAGCAATTCGTTTAAAACATCCTTCATTCTTCATGCAATATGGGGATTATACAACTTACCAACCTACCATTTCTTACCAAGCGTCTGCCACATGTTAAAATAGGAATAATATTCTGCGTTAATTGTAGCACTTTTGGATAGAAAATAACAATAATCCCCTCGCAACCCAAAATACTCACAGTAACCATTAGCTTTTCAGACAACGGAACTGCACGTACTTTAAGCTTAGACCTATCATCTGGTTTACGCCATTCTTTCGACTGATTCTTGGTCTCAGGGTTCAAGTGATATATCCACGTTTCGTCAGTACTGTGGTAACAGGTCTTGAAATTGGCGACATATGTCAAACATGTTGAGCATCTGTTCCAGCTCCAACAACAGAAGTATACTAAACAATGTTACACGGGATGATTGCTTAAATATATCAGGAGTTGTATCTGCCCTATTGCGCAAGATATAAGATTACGCAATTGAACCAGACCCAAATTCTTACAACATTCGCGAACAGCCCTCGCATAAATTGAATTGTTTTTAAGAAATTGCCAAAATTGTTCGTCTTGTACCTGAATGTGTAAAAGAAGGAGTTGGGTGTTACTGATAGATAAAGTTCCTACATTTCTATTGTTCAACGTGGATAATTTTATCTTAACCCAAACTTTTTCTCTTCCTATTAAAATGTTTAAAGTGTTCATGTAGTAAATTATTCCTTTTTTACTTTTCCTTGTCCCTTTAATCTTCGATACTACTTTTTATCTCTCTGCCGATGTTTACATTATGTAAATTGAATTCATTCAACGTAATCTTTGCTTTGGCATGGTTTGCTGGACACGTTTAATTTATTTCCCATTTTTTGTGCTTTTTACATAATCTATTTTGCATACCGTTACTATTTTTTCTGGAATACATCGTTTTTGCTATTTGTAATCTATTCTCATGCTTTTAAGTTAATGCACATCTTTCATTTCCATTCATTTCGTTGCATCTGGGTTTTCTTATTCTGTATTTTCTGTTCTTTAGTGCTGCTTAAAGTTTATTTCCTGTTATTAAATTTATTGTGGTTGCTTCTGAATGATCTATTTATTGTTTCTGTTTACTTCATATTCAGAAACAATTTAGTATATATTTCTCAGCTTAGACACATATTAGTGGGAAGTATTTAATTTTATGAGCTCATAAAATTAATTACAAAGAAACAAACCATTCGATACTACTTTTCCTTTATAAGTAGCAGGTATAATTTCTCGATGTACTTGTGAGAAGGTCATTGTATATCTTGTTCATTACTAAATTATACAAAATTATACCATAATATGTGTATTATCCTAATTTTTATATTTCATAAAAGCGCAGTCAAGGTCTGTATATGTAAAATGAACAAAAATTTTTTTATATTTATATAATTTATCGACTTAAAGGTGATGGAAACAATAAAGACATAATTTGTTGCAACAATATTATTGCGCATATGAAGTTGTTGAATAGGAAGATAAGGAGCTAGCAGAAAATTTCATATTTCAATCTTATAAATATTTCCTAATAAATGAGGAAGTTATTTTTCATATACATTTTTATATTAGTATACACATACAATTAACCCCATAGGTTTGTAGACGTTTTTTTAAGAAAAAGAAACAGCATAGTTTCCAGTATGAATACGATTTATAGTAATTATTATAGTGAATTTGATATCTCGATCAATCGCCAATTTTTAACAGCTACGAAATATGAACTTTCTAGCAGAACGTATATGCAGCCCAACATACAATTCTAAAGATTCAGTATATAACATAAAAGTGTATTTTTAAAAAATTCTGGTTTAGGGCTTCTACAAGCATATTGTTGAAATACTAAGGAATTACATTATTGTATTATTAAGTTTTCATATGAATATATATTTGATTTTTAATTATTATTTTCCCTAAGCCAAAGTCGATGTAGTAGTGAAGAAGTTAAATCATCCCCTCGAATGAATTCCACCACCAAACAATCCGCCCGTGTCCAACTAATTCTTTCATCAGAAGCAAAATATATTTTCTTTGCTGCAAATAATTATACCCACTAATAGAATGAAACTATAATGCAGGTGTCACCGATTAAAGAAATTAGTTCGGACGCGTACCACATCGGTTTTAGAAAGCTCGTAATAGTATTTCCACAACCAAGTTATCATACTTAGTGAAGATGATACAAAGAAAAGAAAGAAGTGCTCGTAAACTTTAGTTAAGAATGGTCTCAAAAGGCACATTTCACTATCTCACAATTTCTAAAAATATGTATCCTAAGAGTCTGAGCTAATTTAGTTGAATTCCCTTTTATATTATTATATTCATTACTTAAATAAAATCAAATAAATAATACCCTTACCATACTTTATCTTGGGACACCAAATGCTCATTTCGACAGTTAAGTTAACATTTTCGGTGGAACACTATGAAGAAATTGAGTATCACCTACCGTATTTGGCCAGCACGCCATGAGCACCACGCACTAGACTACACACGTCACGTTGGGCATATTCGATAAGATTAGTTGCCGAAATGTGCATTTTATTTTGCAAATGAAGATGTGGGGTGAGGGTATGGTTCATTTTACTTTATTTATCTTTAAATCACAGTTCTTTCCAAGTACTACTACCATTATCATATCATTACGTATTGTAAATGATGCATAATTCTTCACCTACTCCTTCATATGGTGCAGTTTGTATTATCTTCTTAATTTCATTTTTGAATTTCAAACTTGATATAACACAAGAATAAAAAAGAACATGATCTTTGTTTATTTCTAATTATTGTTTGTCTTCATTACAGAATCTTCACAAGGAGGAAAATATAGCGGATGTTTCTCAGCAAGCAGTACTGTTCTGACTGATACCGGCGTCAACAGGCAATTACAAGATCTTCAAGTAGGAGAGAAAATTCTTACGCTGGATTTAAATATCCAGCAATTCGTTTATAGTGAAGTGATATTATTCCTAGACTGGGATCCTTCCCAACGTAGAGACTTCTTGCAATTCGAATTACAATCTGGAAGGACTTTAACGGTGACACCTTCACATTTAGTTTTCCAAATAACTAATGATAACAGCAGTAGAACGATGTACGCGGCGAAATTGAGTGTAGGTGACCGCGTATTAGTGCGAGATTTAAACAAATTAATAGAAGATACTATAGTGAAAGTGCAACAAGTTGTAAAAACTGGAGTTTTTGCTCCGTTAACCATGACGGGCACGGTGGTCGTTGACGATGTGGTAGCTTCCTGCTACGCTACTGTAGACAGTCAATCCATTGCGCATTGGGTCTTCGCACCCATAAGACTTATACGGAATTTTAAAGACGGTTTTCATCGATTATGGACTCTGATGCAGAAGCCTATGACGGGCTGGGAAATTGACGCTAGTTCCGTTCAATCGACACCATCGCGTGGTATATATTGGTACGCGGAAGTCTTATATGAGATTGGAGATTATCTAATTCCCTCTCGTATTTACAAGTGATGCATTTTACTGAAACCGACGTAGGCCAGTGATACATTTTAAATGAAAGAATAATTATGTATGTATTTCATATTGAAGTGGTACATGATCACTATAAACAAAAACCCATATTTTTACAAATGAATTGTGATGAAATAAACTTTAACATACTTAATAACAATCAACCCAGTTTCAAAACAATACTACCAAAAATCCAACAAAAATATGTATTAGCGATAATATTTTTAAGAAATCGGTTATAAATGTTCCTTAATCTGCAAAGTATTCGTCTTAACTACAGCAATACCTTTACTGCGATTCAATATATGGTACAGTGCACATACCAACTGTATACATTTATCGCTTAACTATCTTATTGTAGTTATAGCAGCATTGTTACGCGTTTCATTGAATACTTGATAAATTAAACTGACTTGTTATTGTTCTTTAAATAATGAAAAGGCATATCGAATTGTACGTATTGTATTTTACATGTATATATAATCTATTTTGTATATTGACAATCTAATTAAGTCTGTAAATTATTATTTATGTAATATATCCACTATTTATCGTGATAAATTTATTTGATTAAAGTATTGATGCAATAAACTAACCTGATTTTATTTGTAGAATACTTGCAATAAATGTAATCTCAAACCAATTTAGGATGGCCAATCTCAAATAATTTTCCCTAATATATTATTTAACGACAGTTTCAGAGGATGTAAAAACTTTGTACAGAAAAACCAAAAGAAATTCACAGAAGCGAATGGTTTATTCCTGAGATGTTCTAACTGAGAATCAGACACAATACGCGAGTTTAAAGAAAAACCCAATAACGACTAAACAAAAACAATCCATAGTACAGAACCAAAACAATGGAAACTACCAAACAGTAACTATTTGCAGATGTCATCACCATGCAATTTTTTGGTCTTTTGTCTAATCCCATATTCCTTGGATTATCGTGACGTTCGAGTTCTGAGTTGAAGTTACATTCTTAATAATTAGATACTATAGATTACTTTTTATTCATGTCCAAACTTCGCTTCAAGTAGAATAATATAATGAATACGTTATTGAAAAGTATATTTAACATTAACACAAATATGACAATTGTTCCAAGTACTACTATTTCATTAGATACATGCAAATGTAAAAGAAAAATTTTCTAGGAATATAATCGGTGAATGAGATAACAAAATATTACTGACCTTACTAGGCTAATGTGAAAATAAACAAGGCAAATAAAATGTTATGTAACATGTACATACATAATTTGTAATAATAATGAGTACTTCCACGCACTGTAAGCATACATTGTTTCATTTTCAAAATAACCATTTGATAGGCATCCAATTTAGAATATACACATATTATTTCTCTTTTAGGTAAATTAGATATCTTAAAAAGTTTTTATTGTGTCCAAACTAGTTTATTTAGTTCATTTTCGATTTATGGAACGTGCTGCAAAGCAAACTATCAAAAAGTTGTTCCTTTAAACCAGGTATGGGCAACCTCCGGCCCACGGGCCACATGCGGCCCTCGAGTAAGGTTTGTCCGGCCCGCTACTGAATTCTTTCGTTGCATATTAGCACGGCCCGTCTAAATTTAATTCATAATGAATCATAAGGATACTACAAAAATGAATATTTTTCAAGATTACTCACAGCATAAAACTTCTACAAAAAAGGTTGCCCATGCCTGCTTTAAACTTTATTCGATATTTGTATCAATTTGGCTGCTATTACGGTAAACGTCGTGGAATGGATTTCCTGGAATTAAGCCGGCGCTACACTATGCGTCAATCAACAATGATGATTCAACAATGGTTCCAATATTGGCGTGAAAAATGGAATGTTTACTTCAAGCATTCCAGCACAAAAGTGACAGGCACAACGCTTTGTTTGCCGGCCACACCTACAACAGTTGAAGCATCCTGCGACATGATATCCAACAATACTCCCAATATTTGTGTCAATAGTTCGACGTGCGGAATAAATGTTTTTAATGCCGAAAACGACTGCTCTACGTCTAGTGAAGTTGTATTTACATATTTAAAATAATCTTTGAAACAACTCAATGAATCTTCACATACACCTTCACAAATTTGTCTTAATATAAGAAAATCCTTCTCTAAAAGACTTTCAAATTTTGATATTACGTACCATTTTTTTTCGCCTTATACGGCGCATAACTGTGTGTGAATATCATTCATAATTTGAACAGAATTCGCTAACGAAACGACATCGAAACATTTTGTAAATTTTCTATTCCCTCCGTTAGTCCGAAGTAATTGTTGTGAACAGTTTGCAATCTCTTTTAACCAGATTATATCGAAATATTTGACTGGCTTTTCTTGATAGCTGGAATTTCTGTCGGATCGAATTTTAAAACTACCTTCTTTACTTGATCAAAATCTTTGTTGTAGTAAAACGCAGCCTCCAACCATGTTCTCCAACGTGTAACAATCGGCTGTGGTGCTTCAGGTATATCAAGACACAGTTTGTGTCGTTTTGGGGACTTTGTACTAGCAATTAATGCATTCCCCAGTGGATAACTTGTAAGAATCGTTTGTGCTACAAGATTCAGAGCTCTTCTGCAAGAGATTGGCCTAAAGAAAGCATGTTTGCGATACCATCAGTTATTACATTAAAAGTCGTTTAGTTGAAGCTTCAAATTCGTTCAATGAGTTCAACACCACCTTTAAAATATCATTGGCAGTACAATTTACAATTCTTTTGGAAGCAAGTAAGATGGAGGATGACGGTTGATAGGGCTCCATTGTGCGCACTATTACATTAACTACATAATGCTTTTTACGATCTGTTGCTTCGTCCACACACAACCACAGTTTTTTATCTTTCAATTCCGATTTCATTCTTTTTTCAATATGTTCACAAGCAAATGCCACTAAATTTTGTGTCTATATCCGACTAGGTAATTTACAATCCGCATATTTATTCCAGAAGGAGACAATTGCTTTTTTGTCTAGTAAAGGGAACGATAGACTACATAAAATAAGAGTTACACATAAATCAAATTTAAATTTTTCTTGGTCTCAAATTCCACTTTTTGCAGAAGAATGCTTTCGATGTGACGTTGACAATAGCTTCTGGACCACAGATTAGAGGGATATTACAAACTAGACATTGAATTTTAGCGCCATCACAAATTTAGTGCGGCATGTTCACTATAAAGTGTTTAACTGTGTCTGCCATTGGTCGTTTTCATAACGTACCTAACTCCGACATTCTTAATTTTTTTTTCTTTCTTAAATTTAGTACTGACGCTGTGAATGCGTGAAATAGTCTACTAATCTAATAAATATCTTCTACACTGACTGTTACCGCTGTTTGTCCAGACTAATGAATATTATGACACTGTAGGCAATAAACCTACCTCAACTAAATATTTTAGCCAATCAATGTCTGTCTAAATAAAAAAACAATTCAATTAGCAAAACACAAAGGCTATACTAAACGTTTTCATTTGAAATTAAGTTTCCAATGGCAAACGGAATGCAATACAGGGTGAAGGTTGTTTCCAGTGCAATAAACCGCGCAAAAATGGGGATTTTAACGTACAAACACGGATTTAGAAAGGAACACTTGAACCGTTTGATGCCGAACATGAAAATATTGACAATACGTTCGTTATACAACGTTAATACATCCACCACGCGGCTGATCAATCTATCATGTTTCTAACGCTAAAAACGTTGGAGGTATTATGTAGCACCAGCTTGAACGAAAATAACAACTAATAGTGGATAGGGATTCACCAACAATTAATTAAACATCACGCAGATGATTACTTTTGGCATTACATTGTGATTTGATGAAAAAAGTGGATTAGGATAGAATATTATATCTATTATACATCTATTGAACATTATCTTAATCAACTAATTTCCTGCGGTGGAACTTTTAAGAACTAGTGTATTACTATATTAATAATACAAGACAATAATGGCCCCTACTTGTAAGGCTCACAGAATTGGAGACTTTCATCCGACTGTATTTATTACTTATGCAAAGGAAAAAGATGCATAGAACTAACTCGCAGATTATGAAGCATTAACAAAATGGTAATATTAAAGTCAGTTTACTCTAGTATAGTAATACTCGAATGGTTAATTACCATTAGATTTTATTACAATTCAATATATCAAAATTTACAGTTAATGTTGAGGTTATAGTTTTCAATTGTTATTCGCTTTATTTTGAGGTTCTATTTATACCTTTCCTACACCACGTCCCCCACATTTTGAGCATTTTATTACCCTGCGGGTGTTAGCCTCTTATTTGAACTCCAGCCAGAGACGTTTAATGGGAGAAACAAATATAACTAGAAATGAAATTAATAATTATTATAAAACGCATATATTAATGGATAGAAAAGCATTGTAAACATTCAGACACATACATACAACTTTTAGATTACAAGAATTCATAAAAGAATTACTGGAAATAACCAAGGATACGTCGACATTCAATACAGGTTTCTATAACAGCGATATACCTGGATGAACTTGACTTGGGGAGAGTTGAAGTTTTCGTTTCGTGGACAACGAAAAACAAAGCAGTGTGGTTTCCAAAAATAAATAAAAAGTTTGTTTGGTTAACGACGAAGAAAAATTTACAAGATAGATAAGTCAGCAAATAAGTCTATGAATATATTTCGAAAAAAGGGTTTTAAGAAGAAGTACCAGTGAATAAAAAACCTCACCACACCGGAGAAGAAAGGATTTAAGAAAAGAAAGAAGGAATTTAAGAGACGAGACATAGGAAGAATCATCACCGAATAAAAGAAATTACACTCACACACACACACAACACTAGGTAATTATCTTGATTTTATGTTAAATATTTCTCAAAATTTATAAATATAATTTGTTATAATTTATGTTTTTATATCATTAATTAAGAGCTAGGCCGGTGCAATTTTGTTTAAGAAATTAACTAAATTCTCAGCACATTACTAAATTAGGTTATAGTGATTCCTCACTCAAAGATAAACAACGTTCAAACCATTTAATTTAAGTTGATAACGACCTAATCGTAACCATTGATCCAGACCATAGCACAATCCGTTAGATTCGAATGAAGCCCGATATATCACATGCATCCATTGGAAATTCCAAGTTTGCTAGCTAAACAAATTCGATTTATCTAGGTATACAAATGCACTTAACACTTCGTATTAACATTGGCGATTTGCTTATGAACAGTAACAAAAATAATCTACAGTTAAAGAGCCTGATAATAAAAATGGGTTACCTACAACGGGCAATTCAAACTTGCACATCCCAGCTAAAAGAAATCATACAGTGGCAAACGAAAATGCATTTTAAAGCTGAAGACTACTACAAATTGGATGCCATTTTTAGAAACATAAAAGAAAACTGCCGTTCCTCCTCCATTTTTTACCATTTAACCTAAAGTTACTCCAACCTGTACCTGTTGTCTAGTACCTGAGGTACTAGACAATTTCTACTGAGGGATCGTTCTCAGCATCAAAAAATCTACAACATTCACCGCCTGTCCTTTCTATAACTAACAAGATCTCAAATGCGACAGGCTTGTGTTATCACTACGGTTAGGATGTGTTAACATATCCGCTATATGAGATTTTTCAATAAAGTTATGAGGCCAATTTTCTTCCACTTGTTTTATTCCGATAACAGTACAATTCAACATTGTTCCCTTCAAAGTAACTGCCTTAGGAAGCCACATAGCACTAGAGATGGTTATTCCACTCCTCATAGCAGTGCTGGAACTCGGATATTGGAATAGCCTTAAGCTAGTCGGTTACAACTCTATGAATCTTGTCCAGTGTCCCAAAACGACGTGTCTTGAGGTGTTGCTTTAAGCAACACGAGGAAGAGAAAAAGTCACAATGACTCAAGTTGCGCTGATAAAGAAACTGAGGAGTCACAGGAGTATTCTTACAGGCCAAAAAGCAGTTTACTGAATTTGTAGTGTGACAAGACGGATTGTTGTAATGCAACAGCCAGTTCTTTTTGATGTTTCGTCTCAGACGCATTAGCTTTTTCGATGCCTTTCAAGAACCTTTTGGTAATAGTATTGATTAAGCCTGCCTGCAGGCCTGCAGGCACAAACTCACTAATTGTCAGAACGTACACGAAAAACCTGCTTCACTCAAACAATCGCTACGGACAAACAATGTAACTCTAGCGAATTCCAACTCACACTGATAGCGTATCATGTTTACCTGCCTCCTCCAAGTACCGCGTAATCAGTGTTGCCCGATCGAACACTACGCAAATACGCTTTTATTTTTTAAATCCACAATTACGTATCTCATGTATCAAATCAATATATCTCTTCACTTCTCCCCTCCCATTCCTCATTGGTCGAGTGATTTTTCGAGTTTCATCGGTATTTGTTTCTTACATCCAAGGAAGATATGTCTTCTTAGCTTCACGTTTATCATACTAATGAACGGAACTAGTCAACGATTAAGCTCCTGCGCTGATTAAGTATAAGCTCCCCGCTCCTCTGCATATTACAAAATCGTTTTATAATTTCCTTAGATTTATCACATCGGCTTTCGTTTTCGAAAATAGTTTTCTAGTAAATTTTGATTCTAATTTGTTAGATAAACACGTGTTTGTAAATAGGCATAGACAATAGACAATGCAGCATAACTATGGTACCGCATTGCTTCAGTTTTTTTTAACCTTCCTATACTCACGTCAAAAATGAAACACGTATACTATACTATATAAATCGGTCTCACAGACCGTATGCGTGAGTATAGGAAGGTTAAACGAAAATTATCTTTACCGCGTAATTAATACAGGCAGAGTTTTACTAAGGGTGTTAACATTAATGATGATGAAATAAATCATCACAATTAGGGGAGACAACGCAATTTAAAGCTGAAACAAGAGAATTGGGGTTTCCCTAATCTTTAATCAAAGAGAACGAAATTTTAAGATGAAATACGGATTTTCTTAAAAGTAATCTGTACATATCGTCCGTCAAATCGTACTTGATGTTATAATTTGGTTCTACTAAGAAAATATTTTCGAAAGTAGTTTTCCAATTTCACCAACTTCATCTTTTCAATTTCACTTACAAGGACATGTGTATTGATTAATTGAGTTCGCGTGACACGCAGAAAATGGATTTTCCAGTTGTTGAACATAATATTTTATTTTTATCCTCGCACATATTTAAATATTTATTTTGCACTCTAATATTCGTATACCACATTCGTTAGCAAAATTCTTCTTTCAAATACATGTGTTACCTTCAAATAAAACCTTCATTTGAAGTTTTAATAACTTCATACGAATCCATCCGTAGTTTTTTAGAATATCTTGAAACCATAATAATAGTAATAATATTTATTAATCGAAGAATACTCAAAAACAATTTAAGTAAATTGCAGCATCTTATCCTTGGTTTGTATATGGATATACAGTTTTGGCCGCAAACATTCGCCAGCTAACAAGAAAACCAATCGTATTATTTCCATTAAATATCTATAAAAACAGATCTAAAGGATTCAAACCAAAGATAAATCAAGGGTATTATGAATAATCCGTCAGATTGTTCCATGAGGGTTTCAATGACTGTCGCATAAAAATTCTTAGGTGTTTCTTCCCTGTTATGCAATTGTGACATAATGCTTTGAGTTCATGAATTTAGCGTGACTGACATAGTCCTACTATTATCCGATATTCTGGGTGATTAACTTTATCAAGGGCAAAGAGAATGATCAAATATACACGCAATAGAGTACGTATCAGGAGGGTAGACATTATTCATCAACGAAGGAAAAATAAAAACAATTACCCAAAATAATATGTTAGGAAAGAATAAGGTTACAATATTAAAAGGCATCATCAAAAGGGCCGCATTTTCACGGGATCATGAGGTATCAACACCAGTATGCACAGTAAAAACATTTCGGATATGTAAGTTTGTAGAGTTATAAGCACAACACACACTGACTGCAATATAAGAAGGGAATATGAAGATTGATCTGTCGAGAGCTGAACGAAGATGTAATCGGATGAATCTAATATAGACAAACATTTTTCAGTAATTATAACCACCGCTATAGTCTATAGTAGCTACAGTTCAAAAGCTTCGAATAAAGGAAACTATGAAACTAACCATCACCTACTGTGTTGCTCAGTATGAAATATTGGTGCTATATAGTAATAGAAAGTCACGCAATATTAGGAATGACAATTTCACATGCGTAGGATCGAGGAAACTAATCTCGGTCAAGATCCTCGAAATGCTTTTGAAATCAGCACCCCCACTAGTCACTATTTGCTATTGTGATTACAATACAATAGGTACAAATACAACTAATAACAGCTTCATTAAACCTTCGGAGATAAGTTAATGAAACTAACAAGAGCCTACACAAACAAACACCGTCGCTCAGAAAAAGCAGGAACAGAAAATAAGTGAATTTAGGGCCCTATAGCAGCTTCGTACTACCTGCTAAACAAATACATCTCTATATCTAAAGATACAAAGAGAACACCGATTATAACTACAACAAACAGTCAGACTAAAACGGAAAAAAGCACTTAAGAAATAGAAGTAATATCAATGCTGACTTATGAACCAAAAACGTGATCACTACCTGGAAAACTTGAGAAGGTAGAACTAGCTTGTAAAATAAAATGTTTCAGAAGAATTAGCAGAGAAACAAAAATAAATTTATAATTGCACAAATTAAAAGAAACAAAAACTAGAAAGCAGAAGAGGAGTAAAAAACAACAGAAATAGTTTAGGCACGTACATAAGACCTCCGCTAAGACATATCTTTATATAAAGCTATCCCTCTTTGAAGAAGCGGTGCAGATAGGTTTAGGATTATGAGAAAAATTGTCATTGAAAGTTAATTGAAGCTGTTTGAACTTCTTTCAATCTATTCGTTAGGTTGAATTTCATTTTCGGATAAAATACCGCCGAGGGAAGCAGAACAGTCGCACTCATCTCCAGGCATCCAAAAGTTCAACTCCCTTAGCATGCCTTTAATATCATTTAAACAATTTCATTTAGAAACATGTCAGCTAAGTATGCAAGCTTTTGCAGCGAAAAATATCAAGTACACAAAAGGACAAATGAAACGGATGGTTAAGAAAAATGCTTGAACTTCAGATTTCAATTCAAACAAGCAGTTCAAAGGTTTGCCACGACCAAGCTATCTAACCTCTGTATGAAGTAATGCAGAAACGTGCAGGTTTTTACAGTCCTTACAAAGCGCCTGGAATAGACGAGAGTTTGTAGCACGCAATTAACCTTCCTATACTGACGCATACGGTCTGTGAGACCGATTTATATAGTATAGTATACGTCTTTCATTTTGACGTGAGTATAGGAAGGTTAAAAAATATTTACAATTTTTACAGCATAAGTTAAAACACTGGCCAACACTACAGGAATACGTGCAAGTGCTTATCTGTGAATACAGCAATGAACCCATTCAATGTTCTCCTTGATCTTCTTTACTCGTACCACAAGACTAGAAAATTTTGCAGTCATTGAGTTTGAACCATCTCTGGGCACACTCAAGCAAAGAGATTTTATTAGAATGAATTTTATTATTACTAATATTATAATTATTAACTTTCCGCGACAATAGTTGGTAAGAAAACCACGTCCACCCGCTTTTCCATTTTTTCTTTCGCGCATAGTTCAATCAAATTTTCTGCCACTGTGTGCGTTTGTTCGGATCTTGCAATTCTGTAACTTATTCTACTGATGCTTCAAGAGCTCTTTTACTATCGGATTCTGAAACTGACAAGAAAGAAAAGACACTATAGTTTTATTATCTGCTAATTTTTTAAAGTATGTTTTGTTTTAATGTGTCTACCAAGAAGTGATGGTATCAAACTGCTATTAGCCACAAGTAATTATAAATTATGCAAAACGGTTTAGGTTGTGATTCATCTCCGATAAAATAAAATCCAATTCGTAAATAGTCGCTGTCATATTTTGTTTCTTTTCCTTGCTTTCAGTCTGATGAGACCGGAGCTCACAATCTCTTTGAATTTAAAATTTTTTTTTGGTTGAGCATCGCTATTCTATATTGATCCCATAGCAGGGGCTGAAACAGAAGAAGAAGTAATCAATTGCTCGTTCAGCCTTTTGTTGAGAAAACTGCCTGGTTTTAACCATCGATCAATGATAAAATTACAGAATAATAATTTTTCGCTTTCACGTTCGACGTGCGCACGTTTAAGGATAAATGTCTTTACAGTAATTCACTTACTCGCACTACTAATTTATCTTACTAAAATCACTCGTAATTCTTAACCGGATCGTACGATTCAATTTGATTCTATTCTCCATTGTGTTCTCGTCGGTTTTATATCGGCAGACGTTATTCTCATTTTTTCGACTGTTGAATTCGAAGTTTCCGGAACGCACGAGAATGCACTCGTGTAGCCATCGGCGTAGCGTCTCATCGAGTTAGATTGTTGCCTCTTGCAACTGGACAATTTTACGGAATCTTCCGTTGCAACGTGCAGGTAATATTCATCAACATTTAATTGTTTTGTTACCCAAATTAATAATGCAATGAGTATATTTATCTACAGATTTTCTTAGATGTGGGCTGGGGTAATAGAGAGGGTGTCTTACACCCTGCTTTAATTCCCTTGCGCCAAAAGAGTAGACAATACAATTCATAAAAACTAGAAAGGAAAGTTGGACAGACATTGAAAGGAAACCACGATAAAATTAAGAAAATGCAGAGACAAGTGAGAAAATAATTAGCAAACTAACAATAAAAAGAATAACTAAATTACAAAAATAAAGAACGTAGGCTGGTGCTACACTATTGAGAACACGTCAAAGTCATGTTTTCCGACAAAAGAAAAGAAAAAGACGCACATATGTCATAGCAAGATTATTATGCAAAATCATATATCAATCCTGTTTGCTCGTATAGGAACGCCATAACAACTACGTTTCTGGCGGAGAGACGGCAAATTCAATCATAGTTTTCGATATAGAACACTGAAATTCTAAAGTATTTTCTAATTCGAAGAATGCAGTAATAAATAATAAATTTTGTGGGTTTCTGATTCTTAAATTTATTTAAACAGTACATATTTCAAAAAAGACACAATTTTCAACAGGTATGCTTGTGGACGTTTTGTAAATATTAATTAACTTGCTACTAAACCAAACATTGCCGCATTTCATAGTGATTCTAAAACGTTAAGTACTACCATTGGATTCCTCATTTTGGAGAGGCCACTCAAGCACATCTACGATACCTGAATAACAGATTGGATCCAGCAATATTCTATTGAAAACCTAACACCCTTGTTTATTGAAAATTGTTACAAAAAGGTAGAATTGTTGTTCAAGAAGCAAAGACTTCCATATCTAACAATTAAATCTGAAGAAAAAGAAAATCGTTCTAATGAATATACATCTAATGCAAAGAAAATGTTCATCCAGTAGTCATTCTCGCCAATAGTAGTCTTTTCAATCAGACATAATAATTATAAAGAAAAGAAGATTGCTTATTTCTAAAACAATGGCCACAACATAATTGGGTGTCTTTCATACACAAACAAATTATAGATACTGCGCTCATTAGTTTTAAATTTTATGGCTGAAGATTATTGATCATAAACTGTTAAGTTATAGGTGTTAATAGATGCAATTCATTTAACCGCGAATAATGCCAATTTATTACGTAACACGTCGCTTTACTCATCTTAGTGGATATTAATTGATGTTTGTCGATATTTACCTTTGCGTTATGTAACTTTTACTGTCGTAAAATGTTCCTTATATTATAACTTACACTGCCAACATACACATATTTTATAGAAAAGTAACAGCTAAAACAAAACAATCACATTAATCTTATTTACTATAGAAAATAACATTAAAGGAAAACTAATTGTACGAAGGAAAAAATATTGATAAATAACAATGTAACATTTGTATTGGTTTGAGTATTGATTTTTAAATATATACCTATATATCTGCGTCCATATTCGAAATGGCCAACCTATACTAATTTCTGATAGTTACTACAATTGTGGTCTAGGAAACAAGCCTATATCAATGTAATTTTTCTTGTGGTTGCTGAAACAGTGGAAAGACAAGCATCTTCGTTACCATATTGGATTTACTACTTCCGCAAAGAAAAACATCGTGAGGTCATTAAAGATTATGTGCTGTGCATGGCAATGAAGAAAAAAACTACGTGAAAATTGCTTCGCTAAATCACTAGAGGATGGCAGTAGCGTAGCGGCAGGGGCGGGAGGAGGAGTAAGGACAGTACCGCGAGAGAGTTGAAAGCGACAGTACGTTGCACGCTGCATGCTAAATAAGTACGCGAAGATGGGACATCGAAAGTTCGTTCCCTTGGTGGTTTAGAATATACAAGTCCGCATATTTATTGCACAAGGCGGAATAGCGAATTACTAAGTCGCGATAGGTTTCAAGAGTAAGCGTCATGTTTACGATTTAAGTAACAGTATTCCATACTAGAAATTTATATATGATTTTAGTTTTAAGTGTGTGCAACATCCGACAACATCTAGTATCTAATAAACACTTTCGTCTATTTTGGGGTAAGTACGTTCTCTCACGGAAGTTACCAACATCTATACAATTACGATACAATTTGCCATATGTTCAAGGTACAGTAGAAGAATGTATAAAAGGTGAGTTGAGAAATAAGAAAATCTGCCTATGTGTGGATGAAACAACTGATGCTCAGAAACACAGAGTCATTCATATTGTAGCGCGTCCTTTAAAACGTGATGGTCCACCAGCTTCATTGTTGTTATCCAATAATAAGATTCAGAAAACTAATGCAGAAACCGTTGTAAAGATAATAAAGAATTCGTTAAGGGAATTTTCTATCACAGCAACCCAATGTTCGTTACTTAAAGTTGGTAGGATGACTAAAATATAGTTTCCGACTCTTCTTCACATAACATGCCCCATACGCATGTCATCTCGTAGCAGAAACCATTCGAAACAAGTGCCCGATGGTGAATAAGTTAATAGCATCTACCAAAAAGTGTTCATAAAATCTCTCAAACACATCGGTGCATTCAAACAATTGTGTCCGAAATTGCCAGCACCATCTCAGCCTGTAATAACGCGATGGAGAACGTGACTCCAGGCAGTATCTTACTACCAGAAATATTTTTCACAAGTGAAAAATGCCATTTTGAAAATTGATTCAAATGATTCTGTAGCAGTTCGAGATAGTCAGCAACTTTTTTCCAATTTAGACGTTCAACAACAAATAGATGAAATATCCATAAACTATTCTGAAATTGCACAAGCTCTTGAGCAATTGTAAAACAGTCACTTATCTACACGAGACGCATTAAATTGCATAAACAATTTACAAGCCGCTCTAGAAAACTTGACGAACACTACAAGAGTCGATGTTGCTCAAAAAATTTGTGCAATTTTAACGAAAAATCCCGTACTTCACTGGATGTCGAACGATCATTTTCGAAGTATACGACAACGTATTCACAACACCGTCGACGGCAGAATGAATCGAAAATGGAAGCGTTGCTGATGTTGCAATTCTACACAGGGCGGTTGTCTACTGCCACCAAGACCACAACAAAAGGTAACAATATTATTTTTCACTAAAACTTACGTACCTACTTTTATGAGGTGGCCACTGCCGGTACCACCTTTTTAATAAACTCTAGTTATTACTCAAAGATTGATAGGTACAGGCCGGTCCAACCAAGTTAAAGCAACAAACAATTCCAAGCAACACAGCACAACATATGTGATTATAGAAAACAATGTATCACACATATCAATTGGAAACTTTTCAAAACAACTACATATGTAAAAAGATCGGTCTTTCGTTTTGAGATAATTGCTGGCCATATTTAAAATTTCATTTTGAGATGACGTCTGACACTAATTCTAAGAGTAAGCGAATCACTCGAACACCAAGTAGTCAGTTGATGTACTAGTAAGGAATCGTTAAACGGGCAAGAGGTGGAGATGGATTTGTCACAAATGCTTGAAAGGAAAGATTGTGACAACGTCTCTGTTGTCAGAAAATGTAGGTGTGGAAATTTCAAGAACTTTAACGAAAGTTAAGAAAAAGCAAAGTGTTTATGATTCGTAAGTTCGTGACAATACCGCGTTAGCAACTGCGATTTATTTATAAACCGTAGAAAAATGATCCATTATTGATACAAAAAAATCGAAGAAATCGGGTTACAAACCAAATGAATCAGCTTGGACATTGTTAAAATAATAGGAATAATTAGAAAATAATAAACAACACCCAAAGCTAATATTCATATAAAGAAGATAGTGTTATCAGTTCGGGGGCACTTTGAAATTTTACAACACAAACCCATCAATGTGGTATTTTTAAGAAATAAACAAAGTGAACCATGCAATTGAAGCAAAACGATTAGCTTAGAATTCATTGAACCGTAAAGGTATTATGTTCTACCGTGACAATATAAAGTCACATATTCTGCTTGGCAAAAAAATGGATGGTTGGTCAAAATGTTTTCCCGTTCATAAAATGCTGGCTTTACTCCATAAGATTACTGTTTACAACACTTCTGGTATGGTAAAGATTTCAGTAGTGTTAAATCATACTTTGTTCAGGTTTTTGTCGATTAAAAGCAGAATTTTTTTAAATTAGAATTATAGTGTTGCCTGGAAGAAGAAGATAATTGATGAAATTGGACAATGCATTATTGAATAAAGTTATTTTGTCCATGGGAAAGTGGTCTTCCATTTCGTTAA
Organism: Chrysina gloriosa; assembly: GCA_038088585.1. Taxonomy (NCBI): domain Eukaryota; kingdom Metazoa; phylum Arthropoda; class Insecta; order Coleoptera; family Scarabaeidae; genus Chrysina; species Chrysina gloriosa. Next base: position 8,338,909 of record CM076093.1, read on the forward strand.
AAATATCCGAAATTGCTCTCTTTTCTGGTACTAAATTGAGAAAATTGGTTAATTTTGTTAGAAGGACGACTCGTAAGGTAAGTTCCGTTTCCGCCTACTGAGCAGAGGAATGGCGATATTGTCGGGATCGCAGCGTTGCGGTGTAATGCATTTCAATGTGAGTATGGCAATGCCAGTGAAAAAATCGTTATTTTGTTCATTTAAAATAGTTGCTGTAATTGAAAATCACGTCGACAAAGAATAATAAAGGCTGCTGGAATTCATTGTGAATTTTGTTCTGTTTATCGTGAAAATATCGTAAGTGACAGTGTGGTTAGAAGATGATGCCGTATGTTTCTAGAAGCACGAACTAATGTACATGATGAAGAACGGAGTGGAAGGCCAACTGTTGTGACGGACGAACTTTTGCGTAATGTCGAAGAGAGAATTCGTAAAAATCGAAGATTCACAATAACAGAACTGAGTGCGTTTTTCCCTCAAATTTCACATAGTTTCGCACGTCTATGTGTTACAGCCTGGCTTAATTCACAGGCTGTAGAGTTCTGTGAAGAGGACATCAAAAACTGGTTCATCGCTATGACAAAAGTCTCAATCTTAATGTCAACTACATAGAAAAGGCTAGGAGGAGTATCTTACTTCACAAATCACCCTTGTACATAAATAAATATACTAAAACAAATTGAAAATCTATTAAGATTAACTTTGCTTTTCGAGACAGATATTGGACACAAAACTAAATTACACAAAAACCATAATATACTTGGGATTTCTGAAATCGTGTTCACCGACATACATATACACATACAAAAATCTTTTCGTGCCAGTTATTATAGAGTATCTCTACTTGTTTCTGGTTAAATATCTACTTTACGTTTATGTTACCGATTTTAGGATAATAACTGTAATTTTGTCGTAACATTGTATAATTTCGAGCACTTCAAAACGTGTTTATGGTAAAAAGCAGTCGTTTCCCAGTTAACGTTTTTTGGTAGTTAAAAGCATCGATTCCATTTTACTTACCAGATTAAACGAAAGCAAAACGAATAGTGTTTCCTTTAAAAATATTTATGCGCAATTTATGTACAGAATATTACATACAAAACCACTGCCACAAACGCGTATTTATTTGCAACACTGTATTCAAAAGATCCATGAATGCAATATATCGATCTTCACAATTTACAAAATGAATAATGTTACCTTACATAAAAAGTAAAACTTACACTATTACAAAATTAACCCTATTGGATAAAGCAACATATGCCCCTGGAATATTCTTGTTAAGAAGAAAAAGCCCAATCCCGAACCTATGGGTAACAATTGTGCCGAAAGGAGACCACATGATTGATTTATTTCCGCAAAGTATTAAAGCGCAGAATTCCTGTTTCTTTCTTTGAACGATTTAGATATATGTACACTTCTTTTTTCTGGTCAACAAATCAATGGTTGGCAAAGTTCAAAGTCATGTTAGACAAACAGACCACCCCTAGGAGGGCCGATAACAACTGATCTACCGGGTGAGCTCGTAGTAGTCCGATTTAGGCGGTACCTTTTTTAGAATTCGAAAGTTAATGTATTCTTATTCCAAATGACATATTTAGAAAGCATTTAATTATATCAGAATTGCATCCAACTATTTGCGTTTAATTAAGTTAAACTGTGTAAAGTGTTTAATTAAACTATAAATCGGCGATAGAGATAATGAAGAAACGTTTTCGTGTAATGAGCAGTTCATCTTTTATTGGATTTGTTTGGAGTCACAGAAAGTGAGGAAGTTTGAAATTATTTGAACAGAGCAGGAATTTAAATGAAAGCTTTCCTTTTCTAAAACGAACGTAGTGAGCGTCGACATACGAATTTACACTTGCTACTCATATGCATATTTAAGGAAAGTAACACTACGATCTAGCTAAAATCATTTATAACATTATTTAGATGAATAGTTAAATGCTAAGTAGAGGTCAATAGTCGTTTCAAAGAAGTCACGGCAATAATATCATATATTGTTATAATCATCAATTCATTCCTCGGAAATATAAGCTTAAAATAATTAATTATGGAAGATTATTATGTAACAAGTAGGCTTAACGACTTAATTGCAAACTTTAAATAACCTATGTTAACCTCCCAGCTATCAATTCACTCTCGCAATTTATTAGTGTTATTAAACACTCCTGGATAAAATCAAAAATATCCTTGAATAATTTATACTTAAGTACACACATACATACATAGTTACACACATATGTACATATATGTAAAATTTACTTGAACTGTTAGCACTTTGTTAGTGTAGCATTATATCTATGTATGTGAATATATTTTGTTATGTAAATGTATAATACACTCTCAGAAGTTATATAAAAAGAGCTATAGGAGACAAAATACACCTACCTTCTTACAGAACTTTAAAAAAGAAGAAGAATGTGCACATATAAACTATTAGGAAATGTTTGGCACTGTCGTCGTATTGAAGTTATAAAAAACTAATCCATCAATTATAACATTTTTGCAAGCTATAGTAATAAAGAAAGAACAATACGAAATGTGATGATAGTGCATAGACTGCTGCACAAACTGGAACCGAGTATGCTCAGTGTTAGAGCATCGTAAGTTTTATCCTCATAAAACTTAAGCAAACTAACAGCGACTGTTGGACACCATTTAGTACCGTGTTTATACAAGACTGAAATCAATAGCTTTCGAAAAAGATGAAAGTGAGCCGCGAACAATTTCGTGCAATGATGATGAATTTGACGTTCTCTCCAGAGTTTGGTAACCGAACACCTTTCAGAATCCAAGTATGGGCGTAGTAGTCTCAATTACAAATTTGGTGACGATTGTTGCTTCAAAAAACATCAATGATGCTTTATAAAATTATAGAAGAATTTAATGGTCGCACTTCAAATTTTTCTTTTTGTTTATAACATTGTTACAAGTGATGGTACTTTTGTTATTCTTATGAGCCCGAAACGACGCTACAGTGGCATGTTTGGGTATTCCGGAATAAATCGAATCCGAATAAAAGCAACTGTTCAGGAAGTGTTTAAAACAAATGATGACTACTTTCTCCGATGTTACCGGTTATCGTCCATTTGTCCATATTAGTCTGCCATATCCCTAATTATTATAAACGTTCGTTTGTTCAGGAAAATGTATTGGAGTTTTATTCCATGATACCATAAGTGGTTAACAATCTTTTTGATTCCCTGTGCGTTACGATGTTTTCGGGAAATGAAATATTGACATACAAGGAATGCTTTCATTCCGCTGGGTCTCCCTTATTTGACATTTTAATGTAAATATGTTTAATACTCTAGAATTTCACAAATTTATTATTAAACTGCGTAAGTTGACAGTATTACTTTGTATACCGCCAACAATGTTTTGAGGGAACCAATCGAGTATTTGGTAACAAATCGTATTGATTAGCTACCATAAAGCCGTAGTACAAAGAATTTCAACATGGTGGACTTTCATTAAACAACAGCTTTTACGCTCCGAAACCAAAACGGCCATTACCGAAAAAATATTGGTTTTATCCGGAACATGATTGAAGAGAACCGACATATTACTTTAAGGAGTGTTTAAACAAACCCAAGCAATTAATATTGGTTTACACAAGACAAGATAGAAGTATGGGCACCACATTTTTTTAAATTACTGGATACATTTCTACTGTGGTACTAGAGGATCAATGCATTACTAAACTGAATGGCTCACTACATTTTCTTTTCCTCAAGTTCTCCAAAATAGTCGCAAAAGCGCCCAAAAGATAGGATCATCTTGCATTTTGATAACGCTCGAACCCACGTTGTTGCTGGAGCGATTGACTATTTGAATGCCCCAAATTTTTGGTTATTCCCCATATAATGAAGATCTGGTGGATTTCCACGTGTAAAGGATAACGCGGTTTATCTTTTACATTAGCCGAACAAGCAGTGAACGAACACACTTAGGAATGAAATAAACAAAGATTGGAAAAAATGTTTTTGGAGATTAGTACAATATACATTGAAAAAATATAAATAAATATGTTTTGTCAATATATTACATATTACTGTACTAGGGCCAGGGAAAAGAGACTGTTAAACTCTGTCTAAATTCTTCCGCAACCTATTTTTCTTTAGGAGCAAAATTGGACGGAAACAACAGCATACACACCGCTATTACTACATAAATACTCGATAAGATTTTATGGATGCAAAAATCATTTATACATTCCAGCATAAATCTCTTTCCAACCCTGGAATAGAGGACACAACACAATTAGCTCAATTACATGAAGTCGAAAACATAAAATTTATACTATACACGAAATTAAAATTCACTGGCAACCATAAGCAACTAGAAATAGCCTTCTCGCACTGGCTTTTATAACTTGCATACTTAACAGTCGATTTCACCTTTATTTGATTATTATTAGGTTTTACATCACACATGGTTTCATAATCCCTGCTTCCATAATTAAAAATAGAGCAGAGTAACAACCTGCCGTCGAAGTGTTTATAACTGAATTATTCGAGTCCAAACTCATTGTAGCTCCCATTAACACAATAATGTTTATACCTCGAAAATTTGTAAATACAAAGACTATACAAAGTGTAAATTATCGTAAATGATTAGATAAATGTACGTAGGATAACCTTCCGAGACTTACACAATGCTATACTGACAGAAGAAAATATTTATCGACGGTATCGTTTATTTAATGGTTACGAAAGTTGATGTTGGTCAATATATTTAAATCACATTATTCACTTAACTATCGTGCAATGTGATTCATAGAAGAAAGTGCAAACTGCACACAACGAAGTTGAATAATTTATTTGAAAATTTAATTGTGTATATCTAAGAAGACTTAATTGGAGGCTTGACGATTGAACGCAGTGGCGTTTTGCAATCAGCGAATTAATCATTTATGTGAACTTTAATAGTCGAACAATTAATAGCACCTAATAAATATGGCTCTTCTTATATATTACATCTTAATAAAATAAAATCTGGATGAGTTTCTATACAACCACCTAATTAAATTAGGTGCGTTAATGATCAGCTATCAAGTAACTGTGCAAAAACTGAAATAAGCGCAATTTGCAGGAGCCAATAATCCATGAGGAGAATTAAGCTTTGTCAATCACAGACCGCAACTGCAGATTAATTAGTTTCCTCCTTATTGGGGCTCGCCAGTACTATACTGACGAGTCCCAATAAGAACAATTCTGGACAAATCCATTTCTACGAGTTATCGACAGATCTGGAGAATTATCGTTTGTTAATTGCAGACCGATATAGTGTACTGACGAGTCCTAACAAGAACAAAACTAATTAGTCTGCAGTTGTGGTCTGTGATTGACAACCCTTAATTCTCCTCCCGGATTATTGGCATATACAAATTGTACTGACGTTGTAAGCTTTCGCACAGTAACATGATAGCTGCCCATTAGCGCACCTAATTTAATTAAATCGTTATATAGAAAGCCCGCCAGATTTTATTTTATTAAGATTTTTTATCTTAAAAATAGTTTACTATCACCTCTTAGTTGATGGGAGTAAGGGTTGCTTCTTATCTTCATTTACAAAATATTAAGGCTTAGCGTTTGATTTGTAGTGTCCTGTATGCGACTATTCATGTCTGAAACACTCAAAAATATCCCCCTTTGCTAAAATTGACAAGATAAGCTCATTACAGGTTGCATAATACATGCATAGATATACAACATGTATTGCATTATTTTTAATATTACTCTCTCATGGAATAATATTTGTACGAATCACACTTAATTTAAAACAAACTTCCTGCGCCAGAATTTACATGTTTCATTTTGCTTTCTCTCGTTGTTGTGGCGGCCATTTGTTAAGAATACAACTTCAAATAATCATTTTAGGCTGGGACAAATGTATTTATCTTCTTCAGAAATTATTTTTGTTATTTATAATTTATACATATATATAGGAAAAAGATTACATATCCTCTATATCAAGAAATCTTAGTCATTATTTATTTTGTTGATAGTTCCCAAATAAAAAACAAATGTTTGTTTATACATTTATCTAGTTATATTTTCACTGAAGAAGGTGTTCCGAGAACGTTTGTAAACGTTCTGAAAAGATAACTATCATTTGAACCAGTCTTGTTCAATTGACCTAATTGTGGTAGAGAACTATCATATGAGATAAGTATAAAAAGGCCACGAAAAAGAAAAATATATATACATTTAATTTATTGTTTCTAGCCACAAAAATGGAAACTGTCATGGAACCAAATGCGGAGAGCCCTATTCTAAAACACAATGAACTTCAGAAATTATACAAAAATTCAGAAATTTAGGTCAATTCCAAGTACATATGTAGAATCTTTTGTAACCATAGGTGCATATATTAAAACTTGTAGTAATACAATCAAATATGTCAAATTTTAAAAATATTTGTGATATGTGGTTGACATTAATCTTAACTTCTGGATTTTTGTACAATTTCTGTAGGAGACAAATATATTTGTCGAAACAAATTTATGTCCTTAACAAATAGCCGCTACAACCACAGAAACAAAATTTAAAAAATCAACTTCGAGATTAATTAGATCTCTCGAATAAAAAAAAACATAAATTCTATGTTCAAAAGACTCAAGATCGTAAAATGTTAAATTTGCAGAGGTTTCTATTTGCCTTTATATCCCTCTCCTAAAGCAGCAAACATAGTGGCTTGCTACTCGCAATTTTTACTTCGCTCTGCTACGTTCTAATGCGTGCATGCAAATTAAAGCAATCAAGTGTCGGATGTGTTTGAATACTAATTATGCAAACGCTGGAATACAAACACGTGGATAATTTTCAGATGGAACTGCGGGCGATCTCACGTCCAATGTTGATGTTATTAATTCTGACAATGTGCATTACAAGAAATAGTATTCATGAGGTAAACGAATTAGCAAATTTTATAATTTGATGCTTGCTATTTGCTGCAGACTAAAACAATTGGTTTCTTGTACTATAACATTTGAGCATATATAATACAATATATTTGAGTTGACTGCAGAATCCTTCGTATATTTAGTTAAGTAAACCTTAAAATAAGTTGCTAACCAAATCAACCTTTGCGGAAGTAATTTAATGAAATTGGGTGACTTAAATGTTCTAAATCTATGTCACATGCATACGTACTGGTAAACTTCGACAACTGTTTCATGCAAATCAACAACAAAATAATGAGAGTTACCGATTGCGTAATTAAAGTAATGCGCAATTAGTACACTATGGCCGAATTTCGTAATTGAACTCTCATATGTACGAACATCTAACACCCGGGCTTATATAGAGCTTCTATAGAAATGAAAACTACTTCACACAGTCGCACTGATGAGCGGTATGAACGCGAAACGCGCGTCTGCGAATAGTGAAAGTAGTTTTCTAATTAAGCACAAAGTAATTATCCTTCGTGGATGAATTTCTATTTTCAATGAACTATCTAAATTTCTACTAATGAAATGAACAAATTTTAAGTAGATTAACGATTCAATTAAAAATTCAGAAACAAATCGCAAGATTCATCCCTCAAATGCTTAAGTAAAGTAGTTCTTATCCTTACTACTCCTCCAAGTCGAACACTCTCGAATACACAATTCGTTAGTTAAATTGTCGTCTTTAATGCAAAGGATCAATAAGGAAAAAGTGTGTATCTTGAACTATTTGAAAATTCTTAAAGGGACGCCGTTTAACTTAATTGGCAAAACACCTATTTCAAAGTATCTAGATTGGTGTAGGAAGGATAAAAAAGATTTTATTTATAGTTGATTCTAATTCACATCCCACTCTTACTTTTCTTAGTTCAAAAATACTTAAGACGATGGGTTTTGCATCACAAAGTAAACATTCACTAGACGACTTGCATTGGGGGTTCAAGAAAAAAAACAGTGGTATTGCACATTCTTTAAAAATGTAATAAAAAATGATTTAAAGCAATTTATAAACCGTTTTGGTCATGTTCCATTTCTTTTCCGGAAGTCTTTATTCGAAAATAAATGGCGTAGAAAATCGACTTGAAAAGGGTTTATTTGGCTGTTTCTATGGAAACATTTTCATTAAAACTCGCATTATAGAATACATTAATTATTGGGGGAATATGAATTGACAATTAATTTATCATAACTTCTCACATGCACAGTTCGAGTATTTTTGTTAGGCAATGCGGGGACTAAAGCTTTTATTTAGTCGTATTAAATATGTGCAAAAGCATAATTAAATTTGATATTTAGCGATAGTCACTTTAATAGGTTGAAATATGTATGTACATGCACTTGCAAACCTTTGGCATAACAAATAAAACAATTTTAATGATTATTATTGAGATCCTTATTGCCACATCTGACATTTTAATCGAATTGCGTAATATTAGTACCTCATTATACAATCATGTCGTAAACACTTGTGCCGAAAACCTTCATGTTAGCAATAAAAAACATCAATTCGCACATTTAGACACATAAAAGCAACTCGACAAAACCTATTTAATAACACTAGTGTTTAATTCCTTCCCAAAATTTGGTGCAAATTTTGTTATTAATTTATTCGATTGTTAACATTTTGTTATGTTTCAGTTTACTATTACTTAGTTTTTCATCATAAATGTAACGGGTGATTGGAAGTAATAATAATGTACATCGGTTCTTCCCTATATGGTATTGATATTGAAGGTTTAAGTTTTCACTTATGTATAGAGTTGTTAAAAAGGTGGATGACGTGCTATCATTAAGTAGTGTAAATTGGACTGACGCTGCCAGGAGGAGAAGTGACAGCGTCAGTCCGATTTACACTACTTAATGATAACAGGTCATCCACCTTTTTCTTTAACAAACTCTACTTATGTAAAAAAGTCGAATCATTGTACTAGCATACTCAAAACTTATTTCGTTTGCAAATAAAAATAAGGAGACTGTGTTAAAATAATATATAAAATAAATAAAAATGCTCCTACCACTTTTTTATTTATTTTAAACATTCTTTTCCTCTCATCTTTTCCTTAGTCAGATTTACACTCAATTTCATTAACCTATGAACTGTGAAAGTCTGCTGTCCAGCTACTTCACTTTAATTCTTCTAAACTATGACTCCATAATTTGTTTATTTAGTACGTGATATTCAATACAATTATTACGTAATATCTGTGACGATTTGGTTGACTAAATACGCACTGTGACACTGAACAGTATTTTTCTTTAATTACAATTGATATCAATTTCTTTACTATCAGTTTCATTATATCGCAAGTACAACCAAATTTATGACAGTGTACTTATTAGTTAAAAGAAAACTAACTAAACTAACGCGCAATGTTAGTTTAATCGTGGTTTCTGCTTCTATGGAAAGACATGCTGTTTGTTGAAGCTTATGCCACAACCTATACATATGGATATTAATACATCTGTCACGAAGACGTTAATTCCGCAATTTTTCTTGTTTGAACTAACTATAAAACATAAATATTTACGGAAGTAACTATAAATAATCATGTTATAAGACCACTCACACTTTGTTTTATTTACAGCAGAAAAGAGAGAGAAAACATACATAGTTATTACTATGTCCTTACTCAAACACGAAAAAGCTCATTGCACAATCGAAAAGGCGAAATAAAAATCTTTCATTGCTTTCGATTTAGAAACAAGGTCGACAAGAACTGAAAAAATAACGAGATCCACATAGGATGATTGTTTGCACGAACGCGGGCACGTTGATCGACATTTCGTTTGAAATGTAGCAATGAATATGATAATTAGTGAAGAATACCTGACACATAAATCGTCACAGCAAATCATGAAGTTTACTTATGCCGGATTGAATGTAAATAAATTATTTTGTGAAATAGCTTACACACTCAAGGATACGTAAATAGATTTACTCCAAGAAGCAGCGTTAATATGCGCTGCTCATTTCAGAAGCATTCTTGTGTACTATGCTTGCAGTTGAGATTTAACAATCTCAAAATAAAAGTCCAAGGTTGATGTAACATTATTTGACCAGAGAGAAGTTACAACATACCCATCTATTGATCGTTAGTACTAAATACCAGCAGCTAAACACAAACGCTTGTATTGTGTTGCAGAATGTATGACAACTTCATTAAATCTTATGTAATAGGCATTGTTAGGTAGCACGTGCAATAATTAAATAAAACCTGTAGATTTAATTATAGTTATCAGTGAAAATGGCTATCAATATCTTTTGTTTTCATTTATTACCTTTTCTCTCTTACTTATAGGAAAATAATTTATTACATCTTTACAGCATTAAGACAGCTATATTAAATAATATGTATCTATAATTATCAAAATTTTTATACTGTGTACATGCTTTAAAAATATTATATACCAGGAATGTTTTGAATGTTCTAGGAATTTGGCTCTAGTTCAATTGCATAAATCACAATGGGGGCTAGAGGCAAGTCTTGATACGTTTCACAACCATTCCGTGCAATATTGCCTAATATAGTTCAGCTACTTAACTGATGCAGACATATTTCCGCACTGCTGATTTTACAATCATGAAAGACGCGACTAAATCACAACAAGCTAGCATTTTCGTTTTATTTAAAGAGGGTGTGCAAGGTGTATTTTGAGAGCCCGCAGAATCTAAAAGAGTAGCGTATCTATGGGTCGATTGTTTTAAAGCTGGCAGGAAGTCACTAGTAGACAATCCGCGCAGTCGACGGTCGAGCACTTCTGTAAATGAAAGAAACGTTGCTAACGTGGAAAACCTATTGAAAGATGGCAAATAACTATTCATGAAATTAGTGTTAGTATAGGAATAGGTAGACTACAAATTTCAGCACTTTAGCATGACCAATTTTGGCAACGAATAATAACCTCTGATGAATCATTGATAAACCAAAAGAAAGCTTACCCGCTTGAAGCACGCGTAGTTCAGTCGATTGGAATAATGTTGCCTACTATTATTAGTTTTATCAACATTCTGGGATTGGAAAGGGATTATTTTAATGAATCATCTACCGCCAGCTACTTATAAAACTTGCTATAAATTGATGGATTGTAGAGACACTAAAAAGTTCTTTGAAGACGGTTTGAAAAGATTAGTTTCAGGTTGGGATAAATACATCCAATTAAATGAAGATTATATTGAAAAGTTACATCATAATTTTGATTAAACTAGACGAAATAAAAAATGATTGTCACACATTACTTTAGGGTAACTTTACAGCTTACTCTGGATTGCTAAATGTCATAGAAAAATGAAGAAATGTAGTAGATTACTACTACATTTCTTTATAATAATAAACAGTAAAGAAAAACGAATTGCAATAAACAACTTATATGTACTTTATATATGTGTATGTACTTAATACATTCAATGTGGCTCTCGCAAAATTCTAGATAAATGTAACTTCCTAGATATAATTCTTTTTATTTTATAAATTGGAAAATATAGACTTCAAGCACCACTAAATAAAGAAACGGAGAGGTTTTTCATGTCCAGCAGTAAATCATTATAACAAGGAACAATGTTAAATGGATACACAGTAGTTCTATACGATACTGGACAACAAATATGAAATTCTAATGGTGATGTGCACATCGACTAGAGAATACAGGGAGAGGGACTATTTTTGTATTCTATGATGAAAAGTACGGGCGTCAAATGTTCAACGATTATATATATTTCATTATTTTAATTAAATCAAATGGACGAACATATTCCTTTCCTAATTTTTGGATTTATTCGTTGATGACTTTATTTCTAATGTCAGTAGAATAAATGGCATTATAATAATTGAATTCAAAATAAACATATGCAGTGAAACTCTAGGATGAAGGTAAGCTCGTCATGCATACAAAATCCCTTGTCATCTTTTAAATATTTAGATTTAGACAAAAAGAAGTAATACTACATATTCCTAATACGAGGGCTAGACACAATCCAAAAGTTCTAAAATAAATCAGACGAAATGGAACTATTACATTGAGAGAAATTTTAAAGACAAAATCGATACAGAACTATAACAAAGGTGGAAAAAACGAGTACAAAAACCAAAATTGACGTGTGAAGAAGTTAAATTAACAGCAGAAAGAATCAAATAATATTTATTATAAAAAGTTAGGTGAATAGCTTCTGAAAAAAGGAATGGAGTAAAAGTACATATAACAGTAAACATTTAAGATACCATTTTTTAATCATATACATCAAAAAATTAGCAGAGAATTTGACAAAGAGAAAACTAGAAGGGGCTGCTTTTAGGAAAGAAAAATCACGTATGATTAAACAGCAACCCTAGAAATTATAATGGAAAAAATGCTGGAGAAGGCAACCAATATACCAATATACAATAGTATTCGTAACTTTCACTACTGTCACACTAACATAAGACACCAAATATTATGGAAAATAGTAGCAGACATGGAAACTCATTAGCTTCTGGTCAAAATGAAGTATAACGAAGCAACCTATCAAGTATTACACAAAGAACATTTAACAAGGAAAGTAAAAAATTGAAATTGTATCTCTATAATCTTCAAACACGAATTGACAAAAGTAGATGTCAGAAGTGGGATATTAAAGATCGTCACCTTTTTTTTTTGTTTAAATGCACTACAAAAAGCGAAATTGGTACAAATAAAATGGAATATCCAATTTTCGATACTTAAATTGCTTCGCTAATTTTAAGGAACTGTTTGCGACTACTGTTGCTGTGAATGATTGGTCGTCTGACAAGAAGGCGAAGGATTTACACTTGCTTTTCGGAGACGCACAGCCCACTTTCTTAATACAATTGTGCCTACATCATTCCCTTATTGGAAACTAGTTTCTGATATGATCAACTGCTAAAAGTGTAAGAATCCAGCTTCAAAATAGGATACAGAAAGTCGGTGAATCGATGCAAGAATTAGCAGGTGATATTGAACGGCTAGTTCATCTACTCCTAGTTACCTCATGATCATTTGCATTGGATGATCCTGGAGGCGTTTACAAGAGCGATTCATAATCCGCAGATTGAGCAAGTTGTATCCTTGTGTGGAAAGCAAACGATGACCGAAGTATTGGGTTACGCATACACTATGATAACAGTATAAAGAGGATGTTCAAATAACTTCTCAAAAAAATGTAGACGGTTCACCGCCCTTACAGTAAGAAACCGAAGTGCTGGAAATGTCATAAAGGGAGCCGCATGCAGAATTAATGTAATGTGTGGCTGGATGACAGCACTGAAACAGGAACTTGGGAAACGATATGACGCTAGTTTAGGACCGCGAAAAGCCCCCGAGGTGCATACAACGGAAAAATAACAGCTTGTTATTAACTAGTACCATTAACAGAAAATTCACGTGATGAAATCAATTGTGAAAAATTGTGAACAATTATCCGTGAACCGGAATACGAAAAATAGGCAACATATCGCAGTCAATCGTCAATGAACCAATTCAAGGGTTTAGAGAGGTTAAGGGAGCGTTATACTTAGGTGTTAATGTGTTGTACTATAACTTTTAGAGCGCTGACATTATTGATGACGATGATGACGATATAATTGGGGATTGGATTTTATGAAGAATAATGATGTGGTAGTTGACATGGATGATAAGATACTAGAAAACATGAAGGTACCACAGACCATCCAATTGTAAAGCAGTGATCCCAGCACAGTAGACAGTAGTCCTAGAGGGATATTAGTTGACGGCCAGGAGTAGGTGTACATATGTATGTATATGATTGATCGAAAGATTCAGAGACGATTCCCAATCTAAAGAAGGGAATAGCTAGGGATGACTAGTCTGGGCAAACAGCGGTAATTACGAAATAAGTTACGACAGCCTCCATATACACAGAACTACTCGCATACAGCTAGATAAGGCGATGGGAAGCCGGCGATGCTGTCAACTTATTTCGTAATTGTACGCTGTTATCGCTGCGCGGCAACTCTAGAACTGACATTGTTAACCATCGCGACTTCGGGGCAAGCTATTCCAGTTCAATAATAACATTATAAAGCTATATAGTATTGTGTGGCGGCTGAATAAGTAACGATTAAACCTTTGAAGTCGCAACAATATATGTATGTGGACCCTAGTTTATAAAAGTGATGGCAAGAAAGGAATACTATTGTTATTGTTAAGGATAAATTATATAGAATCTTTTCTATTAAAAATAAAATGTAATGTTTATAAACTAAATTGAGATGGTTAATATCCTAAATAAAATTATCATTACCGTAACATACACAGATAACACGCAGATTTATAAATCTTTCATGCTCGATAAAAATTTGATGCCCGGAAATGTCTGTATATTCTCAATAGAACACATAACCGAAACAGAAAATCTTGGTCTTGTATTAGATAATGCATTTAAATACAGTAAACATATGTCTAAGAATTGTTTTTTAATCTACCATTAATCTACCATAATCTACTTATTAGTCTACTACTTCACTTATTTCATGTGAACTTGATGTTCACTCTATTTAAGTGTAAATATTGTACCAGATCTTATATCTGTTCTCCTTATATTGATTAATTTACCTTTAAATATATCATATTTTCGTTCTATAACTCTTTTAGAAATTAATGTGGCTTCCGACCCTGTATCAATTAATGCATTTAATTTTAAATTATCTATTTTAACATCTATTATGGGTAGTAATCATGACCATTGATAATTTCTGATGATTTTCCGTCCTTGAAGAGATTTACTGGATGCTCATAAACTATACCTGATATTTCTTCTTTTATTGTGCTATTTACCCTTTCCCTATTGTCGCAAGGGCTAACTGAGGTTGGTCTGAAAAAGGTTGCTCTAAAAAGAATTATTGCTACCACTGAGCACGTTATCTATGTCGATAGCGTTGCAATATGCTTCTCTACTATTGCCCGTGATCTTGGTTTGGCTTGAATCGTTTTGCTTTGTGTAATACCGTCCATTTTGATTTTGATATTTATTTTGATTTTCTCTTTGATATGTTCTAGTTTGGTGTGCATGCATATTATTTCTTGGGAATGTTTGCTGAGTGTGTCTAGATGGTTGTCTATATTCTTGTGTGTTATGGGCTAATGTGTTATTTATTTGTCTATAATTATTATTCTGTGACCTAAAAGTATTATTTCCGAAATCATGATTACTTTCAAACTTTTGATGAGGAAATTGATTATAATGTGGTTGATATTTAGGATTATTTTGTTTATTTTCATAATTATTTGAACCTGTAGGGTGATATCTACTTTCAACGATAAATTTTGAAGATTTAGATCTATGTATCTAATTCATCATATTGTCTAAGAAGCACACAAAATTTAAAATAGGTAGTTATCTTTTGAGTGATAATCCATTTTATTATATCAAAATCAGAATGTTTAGAGTAAAATTTAATGAACTCCTCTTCTGATATCTTTGGAGTTAAATGTTGAGCAAATGAAAACTTTCTTCTAAAATAAATTTCCCTTGGAGTCTCTAACTTTGAGTTATATTTCCCATTAAATAAATGTAATCGTATTTTATCTTGACTGAAGTTAGACCCATATTTGCTCAAAAATAATTCAGAAAACCCATCAAAGTTTTGAAAAGTACCATCTACAATTGAAAACCAATCTAAAGCATTACCCTCCAGCGATGATCTTATCAGATTTGATAACTGATATGTGTCTAAGTTAGAGTTTATAATCCGTTTTAGAGCTTTTATATATTCTACTGGATTAGTAGAATAATTGTTAAATTTAGGTATCTATTCCTTCAATTTAAAAGTGGCTCCCTTTGTATGATCATTCACATTTATAGTTTCATTTACAAATCTATCCTCAATATTTTCTAATCTTTTATTTAAGCCATCAAATTTACTTGTTCTCTTGTAAGTTTTCATCTACATGTTTTTTCTGTTCATTTATAACGGAAGTTAAATTGTTTATCGTTCATGGGGGTTTTTGTAAAGCCTATACAATATTTCCTCACTACTACTTGTTCCTGTGTCCCCATCATGACGTGTTTTTGGTATTTTGAAATTATATTAATAAAATAAAATGAAATTAATTGAAAAACCAAATTTAAATGAACTATCTTTAGGGTTGCCCCACACTTTGGAAGCCAAATTTGTACTGAGAATTTAGATAATTATATTAACAAGATTGCACCGGCTTTGCTCTTGTGATGTGAAAATGTTGAATGTGTGTGTTTAAATGATTACATTGCTTTCTGTCTTTTCATCGATGCTTTTTATAATAATTGATAATTTTATTTCTAGTTACATTTTTTTCTCCCATTAAACGTCTCTAGCTGGATTTAAAAAATGAAACTAACACCCGCAGGGTAATTAAAGATGGCGTGCCTGGTATCGAAAAAGTATAAATAGAACCCAAAACTCAACCAAATGTCATTCGAACATGAACATCCAAAACCCCAACATTTACTGTGAATTTTAATATATTGAATTCTAGTAAATGATATTGCATTTAGTGGCAATTAATCATGTGAATATTAATATATTACAATTTACATATTTGTCAGAAATTTTGCGAACTGAGAGGATTGGATATGTATGACATTTCAATCACAATTTTCTATAATACTGCAAAATCCACACTTCGTTATGGATGCGAAACGTGCTTATTGCCTGTCAAAAATGTACATTTAGGTAAATTCCTACTAAAAGTATTAAAAATATTCTGGTCAAGTACCATAAGAAATCCGATTAAAAATTGTGAATCACAAAACGTAAATGGAATTGGATAGAATATACACTACACAAGAGCGGAAACGAGACAAACTACTGTTTGTGACAAAAAGGATTCGAATAAGATACAGACTACACATTTGTAGGAGACAAAGAAAGAGGAACCTAAAAAAATACAAAAATGTTGAAAAAGTTGAACAAAATTTCAAAAGACAAGCAGAAATGGAAGGGTTTCATTATAGTTAGGTTACATTCCAATATTATTATCCTTGGAAATTCTTACGAATATTAATTTTTTATAGCAAACGTTCCAAGAGTTAAGATTTCGTGAAATTGTCGAAATCCATCTCTAAAATTACCTAGTTTCTCCTATTAGTAATTAATTATGACACAAATTACCACACAAGGAAATAAATATCATATTTGTAATATTTCTTCGAGCTTCTTTTTACTGTAAGCACAAGACGAATTATTTCGCCAACGGATAATCTTATAAACTGACGACACAAAGCTTGATATTTTTAGTTCTAATCTGGGAGATGCATAGATGAACATTTGTAACATTTCGCTCGGAAGATAAATGTTCCTACATAATAAAATAATAAATAACGTCATATTTTTGGCGGATTTGCTTATATGTATCAAGTTGAAAGATTTATGAAATGTTCTATACTTATAAACATTTATTACATTTTTCTATCGTCGCAAACACTTTGCCTCTTTCGAAAACAGGCCGCAATAAGTTTTCTTTAGAACAATTATCATCGATCAATATACGACTGAGAAAGTTGATGGAATCATCATCGCCAGAATCTGAAACGTCCAAATTTTATTTTGACTAGCTATAAATTAATCAACGTTGCCCTGAAACAATTCGAAACAGCGAAATAAATTCAACTGATTTTAAACATTAAAACAAAATTTGATGTCACGTTTTGAAACTTTCACCGGCTTAAATAATTCCCGAAATTGCTACTAAATTAAATTTATTGCCTGTGAGAGTTGTAGTAACCCAAAATTAAAGAATGGGATGAGGCGTAACTTGTAAGTAACTATTTCCATTTGCAAATGGAAATGTTATTTCGGTATAAGCACTACTTATTTATTTATTTGAGAAACGAGATCCGACGCTGAAAGGCATAAGGATTAACGAAAGAAGAAGAAGAGAAACGTATTTACATACATCCTTACATACATATGTATATGTACGAATTACGAATATATTTTCACATTAGATGCACTTTTTATTTTAATTATTCTAACTTTCAATTGAAAACAAGATCTTGATCTGAATACAAATTTGTAATGCACCAGGATATGAATAGATACAGAGGTGTTGCATTTAAGGAAACTAATGGAAAGCATTTTGAACATTTGCCCAAATTAAAACTCAATGTTCAAAACTGTTTTGGTTTTGCATCAAGAGTGTTTATTTGAATTTTCTTTCTATTAAAAGAAATGTTTCCGTTCAAATGTCTTAATTTGGATGCATAGTATTGGCATCTTCGTTATTATTATCTTATGTGGATTGCTGATCTCTTTTCCATTTTATTTTATCTTGTTTGATTCTTAACTTTTCTAACAGAAAGAAATTGAATTTCTCGATTTCTTCTGTATCCAAGAGCATGTTAGTTCTAACAGGAAAACATTTTTTTAAACTTAAATTATTAGGACACTACTTGAGCCGTCTTATTGTTGTTATTAAAATTATTTAATATTAGTTCGGAGATTTAATATGTAGATCGCTTGCAAAAAACTGTTGAAACTTCTATTTCAATCCACCTTCAACGCAGTAAAATTGTAGTTCAATGACTTTTCTGTCTTGTCATTCCTGGTCGTCAACTAAACGTACCCTCATTTTCTTCGGAAACCAGGACTACAGTACATTATTTCTCAGTTCTCCAAATAACTAGCTGTTTATTATTTACCATGGAAAACACTTTATCATGGCGTGACGTTGTTATAGAGATCTAGATTGTTGAGGCCCAGGTATCCTCGGTTTTTTATATCCAGTGGTTATTAGGAATTCTTGTGATGTGAAAGTGTTGAATGTGTGTATTTAAATGGTTACATTGCTTTCTATCTTTTGATTGATGCTTTTTATAATAATTGATAATTTTATTTCTAGTTACATTTTTTTCTCCCATTAAACGTCTCTAGCTGGACTTAAAAGAAGAAACTTCGTTATTATTATCTTGTGTGGATTGCTGATCTCTTTTCCATTTTATTTTATCTTGTTTGATTCTTAACTTTTCTAACGGAAAGAAATTGAATTTTTCGATTTCTTCTTTATCCAAGAGCATGTTAGTTCTAACAGGAAATCCAACATTTCTTTTAAACTTAAATTATTAGGACACTACTTAAGCTGTCTTATTGTTGTTATTAAAATTATTTAATATTAGTTCGGAGATTTAATATGTAGATCGCTTGCAATAAAATAGTGTGTTAAATTAATGACTTCCTTAGTACACTAGTTTCTGTCTCTAAAAACATCAAAATAGTTTTCCGTAAGTTTTCTTTTTCAAAAAAAAAAAATTTATTGACATGTGATACCTTGTTGCAAAGCTTATATTAACCGGTATCAGACAAATATAAAATCCAATATGCGTTTGACATCATATGATTTACACCTAATAATTATCCCAATAATGCACAAGTTTAAAAAGTGTTGGATTAACTAACATGCTTTTTTCCAAGAACTCAAATACTAAACAACATATGGATATAAAATGGAAAAAATGTCTGCAATCAGCACAAACTATGCACAACTTCTCTAATTTACATAAGTTTCCTTCTATCTGTAATGATAACAAAGATACCAATATTGTGCATCCAACTTGGAATATACGTGTAAGTACATATATAAATAATATGAATAAACTGCATTTCATTTTCAAAAAGAAGTTGGAAAATGGCAGTCAATACTGGAACTTACGGTGTATGCAGTTTTATTTCTTTTAATATTTTATTACAGTATTTAAGTTAAGTTGCTACAGAAGCATAAAGTAAATTCCAAATAATTTTGTTTGTGTGTTCGTGTGTAACCTAAGAATTTCACTACTCGGGTACTCTTGACAATTGAAATTTCCTTCATCATTTTTCATATATTCGAAAGATTCTAGATTGCTTTTTATTTCAAGCATAATTTACCAACAATATTTTGATCAGTTCTTATTTTTCTCATAAGAAAAAGGTAATGCAATACTATATATGTTAAAAGTAGCACACGCTTAAAAATACTCTACATCCGACCTTAATTTAAATTTACTATGGATACATCCAGGTATAATAGAGTACGATAGCACCTACACAAATGCTTCTAATAAAAATAAACGGGAAATTGAATTTCCCACCTTTAATACGATTCTCCTGGTTCTTTTTCCACTTAATGGAAACTTATCCTGTAAAGAGACAATCTACATTAAACTACAGCCCCTGCATACTTAAGAACTTAAGAAAATTAAACGCAAAATGGTGTGTGTCTTTTGCGCTCTAGTTTTATAATCGTCGATATACTACAAGGGCCTACTTTATTTCGTTCGCATTTTCTGCTAAAATCGAATAGTTTACGTCGTACAACCAATAAAGGATACACGTTTTGAATTTTCTTGGGTTGTTGTTATTATTGGTTCTCTGTAGCTGGCTTTCGAGGTAGAACTGTATGTATCTGTTTTTATAGCTGGTAGTGCAAAGTTGGTATGGAGCCATGAATAGACCTAGCAATACACAGCTCCTAGTTTCCTAATCTACAGTAAACCAGCGTTTGTGTGTATAAGTGCTGATTTGAGTTAGTTTCTTTAATCGATACCAGAAAGTTTGTGAAACTGCCATCAATTACATCTCAACAGCAAATGGTGATAGTTTATAACCCCTAAACTCTGGTGTATTCAGGTGAACAATCCAACATGAGCTCGCTCTAACGATGAGGTACATAAAATCGCTTATTTAGAAGGGTACATCAGTCAGCAACAATATCTGCACGAACAACAGAAACAGATATGGTAAATGAGAAGACACCAACGGAAGAAATAAAAGTGCACATACACAGCTCACACAAGAAACCAAATGGACTGATTATTTTAGGGAATTGTACGCGGAAATTTTTGAATAAAACAAATAGAACAAGCATCAGTAGAAATAATAATACATGTTAAACGAATAGAGTCACAATTAGGAACTTGGAGAAATAGTAAATCTTTCCGTCCTGACGATATCGCAAAGGGTTTGATGAACAAGAGTAACAAATAGGAAAAATAAAACTGATACAAAAGACAGTAGGAATCTCAATCTTACTTTCTCAGTGAACCGGGAGACATGAGGTATCTATTACTCAAAACCACCAAAAACAACAGTATTTATTTTAGAAAAACTTGGAAAACTGATACATATGATGAGCAACAAGAATTAGAAGTAATGCTTCTGCTTTATGCATATCGAAAGAGTATTGGATTTTCTTCAATTCAAATACATTTTGGAAACCCTAAATGAAATCAGCGTACCCAATGTGTTGGTGTCCCTAATAAGAAATATATACATCGATAATAAGACGAGAATAAAAGTATACACGAAAAAGTTGGCGGACGACATCCCAGTTAACAATTCGATATCTTGAACGTTATAAAACTGCTGAAATAAAAGAAAGGACAAAGATATACGTAAGTTCTCTTTCATTTTTAGAAAAAGTAAGAATTGACATTAATTAATAAGTTTAAACGAGTTGATTGCTTTATTCCCTTTCGGATTTATGTATACATACACTTTCACATTAGATGGAATCAACATTCGAAACACTTATCGCAATCTGAAATTGGAATCTCAGATATATGCTCTTTGTACGTTTCAACAAGTTCTTCTGATGTTGAAAAATATTGACCACGCATTTTGGTTTTGATAATTCTAGCAAACAAGGGCGTCAAGTGATAAATCAGGAGAATTCCTTAATTATACCTGTCGCACTTTCGCATATTCAAGTTCTTCGACCAAATCGTTGTATGCCAATCGGAATAGACAATTATCCTATTTTCCAAAGGCACAGTTGCAATATGACCCGACTTTTTAAAAGACAAGAATTTATTTTGTTCGAAGCGTTCCGAGAATGGTCGACTTGTTGGTTTTGGCTCATAATTGAATAGACAAACCATATTTTTGAGAGTATTATGGCCGAATTTCTTGACTATTTTCATACGCTATTGCACACGAGCCTTTTCTTCATCGTGGAATCAACCTAGCACAAAGTTTCTTCACAGCTAAGTGTTGTACTGTAATCTTACTAATATCCACGATATATTGCATTTCGATCACTTTCAAGCATGGTTATATAGTGCGTTATATAATGCGAATGTTACCTTTACAAACTTCACCGCTAACGATTTCACGACCTTGTTTGAATTCTGCAAAACCAGGAAGCCAAACAAAGTCGATCCATTCTTATCGAGTTGGACTATATGAGAAGCTAAACAAAAGTATTAGATTAGACGGTCACTTGTTTTCTTTAACACACTATACAATATGATATGTCAATTCTACTTCTTACAAAATGTGTCGAATTTTACGACTGTAACATTTAGAAACATCTAACGAACCACTACAGTCAACTTTTAAAAACATAATAAACAAACTCTCAGCTTACACTAAAAAGATAAAGAAAACGTAAGGAAATTTTATACCGACAAAAGTAACTTATACATCCGGAAACTACTTTGAAAACATTTCCACCAAAATATTTTGATTACATCGGCCCAAATAAACAAATTTATCACCTTACTGAAAGCGAACATTGGTTTGTTCTGAAGTTTTACAGTTCAAGCTCTGGATAATGTTCCATTATACACACGTGACCATTAAAGTGATTGATATAGATGTATTAGTTGTAGTTCTAAAATAAGGTACAACTAGTGTGCGTACATTCGATAAGATACATAGCAACTTCATAAAAATTCATAAACCAGATATATCCTAAAATAGAATATTAAGAAAATTCTTTGCTTTCTCGGTTTGAAATAATTAATTCCTGCGGGATGCACAGCAGCTATCTCGAATTACTTGCGTTTGTTCAAAATAATCTATTTTTAGTAGAATCCCAACAAAAATGGGATGTTAACCTAATAATGTACAAGAAGATTTTTCTCTCGAGCAACGGTACAATATAATCGGACTACATTGTAAATGCGTCCCGATGGATGTAGACGGCAAAGGAGTAGAATTTCGTTCTGATCGAGATATTCCGAGCAACGCCAGCGTCGTGTCATCCCCTGCGCCGTCAGTCGACGGCGTCCGTTCAGTGAACAAGTACAATTCTTCTCTCGTCAGTTTGCGCTCCTGCGAAAATTTTTCAAGTTTGCTTCATTTCAGAGTGCCACTTGTAAGTATAACAATTATTAACGTTTTAATAATTTTATGTTGAGTCTTTAATATCTTACATAGACATAGTTTTATGAAGAAGATAGAAGAAAGAAACAAAAGAAATGAACTAAAAAATAAAAATAATTTGCATGTTCCCGTTATCATTTTGATACTTTAATGAAATGATTTTTTCATTTACTTATATAGCACGCAAAAAAGCATATGTGGAGATAATAAACGAAGATCCTATCATATTAAATTGAGCATAAAAGATTTGATTGCATCGTAAAAATAATAGAATAATAAATCGCGAAGCAGCACTTACCCGATATTATGAAAGTTTATAGATGGAGCCTTCGTTTTTTGGTTAAAAATAAGACTGGAAAATGCCACTCGCATGATTCATCAAGTAGCAACAAAGCTTAGGGCTTATTTCAGTGGTAAAAACAATGAAACGCGTGTAATGTTCTCAAAGTAATCTTAACCGTGATTTATTCAAAACAAATTTTTTGTCAAAATTGCGAAATTGGTTCCAGAAGTATATTAGAAATTAATAAATTCATTATACATGAAATCTTTAGCACAAAACTGGAAAAGCCCATAAATTTAACACAATTTGTACTAAAAGCTAAAATTTTTTCAAATCATCAAGACGACACAGCTAACCGGAAAGCGTTTGAAAAAAATATTTGCGCATACGCATTTCTGCTTGTATATGATTTATCGTTCTTGTAGATCTTGGTAAATATTCAGCGGAATTTGCATTTGAATACGGACTGTATATAAACATATATAAAGCACTATAATCAAACATCAAACATATTTCACTAAAGCGACCCTTCAAAGTACCGTCATATCGGGGCAATACTTCAAAGAAAATGTGGTATTTAGTTATAGATTGGCTGGTAAATACACATATGTACACATATACGGAGGTTAATATTTGATTTCTGGCTGGCTCTATGTAAAATATTTTTAAGAAATGACTTATTAATTGAGCCAACTGTACGATACAGTTGTCGAAAGTGCACATATCGTTTTAGAGAACATTTAGCACTTTTATAAAATTTAAATTCTATTTTCTACGCCTAGGATACGCTTAACTCATGTTTACATAGCTATGCATAGCGGAAGCAGAACAAATTTACTATCTCATCGAAGATGATGTTTTCATTAATAAATAAACAGGTATGTACGTCTGTTAATCTGAAATGCTGGACTTCACCTTAGAGTGAGTGAAATGTAAATCATGTCTTCAATGATAGATTGAAGTATTTCTTTTATGGCTGTTACTTAAACCAGCAGTTTCTCATTTTATGAAAAAGTAATGTAAGTAAATTATACGTAATACTGTTACCGAATCGGTTTTCATCTCAAATTAATTTTAATAAATAGCTGGTATTGTTTATACGAGGATCGTTAAGTAAAGTGCATATACCCATAAAGAGAAAGAGTAGGTCGACTGGAAGTACGTTATTCAAAATATCCTCCACATACGTTCTATTCCACATGCAGATGATACTGTACGACCTGTAGGAAATCAGATGTGAAAATCTATGTTATGACATAAGTACACAAACGTGGCAACGAAGCTTACAAAACGATATTTTTATGTAATTTGTACGGACAGAAGTGGATAGTCCATAAGACCGCATAGAACTCCATCTGGAACGGGAACTGGATTTATACATTTTTGCAATAGTCCAAATAAATACTAAAGCAGTTATTCCAATCTTGAGACTGCCATTTTGAAAGCATCGACTCCTTCTACCGATTGGAACCATGTGATCGGGTTTGAATCAAAGATAATTCGATGTTTTCTGTCCCATAAGCTTCATTGCCTTTCGAGCTGTATCCGAACTCGCATTGTCTTGATAGAGGATGGTTTGTCGTTATAGCTATATAATCGGCTTTTGCGGTAAACGTTGCCATCTCAGCCTCGTCATATTATCAACTAGTGCAGTTTCGATGTTTTTCTGGATGACTGCTGCTTTTGGTAGATCTGTCCTGGAATTATGGCCGAGACTGCTGCATTCATGGGACTTTGCCGTGCCAGAGTAGAATTCTCAATTGATATGGTACTTTAGAAACCAAAAGATAAACCAACTCGTCGTTGAAATAATCTTCTCTAAAAGTTGTAAAAGAATTATTACTTCAATTGCACTTTATCGGCCTCCAAAAAATTACTGTAACTTGCTGTAAATTTATAAAACTGTGGCTTTAGGTTAACTAAATATTGCAAATAATTTCGACACTTTATGATTTATTCGTAGCGTCCTCCGTGCGGTTATGTATTTATATGCAACACTGTCAAGGAAACACTGATAAATGTGTCTCACCGATTTAACGGAAACTTTGTGGGTTTATAGACCGATGTAGCATAAAACCAACGCCAACTTTCTTAGCTGCCCCATCTGATATTAGCAGGGTGTACAGCGCCCTAAGGTCAACACTTTCTTTCACTGTTTGATTAAGTAACTCAGAAACTATAAGAGATATCAAAGAAAAGTTAAGACAAGATTTAAACTGTTCTTAACGATGGCGTATTATATTTTCCTTATAATAAGGAAGTGAGGGGTTGGGAGAAACACTTTAAATGACAATATAATTTTACTAGTTCCTACACTTTTTTGTTTCCTTAAATTTAGTTATTTTAATAAGAAAACCGTACAGCATGAGTAATACTTTAATTATGTAATCAATTCAGTTCAATTCAATATTGGAGGTAAGGGGTTGTTTCCATAAACATATATTTGTTATAGGGAAAATATTCACGCTGTCGTTAAGAGCATGTAAAACAGTTTAAATCTTGTCTCAATTTTATTTAATCTGTATATATAAAAATGGATCGTGGTTTGTTCGGATGCTTAAAACTTGAAAACCACTCGATCAAATTGGATACTTCCTTCTGCGGGTTTGTTCGTAATTGCTGTGCGAAGGTTTAGGAAAAAGGAAAAGTCGAAAAAAAAAAAATTGGGCAAAACGAAGTTTGCCGGGTCACCTAGTAGCTGTTATAGTTTCTGAGTTATTGAGTCAAATAGTGAAGTATAGGTTCATACTACCCACCTTCATCATTAGAAACTATTTTAGTTTCAGTTTTAATATTTCGTTGTTGTTCTACTGAATTATGTTTTCAAACTTCGAGTGTCTTAATACCCTATCGAATATCGGATTGAGTTTAGTGATTTCCTACGATTTCTTTAATTTCCTCTGTTTTGTACATATTTCTTCTATGTAATCTGTTCGTGTTTTTTTCAGCGTGTCTCTCTTTCTTTTCTTCAAAATTCAGTATCTATATATAACGAATAGTAATCTAATAGTTTACTTTGTACTTTCATCATCATTGGTTTTTGTCGTAGTTGCTTTTTAATTACGCTTATTAATCCTCACAGACTTTGACTAGACTAGACAATAGCAGAAACTTCTTTTGAATTTTGCCGCATATACATTTAATTTCTGAAACTGAAGAATCGTTATTATTTCAAAAGAAGCTGGCAAAACCGTAAACGTTACCACGTTTATTAGGTTTCCATTTACGGTTAGGTAAGCTCTTCCATATAATTTGTGTCTCTACATTATCAAAAACCAATTTCGGTTTTACAAACGCTAGAAGTAAGGTTTCTACTCATTATATTACTCTCTCCATAATGCTTCCGACATCATTATATTTCCAAAAAAAAAAAAACACATCTGGAGCACTATTCATGTTAAAGACAGAATCTTCGACATGCCTCGGAAAATTATCTAATATTGTGCAAATAAGAATAAGGAGGATAATATATAAAAGAAATAATTCCCGATACGTATTTCGGCAACTAAGTTGGCATCCTCAATGGAAAACTGGGAGAATTAAGTATCACTAGCCATAACCGTCTTAGGCGTTAGCCGGATATTGTTGGTGATACTTAATTCTCCAAGTTTTCCACTGAAGACGGCAACTTGCCGACATACGTATCTGGAATTATTTCCGAAAGGTGTGGTAAGGGTAATTTTATTTATTTTGTATACCTCATATTTTAATTAGATGCTGGATAATTTTCTCTTAAAAAGCAACTAGTACCCGGACAGAAACCCCGATGTCCATTGCATTATATTTAGGTCGAGAATTCTGGACAAACTTGTAATGCAGAAAGTGTTTAGCACAAGCATCTGTATTTACTACATTGGCGCACTACCTAAACTACTAGCCTAAAAGACCAGAAGAGTCAGGGGCAGTCAAAGGTACAAGAATTCATAGCTGTTAAGCACTTACAAAAGTCAATATTATAATACAATATGTAGAGGATAGAGAGTATTAAATTTTGGATTTTCAGTGATATTTAAACCATCAGATTTGGTAATTTCAGAAATTGTCATCGTTTCAGGTAGTATTGTGTGTTACGGTTCAAACGAGTTATAAATACATATATTTATTTATTACATCATCACAGTAATTGATCGATATATAGCGTGTCCCAAAATTGCTGTGACATAGAGCTACTACGTATTGTAGAGGTCAAAATAAGTCGAATAGACGCAATTTATATATATACCAAAATGTATCGTTTGTCCGTGAGAAGAGTTCAAAGTTTACTTAAAAATAACGTTTTTGTACGCTGTTTAGAAATGCGCGAAACAAATTTAATGAAATTTGGGAAAAGTACATTTTAGAGGATTACCCTACTTTCAGTAATCAAAGAAACCGAAAGGAAATTGTAGAAGGGTTAAAACCTCCCTCACCCCCTGATAATGTTTTTAAATTATTTCTTAGGGGTGGTAATACGATTCTAAGCCTTCTTTTAGCAGGAAGGCTTATTCATCATCTTCATTTTTTGACTCTTATAAAAACTCCGTATTTCGCGTAGTTTCGAAGGGTAAAATGTTTCCTCAAATACTGATCACCTACATTCTTAGTACAGGTTTAATAAAATTATAATACAAAATTTACTTGGCGGTGGACACAAAGACATAAGTCATGATTTTGAGAGGAAACAAATAATCGTCCCAGTTTATTGTTGACTGTAAATAATTTCAATAATTTGTTCACTTTCAGTTGCTTTTGTATTGTTCTTTATGGCGATCACCGTTATTGCTTTAATTGCCATTTTTGTTGTTGTTGTAATTGCTTTGGCAGCTATCAAATATGGATTTCCCTTTTAATGAGCCGACAGACGTGCTATTAGTTCTTGGATACTGTCAAGGTAGCTGCCGCGAAAGTGTCGGGCGTGTATCAAGAGAGGTGTCCAGACCGGACAATTCCAAATCACAAAACTTTTGCCCGAATCGAAAGACATTTTCGAGAAACAGGAATGTTGAAGCCAGTCAGAATTAACGCTGGAAGATCTCGACAAGCCCGAACACCCATTGCGGAAGAAACTGTTCTTCAAATGATTGATAACAATCCTGAGACTAGTACCAGAACATTGCAACGATAGACTGGGATTTCAAAAAGCACTGTAAGACGGATTCTTAGCGATCAATTAATTCGTCCATTCCACATCCAACTAATTCAAGAGTTATTGCCACTTAATCAGGGTTCACGTTTAAATTTTTCACAAATTGTTCGGGAGCGCTGAGTAGTCGACAACGGATTCCACACTAATATTTTGTTTACTGATGAGTCTTGTTTTACACGTCGTGGCATGACGAACCTACACAATGAGCATATTTATGCAGATGACGATCCACATGCTATTAAAGGTAGATATCAATGAGAATTTAAAATTAATGTCTGGGTCGGAATTATTGACAATTTTTTGGTTGGGCCGTTCCGATTGCCTGATTGTTTAAATGGCGCTAATTACATTCGTTTTCCTCAAGAAATTTTGCCAGAAGACTTGTCCCTTAATTTGCGTCGAAACATGTTCTTCATGCACGACGGTGCACCACCTCATTTTGCACGTGCCGTAAGAGAATATCTTAATGAACAATTTGCTGATAGATGGATTGGTAGGGGAAAAGAAGCACCCATTCAATGGCCTCCGCGGTCTCCAGATTTAAATCCTTACGACTTCTTCATCTGAGGAGCGTTAAAAACACAAGTGTACCAAGTTCAAATTAATAATTCCGAACAACTGTGGGACAGAATTCAAGATGCTGTAAACGCACTAGGAGATAACGACGATGTTTTAAGAAGGGTGCATTTGAATTTTTACGCCGAATTGACCACTGCATTAACGAAGATGGAGGTCACATTGAACACCTGTTGTAACAAAAGTTTTGGCTTTGTGTCCACTGCCAAGTAAATTTTGTCTTATTATTTTATTAAACTTGTACTAAGAATGTAGGTGATCAGTATTTGTATTTTTGTATTTGTATTTTGTATTCAATTTTCCCTTGGAAATAATAAAGCGACAATACAGTTGTCACGTGACCGTCAATGATTCTGGATCACTGTGTAGATTTAGAACGTCTAAAGCAACAGCTATCCATAAACAAAACCTTACGGTCATGTAATTAGGTAGCTGCTATTTGTTGATGTATTAGCTCTTACCCTTTCCACACCACTTATTTGGAAACTTCAAATACACATTTCTACCAAAAAGTGGTCGTCCTCAGTGGAGAAATGTACACAGCGACACTCATAGTAATTTGTTAAAAAGGCGCACATTATCATCTCATAATCGGCACTGTGCCGAGTTTCTAAATAGTTGATGCGAGAAGGGTGAGAGGTAATTAAGAGGTAAATAATTAAGTTCTGAACCATAAACCACCTACTTTGATACCTCTACTATTTATTGATAATAATCCACTGGTCTCGAATTATGTTAGTGGCGCTAATAAAATGGTCAGATATTGTATGCAACTCAATTTGATCTATTAGTAATGTCAGTGAATATATTAGCTTGTCTGTTTGTCATGTGTGGATCCAAATTAGATAAATAATTTAATATCCGCAATTGTTTAATTTTAGGCACTTCTATACAATTTAAAAATGTGTTTGCTGTGAACACATGTTTCAAGGTGATAGAAACAAATACAAAGTTACTTTACGGAAATACATGTGTATTTTTTTCCTTCGAAACTATGCGAAATACGGAGTTTTTATGAGTCAAAAAATGAAGACGATGAATAAGCCTTCCCGCTAAAAGAAGGCTTAAAACCGTATTACCACCCCTAAGAGATAGAAAGAGCAAGAGGCGGGGTTGGATTGGTAATAACGCCAACTAGATTGAAAGACATGATGAAAGAAGAATATATAAATGAGAGATTGTTGAAGGTAGAAATTAGTATATTGGACGAGACTTGGACACTAATAGTGGCATATGGGGTAAGTGGGGACGTTTGTAAAAAAGAAAAAGACGAGTTTCTTTGAAAGACTCCAGAAAGCAATTGACGAGGGGGAAGAAAATATTATAGTATTGGGAGACCTCAATGGCAGAGTAGGAAATCTGAATGAACGAATCGATGATATTATGGGAAAAGAGGGAGAACAAACGAAAAAATAACAATGGAAGCAGAATAATAGAAATTTGTATTGAAAACAATCTAGTCATAGAAAACTCGAAGTTCAGACACAAGGACATTCACAAGTTCACACGAGTCGAAGAAAGCAGGAGAGAAAAATCAATTATAGACTATTTCTTAGTAAGCAAACACAAAGAGGAAATGATACAAGATATTAAAGTAACACGCAGTGCAGAAATAGGAAGTGACCACTACTTGGTAACAATGGATATGAGAGGGAAAGAGAAAAGAGAGGACAAAAGAAGAACGAGGATACAAGAAAAAATTAAGAGTTACAAATTGAAAAAAGAAAATATTATGAAAAATACCAACAAATATTAGCTAAAAGATTTGATGACCCGGAAGGAAGCGGAATTGAAGGAGAGTGGAATCATTTCAATTGGAAGCAGCAAAGGAGAGCTGTGGAGTTAAAAAAATATCAAACAAGACCGGAAAAAGAACAGAGTGGTGGACCACTGAAATAAAACATATTGTAAAAGAGAAGAAAACCAGTTGGAAAAGATATCCTGAAGCAAGAAACCTGGACGATTTGGAAGAATATAAGGAGAAACGCAGAAAGGTCAAAAATGAAATTAAGAAAGCGAAAGAGAAGTCTTGGATAAAATTTGGAGAGAAAATGACTAATAATTATAGAGAAAATCAAAAATTATTCTATGGAACGCTCAAACAATTAAGACAGAAAAGAGAATATAACATGGTAAACATAAAAGATAAGTATGGTCGTACAATTACAGAGGAAGACCAAATAATGGAAAGATGGCGGCAACACTTCCAAGAGCTGACAGAAACTAATGTCGAGACAAGGGAAAAAGAACAGGAGACAGAGGAAATACAAAATATATAGCCAATTCAAGAAGAAGAAATGATGGAGTTCGTAAGGAAGCTGAAAATAGGAAAGGCTCCAGGAAGAGACAACATAACACCAGAAATGATCAAATATATGGGAGAAAAAGGGATAAGACAAATAACCAAGCTAATGAATACGATTATACAAGAAGGTAAAATACCGAAGGAGTGGAACTCAGGAATAATATTGCCCATTTATAAGAAGGGGGACATGAGGGATTGCAATAACTACAGGGGAATTACACTAACAAGCGTACCAGGTAGAATATTAGCGAGTATTATAGAAAAAGAATAAGAAAAATAACTGAGGAGAGCATAGAAGACACTCAATGTGGAAAGAAAGAAGTACACAAGATTTAATATTTGTGATAAGACAAGCAAGTGAAAAGATAATTAACAAGAAGAAACAAATACATATATGTTTTATAGACTTAGAAAAAGCTTTCGACCGGATAAGAAGGGAAGACATATGGAATGTCCTAGAAAAGAGAAATATAGACAAACGAACAATAGAGTTAATAAAAGCGATGTATAGGAATAACACAAATATAGTAAGAACCAACAACGAAGAATCTAAAGAGTTTACAACAAAGATTGGGGTAAAGCAGGGCTGTGTACTTAGTCCACTGCTGTTTTCTATGGTACTAGATGAGGCCATAAAAAGTGCTAAAAAACAAATGAAACCACTAAAAATGGGTCACTGGAAAATGAAGGAGACTAACTTGTGTGAACTGATGTTTGCGGATGATATGGCAATTCTGGCTGAATCAGAAGAAGCGCTACAAAGGAACCTTGAAATCCTAAATAAGTAAATAAAGAATATAAACATGAAAATAAACATCGAAAAGACCAAATCAATGATAATAGCAGGAGAAAGGAAAAGACATAACATCAAAATCGAAGGGAGCACAATGGAACAGGTGAATAACTGCAAATATTTGGGAACAATAATTCAATGGGACGGAAAAATGGAACAAGAAATTAATGAAAGAATGAAAAAAGCGGCAAGAATGTTTTATATGATGAGAACTACGTTTCTGGGGAAAAAGGAAGTGCCAAAACGGATTAAAACGGAAATTGTGAAAAAAGTGATAAGACCAACAATAACATATAGTAGTGAGTCCTGGACAAGGTCAGAAAAGGTAAAATCGCGGGTGAACGCCATGGATATGAGATTCCTAAGACGAATAGAAAACAAGACCAAGAAAGACAAGATAAGAAACGAGAATTACTGGCAAAACCTAGGAATAAAACCCATATGGAGAATAGTGGAGGAGAGTCAGCTGAGATGGTTCGGCCATGTGTTTCGTATGAGTGATGATAGACTCACAAAGAGAGTGTATGAGACACGAGTAGGATAGAGAAAAACAAAAGAGGAAGGCCAAGAAGAAGATGGAATGACGATATCAGGGAGCAGCGGCAGAGAGGGGAATTGAGTGGGAGGGAATAAAGGATCAGACCGGAGACAGAAAACGGTGGAGAGAACTATATGGAAAATAGGAAACTTGACCCCATCCAAGCCTTAGACCGAAAGGTAGATAGGAATATGATTAAGAAGAAGAAGAAGACCACCCCTAAGAAATAATTTAAAAACATTATCAGGGGGTGAGGGTGGTTTCACCCTTCTACAATTTCCTTTCGGTTTCTTTGATTACTGAAAGCAGTGTAATCCTCTAAAATGTACTTTTCCCAAATTTCATTAAATTTGTTTCGGGCATTTCTGAACAGCGTACAAAAACGTGATTTTTTAATTAAACTTTGAACTCTTCTCACGGACAAACGATACATTTTGGTATATATATAAATTGCGTCCATTCGACTTATTTTGACCTCTACAATACGTGGTAGCTCTATGTCCCAGCAATTCTGGGACAGGCTGTACATAACTTATCTGCTTGTATTGACCGAAAAGTTTAATAATAGATATAATGACTTTTCCATATACTAATACTGCATCTGTAATCTAATAATACAAATGGACACGTAACGCATGAACAGATTTCCAAACATAATAAATACAATACAGAGCTTTACATCTGCACATGGATACATGTATGAAACCCTTGTTAAACCTCCACCCGTTACAATGAATTAAACAGTAGAAACATAAGAGTTTGGGGCTGCTAACC
Organism: Chrysina gloriosa; assembly: GCA_038088585.1. Lineage (NCBI taxonomy): Eukaryota > Metazoa > Arthropoda > Insecta > Coleoptera > Scarabaeidae > Chrysina > Chrysina gloriosa. The sequence goes on from CM076093.1 coordinate 8,372,334, forward strand.
GTGCTTCTATTGTTTAGAATTAATTTATTTTTAGGAACTTCGATTTTTCTTGTACTCTATAATAATACTGTCGATATAAAAATAGATGCTAATATACATTAATTTGGTCGCGATTTATCATTGGCATGAAAATGGAATTACGGACGTGTATGTTTATTATGCAAATAAAAGTATGTTGTATTTGCTATGTTAATAACAAAATCGAAAACAGCGCTTTGTTAAAAGTCTGATGGACATAACAGCTTGTTTATACAATGAAAATCTATGTTAGAGGAGTAATTATATTAAACATATACACACATAGTCGAAAATATTTTGCTTTTAGGATAAACCATTACGTATGTATGTAGGTATGTATATATAGTATACTCCACACATTCTCAGTCTATATTTGAAGCAAAATTAATGTTCTTGTGTGTAGTTCAGGTGTTGTATACCAGAGAAGCTATTCGGATTATTGAAATAATTACAATTAGCACACCCGGATTCTATTCCACATAGCAATTACGCTTTAATTAAGACCCACAAATAAGCGCCTCTGTGAGCTAAATTAATGCATGTATATCTTGTTCCTGTTTGGATTAGTTATGCTCCGGCATATCGGGTCGCAATTACAACTAGGGCAGTAGTATAACAATAGAAAGTTCATAAAAGTTGTAATGGTACCAGAGAAATATGCACAAGTACGCGATAACAAATTGAGAATATACGACTTACATATTATTTTAATTTTAACGTGACGCTGAAAGATTATGAAAAATGTAACGTTTGTTACGCTAAGGTTTAGCTTTAATTAAAATTCCGTCAGATGAAATTTTGATGTACAAATAAACTATAACTGAGATTTGAATAAAGTTTTCCAACAAGAAAGAAGTTACCGTTTCGAAGAGTGAATTCGTTAATAAATCTGAAGTTTCGGATTTGTATAAACGACGAACTACAGCTAGACTCGACTTACGAATATTAAATATTCATATTATTACACTCGATTACTGAACGATGCTTCCCCAAAATAGAAATATTTTTTGTTACTAAGCACTAGTTCAATACTATCCTCTTACGAACTGAAGAATGCGAGAGACAATAAAGGGTGAAAGCTTGAAACGTGAAACCGGACCACTAACGAACCAAAAAGGTTTTAAAGATGTGGGGGTTAATGAAAAAATGTCCAACCTTAACATAATAAAGAAAAAAATTTATTTATTCCGTTGTATGATACTAGACGAGAAGAGACATATGTATATTACATTTATGTATTTAAGAAAAGAAAATATTTGCTAGAATTTCTAAAGCCCTAAATGATAACTAACGCTATATGACACAATTTGTATGCAAGCAACATACAAAAGCAGTATTTGGCTCCAGCCCACATAGCAAATAATCCAAGTAAATGTAAAAAAGAGAAACAAGTAGAACCGCAGAATACGTCGTCATACAACATACATTTTCACGTTAACGTAACTATGAAATAATGTGGCTTTCATTAGTATGTTTATGCCGGGTGTGAGAACACAAAGTTACACTGTACCTACTATGTACATAGGTACGACGAAATGCGTGGCACATGGAAACTTCTGCGTACAGGCAAATAATCATTATCGATGCCGCTATTAACAATATTAGTATGATCCATTCATTTACAATTTACATTCTGTGCTTCGATATAAACTGAAACCCACATAGATTTGAACGATATGAACGCATGGAGAACGCATACCTTCCTACAAGAAAATACATATACATATACATATGGACATAAGATTCATTTCCTATGTGTAATAAAGGTTGAATATAAGATAACCTTATTGTAATTTGCCTCTTTTAAATTCATAACACTAAGCTGACAATAGGTCACCATTATCGACAAAGAGGATACCGCCCGGAGAGAGTATCTGAGAACCTTGATAGAAAACAAAGAAAGAAGTAACAGAGTTTGAACCATATACGGTAAAGCCTTAGAGCGGTTATATCTGATAGGGGTGCGAAGTTGGAACTGCAGAAACTACTCCGAGAGACCGAAAGCGTTTGATTCACAAACCAATTAAAAGGAAAATTGACAATGAGTTTGTATGAGACGGAAACAGGAGCAAGCATGAGAGCACTGACATAACTAGATGTGCTGTTATCAAACCGTAAGGACCGAGATGAGGAAGTTACTGAATAGGGTGCCCAGATGTCCTGATTTTTAGAAGCTCGTCCTGATTCTAAAAATATCCTGATTTTGTCCTGAAGTTCGGGTTCCCGCCCTGATTTGTCCTGAACCTTTTTAGTTTTTTCAATCCATTCCTTCTTTTGCAGATACATAGATACTCTTATTATATATGTGTATGCCTATGATTGTTTGTTTGTTTCATTAACACAGATATTGCCATGAAAGGTTCGTTGTTTGATGAAATAAATGAGTTAAACTCATTACTGGAAGCTTTTTCTGATGAATTTAATAATTTGCCGATTGATAAAAAATGGTCCACTTTGCTTCGAAGGAAAAAGATGGTTGATTTGAAAACTCTAGTTAGAGTAATTTTCTCGATTCCTGCATCAAACGCGGCTGTGGAACGAGTATTTTCCTTGTGCAAAAGCAGTGGACAGACGATCGAAATCTGCTTGCTTCAAGTTTAAATAAATCATTCTTTATCGTGTTGTGAAATGTATAAAAAGATTTTGGGTAACGAAAACTTGCTGAATCAGATATCGTCGAACAATAAATACGTGTAAATTTGATGTTTTATTGTAGTAATAAACGTTATTTTGAAAAGTGCTACTTTTTTAATGTCCTGGTTTTGGACCAAAGGTATCTAGGCACCCTATTACTGAAGGAACACCATAATAAGCGCTGGAGAATCACACAGGATCTGAGGTAATATCGCATATTTATTACGAGGCCTCCAGAACACAACATACAACAATTATTGCAAATGAGTAAGAACCAAATTGAAAAGGCAGTGGGCCTGTTAACAGAACACTGCCAACTCAACAAACATCTCCGTACTATAAAAATAGTGAATGTGCAGGGCCTGCTGTGAAAAAGAGAAAACTTCACATGTTCTCTGTGAATGCTAGGATTTGGGCAGTGTTAGATTTATACACTTTGGATCGCGAATCTTGTAGCCGAAAGCCGTAAAACATTTCCAAAGTTGTAGATTACGTAACTAAGTGTCCTCCCGTTTTGCAAGCCAATTGTGAGGTGTTTTGCCGTCGCTATACCAAGAGGTTTAAATAGCAGCAATACAAGCGACCATAATCTGGTCCATAGACTAGGTAAAATTACTAGTTTGAATGCCGTTTGAATGAAATTTAGAAAATGTCATCTCGGGCAGGATACAAATAAGAATTTGTGGAACACAATGACGACATAACAAATTATACAACAAAGAACTATGATTAGAACCTGGTGGCAAACCAGATAAACGTGTCTGCGGTTCTATGCACTCGATAGCAATTTTAAAACTATGAAATGATGATAACAATGGATTTATAAAGCTGCAAGGTTTTAATTAATATTTTGAGCAATTTTGGCCAAGCTAATGATTGTTACCATCCTTGCATAAATTCGTCTTGATGGATTGAAATAAATTTTTGCCATCTATATTTGAGCACAGTATAGCGTCGATTATCCAATTGTCAGTTATCGGAACAGTCTTCATGGAAAGGAAATCGAATCATAGGAAATGTCGGTTCTGACCAAGCATTGTTAGGCTCTCACTTTCAAATCATTCATTGTGAGATGTACATCAAATGTGTAGTCACATATTTTAAGTAAAATTTGCAAAATTACAATTACAAAAAGAAAACGAGTGTTGCTTTCATTAAAAGATGAAATGGAAATTATTATGCGGCGGAAAGAAAGATGAAACGGGTGAGGCACTAGGCACCAAGTTCGGTATTGGTAAGTCAACGATAAAGGGAATAAAAAATAATTATGATTCAATCACTAGGCATGGATTTAATGTTGACAGTGAGGAGAGCAGTTCATATCGTAAAACTCAAAACCTAAATCAAAATTATTAGAAGATGGTTTGATTTTTGCAAAAACAGGCTTCTGGGCAGCCTATATCTGGGCCCATTTTGTGTGAAGAAGCAGTACAATTAAATATAAAGCTTGGTGGTGACTCGCAAATTCTGGGTGACTGAAAAATTTCAAATTACGACATGAAATTCAGCAAATCGAAATTTATGGTGAAGAAATGGTGCTGGCGCTCTAGCAGCAGTTTCTATTTCCGAGAATTTAAAGAGATTTCTGGAACAGAATGAATATGACCTGGATTTTGTCGATAATGTAGACAAAACGAGTCTCTATTGGAAAGCTTTACCATCTAAGTCATACATATTTCGAAGCGAAGCCGTACCTCCAAACTATAAAATCAACAAAAAGCGTGTCACAGTCATGGTACGTGCTAATGCAACTAGCACAGACAGAGTTCCACTACTTTTCATATGGAAATCTAAAAACCCACGTTGTTTTAAAAATGTGCAAGTTCCGTTGATATTCACGAGCCAAAAACGCGTATTTAAACAGCGATTTATTCACGAAATGGTTTGAAGACAATTTGATTCCTGAAGTAAAAAGAAGCAGCAGCATTGCGGCAAAGAAAGCAAGGTGCTACTCCGTCACATCCATTACTTGAATCTTTGAATAATGTCAATTATATGTTCGAAGCAAAGCTTTTCTCCCTAATATAACTTCTTTAATTCCAGCTATGTACCAGAGCACCATCAAAACATTGAAAAAACTATACCGAAAACAGTTCAAACAACAACCAAATAGCAATGTTAAAAACAAGCTTTGGGAAAAAGGTCCACTATAAGCGGAGATGTACTTTACTTACTTTAGATTGTTTGGTCATTATCGTCATTACCCTATTGATTATTTGTGGACTTCCATTCAATTTAAAATTTTCATTACTGTATCTTATGACGGTTTCAAATCACATCACCAATATGTACAATGCATATGCGTCCCTTTAGTATATACACACATAATGTACATACATGCTACTATCACTTATGCGACACAAGTGTGACATCAGAATGTTGGTAGAGATGCAGGACATAGCCTATTGATACAACACAAAACATATCACAAAAATTTAAATATTTGAATCCTTTCACTTGTAATCTTAACTAAGCATATTTGGATCTAGGTCAATTGCATAAATAATGCTATTGGCCAGAGACAAGTCTTGATACATTTCGGAGCCATCCGGTGCAATATTGTTTAATATAGTTCAGCTCCTTGACTAAAATAAACGTATTTTCGTACCGCCAATTTTATAATCATGGAAAACGTTTGCAAAGTGTATTTAGACGGTCGAGAACCTCTGCAGATAAAAAGATCGTTGCTGTCGTAGAAGATGAGAGGCGAATAACTATTCGTGAAATTAGTGTTAATGTAGGAATAGGTATAGAACAGGTTCAAAAGATTTTATACCAACGTTTGCGCGTGAACCAGGTTTCCACCAGCTAGGTACCGAGGCTGTTGAGACCTGAACTAAAGCTTAACAGGTCCAATAGGTGCTGCCTATTTGAACGACTTTCAAAACATTACGGCGTCCAATTATAGCAACGAATAATAACTACATGGATTCTTTACTTCAATCCTACGAGCAGAAATCGATTGAAAGAATGGCGCAAACCAGAATGAGGGCTTCCGGGTAAAGCACGTGCACTTTCGTCGGTTGAAAAAGTAATGCTTACTCTATTCTGGGATTTTGAGGGGTTTACTACAATTAACGCAGAGGATTATTCTAATCCTTTATCTGGTCTCTTACGGCAGGCGCTTTGCAACGAAACGGTCTGGGAAGTTGTATAAGCGTCCGTTATTGCAACTGAACAATACAAGACCTAATACCGAACGAAACGAATTCCGCTGGGAATTAGTTCCACGTCCACACTGTTCACCAGATTTAGCCCCTAGTGATTTTCGTCTGTTCCAAAATTTGAGAGAACCACTAGGGGGTGTTCGATTATAGACCTTGAATAAGGTCAAACTTCCTATAAATAGTTAAGTTACAGAGACTCCGAAAAAGTGCTTGGAGTACGGTTTATAAAAAAAAGTTTCACGTTGGAATAAGTGTATTCATCCAATGACTTACTTACTTAGTCCTGAGTCGTTCTACCTTTTAGGTGTAAGACGGAGGGGTTAAGCCTTGCATCTCTGCCTTCATTGTTTTCTGTCCTGTGTTAGTTTCAGTGTATCTCCCCATGGCATTCCTCCATTCCCTGATTTTTTCTTGTTTCCGTTAATCCAGCTGGCTCTTTCCCTTCTATTTTTCCGCATACTCTCGTTGCGAACATTCGTTTTATTGGTCTTCCTCCGGCCATCCTGCACATGTGACCAAACCATCTAATTTGTCCTTTTATGATTTTTCCGATTATTGTCTCTATTCTAATTATTTCATTCCTTATTCTGTCCGTTCTTTTCTTATTTTCAATTTTCTCAAGAAACTTATTTCCATGGCGTTTATTCTCGATTTTTGCCCCTCTGACAGAGTCCATTTTTCGCAGCTATATATGATTGTTTGGCTTATAACTTGTTTGACAACTTCAGGTTTTATCCCTTTAGATAACTCGCTTTAAGTTCTGTCAGTTGAGTTTGTCTGATTTGCCAATATCCCAATGTTAATTTTCTCATTTTGTTCTTCGCTTCTTTCACCGTTTCATCGAGTATTGTAAAAAACATAAGCGGGCTGCCTGAGCCCTTGCTTTGTAATTCTTTTGACTTTTCATTGTTTGTTCTTGCTATATTGGTGTTATCTTTGTACATATCCTTTATTATTCAATTAAATGGAGATTGTATTAAAAAACTACATTGCAATTTTGATAAAAGTTCACGCAATAAATAAATTATAGCCAAATTCCTAGCACTTTGGACATATCCCTGGTATATTCGCAAAAATTAAGTACTAACACACAAAGAAACATCTATCACTTAATTGTTCTTTAAAAATGTTTATTGAAATTTTATTAATCGTTAAAAGAACTTGAAAATAGTTTCCTGCTATCAATCATTTCACAAAAGCATACCATAAAATTTAAAGTATCAGAAACTTCAATCGTGTTCAATTTTCAGTCAATCTCATTTGCTTCTGCATACTACTTCACAATATCGAATTCGTGAACTTTATCGATACTTTTGCAAACGTAAAACTATAAAAAGTTCATAAAAATACTTTTACTGAATCCTGTAAAAGTTATATGAAACACTCGGCGAAAGTTTTAAACAGTTTACTGTAGTACTTCATTTGAATGTATCCTTAACTGTTAAAACGAGAAACTTTTACTGACTTCATGCAATATATACTTACTTTATTAACTTCTCAATATATACACGTACTTTACGAACATATTCCCATACATATTTTTGAAATAAACGTATTGAAACAAACACATTAAATTTAGAACCGCATGAAAACTTTCCCGTTTCAATCCATGTTAGTTTCATTGCTTAGTTTCATCGACTGTTTATTATCACTTTCTAGATATATTTTAAATATACATTTTTTAAAAAGATTCATTGAGTTATCGATGGAATGCTACTCGAACTTTAATTCGTCTTTTACGTATACTTTAACGTCATCTTTGTGACTTATTGTTAGTTAAACACATTGGTGTACTTAAATTTTTTGGATATAATTAGCCCCAGGTCACGCTCTCAACATCTTTGCCCAAAATGTTCAATTTACTCACTGTAGTTCCACTTAAATACCTTTCAATCCCTTCAAGTTTCTTTATTAAGGAAATGAATTTTCGTCTTCATTTCCTTAATGACGATTTTTCAGGAAAAGACATGAGGTGATTTTTAAAAGAATTAAAAAATATCTGAAGATCTATGTCTACATCCTTATTTAGTTTGTAGTAGTAGAAAAGTGTTTGTTTATACCATGTAAACACTTCCAATAAATAATCATTCTTTTCTATTGATGTGCTAACGGAGTTTGCTTGAAGGCTATTGCGTGTAAGTAAGAAGTGGCTCAAAATTAAATAGAAATTTCCTGAGTCAACACAGTACTTTAACGGAGAATTTCCGCATCTTGGTTAGATTGTACTTGTTTAACAGAGGAAGTTCCATCAATATACATACATATCCGAAGGCAATCTACTCGTCTGGGCCAAATAAGCGGTGATGGATTCGAAACTATTCAAATAGGAAGATCTAACATTAACAACGTAACAACAATCTGAATTAAATAGTATTGTAACAGTGAAAGTAATTAAACATAATATGATTTCATAATTTTACAATGAAGATGACACGAAAACTTCGTTCTCTAAATTTCTGTTTTCATTGAAAATATCGACGCTCTTTAAGAGCAAAAGATGGCTACAGAACGAAGAAGAAAATCTATGAAAATCATGAAGAGTGAGTAGTATTGTTGAAAAGCTTTAGCCACCATTAAATATCTTTCATATAGATACATATATACATATGTATACTACATTCACACAGATGATTACCTACAGTTACTGTGTACCTATGCCGGTGATTCGTGAAGTGAATTTCAAATTTCAGTTAGGATTTGCTACAAATTTAAACTGTAACATGTATCAACTGGAACATGCAACATGAACAGAGCATTCCAAATCAGATGCAATAACAATGTGAGTGATAAAAATATCGTATGCAAAATTGTAGAAGAAAATCCTGATCAAACATCGCCCAAACTTGCAGCACAAGTGTTTAGCGATTATGTAACACTGCTACGTGATTGAAGATGTATGTCTACGTAGATACAGAAAAATTCAATCACTGGAATACAAGTAGTTCATTTTACCACTATACGAGATTGCATTTACCATTAAACACCTGGTTCCCCAATACCAATCCATTCGGAAATTATACGTGGTGATGTGGTGGGCATCATGCATTAGACAGCCGCATTGTTTCTCCCTTGTTTATAGTGAAATTTGGAGAAAGATACCTACTGCTATAAATAAAAAACATTAGTAAATAAAATTATTACGTTCCATGAAGAGATGTCTTTGACATTGCTCAACAATTAATGTGGATAATTGTAAATATATAAATAAATTTAACAAAAATTAACCTAACAAATGTGAAAGACGTATTCTTTTATATAAAGATCTAGATAATGAGAATGAAGACACGTCGGGAGATCATCATAACACACTCTCCTAACACACATTTTGAAATACCAGATGAGGATTATCAAACAAATACATCAGGAAAGGTAGACGAAAGAAATAAAGATTCTGATACAGAACAAAGCGACATTGATTCGTCTGAAAGCGAAAACGACATTCAATTCGAAACTTACGTCAAAATCGTTATCAGCAGCGTATAATGCGATTTATAAACTTTTCCAATTTTCAAACCGCCACGCCATATTGGTGCGCCATTTTGAATTTTGAGTACAAGTGCATTTCTTTGTTGTTTTAAGTAAATCCACACGTGATGATAAATCAGATCGTGTCTTCAGAATTATTATAATATATTACCACAGATGGTGTAATTAATAGTCATACTTTGCACCATTGGACAGAGGAAAATCCGCATGAATTTCGGGAATGTGGTCACCAAAGAAAGTTTTCTGTTAACGTTCGGCTGGGCGGAATAAGAAAAAGTCGTTGACCCAATTTATCTACCAAATTGTCCCGATGTCAATGAATATCTCAATGTATTGGAACAAGTAATTGACGAAATGCCGTTCAACATACGTCATAACATGATTTACATGCATGACTGAGCTGTTGCTCATTTTGCTGGTAATGTGAAAGAATGATTGGACGAACACTTTCCATACAGAAGGGCTCGCTGCCCCTATATTATGGCCTGCGAGACCTTCACTCTCTTCTGAAGAAGGTATGATAACTCCCTGTTGGTGAATACCTGATGCTGTTCCATTTCTTCTTCTACGGTGATATCGTCAAATTTATATATATATATAATCTTTTACCCTTTCTACCTTTCGGTGTAAGGGTTCAAAGCCACCGAGCCGTATACATACGTATACCGTACCACTCCCGGCCCGTCCAGTGGCCTTACTTTTCGCAGCTTATTTTTTACTAAACCCCTCAGTGGCTGAGTGGTGAAGCTCGCGCTTCACAGTGCGAAGGGCCGGCGTCAAATTTATTTATTTTATTTATTTATTTTATTTATTTAGCAACTGCTATTAATATAATCCAATTATAAACAATTTATAACTTACTTAAATTCTAGTATTTATCATATGCTTACTTATAAATTGCCTAAAATTATTTATACTATTACTATTCTTAATAAAATTCGGTAACTCATTATATAATCCCACCAATAAAAATACTTTTTGTCGTGCGTTCTGCGTTGTAATTCTTTATATCATAATTATGACGGTTTCTTGTATGATAGTTGTGGACCTCATCCGCATACATTAGCCTTTCCCTTAAATAAATGGGTGCTTTACCTAATTTAATTTCATGTATCAAAATTAGTGTCCTAAATATTACAGTCTGTTTCACATTCATAATATTTAAGGTACTTAGCATTAATTTAATTGGTGTATACTTATTACATTTTCAGATCACACGCATAGCTCTGTTTTGCACCTTCTGTAACTGTTCAAGTTCAGTTTGGCCTACAACCTAGCAGCACAGATGAGCAAAAATGTACATGAGGAACAATCAGAGATTTATACAATCTAAGCATAACATAAACGGATAACTCTTTCCTTATTCTATACAGAAAATTTATCTTTTTATTCATTTTGTTTGTTATATATTTTACATGTTCCTTAAACTCAAGATGTTTATCTATAACAACTCCCAAATATTTGATCTTGCCTACTTGTTCTATTTCTGTCCCATTTATTTTTATTTTACAATCATTTATGCTCTCCTAACTTATATCTACTTCCAATACACATAAACTTCGTTTTCATTAAGTTAATACTAAGACTATTTCTACAAAGCCATTCAAACAATTTTTGTAGTTCTTCATTTAATATTTTCACCATATCTTCAACGTTATTACCATTAATGTATATCATTGTATCATCAGCAAACATTTTTATGTCGCACTTATTTATAATAGGTAGTATATCGTTAATATACATATTAAATAACATTGGTCCCAATACAGTCCCTTGTGGTACCCCATATTTTGTTTTTATTCCTCCACCTATTCGCAGCGCTCTATTAATTATTGTTGTGAGATGTGGATTAATATTTGGAACGTCTTCAGAATTACCTTCGTTATCATTCCACAAATTCAAAAAAATGCATTAGCAATTGTGAATGACTTAAAACATTCCACAAGCCCAATATCGGAGGAATCTTCAACCATCGTGTAAGGCATTCGTAAATCGGTCGAGAATATATAAATGGCAATTCTTTCTTTTCCAAATATCTTCTCACTTCCGGAATAAAACATCGATGATGCCATTTCGTAAATAAACTAAACGTAACCCACGCCCTCCGTTTCGATTACCAAAAACTGGTTAGACAATTTTTATCTTTGTTTGTAAGAGCTCGGGGATTCTTTGCACGGTAAATAAGTCCAGGTTTAATCATATGACCAAACAAAAACCATTTAGATTATAAATTCAGATTATGAATGACTAGTATGTAATATCTTTGTGGATTATTTGAGTTTTTGTGATATCTGCTATAACCTGACTTCCCTAAACGGAGATATAATCGTCTTAATTCGAATGTATTAGTCAGCGTTTTCATTTCACGTTTGTTTTCTGATGATCCTTGTAGCAAAAATTAAAAGCTTTATAATGCTACTTGAAAACTAGGAAGAGGTCATTGATAAAAATGGATAACACATTAATGAACAGAGTAATCGCATTCCATTTATTTTAAAAATCGGCAATTACGTAACAGACAAACCGATATTTCATTATTACTATTGTCATTTCCTGCTCATACTTCACATTTATGTTAGTATGTTAGGGCATGCCGAAAACAAGTTTGAAAATATTTACAATTTCATCGTATAATTAGACATACTTAAGTGAAACAATTATAGATTCCTCTGTTGTTAAATATGTTTTGCCATGCAAGATTTCATTGTATAATGTATTATCTAAGATGTATTGTAAATACGTTCAATAACTGTTTTAGTGCGGTGCTAATTGGTGTTAAGGAAAATGTTATATAAACATTATTGTAATGTGGTGCGAATTTATCAAGTAATAAATATTTATCTAAGATTTACAAACCGAAACACAATTTTTAACGTGTGAAATGACGTTAATTCTTTCCTTGAGTGTTAACATCTCTTTGTAAATGCAAATTCATAACTTTTATTGCTCACACTCGTAGATAGTTATTGTATAACAGTATGATATTGCAGTTTTCTTCAATAGAATTAAATTTGAAGTAAATTCCACTCACCTACGCATATTATCCTGTCACCGATTCTCATTAGAGCGTACTTTCCATGTTTGATTCTTGATGTAACATTGTCTTTGAACATATTATCATATTTCTTTTTCTTCTCTAGAAAATCTCATTATAATGCATGCTAATACGTAATAATGCTAATCATGATGATTGGTGTATTTTCTGTAGTTTCTTGCTTTTCTCGTTATATCGATCCTCAGAATTTTATTATATATATATATATATACACTCCCAGTCACGGAAGTTGGGACAGTTAATATTTTTTTATTTAGTATTTAACTTAACACAAAAATAAAAATAAAACACAAAATAACATAAAATATAACAAAATATTGGTTTATTATGACAAAATGATAGCAAATAGTAATATTTATCAAATACAATCATTAAACTTTCTTCTCGTCGAAGAATCCTCCTTTTGCATTCAATACGGCTCCAACAACTCTGGGCATTCTTTCGATAAGTTTTGTAAGTGTGTTGGGTGGTAAACTGTTCCATTGTTCTTGTAAAACTTCCCAAAGGTGTTGTTTCGAAGTTGAAGCCACTTTTCGTACCTGTCTATCCAGCTCATCCCACAAGAGTTCGATCGGGTTAAGATCGGGACTCTGTGGAGGCCATGACATTATTTGCAAGGTATTTTGTGTTTGTCGTGTATTCAAATAATCGCTACATACTAACGCCGTATGTTTAGGATCATTATCTTGCATGAAGGTGAAATTCTCCCCTATCAATCGCTGGCCAGAAGGTACAGCATTATGCTCTAGAATATTTCTGTACTGTTCTTTTCTCATAATACCTTCTATCCGAACGAGATCTCCTACTCCTGCGTATGAAAAACAACCCCACACCATAACTGAGCCACCACCATGTTTTACAGTGGGTGCTAGACATTCGCGAAGCATTTTTCTGTCTGATCTCCGAACATAAACTCTTCTATTGTGTCCGAACACTTCAAACTTGGATTCGTCGGTCCAAAGCACATTTTTCCACTCCTCCACCGTCCAATCTCGATGTCGTTGGGCCCACTGTAATTGTTTTAAACGATTGGTTCGCCTTAGTAGCGGTTTCCGTACAGCAATTCGTCCGAATAGGTTTGCCTCTCGCAAGCGACGTTGAATAGTGCTCATTGACACCGCGTTTTGACGATCGCGATTGAATTCTGCTGCTATTTGTGGTGCTGTCAGTCTTCTATTTCGTTTACTAATTAAAACGATTCGCTGATCATCAAGGTTGGTCGTAATACGAGAGGGACCTGGTCACTAGATTTTGCCAGATGCACTTTTTCGGCAATTTGTCGAACAGAATACCCTTTTTTATCGAGTGTGATCACGGACGATCGCTTTTCAACACTGATCGGTTTTCCACGCGGCATTTTCACTGTTAATACTTTCAAAATTCGCCCACTTGCACTTCGCGCGTAAACGGAGACGTTTAGAAGTAAACTGAATGGCCCGAGGTACTAGAGGGATAGGGTAATACCTTGATGACCATAAAATCGTTCTTGGAAATACCCTTGTAAATGTAAATGTAAACACATAAAGCATTGTAATACTACTTGAATATTTCTTTCGGTAATACTATGAAATCATTATATCGCGATTATTAGGGATTATTGTAATTAAGATCTATTGTCAATTCTATTAGTGCAGCATTCCTAATAATGCTGTATGGTCCACTAACCAGTAATAATTACTACGCAGTAGAATTCTCGGTATTGTGTAAGATTTTGAATTTTTATTGCACAATATCCTAAATTTAACGAGGTGTCCCAACTACCGTGACTGGGAGTGTATATATGTGTGTGTGTATAGTTGTCCCAGATCGAGTGAGATTTCATGGGTAACTTTCTTATTATTGAAGATAGAGATTTGGTTAAAAGGGATATGTTTTGCAGCTATATGCTGATTTAAAATCTGTCTGAAAAAGATCAAAATGTCAACCCCTTCAGAAGCTGTTAAAAGAGAAACAGAAAACTGTTGTTTTCTATATCTATATTCTATATCAAACATCTTCGTGAAAGTATGATACGAAAATTCACTGTTTTCGATAAGGTCAATTTAAAATTGATGGCGAGCAAAAAGTTCAACGTATGATTGAATAAAAAATACCAGTAATTTTTTTAAATTAGGTGAATTTATTTTAGAAAACCTTTGCATATAATTTCTATCATACTTAGTAGCATACTTGAACCACAAGAAAATGTTGACATTATTTTTGAATGTATAATCAAGTAGGGTAAGTAGCTACATATGATGGAAAACAATAACAATGTTTACCACAATCTGTCAAAAAGCAGGTACTTAAGCTGAAGTGTTATCTACAATTATTTGTATTACAAACGAAAAATTATGGCGAATTTTCCAATTACTGAAAGCCACAATATGTTTTGCACATTTGTCAAGTGTTTTAAAAATTCCCATCTTGCTGCCCAAACTTATTTACCTAATTCTCCCGAAGGAAAACAACTAAACATCAATACGTTTAAAAGACTGGATAAGAATATGCAGCAGTATATGCATATGTTGCTGGTGATATTTTATATTTGATATATTTTCATCGATACTATAATATCTCATCGTTCTTTTAGTCGAAACGCGATTGATTTTAGTAGATATTGTATTTTGGATCTACGTACAAGTTCTTTACCCAAACGTTGAAAGAAATTTCTTCGATGTACAGCTTCACTCTCGTTTCCCAAAAAATATAACTCATTCCAGAAACATTCAACAAAGAAAAAAGACAACCATTGATCATCGTCTGCTATTTCTTGCAGCACTGTAAACAGAGGACATCTCGTCGACCTTATCAACTCCTACTTTATGTTGATGGTAGTAAGTCATGATCTCGGTCTATTTATTGTCGCCCGATCGCAGTTATACACTTGTATATATTTGAAATTAAAAATACGTTTTTCTTGCTGTTTTTATCCTTAGGAACATAAAAAAACAAAGTTCCTTCTTTTCGTTAATCAACAATGCTGGAACATATATCCGTCCTTTTGATGTTTTTCGGGTATTGACGTATGTATTTGCTATTTATTCTTGCCCAGAGTTCCTACAAACGAAAGCTTGTGTTTTTCTGCCAAGGTCTTCGGTAAAGATACATCGCTGAACCAGTTATCGACAACAATCTTCCCTTGGTTCAATCATGCGATTGATAAGGTTCAAACTTTTATTAGTCCAAGAGATAAGTCTTAATCTCAATATCAGTGGGTAGGGCATCCCTTGCTCGATTGTAGCGGTCTTTATATTGATTTGTATGTACTAACATTTTTGTCAAACAAGCCATTTCAGATTTTAAAAATTCTCTTGGTATTTGATGATTGACCAAATTACACGTTGTTGCTTTTTGGGATATAAAGTATTGCTTCAAGAAAATAGATTCTACTATTTTATTTCCTTTGTTTCTGATAGCCACACAATGTTCCTTCTCATATTCCTCGAAATCGTAATCTTACAAAATAACCTTTAGTATCCTGGCGCCACACTGTGTCGGCGCTCTCATGCACAGCACAGCACGTCATAAACGTCTTCCTTTGAACGGCTAATTCTGGTATTCCATGGCGTTTATTCTGCCAATATTCACTTAATTAGAAGATGCACGGAACTATCCTTCAATTGCATGACACACATACGTAGGTGCCGATTATAGAATCCCCTGCGCTTTCAAAAACTACTTGGACATCGTACCAATTGCTGGATCCTTTTGAGGTTCTTCTGGTACAAATTGCTTTTGTACTGTCAGCTTTATAAAACTCTGTAATTTAGCTTTCTTCCTCACAATGTCATGAACTGTTCGTTTTCCAATGTTATACATTTTAGCCAATTTTGTAACATTTTTGCTTCTTTCAATTGTTATAATATCGATTTTTTATTCTATAGATAAAATATTGCACTTATCCCTTTGGTTTGGTCCGTTACCCTGCATTTTCTGCATTTAACTGCATACACGTTCCGTTCGCTATCCGACTATTATATTGAAAAGAACATTAAGATTGGGATTTTCCAGAGACTAACGGCTGGACCATGGTCGGTAGAAACATCATTTTTGCCAGTGACGAATAATCCACGCACGGAAAATCAATTGAGATTTTACTGTATGTATGCCATAGATGGTTAACATCATAACTACCATCTCAGTATCGACCATTTTCTTGGAACAGAATATTTTAATAAACTAAAACCTTCCTGGAACGTCATGAACAGTTTCGGGGACGTAAATTAATTATTCATTAGTGGTAGGGCTACTTTTCTCATTACCTCCGTATCTTTGCCTCGCTCTGACTGAAATATATTCGCAAAAACAATTTTTTATTTAACTTAATAGTAGAGACATAATTAGAAAGACAAGCGTAAAGATAAAATCAACTATTCAGTCCGATGACTGCTTTAAAGAACTCCGGTTTTCCAAACTCAGTGGCAAAAATCAGAGCTAGCAAGTTCATTGTAACCACAGACATTCTTACTTTTATCTTCTTGATCTTAAAATTAAGAATCTAATCCACAATTCTATGTTGCAGATATAACACACCGAGCCTGGACAAAAATATGGTAACACATGAATGTTATGGATCATCTCAGTCTGCTCGGGATCATTACGCTTGGGACGATCCTAATTTTAATTATCATCGTTATAATCGCATTTTACTTATTGGTATTTAGACAAATCTGCTGCCTATCTAGAAAGTATAGAAACAAACGAATTACGTGTTCGAGAGACTCAATTCCTCTAACAAATGTTACTCATATCTCTAGTCAACAACCTACAGAAGTTG
Organism: Chrysina gloriosa; assembly: GCA_038088585.1. NCBI lineage: Eukaryota > Metazoa > Arthropoda > Insecta > Coleoptera > Scarabaeidae > Chrysina > Chrysina gloriosa. The sequence goes on from CM076093.1 coordinate 8,389,453, forward strand.
AAAAACTGTATTAGTTAATGATAATAAATAAGCACCTACTTATAATGTTTATGCGATTATGCTACCAATTATGTGATTATGTCAGTTGTTAATTTAATATTTTTGTACATATGATTTTTTATAAATGACGATCTTTTAATTATACCAAATTAAAGATGTAAAATATGAATTGACCAATTTTATTGACCCTACATTAAGAGTATCTATACAGCTTTTTTAAACTTATGCTTTAAATAAAAAGTGTAGAAAGCTCAACAAAAGCAAAACAAAATTATGAGAGAAAAGAATTTCCTGCTATCACAGGAAAGCCGAAATTCATTTTTAAAGTTTCAGAAAGAAATCGCATGAGATTGTTGAAATACCACTGGTTTTAATTACGTTTATAGGACAGGCACAGAAATATAAACAGTAATAACATTCGGGCATATCTTTATTACGGTCAAGTGGATCTTATACGATAGAAACGCTGTACTTTCAGTCATTGAACAACCATAAATCTGTCGCGAATGTTTAGGCACTCGTAAAATGCGTTGAATATGTACAGCAAGGTCAAGTGTACTTTTAATTTTCAATGAGCTTTATGATTTTTGTAGTAAATACGTTTATTGATCAATACTTATTTTCTTCTTAGTAGTTAGATTTAATTTTGCATTTTATACGCAACCTTCAATAACCCGTATAAGCCGACTTCATTGCCCCTGCGTTTGTTTGACTTAAATACGATCGATTTTACTTATGGGGACAGCTGAAATCGTTTATTTCTTTCACACTTATTGACTTACTTTTATCTCATACAATCTTCTACATAATTTTGACGCAAAGTTGTGAAATTGGTAAGAAAGAAAATTTTTCTATCACAGGAAAGCCGGAAGAAATGTATAAAGGTTCGGAGGAAAATTATTTCGTCATGCACATCGAGTAAAATAATGCGGTAAATGTTAACTGCTTAGACAAAGAAATGTAAACGATAGTAAAATTAGATCAATATGTTGAGTAAGATCAAGTGTATATTTATTTAGAACATGTATTATTTATACAATGCGGCGCGAAACTTCAGTGTGTATCGACAAATCTCTGGCGATAAATTAGTCGGCGGTGCGATACCGAAACAAATCGATTAGAACCTTTTTTGTTCTTTTACACTCATTGACTTGCTTTGACCTCACATAGTTTTGTAAATAAATTTGACGCATTAGTTATGAAATACAGTGTATATGAAATTTAATATTTGCAATCGTTATCTATCTATAAATAATAATTTCTTACCTGTTATAAACCATTTCAATTCCTAAATCCTCCTTGATGTTGGAAAACTTATTTTTGTAAACAAGGTTTTCTACAAATTTTGGGACACACATTCAGCTTATGAACATGAGAATATTTCAAATTTTGCGCTGGATTCGTTTTTAGAAAATGTTTCATTAAGTTCGTTAATAGTGTATTAGCATGAGGTTCCCTACATTAATTCGGTTCTTGTATTCTGACCCCTCAAAGGACTACGCCAATGACAATGAAATAAGTCCCCTCCCCCAATTTGAAATACTCCAAATACGTATTTCGGCAACTAAGTTGTCATTTTCGACGTAAAACCCACAAATGTCACACATCATACATAAATTTTCATCTGTCTACATAATACAAAAGTGAAATATTTTGTGTGTTCAGAATTTATTTGAAGCTCATTCGTGCCCCTTAGATAATCTATTCTATCGGGGCACTGCGCTTGACGAAACCTACCACCTTCCTAATGAGAGCTGAAATAACCGTAACCAGGTGTTTAAATCTGAGGCCTTTGCTCCACTGGTGAAACGCAACTTCAGCCCGACTGTAAAAAAGGCTAAAGCGTCGGACAGCAATAGCGTTATAATAGCAACAATTGGTGCAACTATTATTTAAAAAAGGTTTCAGCCATGCCCACATCAGGAAAACCAACTGAAACGACCACAAAAAAGATATTACAAAACACAATAAATCTAAAAATATGCTTCAAAGCTCGTTAGAAATTGAAAGTGCAATAATAGTCTGTTGCAATCCAAGAAAAATGCAGCAGGCTACACCACGAACTAATACATCCAAGCAATCCCAGTAAAAACAAATAAATTACGAGGTCTTTCCAGAAACTAACTTACGTTTTGGAATAAAAACAAATTAAAGTGACAACATTTTTTATTATATTCATATGATGGCTTAACTCTTAAGCTACATTTCACAGTAATCCCCGTTAAAATTGAGGCACTTATCGTAGTGATATACCAATGTATTAATACCATTGTCATAGAATTCTGCCGCCTGAGACTTCAACCACACGTTCATGCTTTTCTGCAGTTTCACATTGTCGTGGAGGCGCCGGGTTGCGAACCAGGCCTTTATATCCAGAAACGGGTGGCAGTCACTTGACGCCAGCTCTGGACTATACGAAGGATGGTGGAACACTTCCCATATAAAACTACTCAAGAGCTTCCAGAGTTTTTCACGAATTTTCTTTTGTTTCGCCAACAGTTCATCAGTCACAATGCTCGGTCGGTCGCTTCGCTCCTCCGCGTTGACTTTAGTGCGGCCATTTTTAAACATAATGCACCACTGTATCACTCCACCCCCACTCGTTAAATGGTTTCCGTATACTTTACAAAGTTTCCGACGAATTTCAATTGGGCTGTTGTTTTCTAACACAAACCTGATCACCGATCACACTTCACAACTAGCGGAATTTTCTATTGCAACGCTTATTTTAAAAATGTATAGTTCACTAACCACAAGCAACACAAAACCTCACGCTACCGCAGCTGGATGCGCATTAAGTGGGGGAACGCCACCAAATGGATGCCGATAGCTCCGCCACTGCCACGTCAGCTCAAAAGGTAAGTTACATTCTGGGTAGCCCTAATATGTTCATGGAATTTTCCAAATATTATGTTGTAACGATTTTGTATTCTTTCAATAACATAAAGTAACATTAGATATTCTAACGACTATTTTTTTTATCGATTTCATCATATTGGAAGGGCGCCGAAACATATGGGCGGTAATAAACATCTGACTTACCTTGTAATGATTTCTATAGAACCTACATACCGAAACTATCTACTTTGTAATTATTGCATGTTAAAAGATCTATCAACATTTTACTCATAATACCGCAAGAAAAGTGAGAATGCAAAGATAGAATATAAACTAAGAACAAAAAAATATACACAAGGATAAAGAAATAAGTGTATATTATAATTCCAATATTATCTACAAAACAAATGGAATACAATTTCTAAGTGTGTAAGTAAATTTCTTATTAAATAATCATTTGGGGGTCCGATTCATAATTTTCTACCTGTATAGTACTAAACCATGTTTCCTCGTTTGATATTAGACTCATTTAAGGTGCATTTATTTCTTATGTTGAGAAAATATTAAATGACCAAAGTATAAAATTATCTATCATCTCTTCTGTGTTTTGAGCTAAAAGTCAAACGCCTAGTAAATACTTTCATACTTATTGTAGTTTAATTAAAGCTTTTTGCCACTTCTAATAATTCCGTGGTGGCCTCTCTTCAATATATCACGCTTCATCAAAGAAACTTTTCACATGCATATAAAAATATTATTTTAGAAATTGAGTGTAGTAATGAAAAAGGATATTAAAAATAAAAACTTAGATTCTATGCATGTGAATTATGGAATCTTCATTATAGAATTATCTTATATGATAGTTCTCACTCACAATTAGGTCAATTAAACAAGACTGGTTTGAATGATAGTTATATTTCCATATATATATATATATATAACTATCATTCAAACCAGTCTTGTTTAATTGACCTAATTGTGGTAGAGAACTATCATATAAGATATGTATAAAAAGGTCACGAAAAAAATGTATATATATACATTTAATTATAGAATTATATAATAAGCATAACATAAGAAATCTATGAATCTAACCTCAAATTCCAAATTAATGGTTAAATAAAGTAATCTGTAAACAAATAACAATCATTAAAATTCTCCGCATACAAAAAGGAAAACATCCTTTCGATTAACTACATACCCGGGTATAAATAAAAGTTCTACATTAAAATGTTTTAGAGCAAATATACAAATACAAATATACATATTCACAAAATACAAAAATAATTATTAGGCTATCTCAAATATGGGGCTTACACGTTGGTACTTACACCAAAGTATTCTTTACTACCATCGTACATCAAATATTTTTTTAAATTAGGTCCTGGAAAAGATTTCAACCTATCATATCAATATATTCGATCAACTATATTCAAACAACATACACAAATATACAAAACACTAAAGCACCATAATATTAAGATAGCCAAAAACTACTACCATGAAGAAGTTATAAGTCAAACCAATATAAAATAGTTAATAGGCTAGTAATTTTTAACAAATCAAACTATAATTGAGGGGGTTGTGGTGTTGTCACGCGTCTATGATGGCTGTGTATAACATTAACAACTGTCTCAACTAATGTTTGCGGTTTACAATATTCTTCCACCCAACTAAAAACACCAGCAGATAATTCTGTAAAATTATTCGCAGATATATTGCTGAAAGTTAAAAATAACCGATCCATGATTGCCTGAAACTTTACATGGAAATAATAAGTTAATAGAAGTATTATTTTAAGGGTAACAATGCTTACCACTGAAAATTTCACTTCATCAGATACTCGCATATCGGCACAATTGGGTTGAGACTGTTGAGCTTTTACAATTTGTTCGTAGTTTTGTTGCATTATTCTTAATGCCAGTACCTCTTTGCACAACGAATTTCTTTCTTCCTCATGTTTCTTTTTCTGTTGTTGAAGATATTGTATGTAATCTATTGTTTTTTGGAGAACTGTTGCCTTACTTAATTTGTATCCTGGAAGTGTCAATAATTAAATTGTTTGATATTTCATATGCAATGACAGCTATCTATATATTAATACGCAGTGGGTCGTCTTCTGGTACATATTTTAGAGTGTTCCCTCCATGTATCGCGATGGTACATATATCGTTGTTCTCGTATTACAATGCAGATTTGTCGAATGTATGTTTCATCGCGATACGTGCAGTGGAACGCAGGTGACAATCTCTAACATATTGCATATATTACATATTGTAAATGAGCTTAAGTGACAGGTATCAAGCCAGAATGACACACGCAACGTGGTATACGTCAACCACGTCAAGTAATGACATATTATTATAGTAAATACGTTCGAGAAACGGACAAAAATTGTGTGGCATAATATTGATTGCAGAAAAGTAGATTAAGTGGATTAAGTTGGCGTCTCAATACATTGCGAGTGAGTAAAATAATTGTATGTTCAGCTCCATCCGTTCGTGCCAAGTATTTACATTTGCGTATTCGTCGCTAACAAGCGGAGCACCAGAATTTTCATGGGTCTTATATATCTAGGTATGAGCTTTTGTCCTAACATGCTTTATTTTTTGAGAAAATCGTTGAAAAAGGAATTGAAGTTTCTTATTTGTCCCTTATATCGTTAATTTTAAGTGTTGTTTAACGAAGCGATCGCAGTGCCGTGGATAAGGTCTAGGGTTTATACCCGTGGGGGATGTGTGTTCAAGTCCTCCTCATGTCCCTTTTTTTCCAATCTCTTCGTGCATAAAGGATTTGAACACACATTCACAGGGGTGTAAAACCTAGATCCTATCCACCGCGCTACGATCTCTTCGTTGACAGCACTTAAAATTAACGATATAAGAGACAAATAGGAAACTTCAATTTCTTTTTCAACGATTTTCTCAAAAAGTAGAGCGCAATTTTTATTTTATTTTACTCGAAAATACAATAAAGATTCAATATAAATCAGGTGTGTTTATTTGTATTTGACTGCGTATTAATATATAGATGTTGTGGTCGAATTTCGACCATCGGCCGATCCTAGTATACATAATTAGGTATAGTTTGAGCGTATGTATAAAATTTTATTTACATTTTTATATTACAATTTATATTACATTTATTTCATTAGAACGACACAATTATACCGTGGGTCCCAGATCGAGTGGGATTGCATGGATAATTTTCTTCTTATTGAAGATAAAGATTTGGTTAAATGGGATATGTTTTGCAGCTTTATATGGTGCTTTAAAATCTGTTTGAAAAAGTTCAAAATGTCAGACCCGTCAGAAGTTATTAACAAAAAACAGAAAACTGTCATTTTCTTGTACATCAAATATCTTCGTAGATATAGGAGATACCAAAAACAGTTTCATATGAAAGTTACTGTTTTAGATAAAACCAATTTAATATTCATGTCGAACAAAAATTTAAAGTGGCTGCTTTTGAAGTACTCGTATCAACTTCCTTAAGTTAAATGGCCGCCATATTGGATTTTTAGGTTACTGGATATACTTTTTTATTCTCTTTTCAACGATGTAAGATAACGTATGATTGAATAAAAAATACCAGTAAAATTAACTTAACTCAGGTGTTATAAAAATCCCATCTTGCTGCTCAAACTTATTTAACTAATTTTCCGGAAAGGAACAACTAAATATCAAACCATATAAAAGACTGTCCAAGAATATGCAGCGGTATGGAAGTTTGAAAAAGTCTAGAGAATACTAGCGACAACAATTTATTACTGGAGTTATAATTAAAACGGTGAGTTAATAACAATGGTCAGCGTTTTGAATATTTCATGTGATTATTAGGATTAACTTTTATTATTTGAAATAAATTTTGCTTGTTTTTGTTTGGAGTGATGTAAGCCTACTTGATTAAAATTCTAAAAGAAGTTCATTTTACTGGAATTTTTTTCAATCATACGTTATCTTATATCGTTGAGAAGATTAAAAAATTATATCCAGTAACTTAAAAATCCAATATGGCGGCCATTTAACTTAAGGAAGTTGATACGAGTAGTTTTATTGAAAACAGTAACTTTCATATGAAACATTTTTTCATATTTATTATACTTACAAAGATATTTGATATACAAGAGGATAACGGTTTTTTTTTTTTTTCGAATAACCCTTGACGGGTCTGACATTTTGAACTTTTGCAAACACATTTTAAATCAGCAGATAAAGCTGCAAAATATATCCCATTTAACCAAAAGTCCATCTTCAATAATTAGAAAGTTACCCATGCAATACCACTCGATCTGGGACACACGGTATATTGGATTGGCGAAGTTCCCACCGTTGTTTGAAAGACCGATTGTAATATACCATTTTAAAGGGCTTTGGGTGGTCTACAAGCTTGTATTAATAATTTTGTACCACCTCCACTCAATGAGATTTGAAGAATGTCTCGGAGCTTGGGTGCGACACACCGAAAAAAACAGAGAAAATCGCCTTCAAATTCCGGCCCAACATCTGGCCAGACACCGAGCAAGACATGGCCACAAGCAACGATTTTTCACGAGAGATAAGAAATGGTGCCTCTACGTCAACATGAAGCAAAAGAATGAATGGGTAGAAACACGCCAAAGTCAAGAATGAAGCAAGGCCTCCATCCTAAGAAGACTATGATCTGCGTTTGGTGAGATTGGGAGGGTGTAGTGAAAAATGCTGGAGAAGAAAAAAAACCTCTATATAGCCCAGCTTCACCGAGTAAATAAGGTCATCAATTGAAAAGACCTCATAGTCTAGACCAAGTCACACTGCTTCACGCAAAGATCATCAAGGCCGCCCTACAAGAGCTCGATTGGGAAGTTCTGCAGCATTCACCGTACTCTCAGGACCTTGCGCCAACGTATTATCACCTTTTTCGCTCGTTGTCAAACAAAACTGCAACAAAATGGCATCAACAATTTGGTCGAGAGATGGGACCAGGTCGTGAACAATGACGGAGAATACATAGTTGATTAATTCTTTGTTATAATTATTGTAGCATATTAAGTTTTTAATAAAAAAAAAAAACGGCGAGAACTTATTCCCCAACTCAATACGATGAATGTCTTTTGAAAATAAAAGCGTCAAAATTCTCCGAAATATTTACATAACTTAAAGTCGTAGTTTTATCAATTTGGAACAAATGATTTAGCCATAATGACTCTTATAAGTTGATAAATCGCCTGAAAAAGTGGAATGAAATCGACCAATGTATCGCGCAGTAATTTTTTTCAACTTTCGACGAGGATTAACTGATTGATGATGAAGCACCACACCATTCAAGAATTTCTCGCTGGTGCCGCAAATTGCTCAATGTAAAAGATCCTAGATGATAAATTGGACATTAAAAAGTTAGTTTCCCGTTGGATGTCGCATTTTTAATTAAAAGGGAAAAAGACGCCCGGTTGAAGAACGGGAGCTTAATAAACATTTCCGCAATTGCGAGCGGTTACAAGTCCAGGATTTAATTTTATGAACCCGAAAAGGGACGTGAATTCGCTGTTAGGGAGTTTCAAGTCCTAACAGCCCCCAGTGTATCGAAGAAAATGATCCCAACGTTTGGCTCAAAAGTAGATAATGGTAGTTAAAAATTCCTTTACAATCGGTGTTAACTTCACCGCATCGATTTGGATACAATATTCATTGACGATAACGGTTTTCCTTTTTTACTTCCAAGTACGTATTCTGAATTGTCATCTTCAGTGAATGAATTCAAAATTCTATAAACTACATCTTGATTAATATTTACCTGAGAGATCAGTTTGCTGACAAGTAGGAACCAATTCCAACAAAGTATCATATCCCTTCTTAATCGCATCCCTACGTTTTTGCTCGGCTTGCGTGTGCGCTTCTCTTCGTCTATCTTTGTAGCTCAGGGGAGATAATTTGCTGATCTCAGTATCATCTTCTTCATCTGTGTACACAAATAATATAAAGTAGTATATAAAAAGTGTATTAGAAATTATGTGAAAGCATATAATCAGAAGAAGGGACTGATCTCCCAAATTGTAATGATTTAGAGATCCGAATAGGAGGCTCAACCCCTTCGGGGTTGTACAGCCACAATAATAATAATAATATAAAAAGTGTTAATCCGAACTAATTCATAAAGTACGTTAGTGTAACTGACATAGCTTCTTCTTCTTCTTCTCGTCAATCCTTATGCCTTTCAGCGTCGGATCGACATAGCTTCAAAACAGAAAAAAAACAAATGTTGGTTTATTTGCTCGTTATTAGTTCAAATATTTTGGAAAGACACAGTTTGTTCCCGAATCGACGCATGAATAAGTAAAAAATTCTTTAAATTTCTGAATCCAAACTCCAGCTTGTAAGGTTCAGACATGCCTGGATAGAAACTAATTTATGCCATGTTTTATTTAAAAAATATAACACTTTCTGTAGTGGATACAACAAAATATTATTAAGGAAAGTTGTTCGCCTATACTTAACATAAAAATTAAGTTTCAATCAACATATGAGCAAGTTTCTTTATAAACCTGGATGTATTGTACGAAATAAACCGCGTCAAGGTAGGAAACCCATTTGAAGTGAAGGAAGTAAAATAGTTATTATGTATATGACACATACAATTGAAACTTGAAGACAGGAAATTAAATTCGAACAACCTCAGATTTCATATTACAGAAAAACACAGGTATATTTATTTAAAACTGTGAGATCCTTAGTGCCCTTTCAAGCGTCGAATTGGGGTTCCGGATCTTGTTTTGCCAATTTCTTCCATCCTGCTGGTCTTTTTATGTCCTCTAGGGTTTTTCCTTTTCATATATTGCATATTCTTTGATCTGGTCCATCTATTTCATTGTAGGTCTTCCTTTGCTTCCTTTACTAGGTCCTCCCATATCAATTATTTTCTTTGCCAATCTATCTGGGTTCATCATTACCACATGCCTGTACCATGTTAATTGGTTTGTTTTGATCATATTATTCAACAGAATTGTTAAATGTTTCAACAAAGACTTTCTTGATATAAGGATATATTTTATTTTTGGTTTGCATAAGTGTGCAGTGCACATTAAAATATTAGACATATAATTTATTATAGATGCTATATATCAAACAACCTAGTCAATAATTATAAGATAATGTTACATTTAGAACTGACAAAAGTTATATGAAAACATTATGTATTATCGTTATGAAAATATACCTGTCATTTTCCAATTTGTTGTTTAATTAACCTAAAAGTGGTAGAGGATATTTAAGCGAGTTCATATCATGTAAAAGTTGCTTGAAAAGAAGCGATATGCTTTTATTTTATTGTTAATGTATTGCAGTATATGCAATTTTGAGAGTGACTATATTTTCAGCCGTCCACTGCTTAGACATAATTAATGTATGTATGTACATAGGTACATACAATATGTAATTTAACATATAGCATCTACAACCTTCAATGTCTTCTGATTTAATGATCGTAAAGTTTTCGACTATTTCGGCGATTTCGTCAAACAATTCTGCTTTCCCATTTCGCTTCCTATTTTATTATTACCCTTGTCTGTAGTAATACTGAAATCAAAGTTTCACATCGAAGCATACAACTTGTATGAACTATATAGTAAGTAAATATATTGGAAAGAAATAATATATTATGTAACTGTTAATGTTGTACTGGGCAAATCTGTACAAATAAAAAAACACATTCATTGTTTAAATCCTACATAGCAAATTTTATGTTCCAGTGTAGATTAGATGCAGTCAAACTTTGTAGATGTTCTAGTCCTTTTGCAAACTAACTAGTTTGTTAAATAATATGCTTCTTACACATTTGGAATAAGAATTTTAGTTTGTTTTAAATTCATATATGATCTGTAATGACACATATTTCCATATTTTGTTTGACGTAGAACTTTTAATCAACCATAAGCAAAGCTTCTAATGAATTTATTAATGTATTTGCAATACAATAAAATTATAATAACGGCAATGTAAGTAATAATTAGGTATATATTATCTTAACAAATTTGTCAATGTTATTATGGTCACCAGTCATTTAAACTTGGTCTTATTTTAAGCTCTATAGCTTAATTCTATTACTTCATCAGCATGTTCTTACCAGTATTGTGGTTTGATGTACTTGGTGTGTTGTACGGTGTATTAATAGATCCAACACTATTGCAACGAGAATATGATGTCTGTTCACGAGACATTAGATCTGCTTCCTGTTGTATATGGTTATCAGGGTGAACGAGATGACCCTGTGGTACATCACCTACAAGAAATACCTCTGCGTTTACATTTGTAAATTTGTAAATATGTATACGACACTACCATAGGATTCATAGCTGTTAGGATTGTGCATGCTGTCAATTAAATGTATTGGTTTGTTGGCTTCTCCGAAATTAAACATGCAGTGTTAACATACGTAAGTGTAACCCATTGCGAGTTGTAATAAAGAAATAAATGTGATTTAAAAATTATTACACACCGTCATTTATCTACAACGTCCTTGAGAACCGTACGTTAAATCAATCTGTCAATTCCAGTCTGTTTTAAAGTTTCTTCTGCAATAAAGGCAGCCATATGACAAGTTCAAATTACTATATTACCGAAAAAATGAGAGTTTTTAATAAAACTGTTAATTACAATGTACAACGCAATATCTTTCACTTTGGCAGCTGCCATCTTTATTCGCAATTTTTTTCCTTTATGGTATTGGTCAACAACAAGCAAGGAGGATGTATAGAGGAAGATAGAAATAGTTGTCACATTTCTGCCCTCTTTTAGCCAGAATGTAAGCGATATACAGAAAACTGTCAGAGACTTTCTTGCGCAAGTATGGAACCGGGGAATCCGCTGTTTGGTACGTACTGTCTTGGCAATATAACCAAAATGTTTCAAATACTCATTTCTTCTAATTTAGTTCCGAGTTGCATAAATATTTTACAATATCCAATTTTTAAATGTGCCATAAATTTTCAATTGGACTTATCCGTTTAGATTCATTCAATATGACAAAATACATTGAGTTCTTATTGAAAATGCCCACTTTCTTTTCCTAATCGAAAAGAATTTAACGATAGACGATTCAACCATTTACATACCCTGACATAACATAAGTTCTATAAAAATTTATTATTCATCTTAGATGTACACTTCACCTACATCTCCAACTATTAAACCCGAAGTCGCAATGAAATAATTCTTGAATTCTCCGTCACATAAATTTGGTCCCAGATAGATACGATGGCTGTTTTTTTTTCAACCTCCGATCGCACAGTGTGAAGATCAGGCATGCGGCAGGTGACTGGTGAGCGTATTGATGGCTGCCCATCTCGCCTTCCACACACTCTGTCACTGCCGAGTCCAACACGCCATTTCTTGTTGAGCCGTAGTCACGTAAACATGGCTGTATCTATTGATTCTCCCGCGAAGTGTGAATTACGAAGTGTTATTCGTTTCTTGCGGCAAAAGGGAATAGTGCAGCAGAAATTCGTCGAAGAATGAGTCGAGTGTATGGAGACAGCTTTATGAGTTATGGTGAATGGTGTCAAAAGTTTAAAGATGGCCGAACTAATGTTCATGATGAAGGGGTTCAAGGGCACAAGTCTATAGCGACGACCTTGTTCAATAAATTGACCAAGTGGTTAAGGAAAATCCAAGGTTCACCATAAGTGATTTATCGATGAAATTTCCCGAAGTTTCAAGATCTTCCCTGCACTCTATAGTTACTGAATGGTTGCGCTACAGAAAACTTTGTGCTTGGTGGGTCCCAAAAATGTTAACCGACAACCGCAAAACTCGTCCAATGGCTGCAGCTTTGGCGTTTCTTGACTGTTACTGATGGAGATTTTTGGAATCCATTGTGACAGGTGATTAGACATGGGTTCAATATGGTACGCCCGAAACGAAATGACAAACACAACAATGTATGCACACCAATTCTCCAAAGAAACCCACAAAATTCAATCGAACATTAAAAGACCGTAAAGTTATGACAACTGTTTTTGGGACCCAAAACGTCTGTTGCTTGTGGAGTTTATGCAACCGGGGACAATTACTGCAGATTCATATTGTGAAACTTTGCGACGCTTACGGAGAGTTATTCAAAATAAAAGAAGAGGCATTCTGACTTTTGGAATTATTCTGATCCATCACAATGCCCGTCCTCACACTGCTTGTGTAACCCAACGGCTCCTTGAGCAATTTCAATGGGCCATTTTCGAACACCCACCATATAGTCCCGCCTTGGCGTCGAGTGACTACCATCTTTTTCCTGAACTGAAGAAGTGGCTTGGGGGCAGCGCTCGCAAAGTGACCAGGAGCTCAAAGAAACCGTCACAACTCATTGACGGCTACATTTTATGAAGAGTATATTGCAAAGCTTGTGCACAGGTATGACTAATGCCTCAATCGTCAAGGGGATTATGTAGAGAAGTAACCTTTATTGTACATTACTTTTGGTAATAAAATCATTTTTTACCACACTATCTTTAAATTTATGGATGATTCTAGATGTTTTTATAATCACTCTTTAGCGCAAGCTTGTAGTTTGTGCTATGCTCGGCCGTTGTTCTGATACACTTCAGGATTAGTGGATTTTATTTGACTAATTCGATATGAAGTGAATTAATTCTTAAGACAAAGAAAAAGACAATTGCAATTTTCTCACTCCGAGTTTGTCGACAACAGCGACTGCGGTTTCTGCAGGAGCCTGTGGCAACTTATTTGTCCACGTCTGTAGAAGCATATGGCTGCAAAAATGCGTTATTCGGTACATAATCGACGAATTCTTAATTGAATTCTCTCATAGGTACAAACATTAATTAACTATCGGAGTTTGAACAACTCTACATAACTACGTACACTCCCAGTCACGGTAGCTGGGACACCTCGTTAAATTTAGGATATTGTGCAATAAAAATTCAAAATCTTACACAATACTGAGAATTATTCTGGGTAGTAATTATTACTGGTTAGTGGATCATACAGCATTATTAGGAATGCTGCACTAATGGAATTTACAATAGAACTTAATCTTAATTACAATAATCCCTAATAATCGCAATATAATGATTTCATAGTATTACCGAAAGAAATATTCAAGTAGCATTACAATGCTTTATGTGTCATAAACATTTACAAGGGTATTTCCAAGAACGATTTTATGGTCATCAAGGTATTATCATGTCCCTCTAGTACCTCGGGCCATTCAGTTTACTTCTAAACGTCTCCATGTACGTGCGAAGTGCAAGTGGGCGAATTTTGAAAGTATTAACAGTGAAAATGCCGCGTGGAAAACCGATCAGTGTTGAAAAGCGATCGTCCGTGATCACACTCGATAAAAAGGGTATTCTGTTTGACAAATTGGCGAAAAAGTGCATCTGGCAAAATCTAGTGTAGCCAATATTATAAAACTACCGTACAACGGAAAGTTTAAATGACCGTGATCGACCAGGTCCGTCTCGTATTACGACCAAAGTTGATGATCAGCGAATCGTTTTAATTAGTAAATGAAATAGAAGACTCACAGCACCACAAATAGCAGCAGAATTCAATCGCGATCGTCAAAAAGCGGTGTCAGTGAGCACCATTCAACGTCGCTTGCGAGAGGCAAATCTATTCGGACGAATTGCTGTACGGAAACCGCTACTAACGCGAACCAATCGTTTAAAACGATTACAGTGGGCCCAACGGCCCAACGACAGCGAGATTGGACGGTGAAGGAGTGGAAAAATGTGCTTTGGACCGACGAATCCAAGTTTGAAGTGTTTGGACACAATAGAAGAGTTTATGTTCGGAGATCAGACAGAAAAATGCTTCGCGAATGTCTAGCACCCACTGTAAAACATGGTGGTGGCTCAGTTATGGTGTGGGGTTGTTTTTCATACGCAGGAGTAGGAGATCTCGTTCGGGTAGAAGGTATTATGAGAAAGGAAGAGTACAGAAATATTCTAGAGCATAATGCTGTACCTTCTGGTCAGCGATCACAACAAACAAAAAATACCTTGCAAATAATGTCATGGCCTCCACAGGGTCCCAATCTTAACCCGATCGAACTCTTGTGGGATGAGCTGGATAGACAGGTACGAAAAGTGGCTCCAACTTCGAAACAACACCTTTGGGAAGTTTTACAAGAACAATGGAACAGTTTACCACCCAACACACTTACAAAACTTATCGAAAGAATGCCTAGAGTTGTTCGAGCCGTATTGAATGCAAAAGGAGGATTCTTCGACGAGAAGAAAGTTTAATGATTGTATTTGATAAATATTATTATTTGCTATCATTTTGTCATAATAAACCAATATTTTGTTATATATAACTGATTTTGTGTTTTATTTTTATTTTTGTGCAAGTTAAATACTTATATTGAAAAAATATTAACTGTCCCAACTTCCGTGACTGGGAGTGTATGTATGTCTATCATCAAGCGTGATTCCCAGTATAAAATACAAACTAAAGAAAACGTAATTCCTAAACTTGGGTTAAGAATGCCCATAATTTTTTTGTATTAATACTATAGCGTTTATTTATGTCAATATGACTTTTTGTGCATTAATTTGGCGACATTCTATTTTTATATTTTGTATATGAATTTTTTCCTTTACTTAAAATGAAAAATAATAATTAATGCATATAATTTATTGAAAACTAAATAACATACAAGAGGGTACACATTACACAATATTAAATTTGAAAATAGACCCAAACTTTTTAATCATTTCCTCATTTTTCTCTAACGTACTTACATTATCAAAACTACATATCTAGAAATTGAACTAAATAAAAGGACACTTTACAATGCAATTAACTGAATTTTAAAATTATGTTATGAATCATGTCATGTTTTTGTTGTTTTCTTTTTAGTAAAGTATTGTTTTCTATCTACAATCTACTATATTAATAAAAATTATCTATATGTGCAAATTATAATATAAAGCACATTATAGTAGTTAATATAATACACTATTTATTATATATTGATAAATATCTATTTACAACTGAAAACCTATCTGTAATCAAGTTTAGTTCATTTTCATTTTTTAGAGATTATTGTTCCATAAAAATACATCAAGTTAAATGTACATTTTCTTGAGGTCTATAATTTTGATCAGTCTTTTTGATTTGTTGAAATAACGTGACTAAAATCGCTTAATTCAAATTATTGAAATTAGACTCGAAAGCCAAATTACAATTATCACAAGTTCTTAAAAATCCAAATAATGTTCAAATTACAACCAAGGAGTAAACCAAAAACTATAATAGGTTTGACCAGTAGAAAATGTACAAACTGGATATTCTTCGAAAGACCCGTGTACTTTTGTATTAATTTAAAACAAAACTGACATATTTGGACCTCGATAAAAAATTTCTGATGAAAGAGCAGCAATTATTCAATAAGTAACTTACAGCAGATTGTCTTTCATTCTAATGTAGTTTTGGTTTCGTCAAATTAGAGTGTCCTTCTACCATATTAAATTGCACCATATTCAAGTGAACAAACCGAGGCTGTACCTCTCCATATTATATTGCTATGATTATAATCACATGGCTAAATAATTCTGTCAAAAATTAAAATTCTATTGTTGCAGTATCTAAATGTTGAAGGGAATACATCACAGTAATTCAAATTGAAGCTACGACTGCAGCAATTATTAAGGTATTAAAAGATTTAATCCATCAGAATATAATTCACAGGTAAAATTAAGGCTACATAAACTCAAGGATATTAACGGATAGATTATATAACATCGTTGCTTGTACGAAAGTTGTCGCGTTTCAAATCATTTAGGGCGCTTCCCATTGTGATCAAGTTAGTAATTATTAATCGTAAAATTTTCATTGCAAAATTGCACTGACACTACACACATAACAATTTGTAATGTTACTTATTGAACGCAAAAGTCCGTTTGAAATTTCTGGCACCAGACACCAACACTATCAACACAATAAAAATCTCTCTCTGGATATCTTTATTTAAACTGGCTACCAAAAATAGCAACATTTCCTGAGTTAAAATATACAACTACTGTGTTAAAAATTTAAAGCTAATTAATTTATTGTACTTTCTACCAAAAATTTGGTGGAGGCAATTACAAAATAAAATTGCAGTGCATCAAAAAAGCTATATATAAAAGTTTGTGGGTGCAGAGTTTCTGCCGTCAGTCTTGAAAGACAATCAACCCACCTTTCACAATAACTATTGTTGTAAACGGTATTCTCTGGCTGTAAAAGATAATTTAAATGCATCAGAATGATGACAGTGGCACATTTCTTCACGTATTCAAAATAGAAGAAGGAATCAGGATGCTATATAATATATAGTTCTGGGACAGATTGATCCAATGATAAAACTAATTCTTTAGTATCACTCAAGAATCATATTAAAACATTGGGACTCAAACTGAGAGGATATACCCAAATTACCATTTGAAGCCAGAGAGAAATTATAAGAAAAAACCCAATCTGATAGTTTAAAAGCACAAAAACACTGCACAACTTTATATTTTAACTCTTTTACTGCGTTCTTTGACTACTCTGCGAGGCTTCTTGGAATTAGAAGCAATTGTCGGTGTTTCCTTCGGTTCCTCTATTTTTCGCTTGTTATTTCTAGTAGTGCATTGTACAACCGTAGGAGTTTCAATTTTTACTTCTTCTATATTCGCAGGCGAACAGTCAATTGTTTCATTTATTTCACTTTCTGTGCTGGTTCCGGCAATTGGAATAAATTCGGAAACCGGATCGAGGCCCAAACCTTCTGGATTTACACCCTGATTCATAAGAGCTTGTAATTCCTCCATCGGTGGTGGTATAGTATTTCCACATCCAGTACAAAATGGCGGAGTTGCAGGTGATTTTGATCTCCAATACTGCAACTCCGTCTTGCATTTATTGAGTTCTTGTAATAAAGTGCTGAACTTGCGTGAGATCTCTTCGTTTTTCTTATCATATTCATCTAAACGCGTAGCATATTCTAATGTTTGCTTCTGTTGCTCTGCTAACTGTTTCTGCTGTTCTGAAATTTGCTTTTGTTGTTCTGCAGTTTTTCGCTTACACGCTCTAAGGTCTTCCCTTAGCAAGGACAATTGACTGTTATATCGTTTCATACCCTGTTTAATTTTCTTAATACGTTTACGTAGTACCATATTCGATTGGGGCAGAGGTTCAACAATGTCCTTACCGTCCAAACCTTCGTTTGCTGACTGGTCTATTTCTTTCGTTTCTTCAGGTCCCAAAGGGGATGAGTCTAATGCTAAATATTTACTTGTGCTTGATGCTGAAACAAAATTCTGAAGTTAGATATTATGTAAAATGAATTGATGTTTTTTAATTGCTAAAAGTTCTAAATATTCATACAGCTCTCGCAATATAAGATGACGAGCGGTGGGGATGCGCCGTAAACGTATTTAGGACACGTACCTCCCACTTGTCTGATTCAGATAATGCAAAGAAATTACCATTACGTTACAGGACGAATGATAGGCAATCTATCCCTCCTCTATCTGCGCGAACTCACTCCCACCCTTCGCCAACTTATTTTGCGAGAGCTGTACAATTTTGTCCCTACTTGACATACCAAAATATATTACAATTAATTTTCTAATATAAGAAAAAATGTTACAACAAATATTGACTAATACTTGTTTTCTGAAAGTGGAAGCTTGTGTCTCAAGCATATTTATTATAATTCTGTTTATTTGATTTACACAATTTATTACAGACACATACATAAGTTTTATTTCTTTTAGTTAGTTTATTTCTACCAAATTAAACTTCTTCTGATAAGCTAGATGCGGTTCGCAGATTTGGTAGTGGATTGCTACAGGATTCGTATAAATCCTCTTGTGCCTCGCAAATTTATACCGTCTCCGAATAGATTTACCACAGAAATCGTAACACTCATTGTCAGATGAAATACAGGAGAATCTATTTATACTCACCCTCAGTTTAATCACACAATGTAACCAACCATTTTTTTGTAAATTCATCGGTTTGAAATAAATGAATAGATCTCAACTAGAACTTCAATATATTCTAGTGTCTCACAGAGAAGGGTAATAACCACAGGAACATTTGCACACAATACTGCAATTTTTGCAACTGTAGTGATCCTGATCCAACATCCTTTAAATTTCTAAGGCACATAAACTTGATGGAAATGTGGTCGACAGAAATAAGAAAACAAAGTACATAAATAAATCAGTCGTCCTGTATAACATTTAATCTGTGAGCAGATTAAACTAAATTAAGATTCCTAGGGCTTCATTTCAACAGCAGACTCGATGGAGTGCGACAGAAGGAAAAATAGAATACAATTCTTCATTGGAAGAAAATCTAACTGTGAATCTACAAAGTAGTGATATAACCAACCTAGATATATGGCATTAAATTACGGGGTCTACCACCAAGTCCAATACAGTTACTATTTAATGAATACAATCCAAAATACTTCGTGGCCTAATCAATTTAAAAATTCCATATCTGCATAATATACGAGGGTAGATTGACAAATATCCGGAATTGCTGCTACGGGGTTGCAATTTTTCCACGTAGCTTATGTCGTTGTGTTGGCAACTCTTTCACATCAATTGACTGCAAATATTAAATTGCTCTGTGAAATAGTCTGGTTTTGACAAGCATTTAAGTCAAGTACCTTTTTGTGTTTTCAATTAGGGATAAAACCGAAGTTCGGGCGGTCATCAAATTTTTCTATTTGGAAGGGAAAACCTCAACGGAAATCAAATCAGGGTTAGATGCCGTTCTTGAGAACTCATCACTAAGGCTCGACAAACAAGTGCATGATAAGTTATCATAAAGTAGTGTAAACCGGACTGACGGTGTCACTTTACCGCTTGTCCCCAATTACGCGCAAGGCGTGACATTAACATTCAGAAGAGTAACAGCGTCAGTCCGGTTTACACAATTTATCATGCACTCGTTTGTCGAATCTTAGTAATGAGTCCTCAAGAACTCATCACCTTAATTTTCCACCGTGTTTTCGGATTCCGGAATTCAAGCGTGGCCACACGCATACAAGTGATGAACTACGTTCAGGATGTTCGGAAACGGCTGCCATGCCAGAAACTGTGGAAAAAATCCGTGACATGGTTCTCGCAAATCGCCGAATAAAAGTGAATAAATTGAGGACGCCGTGGGTATCCCTTATGAATGAGTAGTCCGTGTTTCACATAAGGAATTGGGTTGTAAAAAGCTTTCTGTATAATGGGTGGCGCATTTGCTCAATTCGAAGCAAAAACGCATTTGAGCTCAAATCTCAGTGCGATTGTTTGGAAGCAATTCAGCAAAAACAACCGGAAATAGTTAAGAAAATCGCATTGTCTCACCACGACAATGCTCCCGCTGATTCAAGTCTAATCGTGCAAACAAAAATTGGCAGAATTGAAGTTCAAAATCCTTCCCCATTCGCCTGATTTGGTTCCGTCAGACTTCCACATGTTCCCGAAACTCAAAACACGTCTGAACGGAAAGAAATTTTGGTTGAATGAAGAACTGATAGAGGCTGTAAACGATTATTTTGGGAACCTCGAAGAAAGTCACTTCCGGAAGAGAATCGAAAAGCTAGAGAAACTTTGGACCAAGTGTGTTAGGTTTCGAGAGGATTATATGGCAAAATAAAACTTGAATCCGTATTAATTTATTTTCATTGTTATTCCGGAAACTTTTCAATCTACCCTCGTAATTCAATAAAAAATTACCAAATACAAATAATCCTAAATCATTTCTACAGCCGCTGTTAACACCAAGCCATACAGAAAACTCAGACGATACTAGCCATTAAAATTCTAAGGAAACTGAGGAAACATCATTGGAGCTTCCATCATTTTTAAATTACACATTAACCATCAAATGAACTTATACATACAAGAATGAAACAAATGATATTAGATGTAAAATTTGCGTATATTATGTGATAAACAATAAAGCGTTAAAATGAAATTGGACATATGTATACGAGATTCTAAACCAAGTAATAGACCAAGAGCAAGAACAAGGGGGACTCAATACAGTAATACTATGCGATTGCGAAATCATCGATATAAAAAGAATTAACCTCCTCACAAAATTAACTAATAAACAGTGTAAAATTTGATCTTTTCCATAAGAGAGAAACGATTATTTCCTAGCAAGAGGGATAATAAGAAAAACTACAAGTAGATTGGATTCTTGGGTCTTTTTCTAATGCGCATTGCAATTGGGTTTCGGTGTCACATAATATTTGTGAAAGTAAAATTGGTTTTTGTTACGAATACATTGTGTACATACAAATGTTCAGATGCAGAAGGCCTAAAACTGGGTAAAACTAGGTGCTGCAGTGATAGCTCTCAAAAAAGCATATCAAACAGCGCCACTAGTTAACCCGGAAAATTTTGTGGCGAGATTAAAGCAAGTAATTATTTTTTACTTATAAGGATGGTTTTTAGGTTGAGACGTACTTGATCTGTATGAGGAGACCAATTAGTTTAAAAGACTTCTTTGAACAGGTTTCGCAACATGAAAATTATTCATAGATATTTTGAATTCACAAGAAAAACTGTTTCCAAGTACCTACTTTTAAGTGTAAGTGGGTATAATAATGAAGCGTGGATAATGAAAAAGACATAACCTTAAACATTTTATCTGATTGTGCAGAGACTGGACAACCAAAAATAACGTTGAAGAATTAGTTAGGTCAGCGCAATGCCTTGACACAAACCTAATCGAAAATATATGTGGTTCCTTTAGATAAACAAAAGAGCGCGTTAACTTTAAAGCAATTATGTTATGGCACTCATTCGCCGTTATACTCTGAAAGTATGCTATAGTGGTGTCATGATATGTTGGGTAATAATGATGATTAGAAGAAGCATAAAGGGTCGACTTTGGCAGTTGTTGAAAGATGGAATGCGAAACGCAATGAGAGAACGGGATCTAGAAATTTAGCGTAGCGACGAGGGAACTGGACATTAAGTTGTATAATTATTGTATACAATTAATCACAAATATATGATTACTAAACCCCATACTAAATACAGCCTTGGCCATATGTCTGAAGCACCCTCAATTTTTGTAGGTAAACTAAAATTACGAAACATAAAAATCAAACTACAAGTATTTATACATTTCAAATACAAATTTAATAATCAATATTTATAATATATTAATATTTTATTGCCCCACCCCGAGATTTGATAACTAACTGCACCCGTTTTGGCATCGTAGCCATTAATTTTCTGCATATCGCGGGTGAAATCTTTCCCCATTCTTCAGTGATCCTACTTTTAAGTATAGTTTTACTTTTGTTGTCATGTTTAGCGACATGTTTCTTCAAAATGCGACACAAGTTTTCGATAGGAAACAAATCCGGCGACTACGGAGGCCACCCGAAGCTCGCTATGTCCTGTCCCTTGCTTTTGATCTCCAATCAGTTATCTTCATCACTTTTACATCTTCCTCCACGGCATCTCTCCATCTCTTCCTTGGTCGTCCCTTACCTCTGGGCCATATCGGAATCCACTGGGTTATCCTTCTTATCATATCCGTTGGTTTCCTTCTCATGATGTGGCTGCCCATTGGAGCCGTTGGGCTTTAGTGTATCTTATAATATTTTCCCCCAAGTTGATCCTTTATTTCTTTGTTAGTTTTCGGTCTTATTACTCCCTGTTTTGTGACGTGCGGCCCTAATATTGCTCTTAAAACTTTTCTTTCTGCTATCTTTAGGTCTTCTTGTTCTTTTTAGTGATTGCTGTAGTCTCCATTGCATACGTGATGACTAGCCTTATTAAAGTCTTGTAAATCTTGATCTTGGTTTTCTTCTTTCTTCTTTCTTAATCCTCTATAATGTTCCATAAATGTGTCGTGGAGATAGAACATCTTTCAAATTCTTCTGTCGAGTTCATCCCACAACAGCTCAATCGGCCAGGACTTTGTGGTAGCCACGCCATTATTTCAAGAATATTATTTTCTTGTTGGTTATTTAAGTAACTTTTGCATACGAATGCCGTATGTTTGGGGTCGTTGTCATGCATGAATATAAAATTATTATCAATTAACATTCCTATACTCACGCTTACGGTCTGTGAGACCGACTTATATAGTATAGTATACGTGTTTCATATTTTTACGTGAGTATAGGAAGGTTAAATGCAACCTTGACGGTATTGCATTTTCTTGTAATATTTTAAAATAATTTTCTTCCTTCATAATGCCTTAAATCCGCTGCAAGTTTCCCGTCCCAGCGTACGAAAAGCAACCCCAAACGAGTAC
This sequence comes from Chrysina gloriosa, assembly GCA_038088585.1. NCBI lineage: Eukaryota > Metazoa > Arthropoda > Insecta > Coleoptera > Scarabaeidae > Chrysina > Chrysina gloriosa. The sequence continues at coordinate 8,412,540 of CM076093.1, forward strand.
AGAACCCCTTTCTTGCTTCACAGTCGCCACGATATAATCCCGCAACATTCTTTCACTCTTGGTTCTCCATACTAAAACACGCCTCGCTTGTCCAAAGACTTCAAACTTCGATTCATCAGTCTATAAAACTCGTTTGAAGTCTTTGATTGTCCAGTGTCTATGTGTTTCAGACCACTGCAACCGCTTTTATCTGTTACCCCGCCATAGTAGAGGTTTTCACACAAGAACGCGGCCATGAAAATTTGCAGCTTTTAATGGCCGCTTTACTGTAGTGACAGAAATTGGTCGCGATTTATTTCTGCAGCAATTTCGGGTGCTGTCAGCCTTCTATCTTGTTTGCTTAACAATTTTATGCGCTCATCGTTTGCTCTTCTTGTTATTCGCGAACGACCTGGACGTAGATATTTGCTAATATCACTTACTGTAGACTTGTTAGCATGCGTCTTTCCGCAATCTAGCGCAATAAGTAGCATTCCTGGTGAAAAACAATTATAATGGCACGTCTTTCTTGGCTTCCCTCGACACTTTAGACACTTTTAATAAAGCTATTTGCTTTAACACACACTTACTATCGATACACGCACAAGCACGTTTGTCGAGCACCTAAAATATTGATTATAATCTAGTAGGACAGGGTAATGTAAACTTCTTAAGCTTATTTATTTGTCGTACTCATACTACCTGGAAAATAAACATAATAAAGGGATTGTAAATTTGTTCCACAAGTGTCATTAAAACATCGTAAATTTTAATTATTATTTGATATAATTACCCAGAAATTCTTACGGCCTTTGTTGTTTGCAAATTAGAAACTTCATAAATAGTTTAATACACTAATATAATTTACATTTTAAAGTAATATTATATTCATTGAGTATTTTTTACAAAATTTTACCAAGTGTCTGAACTAATATAGACGGTAGTGTACATCTGTTTGATAATCTATTCAGATAAAGTTAATTTGTGTAATACTTAATGCAATGTACTTAAATGGTCTAATGTTAGTTTAATAAATCCCTTGGACTGCTAGTGTATTTCTATCTGCCATTTTTATTAAATCATTCTAGAAATTGATCTGTAGTGATTATTCACATCTGCAGCTTACAATTAGAAGTTTACTCTCCACCTGTACATTTACATTAAATCAATTTTGTTATGTGAGATCTGCAGACCTATATCTACTTTTTGGAAAAATGGAGGAGAAACATTTTATGAAATAAATTTGGCATAAATTGGTAAAATTTACTGAATATTAACTAATTTACTTTTGACTAGAAACCTCTAGATTTTAATTTAAGTAGTAATTAAATATAGGCCACTTAAACATGAATAAAAAAATTCAGGTCATCTTCAATTTCTTGCAACAATATGGCGAAAAGGCGGGAAAATCACGTTAATTGGCTTGAATATTCATTTAAGGGCTGAATATGTATTATCTACAAAAACCATAACACCTCAAATGCATATACATAAATTAACAATTAAACAAAGATAACTTACATGAAAATGTTCCTGTGAGATCAAGAAAATCTGTACCAAAATAAGCAATTTCAGGCAATTCTGGCTCAATTTTTTCTTTAAAATACTCCATTGCCATCGTTGATAGGTCAAATAGTTCATCTGTAACCTTATAAGGTCTAGCTAATTTTGTGTTTGTTTTTATATATCTTAAAATATTATAAACTTCATCTAGTATTTCTCCAGGAAAAAGCAGCAATGTTTGCGTTCAATATGTTTCCCGAATGACATTTGAAGTAAGGTCAGTCTCATATACAGTGTTTCAATGATATCACTTTCACATGCTAAATGATGATTCCTTCTTGCAGATTCTCGACGTGGCATCTTGCTTTTTATACTTTGAAATCTGGTCAGCATTTGTGTTTGTAACTTTTGGAAAGTAGAATTCAACAGCTGACCACAGATTCGATCCATTGTCCTGCATACCTGAAATGCAATTGAAAATTATTACAGTAAGATAAACATTGCAGTTAGGAATGAACAATACTTACTAAACGTAATTGACAAACATTCTTATGTGTTAAATAGCTCAAAATTTTTTCAACAATTTCTGCAGGCAAGTCTAACAGATTTAGTGAACTAGTTGGTGGTGGACGGGTATTGTCTGTAGATGTTGATGGTACAGGATGCAACGATGCACTGTTCCGAGTTACTCTTGTCACTGTGTGTTCTGTACTTGAACCCTGACTATAGAGTTCAGTTAATGTTTCATTCACAATAGACATCAATCTTGTAGAAACCATATTCAATGTAATTTCTACAAAAATGCGCACTTATAGAAAACAGTTTTAAAAATCAAAAATTATTATTTAATCAAGTTATATAATACTCTCAAGGAATAACGACTATCTATACTAATTCGCAGAGATAGAATTTAAAAAAACTCCGAATTGTAATGCAACAAAACGAAGTTTACAAAGTACTCCACTAAACTAAAATGGTCGATCCTACCTGATATACGAACAGCTTTTTGAAGATTACGTATTAAATTTGCATTTTCTTGAGGTATTTCTTTTATATTTTAGAACGTAAACGTTATATGCCCATAAGCATGACAATATTTATGGATCTTTTTGAGTTAATAACGAAAAAATGTTACTGCAAGAAAGTATATTGACTTCTCATCCGATGGATTTCCAAACGGTAGTGAGTGGTAGTGAGCGCACTGAGCGCCAGGAGAGATTGAGGAACAATTTATTGCAATAGATCTAACGTTCAAATTACCTAAACAGAAGACTGAATTGATTTGGATTTTATTTGAATTTTATTAAAACACTAATTCATACGTAAGTAACTATATTTCCTCATTTTAATTTGATTTCTTACAAACCTATGATTTGTTTTTAATGTGCATGCTTCTTTAGTTATACACTCATTATTCTAAGTAAACAATTTTATTTACAAAAATGGTAAGGCAAACGTAGACCAACAAGGAATAATTACACACTATATAATTATGTAGCTAATTGGTTGCTATAGCTCAATATATTCCACTTAGAAATTATTTTATCTAATAAACCATGAGATCTTGACACTGTATCACATCGATATACTCCTCACTCCTCAACCTTATCTTCTGTATATATAAAAATGGATCGTGGTTTGTTCGGATGCTTAAAACTTGAAAACAACTGGACCAAATTGGATACTTCCTTCTGCGGGTTTGTTCGTAATTGCTACGCGAAGGTTTAGGAAAAAGAAAAGTCGAATAAAATTTTGGGCAAAACAAAGTTTCCAGGTCGCCTAGTCTGTTTACAGTTTTGATAATACTTGCCTCGTGCTAGCATAATTGTGTGGTGAGGAGTTTACCAATGTGATACAATGTCAGTAAACACCCCACTGTACTTGCAATCACTATCATATGATCTTCAAGTTTACAAGACATAATTATATAACTAAATGGTTGCAATGGTGCCAATATATTCCTCCTAAGAAGTATTTTATCTACTAAACCATAAAACCATGTTAAAAACCCACACAATTATGTGCTGAATTGGTTGCTGTAGCTCAACATATTTCTCCCAAATACTATTTTATCTAATGGGATCTTATATGTACATGAAAATGGACATGAGGACGAAATAGTAACTGTAATCACAAATGGAAAAGTTTGAAAACACTTATGAAATTTAAATATATAAGTACGTTTCGGGAAAAACAAATCCGAAGAGAAAACGTTGGGAAGGTGGGAAAAGAAGATTCTGGGAGCGATTTTTGCAAAGAGAAATAAGCCGAGTCCATGGACAAGAAGATCGAACCGAGAGCTAGAAAGGTTGATAAGACGTTTAGAGCACATAAAACGACGGTCGAGGGAAGAAAGCCCAAAATTGTTCTAACGAGGAAACCCATGGGTACGAGAAGAAAGGAAAGACTGAGGACGAAGTAGTTACAGCCAGTGGAGGAAGATATGATAGGCATTGGTGTGAGCAATTGGAAGACCCAAGCCCGAAATAACCGAGAAAAGCAGAAGATTATTACCTAATAGTCGCTTGTTAAATGAATTGTAGAGGTCTAAATTTACGAAATGTATGGTCTGTTGAGCAGATATGTTATTAAACCATGAAACCTTAGAGTTTAGGACATACACAGTTATATGGTTCATGGTTTGCTATAGCTGAAATGTTTCAAACAAAAACTATTTTGTCTAGATACCCTTGGAAACCTAAAGTTAACAAGACAGATAATTAAGCGGCTAATGGGTTGTTTTCGCTCGAATATGTTCTTTATAAAAATTATTTTGCCTAATACACCACAAATTTTAGCGTTAACGAAACCAATTATGTGCGTGAAAGGAATAAAACACAACCTTTCTTTCGGTTGTGCTACATGGGACCATGTCTTATCTGTTAGCCAGGTTTCTCTTGTGTTTATATTTGCACCTAACATGTCATTGGGATGTTTTGAGCAACATCTTTTCGTGTGGTGATCCTTGTCATATATCATTCCCTTTTATTCTTTGATGCAGATTTTGTTATTGCTTCTGACAGTTTCCATACCTTTTCGTGTTAATTGTTCTTTCAGTTTCCTTAGTTTAAGTATATGCTTTGAAACTCTGAAATTTGATACGATTCATTCATACTTTTATCTATACAATGCCCAATAGTCTAGCCCACGCTTGCTTCACACATTTCTTGAAGAAAATATCTCCACTTCGTAGCGGTTGCGATATGGTCCATCTAACTCGTGGTTTGGTCAGGAAATGTTCAAGTTCCTTTGTGCGTATTTTTGTGGAAATATCGAGACTGGTGAATCACCATATCATTATTCAGGCTCTTCATTGTCGTTTTCATTCCCAAGAACACGTTTTTTCCATAATGCCTTTAACTTGGTTATTTTCATTTCCAATTTTGGTATTCACGTCTCATGGGAATGTTTATGCTTCTCGTTTTTGCACCGATTCATTGTATCTTATAGTTGTCTGTGGAACTTTTCTTTTTCGTTGTATAAAAGTTTATATCCTTAATTCTCGGTCGATGCATAGCATTTCTCACATGCACAATGCTTCCTTGTTTATTAGGATTTTTACACCATGCTTTCGCTTTTCCAGAATACATTAGTAGATTGCCTTCTATTAATAATAAACTGTAATCAAAATCTCCTAATTCTAAGAAGAATGGTAAGGGAACCATTTTGACACAAATTTGTTGTTACACAACAAAGGCGGAGTGTCTAATGAGACACAAGTATATTATGGTTTGCCATAGCGAGAATATGTCCCCCAGATCAATTATTTCATCTACAACATGGGACTTTACGAATTATAAGGCGTCCAACAATGTGGTTGGTGGTTGCTGTAGCTTGAATATGTTCCTCACAAAAATTATTTAGTTTACTAAACCATGAAACCACCGCAGAACTTTGGGAATAAAGCATTCAACAATGTGGGTAATTGGTTGCTATGGCTAGAATTAGAGTTGAGATCAATGAGATTTGTTGTGTATACGTGTAAGCTGTTGTAAATACTAATTCGTAGTTCTACGTTTGTTTTAAAAATGTGGCCTAATGTTGGACAAAATTGCATATGTCTTCTTTTGAAACGAACATTCGGACTGGAAATTACCAAGTCGACCATCGTTACAACGATTTGTACAATCTGCTCGTGATCATGTTGAAAAAAGAATGAAATCGGAGTTAAAAGATAAAAAACTGTGGTTATCTGTGGACGAAACAACAGATCGTAAAAAACATTATGTGCTTAATATAATGGTACGTACAATGGAACCACATCAATCATCATCTGCAATTCTATTAACTTCTAGACGAGCACAACAATGTATTGCCGAAGTAATTTCAAAGTTGCTGCTAAATACATTGGGAAAACTCGAACTTAAAGAAAAACCAACTATTTATGTTTATGACTGATGGTGCCGCAAACATGCTTTCTGTAAGCTGGTCTCTTACAAAACATTGTGCTAATTTGTTACATGTTACGTGTAAAATTTATGCTTTCGGTCTTGTGGCAGATGGTATTAGAAAATGTTATCCTTAGGTAGACGCTTTAATAGCGCATACAAAAGCAGTGTTTGTCAAATCGCCAAAACGTATTCGACCCACCAGAGCCGATTCTTACACGTTGAGGAACATGGTTACAGGCCGCGTTTTTTCATCATAAATATTTTCAGAATATTAAGAACGTGGTTTTAAAATTCGACCCAAAAGAAGCTACGGCTATCAAGGAAAGCCAGTCGATATTTCAAGATAGTCAGATTAAAACGGATTTAAAAACTATTCAGAACAATGACTTCGGACTAGTGGAAGCAATAGAGAAATTGCAAAATCCTTTCGGTATCGTTAGTGGAATCTTTGCAAATAGTGCAACATGTTCAACTATGCGCGCTAGAAGACGCAAAAAATGTTTGTGTTTTAGAAAGGTTTGCAAGTGTTTTAGAGAAAGATTCTGATTTTAGTACATTAAGACCAACTTATGAAAGTGCGCCAACAGGACCGTTAAGTTGTTCCAAAGATTATTACGCTAATATAACGCCACTAGATGTAGAATGCACATTTTCTGCATATAAACACATTTTTTCTCACGCTGCACTAGATTTGCAGAAACGGCTGTAGAAACATATATATCTAACGTTGCAGATATTTTACTGATATTCTGATCATGTACATATTTTATGTGTAAACATTTATGCGCCCGCCACTGGTTGTTGGCGTAAATTGAGCAACTCAGGCTAGAATATATCTCTCGCAACCTTTAATCTATTAAACCATGAAATCCTTTAAAATGCATCTCGTTATTTGGCTAATGAGTTGCTTACTTTGAATATGTTCTTCACAAAAATTATTTTATTTATTAAACCATGCAACTTTAGGGATTATAGGACATGTGATTAACGAATTGTATCTTAAGTATAATACTCACTCAACATATAACCCTGGAACCCTTAGTGATTATAGGCCAGATGAGTGCTCAAATTTCAGATTGTAGAAAATTAAGCACTCATAAATTACAACAATCATCAAATAATACACCACCCTTTTATTTCACTACATCCCTATTTGGGTAGAATTGGGAATATTGGGAAGAAAAACTTCAACATTTTTTAATTATCTGCTTCAATTTTTTAAAAATAAATTTAGTTTTATCATTCTAAATGATTTTTAATCACAAAGTTATAGCCCTGGAATAGATGGTTTCTTACACTAAGTTTTTACTGGCTATACAATACACTCAACTGCACATTTTTGAGATAAGCACTTCCTACAGCAATAATTCCAACAAATTAATTGGAACTTTGGGGAGAAATACAATTCCAATGTTTTGTATAACTTTTGTTTTAATTCATAAATTATTACATAGTTACAATTACAATAAAGGATTTTTAATCACAAATTCATATCCATGATATTCGATGGTTTCATACATAAACTTCCTATTAACTCTACACTCAACTCCACATTTTTGAGATAAACACTTCTTGCAGTGAAAGTGGCAGCCTTTGCAGCTTTCCTGCAAGCAATCGCAAAGATCCAAGTTTGTATTTATATGTACACCATTACTATCATAAACTGCTCCAGGTACCCTTCTCGCCGTCCTCTTTTCGAATTTTCTCCTACCTTCTGATTCGAAATAGTCCTTATCGGAAATTTGTTTCACTATTTCTTTCGTTTTGTCTTTACTGGCTATGGCCGCTTGTCTCTTGGTTAACGAAGTATACTTTGCTTCTGGTGCGGTTGATTTTTTGCTAATCGTGGTCTTTCTATCAAAGCAATATTTCTAATTCTGTTACCTAAATTCTTCTCTTCGTCACTATTTTCGGAGTCAATACTTACAACGTCCACTGTTACGTCTGACATTTTAAGATGTGAAGGTTATGAAACTTACTAACGTTTGACCCAAACGCCAAGTGTCCTAATGTAAATAAAGCATTGAATTCCCTTCGTTTCATCAAACTATTAATTTTCGTTATTTTAATTTAATCGACACTAGTATTTAAAACTTCACGTTAATGCTCATAATGACAAGGATAGTGCAGTATAGCTTGTTATATTGCGTCAGTAATTTTATAGGATTCTTACCTGCATCCAGGACATGTGTTTCGTTAGAAACAATCTCGCTTATGCCAACCTCGTTTCTTGTTAAATATGGATTCTGAATTTGATGTTATGTTGTGATGGGTTGTTGATGCAATTTAATAGACATGAAGCATTCATCAATTGTTCTTACAGTAAAATTTGGTATAGAAGATGCTTTATGTGTTTTTAAAGGTTATTGTAAGATTACATAAAACTTATTTTCTTAAAAAAATAAAAATACATCCATAATATATATTTTGTATTTGTGGTACAATAATTTCGTATGTTGGTAACAAATTTCTAATAATACATGCAGCCAATTACATTGAAATAATGTGTTTTTAACAATAGTAAAATCTTCAAAATAAATTAAATGGTGATTTATAACATTCATACAGATCCAGCATAAAATTTAACGAACATACAATCTTACGTAGGCTAGAAATTAAACAAATCACAATCATTTTACTGCGTGTTTCTATAAAGTCTTCTTCTTGGATTTCTTAATCCTAGGAAGAGTTGCGCTCGCTGACTCCTGAAATATTAAACGTATTATTGGTATGAAATTGAAATAAATGCCATTCTATGTAGAAACTTTCAAACATCAAAGCATTTTGTTGTTTGTAAATTACGCAAAATGAAAGTAACACACATTTTATTGTTAATAAAGTATATAGATATAGCTAAACACTAAAAACACAACATGACCATGCCTGAAGATATTTTAATCAGAAAGTTCATTTTCAAGTTGCTAGAGTTTGTTTTCCGATTTCCCTTTTTCTTCCATTAATGATTTAATTTTCTTCAACAACTTTTCCCTGGCATGCATTTTACTGATATTATCATCACTCTTTGATAGTTCTTTTGACAAATGATGTCGCTCCTCCAAAGAATCATACCACGATGATCGGTTCCTTGGTTGAATATCAGAATCGTCTTTATGCCAAAAGTTAATTCTCTTAGGAAGCATTTTTAATCGTAATAGGGAGGTATCTAATTTAGATTTGGTTCTATTGGGCGATTTGGATAATTTTCTGGATGACGACGGTGAACCAGCAGGTGAAAGATTTAATGATTTTCTCATTAATTTAGGGGAGTGGCAGAATATTTCATCCTTAACACAATCATTAGATCCAACTGACTTCACAATACCAGGTTTTAATACTAGAGTAGCTTTAATAGCAGACAGATCAAATTCTGAGGTTTTGCTTTCACATGGTGGTAAAGGTGCGACATGTTTATTATACTTGCCACCTCTTGTATCTTTTTTATGGTCAATGGAATCTTTCAATTCTATAGGATCTTCATTCTCACACTGCTTTTCACTTTCCTTCTCTTTTTCTTCATCACACTGCATATGATTATTGGAAGAACTTAATTTTAGAGCAGCTTCTTGGTTTTCGACGTGTAAAACTTCCATTTTAATTTTGTTATCTTTAAGAAAAATAGATTTGTAAGGTTGAATGCAATTTCCTAAATATTCATGCATCAGATCTTTGAGCTCTATGTCAAATATTCGAGAAAAGTTAAGCATATTAGGTTTGGAAAAATCGACATTACCGTCATGATCAATGCAATCTCGAAATTCTTCTTCGCTCGATGTGCTCTCGGACATCTTTGTATTTTGACCATTATTGTCCAGACTATTTAAAAGTCGTGGATCATTTATAGAGATAATATTCTCTTTTGAATCGGTGGGATATTCGAGTTTGTACTCAAGATCCTTCAAAATAATCGTATATTTAATAACAGAAAAGAAAAATTTAAGCCAGTTGTTCCAAAAAGAATAACTGACTTTGCAATATTACAAAAAGAAATAAATAATTGGAAAAATAGTTTACCTCTGTACTCCTTTTAGGAACTGTCGATCTGGCGATCCTAGTTGGTTTTAATTTGGACGATCCAATGGATCCCGTTCTGACTAGTCCTTCACGTGCTTGTAGTTTCGCCGGTTGACCGGCATGTGCAAGTTCACCACTAGAATATCCAGAGCTAATATCGTCTACAGTCTGAATATTTGCTAACATGTCATGACGCACATCAATTTCTGAAAAATAAATAGCTGAAGTAGTGGTATGGCGTCGAGGGCTGTGCCGTCTAGGGCTATGTCGTCGCCTAATAACTCTCGGCTCTGCCAAAGAATCAGTCTCTTCACTAGCATCATATTCCCTCTCATGTCTTTGCTCGCTTAAATCGCTCAGACTATAACTTTTCCTAATTTGATTTACCAATCCACCACCGCCCTAAAAGAGACAAATACTTTTACGTCATAAATGTTACTATTGTTAATTATGTTTATAATGCAACATTTCAGTTTGCCTAAACGTTAATAATTATTGAATATCTGAATTCTAAAACTGAAATGAAACACCAAAAATTAAGAATCAGGAATTACCTAATTTTTTCATCACCTTATCGTTATGGTGTGCGGTTAGTGGTTCGGTTTAAAACTAAAGTAAGTGCAATAACATGGTCATGCGCTGCTTTGATATGGATTTATTTTTGTAATTTTTCATTTCGTTATTAGATCTGAACGAGCATTTTGAGTTGAACGTATGATTATAGAAGTTATTGGTGATATCTTTTAAATTTAGTGTTCAAGTGAAAACATTCACAAATAACATCAACGTGGTAGCAAAATTATCAGCATTTAAACTTTTGTAATTTAGTACTGCGTGAAGTCTCTCCAACTGCGACCATATGCTTAATTCTGAACATAATGATGTTATAACAATGAATTGCCAAATTATACATAGTTGCATTGCGATTAAATGTATGTGTGCGGTTTAAAGTATCCACTGATGGTTAGGAAACGAAAAGTTAAACTGAAGTCGAACGAATCCTCGTTAATCATGGTTAAAGAAATGATTTCGGAAGAAGGAGTAAAGGTAAGAAATAGTAAACAAAAACTTAGAAAAATGTTGCAACATAAATTTACATATATTCAAAAATCAAAAAAAAATACATAAAAATCGAAATTCATCAAGAAACGTGAACCTAAGAAGTTTAAAACTATGTATTTCTTAAAATAGGTTTCCAAACGTATGTCAAGAAATAAATTAATTAAAAATAACGTTTAAAGAAACTAACAAAAATCGAAAAAGCAATCACTTAAAAAAACAATAATTTTACACATATTGTTTTGAAAATATGCAAATAGATTTCATAAACTTAGTTTAATGTATTTTTGCACCAGAAAAATACGAAAACTGACAAATAGTTCACGTAAGTAGATCAGTAAGTACTAATTAATATAAGATATGATTATTACTTTATATGCTTCGATACCAATTAACAACAATTATCTTAATAAAATATTTTCAAAACAATACTGCTCATGCAAATAGCGCAAACAAATCATTAAATAAAATAGAAAATATCAGACAAAGGTTTTAATAAATACTATGGTAACACACAACACTTTAAAAATATACAAAAAATTAACTATAGTTATTGTTTATCAGTTAGACGTTCATTCGTTATATTCATAATAGTCAGTCTTTGCCGTCTTTCTATTGCTTTTCCTCGTGGCAACCTTTGGCTTAGTTTTAGAAGAGGGTTTGGTTTTCGGTATTATATTTTCGTAATGATCCATCTCATCATCTTCTTCGGAAGGCGAATCATCAAGAAGAAATTGAGCAGAATGCGACCTTTGTAATCCATCGCAGTAGTCTTGTTTAGTGGTTATTGATGATTCGGACATAGATGGCATTAAGGAAGCAGGGTTTAGATTCTGTGCGAATAAACGAAAACAAGGAAAACAAAGCTGGTTAAGTGGGGAGTTAAAAGAATATAAAATGCGTGCGTCAATAGACAGAAAACTAAAGTTACATCGCGAACTATACTCAAATTAATTTTACTGACCTTTATAGCTGTTTGCATCAAAGCATTAACTCCCTTGGACCCTAGATCTAGAACTTGTTTGTAACTTTGTTCTTTGGCTTTAGAGATATATTCATCTATTTCCTACCAGAAACATAATTAATTTGTCAATCGTAAAATCTCTAATCGGGTGGAAACTCACCTGTTCTCTACTACTTAACATTGGATGTACAAATTTTCTATACAATATACTAGAACCTTTTGTCGCAGGGGACAAAAGCCATATAACTAATATAATTTTGATTTCATAATAAAAAGGAAACCTGAAATCCAATAAGTAGAAATTTACAACAATGCTTTTAAGATAATGCGTTATTATTGTCTAAGGCTTGTTAGACCAATTGAAGACATGCAGTTTCTAATTAATACCAACCAGCTAAGAAAGACGTCCGTAAACGTTTCCGCACATGTAAAGAGCGCAAATACAATCCAGTACATCATCCATTTGACCTGAAACAGACATAAAAATATGTGCAGAGCAAATGCAGGAAGAGCTCTAAAGTTGATACTTCTAATTATAGGTTATATGTGTGCACAAGCTACACGACTGTGGCTAAAACTGCCGATGGAATGCAATGTATTAATATATGGAGATGGTTTCTAAAGGAATGGCTTTCTACTGATAAAAATGTTCTTTTTGCTACTTAAATTTGTATGCTTGAAATGGTAGAGTACGCAACGAAGTAAAATTAATTTCTTGACCATGAATTAATTTCGGCCTCTTAGAGGATAATACAAGTCAAATATGCCAAAATATTTTACTAGTTTTGCTTTGGGGGCAAAATGTAACCTTCAAACTTAAATAATATGATTTGCACTTCTACTTTCTTCACAAGTTTTGTTAATACGGTACAAGTAATAAAAGCCTTAGACGCATTCTATTTGCAAAAAGTAACACCGAAATGGATATGGAACCTTTGTTTAACAAATTGATTTATTTCATAAAATGTATATAGCCAAACTTATACGTGATCCGTTTGATTATTTTGTAATGTTTCAGTACTTAAAAATACACAAGGTCCGAATAGTATTCAAGAGATTCAAATGGATCATTATTCTTGTCTGTATTCTGTTGTCGGTAGTAAGAGATGTATCTTGTACAATGTGCATACATACATGTTTCGCTGAGACATATAGGTGGCATACACACATTCGTACATATGTATATATATTTACTTTAGTTGTTCGTACATACATATGTGTTTAAGCGCATACGCTCGCACATAGATTTTAATTATCCACAGTTATTTCCATCAGGCTAGAAAAGACACTGAAGGCATGTGTGCACGTGTTACATACATAAATAGAAACTCCGAGCTGCTCCAAGCATTAGATAAAGAAAAGGTCTAATGATGCATGGTGAATAGGTAAAAGGTAACAAAAGCTCTTAGAAATCTAAATGAACATGAAAAGCATAAAAACAAATCTCAACAAGCGACAAAAGCACACTTACATATTCTCTGACATTTTTCGTTTTCACAGCCTTATATGATGCGTAGGCGGGGTATAGAGTCCCAAAAAGTAATCTGAAAATAGGATAAATTATCAGTTGGGTCAGAGTCTGGTGCCAAACTACACAGAAAGCCATCGTCAATAAACCGAATCTACTGAGAGCGGGCGTAATACGTCCGCTGAGTGATTTAAATCCGTCCTGAACATATTCCAGAACGTAATTCTTTTCCGCAATCATCTTTCGAAGAATGCTTTCGCTCGGCTGTAACCGTTCACTTATTTGCCGCGGTTGCGGTAGTGGTGGTGATAATTCCCTCGGAGAGGGTAGTCCTTCTGTTTCGGGTGGCAATTCGGTTATTTGTACTTGTTGCCGGGATTCTACTTGCGGTCGGTTTACTAGAACGACATTCGTCGGGTTCAACGACGTCTTTGTGGTGTGAACGAAGTTCAACTTCAACACGAAAATACCACTCAAACAAGAGCAAATCTCTCGAAGGATGCTACGAATTATCGCGATCGTCATGGGACGACTTCTGTAACGTCGTCGTGTTTTAGCTATTTGAAACGTCGAGTTCGCTTCTAATGCTTGCATGGTTAATTGGGTAGTCGATTCTCAATATGAACGAATATTGAGCATTTAGTACCTTAATCGTGAAGCTGTTAATTAAAACTGACGCCCCGCGATCGATGTTAAACAAAGGATCATTATCATTATGCAAAATACAATGAGACAGCAATTAATTCATTTTTAACGGAATTGTAAGCAATAAACACTTCGCAGTTAATACGATTCGCGCTTATGTATAAAGAAATTGTAACTGAACTAATTGCGCATCTTTAAAATAAAATTAAGGCTAAGGAGAATCCCGTTCAATTTCTTTGCATTTTTTATAACATGTTATAATCATAAAGATATATACACACATTTTCAATTTTTTGCATAACCCTTCTTATCTCTTGTAATTGACATTTAATTTTTTTGGGTAACAAATTTAATGAAATTTGGCAAAAGTATATTTTACAGAATTACCCTACTTTCAGTGATCAAAGAAATCGAAAAGAAATTGTGGAAGGGTTAGAACCACCCTTACCTTCTGGTAATAAGAAAATAAAGTAAAAGAAATTCTTAGGGGTGGTAATACCGTTCTAAGTAGTGATGGGAAAACCCGTTCTTTTAAAAGAACAGTTCCAACCGTTTTCGTTATTTTGAAATAACGGTTCCAATATAACAGGTCATCGTTGTTTCGTACGCGACAATTCTATTTAATAACGCATCATAAAATCAATAAAATATGTCATGCGTACATCGCCTTTGGCGGCCTTTGCTTGATTTGATATATAGTTTGTTTTTCCCCGACGTTATACTTTCCCATCACTAGTTCTAACATCTTGGTGATTCCCCGAGTTATATGATTGTGTATTGATGATGTAACTGTATCCTACGTACATTAAGTTTTTCGTTAGAAGTTCCTATACAGTTTTCTTCTCTCACGATTCAATGTTAGTTTACACACATGGTATAAAATAAATATAACAAAAACATTTAAGTCCGTTTTCAATGTGGACACATCCGTTTGCTACAATCCGTACCTGATCCATCGGACAACAGCTTTATAGTTAGGAAATAGGAACAATCATCAAGTAATCACAATTCATTCATCCGGAAGTTTCCCAGGCAAAATAATCATCATGGAGAAATATTTAATAGGAAAGAAGTCGATGATGTGGAATTTCTTCTTCGACCGCGTACGCTGGAGACCGTCCGAAAAGAACCGTACTTTGCCCAGCGAGATAACAGTTGCAACCGTTCTGGATCGAGAACGGTTCTAAAATAACAGATAGTTCAATAATGACCCATCACTAGTTCTAAGCCTTTTAAAATTAATGTCTGGGTCGGAATTATTCGTAGTTTTTTGGTTAGGCCGTTCCAATTGCTTGATCGTTTAAATGACGCTAGTCACCTTCGTTTCCTTCAAAAAATTTTGCCAGAATGACTGGAAAACTTACCCCTTCATTTGCGTCGAAACATGTTCCTCATGCACGTGCAGGTGGTGCACACCTGCACCTGCCGTAAGAGAATATCTTAATGAACAATTTGCTCGTAAATGGATTGGTAGGGGACAAGAAAAACCCATTCAATGGCCTCCGCGGTCTCCAGATTTAAATCCTTACGACTTCTTCATCTGGGGAGCGTTAAAAACACAAGTGTACCAAGTTCAAATTAATAATTCCGAACAACTGCGGGACAGAATTCAAAATGCTATACACGCACTACGAGATAAGCACGATGTTTTAAGAAGGGTGCATTTCAATTTTTTACGTCGAATTGACCTCTACATTAATGAAGGTGGAGGTCACATTCAACACCTGTTGTAAAAAACGTTTTGTGTTTGTGCCCACCGCCAACTAAATTTTGTATTACAATTTTATTAAATTTGTACTAAGAATGTAGGTTATCAGTATTGGAGAAAACATTTTTTTCCTTCAAAGGTATGCGCAATACGGAGTTTTTATGAGTCAAAAGATGAAGATGATGAATAAGATTTTCCGTTAGAAAAAGGGTTAGAACCGTATTACAAGCGCCTGAGGGTGATTTTAACCCTTCTACAATTCCCTTTCGATTTCTTTGATTACTGAAAGTAGGGTAATCCTTTAAAATGTACTTTGGCCAAATATCATTAAATTTGTTTTGCGCATTTCTGAACGGCGTATAAAAATGTGATTTTTGAAGTAAACTTTGAACTCTTCTCACGTATAAACGATACATTTAGGTATATATATGTATAAATTGGGTCCAACCAATTTAACCTCTATAATACGCGGTAGCTCTATGTCCCAGCAATTTTAGGAAACGTTGTATATAAACGAGATCCTAAAATTCAACAACCACGAGAAGCACTTTTTAAGTTGTTATAACAACTAGGAAAGAAAACATTTCTTTTGGAACAAACTATTTTATTGCTTTTGAAAATATTCGTCTTTACGATTTATACACCGTTGCATACGTTCAAACCAATTATCGAAACATTGTTTCCACTCTGATATTGGTATCTCAAAAAATGGTTTTTAAAGGCTTCAACAGCTTCTTGAGGTGCTGAAAGTCGTTGTCCATGCAGTTTTTGTTTAATATTTGGAAACAGAAAGGAATAGTTAGGCGATAAATCAGGTGAATACGATATAAAAGAAATAAAATTACCCTTACCACACAATATAAATAGTGCAAATACACATAAAGGAAAGCACTGAAAACTGCTAACAGAACGGCTTGATGTAAAGGTGCAAATAACGGATGCACATGAAATTGGAAGAAGAGTGATGAATTGGATCCAGAAAAAATCATAATGATTAATTTCAACCTACAAAGAAGTAATTTATATATTGAAAATGACATGACAGTAGAAGAAAGAAATATTCAAAAGCACTTAAGGGATATAGCGAAACAAGAAAAAGAAAAAGGTAAAGCAGTCAAAGTAGGGTACAAAAAGACAAATCTTGATAACAAGACCTAATGAAATTCACTTAGTTAAGCCGTTGATTGGTATGGGTAAACCTAACGTCCCAGCTGACGGCAATCAGCAGATGGAGTGGGACTGGGCTGAAACGGTAACGAAAAGTGGGAGATCCTCAAAAAACTAATGAGCATAAAAGGGAAAAACAGACCAAGGCAATGACATGGACTACTAATCTTGATAAAGAAGAACACAAAAGAAAAATGACCGCATCTCGCAAAGAGCTATCAGATATCAACGAAACAGCGGAAATTGTATTAGGCGAACGCCATTTAACCGAGATAATAAAACTAGCAACTTGGAATGTAAAAAGCCTAAACGGAAAGGAAATGGCGCTTAGGTACGAATTTGACAAGGCCGAGCTGGACTACCTAGCAATAACAGAAACAAAGAAAAAGGGCCAGGGTGAAATCGAACTAGATGGAGGACATATTTGACTATATAGTGGAGTAAATATGGAAAGAAGAACAGCAGAAGGTGTAGATTGTATTATGAAAAAGGAAAACATGGCAAATGCTAAGAATTGGGATTTTGTATCAGAAAGAATTTTAAACATTGAAGTGGAACACGGAAATAAATACAGCAATTGTAATTGCATACGGGCCCAATGAAGTGAAACAGCTAACAGAAAAGATGACGTTTGGGCATAGTTAACCGACACTACTGAAAGTGTAAAGAGAAGGCTATTGGTGATGGGAGATTTCTATAGTAGAGTTGGGACAATTAAGGATCAGTAAATAGGAGTGGTAGAAAAATTTGGGAGGATGCAAGAAATAATAATGAAGACAGAATGGTACATTCTTGAATGGGAAATAACCTGATTATTTTAAACACGTTTTAGAAGCACAAAGACATACACAAATTTACCAGGGAAGTCAGAAGTAGGAAAGAAAAGTCAATAACACAGGACAGAAATAATGGATGTTAGGATAAAGAGAGGAGCTGATATCTACAATGACCACTATCTACTAATGGCGAAGTGGAAAATAAATATTGAAACTAAGAAAGCTAGTAGCCTGCCAGCAACTCCAAACAAGACAAGAAACGAGACGGTTATATCTTATAAATTGCAAGGTAGAAATGTGTGTGATGTTCACTGTGCGGTGCTTTAAAGTTGTACAGTGCTCGTTGCATGGTGTTCGTCTTGGGCGTTAGCGGGATATCGCTGGTGATACTTAATTCCCTCAGTTTTCCACTGAGCATTCCAAGTTAGTTGCCAAAAGACGTATCTAGAATTATCTCCGGATGATGTGGTAAGGGTAATTTTATTTCTTTTATATATTATTTTAACCACAGTCTCCTTATTCTTATTTGTAGATGAATATGAGCAATGGGACATCAATTCGATGTTTTCTTCCTCCAAATAATCAATCGTTTGATGTGCTTTGAGAGAGTTGGCATTGCCATGATGCAGAATAATGCGACGTTTTCGGTTGTCGTTTCTGATTTCGTGGATGACTATTGGCAAACAAATTGTTGTATACCATTCAACATTAATCGTTCTTGGATCCTCTAAAGGAATAGTCGCGGCGTAACTACTGCAACCGAAGAAACTAGTGATCATTTTATTAGAAGAATTATTACAACGTTCTGTGGAAGAACAGAATTTGGTGTGGTTCGCCGTACTAAGGGTGAAAGTGTCTTAATGGCTATTTGCCAATACATTGGTGCAGTTTTAGATCGACGCAGCCAGGTTGACTTTCTCGTGTTTTCGACACCATAGATCATGGCATTCTCCTGCATAAATTGAGTAGATTTGGCTTAGTTCCATCGGCGGTGCGGCTATTGAATTCGCATTTCAACAACCGAAAGTGTACAATTTTTTACAATGATTTCTTCTCGGAAGAATTCAACTTTACTTCGGGAGTCCCGCAGGGGTCAAATCTCTTTTGTTCAACATCTTTATAAATGACTTGCTATTATCCCTGACCTGTCCAGTTCTGGCTTATGCTGATGATGTACATACATATTTTTATAAGATTTCATCAGAGGAAGGCTTTTGCAAATATCATCAAACGAACGCCAGTTTATGATGAGTAAATTAACTAATAAATCTAAGAACGAGTTACAACTTAGTGTTTCATTTTTTCCAGTACATATACGGAGTACCTTAATATTAGATGCACTTGTACATACATTTCAGATTCTTATTGTATTATATATTGTAACTGTTGCCCTAAATATTATTATTATTATTATTATTATTATTATAGAAGTGCCTCGCGTACGAACAAGATTTGTGGGATTCAGTTCATCTTTGAACACCTAAACAGTGGATTGCTACTTAATTTCCGGTTCATACGAATATATCCAAGTTTTGTCACCTATTAAGATGTTGTATACGGATTTTGCAGTCCCTCGGTCGAATTTTTGAGCATCTCTTTACACCAATTAAAACAAGCCCTCTTTCGAGCCTCGGTCAAATTATGCGGAATCCATCGGGAACAGATCTTTTCACAGCTAAATGCTCATATACAATAAAATATATTGCAATCTTCGATACGTCTAAAAATGTCTCTATGTCACTGTAAGTCACATGTCGATCTTCAATCATGTTACGCACAGCATCGATGACTTTTGGAGTAACCACCGATTTTGATCGACCTCCACGCAATTCATTACCGACAGACGCTAGACCACGACGAAAATCTGAAAACCAATATTGTAGCAGTCTTTTCTGATGGTACTTCATTATCAACAGTTAAATAAAGCGATTTTATGCTTTGTTATTGTTTTAGGCCTTTACTAAATAACGTAAAAAATAACCCAACGAAAACCTTCACGTGAAATTTCCATTCCTTCACAAAATTTCTTTTTTAAACGGTCACTGCAAACAAACTACTCGGTCAATTTCTAAGTTGGTACTGTTTTCACAATAATAAACGTCAAACTTTACGAAAATAGTAATGAAACATCACAATAACGTCACTAAGGGGCTCGTTTCTAAAAACATAAAAGGCGCCCGTCGTAGATGCTTAAAATTATGGTATTTTTAGTTTAATTTCTACATTTCTTATGTAGGTCAATTGATACTACGGTACAATGATGCCTTCAGGTTGTCAATAAATAATACGACCGATTCACTTAAAGTAAGTACTACCTTCATCGGACTTTCATTCTAGTGAAGAAATTTTATTCGAATCTGTGTTTGCTTATCTGCGCACCATCAAATATAGTTATTAAATTTCATCTGATTATTATATATACGATAAAGATGATAACTTTAATTATTCTAGATAATGTGCTATGGATAATTATTAGCAATAAAAACTAACTTTAACATCATCAGATATGTTAAGTAATTTTCAACGTAAAAGCATCAGAAATATGTACGGAATTGAAATTTAGAAATTTGTTTCAGGGCGCTTACTTTTCATGTACTCACAAAAGAAGTTGATCGAGTGAAATTGTGCATGAATTTTATAGCATTGTAGCAAATGGATTATGACGATTTTTAACTTTTACCACAGAGATGATATGCTTCCAAAACCACAAGTACATAACCAAATTATCATTTTTCTTGGAAAAACTACGAAGGGGAAAGCATCACTTTGTCTTTCAGGGTTCCTCCACTTTGTACAACGACTAAGTTGCCAAAAACATGTTTGGAGATGTCTAAGGGAGAAACCCTATTATTTAGGTTTAGTACTGAGTTTTAAGTTCACCATTACTGGGTGTGAAAGTACCTTACACTTTCGCAACTATAAATATCGATGCTGGGAGACGGGAACAAGTAATTTGTCTAATCAAGAAGAAATATTGGGAATGATTGTATAAGTATGTAAAGCTTTTCTTTCTTAAACCAAAAATGCACATTTCGACAGCTAAGATGTCATCTTCAGTGGAAAACCATGAAGAAATTAAGTGTAACTTACTGTATTTGGTCAACACGCTGCGCCGTGAGCACCAAATGCGGGAAGTGACATTAAATTCCTACATAGTGGAAGTATGCATTTGGTTTCTCAAATAAAGCTGTGGTAAATATTTTATTTATTTCGTTTTACTTTTACACCACTGCTTTCTCCAAGTTTTGATACAATGTATTAAGTATGACTGGAAATCTCCTTCTATTGCAGAATGGTTTCTCCTTCAACTTTACGTTTTAATAGCTGGAGGAGACAGCCCTATTTACTTTACCTTCGGTTACTCCACAGACGAAGAGAACTAGTTTTGTGCCCATTTTTTAGGTGATCGTCCAGTAAGGACTTCCTCCTTTTGCAAATGTGTTATTTTGTTCCACTTTATCGGATCATTTATTCTTGCCTACCTCGTTTTCCACTTTAGTACATCCCGTAATTTTTTGTGCATTCATGTATTCGTTTGATGAGTTTCTAGGATGCTTGCTAATATTTTTGGTAAGACTTTCATTTGTATCGTATTCACTTTTGTCCTTTCAGTTTGTCCATACATGTTTCTATAGCGCTGGTCTGTTTCTTTATATAATATATTCGGGCAGTTTGTTATAAAATTTCATTTATATACAATAACCTTTCAGCTAATTGTAACTTCATTTGTATTTCGGATAATTACAGTTTTGCTTGTTCAGTAAAAATAAATTAATTCAGAATAACTTGTAGATTGAAATAGGTCGTTTGACAACGCGTGTCTCTCACTTATTTCGACCCATCCACCTATCCTTTGTAATGTAACCGTAATCCATAATCAGTCCAGAAACATCAAAACTAACGATTATGTTTTCAGGGAGGGACGCTTCTAACATTTTAGGCTTAAAGTTCGAAGTTGTAATAAATCATTCAAGTTATAAATCTGTCGTATCTCGCATTGATACAAATTACTGATTGGGAGCCAATTCGTCGATCAACTAATTGTAAGTTTCGGAATAGGTGAACATATGGTATGTACATACACAGTCATGTTTGAGTGAATTGCAGAAGGTCGTGATCTAAAGTTTTGCACCCAATAGTAGAAAAAAAAAACTAAAAACTAAAAACAACAACACTTACTTTCAGTTCTGGGTCAAATTCTATTTTCGGTTTGTATACTAAAATATGTAAAGTATAATAAAGTGCAAGTGGAAATATATTTTTAGTACTTTTATGGATAGTATTGATAAACAGAAGAATTTTGAGGATATCATACAGCTGCTATTGAATTACCTTATACATAGTTCATTACTAAAAACAACAGTTACAGTTTGCTGTTCGATAAAGTGACGTACTTTTAGCAAAGACTATAAGCTTTCGGGAATGATCATTGCCCACATTACCACTGTTTTGTACAACCTGCTCATTTCTCTAGCTAGGCTCCGCAAACATCATTCTTTGATATGTGTGTTTAACGATGTTAGAACATATATTCCCTTACGCCCCGAATTCTTAGACCTTTAGCAAAGACTATAGATTTTCGAGGAGCGACACATTGTTGTAGTATTCATACTTAATACCTTTGGAGCACATGTTCCCCTAAAATGGTATATTCATAAATATGTGTGCTCTCGTAATAATAATAATAATAATAATAATAATAATAATATCCTCTTTATTTCACAATACATACGTGTTACTAACAATTATATGAAAAATATCAAATGTAATAAAAAAACATAAATATACATTGTATAGTTCACAAAAGTATATTAATAAAATACACAATATAAATATCAATGGCTTGTACTAAAACCTCTTCGCGCAATAATCATCTAGCGTAGCGAATAAAAGGCCTCTTCAATTAACCTTCCTATACTCACGTCAAAATGAAAGACGTATACTATACTATATAAATCGGTCTCACAAATCGTATGCGTGAGTATAGGAAGGTTAAAATACTTTTCAGTATTCGTTTAAACCTGCCAATAGATATACTTTTTAAGTCATTCGTTAGATAATTCAATATCCTTACGCACTGATAAAAATACTGTTTTTGTGCCCTTGTTATATGGGCTTGCGGTGGACCCAGTTGATTATGTAGTTTTCCTCTTGTGTTGTGCAGATGTATATGTTCTTGTCTTTGACAGAATTCATCATAATGTTTTTTAACAAATACATCAGATTCAAAGCAACACAAGCATAATAAACTGTAAGCACAGTCGATACATTAACACTACCCGAGATGGTCTTTATTGAATAGCAATAAGCAGAAAGCACAGAAACAACACTGTCAACGTTGCTTTTCCAATTAAGCTGCGAGTCGATCGTCAGTCCAAGCAGAGAACTTTCACTAACTGCAGCGATTGCTTCTCCATTTTGTTGCACAGCGAAGTTGTCATTGAAATACAGATGTTTGTTTTCTGAGTATTTAACTGAAGATTATTGTTCGTGAGCCATGTGTCCCGAACTTTAAATTACGTACAAATTTATTGATAAGTTGCTCACATGTTTTTACTCTCACTACAAATTATGTGTCATCTGCATACAGTACTGTGAGATCTTGAAGTACATCCGGCAAGTCGTTTATATAAAGGATGAACAACAGAGGTCCTAGAATAGGTCCTTATGGAACACCAAAACCAAGATCCCAAGCCGATGTCAGCCGGGACCCTGATATGTTTTTGGCCCATGACACACTGCCTCCTACTATACATATATGACTCTATCCAATCATGAATTAGTTCTCGGAAATCCATTCCCTCCAACTTTTTCAGTAATATTTCATGATGTGCACTCTCGAAAGCATTGGATAAGTCCATAAGCGCACATGTTGTCTCTTTTTCATTAATACCTAGCATTATCTCTTCTATAAGTTAAAATATTACTTGTGTTGTAAATCTACCCTTTATAACATCATTCTGATTATTATTTAAAATGTAATATTTTGTAATAATAATAATAATACGTTTTATTGCCCAACAGCAAGAAGCCAATTACAGGACAAAATGAAATTATATACAATACATACAATACACACAACCAAAAGATTTACAATATAAAACACAAATCACATTATCTTAAAGCTAATATGAGTGTGTAAATGAGACTAAGGACATAAGTAAAACTATATAAAACTGCAAAGAATTAAATTAATTAAGAAAACAAAAGAAAAAAAAAGCTAAACTAATCAAAAAAGTTCCGGTAAAAATATCACTGTATATGGTATCAGCATTCCTGCACATGTGTAGCAAGGGAGCTCTCCAAAGAAGATTAGTTCTAGGTGTCTGATAGCAGAAGCTTGAGGTAATTCGTGATGATACCCTAGGAACACGAAAAGAAACGGGGTTGAGGAGATCAGGACAATCAATCCGACCAGTTATTAATTTATACAAGAGTCTTGCACTACGTAAGGATCTACGATCAGACATTGATTCTACTCCATGCATTTGTAATAATGTACCATACGAAATGGCCCTAATAGGGTATTCTCCAGAACGTTTAAATGTGAGAAATTTCAGAAATCTCCTCTGAATTCTCTCTACAGCAATCTTTTGAGAGTCATAAAAGGGTACCAAACTATGGATCCATATTCAAGTTTGGCTAGCTACGAAGAAAAAGTAGAGGATGTTTATCAATGATATATCATTGAAATACTTTGAGGTTCTAACTACAAAGCCAAGAGCTTTCGATGCCGAGCGACATAAGCTTTCTACATGTGAATTAAAACTTAAAGAGGAATCAAAAGTTATGCCAAGATCTTTTATCATGTCCAACTTTCGAAGAGGGTGTCCATTAATGGTATAAGAAGAGGGATAAGGAGTTAATTTACGAGTAAATGAAATAGTATAGCACTTGTCGATATGTAAGTGTAATCTGTTGGTTCCAGACCATAATGAGATCATATCAATGCACTCCTGAAGACAAGAGACGTCGTCATGACAGGAAATGTTTTTGTAAATTTTAACGTCGTCTGCATATCCTAGTGTAGGACACGGCAATATAGACAAGAGATCATTTATAAAAATTGTAAAAAGTAAAGGCCCAAGATTGGAGCCTTGAGGGACCCCGGGGTGGAAACAAACGGGTACGATCTAAAGCCATTATAAAAGACATAATTAATCCTTCCACTGAGATAAGATTGGAACAGCTGGAGAAGACAAGGAAGAAATCCAAAATGACACAATTTACTCAAGAGTATTGCATGGTCTATCGTGTCAAAAGCGCGTGAGAAGTCCGTATAAATACAATCCACCTGACCATTATCATCAACAATCTGACTAGTGTACTGAGTGAAGGAAGCTAAATTTGTGATAGTAGATCTGTCGGAGAAAAACCATGCTGACAAGGTGATATAAACGAACGGATATTATAAGAGATACAAGTAGATAAGTAATGTTCAAATATTTTTGCAAAGTTAGAAAGAATTGAAATAGGTCTATAGTGAGATATGTTAGAATAGTCACCCTTTTTAAAAATCGGAACAATACGAGCATGTTTCCAATAGCATGTAATAAACAACATACATCATTTTTGCCTTGATTATTTTTCTATTATTTTAGATATGTTTGAGATCAGAGCTACTGTCCTGCAATTGCTATATTGCTTTATTTTTCTCCTTTCTTATATACAGGCTTTATAATTGTGTACTTTAACTTGTCAGGAAATTTACCAGTTTGGAAGATGTTTATAATATGTGTGACTAGAAGAGCCGAGGCTTCCGATCAATCCTGCTCTCGAGTGTTCTAGTTGCCGTGTCACAAGAATAAGCTATTATTAGTCCGGGCGCGCAGCGGTAACAGCGCCAATTTACGAAACAATTTACGGCAGCGTACTTATACACATAACTACTCGCATATGGCAACGATTTAGTACTGACTAGATAAGGGAATGTCGTAACTTAGTACGCTGTTACCGCTATTTGCCCAGACTAGCTATTATGGATAGAAACAATGTTTAAAGGTTTTCCTCGTTATTCCTTACTTAGATAAACAAAATATATATATTTAGATGAAAATCTTCGTACCAAAAATCATAAAGACGTGAACATTTGTTATATAATTGTGAAATAATGGTTACATCTGCCAGGATAAAAGATTGTTATAAATTTAGATTAATTTTAGAAAAAACAAAAAATTTAAAACAGAAGTTAAAATGAAATGGGATAAAGGAGTGCGAGATGCATGTCCGCCTTTTGCAGCTTGAGAGAAACAGGAAGACGAAAATTGTAAACATTTCGAATGTTTAAAATTTTCTGCAATGGTTGTAAGAAATATATGAAAACCATTTCTGAACTTCAATTTGCTCTTAAGGAACAAGAGTTGAAGAGATTTCATAGATATTACCTACTAACAATAAGTGTTTTCGATAGATTAAATCTAGTTTCAAGGCATCTGTAACTACCGGCACACATTTTGTTATTTTCAAAGGCAATAATTAGTACTAAAATGTTTGTAACGGCCTAATTTTTCCTAAAAATTATTTCGATTTTTTAGGACGCGAGCAAGAAATATCCGCTAATTATTTCCAATTGAAAAAATATGTAATAATTAATATCAATTTAAAATTCAGTAGTTACAAATTTTATTCCAACGATGTTTCCTAAAATCCTCAAAACCTCAAGCCTACACAACAAAGATCCTACGTAATTAACTCCACTGTAGTTAGCGCGGAAGACGGTGCTAATTTTTGAACTCGAACATCACATGTGAAGAATGATTAATACGTAATACGTACATAGTTCTGTTCTATATCTAATAATATGTACCGTTAAAAGTTAACTATATTTGCGAATGTAAATTCCATTTGCAAAACAGAACGTACACATAAATAATACATTTCTAACACCGTTAACTATTAATGAAATTCTTATACAAGACCACCTTTCCAAAAAGAAATAATGCATAATTCATTAAATTAGTGCGTTTGTTAACACATACGCCTTGGCCTTGGGTCATTGTTATTTTTTCATTATCCAAAAGAGCTACACCTCATCTTTAGTGAAATAAAAATTCATAGTCTGTGTTAAAACGTCGATTAATAACTGCATTATGGAGTTCATAATATACTCTTGTGCTTTTTTTATTCTATCTTCAATGGTTTTAGCAACTTCCCTGATTTTTCCAGACGTAATATCACCTCTGGCTTTTACTAATTCCAAATATAATTTTCAGCAAAACAGCAAAATTATGTGTAATTTTTGTAATGGCGTCAAATGAATTGCCAATTGCTACATATCTAAATCATAAAAATATGAAGCAAGGCAGAGTATCAAGGTTACTAGTTTTCGAATTAAGGAAGTACAATCACCCAGAATATATACAATTGCTGAATACCCTAACATGATACAGTATGTATTATGTTGCAACAATGAGTCACCTGCACAACTAACAAAGAACGTAACAAAGTCATGCTAGAGTGAAGATGTGAAAGTACCGTATTCTGTACAATACATATAAATCTAAACCACACAAAGAAATGCAATAAATAAATATACATATTTATAAATGCAAAACCAAATATTAAAGAGATTCTTGTATTACGTGTTTAATAGGCTAACTAGTAAATTTTATCCAAATTGTTGTACAATATATAATATACAAAGAAATTAATCTTTTTGTATAAGTAAAACAAGGAATTCGCACCACAAGATTGATTGATTCTTTTCTTATTTTTCTAATTCACATTCTTGAAGAAACTAACAGCTAACATATTGACTTGCAACTAAGTATACTACAGTACATGGAAATTGCAACACCAGGAAAAGGTACGAATTTGTTGACCAAATTTGGCAGAAACGTTTACCTATTCAAAGGTAATAATTAAGAGTAATGTTTTGTTGCGATGGATCAAGTGGTTCTGGCATATCTTACACTTCATGCAGTTTTTTCTAGCATTGTTGTGATTTATATTTCTTGCGATTTTTTATTCAATTTTCACCGTTTTCTCTTGTTTTAATTTTAATTTGTTTTAAACGTTTGATTATACCTGGAGTGCGGTAACGTGAAAATTACCATCAGTTGAGCAAATTTAATAGAAGCCAAATTGTTGATTTGCAAGCTCTCCGGCATAATTGTGGGTTGCTTACGACACCATACCCCAACAGGACATCAACCAGCTACTGGAACCAATGCCACGAAGACTGAGAAAGTGTGAAACTAATAGGGGAGGCCCAACATATTAATAAAGAAAAAAGTAATACGTGTTAATCTTTTGTCCTTTTGCTTTGAAATTCTAATCATTTGAATTTACATTTGAATAGGTAAACGTCTCTGCTAAGTTTAGTCAAAAATTCTCATCCCCTTCCTTTGTTGCAATTTCCATGTCATGTAGTATAGTTATGGATATCATTAGTAGACGGCTTCAGTTTAATTTTTATGTATGTCGGTTTACGTATTCGAAATGAAAAACTCATAATGTTACCTAATATTTTTTGATCATTCGGCCAAAGTGTAGTGTAGTGTATCAGTTATAACATCCACTGCATAGGCTTTAACTTATACCATCAGATTATAATTTAGTTAGTTCTTTGCGGAACTTCTTGAACGGTAATAATTTCTATAATGATAATGACGTCAAATGGCATTTCATTCCATATTTTTCCAGAGGTCATTGACAACAATGGACAATCTACCACTGAATAAAATTGACAACAACGGACAGTACATCACTGAATTAATTTTTCTAGTTATCTAAAAAAATTACCTTGTATATTTCAAAAGAAAATCTGCAATTGTATAGTTCCCATACTAATAAAAAAACGGAGTAAATGCAATCTATTCTTGTTATATCAATAGTTGAAAATTTCACTCAAATGTTCTATTGTCTTACCAATTTGAGCGCTTGGTTACATGTTGTTAATGTGAAGTTCAAATGAACTGAATTAATACTTTAACATTGTAGCATGTAACATGTTTAATGGTAAGATGTAGCGTGATTGATGGTCTATGCGATCGTCATGGAAGATATATATATATATATGCAGATATATTGATTTATAAACCATAAATGCGTGGTACTTACACTACCGCTCACAAGTAGTTGAACACTCCTAATTTCAGAGAAAATCATTAAATATTTAAATGAAATTATTGAAATATCTATTTGATATTTACATATATAATTTTAATTTAAAAAATTATTTATTGTATCTACATTGATTAATGTGACATCCACAATTTGTTACGATTACATCGCATAACCACTTCCACTTAATTTCCACAATGTTTCTGAAGTTATTTGAGCCTATGCTACTTGCACATTGCTTCCCAAATCATGTGCTGATATTGAAGCAGCTTTTTCACTTCCCGATCTAGTTCTTCCCAAAATAGCTCCATCGGATTTAAGGCTTTGAGGCGGCCATTTTACGATAATTACTGATCCTTCCTACTCCAACCGTTCTGAATATTGCTTACATAGTTTTGAAGTATGCTATACAACCCTGATCATTACTGAATTACCGCCGTGTTTAACGGTAGAGACTATACACTAGTCCCACGCACGTTCACCCACAGATCATGCAAATATTTGTCTTCGCAAACAGATTATCTCAAATTTTGATTCGTCGGTTTACAGTACTTTGTTCCAATCTTCTAACGTCCAAATTCGATGTTCACGTATTCATTGTAACTTACTTTTCTGGTTTTGTTTGCGAAACTAAGGGCTTTCGCGTCGCAATTCTTCCTTGTAGGTCAGCTTTTTGTAGATGGTCTTTAGTCGTAAATATACGCTTACCGGCAGCATTGATTTGTGCGGCAAATTCTAGGGCTGCTTTGCTGATCACCACGGTTGTAATATTTTGAGCTGCTGGATTAAATTTTAATTATCTGACCACCATTTGGCGATTGCTTATGTCTGAATTGTATTGTGCTAATATCACAGCACACACGTTTCTACACTTATTTCTTTTCTTGTGAACATGCTTTTAAATTTTAAATACTATTCGTTACAAGATTTCAGTTTTTTATAGCCTTATGATGTATTAGAAAACTAATTTCAAGATCTTGGAGGTAGTTATAATACGAAGAAAAAGCAGAAAAATTTATGTGAGAGTTATGCGGATTTTATTTTTCTACTTTTTCTTCTTACGAGGTATAGTAACACTACTCTTTTATGGCGATATTTTCGTTAATTCATAATATCATGAATTTGATACTATTCAATAATACTGGAATGCATTCCCTAAGTACATTATTTATATAATAAAATGTAAAGAGCAAGGATGTCCAAATACTTATGAACGGTACTGTATATATTTAGTTTTGTTTACTTCAGAATGAAGAACAAGATTACAATTTGAAATCTTAAGTGGCGTAGTTACACAAAAGTATTGTTATAACATGTGGACAGAGCTGTACATGCAGCTCACATCATTTTAAAACGAACTTATTTTAATATGTATTTACATGTAATTTACAAGTGTTTACAATGCAATTTGTATCACATATACTTGCAATTAATCACGTTATATCCTCACATTCGAACTGCGTCTCGATATAATTGAACATTAGCATGCAGATATGATCGTTAAGTGGCATTATGTGCTATCAGGTCACTACTTTAATTCATTTCTACCGTACATTGACAATGACATTCAACCAAGCGTTCGGATTGAGGGCAATAAAATTGTCATATATCAAATACAGCCTAATTATCGATTAAGGCAACGCAAGGTTGGTCTTAACATGTTAATTCGAACGAAACTTTGAAAGATTGAGTAAATTACGATTCAAGCCTGTTTATTTAAGGGGCGCTCAGACAATTAATATGTATTGTCAATATGGTAGAATTGAGTATGTGAAGGAAGATTGACCTGCAGTCAATTATATGACAGCATGAGGTAAACGCAGTTTTTCAATATTTATTGATCATCTCAACGCCCCTTTAGTTAGCGTTTGCTTTCAGAACAATAGATGGTTGTCCTAATTCTTATTTTACCCGAATATTGATAACGTTAGCAAATAAAATCCACCAAGTAAGAGACTATCGAATTAATTTAGAAAGTAAGTCATTGTTAAGGTTCGACAAACGAATGCATAAGTTGTGTAAACCGGACTGGCGTTGTCACTCCTCCGAATTTTAATGTCGCGCCTTGCACGTAAATTGGGACAAGCGCTGGAGGGACATTATCGTTCCGATTTACACCACTTAATGATAACTTATCGTGCACTCGTTTGTCGAACCTTGGTGATTACTGTAAATGTGTATTACGTAAACTGACATGCCTGTAGTTATAAAATAAAGTAAAAAATAAATTAGCGCGAATAAGAATTACCAAGTAGTGAAGTGAAGTGAAGTACTAAAATAGGTACCTACAGTAAGTGTAAGAGCTAATTTATTACTTTTTCATTTCCCTCAATTCCTGCGAGGGTATTTTGCCTAACTGGGGAATAAATTAAATAAAAATAAAAAATAAAATAAATTAAATTAAATTTACTACATTCCCAGAAGAATGTAAAAGAAGAAAGAAAGGCAGACCAAGGAAACCTAAGTAATATGGAAGTTAGGGAAGGGGACTATGACAACACAGGAAGAGATAGAAAAAATAGATGAAGTAAGGGTCTTTCCCGAAGCCCTTATTGGCTGCAAGATCAGACGAGAATTTACTATTTTTTAAGCTCTTAGTATACATCACAAACAGTGGATTCAAACATGTTCCTTCTAGTTTCTACAAGTCTTATTTATTGCGGAATGTCGGTTTCTTCTAATTCTTTATTACTAAAAAAGCACAATGTTTTCATAGCTTGAGCGTAACGGATATGTCGGGTTATGTTCGTTTCCTTTATTTTTTAATATTAATTTAGCGCCTGATTAAAGTGGGAATCAATTTTTAACGAATGCAACTAATTTTCATCAATACGAATCAAACAGACGTACGGGAAGGAATTTTAAATTAATCGAAAGAATTAATTTAACCAAAGTGCAACCTTGCAATCTTCACCATTGGAAGAGCATGATAAATGGTAAAAGATTTCGATTAAACCCCGAAGTAACGAAACTCTGTATCTATACCTCACTTTACATACAGACGTAAAAATTAAGGTCCTGAACCAATCTTTTTTTCTCAAGAATGTACCTAGGACTTTATTAAACTAATTCCCTAGACATTTAGTCGATGGATTAATAAACAATATTTCCTTCGCGCGGTTACTCTTCAGTGTATCTTCTGTGAGGTTAATAGTATCCAAACGTGCAAGTGAACAAGTAGCATATATTCAGTAATATGAGCAACAAATGTTTACATTTAGTTAATTTTTAGCAACAAAGTCTGATAAACAGAATATACGCTTTTGATATACATACAGTATATATCAGAATAGTCAAACTGCATGTAACGTCAACCATTACTAAATTTCTTTTAAATCTATACTGATTCGAAAGGAAACTGAATTGAAATATTGCCTGCTCTAGCCACCTAGATAAATTGTATTAGTTGTCAAGTTTCCAACAAGCACAATTCTTCAAATGTGGCATCAAGCTATTCCGCCAGGAAAATTATAATTACACGATTACATACAAATTATATATTATTATTGGGATATATACAAAGCAACCATAATACACAATATGTATGTGAAATTTAAAAAATGTTGACTGGAAGGATTAAAAGACGATTTCTTTTTTAATGCCACCGTTCCATTTTTCCCCACACAAAATTTGCAATTTTTGCTTCACAGCACTAATTAGACTTCCTTTGGAAGCCTTCTGAAAGGAATGTTTAATGTAATTGCAGGATGCTACATTATCGATGCTTGTATACGAAGTCTAAATTACCTTTTATCCATTACGGTATATAGATAACGATGGTCTGACCATTCCAGTATATAGTAATGCGAATTTGCGGTTTCTCCCTACGTGACATATCTATGCCCACGGTAACAATTTAGCAAGAACAATTACCAGTAATGGGAATGTTCAATTAGACGCGACACTTTTCCGAGACGGTCGAAATGACTCTCTATGTCTAGTCAAAGAAACTAAAGCGCGGAGAGAGACGTATACTTCAAATCCGAGCCAGATGTTTTTGAAATTATTTTTAGAATGCATTCCGGTTGAAAAGTAAAAAGGACGTCGCTGTATTTTTGTTTAGCTCTATAAATTCATACGTCTGCCAGAAACCCACTAGTGATATTGTCATCATATTTTCCGGAAAGAAAAGATATCTTAGAGAATTATAAATATTTACCGAGAATATTTACACCAACAAAATACTAATTATCAAAAATGGGTGAATATTTTCAAACCTTAATGTACAAACTATTTTTATCCCAACAGTAATTACTACTAGATTAGCAGTCATTTTGTAACTATCATGATCGGATACGATTATACATCCAATTCTTCCAGTACATAATTGAGGGAAACATCATCTAAATAATGTAATCTTGCGTTACTGTAAAATATAGATTTAATTCTTATCAGGCTAAGGATATTTGCGAGTATCTACTGTAAATAAAATTAAGCTACCGACTCTTCTAAGGTTGAATGAAATAATTATGTCTACAATATAATTACGTCACAAAAAAACGAATTACCCGGTTTCTATCTTTAAAGCACATTTGTATAGTTCATGTGCATTGTCTTGGGAATAAGAAATAACAACTAAATTAAGATTTATTTTTTATTAGTTTTATTTCATTTACCTACTAATACTGCGATGGGGAAGAGAATAGTGTCGTGGAAATAAATCTAGACAAATATGTATTACTTAACAACCTGAAATGCTTCAGAAAAAGAATAAAAAAGTGTTAACAATCAAAACTTGTCGCATTAAAAATTAATTAATTGTGGAACACCGGCTTACCTATTGAAAGAGTACATAGAAAAGGTGTCACTCATCCGCTAATTGTCTATTTGGAAGAATAATACAAAAATTTCCGGTGTAACTGATTTAGGCTCTGTCGACAACAAAACGCCCGGAGTGCGTTCTGCATCGAAACATTACTAGAGTTTATTAAAAAGTTTGATGACCTGTTATCATTAAGTAGTGTAAATCGGACTGTCGCTGTCACTCCTCTGAATTTTATTATTCAATGATAACTTATCAATAACAACTTATCATTGAATAATAAAATTAGGAGGAGTGACAGCGTCAGTCCGATTTACACTACTGATGATAACACGTCATCCACCTTTTTAACAAACTCTAATATTACATATCCGAATTACGTCCCGTCTACTTGTCGAGATTTGGCTCAGGTGGTCTATCACCTGTGATATATACGACAAGGGTGGTATACTCGGAAACCTCAAAGATACCCTAAATTAATTTCTCGATACGCGAAATGCCGAAAATAGTTAGCTGGACAGTGATTCGTCCGAGCTGGTCTATCGCCTGCTTCCAAAATTTATGAGGGTTGTTATTAGTTATTTTGTTGGTTGGTATTGAATATTTATACGAAGCGCTTATGTTAAGCATGTGCAGGAATTAATACGTTATGATTATAATTAGAGTATGAGTAGATAATAATTCAAAAGTAATGGGGGTCCGGGACGCAACGTGTATATAAAGTATAGATAGCTCTCGATATACGCCGGAGTTTCTAAAAAGAAACGGTGTAAACCAATTCGGCGTAAATTGAACCCAACTATAATAGGAGGTATGCAGATAGGTTCCTTCTCTTCAAAAAATAGGCATATGCAGGCATGTATAACATTATTATATTTGACCGTTTTTACAACTCTTAGAGGTTCTTGGTGTTCTTTCTCCTCGTCTGAATATTGATGACTTCTTCTAATTCTTCGTTATAAAGCGATTGATCGTGGCTTTCTAAAACTTCTATCACATCTTTAGCTGTCACATTGTCTAATCCTACCTCTCGCGCAAGGCTGCTAACGTCTTCAACAACATTCTCCACATGCTCTAATTCTTCGAAATCGGGCATAAATCTTGGGAGAAGTTTGCGCCACACTCCATTTAAACACTTTATTGACGCTTCGCTCCAAGCTGCCTTGATGCTATAAATGCCTTTCAAGATATTATGGGACCGCCAATACTATTTAATTTATTTTTCTGTATAGTCTAAGACTCTCACCATTTCCGTAAAGGTGGTGCAGAGCTAAAAGGATTTAAAAGTCGCAATTACTCCCTGATCCGTTGGTTGCAAAAGTGATATTGTATTTGGGGGCATGTGAACAACCTTAACACCTAATGGTGTTCTTTCTTCAACAAGGTTTTGAGGATGTCTAGGGGGCATTGTCCACGAGAAGAATTGCTTTGGGTGGTAAATAATTATCTGTAAAGAAGCTAAACACGGTTGGACAAAAATAATCTATTTACCAATGTTTAAAAATAGACTGGCAACATTTCTTTGTTTAGATCCTTGGAAGCAGCTTTAAAAGCTGAAGCGGAACGTTCTTCCTGGGAAATGAAGGTTCGTGATGGCAACTGTCTCCAATAAAGCCCAGTCTCATAAACATTAAAAATGAAGTCAGGACGACACTTCGAAATTTAAATCTGACAAATCAACTCTTGCTTCTTCACCTCCTTTTGTCTT
Organism: Chrysina gloriosa; assembly: GCA_038088585.1. Taxonomy (NCBI): domain Eukaryota; kingdom Metazoa; phylum Arthropoda; class Insecta; order Coleoptera; family Scarabaeidae; genus Chrysina; species Chrysina gloriosa. Next base: position 8,447,745 of record CM076093.1, read on the forward strand.
CTTAAGATTGAGTGATGACTTTTTTCCGCAAAAAGTAATGCTTAATGAGCATATGAAATTCACTTTTTCCGTTTCACGCGGTAGTCTGCTATCAATGGCTGTCAAACACAAACTAAATGTCGCAGCTTGTTCAAATTTTGACAGGAGCAACTGACAGTTGCCTGTTGACAGGAACAGTGTTGTCCTTTCAGTTAAGAAGCGGAAAATTCAAAAAGTCACGGACTTATTGACCCACCCTCGTATTTACATCCACGAGTGTATATACGCGTCTAATGTCAGTTTTCAATACATCCACTTTCTGCTATTATAGATTAATTAAATTACTACAATATTTCCAAACTTTGGAAACCTGTTTTCCCCATCATTTAGTTTACTTAACATTCAACATAAACGTGAATTTGCACTTTTCACTTTATCACTTTTATGCAAATTTACTTAAAGTATGAATCAGACCCAGATATACCAGTTAAAGATAGTATGTAGGTACTTATAAATTGATATCTTTAGACTTGAACATTGTCTATACTAGGTGGCCTTTTCATTTAACAATGCTTAGCCCACCTATTTGGTGCTCAAAATGTAAATGTAATACCGATAGCTGGCAAAATGTAAAACTCGTTTTTTTATTACATCATGCAGATATACATATGAGTCGTACTCCATGTCGTTAAATTTTATAAAGTCGATTGCGTTGGTATCTGAATAGATTTGAAATTTATGTATATGAAAATATAGAAAATGATAAACGCTTTTTATTACGATTTTCATACCTATTATAATCTATTTACAAAGGAATCTAAAATATTACAAACGAAACGATTTCGATATAATTTGCTTTGTCGTAACATTATTTCATTAATTATAACCGTATTGTTATTGTTATTATTATTATTGCCGAAATCTTAACAAACACTTATGTATTTGTTTAGCTTATGGTCATTCCCATTTAAAATAATTCATAAAATTGATAAATCCTTCCGAAATATTATTAAGAATTACAATCACAATAACAAGATTCTCTTATCTACCTCATTACAGGCATTACTTATTATAGTTACAATACACAAGTGTCGAGATAGTAAATAAAATATGTTAGTAACACCAATCAGGGCTGTAACAAATGCTCAATGGATGAAAGATTAGAGGGGACAAAACTTAGCACACACGATCTAACAATAAGTAAGTATTCTATATATTTTACGATAAGAAATACAGCTAATTCTGTAATTAACTTTATAAGAACATTGAACCTTGAAATGTATAAACATATAAGTTTAATGAACAAAATTTTTAGTATTGTATAGTATTGCGACGCATTTCCATTTATATTTTGCATGCAGTATTCGTATTCGTAAGTGTTCAAATATTAGAATTAAGCAGGTACTGAAAAGACAATGACTTCGGGACGTAGAAAGTACTTAGTCATTCTTGTTGTCTAAAGGTCAAGAACTAAAAGCGGTGTCATTAGATCAAAGAAGCACTGATCCACCCTACATCCGATTTAAAAGACTATGATGATAAATTAGCTCTTCCAGTAGATACAACACCGCGTATACAAGTGATGAATATACAGCCTTGGCCATATGTCTGAAGCACCCTCGATTTTTATAGGTAAACTAAAATTACGAAACATGAAAATCAAACTACAGGTATTTATACATTTCAAATACAAATTTAATAATCAGTATTTATAATATATTAATATTTTATTGCCCCACCCCGAGATTTGATAACTGACTGCACCCGTTTTGGCATCGCAGCAACTAATTTTCTGCATACCGCGGGTGAAAACTTTCCCCATTCTTCAGCTAACCTACTTTTAAGTATAGCTTTATTTTTGTTTTCATGTTTAGCGACATTTTTCTTCAAAATGCGCCACAAGTTTCCAATAGGAGACAAATCCAGCGACTGCGGAGGCCATCCGAACATGAGTATTTTATTTTCGCAGAATCAGGTAGTCCGCTTTGATTTGTGGCAGGACGCGTTGTCTTGTTGGAAAATGTATTCTTCGTCATCGGAATCGAAGAGTTTTACGATGGACAGTTCTAGTACCTCTTCCAGCATAGAGATACGCCGGTCCCTATTCATTCTACCGTCGCATACGCGCACCTCTCCGACACCGTTAGCGGTCATGCAACCCCAAATCATGACGCTACCCCCGCCGTATTTTACTGTAGGCACAAGACACTCTGGCTGAAATGCTTTCCCCTTTCTTCGCTGGACAAATTGTGCCCCAGGCGTTGGCAAAATCTGAATACTATATACAAAATTGTTGGCTTTTTCAAAATTGGAAAGCAACATTTAGATTTACAATTAAATTGTATTTCCATAATAACGAAGTAAAAAACGCATTAGTTAATCATACCTCTATATTGGATTCGTCGGACCATATGATTTTGGGCCAATCTTCCACTGTCCAATTTTTATGTTTTTCCCCCACAAAAGTCGTTGTCTTTTCCGTTGTTCCGTCAATAAAGGCTTGCGGCGAGCTTTTCGACCATGTAAATTTGCCTCAACTAGTCGTCTTCTTACAGTTCTGGCAGATATAGAAGTTCATTCTCGCTCGTTTAATTCTCCACATAAATCTTTTGATGATTTCATACGATTTTTGAGAGATAATCGCGTTAAAAATCGATCCTCTCGTTGTTATTCGTTTTCGTCCACTTTTCTGGCGATTTTCATATGACCCTCTCTCATTAAATCGTTTTATTGCCATTTCTATTGCATAGCGCAATCGATTCATTGTTTTCGCGATTTATGTCTGCGATTGTTCTTGGGAATGCAGTAAAACAGCTTTACTTCGCCCTACTACACCTAACTCTCGTTTTCTAGGCATTTTGTCACAATACGCGACACAATATAACAACACAATGTTCGATGAAACTTGTTTAATAAAGTTTACTACACGAGACTGCTTTGGATACTGTTCACTCAATAAGGATTAAAGGAAAACTAACACGAATATACCTTAAAACTACCCAATAATTGCTTAGATTTCAAGAATTTCTTAGTAAATTGTCATTATATGCACATTAGTACTGGCCAAATATAATTGCTTTATCGAGATTCAGGTAAGAGGTGTATTTAAATGGGTGCTTCAGACACATGGCCAAGGTTGTATATATTCATCACTTCATAAGGTGTTATTGAAACGCCGCTATTAATATATTGTTTGTTTAGAAGATGTCTGTTTCCTGACATCGCAATAGAAGATCGAGATGATCTTAATTCATTGGAGCAGACGACTATTTTTCATTTGCCCACTGCCCAACCATCGGTAGCACTAAGTTAGTAAAGGCACATAATAGGAACGTCTGTTACGGAGTGCCATATCCAACAAAGTTTGAGTGACTCTCTCTTGAACCTGCATTGTGTTCAGCTGACAGCTCAGTTATCGCTAGCCACATAGATTCCATTACCAACGGGACAGTCATCAACATGCTAGTCATCAACACCTTCGCGTCTAGTTACTGGTTTTATCGTTCTTCTTTCACTTTTCGGTTTCGGAAATGCCCTTTCTCTGCCTTGGGATCATCACAATCATCAAATGCATTAGCCTTCCTATTGTATGTTCATCAAAAATAGATCAGTATCCCCAGCTGCTATTCAATGGCATTCCCACGTTTCTATAAGGTTTTGGCTGATAAGTTATTTGTACGTAGAATATCTGTATCAAAAAATTTTACATTCGCAATGATTAATAAAATTGCTGTAATCGCACAGTTTTGGAAGTGATGAAAATGTAGTTTACTATGTATATAAACTAAATGGGGAGTCAAAAACACCTTTTATGGGAAATAATTTATCTATTAACGACTGTTTGCTATATTTCACGTTTGATGATCGCCGAGAGAAAGGTACCCATACTACTACGCACACTATATATACAATCCGAAAACAAACTCACGTTTTGGAACAAAAACAAATTGAAGTATCACAAGATATTTTTTTATAATATTCATATGATAGCTCTGATGATAACTCTTTAGCTACTTTTCAACGTAATCCCCGTTCAAATTGAGACACTATCGTAGCGAGGCGCTCCTTTGTTGATATCATTGTCATATAATTCTGTCGCCTACAGTTCCACATCGCTGTGGAAGCGTGGGGTTGCAAGCAATGTCTTCAAGTGCGGAAACTAGTGATAGTCGCTTGGCGTCAGATCTGGATCTGTTCTTCTCAATTTTTTAACGTTTTACAATACCACTTCATCAGTTACAATGCTTGGTCCACCGCTTCGCTCATCATCGTGAACATTAGTGCGACCACTTCTAAATATAATGCATCACTGTGTCATTCCACCTTCACTCATTACATTGTTTCCATACACTTCACCAAGTCAACCCAAAACGTAACTTAGATTCTGGATAGCCCTCGTACATACAAGATAATATTAAGCATCGTTCTCAGTTAGTGGTAGTGAACAAACGATGTAGGTGCCATAAATTCTCGGCTTAACAGACTTATACAGGTTCAAGCGTGTTTCAAACTTCGTTGCGTCATAGTTAAACATGTGTGAGGCCTACGCTATCGTAGCTAACGGAAACAGAGTACAGCGCGATCATTATATTTTTAACAAAAGAATGGCATACGCCTAATTACATTAAACAACGTTTAGACGGAGTTGATGGTGATTTATCTCCTTCATATTTTCCTGTGAAAAAGTGGGCAAAATGTTTCCGTTTGGGGCAAGAATCCCTTGAATATGATAAACCCTCTGGTCGGGCAACTGAAATGATAACGCCTCAAAAAATTGCAATGATTGAAGAAATGGTATTAGAAGATCACCGTTTGCAAGTGAAGGATTTAGCAGTAATGTTTAACATTTCTGAAAAAAGTATAACCCCAAATTTTCTCCGTCTTCTTTCCGCTCTCCAACGCCAACGTCGGGTCGAATATGGGCGTTCGTTTTTAAACATGTGTGGAGGCGACCCCAAACCGATTTTGGAGTGTCACAGGAGATGAAACAATGGTTCGGTTTTATAAAAGAGAAAAGAAATCGTTTTAAGGACGATAGTGAGTTGCAAGTAGCTGTAATAGAACATTTTGAGAGAAAACTTTAGATTATTTTTGCAAGGGTATAGAATTATTAATTCATCGTTGTAGGAAATATATTGAACGTAGGGAAGATTATGTTGAAAAATAAAAATTGTTAAAATTAAATTAAGTTTATTTTTTTCTTTATCAGGCCGATAATTTATTGCCCCTACCTCGTATGTATATACGTAGATATTGACAAAATAAATAATTGTACACCATTCGGCTATAAATGACAAACTAAACAAAGCCTACTTTACTCAAATAGTTATAATTGATAACAAAGGTGGTGTTTCATGTAGAAACGTTAAAAAGTTGACTATTATACTCTTGCTATTTTTAAAATTATTTCAGGTCAATTTATTCAAGGTGAAGTGCTCTCGAGTGATTCCCATTTATGGGCAATCAATTGGCTTCAATTACAAAAGAGAATTATAATGCCATATGTTTCAATAAAAGGTTGAAAATTAAAACACCGCAGCACATATGTGATTCAGATTTAAATTTTCAAACGTTATTACAAGCGCGAAGTAAGGTTAGTAAATAAAAATTTGATGCAAAAATCAATGAACAAAGAAGTGCTATTAATGACATTTACTGAACAATGTGAATTTGTGAATAATGTAAACAAACTGGCGTATTTTAAGTTATTTAAAGCCCACATAAATGTTAGTTCTATAATTATAGAGAGAAAATTGTGAAAACACTGATAGATAAAAGATAATAATGCAAACACTTACATGACTAATCTAGAAATAATAGAGGAAATCATATTGAGCTCACTTAAAACTACTAATCACTAATTTACTTATGATTTATATTGTGTTGTGTCAAAAACGTCTATTTTCAAACCACCGACTGTTAACACATTTTGACAGGCTAGCCATCTTTTGTTTACCCCCACTTGGCTACAATCAAAATACCAATGCACGCAGTAAATCAGCATTAGGTGCGTTCAGCTAGATAGTTTGCGCCCATTTTAACTAAATATTTATACTTTTTTTTAATACTTATGAGAACTAATGTGATAGTTCAGAACCACTACATAAATAGAATAGTTACTAACTGATAACATTCCCAAAATGTTAAAATAATACAATATAAGAGACAAAATCCAGATATAAGTATAATTTATATCAATCCCAGGGAGATGGCGGTACCGCTATTACAGAAACCTATCTTATTTAACCATTTTTAAATGATTTTTTAATTCAGGGACGTATTCGAAATCATGTAGAGTATTACAATATATACTACAAAAACAACTTTTAATTCTAATTACAAATGTTATTAAGCTTAAAATCATTAACCCCAAACTTCTTAATCCTTACTTCTAGTGCGTACATCTTAAAATTTCATGATTACCGTCGTTTTTCAAAATGAAAGTTTCTTTGAATAGATAACATTAATTTCTTTAAGCTTTATTATTGTTACTGCAATTACTAAATAAAAATATTTGACTATTATGTTTGAAAATCCTTTAACTGCGATATTTAATAAAATTTAGGGTACCTAATTTACGATGATAACTATTGGTTATAATGTGAAATAACCATTATAAGATCGTTCCTTTCGTTTACTGGACGAAATGAATCAGTTTGTGATGCTGGAACTTAATAGATGCAAGGGTAGATTAATAATTAGTAAATAGGTAGGTACACATATCTACAATACCGCTACAAATTTTATTTCAGTAAAAATGAAAAACAGGATAATAATTTTTATAAGAGACTTATTAAAATTACCAGGGACGATATACAGCACTGCATAAGACCTCTAGGATGATCGCCGAGATAATTGCAAGGAAACTGGACATCGTATTCCTAATAAATTGCAACAGATACCAAATCTAAAAGAGAAGAGAAACATAATATTTCAACCTAGATCCTTTGGTTGTCAAGTCATTTAATCCCAAGTTGCAGTGTACAACACATGTGCAACGTACCATCCCAAATGAATTGACATATTTATGAATAGTATCAACTAAAGCAAAAGCAAGAACAACGTCCTCCTGATAATAATGCTGGATTTAAATCGCAAAACAATGTTGTTCCACAATCTGAAATTACCTCAGCAGTACTAAAACCAAATAGTATCATCCAGTGTTTCCAGATATAAATCTTGTATCAAAATTTCCCTCATTCGGTTCATAATCATCATTTAAAACTAACATAACTAAAAATAAAAATAACCAAAATAACTTAAAATAATATAAATTCACATAAAGAAAATTGTTCCAGGCTAGAGCACTCTTACTTATATATTGTATTATTATTATATATGTTGTTGAGATTACGAACACTTCCTGAAATTGGTTGTGAAGCTTGTTTGCTTCTTTTGCAAGCATCTTCACTACCTTAATACCGATAATTAAGTAATCAGTTATCAAAGAAATTCAATATTTGTAAAGTTATCTATGACTTGTTGTAAATGTTTCTGATTCATCATTTTTATGCTACTAATGCATGGAATAGAAGTGGGTCCTTCTGCTGTCTATTTATTAAGACTTTCAAGCTCGCTGTAAGGTGTGAATGTGATAGTTCCAAAACAGTAATTATTTTGTTGACTTCTCTATTAACTTTACAGTTCTTATTCTTCTTTTTATTAGGACTAGATCCTGTTTGATACATTAAGTCGCATGGAGCTTCATTTGAAGATGAGCCCCAGCTGTCTGTTTGGACCTTCTTCCCGGTAATTGGCTATCGTTTGGTCTTCCCGTCATTGCAGTTTTTGTCTATCTATCATCATCTATTCGGCCCAGGTGATCTGTCCAGTGTGTTCGCCGCCTTCATACCTATTGCATAATATCCTCCACTCCACACTAGTTGCGTATCCTAAAGTTCATTACTCCATCCCTCAGACAAACCTCACTGATCATCCTCAGAGCCTTCATCTTTGTGGCCCTCAATAATTGTCGTGTCTAATTCTACATATTGTTAGTGTTTTCAGTAGTATTGTTATATGTGCAACTGGAAATCGTTCTTTATCGCACCAGTTCAATTTGATATACGAGACAATTAAATCTGCTTCGCAGAGCAGACGGCCTAATTACATAAGAATAATTGAAAGCCTTTTGCCTTTACAAATATATTTTTGTTTAACTCCAATTATAATTGCAATCTATCCAACTGTAGAATATCAATAATTTATTTATCATACTTAAATGAGTTCAAGAGTATTTTCACTGAAGAAGCCCCCTTAGGTATTTGGCAAATATTAGCAACTAGTATAAACAATTAAAATTGAACTATTAAATTAGAAACCTTGAAACGTTTTAAACGACGCATTTCATGACAGTTGCCAAGGAATTATTGAGCAAATGTATTGCGATGCGCACTTACCTGCATTTTAAGATCTTTTCCAATCGATACGGATATCACGTACTGTGGGACTTTTATAATGGACCGCAGCACTTTATTTTGAAAGCCCTAGAGCAGGTATGGGCAATCTCCGGCCCGCGGGCCACATGCAGCCCTCGAATAAGGTTTGTCCGGCCCGCTACTGAATTCTTTCGTTGCATATTAGCACGGCCCGTCTAAACTTAATTCATAATGAATGATAAGGATACTACAAAAATGTATATTTTTCAAGATTACTCACAGCATAAAACTTCTCCAAAAAAGGTTGCCCGTGCCTGCCCTAGAGAATGGGAGGTAAGGAACTGTCAATGTACCGCAATTGACTGTTGGTTCAAGTTCAAGTCCGCTTGAGAATCGCTTTATACTTGAGCAACTTGTTGTCCGAAGCTAGTTCTGAATTCCGACCAATTGACTCGTCCAATTACAAACATTTGATACACAGTTGTTCTCACTTGGTGAAAATATGTTTTCGCCAGGTTAACCATCCATCAAGGTAAGTTAGTGGCGTACCATTAACTGTAACCGGAGGACATTCATTTCTGTCCATTGTGAAGGTTACATATGTTTGCTCTAGGAGTCTGAAGCCCATGATAGTGCTCTCCTGTTATACCCTATCAGTTAATCAGAAATCGTACCTGTAGCTTTTTTGGGTTTATATTGTCTCCGATTATATTGTTTACTTCTGAGGATATAAGGCTAGGGATAGATAAATAGACAAAATTAAGAAATTTCTCGCTACCTCACCAGCAGATTGAAAATGTGAACAGTGATCTGGCTGTGTTTGTGTGCTATACAGATGGCTATTGTACGGTGATTTGAAATTGGCGAAACCCCTTTGTATTAATTACAATATACTGATATACATGCTAACTAAAGCTATAAAATTGGGTTCTTATTAAAATTATTTTCCATGTTCAACAATAGTACATAACAAGAAACTTCAACATAATCTTGAAATATTTACAATTAGAAAACTACTCCATCCGTATACGCGTTTCATGGTTATAGCATATAACGTAATATAACATATAACGATTTTTATTATTTTTTCCATTAAATATATATTTATTCATTAGCTGCAATCGTATGCCGGGTGACTAGAAAAGAAAACAAGGAATAACAAGGTAGCATTCGAATTGTACGGTATGGTACCTTGTGCTTCGTATTGGTATACGAATGGTGGGAATAGTTTTCTACTTGCATTTTCCCACGGTGGATTTGCTAAAAAGCACGACTGCGGTAACTGCAGGAGTCTATGGCAACTTAGTTGTCCACTTCTGTAGAAGCAGATAGCTGCGAATGCCGATTTAGGAACATAATGGGAGCATTCTTAATTGAATTCTTTCATAAGTACAAACATCATTGAAATATTGAGAAACATTAATAAAATTAAAGCGATAGTTACAAAAAAAAAATTAGTAATAAAGCAGAACATTTATCATGGTCAATCTGAAGATAATACAAAGTTATCTTGCAAACTAAGGGAAATGGTGTTGTTGAAGAACTTAGAAATGAAACTGGAAATTAGAAAGAAGAAATGAAATTAAAATTGAAAACTAAATGGAGGAAAACAGGTAACACACTGGTATAAAATGTACGAACAATGTTGATAACAGAAGATCTTAATCAAGTATTAATTCGATAAATATAGAGTAGATTTGACTACTGTGGAAGAGATGGATGGAAAAGGCAAGGAACAATAGATAAAGAGGACTATAAATTCTATTACTCAGGAAATCAGAAACAAAGACAATATGGAGTGGCGTTTGTGATCATGAAAAAATTAAAAGATATAATATGAGAATTTAAACCAGTAGATTGGGTAATCGGGTATCCGGCCTGTTGTCTGGTATTTTTGTGCCCTTTCGAGAAATCAAGGTTGCTAAATTGTTAATTCTGTCACAATTAAAAATATTTTTCAAGATTAAAGACAAAATTCGGTTTTTATTGAATTCCAACACTATTTATAAAGTGCCTTGTTTGGATTGTCAATTATGTTACATTGGTTAGTCCTTAAAATGGTTGAAACAGTCATATAACACAGAAGCGATTGCCGTATTAATAAGAAATCTTGTGCCTTGGTCCCCCATAGATATGATACTGGTCACTCATTTGATTCTGAAAACATAAAAATCTTAATAATAATAATAATAAATCAGCTCTGCAGACCCTGTCGGCCCATGACTTGGATAATCTTCTTCCATTCTTTTTATTCATTGTCAGTGTCTTTCATCTTCTTACTCCCATACTGCGTAGGTCCTCCTCCATTGCACGCAACCACCTTCTCATCGGACGCTCTCTTCTTCTTCTCATTCTTGTCTCTCCCTCCACCATAAAAATCTTAGAAATTGAAAATTGTTCGATATAAAAAATAACGAAAGGACCACAGTACATTTTAAAAACAGATACCAACCAATTAAGTAATATTTATTGTAATATTTTAGGTTTACGTAATAACGTCTAACCAAGTCATTCTTTTTGTTTTATTGTAGTATATCCCACCTATATATTTTAATTCGTACTAAAATAAAATATTATTTTATATCCACGTACTTTTAGGTAATGCAGTTCGTAGTTTTAATAGTATTCGACCTGTTTTTAAAACATATTACAAAAAAAAACATTTTCTCAGATATGTTTTACGTACAGTTTTTACCTTGTGAGATTTTATATGTTAATTAGCTAGTTTTTTTAAATTCTAGTTGTAAGTGTTTGTTAACTTATTGTAGGTATTTTGTGACCGATTTTTGTAATCCAATGCCAAATTTTTTATTACATCCAATCACTACTAAAGTTGATTTCCCATCGTTGCTCGAATATATAAATATTAATGTACCAAGTAGAAGTACTAGATCTACTAATTTATTGCATAATTCTAGAGCAAAGACCAATATTATGACGAGATTGCCAATGTTCCATATGACGAACAATTTTAACAGATTTCTCTCAGAGCTAGGAACTTAGGTCTGTTTTTACTTTGAAATTATTATTAACTCTTTAATAATAATAATAATAATAATTATTATTATTATTATTATTTGATACTTGTATATTTCATAGTGTAGTTTATTACTTACTTATACTCTAATGTAATATTTTGAAAGTCATGTTCATTTTTGGTGTTATTTTCCTTTCTTTGTTTTGAATTATTGTAAATTAAATGTATATATATATATATATATATATATATATATATATATTTCGTGACCCTTTTTAAACTTATCTTATATGATACTTCTCTAGCACAATTAGGTCAATGAAACAAGACTGGTTTGAATGATAGTTATATTTCCAGAACGTTTACAAACATTTTCGGAACACCATCTTCAGTGAAAATGTAACTAGATAAATGTATAAACAAACATTTGTTTTTTATTTGGGAACTATCAAACAAAATAACTAATGACTAGGGCTTCTTGATATAGAGGTATGTAAACAACTTTCTTATATATATATATAAATTATAAAAATTAAATTAATGTGTAAACACACATGTAAACTATGAAAGTACCTAAAAAGACCTTATATCAAAAAATCTTTGTCGAAACCTTAACAATTCTATTCAAGGACTAGGAAAAACCCAATTCAAAAACCTAGACAAAGGTTTCCTTCTTAAGAAATGCAAATGTCATTTTAACAAATTCTAGTATCCTATACATTACTTAAATTTTGAACATCGGTTCTGAAATTAATAGTTTTAGTGTTTTTCTGTATATTTATCATTTCGTATATTAGTCTTTCCATAGTCCATAGTCTTTCCATATTGTCAAGTTTTGTTGCAGTTCGGTTTCTTTGTTAGCCGGTATTACTACGTCATCCGCAAAAGCACATTCTGAAATTCTTATCGGGTTTATTTGGTGGTAACCCACAGTAATCTTGCTACACTTTTGCTCCGTCGGTTTTATGACGTAGCCCGTACAGTGAAAAACGTAGGGGATGGAACTTCCCCTTGCCTTAATTCAAAATTTACTTTGAATAATTCTGACTGCATCTTCTCCTTTCTAACTTAGCAATTGTTTTTCTTATATAGATCTTGTACTGCTTTAATTACTTTGGGCCTGCACCCTCTTCGTTCTAGACTCTTCCACACTTCCATTTGTGATATACTGTCGAAGGCTTTTTCAAGATCTAGGAATGCCGCATATGTTTTTATATTCTTCTTTATGTGTTTCTCAGTTAATTGCGTCAGGGTAGACACATGATCTTGGGTGCTTCTACCTTTCCTAAATCCGCTTTAGGACTCTGCCATGTTTTGTTCAATCATGTCTTTCAATCTTGAATTTAATATGTGTTCATACGTGTTAGCTACTACACTAATCAATGTTATACCCCTTTAGTTTGAGCAGTTTCTTGAGTCTCCCTTCTCGAATAACGGTAAGATGATTCCTATTTCCCCTATCCCCCAGTCTCCTGGTATACACCTGCATTCCAAGCTATGTTGAAGATTTCTTTAATTAGATTTATGTCTATAGACCCCAGACTGTTCATCATCTCATAACAATAGATATACAAAATTGTATGTTCCGAAAAATGCCGCGCCTAACCAAATTTCGATTGGCTACGTTTAAATTTGAATACCATATGGGTATAGGTTATTATTCACGAACAAAGATATTGTCAACGTAACAATTTTGCTCAAGCTAGATATGGCGACGGTGGACGTCACTTTTTATTATTAGGTACACTTTAATTTATGATATAAGTTTATTATGACAATTTATGTATTTTAAAAATTGCAAATTTAAGTAAGAATACAGAAAACTAAAACGGGCCATCTCTTATGAATGTCTTTAATAGTACGAAACGGTATTAGAGAAGTCTCATAGATGTGGCAACATGTAGTATTGGATCGTGTCGATCCAAGCGGGCGCTCGGTGAACTAAGCGTTTTAGAAAAGTTTTCCTCGGTTGTCCAGAAGGAGGTTTAACCTCGTGGTGTAGTGTTTACAACAAACGAGATAGCACGATAATATTCGAGCCCGAGCGAAAGGCACCTTCTGGCCTAGCCTCTTTGGTCTGGCACAACGAGCTTGAAAATCTTTACAGGCGTAGTGTACGCGCGCTATAATATTGTGAATTTTTATTTTGAATGACAAAGTTCAGTTAAAATTTGTTGCTTTTGTGTGTTTTTGCTTAAGTTCTGCGATGAAAAAGTGTTAATTGTGTCGCCTTACGATGGCATACAAATGTCGAGAAGAAATTGTCGGGAAACGTTTCTTGTCTGTGAGTGGATTTGCGAAATTAAAATTGAGCAAAATTAGTGAGTGGGGTTGGCGAGCTGGTGTTATACGTGCAGCAACACACAAGGACAACACCAACAAGGAACTGCAGGTATGTTTATCGCCCTCCGTTTAAAAGGGGTGTGTTCGATGACAAGTGTAACGTTACGTCACATTCGTCTGGTGCACTTTTAAATTGTTTTTATATTATTAGAAGGTATTATTACGGATTGACACTTAGCAAAAATAAGTTAATCTTCTCTAGTATTTTGACACCAACTTTATGAACGTCTTTGTTGGTATTTTCCTGGCGCATTTCTTACATATTTTGATGTCATTGAACCCCGGTCTTAAAACTTTCTTTTTGCCAGGTACCAATTTATAGCACATACTCGAAAATTCGGTTTTATACATTACCAAATGCAGTCATTAAAGTATTACACAAAACCCAAGGCATAACTAACTGGTAATCATTTAAAAATTTTCTCCACATTCCTCAGACATTGTACTTGTTCATTTCACGTTTAGAATTTTAACGATCGAAGTCATTTAATGCTTGCATGGTTATGGGTATGCAAGGTTTCTAATTTAAAATAAATGAGTACCAATTCCACTTTTACCTCAGCTTTCTAGGACCAACTAAATTAGTTATTAACTAAATTCTTATTGGAAAATAAATTTTGGAGATAGGAAAGCAGTGTAATAAAAGTAGCAGTCTATAATACATTTGGACTGCAGCAACGCTGTTAGTAGTTATTAGTCTCAAATAAATACTTGGACCAACTTTTGAAACACCTCCAATCTAATTATCAAGGTTTGACCAGATTTTTAATGTAATGTTGTAATCGATTACAGTTTGTAGATAGGGGTAATCTACTTTATATTTAGCTGAAGTTGAAGTCTACCCATTTCAAAATATAGACGAGGTGAAAAGAACAAACGAAAAATCCATAATTTTCTTTTCTCCTAACAAATTTGAATACAGACTTATAGTAAAAATTAATTAATGGCTAGATAATTGTTGCTTCTTCTGTTGCTACAGCAATTCTGAACCCCCGTTAAAAACGTAAGACAAGGCATATCATTTTTACAAAAAATTAATTCTAAGTACGTTTTGATCTGTTCAAGAAAAATTAACAAGAATTTTTTCTTCAATAATGGATGTTGCCCCCAGGAGCCCTTATCAGGGCAACCATCCGTCTTGCTTTACCTCTGATGATGACATTGTTTATCACCTTCTTATATTTCAATGAGGGCCGCCTTCACTTCTTCTGTATTCTAGACCGTAGGAGTCATAACCTCAAGTCGTCCGCCCAGCATGTCCTAAACAGGTATTTATATCCGGGGAAGATATAGGCCAATTCATTGTCGGTATTTCCAGTTGTGCAGTGAGCAATGTCATGCATTAGGAGGAAATTTACTCCGATATGTGGAGGTCTAACATGATCTTGCTGGACATCCCTCATGCAGTTAGGTGTGCCGCCATCAATCGACAATTCAGTGTGTGCCCCTAAACATATTTCACCTCCCCCTATAGATGAATCTGCCTCGAAGGAGACAGTAGGAACAACATTAAATGGTTCATGCTGTTCTCCTGGACGCCGATACAACATTTCCCCACCTTAACCGAATTTACGTAGAAACGACTCTGATCTGTGAAGAAAATTCGACTTCACTGATCATTAGCGAATGGGGTTGTATATTTTTCAATTGAGTGGCGGTAAAACTGTGTATGGCGGTAGGATTATTGACTATTGAATTTGGAAAAGCAACTACATTGGCACATCGTGTTCTTATACAGCAGAAAAGGACTTTTCCGAACAGATGTTCATAGTCTGACGAGCACGTCTCGGCTCCGATGGAAAACTAGACTAGCGCCCAGTTTACCTGCTTCTGCAAAACCACATTTACATGGATTGCCGATTGGATATAGATACTGGTGCGTATTGCATATAGACCAGCAATGCCTTCTGGCTTCTTAGGTATTGATCATCATTTCCATTTGGGTGTTCTCGGACAAAGACTCATGATGTCCTTGAAGATTTGGGACTATTAGAGATTGGCCAATTCGATTTAAAACCAAATTCTTTAAGCCTTCTTCTAACTTCTGCCAGGTCGTTTCTTATTTGAATCGCTGTTCGATGTCTATTTCGGAATGTTTGCAACGCCATAAATCGATCATCTACATTGGAGGTTGATCGTTTTCTCCCTTGACCTCGTCTCTTCACCTACTTTCCAGTTTGTCTCCATCATGCAACATTTCGATGGGTTATCGATGTTGATTTACCAATCATTTCATTCATCAAACATCACTACAGGTTCAATCACTTTCAATCATTGCTGCTTCGTTGGTAATAAATAGCTCCTGGCGGAGTGTTCCATAATCAAGGATATGATAGTAAGCAAAAGCAAGGCTTTTAAATGCAATGCTACAACTAACCAGAAGTGCAAAAAGAAACTAATGGTTGTCGAAACTTATGCAGCACTAAAAACAGAGAGAAATACCTTTAATTTTTCGGAATTTATCTCCGTTCTTCTAGATTTGGTGTGTATATTTATCAAATTTGGTCTGCACTATCTGGTTAATTTGTAAATCATGTTGCCACCTTTATTGGAGAATTCCATTTAAGTTAGGTATCAATGGAAAGTCAAAACAAATCAAGTATGTAAATATAGAGCTAATACAAACTGCTACCCAAACGGTATATGGGTATACATACGTAAAAACGCTTAGAAATATGAATCTATTGTTGAGAATATTTGTTTATTAACCTTAGCTATTGTTTCTGGGATATGGTGACTAAATACTTGGCCTACAATTCTTCTGATAGTAAAATCTGCATTGCGTCTTGAGCGAAATTTGCAAAAAGCCGAATTATTTTCTTCTGGTTTGCTTCATCATTCCTTTTAGCCAATCTTAGTTTGCCCACATTTCTTCTTTTTATACACTTACATTTCATTGGCTTTGAAGGTTGACTCTTTCTAGATGTTCTTTCGATTTCTTCCCATTCTATTTAATTCTTTTATCGGCATTGAATATGTATCATTCGCTTCTTATTGTTTTGTCTCTATATTCGTTTCCCTTTTCTGAGGAATTCAATTTCTTGTTATTGAATTCGTTGCTCCTCTCTTTCGATATACTAAAACTAAGTAAACTATGGATTTACCACATTTTCTAATCCCTCTAAATAGATATGTTCATAGTTTTGAGGAAAACGACGAAAGCCTTTCAGAAACTAAGCTTCTAATTTCACTTGCTATCCATCATATTTTATGATCTAAGAACAAGAGAAATACCGATCATTACGAAACGTGTTGTTTGTTGGATAATTATGATTCCATTGGTAAAAGAAGTAATAAAGGTTCCTCTTGTTTTAGTCGAAGTATGTTTCCTGTGTAAGTCTTATTTCTCCTTTATTCATCCTCGAATATCTGCAGCGTCATCATTATAATCGTGCAATACTGTAAAATCATGGAAGACAGTCAATCTGAGAATCTATGAATCAAATTTTTGAGATCGACTATTCTACTTCTTTGTTTTATAATATTCTGTGTGTTTGGTTACGTTTGTAACTTTCCAGTTTCCATATTATTCAACCATATACATATCTATCCTGTCTACCCAATCAGTGTTTATTAAACATAGACGGCGATCTCACCATGCCCCCACTGTATTCTAGTTTTAATGGCTTGATATTTTCTTCTTTTAGTTGTTTTTTTTTATTCCGCTGCTATGTTGAATAATTTTTTCTTCAGTTCTGTTAAGTGGCACTGTGTTCACAACTCTTCATTATATCTTAGAAGGTTTCTGATCTAAGAAAGTGACTTATAGTTCCTTCTTCTGCAAGACTTTTGACAATTTTATTTGCTTTGATGCCTTTGTACTTTAGCACCCATATTAAGGCGCATTTATTGTTGATGATTAAATTGTTATTGATGGTTTGATTAATTAGCTTGCTACTTGACTATATCCAGTGTTCAAAAAGTCTTGCTGCGGGCCTTGGACGGCTTTGAATTGGAGAGCGTAGGACTTTACTTAATGCACTTCATTGATATCTATAATTGGTATTTTACTAAAGTATGGAACGACATTTACACAACAAGTAATTCCAGTCTCCATTTTCATTTCGTTGAACGTTACGAAAATAAGGCTTCGATATGAATACTTCTGGTCATTGGGTAAACATATTGCATTAAGGAATGTAACGAAAGAATATATAGAATCAATCCTTCATAATTATATTCTAATTGTCAATTCTGTCAAAACAAAATGACATTTAGATAATATCAACGTGTGGTTAATACTAAGACATGACTATATGATTGATAGTTGGTGCACCATATATTAGTTTCAGATCAACGACATCTGGCTCTAGTTAAATCAACTCCAACTCTAACTCCATTTCTAATTTTAAACCCAGCAATAAATCAAATATTGGCAGTGTTACTGAAATGCTGTAACTTTAATCCCACGCATTGTCGGCTTTTAATTACCATTTCAAATACTGTTTCGAAGTCGTATACTGTAAACATGTTATCCCTAGGTTATATCGACGACATCCACACAGTATTTCTACATTCTACATCACACAATTTTTCTGATGAAACAAATTAATTCGTAAATCCCTTTACGAATAAATGGAGAACAGTATGATTGGGAAGTGCTAAGTGATAAGTTCATAATCATATAAGAATAGCTAATCAAGGTACCCATGCTACTCAAACATATTTCAATTTGCCACTCTGCACTCGTTTGGATAGTCGTTCCCAAGTCCACCTAACTTATGAGCAATGGGGGAATAAAATGTTCATAAATGTCTGATTTGAGGGAAACATTATGGTACCACAGTTAATCATTATGTCGACCATTTAATCATTTATCCTTCTTGTGAATTTCTATCTGAATAATCAGTTATATGGCCTTTGTTAGTTAACACATTGATACAACGACGTAGCATTGAGTTCACCAAGATTTATTGTTGGTTTTGGGGCAATCAAAGTCCATGCAGATATGACCACACCTCAAAAATGCGTGCAGTTGGTTTTGTTTTAGAAACAGCTCGCTTAAAGTTATCCTGCATATTTTGATTGGTATTAATATCATGGAAGGGGGCAAGCCGGTTCATAATGTAAACCTTCGTCAAGCGACTGGTGTGTTGAAGGCCATTGCCTTAGTTATGGCTCTTCTCAGTAGCAAGTTTTCAGTTCTCCATTCAATTCACGTACATTTTTGCATTATGGATTTTATCCAAAGGATTAATTTTCGCTCTGCAATATTTAACAGTCATAGCTGTGAGTTTGTGTCTATTGCCTCTAGAGCCATACAGTACAGCTTTTTATTACTGAATGGAATATTATGCCAGACGATACTTGTGTACAAACCGTATTCTCTCTTGTAGTTGTCTTTGCTTTAGTAACTATCTTTCTAGGCCTTCCATCGTATAGCCGGTTATTAATATCCTTAAATCCTAGAAATGTCTATATATAGCTGAAATTGCTGTTTCATACTTCTTAATATTGTAAGAGCATTCATCTATGCCAAGCACTGCATATTTCTTGCGTCTTTTATTGATTGTTCTCTATTCTAGAGCGTATTTGTCATTATTTTACTGGAACCCTAAATGAATTTCTAAGTTTTGACTTCTAGTAAGAGCTTCCTTATCAGGTTTTACTTCTTCATGACCTATTGTTATTACTAAAAAGATAAAATTATTTATTTCTAATTTTTTAATTCATATGCTTGACTCATTAAATGCATTAATAAAAAAGGAGCAGTGCTCAAATAAACCAGTTCTTACGTCTTGCACATTGATTTCGATACTTGCAAATATCTATTTTGGTAACTGGGAATTGTTATCTTCAGTTAAAAAAAAACGAAAGAAACTGTTATTTAGTGTGTAAGGATCTTGTTTTTGTTATGCTTAGCTTCACTGATGTCTCTAGAATTAGGCTAATAATAACATCAACTGCTAATCATAACAAGTTAGACAGGATAAAAACCATAGTTTTAATTCAACTATACTCCCGTTGTCACTTTAATACGACTTTATATATTTTTATGTTAATTGTTGCAATGAAATTTTACTTATTCCAGAATAATATACACCAATACTTACTTTAATTGATAGCGATGGATATAATTATAATTACATTAAATATTTCGAGTTCGTCACCATATTTTCTATTATATTTCCTACATATTATCGTTTAAATAACATGGAATTCAAATATTTTAGTCTGGTGTAACAGCTGTATGTAACTACCACTATAGCCAGGACGTATGCAGTGTATTAAGCAATTCAGACTCGCGTGTCCTATTTAAATGATGCCATAAAATTAATTAATGAGGTCTTCCAGAAATATAACTAGAATTTGTTGTTTCAAAACCACCGTCTTATTTTATTTTTTAGAAGTATGGATTTGAAAATGGAATAAATACTTTCCTGATATTTACCAGTTTTCTAATATCAGCGGTTGTTATTATCTACTAATTAGCACCTATGATGTAAGTTTAGGTAGAAACATTGGCCAGCGCGTTAGTGTAGGTAGTTGCTACATTCTTGTCAGCATTCAGAAATTACACGTTCACTTTTTCTTGATTAATTGACAACGTGTTTCTTTATCCTTACCTCTGTTTTTCTTCCAAAATTTACATATTAAAAATAACAAATAATGTGCAACATGAATACCACCAATACCTAACTTCTTTTTTAATCTTCAGTGAATATTAGATTACATGAATCCTTTCAATTCTTTTTGCATTGCAAAATATAGAAATTGTATTTTTAAATCCAGTTTCAGTATTTCAGTGCAATCATCATCAATAAAGCCCAGACATTAAATCTTTCTTGGTTAAGAAGTTATTTCATTTGCTTTTATATTTTTTAAAGATTGAAATAGCAGTTCCTTATGTATCTATTTTCGGGTTCCCTCCACCACTCTCTGGGTCAAATAAAAGACAAATTTTAAATTTACAACTTATATTTACCATTATGACATATAAAACGTAAATTTCTCATATTTAACTTAGAAAATGGTGGAGGCAACTCGAAGGATAAGTATTCTTCTATAGAAACTTCTTGAAATTTCTTTACGTTATCAATTTCAGCTTTATAATTTATATTGCAAAATTCTTTAAATTTAACTGCCCCCAATTTTATGTGGGTTGTCTTTTCTTCGTAAGTTAAAGCGTGTTTATAGTTTTCTTAGAGTAGTCTCCTTTAAGAATTACATAGTAGGTATATGTACATATATTTTCCCTCACTTAATACGACGTTTTGCGCCTTCAAAGACTGGAAACCGCTTGCTGTTTTTTAATGCTTCTTATTATAAAATGGCTCAAATTTTACGATTATAACATGTAACAAATTAATATTGCAAAGTTGTAAAGCCATAGATGCTGATATTAAAAACTTTGATCTTAACGTCTGGCCTTTTTTTTTTGACTTGTAATATAGTTTGCATTATTTTCCTAATATTAGGATTAGAATTTATAACAGATTAAATATGATATGCGTGCATATGACGGATGATATTCTTTTAGAGTACAAGTGTAAAACGTACATTGAGTATCATACTAGTCGGAGTTTAATTTCATATTATGTCTTCTTATTTGTCACCCAAATTTGTTAAGTTTATGAAATGATTCGGTATTGTTCAGGAACAAATTTTTGAGAAATCTATCAAGAAACTTGCAGCTTCTTTAAAGGTATAGAAATGATATTTGCTATTTCAAAATCCTTTTCGAAATTTACATAAGTAGTAAATGTGATACAATTAAAGCTAGTTCACTACAAGAACAAGTAGCAGCAAAATATCAGCATTTAATTCATTAACCAGCGACATATCATGTTGTCTTTATTGCTATCATGTTTTGTCGAATCTTGGAAACATATGAACCAGCAACTTCTTGCTTAAAAAACGAAAAGTGCAATACTTGATTCATGGACTTATTACTATTATTGTATTTCTACTAGGGTGCGCCCTAGTTTAGTGTTTAGTTCCACCTTTACTCCCATTTACGCAGAGTAGGTCTACGTTTCAGGTGTATTCGTTTTACGCAACTGAAAATCGCGTAAATACAGCCTGTGATATCGTTACAAGAAGAAAACACTGGAACGTACAAGATGGTTTCAGTTTTGGAAATAATTCTTATAATGACAAAATTTAGAAAATTAGACTTCCAAATATTTAATATAATTAGTTGTACATCATCCAATAAGGATGATACCATTTTGAACAAAAGTGAAACCACTAATCTGTAAGAAATTATTTTTTAAATTTTTATTGAAAAGAAAAGGACTTTGCGATAACGATGGAATACTATTTCGTTTAAATCTCCGTCACGACTACCGATTACGTATTGCATTGTCTGAACCAGATTTTTGGTCACTTTTGCAATAAATCGACCATTATTTTGCCAATATAGGAATTGATATTGGGCTTAAGTTTGTCAATTGTTGCTGGTTTTGTGTAGACCTATGACTTTAAATAACTTCACAAGAAGTAATCCAACGGTGTCAGCTGTCACGAACGGGGGCGGCCAATTGATCGGCTCATTTTGTGAAATGATTGAATCTTTGAATTTGTTGGATGACTGTATTACATGTAGCACCCAGTTGAAACCACATCTCGTTCATATCCATATTATGCAAATTTGGAAACAAAAAGTAATTTATCATTGATTTGGACCGAGCGCCATTCATCGTAATTCGAAATGTCCAACCGATATTGTTGTCTAATAGGTACTCTGGCGTTGATTAAAAAATAAAAAATCAAAACGAGGATTTGTACCATATATTCCTTTAAGAAATGAACGCAACTTTACAAAAGGTTGTGTACTGTGCGTAGTAATGAAGCTTTAAACATGTGACGTATGTCTAATATCCCACTCAAAAGTGAACAACGTTCAAACTAGATAAGATCAAGTTGATAACAACCATCTCAAATCAATCATTCAATTGATGGAATCGGATCGTCGTAACACGTAACACATGAGATTACAAAGAATCTTTACGTATCAGATAGAGGCGTTAAAAAGCGTTCGCAACAACTTGGCTAACTATAGTAAGAAACCTACTTATAGATTTGTTATGAACACAAAGAAACTTACCTAACACGACGCATTGACACCCGCAACTTGCTTGTGAAATATAACGAAAACGACGGATTTCATCATTGATGATGAAAAATGCTTTGTTTACAACAATGTCAGGTGGAAAAGATCAGAAAACAAATATGATGAATTAATTCAAAGAAGATTCAAGGTTTGGTGGGGAAATAAAAGAAATAAAAGGATTAATTCTATTGCGTACATTCAACTAACTAAACTGAGCAATGTGATTTGAGACAAGCTGATAGAATTACCAAATAAAAAAACCGTCGTGTTTCATTTGGTTTGGTTGGGATGTGTTGCCACATCCATCAAATAAACCTGAATCGGTATCATCAGACATCATTTATGTGTATTTTCTTTGTAAGACTTCTTGTTGAAAGTTCTCGTACTGATGATGATCAGTTTCTTGCCATTAAGAACTAGAAATTTTGTGAAGGCGATGAAAAGGATTTTAATAAATTGGTTTATTTTCTAATTTCGGCGTAATAATTTAAGCGTCGAGTGGATAAAGGAGGTATGTAAGAAATATTTTGTAAAAATTGCGAAATCCTAACTATAGCATCAATTTATATATACATCCTTTATCCACGAGTAACTTTATTATTTGTGATGTTTAAAAAAAAACTTGGTAGTAAAATAAAATTGAATACATTTTTCAATTTTTTTAAAAATGTCAGTTACCTCATTTATCCACTCAACTCTTAATTATGAATTACATGCCGATTAATGTAGTATCGATTTTGTTTAGAAAATACATGATTTGCGTGGAAAGGACTGCCTTTGCAAGTGTCGACTTCATAGAAGGTGTTGAGTTTGTATGTTTTTATACAGAAATTTATTCGATTGAGCCTAAATAACTTATACACTGAAACAAAATAAAATTTAAAACTATTTTTTGAAAATATATTATTATTATACATTTATACTAAACCAATTGTGCAGCCTGTATACCGTTTTTTTTCAAAGAAACTATGGATATCCTATTTCGCAATCTCTATGCAGAAGTATGATGTGACAATCAATTAGTACAATTTAATATTGCTCCGATGAATAATTACTTGCGCATTGGGATTTCTAAATTGTTATGTCGTAACTGAAAGCTGTTTTTGGAAGAAATTGTAACTTTCTTAGCGATACCAGACGTGGTATTCACTTTAGATATCAACTGGAAAACGTTTTAACAAAAACCAAATTCATTGCCTTTTTTCTTTGAAATGAACATCATATATAATCATCCTCTTTTCTCTTGCATTAGTACCCTCTGTTGGGTTTTCGGTGCGGTAATTGCCAAAGGGCTCACGTATAATTTAGTAATTATACGGAACGTCTTAGCTCGTCTGTGCTGACCGCCCAGTCTACCAGAGCCCGTGCAGTTCGATTTCAACGTTGTTCTGAGGTCGGCCGTCCAAGCGGTCAGGTCTGCGGTCCGCCGAGTTCGTTGACTCACCGGTCACTTGTATCTATAAACACACCGACAACTATCAGGAAGCTCCTGGTACGATGGTCAACGAACAGGAGTTTCTTTTGAACCACACATACAGCACAGTCGAAGACGATGACATGACGTCCATTAATTTTAATCGGAATAAAAGTAATTGCCCTTAGGCTTTGTATTTGCAATTTCATATTATTTTTCATTTCAGAGATACGATGAGTAAACATGTTTTCGCGGCATTGGTCTGTCACATTTGATGGTGATAGCATTTCTCCTGTAAAAGTTCATCAATTCACTTTTAGATAAATGAAAAGTGCGCGAGCTAAATTTTTCGAGTTTAGCAGCTTTCGTATTTTCTTCCAAAATTAGAAAGAAGGCAATTTCTCATAGACTTTTTGTATGTTTCCTAAATAAAAATATACACATCTATATTTTTCGTGACTTATATTAATAATTTATGTTTTAAGTTCAATAATGATGTTTCACTGATGAAGTGTAGTCACGAAAACGTTCTTGGAACGTTTTGAATTTCAAATATATTTTGCATAATTAATTTGTTATTGAAATAGCTTAACGTTCTAACGTAATCTTAAGAGATAAGTTTCGTATATGAAATATAATCATATCTAGAACGCCCAACACTTCATGGCCTTTGAAATGTGTCTTTTTACATTCCCATTTTCCACTTTACAATAAATCAATGAACTAGGACGGTGGTGGCGAACATATGACCCCTAGATCAGACGCTGACCCACGCAGGCTTTTTAAATAACCCACGCGTTGATTTTTATAAACTTATTTTCTATATCATAAAAGAGAGAAGAGGCAATCAAGAATATTAAAAAAATAAGTATATATATATCTAATGTAGAATTTATAAAAAAATCCAACTGGACATTGGCTACCTGATTTTTGAATGAAAAAACAATAGTTTTGACGAATTTTCCAATATAGATTGGTTAAAGGATTTAATGTTCTTATGCGACATCACTCTGCATTTTAACGAACCGAATAAAAAGCTTCAAGGAAATACGCAGACACATTGTTTTAATGATGTTTGAAAATATTAAAATATTTATGATAAAACATCTTTACTAAGGATTTGTCGATGAAAATAATGAAATATTTTTCTCAATTACAAAGATATTTTCTGAACACAATAATTTTTGAAAATACGCTTGACATCCAAAAAAAAATGCAATTAAAAAATATTTAATGATTATAGGTACAGCAAAATAAAACAAGCTTTTAAGCAAAGATTTAACCAATTTCAAAGTTTGGAAAATATATTTCACTTTATTTTATACCCATACAAAACGGAAATCGAAACAATGGAACCGAATTTATGTGGCTAGGTATCCATAATTTAGAAATGGAATTGCGAAATAGAAAGAACGTCTGAAAGTAGTGCAGATAATAATGATCACACACTAAAAATTGAAAATATATTAAACGTATGGGATTCTTTACCAAAAAATGTCATATCATTGAAGACACTTGCCTTTTTTAACGATGTTTGGGTCCACATATTCGTGTGAAAAATTGTTTTCTTAATGAATTTTGTAAAACCTATCAATAGACTGTGAAATGAATTGACTGCGAAATGCGTTAAAGTAACGAATACGGAGTATGAACCCAATATTAAGAAAATATCTGAAAATAAACAACAACAGATTTCTCACTAAATATACTTCAACTTTATTATGCATACACATACCTGTAACTATATTTATTAGTAAAGAATATTTCATAATATATATACATATGTAATTTTCTTTATCCCTTGTTCATTCAAATACTGATTGCAGGGGCGACTGCCGGCTAGGCATGATCTCCCCTGATGCGGTAATTATCACCCCATTGATATTAATTTTTTGTCATCGACCTTAATTTTTTCCTTTTCATTTGCAAAAGTAAAGTAAAAGTTGTAAAACAAAAAGTAAACGTAAACTTTTAGAGAATTTTAAAAGTGAGAACCAGAAGAAAATGTTTTTAACAATGCTCCCCTCCCCTTTCCAAGTGACGCCCCTGACTTAGTGTCCCACGACGTAGTACTAAAAAAATAATGAACAAAAATTGACCCACTTCTCAAAAAGTTTGCCATCACTGAATTAGGACATGCTCGTCGACCTAACCGTTCTAATTTTATTACATGACGTCGACTACTTGTAAATTGCTTCGAAATATTTAATCAATCAAACACTTCCATGAACATGCCAAAAAGGTAGATGCTGCTTTCTTTCTAACTAATATTTAGATACTTATCTTTGGGTTACCCCTTTCTTTAATTCATGATCTTTTACCCTTTTCTACCTTTCGGTGTAAGGATTCGGAACCACCGAACCGTATACACACGTATACCGTACCGCTTCTGGCCCGCCCAGTGGAATTTCCTTACTTTTTGCAGCCTATTAGAGGTAACAGATCCATTTTAGAGTTTTAAGCTACTGTGAAGCACATCCTTTATTCAGCTTTGTTGAAAATGGTTATAGAAACTATCTTTTCAGAAAATCTGAAAATATAAGCGGTTTATTACGTCTAAATGTTATGAAATATACATATATATCACACGAATACATCTGCACTTTTTCCTATCTTAATTTTATTCCTCGCGATTCTGTACCTCTGTGGTTTTAGCAACCCTTCTTTTTTTTTCTGCTAGGTCGACATCACATCTTGCGTCTTTGTACGGTTCTGTGTTTTAAGAATTAAACCTATTCATATTTTTATTAGCCTACTTTAGAAATGGTTTCTTATTATGAATCTAGGATGTATTAGCGGTACGGAGCATTCTTGCAATTGTGTTTTAAGTTTTGTTTAAAAGTACCGCTTATTCCCTTGAATATCAACATATAAGAAATCCGCATTTGCAAAATTTTAGCTTCAATCAGATTGATATCTGATGGGTATTAGGTAATGGAAGAAACATTTAGAAAGAATTGTCTATTTATTTGCTGCATTACACATTTTCTGAATACAGAATTAGATTTAAGGAGTATAATTTCTCAAAAAAAAAAAAAGAGAGATAGAACAGATCTGCAAACGACGTGATATACGATGTATGTACTTTCAAATAGCAGAAGTTTTCTATTCAGAATGGTTCCAAGCTTTTTTACATGAAATCAAATCAAAAGAATTACTCATATTTATTAACGTATAAGCCAAATACTGTAGTACCGATTTAATGATCTCTTTGTTTTTAGAACTACAGCTAACGCTCGATAACGTAAATACCCGATATTGGAAACATTGCGCAAATGTGAACACAAAATTCGTAGTATAGGATTATACGGAACGCTCGATAACGTAAAAGTATTGTAAGTAAGTTCGATAGCTCGATAACGTAAAGAGCACGCAATTTCCAATCGTCTACGAATAACTTCAAGCGTTATATTGCTATAGCAAACACAGATGCTTTTAGTTGCGTGTACATACATACATATGTAGTTTTGATTTTGCAAAAGTAGTCCTAATTACAACTTTGTTGGCTGAGGTTCGTTCTTTAATACACGATTATAAAACGCTATTTCGATTTATTGTCATCCTTAGTGTTTACAAAAGGTTGTTATGTTGTTGAATATTTTTTGTGTCTTATTCTGACGTATTAAAGGTTTCTTTTCATAATTTGCTTGTTAATAATCACCTTAGCTAATGTAAACTTTTCGATAATGTGAAACATCTTTGGTCTGAATTACTTGACGTTATCGAGCGTCTGTAGTAATTCGAAATTGTTAAATCGGGCTAATTCGGCGAAAATAAAATTAAAAGCGTGGATAAAATATGAATGGTTAAATATCAATATTGCAGAATCAAAGGAGATGAAGCACCGTTACCCAGATAACAATTCTTTTGTAAAACCGTTGAGATTTTTCAAATAAAACAAATCATAAACATGTAATCGATGTTTGTTTGGAGTGTATCTGAAGAGAATTCTATTCCATTGTAATCTGTCAACGGTGCAGTTCCGAGTCTCAGGTGTAAAATTTTAGTGTCAGTTCTATTTGAACATATACACCCCCGCCAAATTCATTTTAACAGAATATATCTACAGTGTTCATTTGGCATATGTGATTGGAAAGTATTTAAATGTGTTTTTAAGAGTGTCCGTAAAATAAGTGGAAATAAAAATACACCACATTGACTTTTGTTCTAAAAAATGCTTTGATTTGAAAAATAATTCTTTATCATTGAACATATGAAGATTATCTCGAGTGTATGAGCATTATGACTGGCAGTTATAGAACGCATCCCATCAGTCCAATTTTTGACCACTTTTTGGAGCATCTGAGGCTGTATATCAGCAACAACTCGCCGTATGTTCTTTTCTAAAACGTTAATCATTACTGGTTTATCTATATAAACAAGCGATTTGACGTACCTTCACAGAAAATAATCAAACAATGTTTGATTGCCAGATCTTGGTGGCCAATTTGCAGGTCCCCATCTTGAAATCACTCTCTTATTAACTCAAATCTCAATTTCCCCTTCCTCCTGAAACTACATATCGTTGATCATGTTTTTCTATTGGTCACCATTCACTGTAACGCAAAGAAATACGGCTCGATGATGCCACCAGTGTACAAATCATCATCATACGGCACATTTTTCATGGATGTAATGGTGCCTGAAGAGTCTATTGTGAATTGTTTTCACGCTAAATACGGCAATATTGCTTGTGGACGTATTCGTTGAATCAAAAGTGGACCTGGCCGCTGAACACAATTTTGCATCATCTTGCAATTGGGTTTGAACACAATCAGTAAAGATACGATACATGCGATGATCGAGTGGTGTTCAAATCTTGCACCAATTGAATCCTGTAAAAGATCCTTTCGCAAACTCTTCCAAGTTGTAGACGGGCTAAACTCAAGTTCCTGTGCATGCCTGCGAACTGACAAATTTGAGTCTTCATTAATACTGGCCCTAACTGCGGGCAATTGACAAAGTGCTCGATAAGTTTGTGTAACTGAACAGGTTATCGTTATTTCGTAGTCGACAGTTCTGGCGATAATGCATCATGATTCCACATAACAAATGCTATCAATAAAATATGTCACGGGCTAGTTTCCTGACGTTATACTTTCGTTCGATTATTAAATTAAGTTTTATTTGACTTCTCTCATTTTAATTGTTTACACAAATGTGCAATTGCTCATCTTGCAATACGCTAAAAGGGTATTTTCGAAAACAGGATTATCGATTTCTGACCGTCGAAACCGTTTATCATCTAAAAAGGTGAAAGAGATCCTATTTATAAATATAAATCAGAATTCGCGATAACAACATTGTCCTTTACGAATACAGTGAAATCTCCCATAAGCGGACATCAACGGTGCCACAATTCTTGTCCGCTTAACAGAGGTGTCCTTTTAATAGAATGTAAGAAGAAAAAGTTGTAATATATTTACTAATTTACTAAACATGTAAAAATATAAAACTAATATAAATTCTCAAGTAGACATAACATTGTAAGTAAATTTAAAAATATAAAAACAAACAGTAAGTTCTAAAGCAACATCACATTTTAAATAAATTTAACATACATGTATAATAAGATGTATCTATATAATATGTTGCCTCGTAAGTAGATTATTTTATTTTACATATACAACACATACATACAATTCCTAAGCAGTTTTCGTAAAACAGTCAAACAATGTGGTTTTTTTTATTTGCTTTGAAATAACTTGTCAACGTAATAAGCTTCTAAGTTTACAGCAAATTCAAAGCCTTTTATGTCGCCCCCATTCTTTAAATTCTTTGCTGCTGTTGTGGTATCAGAATGTTTTTATTGGGCTTTCAAAAAACACGTCATCGACAATATCATCATCTTCATTTAATTCTGCATCAGGATTTGAGATAGCTTCTTTTATGGCAAAATCAAGATCGTCGTCTTCGATTGCAAGTTCACTATCCAAATTAATGAAGTCGACAGGATCAACGTTAATATTGTCTGTCGCCACAAATGATTTTTGTATTTGTACGTAGACGGACAAAGGAATTTCATCATTTGCGTCAAAATCGTCATACGGAGAAGGAGGAAGATCTCCATACTTTAGCTTTTCGAAAACAGTTTTTAATAGTTATGTCGGTAACTTGTTCCCAAGCTGCTTTCGCAAAATATATAGGGTCTAAATAGTCCATAGGTTTGGTTAAACCTTTAACTCCTCTATTCGGTCCTCGATATTGTCCGCTTAAAAGAGGGGTTTAAGGGAAAGTCCACTTAATAGAGGTTGTGCCTGATTTAAAATACATGTGGGCAAAACGGTGCCACTAAAATTGTCCACTTAACAGAGTTGGCCGCTTATAGGAGATGCCGCTTATGGGAGATTTCACTGTATATATATTTTAGCATGAGTTTTATTTTTATTTATTTATATTCGAATATATACATATTTTTTATGAGTGGTTGCACTTTATCTCGTAATATATTTTTATTTATAATTGTAATTAGAATTGTTATTTTGTTCCGTATAATATAACGGTTTTATTTGTAGTTTTTACAAATATTGTTTTATATATAATATATTTATATAATATCGTTCTTTTATTTTACATTTAATCATTTCAATGCATACAATTATTTAGAATGTATTTCCACAATAAAAGTCAGATTAAATTTTGACTACCGCCGTTATTACCGTCCGAGAGAATATGTATGTAGTAATAAGTTATTTTTCTAGTGGAGTTGTAACGGCTATCCTTGATAAAAGGCGTTCTCGACCAGACAGCTGTCACAGAACACCATCAGTTGTATCGAAACGGTTGAACTGGGTACCCTGGAGACAGTCCGAAAGGAACCGTTATTTTCCCAGCGAAAGAACAGCGCCAACCGTTACTGGATCCATAACGGTTCTAAAATAACAGATACTTCAATAACGACCCATCACTAGTTATTAGGTTTCACTGAAAACGAAAACAATGACGATTAACAAAAATAACAGCTACTTTCACAATTATCCCTATCGAAAATCCGGCGCCTCTTAAAAAAGCACCCTTATTTAAATTGCTAATTTATTCCGTTGAACGTATTAAACGCTTTCTCATATTGTTAATGACTGATACACTTTACTGAGATAGTTACAAACATTACGATCTGCTATATATGTGCATTATATTATTATTATTATTATTATACATGCATGTTTATCACGTGCTTTATAAGCATAGAATACTCTTTTATTTACACGTATACAAACCTTTGTGCATGGTAGTACATATAGGCTAGAGTAAATTTGTTAAGATTCTTGACGTACAAACGACTTCTGGGTATAACAAACGTATAAAACCACATAGATTCATATGTACGTACATAGTAAGTACTAAAGAGAAGATTTGAAACAATAGAGAAATATTACATTACAAATATGCTTAAATTATTTATAATTGAGCGAAAGTATCCAGAATGTTTGTTTATCTATGTACGTTTTGTAGACACCACTATCACGTTACCATCTTAAAAATATAAGTTTTCGACGTAAGCATGTGTACAACGTGCCCACCGCTATGACATATAGTAATTCTAAATTTAAATGCTATTACATCACCTCAAGGTTAATCTCGGTGAAGGCGTTTCGGATATAATCATTTAAGAGTACGCCGCATATATATTTTCCATCACCAGGACTTAGTTGAGTATGATTTTCAGAAATATTTCAAGATTATGAAATTATAGTTTTTATCAAAAACTATCAAATTGCGTTTTGATTATTACCTGAATTGCTTAAGATTTTCGTAGGTTCATGGATCCAGTGTTATTTTAAAGTAAAAGCAAATAAGTACGATTTTTATTAAATGAGAAATGAATTCCCAATCGTAATAAAAGATGCGATTCGATAAGCTTTTAGGTTCTCTTCGACTATTTAACCTTTAAACGTTTTTAAATTGAAAAGAAATATTTTTAGAATCAGGTGACAGTTGTTAAAAGATAATTTTAAATGTTGGGTGGTAGGTTGCCGGACCGCAAAGCAGAAACAAGGTACCAAAGACAAAGCGAGCCAGTGCTGGTTAACGAGGTGAATTGTTTTAACAGTTGCGGCTTTAACATTTAACTTTTGACATACACTCCCAGTCTCGGAAGTTGGGACAGTTAATAATTTTTCAATATAAGTATTTAACTTGCACAAAAATAAAAATAAAACACAAAATTAGTTATAATATATATAACAAAATATTGGTTTATTATGACAAAATGATAGCAAATAATAATATTTATCAAATACAATCATTAAACTTTCTTCTCGTCGAAGAATCCTCCTTTTGCATTTAATACGGCTCGAACAACTCTGGGCATTCCTTCGATAAGTTTTGTAAGTGTGTTTGGGTGGTAATGTGTTCTATTGATCTTGTAAAACTTCCCAAAGGTGTTGTTTCGAAGTTGGAGCCACTTTTCGTACCTGTCTATCCAGCTCATCCCACAAGAGTTCGATCGGGTTAAGATCGGGACTCTGTGGAGGCCATGACATTATTTGCAAGGTATTTTGTGTTTGTTGTGTATTCAAATAATCCCTACATACCAACGCCGTATGTTTAGGATCATTATCTTGCATGAAGGTGAAATTCTCCCCTATCAATCAATCAATCAATTATGCTCTAGAATATTTATGTACTGTTCTTTTCTCATAATACCTTCTATCCGAACGAGATCTCCTACTCCTGCGTACGAAAAACAACCCCACACCATAACTGAGCCACCACCATGTTTTACAGTGGGTGCTAGACATTCGCGAAGCATTTTTTCTGTCTTTGATCTCCGAACATAAACTCTTCTATTGTGTCCAAACACTTCAAACTTGGATTCGTCGGTCCAAAGCACATTTTTCCACTCCTTCACCGTCCAATCTCGATGTCGTTGGGCCGTTGGGCCCACTGTAATCGTTTTAAACGATTGGTTCGCGTTAGTAGCGGTTTCCGTACATCAATTCGTCCGAATAGGTTTGCCTCTCGCAAGCGACGTTGAATAGTGCCACTGACACCGCGTTTTGGCGATCGCGATTGAATTCTATTTGTGGTGCTGTCAGTCTTCTATTTCGTTTACTAATCAAAACGATTCGCTGATCATCAACGTTGGTCGTAATACGAGACGGACCTGGTCGATCACGGTCATTTAAACTTTCCGTTGTACGGTACAGTTTTATAATATTTGCTACACTAGATTTTGCCAGATGCACTTTTTCGCCAATTTGTCGAACAGAATACCCTTCTTTATCGAGTGTGATCACGGACGATCACTTTTCAACACTGATCGGTTTTCCACGCGGCATTTTCACTGTTAATACTTTCAAAATTCGCCCACTTGCACTTCGCGCGTACACGGATACGTTTAGAAGTAAACTGAATGGCTCGAGGTACTAGAGGGATAGGATAATACCTTGATGAACCATGAAATCGTTCTTGGAAATACCCTTGTAAATGTTTATGATACATAAAGCATTGTAATACTACTTGAATATTTCTTTCGATAATACTATGAAATCATTATATTGCCATTATTAGGGATTATTGTAATTACGAATAAGTTCTATTGTAAATTCCATTAGTGCAGCATTCCTAATAATGCTGTATGATCCACTAACCAGTAATAATTATTACGCAGTAGAATTCTCAGTATTGTGTAAGATTTTGAATTTTTATTGCACAATATCCTAAATTTAACGAGGTGTCCCAACTACCGTAACTGGGAGTGTATGTATGTACATCATTTTTGAGATTCTGCACCGCATTCAACATTTAAAAAGAAAATTGTAAGAAATAATTTCCATCTGTTTTATTTTAGTATCTGGTATTATAGTAGTACTATTATAGTAACTATCATATTTTCTTAATATGTAGCTATGTATTACGCTCCTAAAAAGCGCTCGACGTAATCTAATCAACATTGTAGTAAGTGCGCAATAGATATACACCTCGTCAATTCAACAGGTAATAATAAAAAAATGTGTCAATGTGATAAGATTAGGTACTTGTTTAATGTTTGGTTGTATCCAAGGTTAAATAAGGTAATATTTTCTGGATAGACACATACATATGTAAGTACTACATACATGCATATGTATGAATTTTGGCATACATATAAGATTATCTAACATAAGCCGGAGTTTTATTTTATTTATTTTTAAACTTCTCTTTTTTCAGTAATTCTTATTTTAAAGAAATGTTATTATTTATTTACACGCCTGTGCAGTTTGTTTAGCATATATTGGTATTAGCTAATAGCAGTAATGTAAACAAACTTTTGTATATGGTTAATTTTTAATCAAATATGCACAGATATGAAGATACCCAGAATTTTAGCTTGATGCTTTCTTAAGGAAACTTTTGCAAATCTAGAAAGAGGAAACTAAAACCAACGACTTTCCACAAAATCAAAATATATTTTATCCTCCATTTTACTTTAATTTACTTCTATAATAATCTAATAATCTTTGGTTTAACTTTTTTCTTTTAATAAAGCTTAATCCTACTTGAAAAGAATGTGCCAACTTAAAGATCTATATATATATATATATATTTACACCTGAAATTAAACTGAAATTATTTTTCGTTGGCAAATCTACGTTGGCACACCAATTTGAAATTCCCTTCTATAGCGTCGCATTAAAAACTACTTAAAGTCTCACGGAACCCAGCCAAATTCTACTCGCAAACGGAGAGAAGGATGGGCGTCGAAACGACTTCGGATTTAGACAAAACTCCGTCGCCTTCAACGACGCTTTGCGGCAATGAAGCCCGAAGCTATTTTGCCGTTGTCACGACAACCGTTTCGCATTGTATCTAAATTGCATATTTGAAACTCCCAGCTTTCGTTCCGTTATATCCATTGGAAAGGCAACTGGGATCAATGGTGTGTCTCCGCTCTTGGTTCTGTTCAATTTCGCAAATAGAAATGAACGACTAGGTGCTTCCATTTTGACATGCGACCATCAGTTTCGCCTGCATTGCAAATTAGAACTATTATTATTGAATTCCAACTGATATAATGAGGAAGGGTTAATTACTTTCGTCTTCCATTGCTCGTTACAGCGTAATTAGCATTTCAGTAGGTTCCGATTATAATGTAATTTAATACATAAAGGTTTATAATCTCGCCAAATACTACTCGATATCGAACTGCACTCAAATATTTTCATATTTATCTCTCGGTCTAGACATATGGAACGGGTCATGTTAGATATTTACAGAGGCCAGATTAATTTATCACTTGTGCAGAGTCCAGATCGATCTAAAAATAAATTTAAAGGATTCGCTAGCATCACTTTTGAAAGTAGCACTTGAAAATGTGAAAAAATTGTAGATAGGAACTTGGTGAAATAGTACTACGTCAATGACCTCAACACAGTTTTACCAGATATGGGTTTGCCATTAACCAATAGTTGAGTTCTAATATTTTAAGGTAGTAATTAATATGATTATGCTAAACCGTTGGCAGAATTTTTGCCAGTGATTAAATATTCACCAAATTAGTAGATACGAGGTATTCATATAATTGTGGCTACGATATTAAAGCATTATGCCAAGGATGGCAAGAAAACTAAAGGAAACATCAACATACTTAGTTACATTTACTTCTAAAATTTGATACAACGTTTCTATGATAATGTTGCTGTAAACCGCAAATAGTAAATGAAACTACACCACGGATCTAGTAATAACGGTTACTTCGTAATTTTTTGCACGACTTCGTTTCACTAGTACATACAAAGATACAAAGAATTCGTGTCCACTACGTTACAACCAAATTAGGCAACCCAAATAACAGTGGTTGGTAGTACACTATTACTTTATGAAAAATATTGCAGAAATTGGCGTATTATTAAGTTTTAATTAGGATGCGCATTTATTAAATAAAATTGTTTTTACCTTTTTTATTTACTTTTTACTTTATTGCTAGATAGATCGTAAGTTTTTATTCTATGCATCTCAATTTGAGATAGATTTAAGTTTGATAATTGCGACAATTTATTTATTCAGTTAGTCTAACAGCTGTTGTTACATTAAAAGTAAGTACGCGTATGTCAAATGCTAGTATGATTCTAGTGATATGCAAATACCATAAACTTCTTCTTCTTCTTCTACTCGTTAATCCTTATGCGTTTCAGCGTCGGATAGCATAAACTTATGAACAAAAAAATCCCCAGATTTAAAAATTACTGGTCACGTGGTGGAAATCATTTTCGATAAGTCTGTAGTTCAATAATGACGGGATATTGCACCTATTCTAAATTTAGTCAAAGAAAGTCTACAAAACGATTTTTTTAATGGCATAATTATTGCACACCATGCAGGAAGTACTGACGATGCAACTCCTTCCAACTGATTTTCAATCTTTTGAAGAAATCTTCTAACATTTGTAAAACGAAATATATACGTTATCGGAATTGATATGTTGAAGCAAGTGCTACCAACAAACTGGATCTTCTGTTTCCGTTACTTACGCAGTAGAACTTTATATAACAAATATTTAATAATCGAAGATATAGCTTTAGAATTCCTGCTTGTTTTTTTAACGATAAAGTAAGATGCGTAATTTTCTTTAATACAATTTCGTGTATTTGACGTACAAATGAAATGTTTTAACATTTAAACATCATTTTAACATTATAGTTTTGAAATTGAAATTTGCGTTGATTAAAATTCTAGAAAGTGAAAATATCTTTTGAATAATCTCTACTATTTTTTAAGAACAATCAAAGACCAAATTGAATTTAACAGCTTCTATTTCAAAACTGTGAATACTACCGTTTTTCTACAAAAAAAATTGGAGATTATTCAAAGAATAAGTATTCAGGTTACGATTTGTATACACCGTTTTTTCACAACTCATGCATCAAATTAAAACAGAATAAAGTTCAACCAAAGTAACAACATTTGTAACAGAAAATATGTACAAGTTTGGGAAAAAGAGAATCCATTATATTTACGTTTATTTCAAGACTTTATTTAATATGGTTCGGATTGTCAGATTTGTGAAGCACTGCTCCCTATTGGCGAAAGACTCGATTAAGTGATTTTCACAGTCTTCTTTTGGTGTCAATTTCTTATCACTAAGGAACTTTTGCAATTATAAAAAAAAGGTAATCGCTTGGTGCCAGGTCCGGACAATAAGGTGGATGCATGAAAACTCTCCAGCCAAGCTCCCGGAATTTCTGGCGAGTTACTATGGACATGTGTCGCCTGGCGTTGTCTTGATGGATCACAACACCTCTCCTGTTGACTAACTCTGACCACCTCTGGTCAATCGCTAGCTTCAAACGGTCCAATTGTTGACAGTAGAGGTCCGAATTTAGTGTTTGCCCATAAGAAAGCAGCCCATAGTAGATAATTCACTTTCAGTCCCACCAAATGCACAGCAAACCTTCCTGGTTGTTACTTCGGGTTTGGCCACCGTTTGAGCCGCTTCACCGCGCTTTGACCATGATCATTTTCGCACAATATTGTAGTATGTAATTCATTTCTCATCTCCAGTGACCATCCGTTTAAGAAATGGGTCGATTTCGTTCCGTTTGGCCAAGGTTTCGCAGATGGAAATTCAATCCATCATGTTTTTTTGCGTCAATTCGTGTGGCAGCCAAACATCGAGCGTGTTTTTGAATGCAGCTTTATGCAGATGGTTTAAAACTGTTTTGTTGTCGACCTTTAGCTCCTGGGCGACGCTGCGACTTCTAATATGCTAATCTACTTCGATCATTTCTATGATTTTACACACATTCTCGACGACGGCCCTACGTGGGCGAGGCATCTTTAACATCGAAAATACCGGAACGGAAGCGACGAAACCAAAATATACCGAATTTTCTCTTTTGCCATTTACAACGATGGGATTAAGTTAATGCACTTTAACAAGACCGCCTCAAAAAATAAGTTTGTACTATAGTAATTAATATTAATGTTTGTACCTATGATAGGAATTCGATTATGAATTTTCCCGTTATGTACGTATTACGCATTTTTTGCAGGTATTTGTTTCTACCGACGTGGACAACTTACGTTGCCACAGACGCCTGCAGTAGCCGAAGAGCGCGACTGTGGCTACTGCAGGAGTTTGTCAACATAAGTTGTCCATTTCTGTGAAAACAAATAGCTTCCAAAATGCGTAGTACCTACATAATGGGAGAATTCATAATCGAATCCCTCTCATACCTACAAACATCAATAGTCATAGTACATATATACAGGGTGCAACTGTGAAAATGGTAAAAAAGGTTGTCCAACGGTAGATAATTAAAATATATTCAATATTTGCTTAATAAACATAGGGCACCAAACGTACCATTCGCAAGATATTTGTAATTACAGTTTTGAGTCCGGCCCTGTTATACAATTATAGCGAGTTTCCAATACGACTAACGATCGGATTATTGGTAGAGTAACCATAAATAATGTATGAATAAGCGGTCTACTTCAAACTTGCGAATTTTTCGCAGTGCTTACACAATACATACATACATGTTATCTACGGTTTATTAATCATATTACTTTAAACATTTTTACACTGCAATCACATAAACATATTATTATCAAACAGGTACAATGTTAAACATTTCTTGTGAAACTTACTTTGTTTTCTTGACTTTACGTTGTTTACCAATAAATAAATCTTTTGAAAGAAAACATATTTATCATTACCAATAAAAAATCGTCCAACTTTTTCAAATATAGGCCAAGTTCATGCAACGACAGCGAAATGAAACATCTGTTTATTTTACTGTAGTAGTAGTGACAGAGAAGCATTGTTCACCTGTCGATAATATCCTATTTACTAACGGCGCTATTTTAATGAAACCATCTGCTTACATTCCAGAATACCCGAATACTGACTGAATGCCTGATTATTTATTTCGACTTTTAAAAATCCCTTACCTCTCAAATAAACATCTACAAGAAACACAGTATCGTAATGTAAAATGTAGGGGGCCAAAATTCTATTAATATTAAGCAAAAACCTTTCTCGTGGTTTGCCATTGTTTTTGCTGATTACGTTAGCAATACCATATCAGCTTTACCATATTAATAAATTTACCATTTTCACAGTTACACCTTGTATACATGAAATTTGTATACTAAAGTTACATCGCTCGCAAAGCCGTACTGAAGATCGGTATAACCGTGAAACGTACGTATACGGAAGGCGAGTGTAGAACAAAGTTTTGTAATGTATAATAATTAATGAGTGATTACACTGTACATTTATAGGTACTTACACCCATTACTGATTTATAGTTCTGCTTTTGTTGTATTGTCTTTTATTGTTCCTTTTATGTGATTTTAAACTATTTTTAATATGTATAACTGTACAGTGTATGTTTTTCCAAATTTAGTTTGGTCCGTATTTATTAGACAGTGTATTTCTACAAACAATCCACAAATCTCGAATTTGCTAGAATATCTACAATTTTATAGGAGAGACATTCTATTTATGTAATGTACATGTACATATGTATTATATGTTTACTATGGAACAGTCCAAGCCATGGTAATTTTGTATTTGTATATCTTTGTTTACATTGTGACGGAACTAAAATAGTGCAAACTCATAGAATACTTTTCTTGGCCATTCTGTTCCTACTTTCTCTTTAATGTTGAGTGCGTACGCCGTTAGAATAATGAATAATTACCGCCTTCTACACCAATTCCGGGTTAGTATTACATTAGGAAAACTGTTGAAGTAAATTTCTTGCTGATGTTATAGATAACGATTCTCAATCTATCACAAATTGAAAGATTGAAAATAAATAAAATAAATTTACAAATCGCAAAACTATGGTACAGGTTACCCTCGTATAAAGCAGATACGGTTTAACGCGATTTCGATATATGTAGTGGCAGTTTCTTGGTAAACGCGGACTTTTATACCCTCGTTTCAGTATAACCCGCTCTTTTACCTCATATGTATAACATGAAAGCTGAGAAAGTATTTTTATGGAGAATTGTCAGGAGTGATAGGTCACACTCATTTTTACGGACAATGATTTATAGGTGGAAAAATGTATCACTAGGAAGGGTGTCACGACATTTGTGGTAAGAGTAACAGTCATACGATTTGCGGTCGTTGCTTACTTCAGAAATTTAATTCATTATGACTGGTATGACTCGAGATACGTAATCGACTGAGGATCTGCGATTCCTGTGAAATTGAAAAGGTCTTCACAAAAAGTGTTAACCAGATCTTACAACTGACTTATTAAGTCTGATAACATTGGTTATATCAAATAACCAAAGTTGTATCCAAGAATGAATAGCCCACTGTTTCAACAAACTGTGATTTTCGAAGACATTGGTTTAGATTGAAATGAATGCAATAAGTTCAACACGACATGATATAGTCATAAGCCTCTTACTTCTAAGAATGATTGCTCAATAAAGATTTCAATACAGACAGTACAATGCAAACGCAGGGTACCTAAAAAATGTCCCTGGCTGTATGACGCCGAATTTTTGTAATGTTCAATCTCCGCGTTATAAGAGGGTTCTCTGTAGTTACCGCTGTAAAGCTTAAAAATTCTTTGTAACTGAACAAACAAATGAGGGATCTCAAACAACTGCATGTATTTGGAACGAAGCTTATTCTAATAACGCTACTAATAACGAAAATGTTTCCAATACTTTCAAAGATCATTGAAGTGAATCTTGAATAATGTTCTTGGAG
Organism: Chrysina gloriosa; assembly: GCA_038088585.1. Lineage (NCBI taxonomy): Eukaryota > Metazoa > Arthropoda > Insecta > Coleoptera > Scarabaeidae > Chrysina > Chrysina gloriosa. Next base: position 8,488,554 of record CM076093.1, read on the forward strand.
TCGTGACACGTCAGACACTGGTGTATAGATTTAGACATTTTTATTTGTTTTGCTTTATTTATCTATTTTACATGACAAGTTGATAAAAGGAAATATACTATTGTAATTAGGAATGGAAACTTACATTAATATTATTTTTATCTAATTTATTTTGTATTTGTTGACTTAGACGTGTTTTATAAGGTAAATGCTTCTAACATTTGTTCTCGTCTATTTTGTCTTATTTTTGGTGTATATGTTTTCATTTAAACTCCTTTGTTTTTTTCTCAATTCTGTAATCTAATAGATTGGTCGACTGATCCAGTAACAATGTGTAATTTAGAACTTCCCAAAAAATAATTTAAATATGTACTAGTGCTGGTAGACCAATTTGTTTTTATAATGTCATTATTGCGTATGACTTTCACAGTAAGAAAATTAAAAACAATCAATTTCCCACTCATAAGTTAATCTTAATCTGTCGTGATAATTATGACAGAAATCTAACACTTCATCAATGCTACCTTTTTCAGGGAATTTATTTCACTCATACGGAAACGGTTAATAATTGACCTGCAATGGTCGAACTAATCCAAAGAGAAGTCTTATTCATTAGCCAAATTTTTGATTATCCTTCTCCCATTACTGTTCCCCTGGCTGTATTTCATCTTAGAACATCTGCAGTTCCGTCATCGCTCTGCCGTTGAAATTTCCTGCATTGGTGGCTTTTGTCTTTTCCCTTCCCACAGCCTCTTGTTCCTCTTTCCAAAGTTCATCTTTACTTTGTTATCGTTTGTAAATCACAGTTATAGTCTATGCATCTTCTATATTTATGTTATGTAGTACATTACATCTGATATAAAACTCCAACTTTTTACCTCCCATACCAGTTCTAATTAGGCAGGCAACTCCAAAAGTTGGCGTCATATGCTCATTAAGGTGTGCTCTACTTTGTCGCGTTTTCATACCTTCTGCTTCCAGCGTCCCATGTTCTTTCTCTTACCTACATAATATACCCTTATAAATTCATTTACCTGTTTCATTTCTATGTTCTACATATTCTTCTATTATATTCCATGTGGCACCAGTAGTTTGCTTCCCTTTTTTTAATAATATATATTGATATATGTCCTTCCTTCATGTTCTTTACTGTATTTACTGCTTCTATATTCATAATTTTTCTATTGCCTTCTCCTCATGTACATATGTTTCTCATGTTAGAAAATTTGTGTAGTAAATCAATTTCATTCTATAAATTAATTCACTTATATTTTTGTATTCTTAAGATTGCATTATGTTAAAAAAACAATTTAATACATTTAAATTCAGGCAATTTAGAGGTGTCACATTTCAGCTACAAAGTCGATCTATCCACTCGAAACTTGTGCGATTTTGAAGTGGTGTAACTATTGTTGTCTATTCTAATATATTAATGTCGAGCAAATGATTTTTTAGCTCATTCAAAGCGTAGTAACTTACTGTCTTTAGCAAATGTTTCCCACCGAATTAAATAAATATTGTTAACAATTCCCCAAAGAATGTGATTATTAATTGTAAGCAGTTATAATCATTAATAATGTAAGAAATTGACATTTCTATTTTAAGTTAAATCGTGTAGTAAATATATTTTCTAAATATCTTACGAAATGGTCTAAATATCATTCAAAATTTATACTTCAGCATATTTGCTTACTTGTTCCTTTCTGCAAATGGCTTTATTTTTATCATAGATTTTAGTATAGTTTTAGAGCAAAAGTACTTTTGATTATATGTGTTCAGTTTTAAAGTAGTTTAGTTCACAGAGTAATTAACAGTGAAATGTTTAAATGTGAAATAGTGCATTGATAATCCACATTTCTTTCAAAGTGACACTTTCTTTTATAAACAGCAATACATTAGTAATACATTCTTATAGATACAAGTATAACTTATTTTAAATGGAAGAAAGAGGAATTTTCGTTTATTTATGCAATTTCTACTTAATAGTCACCTGATTCTTGACTTTCAGGCTGAGGCAAAAACGTTTTCTGGTTCTTACGGCAGTATATTTTGTATATCAGCTATTGCTTTTCCTTTTTGAAAACTCTAAATGCAAGTTGAAATTTACCGCCAATTGTGTAACATTAAAAATTTTTTCCATACTGCAAGAATTTTGTTTACCTTGGATGACTCTCATAGTCAATAATTTCGAATATTTATTTTCGTCAACTTAACTCTGTAATTGTTCAAATGGAGTTATATCGTTCGCACTTAGTGTTACCCATCTCCATTTCTTTTAATGTTAAAATCAGTTATCAGTTTGTTGTTCTTATGTAAAGAATTATTTTCGACACAAGTTTTCGTCAGTTTCACCATGGTCATCTATTACTTGCAGTTGCATTTTTGAAGAAATGGTTTCGTGGTTGCATTTGTTATGCCACAGAATCTGTGAACATAATAGGAAATTAATAAAGCACTTTAGTCATTCCCAGATTTATTGTACATATATGTTACTTTTATTCATTCTTACCGAACCTATAAAATTTAATGTATTACATCGAAAAGTACATTTTAGCCGCGTAGAAGTTGGTCTAAAGTGCACTGTACTTCGTCAACTATGACCTCGGTCTGGCAAAATGTTAAGCATGCAAACAATATTCTCGCGAGAATGTTGGTTACTTTCACGAGTCGACAGAGGTTGACATTAAAACATGCCTACCTTAAGTTCGTGATAATTTTAGCACGGCAGTTGGGAAATTTCGTAATCGTACGGGATGCTGAAAACGCACAGTCATTGCGACATTTACGATGATGTTCTAAATAATCTAAATTAACAGTTTTCTGCAGTTATCCACGTTCTTTGGGCACGTACATATGCCTATACTATATCATTTGGTTGAGGATAATGCTGATTTTAGTAATTTATATACGTCGATTCATAAGCATTTTAAGATATAATTTGGATAGAAAATAGCGAAAGCTGTACAATTTCCATATTCAATCAATTATGTGAAAAGCTTTTGAGTTTCGAATCATTATATTTATAACGGGGTGGACTTCCCTTTTTAATATACAATCCTAAAAATTCGAAATCTCTGCAAATGTAAATACGTCTTATACATTCCTTTCCGATGATAAATACGACTACGTTAAATATTGTGTCAATACAGAATATCGCAAAAGAAGCACCACGATAAATACATTTTGGCCAAGTGTTTACATTTTCAAAAATACCCGTAGGATACTCAAACTCTGTTATTTACCGAAGACATCTTCTTCTCAACCGATTTTTGTTCGTTTTTATACTTGTTTTGCTGTGTTTTGTGCAAAGCAAATAACAGAAATCAGATATTTGTAAAGAGTTGTCCGTAGTTTACAGTAGATACTAATTCTGACATGTCTTTCGCTTGTTTGTTTTGTTCACTAAAACGGTGTGGATAAACCGTTAACACATGAAGAAACAAAAAATAAGATGTTTTGCACACGAATTGCATTAATAATTAGGTTCAGAAGAGTTTGATCAAATATTTCAGGTATATTTGATAAACTATTGTGTATCGTATTTCTCTACCAGTTTCACATTTCAACTGTAATGTCAAGTTTCATTATTACAATACCTCTAATTAAATTTCAAACCTAAATACGGTTTCCATATGTATTTTTAGGTTGTGCGCATTGGTCCAAGTTGAATATACAGGATATAACCGGTTGATCCCGATAGTGGAGAACATAGCCAATAGAAAATTCATGCATACCATTTTGGAAAAAGTAGAAAAGCTTTTGTACAGATTTGTTCTAATAGTTTCAATTTGTACTGATTATTTTATTTAGATTTTCATTGCATATTTTATACCATTCTTTATTTAGACTGATTTAAAAAAGCAATTAATTGGTATGATTTAATTTTTTTTTGATTTTGACAGTGCAGTAATTAATTTTATTACTTTCATCTTTTATGATAAATTCAGCGAATTTTCTTGTATAACATTCAAAACGCTTATATGACTCTTTAAATATCAGAGAAGAAACTTCAATAAACGATGTTAAAATATATGTTTATTTAAACTTTATAAACGCGATTGAACTGTACAGAATATTCCTTAGTTTACTTGATATTTCTTTTATTGAAGTAACCCAACCAAAGATGCGTATTACAGTCACTTTTGTTGAATTGCATTGCTCAGCATGGTTACTTTTCTCTAATAAATAAGAATTGGAAAGAAGGAATAACAATGCTTCTCTTTATTATTTATTGTTCATCATATACGATAGAAATTGTTAATACCACATATAGCTTGAATCTTATGCTCATTATGAAATTTAAATCGGCAGTTGTAAAGCCAGAGTTTTTTCAATGCTAGAGAACAGTGAATGCCATCTATTATAGACGTAGTATTTCAACACCCAAATTCCTTTGTAGTAAACCGTAGTAAAATTAACCTTGATGTCTGTTTACTGAACTATTAAATATTTATAACTTGTATGTAATACATACATGTATAATTGCATGTGTTAATTCGGTGTGTCATTGTATTTAGATCTATTTTCAGTAGTGAGTGCGTATACATTCATTTTAATCTATTTTTCTTAGTAAACAAATTACAGATATATATGTATTGTACACATTAGTAGTTAACATCATTCTGAAACAATATTGTTTTAATAAAAGAAAATCAGTTCTTATTGTTTGTTTAGTCTTTTTATATTTTTAATGATTTTGGTGATTATGGTATGGTAGATTAAGTCATATTTATACATATTTCATGACATTCCATTATAGTATAAGCATACACTACTCAAAATGCTGGGTATTTTGTGGCTTACTTACATGTGTGTGTATTGTGGATGAAGAAATCTACAATAAATCTTTTCTTCTCACCTAAAAAGCGTTCGAATTTTTTGATTAAATTTAGCAGAAAGCTATAACTATTAAAAAGTAATAAATGATTAAAATTGGATTATTTTTGAGTGACATCTCATGATTCATCGTCAATTCTTTTTTGATTGTTTTTGTCTGTTAGTTTAACGAATTTTTGTCGTATTATAATGCCTAGAGTAAGAAACCGTACCAGTTACTCCGAAGTACTACTCTAAAAGAGTTGAATTATTAGTTTGAGCGAAGGTGGTCTTTCATTTGTGTTTAAATAAAAATCATAGTACTATAATTAGAGTTTGTTAAGGGTGGTTCGGCAAAAGGCAAGAACTTCGCCGAAAGGGTACTAACGCGCAAGAAAAGGCAACCCAATACCAGGTTCACCGCTTAAGATTACTGATTGTTAGAGACCGTTTTTCAATAATCAAGCGTATTGCTGACAGATAGTTTCAAGGTGCATGCCATCTAGTATTCTTCGTACGGTTTATTGCTGAATTCACTCTTTTGATTTGTACTTTTACAAACCACATTTAGTGCTTCCTATTATAGATTTACACCAACAACAACTTTTGGCCTGGTGTAGTAAAACACATCTGTGGAATATGAAGTGAGATCATATCGTTCTTGTGATGCATAAGGTTTGATAAAAGAATAGTTGACGTGTTGTCATTAAGTAGTGTAAACCGGACTGCCGACCTTCATTCTCAGAATTTTAATCTCACTCCTTCCACGTAATTGGTGGCAAAGATCGGTTTACACTACTTCATTATAACACGCCATGCACTCTTTCATTAAACCATAGTGATGAATCAAGATTCGGTTTGGGAACACATTACAGCCGTATTACGATTAAACAAAGACGTGAAAGAAAGCACAACACTCAATTTTCAGTCGAGAGGCATAACCACCGCACCGTGGAGATTATAGTATCGAGCTGTATTCATTCTCTATCTCATTCGATTCATTGGAGGCAATATGACTGCTTAGCGATCATCTCATCTTCCATTTCTTCGAACGCTGGAGAACTCTATGTTTCAATAAAACAATGCTCGTCCAAGTACTAGTTGAGCTGTTTTGGCGAACGACGTCACCCTTTATCTTTGATCACCAAGACCACCGGATCTTTCCCCCTTGAAATCTTTGGAGGATATTATCTAGATCTGCCACATGAAATACAAATTGCTTGGTATACAATGAACCAAGCTGATATCTATAAACTTTTATATTCCATTCCACGACGTGTTAAGTAAAATCTTTCTGCTAAATTTATTCAGAAAATTCAAACGCCCTCATAGGTGTTGCAATTTCTATGTCCGGTAATGTGAAAGGTTGCACAACATTCGCTGCTTTCTCCAAACTCAACCGTTGGCCAACAATTGACAGCATTTCTGACGTACAGCATACACTAGATAACAGTAAAACATGCTAAAGCAGTAGTGGCAGTGTCAATAAGGGTACAGTTTCTACTCTAACTGCAGCAAACGTGTTTGAAGAGATGTCCAACTGACGGCGCTGTCACATTTAGGAAGCAGTATGTGGTGCCAAACGCAACCCAAAAAGTTTGGTCTGCCATTCTCCACGTTCTGATCGTTGCTTTCAGGCAACATGTCTGCTCTTCCTGTGTAAGATATATCCAAGTTAATTATATTTGTGATTTATTTGGCTTCCTAAAGAAAAAGAAAAGAATCATGCACAGAAAATAATTTCTTAAATCAATCTACTGTTTGCTTATTAACCCTTTGACTGCGAAACTTTTTCGTAGAAAAAAATCCGTGGAAATGACACATTTGTTTGACCATAGTTGACCACAAAATAGTTTTGTTTGACCACCCAAACAATTTTTATGAGTAAATAATGTTTATTGAACGTTATCAAAATTCTAAGCAGTGGTCAAACAATTTACTACACGCCAGGGATATTTTATTATTGATTATTGATGTTTGAAAAAAATTTTGGAAAAAATTATTTTGTGGGCAAACATGGTCAAAAAATGGTCGTACGTCACTTTCAAAGATGTTTTCTATTTGTGCCAACTTCACAGACCTTAATTGGAGGTCAAAAGAAAACGTTTACCAACAAATAGTGTAAAAATTCTTCTTTACTCTAAATTGCAGCTATCTCTATCAACAGATATCGAGCAATAACGTTTATTTGTGGAATAAAAGTCCGAACTTCTAGAACCTTGTGAAGACGTATGAAGCGTGGTACAATATTTTGATGTTGAGATTTTGATTCAGAATATCAAAAGGGGTTACGCCACGTGTAGCTTTTTCGTTAATTTATACACATCCGATATACATCAATCTCCATCGGATACGTAAATGCGTTCACAGTTCAAACCAATAGCCTATAGCGCTCGCAGACTAAGTCATTTCCCGTTTTTTAAAGAAAATTGAAAGCAATTTTCTTATGGAATTAAATAACTTTCTTACAGTAACTGCTTATCCATTTTTACTAATTGGAATTTTTCAGGAAACATCTAATTACATGTTCTTAGAATCTCTGATTTTTTATCAACAAAATCCCGAGCCAAGTATATTTTGACATTATTGAAATTTGTATCATTCAGGTTTTGCAAAGATTGGTATAAATGGTAATTGTGACGTTGTGTTTGTTACTCGCACTCGTATAGTAAATGCATATATGTGTTTGTGTTGTGTTTATAAAATGATTGATAATTTAAAGTGGTTTGTAAAAGATTTCAATATATCAGTAATACGAGGTTTTGTGAGAAAATAAAGCCAACACTGAACAGTATCTAATGTTAAAATCAATTACAATAAAGGAGCACAAGCCATTTGTACCAAAGAAGATCAAGATGAAATGCAAACAAAATTTATAGATCAGACCGAAGATGTACTCAATGTTGCACAACACAAATTGGACATTTCTAGGAGTGTTTACCTCTTTGATTGTTTAAATATCTGCCTTGCCACTTCACTTTTCACGAGATGCTCCCTGGTGCAGAGGTCGTATCACCAAGATTTTTTTTGGAACCTTTTAAATTTTCTTCTTATTTTATGTCATTGGTCTGTTAACGGTCAAGTATTTCCAGTCCTCCCGGAAGAGTCAAACATTCATGTTCTGTTAGTATGGTAGATTGCTATGAGAATCGAACGACTAAAAATAATTAGTACCACTCTATTAAACTATTTCTGGGGCTGATATATTGCCATTGTTATTTTTACCTCCGTATATCTTCGCAACCCCAACCAGTGACCTATAAATAACCGCGTACTATTCCGCCATAGCCCTTTATATCACCGTTGTGCCTTCCGTATTACAGAGGCAGCGAGACCCAACGCTTCCGCTCGGCGATCACGTTCCGCAATAAGCGAAAGCGCCGTTACGCTTCAAAATACCGTAAATCATTCGAATACCCACGCCTCACGAACAAGAGCGCCACTATGAATTTCGCAGACGCCCGCATCACACTGTATACCCCGTCTACACAGTATCGGCAACGAGAGAGAAGCAAGTGAGTTGTTTATCCCTATTTTGGACAAAATTACGCAGCGTTGACTGCACCAATCGCCCGATTTGGCGAAAGATGAAACGTATCATAAAAACGATGGCCAACGTAACGGTCCCGAAATGAGAGCATAAACTTTAATATGCAGAGGATGTACACGAAAACTGCATTACTCTCGTGCAGTATTAACGTATTTCTGTCATTGGCATCGCATCATTGTCTGCGATGTGTGTGAAATTATGCAGTTAGTTTCGAATTGCACTTAACCGAATTGATAAGCTATGTGTTGAAACGAGAACGTCAATTATAATTATACACTGACTGCAAAATACTTATCGTTATTGTTAGACGAGGACAGATCGGAAAATGTTCGACCTTACAAAAAAGCAACTTTACACTTGATTATTATTTTTTAGTCTGGCCACTGAATACTGCAGTTTAAGAAAAGCAATCAATATTGACAAAATCACAGATATTCTGCCCATCACTATAATACAAGGATACATAGATCTTCACCCCGTTGGCGAAAGTTATTGGAACTTGGTTGGGATGGGTTGCTACATTCACCATAGCGTGGAGTTACAAAAATACCTGGTGTACTAAATACAAATGAGGGCACTTTGTTGCACGACTCGGGTTTGCTGGTGCCTTTTCTGGAGTATATGTGAGTAATCAGGAAGCGCACGTCGAGGAAAATTCTACGTATATTCCGTTCTTCATGTGCATAAGGCTACGATTACTATGGATGCGAGTTCGAATTCGTCAGAACTCGTCCGAACAATCAAACGCTTGTTTTCCAATGGGAGTGTTTACATTGGTGGCGACGAACACGTCAGAACATGCACGACGTCGTCAGAATCAGTTGAGCGTTCAAACATATTTGATCTTTTCGTGTGACCTGCGCCTATTTTGAGTGCTTTTGGGGTCGAATTTCGAGTTATTTGGTTATTTCACCATGGATTACGATAAATTGATAAGTCCTGTGTACGAGAACAGGTATTCTTGGGATATGAGACGCCTCTTCTAGAAAATAACTGGTTGACATGCTTTGCTTTTCCACCATTTAACAACAATAACTTCATTAATGGACTTTCAAGAAAATAAAATTCATCAAGTTTGTTCATCTTTGTTGGGTGGGAGAATCGTACAGACTATCAGAATATCAGAAAACGCGCACAGTATAACCGCCTTGTTCTGACGAGGATTTCGGACGTACTCGTCAGAAATCGCATCCATAGTAACCCTAGCCTAAGGCTACGGTTGCTATGGATGCGATTTCTGACGAGTTCTGACGAATTCGTCCGAACAATCAAACGCTTGTTTTCCAATAAGAGAGTTTACATTGGTGGTGACGAACACGTCAGAACATGCACGACGTCGTCAGAATCAGTTGAGCGTTCAAACATATTTGATCTTTTCGTGTGACCGGCGTCTATTTTGAGTGCTTTTGGGGTCGAATTTCGAGTTATTTGGTTATTTCACCATGGATTACGATAAATTGATGTCTTGTGTACGAGAACAGGTGTTTTTGGGATATGAGACGCTTCTTCTAGAAAATAACTGGTTAATATGCTTTGTTTTTCCACCATTTAACAACAATAACTTCATTAACAGACTTTCAAGAAAATAAAATTTATCAAGTTCGTTCATCTTTGCTGAGCGGGAGAATCGTATAGACTATAAGAATATCAGAAAACTCGCACAGTGTAACCGCCTTGTTCTGACGACGATTTCGGACGTACTCGTCAGAACACATTTTCGTCAGAATTCGCATCCATAGTAACCGTAGCCTAGGAAAGGTGATAGTGTGCTGATCGGGAACTATAGACCTATCTCAATTTTCTCAAATTTCGCTAAAGTAAATGAGTAGACTCTGTATAATACGATTTTCTCACATGTATACATTCACATTTTGAATGAAAAAAGTAATAGTTTTGACGAATTTTTAAATATAGATTGGTTAAGTGATTTATTGTCCTTATGTGACATCACTCAGCATTTTAATGAACCGAATAAAGAGCATCAAGGGAATGGACAAATTATTTTAATGATGTTTGAAAATATTAAAATATTTGTGATGAAACTTGATATCTTTACAAAGGATTAGGAAATGAAAACCATGAAATATTTTTCTCAATTACAAACACATTTTCTAAACACAATAACTTTTGAAACTACGCATGACATCCAAGAAAATGCCATTAAAAAATATTTAATGATTATACTGCAAGATAAAGCAAGCCTTTGAGGAGAGATTTAATCAATGTAAAAGTTTGTAAAATACACTTCACCATATTTTATATTCATACAAAACGGAATTCGAAACAATGGAATTAACCGAATTTATGTGGCTAGGTATCCATGGTTTAGAAATGGAATTCCGAAGTAGAAAGAATATCTGAAAGTAGTGCAGATAATAATGATCACACACTAAAAATTGACAATATTATCTTAAACGCCTAGGATTGCTGACCCACGCGTTGATTTTTATAAACTTATTTTTTATATCATAAAATAGAGAACAGGCAATAAAAGATATTCAAAAAGAAAGTACATATATATATATATATATATATAATACAAAATTTTGATCTTCTCTTGCCATCCGTAGACGTACGTTTCGCGGTTATACCGCTCGTCAGTACGCTGTGGCAACGCAAGTTGTCCACTTCTGTAGAAAAAATAACTGTAAAAAATGCGTAATACGTGCATTGTGAGAGAATTCATATCGAATCCCTCTCACATGTACAAACATCAATATATATATAATGTAGAATTTATAAACAAAAATTCAAAGTGGACATTGGCTACCTGATTTTTGAATGAAAATAGCAATAGTTTTGACGAATTTTTAAATATAGATTGGTTAAGTCATTTATTGTCCTTATGTGACATCACTCAGCATTTTAATGAACCGAATAAAGAGCATCAAGGGAATGGACAAATTATTTTAATGATGTTTGAAAATATTAAAATATTTATGATGAAACTTGATATCTTTACAAAGAATTAGGAAATGAAAACCATGAAATATTTTTCTCAATTACAAACACATTTTCTAAACACAATAACTTTTGAAACTACGCATGACATCCAAGAAAATGCCATTAAAAATATTTAATGATTATACTGCAAGATAAAGCAAGCTTTTGAGGAGAGATTTAATCAATGTAAAAGTTTGTAAAATACACTTCACCATATTTTATATCCATACAAAACGGAATTCGAAACAATGGAATGAACCGAATTTATGTGGCTAGGCATCCATGGTTTAGAAATGGAATTCCGAAGTAGAAAGAATGTGTGAAAGTAGTGCAGATAATAATGATCACACACTAAAAATTGAAAATATTATCTTAAACGCCTAGGATTCTTTACCAAATAATTTTATATCAATGAAGAAACTTGCTAATACTCTTTTAACGATGTTTGGGTCCACATGTTCGTGTGAAACATTGTTATTTCAATGGATTTGGTAAAATCTACCAGTGGAAATAAACTCGGAAATGAATTGACTGCGAAATGCGTTAAACTAATGAATACGGAATATAAACCTATAGTAATATAAGAAAACTATATAAGGATAAACAACAACCGATTTGCCATTAAATATACTTCAACTTTATTATACATACACATATCTGTAACTATATCTATTAATAAATAATATTTCATAATATACATACATATATGTGATTTTCTTTATCCCTTGTTCATTCAAATACTCATTGCAGGAATGACTGCCCACTAGACATGTGTCACTTGCTGCGGTAATTATCACCCCATTGATATCAATTTTTTCTTCACCTGCAAACGCAGAAGTTGTAAAACGTCACGTGTACTTTTAGAGGATTTTAAAAGTGAGAACCAACAAAATAATTATTAACCATCCTACCCTCCCCTTTCCAAGTGACGCCGACTTAGTAACCCACGAGATAGTACTAAAAATTACGAACAAAATTTGACCCACTTCTCAAAAAGATTCGCCATCGCTGGTGTGGATCATTCAAAACTGCTCCATTAAATAATTCCTTTGGTTTATCCCCTAAATTTATTGATCTTATAGAATCCTACTTGAATAACAGGAATTAATTTTTTAGGAATAGTTTTAAATCTCGTCGTTTTACCATGCTGTTAGGTGTAGCACATGGCTCACATCTTGGTCCGTTGCTTATCAATCTGTTTATAAATGATCTGTTAATATCGTTATCTTATCCTTTATTGGGATTGCGGATGGTCTTAAGGTTTAGTACAGAATATCTAATTGGGATGACGTTGTCTTGCTGCAATATAATTTATTAATAAAAATTTAATATATATTTTGATCGGGAGGTGGTGTGCGAGTAACTGGCTCAACTTCAACATCGGTAAATGCTGCAAAATTACTTATACGAGGAGAGAATCTCCTATTATCAATACACCATATCTAATGTTACCTCTGTCAAGCGTTAATTCTATTAGAGATATTGTTATTGTTTGATATGGTATTGTTTGTAAAGCTGATTTTGTGAAGTTGGACCATTTAGTTTATAGGTATATGAGTGTATTATTTTTGAGGGTTGTCATTACTTACGTTTTAGAGACTTATTTTGATTCTGTTATTAGGCGTAGCCTGTTAGATAATAAGTATTATTATTATTATTACATTACTATTATCTGACATGGTACCATAGGATTATCATTTCTTTCATTCTTTAGCAAAATTCCTGAGTGGTAGAAATGTTAGTCATGATAATGTCAAATCGCAATTAATTCGATTTCTTGTCGACAAAAACCATAAGCTTTAAGGACGTGGAATCATGGTAGTGCCTGAAAGATGGCGAAAGGTCATTAACAAATATGGACAATACGTAAACTGACAATGAGTAAAACTACTTTGATTTCTATTTATTTTCTAAATACAAATCCGCCATTGTTTATTTATCAAACTAATACATACTTACATACCAATACTATAAATGAATTTTATTACTTTACCTTTGTAACTGTTAACGTATGATCATGCTTTCTCATTTTCAGAAAATTCTCCAACAAATCTTAAAACATAGGCATACCATTAGAGTTTTAAGTAAAATGAGTTGCATAACTACAGAAATCAAATCTCAGATTTCAGAAGAATTGCGCTTAGAAACGAAATTCTTCCTAGCTAAGGTGTACGCATATACGTACATACATACATATATAAGCGACGAAAAAAACGAAATCGACATTTGCATTTGATCGTTTCAAATATACAATATTTTACTCCTGTTGTACTTAAGGTGCTTCAAAATTATCTTAAGAATATTCGTTTTCCTGTATTTGATAGATTACCGTAGCTTTTGATATATTATAGGTATATTTGTATTTATTTCTCGTCAGGTTAATTTTATCGCTATCAGTGATGCCATCACGATTTTCGATATTTCGATTTTCGGTTAATTCTTAATTTTGGTAATGATTATATGCAGTAATACCCATCCTGGGTACCCTGAAGTATTCATTAATATTCCGGTCCAATAAAAAAAGCGCGTTAGGAGCAAAATCGTTAAGGCATCGGCAATCCTTCACAGTGTCGCTCCTGACGGCGATAATTTCGTTGGTCGGTCGTCGGCTTGAAAAGTTTCTTTTCAGCTTCGTAATGAAAATTCCAGTCGGGGACGCATTAAAGGGAATCGACTCGTAGCAAGCCAGTCATCGCTATTCGTTTAGCCGGTCTTTGCATTGATTCTCGGGGACGATCAAGTCTAAAATTAGAATGACCTGCCGAATGTTTCAGCATATTTTTGTCTCAAATTTTCTTTTAGATAATTTGCACATGAAAATAGTTAATGTTAGTAATTTGGTGACATTCTTTCATAAGATGTGTATTCAATTGATTACGCGTGGGTCGTATTTAAAATGCAATGCAGTAACTAGTGATTTTATTCCAATGAGTATTAATACTTCGACGATTCTTTACGATGATAACTATATGACCAGTAATATCAAATAAACAGTTCATGAGCGGATCATTTTTGTTGCATTTCGTTCATTTTGGAACAACTAAACACCCGATTGTAGCCTTGATCCAGGTTAATACGAATAAATTTAAGTTTCGCCACCTGTAATGATGTTATAAACTAATTTGTCAGCACGTTTGAGTTCTACAGTATTTCGTTATACATTTAAATGTTTATCCGAAGTCATTCACTTTTATTTCAAGTTAATGCGAAGGATCCACTCTATTTCGCGATATTATGTGTCAATTCATTTGAATCATCTTATGCACAGCATCGATATTTGTTAGAACAATACTAGTTAATGGACGACTCTTACGAAATTTATTAATGATACTACTACAGCCAAACTTAAATTTTGAAATCAAAGGGCAAATTGATGTTCTTCCGCAGTTTTCGACTTTGCTTTCATATATATTTTCTTTTCGTTTAACGAGCATTCCTATTCCATTCAAAAATGTCTTTACTCAGATAAACACTAAGCGTGTTTGATTCCTGAGAATCATGCAGAAGCCCTCAATTCACATTCGTAATCTTTTCGCCGCTAATGGCTTCTTGTACTGTAATTATGGTCCCACAAAAGAATAACTTTTAAAACGTCGACAACGTTCGCTTTCTTTTAAAATAAACTTCTTGTAAGGTGTTGTACAACATGCAAGCCGAAATATTTAATTAAAAAGACAAAAGTATTGGAAATTCAAAAGATATTCAGACTTGGTGGTTATGTTGAAAATGCTTGCTTAAAGTTTATCCATGAGCTTTGTTATATCATATAGAAAAAGGGACTATTTAGTTTATATCGCTCTATATTTTACTTTTTTTTCCACTACAAATGGCATTTCTAAATTATGGAAACGGTTGTTTAAAATAAATTAGAACTACTTATTACTATTACTACCTAACTTGGAATACTATTCCAAACAGTCGGCTGTTATTATTTACCATTGAGGTTAGCAAATAACTTATCGCATTACGTAATTGCAGATGTTTAGACTGGTATGGTAAGAAATATTGAATGAAATTTCTGCAGACGATAGTTTTGTCCAAAATTACGAAATTGGGAAAATGCGGTTAGAAACCATATTTTGAAATTACAGCGGATATGACATTTTATTAGTGTTTAATTTTACATACGTTTTCAGTACTAACTAATATTCTTCTTTTATGGACCAAGCCATTGGTCTTCATGGGCTTTCTTTCTGGTCAAATGTAGATACTTTTTATTTTACTTTTTTCGGAATCTATTTGGCCTTGGCAAAAACGTGAATTATTGTAATAAAACTTTCCAAAGGCTCCGTTTCATTGCATGAAAAATGTATAATATACGAAGTTCTTCCTTCTTGACAGTCCACAGTTTTGATTTTTATTTTACCTCCACAGTATAATCATGAATTTAATTAAAACGTGACAGGTGCCCTGAGCTTTGGCTTTCCCCACACCCTGTTCTTGGTAATTGCATGCTAAAAAGCAAGTTAAAATACCTAATCATTTTAGTCACCTATTAGCAGTACATTTTAAGCATTCAAGAAACACGTAGGTGTAAAATTTGGTAACTTCAATTGAAATTACATGCTTTAAAAAAAAATTTGATGCATATTGAATAACTTCTTGGAGTGAAGCATACCATGGTTATACTGAATGCTTCTTATTTGGAAGTGAAAAATTAAAAGTAGTTGAAGGAAAACATCACTGCTTCATAACTACGTAATTTCTTCCACCTATGTGGTATCTTCTTTTTCTTCAGCTTCAGTCCAGCTTTGTTGCGGGGTCGGCTGTTCTGGATCGGGCCCGCCATTTGTCAGGAGCTTGGTCCGGGTGGAGTCGAGCAGCAGTGAGATCTAAGTGCAACGTGTCCAGCCAGCGCTTCTTCAGTCACCTTTTTTGCCTTTTGCCATCAATGTTGAGGTTGAAACTAATTTTGACAAGCGAGGTGTCATCGGCACGTAGAACATGGCCGTACCACCGGAGACGCGATTCGCGCATCTTTTCGGCGATGGGTGCCACGCCGTACCGATCGCGAATGTCTTCGTTACGGACGTGATCGTAAGGGGTGACTCTGGCGGTCCAGCGAAGCATTTTTGTCACCATCACGGCAAATCGACGCTAGGTCTCCTTGGTGGCTTGCCAGCACTCGACGCCATAGAGGGCCACCGGGCGATAGACCTTAGATTTCAGCCGGTCCTGGATGCGCGGGTCGCATAGAACACCCGTCCCAGAACACCCGTCCCAGAACACCACTTCATCCAGGCTGCACGCTGATACGAGAGACGGCCTCATGTCGCAGATCGTCGTCGGCCGAAAGCGTAGAGTCGAGGTACTTGAAGTGAGCGACGCGGGGTAGGTCGATGCCGCTGATGGTGACCGTGCCGACTTCGTCCGCAATAGTCGTCAAATATTCAGTTTTTCCCAAATTTAGTCGTAGTCCATGGTCAGCGAGTCGGTCGTTTCACATCTGGACAAGTTGTTCGAGGATAAGCTTATTTTCGGCGACAAGTAGTATGTCATCCGCGTAGAGAAGAGTGTATGGTGCGGGTCGTTGGATATCGCGCGTCACGCTGTCCATGACAAGGATGAAGACTAGGGGCAAGAGTGCTGACCCTTGGTACACACCGCTCGTAATAATAATATGAGTAGTGATGTGTTACTGTCTGTACTATAAAAGGTAAAAAATTCAGTAACATTGTAAAAAATTGTATTGAAAAGCAAACAAGTAAATTAAAACACAAAGTTTGATCCCTGAAGGAAGAAGCAGCTATTTTGCGTCATAGTGCCTAACTAATAGTGCCTACCTTCAACTAGTCCACTTGTCTATCCAAAATAAATCGGACGCTTTACAAAAATCATTTCGTAAAATGAACAAGAACGTTGTTACTAATATACTATCAATACAAAAAATTGGAATAAATAACACTAAAAGAACACTTGAAAAAATGTTGAGTCCGCTGTTTTACCTAAACCAATGGATGAGAAGGAAAAGGATGGAACAGTGTTAGCTGGACGTCAGAATGAGATAAAATCCAACTCCACCGAGGAAGATGGATGATAGCAACTGAAGCACAAGAAGTGAACGAAGACGGAGAAGCTGTGATAACATCACACATGACTATGGCTTGAAAAAAGTGGATGACGTGTTATAATAAAGTAGTGGAAATTGATCTTTGCCTCCACTTACGTACAAAGCGCGACATTAAAATTCGGAGACGTGAGTGCATCAGTCCGGTTTACACTACTTAATGATAACACGTCATCCATTCTTTATCAAACCTTACACATGACACTTTCCATTTAAAGATTTTGCTAAATTTGTAGCTTTTCACGTATATATAACTGC
This sequence comes from Chrysina gloriosa, assembly GCA_038088585.1. NCBI lineage: Eukaryota > Metazoa > Arthropoda > Insecta > Coleoptera > Scarabaeidae > Chrysina > Chrysina gloriosa. The sequence goes on from CM076093.1 coordinate 8,506,166, forward strand.
GATCCAGAATTAAGGTGCGATAATTAAAAAAGCTATATTCTAGACATTGTAAAAATTCTGACCATGAACCGTGAGAAAATGAAATCTCTAAATTTCCCAATCAGTGCCAATCGTCCTTTAAAATTTCAGTGCCAATACATTTCGCTGATTTGTTAAATAACGCTGACATCTGGCCTGAGTATGTTTGCGTCCTAAAGTAATCTGATACAGGAGAGGATGCTTACTGCGGGACATCCAAGACTCATTCATATTATGTATTACAACATTCACTCGGTCTATAATACAAGTTCATATGTATCTCCATTAATATTTACAAACAACAAAGAGTTTCCCACTAGAAAACTAACACTGATTTTTCCCCTGTTTTCTTTTATATTACACAAGAGTGCAAATGATTATTAAAACCCTTAAAGGTGTTAGTCAAAGCCCCATCGAGTCAGCAGTTGTGTGATTTCATCCACCACACTGCAAAGAGAGTAACATATGTGGCATTTAGAAATGTATTATGTATGGTAATAAAAAGAGTACTAACATGTATGTGGACTAGGTTTGGGAATACAAGATTAATGGTATAATTATTCTCAACTTACCTTATTAAAAAGCACACACGTGAGCTACACTTGCCTCGCCCGATTCTAACACAGCAATTACACGGCTATTAATGTAAATCGATCATTTCTAAAGTGCGAGTTTCAAAAGCTTTAAATAGCATGCATTAGATAGGTAAAAACAATTTCTTCAACCATTTATTTATTTTCATAACGAAGCATAGGGTTTAGTTTGCATTAAGAATTGCCTTTGAATTATATTTTCAAGGGTTTATTGAACGTACATTATTTGAGACTTCTATTCGTAAAAATCAACATTTTTTGTTCGATAAACTAGATTCAGTTCATTCAACTACTAGATAAATTACATTCGTCGGTTTGTTGATTTGCAAAATTCTCAATATACTTACAAGTCGGCTTTTCTATTTTTGCGCCATGTTTAGATGCATTACGTTTGTAGGTGTAAATTCTAATTAATAACGTTTCATTACGGTTTAATAACTTCCAAGTTAGCTACAGCTTTAATTAATCATTCAGTGCAATGCACTTAATTACAGGAAACATCGACATCAAGTTCTTGGTTGATTTTTCCTTTCTCTTTAATTGAAACACGGCGACTGATTGGAATCGGGTTCTTTAATTATCTGCAACGAGGCTTCAATATTGCATTCTAGCTTCTTCGACGCATTTTAGCTGACATCGGTCGCGCTTGTTGTCTCCTCCTTTTAACCGTTACCGCTTTTCCTCCTTGCGGCAACTTGCACGTATAAGTATTCTCCTGATTCTGGTCCCTTGGTCGTGCAGAGCATTAATAAAATGTGGAACTCATTTCGTGTCACACGGCTCTTCTTTTATCTCAAGTGGGTCGTGCTGGAACGACTCGGAGCTTCACGATTATACATAGCGCGTCCGTCCAGGAGGCCGGCTGTCTCGAATAACGTATAACCTCTTCAGGCAATCACCCGAGCGTGCGCGGACTTGTTTGTAACCTAGTTATTTTTAAACTTGTAGGTTGGAATGCCGAAGGCGTAGACAACGGACGCCTCTAGTATCGCTGTTATTTATAAAATGTTGTCTTTCTTTGCTACCACCATCGGCACAAGCATTGCCAGTCCACTCACTATGTATTACACGTATGCATATTACAACCAGTGTTTCGACAAGGACAAAAGTGTAATTACTATTCTTGCTATTATATTTGTAGCAGTCATAATTGTAACAAACTGCTACAAGTGAAGTAGAGAAACACGAAATGCTTACAGGTTTGATCAAAAAGTAACATCAGATCCAATTAACTTTACATACATTAACATAAAGTGAAGGCCAATTACTTTCTGTGTAGGTCAGGATGCAAATTTATATATAAACACTAACATATTGTTTGTTTACCTTTTGACATATACTCGCAAAAATTTTTGCCCTCAGTGATATACTGCTCACTTCTGGATGCTGATACGAAGGGCGCTTTTGATGTTTTTATAAACGAACACTAGGTGGCGCTATTGAGTTATTACTATTGTCGTAAAATTGGACATTTGTTATTATGAAAACAGTGGCACCTTAGAAATTGACCGAGTTGTTTGTTTACAGTGAACGTTTAACAAAAATATATTGTGAAACACAGGAAATTTCACGTGCACGTTTTCGTTGAATTTTTTAATAAAGGGCTAACTCAACAACAATCCATTGTTCAACTTTTAGTACTAAAGCACCATTAGAAAAGACAATTAGGTTGCAGAATTTGGTCATGGCCGTTGATGTTGCCATAGCTTCGATGTTTCTTGGAGTAACAGAAGAATTTGAGATCGGTATGTGACAGTGAGATAGAGGAACTCCTACAATACATTCGATTTTGCATGAGTATTAGGCAAAAGATTTCACGGAGGAAATGCAAAATCCGTACAGGTGGCGAAACTTGGGTATATTCGTATAAACCGGAAACAAAACATTCTACTACTTGGGTGTGAATTTTGAAAAAATATGCGAACCGCTTCCAAGAAAACGATCGCTTGTTTCTTAAGTTGTACTGGGCATGTCGCAACTATTCCTTAAGAGGATCGAAGAAAGGTTAATGCTGAATGGTGTTTAACAATTTTATTTGCTAAAATTAATTGGCGAAATCAGAAGAAACAACGCAAAACGTAGTATCATTCTACATGACGACAATGCCAGCCCCCTCACAGCACGTCAAATTGATTGTTTGGAGGAGAAAAACATCAAATTAATATCGCATTCACCTGATGTATCGCCTAACGATTTCTTTCGACTCCCGAATGTCAAACAAGAAATGCGTGGACACCGATTTTCACACCAAGAAGCTGTCGAAGACTTCGGAAACAATATTCTTGAAACAACTACATAGCAGAAAAAATGTTTCGAGTATTTGTTTAATCGCATGCAAAAGTGTGTAAATCTTAAAGGCGAATATTTTGGAAAACAATAACACGATTTGTTCCAAACAATTTTTTCCTTTCCTAGTTTTTGTAACAACTGAAAAGGCGCCCTCGTATATAGTTTGTGAATTATATTTTTATTAATAGTATTTTTAATTAGTCCCATTTAACTTTGAATTTCTACAAACATTTTTATTAACACCTGTTTCTCTCTATATATATGTTTTAAAAACAAACAGAAGTTCTATATAATTCGATAACATTTAGCCAAAGACAATTTCTATAAACCTCTACGTATGAGCTTTTACGTCACACCATTGTGAAAAGCTTGAAGAAAGCCTTTGAATCGAATCCGAACTACTATCTGACAAAATTCGATAATGCTCCGTGCAGGCGTATAGAGCAAAAGTATGGAACATCAAATCGAAATTAAAAGTCAGTAATGGCCCGAAATACGAGATTATGGTGCATGCAAAAAGCGGATACCGTAACATAATGCGCTGGAGATTCGAATGAATTTTGTCGAATCTGGGTAATACGGGATCCATGCAGCCATAATAATGTTACACGGGTTTTAGACTTCTCTTGTTCTGTGGTTTCTATTTCCGTGGGAGCTTTCCGTGGAATCGTTACCGACTTCAAAGAGTAATTTCGTGTATGCTCGAGGATTACATTTTATTTTGGTAGAGATACGTGAAAGGTAATATTAATACTTACAACCGATAAACCTGGTAAGTCTTCTATACATAGATATATCCGTATTTAAACGATTACATAGATGGCCCATATATAGATATTAGTCTGAGGAATGCGATTATCAGAACCGTTCATAAGCCGCAGGATTAAATATGAGACACTCGAATATTTTTACCTCGCATACTGACCAATTTATTGCCCCGTATACACCGTAATGATAATGGATTGACAAAAGCGTGCTGCTGATAATAGACGATAATTAATCTTTAGTAAATCGTAATACAAACACTAGTTTATACCCAATTTCTGCGCTTTGTGACAAAGATCTTTAATAAGTTTTCAAAAGGTCAAAAGCTATCGCGTGCATGCATCGTGGAATTAGTAATTTACTTTGCACAGGATAAAGGATTACATTCTGAAAGATCTGTCCATTAACCTCATTGCGACTGGCTCCAAGATGCTGATAATATCGTGTTTCTGTTTGCAATGAAACCACGTTAGAATGTCGCAACCATTGAAAGCCCACTCTAGCATATATTTACTTTCACTTTTAGTTTACGAGGTAATCAAGAAAATCGTTGTAGCAGACAATTGTTCAAAGCAAGTGCAATAATAGTAAGTTTGTTGACAATAGACCTGCTTTAATATACATACCTTAAACTGGCGTTGCCGTATTATAACAGAAATGAGATAATATGATTACTAGAGCATAAAACAGTACACACGTATTCGCTTTCACCTTCTCTTCTTAGGAAGTAATTCGTCTTAAGGAAAGGAAAATAGGACAAAACTTCCATATCAAGTGTTCTATACTTATTAATGCACATCAAATGCTTCATGGTGCATATGTTATACATACATATAATATGACTGTATATTTGTATCGAGTTTTTTAGTTTTTTCGTAGATTAAATTTTCTCACGAGTCTTTAACACTATTTGTTAGTATACTGGAAAGAAAGTAGCATTACAAAAGAATAACGTGATAAAGACATATGTAAGAGAAAGGATGAGGGATAACAACAATACCTCACTAAACATACAGGTATTTGTTTACAAATCTGTCATCTGTTAGATAATTGCTTTCAATCCTAAGCACAAAAACTATTCGTAAAAATTCGTTTGGCCAGGTGCTAGAAATTTGAGCTAGTAAGGTAGTAATGCCGAATTTAGTCTACTAGAAAGTAATGTAGAAGCTCGTTTATAATTCTGGTACCTCACAATACCCCCTTTTTCTTACTAATCCCTGATAAAGAAAACTATCGAACTAGTAAACAACGGAATCATACTTGAATTCACTAAATCAAGGATTAAATAATTAAAATGCTATTAATAATAATCATAATAAAATACAGTCTTGACCTTTGAAGATTTTCATTCTGATGAAGAATTTGTAATCAAATGTGATCACAGAGCATCAATGCGCAGTTACATGTTTAGACAAAAATTCTAATCAAAATGACTGCTTCTACATTAGTCCAGAAATTTTAGCACCAAAAATCCTGATTCCTTTATTTTTCGATTGGATTATGCCAAAGGGTGTCCCCTAAGTATAAAACCAAGTTTGTGTCGTCCGAAAACCGCGAGCGTTAGCCGCCATCTTGAAAAACGCCTTCTTGCAAGTATCTCGGAAACAGTGAGTTTTACGTTAAAAATGGTGAAGACCTTTCTGTAGAGGATAAAGTTTCCCATCTTTTCTATCTGAAATTCTTTTTCCCTATTGTTAATATTTGCCGAGATATAGTCGATTAAGAAAACCAAATTTCTGTTTTTAATATCTCGATAATTTTTGGAAATATGAAAAAAATATGTTAATAGAAGCTGTAGAGCATAACATGTTCTACAATTTTTGTATAAAACGATTTGTTATTAAATCGACAGTTGCTGAGTTCTGGCGCAATGAAAGTTGCCGTCAGGTAAAGAAAAACAGCGATTATTGGTATACGTTACTCTAGCATGCCAAAGAAAAAGTGTAATCGAAGAATTTAATAATAGAGACGCTAACAATAATATTTATCAAGAATAGGAGGGATATGGGCGATAGGAGGAAAGTTTGCGCAATAAAAACATTTTGACGAATTGCTTGAAAAAGACATGAAAATGTATTCATTTATTTATATTCATTATCATTTGCGCGAATTAAGTCGCGATTTACAAATTAGGATCGCATCATCATCATCATAATAAAAAATTGTTCTTGTGAAATTTTAAACGTCGATGATAGATTTAAAACAATTTTCTTTGTTTGGAATAGAGAGGGCGATTTTCAATAGTTTGCGAGTTTTCTTCTTCCATGTTCAAGTTATGAACAGCAAAAGAATCTATGAAAGATTCATTTTGAACATCCTCTTCGCCGCTATCGTCCACTGTAGGGATTGCGTTATCGCATGTTTGGCTACTGCAATTTGAACAAATTATGGAATATTTCAAGCCATTCTTTCCGTATCTGCAACCAGCTTCGTAATTTGTCTTGCATTTGCAAGATATTAATTGCAGCAAACTTTGCGACGAGGGAGCTTTTCTCGTTCTAATTGGTGATAAGCGATCCGCAGCGCGCTTCCAGCCCCATTCTTCCGGGTCATGGTGAATTTCTAGCCAACTTTGAACTTGATGATATAATCTGAAGGAATGGTAACGGGCTGCATCCTGCGTCGGTGGTAGAATTGTTAAGTTGAGTTTGGTTTTCCGAGCTAACTTGCCAAAGTTCTTGTATCGGAGAGAGTCGATGGAAAGTTCGGCTTGATTACCTCCATAGAAAGCAATAAACAAACGCTTTCCAGCTTGAGCAATTATGTTGGGATCGCTCCTTCTATCTTGGAACAAGGCCACAGCCGTCAGCAATTCTTGGTAGTTCTTTAATGTCGTCAGAGGTTTGTATTTTCCAATTTTAAACGGAGCTGACGTTGTGTCGCAACCGGTCAATGCATGTAAAAATAGAATGTTTTCTCTTAAGTTGTCACCATACTCCGGCTTCAGACAAGGTGGGCTATATAGGGATTCTGGAGTGCGTCCTTTTCCGGGCTTGCGGAAATAGATATTTCTTTCTTGTGCGCAATGCGGTCAACAATATTAGCAGATCGATGTCGGGTCTCCTTATACTTTTTTTTTTTGGCATGCTAGAGTAACGTATTACCGATAATCACTGTTTATCTTTACCTGACGGCAACATGCATTGCGCTAGAACTCAGCAACTATCGATTTAACAAATAAAAGTTTTATACAAACATTATAGAGAATGTTATGCTCTACAACTTTGGTTCTCATATTTTTCTAAAAACAAAAATTTCTTTATTCGACTTCTTCTTCTTTAATCGACTATATCTCGGCAAATATTAACAATAGAGAAAAGAGTTTCAAATAAAAAGATGATTGAAAATTGTGTCCTCTACAAAAAAGGTTCTGACAATTTTTAACGTAAAACTCGCCGTTTCCGAGATATTTGCAAGATGCTTCTCAAGATGGCGGCTAACGCTCGCGGTTTCGGACAACACAAACTTGGTTTTATACTTAGGGGACACCCTCTGACATAATCCAATCGAAAAATCAATTATCAGGATTTTTGCGGAGTGAATGTCTAAAATTCCTGGACTACATAGACCGCTGCATACAGTTCTAGAATACAGTACTCCTAGTGTTGTCAGAGTACCTATAGTAAACCAACTCATTTAGTATCACAAGACCAAAGTTGACAGCTTTCGAAAAAAGCAATTACATCGCTAACATTTTTTGATATTTTAAGAATGTTTGATTCTTCTTCATAGATTTTGCTGTTCAAACACCATCCAAAATCACGGTTTATCATTGTTTTCGGGATTCGTCTCAGTGACGAAATTCGTGAAGATGGTCAATCGATTGTTTTAAATCACATCAATACAGTGCATAAAATAATTGAAATTGATCGACATGTAACTGTAACGACTGAAATACCTAGATATTGGCATAAGGCAGGTAACAACGATTCGGCATAAACATTTTGCTGTTATGAAGTGATGTACCCGATGGATTTCACATGACTTGATTGAAGTTCAAAATATGGTTAGTTTCAAATGGAACAAGGAAATGCTTTAAAAGTTCGATCGTGCTTCATGCATGGTACTTTAAATTTGATTTATACATAGTTGCTAGGGACGAAACTTGGATGTGTTCGTACCTGTTCTTAAGGAAATGATGCCACTTCTTTCCTGATTATGTAAACTGTTGCTCTTAGAGAATGGCCAGAAATCATAAACGAAGTAAAGAAAAATAATGAATCATTTCACACAGCATCACAAACTATGGATTATTGAAAGCGACAAAATCTCCGGTCAAATATTTCCTTTTGTTCTCATCTGTTAAAAGTGAAATGCGTGTAACTCGTGTAATATTGTAGAAGCTATGGAAGCATTCAGATTTCACGTTACCGATAATATTATCTTATGAGGGGAAAAGGCGCCCCAGAAGCGCTCTGGTACATGAAAGTGTATTGACTGCTGTGAGAAATACTTTTAAAAAAATGAGTATTGTGTTTTTCCCCGAAATTTTTTGCAGCGAATCTTTTACTGTATCAAGTAGACAATCCCAAAAGAAGAGCGCATGTTTGCATGTACTAGTTCTATATTACCTTGATGTTGAATAGTTTAATGTTAAACGAATAATACTTAATCTTTCTGAACGCCAGGTACATACAAGACCTACACATACATACAATGATTAAATTTATACAGGGTATTTCACGTAACTCGTTTATTAGATGTTTTCGATGTTCTATTATTTATTCGTATTTGAAACTTTGGTATCAGTATTTCTGCGTTTTTGTCTGCTAAATGGAAATATTTCCCGAAAATATCATATCCGCTACTACAAGAAATCGACGTCAACTTTGTTATTTTAAATAGGATACTATAGTTTTTATTAAATTTCTGTATCCTACGCATTAAAACAAGTCGATTGATATTATACTTCCTCTATCTACATAGAATCATTCTTCAGTTATTTAAAACTAGTTTTTTCTGTTTTGGCAACGTTAGCCTTAGAATTAGTTATTTCAGCCAACATTGAACCAACATTCTTTAGACTCGCTATGCGTTTAGTGTTCAAATGAATACAACTCAAGTTTTTTTTAATGGAATACACTGTATATCAGTACATTATTAGTAATAGTTAATTCTAGTTAATAGTTAATAGTGGGCCCTAACAAATCCTATTAGGATTCCCTATACCTATCTCTAGCGGTATTTAAGTTGCAAGTACCTTTCTGCTATATTAGCTGAAGATATCTTAATGATATCTAACCTCTTGCTTTTTGTCATATAATGTATTGTCAGTCAATACCTTTTTGGGTTTTTGAATCATTCCCCTTTAACTGGAAAATGGTTAACATTAATGACAACTACTCGACCAGAGATATTTTCAATTTTTGTTTTATACGTGAAGCATACAGTTACGCTATTTTCCTGAATTTATTTTCAGTCATGAATGGTAGATTAGGGTTTTTTTCTTTGAAGTTTGACTCAGAATTTTACTACATTCTCCATGAATAAAGAATAAATTTGGAATTTCTCTGTTCGAGTAATTGTCATTCATGTCAATTATTTTACGGTTAAAAGGGAATGATTTAGAGACACAGAAAAGTGTTGACCGACGACGGCGAACATTCTTGAAAGCATAACACATATGGCAAAAAGGCACTTATAACTCAATATCCAGTAGAGATAAATATGAGGAACTCTAAAGACCGTATCACACTAACGGTTGCCGTTGAGCAGCGGACCAATGGGAGCTCAGCAGGCGCCGGTTGAAGGAAAAAGTTTAAAAGATTTGAAACGTATTCAAAACGTCAGAAAAAGCACATGCAATATTATTTACATACACTTGATCACGTGATCTCTCTACGCAGCTCGCTATTGGCTACGGTTGTGGCCCTGCCGGTTGGAAATAGACCGACGACTAAACTAGCAACCGGACCGTCAACCGGCGCCTGCTGAGCTCCCATTGGTCCGCTGCTCAACGGCAACCGGCAACCACAATCAGCAACTGTTAGTGTGATACGGTCTTAATAGGAGTTGATAGTGCGTTTTCTCTAAACCGCGATATAAGGCTCGGAATTCATTGAAAACAATTATTTTCTAAAATGTAGCAGCTATTAGTATAAAGCAACGGCTGCGTATAGAAAGTAAGTCCAAGTTAGCTGTGCTCTACGAACAATTTAAGAAGCAGTACAAACGAAGCAACTAATACAAGGATAAGAAAAAATTTATTACCCGCTACAACGACTATGAAATTTGGTGTGTTCGACTTAATTCATATATGTAATGCAAAGTAATGATATAACTGTCAAATAAAAACTAAAGAACTTTAACTTAACCGCAGATCGATATTTAATTAAAGCAGTAAATGCATCTGTAACGGAAAGGACTTAGAAACAGGGTCATAACAAAAGGACTTGGACAACTGGACGCGCGACAATTTGACGCCTGATAATTGGACGCGTGCAACAAATGGACGCAACGATAATTGGACGTGCGATAATTGGCGCATGCACATATTTACATATTTATATATACAAAAGATTTTTCACAACATGGGGGTCGAAACTATAAGATTATATGACTAATTCAATTAGTGTAAAAGAAAAAGAAATGACTAGAAAGAGATGGGCCAAATAAGCAGATTGTTTTGGGTACAGTAACTAATTTATTGCAACAGATGTTGGAAGCTATTCGCCCAGTGTCGAGACATACTTGTGACTGACATAACAATGATTTACCAAATGGACGACTCAGCGCTTGGAGGCGAACGCTGTGGCCAATAAATTGAACCAACCCGATCTATCCCAATATTCACTTGACATTGCTTACCATATGGGCCGAATTTTATCAGCGTTTACATTTCTTCGTGCAAATAATAAATGCTCGCCTTTACATCTTTATAACTTCAAAAATCCTTTCGGCTTTTCTGTAATTATGAAAAATTTTGCATTACCTATTATGAATTTTCTTCTGTTCTAATTTCTTGAATAAACTGTGAAAGAACCTGTATAGTGATGTGGTATCCACCAGTATTAATTTGGAGATTAGAAATACTTGAAGATCATATTACTTTAGGGACATACAGAAATCTTGAACACTTTGTACAGTTTGTGCTTATAGTTTTTTAAGAGTAAGAAGAAAGAAAACCTTGACTAAAATCGAAAAGAGAACACAATTATATCACTATGTTAGTATTTACTATGAAAAAATATACTGTTTAAGACTTATGGCCTTATTTATTAAAATATTTATTTGGTCACTCAAATCTTCACAATTAAGTAATCAATGATTAATATTATCTACTTTTCCACAAGAGCAATCGGGAAGTCCAGCAATTTGTGTCCCTTACATGTCTATCGGATGTAGGACGCAGTATTTTGTAACTATTTCTCTTAGTAATTTTCAGTTTTCTTTTCTTCTTTCTTTGTCATTATAGATGTAATAAGTCCTTGTCTGTCACAAATAACGGGCGCCAAAGTTGTCACGTATGATATCTTTCCAATCGGTGGGATATTTGAATATTTGATTTCCTTCTTTTTCATCTTTTACTTTGTTGTATTTACCGTTAAGTGTCGAATGAACCAGTACATCTAATTTTCTTTAAAATATCGTCAATGTTTGAAAGTCGAGCAAAGGTTTGTTGACCACTCCAAATGCCAATACATTTAGTTAGCAATCAGAATATATTATTTAATTGTTATCAACTATATATTTAGTTCATAATCAGAATTTACATTCTATAGGCTAATATACAGATTTAGCTCTTACTTCAAGAGGAGGGCTGCACAAGTGATGTAGAGTGCTAATCCAATGTACCCGAACGCCTTCTACCTAAGCGCATATATATTTTTTCTTACCAATCATCAAGCAGTGTTTTATTTTGTTCCGATACAAAGGTCCAATACTGCACTAGGACTGATGTTTGATACTTCTTTCTTGGAAAATAACTTTAATATATCTTGTATTGCAATTATTGTGTTATCCAATATCTGCTTCTTCCTTAAAATTTGTAAACTATACTTGTTCTTTACGTATGGTAATACCTTTCTAACAAACTATGGACATTTAGCAACGGATAGATTTACAAACTCTTACAACTCGTTGTCAGTGCTCCAAACGATTATATGGGATTGTTCGGAACCGCATGGTCATTATATATTTTGACAACTGATATAGCAAGGCTTGCTTGTGAAAAAGTTCGATTGATTCTACGCAGTAGTGGTACGCTATCAAATATGGAAAGTCAAAAGCAGCATTTTCGGTATATTTGACTTTTTACTATCGAAAAGGTAAAGATGCACCACGTTCTGGAAGGCCAGTTAAAGCTGATGAATACACAATAAAGGCATTAATTGGTGTAAACCGGCGAATAACAACTCGTGAGGTGGCTGAGAGATTAAATTTATCGAATTCGACCGTTCATGATCATTTAAAACGTCTAGGTTTAATCTCAAAGGTCGACATATGGATTCTTCATGTTCATACGGAAAGAAATTTGTGCCGTCGCGTTGATGTCTGTAATTTGCTTCTTAAACGTCAAGAAAATGATCCATTTTTGAAGAGCATCATCACTAGCGAAAATAAATATGGGTTGTCTACAATAATGTTAAATGCAAGAGATTTTGGACTAAAAAAGATGAGCCAGCTCAAAGAAATTCGAAGGCCGATATTCATCCATAAAAGGTGATGCTGTTTGTTTGGTGGGATTTCAGGGGAATCGTTTTCTTTTTCGAGTTTCTACCGGACAACGCAACGATAAATTCTGAAATCTACTGTTATCGGCTGAAAAAGGCCAGAATTGATCAGTAGAAAAGGTGTAGTGTTCTACCAAGATAATGCGAGACCTCATACAAGTTTGGTAATTGGCCGAAAGCTTCTACAGATTGGATGGGATGTACTGCCACACCCACCATATTCTTCAGACCTGGCACCTTCTGACTATTACTTGTTCCGGTCTCTACAAAACTTTTTAGACGATAAAACCTTCAAATGAATAGGTCAAAAATCACCTGGATCAGTTTTTTAGCAGCTAAGAACAAAAATTTTATGATCGTGAAATCATGCTATTGCCAGAAAGATGGTAAAAGATATTGGATCAGAATGGATAATATATAATCAATAAAATATTTATTCGCAAGTCGTCTTCCATTTTCATAAAAAAATTACTTTCCGAACAACCCAATATATAAATTATAAATGTTGGTAGTAGCACCAATTTTAACATGTCGAGCAGAAGTATGCACAACAAAGAACCAAACAAGCAAGGAAATGAGGTTTCTAAGAAAAATTGAAGGTAGGACAAGATTGTATAGAATCAGAAATGACACCATTAGGGGAAACACAAAGGTTAAACCGACACAAGTCGCAGTAGAGAAGAGTCAGTTGAGAATGGAGAAGACCAAGGTGGTTAGAAAAGTGTATGAGGATACACCGAGGAGAAGAAGGAGGGGAAGGCTAATGAAATCATGGGCAAAAGAAGTAAAGACAGCGGCTGAAGAACGAAGTATAAAATGGAGTGAAATCCGTAGAAGAACACAAGATGGAAGTGGAAGGAGTCCTGGAAGGAGAAATAGAATGATAGCTCTACAGCTCCTTACTTGTCACCGCCTTACACTCGAAAGGGTAAACTATGCCTAACTAATTTTCATAGACTTGTAACATTTTTTGTATCATTTTACCGTAGCCAGCAACTCTAGACAGTATCGGATCTCTAGCCTTAAGGTCGCCCTTTTAGAATACCCAACTCCTCACGATATGACTAATTATGAAAATATTTCATTTGTTGAGATACTTAACTACTCTCTATGATGGTGCTAGTTGATTTTATTAATACATTTATCGCATTTATATTTCGGTTCTGGAAGATAGAACAGTAGCAATGTCTATGTACCTACGTAATTGTAACACTTTGGATCGGCCCCCCTGGCCTTTGATTAGTTCTGCCACCCTATAGTTGCGCCACTGATCGTAGCTATACATTACTGAGAAAGGGTATCAACAATGTGTGCGAATAATATGAACTATGATGTGCATCTTCGGTGCATGAATCTTTAATAACTCCCTGAATCATTTCATACGAAATATGTTTGTCATTATTTAATCTTTCGCAACAATTTTCAAATGTGGGTTATCGTATTTAAGCAATATATTACAGCACCTGTACATAGTGTTTCATTCTCTAATATAGATCTAATTTGCACCTTATATTATTTAAAAACTAAATCACATTTAACATTGAAAAGCACTCAAAAACACCATTCGATTCAGAGAATTAGTCTGCATTCCATCTCATATAGACATGTACATATATACGTTAAACGATATCAATTATGTGGATAACTTAATGAGGTCTTTAGGTATTTCTGTTGAAGAATACATGCAATAAAAATGCACAGAAATTAACCAAAAACTATTCATAAAACACCCATTTACATCATTTGGACGGCATAAAAGTACCAGAAGGTACTTTCACCTCTTTGCTACGTCTTTGATATAGATTTCCGTCTGTATTGATAGGGAAATCAAATTTGCTCCGCGACCGATTTTCACGATGTAAACATTGCGTGCCGTATTTAGAACAATCCATATTTTCAAGCAGAACGCGCACAATAAGCCTAGTCCCGTCTCTTAAGTTCAGATCGTTCAGTCCCCTTTAACGAAAGGAAAACACATTAGAGAGAGATTCATGACGTTATTCGCCCATGCATATTTCATGAAAAATAAAAAGTTTTCAGTGGAACGTTGGTCCGTGTCGGCAATTTTATATGAACTCGTTGGATACTTTCATACACGCTTGATATGCATTCCTATACAAAAGTTCCTATATCGTCGGGCTATTTTCATATATGCAACTTTAGTGACAACTGACAACTGATGCTTAGTTGTTTTGTAAACATTTCCTGCATTATTTATAGATACTTTCCATTTAACGATATAAACTGATCAAACAAAATCATTTAATCTGGTTAAAAACGCTTTCTCATTTCAGCACAATGTAGCACTTCATTTTATACTTTTCGTGTTTTTGTGTTTATTACTCTCATCAAGCTTTGATTTCTAAGCACAATCGATTGCTTCAGACACCTAAAACTCTAATAATAATTTGCGCTTATTAACGTCATATTGCGAATAAGAGGTTGATGTATGTGTTAAGTAGGTCTCTGCTTCATCTAATATAATAATATTCTACAATCTCTATAACAAAAGCGTACTCAAATTTATAAGTAATACACAGTGCATCAACATATTATTACTAAACTTAACCCCGTCCCCACTATTGTATTTGTATTTGGTACACTTGTTGCTAACGAATGCCTTATTTGATCAATTTTGTGAATAAGTTATATACACGGACGTATCTTGTTTATCATCAAAACCTATAAATTCTTAATAAGGTTGACGTACAGCTATTGTCCAAATAGCACTTGGAAAAGTGTCTAATTTAGCACTTCATTGCCATTTTCGCTTGTTCAAAACGGACAACATTGTATGGTATACACACTATTGGATCATTATCCTTTTTTAATATCTACCTCTTGAAATTTGATTTTTTCTCGCATTAAAATTTTTACTATTCACCGTACCGTCCTGGATGTCATACCGCTTAAGTTTTTAATAAGAAGATTCAGCTGGAAATCCAGTCACAGTTGAATGTTATCTTAAAGAACTATTTACAAAATTTCTAATAAATAGAGCCCGTGTGTTTAGGCACCAAAAGTCATTAAAATAAGCAGGCAAAAAAGGCATAAAAATTTTTGACAATAGGCATTTACAGAAATTGAAGATATTATTGCTCCACTTAATCATCTATTTCTTAGATCTATAAAGTGTACAGTGTAGTAAAAAAACAACATTCGGAAGTATTATAGCGAATTTAGTTGGCGAATACTGTGGTTTAAAAAAATAAAAATAAAAGTCTAGTAAGGGTATTTTCACTTCATTTTATATTATTTTATTACAGGTATGATGACCTATTTAGATACTTACCTTTTGGGTTACCTCCACCATTTTTTAGGTCAAATAAAAAATAACTATTTCAGATTTATAGATTATATTTCATAAAGGTAATTAAGCTGTTTACGTAAAAGTCGGCAGTCAAATATAATGCTGCATGAAAACAAGGAAGTCTTTACGAAAACGGTTTAATTACCCTTATATTATGTAATCTGTATATTTCAAATGTCTTCCGAAAGTGATTATTTATTTACAAATAACAATAAAATATTTTTTCAAACTGTTGTTTACGTTACGGATTACGTCCTAATCGGTAATAAGGACTTTCATTGAAAAAATGATCCCTCTACAGGAGCAAATCTGGGACAGCTGACAATTTACATTTCTTGCACTTGCATCTCGAGAGAGAATGCAGACTGAATTTTTCACCACTTGGATGTCTTGGTTTGTAATAAAGGCAGATTTACATTTTTCTTTAATTATACGTTCTTTATTGCTTGTAACACTGCATATTTCTCTTATGATATTACTTGCAATATTGATAGAATCAACTAAGCTTGAGTACCTGCTTTCTAAACTTACTACTGCATGAGAAATTTCAGCATAATTAGTTTAAATAAAGGCCAAATCGTTTTGTAAACCTTTTTCACTGTCTTGATTGAGGACCGCTGAATACGCAAAGAGTGAACTTATAACTTGATTATAATTGCAACTACACAAAAGTAATTATTAATTACAATTACATTGTAACTGTAATTGTTAATTTTTAATTCAATTACGTTCTGTTCAGTTCTGCTCTCAAGGCATTCTTATTTCTTGAAAGATCCAAATAGAACACCTCTAGTAGTAATGATTCTTTACATATTATATTTCATCATTTCGTGATGTTATAAATAGATATATTCAAAACTTTGAAGGTGATAATTATGCCATAAATCATTTTGTGATTTATTGATACTCTGTTCTGAAGTTTACATTGGGAGTTGTAATTAATCATGAATTATTTTATTTCAATACTACAATATTTTAAATAAACAGTAAAAATTATAACGAAAGTTTTAGACACACTCACTACACGTTTGCCAAATTCATGGCGGAAATAGGATCTGACTTGCAAGATGTATCCATCCACAGATCTAATTTGTTCATAGCCTGTGTTCCATATAGAGATCTCATATTGTGCATACACAAATCTCATTCGCTACATTTACTGTCCCTTATGCGAAGAAAACGAACATGGTTCGGCCATAAAATTGTGTCTTTGTATGCGTGTGTATGTGAGCGAGCTTCTTTTCTTATTTAATTGAATTCTGACCCATTGGTTCCGAAAGAATTATAGAATGAACCCTAACTTATTTGATTAACTTTATCCACTTCCATTTTCTATTCTTTGCCTACATTCGATCTGAATTGTAATTTTTGCCGCATTCAGTTTTATTCAGTAGTTCGATCCTATTCTTTTCAGCAATATCGATCGTGACGTTATTCCATTAAATTTTACTATCAAATTGGTGGAAGCTATCGAAAAGAATGCTCTTTGTATTTACCGCGTTATCCATAGATAAACGGATACTGGAAAAGCATAAATATGTCCATTTACCGACTTTATAATTTAACCTCAACCATTAAAGCGTGTAATAGTTTTTCTTTGTTTCAGGTAAGAACTGACGAATCGTGACTGATTTGTACACAATATCCTTGGATTGGATTATCTGACAGAAATTAAACGGTAATAATATGATTGCTTCATTATTATATAAGTGAGTCACATTATTTATTGCTAACAAAGGTAGCCATACATCTTCGGCTTCCATTTTTTGCGCTTATTGTCAGTGTATTGTCATACCGACGATATTTTTTATTAGCAGAGATAATGCATTTTTATTAAAATAATTTCTAAAGCAAGCAACATTTCCGGATGTAGAAATAAACATTTTTCGTACCAGCATACACTTACAATATTTGAAATATCGAACAGTGTTATTACGATGATGATACATGTAATAATGAGGATTTAGTTATAGGAAGTACATACATATATACCATTGTTTGAATCTTGTATATATAAAAATGGATCGTGGTTTGTTCGGATGCTTAAAACTTGAAAACGACTAGACCAAATTGGATACTTTCTGCTGCGAGTTGGTTTGTAATTGCTACGCGAAGGTTTAGGAAAACAGAAAAGTCGAAAAAATTGGGCAAAACGAAGTTTGTCGGGTCAGCTAGTATGTACATATATACGAATGAGTAAACCTAAGGTCAAACTTCATATACAATTTTTTAAAACAAAATGTATAGAATTAGAAATTAATTCTTGTCTGACAACAAATAAGAAATTGTATCGATTCATCATGACAACTGAATCAAAATAACACTAGATTCAGAGTCTTATAGAATAAAACTTATCCTGCTCCGGGAAACCGGGTCATGATTTTACAACAGGCCCTCTAGTTGTCTTCATAAAACTAATTTAGGACAAGTACGAAGCAATTTTTGACTGAAAAATAATGCATAATTTTTTAGCAATAAACAAATCAACATATTACATACCAATGTATGTTTTTAACATTATATATATTTATTTATTTTTTCGTCCTAGTGGCCCAGTTGTTTAGTGAAATTGGGGTGACTGAACCATCCTGAACTATATTCTATAAGAGCACTGCAGCAAATGTCTGGGCTAAGTTGACCTATTGTTATACATTCAATTGATTTTAAAAAATATATTGGTATGATATAATTACACATTCCAGACATTGTATCGAGACCCTAATAAGGGCGTTTGAAGAAAAGGGGAAAGAAAAAATTCAAATAATAAGAAGAAGTAATGTATTTATACATTTATTTAAATAGACCTGTTTTTGACCAACAAATTACAAAAAAAAAAAAGAAATTACCATCATTTCTCACCATGAAATTTCAAAAATGTCAAAAAAGAAGGAGAAATAAACATATTAATTACAAATTAAATGAATTAATTAATTTAAAAGAATGGACTTTAAACAACTACTATTTGAGTCCTTATATATTAAGGAAAACTTAGTGGATGTTAGTTAGATCACTCAGGTTTTGCTGCAACACCAATTATATTATTAAATTGGGCGGAACTACTTGTTACCGGTTGTTACCGAAGTTCCCGTACGATGTCAAACTCTCTAATGTAGGATCCTACATCGGTTTCTTTGAATTGTCTGAGAATATCTTTGGTACGTGTAATATGAAGGTATTCTCTGTTTTGCCGAAAAACTGTAGCTATGCAAAACTCACCAGGTTCAAGTCTAATTGTGTCTTGATCCTCATACTCTGAGAAGCTTTCGAGGTAGTCCTCTTCACTTTGTCGGATACTATACGCATCACAATCATTACCATCACTAAAAGAAATATCTTGTACGGAGCAAGAAGTCTTGGGTACATGACATAACTTGATGTAACTAGATTTTACCAAAGTAAAGAAAAAAATAGGCTACATGATAGTTTATTTTTACTTGATATATATTATTGGGCTAACCGCTCTCTTATCGGGGCAACTAGGTCCCCGCGTATCCATTTTCCCCAATGGGATGGACCAGTTACCCGTTTTTGAAAATATTCCGGGGCAACTGGACCACCCTCACCAGAGAGACAACATGCCTAGAAGTGGTAATTTATAGATAAAATCATTCATTATGTTTATGCTTAACTAGTAATAAAGAAACAGGTACGTACTAAGAATTGGTTGAAGCCCATTAAACATTCGAAAACACGACATTGTTTGAGAAAATTTCTTCTTAAAAATGATTGAACCTCTCACAACTACAAAATGGGTCCAAATAAAGTAATGCTTGTTGTTCTAGAGAGAAACAGAGAAGATGAAGGTGTGCCAACCAAATAACATTATAATTCCCACAAATATGGATATGAATAACCCCTGGCCCTGTTACCCCCTGGGCCCAAAGTTCCAGACCACCTTATTGCATATAACCACGATATATTATATACATGAATTGAAAAGTGTTTAAATCTACTTGAGAGAAATTAACACCATTTTGATTTCCTTCTAAGAAGTAACTAAAACAAATCATTCTTAAAAAGATGGCTAAATGGTAATCAAAAATGCGTTGCTTACAACATTATCAATTAAACAAGATTGCTGAGTGGCAATATGAAACAAATAAAATAAAATTATATCTTATGTTTACGAAAGTTTATGTCGGTTTGGTGGGATTGCAAAGAGACGCTCTTCTTTCATATTTTACCACCCAGCCAACGATAGATTCAGATGTGCACAAGCAACAACTAATTAAGCTGAACAGTACAATTACAATGCGCTACCAGAATTCTTAAATCTAACTGGTGTTTCATGATGCAGAGCCGCACATGCCTTTAGGTATATGTTCCACCATCAGATCATTAGTTGGGTCTTTTAAATTAATTAATTCTTGAAATATGTTTTCTTCAAAAAAAAAAAATTCGAATTTGTTGGCAAACCAATACAATGATGATCCATAAAACTATCATTTCCAAGGGAAACGGAACTATCATTAAAATACATGTTCCACCCATCTAACATTATTTTTCACGTTGATATGCATTTTGAAAAATATTTTAGTTTTCTGCAGGATATAACAATCTACTTTCAAGATATTAGCAGTTATACATACCGTTTAGAATTCTGAAATAGATTCCTTAAGAAAGTATTTTTCAATATTAAATAAGGCAGCGATAATTCAATATATTAGTCAGTAATAATAATAATAATAATAATAATAATAGTTCTTTATTTGTCCAACAGCATAACGCCAATTACAGGACAACACATTATAATAAATACAAATGTGTAGGTTCTAATACCAAAAAAAAAAATATAGAATAGAATAAAATAACAAAATTCTTTTATATAAGTACATATAATAAAAAAATGATGACATAATAGAATCAAAACCATGGAAAATAAATAAAATATTCCGTATCTAAACTCAATAACGTGCTAAAAAAATATATTAAAAACAAGTCATTCCAAAGTGAGCCATTTCAATTTAAATTTAAAAGTGTGCTGAATGGTATATATTAAAATTATTTGACATTACATAAAGAGGACTCTTGATTAAGATATTAGTTCTGACTCTTGGTAAGTTAAGGGTAGAATAATGTCTGGATTTTCGAGCCGGCACATTGAAGTTAGTAGACGCAAGCCGTGTAGGGGAGTCAATTTTATTTGTCAATAAGTCACGCATAAACTGGCCACTATGCTTTTCACGACGGTCAGACAGAGCTTCGAACCCGTGTTGATTCAACAGACTGGTGTAGTCCGCACCTCTTTCCGGGTAGATACCAGTAGCCCTGAAGGACATATATTTCAGGAATCTCTTCTATACGCGTTCAATACAGAGCTGTTGATTCATGTAGTAGGGGAACCATACTATAGAAGCATATTCCAAGTTACTGCGCACCAAGGCACAATATAATATCCGAATTACGGATATATCATTAAAAGATCTACACGAACGGACCAGAAAACCTAAAGATTTAGAAGCCGATGCAGCAACTGAGTGCACGTGTTGAGAAAAAGTTAACTTGTAGTCAAAGAGTACTCCCAAGTCTATAATTTCAAGCTTTCTAGCGATCAGCTCTGATTTTGCGGAGTAATCAAATATTAGTGGTTCACTACATCTAGTGTAACAGATTACCGCACATTTATTAACGTTTAAAGATATTTTGTTTTGCTTACACCATTCATCAATAATTGCAAGATTGGTTTGCAGTACGATACAGTCTGTTAGCGAATCAATTACCCTAAATATTTTTAGATCATCAGCATATCCTGGACACTGACAGTTGAGCTTCAATAAGAGGTCATTTAAGTAGACATTGAAGAGCAGAAGACCAAGGTTGGATCCCTGCGGCACTCCTGAAGATATAGGAAAGGGATTAGATGAATATCCATTGTAAAATACATAACCAGATCTATTTCGTAAGTAGGATGTCATGAGTTGTGTCAGTGAGGGACAAAATCCCATGTAGTCAAGCTTAGAAAGGAATAGATTGTGATCAATGGAGTAAAATGCTCTGGAAAAATCAGTATAAATAACGTCCACTTGTTGTTGGCAGTCAATTGCCGATGAAATATACTGCGTAATATCAATCAGATTGGTAACAGTAGACCTACCAGACATGAAACCATGTTGATGAATCGACAGATATGGTAGAATATGGCGATATATCCTAGAGCATAGAATTTGTTCGAAAACCTTACCAAAATTAGAAAGGATACTTATCGGCCTGTAATTAGAGATGTCTGATCGCTTACCGTTCTTAAATACAGGTATATTCCTGCTCACTTTCCACACATCTGGGAATGTAGATATTGTAGTGACTAAGTTGAAGAGTATAGATAATGGAAAAGCTAATACTGAAGCACAATCACGAATTAAGAAACCCGGCACAAGATCGTCTCCTGCATTCATGTCAGGTTTGAGTTTCCTCGCACTAACTTTAATATCCTCTTCGGTTTTGTGACCAATATCGCAAGATGGATAGTAACTGAAAGGTATGGTTATCACACTAACGCTCTCACAGAAAGATCCAGAAAACACTTCGGCAAACTTGTTGACAATCTCCGGAGGCTGGTAAAATTCCTCATCATCATATATCATCCTACCAGGAATCCTTGTCTCAGATCGTTTAGAGGAAATAAACTTCCAAAAGTTCTTTGGGTTGCTTAAGATTTCAGTCTGAGGTTGATTTCGGTAATTGTTATAAGCGGACTGCGACTTGTGCTTTAATAATCGTCTGACTCGTTTAAATTCGTTATGATAGAGCACGGCCTTCGTATTTTTCCATTTCTTGAAGTAATAATCCTTGATGTGAATTAAATGTATAACATCAGCAGTGAACCATGCAGGATAGCGACGACCGATGGATCTAACTTTAGGAACTGAGCGGTCTATGATGGAATATAATGCATTGTAGAAGGCAGCCACCGCCTCGTTACTGTCATGAAATCTTGATAGAAAGGACCAATCATAAGAAGCTAGATCGGTGTATAGAGTAGTTAAATTAGCACTACGGAAGCTATATCGAAGATTGACATTTGTTTGGAAATTCTCCATTCTAGGAGCCCTAGAGAATTGTAGGGTGACAGCAAGAGCCTGATGGTGAGAGTCCTCCGGCACCAAGGGAGACAAATCACGAACAACTTCCACTTCACATTCCATATTTGTAAATATCAGATCAAGCAGTCTACCATTGTCGTTGAGAACACCATTTACTTGACGCAGATTAAGTATCTCCATAAAATATTCAATTGTTGCTGATTTTCTGTCAAGAAGGTTACGAGTATCATAATTGGGGGCATTAAAATCTCCTACAAGTAATAAAATTAAGAAGTAATTGGGATCTCAGACATATCTTGGTGTATCTACTGTTCCTGTTTTATCGCGTTATGAACGAACGCATTTTGTACCGCCACACATGCAGTTTTGTCATATTAAATTTTGAATTGATATCCGTTAATGTTTATTGCCACATAACGCGGCCCATTAAAAATAACCGTTGTGGTTTTAGTGGAAATAATAATTTACTTAGGCTTTTATAGTGGCAATAAAATATTTTACGGTTTTCGCAAGCAGTCGAAATTTATCGTACCTATCTCTTTAGCAGGAGTTAGAATGCCTATTGCTTTCCGCGAGTTCTGGAGCAGTAAGCGGTAAACGACGACGGTTGCAAAGTGGTGTATATATGTGAGCGCGGCGAAAGGCGTGACCTGAAGACCATCAACTGGATTTATGATTCATTTTGGATTTGAGATCACTGCTTCCAACACTGGCCGAGAAATGATAAATATCGCAGAGTAAGCAGGAAGCGATTCTCGGACTGGACAGAGCGATGGATTGCTAGTTCGTGTGCCATGGCAAATCTTCTATGTATTTGAACGTGTATACTAACAACGAGTGTAGAATCTGATATAATTTTTCAGAAGTGAGAGTTTAATGCTATACTTCAGCATTTTGAATTTAAACAAGGCAAAATTGAATTGTATATAATGTTTTATACTTTGCTGGGACAAGTGTAGAGATACTCGAAAATCCAAAATTTATAGAGATGTGTAACTTACGAATTAAAAGTGCAATATAGTGGTAATCCTATTTGAATTAAATATAGTATTTATAATATATAATTTTAATATAGTATTGCATTCTTTTAAATGAATATTGCTTTTTAGTTGTGATTCAAAAAGGAACCAGTAGAAATTATAGAAAAACTTTTGTATTTAAATAAACTAAATGATTTATTTTCTTTAACTAGGAAAAAATGAAATACAAAGAATGTAATTATAATTTTATTCAATATTATTATTTGAAATATGTAAATTTTTATAGAAGAAATGATAATCCGGTTTTATTAATTTTTTTTGCACAACTGCATAAGTCTATCAAATTTCGACTTACTATGTCCAGTTTTTCATTATAAGCTTGCTTTAATGGTAATCTCGAAATTTGTAAAACCTTTGCAGATTTGCGTTTTGAACAAGTCAGTGGAATTTCTCGAAAGTTCTGTTCAAATTCGGTTTTATAGAAAATACTGACAGGATGTTACTGTTCGCCTTTAACCTTCCTATACTCACGTCAAAATGAAAGACGTATATTATACTATATAAATCGGTCTCACAGACTGTATGCGTGAGTATAGGAACGTTAAAAATCTTGATTTGGGTCCAATGTACCTTGTTTCCGTCAGAACGGAAAGAAAAGTTTGTTCCTATCTCAGAGCTTAATAACTTTTAATAGTATCCATTGACTAGGAATGTAGATATTGGTGCTTGTAAGCACACGTTTTTCCTCCTCTTCGATTGTGGAATGCATGCTATCACCTTCGTCTTTATTTTGGCCACCACAATTATCCGAATTGAAAATTACATTCTTTTTTGGATGAGTATTTTTAGTAATTTTCTGTAGATAAATGTATACAAAACTTCAAATTTCATTGGAGCCTCGTTGCCCTACAGTTTCATTCCATACATAACACATTCTCCTTTTGTCGCTAATATTGTAAATGGTAAAATTCATAGTTGCTAATTTACTAATATAATAAAAATTGGAAGCTCTGCCACATGGAGTAGGTAAAATTGCTTGCATGTCATAAGCTGCAACTAAGGTTGTTCTGTCTTTTAAAGAATCAGCAACATCTTGGATATTTTGTTCTCGGCATAATGATTTATTAATCATGTGATGATCTAAATTGTTTTGCATACGAGCCTTTCCCTCTAACAACGCATTTTTATAGGAAGTACACAAGGAGCCTTGATCCTTGTTGGGAGTGAAAATACCCAATACTATATTCCTAATTAAACACTTTTGCGTAAAGATAATATTTGGGGTATTCCTTTCCTGAAACTCTACATTTATCTACATCCAAGCGGTATGAAGTAAATCAATTTTCTTTAAATCTGAACTCTAAAATAATGTAATTCCATAGCAGGGATGGGGTCAATGTGCTCATTAATATCGCTTTTCATAATTTCACTAATCTTTTATTGTTTATGTTTGCGCCATATGTATTTAGTTTGTTTTTTGCTGTGCTGGTCATCATTTCACTTATTGATAAGGTGCTGTGAAAAAATTTGTTTACACACTTTTATCTTTTCATATTTTAAAATAATATTCCTAATTGTAGTTTTTATTTCTTCTTGGATATCTATACGTAGGCACTATTTTCTTCATGTGCCTAATTAAGAATTCACGCTGCCTGTTAATGTTGCCTAATTTTCAAAACTGATTTAAAATATTCTGTCTTTTTGTTCGCTTATTCTAGCTCTGCATTGAAACTTACAACACTAGTCACAACTTCTTTTCAGTGTTCTCGCAGAAACTGTTTCGCCAACAGCAATAGTATATTTTTAAGGGTTCATATTCGCAGAATTTCGAGGCCAATCCAATAACTGTAAATTCATTATCGTGCATAAAGATGTATGATCCTTTGTTTCCATCCAAAGTATCAATGTAAGGTATTAAGCACTCATCTATAACCTTTTACATTCTTCTTTGAAATGTTTAGATGGTAATTTTCTCACATACTGACCACGTTCTGTTAACGCCTCTACATTTGATTCGTCACTGAAAATGAACTATGAAAAAGATGAAACATGAAATGTTGCAACAATTTTAGCAAATACGTAAAATTGGGTTGAATAAATTAGGGTTGATGTTTATATTATACAATCGTCTACTGTGTAATTTTTGTATAGTTTGGAAAATTTGTACCGTGCTTTCTTCATTCTATCAGTCGATTTGAGCTTTCGCCTACACCTTAGTCCGTTCTCGTACAACGGTCTCCGTATAGCTCGTGTTGATATGTTTAAAACCTTCTCTCACAGGATTCGGTGAATCAACTTACGTGACGTTTGTCTGTTTTCTTGGCCCGTTTTGATAATCAGACGATCATCACGAAATGTAATTTTTCTTTTGCGACAATTTTATCGAAGTGTGCTAGACGACCAGGTGGTTTTAATAATAAAAGACAAATTAGAAGTCAGTCATAAATCAAGTAATAGATAATAGGTTGTATACAATGACAGTAAATAAATTAAATGTATTAGCCAGTACAATTCGTAAATTATTCTCGGAATCTTAAAATTCTCACAGTAGTCCTAATTAAATGACCAACCACTGTAATTATGGCCATAATCAAGGGATGAAACGAAAATATTAAATGGAAAATTTTTTATTTACTCTACCAAGCAGATTTGGTAATTATTTTCAAAGCAGAATGTGTATCTCACTACCCTATCACTTATCTATAGCCAGTATACTATTTATATTTATATATATCCAACAAAATAGCAAATAGTTGTTCCAAAATATTCTGGCTAAATGAGGATAATAATGACGTGGTCTTCGTATCTCCAACACCACAACGGTTCCATTTCCAAAAGGAGGAAAACTTGAAATGCACTTGTCGGTGTCATTAAATTCCCAATGACCTTTTTCTGGAGTGTGGAACGGGTTTCTCCTTTTATTCAAGCCCACGGGTTGAATGACAGTTGGAAACCAACCGAGTCAAGTTAATGTAACCGCCAAGTACTGCTGCGAATAGAATTCTGATATATTACTTGCCAACTCTCACGTTAAAAATTTCTTGTTTAACATACATACATGTATGCAGGAAATTGCCTTAGAAGTATTTTTTAAAATAAATTCCATCTATGCTTACGTAAAGTGTACAGAATAATAAGAATTGATTTTCTAAAGATTTTAAAATATTTAGAAATTATACATTCTAACGTTTTTATATTTGTCGTGTTTATTTCCTGTTAGGTACGTAATTCCACGTAGTCAACACGGAAGGTTTTCAAGGTTCCCTCTTACGTTGGTGATTAATATGCATAGTTTTGTAACGGTAATCAATAATGAGTATTTAACGTCCTATTAGAGCTAGTACAATAATGCATAATGTAATTAGAAAAATTTAATGGGCCATTAGACTGTGTATACGAATGCTATGAGTAACCGTATTACTGAAATAGTAACTGATATAAAATTTACATTTAATATTTGTTGTATAGCAACTATTGCATGCATTCGTACGTATATGAAAAAGAAAAAAAATTATGGAAGTGGTGACATGTACATATGTATTATGAAATAGAATAGATAAAAGTCGGTGATGAGGTTTAAAAAGAACGGAAGGGAGACGGACAACTCAAAGCACAAAATGTCAAATAATGAGAGCAATTGGGCGAAAAGACATCCATGACTAATTTTTTTTTCGAAAGTTGGCAGGAAATGGGTTAGATTGAATAATTATATAATGCAGTAGTACATGATTTTCCTTCAGTTCGCTTGTGTATTTAGATACAAAAGGTTCCAGTATATTTTAAATTTGTTTACATTTTTTATATGATTGACTTAGTTTGAAAATTGTCAAATCAGAGACTTCATGATATGAGATTAAATACGAATTAGAAATAAAAATTAAACATCCATCAATTTGAAGTATTACTAGTGAAGTAGTAATAGTATTTAATAATGCATATGGTTTATCATTTTGGTTATCATGGTGCAACATGCTTTTTAAAACCAGAGAGAAAATTGTAATCAATGGTCATCGTATCGACTAGATATTCAGAAAATGTTAGGAAAGGGAATAAATCTAAGAAAGTTTAAAGATAATGTCAACCAAAGAACTAGGGTTGGAAACCAAATACAGGCTCGGCCACAAAGTCTGGATACATTTTTCATATTCAATTCTTCGATACTATTATTTAATTTAATGTATTTCCAATTTTTGCTGCCATCTTTCACTCGCTGTTTCGTTATTCGAGAAATGGAGTAACAGGTAGAGTAAGAGGAAATAGACACGTATCACTATTAATTTTAAAATAATAAATTCAATATCAAACAATTCAATTTACAATTTTTAGTTCTTCTTAATGAAATACTCACTTCTGTGTGTTTAATTTTTGTTGTATAGTTTTCAGTTACTCTAATTTTCCATGATTTTCTTTTATCTCATCTCTTTAGAATCACTTAAACTACTTCTAACCTCGAATATGAGGTCAGTTCACATCATTGTATCCTTTTAATGTATTTAAATATAAAAATCAGTCGGAGTTTTCATCTTCTACTGATTTAAAAACCGCGTCACTCTTGGTGCAATAAATGTATCGGTTTTACGAATATTTGATATTCCAACTACAATTGCTTCTTTCAACAACAAAAATAGACAAATAGTACTATTAGTTTCTTATATTTTAGAAAGTTTTGTTTATTTTTGGACGGAGATAGATAAAGACTTGCCATTTTCTTGTCACAGACGTTAGTATGTGCTTCATGACAGAAGTACTACTCAACTCCTTGTATTCGCATATTATCATAATAATTAGGTACGCGTGCTGCACATCATAACTCAGTACGTTTGCTAAAGTAAATATTCCAACTAGTTCCGTTCCAGAAATGCAGATTTTTACCTAAAAACTACGACTCCACGAAGCGAAGTTGTGTAGAAAATGCAATGTATCTTGTGATAAACCATTAAATATTCTTTTAACAGCAAATGCAAGATCTGAGGCTGTTGGGTTAATAATAATATTGGCGTACTGTTGATTTTTCGTCACGTCTTATTATATTAATTAGCTGTTAGTTTTGTACATTGGGTTTCTTACAACGTATACATCAAATTAAAACAAGAACTTTCAAAGTAAAACAATATTTTTAATTATTTTTCAACTATCACATCAAAGCCGTAATTATTTTTTTAATATTAAACTTTCGCATGGAAGATTTTCAGAGGTCAAGTGCGATACTTATTTTTTAGACGTAGAAACGCAAACACTGGTAAAATTCGAGCCATATGTTCAGTAATATCAAGTTCATCCTATTTGTCCTAATTCTTGCGTCTCCTTTGAATTCGATCGAACGTCGAGTCGATGCGGGTGGAAAGAAAATTATCTGACAAAAAAATGTCATTGAAAAGTAAAGCCGAATATTTGCAATTTAGTGAAAGAAATGTATAAGCTAGTAAAATTAGGCCAATATGTTAAGTAAGGTCGTTTATGTCTACTTAGGGCTAGCTCGTTCGCCTGTATCTTATCATCATCTTATCTTCAACGACGTTCAATTATGTATCGGCAGATCCCTTGCAATAAAGAAGTGGGCGGTCCCAAAATAACACTTTTATTTACCCATCTATTATATCATATCTATATTTAATCATCTTTTCTTCTTTTACACTGATTGACTTGTCTCATATAATATTGAGACAAATATCACATCGGTAAACTCCTCACCACACAATTGTTTATAATAACATCAGTGACACGTGTTTCACTTCGGTTTATACGGTTGCTGAAGATGCTTGCCTCGAGCTAGCGAAACACGTGTCACCGATTTTATTATAAGCAATTGTGTGGTGAGGAGTTTACCGATGTGATATTTGTGTCAGTAAATTACACCACAGTCCTTGCAATCGCCCTTATTCATATAATATTATAAATAAATTTGTCACATTAGTTATGAAAAACGCCGTATAGGAGACGGTTGGAATCCGAAATGTTTTCCACTAATCAATCTAGCCGTTCAAACATTAGGATGTATTTCAGTTTAAATAGGTATTTAACTATTCATGTATCAGTTTTAAAAAGAAAAGTATAATAGATTACACAATGAATGACCATCAATCCTCGAATATTCTCTTTAATACACATTTGTGAGTAAATTTATGTGCACATATCCCAAGAACAAATATATTGGTAGTAACAACTAGTGATGCTGCCTAGCATTATAATCTAAATTTCACTTTCTATGACCCAAATATTCATTGACTTTCAATCATTTTACGTTAAAAAGGGCATTCATTCCTCCTTAGAATTGCAAAAGCTGCCTCGCGATTGATTTTGCAAAAAGTTCTCGAAGTAAGCACATAATTCAAGTAAATAGGTTGCATTTCCGGGAAACTCCGGTGATATATATACGCTGGTGGCTTGTCATCGTTTATTCCGGTAGTCGTATTAAAGGGGAACTGCTACTTCGATCCGAGAACTGCGGGTCTAATAGCGCCTTGTTTGAAATTGTCTTTGTTAGAAAATCGATTCAGACGTCGTAGATACGGGTTACATGTAATTACGCTACAGGTGTATGCGGTTCCTTACACGGGTTTCCGAGAAAATTCATAAACACGCACCGGATTTCCCTTATAAATCTAATTATTAATTCTGATTCTAACTTGAGGTCGACTATTCGTTCGCTTATTCTATAATGCAGCACGTTCATTGAACCATGAACTAAAGGAAAGGAAAAGGTTTTGTTTATTTTCTACGTATTTAACATTATTTTCCTTTAATATCGGTTTGGCTATTTATTTATAATATTCCTGAATTTATATCTTCTAGAGATAATTAAAAAAATAACGACCGCATTTGAAAACGAAGCATCTCTTTCTTTTACTAGTTTTATATTCGTGGTCATTTGACTATAAAATAGTAAGAACGTGTATAGTTATGCAAGAAACTGTTTTGTTACAATAAAAGTTTGGCCGGTTATAAAAGGTAAGAATTTGTGATGTTACGGACCTGTAACACTACCTGGAAATCTGTTTTGGAGATTTATACTAATTAAAACAGTGGCATAAGACACGATGTCTCTGTAAAACATAGATGTGCAGAGATTTATTACGTATATCAGTGTAATCTGTTTGCATCTTTTTGATACGTGTATATTCGACATTACTGTTGTTTAGTTGGGAAAAAACGTAATCAGCAGATTCTGGTAATACTATTACATTTTATCAATGTGAAAGAATCCATAATACTAAGGCTATATATTTTCAAGATCGCTTTTATTATTCTTTTTTGGTTGATTCTGAAATTATTTCGAACGCTGTATATCTTAACTCTAAAAGACGTATGTGCAACGATAAAATAGTATCTTTTACTATTTTAGGAGCTCGGACAAGTTTAATCTTTTGCCAATAATAAGTGAAGAATCAGGAAAGCTAACACTTGTCAAAGAGTATTTTTGTAAATTTCTTTGTTATCACTGGTTTCTGTAAGTCCAAAAATGATGGTCAGTCCATGGTCTTTTTCCATTCCGTAAATTTAGATTAAGTTTAACAGCAAGCAATGGAATTACACAAAAGTTTTTCGATAAGTCGTAAATATCATATCGAATACACAATCTTCAAAATTTCGGACCTGTAAATCTATTGGTTCTTTACTTATTATTGACAAAAGATTAAAGCTATATGTAGAAGCTCTTAACATGATAAAAACTATTATTTTATCGTTACACATACTACTTCTAAAAATAACATATATAGCTTTCACGAGGTCGGAAGACAGTTGTTCAGCGAATTTTTTGCAATTTCACATAACCCCATATAAGACTATAACTATTACAGTTTCTGTTATAGTATGGGGCGATATTTGGGATGGAAGAATAACTTATCTTTTTCTAGGCCAGGAGTTTTCTCCGTCTTATTCTCTTTTATTTATACAGAAACTGTTTCTCTCGAATTTGTTGATATCCACAGTTATATTCGCCCTCACGAAGCTAAAGCCAGCGTAAGCATAAATTGCGGAGATGGGAAATTATATACAAAACTTTTTTGTTTAATAATCATAAAGAAAACGAAATTATGGGTTGACCGGCCTTAGCGAGAAACAGACGAAGCTTAATTAGATAAATTCTTACAAGAACTAGCAGAAGAGTAGCAGAGGTTTAGTGATTAATCAGGGAAAGACCAAACGCGGGAACAGAAGGAAGGTAGAAGGCGGAGAAGAAATGACCCTATAACAATTCAAGTTCTAGAAAGCCACTAACTTTAAATACCTAGGCATAAATACTAATGATAAAAACGAAAGAAACCTGGAGCTCTTAGGTATGACTTATAATGGGAAATAGGGCCTAGAGGAAGTACCAAAAGTTCCTGAAAGACAAAGGTAGATGATGGTGCATGTTGCAGAGACAATATGTCTGATGGGCAAAGACTAAAATGCACAAACAATTGTGGAAAGGAATATAATGAACAGCATATCGGACTCAATAAGGCGAGGAGATGAGGAACTTAGAAAACTCAAGAGTCATGAAATTAGCCAAAGCATAGAAGGAAAAGATGTGAGGTTTATAAAATCCCGGTGATTCAAATGGTATGCAATAGGGAGAGGCAGAGTTAATTACGAAAAGGAAGGACTAAATGGAGACCAGAGATAAGAGAGCCACGAGGAAGACCTTAGTTGAGCAGTTACAGGATATTAGAAAATTGAGGATAGAGAGGTGGAGAAATACATTACAAGACCAAAATATATGCAGAAACTAACGCAGGTTAAAACACATAGAGACCTGTAGAATAACTATGCAGTTGAATAGCGGAATAACAGAATCTGAGGAGCTCATTTAAGCGACTAACATTCCGCCAAGAATGAAAAGTCGTATATATTACTGCTTTATGTAACATTATCAAATTGAAAATATAATGTTTCACAATGACAGCCATGCAGAAATGCGAATTGCATGGTATATCACAGCCCATAACACATTCGATTTTGAAGTTAGTGTAAAGGGGCGAAGAAAATCATAATCCTAAACATTCCATAGCCCTAACAGTTGTTGAAAGAATAATAAAAAAGGAATTTCACATTTCTGCGCAATATTCTTCAAGTATGACATATTAAAAGTTCTTGGAAGCTATCTTCAAATTTGTTATTATGATGACTTAATTTGTAAAATTTATACGTCTGGGGTAATTTTGAACAGGTTGGTGCGATCCATTATCATATGCAAAAGTAGGTCTCAAGGTTTGACTCAGGATAAGGTGTCAAGTCAGCCATGGTTTCTGATACCTTTTGTTTTTTCAAAGCTCAAAAGCAGTAGCATTGCATTTTTTGGGTTAGTTCTTGACAGACCGCAGATATCAAAAGATGCTCTCCTTCAACTCCTTCAACTCCTTCATCCACTGCAAATTTGTTTTATGTGTTAAGTTAACCTAAAACTAAATTTCTTGTTTCTTTTTTCTGATAAACACGAAATTTAAAATAAAGCTAATTTTATGTACAGCGGAATTTGAAATAGAATCTTTAAGTTAGTTTAAGTAAAATTTAGTATTTAATTACGAGCTGAATTGATGTTCATTTGTTTGTGTAATTATATTAATTCAGTAGTAATAGAATTCATCGAATATTAATTCAATTTCATTTACCATATATGCCACTATTGTGATAAAATAAATTACAGAACCAATCGAATAGAGACATTTATCTCAAAATAGCATGAGCCGAGGGAGATAGGTAACATTGAGAAGAGTCGTAAAATTATTTACAATTATATATGCGAAAGAAAGCTTATTTATAGTAAGTATTAGAAATTATGTATCAATTTCATATCATACGTATTAGCAAATACCACAGTATATATTTTCATCCATTTTCTTTGAAATTCTAGCTCTTTTTGTCATCTTTGTTCAATTAGCACTGACCGCTCGTACTTGTACTCTATCCCATTCCCTCTTTCCATTTCGATTTTCTTTCCGTGTTACCCATCTTCATAAACTTATTTACATTCCTTCTGGTTAATTTTTAGTGCAAAATCTCGTGCTTGTGTAAGTATTCTCTCTATAATTGCCCCTTAACTTTCTTTGTGACTATATCGCTTCGGTAACTATTTAATTAAATTCGGTGACACGTGTTTCGCTAGCAACGAGGCTGACATCTTCAAGCGGTACTTTACCAAATGTACAGCGATTTTTTAAATTCTTTTCATGTAAACCAAACTTCCTCTTCTACAACTCGAGGGCATATTCCTCTATCTACTAAGATGAAAAATTATTCCGACAAGGGTCAGACACGTCATCACAAATTGCGCCTATTTACTACATACTCATCGCAAAAGACAAACCACCCCTCTCTCTGTAGTAATAAATTAATCAACACAGACCCACCCAAGCAACCACCGTCTTTAAGGGGTTCGTATTTTTCGTATATACATTTATCATTACATAATGCTGTGAATGTCAGTACAGAAATGACAGAAGGTGAATCTTACAATATCTGATTTCTGAATCTTACAATCTTTGTTGACACTGAAAACGAATTTAGCCGCAGAAATTTATAGCACGTCAGGTTTTGGAGTAATCTTAGGTTAAATAGTCAAGAAACGGCCAAATTTATTAATTTATTGTGAGATAACGGATATTTTCTTATATTTTCGAAAACGACATCGTATAGTACTAGTCCTTAGCTTTAAAATCCCTTTTGCCACTGTACTGTATTTGGGATCTAATGAACTATTCTCACCAATCGTGTCGAGTCACAGACGTACTAGGTCTGACAAAAGCTCATTTTTTGCAAGCCTGTAAATCGACACGATTGTTGGTAGTGGTTCATTAGTAGTATGGGCAAACAGCGGTAATTACGAAATAAGTTACGAGGGCCTCCATATATACAGAACCACTCACATACAGCGTACTGACTAGAGTGAGAAGTCGGCGATGCTGTCGTAACTAATTTCGCAATTGTACGCTGTTACCGCTGTTAGCCCAGGCTATTCATAAGATCTGTAATACGCATGACCAGTATTATAAATTCAAATGTACATATCGGTGAATCTTCGTCATTTCTGTAACTAACAGAACCTCAAATTTCGCAGGCCTGTGATATTAACAACATAAGCAACATAATATTATTATATGTAATAATATAACAATAAACTGGAAGTTGACGTCTATGGAAAATGCAGATTCATAATGGCAGATTTGAACCATTGCATCCAGCAAAATATGTCCTATATTTACTCCTTGGTGTATAGGTTAACCAACTTCCCGCCTACAAAGAGCAGGCTTAGAAGAATTAAAAGTATACTATAAAAAAGTAGCTACTTACACACAATTGTTACTCCGTAAAAGACTGTTAAGTAAAAATGACCTTAGTTCGTAGAGAGACTCGCGAAAGAAATTTCATTAAACTACCATATCTCAAAAATTTGAAAGGGATAATAATAATATCTTAAAAAAACAAAAATGAAAGCGTATTCGACATCGAAGCATACTTCAAAAAATTATGGGGAAACCTGGAAGAAAAACATCAATCGGGAAAATTGGGTGTAGCAAATGTGATAAAACATATATAGAACAGTCAAGGCGCGCAATACCTACACGGCACAAGAACATGTGGCACATTTTCGGTATGGCAGAATAGAAACATCAAGCGTTGCAAAACATATGAACGGCACAAGGCACGACGTTAAAGTAGAGAATTTAAAATAGATAAAAAGTGTAAATTCGCCACAGGAACTAGATGCGTACAAAGCGCTACATATACGGAAAAAAACGAATCTTTTAAATAAAGACGACAGCCCCCTTCGGTCAGTCTTATTACTAGGTACAGAGAGAGGGACAGAGGTGCTTTGTGCTTTGTATGAGTGTTCAGTGAATAGAAAAGAAAAATTGACGAGAGAGGAGATAATAATAATAATAGTTTTCATTTCCAAGTATATACTACAACATACACAAAAGATCGTCAACTAAGCCTAAAACTCTTTAATAGAATAATATGCTTTTTCAATTAGAAAATATTTTAATTTAGCTTTGAAACTATTGAAGGGTAAGTTGTTGGTTTGCTCATCTAAAGAATTAAACAAAATTATTGAATAATATTTAGCAGATTGTTGTGTTAAGTAAATTCTGTGATATGGAATTCGTAAATGTGTTTTTGTCTTCTGGAGGGTCTATGTATATCAGATTGTACCTGAAAATTATGAACATTTTCCTTTGCATAAAATAGACAACAGAAAATAAACAGTGAGAGTTGCGAAGGCGTGGATGACCCTTCTCGGAATAATTTCTCATCTTAGGAAGTAGAAAAATATAATCCCCAAGTTGTAGAAGAACAAATTTTGTTTGCATGAATAGAATTAAGAAATCGTAGTTCATTCGATAAGGGTACGGTTTGAAGATGCTAGCCTTGTTGGGAGAGAAACACGGGTCACCGAATTTAATTAAATAATTGTCTGGCGAGTTTATCGATGTGATACACTGTCAGTAATACTACATCACAGTCCTTGCAATCCCCATCATTTAACTTCTTTACATTTTGCCATTAGCGATAAGCCATGAACAAAGGCGAAATACTAATGTTCATTGTTAAAACCGGTGTGTATCTTTTTATCCCAGCTTTGTTTATTAGACTCTCTAATGCTAACCAGGAAATACTGGTCAGTGTGCCTCAACGATTTAAATCAAACTTTGTGGGTGTATACCCGATATTAGCGTAAAACCAACGCAATCTACGCAATCTCACTCTTAGCGGGGTGTAGAGCATTGCCCTGTACTTACTTTGTTCTTCGCTGTTTGACTCAATAACTCAGAAACTATAAGCGATGCCAGAAAAAGTTGGTACAAGATTTCAGCTGTTTTGCATGCTTTTAACGATGGCGTAAATATCTTTTATTTTTACATGTATATGTTTATGGAAACAACGCCTCACCCCTTTATTATATGGAGAAAAAGCATATAAAACAGCTTAAATCTTGCCGTAACTTGTTTTGGATATCTCTTACAGTTTCTACGTTATTGCGTGAAACAGCGAAGGGTAGTGTTAAGCTTAGGCCGCTGTATACCCCACTAATGTGAGATTGGGCAGCTAAGAATGTTACCGTGGTTTTTTACACTACACCGGCCTATATACCCACAAAGTTTCATTCAAATCGGTGATACACACTTACCAGTGTTTTCGTGTGAATTAAAAAGTGGAATTATAACGAATGTCTTTTCTCCAGTCCTTGACTCATTATCAGTGAGAATTCTAATGATTTGAGTTCTTCTCAGATCATTTCATTTTTCGTTTTTTTTTTTTATCTATAGTAATTCCTGGCAATCGTACTAACTCTTTTGTTACTCCCAAATCGACCATAAATCTGATTTTGTCATGGTCATCTTATATTCGTAGCACGAAGTATGGATTTCTCCCAACTCGAAAATTTATTCTGCTGTCGATCCGTTGTTTATCCGGTTGATATTCACCTAGTATATTCTCAGCATATAATATACATAATTTTCGTAACATGTAGATATCTAATAGGGCACTGTTCCTATAATTTTTATACCGGATTCTATCTAAGGAAACACGAAAAACGTATTTTGCGTGACCATTAGGTACTTTGCCTCAATCCACATATAATAAATAAAAATATTTTGAGATCATTAACAAACAAGATTTAGTTAAATACAAATCCACAGAACAATTCCGAGAAATTGCGACAGTTACTAGCATCTAGCTAGGATAGGATAGGAGATAGGACAATAAATAAAATATCCACAATTTCAGTTTCTTTAAGTTCAAAAACGTTTTGCTTTATGTGGTGATCGTACTTCTTACTTGCAGATATAGGGTAAGGTCGCCTAAGAGTGTGCATCGGTTATTTCTGGCGAATGTGTTGTGTAAAGTTCTTCCTGTTTTGTTCGTTTAATTTAATTCATATCAGATAAGTACTATATAAAATCTTATATAAATCGATGCAGGCAAAGCTGATTTATTACATATTTCTGGTTTCTGTCTCTTTAACTGTAACTTTTCCTATAACTTAAATCTGTGTTTGCCGGAAAGGTAAGCTTAGGTTACCATTGCTTTTTTAGTCAAGTTAATCACACGGATGTTCTAAATTATCGATAAGTGCTATCTGGCGTCCAACTATCGCAATAGAGACAGAAAAATATTTTTTACAGATGTAGTGACAAAATCCAAGAGTGTGCACGATTCGTTGCTTCAAGAGTGCGCACGATTACTCTTGGATATCGCGAACAGAGAATGTTTTTGGTTTGAGACACCTAACTTTGGTATTTAATAGTTTTTCATTTATTTTAGATGGGTCCTTTTTAT
The DNA here is from genome assembly GCA_038088585.1 of Chrysina gloriosa. Lineage (NCBI taxonomy): Eukaryota > Metazoa > Arthropoda > Insecta > Coleoptera > Scarabaeidae > Chrysina > Chrysina gloriosa. The sequence continues at coordinate 8,544,101 of CM076093.1, forward strand.
AAGAGAAAAAGCAATCGCCAATTAAAATTTACCGAACAAGTTGTGGTTGAAATCAAAGAAAAACTAAAAAATGGACAATCTAAAAGATCAATTGCAAGAGAATACAACATAAACGAATCAACATTAAGAAAGCGTATAAAACTAAGGAATATTCCGGTTTCATTAGGGCGCTTTAAACCAGTCTTCAATACTGAAAGGGGATTGGAGTTAGATAAAATGAAACAGTTAGATGAGCTTTTTTACGGATTAACGATCAAAGAATTGCGAACACTTACGTATCAATTTGCGAACGAAATAAAAGTTGATCATCGGTTTAATAAAACAATCGATTTATGTTCTTTAAAAACCAAATAGCGTACTGTTGGAGACACCGCGTACTCGTAGAGCGCAGTCTGCCCACTCTTAAAACGAACATCTCTTTTTCCAGAGATTAACAATAGGTTTCCTTCGATTTCCATGTTGTTATGTTGGGTCTTTAGAAATAACTATTCTGTTTTGCGCTCTGGGCAAATTTGTTTGATTTACAGCTCAAAGAAGATTAAGTGCGTACTCTTGGGCGCCCTTGCCCTATGTGTTAAATAGGTAATCATATAATTTATTTAGATTTGTTTTGCTCCTCATAGATTTATCATACTTTCGAAAAGCGGACGTCTTTTAATGTAAACATTCAACATACATACATATTTGCTCGTATTCCTGTTCTCTGGAGTGTACATGTAGTTGTATTTAATTAGTAGTAGTCTTATATGATAGATCTCTACCACTAATAGGTCAATAAAACAAGGCTGGTTTGAACGATAGTTATATTTTCAGAACGTTTACAAACGTTTTCGGAATACCTTCTTCAGTGAAAATATAACTAGATAAATATATAAACAAACATTTGTTTTTTATTTGGGAACTATCAACAAAATGACTAATGACTAGGATTTCTTGATATAGAGGATGTGTAACAAACTTTTATATATATATAAATTATAAAAACTAAATTAATGTGTAAACATACATGCAAATTAAGTAAAACCTTATATCAAAAATCTTTGTCGAAACCTTAACAATTCTGTTCAAGGACTAGGGAAAACCAAATTTAAAAACCTAGCCAAAGGTTTCCTTCTTAAGAAATGCAAATGTCATTTTAACAAATTGCTATATACATTACTTAAATTTTGAATAGCGGTTCTGAAATTAATAGTTTTAGTGTCTTTTTGTATATTTATCATTTCATATATTAGTCTTTTTTATAATTATTCTCTGTTTTTAATATAATTGTGTTTTCAAAATCAAAGTAATGCCCAAGATCTTTGTAATGCTTTGTTACAGCGGTCATTGCACCAAAATCATTATTTAAAGAATACTTATGGCTATACAACCTTTTCTTTAAATATTGTTTCGTCTGACCGATGTAACAACCATCACAGTCTTTACAGTTTATTTTATAAACTACATTACTTTGATTTTGTTTAATTATTTTAGATTTAGTATTAGTAAAAGAGATCTGTTACTATAATTTGGAATGAAAGTAATGTTTATGTTGTTTTTATTAAACTCTTTTTTATTTTTCGCTTAAACCTTTTTTATAAGGAATAGCGTTATAAGATTTATTGTTATTATTTTTAATTCCTCTATTGTATAATTTGTTAATTCTATTTTTTATTATTTTTCATAAAAACTATTTGGATAATTATTTTTATCTAAGATTTCTTTAACTTTGTTTAAATTCTTTTCCCTAAATTCAGGATTAGCTAATCTAACCGCTTGATCAACTAAACCGGTAACTACATTAATTTTATGTAATTTTGATGTTTCTGAAAAATAATTTAAATGTCTTCCTGTATTGGTAGACTTTATATGCAAATTTGTTTTTACAATGCCGTTATTATGCATGACTGTCACGTTCAGGAAACTCAATGAGTTATTAGATTCCCTCTCATATGTAAATTTTAATCTATTATGATAACTATTAAATGAATCTAATATCTCATAAATACTATCCTTTCTTACGGAATTAGTAGTAGTAGTAGTTGTCGCTAGCGCTCATTATAGAATTAAAACAAAATACCCGTGCAATTCACATTTACTTCTAAATTATATAGACAATCTAACAACGAGATCAAGAAAATTGTCCACGTTTTTGAATTTCGCAGTTGCAGAAGTCGCCCCTTTTATAATTACCAACAGTATCGACATTCTGTTAGTACATCAAATGACCGTAGTATGTCGCCACCAGACGGGTATCGCAATTAGCTATATCAATGAGTAGTGTGGTTGCACGTGAATGTGAAATGTAAACAAACGCTTGTACCCACTTTATTTACTATAGAATACTACGAAAGCGACCTTGAGAATGAGTAGTAAAGATGAACCATAATTTCAAGGCCATTTATTCATTATGCGGACGTGCAAATCACTCATTTTATGTACGTTTTGTATATACTATCAAATACAACTCAACAGCTGGCATAATACTGTTTAATTTGATATTCTGATGACGCATTCTTCTCATATGCTGCCTGGCAACCTTGATGTATTCGTCTTTATTTAAAGATATAGAACTGCTTCTTGGGCACTTCAGAATGGTTAAGAGGATTATAAATGAAGCACACGTATACGAAATTGAAATTTGACTGTTAGATAATTCCATTAAAGTTTATTTATTAAAAGAAAACATTGTTGGAATTAAAATAAAAATCTTTGTATCTACTGTAGAGTGAGCAAAAAATAAAATCTGATAAATGGTGAGATGGAGGCAATAAGTAAGTGGACGAGTGATAGTCATTTTTTACCACTCGTTCAAAATTTATGATTTGATTCACTTGATAAGTATCCAAGCAACATTTTCGCATCAAAATTTTGATCAAATTTAATTAAACGAGTGAGAAAGAAGCGGCCACCATTCTACAGAAACAGATGGTTCCTGCACCAAAAAAAAAACGCGTCAAGTCGTACGGCTTTATCTGTGAAACAGCTCTTCAATAAGAAAGAGATCGCTGTTCTTGACCAGACTTTGCCACGTGTGACTTCTTCCTCTTCCCAGAATTTAAGTTATGCTGAAAGGAACACATTTTCTATCGTTAGAAAAGGTGAAAGCAAAAAACACCGAGGTTTTGAATAATTCTATAAAAGGTGATTTGCAACAATGCTTTGAAGAATGGGAGCATAATATGCGGCTGTGGGTTAACTCAAAATGAACTTATTTTGACGGGAATCACAAATAATATTTTATTTTTGTGTCACATTTCGTATTCTAGAGAATTGTATTGTACATGTACGAATGCAGAAAATAAAATAAAAGATTAGGGAATGCATTGGAGGAATTGAAAAAGCTGATCAAGCGACTTGAAAATTTAAAGGCTCTTGGGTATAGTTAATTCGCCGTAGAAATAATAAATTATATGAAGAGAAATGTAACAGAGATTCTGTGAATGATCTTCAATGAAACACTAGTAAATGAGGATATACCAAAAGATTAGCAAAAAACGATGCTAATATCAGGAGCACGCTGTGCAAGATTGTAATAACTATAGAAAACAAATACTCACTAAAGCTACAGAATGAAATGATTGGAAACGATGTTTAATAACGTATTAAAGTATAAAATATTGAAGAATCTAAAGGAAAGATTGGTATGTAGCCAATGCTGTTTCAAAAAATTTTGAATAAACAATTCATAATATTGGAATAAATTCAACTGAATCGTAATCAGTTTAGCTTTAGATCAGATATACCTAACTGAATATATACCAAAATCTTGGTAGAAGGTATTTTGCTACTGGCTTATAGTTTGATCTACCCAGCGTATTTGATCGAGTTGATATATGTACACCCTCTGTCCCAAAAGTAACCGCAATAGTTCGAAATAAAGCACGCTATGTATGTTATGTCCACAAAAATCATTGTATTTATTCGAAATATTCTCCATGTGCTACAATACATCGATTTGCACGGTCAACGAGTGCTTCAAACGACTTTTTCATGTCGATCTCTGGGATGGCCTTTAGGATGCCGGTCGTCGATCTTTGAATGGCGTCTACGGATGCATAACGAACTCCTTTCTGCTTCAAATGAAGACGAGGGAACAGGAAATAATCGCATGGGGACAGATCAGGCGAATACGGTGGGTGCTGTATCGAATATATTTCATTTTTCGCCAAAAATCGGTGACAATCGTTGCTCGATGACACGGTGCGTTATCGTGCAGTAATCTCCAGCTGCCTGGCTCGCGATATTCGGGCCGAACACGACGAATGCGACCCAGCAAACGCCTCATAACATCGAGGTAATATGCACCATTAACCGTTGAGCCGTATGGAACGAACTCCTTATGGATAATTCCCTTCGAATCGTAGAATGAAATCAGCATTGACTTGATTTTCGACTTCTCCATTCGTGATTTTTTCGGATTTCCTTCTTCTGGTGACCTCCACTCTGCGCTTTGACGTTTGCTTTCTGGTTCGTATTGAAAGCACCACGTCTCGTCACCAGTCACAATCGTTTTCAAGAAGTTTTCATCTGCACGGGCTCGTGCAATAATGTCTTTGGAGTGTTCGATTCGAAGCGTTTTTTGGTCGTCGGTCAATTTGTGCGGAACAAACTTCGAATTGACTTTCTTCAAACCAAGGGTTTCAGTCAAAATGCGCTGAATAGTTGTTTTAGGGATGCCAAGCTCCATTTCCATAAATCTCACTGACGATTTCTTCGAAATTTTCACAAATTCGCGCACTTTTTCCACATTTGCCTCGGCCAAAGTTGTCGAAGGACGACCGGCTCTTTCGTCATCGTTAACATCTTCTCTGCCTTTACGAAATCGTCGATGCCACTCGAACACTTGCCTCTTCGACAAACAATCGTCGCCATAAACAATTTGCAGCATTTCATACGTCTCGGTTGCAGTTTTTCCAAGTTTAAAACAAAACTTAATATTGACTCGTTGTTCGTGACTCATTTTCTAACCGTTTACGAAAAACACTCTCACAGGATGCGTGATGTATCAGCTGACTATGCACCAAATGTCATGAAAATTTGTCAGGTTGGTAAGGAAGAGTCCCACTACAATAATCAATCAACTATCAAGAGATGACGCCACTGGTTTCTGATTTATAGACGCATTGCGGTTACTTTTGGGACAGAGGGTGTATGTATTATAATCTTTTGAGTAAAATCGAATCGGTGAAACATTAAGGATATTCAAAGTCCTATTTGTCAAATAGTTTTCAAATTCAGGTATTAGGACTTACCTTCTTTTCGATAGTGTACCAGTAAAATGTGGCATTCCTCAGGGTTCAATTGTGGGTCCTACTTATTTACCATTTGTAGACATATTTGGGAAATATTAATTATGCATGAATAATCATATCAATAAATAAGAATAATTTCTGTTGATCAGGTGAGCATTGTTACGTTGATTAGATTTAAATTTAAAAAATTCGAATCGTGAAATTTTGATACAAAACATTTGTATGAATTTGATATTTACTAAATGCCTATATTAACGAATACACAAGGTATCAACGTCGACATAACTTTAATAAGATTTATTTCATATATTCTGTTTTGTAATTAGGCCAGAAGAGCAAGAAAAACATGTAGAGAAAATGCAGATAAATTGTTATATGTAATTTTCCCTATGCATCTATACATTTTCTGGTAATTGTCAAACAAAAATCGTTCTGATCTACTGCCACAATCTAAACGGGCTAGAAATATGCCATAAATGTACCATATTGGCGGGCTAGTAAATAATGTCATCTGCGCACAAGACATTTTCCCTATATTAATTAAAATCGTTTAGAAAGAGGCTTACTCGCCTAAAGACGTATTTAGTGCAAACGTAAGACATCTTATTTTCCTAAACATTTATAGCCTCTAAACCTGTTAGACCACATTGTAATAGGCGAGTGCAACTTATTGTTAGGACAATTTTTCTGTTAGTTGGAAAACACGTTAAAGTCAGATTACATTCCGCGCATCGTCTATTCGTAAATATCGTACATCTCATTTTCTCACTATTTGCGTACATATGTAGGTTTTAGGAAACTATGCAAACATTTGGCATGGTGTATCTATAGAACAGAGTAAATATTTGCAGGCAAGTTTGCAAAAACCTGTACATGCACGATGGTCTTTATGAACATGTGAACATAAAATTTGTTATTAGCTGATACGCAATTGTTGCTGTGGAGAATGTTCTAGTTAGTTATGATGACATAAACACTAGAGGTCAACTCAAGGTGCTTAGAAAACAATATACAATGGTGTCCATTGTGTCTTAGACATCGCAGAGAAACAATATCTATAAAATGCCGCTGCTAATGGTCACTTACCTCCGTTGTAAAATCTTTCAGTATGTGCAAGCAATTATATTATTACTAACTAAGTACATATATTAACTTCAAAATGGGCAAAACTAAATGGAAGGTAAATACAAACTATAGTAGTAAGGACTTTAGTCAAATAAAGAAATGAAAAGGAAACAACTGGAATGTGAAAGAGGTAGTAGAAAAAATAATGCGGTGAACAAATAGTTACTATAATGTGCTTGCAAGACAAGAAATTAAGGTAAACCTACTTTCCCTACAAATTATTTAGTAGGAGATATACACCTGTTGCATGGAAGTAGTTTTGACAGTGGCCGATACAAATAATTGATTTGGTACAGCGAATTGAATATACCTACAGACCGAAACTATAACCACAACAAAAACTATAAGAAACTATTTTCAGGAGCTACAGCAAATGAAGACCAAAACAGATGAAGACGCTCTATTTCTTATTTTTGGAGATATACCTGTGGGCGGTTCCGTCTATGAAGTAGTACTTTCCGTACAAGAGCAGTGACTTACCATGGAAACATGTAGTGTGTTATGAAAAATAGTTTGAAACAGTTTTTACACCGTCTAGTCTGACTTTCAGTATATGTGTTACATTTTAAATCTACTAATTACGTATCTTTCAATACAATTTTTGTTTCCACAATGATAAGGTAACCACGTACAAACAATTCAATATTTATAGGCGGAGAATTGTCAAAACTTGATTAGATCTTTGGTTGTCCATTCTTAGAAACGAGCTCTACGAATCTACCAATGGCGTAGGATCAAATTTTGAAATTATAAATAAATAATTATTGGTACTACAATCTGTTTCATTTAAGCTTATAGTAGTGTTGCAAAACCGATGCACCATGTGAATGGTAGACTACTTTTGTATACCTGGTTGCAGCTTTACTGAATATTTTAATTTGAATAATATTTCATCTAATATATGTATATTATTAATAGTATTAAAATTCAATTACAGTAAAGTCGTGATAAAGTGAACACAAAAAATAGCAACTGTTCAAATTACCACATACAGCTAACGCTCAATCTCGTAAATACCCGATATTGGCAACATTGCGCTAATGTGAACACAAAATTCCTAATATAGGATTATACGGAACGCTCGATAACGTAAAAGTATTGTAAGTTCGATAGCTCGATAACGTAAACAGCGCGCAATTTCGGATCGTCTACGAATAACTTCGAGCGTTACCTATGAAAAGCCAAGTTTGATCAATCCCCGAGTTATCCAATTATGTAGGGGAGTCCCCGATTTATGTAGCATATATCCATATTTGAATTTAATTGTGTACATTTGCGGGATAACTCATTGCTATAGCAACCACAGATGCTTTTAGTTGCGTATACATGTAATTTTGATTTTGCAAAACTAGTCTTAATGTCGTTGGCTGAGGTTCGTTCTTTAATACACGACTAAAAATTATATATACTATTTTGATTTATTGTTATCCCTAGTGTTAGAAAAGGTTGTTCGAATATTTTTTGTATTTTATTTTGGCGTATTAAAGGTTTCTTTTAATCATTTGCTTGTTAATATCACCTTCGCTAATGTAAACATTTTGATGTCGTGAAGCACCGTTGGTCTGAATTAGTTCTCGTCATCGAGCGTCTGCTGCATTTTATACTAATAGACTAATAGACATATATAACGATAATTGATTAAGAAAACATTAATACAGATAAGTGAACGTTTGTTCCTTGGAAGTTTATATTTAAGATTGTGTACAACACTGGATAGTACCTCTGTTCGCACTATGGAGTAGGTACATAATGCAAAAATTTCGTGGTTACATTAGTGCATTGTTCACATTATCACCTGTTCACACTATCGCGACTGTACTGTATATATTCCTAACCTGTATTGCACATTAATGAATAATAAATTAATTAGTCTACTATTATTAAGTAGAATACAATTGACTACAATTTCATTCATATTTTTTAATGTGATTAACACCAGTATCAGAGATGATGTCTATCCTGGAATATTTAAAATTCCAAAAATCGTACCAGTTTTTAAAATGGCGATGGTCGCGAGGAATCTAATTATCGCCCAATATCACTTTACCACCAATATCAGTTTACGAAAGGTTATTAACCTTCCTATACTCACGCATACGGTCTGTGAGACCGATTTATATAGTATAGTATACGTCTTTCATTTTGACGTGAGTATAGGAAGGTTAAAAGATAGAATAGTTCATTATTGAGAGAGTAACTCTCTATTATATAAAAATCGGTTTGGGTTCAAAAAGCACAAGTTTACATCCCTTACTATCATAAAGTTCATGCAAATAACCCTGGATTGTTTCGAAAAGAGACTGTACTCCACATCAGTATTCGTAGGCCTGAATAAAGCCTTGGACTGTGTATGACACCCTATTCTTTAAAAAAATAGGAAGATAGAACTTGCATGCCAATACTATGGGTTTATTGCATCCTATCTTCAAGATCGTAGATAAGCGGTTTACTGCGGTGGTACCTACTCAGAAAGCCTGCACGTAAACCATGGAGTTCCGCATGTTTCTATCGTGGGGCTAATAGTGTTTTTATTATATATATATATCATTATATATAATAATGGGTCAGTACTTTTCGCTGATGATACCATCTTAAATTCCTGTAGAGCCTAACGACATATCATATTTCAGCGACAATATGCTCAAGCATGCGCAGAAGTGGTTTGTTGCGAATAGGTTCACTACTGATGATCGCAAAACACAACCAATGATTCTAAGTCTTACAATTAGAGAAATAAGTGTGAAGTATGATGTGAATAGGTAAAATTTTTAGAAATGTCAATGGATTCTAAACTTAATTCAAATGTTCATGGCAACTCGTTGGCTGGAAACCTCACTCGGGCCATATATTCACTAAAGAACTTGAATAATCATGTGTCACCACATATTTTGAAAATGATTTACTTTGCTAATGTTCATTCCATCATATAATACGGTATTTTAACCTGGGGTCACGCGGCGTGTAGACATCATTTGTTTGCTCTGCAAAGAAGAGCTGTGCGTATTGTATCTGGGCTTCGATACAGAGATGACTGTCGTGATGCCTTTATTGAAAATAAAATGTTGACACTGCCCTCAATATTTATTCTGGATTGTCTCCCCTATGTCAAAGATAACTGAGAAATTTGCTACAAATGGACAGTACCATGAGTGCAAGGCAAAAGGGTGCGCTTTGTCAAGACCAGACTGCTTTAGATTGTCTAAAAGCCAAAAAGCGCCCGATTATTGGGCAGTAGAATCTTATAACGTGCTTCCTGATCACATCAAATTTCTGCTTCGTGTACCTACATACAGTTTAAATTGAAAACTAAACATATACCTACTGCTTCAGAATGCTTCAATATGTGTAGTTTTAGTATTTTACTGCTGTTCTATTGTATAGGTACTTTTATATTTTTTTATAACCTACATATTTATACGACAATGCTGATGCTCTCAGAGTTAAATGGCAATAAAGTTAAAGCTAAAGTTTAAAATTATGTTTTATTGCTTACTTAGTGAATCAATCAGAGGTAGATACCCAATCTAAGTGAGCATTCTATTTTCTAGGTAGGGGAAAAAAATTTTCTAGGGTCTTTGTCCCTCGCTAGCTACACTCATGCCTATTAGTAACTATCATAAAAGCAGTTCGCAGATTCTAGCTAGTAGCATGTGTGCTAGCTATTAGCATACCAGCCACTCGCCACTGGCATTTTTTGTACTAGTACCTGTGTCTTTTCTCGACTTTATTGTCAAAGGTAATAATCTATAGACATGGCCTGACACGTTTTGCTCAGGATTACACGTCAAGTTTGTCGGTATGTTTCAACATCTACAGCAATAAAGGGGTGTCCATTTCCGCTATAGAAGACGCTATACAATTATTTTCTTTTTGTGGAGAAGAGGATGTAAAATCGTTAGAAATTCTTAAACATTTAACAATTCTAACTATTTTGCATCGTTTTGTAGAACTTGTTTAGTGCCAATAGTTGTTATTATAGGATCATTATCGAAACAAGACAGTCACGTAGTCAGATGTAATCATATCATATTCTGTATTTACTATTTGAGAGTATGTATGATGTTACTTCAAACGTAGTGTACAGAAATAACCTCCACGTACTTAACGAAAGTAAACAAATCAATAGTAGACATGCTCGTTTCAGTGGCGCCAACATAAATTCAACGTTGATTTGTTTGAATCTATTTTGTTAAATACTTTCCTATGGTACTAATGGACGTACAAGACTGATATCATCGAAGTTATTGCTAATAATTAATTCTGTGGTTAATTAGAAATTACCAACATTTTGGAAACATCCCCCTATTACAAAACTATTTGTTTAAATAAATCAAAATTAATTAGTTAAAATTGGGTTATTGTCAGCAGCGAAACCCGTGTCTTGAAATTAGGTAATAAATGATTGTGTAGTGGTCATAAAATCTTTTCTATACACATTATCAAGGCTGGGCTGTAGGTATACCTATACCTAATCATAATTAGTAATTAGGGCTAAAACTCTTGCAATTTCTTAATACCTATATCTGCTATTAGAAAATATATTCCTAACAAGGGCTTTACACTACATGTGCAAAATTGAATTTTATTTTTAATGTATAGTACCTACCTCAGTGGATTGTGATTAAATAAGATTCGCGAAATTGTATAATTGAAAATTAATTGCTGTATATTATTGTAAATAATTTCCGACGAAATTTTAGCGTTCAAATTAAAAAAATTATATATATCTGTCTTCTTAATTTCGGAAATTACCGTCACACCTTGTAATAAATAGGTGCCTGTATATTAACCTTCCTATACTCACGTCAAAATGAAAGACGTATACTATACTATATAAATCGGTCTCACAGACCGTATGCGTGAGTATAGGAAGGTTAAAAAAATTATGTTCTTAATAAGAAGGACATATAGGTATCTATTGAAATTCATTTTAATAAAATATAGATTTCGGTAAAAAATGTAGATAAGTATACCAAAAATGACAGCTGTACATATTAGAGATCGGTACATTTCCATGTGCATGCTCTACTAAAAATTACTTCCTCTAAAGCAGTGTTTCTCAAACGGGGTGATATCGCCCCCTTGGTTTTTCTATGTTAAGGGCCGATTACTAATAGTTTATATTTTGGAGAGCGAAAATCAATTTTCTAGGCTATACATTAAAACATTATATTAAAAATAATTAGATATTTTATTCGTTATATCGTAAAATAATTAAATAAATAACATTATACTAGTCGCTAGTCTATTAAATGCAATACGAATTTGGTGAACGGGACAATACTATGTAATGGTTTTATTGAGGGGGACGAGGACTTGTTAAAGGTTAAGAAACACTGCTCTAAAGCATTTTGGAATTGTGAATGTGATATTATTGTTATCAGCAATTTCCTGGAACTGTGGCTAACTTCCCGATTTTCCTGAGAACTACGGTTTCCTATTTGAATTTAATTCAGATTCTGAGATTCAATGTTTTTAAAAGCCGGGCGAAAATATGTGCTTCATTTATTCTCTTTCATTTTCTAAAGGTCTTTTAATTTTTATAGAATTGAATATAGGTCAAATGTTATGCAACCAACCAAACTCCAAGGTCGACACGTACAAAGATGTGTGTACTCCTGTTGATAATGGAAGAATGGCAAGGGATTCAACCGGTGACCTTTTCTTAAATTCCAACACCACCACTACCACTTCCTTCATCTGGAGCTGTCAAACCCGACTAATCTCCATCAACTTTTCCGCTTGTTCCGCACCTGCGTAAGGTCCTAACTGTTTGCTTCCACTACCCCATTTAGCATGTAATTTCCCTCCCGGCAGAGACCACTGTAACCCACCCAACGATTTTTTCTATTCTGACGTGTGGAAACTCCCGCCGCGAGCAACCCCTATTATAATATAAGCGCCCCCATCAAATAGCGGCACGAATTGGTGCCCGATGCAAAGATGGCCACGTCTCCATAATTACTATAGAAACAAATATGGTAGGCGGTGCTGTCGCCACGTGCTCAGCTGTGCATGGGCGGTAGCCCGGTTTTAAAGGCGGAGCTACTGATGGCGGCCATCATGGATTGGTGACGTCATTATGTTTTGACTGCGTACTAGCTCCCTCTAGACGGAATCCCCTCAACTACAAAATTCTCAGTAAATTGATTAAATCATAAGTTTGTCCGACATAGCCTATCTCCTGGTGTTTTTATACGTTTCCGTAAGAAACTTCACGGCGAATAATTCTCAGAATTAGACCAAACGTTCCGTTCTTAGAAACGAACGGCTTTGTTAACTAACCAGTGGCGTGGAGGATGTGTAAATATTTCGGCGATTGCAAAATAAATGGAATAATTTATGTCACTGGCAATTTTACAGATTTCTTCAATGATTGTCTAAATTTTCTTTCGTAAAATTTTTGTATTACCTACAGCAATTTCAATTCAAAGAAATTCATATCATATATATTCTGGGTTTTCCCGGGATTATTTTCATAAATTAAATTCCCAGTGTATTACAAATATTTGAAATAATGGCTAATTGCGCATTCAATTTTGAGTAACCGCATAACGTAGAAGACTCATAGTCGTTTAAAGTTAAGTAACAAATAAAATCGAAGTAGGAGACACCAAATATCTATTTGATATTAGCTTCATATGGTTATACATTTTGACCTTCATTTGACCTTGACTTTACATTCAATGTTACCGTAAATAGCTTTACAGCCATTACGACTGAATTACGGTATTCTGGTTGTAGTAAGTGTGAGCCTTGTGAGTCATCTTCACATCAATACTAATACTGGTTAGTCTATATATAAGTGATATTATACAGTACATTACACATAAACACTAACGTTGATCTATTTATTTATTATCCATTAAAGTTACACAACCAATAACAAAGTTCATTGTGATATGAAGTTTTCTATGTGTAAGTAGTGAAGTACCTACCAATGAAGTCAACGATAGATTTGTAGATTCTTAATGAATCACCTGATTTTAAGTATACGTCAGTCACTACAGTTGCAAGACAATTTTTGTGATGTAAGTCAATTCTTAGCCGCGCGTATGCTTAGAATATTTAGACTTAACCAAATCTTCAAGCCTTTGTATGATTGTGTCTCTTTTGTCAGGTTACCACTGTTACCAAGCTTGTATTTTTACTTAAGATTTGGGCGTAAGGTAAACGCTAATGGTCTCGATGTGCAGTCCCCCTAAAACACTCTTTATTGGTGTGGTTACTGTAATACTCCACGAGTAGCTGGGGAAGGCAGGTGATTCGAATCGGAGCCCTTAGTTATTAGAAAGATGTATATAACCGAATGGGGGCTTCCTTTCCGAAGATATTCTACTGATTATTTAGTAAGGAAGGTCATTTGGAGAAATTTATATGCGAAGCTTTCTCATATTTATTTCAAATTCTTAACATCCCCAACCTTCTTCCTCTTGACTAATATAATTTATTGCTCCTCGTAGTTATATGCAAATGTAAAGATAGGTACTTGTGTGTAAGGTACTTACTTCATCTGAATTTTAATCAACTCGAAGCAATTATAACAAATTATAAATTTCCATTTATGTCCATGCTCAAATTCCCATAATAATTTTTTAATTAAACAGTTGTTAGAGGAAATTAGAAGGTTAATGCGTTATTCATTAGATAAGTGCATTTATTTAATTATGGTGCTAGATATCGACAGAGAGTTTAATTAGAACATTTTACACTTAGTGCAGGTTGGTAAGTTATCTTTACGTATGTACATTGCCTCAATAATTTTCTTGTTGTTAATAAGTAATCTTTTAATATTCTATTCACAGTCAAAAGTCTAGAACATAATGTGGGCATCTGACTTGCTCTAACATGTTAATAACAATGGAGTTTGACATCAACAGAATTTACGCAAAGATTAATTAATAATTGCAAATTGTCCGTGATTATCTCCAAATTTTTATCAAAGAAATTACTGACGCCTTTGGTATTCTATTCAATGCAATTCAGTTACTCTCTGTAACTATTTAATTCATCATCCGGTGATTCACGATGAAATGTCATAATTTGGGGAGATCTTGACAAAGAGCAAATGATTATCCTATTACATACACCATTAAGATCGTGAATGACTTATAGGTACAATTAGGTTTATATTTTTGGTCAACAGTGTAAATTACTTTACTTGCCACCGAAATTCCAACGAAAACTATTCACACCACAACTAAAGTAGCAGTCTATATGAGAGCCGCTAAGACCACTGAAGGAACAAGGGCAGAAGTATATGGATTTCGGACCAAATACTCCGAACTCATGGGAAATTACCCCCGCGTATTCCAAGCATAAGTTCATGCTAGAGTAATATCTGTCAATATTAATCTCAGGAGAAACTACAGGAACCAGACGATACTTACATTCATGGATAGTCAATTAGTCATTAAAATTGAAGGCTGCTTTGGGAAGGATGCGACAAGTTAAATGCTCTCAGCAAGTGCAACAGGATGTCGTTGCGATGAATACTAAGTCACGCCGGAGTAGTAGCTGCTGGTAAATTAGCAAGGTTGGCGTCATCACCAACTTTTTGTTGGCTAGGTGAACATTTTCTTCGTAAGATGTTGAGGAGGGAAGAAGGACAAGCCTCCCAGAGCTGAGAGAGGTCTTAACCTCACTTATGTTCGGAAATTATTACCAAAGGAACTCTAGAACCGTTACCGGCCTCAATAAAAGTGAATTAAGAATCGTAGTAGGTGTCCTGTCTGAGCATTATAGATTGAATGAACATCTAGACAGAATAGATAAATAGAGGTGGCTGAGGCTCTGCAACGCATTCGAAAGGAGTGTATTGTACAACTGAAGGATCTGACATAACCACAAATTAAGGATATGTATCTAACATCACTGAATATAGGCAGCTTGAGAAGGAGCGAATTTTAACCCTTTGCGCTCCGCTGTCCGCTCTCATGGGACATCGTAATTCTAGCATATCACTCGGATGTCCTCTCTCATGGGACATTAAAGTTTATGAGTGATTACGGGGAATTAAGTTATTTCAGCCCAACTTTTTGAGACATGCATGTTTCCCTGAGGTCTTCTCTTGAAATGGCACAAGAAATCATATATATGTATTCTGACAGGAAAACACCAAAGCAAGCGCCAAACAGCTTATTATTGTCAAACGTGCACAAATCAGCCTGCAATGCATATTGGGGAGTGTTTTATGGTTTATCACACTGTACAAAATTATAAAAATAAAATATTGATTTTTTTGAAAATATACATTTCTCGATGTTAACCAATTCATATAAGGCCAATATCATTATAATACGTTACTTGGTTCCAAAAGTATACTAAATAATACGAGGATCTGTAAATCCACGTTTCTGCCATAAAGTAGCGCTGAGTAGCTGATAGCCAGCGTCCAGAATTATTCGGAGTGCAAAGGGTTAACACGGTGCTTGTAGGGGACACAATACATACCCTGAAGGAGGCAAAGTGTTTAGTCACTCCATCTATCAATATGTGGGGTTGTTCTGATGTTTTGAGAACACTAGTGATCTTTTACTTCTAAATGACGATAACTAGTCATCAACTTTTAAGTATATCCTGTTTTTTAAGTTAGAAATAGGTAAAAAATTGTTGTTACTCTTGTGGAAGTTCGGCGTTGAAAATTATAAATGCTTTAAAGAGGTGTAAGTAACATTAAAAATATTTCGTCAGTCGTGTTTCCGATATAAAAGCTTAAATCTTAACCTTCCTATACTCACGTCAAAATGAAAGACGTATACTATACTATATAAATCGGTCTCACAGACCGTATGCGTGAATATAGGAAGGTTAACTGCATGTGTTTAGTATAGCAACTAGTAACTTCTATTTTTTGTTGAAATACGTGATACTTAAACGAATGTTTAAGATAAACTATATGTGCACAATAAATGAAAGCAAGTGTCAGTTGGAAGTTTGTAACTAGTGTTGCACTGAACTTTCATTATTTTTTAAGAATTGCTTGTTTGTCTCTCTTACGTAAAACGCAAATGAATTCCGTTGGACGTTAACAATTTGGTAATCTGGAGGTGTACATCATCGATCCATTGTTATTATAAGATTCGTCATTACGTGGTTTTTCTCTAATGTCCATTATTAACATTGCATGAGCGTGCCAGTACTTTGACAAGTTAACCATAGAGAAGGATAGAAATTTCGACATAAACACCTGGAAACATCACTGTCAGTGGGCGTCATCTATTATTAACTGATCTTGAGCAAAAAGTTGCGTTGGAGGAAAGGCACAATTCTCTAGAATATTCTGTACAAGTAAAAGGAATCATTTCATCAATATTTTTGGACGTAATATATTTTTTTATGAATCGAAAAAGATAAACATGTACATACGTATGTCGTTGATTTCTTTACTTATTCACATCAAAATCCGTTTTGCTATAGCAGTAATTTGGAATTACGTTAATAACAAAACAGTAGGTACCATTGTGGATAGCTAATAAAAGTAAGCAAACATCATTTGGAATTATTTTTTACGATACACTGTGGACAAGTATTATCTCGAATTGTACCTTTCATATATTCTTTCAAAAAGAATTCATTAAGTGGTCGATTATGATTTTAATAGCATAAGACACGTTTTATATGAGGAAGAAAATTATTGTAGTATTAGTTATCCTAAATTCGATGGTTTTGAATAACAAAGAATTAAATTTCAATGGATATCTTTTAATGCGAAAACGCTGTGTACTCAGCGTTGACGAATTCATTACAACCATTGGGAAATACGAAGAATTACATTTATACGATATTGAAATTAAGCGCGTGCACCTTCAATGTTTCATGTCGTCTGGATATTTCCGAAGGCTATGCGCATCGTGGTTTACAAAAAGGACGAGATAAAATATTGTTTCCCTTCGGTGTTCACGAGCAGCTGGAGGTCTGCGTAGTTTTACTATATCCTTGACATTATTCCGAACATGTAGCGTGAATTATTTAGCCGGAATCTCAGCGCTTTGACGAATCGCAACCTTGACGGAAGATAAGGAGAATGAGAGAAAAGCAAAGAAGGGAAATCTACTCAGGTCGATGAACTCATTATTCATTACCTTTTTTATGTTGCTATAGATCTATGTATGTACATACATTTTTTATACTTTGTTAAGAAATATGACATCGTATATATAATACATATACATGCACATACATATGTGGCTGAATGAGGATTCGGTGTCTGTATACACTTCGGGCAACATGAATACGACAACGTATAAAATACACATAAAAACTTTGAGACTGTGAAGTAAAAAGTATGAGGAAGAAAGATAATCGGTAATTAATGAATATGTGTGATCCTATTGTACAATACTGGAACAACTAATTCTATTTAGTAGATCTGGCGTAACAGAATATTGTGTTGATTACATACACTACCGGCTATAAGTGTTTACCCACTTGCATAATTGTTAGATTATTTAAATGAACGATTATCAACATGTAAATATTTGTATGATTAAACTGTAAATACGAGATAGATTATAATCCCTCCGTAATGTTCTGTGTGTACGTAATGAGCTGATTGAGATTAAGATATCGGAAATGATCCGTTTGCGGTCTAGGCATGTTCAAGTAGACAGATTAAATAAAGACCGGTTTCTCGGAAACAATTATTATGACCGTCATAAAATATGATAATAGACGACACACGCATTAAAACATGTTGCAAAATTTAAATTGCACTCAACTTTCGTATTGCAAGCAGTGAATATTATTATATAAAGTTAAAGTAATGTCGGCAAGAACGGAAGTATCGATAGAAATGCGTGTTCAAATAATGGCATACCATACAGTCGGTAAAAGTAATCGAGAAATTGCTAAATTACTGAAATTAAACAACAGAAGCGTGGATTATAATGTTAAAAAACTATCAAACAAGTGGTAGTGTAAAAAGTAACAATATCGCAGACGATCACGAAGTGGTAATCACAAGCAGACGAAAAACACCGTTAGAAATTGCTGTCGAAATTAATATTTTGCACCCAAAACTAATGAGAATCACCACAGTAAGGAGACGTTTACGCCAATCTGGTTCCTTCGGAAGAATTGCTATGCGGAAACCGTTATTACGCAAAGAAAACAAAGTAAAACGGTTAGCATGAGTCAGAGAGCACAAACTGGACGTTGGAAGATTGGAAAAAGTGCCTTAGATCGACGAGTTCAAATTTCTCATCTTTGGTTCAAACAGAAGAACATTTGTCCGTAGATCGAAAGGGGAACGAAAGGGAATCCTGTATTAATAAAACACGCAGAAGGATCAGTCATGATTTCGGGCTGTTCTAGCGATATCTCTGTGGGAGATTTGATCCAAATAGATGATATCCTTAAAAAAGGCTATAGGGAGATTTTGGGCAGGAATTATATTTCATCTGGAACACGAATAGTCGGTGAAAACTTCGTGTTCCACTGTTGTTATGAAATGGTCGCCCCTAAGTCCGATCGAGTTTTTATGGGAGGAATTCGACCGACAGGAGAGATTCTGCTTCATCATTGACTACAGTACTTTGAGTGCAACTGCAGGATGCGTGAAGGAAAATAGAGCCAGTAACACTGGCGAAACTGTTAGGAAGAATGCCGAGATTGTGTGCGGCTGTATTAAATGCGAAAAGTAGGCATATTGACCAATCGCGACTTTGAATCAATCTATACTTGTCAGCAAGATAACAAACGCATTGTTTTGTAAAGCTGTTAAAATTATTTGTATAATTACTGAATAGAGTTTTATTTTGTAATTAGTATTTGACTTGTTTTTGTAATATTTTGAGGGTGGGTAAACACTTATGGTGGGTAGTGTATATTCAATAGTATATTCAATCAATACCTGTCCAACACAACAAGTGCATTTCGATGCAGATACCCTTCCAGTGCCAAGAAAAGGAAAGGGAGAGACAAGGACTGAATCTACCCTTTAAGCAATTAACAAACATTCTCAAGATATTGGTAAGAATTTAGACTGGGGTCAAATGGGAATAAATGTAAATGGCAAGGTGTCAAACTACCTAAGAAAAAATAAGCAAAATGGTAATGATAAACATGAAATATAATAAAACAAAAACAATTGAAAAATAGAAATGAACAAGAAATTAAAAGCAGAATAAAATAATGTAAATTAAAAACCGTAAACTCAACGTTTCGCTAGATGTAATGCCACAGTCATCCAAGACCAAATCAAAGGTTTTGTTACTGACTCTGGCCATTGAAGCCATGTTACAGTACTAATGACGCGGATCATATGTCCCTGCTGAACCCAATCGTTTTCCAAATTGTCACTGGTTACTTACTACTCCGTTATCGTGTTAATCACAATATCTCCACATCTTCTGCTCGGATTATTTGAAGACCTACTAGACTGGCCCTTCTTCAAGAACGTATCAAATATGTATATTATAAAGCAATTAGAACTTTTCGTGCATAGTGTCTATTAGGGTGACCGCAAAAAATCGATGTCGGAATTTTGTTCATCTGGACCCCACAAAACAATTCCTCTTTCCAGACATTGAGATAGTCGAAATTTGAGCTCGATTAAACGACGTTAACCTGTGCCGTTTGTCGCTCAAAGTTTGAAAAATGCAATTTTTGGCCAAAAAGCTGACATATGGAGCCATAACTCCAGAACGGTAAATGATAAAAACACGCTTCATATCTCAAAAGAAAGCTAATGTTGTTCTTTAAAATTTGTATTCTATACCTAATTGTTGTTATTTTAAGTCAAACCGAGTTACTACAGCCTTTAGCTCAAAAAACGTGACCTCGTACCACTACGAGCATACTTCGTATATTTTGTTATATAAGTGATAAAACAAGTAATACTGACAAGTCTAATGACATTTTTTATTTTAAAATATAAAAATCAAGTATATAATACATACAGACACAGAAAAGATACAGACATGAGCTGATAATTTTACATAGTTATCTAATCTATTCTAGAGCTTTTGTTAAATTAGTTTTTGAAACGTCAGGATATAATGCTCGGTATTTGCTTACAACTTGCAGGACATATTGCTTTTGGTCTACAATGTCTAAAGAAGAAGAAAGTTATGTGCGTGCCATTTCTGTTTTCCTAGTTAAAATTTATTGTAAAGCTTGGTTCAATGCTCCAAAAGCTCATCTTGCACCAAAGCAAGATTTAGGTATTTTGGATAGTTTGTTAGACTATAAAGAATGTGACAACGACATTGCAGAAATAGCCCTGACCAAATTTTCCAACCATTTGTGGTATTTGAATGCAAAGTTGGTGGGATTGTCGTTTTCTGATCCCACCATTACAGACGATGAAACGTTGTTAATGGCTAATAAATTGCTCAGTAGCATAGATGAACCATCAGAGCACGTTGTAAATCCAAAAGTTAAGAAAGAAAAATTAAAAGAGGTAGTTGATGGAGGATTGGTAAATTTACTTACCAAAGAAACGTTTACATTCTTTGACCGATTTAATATAAAAACAGATTTCCTAAGACAACATCCAAACACCTGGCCTCAAAATAATGACTTCCAAGAAGGATTGAACATTGTCAATTAAAAGTAGTTAATGATATGGCTGAGCGTGGTGTTAAATTAATAACTGACTTTAACGACATTCTGACAAAAGATGAAGACCAAAAGCCATATGTCCTGCAAGTTGTAAGCAAATGCCGAGCATTATATCCTGATGTTTCAAAAACTACTTTAACAAAAGCTCTAGAATAGATTAGATAACTATGTAAAATTATCAACTCATATAGGTACTACGTCTGTATCTTTTCTGTGTATGTTTTGTATGTATTATATACCTGATTTTTATATTTTAAAATAAAAAATGTCATTAGAATTGTCGGTATTACTCGACGCTCGTAGTGGTACGAGGTCACGTTTTGGAACTAAAGGCTGTTGTAACTTGGTTTGACTTAAAATAACAACAATCATGTATAGAATATAAATTTTGAAGAACAACATTAGCTTTCTTTTGAGATATTAAGCGTGTTTTTATTATTTACCGTTCTGGAGTTATGGCTCCATATGTCAGCTTTTTGGCCAAAAATTTGGATTTTTTCAAACTTTGAGCGACGAGCGGCACGGGTTAACGTCGTTTAATCGAGATCAAATTTCGGCTACCTCAATATCTGGAAAGGGGAATCGTTTTGTGGGGTCCAGATGAACAAAATTCCGACATTTTTCCCCCTCTATGAGATCCGGTCACCCTAGTGTCTATTTATCACTTTCTGGTACACTCTTTGCCAACTACTGGTGCGATTACTTCCTTTCTAACTAAAAATGATTCAGAGTAATCACATCGTTTAGTATCATTAATTTAGTAATAGAAATTGTATATTTGTTATATATAAAAATGGATCGTGGTTTGTTCGGATGCTTAAAAGTTGAAAACGACTGGACCAAATTGGGTGCTTCCTTCTGTGGATTTGTTCGTAATTGCTACGTGAAGGTTCAGGAAAAAAGAAAACTATTAAAACATTTAAAAATGAAGAAAATAATTTTAGAGATTAAGCAAATTGACGACGTTTGGTGGGCTAGGTTATGGCAGTTGTCATGGTGCGTACAAAGACAATTAAGGTTATGCATTTGTGATTGTACGCGCATGAATAATTGTTCTGTCATAATAGAAGCAAAGTCAGCAATGTCCATCACAATCTTATTTACAATGCCGCGAGCGAGAATCTTTTACTACGAAGCCGTAATGCAGTTAGATTGCCGAATATTGCGAATCAATCTACTGCAGATGAAGACGAAATCTCATGAGAGAAGGGCGCCGTGTTAGTACGGCTCGACTTGGTGTTTCACAAACATAAGAACATAGAGAGGCCATACGTAACACGGCTCGGTTGGCAATGAGAAATCGTCGAGCAGACCACAGAGATCAACAACGTCGAGCCGCAAGAAGAAATGCTTTTTAAGTGTAAATTTGAATCGAGGAGCGTTTCAATGCGATTCCATAATTGACTACAGCTCGCACCCTTTCGTTAGAATTGGCCCTATTGAGGTTGTATGCGCGCATTGCGATGCGAAAGTTCGCTGGAGAAACGCCTGGATTGTGCTGTCTCAGTGGAAAGGTTAAATTCGCCATTGTTGCCTCCGCCACCTGAGCCATTGCGTTCATTGCTTCGTGGCGAAGCGCAAAAATCACGACATTTTCCTTTCAAATGCTTAAAGGTACAACGCAAGTTTCCAAATGACTTCATCTGGAGCAAATATTATTGAAGAACGCGGATTCAGTCCGACATTCAAGGTAATGTTTGTTAATAAGAGAGTAACCTTTATTTTTGGTAATCATAAATCAGTAATTATCACTTCCCTTTCGACTATACAGATACAACCACCATAAAATTGGATCATTGCAGCCGGTTGAAAACGCAGAGCATAAAATTGTTACAAATTTACTTCATGGCCAATATGGAGGACCAACGTGATCGGCGTCAAACGATCAACAACGCAATGAAAAGAGAAATTCTTCAAGATTTGTAGCAAATACTTCATAAACATCATGCATTGATTTGGTTGTTCAAAACTGCGTTGGATCGCATGCAAAGTGATGACTATAAAGTCGTGATCAGAGCAAATAAACGTCCCGCTGGAACACACGAACGACAATTTAACGCTCCGATAATAGTTAAAGTCGCAAAATATAGTATATCACAAGGAGCTTCAATGAAGATAATCGACACGAGTGCAATCCATTCAGCAAATAGTTTAACAGAAAGTTGTGCTACAACGATACGCGAATCATTTGGTTTACATTCAATAAAGCAAATGCTTTGCTCCCGCGTGAATTTGCTCCTTTTTGAACTTTTATTCAACTTAATTGATATTATCTATTTAATTAATATAAACAAGTTAATAAAACTCAGGTAGTAACTTAAGACAACATTTATTAATTCTAAGGCGGTACGAAGTTCTCCGGGTCAGCTAGTTTGTTATATTAGAATGTCTGGAATTGACAATTCTTCATTCCTATTTCAAAATATTGCGTGATTGCATATAAAGTGCTAAGCTGTTTCGTTTTGATAACGCCTTTTTGCAACAGTTGTGAATCTTTCGTGTTGCAGACCTCATGTGGTTTATGTAAACACAATCGCGAAATCAAATATTTGATTTGTGTGCGATTAAATAAATTACTGCACAGAAACGCGATTTCGCATGATGTGCTTATTGAACGAACGAGCCTCATACATACTTTCTTTCAGGTGAAATCTGTGGTTCAAGGTAGCATGTTTGTGATTCTTTTTATTGTATTTTGTATTATTTCTGTCACTGCATCGCATGCATTGTTTTACTTTATGTAATTGGACGTTTTATGAACAAGTTCAAATTGATTGGCCTATTTATGTTGTCAACGATATTGTATTGTGCGCCTGAACTTTGGAAGCAGATTATACTATTACATTTTTTTCGGTGCTTTTGAGCCGTGATAGGTCAAATCACTGACGCATTTCACGTGACGTTGGTGTTAACTGTTACAGTAAACAATAACAGCAATTTACAATATGTGCACATAAACAAATACGGCCACGCACATATGTAATTATTACATGTATGGTTAGTACTTGCATGTAAGTGATGACCTTGAACCAGATTATCCATATTTACTTGAACTTGTGGGCGATTTTGCAATGTTACATAACTCAATGTACAAATATTTTTGTCGAAAATCTAACGCTATATTTAGTAATTTATGATTTATTGCTACTCCTCTGTGTGGGACATCTAGGCACGGCAATACATACTCACACATCGTACAGTTACATACAGTTACATATGTATGTACATAAATATGTAACTGTATAGTTTATTATAAATTATAAGCGTATATATGCATACAGTATGGAATAAATTCAGTTAAAGCGAAATAATATTTCGTTGGAAAAATCCTTAAACAGGTCGATTTTATTTGATAAATACACACATTTTTGCATGACAGTCTATTTTCAACCATCAGCTATTTTAAAGTTAGGACGTCCTAATTTTCCATCCACTGATTTCCGGGCTAATTCTGCGCATTTCATCTCCAATGATGTTCTAGTTCAGCTAAATTTTGTGGTCTGGTGACGTAGCCTTTGGACTTGAAATAATCCCATTACAAGTAATCAAGGGGTGTAAGGTCTGGAGATCTCACGGACCACACTATCGGTCCTCTTCTGCCAATCCACCTCCTCGGAAAACAATTGTGTACAACACCTCGAACAGACTGCGTATAGTGCTGGGGTGTGCTGTCTTGCTGAAAGCATACGGTATTACCTGGGAGGTCTGGATAACTGTCATTTTGAAAAATTGCTGCAAGCGCTGGAACAAGGTCATTTTGCTAGAATTGTAAATATCTTGCTCCTGCGAGGGTTCCTTCAAAGAAGAAGGGCCTTACTATTCTGTTATCAAATATTAGAGCCCACACATTTGATATCTGCTGCTATTGGGTATCTTCCCCAACTATCCAATGAGGATTTATCTAACTTTTGACGATTCACTGTGCCATTGAGAGAAAATATTGCCTCATTCAAAAGTATCTATCATAGTTTCACAAAATTGTAGTCGCCGGTCAGAGTCGTCTTCGTAGAACTTATGTATGAATTATAAAATTATAGGGATGATATTTTATCTCTCCGCATAATACGTAACACTCTTGTCTGACTTACTTTATTGTCTAATGCAACCATTCGAGACGTATTATGAGGATTCTCTTGCATACTTATCAAAATGTTCAATTTCAGATTTTCCCTAACTTTTGGACATAAAGATGTTTTTATATCTTTAACATCACCAGTTTCTCGAAATTTTTGACCCAATCTTACTGACTGTAGATTCCTTCCTTGTAGTCCTTCTAAGTTCTTGTCTTATACCTGCATCCAATGACAATTAAAATCTCAATCCTGTGCGTAACAGTTAAATGTGCTACAATACTTAAATTGTAATATGACATCTGTGCCACTAATGTTAAGAAGTCAATGTAAAACAGACACTTTGTAATGATTTGGAGTTACGTGTTCTGTAAAAAAAAACAAACTTCGGAAAACAAACTCGGATAACATTTTTGCTAGCAAGAGAGCTTTTCTTTATTTTACTTATTTTACGTTTTCTAACATTCAATTATAATTTACTCGAAGAATTTCTAATGTAAGATGGTAACATTTTGATACTGTCAGTTCGGCAATGACATGATTTCTCAAAATCAAAAAGATAATTAAGGGTTATTATTTAAGTAGTACGTATAAATATATGACGTCATTACTAAAAACAACTAATGGTTGAAAGTCGCCTGCCATGCAGAAGTGTGTATTTTTATCAATTAAAACCGACCTGTTCAACAATTTCTTCCAACGAAACTTTATTTCGCTTTTACTGGATTTATTCCATACTTTAGGCGCGCACTGTATGTAGTACAATATAAATATTTGGATAGGCATAAGTTTACAAAGTTATTTTTGTTTTCCAATTATTCTCTTGTACAAAGGAGCGCATACATTGTTTTTTTGAAATTTGAATATGTGCACTACCTGAGATAGAAATTACAACACCGAGAATAAGACATTTGGCAGTTCATGATAAAATTTGAGATCTATAACTATTAAAAAATAATAAGTGACTAGAACATGAAAGGATAATATGAAGTACTTTTTATTTTTAAGTTTATCGATATCAGTTTGGTCTATTGTGTGAGTCACGCAAATTCCCTACCCTCCTACCCATAAGATCCCGCACTTATTCTATCGGTGAAAGATCCAGAGATCTTTGTGGCCAAGGCAAAGAAAAGTTGACGTGGTTCTCTTCCAAACAGGTCAACACAGTCCTTGCAGTATGAAAATTGTCTTGTTGAAATAAAAAATTATCCAGCATTTGAAGGGATGGAAGAACATGGGCTATACTATTTCCTGAACCTATCAATGGGCCATCATATGCCCTCGGATAAAAAGTAAAGATCTACTGCCATAAGTAGTAGAGCTTTATATCAACTTCGACAGTGTGATGAATATATCTTTCGGCTGAAGATTGAATGGAGCGCATTTCTCTACGTCTTCGTCTAACTTACATATGGCCATCATGCGTTTCGAAGCAGAATTTTCATTCATCATTAAATCCAACAAAACGCTCCTTATTCCACTGAAACTTCTCGATCATCTCAAGACTAGAAATTGTTGCCAGCGTAAAGCTGCAAGACGCTGCAGTAAATGTGGCTGGTACTAACGCAAACTAATTGGGCGATAGACAATATGAAGACATGGTGGACGGCTCCATCTTGAAACCAGCAATAGACCTGGTTGTCGGAAAATGGATTCTAGTATTCGTTTCTTCTTCTTTGTGCTCCAGTGCATGCATCTTCAGCAACCTGTTTGTTTGCATGAATCGAATTTAAGAAATCATGGTTCATTAATTAAATAATGTGTGCAAAAATACTTAGCAATAAACTCCAACGCCTTCTAGCTAATGCAATTTCCGTCATACTTATGGATATATGAATGTTTGATTCGTTTTACAATTGATGGATTGATTTACATATAATCGGATTGAATGGTGCAAATGAACGCTTCGGATATAACAATAAGTTTTACTCATCGTAAGATGCTGAAATACGGAATGGTTTCTTCCTTTTTAAATCTGAATCCTGTTGATTGTACCTCAAGAATATAGGAGAGCAATCCTTTAGAAACCTTCAGTCTATCTTACCAGTTACCCAGACGATGGTTTAGAAAATGGACAGTGTGTCCTCTGATTGACACATGAATAAGTAAAAAATTCATTAAATATCTAATTTCAAATTCCAGTTTGTAGATAGAAACTAATTTGTGGCGTGTTTTATTAAAGAAAGAATCTAGTACGTGGCGAAAATTAAAAAAATCATTTGTAAGTTTGTACATTTTCTATAGCAGATACGACAAAATAATATTAAGACAAATTGTTCACAAAGGAAATAATACAAAAATTCACCTTTGCCCCTATTAATATTTAATTTCAAAAGTTTGATTGACGTACCTTTCATGTTGAAGATATTGAACATTTTTGTAAGAACGGCTATTGAGAATGATAAATTATACAAATGTGCAAAATGTCAAGTGTTCTTATTCAGTTTTCCTTCACAACAAACTTTTCTTAATAATATTTTGTATCTACTTTAGAAAATGCACTTTACTACAGCTAATAATTTCTCTTTTTTTTTTGATTTGTAAGGCAGACTTGATTTTTTATATTATAAAATATGACAGATATTAGCTTCTATCCAAGCCAGGCTGAACCTCCGAAGATAACATTTTAACTTAAAAATTCAAAGAATTTTTAACCGCGTCCATACTGTATACGTAATACCCATTTAATTTTGATGCTGCAATGTATACTACTTTAGGGAATTTTCCCTAAAAGAATAATACTTGGATGGGGCTAGAAAGACACAGTGAAGGAAACTTTTTTATGATTTTGCTCTTCTTTATTTCTACTCTAATCGTTGTGACCCCTATTTATTCCCAAGTTTTTGCTGTTTCATAAGTACTGATAATCGGTAAAGATATCAGCTACTTTATAAGATATTATAATTCTACATGTTTGATTAAGAACATTATCCTCATCTTCCGTTTCTAGCTATCTTTGTTAGACCTGGAAGTGCTTCCTCTTTTACTTAATGCATACTTGATTGACAAAATTACTGTATTTAAATGGGTTTAAGCCATCAGAGGAATCTGTATTCCTCACTGCTCAAAACAGTTAGTGGATACTTTTAAAAGCCGCTGGTAAAATATTCTTTGATTGGTTCCATGTCTGTAAGATGCGCTGTGTTTTTAGCAACTCTTAGTAAGCACACGTTTTCAAATTGGAATTTTTGTGTGTAGTTTATACTAAAATTATGCACCTTTCCTATTGAGACGTAAATAACAGCATGATTAGCAATTCCGCAAAGAAGTTACCCGATGCTAATTTTAAGTTACATGATGCTAATTTTAAGTATGGCGTTTATGTTACTACCTTAGCGAAATATGATAATATAAAACCGTATAATATCCGTTAACTGTTTCGAGCATTCTAAGTGAAGAATACTGCGTAAAACTGCAGTGCTTCATAGAAGAATCTGGAATGAAGGCCGTTGGCTTCACATCATCGAAATAGGTGCCTATCATAGTTGTAGGTATAAAAGATGTCTATGGTAATGAAGTTTTCATCTCTTTATAAAGCAAAATACAAATCATAGTTTGCCTTGAATTTAGAAATACATTGACGCGTATGTTTACTTGACTTGGAGTTTTGGTGGAGGAGCCGGAACTTTACGATTGTTATTCGTAAGCTGTGATTGGAATTTTTCAATCATGATTTGACAGTGAATAATAATATTTTCTTCGTTTTTCATTTTTTACATTACAATTGTAGGAAGCCACTGCGTTGATTCTACAGAATAGATTAAACGAACGGTCGAGAGCATATTTTTGCATAATTTTTCTCCATTCATCGCTCACGTCACGTCCTTTCGCTATAAAAATCACATTTGCATCTGTTTTTATTCTCAAACACATTCACGTAGAGGTAATTCCCAGCTCTAAATTTGGTATTCCCTACGCAACATTCTACGTATTCTAAATATATACACACACGCAAATATTATTGTCTTATACACGTATACTGTTCTACACGATATATGTTACAATTTAGTACGTTTTTTACGTCCATAAACCCGTCTGTTAATAATACCTTTCGCCGCTCATTTAATTCTAAATCTGAAAACAAAACGGGCAATTGCAATTTTATAACTACCAACGTTCACTGCCTGACCCCGATAAATAACATCTATTTGGATGGCGCGTTGTATTCTACAGTTAAACGGGTAGCACGTCTGCTTTTTTACGTTTTATTTGTTGTGTTTCTTTCTCTCCTTAGTTATATGCTGTACGTAGCGTACCTTTTATCATGCCGGATTTGGACAATTGAATTCGGTTTTTGAAATTCATTGCGCTTGGAATCGGATTCTACCGTGTTTAGCTTGCGGACAATGATTTTGTGTTTTTTGCCTGCTCTTTTCAGTGTTTTATTTGCGATGACGGTATTTTAATGATTTGTTTTTGTACGTGCAGGATTATGTCTCTTTTTACTTGTATGTGGGTACCGTGCCGGTTAATCAACTTTTTAATTGAATGGCGTGCGTTTATTTTTGGCCTTGCTTTCGTGAAACTCGATTACGTATGTGCTTGAATACTTTTTCTCTAATATTTATTGAGTATTCTCCATTCACTTGACAGTAAATTTATATCTTATGTTATACACAATGGCGTGCCCTAGCACTTAATAAATTATATAATAAATTTATATACCTTTTTATTAATAAAATCTATGCGTTACTCATCGTTTGAAAAGTCCTAGTACTTTTTATCGATTACTTCTTTCTGATTGGACTTTTACTTACTTCAAAATATCAAATAGTTTATAATGGTTTAAGATAAGGTGAACTTTACTTGAAATTCAATAAATTAGGACTATCGATTGAATCCGTTTTCATACGCTGGCCTTTGGAGAATATCTCGATTACAGTAAACCCTCGATTATCCAACTCTCCATTTTCCGATCACCGAATTAATCGAGCGAATCCTTTGTCACATCGCAAAGAAAAGTCACCCATAGAAATCCACAGTAACTGCGTAATAGATTGGCCTATTGTATTTCTAAGCTAACCGGGCGGATGTATATTGAATTTCTATACGATATTTCATTGAGGTGAATCGAAGAAGCAAGACTAGAAGTTTAAAAGCATACAAAGGTTGGATACAGGAAAGGTGATGGCAGTAACAGCAAACGAGTATGGAATAGGCAAGATTGCAGTGGGGGACTGGAAAAGAAACTTGATTGAATTGAACAGCGGTGCCAGTGCAAGTGTCGACTATTTTTAAAAGAAACTCAATGATGCGAGGTGGTATATGAAAAAATTAACCGAGTATTGTTTACGTGGTTTACGCTAGTAAGAGCAAAAGATGTCTTCGTTCCTTGACCAATTATACAGCAAAATGCCACAATGATAAGCAAAGAATTTTCTGAACTTGATTATTTTATGGTTAGGGACGGTTAGCTTACCCGTTGATAGAAAGGGTATGAGATGCGCCAGTTAACTTTATGTGCGGAAAAACTTTTTGCAGATACACATTCTGCTGAAAATTTTAAACAAACTTTGAAAGTGCTGATCGAAAGTCAGGGACTAAGTTTATAATTGCGACGAAACTGGCCTAAATGTTAAAATGCTTTCTTGAACGTCACTAACATCGAGAGAGAAAAAGGCAGTCCCAGGTTATAAAATTGCCACTTATGATGATCGGCCCGTTCAAGCATAGAAATGCCCTTCCAGTTTATTACACAAACCAAAAACCAAAAGAATGCTTGGATAGATACAAAAATGTTTACTCCTTGGTTTAAAGAGCGGTTTGTCCTATTAGTGACCTAATTTTTAGACAAAAACGAATTCCTCAAAAGGGACCTTTTGCATCTGGATAATGATGTGTATTTATGGATCATCCTCGTGTAGATGACATTATTATAAAGGGTTTGCTACCCAACATCACCAGCATTCTACAGCCTATGATCAAAGTGTCCTTGAGAACTTGAAAAGGAATGTTTCTTGAATATGTTTTATTTTTTGATTTCGGATGATGACATAGGACGATTTGCCTTTAAACGAGCTGGCTCCAAAAATTTGATTTAATTAAAAAATTCAAAGGATGTGAAGATGTTACAGAAGAAGATGTTGACCAGTGAATTGCTTCTAATGATCATGCTTTCTATAGAGGAAATAACCTTCCTCTGAACAAACTAAAGGGGTAGATCAGCTTGAAAACGAAAAAGAGATAAAAGTTGTTATTGAACGCATCTCTAATCAAGAAGGTTTTGCTGCTTTAGAAAAGCCTCACAGTACCTGGTGTCCATGCCACCAGAGGTTTTGCTTTTAAAAAGATTGGGAGATATCGCAGCAACAAAGAGAAACAATCAGAAAAGGCAATTTCTAATTAACAATTTTAAATTAAAATAAAGAAGAAAGTTACTATAATTTACAAATAAAATGTTACATGTTACATAAACGTCTACATTTATCACTTCGTAAAAGATACAAAAATAAAACTAAACTCGGATTATCGGACACGTCCATTATCCAAGCGAGGGTAACGCCCAGGTTAACTCGGATAATCGAGAGTCTATTGCATTTGTAATTATTACTTGTGTGTTAATTATGTTTGGAATTCATTTAGCCTAAATTTTTCGTGCTCTAAAGTTACTTAATTCTTTTCTAGGTACTTGTGGAGTATGATGACGTTGAGTGGCAACGACGAGAATGGATTAACGTATACAAAGAAGGTCTCTTCAGTATGTTTATGGTCGAACAAGGATTATCTTGGTCTGATAGGAGAGATCCATACACCTCAAGTTACACCAAAGTTTTATGGCCCGCACTCGTAAGTTTTAATAGTGTTGTAATCATTTAGAACTAAGTTACGTAGTATATGTTCTTTCAATGGGTTCGAGTCCTAATCGGAAACGATTGCTACAACCCTCACAAAATCCCATCTGAGGGAATGAGGGAAAAAGAGTTTAAACTGCACTGATGTTTCAGTCTAAAACTATATATTTGTTGATAATGCCAATTCAAGTTCATAAAAATTGGTTTAACGTACATTAATACATAAAACATCATTCTTCAAAGGAAGTTAAAATATGAAAGTAGTTTCCTATGCATCGTTCCAAAATACGTTAACATACTTATGTATTAGATAGCTTATTTGCTTTGCCAGTACCTCATTCCAATAATACTGAGTTTTTGTAAGGACAGAAGTTGATTTGAATTTAAATATCTCTTTGTTGGAAAATTTAAAATGGAAAGTTACATCGTTGCGTTTTTAAAAAGTAATTGTACGCTGATGTGTTCAACTGCTTTTTATTTTGTTATTTTATATGAATTTTACGCGTATTAAACCACTATTTTATGTAATGACCTTTTTATTTTAAAAAATAATACATCATGTGTTACGTTATGGTTACGTTAGTACTGCTTGCTTGCGCGCACCGCTAACACGCAGGCAGGTGGAAGGGTTGTGAAGTATGCGACAAAGCAAGCGTTCGTTCAACCCAGTACCAACATATAAAAATATAACTGTCCGAACAGTAAGCGAGTTGCAACTTCGCAGCTAAGCGTAGCGGAATCACGTGGCGTCAAAAATGAATCGACATATTGGCATACAGTAAATAATGTACAAAGCAAAAATTTCAAGTGAAAGCTGAACTGGTTTTCAAGATAAGAATAAGGGCCGATGGAAGCAAGATTTGTCGATGTGTGCTTGAGTGTCCACTCTAACAAAGGGACGTATTTTCCTTGTGCAGAGTCGATTTATTATATAAGAAGATACTTTTATATCAAAATTATTTATAATTTTGTATTGTCCTATCCCAATACTTTCAAAAATGATGAGTCTGATTTGGGTGTGACTACTGCGAAAATCTGTTTGAAATGTTTCTGATGTATATACTTATAGCTACTAAGAAACTGTAGCAACATAAGACATTGCATTGCCCTGAATTAGAAACAATTCTAGACGAGACATCTACGAAGAGACGAACAGACTACTTTTTTAGTATTCATACTGATCCGTACTGTTCATGTTCATCTTGAACTCGCTTGGTCCATGGAACATTTCTTGGCTTTGTTATTAGCCAAGTTGACTCCAATCTTAGGAATAGAAAACCCAACTCCATTAATATCATACATTTCAGATTCTTCGATTACCACGAGGAATTGCTACAATTGCTCTATAAGAGTGAGGATTGACTTGACATGAAATTAATTTCGGACAGATTGGCTGGAAAGGATTACGATTCTGTATTTTATTTTTTTATTTTAGGTTCCTGAACCTTGATTCAACTTCTTCATTCCTACCGGGTTCAGTAATTTTACTTGAGCTAGTTACGATTTGAATGATGTCGTTCTTAATCACCTTGCATCCAATTACATTATCTATATCGATGCAGGTTATGGTAAGAAAAGAACAGCTACAGAGGAAATGTTTACACCTGGTATTTATAGAAATCCCAAGTGGTGAACAGTGTTCGTATTGCTATATTTATTCTCTCTTCGGGGATTACATTGTTACATCGACAAAATTATCATACCATCCTTTGAAAGCAAATTTTGAGGTTATGTTATCCGCATTCTGTCTAAGAAGACAGTAAATTGGCAGTTCAAAACCGCGTTTTCTAATGGCAATTTAGTTGACTGAATAGCGGTATAGTTGTTTGAAAACCACTTCGAAAACGGAACTACTATTCATCGCAATACATGCACCGGAATTAGTACTAATGGCAAATAGTACATCCGCAAAATCATATTTCTTCACGCCAGCAGATCATTTTGAACTGAAGGAGATAATAATGAGAATTAAATCAAAGCACACCCTGGATCGTGATGGCTTTTGTACGAACTGATAAAATCCATTGCTGCTTATGTTATTGATCCACTGACTAACAAAATAAATAAATGTCTTGAAGAAGAAGTCTTTACTAAAGAACTAAAAGTTGCCAAGGTGGTGCCAATACATAAAATGAGAGACAGTAATGACTCGGGAAACTGCAGACCAATATCAATATTGCTCAAAAATAATTGAGGGAGCAATCACAAGTCGATTAACTAATATCTTGGACGCAACTTCATTATTACTGTTCAACACTGATTTCGTAGAGATAAATCTACTACAACTGGATTCACACGACCAATGAATGCGATAGTAGCTGCAACAGGTAGTGAGGGATATGTGAGGTTGACATGTTGTAATCTCAGTGGCGCTTTGGACACTGTGGATCATAGTGTGTTGATGAATAAATTGCTTTTACTAAAGAATACGCGGGAAAAGTTACGATCTGCTGGTTTCATACTTATGCGATAGATATCAATATGTCGAAATGGATTCACACAGGTCAGCAGTGGTGACCATGAAATGCGGTGTTCCTCAGGGATCCATTCTTGAACCTTTACTTTTGTTGCATACATGAACGATTTAGTAGTAAAATGTATCAGTTGAAGCAGTTTGCTTATACACGGATGCTACATCGCTGGTGACAATAGCCGAATCTATGTAAGCAAGATTTAATAACGTAAACAGCTAAAGTACTTAGTGAAGCACAAACATGATTATTTAATTTCAATAAATTGAAACTTAACCCAAATAAAACATAACATGCTGATGTTTCACTAACTAGAAAGAAGTCCCTACTAACTTCGAATTATTAGGTATCCATGTGGACAGTAAATTAACTTGGAGCCCACACAGACGAATTGGTAGGGAAGCTCTGCAGTGGGCTATTGTGTGAGAAGGGTAAAGTGTCTTTCTTCTACAGAAACGTGCTGTGACAGTTCTCTGTAGTCTGAAGAAAGACCAGTCATGTAAGCAAGCGTTTGTGAAACAACAAATAATTACTTTAACAAATGCATATACATATACTTATATTGGGCAGATATACGAGGTGCATTCAAGTTATAACACCTCCGATTTTTGTTTCTCAGGACTGGAAGCAGTAGAAACAAGCGGTTTGTTTTAAAATACGCGTGCATTCGTTGTAAATGCGCAGCACCGTACGGCACACGGAACTGTTTGTGATACTTAAAATGGCAACGTTTTCATTACAAGAACAGCGTTTAATCATTCGTTTTCTCCACTTGAGCGATGTGTGACACCGATTAAAATTCATCGCCAGTTGAGTGAGACATGTGGTGATGCTGTCATGGATGTGTCTAATGTGAGTTCGTGGGTACGACAGTTCAAAGAAAGCAAAACGTCGTGTGATAACAAACCAAGACAATCTCTGCCTCGCACCAGCCGGTCTGATAACATGGTCAACCGAGTGGAAAAAGTTGTTTTGGTACATATCGCTTCCACAGTCGGTAGTTCTGTGGGATTTGTGCACACAATCTTGCATGGAGACCTGAAAATACAAAATGTGTCCTCTGGGTGGGTGCCACGAATGCAGACGGATACCCGCAAGGCTGCGTGCGAGGCATATTGCCAGGCAATGTTGACGCGTGGAGCCGGCATGACAGCAAGACAACGCACCAGCACATAGGGCGATCGGTACAGTTTCTTCGTGACACCATATTTGAAGTGATTTCCCATGCTCCCTACTTACCTGGCCTGACTCCTAGCAACTTTTGGCTGTTTCCAACGATGACAGACACTTTTTGCGGTCGCACATTCACTAGCCGTGTAGCTATTGCATCAGCGATTCTCCAGTGGTCAAAACAGATTCCTAAAGAAGCGTTCGTAGCGGCCATGGAATCATGGCGTCGACGTGGTGAAAAATGTGTACGGCTACAGGAAGATTACGTCGAGAAGTGACACACGTTTCACAGTTTTCGTGTGATTAGTTTGCGAGAAAAAAAATCGGTGATGTTATAACTTGAATGCATCTCTTATACACGATCGGAATGGTTTTACACACTACCATAAGACTCGCACGTAATAAATTTACAAATATGTACGTAGGCTAAAGACCTGTTCTAGAAAACATGCCTTTTACTCTATGGATGAATTTTTAGCTGTACCCTTATTTGATTTTATTTAAGTATATGCATACATATATGTTGTTTGTTACTAATGTATTACACAAATATTTGAGTCTAATACACTTATATATCTTAATGTAAATTATTAGGTATTTATAGCTTACTTTATTGTATTGGTACTTCTACCTTCTTATACTTTAATTTACTTTGACGTTTTGTTACAGTTGTTACTATACTAAATAAATACTTGGTTTACTTTACTAATTCACAGAAATAATGCGTAGCATTTCGCTTTAAAGTCAGATTTTTATGATATATACTGAAATTAATCAGATAAGCAGTAAAAATCTTATAGAAATGAAGTAACACAAAAAATGTTAGATTTCTAAAACCTCAAACATCTATCGTATCATAAACTAAGATAGATTTAGCAAATCCAAACTTTTATCAAAATATTTGAAACTGATTTCCTGTCATAAATATTGTAAATACAAGTAAGCGAATTTAATGCCAGCCGATAATAAGCTCAGCCCGCAGTTATTTATTGAATCAAATTGCTCATAATACCGAAACGTAAACAATGTATCACGATGGTGGTTTGTTATCGATTATCTTATAATGACAGTCTGATGTATTTATAAGTGACCTTGTGATTAGCAGCTCGCGACTCGTCAAAAATTCGAACAATGGCATAGTTTGCACTGCTCCATTTGCATATTTATGTATAGATACGTAAGTACATAATATTTCGTACATTTATGTATGGAGTTGTATCGTACATACATACTGCACGCATAGGTTGGAAAAGCGTTCACCTTGAAACGACCGCTTAGCTGCGGTTTGAAAATAATACCTGAGCTGCGATCAGCGAGTGCATAAGTTTCAATGACATGACACACATATACTTGCATACTTACACATATCCTTACAGTACGCTCACGTAAATACGTAATATAAATGGTAGTTATTAAATGTGGGACGTGATATATAACAAAGTGTATGTGACTGTTATATGTGTATGTATAGCTACATCTTGCTTCTGCATCGGTGCACGATAAGCAACCAAGCAACTCAACATTGGTATGACATAATCCAAATAGATTTCCATTTTTACATATGGGCGTAAGTGGGGTATTTCTTCGAATGAACGTTGTTTGCCTTGATACAAGTAAATGCTTGGCGCGGAATGTGCTGACTCTGGACAAACTTCTTCCTGTATCTCTTTAAACTTTCGTAGAATTCATGCTATTACTACTGACTGTAGATCTATCGGAAGTATGACCAAGTGGATTCCTATTTTTAGTTTGATAATTATTTACAGCGACAAGTTATTTGGAATAATCCAATGATTTTTCAGTAGTGTGTCGATTATCATTATTACTATTTTCATTTCTAGAATTAATCATTCCATAGAATTGCTTTTGAAAAAAAATAATCCTTTGACCGAAAGACTGGTTTTTAGTCAGCAATTTCATGCCTTTGGCAACCATATTTCTATGTGATTTGTTTCGCACTGTTGCCCAGTCAAGGCCATAATCATTCGATGTAGTAAATCAATGTCGATTTGAGGAATACGTAAGACGAACGCACGTTCTAAAAAATAAATTATTGATGTGAACTTCGTGGTTGAACTGATTTCATTCCTGTGACTCATTCTGTTTCGGTTAAATTAACCGTATTAGAATAAATTGCTAAATGAGTTTCGTCGTGCGATTGGCTTCCTCTGCTATGATTTAAATCCCTCTCTGCTTTGCTGTTTTTCTTTCTGGTTACAAATAATTATTTTTACTAATTATGCTGTGCCTTCCACATATTCCAATGTTATAAAAAATACTCTTCATAAATATGCATTGTATCAAACATTGTATAAAACTGTGTTTGGAAGTCATTAATGTGTCCAGAGACAATATGTTTGAAACGTACGATTTAAAGATATTTTTCAAAGTAATAATAATCATAATAACACTGGTAAGACCTTAACCTTTAAACTACTATCAAGCTAGTCGAAATATAAACCATGTCTCTTCAGGAACTTATAAATATTAAAATTTGTGCTTTATAGAAGTGAGGGTTTTGTTATAAAGAGCGTATCCTAGGTTGTCACGATTGCAAAACATGCCGGATAACTGAATGTCGTCTAGCTTTCTTTATAAGCTACCATCTGAACCAATCGATAGGCTAAATTTAAATTTTGCTGGAAGTCTCACGTGCTACATACAATATATTCAGTTCTATGTATCTTAGATGTTCCCATTTTTCTTCCATCCTTTTTCTAAAAGCGGAAATAGGTATTGACCTTGAATCAGATACTCCAATGAAACTTCACATTAAACAATCATACTTTGAATACTTGCTAGGAAATATTTAAATTCGTTCGGCATTTCACTTGTTTGCTCATACATTCCAGAAATTTTTAAGAAAAGAACGTAGCGAAATTTGACAACGAAAATTTTAAGAGAACATCTGCTTTAAAATTGTTTGGTCAACCGACTTCAGGAATTCACCTTCCCGTCACAGCCAATATTTACATTGTAGGCGTCGATATATTTAAAGATAAAAATGATCATATTGCATGCCAAACATTTTCCTGGCAATCCGCCAGGTCGTACCAATTTGCGAAATTCCTAAAAGCATTGCCAATTGACGTAAGTTGATAAATCGTCGGTCGCCGCAAAAATATGTTTTGCCAGTTACAATAGAAAGAAAAGCGAAGACCTTGAACTTTAATCATTCTCATTTTGCGCGAAGACTTTCCTAAATTGTTTATAGATTATTGACTTATTACTAAATAAATATGTGTTTATCAAATCATAGATTTTATATCAGTCAGGAATTCAATTTTTAGGACTTATTGTTGGTATTAGTATAATCCTTTTAATGTACAGTGAATTCGAGTTCCTTTTTCAGTTTAAAATACCAGTTTCAGTTCATACTGGGGTTTAGTTTTACACTTCCTGATTATTACTTTGTAAAAAAATAGAACGCCGTGTTAGTGTGTATACAAGAGTATACAAATGATTTATACATATATGTACATATGTAGACTAAAATTTTTAGCGAATTTATTTACTTACCAATATGACAAAATGATGAGAATTTACTGTCTCACTTGGTGGGTAAACATGGAGAGTACCTATCTTTACAAATGTTACGTAATTCGATGGTAGAAGTTGTATTCTGTTTTGCACAAGCAAGGTTACTCAGAATTATCGGTTGTAAATGCTTATCATTGAATTGATTCCATGAAATTCCAAGTGTATACAATAAACTATATATGTAAGTTTCATTCATTGATTAATATCAGATTTACAAGCTC
The DNA here is from genome assembly GCA_038088585.1 of Chrysina gloriosa. NCBI lineage: Eukaryota > Metazoa > Arthropoda > Insecta > Coleoptera > Scarabaeidae > Chrysina > Chrysina gloriosa. The sequence continues at coordinate 8,583,288 of CM076093.1, forward strand.
AGTACCAAAACGAAAATCAATGCTATGGGCACAGAATAGACAGAAGCGACAAGGCGTGTCGGCAGCTTTCATGTTCATGTGGTCGATTTGAATGTCCTCGAAATAGCTCAGAAGTTAGCTAACGCCATTTTGAAAATACGAAAGATGCACATGTGTTCGTATTAATTGAAAAATATTATTAATAGTATTTGCTAAAAAGTTAAATTAATGATACACAACAATAACCGTATATTTTAATTTTAATATGCACACACCATCCCAGGATAATAACATTAATGAAGCTAGCCAAATATAACACTTTCGTCGTATTTAAAACATGGTTCCCGGCCATGCGCATACAAAATTGACCACAAGATTTTCTAACTTTGTCGCTTCTGTCTAGTCTGTGCTATGAGTTATTCTCCATTTTGTTGGTTGCTTAGACTGACATTTGATAAACCTCTTCATAATCTTGCTAAATACGCTCAAAGCCTGTTTAGGAAACTAAGTTCGTACTTATTCCTTTTTTCAGACATTGGTGTTAAATAATCGCTCAATTTTATGAAGGTCATAATCTTGATTTCTGTGAATTAGTTTTCCGATTTTATGCATATTAATACGTTTGTTTCTTATATCCGCTATAAGTTGTTCTCTATATTTCACTTCGGTAATATTTATTTTTTGCTTTGATTTTGTATTATATATTATCTATTATTTTACAGAGGTTTATATATTTTTCTGATTTCTGCTGTTGTATTCAAAGGATATTAAAATTTATTTATCTTTTTATGTTATTTATATATAAGATTGTGATTTAGAGTAGCCGAAATTCATTTCCCTCTATATTTTGGTAGGGTTGCCTGTAATTTGTTGTTGACTTTTGTGTGATTTTCTGGGTTGTCTTCATAGGCCTCAGGGTGTGCCGTAATTAGACCCCTTATTGTTATTGTTACGTATTTATATGGATTATTTATTACACGTGATCTCAAAAATGTCATTAAAAAATAAAAAGGCAATGAAACTTTATGATAATTCTTTCTGCTGGACTAAATTAGCATCTATGCCATTTTTTATTCCCAGTATCTAATCTAGATATTGTTATATACCCTGTTGTTCTAAAACTATCAAATACAGCGTGGGACAAGCAGACTACAATCATTTGTGTGGTAATTAAAGCCAATTAACTTCCACGAGTCACATTAACTTTACTTATCGCTAGGAGACGTACTTACTAGTATTACGCCTAATGCAGTAAACGATTCAATAACAACATTTATTTTATCTTTGTTGCGTAGACATTTATTGCTTCCATCTCAAAGATCATCGGTCTTTAACAACGAAGGTCATATGTTCGTATTCTCGTCCTGACCTGTATGCGTCTTATATTTTCATTCTTGGTATTTATTATTAATGTGAGGGGCGTCTTTTAAGTTATTACAAAGACTAGGAAAGATTTTTCTTTTCGAACAAACTGTTATTGCTTTTCAAAATGTTCACCTTTACGACGTATGTATATGTTGGTACACTCCTGCGTTCAAACCAGTTCTCGAAACATTTTTTCTACTCTGCAGTTGGTATCTCAAGAACATGCTTTTGAAGGGTTCGACAGCTTCTTGGTGTGCTGGAAATCGTTGTACACGCATTTTTTCTTTGACATTCGGGAACAGAAAGAAATCATTGGGCGATAAATGGGGTGAATACGGGCACTCAGACATTAATTCGATGTTTTTCTCCTCCAAATAATCAATTGTTTGCTGTGTGGGAGCCGCCGTTATCATGAAGCAGAGTGATGTGACGTTTTCGGTTGTTTTTCCTGGTATCGTCAATGGCGTTTGGCAAACAAATTGTTGTACACAATTCAGTATTAACTGTTCTTCGATCCTCTAAGGAAACAAAGGAACAACTATTGTTGGATTCAGTTCATCCTGGAACGCCCAAACAGTGTATTGTTACTTAATTCATGCGAATATATTAATTATCACGAGCCTTTTATTTGAGCTTCGGTCAAATTACGCGGAATCCACTGGAAACAATCTTTTTACAGCTAAATCTTCATACAGAATAAAATACATTGTTGTTCTTTATTCATGTTTGGCACAACATCGATGTTTCTTTGGCATAACAACCAATTTCGGTTGTACTTCACGCAATTCATCAATGACGACGAAATTCTGCAAGCCAATTTTGAATAGTCTTTTTCTGATGGTACCTCATTCCCAGAAGTTGAACGAGGCGATTCTATGCATTGTTGTTCAGTTAGGTCTTTACTAAAGTCGTAAAATACCAACCAACGGAAATGATCACGTGAAATTTCCATTCTTTTACCAAATTGCGTTTTCTAAACGTTCACTGTAAAGAAACAATTCAATTTCTAAGCTACCACTATTTTCACAATATAACAAATGTCAAATTTTATGACTAAGTTTTGATACAAGACTGGATGGCGTGTTATCATGTTGTCAAACAGATTTTGTCTTCATTTACGTGCAAGGTGCGACATAAAATGCGAAGAAATAAGGGCATTAGTCCGGCTTACACTACTTAATGAAAACAAGTCATCCACTCTTTTAGCAAACCTGAGTAATAACGCATGCCAATAACACCACGTTGTGGTCGTTTGTAAAAACATAAGAGGCGTCCCTAGTACATATTTAATGAGTTCTTGTGACACATAACATCCACCATCTAGATACAGTGGCTCTTATAAAAGCTTAGATATCAATTCTACAGAGAAACTGATGGAAACTTAATAACAATTAATTAAAAACTAAAAAAGTTTATTATACCTGTACATCTTTACGTATACCAAATAACAAAAATAGCAGTAAACCAAGTCCTTAAGTCCTTTAAATTAGTTCATGTCTTTGTCCAACCACAAATTTTTTGCAGATTAATACCAGGCATCGCTCTTCTTGGCATATTTCAATTACATAGATTTTTAATAATTTGTTATCCATTTTATAGTTTACAAGTTATTAAAACTTATTTCTTTTTCAATTTTTTGTCGAATTATTTTTTTAAGTTTAATAGCATAAAACAGGGACGGTGTTCCAATACTATGTGTTTAATTGGCATTTATCACATTTTGCTTTTCAAACCTAATGTTTATTCCGTAGCGAAATGTTACTTTGGTGTATTACATAAAGACAAAAGTTGTGCCAATAATCGCGTGGCCATTTTTTTAAAATTTGGCTGTGAAAGTGCCGTATTCTCTCCGCTTGACATTTTAGCACACTCCTAAATATTGCTGAAGTTAATGGCGAGTTACTGGGCCAGGAAAGTTTGTGCAAAGGTTGAAGAAAATTTCTATAAAATTCAGTAAATGCTGAATGCTAAATTTACTGATTTTCAAAATATTTACAATTCGCATCTATGCATTTCTACATGCGCACTAACCAATTTTCGAAGCCCTTTTTTCCAATCTAAAGCTGGCACCTTGAGAACCAGTTGCATAAATCCCTCGACGACTACTTTTGACGAAGTAAAATGCTCACCGCACCGTTTTATTTTATATTGTAGAGATAAAAGAAAATCACTTTGTACTAAATCAGGTGATACAGGAAATGCGACATCAGTTTTAGTCCAATTTCACTGGTTGAGAAGCTACTAATTTGTGATCTTGTATCTGAACTTGAATTAGATGAATGAAGAAGGATGCGACGATCTCGATTGGTTTTTTCTGATTTCACTGATCATGTAATTTTTAATAAGCTTTAATTAACCCTCTAAAGCCTGGATTAATGACTTAAATTTTCGGATTTTTTGCGTAATAATGCACTAAATAAGGACGTACAGAAGCGGGGCGCAGATTTAGGCCACGGCTAGACTTTCAATGGCTAAGAATCAATACTGTTAATTCACCAGCACTATTTCATAGAAAGGGTGGCGTCAGAAGGTATATTAAAACAACAAATAGATGTAATTCCGTTTAAAACATCTAATAACAATAATTGCTTGTTTGTGTAGAATAGCCACAGCTAAAAATTAATTTGGAGTGCTTCAATTACCAAGCCAGAATCAGAACTTGAATTGTCTAAACACCCGCTGTGGCACAGTAACGATGTAGAACGAAAATAGCACCATATATTCCATTCATTTCGAATGATTCACGGGAACCGTAAATGTTTGGATAGAATTTTACTTGTTCCATCATTCAGTAAGCATGTTAATCCTTGATGAATCGCTATTTACACAACCCTCGTCTGTTTTGTTTTGTATAATTCGTCAGCGGCGAATTCAGAGTGAATTGAATGGATTTGTTGTAGATAAGAGTTAAAAGTCTATAGCAATTTTTGTTATATGTACGTCATCTAATATATTTGAAAGGATGCGCTTTTCGTTTATTTCCTAAAGTACATAACTTGCGTATCGTACATATTTATTTCAATACATGTGTACTATAGTTTCTGATATTAGCGTTTCAATTATTTATCCAAAATTTATTAACCGTTGATTATATAAAGAACTTACAGTATAAAAATGCTATCTTACAAAAGAAAAGACTCCTCCGAATATTAATCTGGCGCCTTACACGTAAGTGAGGACAAGTTTTGTGAAACTATGATACACTCCCAGTCACGGAAGTTGAGACAGTTAATGTTTTTTCAATATAAGTATTTAACGTGCACAAAAATAAAAATAAAACATAAAATCAGTTATAATATATATAACAAAATATTGGTTTATTATGACAAAATGATAGCAAATAATAGTATTTATCAAATACAATCATTAAACCTTCTTCTCGTCGAAGAATCCTCCTTTTGCATTCAATACGGCTCGAACAACTCTGGGCATTCTTTCGATAAGTTTTGTAAGTGTGTTGGGTGGTAAACTGTTCCATTGTTCTTGTAAAAGTTCCCAAAGGTGTTTCGAAGTTGGAGCCACTTTTCGTACCTGTCTATCCAGCTCATCCCACAAGAGTTCGATCGGGTTAAGATCGGGACTCTGTGGAGGCCATGACATTATTTGCAAGGTATTTTGTGTTTGTTGTGTATTCAAAGAATCCCTACATACTAACGCCGTATGTTTAGGATCATTATCTTGCATGAAGGTGAAATTCTCCCCTATCAATCGCTGGCCAGAAGGTACAGCATTATGTTCTGGAATATTGCTGTACTGTTCTTTTCTCATAATACCTTCTATCCGAACGAGATCTCCTACTCCTGCGTACGAAAAACAACCGCACGCCATAACTGAGCCACCACCATGTTTTACAGTGGGTGCTAGACATTCGCGAAGCATTTTTTCTGTCTTTGATTTCCGAACATAAACTCTTCTATTTTGTCCAAACACTTCAAACTTGGATTCGTCGGTCCAAAGCACATTTTTCCACTCCTCCACCGTCCAATCTCGATGTCGTTGGGCCCACTGTAATCGTTTTAAACGATTGGTTCGCGTTAGTAGCGGTTTCCGTACAGCAATTCGTCCGAATAGGTTTGCCTCTCGCAAGCGACGTTGAATAGTGCTCACTGACACCGCGTTTTGACGATCGCGATTGAATTCTGCTGCTATTTGTGGTGCTGTGAGTCTTCTATTTCGTTTACTAATTAAAACGATTGGCTGATCATCAACGTTGGTCATAATACGAGAGGGACCTGGTCGATCACGGTCATTCAAACTTTCCGTTATACGGTACAGTTTTATAATATTGGCTACACTAGATTTTGCCAGATGCACTTTTTCGCCAATTTGTCGAACAGAATACCCTTCTTTATCCAGTGTGATGACGGACGATCGCTTTTCAACACTGATCGGTTTTCCACGCGGCATTTTCACTGTTAATACATTCAAAATTCGCCCACTTGCACTTCGCGCGTACACGGAGACGTTTAGAAGTAAACGGAATGGCCCGAGGTACTACTGGTACTAGAAGGATAGGATAATACCTTGATGACCATAAAATCGTTCTTGGAAAGACCCTTGTAAATGTTTATGACACATAAAGCATTGTAATACTACTTGAATATTTCTTTCGGTAATACTATGAAATCATTATATTGCGATTATTAGGGATTATCGTAATTAAGATTAAGTTCTATTGTAAATTCCATTAGTGCAGCATTCCTAATAATGCTGTATGATCCACTAACCAGTAATAATTACTACGCAGTAGAATTCTCAGTATTGTGTAAGATTTTGAATTTTTATTGCACAATATCCTAAATTTAACCAGGTGTCACAACTACCGTGACTGGGAGTGTATATTTGGCCAAGCAAATCCAGTTTTGCACAGATAATTACCTTTTTCGGATGAGGCAATGATTTCTCTGAATGACACAATGAATCGTCAAAATTGCAGGTATTGGAGTCGGATAAATCTTCATTGGATGGTTGAGGTACATACCCAACACCGGCAGAAATGGGGTGGAATACTTGATAACACAACAGTAGGACCTCCTTCTTTGAAGGAACCTACACAGGAGCAAAATATTTACAGTTCTTGCAAAATGACCTTGTTCCACCGCTTCCACCAATTTTTACAAATGACAATGATCGATACTTCTCAGGAAATACTATATAGCTTCAGCAACTTGGCGTACCCCCGCACTATGCGCGGCTTGTTTGAGGTTTTCTAGACAATTGCTTTTCGAGGAGGTTGATTGGTAGGTGAGGAGCGATAGAATGGTCCACGAGATTCCCAGACCTTACACCCCTTGACTACTTTTTTGAGGTTATAACTTCAAGGTCTACGTCGCCATACCACAAAATTTAGATGAACTTGAACATCGCATTAGAGATTAAATACGCATAATTAGCCCGGAAACGATTTCAAACGTACAAGAAAAATTTCTACGTATATATGTAGACTTGCCTATTGTCAGGAAGTCGGTGGATAGCAGTTCGAACACCTTCATTAAAATTGTATTTGCCTAGTAAGGGATTTTTTAAAAGTTTGTGTTATCAATACGTTTTCCAAAATTCAATTGTCTACTGCTTTCTTTTCAGTTGCTATCACTCTTGTCGGAAAATGGAGTTTCCATCAATATTTTCTTTTTGTTTGCTACACGAAGTTTGAGGTCTATCCGAATTGATCTCTAAGAACTACAAGATTCTAGCATTTGCTCTAGTCTTTTTCGGTAGATGATTGGAATGCTAACTTCATGTATGAATTCTCCTTTTTTATCTAAATATCTTGATACAAGGTAACCGTTACACACAAATAACGGTTACCTTCTTAAGAAAACGAACCAACTAAGCACTAACTATATAATTACCAATTGTGCATAATTTTCTTTTGATTCATCGTTATATATCAGACAATAATTTTGAAACAAAAGAATCTCACACATATGCACATTTGCATATACAATTGTTTTAACAGATGAAATTATCTTATGCATGATTGCGCAATTAGTATTATAAACTGACTCAATAGAATATAAAAACCGACTAGACTGACTAACATAAATTATGATTAGCAAATAATGCTTATTGCTTGTGCTGGCACTGCTGTGGAGCCACACATGATGTGACCTTCGTTGTGTACATGCGTTATTTATTGGAATTAATTTCATTGCGCTCATGTTTCCGATATGATACACAGTCTTTTTGTTGTCGCTTTAATGAATGTCGGCGACCTTTCGCTCGCCGTATCTGTTATTTACATACATGTACGCATGTTGCTAAATACATTAGTTACATTACTAGAGATAAACATAATGGGTATGCATTAAATTCTGATTTATTTTATCTGGTATGTCAAAGAAAGTCTACGCATTTCTAATAGCGCAAATTTCTTTCATTAGCAAATAGCGAATGTAAGGTTTTCCTGGACATAGCTTAAGAAATAGAACAAAAATAAAGATTCCCAATTACTTTTCCTGTAATGTGCGTTTCACTCTTAAACTTTCAACAAAGAGTTTAGTGAGCGTTGTTTACTATTAGCGCTTTCACTTAAAATTCACTTTCAAGCTAAGTAGTGTACTTTTATGGTGTAGGTAGATGTGTACGTAGTTTTCTAAGGTGTGGTATTAATTTATGCAAATATGTATATGCGATATTTCCAACAAAATACATACTAACTTATCGTATAGCCCGACCTGGAGCACTATTCAGTAAAAAGAAATTTACCTAAGGCACACCGAAATTTCATGTTTACAAAAATATTAACTTATTTCGGTTTATAACGAGTAACTTGATTTGTCTTGCAAATTCATATAAAAGCTTCTAAAACACAACATTGACATTGAGGAAACTACACAAATGCAAACGTTTACCAATTATATAAGCGAAAAATCTAAAAATGTTTTACTATCAATCTGGATGCTGTGCGTTTCTTGGCAGTCTAAATATGAGTACCTAATGAAATGTCTTTGAAACTTAGCAAATTTCTATATGGCTCAAAATTGTATCCCCTCATTTGGCATGTTCGTCAATAATCTCAAAGATTTTTCGTAGCATTTTACCTGACAATTTGGATTGAAAACCAACATAATCTTTCTGTCGTGGAATGCTAGATGAATGCCTGTAATGTTTCTAGAAAACTATCTGTACTCTTGTAAATTCATGGACCTTATATTATTGTATTGATGTATCACAGGATCATACGAATCCTATTTATTCGTGCAATAGCAAGTCATTTTGGTATTTTTATGTGTTCCAATAATACTTTAACGAAATTAATGCCATACTTATACTGATTTTGCAAAAACATTTGTGTGTAACGTTACTTTTAACAGATAAAGATTAAGCTAATATTTTTCAAGGTTTACGCACATTATAGTTTGTTATTACTAACACTTTGTTTGCGGAATACCAAACACATTAAAACATTTACAAAGAGTGTACGGCAAACAGCTACGTGTTCGCTGTAACGTGTTCCCATTTTTTAAAGCTCGTGTTAACATGAAAGTCAAACACGCTTGACGTAACCCATGTTGGCTTTTGCGTGCTCTCTAACTAATTATTTCCATTAGCCGAGGAATGATAAGTTTCAGGCAAATATGTTTCGGTTGATTTTTCTTTATCCCCGCGTATGCGTCCTAATGGAAGTGGAGTTGACGACGTGGACTTGTGACCCAATTAATCCCTTCACTCACTGAAAGGAAAACCCGAGGAAAGAAAACGGAGAGAAGAGAATGAGCAGGTTTTTGTGAAGATTGCTTTTGTTGATAACGCGCCGTTCCTCTTCGCTTCGGGAGAGAAAGAAAACACAATGGAGCGACTCTTTCCGAGAGGAAAAAAATACAATTTAAACCCCAAGAGCACTATTTAATTTACGGGTGCGTCAGTAAATGTAAATCAAGGGCATTTTCGACAGACTACGGGGAAAGTTGTGAAAAGTGATTCATTTGAGTGAAATAGAAGATAAAGTTTTCACTGATAAAGATTTTTCCGGATTTGTTTTATGTTTCCCCTTTCCTTCCAATTCAGCCACTTGAATGAAATTGCAAGAGAATACGATAAGGGTGATTGCAAGGACTGTGGTGTAATTTACTGACACAAATATCACATCGGTAAACTCCTCACCACACAATTGTTTATAATAACTTTTTATAATAACGGTTTATACGGTTGTTGAAGATGCTTGCCTCGAGCTAGCGAAACACGTGTCACCGATTTTATTATAAACAATTGTGTGGTGAGGAGTTTACCGATGTGATATTTGTGTCAAGAGAATACGACAAACATTCATTTCATTGCGACCTTCAGAGTGATCTAACTACTACACAGGTGCTAATGTAAGTTTAAGCTGTTTTAAGCTGTAAAGAATTAATATTGGGGATAGGTAAGATATGTGCGTCAAAATAAGGGAAAAATTAATAGAATTAATGACAATGGTGCAAAAATATCATCACCTTTATAGAACCTGATTTGCCTCAACTATTGCTCTGAATATCATCAGTTTGGTCAATTACATCTTTTCATTTTCTTTGTGGTTAGAAGTAGCCCGCATATTTGCTCACATGGTCATTAGCTGTTTAAAACTCCTTTCAATTCGCCCAAGCAAATATCAATTAAAATAAGCAATGTTTGAGTTGCGACCATTAACAAGGTTATGTTAACACTACTTAACGTGATTGCAGTACAGTGAGCAGGTAAATGAGGAGAGCTCTGGAAACTTACATGTATCACCTGACCTTGAATTGGGTTCCTATATTTGACTCACTGTACTGAAATCAATTTCATACGCTGCTTTGAATTAAAATTAATAGAAAATGTTTTCTAAACTACATTGCTTTAGTAAAATTTCTTATTTAGACAATGTATGTTTTGTAGTAATCCTAGATCACATCAGTAAATTCCTCAACACACGATTGTTGATAAATTTCACAGCACATTATATTGTTGGACAACTACCATTAACAAATTCTCATGGATCTAATACAGAATGAGCAACTGGTGTGTTTCCCGTATGACTTGAATTTTCTAGTCGGAAAGAATGAGATATAGATAGTAATCTTTACTTGTCTATATGCTACTTCGCAGTTGGACCATAATAGCGAAAGGATGTTACTTAGAACTAAACGGCATTTTTTCGCCGGGGATAAACCATAATGGCAAAAGTGACAAAACAATGAACAAGCAGGGTCGAAAATCTAAGGAAATAAGACGTTCGTGTCTAGAGTTAGTACTACCAACTAACCGCATATTCTATTGTTTACTCCTTGTATTATTATGATTGATGTTTTGTTTGTTAATATCTAGAAGTGCTTCTTTAGTACTTTCAGAAATACGCCTTCATTTTCCGAAAGTTTCTAGTGTACGAGTATTATTAGCGAGTAAATTATAATAAAAATAGAGTTGTAATTTCCAGACAGAAAAATGTTGACTTTATGAGGTCATAAATTTTACGTGTTTATAGCTCGTTTTCCTACTGGTAAAAATCAAGTTTATAGGACGATAAAATTCTGTTTAAGGAGCTATGGTTTTGCCTAAGGTTTTGGGTATAATGAAAATACAACTACACTACAACTTGATAATTGTGTATAGAAATGGATTCCTTGACCATCTCAAGGTTGGTTAATAATAGCTATTTACTATATTACAGCAGCATTGGATAGCGTTTAAAGTTATAAGAATGCGGGAAATAAAAAGGTTTTGCATTAATTAATGGTAATAATATTGGCGAAACTTTGCATACTAGTATTGGTTATTGTTGAAAGCGGCTAATTATGGTTTTTATGGTTATCATACTACGAAGATGTAATTATTTGCAATATTCATACCCTTAATTACAACTAATTCTTAAAATATTATGGAGGGTATATCTATTATCCGTAAGTCATCATGTTGGCTAAACTAGTTGGCGAGTAGTTGGGATTTAACCAGGCTTAAATGGATTTGCAACAAGAATGAAGGTGAAGATATCATTTTCTCCAGTTGGTATGAGTTGGAAGAGAATCAATGTTTACGCGGACAGGGTCGCGTCCCTGAAGTAAATCTGCCTTCCAACCGGATCGTGAAAGAGTATTAACCGCTACCCGCACATATTCTATTGCTTATCCTTAATTCATAGATAAACATTGGAATGGTTTTTCGATCAACAGTATGCAGTTCGAAAACGTTTTGCTCTGTGTTTTCTACACTTCCATGAAGATGGATGACATAAACCCGTATTACACTTACCACGTATTAAGCGGAATCCATCGAATTTTAGGACTGGTGGATGCTGAAGTATCTATAGTACTTGATGTAGGTATAAACCATATTCTTTGACTTCATATCTTAATGGATGTGTGACAATAATTTCAATACAGTTCTGCATGATCCATCTTTGTGAAAGCTTAGGTAATACATTACAAGCGAAAAACATTGTGCATATATTAATAGGCATTGTGAACAAAACTAGCACCTTTGGACTACATCTATTTATATTCAACGTTTTACAAGCTCATTACCTACTTGTAGGTAGGTGGCACTATAATTAATACATTCAATTCGCGATGCCTATCTACAGTTTACCTATTTATGAATAATTCAACGGATAAAACATTTATTAACGCATTATTTCTATTCTCAAAACTGTTATGTCACTTCTAATTTCTTGTGAATTACTCTAATTGAACAACGGTACATTTATATCACTTAGCCCTGAAGCGAGACTCACCGGTATATGAAAAGTGGTCGACGATGATTACCATCTCTACGCAATTATCTTCGATTTTGTTAACAGTAATGTACTTTCATTGTAAATCAAACGATAAGTGCATCATGGCTATCCTACAGTTTACCATACGACCGTTATACATCAACGCCATAATTCGTGTTATTAAATTTATAGTTTCTAATATGCATTCATCCATTCATATCTATTTATGTTGTATGTATATATGACGAATGTTTTACATTATTGACCCACATGATGTCAAAAGAAAATTAATTTTAATTGGAAGTTGTTCCACTTATAGGTTAAAATAAAACTACAAATTTAGCCCAACGGAACATATGTACTTTAGAACGGTACAAACACCTTCGTATGCAGACTATCATTAACGAATCCGAAAAAAAGCAAACAGCTCATAAAAATATACATTAGCGTTGTGTTAGTAAGTATTTGTTAACAAAAATTACTGGTAGCATTTATATCGACATTCAAGTGTTTACTGCTACCAAAGAAAGGTTACTATAAAATAGGTCAGCTGATTTACATTAAAACATGCACACCATAACACCAAGTTCTACAGCAATTTGTAAATACCATGTCATGGACTATAAAACTAGGCAAAGATGTATGGAATTGTAAAATACAAAAATAGTTTGTAATAAGCTGCATTTCAGTAATGTCCTCTACATATCCCCACCAATTAATTGTATGATATATTATTTAGCAGTGGGTTTGATAAAATTATTCTTAATTACTGCACAAGTATTTAGATGCAAGTTCATGATAGAGGATAATCTAAGCTTTTGCATTTCCTGATTTTGTTAATGACTTACCGGGAACGAATGGTTGTCTACCAAATCTGCCTTTGGGGAACACAAACTCCGTGTTCTCTGCTACTTCCGCTGCTCTCCAGAAACCCCAAATTCGACCTGAGAACTAAAATACTTATTTATAAGATATATCCAAGGCCAATCTCATTAAGTGTTCTACTGGCTTACCGTCGCCAAGTGTCGTCTTGCCGTGGCAGAGAATAAGATGATCTGAATGATCGGAGCTGCACCGAGGGTTATCAGAAACTATCAACTTTAAGAAAATCTGCAAGACTATACCGTCCAATTGGCCAGATCGGCGCTGAGGTACGTTAGTAAATCTGGCAACTTGGTAGTCATCTATTTGGCATATTTGGGTCCAGACAGACCGCCTCCTCGAATCAAAATAAGGATGGTACAAGAGGTCCTGCAAGAGTAGATGACGTTTCCACCTTCACTGAAGATTCCTCAGACAAAATAAAGACAGCCAAAAATCACATCCACGATTTTTTAGGGTGTCGACCCGCGGATACGGCTTAACAACAACGGATTAACAAGGGTGGATCTTCGAAAATAAAATCAGTAATATCGAAAAAGAAGACGACCATTTGAGTCGAAACACTTCTTGAATGGACGACTTTTGTTAGATTCGAATAATTTTGGAACACCTTCTTTGTTCTTCGTTTCCCACTTATGCGTATAAATTGTCACCTCCAACGATGCTATAAACTCAAATTGAAGCTCCATAATTGAATTGAGTATCTTCTTGCTCCTTAGTACGTGTCATCTTTGGAGTTTGATAAAATTATATAGATTCTATTAGGCACATAAATTTTTGACAGTTAAATATGTATTTGGTTTCAGCCATCATACGCACGAAGTTGATGCTCTTTGGATCAGCACTGGTCAGCTGTCACCGAAATTTATCACCAGCACTACCATAATCAAACTCTAATTTTGAAAATTAGCGATAAAGTGTGATTTTGGATGGTGCTTGATCACCAAAAACCGAGAAATAGTAATCATACTTGCTGAGTCAAACCACTTCTAAAGTTGTAAAGAATCATAGCCATGTAGGACAGGTACGCCATATAACCTATTTAATCTGAAAGAAATGGCTTAGGTGCGCCTATGTCTTTCCGCACATTATAGGAGGTGTACACCACCGCTCACAGGTATTTTCCGACCCATATTTTTTTTGGATCTTACGCATTTATAAACAGATTTATTCTGGAAAATGATTTTAATATTTCTATAATTGATACTCAAAGTCTGTCTATAAAAAAATTGTTGTCATAAAAGTTAAAAGTTACGTTTCCAAATAAGGGTGTATAAGTAGCTAGTGCAAAAATCATGCACTGCTTTCGCGTGGGATTTCCCAAAGTAAATAACCTAATCTCTTATTTTCTTTATTATCAGAAAAACATATTGTGCTTTAGTTAGAAATGCGTCGAACTTTTAGTTTACCTTTAGCTTTTTCGGTGAAAATATTATTTAAAGTTTACGCAACGACGTGACCTTGTTTAAGAATTTTGTTGTGTTAATCGTAAATATGTCGAAAACAAAGTAACTTAATAACAATAGTTGGTAATCATAAAAGTGGCAGAAGTAATCCCCAGATTTCGAGGGAACTGAGAGTACCAAGAAGAACAGTTGATTATGACGTGAAGAAATTTAAGACCAATAAAAATGTTAGAAACAAAACACGTAATGGAAAACCGAAACACCGAACAGAAGCACGACTTCGGCGGAAGATAGAAAGATCGTGATTTCCAGCAAACGTAATAGACCCCTTACTGCAACAGAAATACCAGCGCAAGTGAACGTGGAAAGGTTTAATCTCCCCAGTGCATTAACCGTCAAACGTAGACTTCAAGAAGCAGACCGTCATAGTTGAGTGGTTGGAAGAAAACGATTGTTACGCGCCGTCAATAAGAAGAAGCTATTGCAATGGGCTAAACAACACAAAAGCTGGATACTTGAGTTTTGTGGAGTGACGAGTCTAAATTCGAAATTTATGGATCGAGGCATTCAGTTTTTGTTCGTAGATCAGCAGGAGAACGGACATTTGATCAATGTTTATTGCCTACCGTGAAACATGGTAGCGGTTCTGTTATTGTATGGTCTGTTTTGGTAGAGACAGAATCGGCAATATTTGCAGAATCCAAGGAATAATGAGGATATCCTTGAAAATGAAATGTTATAATCTGGACTGCGCATTTCAGTACCACAATGACTCAAAGCACTCGTCGCAGCTATGCAGACAATACTTGGACAAATAATCAGCTGAGGAAATGCTTAAGTTATGGTTTGACCACTACAGTCCCCTGATCTCAGTTCTATTGAACTGTTGTGGGATGAACTCAACAGAAACGACAGAAAAGTTTGCCCTACTTCTACTGAACACTTGTAGAATATTTTGCAGAGAGAATGGGACAAAATTTTACCAGAATGGACACATGATGAGTCAAAAATGTAATAATAATAATGTTATTTGTAATCTTTTTAGTATTTTTTATTTACTTTTAAAGGCATCAAAAGTTTTTAAATCTATTTTCTAATCTCAAGAACACTCAATTTTGGTAGTGGGCAAATACTTTTGAGCGTATAAGGATTTGAAATGTAGTGTATAAGATGTTTTCTTCCATTATTTGATATCATATATCATATATCATATATAAGTATTTCGTATACTTCGTAGAAGAAGAAATTGAGGTTGCAATAGATTAATTTTCAATTTTGTGGTTATATCTATCATAGTTGAAGTACAACCCACAACTTTGGAGGAAACCTTGTTTTAAGGCTCCCGCGCACTTACCAAGTACGGATGTCCACAAATATGGATGGTATTTTATATGTAAGGGCAGTCATTGTGGCGATATTATGTGAAGAGAAAGAACAGGAGGACGTAGGTACACAAAATATACAGAGACAGGCATACAGAAGATGAATTAGGTTACATTGTCTCCTGATCTAATATATATAATATATATCAGGTGAAGTTCTTCCAATACTTTAGAATGAGCTACGAAAAGTTTAAAGAATATGTAATGCAACTCTTATCAGCTTTCCATTTTGCAACCAGAGTTAGTACAATTTAATTCTTCTGCAACTGCTAATATTTTGCACATGTCATATTTTCTTTTGTTAATTTGTTTATATATATATATATATATATTAAGAAATTCAATTATATCCATTACAATTTATGTTCTACTATACTAAGGTTAATTGCTTTTCTGTTATTCCTGCGTTTCACTTCGTTATTATTTTAATTTTGTTATTTTTACATGTTTTGTGAAAACATACGCGCAAATTCCCCGAACATAACAGGTAATTTATTATGCCCTTGTTTGCTTGGAAGTTCTCGTGTTAGACGTTGATATTACTGGAATTTTAATGGTTTGAGCTAAATTAACATCGTTAGCGAGTGTTTGTTTATCTATTTTACTATTTCTCGGTTAATCTATGTATGTAAGTATATATGTATATTATTTTATCCTAGCATATGATGTAAATTTAAATTTGTGCTTGCTCGTTCTGGAATGATAACTACATTTCAACTAGACCTTAATTATCGAATATCATTTCTATATCGTTGTACATTTCATAGTTCCAATTCTTTATTGTTATATTATGCAAGAATATGTAAGCTAGCAACTTTCATATATATATACACCGATGAACTCATGTCCTTGAAGATCCCAATCTGTTAAATACGATCGACTACAGAGCGCCTGCTGGCAATTATTGTGTTATTCTATGGATGAGATTCCTCGAACGAGTTAACACGTTGTTATGCTAATCGCGTCTATAAATATGATTATGTTCTTTTAGTTCAGTGTGTCAGACAAGGAAAAGCAACTATGAGAAAAACGAAGGCTAAATTTTAAATCGTACGTGTTATACAACAGTACAATCTAGACGCATACGCCCTCATACGCCATACGTACAACAGATTATTAATAAAAAGTATTGATTTATGTACGCCCACTGACTGTGCTCCCATATGAATGATGGCAAAAAACAATAAATAAAGCATTACATGCAAAATGCATCATTTCCATTTACGAAATTACAAACATAAATGTTCTATTGTTTATGTGTGTCGTTTAGCCTTGTTTTACTCTAATACTACTCGTACACACATTCTATACAATGGATACCAATCCCATTACTTTTACAGCAACTATTTTTCCAAATCCCAACGATAATTACCCTATTACAAATCAGTATCGTTTTCCTTTGGATTATCTAACTCCAAATTCAATATTTCCCCTTGTAAGTAATTATTTAAACTTATTTATTTAAGCTTTAATAATTTTTTAATTTAGAATCCATTTTATTCATTAAAACGGAGATCACTCTTCTAGGTTTGGTATAATATCTGACAAGGGGAACGTCAAGGTTGTGAAAGACGGATTTTGATGTGTCTCGAATATGTTATAGAGGCACCTCCCACGAGTATCTTGCTACCAGCTTTTGTTGCCATTCGGCCTAGTTCTCGAGAAAATTGCGAAAGTTTTCCCAACGGACTTTATATACCGTTTATCTTAACAGGTTTGTAAAGAAGTGAGTATAGTGCAGTGGTTAAGTTCCAGGTCTACTATGCTGGCGATCCGTGTTCAAATCCTGCTCGTGAATTTTTTTTCTCAATCTCATTGCATATGATATTAACAAATATATTTAATTTCATGCAAAATTGTTCAAAAATCATATTTTTCGCCATGATAATTTTATTAATAAAATGATATTTTAAATCGCTTAAGAAAATTAAAGGTGGTTTTGGCACAAAATGATGTATATAGCTCTTTGTGCGTAAATTCGGCTATTTCTTCAAAAAGAACATTTAAGCGTTAGAATCAAAATTACGTATTTGACTTTTTTTCTTTAAATGCTTTGGGCATTTTTTACTTTTTGGTCGACAGAAACTGAATCATCAAAAATACCAAAACGACTATTTCTTCGGTGAGACACCATAAATGCCCACAAGAATTCTTTGATGTTGCTTTTGACATGTTTTCAATTATTTTATTATAAAAATAAATGTTGCTTAAAAACATCAAGTCCTGGACCGATGCTTTGTAGGCAAAAGGAGCATTACAATACGCATTAAAATAAATATCCAAATATCCTTCAATCCTCGCCGAGTCAATTTTACTTTAAAATATAAAAATAGTTTAAATTATGATCACTAGTAATAAAACGATTTAATTATAACATTTGATTGTAAAATTTAAAATACACACCATGCTGCACATTTGCTTCCGATTAATTTTATTAATAAAGTTATTATGGCGAAAAATATTTTTGAACAATTTTGCAGGAAATTAAATATATTTGTTAATATCATATGCAAGAAGATTGAGAAAAAGAAACTACAAGAGCAGGATTTGAACACGGATCGCCAGCGTAGTATGCCTGGAACTTAACCACTGCACTATACTCACTTCTTTACAAACTTGTTAAGATAAACGGTATATAAAGTCCGTTAGGAAAACTTTCGCAATTTTCTCGAGAACTAGGCCGAATGGAAACAAAAGCTGGTAGCAAGATACTCGTGGGAGGTGCCTCTATAACATATTTGAAACACATCAAAATCCGTCATTCACAACCTTGACGTTCCCCTTGTGAGTGTTTGTATTGATGATTATGCGACTGCAAACATATGTTCACTGTCTTGTTGTGATCCTACATAGACTTTTTCATTTGCAAAGTGTCTTTAATAATCCAAACTTCTTATAAATATTTCCTTTTATCTGTCGTGGACGTAAGAAACTCATTGCTCAACCCTCCTTAACAACAGTCTCTGCAGATAAATTTATTCCGTAAGTATGGATATGTTTGTCAAGATCTTAGTCTTTTGAATTCAGTTTCTAGTCGGCTATAGAATTCTGGCAGGTAAACAATTCGCAATGGTTCTATAGCACTTCATCTCGTTCAATAGATAAATATGGGTAACACCATCTTCACGCATATCTCATCATTATTTTTCAAAGTCATCCCTACTACAATTCACTAATTTGAGTATAATTTTATACGTGTTTAAGATTGGTTGCTTTGTTGGGTTCATGTGATTTTCATATCTATCGTCCAATGATAGCTCTTATGAAATATAAAATGATACCTTTTAAAGATAAGAATGATACCTAACGTGATAACTAACCTAGTAAAATAGTCACACAAAACGAGTTGTAAAAGAACCTACCTAGTATCTTAAAGCAATTCATTAGGTTCGTTCCAACATACCACAAAAACAAGTTTGTGAATCGTCGGGTACATGCGCGAAGTAAATTTGGAACACCAAATTTGCTCCGCGCATGTACCCGACGATCCACAAACTTGGTGTGTGCTGTGTGGGAACGATCTATTATACAAAGATAGGCAGAAACATTCAGAGCCAAGAAAGTGTTAATATTAGCAGAGGGCTGCCAATACAACAATGAGATTTGGAGATGAAGTGGGAAACGTATTAGATATTTTGTGAAAAATACTACTGATCCAAACTACAATTAAACGTTACCACAACAGAAGTAAAAGTAAATATTGGAAAGAAAAATACTGCAAGGGGACATTTATTAGAGGATAGTAGTAAGGTGCGTGTCTCTTATTTCATGTAGGAGACTAACGATCACAGGTCTAGCAGGTTTAATTTGGTTCTAAGAAAGCTTAAGGAGTTATAAAGGAGAGTTTCTGTTATGTTACTAAATAGATCCCATCTGAAATTCAAGATGGAAGTCAAGAGAGCAACGGCCACCATTAAAAAAACTTATCTGAAATTCGGTCTTTTGTTGTCGCCGCAATTATACGCTACATAACGAAACCCAGACCTTGGCGGTCGCGTGGAAAGAATGCGTAAAAAATTCTTTATCGCCAACAGAATTTCCATATCATTACATGACCTTGTGAAAACTAATGGAACAAGTGACTAAATACATCTACTACATTTCTACGTTTATTTATTTTAAATGTTTGGAATGATAAATTCCACAAATTTTCCATTATACGATGGTTGCATAACGCCCGGAAATACATCAACGATTATCCTGTAATATATTTAAATAAAACAATGTAGGAAGTAAAGAGACTGAATTTTTTTCGCTAGTTTTATTCCAATAACATTACCATTCAACATTATCCCGTTCAAAGTAATTGGTTTGGGAAGCCACACAGCGCTCGAGACGGTTCTTCCACTCCTCATAGCAGTGCCAGAATTTGGATATCGGAATAGTCTTCAGTTGGTCGGTTACAGCTGTTTGAATGTTGTCCAGTGCCCCAAAACGTGAGGTATTGTTTCCATCTCGGGAAGATGAAAAAGTCACAAGGACTTAAATCGGGCGAATAATGAGGTTGGCAGGCCAGAGGAATATTCTTACAGGCCAAAAGGCAGTCTACTGAAATTGCTGTGTGACAAGCCGCATTGTCGTGGATGTAACACCCGGTTGTTTTTTATGTTTGATCCCACACGTATGATCCTTCCCCGAAGTCTTTCAAAAACTTTTCGATAAAAGTGTTGATTAACCCCTTGGCCTGGAGGCACCGACTCCTTGCAAGCGATTTTATGGCTATGAAAAAACCAAATCAGCGTGCTTTTGATATTTTACTTATTCTTGCTTTTTTGGCCTTGTAGAGTTTGAGTGTGCCATCCCATGTGCGTGGGTGTCTGATCCCGCTTGAACGTTAGCAAAAGTATGTAAATATTATGCTTTAGAAAAATATCCGAGCCTACTAACTTATTATATGGAAATAAACCTGAGTTTGTCTTCACATATTGTTTGTTTTACGTAGATAACAGTGAAGATTCCAGTGTTCCATATTAAATAAACAAGAACTAAAGGTGATATTGTTTTCAAGGATGCATATTTTCTACCTCTTGAACATACGTAATTTCCATAACACGGAGTCGTGTTATTGTAAGTTGTAAAAAATATGAAAGCAAACCACGTGAAGGAGAACTTTCCACAATAAATCTACTTTTTGAGTTTCAAATCAAAACGTTTTGGAGTAGCAAATTAATTTATCGTAGAAATACCCACTATTTGCTATGAGGCCTATAAGCAATAACGGCGAAACTTTTAGAGTTAGTTGATGAATATCTGGCACAAAACTAGGTCTATTAAGCAATTTGTATAGAGTATGTTCTATTTCTGCTGAACCTCTCTAGCTTGCCATCATATTTTCTAACAAATTTTGCTTGACATTTTCAGACAGTTGTTTACATATTTAGTAAATGTGATAGTTGACAATCATATTTGAATATTTTTAAAGTAAGTAAGTTTAAAGTGATCCCTTGCATAAGAAATGGTGGAATTGAACAAAGAGCATTATTGAGGTGTGATTATTTATAATTTCTAACGTTGCTTAAGCCGTAAGCGATGTTTTGAGCAAACGAATGTTTGGTGCTTCTTAACTTCCATAGAACCGTGGTGCAATAAATTTCAACGCCTTCGACTTTCCATAAATGATATTTTTTGAGCTCCTAATCCGATAGCGTCGATTATCGAAATCAATATTAGTCTTATTTGGAACATGATTGAAAAGGAGCGACATATCTCTGTAAAAATTATACAAACAAATTTAAAGGTTGATGTGAAAGCAATTAGCACTATTGTACACAAGCATTTGAACTTACGTACCATTTCCCAATTTTGATCCCAGTCCAAATAGAAGATCATCCGCAGATCTACACTGGATTGCTTTGATATTGGGTCGTCTTATCCGGTGTACAACATTTATGGATGATGAAACGTGGGTATACCCGACAGAATGCAGCAATTTGCATCTTCAAGAACGAGTTCTGAAAAGCCTACACAAAAAGATGGTCTCCACATGTCTTGGAACTACTGGATATGTTCTCCACTGTAGCACTGCAGGATCGCTGTTCTGTAAATGCTGAATGGTTTACTACAGCTTGTTTCCTTCAAGTTCTCCATCATG
Source organism: Chrysina gloriosa (assembly GCA_038088585.1). Taxonomy (NCBI): domain Eukaryota; kingdom Metazoa; phylum Arthropoda; class Insecta; order Coleoptera; family Scarabaeidae; genus Chrysina; species Chrysina gloriosa. The sequence goes on from CM076093.1 coordinate 8,605,062, forward strand.
TTTGGGAAACACACCCGTCTTGCATTTCGATATCGCTCGGCTTGACACTGTTGCTTGATTGAGTCTTTGAATGCCTGAAATATTGAAATAGTGGATGATTCGCTAGTCTAGACCTAACACTTATTGATTTCTTTTTGTCTCGACAGGGTTCTATTTCGAGTATATACTGCTTTGTTCATATCTCCCTAGCTTCAATATCAACAGAAAATTTCAACTAGGTGCTGGTGCAAACTTCTAACGATGCTAAATATGTATATTTCTTCTCACTTGTATGTATAGCACACCGTAACAATCGCGATGAGGAATACGTTGTTCAGATAATTATAAACTATTTGACTATTAATATTATTCAGTAATTGCAATTTCAGAAATATCAATATAGACGCATTCACTATTACTTTAAATGTTATGATTACAGCAAATAATGTTTTGGAAAAATGTGAATTACATAAATTTCAATATTAATGTAGGAAGTCCATAAATTGAACCTGTTAGGCATGTATGCAGGACGTAATCAACATACTTGCTCTTAAAAAAGTTGTATATAACAAGATAATAATTATAGGTAATGGTTTCTCTCTTTTCTCGAAGCGGTAATTATATTAAGCTGATACTGTTAGCGTTTGCGGCATTTTCAAATTACAAACTGGAAGCGCGTTTAATTACATTACACACAAGTTTCTTTCGAAAGATATACTGCGTGTAGCAGCTTTGGCTAGTTTTTATCAATTCCTTTCACTAGGTAGCAGAAGTGCGCTTATTTAAATTGAAACTCTGTTATATATTCATGTTTAATAGATTTTTAGCATGACTATTGTTGAGTTTCAACTATGTTATATTATTACTCCTGCCTTGGCCTATCAAATAAATAAAGTATTTAGCATAAATATTTACATGTCTATTGCATGTTCCAGATACGCTGTATATGTACACAACGCACAGATGCGTGTGTATGTAGCGTACATTGATTAATTATACGTGTAAACTCGTTAATTTCAAACTGACCCAATTTTCTGTTATCAGTTTGAGACCTGCCATACGCACAGAGCTTCACATACAATTAAAATGAAGTATGTAATTTTCGACTAACTGCATTTTGGTATGTTTAACAAAACATAAAAAATTACTGGAAATAACCAAGAATACATCGACATTCAATACAGGTTTCTATAACAGCGATATACCCGGATGAACTGGAATCAAGGTGAATTAAAGTTTCGTTTCGTGGACAACTTAGAAATAAGGCAGTGTAGTCCTGGTTTCCAAAATAAATAAAAAGTTTGTTTGGTTAACGACGAAAAAATTGACAAGATAGATAAGTCAACAAATAAGTCAATAAATATATTTGGAATAAAAGGCTTTTAAGAAGAAGTACTAGTGAATAAAAGTACCTTACCATACCGGAGAAGATAGAATCTAAGAAGGGGAAGAATCCATAGACATTAAAGGTGCATCGAGAATAGAAGTTAAGAGAGGAGATATAGGAAGAACCATCATCGAAGAAGAAATTACACTCACACACACACACAACGCTAAGTAATTATCTTGATTTTATGTTAAATATTTCTCAAAATTTATAAATATAATTTGGTTTAATTTATGCCTTTTATATCATTAATTAAGAGCTAGGCCGGTGCAATTTTGTTTAAGAACTTTAATTAAATTCTCAGTACAATAACCAAAGGGAATAAGAAACTCCAGAAAATAGTAACAATATGAGCAAAGACTTATAATTAGTTTTCCTCCATCCTTCACCACCATACAGCTTTTACCTTTAAAAGTTCTCTCGAGGACAAGGCCAAAGGGAATAACAAACTCTAGAAAACAGTAACAATGTGATCACTGTTCTTTTTCAAAGACTTATAATCTTTACAATGTTCCTTCATGCCTCGCTACCATACACCCTTTAAGTTTAAAAATTCTAGACTGATTGAAGAGTCATTGAGCTATGATAGGTGGAAGAAATTGAGAGGTATACGTAAACTACATCGAGAAAAAGTGTAAAAAATTATATTTCTGATTAGGGACTGAATTGTGGTATTCAAAAATTTCAGCCTGACTCGAACAAAGACTATATATATGCTGCGAATCACTAAAAAAACACTTTTTGAACGGTTGCGTCTACAAAATAGCTGCATCCCTACAAAAGCACAATAAAGTGTTATATAAATTATAGACAGTTTATATGATAATAATTAAGGTAAATATATCTGTATACAGATTAATCACTTAATCGATTATCCCATACATATGCGATCCAACGATAACAGACTGTAGCGAATAACATTTAATTTAATTCATTATCCTTAATAAACACGGTTTTTTGCAGTATTTTTCTACAATACAGCAGAGATATGCTAATAATGAATTTTAGGACCATATAAAATACCATTTCAGTTACACAATAATAGAAATTGCCATTTTTGGGCAGTTTTTTTTAGAAGAAAATCGCTGGTTACGGGGTTAAACAACGTGTACTGTGAACACTGAAAGCTCGTTCAGGTGCAGTCTATCCATTGACATATTGCAAACGTTGTGGATAGGGCTTTTCCCGATCCCATAGCCCAGTCCAATGCTTTGTGTCTCGGTAAACTTAATATTAAACTTGCACCAATTTACTAGTCCTTAAGCGTTCGCAGTGCACGCTGTTGAATCGGTGCATGTCTGTATATATGTATTGCAGATATTGTTAATACAATACCATTCAAGGAATGCCGGCCCATTATGTGAAATCTCTCCAGAATGATGATACAATTTTATTTATCGTGCAATACAATCAAGTTTGGAATGCATCCTGCCATAATATAGACGTATAAGTATGTAATTTGATTTTGAATGATAATAAAAATAAGTGAAAACCAATCAATGTGGTTAGATATCAAATCTATGGATACTACGTAGAATTTGACTTACCATATTTAAAAGAATATCAGTAGGATTAGAGTGAATTCATTGGACAGAATCTATAGACGATTATCGACGGTGATGACTTGCGGCTAAAAAGATTTATTTTTCTTGTTTCAGACGTTTTCGGCTCTGGTATCCACCATAGATATGCCATCGCAGGCTCAACCCGTCGAGTTTTTGTTGGATCGAGAGCTCGCCTTTACGGACTACAAGCAACTTAAACCGTTCCAGGTAAGATTGACGGTGGAACAAAAGGATCAAAGCGAACCAGACAGACGTAAAACAACAACTTGTTTTTACTTTAGTCGTTTCTTTTTGCTTTTGTTTCTGCATTTCTTGTACGTTTGTTGGCAATAAATATCTCGATTTGCTGATGTGATTAAAAAATGCTGAATTGAATTTATGAAAAAATGTTTTTTCGAAGTGAAACAGCGATCATGCTAATTGGACGTTTAATGTTTTAACTTATATCATTGCTTTCTAAAATTTGCATAGGGATATGTAAATCTAATTACTATAATTTCTAGAACCTTCTTGCAAAACTCGTTTGCATTCCAATGTAAAATGAATGTGATATATTAGACGACAACCTAGTTAGCGTTTATTACAAAAACGATTGATTAAATTAACTTTTTTAAAGTAAGTTTACTTTCGAATACACGGAAGTTTAAAATTAAATTAATTAACATATTCTAAACTAAAGGAAAAAGAAATTCTATTTAGAATTAAAGATTGTCTGTCCGGAAAGAGAGTGAGCTGTATGATGTCATTATCCTTTGAAGAAAGAGAAATAAAAATTCTTGGTGTAAATACTTAGCAGTACCATTACCACTACTTCAAGATGCTACATTATTAATAATTTCTCTGTATATTTTGTATCGATTTTGAAATCGTAATGACCAATTAATGATCACCGATTTAAAGGCATGTCAAGGTTATAAACCACTCTGAATGCCCGTAATTATTTAAAACTCTTAAAGAAATTTTAGGTAAATCTCATTGTATCCTGTAATTTTTAAGTATCACCACTTTCGGGATGGTGTTGAATTCTAGGTCGCTCTCCTGTTGGTGTATTTTGTATACACATTTGAAGTATTAACTACCCCTCTTATCTTTTCTCCATTTGACAATATCTTCCATTTTTTTCAATTCGTAAATGTCTTTTTTGCTTAGAAATGAATATAAATTTTATTTTTTACAGAATAAATATCAGTATCAGACTGGGTTTAACTGCAGGTCCCTTTACTATTACGTTAATTACTTGAATATTAGTAAACAATTGTTTTACCTCCACTACCGATTCCCGTAATCTATAATATAAATTTTTTGTACTGGTTTTCCGCAGATTTTGAAGCGATCGTTAATTACCTGAATATTTAGGTCTTAGTGCGGGTGGTAGTGCAATAAATAATTAGTACTATTGAAATTTCGGCAATCCCCCAAATATACGACAATTCAGATTCTGACACCAAATATAAGAAAATAAATCTTTACCTAAACTTCTCCTTTTTAAATATTGTTACAACGTAATATACACAAACTGCCTGCTTACTCTTTGTATTGATAGTGATAACAAAGACTGTAGCATAGTATTGCTGCCACTGTATCAAATTCGTAAATTCTAGACCTCGCATTTATTTAATTCAATCCGATGACACGTGTTTCGCTAGCAACAAGGCTAGAATCTTCAAATCGTACCTTAACTCGTTGCTGGCGAAATACGTGTCACTCGATTTAATCAAATAATTTGTGTTGAGGAGTTCACTGATGTGATATAGTATTAGCAATACGATTTGTATATAAATGCGACCATATTTGCATTCCCTTTTTGCTGTGCTTGCATTATGCGAATGTCCATTCTTGAATAAACTCCTAGTCAGTACACACGTGTGCGCAAATATATCATCCATTAAATGATTTTCGTTAGTTTTCATTTTGATCATCTTGCAATAAGAATCATGTCTACCGTAATGCCGAAAATGCGTTCTTCAGTTACTAACTAAATAAACTTGTACGGTAAATTGGGGGTGATATTTTTAGTGATGGGTCTGTGCATTTTTGTCTGTGTCAGAAATGACCACCTTAAAAACGCCATTACTAAAAATGACAGTAAACAAAAATAAAATGAAAATATTGTTAGTACCTAAACATCCGGGCTCTGCTGATTTCTTAGTTATGTATTTTACCCAGTGCTCTAAAGAGTAGCACGGCAACAAGAAAAATATGTAATCAATATGAATCTTATATTTGATCTTCCATTTGCTCTTACCAATTTTCTTCAACCAAAGTGAACTTTTTCCTCTACTTGGATGAATATCGATTGGACAGTTTAATAATCCAAAACTTTCCGGTTTATAAAAATACGACTTTGAAACAAATTCTTTCACACTGTGCTTACACGTAATTTTTATGATACCGAACCTATTTGTCAAAATATATCCGTACTCTTATTTAGCCCGGTTCCAATTTGCAGAATGCTATGTACTAATATATGTACAGGATTTTCCACAACTTATGCATCAAACTAAAATAAGAACATTCATAATAAGTGAATCGAAATTTTTAAGGGAAAACAGTTTCCTACTATAACAAGAAAGCCGAAATTAATTTTCGAGGCTTAGGAAGGAACTGATTGGGAACAGTAGACATTAACCCATATTCGCTCAGCGCCCCATTTTTCAAACACCTTGTAATTGTCGATTTATAAAACGAAGAACTATTTATTTAGGGAAGAGCTTTATGCTTGTGTAATATATAGTCTTACCACGCATCAAAATAACACAAACATAAAGCTCATCCCCTAAATAAATAGTTCTTCCTTTTATAAATCGACAATTATATATATACAGTGGTTAAAACACCCCATCGGGGCTTCACCGCTTTAAAAACTTTCTAAATCCATAATTTCCGGGGTGGATCGGTCCCCATCCTATGTTTTCATATCTTCTGGCTTATTTCTTCCCAGATTCTTCTATCCGTCGTTTTTTTTTCTGCCAGTTGTTAACGCCTGCTCCCCTTAGATCCTCCAACACCTCTTTCAGCCATCTGGACCTCGGTCTTCCTCTTCTCATCTTCATCAACGAAGAACTATTTATTTAGGGGAAGAGCTTTATGCTTGTGTAATATATAGTCTTACCACGCATCAAAATAACACAAGCATAAAGCTCATCCCCTAAATAAATAGTTCTTCCTTTTATAAATCGACAATTATAATAATAATATGGGTACTAATGGCAATCGTTTATTATTTAGACAAAGACTAGGAGAGATGCAGAACGTTTCCCGGGGCGGTACCATCCAATTTACCATGCTTTGTGCGTCTTATGCAAAGGCCAAATATTCCGTCTAGTTAGATAAGCGCGTAGTAAATATTGAGAAGGAAGTTTTAAACAATATCGTCGAAGACAATCCAACAATAACTTCGTCTACAATCGTTGTTCAAGTACGAATGTTGCGCGAAATTTTGTTTCATCCATGTCACTTTCAACGTTTCAGGTGGACTTTCTTAGACGAAGGCAATTTTGTGAATGAATTCTACAACAGTGGCAGCTAAATAACAATTCCAATCAATGTGGATCCCTTATTTACCGATGAAGCTACTTTCACACGGAATGTCATTTTTAATACACACAATGATCATTACTGTGCAACAGAATCCTTATGTCACTCGACCAAGAAGTTTTCAACAACAATCTTCATTAAATGTACAGACTAAAATAATGAATGATGACTTAATCGGATCTTTTATTTAACCGTCAAGACTAAACGATAACACTTAGAAGTTCTTGAAGATATTCCTTTGAATGTTAGACAACGTTTGCGACTTTCGCGCGATAGTACACCGCTCCATTTTTCACTAAAAGTCTGAAATGACAATTAATTTTTAATTACATCCTAAATCATTAGTTAGGGAACTAAACGGCATCGATGAACTACAAAGTCATCTGAAGGCTGCGTCTGCAAGTGATGTATGCGGTGAATCATTGTTATGTTGGGCGCAAATGTGGTTCCAGACTGGCGGGAATAACGTCGAGCCTCTGTTGTAATGAATAAGTCAATGGACCCAAAACAAAACTTTTATTTATCCAATTTTGTTTCCTCTTTTACACTCATTACCTTACTTTTACCTCATATAATCTTATAAATAGCTTTGACACCCAAGTTATGAAAAAACCTGTATACTCTTTCAGCATTTGTATTATTTTTGCATTGTACTTTTTGTTTCTTTAAATATCTTTAGGTTTGGTTTGCTACGTTAAAATCCACCATCAGATTAGTGAATTTACTATTTTCTAGGAATTTATTTACTCGAAAAACCTCCATTGCTATTCTAGTTCCTTAAATCTACTTCTAACAAAAATACCTTCACGTAAATATCGTTGCTATTTAAGGTTGATCTAATTAAAGGAATGTATTCCTTCAGAATTTAGCAATGTTATGCGTTATCGCAAATATTTCTATCATTGTCTAATAGCTTACCCATTAAAAATTCAAGATAGCAAGAATAATATGTTTTACGTTGTATGTATATGTACACATACATGTAGTGCATTACATCCGGAACATTGACACTGACTCATCATAAAAGTTTATACGAACGACCTTGTCGACCAACCACACGCATTTTTAGCCTGAATTCGCACCGTAGTAAATAACTTCCCAGACATAACTGGCGATAAATTCTTATCTGTTCTGTTTATATTGTTACAAAACTATTCGAGATTACGTTATTTCCCTGTAGAAGTGTTTGCGATTGTTATTGCTCGCGCTGGCGGATGGATATATATATATATAATGGATATTTTTCAGTTTATCGCTCGTTGGCTAATAGCATACATACACATAGATAATCTGTGTGCATCTCGTCTATGTAGGTACTACATGTGTTTCATTTAAATAGGTTGGTAAATTAGTGAATAACTCCATAACTTCATTTACATCGCCCAATTTGAGCGATAAGTTCTAGGTTACTGGCAGGTATTTAGATGTGCTGTTGTATTAAAAGCTGTATGAAGATCGACTTACACTATACATACATCCCATATCCGATCCGTGCACTATCCGCAAAAATATCTTGAATGGAATTAGAAACATGGGTACACGTATTCCGTTCCCTTAACGATCAGAACGCATCCGTTTAACTCCATGTCAAATACGTTTATGGACAATGAAGGGCACGGATATGTTACACACGCTGAAAATCGGTCTTAAAAATGTAATCATATTAGGTTGTCAAATCCTAATAAAGTTTGAATATAAACCATAAAAAATCCTCTGACGTATATATGCATATACCTGTATATACAGATAATCAGTTGGCCGCCTGCCCCCTTGCCCCACCCCCAAGAAAAATCCCTAGCTACACGCCCATGTTCTTTCGTCAGGCTGCACTTCTACGAAGTACATTCAAGTTATAACACCTCCGATTTTTTTCTCACAAACTAATCACACGAAAACTGTAAAACTTGTGACACTTCCAGACGTAATCTCCCTGCAACTGTATACATTTTTCACAACGTCAATACCATGATTCTATGACCGTTGCGAACGCTTCTTTAGGAGTCTGCTTTGACCACTGGAAAATCGCTGATGCAATAGCATAATTTCAAAGTTGTTGTTAGGAAAAAACTGCCCGATGTGCTGGTGCGTTGTTTTGGTGAAACAGCATACGTGCAGCCTTTTCTGGCCGTTTTTTCACCCAATGCTGGAAGGAGCTTGTTCTTTAGAACATCTTAGTAGGATGCACCTGTCACTGTACTCCGTTTGGAACGTAATGAGTAAGGATTACGCCATCGCTGTCTCAGAACATGGCCACTATCATTTTTTCATCACTGGCGCTTACCCGAAATTTTATTGGTGGCGGTGTGTTTCCATTGAGCTGACTGCCGCATCGTTTCAGGATTTACAAATGGCATCCATGTCTCATCCATTGTTACAATCCATAAAAAGAAAATCACATTTATGCCGGCATCACGCGTCAACATTGTCTGATAACATACCTCACGTGCAATTTTGTGGTCGGCCGTGCCAACCCAGTGAAAACGGCGTAGGTTAAGGTCGTGAAAAAGTAACAAATGGCAAGGCCTCCCTACTATGGAGGGATTCTCCGACTCCAACCGTGTATGGTATGCAGTTATCCGAACTGTTTATACATATCAGTAATGACTATTTAAAAATTAACCTAGGCGAAATAAAAATTTATTGTCTTTATTGACTTTATTGTCACTTGCTGTTTATAACAAAATAAGAGAAAGAAAATCAATCAAGCTAGTTTACACGCTTCGGCAGCACCTTACGCCTACCTTAAAATTAAGTATAATACTAACTAAAAACCGTAACAAAGAAAAAGAAACTCCTTTTACTCGGAAGCATTCTGAATTCCCTCCCCTAAAATACTAAAATAATTGAATGTTCACAAACGTAAAGAAACCCCTGTATACTCGCACACAAATCTCCAAATTCCTAACTAAGGTTAATTACGAGTTTTTAGGGAATTGTGTCCAAAGAACTCAACGATACAAAATATAAATAAAAGTAAATAAGACTAAGTGTGATACAGCTTTTACTACATCACACTAGTTCTCTACTAGTTTACACTAACTCACACTAGCTCCCTATAGCAACGTGAAAGAGAGATACTAAGGCATCGAAATTACAAAACCTACATTACCTCTAATTGAGGGAAAAGCAACGTTGACGATTATTTCGACCAGCACAAGTTGGGGACGGGAACTCAGCGATACTCTTAACGGTACTATTATTGCCTTCCCTGCGTCAGAATTCCGTAGATTATCTTCGATAGCGAGATCCAAAACGAGACGAAACAAACTTAGGTACTGAAACCGATCTGGCGAACTCGTCCGTTAGAAGCTGAATGAAGACCACGTGCGCATTCAACACAGCACAAGCCGTATAATTGAGTCAAAATTATGAACGCCACACATTAAAGTGAGAGATCATAGAATATTAAAGCAGAAGCTGTAACAAATGACCGTAACATGTTCTTGTAATGAAAACGTCGTCATTTTAAATATAAAAATAGTCCTCACTCTCGCCGTACAGTGTTGCCATCTCTCTAACGCATTGACAACAAATGCACGCGTATTTTAGAACAAACCGCATGTTTCTACTGTTCCAGTCCTAAGAAAACATAGACGAGGGTGTTATAACTTGAATGCACCTTGACATTGGAATATATCTACACTGAAAAGATTTTATCGATTCCAAGCATTTTTTTAGATGTAATTGTCTTCATTTTATGCTATATGTATTGCTACCATTTACAAAGATTACTAGAATCTTTAGGCACGTTGTTTATGTAATGAAATTAATATCCTGGAGTATGTGCAAAATATAATATTCCCATACTCATTTAACGTTACTTAATTTATCCTCAAATTATTCTGTTACAAGGATTTAGAAACAACCGTGAGAACACTAAACGCAGGCAATATATGAAGTGGTTTACACATGTTTATGGCGTGTTTTAATTAGTTTAAATTACTCTTTAAGACTTGGACATTTATGCCACAATATATGTTTTCCCATGTATGTATTTATCCTTTTCCACTAGAAAATAGAAATAATTAAGAGGTGTACACCATAACACTGTGTTGTACACCCAACTAAACGCCAAGACAACCAAGTATATACTTTGATTTCTGTTATATCTAGGTCATAAAAATAATATAGTTGACGGAGAACATTTATTTATCGTTCGTTAAATCAGCCTTTTAAGATGTGAATGGAATTCATGTTGACATTATCCTACTGAAACATGCCTGGCTGGCTTGCCATCACACGACGAGATTAATATTTTACCCCAGCTAGAAGCTGGAGACACTTTCTCTGTCCTTTATTACCACCAGATCCGCGGATCCATTGTAGCACGCCCGCGCGATAAAATCACTTCCGTTTTCGCAAATCGTACCAAGTAGAACTCACCTGGTTCATTTAAACTTTTGTTCTCAATACTAAAAATGACATTCCATTTGTTTGCCCAGTCTGTTTTAGTTTTGACGAACTGAACGTGTTGTGCAACGGGTTTCCTTCAAAGTCTGTCGTTTTTTGCCCCTTAAACGTCTTGAGATGTAAGTTTTCTCAATAGTTTTCCGATTTTTCGAGATCCCAAATAAACTCCCACCATAATCAAGCAATGCCAATAGATCTAGAGACATTGAAATAGTTCTGCAGATGAAAAACATTTTCTTACCCATTACTTCTTGCCTTAAACGTTTAACACCATCCGTATTTTTACAAAAAATGCAAAACTAGTCATATTCAAGCAACGCCTTTCTTTCTACGGGTACACCTTTCTTGTATTACATCAAACATAGATTCATACTACGCAATAATGCGTATTTCTTTGTATGTACTATTGCGGCAACAAAAATCGGGACAAGTCTTATAGGCTATTTTGACTGTTTTTTAGCTGTGTAAACCAGTCGTTTGTCATGTTCACGTCAATCATCTTGTCTAATGTCAAAAATAGTTTTCGCACGAACGCAAGAAAATTCTGTTAAATGTATTTCTTTGAAATAAAAATCTTGGAAACAAATCTTCTTTTAATGAAAACAATAAATTAATCTAGTATTTTTAGTTATTTTTTACCACGGTGTCAAATGGATTATTCCTTAAAAACTGAATAAGATTTTCTTCTTCCATGAAATTCCGTACTAATTTACGACCAGAACCACTTTGTCTTTGTACAGTTCGCTGTTGTAGTTATTTATTTTTGTGTGCGCTTTTGGGCACTCCAAATTTATTACCTAGTCTTCTTATGGATCATCCTTCCCCAAGTAATGTAATTATTTTCATTTTTCCAGTAGCACTTAAATGCGGCATAATGACATATGTCAATAATGATTTCAAAATGACATAACTTTTGACAAGGCAAAAGCCAGATTTAAACTACATTATTTTAAGTGTCCCATTTTTTGTTGCCGCAATAGTACATAGTGTTTTGTAATCGGAAAAATAAGTTGAATGGATTAATTTCTCACAATAAATTAGTAGTGTATTCATGTGGATGGATTATACCATAAATACGTGTTGTAGTTCTCGATAATACGACGGACGTCTTTTATGTTTTTACCGGCGTTATTAACATGTGTCACTACTGTTTTCGTAAAATTTGACATTTGCTATTGTGAAAACAGTGGCAGTTTAGGAATTGACCGAATAGTTTATTTACAGTAAACGTTTAAACAAGCAATTTTGTGGAAGAATGAATATTTCAACTGTTGATAAAGTACCATCAAAAAAGGCTGTTACCAGTGGTTTGCCGAATTTAGTCGTGGTCTTGCGTCCGCCAGTAATGAATTGCTTGAAACTCCACTAAAATCGGTTGTTACTCAAAAACATCGATGCTGTACGCAACATGTTTGAAGAAGATCGGCGTGTGATTTACAGTGAGATTGAGGCATTCTTAGGCATATGGAAGAGTGCAATACATTGCCATACAGCACGTCAAACAATTGATTATTTTGAGGAGCAAATCATCGAATTAATGTCTCATCGCCTATCGGCTAATGATTTCTTTGTTCCCAAAAACAAAAAATGTTTGGATAGCGATTTTCAGCACTTTAAGAAGCTGTCGAAGCCAAACCAAATTCGCATGCGAAAGTATATTTCCTAGTTTTTGTAACAAACTTAACAAACGCTCCTCGTATAACCAAAATTTAGTTGATATTCCAATACAGTCTAATATAATATCCATATCAAATTCTAATCTTTTGTTATAGAACAAACCGCGGTATTTATGTGCGAATAATTCCTAGAGTATGTGTTTTCCAAACTTGTATTGTCCTCCGGTTATTGTGACTCCTCGTATGTATGTACACACGAAGCATATAATCAGTCTGGACGATGAATGTGGTTGACCTTTCCAGTTAATCCACCGAACGAGCGTTTCTGATCGAGCTAGCCGCTTAAAGATAGAACTTGTAATAGCTTCCTGCCATACATCTTGTCGAAAAAAGAAAAAGTTGATGATATCCATACACTCGCACAAACACACACGGTCTCAGTCGTACACATAAACGCACAAGCTGCAGTCTCCGTGTAATAAAGAGCCAAAGCAAGCAAGAGGGTGATGAATGCCCGAAGAGCACCGCCTCCGTGGGAATGGCCGCGCTCGATATGGCGCAGACCTGACCTCGTTCTGAAAGCTGGCGAAGCACGCTCTCGCTTGCTGCCCCAGCCTCTTGCGATCTGATCTCCGAGTGTAGGCAATAACCTCGTTAGTAATAATAGTCCGAACTGATTTATATCCATCCGAACGGGAAACGCGATGCGGATACCTTGAATTAATTACTTAATTTTCTTATCAGATTTCTTCTCGGTGACTTTGAAACTTCTGTGGAAAATTGATTTAAAAGCCTTATCCAATGCATATCTTATCAGATGACAATTAAAGCTATTACGAGATGATTATTACGACGTCATTAGTCGACATTGTGATCATATTTCCTGATATACACGCCGATACAAATTGGATTGTATTAGTTATGGTAGAGGTTATAGCTAAAGAAATGTACAAAATGAGAGTGGATGTTTTTTTTTAATTTGTCTAATCATGAAAGTAGCATTTATGCGTACCATATTTCATGAATTAATTATTACGTATAAATTAAGTTATATGATAGAGATCTACCACTAATAGGTCAATAAAACAATGCTGGTTTGAACGATAGTTATATTTTCAGAACGTTTACAAACGTTTTCGGAACACCTTCGTCAGTGAAAATATAACTAGATAAATATATAAACAAACTTTTGTTTTTTATTTGGGACTATCAACAAAATAACTAGTGACTAGGATTTCTTGATATAGAGGATGTATAACCAACTTTTATATATATATAAATTATAAAAACTAAATTAATGTGTAAACATACATGCAAATTAAGTAAAACCTTATATCAAAAAATCTTTGTCGAAACCTTAACAATTCTGTTCAAGGACTAGGGAAAACCAAATTATAAATTATATAAATTAAGTGTATATACATAAACATGGCGACCTACTTAAATACTTACAAATTTGAAAATTACAGATTTGATTAACCTAGAAAAGTGGGGAGGTAATTTGAAAGATACATTTTTATGTATACACCTAATTCTATTTTTACACGGCCTTGAAAATAAAAATTTTTAAATTTTTTTACACGATTTTATTCCATTTAGCACGATTCAAAATATTGGTTTTTTTGTGTATACATACATACATACAAGCAAATTTACTGGTCAGAGCAATTGTAAATAGCACAAATTTAGGGGAATTCCCTTTTTGCGTACAAGCAAATTTACTTGTCAGAGCAATTGAAATGTGTTAGTATGTATTTTGTGAACTATCAATGCAATCATACGTGTTTGGTAAAGAAATTTTTTATAGGCAAATTTGTTTTTCCAACGTTTCATAAATTTAATTTTAACGCATTAAGATAAAAGGTAAGCCAAAAATATTTTATATTCATTCAGCTATTTATAAAAATTGAATAACCTATTCTTTTTGTTAACAACATAGCTATTTTACATACATACATAATTGTTTTTAGTTCCTGAACTTGTCATACGTTTAATTTACATTACATACTTTTAAGCTTAGAGTGCATACATATCTCTTTTTTCTTTAATAACTATGCTTGTGTAAATACACATTATATACAATGTGATTTAATAAAATAAACATGAATACTTGTTCTTAAAAAATCCTTGTTTTTTCACTAATTTTAATAGGTTTTAGAGATAAGGAACCAATCACCTATTTTTGCATACCATCAATGTCTTTTACACGGTTTTTTCTGGAACCAATCTACCGTGTAAAAACAGAATTAGGTGTACAATGCTAGTCAAAGCCCCTCCCCTCCCTCACATTTTGAACGGTTACACCTATAATAAAAAAATTGGAGGGTGGAAATAAACGGATGTGGGCTTCTCAACTAGTCGTAACAGGTGACGTAATAGTCATAGATGACGTCAAAGGGCTACTCTGACCATTAATTTTAATTGGGACCTTATGGCAAGTCTTGTTTGAAAGATATTGAAAATACCTATTCGGTCATACTAATTTTGTTTGGATTTAGGCTGATTTTGATGGATTAATTAAATAAATACTAAAATTATAGTTTCGCTTTTAATTAATAAAGAGTCTGCCTCTGGTTAATTATCAAAAAAGTTGACTTTTTCTAATTCTGTAATTGTTTTTACTTTGCTAAGTTTTTGCAAAAGTGTTTATACCGTGAATATTTATTTATAGTGTTCAAGATGCCAAACGATCTGGTCAACTAACAATTAGTGATGTCAAAAAATTGATATAATGCAGAGATGGTAGTAAATCCTCGTTCTTCTACAGCGCAAGTTGCATCTGTGCAGTCAGTCAAGGGACAGTACATGGGGTGTTGGCTAAAAATGAATTTCATCCATACATATTAAAAATGGTGCACTACAAAGCTAGAATTCTGTGAAAATATATCTAATCAAATTAACCAACAACCAGACTACATATAAACAATTTGTTTTAGTGACCAAGGTACTTTCTCCCTCAACGGAAATGTTAACACACAAAATGTGAGGTATTGGAGTGACACGAATCTTCATGAAAAATATACGCAATTTCCAGAAAGAGCAAATGTTTGGGCAGGTATTTTGGGAAACCACATAGTTGGGCCTCTTTTTCTCCATGCTAACTTAACCGGTGAATTTTATCTGTAGATGTTACAAAAGGCAATTGAGCTGTTAATTCTTGAAATTCTGGAAGATAATCCGGATGAATTCGGCAACTTGGAAGTAACGTTCCACACACGCACACGCATACTATTATGGTGCGGTAAGAGCTAAGAGGAATATCGTGGTAGATGGATTGGACGATGAGGTTCGATAGAGTGGCCAGCTCGGTCACCTGACCTCACTTTTTATATTTTTTTCAATAGGGGTACTGAAATCTAAGGTTTACGGTACAGCACCTGACAGTATTGACATTTTCAAACAACGAATTGTTGAAAAATGTAGGGCAATTTCCGCTGACACATTTCAACGAGTACGACAAAAATTTAGCAATAGAATGCATTACTGTCAGGAAGTGGATGGAGCACATTTTGAACACTTAATATAAGACCTGGTTCTTAAATCTTTATTAATTACATGCGAAACTATAATTTTAGTATTTGTTTCATTAATCCGTCAAAATCGGCCTAAACCCAAAGAAAATTAGTGTGACTGAATTCGTATTTTCAATACCTTTCAAATGAGATGTCACTTGCCATATGGTCAGAGTGGTTCTGTGACGTCATCTATGACTATTACGTCGACTACTTGAGAAGCCTACATCCGTTTATTTACACCCTCCAAATTTCATTATTATAGGCATAACCGTTCAAAAGATACAAGGGGAGGAATTGACTTTTGACCAGCACTGTATATGTGGATTATATCCATTCAAAATGAGTGTTGTTAACCGTGAGTATGATAATGTCATGAAGTTTCTGTACAAAGGGACAAGGGTCTGAAAGTTGTACAAGGACTAAAGCATCATTGCAGCATACTAGATACTACGTAATTTTTATTTACTTGGCTACAGAATCTGTACTAAGGCGACAATACTGAGACCACGACATTTCTGCATTAGGCTACCGCCCCGAACACATGCACTCCATATTTTGATATATTTAAAAGTACAGGCAATTAAATAGATACTTCCCTTCTTAATTAAAAACAAAAGATGAGAAAAACAATATAGTTTTGGTGCCGAGATTTTTTGAGCTAATTTTATCTATAGTTGGTGCACTGAGTTCAAATGTGACAGTAGTCTTCACCTGAAAGCTCTAATTTAACGTGATTTACGCGACACTTATTGGGCTTATAATTCAGGAAAGAAAACATGAGAGATTAAAAAGATAACATAATTTTATTTTCTTAAGCATGACAAAGAGCCTAGTAATGTTATAGTGACACTATATAACACTACAAGAACACTTAAAATTAACAAAAATCAAATGAAAATTTACTTAAGCCTTTGGAAGCTTCTTTTGCGGGACATTCTTGAATGACTAGTCTCTGCAAATACTACCACTAATTTGCCATCATGTGTGTGTCCCATTTTCTCCATTATTTTTATGTCCTGGTAGAATCTTTCATCTTATTCTTCGCTGCTGTCATCCAAATTTTCACGGAAGCAGTCCAAGTGGCTCTTTAGTTATGAACGTTCATGTTCATGTTACATCCAAGGTCTCTGAAATTATTAAGCATACTGTTTACTAATAAAATATAATATAATATAATATATTAAATGTAGAAGACTCTCTATAAACGACCTAATAATAAAAAATTAGGTTCGTTAATGGGCAGTTAACAAGTAACCGTGCAAAAGCCTACAAAGTAAGCACAATTTGCATATGCCAATAATCCTGTAGGAAATGTTGACTATGTCAATCGCAAAACGCAACTGCAGACTAATTAGTTTCGTCCTCATTAGGACTCGTCAGTACAGTATATCGTACCATCCGTATACCGTATCCGTACCGTACCGTATCCATCTCGCCGAGATTTCGACGTATCACCTGGAAATGTTCACTGTGTCACTCGCAGAACGATATACTGTACTGACGAGTCCTAATGAGGACGAAACTAATTAGTCTGCAGTAGCGTTTTGCGATTGACATAGTCAACATTTCCTACAGGATTATTGGCATATGCAAATTGTGCTTACTTTGTAGGCTTTTGCACGGTTACTTGTCAACTGCCCATTAACGAACCTAATTTTTTATTATTAGGTCGTTTATAGAGAGTCTTCTACATTTAATATATTATATTATATTATATTATATTGTATTATATTTTATTAAATTTTGGCTCTCGGAAACACGATCGCTATTTTTATACTGTTTACTAGCTCAACATAGTCACTGACTTTGTGATTGCCCAAAAGATGTCTGACAATCAGCACAAATGACGTCCACGCACTCGGCTGAGCTTCAGTCATTGAATGTACGAAAGCAAGATCACTTACAAGTTAGTCTATTTCGAGATTTTTAAAATTCCAGCTCCTAAGTTTCTCTGCTTAATCCAGACATTCTTCGGCCTATGTGCGCAAAGCATGGACCATCATGAGCAAGAGCCTTCACAAACTGTTTCATAAGACCTAGCTTCATATTGAGGAATGCTAGAAATGTGACGAATCTCATAACCGTCATAACTCAACATTAGGACAATATTAACTCAAGATCGAACGCTATATGAATCGGCAGGTCTGACCGCGAAAGAATGTCTGTCTGTAGGTAACCCGTGCATGAGTTTGTGGTGCTGTATCTCACAAAATGTATCTGATAGAAGAGAACAGTTCATATATTTGGAATCAGCACACCAAATACGCCAAAATCAATCATAACATTCCAGGTACTAAACAAAAGTTTCCTTCTATTGGTATATTAATTATAACATGTTAAAGCATTTTTCTGAAAATTACTTCGAAACTGTATTCTTTATTGGGCAACTTGGACACTATAAGACATTGAGCTTCAATGCAATGGACTATGCACCACATTCTTAAAAGATAAAAAAACTCATATTGGTTTGTTGTTCTAACTCCTTCAATATTTAGAAAGGTTGACATTTAAATTTGGTCTAAGTCTAGAAACTTCAGATGAAACTTTTTGAAACATATTTATGCACGATGTATTTGGAGATGTTGCTAGTGAAAACCAATCGAAAAGGAACGTGTTTATAGACGGGCGACCTTCGACTCTATATAACTCTAAATAACTTTGACCTTTTCGAATGTGTATAGCAACACTATGAAAGAAAGTTGAACGTATACAATATAAACGGTAAATACGTATTTCTAAATTCTATTCTAGATTCCCATGTCTCACGTAGCTTCTCAGTTATAAGTAAGGTTCGATAAAAGAGTGGATGACGTGTTATCATTAGTAATCAATAAAATTGAATAATAAAGTTCGAAGGAATGACAGCGTCAGACCGGTTTATACTATTTAATGATAATACGTTATCCACTCCTTTATCAAACTTTAGTTATAAGGTATTACACATGCATTTAGATATTTTGCGCTAGTAAATAGATTTAAATAACTACTGGGAATACCTACTGTTTTATAGTAAATGATTTATTATTTCATTGGTATTCATTCTCTGTACAGAACTAACTCCACTGTTGCGGATTTATCGCGGCAAATGTAAGGTACATAAAATGCAACTGTTTTATTCAAATTGGTGTGGTAAGGATAAGTATCGTTTTATTTGAATTCATTAACATTTAGCCTGACGTAATTAAGAAGCTAGCAAAATGAAAACTTTTAGGTCTGGTTAGAAGTTGTCAAATTAATTTCATGTAATAGGTTTCATTTTTAATGACCGGGAAGGAATAGTTTTCGAGGTTTCTTAAACTTTCCTAATTTAGTTTGAAAGATACATTTTCGTAGTTCATGGATGATTTTTAACTGACAGACTTAACCTTCCAAAATTATTCGGGTAAAAACTTAAAAGGAATATACAAGAGATTTTGATTGTTTGTCATTGATCAAAACTTAACAATAGGATGACTACTTGGTATAAGTGGAGAGTAATGTTCAAGATTAATTTACAGTAGTAGTACAATAGCTGTACACTCTATAAAATTCTTTGCACAATAATCGTATTAGGACATTGGACATTGTAGAGTCGTCTTTTTAGGATTTCACAATGTATCTATCTATGTAATAATTGTTGTTGAATATAGTGTTTTGAAAGCAATGTATTAGCAGATTATTCATATTGCTAGTGAAATTTCCTGTATTTCATTCTTTCAAATGTGGTTACGCTTTACCAGCGTGTTAATACATTGGCAGTAATACGTCATCTGCAACAAAGTTATAACAACCTAAAAAGGAGGGAATGAAGAACTAATAGCTGTTATTTCACTACTTCACAATCTCCGTGCAGACTAAAAAGAGAGAGACGACTTCCGCGATCCCGTCTCCACGCTCAACCGCTCTCCAAACAAATTTACGACGAACTCGAAGTAAACAAGTTTAGCAACTTGTAACGAGAAAACTTCATTTTACCGTTTAGAAGTTTTCCTGAATCGCATTAGCATTCCGTTGATAGAACCAAAGATGGAATAAATTTATCCTCATTTCTTTAGCTATGACGAACAGTTCGAAGGAGCGGTAAGCCGCTTCTTTCGTACAAGATTCTTTTGTGGAGTGAAAGTTCGAGTTTTGAGGCAGATAAAAAATATCGCGACCAAAGTCGTGAAGTTCGACTTCGCCGAACCGTTGCCTCGTCACTATGCAGGAAGAAACTGTTTTAATCATTGTCGAAAAGTATACGCTTCGAACCGTTAATATAATCTAAAACCAGTTCCGTTCCCATTTATACGTGTTTCATGCAGCTTTTATTTTAATATAAATGGAAATTACATGTTGGACGAAGAAAGGGTCATTTAACTGAGGTTAATCAATTTTGTCCTCCTTCCGCATTATGTATGCATACCAGTGTGTTACTTATATCACCTGCAGGAATCGTTAAATTAAATTGATTATACATACATACAAGAATATAATGGTATTGCATAGTTTTAATTATATTTAATATTCTAAAGTATTTTGTTAAAATTTGTCGCATATGCTGCAAGTTAATGTTACACTTTTCTCTTTCTATGCTATTTAACTAACATTTGTGCTAAGTCTGTGCAACATAACTTATATCAAACAATACAAAACATTTCTATTAACACGAAGTAGCAACTTCTAGTAAGTTCGTGTGTAGACATATTACGGAAGTTTACTGCCGCTAAACTTTCGGAATGAAACTTTAGCCAAGTTTGTCAGATATTCGTGTACAAACTTCGGCAAATACCTTGGAAACTTTCTGTCGAACTGATGCGCTTGGGTGCTATACTGGTGTTATAAATAATATCGTTAATGTCTTCTAGGTTTACTTAACTTGATTTTCATACAAAAAGAAGAAGTTCTGCAATATTTCTCCATTTTGTTTTATTATTTTGAATGTGCATTTATCTTTCATATTTTATATACTCTATTTGTCATACTACTTTGCCAAACCCTAAAGCTTTTTACAATAAACCTGATGGCAAATCCTATCCGGTTTCACAAATACTTATTTAATTAAAATTACTGAGTTAGATGAGGCAACAAACATTGTGGCAAACGGTATTGTAGTCTTCATAACTTAACACACTATTTTCAAAAACAATAACCAATTTAACGATTTTATCGAAAAATATAAGTAACTCTTTGTAATGACAACTATTTATGAAAAGAAATTCTTCTGAACGGGAAGCCTCATATGATAGCTGGGCACTATCATACGAAGTACAATTGCCTTGTTTAATCTTGTTTGGTACTCGTGAGTATGGCATAATTCTTCATTGTAACCTGCAAAACCATTATAAACTTTAGAAGCACTGTTACAATTTGTGATACTGTATTCTTCCTAATACATCTTTGAATTTTTATTACAGAAGCATGCTTAGCAAAGAACGCAGTGTATTTTAATTTATTAACATTTGCATTCTATTTTCATCAGTGTCTGCTTCTTTAATTAACTTCTTGATATATTTTTGGCATTCAATAACTTCTCTATATATTTTGACTGGATATAATTTCAAGCTTCCTGTAAATCAATAAAATCTCATAAATGTTGAGAGGATCACAAATCTGAAGATGACTTTCCAAATTTCAGCAGTTTCTTTGTCCTCCCCAAAGCTTTTACAAATACCTGCTGAATGCTTTCAATTATATGACTGTAGACTGACCAATTCGTTCTCCAGGGTATATACAAAGGGTACTACGAAAGTTTTGCAATACAGCCTTATTGCTACTATGTGGCACCCAGAGACAACCATCAAAGCATTATCATCACAGCAGTAACATTTTCCTTCGTAACTCACGTTCGTGGCTTTCCCGTCCTCCAGAGTGAAATTTTTCCTTCTGAATTCTCTGTACCACCTGAATATAGTCGTACAATGTGGACAAACCTTACCTAGTGCAAGAGTAATTTCTTCTAGGCACTGGTCTACGTTTAAACTACCCGCGAAGTTATATCGCAAAACTGCCCGTATCTTATTTCGTCACTACTATGCCCAAGCACTTTACAATATCGCTGCTAACGAATAAGTGAGCCCACCGATTTGGCGCAGCGGTTATTATGCACATATGAACATGTCTCGGCATTCGACCGGGCAAATATGCGGTATGATGAGTCATCTGTCCTTTTCACAATGCAATATTATAATACAGAGGGTAAAGAACATATGACTCATCATACCGCATATTTTCTCAGTCTACTCAGCATGTACCAATAAGCAGACTCCTTCCACACATGGTTGCAAACCTTTCCTAGTAATCTTTGTATATATAACTTCATACTGGCCTTTCTTCATTATTACCGTTGTTTTTGACAGTAGGTATCAAACGTTCGTGTTCTTGCGATATAGAGTGAACCCAACTTTATAAATCAAAAGTTGAAGTTTTAACTTAGCAGCATTTTGTTATATTCGCCAATTGCCCAATTTTGATGCTCACTTGCACAATGTAACCGTTTCTTCTTACACAAATTCTAATAATGGCGTAACTCTTGCTCTAATTCCAGCTGCTAAGAAACGTTATCACTTCCTCGTGGAGCAAAAAATACTTTACACACAAAAGTACTGAGTGTTACTTCAAATAATAGCATTACAAATTAATTTACACATTCTTTAATAGTTACTTCACACAAATTATGTATATTTAAATGGAGAGTATTATAAAAATTATATATTTAAATTATAGTGAATTAAAGTGTCCGTATGGCCGGAATGATTTGCAATTTAATTAACATGCAAACAGCATAACAGCTTACATTTGTAGAGTCACCCAACCCTCACTACAGAACCGCAATACAATCTACCACATTTATTTTCTCCGGCGACAGTGCACTGTATAAGTAACCGCATAGTCATCGAAGTTACATTCATCCTACTATAAAATCAAGGCCTTCGCCCATTCGTAAAGAAATAAAACCAAAGGGGGAATAAGACGAGAACTCGTTCGATTTTATGGCATCGTAGTAATGTGCTGCAATAAATGCAACAATACACGCATCAATAACAACAAATTGCACATGCCGAACGTAAGCAAAGAAATAAGGAACATCGTTTGAGGGCAATTTCCTTAATCAAAGTTTGTAACTTTATTTCAGTAGCAACGAAGTAATCAGCTTGAAAAGATACAATGAACTAGGGCTACATTCTATTTCCGCGACATCAAATTAGCTTTTAAAATTTGTAGACGTATGAGTAAATATTCCCATATTTCGTGACGGCAAATCGGTGCCAAACAATTTATCTTTATATCTACGCCTTTCCGATCGTAATTAATTTTAGCTTCTATAATGGTACCTCGTGCGAGTGGTGTAACTGTTGGAAAACCGGTTTGGGCTTGCATGTGTAAACGAGGTGGGCGACAAGGACAGAAAGATTAATCAAACGCCACGTATGTACATGTTTATATGTGTGTGTTATTTACCACTCAGGGTTACCAACCCGTGCGCAGTTGCGTCAATGATGCAAAATCTGTTTACTTTACAGGTTCCTGATATTTGCGTATTTGACGTCCAAATATATATCTTTTCATAATCATATGCTAATTGAATTAAATTAAATAGAATTGTTGAGATATAACCTCTATCATGTTTAAAATCTAAACGAAATACATATCCAATAATTTACTGTTCTTCCTATTAAATTACTTCTAATATCTATCATTATTCTATTTCCTCTTAGAAAGTCGTTGATATTATAAACAAATCAATGATAAAGGAATAGTGAAACTCCTATATCACATTGGTAAACTCCTCACTACACCATTGTTTAAATAATAAATTCGGTGATACGTGTTTCGCTCGCACGAAGCAAAACATAATAACCGTAAAACTATGATCAAATCGGGCATATATGTACAATGTGTGTAAATAGAAAAATGACACGGTCTTGTCTTATTTCAATAACATTTCACTTCAACATTGTTCCCTTCAGTGTAACTATCTTGGAAAGCCACACAGTGCTGCGGCGGTTCTTCCACTCCTCATAGCAGTACTGGAACTTGGAAACTGGAATAGTCTTGAGCTGGTCGGTTACACCCCTTTGGAATGTTCTCAAGTGCCCCAAAATGATGTCCCTTGAGGTTCAATCTCGGGAAAAGTAAAAAGTCACAAGGACTCAAATCGGGCGAATAAGGAGGCTGCGGTGCCACTGGAATGATTTTACTGACAAAAATTAGTTTACTGAAATTGTCGTGTAACAAGGCTCCTTGTCATGATGCAACATCTAGTTCTTATTGATACCGTACTCCATGGCGAGGTTCATCTTCAATCGACCCTATTCCTTCTGAAAATTCCTTGAACTACCGAGATACATTGAACCTTGACAAAACACTGTCTCCGTAGGCCTGCCGAAGTTTTGTAAAAGTTCGAAAGCTCGAAATTCATATCACAGATAATCAGAACGTACAAGCAAAACCTGTTTCAGTAAAACAATCGTTACTTTGCAGTGCAATTAGTGTCATTAAAATTAGACAACACTTCAAACTTATATATTTAGAATAGATAATGGTAGAGGCTAATAAATATTTTGAGAATGTGCAATACTACCAGTTACCATTCTCAGTTCTTCAGTTCTCATTCCACAATAGAAAGAATCGTTCTTCCCGCTCGGACAAAAGTGTGTCTAAGGGTGTGACACTGTGTTAACAGTGTTTTCGTGTGTTTCGCGCCGACGTTTAGTGTGTTATGTTCATTGTGCAGCGCTTTAGAGTTGTACAGTGCTTATTGCGTGGTATTCGTCTTGGGCGTTAGACGGATATCGCTGGTGGTACTTAATTCTTCCAGTTTTCTAATGAGGAGGGCAACTTAGTTGCCGAAATACGTATCTGGAATTATTTCCGAAAGGTGTGATAAGAGTAATTTTACTTATTTTATGTAGTCCTTTGTTAGCCAATGTCGTCATATAGGGGGAACGAGTAGAGGGAGTAGTAATTAGGTGCGATTGTACTCCTTTTAAACAATTATCTTCATTATCCTACACGTACCAGTATTCACTGAGTAGTAAGTTTTGTTAAAAGATTTTAGGAGCATTTTACCTCCTTTCACTCTCTTAATAATTTCCTTTGGAATCGACAATTCATATGTCGTAAAATCCTTTGCAATATACACATATGTATACCGTTTTGACTTAGTCTTCCTTTATTCCTTGGAGTAACCAGTTCTTCACAATATTTTGGTTTAATGAGTATTAATGGACTTTTATCTAACCTTTATCCTTCTACAATTTGTAGATTAATTTGAAGCAACTTCTCTGTGTATTCTTCTAATATTTTCCAAATTTTTCTAAAACCTTTGACAATCAAATTGCTGCGCCTTACGTATACATTATGCCGTTCTAGGTTCCGTTCTCGTTTCTCTATCTTCTTCTTCAATATAAAATTGTTTTAACACCATTCTTCCCTTTCACTTTTCCATTCCTTTTCTCTTTCTTCAGACTCTCATTATTCTTCATTAGCAGTTTGTAATTATTTTTTAAAGCTCTACTGAGATAGCCAATACCTTTAGCCCTTCTATTACATTGTTTTCGTTGTCTGGGCGACTTAGTTTCTAGTCTTGTAGGCAATAGGAACATACGTACACCAACGTCCTGATGACAGACCCGACGTGGAGGTTCTGGTACTATGGAATTGAAAATACATTACATGCTAAGTGCGCCTATAAAGTTAGAACTAACGCAGCTTGAGCCTTACAACTTCGACGAAGTTCCCTTCGAGTTGATCATCTATTTCATTAAAGATATCGGCTTGAAGGAAATTGTAATTAAGGGCGAACCATAATAGAGGGAAAGATCGCTGTGGAAGAAATTGTTTCTCTTCTACAATACTAAATCTTTACCTTGATCGTGATATAACCTAACGACGATGAAATGATAACTGAGATATCACATCATAGAATATCTGAAGTTACATGTAGCCAACAAGATAAAGTTTTCGATATTACTGATAGGACGTCATCGCAATATTCTACATTTCAATTATAAATTGAATTCAAATGTTTTGTAGATTCTCGACCTTTATTCCCTTTACATTAGTTTGGAAAGCATAACAATAGGTATAGTATGTGCAATACATATAAAATTGCAGTAGTGTTTATGGATTACTAATAGGAACACAGGATACGAGCAATAGCGTCAATTATTCGCTTCAGCTTGTCATCTAAACCGACAACATCGAAAGGTATTGCATTGCACTGTCTGATTTATAATGCATGACTAGATGGAGTACGCTTTGTCGTGAGGCCACGTGTGAAAATTATCAACTTAGTAATACCTCTGCGATCGGATTTGCATTCTGCGGTGAAAACATTTCAAATTCCGGCACGTACGAGTTATCCAATTATGTAATAGGTTCACGCAACTTTTCGCTAATCTGGTGGCATGTAGACATTATTTGTAAATACAAAGGTTATATCAAATTTACTTGACAGACTGTGTGGTGATGTGAACTGGAACACCATTATTCGGGAAATTTCTTATCTTAGAAAGAAACGTATATAAACCGAAATGTGTTGGTACAACAATAAAAGTATGCTCCTTATTGCACTTAGGACGAGAGTTCACAAATCGATCTTGGAACGTTTCGTTAAAACTTGCTTAAATATCTGCTCGTTTCCTTCCAGGCTCCTAAGACATACTACTACATCTATTTCTGTTTGTATTATCCTTCATAACTTAGGTTTGATAAAAGAGTGGATGACGTCTTTGTATCCACGACATCAAAATTCGAAGAAGTAAGGGCGTCAGTCCGGTTTACACTAAATGATAACACGTCATCCACTCTTTTATCAAATTATTTTCTGATTTCTGTACAAACCAATGTCTATGTTTTGTAAAGTTTGCACTGTTTATCCATTGACTTATCTTCTGGGCTATCATGATTATTAAAAAGAAGAAGTAGAATATTTTGCATGAAAATTCGGACGAAATCTCGATTCCCTCCAAATTATTTATTGTAGATATATTACTGAAAGATTTTCTAGAATGCTAAGTATATTTCTCCGCTCACATTGGAATTAGTATAGGTTTCAATTTTGTGTGGATAATCCACAGTAAATAAACAACCTTTCCGTGATTAGGTTTAATTTTCTTCGGAATATACTTATAAATAAGTCTATCGTGTGGAACACACGCGGTTTACACTGCCAAGCGTAATTCAGACGCGAACGTTGGGTTACTCAAACCCTAATCTACGACTAAAATCACTTCTCTAATCCAGATTTAGAAGATATACTGTTATTAGGTCACGTATAATTGGAAAAACAGGAAGGTAGAAATATAAATCAAAACAATTACACGTTCAGATTAGTAGCCATTTATTACTATACGAAGAATCTGAATTACCTTCAAGCAGGTATTATGAACATATATTAATGGTGAACAAGATTATATATAGCAGGTCACCTTCAATCCAGTTTTTGCAAGAGAATAACAAGTTTTGTTTACATTTATTTCTGTAGTATGTTAAAATGGAAATTAAGAATTACTCAAACATCTTAGACAATTTTGTATTTATGAGCGATCCGAGGCCACTTTAGGAGGACTTAACATCAGTTAACAACAATCTTTACATATTAGACTATTGTTGTTGTCGTATTCTTATAAATATACAACAATAGAAATTCCACCTATGTACATTATGTGTAAAATTTTGTGCGAATTGTTTTTGTGACTAACATAGGTCTATTGAGCTCCAGATATAAAATGTATGACATATTCTCCTAAATATTCATGTGGAGCGCCTAAATTAAACAAAAGTTTAATGACATCCAAATTATGTTAGATTGGATTAGTTGGCGGATGAACGGTAACACATGCTTTTAGATCCCTGCAACCTAAACAAATCATTTTTATTAAGTAAGGGATAACACGTGGAATGACTCCATTAAGTTTGTTAGAGGCAGAAGATGATGGAGGCCACTTATTCTTTAAATTAGTTATTTCTAAGCAAAATTCTTGACTTTGTTCAGTGCTTATTTGGGACAGAAATTAACAACAACCAACATTTTTTAATTCATAAAAGGTGAATGACAAGTAAACCTGCTAGCGCTAACAGAACACAGAAGAATTTTTTATTCAGTAAGATCTGTGCATTTCTAAAGAAAACATAATTCGTACTTCAAGCAAGTCTTACTGAAATACGTATTTGGAAATAAATATGCCTAAGACAGATCCCTGCGTCCGCGCAGTATATTTTTTCAACTTTTGTGAAAAGCCTACAGTTATTTTCAAAGTCCTATCTCATTTTGTTGGGGTTAGGAAGAGGTAATAATAAGTCCTTTCTCTTTTCGCCTACTATAAAACAGGAATATTTGTCTCACTAACAGCATTTAGCTTTTCCTTACGAAAATTTTACCCACTTTTTGAAATGCATTAATGGCTCAGACTTCGAAATGGGCGGGGGCGGAGGCGGAAGTGATATTCTTGATGTCGTCCAAATCCACTCAGTAGTCTGTTCTGTTCTGTTACCGTTTATCTCCAGATGGTGTGTTAATGGACAGTATAGCTCTGAATGTTATATCTTCCGTTTACAATTAATGCAAGTTTTTAACTTTTAAAGTAGAGAAAATTATAAAATATTTTGCTGGAAATCGTGCTATTCCTCCCGGGTATCATAGGGATTTCCTTAGTAAGATTATTAAAAACCTTTAACTCCTTAATGCCTAAGCACCCACAATAAAATTACCCTATTATTTTTCTCCATCAGGTATTACTTTACTCTTATTATTCACAATAGGACAATATTTTAAAGCCTTATGTACTACCTTCTTACTTCAGCTCAAGCATTGATATAAATTATTGCAGTTTTCCCATATATCAAGATATCCACATTTGTAATTCAATTTATCGTTTCGTTGAATAATATCGTGCGGAAAGGCTTGAAATTTGCGATACCTTTTGGGCTAATTTAAAGTAATCAGGTTGTTACATCATCCTTCTTGGCGATGCTGATATGAAGATGTAATCAATTTGGATACTTTAGTCGTTGACTTGTAAACAAAATTAAAGAACTAAAATACACTTATTAATCACACGAAATGCAGAGTAATAATTGTGCCGTAATTACAGGTTACAATGAACAACCTTGGGAAATTATTTCTACGAAGATCGCAATCCACTAAATGATTTCAATTATTGTTTCGTGTTATTTTAAGTAAGGAACTGTTACTTTCATTTCAACATCATGCTGGAGGCCACCTCTTAAAAAGCATATATTTCATCATCCGATAATTATTCCTGTGGTATGTGATATCGTTAACGAAAAGAAAAGCGTCAGCGTTATATGCAACTGTATTATGTAAATTGGAGTAGCGTTCTTTTGAAACGAAGAGCAAACGGTGTATTGTTGTGTAAGAAGGTAAAGCGCGGTAAATCGCCTGGTGTCACTGCAAAATAGTGTTATAGGTCGGTGACCGACGCCTTATAAGTGGATTATGAAACAATTTAATTCATTCCTTTCTATTCATCGACATTTTGCATTAATTTTAGAAGTTAAAAAGTAATTTACAAAAGAAGTATTTTCAAGTGGAATTTAGGAAGACAATTTTACAGATTGAAGAAAGTACTAACTTGGCAATTGACACATTAAGTAGTTATGGTGGAATAAATAGCGTGAGATTTTGGAAAGAACTAACTAAGGATAAATAGGAATAACAAAAATATGGTTAACAAAATTCGGCAAATTAAGTACAAAATTTATTTAGTGTATTTACTTATTCATTTATTTATCATTGAATGATTTTATATACGTATGTATATACTAGATGTTTATGTAATCTGTAGAACATTAAGTATGTACGTATCTGAACCAAAAGAAATCGCGTGGTACCTAAATCTGGGCTGTAAAACGGATGTAGCTGCTTAGTGT
Source organism: Chrysina gloriosa (assembly GCA_038088585.1). Classification (NCBI taxonomy): domain Eukaryota; kingdom Metazoa; phylum Arthropoda; class Insecta; order Coleoptera; family Scarabaeidae; genus Chrysina; species Chrysina gloriosa. The sequence goes on from CM076093.1 coordinate 8,634,928, forward strand.
AATGATTTGAGCTGTCTGTAACTTGCGCACCCCGCAGTTGTCATGCAATAATAAAGCTTTGATCTCCAAGAATTTGGTAGTAGCTTGTGTAAGTACCTTGTCTAATCACAAATTTTATGTCGCGGAAGTGTACAACAATATGAAAGTATGAATAATTGGATGTTAGTTTTCGTAGAAAAACACGGGATTGGGAAGTGAAAAGTGTGGGCAATACAATGATTTTTTCTTCTAGTTAATGACAATATATTTTCATAACTTTCAGATAGCCATTTCATTATTGTTGCTAACACATTTATTAATAATGAAGTTCTTATTTAGGAAGCACTTGGTTTAATATCAGATTTTATCTACTTCTTATTCTCTTATCGTTATGAACTTTTAAATATCGGATTATCTGATTTAGCCAGAAATTTGTAGACATATACAAGGATGTAATGAATAATTAATACACACACACATTCTTGTAAAAGTGGCACAAATCTGGATATTCAGTGGGGCACCATTAATGATCTTGTAAACTGTATGAAAGTATGTTTACCTTTTCCATTCTCTAACGTTCTCACGTTGTTTCAATTGAAGAAATGGAGGAATGTGAGTCAAATTTAGTACGTATTTGTTCAATAAATAAATAAATTCGAACTACTTCAGAATAAATTAATTACCGTCGAAAACAGTAGCGTCAGCCGTACTGTGGTGAGCTTATCTAGACATTCACTGGAAGTAATGAAAAGAGTCAGCAGACAATCTTGTTTGCTTTGCATAATGTATAATCAATAAGGTACCATTACGTACGCGTGACTAGTATTATTTTCCTCCTCGTCGATTTGCTTACTGCTGCAACGATAGTAAGGATGTAAAATGAGTTTCCTTGTCACGCAAATAAATATTGTAAAAATTGGACACTAGGTATAACTTTCCCACTTTAATGACGAAGTCAATGACTTAAAACCTTGAATTTAACTAAAGATAACGACGTTATAAGCTATAATCATTTTGAATAGTTATGGTGCAGACGTTCAGTCAAGTGCGTTCAATAGATTATTTTTAACCAAGGTCATGTAATGATAATGTGTATACAAAGCACGTAGGTATAATACAAAAGCTGTTCTATCCGGGAACGTTCCAGTATGTTTCTTATCCACTTACTGCAAAACATTCCGGAACATTATATGATCGCTGAAAAAGTTGCTGTACTAAAATATTTACTTGGAAGTATAAATATAGTTTTAAATATTTACGCGAAACATCAGGATGTTTAATCGTACCGGATCAAAATAAACTTTTGCTTTATTTCTTTCTATAAGCCCACTCATTCTAGCGAGAAATATTTTTAGGAAATATCTTGCATTAAAATTATGTTTATTGCAATAATTCTTACCGATAATTTTTGGAACCGTGTGGCCTAAAAATGTGGCGGATAAGTAAGCGAAAATAAGTGTGATACGATAGCATAAAAAATCTGGGCGTTTTTCCAAAATGTGTATATGAAATAACTCGTCCGCCTTAAGAAAATTTCTGTGGGAAAGTAATATTTTAAGGGTGTTGCGAGATTACCATTATTATTCCTTTTTTTTAATTTGCACTTTTAAATTTAATTTATTCACTTTTTGAAAATATATTTTCTCAGATGAGAATGATGAGAATTGGATGGGAATTCGGATCTGCAATCTCAAAGATAATATTTCAAAGTTTATCACAAGGCCAACACTGGCCAATAATATTTATGCTGATATTAAAACGAATCTTTACGCTTTTTTGAGAGCACAATCGGAAAGTGATCGTGCCGCTTAGGTTGGCTTCTGTAAATGAGAGTATAAGTTGATCGTGGGGATGCTTATTGAAAATCAGGTTTCCATCGTATATTTCTACTTTTATTAAATCCTTGGAAGATCATTTTTTGGATGAAACACAAAAAATTAAGAAAAATAATTTTCCTGTGCTGACCTTTAGTTGAAAATGTAGGACAATTACACAAATCGCATTGTCTGTACTAAATGCTGACAGTTTCAACTTACACTGCAATTGCAAGAATTACGATCTGTGACAGCAAATAATTTGCTGTACTAAGCAAGCATATATATACATATATGTGAGAAAATTACTTGTAGTTCGTGTTATGATTACAGTTCATGTTTCGCTTTAGGCTGGAAAATATGTAAAAGTAACGTTGCCATTTTGTTGACAGTAACTTGAGGACGTTTAACTATGATAATGCACTCCGAAAAGCTTCCGCATGTTACGCAACGATAGATATAAACTTCAACTTCGTAATTGCACTTATCGTACTTTCCTTATCTAGGATATGCTAAATGATGCAGTCTGTCAGAAACTCAAGGCCGGCCAAAGAAATCACGTTGTATATGATTGTCCACAATAAAGTATGTAATTTTGATTATTGTGTGTCGAAAATATCTGCATTATACTTATCTTGGATGATTATTTCAAATACTCTTACCATTGTCGGTTTCTGTGGTATAGATTATTTGGTTTAAAATTTTTTAGGACGTGTAATTCTAGTGCAATATGATATGCACTTCCAATTTCAAATACTGTAAAGATACTTATAACATTTCGTAAACAAAATTAAATCACCATTAAAATAACTACCAAAGAAATATTTCAAGATTTATTTAGATCATTACTACAGCTATTTGACAGAAAATAATTAACAAATCGATCTTTCTCGTGTTGCATACGTAATAAAACCGGTTATTGAAGAACTACCAATTAATTTTCGACATAAAGGAATAAGAAAGAAAACCAGGTCCTGTTGACCATTGCGTGAGTCGATTCAGACCGGTTGTGGAAAAGAAAATGAAGAAGAAAAATTACAATAACAACATGAAGTGAAGACGACGACCAAGACGAGAAACGTGAACTGGTGAGACGAGTTTCTAGGAAAGTTCAGATTCAGCAAGAAACTGTAGTCCGTAACCATGACACGACCGTATCTGGATTTAAAACACCATCATTGGCGAAAACTGGTTTCTTGTTCTGCTTGCTCGACCGAACGGAATGGTCGGGGTGTAAGAGGATGTGCGTGTCTGAATGCGATAGTGTATGCGTGCTTGACTCGTCTATGAAGATTAAGTTACGGCACACAAATATAGAGATGGAGGACACCAGCTGACTCATCATTTATTTATTGCCGGATATTTCTCCTAATTCGATTTCCTTACTATTTTTATGTGCGTAGCATATTTTGTTCGCATTTGTTTTGCCCAACTTTATTTTTATTTTATGTATTTCATTTATACATAACTTATTTGTTGTATATTCCTAAGAATTTATGTTTATATTATATATTGTATTGTTTTCTTTCTAAATTTAAGTTCTTAGCCTACATGGAGAGATAAAGAACAAAAGGGATTAAACTAAATTAATTTTGGGACTACTCTTGGGGTAGTCAGAGTCAGTCAAGCGCTGTGAAGGGAAAATCAGTAAGAAGTTTAATGCAGTCTATCTCCAAACATGAACAGTTCTGTCTCTCAAACATCTACTTCCCGTACGAAATCACTGCCGGATTGATAAGCTAAACAAAATCGCCTTAGCAACGTACTATGTGTCTCGAGTTGCATTGCAAAGTGAGGAAAACAATTTTAGAAGGTCCATTGTTTACTTCTTACATACTTACTGAGGAAAGAAGCATGTGACAATCGACCCAGAAAACGTTGCTTTGGAAGTGCAGGATGATTTATTCCCTTAGTGGCAAAGTAGCTCAGCAAAATCTGGACCAAGATGGCAGATATATAAAATAAATAAAATTACCCTTACCACCCTTTCGAAAATAAATCCAGATACGTATTCCGGCAACTAAGTTGCCATCCTCAATGGAAAACTGGGGAAATTCCGTATTACTAGCGATCAACGCCCTAGACGAACAACTCACAACGAGCACTGGACAACTCTAAAGCACTACACAATGAACATCACACACTCAACGAAACCCACCAAAACACCTGTGTCAACAGTGTTTTGAGGTGTTTCCCGCGGGCGTTTAGTATGTGATCTTTATTGTGCAGTGCTTTAGAGTTGTCCAATGCTCGTTGTGAGTTGTTCGTCTTGGGTGTTACCCGTATATCGCTAGTGATACTAAATTCTCCAATCTTCCACTGAGTATGGCAACTTAGTTGCCGAAATACGTATCTGGATTTATTTCCGAAAGGTGTAGTAAGGGTAATGTATTTATTTTATGTATTATTTTATCAACAGTCTGCTTATTCTTATTTGGTAGGGAACGAGGAACTCCAGACGAGTCAATTTGTGTATTTCCAAGATGATCCGCAATGCAGATGATAAAAATCGTAACTAACTCTACTGGCGTTATAGTAAGAGCTGCACTACTTTTGTAACACGGTTCTTTGTATTGCTCTCCTACAACCGAAATTGTTTAGTCTTGAAACCTTTTCTCTATCAACTGCAATTCCCACAAGAATATCCAATATACAGATGGAATTGTAAATCAGGAGTTACACTTTTGAAATCCGAAGTTGTAAGCACGAGTTTAACCGGTGATTACTACTATATGTTTAGTTCGAAATTGTAGTATGTAAGCTTTCGCGGCTGTAACTCGTCAAACACGTCAAAACCCAGGAGACATCACTTCAATGGTTCATAATTGTGAGCACGAATAGAATTTTCCAAACTAATCCAAGGACTTGAGGAGTAACCGACAACAGAATTAGATAGTCCACTTTTCATCGGACGTTGGTCAATATCTGCATTTTGGATTTCCATCCATTTTAGTATCTATTTTGTTCTAGCTCATTAATATTGACGTATTGACATAATAAATTGACGTATTGACATAATCTAATGCGTTTAGTATTTAAATTGGATGTTGATGTAGATTGGTGGGTAGTGGGTGAATTTTGAATTTGAAAATTACAATTACAATTTTCAGTTCTGAACTCATCTTCCAGAACTGCATATCTTGAATAGATGGTTTTAAATACATTTGATGCATTTGAATTCTTGTATTTCCTGTTATTAAATATAACTATGATCATAATTAATTGAAAGATTAACATATATAACTTAAGGAGGCCTAAGGTACTTAGTAAATAAACAATACTGTTTATGAACAGATTACCACACACAGAGAACATGTTTTAAATATTCTAAGGATTATGACCAATTACAAACGAAAACATTTTTTCGGTTACGTAATATATGAGTCAATAAGATGTGACACCTACACTTGTATATACAATAGCTAAATGGATGTGATTCATCCAGCAATATAATAGTTTATTTGTGTTTATTTGAATAGGAAAATATTATAATTGAAACGGCGTGACTAAGTTCTACTTTTTTGCGAGTACAATTATCTTCGGTAGTTACTCCATTAACTTTGATAAAAAATGTGATTCTTGCCCCATATTTTTTACTTAATCTGTATTTATAGAGATTCAACTCCGAAACTATCTATAAATACCTAATTATTTGCTGAATTTATTTCTCTTTAACTTTCTATAACACCTTCGGAATTTTCAATCACATTATTGTTTACGTGAATGACCATTGTTCGTGCCATTGCATTTTTACAGATCCCCATCCATTTGGTGAATGGCTGCAAAACTCCAGTTAAACCTGTTTTATGAAAAAGGCGAAACTGGACTCTGCAACACCTTTCGGATTCTTTCTGTCCGATGTTGTGAAAGTCTAACATATTACCTATGAGATATACATATGTATGCGTTATTTAAAATTATCTATAGTAGATTCTCGTTTTTGTTTCAGGAATGGGATTCCAGTATGCACGGTGTAAGGGAATATCCTGAACTTAAAGCAGCCGTACGAAGATGGGCCGAACAACAAGATGGACAAAGAATATTGTTGGCTACACCAAGCGTCCTCGTGGGATATCGGGTGGAGGTATATCGTGCGGAAGGCACCACGCAATGGTACACAGCTGTTATCGTTGGCTATAATGAAGCTACTAGGGTAAGTATTTGTTGCGTACCTTGTATGCAACACCAAAGTGGGCGTTTTCACACTTGCAGTCACACGTGTGATGATGCAATTAATGGGAATTATGTTCATGTAGATGTAGAAAGCAGATAACGAAAGGTTGAACGCTAATTGCCGCTATTCTGTCTTATATTACCATTGAAAAGACGAACCAATTTACATTTATATGGAAGTGGGCGCTTTGATGTTTATTATAGTCTAGGTGTTGTATAATCGAACAATTTACCAATACATATACTTGTTTTATAAGATGCATTAATTACAGGTAATTACTAAAATATTTATGGTAATTTGGAATATTTAGTAGTATTTTCACTAGAAATTCTAACTGCTTAGTTCCTACTAAATCTGTTTTATACTTTAATGAAGCCAAAGTTGATTACATCCTAAAAGTAAACGACAGATGTATATTTATGGAATCTTCTAAAAATACATTTTTACTGCACTAAACATGCTAAGTAAACCAAATCAAAAATTATATCCACTTGGATTAACTTTATTGGTCTCTAATCACTAAGGTATTTAAAGTATGATAGAATTCTAATAAATACTTGGTTTACCCATTCACTATATTGCGTCATCCTCAGATTTTAAGCGATTAGGGTATCCCTATGCCTTCATTATGTATTTGTGTATTGCATTCAAACTGAAACGTTGATCTGGAGCTTAGGTATATCACAATGTAATTATTTGCTTTATCTCTGTAATATTTCCACGTTGAAATTATTAATGTACCATCAATTAAATAGTATGGCACGGATTAATTTCAATTACAGGAATGAGAATGAAATCGAAAATTAAATTGGGAAAATCTCAAATAATAGAGTTGCTGTCGTTATTCATATGATACAATTGCGACCTATTATTTATCCTTCGATCAAAGTAGACTTCCAAATAATACAGCTGAAAATAATTTTAGAACACTATACAAACATTCAAACCTATTTTCATTTTTTATGCAGTTGCTGTAGAAACTTGGTTAAATATTTATACCAACTACATAAGATCATTGTTGGCATTGATATGGTCTTCAATTTGTTATATAGATTCGAAAATTGTAAAACAAAGAACCTGTTCATTCTGTAATATATTTAAACTACTGAGAACACATTTTATGGAAAAGTTGTATTTTGCGCCAAATTTCTACAAATTGATACGATTTCCAACAACAAAGGAACATGAAATAAACGAAAAATTCGAATTCGAAAAATGAATAAAGAAATACCTTGCAAACTTCAGGAGTAACTAAGGAGGAGTAAGACTCTTGGGGAGGTCAAGGTGAAAAAACCTAAATTTTGCTAATATCGTTTATTGCAGCTACAGAATTTCCGCCCTCAGATTAAGGGCATCCTCAGTGTAGGCAATCGTGATATTAAGATCCCCATAAATTACTTGGAAAATCCATAGTGAAAATAAGAAAAGCAATGGATTTGAAAACCCTTAATTTTAAAAATTGAAGGAAACTCTAACCTCATCGCCAGCTAGTCAGGACTTTAAGTCTGTCAGCCGAGGTGAGGTAGATGTACATATGTTAGGTGTTATGTTGAACATAATTTGTATAGGCAGCTAGAAAAGGGAACAAACATCTTTTGTTTTTCGCTGTCTAGTAATTCTAATTAAACATTAAAGATTAACAAGTATTATATGCCAACTTAACCTTCCTATACTCACGTCAAAATGAAAGACGTATACTATACTATATAAGTCGGTCTCACAGACCGTATGCGTGAGTATAGGAAGGTTAAGAATTGGTGTGAGGGACCGACGCGAGTCATTCTACACGAAAAAATTACGCAAATTACGTATTTCAATAAACAAGCTATCAACCTCAGAAGAAAACCATAAAGCGAAAAAGCATTATATATACATGTATATCACAATATATATGTAACAAAACCTCTATTTATACAGTCTGCATTAGAAGCGAAAACGGTTTAGTATCTTTGATGGATTAACCGATAATCGTATTTAATAACTCCATACACAGAGATAGGCAATACTCAGGCATATTACCCGTTATAAATTTCAGGTCAGTTCCTTATCAGGCGCGAGCAAGAACATAATTAGTGCAATTCTAAGACGTTTTTAAAGAGATATTGAACGGGATTTTGTGTCCTCACTCCAAAGGTCTGAAAATGACTATATTATCCACAACGAAATATAAGAATAAGTGGTATACGGATGTTGGTATATCCCAACAAAGCAACAAATAGAGTAATGACCACAAAAGGGGCGGCAAACCACGCCCGAGAACGATGTGGCAGGATTAAGGAAATGTTCATTTATTTAAGAGCAATCAGCAATATACTTGTATTTTGCACCAGGGATGGAGCTGACTTGAAAGAAATTATATGAGTCTCAGCTTAATTATTGTCAAATTCCATCAAGAAGTGTGTTGTTTGAGGATATTTCGAATGTTCTACGACTTTGGCCCTTGTTAAATTGCGTAAATCTTATAGGTCACGCTATTGGTAAACACAAGTCCTAACACGTTGAGGCAGTTATTCCATCTAATATTGTTTAGTATACTTCAGTTACTTGACTGATACAGACGTCTTTCTGTACCGCTAATTTTGGAATCATGATGCGACTGAATCACAAAGAGCTATCATTTTGTATGAAACGTCTGCAAGATACATTTGGAGAGTTTGTAGAATCTCAAAGATCGTTTTGAAGCTGGCAGAGCGTCCCCAGGATACGATCCGCGCAGTCGAGCACCTCTGTAAATGAAAGAAACGTTGCTGCCGCAGAGAATCTACTGAAAGATGATGGCCGAACAACTACTCGTGAAATTAGTGTTAGTGTAGGAATACATGTTCATGGGATTTTACACTAACGTCTGGGTTCAACAAGGTTTGAGCCCGATGGATACCGAGGCTGTTGAGACCTGAACCAGAACTCTGCACATGCCGCCAACTTCAAGAGCTTTTAGTACGTTACTGCAACCAATTTTGATAACAAATTATAACTACTGATGAAATATGGATGTCTTCAATACTGCAATGCTAAGACCAAGAATCAGTCGAAAAAATGGGCGCCAACTAGAAGAAGAGCCTCAGCTTAAAGCACGTGCTTAAAGATCTGGCTCCTATAGATTTTCATCTGATCCCAAATCTTAAGCAACCACTACACGGTGTTATATTTGAGACCTTAAATCAGGTACTTCATATAAATAGATGAATTGCAGACACTTCGAAGAAATTCTTTGAACACGGTTTGAAAAATTAATTGTTCCTAATACTTCCGAAGCATCCCCCGTAAAAGTTTTTCAACATATCGTAAAGGACACAATTAAGTTGCAGTGAAAACGTGATTAAATTCGTGCGATCTTGGGTGGTTACACGTGTTTACTGAGAATGTTAACCCGCAAGGAATGGTGATAAAGGACTTCTGCCTTTTATACGAAAGGGGTTTGGTGGTAACAATCGGATGATGTAGCAAGACTATAGCGACCACAAATGCCGTAGCGGAGTTACATGGATTGAACTAGTTTATATGCTAATTCAATTGCGAATGTGTGGTCAGTACTAAAGCAATAGCTTATACTCAGTTCAAAGAAAAAAGAATGTAGGGGTGGTGACGTGTGTTAAAGACTAGAGCAATGATTCTTAATGAGAAGTGAAAACTTTATAATCTGAAAATGCATTTGCTATACCTTAATTTCTAAATAGAGGGCTTTCTCTAATTAATATTTATGCAGTGATTTGTTATATGTGTTTAAATTCAAACGTAAAAATCGATACTTTGCGAAAAATTCTTACACTGTTAAAAAGAAAATAAAACCCTAAAGAAATCGCTTTTTTTGTTTCAAAACGTTATATGGTGCCCTTTACCCATGTGTGTTATAAAATAATAACTAATCACGCTATCATTAAGTAGACTGTATAATTAATAACACCTTAATTGTCCCTGTCTAAAAAGTCATGCAAGCTCTCGTTATTTTTCGTAGTTAATTTGAACCTAATATCAGTACACAAAATGTAGATTTACTTATTTATAAGAGTATGCAAATGAATAGCGGTAGGAGTATGTCATACATGCAGAAATGCATATACATATGTAAATGAATCACGTAAGTGCTTGAAGGTAATAATTGTATGTACATACATATGTATTTAAATCAAGAGAAGAAAAATGGAAGTCGCTTGATTCCTATACTTTATTACTAAGGATTAGGAAACGCAAGATATCTAATTTCAGGGCTCGTAACCAAAGCAAGACATCAATTTCAAATTTGCTAAAATAGTATGGAGATTTTATATTGTTTTATCGACCAAGTTTTGTTATTAATCTAATTATAAGTCAATTACGTAATATGCTTTGATAAGGAACTGCATATCTGATATATGTATATGAACAAAACTTTCAATTCGTTCGCAGTTACTTTGAAAGGGAATTGAGTTGTAATACAAAAATAGAACTGCTCTTATATCAACTCTTTAAAATTTTATAGAGTATTGGAGAACCTGTTAACGTATTTTTAGATATAACTCATTCAACTCTACAGCTATTCCAGAGACTAACTTTAGCACCGTTTCATGTAAACACGAAATATGTATAATGTGCTCATGTTAATTTGGCGCATGAAGTTTAAAATCGTAATATTTTCCACGTCAAACCAGTTTAAAACTACATTCTCCACACGTACAAAAAGACAAATCTAATACAAACTGCCAAGATTCTGACAGCACCACAACATTCAACAATGAATATTTATGTGCGTTTTTACATTGCACGTTCGTCGGCGAAATTAGTGCTAAATTTAAGACGTGGATGTTTACGCACGGATATAAATTCAAATTATGCAATCGAGCCGAAATATCCTACTGGATTTGCTGTTTCTCTTACCCGAGGAAATGATGAGTTCAGCAAACAGATTAATAGCTTTAGTACTACTGGGTATGTTTTATATATAACTGCCAATATAATCATTTTGATAAGCTATGTAGGTATCTGATATTTATGTATGCCTCTTATGATATAGAGGCGTCTTATTTTTGGTTTACTAGCTTCATTGTTTACACACATTTTGCAGTTGAACAACTTCAAAGGTTATACAAAATCTATGCTGTATTGAAACTAAATTTCTCGACATTCAATTTGTAGATGCGAAGGAATATGTACACACATAACCAAAAGGTTGGTTTGCGTCGTATGTCATTTTATTATAGACATTTCCACTTGATTACTATTGAAAAATCGGTACGACCACACAGGATGACAACGCAGTCGTCGACCGGTCTCAGCATAATTCCTGCACAGTCTATGTGAAAATCAACTTCAAATCATTGCTTTGGCAATTTCTGAAACTTCAAACACTAATATTTCAAGTGATAATGTGCAATGAATAAAATTGGAATTTTTTCTATAATTCATTTCTTCGTTTGTTTTTTTTGTTTGGAAAGATAAATAGCGAAGAATGTTCCCGATATGACGTTGACTATGTTGGCTAACTAATGTTCTGATGGAGCCGTTAGGTTTTGAATCAATTCTAAACATTCCAGAAATCGTTGACAAAGGCAACGAGATTACTTGGATCAACAGGTGAGTTAACAAATTAAGAGAGACCATATTCATATCATTTGAAAGGATCAGGAAGAATCTAAGAAGCTTTGCAATGTTTTGTGGCTATGAATGAAATTTGAATTTCACCACGATACATCAGAAGTTGGGCAAAACAATGGATTGCACGAGGTGGACCTTCTTTGTAACAAATGAAATGCTCTGAGTCCCGAAAAGAAACCTTCTGGAGAATGAGCGTTGTGAGACTGAAAGCAGTGATTACAGAGAAATATGATAGAATGATAAATATGCCACCGTGAAAACTCACCTATGCATTCATGCTGTGTTGCTACCCAAATATTCACCGAAAGAAGGTTTGAAATTCTGCTTATTCCGCCATGTTTACTCGAGAAATTATAAAAAATAAATCATGTGACCATAAAACAATATCTAATAAAGACATAAATGAGTATAGTGTTGCAGGGAATGAAGGCAGTGTTAGTGTAGCATGCAATTATCGACCGAAGCATTGCGGGAAGTATATTAGGCGTCAAATTCTAAGTATAATAAAATAAATAAACTGAATAATCATGTACAGAATAATTCAAAATTCCAATCTGTTACATCGACACTGTTATTTTATAAAAATTTAATAATAAATTAAATAAATAGAATTTTGAAGTTTCATCAATTTTACTAGTAACATATGGAGAACGTCAGGGATGTTTGCCATTCAGACGCAGTAATATACATGCTAGTAAAATTTGGAGTATATCTGGAGCAAGGTCGAGTAGATGTTATGAAGGGTCGTGTTCATTTTATGATATGGCAAATAATATTTGTTGAAAGCCCTTTGAACATATGATTGAGAAATAAAGGCGAATGTTTTCGATTTAGAGAAAGGAATATAAATGCTAGTAAAATCCAGCCCATATATTAAGCAAGGTGCAGTGGATGTTTTGATAGGGCGTTTTGTGCTTACTTTCACCACCACTTAATATGCCTGCATCTAACGTCGAGTTCAACGACCCCCACATTTATGAACACGACTCTACGATACATAATTCAGTGCTTCTGATACAACACTATTATTTGCCCAATTCTTTTAAATCAATTTTTGTTTCTTTTACCCTCATTGACCGCCCTTTACCTCATAATCTTATAAATAAATTTCACGTATTAAATGTGATAAATCCTGTATATACTCCTTATTCGGAAAGCAAATGTGTGATGATTTCGTTCACTAACATGCAGTGGTGTAAATTTTGTACCAATGGGTGAAACTCGTGGGGTTTTATATAAAAAATCTAAAGTAAATCTCATCTTCCTGCGGTCATAATCTTATAATGTATTTATTATCCAGGTTAGCACATGGGTCCATAGAACATTTTATGGGGTAATACGCGCCCCATACTTTAGAAATGAATATGCGAGGAGACCTTTTGTTTTAAGAGTGGATGTATTCCTACATATTTTCTTCTTCAATGAAAGTAATTGATGAGGATGTTTTGGTATCCGTTTGATCATCCATTTACTCTTTGGATCTTCATCTCCTCCTCTTTTCGTCTACTACTCTTTCATCTATTCTATTTATTTGGTGCTATCTCATTATTCTGACATATTCGTTTAATTTTTTCCTCATAATCACCTTTCTACCTTTTTTATTTCACAGTGGTGTTTTATAAATTATGAAAGAAAATGAATATACACTAAACAACTGTGTCCGCATAAAAGCAGTACCAGTTGTTGAATTACAAGTACTAGGAGACCTACATAGTTAAATGAAATCGATAATATTTCCTTAGAATTTCGTCGAATTAACACTTGTTACGGAGGAACACCTTTCTTTAGATTCTGCAAATAGTGAGCTTTATTTTTCCTTCAAAAATGATTTCACAATTTTTTAAATTGCAACTACACTTACAGATTCTTCTAATAAATGGGAACCATCTCTAAATACCGAACAGTTTCCGTCACTGTCACTCACTGATGCTCCAATTTCTTTTCTTACCAACCATGTTACTCTACACGGGTCACATTGAATAACATGTCTGTGTGTTATTAATCATCTGACGAACGAAACTGTGTTTACATGTAATACAAATCAAATATTTCCAAATTATTTTCGTCCTAAGGAAAGCACAATATTCACCAGTTTCAAAGGATAACGTAAAAAATACAAGTTAGTACAACAAAATAGTGAAGTATGTCCATTGATGATAACAAGTTGAACTGGAGACATTTTGCTAAGGAGAGGAAGCAAATCGATTTAAAAGTAAAAAGGAAGGATAAAAGCTTAGAAAATAAGGTGTTGCTATGCAAAATAATCATGACACCAAACTGGACGTACAGAATAGAAATCTGGAGAAGTGACTGTAAGTTCACGCACGAAGACATGTGTCCCAATTCTTCGAGATGTCACGACAAAAGGTACGAAAAAACATCAGAAAATAAATTAGAAATACATACAAATTCTCCATTTCAACCGCTGCTAGAAATAGAACATCAAAGAAGATTTAAAAAGCATAGTCAATGGTTCTTCTGCAAAATAGTCGTTGTCAAAGACCTAATCAAACTATACCTAGAATCTACAGTACACCTTCTCTGTCAACAAGTTAACTTGTAAGATGTAATGGCCTTGTTCGCGCAAGTCAGAAACTAGTCAGAACGAATATGATTAGCGGAAAAGAATCACGGACGTTTTCTAAACGGACTTTTGTTTCGAAATCCAATTGGTCCCGACTGATTTGTAATTCCTGCTAAACTAAGCCGATTGTAATTTAATTGTGCACTACTGCTGTTTCCACTGTGTTACTTAACAATTAGTCTATTAGCTACAAATCATTTTCTGCTTGATATTGTAGGATTGTTCTTCTTATTATTATTGTTATTAGAACTAAGTGATATTTAATACATTAAACCTCATGGAATGTCTTTTGAGGTTATATCAACTGATGTATATTCATTACCTCAGATTACTGCTCTTGTAAGTTTTCCTGATGTCATTATCTAATCTACTTGTACTCACTGAGTATAATAAATAATGCGGCTTAAAATCCTTTTATTAATAACTACTATTGAGACCCATTTTTTGTGCAATCATTGATTACGTTTGCATGGTCATTTTCTTAATTACAACAATAATAATTTCATGAATATCTACTGATATATATCTCAGTTTAGTATTAAACAGTAATTAAAATAGCATCTAAATTAATTTATCTCCTTTTTATTTTTAGAACAGCTCATATGCTCTTTTTAATCCAAATATTTTTACGACAATATCTTTTAATTAATGCAATTGGCTGGAATATTTTTATGTGGCGTAACTGGATGATAGCGATACTAACAAAAAGGGTTCGTGCATACGCATTCGTTATTATAAATTGACGTTGACCTACATTAATAGTCACCAAAGGTTGTATGTCTAAGTCTAGCGAGAATAAATTACAATAATCTACAGTTTAAACATAATTACAGCTTGTGATAGGATGTTCAAATATTTGTTGTGAAATTCCCAGTATGGCGATAGGTGTTGATTTAGTACAAAAATAAACGGCATTTGTTCAAATACTGATAAATGATAACCTTCTTATCGTAAATCTTGTTTATATATAATTCTAGGCCTTTTTTGGATAATGATTAGTATCGCCATTAAGAAATTCGATATGGTATCTGCTGTAATAATGTAACTTAGCAGCGTAAAATAGTCCATATTATATATATATATATATGTATATATATATATAACAATTGTATCCAATCAAAAATTTTAATAGACGTTCCTAATTGCGTTTTGATTGGCTTATGTATATTTCGCCAAATATGATTACTGTAATATTATTAGTATGAAAACTAAAAGCTTGCCGTTATCTTACGTTACTATAAACATTAAGCTGCTACTGCTGTTGTAGTCATTAAACAACAGCGGCCAACATGTACAGTTTATGTAGAAGAGGTCCAACAACAGTTTACAATAGCGTTCATTCACCTTTTGACCTTAACTTTAACGCATAGATTGATTATTGTAATTTATCAAATGTACAAAGTAGGTAGGTACAACGGCTAGAAACGTGCATACAATTCATACGTTGGTGTTAAGTCATGTGGAATTAAAATTAGCTGGACTTCTACGAAAACAATAGTATCTGTATATCTCATATAGACATATTGTAAGTAATTAACATTAAGGGTTAAATCGCAATAGTGCCATTTTATTCCTTTGTTTCTGCTTATTTTGTCTGAATTTTTGAAATCACTCGCGATTTTAAATGGAACTCAATCCTATATTTTTCATGACTAAAATAATTAATAGTCAGCAGAAAAAATCATTCCTTTTTGTAGTAACTACATCTACTATTGTACCATGCAACGCTTTTATTCTGGTCACTTTTATCCCTAAATCGTGTTTTAATTGCATATACGTAGTTCAATTTAAATTTATCAGAATCCTGAAAGCAAAACGAAGCTGAATAAACGTCCCTGGTTACCATGCAATTCCGCGTCAATTTCAATTTTTAGCTGTTATCGGTATATTTCAAACTTGCTCAGGTACCGTTCTCTCTTAATAATCAGATAGGAGTGAGTTTATGGACGCCACACACGTACCCGGAATGAACACGGACCTGACCGCAGACGGTACCTCGCTGGATAAATTGCAGTAAAGGGTCAAAGTTGTTCTGTTTGTAATATCTACATATATGCATACCGACGATCGCTGGCAGTTATCTCCAGTTATTTCGTTATTACGTTGTCCGTACCAAATCGGGAATTTTTCAGTTGTAATGACGTTGGTTTTCGTCGAAACCCTCTCGCTTGTGTTTGTTTTTACATACCTACCTCCGGTATAACACACAATCCTTACATTTAATGTAGTCTCATTTGATTTTGTAGTGTATTTACTTATGTGCGTATACCTACAGTATTGATCATAGATATAAAATAAATTAGACTGCTAACACTTACGGATGTCTGGTTTTTAGAGTGCAAATTAAGTTTTTTCCAGCTATCGAAATCCTTGAAAATATTTCAAACAGAGCCAGAAGCATCAGATTATAGCTAGGAGATATGATAGCCATTACAAACCAGTCGAGTTTTTATTTTTTATTTTAGGCGCAGCAACAATATTTACGTTTCTAGTATTATGAATATACTACATCTCGAATGACGAGTATAGATAAGTGTGATTATAGGTTTGTTCGTAGAGTAAATTGGAAACCGTTGGCAACTAATATTCAATGCGCATGCCCGACTGGAAACATTTGCAAATTTGTCCTAAATTTAAGGCTGTACGAACATAAAAGAGAAGAAGGAATGCGTAAGTTGTCCTGAAGGTGGCGCAAGACTCCGTTTTTGTATTTCTTTTGAAGCATTATTTATCTAAATGTAGTAAGAATGTGGAGAAAACAACAAAAACGACACATATTCACAAATGAATATCGTCAACGTACAGATGTGGGACAGATCATGGAATGGATCACCACAGATTAACAAGTAATCTGGGAGTCAACATTACTAAAGTTGGCGCTTGCCATTGCGCATGTCCCAAACCACAAATTTTCAATTCTGTAAGAAATTATTCTGACGGTTGCCAATCGGTTGAAAATTGAA
The DNA here is from genome assembly GCA_038088585.1 of Chrysina gloriosa. Lineage (NCBI taxonomy): Eukaryota > Metazoa > Arthropoda > Insecta > Coleoptera > Scarabaeidae > Chrysina > Chrysina gloriosa. The sequence continues at coordinate 8,652,013 of CM076093.1, forward strand.
TAAAATTCACTCTGCGAACGCCGGATTTCTAGTCATCAGTTTGAAATTTTACTCTACGAACACAAATATATAAATACGCATGCGTCTGACGATTGCTGATTGCTCTACGAACAAACCTTATATTCGACAACTACAGTCGAGTCTCGTTTATCTTCAGTCCTCCGAAACGAACGAGTTTCGTTTATCTAAGTCGGCAGGGATCCCCACTACCGCCACCGTTTCCATGCCAACTGGAATTGCGTCACCTACACCCCTCCCATTTCTTCCAAGCTCACTCTAGATTCTAGCGTGACGGTGAATTGTGGAACATGGAGGGGAGCGTGGAACTTAAGGGGTTACGTGGGTTTGAAAATTTGAAAAAATCTTTTTTCTCATTATCAAATAGTACAATATGTCTAGAATATTCTTCCAAAGTTTCAAGTCGATCAGAGTGAAAGTGTAGGAGAGTGAACCTTTGAGAATCCCCAGCCCGTTGGGAAAGACCGTCCGGGAGCGGCGAATGTATGTCGAGACAGGGCTTAATTATTGTGTGGCTCTCGAAACAACGTTTTTGAAGTCGGTAGACACGATTTCTTAAACACTAATGCAACAATCTCATTGAAATTTGGCACACTTCTTCAAAATAGCATTGACCAGTATCTGACCGAAGGTTTTGTTTTTTGTTCGACTACAAATAATTTTACAAGGCTATACGTAGTGTAAATTGTACCAAAAACTGAACTATTTTGCATACAGCTCTGCCAAAAATTCAAATTTCAATTTTTAAGAAATACTTCATTCAAGTACGACCTATACTTATCTACTAACAGAAAAAAATTATTTTTTAATTTCAGATGAAGCTATCAGGAGTTATCCTGTCTACCATGAGGACACTTTTTTTCAGGGATCTCCGAAAACTAGGCCCCACCGGCTTAATTTCACGAATTTTTTGATGAGAATTTTGTTGAATATTGTTGATAAGTTGTTCTTTTACGTGCTCAACACTTGTAATGAAATAATTCATATATTATATGTAAAAAAGAAATCGAGAAAATATGCTTGTTTTCTTGGCTACGAAACCCACGTAACCCCTTAAGATAAACTCCCAGGTTAGATAAATGAAACTCAAAATACGTGAGCCTCAAGATAAACGAGACTCGATTGTATATAAATTTTGTGAACGTGTTTGATCTGCATCCATCCATCATATAAGAATATGTATCTGTATCTACATTAACAGACTTCGACCAATCGCTACGCGCTAGGGGGCAGGACTACCTGCGTGGTTTCAGCGACACTGCAAATGTTCCAGACAGTATATATACTCTATGACATGGAAATTATAATACCAAGAAGGAGTGCGAATTTTTGACCAAAACTTGGTGGAGACATTTGGTGATAATTGATTAAAATTTCAAAGGAAAAGGACAAAAGATTAACACATTTGATTTTTCTTTATTAATAATATGTTGGAGATGCCCTATTAGTTTCACACTCCCTCACTCTTCGTGCCATTGATTCCAGTAGGTGCTTGATATCCTCTAGGGGTATGGCGTCCCAAGTAACCTCCAATTCATGCTGGAGAGCTTCCAGTGTTTTCAGAGGAATCGCCAAGTTCCTCAGTTTTTGTCCCATAATGTTACACGTGTCTAAATAGTGAGAGATTGGGAAATTTCGGTGCTCATGGCAAGATATTGACATGGGCTTTTTCGAACCGGTTTAAAGAAATTCTCTCAAAGTCTCTTCGTGCCGCTCTTACACCTCATTAGTTCTTCTTCAGCCATAGGTTCCTCTTGAGCGACGTTCCTGGCCGTCGCTACTCCATGATGGTATATTGGTTCCGGTTAAGGCGATTTGCAATTTTCCTGAATGAAAAACCACCTTCATGCAAACCAACAATTCGACCTCTGTCGAATTGGCTGATGTGGCGGTAATTTTCGCGTTACCGCACTCTAGGCATAATGAAACTTCTAAAACAAGTTAAGAACAAATAAAACAAGAGAAGATGGTGAAAATTGACTAATAGATTGCAAGAAATACAATTGACAATACTAGAAAAAACTGCATGAAGTTTCATATATGCCATGTGTAGTATAGTAATACTCCATCACTAAAATTACCAATAAAAAGATGTAAATTTTATAGAAAGCATTCTTTAAGAAATAGAAAAGCGTTGTAAACATTTACCACACACATACACTTGAAACATTAAAAATCTAGAATTCCAAATTGCTATAACGACGTGCCGAAAAATGAAGTTTGTTGATGACGACGGTATGGGATGGTCGACGAAAAAGTTAGATAGAAAGTTATATAAAATACCAGGGTTGAAAAGAAGCAGATCACATCAAAAACGAAGTTGTTGTTTACAAACGACGAACAGACCAAAGAAAAAGAAGTACAATAAAAGGAAAAGGCCAAAAAAAGAAGTGAAGAAAGAATTCAAGAGGGAGGGAGAAGTTAAGGATTAGAAAACAAATGACACTTATACACACATTAGGTAATATATTTTGATTATATTGTTCATTATTTTGTTAATATAATACTAAAATTTCATAAATTATTATTTGTAATAAATTTTGCCTTCTATAAAATTAACTAAAATTCATACTACACATGACCACTTGATCCATCGCAACAAAATTTTAATCAATTACAGTATAACTTCGCTAAACCGGTCAGAATTTTTCCGTGTCCAGATTAGTGAATTTTATGAATTATCGAAATATTTAACATACGTACAGAAATAAAGCAAGAAAGATATTTTTCATGAATTCTAACTATTTTTATAAACGCAAACTAGGCCATTTTCATAAAGAATAATTTTTCTTAAAAGAAATAAGTATATTTCTCTATCACGTTTTCTAAAAATTGCTTACAGGTCTTTCCTTTCAATCTTCTTAACAAAAGAACCTCTGCATTGGAATGTTATTTTCTTGAATCCTTGAATTAACAAGAATCTTCTACAAATTCACATTCAGAATCAGTAATATTATTCAACTCACTATCGTCAGATTTTGGGCCCCTCATTTTGCCCAGTTGCCCAATCAAAAACTTCCTCAGAACTAACACGTTGATCAATAGAACTCAACATTTCCACACTGGTTTTTAAATTTGTATTTGCAGATTTAAATTCCCACTGTTGTTTCAACTGACCCAAAGGAATTTCGTCTTCTTCATCCATTGTCCTTTTGGCCAGAGTAGTGTCCAAGTTTTACTAATATTTTTTTCTGTTATAGCTTTCTATGATTTATGCAAGTTCATAACAGCTTCCTTTAAAGCTAGCTCTTCAAAGTCTTTGTTACATCATCGTCTTGCGATATTAAATGCGTCAATATATTTTTTCTGTAAGCCACTTTAATATTTTGAATTGCATTTTGATCCATTGGCTGTTTTATGACTGTGCAATTGGGGGTACACCCATAACTTTGAAATTTGGGTCTTCTGCTGGATGTGAGGAAGCGTTATCTATTAAAGGAAGCGCTGTTTGAGAAATTTTTGTCTAGTTCAATTTCTTTTACGTGTTTAATAAACCAGTTTTTGAACCAGTCCATGAAAATTGCTTGGGCCATCCACCCCTTCGTGCTGGATCTATACTCGATGGGAAGATTAATGTTTTTAAAGCATCTGGGGTGGAGGGATTTGCCAACAACAAATAGTGCCTGCCGCATTTGAACAAGGCACGAATGTGATTCTATCCTTAGGAATTTTCTTACCTCTCTTATGCTGATGATAGGAAAATATTCTCGACTATTACCAACCTGTCCGATTGCCACGAATTGCAACGAAATGTGACAATTATTAACAACTGGTGTCAGGAAAACAAAATTAAGCTCAGTATTAATAAATGCGCAGTTGTAACTTTTTCAAAGTGTAGCAAACCGATCTTATATGACTACTGTCTGGATTCTGCACTAATATCAAGAAGTAATAGCATTAAGAGATCTAGGTGTATTGTTTGACTCTCGCTTGGAATTTACCGGCCACATTCACTCCATTTGTTCTTCTGCATCACGCGCACTAAGCTTTTTAATAAGGTCTTGTAGAAGCTTTTCTAATTTGACAACGTCTACGACCCTGTTTTACACACTGGTTCGTCCAAAACTTGAGTACGTTTCGATAATATGGTATCCTTACTACGTTTACCAGCCACTAGAACTGGAAAGAGTACAGAGAAGATTCCTGAAGTACGTCTCTTACAGAATGAGTGGTGTTTTTCCTCCCCGTGGAACTGACTATCTAACACTTTTGAATCAGCATAATTTCATACGCTTAACTTCACGGCGGGAGATGCAAGATACCTAATGAAACTAATTAATAATCAAATTGATCCATCTATCTACCATAGATTTTTTGGTCCCGACCTATGCTACGCGTTCTACTGATACTTTCCTAGTTGCCGCACCAAGAACAAATATTTTGTTTAAAGCACCAACAACTCATATGACCAGAAATGCCAATGCTCACTTTCATGACCCTTTTCGGAGATAATCTCATTCTTGCGTCATGCCTCTACTATTTTTATTATTTATTTTTCATTATATATTTATATTGTAATGTTACAATAGGTACATTATATTTAATGTCTATATTTGGTTTCTTTGTTTTTCCTTTTTAATGTACGCTGATTAATAAATAGCTTGTTCTCATAATTTAGATAATATTAACTTTTGCACTGTACTGTAATGTCTATGTTGTTTTATTCTGTAAATGGATTCTGTCTGTTCGACAACAAAGATCATTATTATTATTATTATTATTATTATTATTATTATTATTATTATTATTATTATTATTATTATTATTATTATTATTACCGGGAGCTGACTTTTCCCTTTCATGAACCCAAATGGTAGTTGGTAAAGTTCAAGATGCAGCACTTTCGTCAGCATTATACACGTGACTTTCTGATAAATTCATTTTGTTAACCGAGTGTAGGAATTTCTCTTGCGGTGGCACCAGCACATATGTCACTAGATACTTTTCCCCACAAATTTTAAAAAATTGAATTCTATGCCTCTTTTTAAATTTATCAAATTTCTTTATAAAAATCTGGATTTTGCACGTAAAATTTTCGATGAAATTGGTACGTGTAGGTTTCTTTTTGCAAGAACCATGTATACAAAACATTCTCCACCTTAGGATTAGCACCTTGACGAATAACTTTTGGAACCTACATACAAGCCCTGTTTTATTTTATATTTATAGGTCATAAAACTACATACATACCTAGGTATGAAATGTAGTTGAAACAAACTGTCTAGTTCTATTTTTCTTTTGTTTAATGTAATATAATGTTGATTTAGGCACTTTAAATATTTCTACGACAAAGCGAATACTTTTGCCACTTTCAAGAACATCTAAAAATTTTTACTTCACTTTAAAAGTAATTGTTTTGTGGCGTCGCATCATTTTAACTACAAACTGTACATGTAGTACATACATAGTTTCACTAGCGTCCACAAACTGAGAATGGGATCACGCAGAATGCGTAAATGCTAGGCATTTGAGGTAGAAAATGCATTTATATGTATGTATGTACTAATTTACACGAAGCTGTCCGAGTTAGTAGTAGTATATATGTTGTAAAGTAGTAAAGTCCGAATTACTGTAGTGTTAATGTTATGTCCGGTTTAGCGAAGTTATACTGTATCTAAACTGGCCAAATATGCCAAATATGCAGCATGATGAGCAATCTATCCTTTTCACAATGTAATATTATATTATAGAGGACAAAGGACAGATGACTCAACATACCGCATGTTTGCCCAGTCTATGTATTACCTTTGAATAGGTAAATATTTCTGCTAAGTTTGATAAAAAATTCGCATCCCTTCTTGGTGTTGCAATTCCCATGTCATCTAAAACCTATATTTAGACCAAAACAACGCTAAGCTCGGCGATGTTGAACGAGGACTGTATTTTATTGTCATCACAGTTGCTCATACAATATATCTATAAAATTGTGTAAAATCAGAAACTAAGGTCATAGTAAGTTAAAATGTATGTCTGTATACATCAAATGTTTGCTTGCATAGAATGATTTAAGGTCGAACGCAGTGTCAAGAAACTGAACCGTTGTTATAACAACTGACATCGTTGACCCCTCCTAACTGAAAGACGCATACACATATAGTCGATTTAATTAGACTTCGATGCAGGATCATTAAGAATTCATCAGGGAGGTCATCGTTACAAACTAGCTGGATATACGAGAAATTAATTCCTACGAAATGAAAATAAGGTTTCACTTTATCATGACATTACTATATGTATACTGCTTGTATATACACATACTCTTATATTTATATTATATACATACATACATACATACATACATACATACATACATACACCTTGCGATGTATACGTTTGCTGCTAATTATACTCATGTAATAACAGTCCTGCGGAATTATTTATTATTGCACTCTATAACATAAATAATGGTTGTTCGACCTCTAATAATAAAACAACGTTGCTCGAGATAGCAATATGTTTCCAATCGATTGCGAAATAGTTATTTGTATCCATTACTTAGTCATGTCTTCGTAATTTTCAAACGATTTGCGGTATAAGATTCGAACCACATTTCCGCAGTTTATCGCCTGCTTTCACATTTCACAGGAATATGGTACTCTAATCTGTATTCGTATCTTTGTAAATACAACGTTTAGTGTGTGCGGATGTATTATAATTAATTTCTAACTTATTCGTAAAAGATATAATTTGTAAAGTCGAAAACAGGTTCTGTTATATTGATGCATTAGTATTTTCTACGCGAAAATAAATTACAACAAACAGATATGCAATACCTATTGCAGTATCACTTTTGTGAATTTACTTTCTTTTCTTTCACATAGCAAAAATAATTGGTTTGCAATCTTTGCTCAATGTTATCTTCAACGTGGATATCGGGAGGAGGAGTAAGACGTTCATGATTTAACTGTGAAATGGATAACGTAACAATATCAATACGTATTTGTTAATTATATTAACAAAGTGTTGCGGTGTTAATTTATATTGGAAAATCATTAATCACTTGAAGAGATTTCAAAATTAAGCAAAATTTCATTAGTTGAATTAAAATTAATAAAATCATTTACCGAACAACACAAAATTAAAAACTTATCAAGCAAGGCTAAACCATACAAGATGAGATTCTAACCCAAAAATATAAATTCAAGGAATTTTTAATCTATTCATGCGTTCACGTTGTATATATAAATGAGCTTGTTATTCACTCCAGCACCTGTTGTTTAGTTTTCACAAGAATAAATATTGTTTTTGTGGCACAATATACGTACTTACCATCTTTGCAACGGAACTTAAAAAGGACGTTAAGAGACCGAGGCACAAATGTAGTGTCACACATATGGAAAAGTGTAAAGCTCCAGGCACACATCATGTGCCACATGGTAGTTACCGTGTTGGCTGTGGACTCGCTAAACATCACACCATAAGAATAGTGGAAGATACTATTTGGGGGCCTAGTGTAAGGAAGAGGAAATTTCGCCACATGCCTCCTGTAAATGCCAGAATCCAGCAATGTAAACCTTGGGTCTAGGTTTCTGAAACCAGAAGAGATGGAAATATTCCCATTAGCAAGGTAGTAGGTTTACGTTGATGGAGTAAATTATCTAAGGGGTACAAAAGCCAATAAGTTTCAGTGCAGTTGGCGATGAACCACACTCCAAAATGATACGAGGCGATGTATTATAAATTGTTAAAGTAAAAAGTCAACGGTACTAAGCAGTAGATGTACTAAAAATAGAGCATCCTCTCTGAAATGGAGTTAATATGAGGGTGAAGTATATTCCAATTTATCTTCGCGCACATCTTATAGAGACTTGGGTAACATATCGATGAACGTGTTGTATTGCTAAACTGCTTGTTTGAAGTATTAAACGTGATTGAAATACTAAATGAAAATTAAGAGTAAAAACTAGGATTTGTTTTGATTAATTCGGATTTTATAAACAAAACCCAATTCCTAGTATTCACACATTCAAAACGATGACATAGTAAAATTCCCGCAGCAGTAAATTACAAGTAGGTAATACAGGGGTTTCGTGTTAGTTGTTCTGTTTGTATTTTATAATTATCGTCAATATTGACTTTAACAAGCCCAATTTGTAATTACGTAATGTTGCTTACGGTAGGTTAACGTTCAAAGGCAAATTCATACGAGCTCCTATATCTGTATATTTTTAATTTTAATCGCTCGTCTGGATGAAATTTCAAATGTTCGTATATAATAACACGGTGAGCAAGCTTCAATAAACGTAGTTGCATAAATATTTATATAATGTTCGCATGCGAAAAGGCAACAGGACGAAATGACTCATTCCTCTCGTTTTATTGTTATTGTATTGGCATTGCTCTTTGATGTTCGCTTTTAGTTATATTAGAATCTGGAAATTTGCGAGATGTATTTAGAAAACAATGGGACTAAATTACCGTCCCCTGACTTCGAAACTTGGTCAAATTTATTACAACGCTCTCAGTCTAAAGCCATTGTCGACGCTGGAGAAGTTTTTGTTCCACGGTCGTTTCGCCGTCCTTATCCTTCCGTCCGCTTCTATGTAGTTTCCTTCTTCGTTTCAGCATCGCTAAAGTTGGGAAAAAGTTAGTTTAATGAAGATAGTTTCGAGGACACGTGCGTATCTCGAAGGGCGACTTCATCTTATGTTGAACCTAGTGTCGTCTTCTCAACTGTTTAGTTTTGCATGTTGCCCGACTACCGCAGTCGTTAACAAATCAAATTGCTCTGAAGCTGGTGCAGCAACTTTCCTTGAGACCGACTTTCATGCTCTATCCTGTTTCTAAAGTTTTGCTAAGGTTTGATTTTAATGAAAGTACACATATATACGCTTAATACCTCTTTACATGCATTTATAACATCCATATCTGTAGATAATTATGTCAGAATATACGAGAATGTGCAATATAGTGTAGGTAGGCATATATAAGTACAGATAATTAATGCAGATAAATCCGAAACGTAGAGTAAGAGTTTAGAAATCAAATTCGTCGAAGTATATATTGAAATATGTAAGGTTAATTATAAAGGGCAGTTAGCAAGATTTTCGGATGTTATCATTATATACTTGGAATACAGAATATTGATATGTAATGCTGCTACAAAGCTATCAGCAAGAATGTTGAAAGAAAGTTGTTTTTATGGTATATTACGATATGAATGGATACATTAGTTAAACAAACATCTGCTGTTGACGACTGTTAGGTACTTGGTTATTAAACTTCCTAAATTTTTTATTACATTTCAAGGTCTGTAACTATTTATTAATAATAGACTCATACTTGCACGTTTAGGTTATTATATAAGTTATTTATATAAGCAAATTAAAACTGATTGTTGGAAACAGCGCCAATTTTATGTAAAGTAATTTAACGCAAATTGATTAGCCTTCACATTTAATAGGACAACCACATACATATATTTGCCCAATCAAATTTGATATGTAGCTTTATTTATTTGATTAACGTTTTGTATATTAGCTTAGAATAAATTTTAAATGGGAATTAGCGTTATGAACAAACTTGGTGCTAATATACATTGTTAATTATTATCAGATACAATTGGTACATTGATGGTGCATAAATATTGTGAAGAATTAACATACAATAAGAGCACCTTGTGTTCATTATCATAACCTTCCCTCTACCCGAATCAAGTGTTAAAATTTTCGAGTGCCTGTAGGAACAGTAATCGTAATTGTAACAGAATTTATTTTGCATTTCAGGACCTGACAGTAACGGATGACACAGTGCTGGAGGAACATAATGAAGATCCGGGCCTGGTTCAGATGCGGTTAATAGGAGACGGAGGTAAATACCTCACATTATTTCTCTAATTGATACGTACTAGAAAAAGTGTAGTAAACTAACCGGCTGTGCAAACGTATTTAGCTAAGAGTACTTCATTCCTGTTAGCCTAAATGGTTGTAAATATCTGACCGTAGCTTCGACGATGACGTGTTTTTTTGCGTATGCCTTCTTATGAACCGGTTTCCTTCGACATTATAAATTGTCATTCGCGTTTAGCGAGACACGATTACGTAATTGCCTTGTCCTCATTTAGGATCGTATCCACTTTATTTTCAGGTCAAAGTGCTTTGTCAAGTCGAATAAATTTAAATCGTAAGTGCAGTACGATACCTGCTCGAACGCTGAAGCTATTTAAATGCAACGTAGTTGTCTGGGTTTTAACTAACAATAAATGATTTTAGCTTTCTAAAGTTCTTCATTTACAACAGCATTTCTTTGTGTTAATGTTTTTAAGGAGATATGCTTAATTCGATTACTGTGAAAATTGTAGATTAAAACCAGTAATATAAGATATGTTTTATATATATATTCCGGACAAAAAGCTTTGGTTTCTGCATCTCCCGCAAGGCTGGACATCAGAGTAAGATTACAATCCGAGAAAATGGTTGATTATAGATATGATTCCACTAGCTTTTTAAAGTTGGTCCATTAACCAGTTATTATATAAGCTCTACCAATAATAGCTACACACCCCTTATGGAGTTATTCCGCTTGTGAAAGCTTTCATGATCTATTTTTCTGGGTAGATTATTTCCATCGTCTTGTTTTATACTTTTTAGCTATATCCCTCCATAATGTTCTCTTCAATGTTTCTTGCTACGAGTTGTTAATTCCTGTCCTGTTCATATCCGATGTAACCTCCTGTAACCATGTCGTTCTAGGCTTACCACGTTTCCTACAGGTTTCCATTCGACTGTCGAATATATAGTTGCAGTTGATCCAGTCCTCCGTACATGACCCAGCCATTCAACTCTTTGCTGCTTTATTTTGGTTACTATATCTTCTTTTATTTTTTCAATATTTCATAGTTCATTGTTCTCATATATTTATTGCTGTGCCATTTGATTGGTGCCAGTATAGTTCTTAATATCTTTCTTTCTGCAATTCTTAAATCCTCTTCTTGTTTTTTATCATATTGGTCGTTTGTGCGGCATGCAGTGACATCGGTGTTATAATTGTTTTATATGTTTTAAGTTTAGTTTTTTTTCCAACGAATCTTACTTTTTAACAGGTGTTTATTGGCATGGTATGCTTTGTTTGCATTCATTATTCTTTCTTGAACTTCCATCTCTCTCTCGCCGTCGTTAGTCGTCATCATTCCCAGGTATCTGAACTTGGCAACCTCCTCAACTGTGTATTCCAACCAACCTGACACCTTTTTCTTCTACTGTCTTGTCAATTCTCATTATTTCTGTTTTATCCTGGTTAACCTGCAATCCCATTTTCTTCCCTTGCTCCTCTATCTTCCTCAACACTTCTGTCATGATCCCCTATTTTTTGCTACAAGTGCTATGTCATCAGCCGAAGCAATTACCAGAACTGCCGATGGTCCATCACTCTGTCTAATGTTCTTGTTTATTTCAAACACTTTCCTTTCTCTCGTTTGGGTTTTGTCGTGTACTGTTGTTTTTGTTTTGTTGTCATTTGGATCAGTCGTATGAGTTTACTGGGTATTCGAATTTTTGCATTAGAAATACAAGTTATCCTTTTTAATAGAGTCAAGGGCTTGTTGGAAATCAACAAAGAGTATTCCCACTTTTATTTTACATTCATCCGCCTTTTTTCTTGTTGCAGTTGATAATCTTCTTTGTATAATTGCTGACATTATTTTATAGGTTATGTTCAACAGTGTAATACTTCTATAATTCTTCTATGTTGGTCCTCTTTCTTACGTATGACTATAATTTGGCCATTATCCCACCCCGTAGGCATGTTTTCCTCTTTCCTGTTTTTCATTAATTTGCATGAACTTTCTTGTAACTCTAGTCTTCCGTACTTTATAAGTCCCATTTTAATGCCATCTTTTTCTGGAGCTTTACGATTACGGCTATTCTTAGTGATTTCCTTAATTTCATCTTTTGGTGGTTCTTCTGTAAATTCATTTTGTGCTACCTCTACTACTTCTTGCCTAGTTTATTGCATTTATTGTGGTTCAGTGTGAAGCAGGAGACCTTTAAAATTATCCATCGAAACTTATTTATATTCTGTTTTATTTTATATTACTCGTCGTTCTTTAGTTTCAATGCCAATTGTTCCATGTTTGAAAGGCTTGCTCTGATCTCTTATCTTCTTCTAAAATACTTTTGAGTTTCTATTTCTAATCTCGCTGACCCCCCAACTTCCCATTCATCCATTCCCTCTTGTCTCCTGATTTTCTCATATTGCTCCCTAAGCTCAACTTTATCCGTTGTAATCCATTTGATTGTAGCCTTAACTTTTTCATTCATCATCTCATAACCTTCTTCATTGAACCATTCGTGTCTCTTTTGCTTAGTTTCTACTCCAACTACTGAGCTGCCTCAGTGATGAAACTTTCAGTAGTATTCGTCTCGTTCTCTATATTGTGTTCACTATTAGATTTTCCTATGATTTTAGCATCTAGCTAGGTATAGTAGCTCTCCCCGTACCTTTTGCCTTACCATGTGTGATTACCATGTAGTGCTCCGTATTTGCATAAGCTCCTTTATATTTTATATTATCTTACGTCCCGAATAGACGTTTATATAAACTCCAATGGATTTAATGTACTATTTTCGACAACCTTTTCATGGTATTTATCGTTCGTGCCAAACAAAAGGGAATTTTAAACACAAATCATAAGACTTCAAGCACTATCGATCGTTATATTTTCATTAAATTTTCCCACCAACCAACCCAAATTTCAAATCCATCTGATTCTTGTTCTTTCTTCGTAATAAGCTCATTGCGTGTTTACTGCATATTAAACCGATTCTTTCCACTTTTAGTACTTTTTAATTATTCTCACACCTAAATCGTCGATCATAGTAAAAATGCACTAGTCCCATTCTTGTTTTTTTGTTGCATCCACTGGTTCATAAGCTCTATTTTGTATTAATTTCATTATCTCTACCTCGTACTCGTTCTATTAGTGTTTTCCCAAATCCTTCACTTCTTCGCTTTCTGCGATTGTGCTGCTTTTACTACCTCAGCATTTGTCTTGCTTTCACAGATGGATCCCTCACAACGAATTTATAAATGCTGATGCTATATTGCCTTCATAAGTATTTTCTAAAGTACAAAATATTAATTGCAGAAAATTGTTTTCACCAAATTTCAAGGACCTACTATCAATATTTATTATTGGATACTATTGTGCATTCGTAATCGTATATAATCTTTTGATCATAATCTCTAAGTTGACTTATATGGATACCATTTTGAATTAAATTTGGTCTAGTAAGATGGATATAATTGTCAGAATTAGTTTCAATTGCCCAATCAATTTAATTGGCTGCTGTTTGATTACGCAACGAGTTCTAACCGATTAATCTTGAAATCAGCTTTTATTAGATGCAATTTTATACTGAGTACAAAATTAACTGTAACCTTATATTACCCCGATATAGTCTACAGATACCTAAACAGATATAGCACGTTTATATTTACTTATGTTGAATATTTTCATCTCTTAGTCCCATCTTACACATTGAATCACTAAAAAATACAAACTATGATGTAATCATAGAATTAAATAATTAAGCACCTGCTTCATAGAAATAAACCGTCATCGTACATTGGTTTCTTATGAGTCTTATGACGGTCGGAACATGGGCAATAAAATTTTCAGATGGTCATTATGCGTGCGTCGAATAGAAGGCACCTGCAACTAGCGCATCGGGACAATGACTCCAAGCAACCGTTCAGGCGCTAAAATAGCGAACGGACGAATCCATTCGGGCGCCCACATATCGCAGATGCATGCACGTGGGTAAATTGACGATTATTGCCGTAGCTTTACAATGTTTTCTATTTGCGTCTTAGCTGAAGGTATGCATTGATACAAGATGTCAAAAAATCTTAAATAATGAATGATTTATAATAGTCCGTAGCTGCTGGCAGTATTTAGTATCATTAGACTGATTTTATCATTCTTATAATTGGTATATTGAAAATAGGTATGAAATAAGGTGTAGTTTGATGAAAGTATTTGCTATTCAACGAAAATTGAATGTTTGTTAAATGATAAAGCTTTGGCTATTGAAAGGTTGTGCCCCTTAAAGTCGAATAAGGTGGTTCACGTTATCCTTGAGCAATTTGTGAGTTAGAGGGAGATTACAACAAACATTGTCCAAAACCACGACTAACTAACAAGTTCGAAGAGAAAGGCTGAATAACAAAAAAATCTCTTGATAACCCACGTGGCAACTCATTATCAGGAGTCCTAAAGTAACGGAACAGAAATAAAGTTCTTCCTTTCTTCTTCCATTTCGAAGTTATCAACTACACACCAAATTCAAATTTAAACAGATATTCCCAAAAATACTCCCTCGATGACCTTTGTAACAATCCATTATAATCAGCAGCAATTGCGAAGAACATATCAACAAATAAACCCCTGAATCGACTGGTACCATAACGCTTAGGATTAGACAGAAAGGTCAATAGACCATCTCTATTCAAAGACGATGGCAATCACGTAATGGACCTATGAAAAAAGCAGAATTAGTACAATGGACTTCCAAGGACATTAGTCCTGCGCTTTTGGATGTCCCTTACTAAAGTAACATTTGTTCTGAAGTACTCACTCGATCATCTTCCAATGGAATGGTGAACTAACTTATGTCTTGCAATAACACCAGTAAGTTACTGTAAATCCGCCAACGGTAATAAAATTACATATAGATTTCCTTTTTCCATATCAAGTCTAAGAGGTTTACCTACCTCGGTCGATATTTCATTAAATATCCATCGTACTGGCGAATGTAAAACGTACCTGTACTATCAGTCAAACTAGAATTGCTTCTTCTTCTATATCCTTGTGCCTTGTGTGTGGTGTTTAGGATTCCACGTCACTGAAAGCCGCCCATGTTTTTCAGGCTTTCCTGTCCTTTGCCAGCCTCTTCATTCCTAGTTTTTTTATCCTCTCTAAGTCTTATTCTCTGCGTTCTTTGCGCTCTCCCTATTTCTAGTATCTTTCTTATAATTCCATCTGGGTGCATTCTTATTATATGCCCATACCAGGTAAGTTGTCTTTCATTTCCATGGTGTTGAGCTTACTTATTTGCTTTTCCCGTGTTATCCAATTATCACTGGCGTATAATCTTGCTGGCACTGTGATGGTACTGCATACTTTCATTTTCACCTTTTTATCGATTTCTTTTTCAATATTATGTTATGTATTACATAGTAAGTTCCGAACTAGAATCGTAAGTTTTCATCCTATTTCTAAAATCTTTGTATAGATAGTTTTTACTGTAATTGTAATGCAGGAATCGCAGCTACAAATTTTAATAATGCTGGATATCAGTCGTAAAAGGAAGTGTGGTTTTGTCTGCAGTTAGTAGTTTAACATAAAAACAAATTTTAGTGAGGAAATCAAATCACCTCTGTAGTCAAAAAATTAGGAAGCTTTGGTGAATTTGGAGCATCAGCAATGGGATTTCAAAATAATTGTTATAACAAAATTCGCAATTATGGAATAATTAAATGTGTTTTGGCAAATCATTGAGTGTTAAGTTGAAGTAGCAATTTGTCCTGTAATTAAGGCACCACCTATCTTGATTATAATCCCAATTTTTCTTCAAACTTCTTAAAATAATGTTGGTCGTAGGCGGTTTATTTTACTGTATAATAACAAATCTCATTTAAACACGTAAATTCTAAAATTAAAGCATCAACATACCGCTTAGCTAACCATCGAGGTAAATTACTGTTTTAATTTTGTTTTACGAGATCGTCCGTCATCCCAGAGGTATTAAAACTGAGAACTTGGAAATTGCCCAAGGTTATCAAAGGTCACGATTCCGACTTTATCCGCCGCCAGATAAACCGGTAATCTATTGAACCTTTATGCTGACACAACAAAGTGAAACGAGCAGGATAGATGACGAAATGGAAGCGAGAAAGGCTAACGTTCTTTCGTAGCACGCGGAAGAATGAGAGGTACACATATAAACGTCCGTAAAGAATGAGAGAGAAAACGAGACGTAAGATGGCCATTTTAGAAAGTGAACTTTCCCGTCGGGATGATACGATAAAATTAATGAATAGGGCGAGTCCGCACAACCAAGACAAATTTTTAAACGCAAAAGGGCAATATATTCGCTGACCTGGACGACGATATGCTTTATGCCGAATATGTGACCTAGTTTTTGATGTAACTGACGTGCAGTAAAAGCTATTCGTTTGGATGCGAAATGGGGAATTCCGATACGACCATAATGGCACTTTTCCACTGAAAAGTTCTGCACTTTAATTTTTAACGTAGACGGGCTACAAGCAGGTCGACCGACTTAAACTTCGCATGCACGGTTACGTAAAACACTTGGTTTTATTGGATCGTGTGCCGGGCTTCCTACTTCTATTTTTAGCGTTTCCCAGAAACTTGATATAGTAGACCAATAGTAATCATAATTTAACTATAGCCGAAGTCTCAATTTTCTTGTGATTTCGAAAAGCTGGAGATTTGTTCCAAACGTAACCAATGATGTAGCATACGTTAGCAAGTTTACAGTTCGAATATAAAGTAAACTTGGCGATTGATTTGCAATTTGATAATGATTACAAATACTATGGTGGCAAGGCCGTCGTCCTTTAACTGCACCTTACTAAATTTGATTGTTAACTAAGAATGTTATGTATATATGTATAACTAGCTACGTATGCATTTCAATCACTGCTATATAAATACCTAGTCAAGTTATAAATACTCGTATACAACTGAACGCACTCATTACGAATACAACACTGGGCGCATCCATTTCGTATTGATTGCGATTTCACAGTTAACATTTATGCTTCATTGTGACATAAAAAGTTTTTGACATTAATTGCTTACAATCCTGGAATGGGGCGACATCGAAAATTGTATTGTCGTAGTTGGCCTAGTAAAATGCAACATAGAAAGACGATATCATTAGGACGTTGCGACCGCTTGAAATCACTCGCAATTTTGTGTATCCTGCTGTGAAGTTGTTTGAGGATACTGGTGGAGTACGAGACCGTCAAAGATCCGGCCGTCCGCGCACTGTGAGAACACCGAAAGCGATCAAAGCCGTGAAGAAACGAATCGACCGAAAACCGCTGCGAAAACAAAAATCTTGTCGCGGCAAATGCAAATTTCGCAAAATCCATGTTTCGCATTATCAAAGAAGATTTGGGACTCAACGCGTACAAGCGACACACTGGACACCTGCTCACGGCCGCATTGAAGGAAAAACGCAAGCGAAAATCGAAAGCGTTGCTCAGCCGGTACGCGATGGACGCTCACAGACAAATTCTGTTTACTGACGAGAAAATCATCACCGTAGAAGAATGGTTCAATAAACAGAACGATCGTGTGTATGCTCGGTCATCCAGAGAAGCATCCCAACTCATCCAGAGGGTTCAAAGAGGCCACCATCCCGTGTCTGTAATGGTATGGTGGGGAGTGAGCTACGATGGCGTTACCAAGCTCCGTTTTTGCGAGAAAGGAGTTAAAACATCGGCCAAAGTATATCAATCGACCGTCTTGGAAGCCATTGTGAAGCCTCCCAACCAATCAACAAGCCATGGACTTTCCAGCAAGACTCTGTTCCAGTTCACAAAGCAAAAACGACTCAACTGTGGCTCAAAAACAACGTTCCCGACTTCATATCAACCGATGATTGGCCAGCTGGTAGTCCAGACCTCAACCCGTTGGATTACAAGTGGTGCTCCGTATTAGAGGACATGGCTTGCTCTATTCGACACCCAAATATTGAACCGTTGAAGCGAGCCCTTGACCGTGCAGTGGACAATTTCCCCATGCATGAAGTGCGTCTCGCGATCGATGTGTGGCCACATCGTCTCAAGTCTTGCTGGAAGGCAAATGGAAGTCATTGCAAATAAGTTGTTCTAAGATTTGTAGCCATTGAATAACCCAATAAAAACAAAAAAAAAATTGTTTAATATTAATTCGTTTTCATTTGGCATCGATTTTTCTGTGTGCCAGTATTTATGACTTGACTAGGTAGATCTTATTCCTTCACCTACAAAAGTTCCTAATTGCATGACGTTTAACGACGACTGTGAATTCCCAGAGAAGAAGTACTTTCACTTGGACAGTTCAGCATACCAATCATATGCAATTTATATTGAAAATTTTTGTTACACTTGCAAAATCGACAATTATTTTCAGCAACACCAACTGGCTGCATGGCTTGTTAGTTGAATGCAATCAAAGGATTTGATAAATTTGGAAGCATGTTATGTTGTCTTTTGTCTTTGAACTATAAGTTTTCAGAAGCGACGGATTCATCAGCGGGAAAGATCGCTCTATTTAAGCAAATATTTCCTCCATTATTTATTATGCTTCTTTATAACGCGATAATTTAATAACGAAATGACATTCAGCGTCATAAAATGGCATTAAGAAGTATACCAAATACTGTCAGAATGGCAAAGATTAATTCTTATTTATCTATTCATTTTCCGTATGCTAGTAATTTAACAGAAATACACTAATGCAATTTTTGGTATCCTTTCAAACACGTTCACAAAGTATGAAATTAAAAGATAATCCATTCTGTTCTTATGATGATGTTTTGCTTGAAGATGTAAACCATGTTTTGTTCTGTTGTCTCTTAACTAATACCAACCGGATGTTATTTTCAGCAAAATATTAAAATTCTGCAAAACCTTTCCATGTAACTTTAACACGCTGTTGGCATTTGATAACAAGGAGATATACATATGATTTTTATAATTGTTCCGAACAAATAGTGTTAGGTTGTAGTGTATCTTCTTTTCTACTTGTGATTAGTGTCCTTTATGGACATGGCATTTTTCGTGGTTCTCTTTCGTCTGCTGTGAAGACGCTATGAAAGACTCCTTAGTGTGAAAATATTGTCCCTGTGCTTTCTAAGTTGCTTGTTAATATGGATATAAGAAAAACATGTTATGTGATTGAAGGGTATATTCCCAGGGCCAATTAAAAGATAAAAAAGTAGGAAATTACGACTAATAAGATGATATGGCTCGCATTCTATTGAGATCATATTTTGCTAAGCTATCTTTTTTTAATATGAATTCAATTACTAAGTCAGAAGCTCGAGAAAACACCGCGTAGTATAAATACCATTACCTCTTTTCGTGTGGTAGAACTATTTTTAACTTACTATTTATGAAACAATGTAAAAATATCGTCATAGTTATAAATTTCGACTTGGCATCGCGTTTATTTCACAATTTATTATCAGAGTGTTATTCCATTGACTTGTTCTAGTTATATTTTTGGAAATAAGTACCTACCAGGAGAAGTTTATGCAAAATCCGGTTGGATCTGCTATTTACTACCGTGTGTGCGTTTCTGTGTGTATATGTAAAGGTTTAGTATAAATTTACTAAATCAACGCTTAGAAGGAAAGGAATTTTGGAATTTTTATTTGTTTTGAATATGTGAGCATTTGTTTTCATTCCATGATCTTTATAACTTCCGTTTGGTTTTAGAGTATCTTGGCAAGGAGTACAATAGAGTTTTAATTATCATGGGTACTGTTTTTATTATTTCGAACAAATATTGGCACTATTTTATTTTATGTACGTATGCATAAATATATTTATTTAAAGGGTTTATATGGTACCAACAATATTTATTTTGCTGGAAATAAAATTCTACCAATTGGAAGGTAGATAATAACTAATAACTTTTGTCTCCTAATACATACAATATCAGATTGAAGATAAAACTAGGATTTTAGAAGTCAATAAAGCTCTAAAATGTCCCTTCTATTAATTTGCATCAATGTTATAGCACCTTATGTTTGTACACACATACATATATGTATGTATGTCTATAGTGAGATTGTACACCCTTTTGCTACTTTTCTGAGTCGGTCATTGTTTTCAGTCGTGGAATCGATCATGCGTGGCGAAAATGTGGGCATTACCCCTCGAAGGTCACGTTCGACAGTTTTACAGACTCAACATCAGCAGCAACCGGTAAGTATAAAATACACATCGTTATATTTCGAGAACATACATGTTTGCAATTAATTTAAAGTTAACCACACATACTTTTACCTAACATCGCTGCTTTTTATCTGATAATAAATTTATTTTCTATATTAGTAAATATTGCACTAGCGCTTATTAACTCGCTGAATATTCTGCATTTACTATATTTTCTACTTTACATATGTATATATAATATTTGATAGTCTGTCGGAAAAGACTTTTAAGGTAATTTATTCGTATTATTAAAATTTAAACTCATATTATTCCAACATATTAGTCAGTATTCAATTAGTGTGTTTATTTCATGTTAAAAATGATGTATTTACATATGTTGGGATAGGGCAATAAATAATGATTAATAATTACTATAAAAGAAACTGTTTTTATTTTATATGAGTTTGCACACAAGAAAGAACACCGCCGTTTATTTGAGCGATGTACAGAGATTGTATGTTGAACGACACGATATATCTCACCCTTACGTTAAGTCAGTTTATGTTTTTCTTTTAAGTACATAATTCACGACTATGTGTTTAAGTCTCAATTCATTTTTGACGTGTGTTATCGGTGTGCGTTGTCACCCGCATTCTTTCTAAGATCCTGGGAATATAATTATTCCACCTAAGTTTTCCTATAACATAAATATTAGCTAGATAACTTTCGCCTTAAGACTTGTTGTTTTTGAATTTGAGGTACATGAATTATACTATAATTGTAAACATATTTAAAAAGAAACTTTTGCATACTATGTGCTCCTATTGCTCCATTTTGTTTACTGGACATATAGGTTTCAAAAGGTATATCACAAAATGCTGTTTAAAATGTTTACCCTTGTCGATTGTAGGTTGAGGAGTCTAAATGTGTTGCTTGGTATTAAATGCTCTTCGATTACTACGATCTAAAAGAATCTTTTATGGTATAAACTTGCGTATTGACCTCCTAGATTACTTGACATTTTTAGCAAATTTTAAAAGCCCATAGAAGGGAAACTTCGCACTACAACAAGTTTTCCGATAAATATATTTGATCCATCTAAAATATGCCAAAACTTCCCTCTTGAAACTTCTCAAGGTATTTCTTCCTACCCGAACTATTCTTAAGGCATTCAAAGCAACGTACTTCCTCACAAATTAATGAAGAGGAATAAGGTTAAGTAATACTTATTGTAAGATAATTATTAGCCCGTTAAGAACATATTTATGGTTGTAACGTTTGTAAGGTTTCGATTGGGTTGCAATTTCTAATGTACACCAAATGAGTGTATAATAAAGATTGTGGTCTTCATTGTGGTTAGGTAGAACCAATATATCACTCTAGATCTCACGTCTCAATAGCATGAGCATAAGCATGATCTTAGCGGTTCTTACTCAGTTTCTGGTCAAGCAATTAGGTTTTTTCATCAGTTCTGTTACGATTTTCGTGGAATCAGCGGTCATTTCTTTTTGAATATCAGATTAATCAGTTGGGAGGTAGTTTGGGTTAGGTTGAAAAGATTACACCATGCTTCCTCATTATGGTGTGAAAAGTGTAATTTATATTATCTTGTTTGTTGATGCTTTCACAGCCTAAGTAAACTATCAGTTCTTCAACCACCCGTGATTAGAACTGACAATGAGGTAACAGCTCGCCTCCAAAAGGATATCCCTTTATTGTAAACATACTTACTGTTGTGTCACCAACGGTCGTCATTTCTAGGCTGCCGCCTATACTTCGGTAGGGTATCGCATCATTTAGGCTAGACAACAATAACCCAAAAAAAAAAAAACAATAGGAAACGTAATTTTAGTTTAATTATTTTATGTTAGTTACGCAAAGGATAGTTATGCCGCACAAACCACTGTGGAAGAAAGATGTTAAACTTTGATGCCCTTCTAGGAGCTAATTCACTTCTTTAAAGATTTAATTCTAAAATTTTATATGAAATTGTGCAAAGAAAACTTATGAGTAGTTTCTCTGGCAATTTGTAGAAAGCGTATAATGGTCTATAATATGAGTGATAATACTGAGGATATGATGCTTGATAATATACGTATCAGTGCTTCATACTTCTGTGCTATTTACAGTACACTAAACGAGCAAACCAAACACATATACAACAATTAATCATGACAGAATATATCCAGTTTATGCGTATTATTACACTAATCACTTTGCGTCATCAAGCAACAACGCCATTCTTTTTAAAGAGAATATTTCCTTATCGATAATGGAAATATGTATGTAATTGGAAATTGTTACAGCGATAATCAAATAAACAACATCGTACCATATTTATCGGCACATATTTATTCTCAGTGTAGACATATCTCGATTGCGTACTAAGTTGAAAGGTTAAAAAAACACTTTATTGACTGGAGTAATATCACTGTTTTAATTAAAATTTCATCCAGCAGTATTTGATTGATTAGGCATCTGCTTCGCTTACTCATCAGTCATATTTTCAAATGGTTATTTAGCGCAACCGTTATCGTCACTATTTATTCATAAAAGTGTAATGAAACGTGATGTTGATTTGTGGTGTTGCGTTACTCTTCTTTTCATTGACCTACGTCACCATAGATACATAGGTGTGTTCATCCGCAATAGTTGTAATAAATTTGACTCTTGTTGTACCATTTTTCTTTTAATGAAATAAGCTTTAAATATTATTAATCTTCTATTAATCAAAATACTTAAATTATAAATTTATTGAATAGTTCTCGGTCGTATGATGCATGATTTGCAATTTTCTACGTAGTCTAAATACTATGTGCTTTAAGGTTGTGAGCTACTTTCTTTCAAGATCGGTTAAACTTAAAATGCTCGTAGTAGTTCCAAAACTAATTTGAAAATTGTATATCTGAACTTTAAAAGTAGTGTGTCTTCAATGTTAATAGCTTCTACAGCTTTATTTTTTGTCAATAATAAGTGAAGAACCAGTAAGTTTACAGGCTCGAAATTTTCCATACCGTATATTCGTCACGATAGCTACGACTTGTCGACGATCTTTTTCTAAATTCCTTGTTTGTTGAGAATTTAACCTCAATTAAGGAATAGGAAAATGATCATGGGGTTACCGTCATTTTTGGACTTCAAGAAAGCAACGATAACAAAGGAATTTACAAAAATGCTCTTTGACAAGTCTTAATTACCGTATCGAATATGTGGTATTCCAAATTTCAAGCCTGCAAACCTGCTGGTTTGCCTTAATGCATTGAATTGGATATATCCCATTTCTCGTATCCACTTCTAGTCTTCAATATTATAGCACTTTCTTTGTATCGGTTAATAGTCTCCTATTTACATTCTCATTCCTGCTGTTGAATTTATTACTATTATTTTTGTCATTTATCTTGCTTCAATCACTTCCTGCACCTATGAATATGCCTGGTTCCAGTTTCATTTAATTATGCTAACTAGCTTTTACTGATAACTTTGTTAATAAGAACCGTATATGCATCGTTAATATGTAACCTAAGATACCATTATTAGTCTTTTCATCATAATAAATAAAATTGGAATTGGTTTGGACATGTTAAAACAACGGAGTTAAGCCGAAAAATCGAGGAAATGGCCCCTTCACCTGATGGAATGAAAACGCAAAGTAAATCATGAAGGTCAAATAAAGGTCATTTCTTTGTATTCTTTTTTCTATAAATTCAAGTACTATAATTGCTATTAACTTACTATTAATCAAAGTGTTTTTATTTGAATATGTGTATTGACAACCGTTCTTTAGAAAAAAGTCAGAAATGCCTTTTATTTGACCTTTACGATTTAATTCGATATTATTTACCGCTACCTATGGTTGTTTCCTTCCAATCTAATCTACTAATTGTATTTACGCATGATAGATATAGTAAGTTATCAACTTTTATCGTACAACATTATTAAAAAGAGCGTGATTAATATCTTTTAAATGACTAATTGCAAATTATTCCGGCGTATAGAAGTGTATTTTGATAGTAATTTCTTTTTATTTTATTGATTGCACCAACCAATTAATTACAACTAAGAAATGATTGAAAGTGTCACGTCAATTCCAGCTTCCTGCCAGGATACATTAACATGCCAGCAGGAGAAAGTTGTTTCGTAGCGATGCAGCAGTTGAGTTTGTGTAACCGTTCTATATACATGTGTGCATGTTATGTATGTATCTGAGAGTACATAAGCTTTAAAATCAGTCTCCGTAACAGTATTGCATTTTTACGAAAATAAACGTCAGCAGCAGCTATGGAAGCAGCAACATAATCAACCAATACTAATCCGTTCGATGACCTTTCTTTGTCCTCCAAAACGAACAGACCGTTACACCTGTTAGATTATTTAGGTTTTAAATGGCACCTCTTTGTTAGCTCGTTATTTGATAGGGGGACAGGATCTCCTGCTGCCTGTCGTGTCGGGGTCTACGTGCACGTCCCCTCCCCGCGTGCATCTCCACGCTTCCCTACGCTTTTGTAGTCGAGTTTTGTCGTCTGCGCTACGGTTCAAAAGATTTGTGGCTGTAGCATAGTTAGAATGTCTTCTAACCTACCAATAAAACACGTCTGTTTTTCTTCTTTGCCGTTAATTTATTGCATGGCAAATTTACTCACAATGAATTATCACTTCTGTGCCGCTTGAAGTAATTGAAAATTATCCATCAATTGTTTTTAGTTTCCTTTTATTTCACTTCTTTCGACACTTTGTTAATTACAATTATTTAATTGTTGGTCAACTCATTTTGTCTTCATATGTTGAGGACCACAATAATACTCTCTTAAGAACTTGGAGAATGACTAGCAACTACTTGTTCTAATTTCAGAATTGTATATGAACAATAGAGCCCCAAACCATAATTTCTGCAGTGTGGTGTATATAGCACCCTCTTTTAAATTCAGTGTGGTGACTGTTTTTACGATGTCTTCTCGTCTTTGTGCGATTATCAGCGTCCTTAGATAATATGAAAATTTATCATTGTTCCAGTTTATGCCTCATTGTTGGCCTTCTGGCACTACGCCAGATAATGTACGGTGATATTTAATCATCAAAGGAAATATTAATTGTTAACGATAAAACAAAGGTCTAAGAACTTCATATGGTGGTACACTGTTCGTTACTGCTCGACCTTCCTCGATCAACTTTAAATTATAGATGGGAGGTTGGTTCTTTCAGATCTAGCTATAATAATTGGTATTTATTGATTATTCTTATCCTTCTTTAGTCTATCTAGCCTACTCTACGTATTGTATCCTCACCGCTCCGTTACAAACTTGCTATTCTACTGATTGATGTACTAGCTAATAGATCTCACGCCAAATTATGTTTATGAACCTCTTTTATGTCTTTTAGATATTTATTAACCTAATTGAAATACTCGTGAAATCATAAATAGGTTCAAAACATTTCGGATATCAAGTATATTATCTTCAAATTAACTCACTGAATATATATACATAGCCATTGTTACTAAGATTCGGTATTCTCCGAATTTCAGTAATCACAAAAATATCAACCATAACGTTAAGCAAATAAAACAGTATGATATAACGCATGCAAGTATTTACTCGTTTTATTCGTTGTACAATGGAATCTCCCATTTATAATCTTTACTAGAGTCTAATAAACCTATTGACGTCAAAAAAATTTTTAGCGGTTTACTGTTTACTCTTAAACTGTCTAATTTATTAAGCAAATCGACAGTCGAGCTGTGCATACATTCGCCATATTTTCGGTTTATATAATGAATCACGCAAACGTTATGTATATTATTGTAGCGACCTTGGCTTTTTTCGAACCGCACAGTACGTGTCAGATCATCAATTTATTTATTTACGTTGCTATTAACCCTTCATAAACAAGATAGAGTGAACAATTATCATGATTTATTTGCGTGTTACTAAACTGAGAACAGCATAGCAATTTTGATGGTGAATGTTGCAATTATACAATAAAATTTGCGTGGTGTGTCCATAAAATATGAGAGCGTAGTCGAACAAACTTGGATAATCTCGACGTATTTTGCATGTATGTATATGTTATCATATTCAGTCCTTTTTCGTTTTCAGTTCTCACTTTTATCGTCAAGGGTACACGTTGAAAAGGGCATCCTAGAAGATGGTTCATATCACACCTTTTCTGAATACGTCAAACCCAAATGTTCTAGTTTAGAATGAATTCGGTCTTTTTGCCTCTGCTCTGGCTAGTATAAAAGATGTTTTTGTTATGCCAAACAGCAAGTGTAATCAAAGCCTTTCGCTTTGTGAATTTTGTGATTCTCGATCGCATTCAAAATTCATCATTCGTTCCAACTTAACACAAACAAATTTTTTGATAGCTTATGCATGAAATTAAAACTGAAAAAAGTTCAAACAAAGCAAAATAAAATTATGAGAGAAAAAGTGCCCTACTATCACAGGAAAGCCAAAATGAATTTTAAAAGTTTCGGAAGGAAATCGCATGAGGTTGTTGAAATACCATTGGCTTTACTTATTTTATAGTTTAGCCGTAGAAATATAAACAGTAGTAAAATTCGGGCATATCCTTATTACGGTCAAGTGGATGTTATACGATAGGGACGTTGCACTTTTAAGGTCGAGGTCATTGAAGAACCATAAGAAATGTAAGCACTCGTAAAATGCGGTGAATATGTGCAGTAAGGTTAAGTGGATTTTATATTTTCTAATAGTTTTTATTACATTTCGCTTGCCAAAACAAAATATTATTTATCTAAATCCATATATGATTCTGTTTTCAGTAAATACGTTCATTTATCAATACTTATTTTCTTCGTAGTAGCTAGACGTTACTATCGCAATTTTTGGTTTTATGCGGACCCTTCGGCAATTCGTATAAGCCGATTACATGCCCCCGCGTTCGTCTGACTTAAATACGATCGATTTTTACTTATGGGCACATCTAAATTCATTAGTTTATTAGATACAAGCAAACACATTCGACGAATTACAAGGTCATCTAAAGAATGTGTTAGGAACTGTAAAATATGCATGCGGTTCTTAATTATTACCTCGAGCGACACAGGCGGTAATTATTTCGAACCTTCTTTTATACTCATTGACTTAATTTGAGCACATACAACCTTCTACATCAATATGACGCATAAGTTGTGGAAAATCGTTTACAATTTATGAATCAAATTAAAACAGAAGGAATTTCATTTAAAAATTGTTTTCCTACTATCACAGGGAGACAGAAAATTTTATAAAATTACAGAGGGAAATTATTAACAATAATAAAATCAGATCAATATGTCGATTGTGTATCGACAAAGGTCTGTTTTGACCTCATATAATCATGTAAATCAAAATGACGTATTAATTGTGACAAAATCTGTCTATTATATGTTGAGGACGATACATTTCTGGTGGTAGTCTATAAGACTTAAGGGTTGATTCCTCATTTGTTTCCAGTAATACTTTTAGCTTTCCTCTTAATTTTTTAAATATATACTTTCAGTTCCGGCTCTGCTTTACTGAGCGCATTGAAATTTGAACAAATCCAAATAAATCAGCTGGTAAAGTCAAATAAACGGTTTTGGCCCCTACCCTACCAACAATTTACTTTCAATATTACATGGATTTCTAGCTATTTGTGGCGTCCTCTTTAAAGATAGTACGAAACAATGCTCTGTTACTTTCACTTCAAATTCTTTTCGGGTTTACGTTGCCTCGGCGGAAGCTCATACATACGTGCAATAAATAAATAAATTCTGTCTGAGTCTGAAGAAGATTTTATATATCAGAATTATTGGGTCCTAATATGTAGAGCTGCTTCAAATATGTGACTTGTGTACTTTTGCAAAAATACAAATCCCTAATTAATTACGTAATTAATACGCATTGTGAAATAGGTGCGTTTGCAATGTCACTGAATATATAGGAAGTTCTACATGAACTTTTGTTACTTTTCGCTAAGCGTGAATAAGCAGCGCTATGTAATGAACTCTTTCAACATTGCAAGTAGTTTGCCTACGTATGCATTGTGCGCGCGTACGTCCGTCCTATTTACGGTTGAGTACTTGAGTTCAGAGTACCGCAATGCGCATTATCGCCAGAAATAGATTATCTGTATACAAATAACTGGTTAAGTTAAATAAATTACCATGAATTTGTATGTATCGCGACTGTTGACGTTTATTTGGGAAGAAGTCTGCGTTTCCTCAATCAACCGTGTGAAAATAATGCGCAGAGTCGCTTTCCAACTGATATTTATGAGATGGCTTCCATGACTTCCTAGTCGCCTGATGTCCTGCTTGTTATTGTTAATTATTTTCTCCTTAATTCCAACTGTCGGTAGTCACAAAATCAACGGTACTTTAACCGTAACTGGTTTCTTATTGGCATCGATGAAAATGTTATAATTATTGGATACTTCCACGTCGCTTGCCATGATTAAGTTTATAGATGGAAAATACGTTAATTGGAGCGAGCGAAAAAGCAAAGATTCCTGAGACTGCAACACAATTATTTATTCCTTATTTAGTCCAAATTACGCAAACCAACTATTGAAACGAATTCTAAATATAGTTTTGTTTTTGAAATAGATATGTTCTGTTGAAGATTTTGAGGTCAAATGAAGGTCAAATGAAGGTCAAATGCAAACCTGTACGATACATAAATTTGTGTTTGTTAATTATTTTTATGAATAAATTCATTAGTTATTTATCCAATAATGTTAGTTACATTGTGCATTAATCCAGCACAACGAGTTCGACTTCTTTTCCATTTTTAATCGAATCAACCTAAAACATTTCTCTAACGATACGCGTTAGAAAAGTAGCACCTTGTGAGTGAAAGTTCATACCTCAATGATAGTCTGGATATGAACTAACTTTTAACTATGTACTACAACCTCAAAAGACCTTTAGTAACATATATACTCAAAATACATAAACTTCAAATAAAACTTAATCCATCTAGGAAGAAACTTCAAGCTTAGCGAGTATCCTTTCCAGATATTTGGCTTCGCGGTTACATTATTTCATAATCTGCAGCTGACAATACCAGCTTGTCTTATCTTCTTCACAAAACAGTGACACCTTTTAATTTTGTTGCTCAGGAACTCAGGAACTTCTTATATGAGTCCTAACAACTATATGTTCGAACACTTAATTTTTTGGTAGTAATTACAGTTTGAAAGACTTCAAGATAAAAACTTCAAGAAACAAAGCAAAGTGGTCTAAAGTGTATGCATATTAGTGAATCATACACGTTTGTGAAAGAATACAAAATCTGGTTTCAATACAAGACTTGTTTCCTCATTGTGTTCAACACAAACAGAAACTCGCCAATACGAATTATGGCTGTTATTAAAGCAAAAGGGGACGTACTTACCTATTGGAAGTCAATTTTTCTATTTTTAAAAATTTGGTTAAAGCTTTTTGTTCAAATATTTTGTTTTTATGTTATATTTCAATAAATCATTTTTTTAAATTGCTTGTGTAATTTATTCAATTTCTGTTCACAAAAAAAAAAACGATTTCAATGAGCATAATTATAAAATAGATAAATATTTTTATAATAAAACTAGGTATTAGGAGGAGAAATACGAGTAGATATACAAACAAATAATTTTTAACATTTATGGCTCGTATATTTTTTGAAACTTGTACGCCTTTTGTATCCATTCTATCCTTTCAATAACTGTTGCACTTTTGCTATTATATACGAAGATTCAAATTCACCAAAGGAAGAGATCTTTCCCTTGAGACACTACAGTGATCTTTTTCCCTTGATTTCCTAATGCTCTCACTTACATCAAGGTCACTTTATTGTTGAGAACGGTTTTCGATATATGGAAAATTTAAGGCTTCGTAATGGAGTCTATCTGACCATACATTGACTGTTTCCATTTATAATCGCCTCCGAATGTATGATAGTGTTGACTAAACCTGATCCCAGTTACCTCTACTGTGACACTTTCTTTTGTTTTTGACTTGTCAGTAAACCAACACTGGCAGTATTATTGAGAGGTTATTCTGATCTGACACATTATCAGGTTAAATTATCGTTCCGAAGTTGAATTTCTCGATCTAACATTTTATGACCACATTGCTATTACCCATCCTTTCTTTTTCACCGATACAAATTGTTTATGCTACTAAGATCTTCATTTATCTTTGGATTATTCGTAAAGTCTATGAAACACACTCCCTTCCGACGAGTAAGTGGAGACCGCAAAGGGTCTTCGAAATTTTCTAGTCTACTCACAACTATTATGGCGTTAACTGGAAGTTTGAAGAATGTAACCCTAATCTATAGTCAGTCCCAAATTTGCACACCTTCGTACACTGCTTACATTTTTCTGTAGCTAATTCCTTCCTTTGATGATGTTCCAAAGTCTATATCTTCAACATTTTTAGTGCAGATGTTCCTTGAACCCCATAATTTCCAAACGTTTGTTCCTCCTCCGATTCTTACTTTCAACCACCATGTTTAACGTTGCGAGGGCACATCTTTCCGCATAATTATTTAATGGTTCCCAGATTTAGAAAATATAAACACTACTGTCTAAAGTTCCATACGATGCTCCATGATAGATAGAATGAAATGCTTCAGGTTATTGGACGTAAATTGTGTGATTGTGAACTGCGAAAAAGATATTTATTCACTTATTTTCATATTTTAAAATTAGAAATTGTCCCATAAGAAGAATGAGTTGAAATTATGACCGACACTTATGTAAATTGAATGTATAATTTAAAATTTTATTTTCAAGTTTATAGTAGCAGCAAATGCCAAATTCTAACTCAGTGCAGTAAACATTATTTATGCTAGTGCTATTTCTATTGGCAGAATGCGTAAGTTAAGAAAGTAGTTCAGTTTTATTTCGGGCAATATTGTTTTGCGCTGAGATTAAACTTCATAGTTCCTATATCCGTGCCAGCTCAGGAGCAATATTCTGATTATGTAGATGATATGAACTTTTTGGCAGACGTACTACATTTTTATCCTACGCATATCATACTTCAATTAAAATTTGTGATATCGTGAAACATATTTCAGAAATAAATACATCTATGTTGATATGTAAGTTGTATGTTATACATGAGTATATACGTTCGTGATTACTAAGTTGTTACTTATTATTATCTCCTAATTAGGAAATGCTTACGAAACAAAGTCTATAATTGGAAACGAAATTTTAACCGTTAGATAACGATAATGACAAAAAGGAGATATTTGGTAGTTTTCCAGTGCTTTATCGCATTTCATGAAAGGATACCTTTTACGTACGAGTCTATCTTATTTAAGTTTCCTTATCAACTAAATGCGAAGTAGTCGTACAAATAAAATGATCCGTGTATTTGGAATCGTTAAGTAATAGGCTTTATCATGTTACAGAAACTTGTGAAATTCCTATTAGTTTAACAAATTTTGCCTGTCACATGTTGAAATGAGGACATGATTGTATATTATCCGTAATTAATATTTCGGGCATTCCGTCTTATCTGTTCTGAGTAATCAAAAATATAGGTGTTTAATTGTAGCATTTTACAATTTTCTTTGTAAATACATATGTAAATATGTGTGGCGTGATGTGATTACGTGAGGAGTGAGCAATTTGACGTGACTTTGCTAATAAATTTGTTACAACTTTAAATATTGTCAGTAACAATTAAAATTAACTTAAACTGTCAACTATTAGGAGCTTACTGCTTTGCTAATAGGAAACCTTTTAATTTCTTCTGGCTGTCGGGAATCAAACTTAAAATGTATTTATCTTATGTTAATCCTAGATTCTTGGACTACCAGAAAGCTGAGAAAATATTTAGTTAACTTCTTATTCATAAATTATTAATTTCAGCTATCGCTGCTGAGATAATCAACGGTACTTTAAGAAGTACTGGTTTTTTAAATGACATTCGTAAAAGTGTTATGATTATAAAATACTTTTACATCGCCTAGGATGATTAATATAGCTGTAAAATACGCGAGACGAAAAAAACCAAAGGATTTTTAGACCGGGTAACAATTATTTTTCCGTATTTAGTCTAAATTACGCCAGGCAACTATTTAAACAAATTACATGCACGTAACACTGTTTACTTTAAGATGATTGATCGCCTCCTCCAATAATATTTTCTTTGAAATAGATATGTAGTGTAGAAAAATTTGAGGTCAAATGAAGGACATGTGGTTACTGTCGTTTACGCGGTATTCGCTTTGTTTGTGAATCATTTTTATCAACTGACATGAGGTATTCAACTGATAATGTAGTCGATTAAGTTATGTCGTGTACTAATCCAGCCACACTGCGTTCGAGTACTTTTCCATTTTTGATTGAATCTAGAAACGTGTGAGTTCATGAAATTTCATTAACTCGGGTAAAACAATTACTTGATTACTTGTGCATTACTGCATCTTGGAATAGATTCTTCAGAAAGCAAGCATTATATGTAGATATAGAAGCTGTAAGATAACGTTAAGGTGTGGTATTTAAAAACCTGCAAACCTGCTGTTTCTTCACTTATGTATTATTGAAAAAGATTAGACCTGCCTGAGCTCTTAAACTTGTAAACAATTAGTATTGTATAAATTAACTTTAAGCGATCTTGAAAATAAATACGGAACACCCTTAAGTATTGAGGTATTTCTGTTGTAGTTCCAGTTATTTCCGAACCTACAATATAATCTATTTCGTTCACCTAATGATTTCAGGAAAACTTAAATCTTTTCAATTCCTCTAGCTGCGAAAAACGAAGTTTCTTTATTTTACGTTATCTAGTCTTTAGCATTAATAGAAAACATGCTATAACGTTTTGCTTTTCCCACAGCAGTCGCTGCACATAGAGCCTTCAACTGTATCTCGCCGCTCAGTTTACAGCCTTCCCAATTCATGCCCTGCTTAGTTTTGGTCTCTGGGGAATTTGCAATGTTGCTTTTCCGGTAAAATGTTCATGTTGGCCCTTGGTGTTAGATAAGAAAAGCTATATGTATGGTTTGATACCGTGGATATATCTTTCAACTACCTCTACTATTATATTCGCATCACCTCTACATATATACTACTGTTCCCAATCCACTATCGGTTTTGTATTCTACCAAGGATACTTGTGGCAGTTTAACATTTCTGTATCAATGGATATTAGTTCTTTGACTATCTACAGCCTTGGTAGCTGTATGGCATTACGTTAAGCATTAACTCAGTATTAGTCACGATCAAACAGTGGTTTAATAGTTGTATGGATAACAATCATCACTGTGGCTCAATGTGACCAGCTTCCTAGGCACTTGCTGGCACAAGAAGGTTAAAGATGAAACAGGAGTCTCCGCCACCATATCTATAGATTCATGCTTTTTTCTCCTTTATCATACTTTGTATCGCTCTATTCCAGCTCCCGTGTGACTGTTGAATCCTTTTGTAAACAGGAAATCAATTTATTCGGTTAGATAACTGTTATCAAATCAAGAACCTATTCAAATATGTGTCCCGAAAGATCTTAGTAGTAATCTTGTTAGATAGCTTTTCCAGATTATCTTTGCTCTTTTGGGTAGTATATTTTTACCAACTTCAATTCTATACGCTGGTAGTTGCATTATAGGTGTATGGATGGTAGACTGAGTAGCAATTTCAAGGCTACCGCGAGTATTAGATATAATGTGGCGATTATTTCCTAGCCTCTGCTGCTTGCTTAGAATGTTATTTTCAATTGTGTCGCTGCATCAATAAGAAGTATTATAGGTTGGTGAAGTAGATAGTATGAGGAATAGACTAACATTATATTCGATTTATGACAAGATAATTTTGGTATACACCGTAATTGAACGTCCGTAGCTTTATAGAATAAAAATTAAGGCTAATGAATAATTCGACATTGGAATGATGCGCATCATTGTTTCTGTTTCATTCGATTCGAATTAATACAATGTCAGTGACTCATAAAATATAAAAGAAGCAATCATCCTCACTAGAAATAATGAATCGGTGAATGAGGGGCGAATTTCTTTCAAAGTACGCTTCGACGAAGAAATCAATATGACCTCGAAAGCTAATAAATATAATCCGATTGAACGTTCGCTTTTCATCCTTTTGTAATTGATTCCCCGTGTATCTGAATTCCGAAATGATGCGGCACTTAGTATTCCGGATCGAAAGGCGAACACAGGAGAGGCCACATTCCATCGCGAATGTGGCGGGACTAGACAAAGAAAATCGACACGCAGAAATGGTGGGCTGAAAAGAGATACGAAGAAACCAACCTCCCTTCGACCCATTATTTTCAGCCGTAGGCTCATTCATGTTCGACGGAGACAAAAAGCTCAATCATGGAAGCGGCGATGACTTCAATCGATACTCAGACATAACTTTGACGCGGATCAGAAAGCGCTAGTTATTGCATACAGACTGGAACGTTTGTGTTGGGGCATTTTTTTAATGTGCGTTTTCGCATAGAAAAGAGACAACTCGCGTATACCGGCAGATGTTAACGGGGAAATGTTCGGCGACTGCGCTACAACGGTGGCCGTTGGTGCCCTGCCCTAGCCACTTGCACTCCGCCCAGAACCCGCCGCACAACTCGTCCGAGTTTGGTTGTGTTCTTTGTTCCGTGCCCCGTTTCTTTGCACTTTCTCCAGGATAACGTTTATAGGATAATTGCTCTACTCATCACAACAACAGTTACGTCACAAAGGCTGGTGCGTCTGTGTGATCTTTTATTATTTTTCTTGTTGTGATTGGTGATCGAAACCAACAGACATGTGCTTTATTTATATTATTTAGTGTTAAACGGATTAGGTTCCTCACTTTTGTTCAGCGAATCAAAATCGATCCAGGATATACGGTTTTAACTAGTGCGTAAGTAGTTCTATCAATACAAACTTTTTATTTTAGGCGTATTAATATATCATTCCCATTAACGATCATAGTGACCTTTACTTTAAAATAGGGTTCCATTGGTGTTCCATTCAATTTATACGAAGCGCAGGATTTAATTACTGCAAAGAAAACAAATCGATCAAAATTATCCTATTTATAGGTGGGGTGGAAAATCAGTGGGAAAAGTTTCTCCAGTCTATGCTATTTTTGTTGAATTCCCCTTTCCCCCTCTCCCATCGTTCCTCTCCAAGGGACAGGTTAAACACGAAGTCGTTTAAGCGATAACGCGCCCTCTATCCAATGAACTCTGCGTTTATGTAAATGACTTTCATATTTTTTTAATTAAAGGATAAAAATCTTTAATTGTTTTAAAACTTTTCTTTGTTTTTTCAATGACTTGACTCTTTTAGAAACCTTGTTTTAAGTTTACGCGTTGTATGGAATTGTGACCTTCAACATATGCTTTATATTAATTGACACTAGAAGCTGCAGTATTTGATAATATATCCAAATTTCGTCCCCTTTGATTTGAAGAAGAAAATCTATTTAAAAATGTCTTTTCCTATTGTTGTTGATCTTCTTGGGAGAATACAGTAACACAAGAAATCATTAAATTTTATATAGAGTAAAGTTATTTCTCACAATTTTTTTATAATACTTAGACTCACTAAGGTATTAAAAATCTACGAACTATAATGGACGACATTGG
Source organism: Chrysina gloriosa (assembly GCA_038088585.1). Classification (NCBI taxonomy): domain Eukaryota; kingdom Metazoa; phylum Arthropoda; class Insecta; order Coleoptera; family Scarabaeidae; genus Chrysina; species Chrysina gloriosa. Next base: position 8,687,501 of record CM076093.1, read on the forward strand.
AAATTTAAGAGACCACTAGTTAACAATTATAATGGATGTAAATCTAGTAATGAAAATTCTCATTGGATGGGTGACCTTAAAATTTTCAATTCGATATATGAGCTTAAATCGGGGAACAATCTTATAAATTAATTGTAGCCACTTTGTAACCATGTATTTCATATTAAGTCGGCCATTTTCTTCTCTATAAACACGACCTCTGGATGCCATTTTTGCTGCGTGTTGAATAGTACCTCGTAACTTTATAACACAAAGTATACCTTCCTAACTGTGATATATTGGAAATTGTTGTTTTTAAATAATAAAAGATAATTATATTACTTTTCTATTTATCTGTTTTATTACTGTATGTAATTATTCAAGTTTCATTAATTAATATGAAAACACTATAAGCTATATATGATATTTTGTTGACCATATTGTAAGTATTTGGAAAAATTCGTCTACTTTGAAGTTAGCAGAAGAAATCAATATATTTTAACAAAATTAATTTCAGCGAATTACACATTTTTGCAAGGAGTACTTAAATTAAGCAATTCATTATATAACAGTGTGATATAATCTTCTCAAATATATTTTTTTAAGCGAAATTGAATTTAGAAGTGTATGCACGTGCAAATTAACATATTCTACAATAATACCTTTGTAAATACTATGAAGAAAAAATGAAGAAACAACAAGGGTTCTATAATTAATTTATTGGAGAAGAAGAGGTGTCACCAACTTCTTTCAAAAAGTTGCTGGCGCTGATCATAGCGTAACCTTCTGTGGCCAATTATCAAATCTACTTATAGAAAATGACGACATCAAATTCTAAAAAACCATTAAGATTAGTATCCTCATAGTCGTATATCGAGCGGTCATTTTATGGTTTCTACTTCCTAGAATGGATTGTGGACTTTATAGAAGTCGATAGCAGGTTATGTAGTTTTTCGCAAGTGACTTGGCATAATTTAAAAATAAAAATGTCAAACAACCTCGTTCCGTAGCCAAGGAAATTGATATATATTTTTATCGAAGTGTTGAATATTTTAGATGCTATTAGGTGAAAAAGGAACACGCATATATATTTATAAGCAACGTACACTTACCATATGCAAATGTAATCTAAGATGAAAACAATCTTTTTATTGGCTGTTTTTAATTATAGTCATGTTTATGGCTTCAGTTGCGTCATGGGTTTGTATTGGCTTTTTATGTAGATGCTAATTATTAGTGTGATCGTCATGCTTGTTATTAAATTGACTGAAAAATACTTTATACTTTTGTTTACGCCTTTTATTGTTTAGCACTAGATCTATCTCGTTTCTAAACGAGGCTAGACATAACCTTGAAGTGATCAAATTTACGCGAGTAATACTATTTTAAAACCGGTTGATTGTTTTCGTAAGTGGAACTTCTTAAAAATAATTACCAAAAAATGATATAAATATTTGAAGACGGCGCACCGAAAGAAGAATTTAAATAGAACATATCGAGCAATTATGGACGTAAGCCAAACATCAGAAACTTAAAATTCAACTATCAAGTTTCTAACAGCATAAGATGGAGTGAACTTTACACTAGAAAACAATTATGTCAATTCTTGCATTCCCTCTCAGCATTCTATTCCCTCTATGGATGAAAGTAGAATTAATAAATTAAATGTTGTTTAGTATAAATATTAGTGGCAACAAATCGAATCCATCATGTTAGTTTCATTCTATGGGATCAATGAAAATACAGGATGTGTTAACATACTAAATGAAGTGAAATACCATGTTGTATCAAAATTTGTATGTTTTGTTTTAATAATTGGCATCTCTTTTTGTAGCAAAGTCATGGTTAGGAACAATCAATAGGAAAGAACGAAAATGTGCATATTTTGTACCATTTGGAGCAATAAATAAATATCACATTCACCCCATATGACCTTGAAAAAGCATTTCTACACGAATGTAGTAGTAAATTTAAAGCGTCCTGCAGCTTAGTATAGCTTTCCATCCGACTGAGTCTTATAATAATTGCAATTTAGTACAGAGTCGTTAAGACATAAAAATAACCCAGAGCCAACGCTTGGCTAGAATCCAAATACAGATGACTCAACTGTTTTAGTTTATCTTAATTATTTGGAAAGTGTTGTAAGCCACTTTTTTCTCTTTCTTCCTCCCATAATTATTTACTTTCGAATGTTTATTTGGAACACGCCACGGCGCGTTTTCATTTTGCCTCGTCTTAAAATAAAAGTAATTTAGTTCAGGCGTGCGATGTGAAAATACCACTCGTGTAATAGTTATGGACTGTTGGATCGTGTGAATCATGCTTTATTACCTCGGAACGAAACCGTTATTAATGAAAATCTGATGACTGGATATTATTGTGGTAATTGAGTGTATGCCTACGGCATGAACTCGTTACGAAACGTCGGTCGAGGCGTTTCTTTCATTTTGTTTTCCTAGTATAACTTAATTTAGCACGTAATTATGCGAGACCGTGTGGGATTGAGGAATTTTATTGATGGTCTTGAAGTCAAGCGGAATGCTGATCGCCGGAAATGAAGTCTACCTTACACAATTGTTCATTAATAGATATTCTCTAAAGACTCGGACCGGAAATTATTTATACATATGTATACGGTGAAAAATACACTAAATTATGTCCGGTTAATTATCCGGTAATTATTTTATTTCATATTCAAGCTTAAGAACCATATTTGGGTGACCAATACTTGCCCCGCTCCTCATAAACATTAATCCAATGAAATACTGCGACATTTGATTGTTAAGGTAGTGAAGTGCTAGTGTGCTCTTCGCAAATATATTTCTCATTGTGAGTTAGTTCGAGCACAAAATTGTGTATGTTATGTAATGCAAAAGTCAAATCTATTTCTGGCTGTCCATATTATTAATAGCCACGTTTTTCATCTCCACACTCCACGGTATTACTTCTGTTCTTATCGGTTAATTTTTTCTATTTTCTTTGTTTATGGTGGAAGCTATGCCATCTTAAAAGTATATTTGCTGCAGATGTATTTAACTAACTAATAAGTAAATAGAACTCACATGCTTTCAGATGGCACCGATTTGCTTATCTGAATCAGTCTGATTTTTCAAGACAATTGTTTTCAGTTACAAGAAAAAATTAAAATTATGTAACCGTGGTGACATCTTACATTTTAAACAGTGTTACATATACATCTGAGCAAGTCGAACAATATAAATACTTGAGAGTGCCCATACAAGACTAAGGACAACAACAAGAAGAGATAAATAACGGAATTAGCGAGACAAATAAACTATTATATTTGCTGAATAAATACGTAGGAGGAAAAAAAGAAATAAAGAAAGTAATAAGACGATCTACAGACCAGTACTAACATTCGGATGTGAAACGTTGATAATGAAATACCTCAGACGAACATGCGAAGTGACCCCGCGGCACAAAGTCAAAAGCGAAAAAAGAAAGAAAAGTTGGAAATCGGGAACATGGAAGAATACATAGCAGAAAAACAACTAGGATGGTTGGGACACGTTCAAAGAATGGATAAAATAGCGCAACTGAAAGAAGTGTACGAAGCTAAATGGCAAGGGAAAAGAGGAAGAGGAAGACCAAAAGAGACGTGGGATGACTATCAATGCAATCCTGGAAAACAAAGGCATTAAAAGGGAAGAGGCAACTAGATTGGCAAAGGATAGGAAAACTGGGAAATAGTTCGTGAAAGTTTAGACAAAATCACTGTGCCCACAACCAAAAGGAGAGAAAGGTCTATCTGTTCCCTATTAGTTATTTACTTTCGTTCATGTTTATTTGAGTTTGTATATCAAATAAACCTGTGTTCGGCGATTAGATTTAACGCGTTGGAAATACAGTTGACCAGTTTACGACGATAAGTTTTGTATGTGGACTGGGAATTGGCATGTGCCAGTTGCTGTACATTGTTCCATATTTACGTCTCATTTGATACGAGCAATTCTTTTCTGCGCTTGTGTGTTTTTCATGTTTGAGTTAAGAGGCGATCTTTCCATCTGAATTGTTATGAATGTTACTGAATGTAGAACAACACAAGTTCATCGTTAACATATGCAGCGGAAACTCAAGTGGAGACATCATGAAAACATCAAGTTATTAAGTGGATGAAAGAAGAAATGCCAGACAAGAAACACATCAATAGAAGAAGAACTCAACGTATTCGAGCGAGGCAACGATACCAAATCGATCCTGAGAATTGAATGGCATAATTTGATCCACCACAAATGAAAGAAAGACAAAGAAGAACCCATCAATGCGAAGGTGGGGGAAAGATGGTGAACCTTCCTAATGCGCTTAATAAAGTGGATTAGATAATAAGTCTTATTAAAAAAGACAAAGAAGGGAATATTATTTAAGATTCTTACTTTTACCTTGAAACTGGAGGAGTTTTCCAATTACTTACAGTTAATTAAATTTGTTGGGCCGAAGATAGTAGTACTCATGGGAAACCATTGTCGTATTATAACTAACTCCTTCCGCAAACGTAATTTATCAAGAAGCTTGACACTATGTATAAATGAAAAATAATCATTAGGAGGTCTATAGAGGCAAGGAAAAGATATAAATGCATTATTATGTGGGTGTTGCAACAGTTGGAATTCCCCCTCTGGCCTACAAATTATATGATTCTTGTAAAACTAATTTAGTGGATACTGATAACCATGGGAATGGTAGTTTAGGGAAATCTTGTTTTAATAGTGATCGTAGAACTCTAGAAAGTAGTTCTTTAAAAAGGAAACTTAGGAGCAAATATGTTTCAACCACCAATGGTGAACAATGGAGAACAAAGCGAACCAAATTTGATGAGTGACGGTTTCTTTCCTCTGTGTTCTCCATTGAGAACGACCAATTAGTGGTCGACATACGTATTTATAGTTTTCCAAAAATCGATGTGGTAAGGATAACTGCTAATTAGTAGCTCTTTATTAAAAGAATTTGGTTAAGTTTAGATACATCGCAGTGGATGCTGTTTGGTTTCCGTTCGTCGTTCTCCAATTTAGGAATATATCGAGGTAACTAGAATCAATAGTTTATGAAAAAACCCAGTTTATCCTTCCGAGCATTGACGTCAATTTAATGACACTTCTAATTTATTTCGTATAAATAAATTGAACGATCTTGCATAGTTAGACGTATATTATATGTAACATGTATCTTTTAAAATTACATGAGAATTCCTTGGGTTTATTCTTGTTAATCAAGACGGCAAAAAACCAAACAGTAATTCGCTTTGAAGGTTTACCTGAACACGTATAAAATGTATACAATAACTGGTTTGCCCAGTGCAAAAGATTAATGAAGCATAAGTTGTTATTTCCATAAACGAGGACAGAATATATTACAGGCGAGTCGCATTCGTTACGATCCATCAGGCAGTACTTAATATGGAGATTACTCGCATTTTTTGCTGCGTTCTTGTTCAACCATAAACAACTGGCTGGAGCTGAATACCCGTTCGCCTGTTCGATCGCTAGCTTCCATCTCTTTTTTGCCGGTAGACGGCTAGTATTTAAACTTTCTTTTTTGTTACCGTTTTTGCTGCCCGATTACCCGATTCGGTAATAATTGTCGTCTTCACCATATACGGCCTGGAGTAACGTTAGATGCAGGAGAATAGTTTCAATATGCATTCTTGTATCGTAAGCAATTTTCAGTGGGTAGTTGCTGTACCAGTAGTGAATGTCCTTGGAATGTAGCTATAATAATAGGTATTTGAAATTATATTTAAACGTAGTGCTGTTTGAAATTGCATAAGTTTTTGTTCTGAAATTGTATTAGCTTCGGGTATTATTATTCATGCAATATCGTGGCATAAAATATTAGATAATTCGACAATTTACGCGTCCAAAGTAAAATTGGGAAAATCTATTTTAAGTACTTAGAAGAAATAAAATCGCATTTTCGTATATGAATTTGTTTTAATTTACAATGAATAACTACATTACAGCCTCTCCACCATTCTTTTACTAATTCTAATTTGAAAACCATTATTACATCAACGGATACGTAGATATTTTTAACACCAATTACATAATAATTTTAAGCAGAAATTTTGGATCTATTATGTGTAACAACTTTTACAGAGTCGTATTGTTCGCGGTTTATCCGGGGTGACTGCGAGTTCTACTTTAAACACCAGGAGACCTCGTTTGGGGAAGTTACACCACAATACCGAATTAATCATCTCCAGCAACAGTTCTCCGGAATCGGAAAAAGGTAAGTACCAAAGTGCATTATATATAAAGTCGCATATGCATACAGATTACCGATTTAGTACCCGTTGGGCAAAGTTCAATAATGGTTGAAATTTGGCGCGTACCAATCGCTCAATTCAAGTATGTAAAATTTCCCTGTAGAACTGTTGAAACTGTAGAAAAATTGGTATATAAAAGGCGTCATCTCCACCGAAGTTTAAGAAGGAAAAGACCACATCCTATTAAATAGTACTATAATAACGTAAGTTCTACCTGTACAAACATACAAACTTTAGGTAAAACAGGCAGGAAATTAAAGTTACTAGATAAGTTTAGAAAACTTGGCGTTTAAAACGTCAGATTAACTATTTATTCCAAATGAGATTATTATTATGTAAAATGGTAAATAAATAAATAACCCCAGTATTTGATAAGGACTATAAGGATATTATTACAGGTAGTAAACTAACCTAACCGATAATACTTGATGAACTTAAATAGATTTTACTACGAATGAGAGATGTTAGAATGCAATTATTAATGGCAGTATTTATGTCTAGCGTACACTACAGACAATCTTTAGACTTTTTGTCAGCCAACTGTTTAGTCGGCTAGTGAAATGGGGAATGTGCATACTTGCCAGTTAATTATTTAAACTTCCATATAACTGTGTGCCATTTGACTAACCGACTAAACAGTTGGCCGACAAAAAGTTTTTACTGTGCGCTATGTCTAAACACAGCCTGCGTAGAAAGGAAAACGAAATTAAAATTATTAAATTTAATTCGTCCTTTAAAAGATATTATTCAATTTTCAGACGTATTTCTTAAACACATTACAGAAATCGATACAAAACCGTAAGGTTAAGGTCAATCACCCAAGGTAGAGAATCTATTAAATACACCTGGAATTCCTGACTTTAAGGTGGTGTAACACCTGCCCTGCAACACGTGGTCAATATCGGATGTCTTCACCATATGTATAGGGACACCTTATGGTTTCTTTCAAGTTGTATATAATTAATCGAAGGTTGCAACATTAATATCTTTATCACATGGAACCTTATCTGAAGAAGAAATAATTATTTACAATGAGTTGTGTAGTCAGTCATCTTATACATAGTATGGGAATGCTCTCGTCGCATTATCACAAAACCTCATTCCATTACACAAGTACTATAATTAGGCCGTCGTAAACATGTTTATGTCATTAACCTTTATTCTGTTGGTTTATTGCTATTAAAATTTATCAGTAAATAGGGTACTGGAGGTTACGCAATACTCTTTATCTTAATTAGTAAAGTATTTTTATCTTCTATAATCTAGGAAGATAATCTGGCTTTTATATTATTTATCGTACAAAAATAAGTTTTAATTTTTAATGCGTTATCCGATATAAGCACTTAGATATGACTTTTTCCTAAAATATTATAACATTCTGTTTCCTTATTTGTTTCATACTAAATTAAATCAGCTTATGCATTATTCGGATTAAATTAATCCGAAAAAAGGTTACACGTTTCAAACGTTATTCCTTCTTTTAAATTTATTACTTGAGAGTATCATGTTTTAAATTCTGCTGAAATCAGTATCTATTTGTGACCCTCCATCGCCTGATTTTCTTTTGCTGTCATATGTAGTACAAAATATGATTTGGGACCGCTGGTTTACAAATATTCCTTAAGTAAATTTTATTTAACAATGCTACAGACAATTGGAGACAAACATGTAATTTATTTACATTTTTCAAAAATTTTCCGACTTCTGTAGAGTTAAAATTAATAGTTTTCGTGTCTACAAATCGATTTAACCCTTCAGCTGTCACTTTAGCTGAATTTTTGTTTGATAAAATCGGGTTAAAGCATTCTGTTCATAAAGAAGTCGTTTCGACTTGGTGTTTAAATATCTGTTATGTAGCTAACAATTACTTATGTATTTTTAAAGATGTTGGAAAAAGTAAAAATGTATTTCATCTTATATTTATTACATCTATAACTTTTTTGAGATTAAAATACATTTTCTTTGAACTATTTATTCGAATGTGTATTTCAATTAACGGATACAAGTTTAAAGTACTAACATAATTTATTGAAGAAGAATCAATAAAATTAGAGAATTTTACATACACTTGCATACGTTTATATAAATCAGGGCCCATAGATTGTTCCATATACCTAACAGTGAAGTCTCACGTTGAGATCTTTGGTAATTGGCTCGTAATATGCTTGATTAGATGTTTCCACAGCACGTTTCCTTCTGAATCCTTAAGATTAACGCGCCTATACTGGATTTTTCACAACTTATTATCAAATTAAAACAGAGAAAGTTAACTAAATTAAAAGAAATACTAAATTAAACGAAGAGACGAACATTTCCTACTATCACATGAAAGCCGAAATTAATTTTGGTTTTTAAGTTTTGGAAAGGAGCCGATCAGGAACTACAGACAGTATGTGGTTAAGTCGAATGTTTATTACTTTGACAGAAATGTAAATGCTAGTAAAATTTGCTCCTTATACCATATTTACCAAGCTCCAGTGGATATTAGGATAGGTGGTTTAATTTCGTTCGTCTGGTTTGAATCCGATCGAAGGTCGGATCTTTCGAGCAATAAATTATATGTATGAACTGCCGGGAAGAACTTCGAATAGTTGTTTCGTTAAATAAGTCAGGGTACTCAAAACAAGTTTTTCAGCTTTTTCTTATTTTACTGGCCCATCTACTTCCAACATTGTAATTGAGTCTCACAAGAGTACAAACTTATTCCTGTAATATCCGATGAAATTATGGCACCAAGCACATTTCTAGTTTTAGTTAAATACAAATCGTTTGGGTGATGTAGTTATTAACCTTCCTATACTCACGCATACGGTCTGTGAGACCGATTTATATAGTATAGTATACGTCTTTCATTTTGACGTGAGTATAGGAAGATTAATAACTTTGTATTTGTTCAATGTACCTATTTTACCTGTCTTGCCTATTACTTCACATATGTATATTTAACGAACTGAACTTTTCGATTTCTTGAGATTCGTTACCACATCCAAACTTTATTCTAACGATTTTACGTGCACCACAATACCTGGCTAAACTTTTATTATTTGTACCGCTGAACATTTTAAAATTTGTTTATTTTTGCAGTCTTTTATCAAAATTAAGAATCTCTTTTGATTCAATTAATGTAAAGCGACAAATTCTTCAGTGGGACAGAGAAACTGTTGGCGGCCTTCTTTTCGCATCGAGAATAATCAAATCCAGGATTTCACCATATGCGACCTCACAGCAGGAGGCAGGGAACGAGTCATTCGAAAATATATGGCTTCTTTTATTACAGTTCAGTCCTCTGTCTCCGCGCTTGCGTTCCTCGTCTTTTCCGCTGTGAATCGTTGATCTTTTCCTTTATATCTTGCCATCCTTATTTTTCGTTGCCCTATAATAGCACTTGACGTTAACCTTTAGTATTCTTGCATTCAATGAAGTTTTGTGTTTGAAATTCCGTAGATCTCAGGAAATTGTTTCCAGCCGTGGGTAGATATGTTTTGCACCAAAAATGTGATTTCATTAAATGTGTATATAAACACAGAGCTCCAAATTAAAGTTTATATTACGTCAGCATACTAAATGAAAAAACTAACGTGCACCGTTAAATTCTGATATTCAAAAAAAAGAAAGTAGTGTTTAAATTGCAGATTCGTAATGATCAGTAAGTATATAACTACTTAATGTGTGCCCGTTTGGCTGGTAGCCAGCAGTCGACTGCCGCTGCAATCCTTTATTTTGGTTAACTGCCGGAATTTCCTCTGAAACGATACAGGACCGAGTTTATTTCTAATGAGTTCACGTTAGTGCGTTCATATTTACAAAATTAATGCTATAAGGTTTTTAACGATCGGTACTGTGTAAATGATCTTTAACCACAACCGCAAGTTAAATTCCGTACCAAAAAGTGTAATTCCTTTTGTATATTCTGGAACATCCGGATACAGGATACGTCGATAAATCCAAATATACATATACACTTACTACGAAAAAGTTTTATAGCTTCTGTATGTGGTACATATTTCTGCTTAGTGTATCGAAGAACTAGCAGTCTTCATTTCAACTAAGTGTTCCTTTTCCGATTAGAACAAAATTGGATTCTTAATGAAATACTACATACATTTAGTTATATTTGGTTGGTTATTTGCATAAAACAATATACAGAGACGCTTTAAAATTTGCCTGAAACGTGTGATCAGTTGAAATGAACAAAACCATAGTTCTCGTAAAATTAATCTTAGCAAATGTTGTTTTGCATACCGGTTCACGACTGCATTGTGGCTATTGGACGCGCTGTACTAATTTCAAAGCGGAACAGCATCTTGCCGAACTTGTATTCTTTTATCTAGAAAAGCAGTAGGAATCGTGGTTTCAAATACTTTATATAACCCAAAGCCTTCACATCATTTTTCTTTGTGATCTTTCGACTACAAAGAAATTGTAAACAGAAGAAATAGGAAATCATCACGAAAAGGAAAATCACATCACAGTGAAGAAATAGAACATCATAATCGTTGTGCCAATCCAAATGAGAACGAATACTGCATATTATATTGGTACCATGCTTCTATTTAACGCAATTTTTATCACTCATTAGTTTAAATAACACGTCTTTATGTTCATCAAAATTGTGTGTCACCATAGTGGTTAATGTTTAAATTCTATCGTCGGATAAAATGCTATATAGTTTAACAAATATAAACAGTGCTAATGCAGATAAACATGCACTAGATAATCTACAGTAGGAAGTGGTAAATATATCTGTTAAATTCTAGCAGTGTATGAATATTTAATGAGACACAGGAATACAGTGTGTATTTTATGCGTTCGCCTATGCATACAGCAAGCCATATAACAGACCGTCCTCAACGGATGACGGGTACATGTGGAGGATTGCCTAATGGCATCCAGTTCACAATAGCAAGTGCTATTAACGGCGACGTGACTGTGTGCTATCTCCAACAAAGGAACACGTCCGCACACAAATGTCGGTTGAACTGTTGTTAGCTCGAGGCGGTTGAGATGGGCAGGCGGGCGGCAGTTTCGAGCGCCATTACTTCGTATACATCACGACCAGACCATTACGTGGCGAATCCTGCGGGCTAGTCAAGGTTACCCGTACAACAGATCTTATCTGGAAACTTTATTCTGTAACTGAAACAGACAAGGTCTGTTAAAAGTGTACTTTATGAGTACAAGTTTTCATGTCGGCCGTTAATTAGATCGCTTTTCCTTCGTGACATTTCTGTGTTATAATCAGAAATTCCTCCTTGACCGAACGAGGCTTACACAGCGTTAGTTTCTTCTTTTATTTTTACGTGGTATTACGCAATACATTCTCTGATTATTATGGATGGGAAAAGCTACTCAAAGTAGTTGCGACGCTTTAGTTATAAGAAATCTGAAGCAGATAACTACATGAAACAGTTAGCCATTTGTTTACTAGGTCTAATATAACCACATATATTCGACCATCTGGTTAAATATCATCAAATGGTTGACAACGTGATGTGACCTTGATATCAAGTAAGCTAATTATATGACATGAAATGTTAGCAATGTTCCAAATACTCTTCCATTAATGTTTGATGGCGCACCGGGCATGAATAGGATCGTGTTTGTGGTACTCCATCATCATATTTTTTTGTTAACAACTTTCATCTGAGTGTAGTCTTAGAGCATTGATTTTCATCTCAATTATGTATCTTATGTAACACTAAAACCTTGACTTTGTCGATTGAGATTTACCTTGACATTTGTTATTTCTCGTGTGGGACTCTCCACTATTTACATCTTTTTTACACTAAAGCAGCGTGCCTCGCCAATTTCTTTCAGTTTGTAGCCTTTAAAACTGTTTTTTGTCTCTTGAACGCTGCACAATTTGGCAGCAATTTATATATATTGATTTAGTATTACTTGGGTTGTCTTTTATCTGCATTTTTAATAGCGAACAGGTTTAGTAAAAATATTTTTCGGAGAACCAGACGGTCGTAGCCCAAACACTTCACAAAAGATTAATGAAATCCACTAATCTACCTAAAAGGAAAAAGCCTACACCATTCTGTTTTCATCGTAGTAATTCATTGTCATACATTTTATTCCATCGTTCTAAGAACGTGACTAACCAAAAAATATTTGATGCGTCATCATCATATATGTGTGTCCGTTGTTTTATTCCACAATGGTTAGGTAACCCATATAATGAGCTAAGCAAATCGTATGATCACAATTCGGTATTAATTTTAGCATTACATAGAGAGAGTATTGATATTAAGATTAAAACAATTGGAGTACTCCAAAGTAAGGCTATCATTATTAACATAAAAGTGGATCCCTTGATTTCTATATCCCTATTATGTTTACATCCCGGGAAATAAATTCTTGTGGTAACGGTACGCAGATATTTCCTACTGTAAATAAATTCCTAGGAGCAAATTCGTAAGGCTTGGATTATTTCCTATTTCGCAATCTCCTTTTGTACCTACTGTTGAATAATAAGCTTAATAATTTACGTGGTAATAAATCGTGTTACAATGTTATCATATGTTTAACAGGGAACAATGTATAGTGGAGATAATACAATGTATGTATTGTTTACATACGTGTATTATGTACGTTAAGGTGTAATAAAGATCATATATTACGTACGTCGTAAAAGTTACGTGGTTACGCGTCATCCGAATAAAATTAAAATTATCATGTCAGTTCATATTTTAGGAATATATGAAATTATTCAAGTTTAATTATGAATGCAACCGCATTTCCTGATTGCTTCGATTGTATGCAAATGCAGTTTTTAAGATATAAATGTCTAATGGCATCATTCATTGATGCTTTCCATCATGTTTTGGAGACGATCCTCAAAATGAAATGATTGAAAAAATTGTACAAGTATAGTTGAATATTAAGCCCATTTTACATTATTATATTAAATTGTACGTAAAAATTTAATACTATTTTATAGTACAATGTAAAACACTGTACTATTTTTCTGTGCAAAATCATTGTGTGAAATTAGAACCTGTCCTATTTTCATACTAAATGTTTTGACTTGCGCCTGCTCACCAGTCTGCATTGCACGTATTCCAATCTAACCTCATTTTCTTATCTTTGCGTGTTGTCCAGTCCTGTTACAGTATAAAATAAACGTGGGTTTATACATTATACTGTGGTCGTGTCAGCAAATGTTTTTATTGAGCGTTTTGCTAAAAGTATTAGTGTTATTAGCTAAACGTAAAATTAATCTTTTTAGAGGTTATGAGAAATATTTGTAAATACTGTGTGATACTGGTGTACAATTTGAAACGAGGATGTAGCATGGCACAGAATCATAAACATAATTTTTGTACAAGTTTATAATACATATGTAATAAGCTTGACGAATGATGGACTGTAAATTCATACAATAATCTTGTACACAAGACTGGTACAGCGTTTTACATTGTACTAAAAAATAGTATTGAATTGTTTGGTACAATTTTAGTACGATAACGACAACGTTATTATTTAATGAAAATATAAATAGGATACAAATTGGAACAAGTTATTTCAAAAAGATGTTAAAACGAAGAAAAAGAAAGTAATAAATTACATGGCCTTAGACAATTAGAATGCCCGGGTGCAGTAGCAGCTATCTACAGAATTCCTATGCACAAAGCATAATACAACGCAAACAGCGTACAAAACGAAACTATCGAAGCATTTTAAGCTCAACTCTCACAGCGAAACAAGGGTACTAAATCAATATTGCAATCTCGGAGAGCTTGGGCGGACAGCCAGGCACTGAATAGTTGAGTGGTAACGGTATGTTAACATTAGCATGTGAGCGTGCCTAATGCATGCTTGTGTGAGTGCGCCCGCATACGTATGTGTGTATATATGAATTCACTAATATACGCTTGTCTGTTGATGTTGCCGTGTGTTTGTGTTGTTCACAAACGTCCGCTTCCTCCTTTTACGGTTTCTGATCAGTTCAGCTTTAATTAATGTCGGTTGCCTGCTAAATTATCGATCGGCGCTATTACGATAATTATTAATGCTATTCGTGAATGTAACTGATTGACAGTAGGAATTTGATGTTATAATAAACGTAAATCGAATAAGTAGAATTACGGGTGTGAGTTTTATATAAGTTGTGCATTAGCATATTTACTGATATTGTAGCAAGTTATGGATTCAAAAGAACCGAATATCGAAGGAAAAAATAATGCCACTTCGTTATACCTTCTAACGTTTTATTTGCTTCTACCGTTATGTTGAAAGCCAATTACATTTTTAAAAGATCTCTAGAGACATCGTACTGCAACAAGTACCACAACATATTTCGTGCTAAGAACATCAAGTACATGTAGATGCCAAACACTCACAGAAGATTTCGATGATTTGGGGACCCTTCGAGAACTGCGTTGTTATGCCCAATAGAAATATGTGAAAGACTACACGTCACACTATTAACATTAGCTTTATAAACCGTCCTTCGTTTGCTTCTATGGTATGTGATACCAGACTGCGAAATGGTATCACAAGTTTTTATACTTTTCTATGTGATGTCTACAAGCTATAATGTAAATTCCTACACAAAAATGTATGAATTCCTAAGCAGGGCTTAAGTATGCCCTTCGTGTCGGAGTCTAGTTTGTCATCCCCACAGAATTGATAATTAACAGATTGTAACCTAAATCGCAGATCGCCAGCCAACTGTCTCGAGACATCCATTTAGAGTATGCTTGAGATTTCCGTGTACACCACCGTTGTCCATGTACACCACAGCATGACCAGCTAGGACAATGCACTGCAGATAACCATTCCCACATAATTAATAATTCCGCTGATGTAAGAATTTATCCGTGCAACGGGGCGTGGGGATGAGGGAACCTACACAAGTAATTTGTGATATACCTGCTTTGTGTAACCTACATAGTGGGATAAATCAGGAAGCTTATTTCTTTTTGTGTTGTATTAGTTTTAAGGTGTCAGCTATTCAAAAGTAGAAATCATAGTTGAGGATCAAATACAATAATTGAACAAAACGGACTAAAACAACACTAAATTGTACCTAAATTGTTATCTCTTGAGATTTTGGAAAACAAGGGCAAGTAATTTGTTTAACAATTGTTTTCTATCGAAAATCAATCTGAAATGGCATGCAAATTATTGTTAAAGAAGCAACCTTGTTTAGTGGCTGTTATTAAAACCCTCCCAAGTTAAAATGTGATTTCATTTGTGTATTAAGACCTCTAGATCTTAGCAATGAATAAAACTTAATCCCCTGTCACAATCGATGCATATTTTTTTGCTTCTCATAAATGTTTCTTGATTTACTTATTTCATTATTAAGTCCTTGCATACATCGATGGCTACTTGTTTTGTACCGCTATCACATACCGTTGCTAATGAGAATAACAAATAATAACTTGCGGTTCTAACGATCATTTTCTATCACAAATTGCGTTCGCAAACTATGTATGGTTTTTTACGATACTGAATTATTCGATATAAATGCGGTACGCAATGAATTTTGTAACGTTACATTTTATGTTGTTGAGAATGAACAGCCGCATTAGTACGCTCTCATTATAAGTACTAATAGGACATCTGGCGTTCGGGAAACTCTCATTTAAATAGTGCATAAGTATTCCTCTCTTGAGTTGGAAGCCGATAACTTTCTTATTTCCTATTTCAATGATTCACATATGGCTGTACTATAATAACTAACGTTCGACAAAGATGCGTCTTGTTCGCTAAAAGAACAGCCTACATACAACGAACAAGACACACGTTTGTCATATGTATGTCTGCTGGGTTACATATATCAAACTCGTATAGGTCTATCACCTTTTTCGAAATATGCGTGTCTTACTCGCTGTATATAGACTGTTCTTTAATCGAACAAGGCCCGCGTTTGTCGAACCTTAATAATAACGACTCATTATACTGGCAAATCTTGAAAATTTTCTTTCTCAATCATTTCATTAATAACTGCAGTGACATAGTAATAACGAACCGCAATTCTCCATGGTTATCAGAGCAGAAACTGTGGATAGTTGCATAAACAATTTCACAAACAAAAAAGGAAACATTTGAATTTAACGACGCACTTTTTCCCATGTCTACAATGGTTTCTTGTTGCCTGTAATATTCATCTAGAAAATCCAATATAATGATGCCGAGGAGGATTGACCCGGCTAAAAGAAATTACCGAGGAAGGGCATAATTGAAAGAGAGGACCGTTCGCCTCTTGATATTCTCTTCCCCTCGGAATGGTTTCCTGAATGGCACGAAACGGAATGACGCTGAAATGCTAAATTTCAATCTGGACTTTAGGATAAATGGTTACATGAGCGTGCATCTCGTGATCATTTTCCGGACCGCTGAACAAGGCAACGATAATTACGTTCCAGCGTCATGGCCACGTTACTATCTGTGTGTATGGCAAAGTTCAAACTATTCTCAATAATTATGTGTCGTTTACTGGAACAGATCTTTACGTATTAGCCGATCGAAGAGGTATTATAAGACTTGTTCGTCGAATATGGATCGTGTATTAACGGAAAGTTCTAGGTAGCAATTTACATGCTATTAAAAACAAAAAAGTAAGCGAATAACGATCGACAAATTGCCCTGCTCGTAAGGTGGAATCAAGGCTAATAGGAGAAATAACCAATAATATCCCTGTTTATGTAATTGGAGATTTCGATTGATTTGTTTTAACGATTAGGCTTAGGCGCATTTTGGAGATATGTACCTACTAGAGGTATGCTATTTGCAATTCACAAGCAATGTCCAATGACCTGTATATATATATATATATATATGTACAGCTGTGTGCGAAAAAATAGCAGTGCGTCGGAAAAAGTCCAAAGGGAAACTACAACACATTATAAACTGTATATATGTAGTTATATAATACTTAATTTATAATGTAAAATATAATCTGCATCTTCCTTGTAAAGCAAAATAATAATAACTTTAGAAATTATAATACAAAACGAATATTGCAAGTGTGCGAAAAAATAGCGGTATTATACAGAAAATATAAAATGTAAAGAAATATGTTATAACATTATAGACTTTTTAATATTTTGTCGTATAACCTTTATTTGCGATGACTGCTTCGCATCTTCCTGGCATAGAATCAACCAATGCTTGACATCGCACATTTGGAATGGAGCGCCTTGTTCTTTCAATTACTTCCCATAATTCTTGCCTCGATGTGGGCGCTGCTGCAAAAACGGCCTGTTTTACGTCTGTCCACAGATTTTCTATATGATTACGGTCTGGTGACTCAGCAGGCCACCCCAGAACCTTAACAGAAGCCTCCCGTAACCAGTCCTTAACCCTACGACTTGCATGTTTCGGGTCATTGTCATGTATGTATACCAAAGGAAGGGGCATCTCTTCCTCAGAATAGGGCAGCATGACTGTATGAAGGATACTTAGATAGACAAATTGGTCCATTGTCTATTGTATCCAAAAGATTGGACCAATACCATAGTATGAATAGAATGCCCATACCATAATAGAGAATCCTCCATGTTTGACAGTCTTTATTGTGTGATTTTGATTGTATTCCGTTCCTAGAGGTCTTCTTACATACCGCCTTAATCCTTTCGAGCCAAATAATACAACCTTACTCACATCTGACCACAAGATATTTTGCCATCTAGTAGCTGGCCAATTTAAATGTTCCCTACCAAAGCGCAATCTTTGTTGAACATGTCGCTTCATCAGCACAGGGACTTTTCTTAAATAAACAATTTATCAAACGTTTTCGAATAGTGGAATTGTGAATTGGAAGATTTGAAGTTTGGTTTATTTGCGTAGAAGTTGTAAAAGGGTGTGATTTAACAAATCTTTTAATGTGTCGATCACCTCTGTTAGACGTCTTTCTCTATTTTCCTCTTTGTTCAGGATTTGCTCGATATTCTATTGCATTAAAAATCTTTTGGCTGAGCATTTTAGCGTGTCTTGGATGAATTTGTAGGATTTCCTTGGTTTTATTAATTTTTGAATTAATTCACGCTTTTCAGGTGAGCAATGCTTCATTCGACCCATGTTATCACACAAAACTAAATAAAATACATCACTAATTTAATAGTATCAACTCAACTTTATATCCGATATATCCGATTTTCCACATAACACTGCTATTATTTGGCACAGTAGCAAAAATCTACCGCGCCAAGAAAAGAGATACTTTCCCGGATATTAGAGTAAACTTGGTGAAGCACACTTCTTTACGTCAATTCATCCTATGTTATATAGATGACTTTCATCTCGGATGCATTTAAATAGCTGGGTTCGGTATTTTTATATATTATTTCACACACAGCTGTATAGATAGTTGTCCTCGGATTGACTTCAATATAGTAATTGATAAAAAGAATTAGAATTTCGTTGTAATGTTTTGGGATGCCCCCTCTGCTTGGGTTGAATATAATTTCAAGCACATTTTTACTTTTAAAAAATCGAAGTCGTCATGACAATGCTACATTGTCAACACATACCACGTGTTGCATGACTTTATAGCTATACACCTATTAAACATTTGATGTACCCTTTATGAACAATTTATGGGGAAAAATTAGTTTAAATTAGGTTTTACTTTAGGAAAGTTTAATAATATTATCTGCATCATCAAACACTTTTATTATAAATCTTGTAATATCTGTTTAACCAAACTACCATTTTATACTATTAAAATATTTGAAAATCATTAAGACAGAAATTACAAATGGTTTACTCTTTATCCAGTAGTATCACATCTGATATTTTAACAGTTCGATCAAACTAGCGAGCAAGCCCATAGAAGATAATTTAATTTAGTTATGTAGCGAGAATCCGGATGAAAATGATGGATTATAATACGTTTCTTGATCGTAAAAAACTTCTGAGACAATTTCGAGTCATCACATCTTATCTGGAATCGTCCACAATAAATGTAAGAACCATAAAAAGCCGAACGGTGTTCAAATGCAAATAACACTTAGTCATTATTTTATGAAGTAGTCGGCCGCTATTATCGTTCTTCTTTGTAGACGTTCCACAATTTATTTCGTCTTCCTGCTAGGCCATAAAGCAGATTACAATGTGAATACACATCCGTCAATACTAGTGAAAGACCTTGAAAAAAGAGTTTCAGGTTCCCTTGAGTGGCTTGGATTCTCTACCGGCCTTAGTTCATTGGACCGTCCGGCGTCTACCTGCTGTTAATGTTCCCTTTGCCTACGTTAACTTGAATAATAAAGAACGCCGCGCTGGAGGCTATTGCGAAGGTTTGCCTGTAAAGCAAACAGGCGAACATTAATTTATATGCAGGAGTTTTCGCGCTGAATATCGTGAATGTATAATAAACTGACCGGCCAAGAGAATCTTGCGTGTACGTACATGTATGTGTGTGTGTGTTATTAATGTATGCTGGAAATGCAGGGCTTCTATTACCCTCTGCACGGCACTTCGCTGCCTTTATAATATAAAGGGGGATGCGAATTTACATAACTGGGCGATTGTCGAGTAGAAGTCATAAATAATATCCACTCGTGTGAGCGGGTGTGTAGTAGTCGAAAAGGAATATTCTTCTAAACAAGTGATTCTAACAGTCATTTAACTGGCCCTTTCGTTAATATTTTAATAAACAACAAAATTTTATGAAGATATGCTCTTGTAGTCAACTCATATTAGTAAGAACTTTGCGTTCACAAACAGCAAAAAATCGATGAGCTTTTATTTTAGGATATTTGCAACTTTCCGAAACCGAACCAGTGGGACAAGAAATATTTTACCAGTTAGAAGTCGATTAAAGACGTAGTTGGTTATGCTGCGTTTGGTTGGTTTAGCCGATACGAAAAGCAACCGCTTTATTGTTTGTTGCAGACAAGCGGGACGTTAAGTACTAAGTCTTGAAGACAGGGACACATTTTTATTTATTTTCTCAATAGTAAAATATTACCCATTGTGTACCCGATACTCTTCCGCGAGAGCTGTGTATACTGCACATTCTAAACCAACGCTGTAGTATTACTACTAGTGTATTTGAAAGCGGAACAGCTAGCATCTAAATCCCTGTTGGTGGTCGAACAGCAGGAGAACACTAAAGAATTCAACCAGGAGACTCCAAAGGCAAGACAGAGCTATTATTCTTTCAAGGACCAGAACACCTGTGAAATGTTATTTACAACCACTCAAAATAGAAACGGCACAAGTGAAATTTTCTAACGTGCTGTCGATGCTCCCAAATCCGAACCTTTCACAATTTGTGGATTACCAATGGTAATGATGGACAAAAATTGAAAAAAATTTAAATCAAATAGGTTGGTGATACTTTTAAATTTGTACCATATGTTTCATACCGAAATAAATAATTACAAATATCAATGTTTGGCACGTATAGACCAGTAGTATTTAGTGAATTCTATAATTTGAAGGCGTACCATATAGAGTGTCCAGGGGTAATTACTACTATTAACCCAATCCCAGTAAGCATTCATTCTATGCAATGACTTTGAAAGATAATGTACTCTGAGTTTAATGTATACATAGTAATTTAGTTTTCAATTGTGTCTTATATTTTCGGAAATAATGTTCATGTAATTAATTTATACATTTTTAAAAATCTTTAATAACATATATTTCGTTTTAAAGAAGACTGTAGGAAGAGGAATATGTAGCCCCTCTGCTGTTTCATACAATAATTTTATTTAATCAAAAATAATCAGTTCTCTTATATAACGTGAATACCGATTAATATGCACGTGAACACAATTGTTCATGTTATCAGCTATAATTTTTAAATTCATATTGATACATATAAAAACACAGTGGTCTAACGATTGGGGCGTTTCATTGCGACACTGATAGCCAGCGTTCAAAATTGTTGGTACGGCGAATATCCCACTCAATCACTCTAAAAATTTAGTACATGTAAACAAGCCACAACCACATCACCATGTACTTCTCATTTTAGAATGAATTAGTCTTTGATGCCCCTCTTTGCAGGCCATGTTAATTCGCAGGAGGTTGTGTCTCAGCATTATTATTGCACATCGGCAGATACACTTGCTAACGTGAACACCAATCTAATTACAATGGTACATGTTATTGTGAGTGTACTGTATTGCTTAATTTCATCAGAAGTAAGCTGAATTGGATTAGTCAGAAGTATTTGGTAAACTTCGGCAAATGCTTAAACCAAAAGTTTTAAATTTCAGTTTCTAATTTTCATCACTACGACTTATCGCCGTAAATACTTCTTTGGAAATATTTTCACAAGCTTCTACTTAATTCTCAACATTAGAAAAGTTCCACTAGAGCTCAAACTTAAGCTTAATCCTATTCTTTTTGGATGTTGGTTATTTTAGTTGAAGATAATGTTCTATCTCTTTAAAAGTCTTTTTACTGGTAGGTTTCCTAACGGTCTTTAATCTAGTTCTTTCGTCGACCATTGTTTATCGTATCCGCGTAGAAATTGCATTCGTGTCTATGTATTTTGAATCGCGCATGATTTCAGAATTTACTATTTTAATATTGTATCTCTGCATACTTTTGATTGTGGACCTTAAAGCTCGTCAGTTGTCCCAAAGCTTGTATAATCTAAACCCAAAATGCTAGAATTAGATTATGCCTTTCTTAATGCTATAGTTTTCGCTGGACATATATGGGAAAAGACTGTTGGACTGTTATACAAGTATTTTTTGTCGTAATAACCAGCGATGTCATCTACGAGGATCTTATGAGTATGGTATAAAGAATCTTATCGAGCAGTTGCTAAGTATCTAATGTTTTTGGTAGGACAACAAACGGGAAGATGTTAAGAAGCCCTTTTGTTAGATACTATTTGCATAAACTAATAAAATTAGGTCCTTTAATGTTGAACTACGATCCAGTAAAAAGATGAATGTTACCATTATTTGTGGATTTACTGGCAAAGCATTCATTGGAAGTCTATCACACTGTGGCACTGTGAGTAAAATAAGACCAAATTGGAGTCACCAAATGAGATTGCTCTATGAAGACCACGACCTAAGAGACATTGAGTGTTCAGAAAAAGACAACTATACAAGTGCACTATTTGTTTAGAAGACCAATTAGAAAGAAAATGTGGACGAACACTGTTGGGTAACCCATCATACAGCTGAAATAGGTATTTATTCAATTTATCTGTTTTGGTATATTAAATATGCAGATGTCACAATATCTTGACTACTTAGTTTTTGTCGTGATAGGCTTTGTAGTTTTTGAAGGAAGTGGTAGTTGAACGTTGCCCGGATGATACAAAGTAGGTCAAAATTTGCTTGTTTTTGTGAAACCTTCCAGTTAATTACACGATTCAGAAAAAGAAGCCGATTTTAAACCGGAGGAAATATACAAACGACCAACTAAATTAATAATTTACTCATCTAGCGTTCAAATGAATATACTCGCTGACTATCAGTAGCATATTCGGTTGATTTTATTCCACTTACAACTACGTCGGGTAAAACGAAAGCGACATTTATGGTGCTTTGGCGAACCTTCCCAAATATAATTTTTGAATAGTTTTAAGTGGAACGGGAAGCCTGTGTATTACAGCTGCTGCGGTCTTCCCTTTAGAAAATCCCGGATCTCGTCCAATTACCGGTCGACTTTCACGTGATTCAGCAACAACCGAGCGACGAAGAAGAGAGAGAATCGTTACCATGGTAACCTGTATTCCCTGGCACAGTACGATGTGTCTCGTGGCGTTCGTTCAAGCGACCCCTAAAACAGACTAGACTTTCGCAGTCTGGGTCATTAATATTAAAGCCAATAATGTTTACCCAGGAACGTCGGTTTTACCTCATAAATTTCAGAACAACAACGACATACGAAACAATATGAAACTGAGCCACTTATGAAATTTTGAATATGACTTGATTGTTCCGCAAAATACCGTTCTGTGTATTAGGGACTTTCCAAATACGATTAGTGAATATTTCAGTTGGGCACGTGAAAGTTTTATTGTGGGATTTACCAGTTTGCGTTCTAGATATTTTATTGATGTCAGAATTTATTTGGGAATTAGAATTTAATTTCTAGAATTTGCAAAGGATCATAAGTAGAATAGGTAAGTGTTATCGAATTTCGTGATCATTACAAGTGGGAACAATATCGACTGGTATTAATATAATCATTAATCATAATTTCGACATTATTAATACTAGCAGACAATTGTCCTCACTTTTGCCGACTCTAATCTAGGTTTTTGAATGATTTATTTTAATGTAATAGTTTTATCATCCCAAGTATACAACAAATTTTCGTTCATTCAAAATGCCTCCAGTTAATCAGTTTAACTACATCGTTTTGGACTACTTTATACTTAGAAAGAAGAAATGCACTTGCATCTGTTTCCTCTAGTTGTTAGACGTATACATATGTACATACATAAACATATCTTGAACTGCAAGAAACATCATTTATCATTCAAGTTTTAAGAAAACAAAATGCCCCATGACGTTTACAGTTGCCTAATTATGGTCCGATGAGCAACATTATTCTTGCATAAATGTTGCATACAAACCATATTTACGTGTTTCTTTGTAAATTCATATTTGTTGGTGCAAGTATGTGGTATTTTCTTATGTTCTATACAAAATGCTTTATTCTGTTCTACCTTTCTATTTTTACTAGATGATCCACATATTTTTCTTTGGTCTACCCCGGTGTAGAGTATTAGATAAGTATTCTGCTGACTTACACTATATATACTTAACTTGTAGCTTCAACCTTGATATAGCTAATCAAGCAAAGTGATGTAAACAACGCTCTCTATCATTTTGAATAATTTTCAAAGTTAATATAACCTATGCTCTGGATATTCCATCTTCTGTGTCACCCTCACGGAAAATGGTTGTTACATTTACTTCACTGATTTGGATACGTTTAAATACAATATTGTCGCGATATTGTAAACAACTGTTGACGTGTACACTAATTTGAACACGAATATTTTGCATTATATACTAAATCGTGTAAATAATATTTTAAATATAGATTTCTAGGGTTAATTTTTACTAAATTGTATATCATCAATGTTAGTTTTATTTATAAGATTATATGAGGTAAGAGTAACTCAATGCGTGCAAAAAATTAAAAGTTGCATAAAAAAATTGGGAAAAGAAAAGTATTGTTTTGGAAACACTGAATGTATCGTAACAGATAGTCGAAATGTAATTGAAAACTCGGCGGTCGCTTAAATCGGCGTTAGATACGCCCCTGCGAGCCCGCCGTTAAAGTAAACACACATCTTATCCAAACATCCACCTCCCCTTGCTCAACATATGACCCGAATTTTACTGGCGATTGCATTTCTATTCGAGGTTTTTTCTGGAAATGTCGGCAGTTGATTTATCGCCTGCATGACCAGACGAATACCTTCCACTTGATCTTGATCCAGATATGGCCCGAATTATATTACCGTTTACATTTCTAAGCCTAAATAATATACATCTTAGTTGACCAGATACTATCAGAGGTTCTCTAAATATTCCTTGCGAAACATCAAAAATTGATTTCGATTTTTGTGTGACACTAGGAATATATTTACTCTTACAATTCCTGTTTTATTTTCAAAGTTGACCTCATTAGTATGAATATATGCGATTTATTAAACAGCCGCTGTACCTTTTGTATTAACATTATCACAACTGTACGATTCTTGCACTCACAATCAGTGTCAAGTAAGAAATGGCGAAATGCTGCACATGGCCAAGGTTAGGGCGAGTCGTTTATTTTTTCCTTCGCAATTTTTCCACTGAGGACGACCCAACTGAATTGTCAAAATGTATCTGAAAATATCCAAATTGCTTTCAGTAATGTAAGAACTATTTGCTTAAATTTATTTTAAATCATAGTTCTTCCTACTTTTCTTAATAGCGCTTATATCGTGTTAATTTAAATGTGATAGCCACCACAACTAAAAAGTTAACGTAGCACTGATAAAAACGTATGTTTGCGACGTGAAGCTTGTGCAATACGTTAATTGTTATTGTTTACTACTCCACTCGCTCTTATCTGAGCAAATTAAAGTTTGTTTATGGTCTAAAAAAGGACAAATACCAAACGAATTTTACAAAACAAACACGCACGCATATGTTCAGCGATTATATTTATCGTTCACATTCAGCAATCTGGAGTTCCTTCTTTCTTTTTGTTTCCTAACTATCATGCTATCAACTCATTATCGCTTGCGTTTATTTTTGCGTATTGTAAATATTTTCTCTACGGTGTGCGTAATATTTGTGGAAAAACAAGCTTTGTGAAGATAACATAACGCGCTTTAATGAATATTTTTTTATTTTTTCTTTAAAAATTGTATATTTATCAACACATTTCAGGTTGGCGATCTTTCTCTTATGTTCTTAGAATGTGTAATAGCCTCCATCATAACTTATTTCAGGCGGAAGATATCATTTTACTCACGTGGATATGTATGTAGGTAAACAGGAAATGAATTGCAAACTTATGGAAATATCCTTGCAGCATACAACGATGATCCTTAAAAGACTTATTTAGAAAATTAGAAACGAAACATAGATCAGATTTACAACTAAACTTGAAACAGATGGTTTGGACATTCAGGAGAAATTTCAGATCGTGTTGGCATTAACAGTGAAGCTGCCCACCTGCACAATTGCCATCCAATTGTCGAGATAATCGTGATATCTACGTGTGTACAAATCATAACAGAGATTAGTCGAACAAGGGATATACATACATATATCATAGCTATTAATGTAATTCAATGCTGTATTCAATCTAGGGATTTTAATACCATGTAGTTAATCCGGGTCGGGTCTCAAAACATCTACACATATATCGAAACGGTTTGTGGTGATCTAAGAACGAGGCTTTTATTTCTATCTAAAGAATCTTTATGATGTCGACCTACAACAAGGACCTTTATTTACTATTACAATTCGTTATTAAACCGGCTGAAATGAAGAACTTATTGAAGGAGTAAAAGCGAACTATACCTTTAGCACCAATACTAAACATTTATTGCTATTGTATAGGAATCAAATTAGGACAATAGGATGGTCTGGGATAACAGGATGCACATATACGTCTTTAAAGTATAATATGAGAATCCACATTTGAGGACCGTTCTGAGAAAAATACATTTCAACAAGTCCTCTGAGAATATCTGTAGTTTCGGTTCCTACAATCAAATGGTTAGAAGAGTTCTTCACTACCAGGATAGTAAGCATTGTCAAAGACGGAAAGCTGATGATCACATTATCTACGAAGCATAAGAATCTTTGATCTTTCCAATGAGCGCAAGCACGTGTTCTTGAGATAAATCGAGAACATATTTTCAGTGTGTGAACTATGTAGCAGTGTTTTAGTGTGCACTAGTGTGCAGATGTAATTGTAATCGTATTAACATTCAAAGCGCTATTATTCTGGTAGATTAGATTAGATTGCTTGAGATGGCAATGATGTCTGTTCCACTGCCACCTTTCCAGATCTATTGTGGACCTCACGCCTTCATAGAGTACGTTCTCCAGCTTTGTTACTTTAATTAGACCTAACAGCTTTGAGAGCGGTTCTTCCGCATATAGTCTCGCCTCGGGATATTCGTCTCCCATGTGTGACAGTCGCGCCCTTCCCAATTCCTCGTATTGGCAGTGTCGGATGGCGGTTTCTTCCTCAATTTGACAGAATCTATATATTGTTTCTTCTGTCAAGCCCATTTTATTCACGTGATTGTTGAGCCTGCAGTGCCCTGTTAGTAGGTCCACTATCACCCTGACAGACTTTCTGTCCCTGCGCAGTAGGTTTGGCCTGTCTGTAGGCTACTGACCTTGCTACTCCTTGTATATGGATATCTAGAAGTGATAAATTCAGGATCACCTCCAATGCATATGTAGGAGTTGTTCTTATTGCTCCCGTGGCACTGAAACATGCGAGTCTTTATACCCCACCTAGTAGCCTGGTAACTCCTTTTTGTTTTGTTTTTGACCACCACACAACTGCTCCATACGTTACCGTAGGTCTAATTACACTTGTATATAACTATAGAGTCATCTTAGGACTAAGGCTCTAGTTTTCCCCACAAATTCGCCTACATCTGCCTATTATTCTGGTATGTCAATATTTACTTTCCATTATATCATTACCCTTATGTGTCCTTGATCAATAGTATCTACTAACAAACCTACTAAAAGAATATATGTATATACGTACAAACATACATACATACATACAAAAATACGTATACATAAGGATAACTATATTCTATTGGTGTAGACTTATTCTTATAACTGTTTCCGTTTTTCCCATTCAATGCACACAAAAACTTCAAAAACAACATTAGAAACACTAAGTAATTCAATGGCTGCCGGAAAATAATAGAGGAAGCGAAAACCTGGAAATTCCACAAAGAGATTCGAAGAACGTCTCCACCCTAGGTAATTCCGAATTCACCCCTGACAGCCGTTCTCTATTCCAGACACGTAAACACGATTATCACGATTTATTTACAGCATATGCGTCCACTTCAAAGTTCAAGGACGAATAGAGGTCGGTTATACGGAGAAACAATCGAAAAAATGTCCAGGCACAAAGGTGTGGGCACAAAGCATGCAAACAATTAAAGTGCGATAGTACAAGGTGATTACGTTTCACGGCAGTAAACAATGAAATCTGTTAATTGTATAGACGATAGCAATCGAGAGAAATTGGAGTGTGCTGTCGTTGTTTAATTATTTTAGAGAACGAAGTTGACGAAGGTCAAATGAAGGTCAGGCGTTCGGTCCGTATCGAAACAGCGTTTATACTCAACGTGGTGTAATAAATTCGAAGTCAACGTAGAAACAATCGGAAAGGAAATAAATGGCAATTGTTCCATTGTCTCTATAGTTTATTTTTATGTAATTAGGTAATTATTCGCTTATTGTTACGATTGTGTGAATAACTCATCGATTTTATTTTTTCGTTTTCAAGATCCAGTTAGTCATTGCTATTCTGTACTTTGGGTTGTTGTTTTATCTAATTAGTTAACATTATGTGTGTCAGCTGACTGACTTATAAGAATCACAGGAATTTATTTGCTCCAAGGAAATTTCTTGTTTTAAACAACAATTCATATCTTATTTAGCTGCAACTTATAATAAATACGAGTTACATAACAAACTGCTAGCCTTGAACATTTATCCATATTTATACGACCACTTCATATTGTTACAACTTAACACTAATCCGAATGGAAAGTTTCATTTAAAGCAACAGTTCTATACAATAAATTCTTCCGTTTCTGGGGTGTTTGTTGTGGCTGACAGTACAGCCTTAACTAAAATTGGGGAATTAATAACTGCAGTACATCAGCGGTGATAGTCTTAGTTAAAAATGCTTGTGACGCAGTACTGTTTGTGTCCTGTTTGGCGGTGTAATATAAATGCCAATTTCAAGGTCAACAGAGTTTGGGCAATTGGGGATTATAAGAAATATTTAAGTTTCATTATGTTATTTATTGTTTACTTAAAAATTGAAAAGTTGTGCATAAACTGCGAACAAACATTTTAAGGATTTATTTGAAGAACAATAATTACACTAATATCCAAACCAAAGAAAATAATACCTTTGATCATTCTGAACCAGTAAAAAAGCATAACATTAATCAAAGTATTAAATAATAATTCCATTTCATTCTTTCCCAGAACAATATGAAGTTATAAAATTGTGCGTAGAGACATATTTCGAGTAGCAATGCGTCTTTGTAATAGATCGAAGATATATTCCATCGGATTATAGTCAGGATAACTTGGTCAGCCCACCCTCGTGATTTTCACTTGACAGTAGTTTCCAGTAATGCACACTCGATATGGACGGGCATTATCGTTCATGAAATTGAGCTGTTTTTGTATGGCTCCAGTATAATGAAGAACAATTGACTGCATGATTTTATTCAGGAAATTTTGAGCATTAAGAGGATCATCCAGAATGAGATCCAGATGTGTGTGGTCTTCATCACTATCTTGGCCCATACAATGACACTCTCACCTTCATATTGTGGCCTTTCTCGATAAAAATGTGGGTTACTTTGGATTCGAGATTCATACTAAAGCAACACTTACTTGTTTTTGCCTGAAGAGTGAATCGTGTTTCACCACTAATCATCACCTGACTTCAATCGCTACGTTCCCTGCTTATGTATGCTGCCCTGCTGTGTATCATGTTGTGGTCTCCACCAAATGGAAGATATACCTTTTTTATGCATTCAGTCCGACATTATGTAGCTGATTTGCTTTGCCACCAGCCTTCCGATGACGGTAGTAAACTCACTCCGAAGCTGGATTTTAAACTGCCAGCAGTTCCTGTCCGTAGCTTCGTCAGACATCTTCGGTATCCAAAGAGGGACGTTGTAGCGATGAAATCACACTTTGGCTAACACCAACAAATTGTACCTCTTGTTATGCTACGTTGAATTTCGAGTTGGTCTATTGCTCTCCAAGCTTCTGATTCGAATAAATCATGATGTTGCTCCATCGCTTCAGTTTACACGAGAGCTTACTACAATTACGCAAGAAAGGAGTTTCGGCGAAGTATTCTTCTATAGGTACCTACCAGCGACGAGCAAACGTGCTCAAATATATGACAACGCGATGGTACATTGGATTATTGATTAGAATTGCTCCACAGTCTTAGAAGAATTGATTCTAAAATTCATTTAGTTAGCATATTTCTTTTATTAGCAGTAGTAAGCAGTAAAAATATCCGTAATTGTTTTGTGCTATTATGGATGGCTCCTGATAAAATTATTTACTTTTTCATATATATGTGACCACATTTGTTTCAAATTATCTAATATTTGTTTTAGCATATCTTATCAAATTACTATGCGTATAATCTCGGTTCCCACAAAACACGTGCTGCTAATAACTTTCTTATTAACACATTATCATTCGCAAAATGTATTATCCATAAACATCGTTCCTTGGTTACGAGTTTTGAGTAACATTAAATTCAAATGCCTTTATCAAACTAATTAAATTACAGCGTATTATAAGAAGGTATTCGTTAATTAAGCTTAATTAGTTAAAGCAACATGTGTGTTTTTTCGCAAAAGTTTTTTAAATTATCGCTAAATTTATACTACCATGGCATCCTTGTTGAATTTACACCTATGTCATAATAATAAATAACTTTGTTCGAGTAATTATAATTCAATGTTTAAACAACTAATTAACATTTTCGGAAGAAATTTCCAGAGATGTCGACTATTTTCGTAATACCAGGTCTACTGTATATAGTACATTATTAGAGAAATCTACATCAAAGTAACTCGAGGTGTCATTTCGTAACGCTTAAATGTTATGCGGACATTTCTATTGCTTAACCTTACTGACGGGTGAATCAGATCGTAAAAAGGCGATTTGTGCCGTAACAGTGCTTCATTTCAGCGCTTTTGATTTATGGGTGAAGAAACTTAATGTATAAAAAGCGTTTGCAAGTTCCGTTTTTAAAATAAGTGTCATTGGACTTTAGTAGACCTTCAACTATAAATAACGTGTTCAAAGAGGTTTCTTTGGAGAAAAAGAACGCATTTACACACAATAATTAATTAAATACAATAATTGTAAATTAAAAATCGGGTCTGAAAAGCATTCTTCCGTTTTCGCCTTAAAGATTCAGATTAAGGGGTTTTGTATGACGCTATTATTGCGCCCTCTTTGAAGTTGATTTGTTTTCTTAGTACTAAATATGTGTTTTTAAGATTGCCGTTAATTTATGCACTAAGAAAAGTAATCTTGGTACAATTATGCATTGATTGCAAATTTTCCTGTAGAATCTATTGCCAAAATTTTAGTAAACCACAGCGAGAAATTACGTAGGAATATAATGCAATTTTTATTTTTAGTTCTATCATATTGTATTGTTTATAGCCCGAACTAAATTTAATTACATCGTTAAAATATACAGGATAGGTATAAGAATGTATTGAGAAACTGCCAAGTGGAATAGAAACATTAATAAATCAAAGTAAACGCAACTATAGTGCTTTGCTTTAAATGTTGTGTTTGATGTTTGCGATAAATTTTAAATTAAAATAGTTTCGTTCGTTGAAAGTAGTTAAACACATATTTACAAACCGAACTTCACCATTAAAAAAGTGACAAGGATGATGAAAGATTAATGAAAACATAAAAGCTGAAATTAAGAATCGGGTTGTCCAGATAAAGATCGAAAAGAATTTACCAGATTCGCAACAGGATGTAACAGTAATGGTACCAATGTAAGCTTGAGAAGGCATCACGAGCAAAAATGTAAAAATTGAAAACAGAGTCAAAGCACACTATACAGGAGAGGACCACTGGAACAATTAATATAACAGCCCAAAGACCAAAAAAAGAACGAAGCAATCAAACTGGAATATTGTAGTAGTTTGGGAAAAAGAAAAGTACATTGATAAATACCATGAACTATAACAGAAAGTAGAAGAAAGAAAGGAAACAAAACTTATAAGACGTATGTAAGTAAATCAGGAAATAATCAAAAGCACAAAAAACAGCGAATAACAATAGCGAATGCAATGATAAGATGTAAGAACATTATATTTATAGAATAACAAAAATATGGAAAAGTATTAGAACAGAGGCAAACTTTTCCTGCTCAGGTAGAAATATTAAATAGATGGAACACTGCACTCAAAAAACCACATACAATGCAATTGCGGAAATCTAAACGAAAATTCCGTTTATAAAGAAATTAATAATTACATTAAAGGACACAAAAATAGACGAGCACAAAGCTTATAGAAACCAATTGATATGTTGCAATGAAGCTTCTCATATTGTATTTTAAAAGATCCAAATAAGGATTTTGACAAATTAATTGTCATCTTCATTGGAAACACAGAACATCAATAGTGATCTGGACCTATAATTCTTTTAGTGACTCCACTGAAGATAACAACCTAGTTGTTGTCGTATTTGACTTTTTCGAATAAATATGTTGAAACAGGAAATTCCTTGTTCTTATCTTGTTTATTAAATTGACGGTCTTCATATTAGTTTTAAGTTGCAGAAAAATACTGGATTATATTCCTTTATATTTATATTTCCTCCTTATCTAAAAAAGTCGAAATAGAGCTAGTTTTCGGCCTAATATAAAAGATTTTGAGTTCAATAAATCGAAAAGCCAAATAATATTATTTGGATATTACGAAGCACTGAATGTATAGGAATGAAGGCTATTCAATCAAATAGAAAATGAATACAAAAGTTTTAAATGCGGAAAAAACCTTGTCAAGTACATAAATATATACTTTTGTCATCGATCTTGTTCAAATTGAGCGGTTGGACCACAATGAGTACAAAAAATTTAAAAAAAAGGAGAAAGCTGAGAAATTGCATATCCGAAAATAACAAACAAACGCGGACGAGCTAGCAAAATGTTTTATTAAAAAGGAAATAAAAGCAGCAATTAAGAACACAAAATAGAAACATATTAGTTACACCCTTGTTCTTGTATTCTGCTGAAAGTTCAATTGCAACGTTTACATTTGAATCTCTGTGACGTTAACTCTCGTGATGTAAACCCCTCTGATTTCTTAGTTTCAGATTAACTGAATTGCATGTATGTAGGTAGATCCAGTTGCAGTTTTGCAATCTCCAGTCATTTTCAGCAATGCGCCGTATTTGTACAATAACTTGGAAGGCAAATATATAAACAGGATTGGAGGAACATGGAGTACCTTGCAACTAGACTTAGAGATTGAGAGTGAACAAAATAAAGGATTAAGGAACATGCATAGAGATCCGTGAGTAAATTTAGCACAGTAAATTCCTTTAAAGATGACATTAAAAGATAGTGCAATTGCTTTTTGAATTTAATGCACGTCATTCTGGTTCTACTTCTACGGCCATATAGAATACTTATTATCTTTGTATACAGATGTAGACGACACAATGCTTGTGAACAGACCACTTTCAATTGAGAAAGAACGAAGCAGGTAAATAAAAAGTAATCAACACTAAAGCGGCCATAACAACGCTTAGACGCTGCTCGAACTTTTACGGCCCTCAGACGCTCCTATTAAGGGTTGGTTGGCGAAGAAGGGCAGAAGGAAACGCTGAATGTTGCGTAATTCTATCTCTTATTATTTGCGCGTTCACAGGCCTTGACAATGTCGAAGTTTTCGAACTCCCACCGGCGGAGATACCGACCGTCGTTGAGGGGCAGCGGAGGTGGAGGCGGTTGTCGTCATTCTACGCAAGTTGACAAAGAACGTGGGAGCAATGACGTCAGTTTGTTACGATGCCAACTCTTCTTTTGATAGCCTATTTAGATGGTTATACAGATACATAATTGGCATATTATATAGTGAAAAAGGGATAACATCAGCGAACAAACAGGACATCGTTGTGATAGAATTTTGTGGTCGGGGTGCACTATGTTACATAAAATGTAAGATACACGCTCGAAATGTGTTCATTTAGTGAAGAACCTAAATGAACCAAAAACTATTTACCTTTAGCGTACCTATTTGGATATCTGTAAATACGTACATAGATTTTCAACGGAGAAAACACAAAGGACAACAAGTGTCACTCTTTTGTTTCGCGGTTTTACAACAGACAGACTTAGTGGTTATTTAACGCTTTCCTTGCTTCATGGTTTCTCTGCCCAGAATGGCAACTTTGTCGAAGTATGTATTTGGAAGAATTTAAGTCGATGTTGTTAGGGTAACAACAATTGTACGTAAGTTCATCTTTAAGAAAATTTATTACAGGACACTGAATCAATTGATGATTAATACTATTTTATTTAACGCTGTCATCAGCCCATCATATTCATGACATTTAATAAACCTGCTGATACTTATCGTTTATAATGACAAATATTTATGCGGTTTCTTAATTTATGTAAAAATTTAGACGCCAGAAAATTATATGTCGATTAAATATTTAATGTACACTATACAATGTTCTCCAATTGAATTAATTTCCTGTGATGATTGGCAGATAATGCTATCAGTATATTATCTGTAATTTGTGGTGTACGATATTAATGACAAGTCCTTGAAAATTTATACTTAGAATTTAAAGGCAATTAGAAATATAAAGGAAGCGATTTTCGTACATAAATAGAAAGGTAGAACATTCTTACATAAGATATTTACAATCATTGAATGCCAGGTAGATGGCTAAATTTTGGGATGACTTTTGAAGTACATTTTTGTCTGCCTTTAACACATTCGCTACGAAAGCCTATTACCAACATTCGTTCAAATAGAGTACGTTTAGAAATCGTCCATAAGGGATATATATTAGCGTGTTACACAACATACATGCGACACCGATCTATAGATTCAAAATCTTGTGTCACAACCTACGTGCTGGTTGGTAGCAACCGTGTTAAATTTGTTGGGGTATTAAACCCAATGCCATTTTATCCATTTATATATTATTTATTCCATTTATTCCAATTTCTTTTCCTGTCTTGGAATTGTCAACCACACTGACGCAATGTTATTGAATAGATTGACTTTAGAAGTTCTGCGTTGCTATTGTAAATGATAGCCAAAGTTGTATGCTTATGGACACGTAAATAATATTGAATGATTACTTAGTAAGTTTTGTTGAACTCAATTTTATTCCTTATAAAGGAAACTTTGTCCCTATCCCATTATTCACTGACCATGATATTCTAATTAATTTGTTATTACAAATTCTCACATGACTTTAAATCCTCTCTAATTGATAATAAAGTAGCAAACCTATTTCAAAATTTCTGAGAAAGTATAAAGAATCTATTAGTCACAAAGGTTTCCAAATAATTTCATGTTTTGATTGAAACTAAGATGTATCTGAATAGTTTACGCGAATTTTGTTTAAAGAGAGTCTCGATCGGTTTATTTACTTTCTGCAGCTGCTACTGTTCAACATTAATTCCAAATAGGTTAATGTGAGGATTAGAAGAGTGCGTAAATCAGACAGTGTCGTGTTTTCCTGACACGAAAAAAGAAAGGCGCTGGTATATTGCGACAGATGCAAAAACATTAAACAAAGGTTACTTAAGATAAATATTAGCAGATGAATCAACAAATACATACATTCGTATACGATTCTATTTTTAGATAAACATAACAAACATGGACTACATAATTTCACGATAAGAGTTTATGGGAGAAAAAATGTTATCAGTACACACGCGGGACTTTTATCACCGTCATTAATACGTATGCCTGCAATATTTTTCTTTATTGGCATAAACCTGGTCCGCGTGATCTTTAAACGCGACAGGTTCTATTCCTATTTACCTCGTTTCACACGTAAATTATTAGTGGTACGACAATTACACAACAAGCAAATAAACAACAGCGTCTAACATAATACTTAAAAGTCACGTAGGTATTCAGTGTGAAACATCGTTTTATCTATAGAATGCTGTCCATGTTTTCTTATCAGTCACCGTACTACTTCGATTTGATCTAATTTATCATCTGACATTCTCTTAATTTTTTAAATCTCCTACCCGCCATATGCTTATGATATCCTTTAGACTTACTCCTAATTGCGAGACCATATTTTTTGTCGTTCATTGATAAGATTTATCAGCAAAATGGAGCTGAGATTATAAGTTTGTTGCAAATAACATTGTGTACATAAAATATTTGCATTAATATTTTTATGCGTATTAGCAATGATTACAATGTTTAGCAACCGAAAGCGCAACAAATATGTATACCTAACTGATTATTGTGATAACCTTCTTTGCTCCTAAAATATTAATATTAAATATATAAAACATACGAACTGGTTATGTGGATCATTGAGATGTTCCGAGATGTTTAAAGGTTATGCCCCCATTGTCGCATGGCAAATAAAATTGAACGTTTCGATAGTAAATTATAAATTATGTTCGGCACGTACAGTCCGTTGTTATAAAATTTATACTGCAGAAAGAAAGAAACTGTGACCTCAATAAAAATCTACAAAATTTCCTGAACAGATGGAACGAAATTTCTTTTTTTTTCGTTTTGTATGCCATTTCATGCTGATTTCCTCTTTCTTGATTATTTCCCACATTTTAAATATCTATTACAGAGCTCCATTATTGTCGGATTAGTTAGTTTACAAAAGAAGGTCATTTCCTAATAAATCGATCTATATCTTGGGCCCCATTCAGAAATGGCTCCCTTTTAACAAATTTTGTAAATTGGTTTCTTCGTCACAAGAAATATTATAACTAAGCTTTTCGTCGGTTATACCTATAGGAACATCTGTAATGAGACAGTCTTCGCTTGCATTGGTTTGAAGACAATCCCTACAACAAGAAAGGTCAGTTAATCAGTTAGTGAGTTAGATTGAAATTAAATTGTTTAAGTTACGCGAAGCTGGACGGACAATAGGGATCACTATTACCTGTCCAGAGAGGCAATTACGGTTGTTGACTTTTAACGAACAATACTTAACTAGCATATAGATTGTAAACCAGTGGTTGACTAGAGCATGCCATCAGATTCTTTGGGTTCTCCTACCATCCGCAGCTGGTTTCTTTGGCAGTATAATATCGTTACTGTAAAGAGGCGCTATAGGGAGGAAGGACATTGTCTTCACTTTGCTGCTGAATAGGATAGGATACTGTAGAAATGAAAGACACCAAAGTATATTACCTAAATGTAGGTGATTCATAGCTGTGTTCCCTTCACGGTAATAAATATTATTATTTTCACAGTTTTAGATGAATATTCAGGTACTTAAGTGATCAAAGAGCAATAATTTTAGGTTTAGAAAAATGAAAAAATATCGATAGGTGGATGAATTAAATGCAGTTCATTCATAATTTATCGTCTGTTTTGTAATATAAGGAAAACGCGGTGGTAAGGTAGAAAAACACAACAGCAAGCGATAATTATGTTTTGCACTACGGAAGTAATAACAACTCCTAATTTCCATTTTTTGAAAAAAAAATCTGGCTCATTTCAAGTATTGCGGCTGTGGGGAGTCGGCGATGCTGTCGCAATTACTTTCGTAATTCTACGTTGTTACCGGTATTTGCCCAGACTACACACACATTGTAGAGGTCATGATCTTCCGAACCTGTTCCCTTGGTACGACAAACGAGTGTGACAACGCTTGAAATTAGCAACATCCGTTAAGACTTTCTAATGCAGAAGTGGGAATCAGTATATTGTCATGTATAGAAAAATAAAGAAGTATTATAATTAGAAAAAGAATAAGTAAGGCCGAGTCAAGAGAGATGAATAGTTATATTTATGGTGATGGTATTGATACTTAGTTTTATAGCAGGATGGTGAAAACTTGAATGGAGGATAATTAATGGCTTAGAGATATCTATCGAACAACCTCAATAGGGGACCACAAAATGCATACAGGAAGAACGTAGAAGGATGAATAAGTAGATGGTAGGGACGAAACAAGAAATGTAGTAAATGGTAGGAAACATGAAGGAAGCGATAATAACAGCAAGTAAATAGAACAAGGAGTAGGATATATGATGCTTCCATTATAGGTACAAGTTAAATGATTTGGATATGGGAGGGAAGCGTTGGTCATGGAAAGAGCATGAGTATATAGAGAGAACACATGAGAACATTCGTATTGCCATGGCCGCTTATATCTCCCGATTTGACTCTCATTAATCACATTATGATCGAACAAAGATTAACCAATTTAAGTTACACTCCACAAATGTCAATCCATACCAAGCAAGAAAGAAATATTTGGGGGAATTATAATAAATTAGAATAAATAACCATATAAATCGGGTGTATCTAAAATCGAGGTCCTCAAACACATTTTTAATCACAATACTTTGCCTTCGCCTCTTTTTCGTGTTTTAGACTTTAATTTTCTTACTACTATAAACAAAAATCTCCATGTCTAATCAATATTTTTATTTCAACCCCTAGGTTAATTTTGCACGAACCATTAAAGGTAATTCTAAACGACAAAGAAAGTCTTTAGCTATAAATTTGCCTCGTCAGCGTTGTTGTTTCTATGCAGAAACTAGCAGAACGTAAATATTTTAGTGCCATGCAAAGTAAACTCTCGGTCAATCTAATGCAATTTTTCATTGTAATTTCAATTAAATATGATCCACAACTAATTATTTGCATATTTTATACTAATATGTTTTGTTTTGTTTCAGGTAAGGCACCACTTTGAAATCAGTGAAATAATTCTCTGTTGTGGTAAGTTAAATTATAACACGCAAATACGTGTGCGAATGAAGTCCAAACGTATGTCAATATCATTTTGCATTAACGCTAATTTGAAATTGAAATTTAGTCCGTATGCAAGGCTACTACATCCTGGTGTTTGGAATGCTCGATACGGGGACCCTTTGTTGCGTAATAGTTCGATAGCACCATAAATTTATCGCATAGACGTCGCAGACATCCGTACGACCGTTCAATAAATAACGCCAGATTATATTGCATTGGAATCGCACTATCTAACTACCCACATGCGGACCCGCCGATGTTTTATTAGCCTCGGACTCGTAAAGTGAACCGTTCCTTTCGACAAACACACAGAATCTATTCGTCGGGTAAACACCATTTGATCAGCCAGATTCCATCGTCTAACTTTCTTCTGCCTCCTCTACCATAATCGTTCGTTGCTTCGAGTTGCAAATTAGAATTAGCCTTGACTAGAAGTTTCTATGTTTATAGTGGTTGTTGGACATTTTTATAACCTCTGGCGTTCCATAGGCATACACGTTTTTCTCTCATTGGTCTTAGCGGAAATATTTTCAGTTTCCTAGTTTATCCATTCGTTCGACTCTATCTGCTTAGGTTTTTTGTTTCCTGGTATACGAAGTTATGCGAGACATTCTTACGAAAACACTTTATTAACGGTTACCTGGAGACTGCGAGGAGGAAATGAGATACTTCGCTCGAGTTCTCGTTAGGAAAGAACTGGATTTTCTAAGAACTTAGACACTGCGTACGGGATGTGAAAACGGGAAAGAAATAGACACGTAATTAGTGAAGTTGTGTAAAATATCGATTTCACTTTCTTGTATGGGTTTTACATACAGATATACATGAAACATTTCCTAAGCGAAATAAAATAACTAACGAGACATTTAATTGGATAGCACTGGTTATTGATTATTGCGTAACTCAGAACTAGAATTCTTCTACTTCGTTATAAAAGTACTCTGGATATTTGGAAACGAATTTTGCTCTTACTACCTATTTAATGCATCTAGGTAAAGGATCGATTTTCATAAATTTTCGCTACTGCATATGTATCACAATTATAAAGACTAAATGGTGTAACACCTGATTGTGGTGCTGACGAGATCATATACGTATAGTCAGTATTATTTAAATGTATTAACAAAAAGGAACTATAAAAGATGTACATATATCTTTACTAATTATTTCCTTAAAAATACTGTTCAGAAATATTAAGTATACAAATGTTCTGAAGTATGAAGTTGAAATATTATCTTTACGCCAAAAAGAAAAGAAAAGACTCTTTACGATTTGTGGTCATCCATCTAAGAAATAATTGCTTTTGCGATTTGCGGTTCATATGATTTTTGGTCACCATTCTAGAAAGTGATAGGCTAGCTACACCGGAATTGCAGTCTAGCTAACCATTCCCACAGAATTCACAACCCAAGTCGCAGGTGAGCATCCGACAAGCTTTAATTAATTAAGGAATACTATTCTATATTAATTGTATTTTTGTGGAATGCAAAGCTTATAGGAATACATGAACTTGCTGTGACTGCAAGTGGCCACGAGTCATAATGAATTCAATATCTGAACCAAGCAACAACTGCAAATCGCATGACAAGTAAGAAAATGATTTCGAACGAAATCATAAACCACAACATCAAAATAGTGATCTATTTTCAAGACCCAAAATCCTATCAAATTACAATCTGGACGACTTTCTGTATAGCGACCTATTTAAATTAGGTACGTTAATAGACAGGTACCAGGTAACTGTGCAAAAGCTTACTAAGTAAGCACAATTTACACATTCCAATATTCCATCTATACGAGTTATCGGCATATCATATGGGGATTATTCTTTGTCAATTTACTAAAAGGGACGAAGTTAATTAGTCTGCAGTTGCGATCTATGATTGACAAAGCTTCATTCTCCTCACGGAATATCTGCAAATTGTGCTTACTTTCGAAGCTTTTGTAGTTACTTGCTAGCCCATTAACGTACCTAATTTGATTAGGTCGTTATATACAGAGTCATTCAAATTTTATTTTAGTCTATAACAATGTTATTTTCGATTAGTTTCCCTAATAAAAATATATTGTAATAGGCACAAACACGTGCATATACACAAACTCTTAAATGTTACTGCATAAGTAACACCTAAAGAATTTGTATTTATCATTACTCCTTGATACCAAACACGGAAAATAGAGCGTTGACATTTGTGTGTTGGATTTTAATGAGATTGTGTGCCTATCAAAGTAATAGCCGCTCAATAAAAGTTAGTTTTTTGTATTTATTATATGTGCCTCAACATCAAATGTCTCAACTAATTTACATGCATAAATTACATTACTATGGAAAAATGGCAAGAACGAGTTTACTGTACTTTGCCCATGACATCATGCATTATGTGGAATGTCGCCAGTGTGTAGCTTCGTTAATATTTACTGGTGCGAATCCACAAACAATAGTGGGAATTTTAATTGCTAATAGAATCGAGTCTGTTGTGAAATTTATGACTGGGGAATGGATTCTTTGAAGTTTCGCTATTCAGACGATGGAATAAGTGGAACGTAACTATTCTGAAATGTAATACACGGACGAGCTTATAATAAAATGATACTGCGTGTTTTCCATGTTCTGTCTGTATTTTATTTGGAGAAAAAATATCTCAACGCACCCAGCTGAAACATAAAACGCCGCATACATAATTAATTAATGCTAATATCGTGGATTATTGTGCTTAAAATAACACTGACGTTAAATTTCTGTTAATTAAATGTGGATTATTTATGTTCCTGTTTGGAAACGGAACGGATACTTGTTTACCACATTTTATAGATAGTAAGAAAATAATAAAACAATGTTGCTTTGTACACAATATGTATGCATATGCTATTTTTGCATACTCAACGTACTTTTACCAATCCTTTGAACTTCTTGATTTTAATATAGAGAGACAGTTACAGTAATCCACTATCCTGTTTGAACTAAAATAATGTTTTATTTTCACTCCTTTTGATATAAAATTTCCTCTTTTTCTCTTTTAAACCCAGGAAGTACAAAAATAAACTGGAACAGATTCTCCTATTTCCCACTTTAACTGCCATTCTAATATGTGCTGAAATGCCGTATACAACTGGATTCTCGGAAGTTGTACGGGTGAGCGAAAAAGTTAACTCGATTTATAACAAACACGATAAAAAATTCCGAAGAAAAACAACGAAAAAGAAATAAATTCCGGGAGATTCATGTGCACGACGCACATAAAATAACATAAACAGTAGTCGGAAAGTTTATGGCATAACCCTAATCCGGCGAGCGACCCGAGAGAGCATTCTGGCAACTCGCCAGGTCTGTGCAACCCACACGCTGCGAGCCTCTCTCGTATGCCCTTGTATGCAACGTGTGGGTCGCGATACACCAACAACATAAATATATCTGACAGATACTCTCCAGCCAACACAACATTCCTTTAGTGTTTCATTCTTTTTTAATACCACAATAGAAACGTCTATTGAACAATTTCTGTTTATATTTCCGAACAATACACTACTCAGGTCCAAATTTTATGGCAAATATGAATAGTGATATTAGACTAGCATCGATTAAGTAAATGTATGATTGTGATATCAACATACGCAAAATTCAGGGAATACTTAGTTGTTTCGGTTTCGTAATCTAATCATATTTAACTAAAATTCAAGACATTTTATACAAACTGCTTAAAATTTGTATTGCAGCAAGTTAGTACCCATCCCATAATCTCTAGATCATACTATTTACATCGTTAACTGAAAATGCTTTCAGTTGTGAAATATATCTTTCTGTAAATTATAAAATAAATTTGTTTTTATTATTATTTTTTAAAAGAATCTTTGAGAACTTTCTTCTTCAAAAAGAGACAGGTAAAGACTCTGTGTTAACTTGTTAACTTATGTCATCCACCACCGCAGAAAAAAACGTGAGGATGTACATGAAGGAAAAAGGTTGGTTTTCTGTTTGCGTAGTTAGAAGACGATTTTTTTTCATTATTTCCAGTTTGCAATATTACAATTATTACAAAATAGGTCACTGGTATGTATAAAAAATAATTCATTAATTTTTAAACTTGGAGAGGTATAGTGTAAATGATGAAATATTTACATAGCTGCACAGCTACTTATGATGAAATACATTTATTATTAAGATTTAAAAATGATAAATCAATCGCCTGTGAATCATGTTATCTTCTACTTCCGTACCCCTGTGTAAACGATAAGTATTGATAAGTTGCGCAAAAAAATATCACCACCATCATGGTGAGATTGTTTACATAGTGAACATCGAGTATTCTTAAGGACGGATACGCGTCCATAAGTTTATCATGAAGGAAGCGGTGTGGTATGTGAATAGGAAGTCGACGATTTTGATAAAAACAACTATCAGCCCACCAAAACTTCGCCATCGACTGTACGTATGTATGTAAGCACATACATATTTCCCAAAATAAATAAACGCTACGAGAGTCCGTATGTGTAACAGCTGTCGCTCGGAAATAACTGGGTTACATCGAATGCACGGAACGGCTGGCAGAAAATTCATTTCGGTATATTACCGATGAATTTAAGTCCGGTAGATTTGATGCATCTTGTTGGGCGGAGAGTACACTACTCTCCTTCCTTTTCGTCTTTCTTTTCGCCACATGGGTGACACATATGCCTAACGTAGTTTAAGCCGATTAACATTAATCACGTTCGGAGTATTTTAGGAAGACTCGTTTCATTTAACTTGTTGAACCACAATTTTGGCACCATTCCAACGTAATGAAGAACGATGTACGAGCAGCGGTTTATTGTTGTATACTTGTGCACTAATTTGTTCTAATATTTCGCAATACTGATATTTCGAATTTTTCTTTTATAAATAAATATCAGATAGGATTGCGAACTTATTTGATAACTTTGAAATGTAAAGTAATAGAAAATATACGACAAAAGATCATAAAGGTATGTAAATCATGGTGCTGTTTGGAAACGTTGCATTATTAAAATGCAATGCTTCCAAAGTGATATTTGCATAAAAGTAGCGCAGTACTCAGAAATATCCACAGCTTTGGTATCAGTTGAACACACATTCCCATTTATAGAAGGCAGTTGCTTTCGTACTATGAGATTAAAAGTAATTCGAAAAGTTCTCATCTTAAGAAGCATATATTTACGTAGATAACCCTTGGATAAAGAACGGAAACTTGTAAAGTAGGTAGCACCAGTTTTTCATCTTCAAAACAGTAAATTAAGGATATCTAACTACTGAGTTAGTATGCCACCCTAATTTCACTGGAATATTCAAAATTATGTTAGTGATATTTTATGGAATATCAACTTTTTAATATTCCCATTAAATTGGTATCTTATTATAAACACTTGCCAGGAAAAGGATATTAGTACCAAAAAGATGCATAATTAGAAATCATTACT
Source organism: Chrysina gloriosa (assembly GCA_038088585.1). Taxonomy (NCBI): domain Eukaryota; kingdom Metazoa; phylum Arthropoda; class Insecta; order Coleoptera; family Scarabaeidae; genus Chrysina; species Chrysina gloriosa. Next base: position 8,731,387 of record CM076093.1, read on the forward strand.
ATCCCCAAATAGGTAGACCAAGGAAACCATCGATAATTCAATATCTAAGACAATGTCTAAAATTATAGTAAATTAGGAAACAGTTACACGTTTCAAATGTAAGCAAAATATCTAAAATCAATTGTTTCCTTGCTAGCACCAGAAATGATATCTTATTATCTAATTAAACTTGTCATCCAATGACCGACCTCTACATCAGTTCTTCTTACATCAACGTGCCCTAAAAATAATTCTGCCAGCTGTTTATGAGGTAACATTCTTGAAGCAGGTAGAAATTTCCAAATCACCTTCGTCTCGTCTTACCGTCACAGCAGGTATCCAACTGTTATATTTTTCCTTTTTCCCCTTTATAAAAGAAGCGACCCAAACACAACACATCCATTACGACTGATGAAAAGTTTGTTCGGGTCGTTGAGGTCATTGCGATCGATAGGTACTAAAACACACTATACGTTTAGTTAATGTAAATTGATTGCGCAGCTAACCGTGTGGTGCGTTATAGCGGCTAATAAAATACAACTTTTAACAAAACCGGTATTAATAAATTCCAATTGAAAACAAGGACATGCTATCGGCAAAACTGAATTATTCAACGTCGCTATAGAAAGTATTACAAGGTAAAAGAAACTCTTACGCAATCCTTTACGATTAATCGGTTAATCTAATAACTTAGGTATTATCGAATATTAATAGATCAACCCGGTAACAAACTACATCTACCAAATATTGCCAATTAGACTGTCTCTGACAGAAATGTAATCAACTCCAAACGATTGCTTATTTAAAATGTAAACAATCAATTTACTCATTCGTAAATTACAAGCAAATACGAAACACAGATTGATAATATTTTTGCTTTAACACGTTTACGCTTAAATGTGTGTTTGCAAATGTACTTTACCAATTGTTACGAGAAACGATTATGTTCCGTATTTATTAGTGCGCATCTACAAGTATGCGAACTTTCCACTGTAAGTGAATTAGAAATCACTAAATATTTGCGAGTATGATTTGTACGCTTTTGAAGTCCAAGTTTGTATTGGGGACTTACCAATTGACATTTTAAGTTAAGCTTCGCTGCACTATAACACCAATATCCTTAGTTGAGGCAAGTAAAAACTGAGACCGATTTACAGTCTCCAATCTGTCGTTCGGAAATAAGTAATGTATAAGATACATTCATCAATTTATTATTAATGCAACTTCTATAGTAATCATGTTCTGAATAAAATATTGCTTCGATTATACTATTATTTACCACAATGTTTTTTCGTTATAACCGCTTCCAAACGGAATACTATACAAAACAAAACGCAATATTTTGCGGCTGCTATCTCATTATCGCAGTTTCTGCTCTGGTTAATGTGACTAAGACCACTTACTAGAAATGCAAATTTAAATTCAGGTGTACGTACTACTATAAAAAACACTAAGAAAAATCACGCGGTAACGGAAACAGAATTCCGGGTTTTTGAATTAACCACATTTAATCTATAAACAAAAGAAAGATAAAATTGCAACGATATCCTTTGTAAAGCGTATGCAAGAGTAAATACATAATTATCGCCGTTTAATCACAGTTGATTAATCGAGCAATCTCTAAATAAATACTTTAATTAAATTTGCCGGGAACACGTTGTAAATACACGAGACGGGCGTTTTCACGTAATATGCCTCGTTAGGAGAAAATCTAGCATACGAAGTTACGCGAAACCGTTTAATTACACGATAATGGACGTAACTAGAGGCGATGGTTCGCTACTAAAAGCGGAAAAAAGTAAAATTGGTTTATCCAAGTACATATTATTATTACATAATCTTCCTAATTGCGCTCGAGTCTTGGACAAGCTGTGAAAAACACCGCCGTCCCAGATAGTCGGCGACTGTGAAATGATAAATTCGTCACGGTTACCTTTCTACTTGCCTTTAATTATTACATGCGTTTGCCGTAAAAGAAGATTATGCTGTGGATATTAAAAGTTATCACGTTCTAACAAAAGGAAACGCGAAAACTTTCTAGAATTATGTGTATGTGCTTCTGCTTATGTACAGTTATGTTGGAAACGTGTGTGTATATGACACATTTGCAAATTGTAGGAACAGTGCGTAGCATTAATGGTGTAAATATGTTATGCAAATGTTGTTGGTATCCCATACGCAGAATTTTTAGTAATGTAGGAATTAAGTATAGATTATATGTTAGGTAGATATTCCGAAGACTTGATTCTATTTTGAAATTCCATCGAGATTGTATTTGAAATAGCTACCTAAGCCCCTCATAGTTACAACTCAATACATACAGGTCATACATTGTCAGAAAATTTCAATTGTTCTATATATATATATATAGATAACTTCCCATATAGAATCAAAATAAAAATTTTCTTATCCTCGTAGGCTTTCATGCCCGGTGTCCAATAAAATATAAATATTCTCACCACAGCAAAATCAATTCAATTAAACAATTTGAGCTATACATTTTTGTGATTAAGTCAATAAAGAAACGAGCTCTTTTCTTTAGTTCTCATCCAGTCAACTTTCAGTTTAGTCATTAGGAATTTGAGACAGGTAATTTTCTAGAAGGTTTACTGTTGATAGTCTAACTTTATGTATTAATATGTAGTCATGTGACATATTTCTGCTATCAAAGGTGTTCATAATAGCAAAAGTCACAATATGTGATACACATGGAAGTCTTAGGTTAAATAACACACAGCTAGCAGGGAAGGTCAAGTATAACATCCGCAAAACCCTAATCAAATGGCTGTGCAACATATTAAAATCTAGACTAGAATATGGCTTCCTTAATTACCATCAGCGAAATTTCGTGTGCATTTGAATCACACTCCAACTGAAAAATTGTTATTCAATTTCTATAGGTATCATAAGCGATTACAGCCATAATAATATATTTTATCCAATGATCTATATTGACCCATACAGGATTGCCGTGAAAAATGCAATGTATGTAGACGATACATTATGGTACATGAAAATTAAACTTCAGTGCCTTAAAGAAACACACGTTTTCCATCTTTGTAGAGCTTGATTCAGCATCTGTACAGCAAAATTGTCAAATAGCAAAGATATAATTCATCGTACGTCATATTTCTAGCAGTTCACGCTTCCCCTAATTTGTTTTTCTTTCTGTAATATCTGGCACACAGCATGATACATCAAAAAGGCAAATGGAACTGTCTAAACTCTTTAGATGTTCGTTGCTCTATATATCTCTTTTCCACGAACGCTATACGGCTATATCAAGCATCAAAGATTCGATTCTCCAAAGGGAAGCAAAAAGAAAAAGATTACTTATGAGTAACAGTCGTAAAAGGAGTTGATGCAGTCGACGTTCACATAATCATGTCACGTTGTGAGTTTCATAGAAGGTACGGCGGGCCAGACGATTGTAGTGAATGGATAAAGAAGGATTTCGAAAGCACTACGCATCTGGTAGGCAATTTTAATGTCGAGGGTGCACGGAAGCAGCTGTCGCCTAGAAAGCATTTAAAGTACGCAAAAGGTCGTGCAGCTTGTGGGGCGGCAGGTGATGTCTGATCCGGTTTGCTGTGGAGAGAAAAACATGGGGGCAACATGTGACGACGATGGAATGTCGACCTGGTAGAGAACACACGATTGGACAGGTGAAATTTCGCACTCTTAGCACTCTTCTACATGCGCACGTATCCGTCGCCTTATGTAATCCTATAACTCTGACATTGTCAAGTGATGGTTTCCTTCTTTTTTTCCTTCTGAATGAGGCCGATTTACATACGTACCTCCCGTCCGTAGTAATTGTTATTCCATTAATAAAACCGCGCGCGTTCCGGGAATGCCGATATTTTTCACCTTCACATGACCTCTACGTCTAAAAAACAAAATGCTTACATACATTATACCATTCTCACAATAATTACGTGCGACGTAGTGAAATACAATAACCGTGAAAACATTTTCTACACTTACCTATGCCGTGCATAATTACTTATTGTTATTTTACTACCTTTTATGTTTATTGTTCTTTCACTAATTAAAAATAAATTTTCTCGTTCGTGCCATTAAAATTGTGCAGATTAGTCATCGAACTCTAACATGCTTGCATATATAGGTAGATGGGTAAGTGTAAAATATAATTGGCATTGCTTTATTGTAGAACTTTAATGACTTTGCGTTACCATCCGATAATGTATAATTACAGCTCAAATACGAAGCCGCATACAGCAAAGATTTATAACACCTGAATGTTTCACTTTATTAAAAGGAAAGTTAGAAAAGAATTCTTCTTCCCACTTTAAACCATCAAATTGTATTTCAGTTTCTTGTATTCTTTCATCCAGTCTTCTATTTATAGATGCTCTTGATCAAGGTTTTCATTTCCACTGACATTTTGTTCTTCTCTTCTTCCGAGTCCTCTTACTGGAGCTACTGGAAAGTATCTGCAAATGGCTACAATAAAACTAATACAATTCAGTAAGTGGCTTTATAGTTTTTATGTGGTCAACAGAGTTTTGAACACGTCCAAATGTATTTTTGAAGCATTTTCCTTGCCTAAATGCATCGGCCGATGCTTCAGGCGAATTGAAACGCTCACCATGCATCCTATTTTTGATTGTCAGGCGGAAAGAGGAGTCAACTTGGTACCAAATGAGGCGAATACGAAGGATGCGATATCAATTTAGTTTTGTTACTGACGAAAAGGCTGAAAGCTTCTGATGCTCTGTGCATATTATTATGGAGGATTTCGATCGCTTTTCTGGCTACACTGATAACTTCCGGTAAACAAATTGTTGTACACTTACCAATCAGCGTTCACTGTCTCGATTCTCTAAAGTTTCGGTTAAATACGATTATTTGCTTTGTCTGGTTTCTGACCCTTACGCGTAGATACAAGTTTGGTCACCAGTAGTGATGTAGGTACACTAAATTTGAGCAGACTCGTTTAAGTTTCTTTGGCCATAGTTTGCGCAAATCCACACGATTCTTCTTTGAGCTACGCTTCACTCGTAAAAATTTGTTTACGATGCCAATTGTGAAATAGTGAAGTGTGCTCGTTTAGAATATCGGTAACCAATATCCTTTTTTGTTCTCTACTAAGGGTAATCGCTTTGTATTTGGAGTTTTTCAAATAGTCCATATGCTAAGAATTTTACAATTTGTTCAAGTCTTAAACCACAGATTTTCCCGATTTGATTTTTTTTTAAATTAGTTTAAACAAACGCGATTTGTACTTACAAAACCTAGAACAGATTCATGTAGTGCTTTTATGAATATTTTTCTTTAAATCGTTTTGGCGGCAGACAAAATCTCATTGCATTTCATTTGAGTACACATGATAATAGGTTTATTATACTACACCTTAGAAATCACACCGAAAGTCGGTATTAAATTCCACTTTGTCTAAATAAATATTTGGCAGCATCCTTGCTAATCTCTATATGAAGTATCTATGAAGTCAGCATTTCTTCAAACAATTACGTAAATGGAAATCTAAACAACGATGATGCAGAAAAGATGTACATTTTCACATAGGTATATATATATATATATGTGTGTGTGTGCATAGTGAATAATTGTAAATACTAACGACTTCCTAGCACATTCGCAATACAAAGTAAATAGTAACTTCATACATCAAATAATACATTTTAACCTCTTTTACAACTGACGGCGCCCATGTTAAAATTTTTCATGGTTTTACAAACAAGCATGTTTTATTTAAAGCGTCGGTCTAGTTGCATATTTATAAATGCGGGTATATAACTTTGTATTTATAAACCCAGTTCAGAAATAGAGCGAACAATCTCTACTTTCGTTGAACGCATGTTGAAAGTAAAAATAAATCATGAGAAATGGTATTTGCTCCTGCCAGTTTGTTATGACAAAGAATTAATATGTCGTGATTTGCGTATTTGCTGATCAAGTATCCACATTAGGAACTGTAAACATTGATTTTGGCATGTTCAGCTTGTGGCGATAACAGTGTCGTTGTCCAATGTACCGTAAGGTATCATTACGATCTTGTAAATACTTAAACGATTAAAAGGTAAAAGATTCGACAAAAATGTGCAGTATGCTCAATAACTCAATCGTGGGTGACCCATATTCCATTTGAAATAGTATTGGAACGGTCCTACCTCATAAGCCATTATCTAAAACGAACATATAAAATGAATTACCTTGCATCGTTTTGTCGTCAACTTTTGTGTTTAATTAATAAACAAAAAGAAAACCCTAAGCTTAAATATTTCCATGTATTTTTAAATATCTACATCTACGAGCGATCATAAAATTAACAGCGTGTATAAGCCAAGTCGGCTGTTTAACCCAGAAATGTTCATTCGTTCACAATTATATTTAATCTTCCAATTCTTACATTCATTTAGTATGCATGACTATAGCGTGGTTTTATCTCATTAGCGTTTCACGTAGATATTTATTGCTCAATGCTTACACTTAGGTAAGTTATCCCAATTGAAGTCAGCTGTTTAATAATGGATAACCATATGGAATCTTAACAACTTTCCCCGACTTTCTTATTTATTGGATAGCTTTTTGTGCTATTTATATTCTGTTGAATGCAGATTAGAATAAAACGTATTACAAAATACGCATGTTCGTTTAAATAATTCATAAACATAATGTTCGTAAATGATACACGAGCCAAACCCGAATTGTTTAACTAAATGTTACAATTTTAAATACAATATCCAACTATGTATTACGCCAACTAGGTTGCCATCTTCAATCGAGAAGAAACCTAAGGCCGAAAACCGCATAGTAAAAACAAATCATATTCGACACCGTTTTGGGATTGTATGTGGTACCAGATAATATATCACATATTTGCTATTATAATGATAGTAATGTGCAGCGAACGCTTTTATATTAGTAAGGAATTGACAATGCTAAAACAGTCGAATTTTTTATAATTATCTATGTACAATTTCGGATGCTCTGTATACCGCTTTGTATTGAAAATAATTTGAAATAGATCTATTTCTGTCGTTTTGGACTCTAACATTATTGCAATAAAAAATTATATGTTTCATAATTGATTTGAATACATTCGTATTTAGTATTGTCGCTCCCAAACATACATATATACGTAATATACACATTTACGTATCTATCTGCATGTATCAGCTTGATACATTACTTCCTTTGCTTTTTTGTACGAATTTATGTCGACTACTTTTAAAACTTTATTCATAATTGCTTTCATCTTTGCGGTTTTCTCAGTATCATGCTGCTTGTTTGTCGAGCATCCTGTTTATAACACTGAAAGGCAAGAAAGGCGAGCTTTCTCTCTGGTATTGTTAACTGTTGGTTAAGATATAATTAAGCGGTTAATACTAGAATTTGTTGCACACACTAGCGGAAATGCAGGTGAGGTGAGATATGTATCCATGTCAAATTAAATAAATGTCTGTTGATATACCTACCTCGACACTTATGGTAGAAGAGGTGTAAGGATAAGTAAGTTGGTATACTGTTGGATGATAAAACAATGGGACTCATAACATCCCATCAAGAACCCTTAGGTTAAAAGGCTGGGATTTCTCTGATTTTAATTGCTTGAGATAAAAATTGCATACAAATGATGCTCATTTCAAAATGAGTATATTCGTCTCATCTAAGTTCGACGGAACAATAGGCAAAACAGTAACTAAAAACTTCTTTAGATAACTGATTATTGGAAACAGAAATGTTAGAGTGTATTTTGGCTTAGATGTGTTGTACTTTAAGTAATTACCTAAGCAGTAAAATATATATGAGGGGTTTTTATGTGTTTTTACAAACAATCGCTAGGTATCGCTATTGAGAGGTCATTACTATTTTTGTAGAATTTGAGATTTGCTATTGTGAAAACCGTGGCACCTTAGAAATTGACAGAGTAGTTTAATTACACTGAACGTTTGAAAGAGGCAATTTTGTGAAAGAATGGAAATTCACGGGAAGGTTTTCGTTGGATGATTTTTTACGATTTTAGTAAAGGCCTAACTCAACAGAAATACATACAATCGCTTCGTTCAACTTTTGATAATGAAGCACCATCAGGAAGGAAAGACTATTTACAATTGGGTTGCAGAATTTCGCCGTAGTCGTGCGTCCGGCACTGATGAAGATTGACCAAAATCGGTTATTCCAAAAAATATCGATGCTGTGCCAAATATGAAGAAGGTCGGAATGTAACTTACAGTGGGATACCGAAGGCTGCAATACATTTGATTTTGCATCAGCATTCATCTGTGGAAAAGATCTGTTTCCGATGGATTCCGCATAATTTGATCGAAGGTTAAAAAAGGGTTCCTGTTAATTGGTGTAAGAAAACCCTCTAAAAATTCGACCTCGGAAGTATAAAATTCGTACATACAACATTGTAATATATATATATATATATATATATATATATATATATATATATATATATATATATTTCTATGATCTAAGTAGCAATCCACTGTTTCGGTGTTTTACGATAAAATGAATCCTACAAGAGCTGATCATTTACGATCATTTGCGCTACCAAGAAAATGATCATTTATTTCTTCGGTTGTTCTGAAGATGACGCTACCATTCCTTTAGGAGATCGAAGAACAGTTAATGCTGAATGGTATACAACAATTTGTTTGCCAGAAGTTATAAAACAACCGAAAACGTCGCGCATCATTCTGCATCATAATAATCCTAACTCTCACACAGCACGTCAAACAATTGATTATTTGGAAGAGAAAAACAAACGAATTAATCTATCCTTGCTCGTATTCGCTTGATTTATCGCCTTACGATTTCTTTCTGTTCCCGAATGTCAAACGAAAAATGCGTGGACAACCATTTTCAGCAGCTCAAGAAGCTGTTGAAGCCTTCAGAAATCATGTTTTTGAGATACCAAATTTTTCGAGAACTGTTTCAAACCAGTTGTAAAAATGTATAAATCTTAAAGCCAAATATTTTGAAAAGCAATAAAATAGTTGGGTAGAAAGGTTACTGAATATATATATTTAATAAAATAGTTTATTCTAAAAAAAAGAATTGCTGGTTTTGTAATAATTTAAAAGGCGGCCCTCGTATGACGGAATACTAACATGTTTCCCACAAACCATTAAATACACAAATTCATTCCCAAGTTGTTTTGATGTGTGCACAGATGGTGCAAGTACCATATAATCTCAATAGATTATTTCAGTCTTAGCGATTGCATTAAATCTTGTGGAAGACGCACTGATGGCGTGACGTTATTGGCATTGGAAACAGTCCGAGAGGACGAGAGGAAAAAAGAAACGATCCGAGATCAAAAGACACAAATAAGGTCGTTTGTGCTCCCTTACGTGTTCATTGCTACTACATGTACAGAACGCACGTAAAAAAGAGTCTAACTGGCATCCCGTTTTTGATCGGGTATCCATGGCAACTGTCAATGTCATATATCGCGTCCCACACATTCGCACGCGCTTTTTCCTACCCTTGCGTCCTCTGCAGACAGGCGAGGCGCCGCCCCAACCCAATAGCCGGTTGCCTGGCAACTCCATCATCTCTCTTGCGTTAGTTCATTCTGCCTAAGCGGCTCCCCCTTTCCCAACACCCCTCGGTTTCCGACCATCAAAATGTTTATGTTGCTCGAAAAGCTGTAATTGCATTTTCTGTGGGTGGTGTGTCTATGAATTCCGTAAACAAATATGAGCGTCTGGTTTATATTTCACATTTACCTTAAGCTATTATTATGACTATAAAACTATGGGATTTACTTTTAGATTTGATATCTTACTGATATCAGATAACCGCTTCAATTAGAAGATACTTACATATACACATATTATCTTTTTAATAATCTATTTTATAACGTTTACAAATATTTTCGTGGATCTAGCATTAAAAGTTTAGGTGACAAATGGAATGCAAGTATTCCAAAAGTGAAACTTATCCTGGCTGCGTATATTGAAAAATATCAGAATATTATGAACACAGTTTCGCTATTACAGTAGGTTCTCTATTATCAGCAGTTATTGCGAAGCTAGAAGAACATTATTAACAAATCCATTGTTTCTTTTATCGCGCTCCTGTGGTTTGTGTATACTAAATAAGTTAAATGATTGAATGTCAGTTTCTAAGCCAATAAATTTATTGTTACTCGAAAAGCGAATATAAATCATTCTGCAACTTTCGTAAACCTAGGTGCAACTATGTGATGTGGCCAGTTAATAACACAATGAGAATATCTTCCAAATTTATTCATATTCATAGGTGCTCTCTTTTATATTTAATGAAACCTGATAGTTTTAGCTCCTTCTCACCAACGAGAAAGAATACTTTGGGAACTTTTTAAAGAGACTCTTAAGTGAGAAACGGTAGAAAATATTATTCCGATAACTTGGAATATGCAGACCAAGCTAAAATGTTTACCTCTTTCGTTGCAATAACTTGCGTATAACCCTTATTATTTTTCTTAGCTGAAAATACGAAACATTATCGGATAATTGATCATTAGTCAGAAGCAAGTTTTATCATTTTCTTTGAAATGAACTATGTACAACTAATACAGATGTGGGATATTGCCCAACCACCCACGTTTTAACTAGGGCGATTTATAGTCAACTATTATCCGTACACTACCACCATTCCAGCAATGCAAATTCGAAATGCTGCCTCTTTCTTTAATCGTCGAAAAGTTCCCAAACTAATTATCTTGTCAGGAAAGTCGGTAGATTCATGTGTTTCTTTTCGTACTCGGGACCCCGAGTGGTATTTATAGCCGGGAGAACTTTTTCAATACAACGGATCCGAAATTAATATTGCATGAATTCCTCTTTCTTTTTAGTTTGTCCATAACGACTCCCTTCTTTGAACGATGGCGGTAGTTGTTAGTATATTTAAGAAACTTCGTGCTGTAAAGAGTGTAAAGTAAAACATTAAAATGGAAGTTTGAAACATAAATGTACCGCTTCAATTTTCTTCTTTGTGCAGACTAAAAGATTAAATAATGTAAACGTAATAATTTCAAGTAACATGTTATACAATTTCCAAATGAAAACACTCGTTCACTACCTTTTCCTCCATGCAATGTGTCGATGCAGTTCATTCGATTGTAAATACGACAACAGTGCAGGGCACTGACGGAGTAATATAAAAAGAAGGAGAGGAATAAGAAAAAGCGGAAACTTTCTTATTGGAAATTTATGAGTTTACAAAGTCGTATCACGCTGAAACTTCGCTATCGCTTTAGAATACGGGTTGATCTGAAAACTTTTCCAACTTTCCCAGCCACGCTGCGGTAAATAAACGAGGAAATAAAATGTTAGGAACCTTGATATTTAAAATTATCTTTGATGAAAGAAGTTTCAGTACAAATACGACGATAATTTAATGACATAATAAAAGATGATCGTAACGAATATGATTACCTAAATATCTTCTAGATTAACATTTCTATTACAAATTCTGATTACGTTCTGATTTATTCAATTTCCCTGAATGATATTTGGTATTCAGATGTTTATTTATTATTGTTCACGGAAGCCACATCAGTGGATGTGAGAGGTGATATTTATCGAAATACAGAGTGAGATGAAAATTGTTTTCTCCAAAATTGGATATGATCGAGAAATACAAGAATTTGCTGTAGACTCTAGCAGAACATAACAGAACCCCTTTTCGATGGGTGCTATGCTATTCTAGACAACAAACGCCAAATCTCCTGACAAGAGAGGCATTGGTAAATGGTAAATTTATACAGCCTTTTTCACAACTTATACATCAAACTAAAACAGAAGGAAGTTCAAACAACAAAACTAAGTTTATAAGCGGAGAGAGCATTAGTTGTGAAGAGCCGTGTATACACCGTAGATTCGTTACACGATACTCTAGTTTGTCTTGGTTTTCTTATTTGCTCGAGCAAAAGAAAATGGAAAAGGTGAGAAAAACGATAATGGATGTAATGTAAAATGATATTTCTAGAGTCTGATGTGCGAAGAAAGGGATTAAAGCATAATCTTTGGCAATTCTAAACGCTTGGTTCAGTAGAAGATATAAACATGATATAAGTACATCCATTCTAACAGCCTGAAGAAACCAAGAAGGTCCCGATTATCGAAACTATTACGATTTATTGGAAACGTGAAATAGATTAAAGTACCTTGTGGACCGAGCCTTGCTCGGAGTACCCAAATTTTTTTAATAATTTTGAACCAAATAATAACGCCCTTTATTTTAGTTTTGATATTTAATTTATATTGTATATTTCAAGTATATATAGTAGCACATATGGTATATATTAAAAGTTTATAAGGTTAAAAGTATGTGAATTTACATGTTGTTGTTAATTTTCGTAGATGGGTTTAGTAGTAAAGTTTTAATTATTTATAATTTCGCTTGACTGCATGATGTTAAAAAAGTTGCTAACCCACGTTTAGGCCGAAATTGGTCAAAACCTAGACTAAACGGATTGAATCGAGACCGGGACCATGTTAAATCGGTTTTTCGTCCCTAAAAACTCGCAGATACTAAATTGTAACAAAATCTTGAGAGTAATTTTCGATAACACATTTTATGTACCGCAAAAATAGGCAAAAGCGGGACAAAAAATTTTCTTGGGACCGGGACCATGCTCGATCAATTTTGTGTTCTCGAAAATCCCCGTATACTAAATTGCATAAAAATTTCTAAAGTCATTTTCGATAACCAATTTCATATACCGCAATACCAGAAATGTGTGTAAAACGGGTCAAAATGGATTTTCCCGGGACCGGGATCATGCTAGATCGATTTCTCGTCCTCGAAAACTCCCAGGTACTAAATTTCATCAAAATCGTTAGAGCCGTTTTCGAGAAACCAATTCTATATATTTATACAAGAATTGCTCATTTAAATATATTAGATACGGGGTATGAACGTATGAAAGCAGGGTTTTGAATCCCAATACAATAAAAAGAAAACTCAAAACTTTACGCTTTTGGTTTTGAGTTTTGTTCTGAATTTTACCACAATTTCAAGAACGAAGTTTCAAGAAATTGCGAGAAAAAATCAGAAGTTTAATTCAAGTCCTTACAGGACATTCATACAAAGATATCTCTTGTAAACATTTGACGGCAGCAAATTTGGTAGTGTATGCAGTCCACTGAAAGCATATTGAAAAATAATTTCTTCGGCCCCAATGGTGGTATAAAGATACGGAGATATGTACACGATCGTCCAAAAAGATGTTACCACCTAAATGGGATCGACTTTTATTTTAATAACATAACACACACTAGGTACACAAGTCCAGATGAAATGAAGCTTGCTAATGCACTCCTTCGTTCTCAAGGCAAGTGTGAAGTCTTTTCACCATACAGACTATAGCTTCTTCACAAATTTCCGTAAGTATAGAGCGGACAACCATTGTAATGCATTCTTTAAGATCATTAATGTCAGTAGCTCTTGTAGCATACACACGCTCTTCCACCATTCCCCATAGCTAGAAATCACATGTAGTCAATTCTGGTGACCGCGCTGGCCAAGGCAAAGGTCCAGCTCTTCCAATCTAGTGTCTACGAAACGTATCATCCAGATAATGGCGAACCGCTAAGGTGGTGCAAGATAGTGATAAGATGAAAGTAATAAGATGATATGATACGGAGAAGATTGTTTACGATAAAATTCTGCAACATATCTAGGTGAGAATCTCTCGTTACAGTCTGATCATTAAAATAATATGAACCAAGTAATCCAAACATGAAAGTATCACACCATACGTTAACTTTCGGAGAGGATCGAGTGTGCTCTCTACCTTCCTTCTCTCTTTCAAACTAGGTCGGGTGGCCATATTTAATCTGCAACAATAGAAAATCAGAAAATTGTGTAGTACCATATGAGTACTAACATCTTTTGGGACAATATTACTTCAATATGTTACTGTATGCTGTATAATTTAATTGGTTCTGGATTTAAATAGTGGGGTTGATTTTAATAAGTTGATAACTGAGGTGATATAAAAATCTGTTCTGTAATTGGTGTAATAATACCAACATATTAGGTTCTTGTTGGTTGTATAAGTCGGGACCTTTTATGGAGATGTTCTCTAAGTTGATGACGATAGTATACCGATTGTACTTGCAAAAATCACCATTAAGTGAAGAACTGTAACTTAACCAACTAAACCTTCCCATGCACTTCGATGTTTGAACTCCAAACAATACTCTCTAATCTGTCCCATCGTCTGGTGTTGATGAAAAAAAAACTGTTTATGAAGTAATCGCAAAAATTACTGATTAAACCTGTGGATTCTTGAAGTACTGTCGGAGTTTGTATGTTGATGATATCTAGGTGTACACCTGGAACAGACTATACCACGAAAATCAGGATTCAGGTAGCAAATAGACATCATTGGCTCTTCATTGAATGTTTTGTTTGGCATTTCATTGAGTTTTAGTTGCAGCTATCGTTTGCGTTATTCATTATCTACTGTTGTGTTGTATTTGTACGTCATGTTAAATAATAATCATTTTTGCGAGTGCTTTTTAATGGATTTTGGTCTTTTTCTGTGATGTGGCTGAGGTTTGGTTGGTAATTTATATATCATACTCATCAGGTTTCGTGTATGCCTTGCAATGCATGCCTTTCTTTGTAGTGTGGCTTAGTTTTATTTGGCAAATATCGCCCTTCTTTGTGAAGACTCATTCCATCTACCTAATGATCTCATGTTCCCCTATCCTTTTAAGCTTCTTCACTGAATCCTGTCGGCAAGATATTGAAGTAAATTGCAAGACGTTGTGACTCATCTACGAAGACTACTCTACTGCAAGTTATTTCTAGCCTGTACTATTTATGTGTGCGAAAGTATCTACTTTTAAATCCACTAGAACATGTCCCAAGCGAGGTATTTCAAAACAAAGCAAATGTATATACACGACACATATTGGACAGCAAACCATATCTCACTCAGTTCATTGAATTACACCAAACTCGGAGTGCGCCCAAAGTAGGTTAATGTATTGTAAACAAAGTTCGTCGTCTGGACAATATCTGATTCCATTCTAATCGTCTGTTAATGCCGGAACGAAATCCCGCACCGCGGCGGGGTTAAATCGGGATTATTTTATAAACAGATGTTTGCGTGATGAAATTGAGTACGAGATACTCTGAATACAAGAACTAAAACGTAACGAAATTGGGAATTGTAAAACGCACTACTGAAAATAAAGCAAGAAAGAAGGAATAAGAAAAGAAACTGTATTCGGTACACAAAAGCGAGTTCGTGTTACATTGCGTACAATCTGTCATCGGGTTTTCTTTTATTAAATCTATTTATACTTGCCGGGAGTGTTTGGCCATGTTCCAGGAGAGAAAGAGAGTCGTTGGCTAAGGTGACGCAGACACGAATGGCGCACATTAAAGGAGAACTGCGCTAACGAAAAGATCGCTTGGTTATAGTCATCGTCGTCGTTTCTGTTGCCGCCACTACGCTGTGTCAGTAACCCGGACGACCGACCTGATCGCCTAGCCTATACCGCCCACACCGTTGGGCGTGCCCCTTTCTTTCTCTTTTCCTCTTTCATTCGTACTGCATGGCTGTTAGTACCTGAAGTAGCCGATGTACGTTGCATTAAAAACATCAATTACATATTCCGAGATCCCCATTTGGAATATAGATAACGGAATTGTTATTCGTGCACGGCGACCACAGAATGTAACGATTAACGATGATAGAAATGAACGAAACTCTTGGTCTACCAACTGCCACTTTGCACCAAATTATCGTCGTAACAATAAGTGGCCAGCATTGGAAGCTTGCAAAAAAACATAATTGTCCTACATATTGTTTTCCGTAGATTCTCTGGATAGCGTGTGGTATCATCAAAAGGCCTTATGGTCTTTGATTTATGACAAGAATGGAGACAATCCCCAATATGATCGTATCGCTGAATTAGCATAGAATAAGGCAGTATCAAGAAGTTTACGAAGAGCATAACGTTGTTCTTAATAATTTTTTTTTTGTTAGTTTAGTAATCTTTCAAAGCATATGACAACATTAGGAGACCAAATTATCATCCATTTATGTTAGGAAGAACGAGCACAATTCTTGGTCTGCGCACCACTTAAATATTATAGTATAGGGCAAGAGCAGGACGCTTTTAAAGTATTTGTGATTATCCCACATGTTGGACTTTTATGTGGTTTAGAAAGCATGTGATACCATCAGAAGACCAAAAGGTTATGTTAACAGCGAATGCAACCCTTGCTCTGTCACATACCACCAAATTATCTTGCTGTAAGACAAGTTTGCATATAGAGGGAATTTCCTACGCAGTGTCTCTTTATATAGTTTTCGATTGTATGTGGTACCATCAGAAGACCAAAACTGTACTTCAACTTATTTACGATTAGAAGAGAAAACAAAATTCGACGAATGGGACGAATGCATACTGTACGGGAGTGACAGACCGGTCAGTACCAAAGTCGATTGCAACTTCCGAAACACAATACTTGACTAAAAGTAACAGGAGGAAGCAGGTGAAGAGGCGTATGCAGGAAGCTTGAAGGAACCAGGAATTGCTGCACATGATATTATCAGTAGATCAAGTCCACAAAATAATAAAATTAATAAACAAACTTTACCTATCCGTCACTGTAAGACTTCATTCAAGTCTCGTAAAGCATATGAAACCAGAAAGAAATTTGAATGTTACGAGATCGTGCATTGGTGTGTGACATTTCTACGACACTAGTGGGCATTGGATTTTTCGTAATGGGAAATTTTGAAACGAGAGAACAAGAAGATTCTAGTTCCGCTAGGCATTCAGCTTTATTTTAAACGATGTGATAATAACATTGAATGGTGATTGTGGCAGAAAGTGTTAATCTTGGATGGGTATGATGAAATGAAGAAGCAAATGTGTACATCCTAGCAAATACATCGGAGAAACAGCAACGATTGGATTTGTGATACAAAAACGCTACAGTACGACAAAGGATAAAGAAGCTTAAATATTTAGTGACATACCAGGCTGGTGTGTATTGAAACAGAAATTAAAAAAAAATTTACAGGATGTAAAGAAAGTAAAATCATTCATCATTTGAAATCCCAGAAATTTCTAAATAATTTCTTTCTAAAATAGGAAGCAGTCTCAGATAATTCTTACTTCATACTTCCTTAATGTTCACACTAAACTGGAAAGGATATTAATCGTCATAAAGTGATAGTCATTAAATGAATAGCATCATCTCTGCAAAGCTTTTTATTTATAAAATTCAGTTTGGCAAGCGTGGTTGCCTACATAATCTCTTTTCTTTCTTGTCAAAATGGATTTACTAAATATTACCGAGAAAACGTCTACACAAAATTACATTGATTACTTTTACCCGTCCAGATTTGTCAAACGTTATATATCGTGCGCCATCGCGTTGTTATTGTAACTGCTCTTCGATTTTATTTACTTCTAACCTTGCCCACTTCCTGTGCGAAAATAGAGCCAGCGCTCCCGGATCGTATTTCGAACAGAAAAGTATCGAATTACCGCTTTCGCCTGTTAGGAAAGCGATCGTGATAAATGATGTACGGGCATCCAAATATCCAAGAGAAATATGTGTTTTGTAGGCATTTGGTATTCATTTTCTTCAGAATTAGAATATTGAATGACCTAAATTCGATCTTATACAAATGATTTACGTTTGTGAAACAGTTACTGCCTGTATGGTGAAACTACGTTAGGAAAGAGTCGAGTGTGAAATTTTTATTGGAATAGAATTTACGAACACAACCGTTACTTACATCTGCATTTATGTGTTCCTATTTGTTCGTTTGGAGCATCATATTATATTTCTGTATTCAGCCATTTTAGCATTTTTTGAGTCTCCTATGTACAAGTAACAATTTTATTCAGGTACTTATCGATTTTGGATAAGCCCACATACCTATTTCGACAAGTAAATCAATGAGGTGTTACATGTGAGTAATTCCAACGAAGTGGTGTATCACAACCACGATGTTAGTTGTAAAATGCACTTTGTATAGCCAAAATTCACGTATGACATTTTCTTTTGTTATTCCTCACTTGGATTAGTAATTTCTCGGCAGTTAACGGTGTAGTGGTACCAAATTAGCGAATAAGTAGTTTTAGCTATTGTAGGTAGAGGTTAACAGTTAAGTTTTTGTTTAAAAACTTACTAAAATCACCGCTATTTTATCATTGTTTCGTCTAAGCTGGATTAATGTTTATTATCTAACGAAGTAATCATTACAACTGCAAAAATTATATTCTTCAGAAGGTTGTTACAATATTTGTTCCGCATTGATGCATTCTTCACAGTAGAATGTTAAGGCTACGAACGCTGCGTCCATTACGTGGTTAATACGCAATGAATACAGCCAAACTTCTAATTTAATCTGGACGTTGACCTAAATGGAAGACAGATAACTTGTCTCCCCTCTCTAGACTGTCACAAACAAAACAATCCACAGTCGCAATTTACATTTTAAACGCAACGTCGTGTATTTCTCATCAGGGTCGCCCCTCGTTTTGATACGTTCTTTCGTCCCACCCTCTGCATTCACCACCGCTAGCCGATCACGTTCCAATTCAAATCGTAACAGACCTTATCTTCTGTACTCTTCCTCTTCCGCTACGGTTCTACCAATAAATTCTGCTCTCTGTCGCTACGTACACTGCCACACCAAGTGAGACGAATATCAATTGTTGGAGGAGTTAATGGGTCCGTACGTAATGCAAATCTTGGCCGCTGAAGGCTAAGCTTTATTACAGTCAAGCTCGTAGACGATGGCGAACAACAGCACATTCCGATCTCGAATGGATGCCAAGGTATCTGTGATATATGAATGGAGTGGAATTCCGCGGCGAAAATAACAGAAACGTCAACAGAATAGAAAATATTATTTGTAATTAATATAAATAGATCTTCCTGAAAATGAGGCTCCCGAAAATATATAAATAATATTTTGTTGTTGTAGCATATTGTCTTAAAAAGTTTTCCTAAAAAGGGAGAAAGGGATATATAACTTTCAGGACAAATCATTATTTCTTATTAAGAGTGTGGTTGATCGTCCAGCATAGTATCGTTAGCTCACTGTGCCCCTTAAACATCTAATTCATCGGCTCGATGTCCTCAACGAAGCCTATCACTATTCCTATGGTATGGGGATGTTTCCTAAGCCAGCAGTGCCCTGTCAACATGTGCACTATCTTCCAAATTTGGTTCCTGTTCATTAGCAGTAATTATCGCATGCTGTCCTCTGAAAACCCCGTTTCTTTCTTTTTCTTTATAAATTGTATTTTTGGCCATAATTTGAATTGGTTGAATTTATGATGGCTGTGGTAATACTTTGTTTCGAGTCAAACTTGTAAAATATCAAAATGAAAGTTAATAATGCCCGTTTGTTAATAAATACATTGAAGAACATACGACACATATTTTTAGAGCGAAGCTCTTTTAGCGAGGTTCTGCGGCGAGAGTTAACTGGGAAAAGGTGAGACGCTTGAAATCGTCACCAGACTCTTTTATCTTTTTCCATTAGCTCTTTCTCTCTCACACACACACACATACTCATCACGGGAGCAACTACGAAATGCACAGTATTTGCGTCTGCCCCCTTCATATGGCGCTCTTGTTATTCGGATTCGAATTTACTTCAAATTCAACTTCAATTTATTTACCATCGGTTTTGAAATGAAATACTTTTTCTTTATACATTGTTTATTTAATTATAGAATTTTACCTTTTATTCAAATAAGCATCAAATGTATAAAGAGCTTTGCTCTTGTCGGATGTCCCACGATCCCTCTCCTCTTTTTTTGCAATTAAAATTTGTTTGAAATTTTGTTTCTTTTTATAATTGCCACAACTCTTTAAACGCTTACCACTTTCAAATACCCTACGAAACTTAAAGGCGAGACTGTTGTCCCGGTAATATCAAATGATTGCGAATTATCCGATTGAGGCCAACGGCGTCAGAATTGCAGGCGATTGTTGATTGGACTAGGTCAATCATGTTACCCAACGGCAATCCGCTGGTAAAGTAGAGTATGCAGTCAGAAGAATACCATAATTTAAAAATTAGGTGCCTTCACATATTATTTGCTTCAAATTGTCAGCCGCTATACAAACCGTGAATAGAAGTAATAATAATTAGCAAAAGTAATGCTTCAATATGAAATGAAACATTGCTCACACGTTAAAATTACTAGCTCCTATAGCATATGTCATTAGCTTGACGAAGAAACTAGAAAGATTCTCATGTAATTATGAACAATTAATTGTGGTTAACGTTTTCGAAATGTAACTGTAAATAGTCGTTGTTTTAACGTGTTTTTATTTGGAGAAAACATATTGTGAACTGTTATATGTACCTAGATATATGTATATATAAGTCATCATCAATACTACCTTTGACTCTCATTTTTTTGTTTAAAACACATTAGGTATGAGTTAGTAGGGTTCCTATTGTGTAGGTTCCATGTCTGTGACAATAATTAACGATCATTGCGCAGTGTTGGATGCGCAGTCATCTCTAAGGATGACAACGTTTGCTGAATCGGATATAGCAAGGGTTTGTTGTGGCATATACTTCTATCGTCTTCAAACTAAGGTTTTATACTGTTAACCCAGACCGTACACAATTTTCGAAGAAAAATTAAGCAATTATAGAATAGCTTGAATCAAAAATAATGACTTTGCTTCATAAAATATAGGCCACATGTCTGCCATGACTTAATATAATCTCTAGAGGTAGTCAGTTTAGTTAGCTCGTATATTGATAAATAAATAGAGTGAAAGTTAAATCATACAGTACGCGCTAATTCTCAATTAGTGTAACCAATAAGGAAAAAGGCGTTCGTTCAAGTTCATCGATTACTGTACGCACTAATAAGGAATCTGCTTACGTAGAAGGAACAATACGAAATGTAGCGCCGTGACTATGACAAAACCGTAAATAAATTACGTTCAATTAAAGAACAATACGCGCGCGCCCCGATTGAATTCACAATGCGTCCTGAATTCTATTACATTTGCATAATGAATATTTTCTCATGTGATAGTCTAGGTTAGTGCAACAGCGCGCCACTCGGAAAGTTGTTTTAAGTGTTACGAAACACGTACATAATCACTTTTAGCATATAAACCTCGATAGTTATGTAGATTGGCTTTCACCGGTATTTTACGAAGCAGTAATTACGCCTTAATTGTAAGATACTTAAAAATATCGTCGTGCAATACGACGATTATTTATTATTGCAGTGCGAAACCGCTGGTGACCATTAAAAACTTTTTCTTCTCCTAGATTTCAGTAAATTGGAAAAAGTTTGGTTTAAAACATGATTATCAAGAATTCATTTGAGTTTTCATTCCTTCGTAATGTAGGACAAACATACAAAATATTAACCCAAAGAGGGGTTTTCTGCTTTTGAAAGATTCTACTATAAAAGATGCAACACAGATTTTGGACCTCAGTCTGACTTTGATTAACCATTTCCTGTTTTGGCGAACTTCCCGATAATCGAAATATCTGGAGAGCAATAGTGTTTTCGTCGTCCCGTAAAAATATAGGACTTGCAGATTGATGGTTATTGATGATGGAGTAAATTTATGGGTGCATTAGGCTTGGCAAATACTTTTGTACAATATTCAGTAAATTGAAGATCACCAACTTTCCTTACAGATTATTGGATACTTTGAGGAAGTTGTATACTTTGTTAGATTAAGACATTGAACCTTATTATTTTACATTGTACGAAGTCAAAATTAATCCGAAGTGTATGTTTTTGCAACTGCTCAAATTAAATAAAGAAAAGGCGCTCTTACACGTGTAGAAAAGATATGAGGCATTTATCTACATATCAACTGTATATTCACAGGTATTCCGTTTCTGCCTTTTTATAGAACATAAACAAACACCCAATACGTAACATAAACATATGTTCTAACAAAATTAGGAATCTAAACATCAGGGACATAAACAAACAACATCCAAACACAAATAACAGGGTGGAAAGCTATTGCGCAGATACAATATATGTTTCTGATGGAAAAATAAACTTTTCCCTGCATTACATTTGCAGTCGACGTTAGTCATCACAATCAAAGGTTTGTAAATAAATGTAGTTAAAGTGTAACGAGAAGGAGAAATTGCATGAGGCGATGAATCTTATTATATTTTCTTTTATTTGCGCATTTTATGTCTTTTTTATCCCTAATTTATCGCAAAAACAAGAAAGATAGATAGTCGGATGGAGAGCGCTTGGTACTAAAAGATAATTGAATGAGTCACAAGCAACTCGACACAAACGCTGAAACGTATCGGAACTAGCAATCAAATAAATCGTTTTAACGTGGATAAAGGACGGAAGAACTCGATGAAGAGAACCTACTACAGAACGGTGGGAACGCGAAGGCGTTTTGCAACCTGCATAATACTGGATAGAGGATCTTTGTATGCTAATGTAGTTCTAAACGACTCTTATCTCCATTCCCCTATTCAAAATTCTCGCTAAAGCAGATTCTATACTTACGCTGGTTCTCGTTATATGGCCATCTTTGTGCTGTACTCTAGGACTAATTAGATCACTTTATGGAGCTTAATCTTTAACTAATAATCAAATATATTTCATTTTAGTAACATACATAAATAATACACGAGGTATGAGGCCTATGAGTCGTGTATCTGCGTTGATCTAGTTTGTTGGTTATTGTTATTGCCAGAATACATTAATTTAATGTATTTATAATTGAATGAAGATCATGTTTCCAAGCCGCTACGTATAATGTAATTATTAAAACCTATAACGGAAATATGCTCGTTGTTCAGACACATTCACTAATTAATATTAGTTTCAGTAATTTTAATAACCAAAAATATCAAATTATTTACGCAATATTAATTTATAATATTTCAGTGCATTGACTGAATATTGAAACTACCGTTTTATGTATTTGGACGTTGGCAGATTTGTTACTGTAGTTCTAGAAATTATCATCATCTTTTAGAATAAGTCAAGTTGATTTCATTAATTTATCATAACCAATAAATTACCTTGAAGTCTTACAAGAATTGCAAATACATTTATACATTGTTGATGGACCTTAGTTTCCTCATAATTCCATCAGGCAGTTTATGAATTTTCAAATCAATATATTTAACTCCTAACGTTTCTAGATTAGCTATTAATTTAGGCAGAAATAAATTTGCAAGAACAATTCTGGTCTGATAGATGTTCGTACATCTGAGAATTCAATTATGAAATTCCTCTAATATGTTTTTGCAAAAATGCGCAATTAAGTACATATTAGGGGAATTTCGTAATTGAATTCTCACATGTACGAACATCTAACGCACAGGCTTATATAGAACTTCTATAGAAATGAAAACTACTTCACAAAGTCGCACTGATGAGCGGTATGACCGCGACACGCGTCTGCGAATAGTGAAAGTTGTTTTCTAATTACTACACATTCTGGTCTGTTAATAGTGATAAAGACAACTATCTAAGGAAGGAGATAAGAATATGCAAGTAAATTCATAACATAACAAAAACCAGTGATTTAAAGTTTACTTATAAATTTATTAGAGCAGTCACACCATACAAATGGCAGCGATTTACTTTAAGTATACAATGAAATAAAATACATATATGCCTCAAGGGATGCTTTAGATCTTGCCGAAGATCTAAAGCATTCCTAATTCCAAAAATGTTGGTTTGGTTTTATGTTAAGATTACAAGTCCAGGATTAACATTAACTTATTTACATATTTAGTACACATTTACAACGAAATTATGTGCAAACATCATTCCTTTTCTACAAATTTTTTATTTGTCGTTGAATTCGAATTTCGTCCAAGAATTGTCTATGCAATGTTAATTAAAGTTATAAATAAAACAATACAACAGACGTATGAAAACTGGAAGAGATTTACTTGACTCCACGTTGTTTACGTTTATTACTCATTGTGATGTTTAAATATTAAGGCATTAAATATATCAATCAGTACAAGTTGATATGTGCATTATTGCTGTAATATAAAAATCTTATCTCAAAGTTCTTATCTTTTAAAATTGATGCCTCGATATTAATCACAACTATATCTGCCTTTCAGAAAACATTGATAAAATTGTAAAGCTTCTCCTAAAATTGCTAACAAATTCTATTGGTTCGCCTAAAAGTTTTGTGCTGTCTAGGTTTTTATCACAGTATCAGCAATGAAATAAACACTATCTGGATTCATTTTACTTTTTTTCTGTTCTAATTTTACGTAGATATTATGTGCAGGTTAAGTCGCATTAAAATCATCTTGTGAGGTTCAGACCTGTTTGGATAGAAATCAATTTACGTTATATTTTATATTATATAAAATCAAGTGAAGAAACTAGAAAAAATTAGAATTTGCAGTAAAGTGCATTTGCTGTAGTAGATACCATAAAAAATATTACTCTATTAAGGAAAGTTGTTTGTAAAGGAAAACTGAATAAGAATAAAAAATTTCAAAGCGCTATGTTTACTTGTTAATTTATTTATTTTTATTTTTTTATAAAAAAGATATGGAATGAAAGTAAACCGATTCTGTTGATATTTGCATGCCTGCAACAACTTTTATGAACGAAATTTTTCAATATCTTCAACATGGAAGAAATTAAAGAATTAAATTAAGAAATTCAATATTAAAGTAGGCAAATGTGAAATTTTACATTATTAATCAGTTTTCCAACAACTTTTGTCTATATACTACAGAAAATGTAATTTATTAGCATTTACATATATTATGTTTTTTATTTGCACGACGTACTTGATTATTTTTGAATAAAACATAGCACGGTTTGTATCCCGGCAGGGATGAACCCCACAAGGTGGAATTTCAAGTTATAAATTAAGAAAAATCACTTATTCATTTCTTACACGCATGCTCGTACATTGACTAGAGTGAAATATAGAAAAGACTACAGTGTTGTACATTTTTTCCACATTTAATTGTCTGTCAAAATATTTTATTTCTGCTATTAAAACAGCAAGATGCAAAAAATGTATGTAATTATATACTGTTATCATACACACACATCCACTCAAAAGTTATTAAAAAATGCTAATCATTTCAAGTGGAAAAATTTGTTGATATTGGGAGAAAAAAATAATATATATCAGTATGGACGAGGAATTCACAAGTGTGCAGTAATAAAACGATTTAATACCATTTTACATATGTTATATATAGAAATTCAGATATACACATTTGACCTTTTATGATGCAATATAGGGACAATGAATTGCAACGTCGCCGTTCTCCTAGAGAGGCTCGAAAACATTGATGACATTGCATGACAGTTATTATTACTTATAATAGGAGTTAAACGGGTATAAATTATATAAGTACGCTACAGGCTTCTGCGATTTGTTACATATTTATTTTGTCACTGCCATGTGGCCCATAACAAATGGATATGGAATTCTATATGAGGAAATACAAAAAATTATAAAACTACAAAAAAGTAAATAAACGTAATATTTGCGTACAAATGAACAAATCGTTTCTTGATAACTACGCACCAACTGACGATGGTGACCATTCTAACGTGATCTGAACACCGGTCGACGATGATCGTCGAGCGCGGCGTTGTCATCTCGCTATCTATTCTTCGATTTCTATACTGCAAGGTAAGGGGCTAGATGTGTATGTATTTCAATGAAACATACGATTACATACTTCACATATCTATATATAAAGCATTAGATCATTTATTTACGAATGATTTTGTTCGTTACTTAAAGATCAATATACCTACTATCAAGAAATTAATATGGTAAACGTACACACTAGACTTCCCAAGAGCCTATATTTACATGTATAACGTAAGGACGCACATAAACTCTCCAAGGCGTGTGCATTAGCAATTCAACGTTTAATCTATTGTTGTGTACGCCAGCCGGATAGAAGTGTCATTTGCATACTAGTCACGTGGTCTCCATAGACCACGCACATTGCGAGGGACGACTGCCAAGCCTTTGTGCCCTGTCATCACAGACTTTACATTATTATCGTTGCGAAATGAGAATGGACTAATGCAAAAATATATATATAACGGCGAGTCTTGTTAGTCCTTTTTCTTCTGAAACGACCTTCACAGTTGCCTGACACATTTCTTTTAATATTACCAGGTTTGCAGTTCACATATTCCATTTGTTGTTATTTATTCACGAAAGTACCAGGCGTTTTATGCAATTGCAATTAATTCGCCTTGCTTTTAATTGCACACTCATAAGTAATTACAAAGATCATTTGTTAATTTTAGTTAATAATACGATAGGTAATTTTATTACACATACAGCGTATGCTTTTTATGTTTCACCCGTTTGAAATTCTACGTAGATTGAAGCATCATACTCTCATTCAGGAGGCACTAAAATACAACTCACTTTACTAGAAAAACCTTTCTCATGATGATGAGGGAGTTCTCTTATTCTATGACAGAATGAGAATTCTGTTTTCATTGCACTGAGATACGGTTTATTGTTATTCCAAAATTTCATCTACAATTCAATCATTCTACAATAAATCGTCACTCTCTCAGAAGCAAAAATCTTGGCCTAACTTACTTTAAGTGAGAAACAGTAAAACGGATGTTGAATGTTTTACGTTAACACGCCACTTGGCGTGCAAGTTACTATTACTATTAACAATGTCCTGAAGAATAAGGAATAATTACGAAGAAATCAAAACGTTCCTTCTGCTATTCCCTTTGGCTACAAGTTGTCCTTTTGAAATCCTGCCATCAAATCCGATTTTGGTTAAATCTTGAACAGCGTCTTTCTCCTCTTCTGACGTACCATCTTTATTGAGACGGTCAATCTGCGCATATTCTCTTCTGTTTTCGACGTTATAATTAATTGCGTGTTCGGATCTTTGTTAATGAACATCTTTTCTTGGGTAGCATAGTCAGTTCAATTGGTAAATCTTCATTTCTGTTTGATTTAACTGATCCCTAGTATACATGTTAGGTCATCTAAAAATTAGGAGTGGAATTTCAGGTAAGCGATGAGATGAAGACTACAGCAAATAGGGAAGTAATTATTGTGTCAAAAGAAATAGTTTGTGAATTTACTTAAAATAGGTTTCTTCTGTCTCAAGGCGTTACTGAGCGATTAAACGCCATTAACTCCCTTATTCGCTTCACAGTGTTTACGTCCCATCCTAAGCATCCCAAGTTTTTAAGCCTATGCATAAAACAAGAATATATCTCAGTCATCCTTACACCGTTCTTGTTCTATTTCAGGAAATCGTATTCCAGAAAATTATTTTGCCCAATCTGTATACACATTGATTCTAGACTTTTAATTTCCACGTCCCTGCTGCATTTCTTAGTTGAAATAGAATTCTTAATACCTTCTGATCAGTAAGAGTGTGTCTGGGATTACACATTCATCACATTCTATGCTGTTAATATTGTTCCAAGATTCATGGACTCTTAGAGACGATTATCCCTTCCTTACAGGGTGCCCTTGGTTTTTCACCTGAAGCTACATATTAACCAACGAGATATCAAAACTAAGAAGTCCAGAATTTTTTCGTTCGCTTGAAAAACTAGGAAACCAAAGGAGGGAACATTTAACGGAATTGTTGACCCAACTATTCAATTCTAATCGATTGCAGTTATGATTCATGCTTATTGGAGCTCCTTATTAGAAATTTTATGACTCATCGTTTCAGTATAATAAACATTAAAGATGGATTTGCATAGACACGTGAATTTCTTGCTTTAACGTACTTATAAATGCCGGACAATGATTAACAGGTAATTATTCGAATGAAAAGAACTTTGATATAATAACTTGTTAAATTTTTCAGAGTCAATGCAAGGATGAAATACTTATTACATTTCATTTTACATAGAACACCTTGCTTTGTCCCTAAATGTTTCAAAATTATTGGCTTTATCTAAAATTCATTATTTGTTCTTAAGTATATTTTTTAGTAGATATTTAGCTATATGACTTGCAACTTGTGTTAGAGAATAATACCGAAATTACTTGATATAACAAATCGTATTAGTACTGGAGAATTTTGCAATAAATACTATTTAAAAAATGTGAAACGTTTAGTGCAGGAACTAGATAATTACACCTTTCATCTTTTCAATATATTTGCGTTATTACTAGAGAAAATGAAGTTTTAGCACTTAAGATAGATTCGAAACCGTTACACTTTCATTCATTTATTTTCTTCCAAAGCTGTAAAAAGAGCATCACATTTATGCTGGCATCCGATGATACTTTATGGTTGGATGATTTCTTCTCACAAAATGATGATCGTAGGCGTGTGTACTTGAGTATAATTGTATCCTCTCCGGGTATTAGTAATTATGTCCAAACAAGATATCTAATGCTTTTTATTAGATAAATTCATCTCTGGGTAAATAAATCTAATATATTAATTAATCCGGGACAAGTGCTTCGTTAGCAACGAAGCCAGTATTTTCAATCGTATCTTACCGAGTTAAATAGAAATGATATAAAAGAAAGGAAGTTAAATGAGTTGAACTAGAATTGGCTAAAAATTTAATCTTTCTGATATGGTATGGTATAAAAGCAATGATCTATTTTCGCATATCATTGTTTATATACTCGACTGTTTCGGAAAAACACTCCATTTCAATCATTCCACAAAATGTACGCATATCGCAAAGTGCGTTTGCAATATTTCAATCAAAAATAGATTATTACGTTTTCTGTAGATACGCCACTCACATCCATATATAAATCTACTGAAACATAATAAATCTTCGGTATTTTGATAGAATATTTTTAGGTTAATCGCTAGCGGCTATCGAACCAGCGATAATGAGAACTGATCGCTCTTTTTTGACATTTACAAGCGCACAATCACTGATATAGGTCAAAAGTCGTTCCGCTTTTTGAGAGATTGACCTGCAAAAAGCTCGTCATCATCTCTTTGTTACGTATATTTTATTAGAGTCGATTTTAATGCATTCTTGCAGTTTAACTAGTTATATGTATTTGATATTGATTTTTTCCCCTGTTACATATATTTAACTTGCATTCATTAGTTATACTATGAAGTTTCACGACAATTTAAATAGCTTATGTAAGTACTGCTTACTTAGAAGTTCTATAATTAGATGTGTCAGAAATAAATAGTGAAGTCCAAAAGTTCCAATCGATATGACGTCAAAACACCTATCTGTTTCAAACTATTTCCCTTACTTACCTTTTTAAAAGACGTCTCTTGTTCCACTTTTTTGTTGAGTAATAACGTTCAACTTGCGGTTCCATAATCTAACTAAAATGGAGCTAAATTTGTTCACATATATGATGAATGAAAACAGCCGTCGACACAAGTGCCAACGTGTCTCCAATGATATCGCCCTTATGCCTGATGTTTTTTGGCTGTCGTAAGGAATGTCTCATTTTTGGATTTGGAATATTTACGTTGTTCTAACGTAAAACAAATAAATAAAATGTTGTGTCACTTTACAAGGGCATTGTGCATTTTTCACCTGGGTATCTGATGTGACTCTACCTTCTTTTATAAATATGCTGGGGCGACCATAATTATAAATAAATTGTTTTCTGCCTTCTTGTTACACATTTTATTGACACCAGTAATCAGAATATTTAGATTGAACTATCCACTATGATTGTAGGTTAGAGAACGTAGTTTTATTTTATGAGGAATACCATCAGATCTGAATCTGAATTTCTCTTGTAGCAAGAGAAACTTTCAGTTTCTATTAGCATCTTTTACTTACTTTGATTCGAATATGTTTCGGTTCGTTCTTTATTCCTATTCTCAAATC
Organism: Chrysina gloriosa; assembly: GCA_038088585.1. Taxonomy (NCBI): domain Eukaryota; kingdom Metazoa; phylum Arthropoda; class Insecta; order Coleoptera; family Scarabaeidae; genus Chrysina; species Chrysina gloriosa. The sequence continues at coordinate 8,761,173 of CM076093.1, forward strand.
TTCATTTGAATAATAATAATAATTTACTATTTCACGAATAGGTTTAGATGAGAAATAGAAAGCTGTAAATGTTTCCTTTGAAAGGCTACCGACAGCTTTGTCTTCTTTAATCTCTTTAGTAAAGGTTGAATGAAAGGACATTCACATAAAAGTCATCTGGATACTGCTGGCTAGTTGAATATGTAGATCTCCTGTCTATCTAACTTCCTTAAAATGCTGCATACTTGAACGATATAATTTCTACTTGGAGGATAGTTAGTTCATTGCTCATGGATTTTTACTACTACACCAAGAGTACCCCCAGTTCATTTTACATTAACCTATTCTGTATGAATGAAACAAAGACTAGCTAGGTCGCGAGCTAGACGAAAACCTTCAAGGCCGAAGTTTTAGTAGTGTCCAAATCCAAAATATTCAAAGAGTATTAAAAAGCAATTCAAATAATTGCAAGCAATAAAAATACTGTGTCAGGGCAAATGTTGAAGTGGTGAAAAGAAGAAGTGAAAACTATTAATGTTATCGAACAACTTAGAAAAACAACAAGCGACAAATAAATATATACTTTCTCATTATCAAGTTTGTTCAATGCTTCAAGGTTAGCACTATATCATTAAATGTTTACATTTCATATTGAGGCGGAAAACTCTCATTTTTTTCAATTATTATTCACGTCATCATTATTGTTATGGCTGACATTAAAAGCACGATAAGGCAAACCGACACAAAACATCTGTCCGGTTTGTGAAACGCGGGTATTTTGATATTTATTAAACCAAGCAACAGCTGCCTTAGTTACCACCCACCTCCGCAGTATAAAAACTGGTCTAGTTACGCTGTGTATTTTTTATTTTCCGTAGGTTTTCATCTCTTTCTCTTCCGTTCATTGCTGTCGATCCAGGACGAGTAAAACCAACTCGTCGCAGTCCTAAAAACCACTCTATTCACCATAATTTTCATTGGTACGCCAGCCCAATGTCATAGCTAACCTGTTTTTACCGGCTTTCCTTTTTGTAGGATTTTTATTACTCTTTCGAATCGTGTCTCATTTATTTCGCGATTCATCTTCCATTATCCGCTTAGATAATTGACGATTATGAGAACGAAATGGGCTTTATCGAAACACTGAAACATATAGTACTTTGTAACGTTGTTTGGTGGATGGTAAACCGTTTATATATCCTGACATAACGCGCATGGAAGTTTCGAGGTCACATAGCTATTATATTGATTGCTGCAGATGCAATCGGTTGCAGCATTCGCCATTTCGTTCGCAGATGTTTATCCAGTTGCTTGTCGGTCGGAAAGGTTGGATTGTAATTAAATGACATCACTTGGGAGATTCTGTTTCTTTTTTTATTTCCATGGTTTAATTAGAGGTTTATGAAATGTGAAGTTATGCAGAATGTATTGAGGTTGAATGTAGAACTTTTAGAAAACGTACTCTCACATTTACAAGTATGTAATGATATTAACCTCTTAAGGATTATAGTATGTAATTGTCTCCATTGTGATGTGCATTCGGACTTAACGTTAATCGTATGTAAGACTTTTCTTCTCAAAATCTTATTTTCCTAAAAAATTTTGATGATTAAGCATTTTTAAGAAATGTAATCGATATAAAAGTAACTAACAAACCTTACATACGGAAATCACAAATTTTGGTAAAAGCTTGTATTACCATCAGCAGGACTTGTTCAAAAATTTTATCAAATGATGCCTATATGCTCTGGTAGGTTCCTATTATTTGCTTACGCATATTTTGACAGAAATGTCGATTTTTATCTAAATATTTATCTTAATCCTGTATCCTGCGTAAACAAACAGTGCGGCTTTCGGTGATGATTATTTGTTTAAGTCTACTTGACACGTTTGATTAAACAAATGCTTTAAGTTTACTATCTTATTCACATCGCGGGTATGTTTGCGTGAGGTGTATTATAATTTTTGCAACTATTATAAAATTAAACTAAAATACATAACTGTTGCTGCATTAATACATATATCATATTCGAGCGCACGTTTACGTAACAATATAAATGTAGGAGTTTTGTAACGTAATATCGTTTATATCAACTATATGAAAAGGAATTGTGTGTATACCTATTAAAATAAAGAAACAGCCTAAATTATCTGCGCGTATTTCTTGTTGACTATTTTTCTATATTAATTTTTGTCGCATGTAAATTAAGAGCATTGGTTGTCTGTTAAGGAGGCGCTTGTGTAACTATATGCTTGACCTTTCCTCAGCAACTCAAATAAACGGCAATAAAGTTCACACTAATCTAAAAATATATGAACAGAGAATAATATTATGCCTTCAATGTTTATCCTGAGAAAGTTATCATAACTCGTTATTCTGTGAGTATCTATACTGAACACACAATCACGGGAATAACAGTTTTGAAAGGCAAGATCTATGACGAACAAAAACCAATAGAAGAGTTATAAGTTGATGGATCGAATAAGCATCCATATATATCGTACATACATACAAGGGAAACCTCAAAGGGGAGAACCTCGTAAATATATCTTTTCAATGCAATACAATTCGTTCCGGTCGATATGAAAAAGAACAGCAAATTTTTATATCGTGTTACCTTACAGAAGGTTTGTAGTAAATAGTGTATACAGTACAATACAAATGACTACATGTACGTATTTATTTGGAAGGGTCAACGACCACGTGGACTACGGCATTTATAAAACAATGGCAGACGGCATCTGGCGCTTGAAATATAACAATAAAGGACAGGACAGGTTTTAGTTTGAGGCAGCAGTAACTTGTGTGTGCTACATTCACTAGCCACTTCTCTCCTTTTCTTGCCGCCCCTCTTCTATACTGATTCCAAGAACAACTATTTGGATGGCATCCAGAAGTGAAAATGTGTATTTCTACTCTCAAGCCAAAAATAAACAAATCGTGTTTCGGGCTAGTTATATAAAAGTGTTGGTTTTTATTACTTATTTGTTTGGTTTTTTCGTTTTCGAGTTTATCTCGAAATAAACTATGATATTTGGAAAATAGCTCCTGACGAAAGCGTTCTATATTTAAATCGTCTTTCGTTCGAGTAGATCTCATTGGCAAAGATTTATTTCGCGGGAAAGTTATAGCTATTCTTAATTGAAACTGCGCGATGACATTTTTGTGTTCGTAATAAGCTGGGTATGCCTTTTACTGGTTTGACGTAGATTTATTCAAATTAAATTTTCTAAGAAACGAAATTTGGTATTTCGAGATGACCTTGATCATTTCTCTCTGAAACAAACAAAATATGTCTACGCTTATTTAAATACCTCTGAACAAATACACACATATTTCGACAACTAAGTTGTCAAAAGGATCAAGTTAAGAATGTCTGTGGTTTAGAACTTAGACAAATTAGCTCCTGTCCCTATGACGCCGATTTGGATAGTTCGAACAGCAAGTGGTGATCATAAATGGAGAACACAAAACAAAGCATCGCTCATAAAAAATGATTAATGAGATTCTGAACGTGTACATTTCACCATCTTCCAATCGCTGACAATGTGCATGTTTACAGCACATTGTTAACCAAATTTCATGTGTGACGCTTCACGGAGGATGACCACTTGGTGGTCGAAGTATCGAAAACAGTGTGGTAAGGGCAATAATGTATCTGTTCATCCACTACTACCATACACTTTTCAATATTTTCAATACATGTTTACACAGCTAAGTTGCTATGCAGCAATGAAGTGTCGCGTCAACTTTGGCGAACTGTTGCTCTATGAACTTCACTTCATTCGTATCCAAATTGATTTTTCTCAGAACTAACTCATCCTTTTCATCCTACATAGAACCTATTCACTTCGTTCAGTGTCATAAAACTCTAGACCTAATCTATAGGACAAATATGTATTCAGATAAGAAAATAGTATTTAAGTCTATCACATTGGTGAAAAATCTCCAGTAAGTACTGGAATAAAAATTTCGTATACCGCACCACAATTCATAATAATTCCCGAAATTTCGCTTATTTTTCTAACATCAAGTAAAATATAGGCAGAAAATAAACTCTTGCATGTATAGGTGATACATTTAGCTGCTTGTTAAAGCATCTGCGTTCTGGTCAGGTAAGGTCATTTCCTTGGAATGTATACGTAGCAATATTAGTGTTTATATTTTTTGTTACGCAGTAAATGTTGAGTGGAATTGCTTTTTTATAATGCATATCATTTACGGTGTCATATATAATTATTCAACTTTTTATGAGTGCAATTTGGAATATCATTGTCGTTATCAAACCTGTTTTTATTTAATTTCAACATAGCTAGAACGTATTTCTATCGTTAAACAGTGTGTACTTTGCGTTTATCATAAACTGATGGAATAGCTACTAATCGAAGTTAGTATCAATATTATCTGCAAATGTATTTTCATGATTACTTCAAAGTGCTAAATATTTATTCATATTTTCAATAACGTTTAGCTTCCACGCAATTTTATTTTGTATTGTCATTTGTTCTCGGTCTACACAATAAATTGACGATACTTACACTTGTACATATATGAGTAAAAAGTTGTTAGGTTGATTTATTAGCATCTGAGTTTTAATGCCACTTGGAAACGCAATTTTCGATTTAAACTAAGACGAGTAGTAAAAAGACCGATCTGCCAACATCTAAAATAAACGATTCCAATAAAACTGTTTGGAACACGTGCATGGCACGTCTGTTGGCAGCGTTCCCAATATTATCGTCTCACTCCATAAACAATTGTAATATAGAAATTTATCATTCCCCATAATTAAAAATTTGTGTTTATATTCTAGTCATTGTCACTCTACATTTTTCATTGCAATTGTAACGAATTCCCAAACTTATAGGGAATGCCTATGATCATGAAATGAAGATATATATTACATGACATGGAAATTGCAACACCAAGAAGGGATACGATTTTTTTGACCAAACTTGGCAGAAACGAATGTAATAATTGATTAAAATTTCAAAGAAAAGGGACAAAAGATTAACACATTTAATTTTTTCTTTACTAATACACAATATGTTGGGTCTCCCCTATTAGTTTCACACTCCCTCACTCTTCGTGGCATTGATTCCAGTATGTGGTTGATGTTCTCTAGGGGTATGGTGCCCCAAGCAACTCGCAATTCATGCCGGAGAGCTTCCAGTGTTTGTGGAGGATTGGGCAAGTTCCTCAGATTTCTTCCCATAATGTACCATACGTGTTCAATTGGCGAGAGGTCGAGAGATCTTCGTGGCCATGGCAAGATGTTGATATAGACCTACTCCCAAATGCTATTGTTCCCTATAGCATAACTCCCACGGCTCGGCGCAAATGCATTTCAACGGAAAATTGAATATCACGACGTTTCCCACATCTTCGTCTGCCGCCGTCATGCATCACTATACAAAATTTGGAATCATAACTGAACACAATCCTATGTCACTCCACGTTCCAGTGCACTTGCAACTTACACCACTCGAAACGTTGCAGTCGGTGTTGAGCACAAGATGTGGTCGATAGGATTGCAAGCCGAAAGAGCTGATATGGCGATAAACGGTTTGAAGGGTCACAGGACGACGTACCTTACCATTGATCCGCAATTGACCTGGTACTGGAGAATCGGTTTCTTAGTGCCAATTGATGAAGGTGATGGTCCTGCACCTCATTAGTTCTTCTTCGGCCACCGGTTACTCTTTGTGCAAACCAACAATTCGACCACTGTTAAGTACGCGGAACTGGCGGTAACTTTCACGTTGCCTTAGCATAATCAAACTTCTAAAACAAGTTAAACAAAATTAAAACAAGAGCACAGGGCGAAAATTGAAAAAAAAATCGCAAGAAATACAACTGACCATAATGCTGGAAAAAACTGCACGAAATGTCAGATATGCCATAACCACTTGATCCATCACAACACAATTTTAATCAATTATCACCTTTGAATAGGTAAAAAATTCGCATAGCTTGGTGTTGCAATTCTCATGTCATGTAGTATATTAATACATGTACTCTTTGTGCTTACATTCAGATATTCATGAAGAATAAACAATTATTTAGTTAATAATATGTACAGTTTTTAACCACAAATCGTTTCTATCCCCTTCAAAATAGCTTCATCAGTTCTGAAGTTCGTACCGTAATTTGGTCGGTTTTAACATCTTCCGTGTTTTCATGGTCCTCTGATTATTGTAATTTTTTGCAACGAAAAAAAGTATTACAGATTCAGATGACATTTCGAGCATAAAAAAATGGTAATAAAGACCACAGTCTCACTATAGGGTGGGTGTTATTGAAGCAAACGACTGTTCTCAACGCTTTGTAATGCGCCGATATATATTGCTGTAGTCAAACTTCTTAAAAGTGTGTCTTTTGAAGTATAAATCCTTACAAATTATTCTAAAGATTAGCATTAGTTTTATCCAACAAACCTTTTAAATATAATAAATGGACCATGTTAAGTTCCCAACTTTGCCTTGTATTGTTATATCTTATTAAAAATCCACGGTACGCCATCTATAATTACTGTGTCCAGGAAATTAGTTGGTGGACTTGAAACCAAGACTATATGATAACGAGCTTGACGACCTTGATTTTAATTAGGCACATTGTAACTTAAATTTGAGAAAATGGAAAATATTGTTTCATATGTTAAAAATACGGGTGTCTCATTGAAAATTAATGAGTATTTGAATTGGCTAACTTTCTTTCGAACAAATCGCATAGGTATTTAATGGGAATGGAGCCAAAGAATCAAGGCGACCAAGGTGATATCTCAATTCCAGCTTCTCCAAAACAGTTCATTGTTCATTGGTCTATTATGTGGATGGACTTTTTTTAAGAAACAGCCATCAAGAAGAAAGAGACCTTATAAGTACGCTAGTAGAAAACCCTGAAATATGTTAGGAATGTTTGAACTACGCATGAATGGTGATTGACTAGGATAGGCGATGCTCTTTCAAACTAAGTCTAACTAGTCCTGTATAAGTTGTTTTGCACCAAACTGAATACGATTCTTTTCTTTATGATGTTTTTTCATCCTGCTGTGATTATCATATATTCCTACGAACAGAACCGTGATTTATCAGAATTTTGTTTCACCTTTACCATTCCTAGCGTCCTCTAGTGTTGTACAAGAATGTTTAACCATAAGAAAAGCTGTGGACGATAAGACAACAACCTAAAGAACCTAACTGCAAAGCGACAGGCGAACTTTCTTAGCTGCTTACTGATCTTTAATTTGTCAGTTAGGAAGGAATCGACTATTGGGAATTAGTAGTAGTAATCACCGATATTTAAAAGAATTTGATGTATTTGGGTTATCCACCAAGTTTTTTTACCTTCCTATTTGTTACTCAGTGTATGCTTGTCGTGATCACTTAATAATGATGTCATTCCAGTTCACCTGAACAATCTCCTCGCACGAAAAACCAGCTTTAAGTGAACCAACCATTCGATCTTTATCAAAATCAATTCATGGAATTACTCAGTGCTCAAGGTATGGTTTTTAAACCTTTATACCTTTAACAATTTTGAATTAAACAAGTATGCATAAATGCAGCTAGTAAAATGATTTTCTGGGCAATAAGGGTGCAACAATGGTATCGTAAAAGAGTGAATCATGGCATCTTTTATTGTTCACAGGCTTCTTTTTCTGGGCTCTTTTCAGCCGTATGATGACTAATCACAAAAAATTGTTGGAAAGCGAAAATCATTCAGTATATAATTTTTTTTCTAATAATATATTTTTAGTCAATGAGCAATCATGTAGTAACTGGCCGGAAATTATGTATTCATAGAAATTATATTCCGGAATTATAAAGTTTTGATAACCATTCTACGTTCTGGAATAATAAAAACAACTTCAGTGTCGACCCAATATTTTGTTAAGCGGTGAGTCAGAAATTGCGGTAGCCGAAGAGCTTATGCCAGTCGCTCGTACGTTTGTTACGCTTGCCCGAATACCACAACCACAAATGGCATTTTTGCGAAATGGAATCTAAAAAGCAGCAGAACAGGTTCCCTGTATTATGCGGATATGTAGCAAAGCTTCGTTCGGTTTTACTGCGCGTCGAATGGACGATATCACTTGTTGCTTTTCAGCCAGGCTAAACCGAAACACTCGGCTTGTTTCGTAGAACCGGTTATAGGTTCGTTCTAAAGTACGAACTCAGTCTTTTGTGCTTGTTTGAGTTGTGCGGACGTAACGCTCGTCGAGTCGTTTCAAGGACATTTTCATCATTGAATACAGACATATATAAGTGTTCATCGAATTAAATTTTAAAGGAGTTTTTTTTTAAATACATTTTATTGAGATTTTATCGACAGTTTAGTGCAAATCGTTTGGTGTTAGCCAGTTTGGCAGTTTTATTGTATTATTTTTTTGGTAAGTGTTCTGTAAATAGAAAGGAAAGTCTCCTGCGTGGCATTTCTTTGTGTAGTGCATCTGTGGATTTCGACGTGTACATAAACGACCAGGCGTATCTTTAATTACATAGGGTCCTTCAGGAAATTATTTTTATCGAAATTCGTTCGTTATTTAGAGAATGGTGCGATATGGTGTGAAAGTGCTTTTGTGATTCAGGCCATATAGTAACATGTAGGACGGTGTAGGATTTCACCTACGATATTTTCTAAGTAAATGTTATTTATTCGACCATTACTGCTACTTGTGCGCTTAGTGATCTATAAAAGAATCCGTAGCCTAGACGCGGTCAAGTGATAAATGTGAGAGATCTTAACGTGCGGATCAATTACGGCTACCCTTCTCCGTTTGACCATCTGTCGCAGTTCGGAAGGCATCAAAGGGAAAATATTACACGTAATGTGCCTTAAATATTGATTGAATTAATATTGCGTGTTATGATTACGTAGCAATCTCCAATGGATGCTTTTTTATGAGAATCTACAAATGTGTAAACAACGAAATTGGTATTTGCGTTGGTTGGCTTTTGATCTGGCAAACAGCCACATCATCATTTTTTCATTCTTTATCCGCTGACGCGATCGAACTTTAGCGAACACGTATTTCTGTTTTGTTAGCATAGTTCTAATCCGTATCCTTGTTTTGCATCGAATTCGATTTTACGCATCCGCACTTTTTCCTTTTTAGAAATGGAACTGTAAACTTCATTAAAATAGCGTTGCGTCTGACGAAATCACGCCTTGCTATTCTCACGGTTTTAGATCAATTTTCTGTTTTAGTCGCATCTGATTTTATATACGATCACGCAATGTGGCTCAAGCAATGGAGGTCAGTGACTGCAGTAGGCAATCTCCCCTTCACTTCTCTCCCTACACAGTTAACTCCCCTGAGCGTGACTACGCGCTGAATCAGACATTGCAGTCGTCCATTTCTCCTTGACTTCGTTCGTCGCTACACAAAAGTCGTGACGATTAATTAAATTGTATAAACTGCTATGCCTCTATTATTTATTGCCACTGCTTTATCTCGGTAATAAATCCGTTCCATTATTTGAATAGCAATTTCCTTTTTATTTGTTCTCGTTTATATTAATAGCCTTGTACTGTGAATTTCTATGCATTGGTGAGGAACAGTAAATATTTCAATTAAACGTTAAACAAATTAATTAGTTACTTTTCAATTAAAATTGTATGGCATTGGACAAAATTCCTCGAAATTGTTCGTAAATGTACACGTGCGCGCCATCTGATAGTCACTTCTAGAAGTTTCCTCGCTAGCGTTTCAGGATCTTTTGTTAAGCCACGTTAATGATGCACTATTATTCGTATTTATTCAAAGAATTTCACAACCAATCGTTGAATTTCGCCAACTTTACACCAGCAAAAATACTGGAAAGTTGCCAAATATCCACATATTTTAACGTTCGACCTTCAATAATATACACAATGGTATATAATCTAATATCTATTAATTAGCATTTTTGTTTTGACTGGACTTTGATTGCAACAATGACACTTAGATCTTTCTTATTCGTGATTTAGAATTCGATATTATTATCCGTTGGTCTCACGAGAAAAACAAATAGATTAGAGGAAACAGGAAGTCCAATTCACTGAGCGTGCTCTGTTTACTTCATCTACGAAGCGGGATCTTGTTCGAGCAAGGTGTTTTTGTTGTTCTCCAGGTTTAATGAGCTACTTAATGTAACGATGTTTTACAAGGAATACGGAGTAAATGGAGTGCGGTTGCAAATTAGTTAAGAAAGGACGTAGCCTCCATCAATAATTTCCAAAGTTAATTACCATAATACATCTCTTGGGTTTTGCATTATTCATACATATTATTAGCTCCGTCGTAAACACGAACTATGTAAGATTTATAAAAGTTGAATTATAAACGATGTCAATTATAACAATTGCTATAAATCTATAAAACGGCGAGGTAACTGATGCTTTATTTAGAATGTCAGAATAACGCCTCAAAGCGATTGGGAAACCACTAAGTCAGAATAGGTTTTTCATTCTGGTTCTTTACTAAGAAAAACGCGATTACCCATTGCGTTTATTTATTTGGAAATTCACCAGATGTAAACATTTCATGTGACTCATTCATAAACATTATTTCCAGCGCTGTGTTATTAAGAAAAACATATCGAAAAATTATCGTGGAGTTATAAACAAGTAACTGGTAAAACTAATTTTGCTAACTCGGTTTGACCTTGAGTCATGGGAATAGGTTACGATAGCTCCACTTTAGACCAGTTACTAGTCACGCGTCTACGTATATTTACTGTATGTAAACAAGTTTAGAATGGAAATGATTTTGGTTGTCTCTAATTCAAGCTTCTGGAATTTCTTTAGCGAAACAAATCCGTGTAGTTATCGTTGATAAAAACTTCTATCGTACTGACTTGTTCCAACTAATGGTTAAAACTGCTTTTCACTGAATTCGAATTTTTTTCAAAATTTTCAGAACAAGTAATTTTAGGAAGAAAATGAATCTCTCTCTATTATAAATAGGCGTATTAACGAATATCTTACTAGTAAGCAAGCACCTGCTATAGATCGTACAGAGCCAATTGTTGTACCTATTTTTAATAGGGTGCTAGCTTTATTCATATTTTTCTTTGTAACATTTATAAAGAAACCAAGGGCATCATCCAAGGCGCAATCCTGTTACTAGTACTTATATATAACGTAATTATTCAGTTTTATCTTTTCACATACCGAAAAATGGATGTAACGTACATACTCGCCTTTCCATCGCATTCAACTCAGCATCCTTCTTTATCTCACATGCTTACGTACACTCATGTCAATTGATTATATCATTACAGAGAAAAAAAGCGAGTGGGATCGACCATTCTCATTGTAATTTTAAATTAATTTTAATAAGTAAATTGTGTAAGTTGAGTCAGCGTACGGGGAACGGAATATTCAACGAACGGAGACACGACCTGAATAATTAAAGCTCGCGTTGCATTATTCCTTCGAAAAGAACCGGTTGTGTTGTATTCTTGTAGAACGCCCTCATGTTTTATTCAATCGTACAACTAGTCATTATCTTTCTCTTTCTCTGGTGCTGGCTTTCGCATTTCTTTTGTACGCGCTTCTCTTTGTTTCCTTTATTGCTGTGAAATACTCCTCGTATTGTTTTTCGTTTAACATTCTAAGCAGAACTTTACAAACACAACCTAATAATTAGTTTTATATTTTACCTGGCGAATATTTTAGAAGTAGTCCGCAAAAACATTTAGGTGGCTGAGGATTAAGTTTTTAACAGGTTTTTAAAAATAATGCAACGTACATTTTCTTTTGAGGTTTGTTGCTTACAAAAAGGAGTAGGGAGAGTATCTTCAACTAAATAAATTTGGTAGTCAAGCCCATCAACATCATAGCTCAAAAAATCTTACCATCTACAACTAGTACTTTCTTTAACAGTTTGACATCTATGACTGTAATGGTATTGAGGTCGCTGGCAATTGAGGGTTGATAAGAGCCATGTTTTGAGCAACAGATCACGATTGTATCTTGGCATGAACTATGTCTTCGAGGAGCAACAGGGGATTTTAAAGAAAAACATTATATCTTACTGCGTATTCACTATATCATGGAAACAGTGATGTTGGAACAATAACCACTAATATTTGAGACAGTTACATTGAAATATTCATTCCTTTCTACTTCCCTGTCTGAAGGTTGCAAAACTTGCAATCAATGTTTTCCCGTGATGATATATTACATGTCATTGTAAGAAAACATCAATTCCAATCATCCTTCAAAATGAATTTACTCTAAGCAGGGGACGTCAAACCATAATTAATGGTTTTCCTCATTTTCTATTTACGTTTGAAATTTTAACCTTCCTATACTCACGCATACGGTCTGTGAGACCGATTTATATAGTATAGTATACGTCTTTCATTTTGACGTGAGTATAGAAAGGTTAATCGCTTTATTATATTAAGACTGACATACTGAAAATGTCCTTTTGAAAAAATTATTGCTTCGGTATAGTATAAAATGAAAATTATGTAATGAATGCGTCTTATCCTAATTATGATATAAGTAACTTCAATCGTAAATAATGGCAAACAATGTAGTATAGTAATTGTATGATTATAATCATATTTGCCCTTAGCCAAATCTATTTTCAACCAGCTTTCTTTCTCTTTTTAGCTTTCGCAAACATAGCATACATCGTAATCTATTTTCGCGCGGTGAGCTAGAAAGAATTACACACAAAGTCTCTAAAAATAGTTATATATATACACTAGAGGTACAAATAAACGTTCTCTTTAAATACGTTTTTAATGTGGAGCTAAGGATATAAACAGCGAAATGCACTTATTGTTACAGTTACAAAACCTAATAAAAAATAATACTAATTATTAGTTATTGTCAATTAAGACTTTTTCTATCCGAATATGTTTTGTCAAAATTGTCTATTCCCCACATAATTTTTTGAATGGCAAATGGAATATATATTTAATGACCTCTATTTGACCTTTGAGCGATATGCTACACGTCTCGCATGTTTCATGTTTTCAATCGACATTTTGCTCATCCATTATGAGGATTGGTAACAATGAGAACCTTTTTCGTAATATTTTTCTAAATGCAAACCCTTCGGATAGCACTAGGCAAGTTTATTATCTAGTTGGGAGGGTATGTACTATATAGTAAACGAAACGGGAAAATGTTAAATAGAATGCGTGGTCGGAATGTGTGGGTGACTTGTTGGGGTGCCCTCCCTAGCAAGGGTAACTAGAAACAGGTAGACGATTGTTCCTTCCCTACCCTATTTGTATTTTTCTCCCTTTTACTTTAGAAGAAAAGGGGTAACATAGATGGCCCGCCTAGATCCTAGACAAAAACGACACGTCTGGGTATTAAAACATACATCACATGCCTTTGTCTGCTACGCATTTAATCGATATGGTTTGGCATTAATACTTTTCCTGATAAAAATTATATTTAAGTGGATATATACCGTAGACGATTTGTAAATGTAGAGCACTGATAACGTGCTTAACCAAATATTTTCCAAATACTCCTGATATACTTAGCTCCGATAACGTATCGTACATTCTTTGGAACGGTGTTATATAAAAGCAGATAAACTATCGCGTAAATCGTTAATTAGTCAGAACAATAAACCAGCGTGACTCACGGTATTAGCGATGAGATTGCTGAAATATTCTAATTTTAATCATTACTAGTATTTACGATTATGTTGGCCGTAAATTGCGGACTACTACTTCCGACAGAAAGGAATTTCCATGTCGTTAAACTGGCGTTTTGGAGATGGCAAACGAGATTATACTCGTTTTGCAGATGCTTTCATAAAATATCTAGGATCAACAGAATCAAGTTTGTACTTTTCGTATGATCCTATTAGAACAGTATTAAATATAAAAATTCGCTTTAAATCCGGTACTTTCCTATTTTACTGATTTTAAATGTAAATACAAGTTAAAGAGACGAAAATGGTAGGTAGAACTGAACAGGTAATATTGTACAGTTTAAAGAGGTAATAGCTATTCCTTTCCTATTAGATGGGGTAGTTGTTGGAATAGGATAAAGGTGAACTACCGCTCCACATTTAGGAAGGCACAGTACTTATGTTCCAGGAAAGCTCTAAATAGTTTGTTAGAGAATTACTGACTAACTTGCTTCTGTGCACATTATGAATAATTTCATTACGAAGTGAGTACTTTCAACAACTTTAATTCTAATAGTTTCAACGATAGGGATCATTAACGTAATTAGTTGTCATTAGTAATACACTTAAATAATTGCGGTTACACCAATTTCATTATCTAAGGAAATTAGCTTTTCTGTTATAGGTATGTTGGAAGTAGACCTAGTTAATTGGAGAAATTAGGATTTTTGTAAATTATTATTTGTTTCGGAACTATTATACGAAAAATAGGATGCAGTCATACAATTTTTTTATTGTTTTAGAAATCTAACCTGATAAACTTTCCTTTATCCATTCATTCCAAGTTAATAACGGTACGTACGTATATACGCCAAATTCAGCAAATAAATTGCATATTCCATTTTCCGCTGACCATAAAGTTCAAAAGTTGCAGAAGTTGCTTAAGGTAACTATTGCTATTTTTGCAAATTATCTTTGAGGTCAACATTATTCAAAATCGTTAGGTAAAAATTATCTGTAGCTGTTGTTCAATTTAATCACAGGAAATTGTACGTCTATGAGCATTATGTAATGATTTACTCAATCTCGTTTCCTACTTATCAAACGGAAACCGCACAAGTGGGTTCATTCAGAGCAAAAAAAGACGTACGGTTGGTGATAAGACTTGTGCTTCATTGGCAGAATGTGGTAAAATTTCAATGCTCGATTCGTATTTAACGCTTTTGTCCCCTCTTAATATGGTTTTTGCGCATTTCTTGTGGGACATAATAAATCTTCCATTAAGTGAAATATGCATAAATATTACCAGGTGTAGTGTTGACTCAATAAAAGTACGGAGATTAATTATTAAGGTAAACAAATGGAATTAACAAAATTAGCAGTCGCATTGTCATTATGTAAACGCGTAATAAAGAGATGCTTAATCAAGAACTCTATTTATAGCCTAACATCTAACAAATGCTAATATTTATGACCTCTAAAGTACTTAACGTGTGCGCGTTTCTAAGTTGATGATTTTTTCAACACGTAAAGATATTCCTTTCTCTATCATTGACTTATGTAGTTAACAATAAGCGACGCAGGCGTAATATTATCGTCGTGGGTAAACCTGTTTTGTCATTGGTTTCCATCGTTCAAAAATCATACCCGTTATTAGGAAATTGCGTGGGTAAACAAATTGTACATAATTAATACCCAAATGCCTGAAATAAATACCTAAACCGACGTACTCAGTTCCGTTAGTGTTATTCTTTAGAAAGTCTGATGTAAATTAATTCAGTTCTCAGATTCTTACGAAAGAAAATGCCCTTGACTGCGATAATTAGCAATTTATTTTTAAATGCAATTTCTAATAACGCATCCACGTTTCTTTTAATGTAGACGTTGCTTAATTTATCATGAAGTCAATCATGATTTATTCGTCTGGATTTGATACGAGAAAGGCTAGAAAGTAGCATAATAGACAATCACTTTCACCGAGCAACACAATTGCAACACAAACAAGTCTCATAGTAGTTATTATTTATTCAATAAGAGTCCATTACATCCGCAAATCTACAAGTGGAAATGTATCGTAAATCGATGTTTACTGTACAATTAACCACCAGGTCCCTGTACATATTCAAGTAATAGGAAATTATTTAAGCAATTTTAACATTAAATAGATTGTTGTAACCTACATTAATTGAAAGAATAATTCTATATCATTAGATGTGTTAAAATTGCAATCGTCATAGAAATATTTATAATCAAACGAAGTACATGTGATATACTGATATTACAATTGGTTTGTTATTAGATGTGTGATTGCCTTATAATAAGTCAGAATAGTCAGCAAAGACCGTCCAATTCGCTGAGCGTTACAAGTGGGGGCAATTATCGGCTTGTGTTAATAATGTCTAGATTATCATAACTTGTACTCACATAAAAATGTAGGTGATTAGTAATGACTAATGATACTTATTATAATTACAGGGCGACAATTGTTTGCACTTGTAATGCCAGTAAAAACTATCATAATTTAGACTATCAATACAAATTGACAATTGCTCCCATTTGTAACACTCATACAACGGAATGCTTTAGCTTACTTAATTCTTCCAAGTTCTTTGACATTTAATAAATGTTGTGTGTTAACCACTGACAAACATTCGAAGCACTGGTGTTCAACGGCGAACGTCCATACATTGTTTCAAAAACCAAAACTTGTTCAATATGGACCGAACTGGCATTATTCTGTTGAAACGTGTGTGACTGACAAAATTAATCATTTACGTCTTCAGAAAGGTCTGAATTTTGCCTGCCTTATTGGTATATCAACGCGTCCATTACATGATATCTCTCTTAAAACCATGGCAGGTCAATATCTGCAGGATACAATCACTTCCTCTTTTCGTAAATCGTTCCAATGGTAGGAGAATCTATTTGAATTGTCTTTTTACTACTAAAATGTAATTCGTTTATCTACACCAATTTAGTTTCGGTGAATTTAAGACGGGCGATGCAATTGGTTTCGAAGTTAGGTGTCTTTTGACTTTCGGATACTTTAAGACCAGATAAATTTTCAGTAATTTTTGTTAGAAGTTTGTTTGATGCTTCTCGCATTACTATTCTAGGTTTTCGCTTACTTATGGCGACTTTTGTTTCTTGTCAAAGCTTTCCGTGATGATCAAGATCCAAACGAAAATTATTCACAATATCAAGTAAACTATATATTATTCCATGAGTAATAAGCCTAGACCTATAGTTCTTGATCCAAAGCTATATTTTTCTTCAGTTCTTCTTGGACAATCTTCAGTAAAATATCATGAATAACTCGATTATTGGTGTATGAACTTCATTTAATGCACTTTAATAGTCCAAACTGTTCGTTGCTCTAAATCCGTGCTTTCCTTTTATCAGTATAAATAGAAATTAAATTTATTTTGAAACGCATCGTAAGTCGGAGAAAACCAATGAGCAAAGTAAAGATCTAGCGAATAGTTCTTCTGAAAATGTAAGAACTGTACATTTTTAGGTAATACGAGTGCTGCATAGGTGTCATGAAATTATGGAATTAATATTTTATTAACAATTGCATATATACGTTTTTTTCTTCATATAATGATTTTCTTGCTCGTTATCTCGCAAAATATTCACATAATTATTCTATATATTATATGTATGCAATGCATCCGGTATAAATTATGACTTAATCGATGTTTTAATCTAAATAATTTAACCGGAGGCCGCCATCTGGTCTTTTTATTGTACCGGTTTATTGCACCAAACCTCAACGAAAAATTATATACGGCGGGAGCATAACGGGAACGTTGAAAAGGCTCCATTCTGCTAGTCTTACCAAAGAAAAACAACCATTTTTGCCATTGTCAAGTCGCTGTTCAACGAGCTGCTGTTTTGAAAGTTTCACGCCTAAAACCCGTTACGCCGCTTCGACTAACAAAGAACTGGATTTCTAAATGCAATAGCGGACGTTTCTCTCTATTCGATATAAGGTAATTAATTTTCATTCGTTATATACATTAATTACGCAAAACGGAATAGTTTACGGCTTGTAAAGTACATAAATTACCACTGAACGGATCACGTTCGTGAATAATTCGAAAGGAATTCGAGTTGACCTATGTGTATATGCGTATTATTAAGTATTGCAACGAAACAACCTCGTTAATATACCATTTCTTTCTTGATTCCTCTCAACATTTCATATTATATGCAAGACGGCGATTCACTGTCACGTAATGAAGTTTGAAATGCTTATTGTCATTCCAAGAGCACGTTGAGCTATGTAGATTGGAGTGGAATGGAAATTAATATTAATGGCGTGTATTTGTTGTTAATGCATTTATGTAATACACTATGGAAAAGTAAAACACATATATCTGAGTGAAGAGAACATAGCAACATCAGATTTACGACAATAATCTTTTCCGCTTTATATTTTTGAGCAAAAACTATTTTCTCTGTGAGATTCACATACGTATATGCATGTAATTAGCGTCTTTCTAGTTACTTTCAGTTTTAAATTTCTTCAACAATTTAGCGCAGGTAATATTTACTTGCTCTTCAAAAATTTTACTTATCCCAGACCAGGTATGAAACTGTTTCACAGAAAATAGATAAGTAGATTGGTAGAGATACAGAATGTAACTAAACCAAACTGGCGAAAAAGCTACAATAGGAAAGGTTAGAGAAAGGAAAAGAGGTACGTCAAAGAACACGTAGTTGCAATAAATTCAGAAAATAGGAAGAGATGGAGGTGAAACCATAGTTGGAATGACCGCAAAAGTAGATAAAAGAATCCGGAAATCCGAATACGACATTCTGAGAAACACAGAAGTATCTTTTCTGCGAAGTTGTTTCTTCGAATACATTGAAGAGTTAAATTACACGAAAAGCACATTAATGGGTTTTAAAAGGGGAAATTTAAAGGATAGCGCATTTGTGTATATTATAGGGAGCTGCATTTGATAATAACAGTTTACCCAATACGTCATCACCAGGCGTTGATGTTGTATGTGTAGAAGACGTGATGTCAAGTAAAACAATACGAAATTGGGAAACCTCGTAGATCCTGAAAGATTATCAAGGTCAGCTGTAAGTATACACATTTCACAAAGTTACAGAGCAGTAAAAAATTAGTCAGCCAGCACTAAATTATTAAAATAACTCTTGCGAAGGTTGCTCTTATTCTTTTGAGAAAAGAATTTGATATTTAGAAATTGGTAGGTATGTGGTATTCCACATACCTACCAACTTCTAACGGATGTGCAATTTAATTACCAAATTGAACTTCGATGTACAAGGAAACTATAGATCATTAAAATTTCCTCAGTATATCTGGCAAGTGTAATAATTGTTCTGTTTCATGTCAGATTGTAAGAAATACTTATGGGGTTGGAGAAGAAATCTTCACTCATTGAACAAATAAATACAAAAGTGCTTGATTTAGAATAAATTAGCTGTTACGCTAAATACTGAATTTGGAAAGTGCTACCTTGTATTCTCCACTGCAAGTGACTACCTCGTGATCGAAGTACCCATTTTTAATTTTTTTACAATCGGCGGGGTAAGGATAAGATCCAATTTATTTGTTGACTTAATTATTAACTCTTAATTCCGATAATGTTGCTACCATATTACACATGAAGACGATTCTTTTCGCCTTTTTGCCTCATTTAGTGGAGGTAGCAGTTTTTCAGGATTGGTTTGAATTTAATTAGTACCAGTTAGCAACGAAAAATAATGACCATTCTTTGGTTATATTGCTGATGGCCAATTTCTAGTATTTGCCCAATCAGATATGTACAATCTCAAAGCCAAAAACAGCATATACATATCTAAAATGAGAGAGACTTAACAGGTGATCCTATTTGGAAAACGGCTCATGTGAATCAAAGGAGGAATGGGAAGATTAAAATAGAGTAAACTAAAAGCTTAGAGAAAATAGATGAAGAAAGAAAATATTTTTAATTGGTGCACTTAAGAAGCTTTCTCTCATCTTAATGACGACCACAACTAGTTCTATTCTTTCCGGCGCTATGATGAATTCATGTTAAACTCAATCTTAAGCAGTTTCTAGAACTGATTCTGAGTTTCTGCTACTTCAACATCCTTACACCTATCTTCTGTTGTTTCTTCAATTTCCCTTTTTATACTCTTGAGAACTTTTTAGCTTACATTTAAGCTCTCTGAAATTAGTGGGTGAGGGTTCCCTAAACCTATTGCCGTTTCTTCATTTTGTCTTACTCTCACGCTTCTAGCAGTCCTCTGATTTACATTCTCGTCTTGCCTTATTTTAGCGGCTGCAGCTAAACTCATAACTCAGATTCGATAAACGAGTGCATAATAAGCTGTATAAACCAGACTGACGCTGCCACTCCTCCGAAGTTTAATGTCGCGCCTTGCACGGTTTACACTACTTAATGATAATCATGCACTCGTTTGTCGAACCTTGCTCATAACTGCATTGTATCTGAAAACGTATAAATTGGTAATCTAGGATTCTGCTTACTTTTCAATGGATCTTGTGGTGTATAATGACGATTTGGGAGTAACGTAATTTTATGTTACGGCTTATTTCACACCGTATACCGTATGCCGAAAAAATTCATGGTCGAATATTATTATTATATTGCAATGCGTGTAGAGTAAAAATCATTGTTCATGTTTAAACATTAATTTATTTCCTTTCGCCATTTTAATGCGCAAACGGAAGAGCCGACACGTTTTTCACAAACTACGAAACAAATAGTTTGTCGGATTACAACTATAAACAGCGGATAGGATTTTGATATGGTGTTTCGCAGGTAAAAGACCATCCATCTTCTAAGACCTAAGACTAAATTTAATTCGGTAGGTACCCACATTTTATGAAATGTACGTGCCCGTAATTATTCCTACAAACTCTGCCCTATTTAGAAGTAAGAATGTAGTATTTTAATATTTTATATTTCGCCAATTGCGATTAAAATTATGGAGCAATACTGTATTCAGTCATCCGAAACTCCTAAAAGATGACCGCGCGAAAATCTTGACTCAACATCATCAATTTTTTCTTATTTTCGTTAAAAAGTTGTTCGCTAAATTATCTTATCATTTTTTCAGTTTTCTAGTCAGCAGATCGCACCATAATCAAAAATAGGATACAAATATTACTTTCTTCTTAAAAATCATGAACATTTCAAAAGTAATAGGAACAAGCTAGGAACTAGTTAAAAAGGTTGATGACGTGTTATCATTAAGTAGTGTAAATTGGACTAACGCTGTCACTCCGAATTTTATTACTCCATGATAGGTTGTCATTGATAAATTATTGAGTGACAGCATCAGTCCGACTTACACTACTTAATAACACGTCATCCACCTTTTTACAAATTCTAATTATGAATCTGGAAATATGTCATATTTTCTGAGAAAACGTGATCCAATTATAGAAGTTTTTGAAGGTATTGTTGCATTGTATTTTGTTAGACATTGACAACCTTTTTTCTAGAAATTTGATCTCAGAATGCTTAGAGCGTTGGGTACAAACTTCGAAAGTAACAATTGTTACACGATTGTTGCAATAACTATCATTCATGTCGCGTCATTTTCTTAAAATAGATCAAACTTTTACGGGAAATTGTTGAAATATTGACATTGTTAATATAAGTGGAACAAAAATATTACTGATTGTTTGCATAATAGACGTACAGTAATAATAAATGAGTTGTGTCGCCGTGTGGTGGTGTGGTGGGGTACCGCTTCTACAACACCGGTCGTTCACCTTTAGCAGCTACTGAGTTCGCGTGTGGAATAGGAGAAATGTATGCAGAGTGATTGTGTATCTTCTTGAGCACTGTTGACTTCGTCCTAGTTTCATCGATACTCGACGTTATTGTTTCCACTTTATTTGCGCGCTTATTTATGATCGAACTGTATTCTTTTGATTGTACACGTGTGAAGTAAGAATTACAAGCATGATTTCTAAATATGACTTACATTTTATACTTTGTTGCAGGAAACGTAGCGAAAACAGTACGAAAACGGAAAACTAGCGAAAACGAGACAACTTCTTCGAGGCAACGTAACGCAAATTACTGTAATATAAAAGAGGACTTGGAAAATAAACAGAGTAGAAAAAGAAATGCAGTCAATCGTGGATCGACGACCGGTAAGAAGAAAGTGTTAGAGGAAGCGAATAACAGTAAACTCAGAGACGTTCAAATCCGAGTAGAAGACTGCCTGCAGAACGTTTCTCGCCAAGAAGCGCTCTCGGCTATCTGCAGGCGTTCTTTTGAAGAGAGCGCGTCGGAATCGATCAGTCAGGAGTCCACGTCTCCACCACACATTGAGGACACGGCAGGAAATGTTGTAGACACTACACTGGATGACGATACGAGTAATGGGAGTAGTGTGCAATTAGTGCCGGTGGAAGAAGAAATAGTGTGCAGTGTCGACGATGGTAAAGTGTGTAAACCTGTGCCTGAGACGGTAGTTGCGGAAGTAGTTGTTAGTGAAGAGGATGATTGTGTAATAGTGGCTCAGAGGACGACACCGAAGATCGACGAGCGCGAGTGCTCTAGTCGCGGTGACGATGACGGACCTCTGTCTTCGTCCTCGCCTTTCAACAGGATGGAACTCACAGATTCAGTCGTCAATACTTCTTTGCTCCGTTTTCCCGATGACCGGTCGGACTCTGGTGTAAGTTCTCTACGTTCGGGCAGTGGCGATGAGCGATCAGGATCAAGATCCAGCGCTTTAAGTTCTTCCGACGAACCACCACAGCACAGCAATAGTTGTACGACCGGTAACAATACGCAACCAATCCAACCGACGAACAGATCACCACTGTTCTTGCCGGCTAATTCGGCGTACACTACGCCCTCGAGCAGTACGTCGGAACCGGTGCGCGTGTGGCGAGACCCCAACTTACTGTTGGAGTCCGAGCCGCACGTACGCCACATACACAGTGTACAACACCAGTCACTGCTAATGTCGCACCCATCGACGCCGGCCGCTTCGGGCCCACCTCCCAATTCTGCTGCAACTCACCCTTCTCTGTACCCGCCCGTGGCGCCGCCCCCAATGGGTCCGCATCTTCATCATCCGCATTTGGGACCACCAGCCATCTATCCACATCATCTTCCTGAGATGATATGGAATAAACGCTACATTGGTTCACATATTCTTACACAGCAAGTTCCTCACTCCGGTGCAGCTGAGGAATTGTTAGAACGGGAACGAAGCTTGGCACAAGATCGTGATAGACAAGAAAGAATGAGGTAAGGCAATTGAAATTATATCTCTTGTTATTATGTTGCATTTAATATAATATATAGTAAAAATCTCTTGAATAGACATCGTCGGGTCTTTAGGAGGTGTCAGTTTAAGAGAAATTGTATATCCGCTCATGAGAGTTACATCTCACAGTATATTGTGTACTTACAATATTTTTCTTTAATAAAAACGTGACCATATATTATGAAAACAACCATCACAAACGAAAAAAATAGTGTGTACTTTAACATCCAACAATATAATTGGTTATTTCTAGTATTTCTAGGCATAACCACGATGCCAGAGATTTGGAGAAACAGCGAGAAAAAGAAAGAGAACGTGAGCGTGAAAGGCTTGAAAGACTTGAAAGGGAGAGGCAGGAGCGTGAAAAGTTGGATAGAGAGAAACATGAAAAGGAACAAAGACAGGCTCAAGCTGCTGTACAGAAGCATTTTGAGGAATCATTGAAACGTATCCAACAAAAGGTCTGTATGTTATAACGTTAAATCGAACTTTTATACAAATTTCAACTCTACGCTAATACGAGTGATAAGTTGAAATCATTGAGAATAAAAAACACGGTTAGTATTTTCTAGGATTTCATGTGAAATATCCTCACAATCATTTTTTCGGCAATGACACTTGACCATTTTTTTTTTTCCACTGTTTAAAAGCTCCCAACCAATCTTCTCTCGGAATACATTCAAAATGAGCGTAAACTGTGGTATCAATCTCTTCTGACCCCCGCAAAATTCGTTTAAGCCCAAAAAATAGCCAAAAGGTACAAATTGCTAAATCAGGTGAGTACGGTCGATGTTCTATTACTTTTATAATTTTTGAGTGTATCAGTTAGCTGTAACTGTCTTATTCCATCTAGCTTAATTGCGTTTACCAAGCCCGTCTTCAGAAGAATAATACCGCATACGTAACCTTTTTCATAGCTCACTGCTTCTTAGTCATTGTAGGAGTTTCCTCATCTTTGTAAATCCATACACGATTCTCTTGGCGGATGGGAAGATCGAAAAAGGGAATATAATATACATATATAAGTTTCGTCATCTGTCACTATTTTGGAAAAAATTTGGTGCCCGCCATCATTTAATAAATTTAAAGTTTCATGGCATGAAGTCAGAAACAAAACGACTTACCACTTTTTCTAAATGCAGGTTATCGTGTATGATTGTTTTAACAGCTGAGGATCCAATCTGTTACCGCAGACCGTGGCTTCATTGTCGCCTTCGATTATTTCTTTAACAGCAGCAATGTTTTTGTCGTTAACAGCCGTAGGAGGACTCCCTGCACCTTTTTGATACTGTACAGAATTCCTTTCGCGTCCAAATTCCTTATACCATCGGTAAATTGTAGGCAAGGAAGGTGTTTGTTCACTAAGAACTAAATCTAAGCTCTCTTTCCACTCATAAGCGGTTAGACCTCTTTTAAAATCGTAGTAAATTATGATTCGAAAGTGCTCTCTGGTTAATTCCATTTTATTTTACTTTTAAAAAATAAGTAGCTGGCTATGAGTTATAACGAACGTAACTTCAACAAGTAACCGTCACACAGTCTACTAGATTTTCTTATTCTCAATAAATTCTGCTTATCCATCGTAGATATTCTTGTAGAAAAATTGCAACATTTCCTCAAGAAATTGGAATCGGATTGTTGATCTTTAGTCTAAAATATCATATTTCTTCTGGAATATCTAAAAAATGTTTTTTATTTAAATCAGAAATGACAATGCCGTTACCCATTGTACACATTAACATGTATTTCAAATAGAAAATTTTTCATTTAAGATTATAATTTTCCCATTCTTAGCCCATTACCACGTGGAATTTGAGCCTACCTCCACCGTCCAGAGGAACTAGTAATTCTGAAGAAGAAAGGAAGCGAGCTGAACAAGAACATCATCAGCGGGAGCAGCAAAGGTTAATGGTTTCGCGCCAAGATACGCGAGATCGCTCGTCTTACTACAGTGCAGTACGTTTCGTCGAAAGTTTATAAATTTTAGATGGTTACTAATTCTTGTTTAAAGGTTCAACGACCACCCAGTGCTCCTAGCAAGGCAGACTATCCTCCACCAGCTCATAGTAGTCGAGTCTCTACTTCAAAATCCAACGAAAAATTAACAGTACACCAAAGCATGCCAAAGACAGAGGTAAATGCTTATGGCTATCCAGCTTATCAACCGAACCTCCATCCAATGTTTCCACACGAACCAAAGAGCAAATCTTCCTCGCAAACAAGTGGATTGGTAATGGTTAAAAGTGGTAGTTCTCTTGAAAGAGAAAGAGACGTATTAACGAACCCGCCGCCATTACTTAGTGAACGCGAGTTAAAAAACTCTGTTATCGTTAAGCACGAGAAGAATCCACACCATATAGACTCTAGGGTACCCATTGCTCATTCCAAAAGTCCACAATTACGAACTGATTTAATGGGACACTACATGACGTCAGGACAGTTACATAAAAGCAATTTATATGACTACAGGAGTCCTACCCAATCTCCGCATCATCCTCCCCACACGCCTAGTCCCCATCACCATCACGAACCGCAGAACCTTGGTAAAACCCATCATAGGTCATCCGGTCAGTTGCCAAGTCCGCATCATCAACAACAATCGCCTCACCACCCTCATTCGCAACAGCACCCGTCGCCCGAAATACGTTATCGAAGTAATTCAGAATCTTCGCAATCAATGATCTATGCTACTAGTGCAAAAGTACCAATAACGAGTAATTATACTTATTTGCAATCTACTACCATGTCACATTATACAATTGCTTCAAACACGATGTCAAATACCAAGCCTAAAGTTAGTAGTCCTGCTCCACATCATATTTATGGGAAACCTACTTCTGGAATTGGCTCTGGTTTACCGGTGACACGATCAAATGAAATTCCAACATCTGTCAGTCCTATACCTTTGACATCCAAACCATTATCTTCTTCAGTATCGTCACCTTATCAGCAAGTATCCCAATATCATCCGCCAATGCCGCAAAACATCCCCACGGTGACCGGCCTTCCTCCTCCAGCTCACAGTAGTCGCACAACTGACTCAAGAACAGCCATATACGATAGGATATATGCGGTTGGTGGTCCAGTACCGGGAGGACTTTCTGTGAAACCGTCTATACAGCATGGAACTTCACCGCCAACAGCAGCATCTGCACCGTCCCCTATATCTAGGCCTCATTCTCAATATGGTATTCCTGGTGTGACACATCAACCTCCTCATCCATCAGCTCAAAATATTCAAACACAACCGTTAGATTTTGTGTTACTTCCAAATATGATTCCGCGACGTCTCCAAAGAGAAAAGCAACACCTGTCAGTTCTACAAACACAGGTCCTATATGCTTGGAAAAGAAGCGCCGTATAGATCCTCCCGGAGTTAGCTCACAGAGTATAACGACATTTGTTGGAGCCTCACAGCCACAGTTGGCAAGAGTAAGTGAGCCTAGTCCATTGATAGTTAACGCTGCCACTACGATAACTACGGTTGTAAATACTGCAGCTCTTAGAAATACACCTAATAATTTAATACCACAGAACCAACCGGTTTTGGTCGAATCTTTGCCTGATGTTAGTGTGACAGCTGTTACAATACCAACCGAAAAATCTCCTGTACCTATCGAAATTACAACTGCGGCACCTGTAACTCCCAGTACTACTCCACTTACAACAGTCTCAATTACTGTAACGCAGCCACCGTCGGTTTCTGAAGCTCCACATACTCCAATTAAATTACCAGTTACACCGACAAATCCCGATTCTGAGAAATCAAATAGCCCAGGACCTATTAAGTCATCGAATTATCCCGTAAGACACTTAAAAAAGGCGTGGTTGGAGAGGCACACTGGTGAAGGTGTTGAAGATAATACAGGCGTGAAGGGGACGGGTAGTTGTGTTACACTACCTATTAATATACCAACAAGCACGCCAGCAAAAGAACCTTCTGTGAATTCCTTACACAGCATAGGTACCATGGCAGTAAATAGTATAAATAAAAGCAAGCCCTTTGGCAATAAAACCAATAGGAAAACACACAAAGATAGTTCTTTAAACGGCCATCCGGACGCCACGAAAGGAGATGATTCTTCCAGTTCAGATCCAGAAAGGAACAAGAGAGATCCTCCTAAACGAAAGCCGCCAAAAGTGAAAAGAAAAAAGGTGGAGGGACGCAGAAAAAAAGTGACGAACATAAAAAAGAAAAATAGCCAATCAAACAACTACAGTTAGTGAGAGTGGAAGTGACAGTGAGAAAGAAAGTGGTAGTGAAAAGGACTCCGATTCATGTAGTAGTACGACAATTACCGCGGCGTCCGGAAAAAGTCCAATAGTTCCACAACCAACGCCGGTAAGGACAAAGAACCTCGAAAAAGAGGACGCAGACCAAAGACTTCAAAAAACGATAAAGGCGAGGAGCCGCGCCCGAAAAATCCAAGGACGATATCCTGCCCCAGCGCGACCCCTTTCGCAAACCACCAGTGGGGCAGTTGAAGAAAACCGGTGAAAGTTTTCTTCAAGATGGACCGTGCTTCGAAGTTGCTCCGAAATTGGCAAAGTGCCGCGAATGTCGGTGGACGCCAAATCAACGGTCCAGAAACATGCCGAACATCTTCTGTAGGTTTTATGCTTTTAGAAGATTGCGATATACGAAAAATGGGCAATTAGCGATTGCTGGTTTTTCAGATCCCCATAAAGACGCTTCAGAGGTAAATTTCATCTGATTTCGAATGATCGAATTTTACTTAATGTGATTTTCTTTCCAGGAAGATTTAAAATTATGGCTACCGTCAGCAGAAAAGCCACCACAGGATCTCGATTTGGAAACATCCCGCTTTATCCTGAAACAAGTCGGTGACCATTTCTGCAATCTTTTGGCACAGGAAAATGATGCACACGCAGAACACATGGCTGAAGGTAAAAAAGGTAACTTTTTACCCAAAATACATGAATTTAACATATCTTTCTTTAGATAAAACGATCGCATGGAAACGAGTTGTCCAAGGAGTGCGAGAAATGTGCGATGTGTGTGAAACAACACTGTTCAACTTTCACTGGGCATGCGGAAAATGTGGTTTTGTCGTTTGTCTCGATTGCTACAAGGTAAGTCTATTCAGTTCAAACTTATAAGAAATTAATATTTCAAAATCATTTTACCGAAGTTGTCCTTTCGGAAAGGAATAACAATTACTAGAGATTTATCACTTTCCTATGTTATTTGAGATTCAAAGCATGCTAAATTTCTTTCTTTTTATTTACAGGGCCGTAAAAATAAATCGATTAAAATATGGGGAGAACCTGGAAAAGATCGAGACGATTATTCTTGGTTATTATGCACAAATCGTCAACCACACGAGCAGGAAAAATTGATGTTGACACAAATCATTGCTGGTGACTCCTTACTAAAACTTGGTCGACTAGTACATGAAATGAGAGAATTGTGGAATGTCGAACAGCATTGTGATTGTAGTTTGAGTAAAGAGGTTGCTCAAAAATCAAACGGGGCTCGTAAGGAAGTTATTAAAAGCATATTATCAGGAGAATTAAATGGGCTTAAAAAGGAAATAAAGAAGAATCCGATAACAAAGCACTTGTTAACGGTGGTACTGTGAAAGACGAAAAGAACTCTTTAAGTTGGCTGGCCGATGTCGCGTTATCAAATGAGGATAAGAAGAATGACGACACTAGTGATTCAGATGATGGCAGTTTTTCAACATTGCGCGAACTCCTAATAAGACCGTCACATAAACATAATGGTAGTAGAGCTGCATCTCCAGTGTCTTCTGCTACAAAAAGTGTTAAGAAATCGAGTGTGCGAATGGATACTTTAGATGAAGTCATATCTAGCGTTATAGAAGATAGTGTGCCTAAACACAAAGAAGACAGTACCGACACGAAAGTTGAATTGAAGCATTTCATAAGGAGGGATAATTATCAAGCCAAAATAAGGGGAATGTTACCTATACGAATTATGACATTGACCGAGAGTAAACTTTTGTATCCTGATATACCTCACAGTTGGTTATGTGACGGCAAGCTCCTACGACTGAGCGATACAACACACCAAGGCAATTACAAAATCTATCAGGTTAGTAACATATGATTTCTTAGATTAAATATTGTGTTAAGCATTACGTTTTCAAATGAAATTTTAACCGCTTAAGGAAGTCGCTCAGGTCAATCTTTAGCTTTCGCAAATTAATACAAATTATTCCTGGAATCATATTCTGCTTGCAGTTTTAGTTATCTTTTGATCAAGTCTGGCACCTGGGAGGCACTTCCCTTATGCGTGAACATGGTTCTAAAACATGCTTGTTTTGATTTTTAGGATCAATGGAAACGTGGACAACCAGTCTTAGTGTCTGACGTTACAAAACATCTAAACAAAGATCTGTGGACCCCTGACGCTTTCATCAGAGATTTTGGGGATGAGAAAAATGATTTAGTGAATTGCCTCACAGGTAATCTCGTGCTGAATCAACCAATGAGGAAATTCTGGGAGGGTTTTGAACACCTCTCCAGACGATTGAAAGACGAGAAAGGCAACCCTATGTTACTGAAATTAAAAGATTGGCCACCTGGTGAAGATTTCGCCGAGATGTTACCAACTCGATTCGCGGACTTAATGAAAGTTCTTCCTTTATCAGAGTATACACATCGTAATGGAAGATTAAATCTCGCAAGTCGCTTGCCTGATTGTTTCGTGCGTCCAGATTTAGGACCCAAGATGTATAACGCTTACGGTTCAGCTTTGTACCCGTCCAAAGGCACCACGAATCTTCACCTTGACATATCCGATGCAGTAAATGTGATGGTGTATGTTGGAATCCCCAAAGACGGAGATAGTGAAGAACACATCAAGGAAGCGTTCAGAGCAATAGACGAAGCTGGATGTGATATTTTAACTCGTCGAAGAGTTAGAGACAAAGGTGAACTGCCAGGTGCTTTGTGGCATATATACAACGCAAGGGACGCGGATAAAATTCGTGATCTTCTTAATAAGGTCGTTGTTGAGAAAGGAGGATGTTTGGAACCCAACCACGATCCAATACACGATCAAAGTTGTTACTTAGATGGTCCTTTAAGAGAACGATTATACAAAGAGTATGGTGTTGAAGGTTACGCTATAGTGCAATGTTTAGGGGATGCCGTATTTATTCCAGCAGGGGCTCCCCATCAAGTGCGCAATTTACATAATTGTATCAAGGTAGCGGAAGATTTCGTATCACCCGAAAACGTATCTCACTGTTTCCATCTTACGCAAGAGTTCAGAGATTTATCTGATACTCACACGAATCACGAAGACAAACTTCAGATAAAGAATATAATCTATCACGCCGTCAAAGATTCTCTCTCTACCTTGACGTCTATTCTTAATAAACACGCAATTAAGTTAGAAAAAGACGGAGGAGATCGTAACGGCAATAACGGATGTGCAGATGAACTTTCTAATACAACACTGGACTCGACGGAGCCTGCTTAATTTGTGATAGTAGATGCTTATTTTAAGTCAGCGAGCATTTTTGTTTTGTTTATGTAAATTTCTTCTCGTGTGATACAAAAAAAGAATAAAACTGTGTAAATTTAAAAACACGTGTGTGTATAAACGAGACTCGGTTTTAATATACCATCTTATGCACGTGTGAGCTGTATGTGTACATAACCCTGTACATTGACATTTTAGTTGGATGAAAATGCTGAATATGCACGGTTTAATCTTCCTGTTAGTAGTGACTAGTGGCTTACTATGGGTCACGAGTTGTAATTAGCCTATTCTATTCACTTGTTGACTACTCGGTGTCTGAGACTTCTGAAATAATCGCAGATTTATATATCGATGTTGTTTCTCAAAACACCGGTGGTTATTTTTGTCACTTGTATACTGTGCCTGTTATACAGAGAAAAAAGATAAGGAAAAATGGTATTTTGAACTACCAAATCTTTTTAAAAACTCGCTATTCAGTATTCTTTGTGGGTTTGTAATGTTCAACTAGTAATATATGATTAGTGATCTATAAAATAATAGTTTCGGCATATTATTAAAAAAACTTTTCTAAAGTGCTATTTCATTCAAAGTGCCAATTAAGATTATTTTAGGTGGTCACTGGTACGCAAATGCATACTTGCATCCTTTTTTAACTCGACGCTAACCGTGATGTATCGTCGTACACATGTAAGCGTGCACTTGCTACTCAGTTATCAGATGATCTCGACTTTGATTTTTTACAACGATAAAATTCTTATCACTTAAACTCACTGTAGAATTATCGAATCCTTCGTATTACGTTGGATCATGTATATTTTTAGTGTTAAGACGTTAGTTTTGTCATATATGTATATTCTTTCAATGATGTAAGAACATTATTTATTTGCTTTTTACAGTGATCATTGTACAGTAGCATAGATTTTGTACAAAGTACCTTACTATGTTTCCTTGTTCCTCTGTTGAGGGAAAGATTAATTTTTTTGTACTATGTATATTATGTAAGAATAGGTTTGAATAAGAAAATGTTTATATTAACCCTTGTCTTTCATTCAATACCGAACCATCAGTTAATATCCACTCAAACTCGATAGAACTTATATTTAAATATATAAAAAAACAAATAGAAGTTACATATTAATGTACAAGTTTTCCAAAATTGGACAATAAGGGTATACCCGGATAAGTACAAACGTTCTGTCCCAGATAGAAACTTTTGGAAATAGGGATATCATCGTTTAAGCAAGATGATAAGGAATTTATTTTTCGATCAAAACTTAAAAATTATGGAAATGATAAGGTAAGATCCCGTTTGAACATTTGCGAGCTATTGAGATATCCTACATCAAATGGAAGCTCCGGCGTGATAATCATGAGAGAATCATTTTTAGCTTCAAATTTCAATTAGTTATCAAAGCTAAGGCCCGCCCGCGCTCACTTATCGACTACGCCCCACTACCTATGGATAGTAATTGTTAGCTTTCACGCGCACTATCAGCAAAATTGTCGTTAAAATATCCATGTCGAAGTTTTGCAATACAACTTCATTTAATCTTTTCCAAATAATTTCCACCACATTGAATTTATTTCTCCATCCTCTGAAACCATCTTTAAACCAGATCTGTCAAGTTTCACTAGGGAGTAAGGCACACACTGTGGGCTTAGGACAACGGTCCCAAGCCGTCAGAAGGTTCTCATCGTGGAAAACAGAATCGCTTCCAGCTTCATTTTCACATGCGAGAACAATGCAAGATCTGCACTGTAAGAGGATGCTCAAGAAATTTCAATCCTGTAGTGGCCAAATATTCGATGCAGGCTTCGCGAGGTGGCTGGAGCATACTCATGTTCATTCTTGAATTTGGTCGTAGGTTCTTTATATATTCGATGTGTCAGCGTTAGCCTCGAGAACTTCGCAAAAATATTTGTTCCATTTGTTTCTACAATCAGTTTATCATCTGTCAATAGATTGCCCTCGGTATATTCAATCCTTTTAATTCCTCCAATCGTATCCTTTCTCAGGTTTCTGAAAGTTCTGTAGAGAAGCTTGTGTTTCCCTGGCCGTCCGTTTTCATCCTACATCCAAAGTACTCTCAGGCTCTCTGTTTCGCGTCCCTAATCTTCAATTGTACTATTCTTCTTTGTGCCTTATACATTTGACATCCGAGTTCCGTCCTGTCACTCAAGTAACACACAGCTCCCTTTTCTTCTTAACTTGTATTATTTCCGCACTCTAAGCAATGCATTTCACCGTTCACTTTGTACATCTAGCACAAGCGCTTCCACCTCCTTCAACTCCAGGCCACTTCACTAAGTTCCCTTCCAGGATACAACGCGGAGTAATTCACTCACACATATCCGATGTACCACAACAAGAATGTAAGGATAAGTAATTACCAGACGAGGCACTTGCAGGGAGGTTATACCCTTCAACATTTTCTCTTTCTATCCGTTCTGCAAATGTGGAGATTACGATTATACTATGAAAGCAAACGTTTTACACTACGAATAATATCGCTAATTTCATGTTTATTTGCGCAAACTCGATTCAACGCGTTTAGATAAACGTTTTCTCATTACCTCCATCACTTCGCCTCTTTGATTACTTACCTTATTTAACGTTCCTTTTGCCACCCGCTTAAATATGTATGTAGATATAGAGTGAGACAAGTTGCTGGCACCATAGTCCCAACTCCCCTCTAATCCTATTTCACCTATATTTCCAATTACTCGATTAATCATTTATCAGCACACAGGGCTTCCACCTGAAATATTGACAGCGGATTTGCATAATGCCAGTCTCCCGCGACAAAGAACTTTCAATCACGGGAAATAAGTGCCAATACTTCCCAACTTAGCTCGGCGAATCCTGACCTGTGCCGGCAAATTTTGAGGTGTCAATGTCCAACCAAGGAAGGATTAATCCAGGTTAGATTTTTTTATTTCTCTTTATTTGATTAATCCTCCGCGTATTAGGTTGATACCAACAACCCAACTTTTGTTGTTTAATGTGTCATTTGTGATATTTCTGATGGTCTGCTAATGGAGCAAAGTCCTTCAAGGCTTAAAGTTTAGACAAGTTAATCAGCAAAACCCCGTTCAAGTTGCTGGACTTCCACATAAGTTCCTAGATGGGCACGCGAAACTTACATTTTACAAAGGAAAAGAAAAGTAACCCCAGTCGCCCTTTATTTATACATCGATCGGCTCTAATTCTACGCAACTCATGTCCTTGATAGTCCAGGAACCTAGTGCAAAAATTTTGGTCAATCGTTTTTATGGTTGATGCGTATTGAAAACAATGGGTACAGTACTAATCGCTTTTTAACCAAAACCGTACCCCTTCCTAATATGTTATAACAAATAAAATTGTTTGCCGTAATTCACTCATCGCTTTTATGAAACATTTTTGCTTCAATTGATAGGGGGCAATAAAATGAACTTTTTGATACTGGCTGCCACCTTCACCCCTTGCTTTAAGGATGGCTGCCACCTTCACCGCTTGCTTCAAGGATGGCTGCCACCTTCACCGCTTGCTTCAAGGATGGCTGCCACCTTCACCGCTTGCTTCAAGGATGGCTGCCACCTTCACCTCTTGCTTCAAGGATGGCTGCCACCTTCACCGCTTGCTTCAAGGATGGCTGCCACCTTCACCCCTTGCTTCAAGGATGGCTGCCAGCATCAAACATGTTCATATAAATTAATGCAGCTACAGCCATCGCTTATGGACGAAACCTTCACCGTTGAGGTCACAAAATTTCTTTTAAGAAAATACTCAACTGCCACACCTTCACCCCCGCAAAGGTGAGGTTGCCGAGGTTTCAACTCGGCACGCAAATCCGCTCGGGACACGGACAAAGCATTGCGTTCTCATTTATTCTTCAAACATTCTTATGATTGTTATTAATACATTGTTATATACAAATAAGAATAAAGAGACTGTGGCTAAAAGAATATATAAAATAAATAAAAATTACCTTTCGTAAAAAATTCAGATACGTATTTTCCATGCCATCCTCAGTAGAAAACTGGGGAATTCAGTATCACTATCGAATCCGGCTAATGCCCAAGACGAACACTACATAACACTAAAGCATGCACAATGAATATCATACACTGAACGCGCGAAAACAAAACACTGTTGACACTGAACTTCCATTATGGGGGCGTGTATTTGTACTAATTCTAATCTAAAGTTCATGCTTTATGGAGCGGGTTAATACGGTTGAATGATCCTACACAAATCTAAATTTAATTCAATAGCTCGTACAATTTGGAATTTGGAATAGGTCCTCCATCTGCATTCATAATTCTCTCGCTATTTTTATAAATATATACATATATACTTTTGTAGCTATTATTTTCTATAGCTTTATTTAAATGTAAAGAACCTGTACGTCATCGCCATTTTGAGGCATCATCAACGTGGGCGTGGCCAATCGTAGGCGTCGTAATTTCATTTCATTTTAGGGTTATAATAATTAATAATTCAAAAACTTGAATTTGTAAAGTGAAAGATAAATATTCAAATGAAATCTTGTAATAAAATAAAACCACCTTAATTAATTTTAAACTTTAAATTAACATAGCGTGTTTTTGTCCAAACAATTTTTAAGCTTCTCAATGATATAAAAATTGTAAAATAAAAGGTGAGATTAAGAATCTTTTGATGTTAGTTCATTATTTCCATCTGTACCTATTCCTGACACTTTAAAATATTTGGAAAACTTACTCCATAGAAATGATATGAGCATGGCAAAAATAAAAGAATATATCAAATGAACTGCTTGTTGTGGATTGAGTGGACTGTATTTTAGTTGTTTTTGTTCTTTATTAACTACGAAATATTACATATATTGATTACTATAGAATGGTCTACGTTGTCATTCGTTTCTAGGTTATGTTCTTCCTTCTTTTCCAATCGTAAGCTATTCTAGGTTCTACTTCGACGACGCTTGCGCATCCTCGTGTGTTCGACTCTCTCGTTTCTTCGGTGCTCTTCGGTTTCTCTCGGTCGGCGCCAATTTCGGACACTACTCTTTGCATGTCCCAAAACTGTTTCCAAATTGAGGGCAAATATTTTGAACAAAAACACGGGACTTCGATGGGCAATAGTTTGTCACCATTTATAGCCGATTTGTTTATGAGCAATTTTGAGACTCAATTTAAAAAGGAGGTAGGTATTTCCCGAGTGTTTGGATTAAATATGCATACATGATGTATACATAGATGACATATTGACATTAAAAAATATAAATTACAGGACTTTTTGGATAAACTACATTCTAAATTCAACACCGTAAAATTTACAATGGAAAAAGAGAAAATAACAAACTTCCATTTCTAGATATCTTAGTAATCAGGACTGGGGTTTGTTTCCTTAGAGAAGAGCACATAACGTCATGAAAATACGCGCGAAATGTGACGTTTCATTGACTTTCGCTAGTCGGTTGCCATGGTAACGTATACAGAACACCAAATTTGGTTCATTGCGCCGTTGACGTAATGTGCTCTTCTCTAAGGAAGCAAGGAAACAAACCCTAACACAAATTTGGAGATATATATATATCGCAAAGAAATCAATGTCAACAGGTTTACAAATGACGATTCTAACCATAGTTTTCAGCAAAAAATTGCATCTCTTAATTTTCTAGTACATCGGCTACTAAATGTTCCCCTCACAACAGAAAGATATCAAAGACAATTTAAATACATAAGAAACATAGCCGAATACAATGGTTTCGAAGCAAAATTTATTCATAACTTAATTAGGAAACAAAATTTCAAAACCACAATTATGAAATCCACAAGCCTAACTTTGGAAAACCCAGCTAGGAAATTCGTTAAATTACCATTCCAACATTGCACTAAGGCCCTTCCCAAAGTTTTCACAGTTTAATTTACAGGTCGCATATAAATCAGCTAATTAATTACGGAATCTTTTAGGAAATGCCAAGGATAATAATAATAATAATAGTTTATTGTCCAACAGTAATTACCAATAACAGGACAAAAAATATAATAATTACATACATACATACATACATTAAAAGAAAAATACAAAATATTAAAGGAACTACAAATCATTAATAGAATTAACAAAAATATCCGTGTAATGCAGGTCGGCAGATCGGCACATTGTAGCAAGTGGCGAAGCGCTAAGTAAATTAGTTCTAGAAAATGGTATAAAAATGTAGTGTGAGAACGAGACGATAATCTAGGAACATAAAAGTTTAACTGGAAAAGCAGAGCCGAACAGTCAATGATTCCATGTACCAATTTCCATATGAAACGGGCACCGCTGCATTCAGGCCGAAAGGTTAGAGAATTAAAGCCGTGCCTCCCCAGCAACGAATTATAATCAATTCCTCGATCGGGATAAATGTCATCCATCCTAAATGATAAATATCTAAGAAAACGACGCTGAATCCTTTCAATTGACAGCTGAAGATAGATATAATGAGGAGACCAGACTTGCGACGCGTATTCGAATTTACTAATAATAAAGCTGAAAAAAGTGATTTCAGCAATTGGTCATTACGAAATGATCTGCAAGAACGTATTATAAACCCCAAAGTTTTAGAAGCAGAAAGACACAGGTGAGTTATGTGAGGTGAAAAGCTCATGGCATGATCAAACAGCACACCAAGATCCTTAATCACATCCAGTTTGGTCAAGGAGTGACCACCCATGTGATAGTTAGAGGCAATTGGATTAAGTTTACGGGTAAAAGAAATGTAGCAGCATTTATTAAGATTTAATTTAAATTTAAATTTAGCCCACCAGTTAATAATGTAATTAACATTGTCTTGTAAATTCGAAACATCATTCCAACTGTTAATACTAGAATAAATTTTTATGTCATCAGCATATGCCAACACCGAACATGATAGATTCTCCAAGAGGTCATTAATGTACAGAATGAATAACAAAGGTCCCAGATTTGATCCCTGCGGGACACCAGATGTCGAAATAATATCAAAGGATTTATAGCTATTATAGTGTACTGTTACATCTATTACTTAAGTATGACTGAATTAACTTCAGAAATGGTGTACTAAGGCCAAACCCACACAGTTTATACATTAGTATATTGTGATCAATGATGTCGAAGGCCTTGCTGAAATCCGTGTAGACCACATCCACTTGGCCACGGCTATCCAACTCACCACAGATAAATTGAGAAACACTGACAAGGTTGGTGACAGTTGACCGACCACGAACAAAGCCGTGCTGATTAGACGATATGTAAGGTATAACGTTTTTATATAAATGTAAATACAGAACATTCTCAAAAACCTTGGCAAAATTCGATAAGATCGATATAGGTCTGTAATTAGTAATTTCAAATTTATTTCCTTTTCAAATACAGAACATATTCTTGCCAAACAGAAGGAAAAACGGAAGTCCTGATAGACAAATTAAGCAAAACCGCCAGAGGTCTAGCAAAAGCTGAACCAGCGTTACGCAAAAGAAAAGAAGGAACTGAGTCATCACCAGAAATGTAACTCTCAGAAAAGGAGGCCATAGTTTTTCTCAATTCCTCCTCAGTAACAAGTGGGCGGCAAAACGGAACACAATCACCACAGGAGGTATGATCAGAAAACGGTGCACCAGCAAGATAAGTAGATCGAAAGACTTCGGCGAAAGCATCTACGATGTTCTGAGGCGTGTCAAGAGATGAACCATTATAAGACAAGTTCTTCGGAATTCTTGTTGAACCTTGTTTATCATAAATATACTTAAATATTTGTCTCGGGTCATTCAAAATTGATGCTGCCGTTGATTGTAAATAACGTTCGTGGGCCAGAGAAATTTCCGATTTGCAAAGAGTGCGAAGCTTTTTAAACTCTATCTCAAAATATGCGTTCTTAGTAGCAATCCACTTACGTCTATAGTAGGACTTAAGTTTAATGTTAGCAATTATCCCAGCGGAAAGCCAGGGGGATAACTGGATCTATTTCTGAAGGAAGCAAACTTTGGAACAGATTTATCAAGAATACGGTAAATAGTAGCATAGAATTCGTCTAGAGCCACATTGACATCGCCTGTACGCTCCAAAAATGACCAATCCGTATTCCCAAGATCAAGATATAATTGCTCAAAGTTAGCTCGCTTAAAGTTATATCGGAGATTTATGTTAGACGGAAATGGTGAAGGGATAGGTGCAGAAGCAAGAAACGACATCTATATAAAGCTGGATGATATTGATCGATGGGTGCCAAAGGTAGAATGTCAGGTTCTACATCTATGTTGCAGTTCACATTGGAGACAATCAAGTCAAGTAGTCTTGCATCACAATTAACAACAGAATTAAACTGACGTCACTGACGAGGTCAAGCGAAGAACAGAAATGTGAAAAGTTAGTGCATTTGGTACAATTTAGAGAATCGTTTAAGAACCGTGGAATATTGAAATCACCAAAAATAATAACTGGTTTATCTAGCAGAAACAACTCCAGACATTCACATAATAATTCAAAGTCATGCTGATTAGTATCCGGAGGTATATATAAAGCGGAAATGTAGAAGCAGCAAGAATTCAGAAAACATTTACAAACAACAATATCCACAATTGAAACAATAGAAGTAATAGGGGTAGTATCAAGAACCTTAAACTTAATTTCATCAGATAATCCTACAAACACTCCTCGACCGATTGAACGATTAATCAGAGCAAACGTCTGTCACATCTAACAATATTGTAAGAAGACGGTAGTAGTTCCGTGTCTCTAATAGAATCGTCAAGCCAACTCTCGGTAATTACAACTATATGATAAGAAAAACTACAAGCACTGGTAAAAAATGATTGGGTCTTAGATCGTATACCTCTGGTGTTCTGATAATACACATTAATAATGGAAGAATTACTGTTGGACTTATTTAGTTTAAAGTGGAATCTCTTTATTATATTTAATCCTTAAATTGGATTCACCACTTTTTAAACGATCACATAAATCCGCTTTAGCGTCTTTGTAAATTTGCAACTGTAACGGCGTACGATCACGAAAGATAGAGATATTTGAATATATCCCAGTAGATTTTATTTTAGCAACATTGCGTAGTACAGTCTGAGCAGAAGCCTCCGAGGAAAAGCACACTTTAACAGGGCGACGGCGATTAGTTTTAGTAGCATCCAGCTTACCCAGCCTAAACACTTTAATGCCTGGATCAGTAATATTAAGCGATGAGCAAATTTCATTAACAAAATCAACATCGGCACGTATTTGGTCATTATTACTAGCAGTAGCAACCTCATCAGTTCCAAAAATCACTAAATTTGATTTACGCTTATCGCGATCAGCAATCTCCTGAATAACCTTCTCAATATCCAGGGAAGACGACGATTTAGATCAGGCATGGGCAACCTTTTTTGTAGAAGTTTTATGCTGTGAGTAATCTTGAAAAATATACATTTTTGTAGTATCCTTATGATTCATTATGAATTAAGTTTAGACGGCCCGTGCTAATATGCAACGAAAGAATTCAGTAGCGGGCCGGACAAACCTTACTCGAGGGCCGCATGTGGCCCGCGGGCCGAAGGTTGCCCATACCTGATTTAGATGTAGTAGAATCAAATAACGATTGTTTTAAAGTTTTTATTTCATCCTGAAGGGAAGTTATAACAAATTTCAGAGCATTAAGATCACTGCCAAACTGGATACAGTTCTTACACGTCCAGGAAAGACCACTGTTTGAGTGAATCCTACGAGCTTCGCTAGATGAGACTTTAACGCAATCGATCCGAAAAGATTTTTTACAAATACAACAATTTATTAATTTATGCGGGTCATCAACAGTATTACAACAAGAACACGAAAGCATATTTAAGGTTAAATAAAAATAAATTTAATACAATATAAGATAAAGGAAAGGGATAAAGAGAACGGGACACACGCTTCACGCCGCACTGTCGATCTTGGCGACTTTAGTAAAACAAATAAAGGGTAAGAAGGCAACGGAATGGTGCACCTACAGAAACAAACGGATACAAGAGAGGAAAAGATAAGGGTGAAATAAGATAAGCGCACATTGCTCATTTTCGGCCTGAAAAATTAAGTGTGGCTCGAGATATTTTGCACAAAAAGCACGCTATGCCAATTGAAAGTCTAAAATTATTAAGGCGGTAGAAAATAACAAGGAACTAGATAGCTACAAAAGTATATGTATTTATAAAAATAGAGAGAGAATTATGAATGCAGATGGAGGACCTGTTCCAAATTCCAAATTGTACTAGCTATTGAATTAAATTTAGATTTGTGTACGATCATTTAACTGTATTGACACGCTCCATAGAGCATGAAATTTAGGTTAGAATTAGTATAAATACACACTCCCCATAATGGGACATCAGTGTCAACAGTGTTTTGGTGTGTTTCGTGCGTTCAGCGGGTGATGTTCATTCTGCACTGCTTTAGTGTTGTGCAGTGTTCATTGTATAGTGTTTGTCTTGGGCATTGGCCGGATTCGCTAATGATACTGAATTCCTCCAGTTTTCCAGTGAGGATGGCAACTTAGTTGCCAAAATACGTATCTGGATTATTTCCGAAAGGTAATTTTTATTTATTTTATATAACATTGTTATATACTTTGCAGTGATTCTTCAGTAGCGTGTTATTTGGGAAAATTTGTTGTGGAGGCGAAGAAATCGAAATAATAACTGAATTCTCGCCAATTGTCATAACCCTAAAATTTCAAAAGTGGATACTTACAGTTTTCTTGCGGCAAAAATCTTGAAATTCAGCTCGATATTTCAAATAATTGGAATGATATCCAACGTGAGACTTAATTGACGCCGTCATCTTCTGCACACAAAAACACTTGATCATCATCGAATTGAGCAATGAGAAATTATGATAAAAACGAATAATTGGCACGTAAAAACGCGAGGACACAACAAATGTCAACAAACAGTAACAACTGCATACATACACACACGCAAGTGTGCAAATCAGTGCTCGACGCGCCGCGCTTTGTCCGTGCCTAAAGCACACATTTCAAACTCGCCTTTCGACTGGACTCGCGCATCGAATTAAAATCTCGACAGCTTCATTTTGCAGGGCGGTGTGGCAGTTGGGTATTTTCTTGAAAGAAATTTTACGATCTTCCCAACGGCGTAGGTTTTGCCCATAATAGCGATGGGTGTAGGTGGATTAACTTATATGGTCATATTTGATGCTGGCAGCTACCCTTGAAGCAAGGATGGCGGCGGGGCGGGGTATCAAAAAGTTCATTTTATTGCACCATGTCGTTTGAAACAATAATGTTTTATAAAGGCGATGAAGTACGGTAAACAATTTAATTTATTAATAAATTATTATTGTTCTATGTTGTTAACATATAACGGAGGGGGCACGATTTTAGTTGAAAGCCGATTAGTATTGTATTTATTACCCATGTTTCCAGTGAGCTCCCGTATTTTGGGGACTTTTATGTGCAATAACTGGCAGTACGACTAGTTCGTTAAGTACTAATTAAAATTGTTTTTTAAGGTCTCGGACACTAGAGGTGTGATTAATCAAACGCAATTGTACATAACGTTTCGCTATTTATTAAGTAGCATCATCAGACTGATGTACTTAAAGTTAAATTTAAGCATAGTAACGGTTCAAGTAACTTCATTGTTGTAAAATTTAAATTTTCTGAAAGCTGCAGCCGATATGATATTTGTTGAGCTAGAAGCAAGCAGTGCCGTGTCTTAAAATTTTCGTCGTTATTTCCTTTCTAGTGGATATTTGAGAAACTTGAACGGATTTTAAGCAAGCCTTCTTTGTTGCGAGAAATTAAATTATGAGAAATGAAGCGAATGATCCAACGTTGAAATTTGATTAAAAAAATAATCTTTTAAGTTACGTGTTTTTGTTTCTATTAAAATAATGTAGAGATAATAATAATAATAATAATAGGTAAATAACAATACAAAAAAAAATAACAGTACAGAAAAAGAAGGAATAAACAAACATTGATTTGGTTAATGTATAACAACCGCTGACCTGAAAAGTTATCCTCAGTATCACTAGAAGTTTCACTGTGATAATCAAATGTTCTGTTAGCACATCAACTTAAATATCGTTTTGCAAGTATGCAATTGTCTTCAGCTTGAACATGTTGGCCACACTTCATCGCCTTAAACAGTAATTAATGAAAATTTTTCTTCTATCAGTCTTCACAGCGTCTAATTCAAGTAAAATGTTTTATTTGTTACATTGGGCTCATATCATTTCGATTGGATTTAAATCAGGATGGTAGGATGGGACCCTTAAAACCTCGTGCCTTTTTTGGAACAGACTATCGAATTTGTAAACAATATCTTCTTCATGATTCTTAACAATTTCATATAGCTGTGGTGTACGCAAATTCGGCAAAAGAAAAATATTTTTATTTGTCTATCATATTTCCTTGAGTTGCTGGTAGGTGCTTTCTGTATTTGTATATTATGATAGGGTATATTATCACTTACAATAACACAATTCGGGGAGATTTGGAATCAGTTTCTCTGTGAGCAATTTCTCATAATATAGTGTCTTCATTTCGTCATAGTAATCTCTGGATTTGGTTCTAGATTTAGAAATCAAGACAGTTATGTATGAAACCCATTTCATCACCGGCGTGAACAATAACTAATCGATTGCCTTTAGAAATGGTTGATAAACATGAATGTAAGTATCTAAAGATATAATTGGTCTGCCTTCACTCCTATAAAATTTTATGTTGTCCAGATAATTCAACCTCAAAGCGCAGGTATCTATTAGCAACCCCCAATTGTCCTTAGTTTTCCTCCACTTGAATCTAAGTGTTTTAATGTATGTATGTAAGGACGTATGTTTTCCCGAAAAGATGTATTCTACACTTAATTTTTCTTGCAAGCGAGTTAGAGTAACTCGACAATGCCCGGGTTTGTAGAAATTATAAATCATCTTTTTAATATCTATTTGTTCCCATAGCGATGTTGGTTTTTGTGCATGTTCTCGTGCGTTCTTTTTTGGAGAACTGCATTTTACTTCACCATCATTATTCTTTTAGGCTTGCAAATCGGTACTTTCACTTAAGATTAGCTAGAGACGTAGCAGCTACAACACGGTTTTTCAGTTCTGTTTTATTTTCATTTGGAAATATGGTCTTGAAATTATATATGTTAAAGACAATACCCTTCGACTGGGAATTTAATTCCATCCTTTTATTTTTCGCCTCCATTTGTTTTTATTAATACGAAGTTATACTTTAAATGCACATACACTCACAAAGATACACGCTACGTAAATCGACTGCAAACCACGGTATGCAAAGACTAACTGCAACCTGCTGCAGTGAATGCCGAACCGTCGACGTTTCTTCCAAGAAATGACGAAGCGGCTTTCTACAGATTCTGGCTCAACAAATATCGTACCGCCTGTATAAGTATTGTGAAAAGATTGCCTCTGTTCTTTGTTACGAATTCGCAACAGAGAGGAGAATAATAATTTTAATTAGTTCTACACCGGACAAGAAACGGGTATCATATCTTACATTAAGTATGTTTTTCAGACAACCATAGCATTATTCTACAT
The DNA here is from genome assembly GCA_038088585.1 of Chrysina gloriosa. NCBI lineage: Eukaryota > Metazoa > Arthropoda > Insecta > Coleoptera > Scarabaeidae > Chrysina > Chrysina gloriosa. The sequence goes on from CM076093.1 coordinate 8,805,049, forward strand.
ACAATTATTTGTTTCTATAAGGAGTATGGTATAAACATAAAGACACCTTCAACACTAATAATTTAATAACAAAAATGTTGAAAATTAAACTAAAAACAATATCTATATTTACAAACTTCTAATTTGAGGGAAATTATAGTATCACCGTTGTTTTTAGTTAGTCGTAAATAAATAGCAATCTATATAAATCACAATAAATTTAATTAACCAATATCAGAACTATAAACAGGTCTACCCTAGATGTGGCTGTTTAATATTGTAAAAATAGTTAAATAACGATCAATACAATGTTTATACGGAGTTAAGTATAATATAAAAAATAATCGCACCTTTAATTTAATCGCAAAATAGTAAAACTGCCAACAGTACATCTTATTTGTATGCATTATCTACCTTTGGAATATTTCATTTCCTAGTCAGTAGTTACTGTACTTTGAAAAATTACCCAGTAGTTAAAGTAGGTACGTAAAGCAAGAACAATAATTCCAAGTTATTGCAAATTATAAGCCATGACATACAAAAAAATATATATATTTTACAGTATATAGTACAGACAGTTGTTTGCTAATTTGCAAGGGGAACATAAACATAATCTTATAGCTATGTGACACCCGCATAAAACAAATATATATATATTTATTTAACTAAAATCTGTACAAGTTTCTTTCGTTTTATACCAAATATAAATATTCAATCAGGCTAAATTTGATTTATAAATTAAAGCATTTTTGTGTTATCTTTTTATTAGGATCAATACTGTTATATGGTGGGGGCACTATTGGAGATTGTGTTTCTACTGTTGGAGGCTTTGTGCTTGACGAAACTTTATCCGCGTTATCCGTTTTCAACGATTTCTGTTGATCAATCTTTACCTCGGCTTGTTGTGCTGGCTTGGCTTGTTTCGCTGCTTCAGAGGTCTCTTTTTCTTTCTGTAGAGCCTTTTCGATCTTTGTTTCAACTTCTAAAGTTTCTTCTTTATCAATTAAATCGATAATTTCTGTTATTTGTTTAGAGTTGAGTTGTACGTTTTCTTTGCCGATAAATTCGATTACCTAGAATTAAGAATGAGAATAAATAAGGATTCAAGTTTTAATAACAAGAAGCTAAGTAGATACAGATAAATAAAACGCATCATATGCCAAAACTAAATATTGTTTAATAATAATAAAAAAGAGATTTATAACATATGATGCGTAAGCAAAGTGTTTATAATGCTTATCTCTTTAATTTAGATCATTCGAAAAAGTAAAAACAAAATTTAAAATTATTCCAGTAATATTCCGCATAATGAACCGAGATATTAAAGATACATACTCTACCACTGATAAGTATTTGGGCACCTCAAATTTCAGGGTAATTAAATATTTAAATACAAATATTAATGTACGTATTAGGTATTTAAGTATACATAAATATACAACTTCAACAATTAAAATTATTTATTTGACCTAAATTTTAGATTCGTCTATGTGATCTCCTTTACCCTTAACCTTCCTATACTCACGCATGCGGTCTGTGAGACCGACTTATATAGTATAGTATACGTCTTTCATTTTGACGTGAGTATAGGAAGGTTAACGATTGGTTCGCATAATCGGAAGTTAATAAAGTTGGAGCAGTTGTTCTTACTTCCCGATCGAATTCTTCCCGTAATAACTCGATGGGATTCAAGTCCAGGCTTCGGGGTGGCCATTTCATTATCGTTAGTGTCCCTTCCTCTTCCAACTGTTATGTATATTACTTGCATAATTTTGAAGTGTGTTTTGAACCAGTGTTTTGTTGGAATATAAAATTCTGAACCAAAACTCTTTAATCTCCTGCGGACGCACCAGCAGAACAACCCCAAATAATTACCGAACCACCGCCGTGTTTGACGGCACAGACTGTGCATTGCTCTAGTGCAGGCTTTCTTAACCTTTTAATTATAAGGGACTATTTAACACACTTTTTGTCTAGTCATGGACCAGCAAGTATTTCACGGTACAATATTAAAGTAGATACACAAAAGAGGATTAAAAAATTTATATTAATGAAAAGTTGCATTACAAGTTACACTTTTCATGTAATTTCTGTATCTGGATGTTCTGCACCAACTGCCGAATCCTTGATTCAATCCTGATTAAGGCCAAACGCATGTCGGCTTTAGCGTCGTCAAAAGTGTTCTGCTCCCATATAAGTTGGTTGGCGAAAATAAAGTAAGGTACCGCAAGACAGTTTCTTGAATTTTAGGATTAGAAACTGCATTTTGGCTCCAGAAATCTTCAAGATCAATGCCTGCCTCGAACAAATCTTTGTAATTGCTGTTGTGTTGCAAATCAATTACCTCTTGAATTAGATCGTTCACCTCGGATATTTTGACAATGAAAGGATTGCGGATTAATTTTTCCAATACCTTTTTCGTCCTAAATCGAATATTCGAAATTCAATAATGAATGAATTCGTTTTTAAGCGGATTATTTTTTTTTACTGGACTTTCACTATCACTTCATTACACCGCCAATATTTGGTTTTAATGTTTCAAACGATGAGAAGTTGTCGTCTTTAACTTTATTTAACCAAAGTTCGATTTTAGAGAGAAATGCACTAAGTTTATCTTAATATGCGAATATGTTTCTTGCGCCTTGTAATTTAATATTTTCCGAGTCTTGCAGTTAAATAATTAATTTATTTAGCTGTGCAAAAGGATCTACTAAATACGCCAAATTTATTTGAAATCTGAGGTCACAAAACTGATCCAACAACTCTTTTATTTCTTTATTATGCAAGAACATTTGAACTTCTTTTTGGAGTTCGCACAGCCTCGTCAACATGTTCCCTTTCGAAAGCTAACGAACTTTGGTGTTAAAATGTCTCGTGTTCAGAGTCCACATCAGAGCACTTTTTTAAGACGTGAATTGAGTGCACTTCTTTTAAAAGTTCACAACCTTAATCATAATTTTCATTGTTTCAACAAAGCATTTCGGAAGAGTTTTAGTGACCAAAGCTTGGCGGTGAATAACGCAGTGAAGTTACCGCTGATCCACTTTTTGTTTTGTTGAAGCTGCTTGACAAGAGCGTGAACCAAGCATAGCAGCAGCGCCGTCCTTGCAAACTCGAATTTGTCACATACTGCTATGATTTTCAAAATAGCTTATTATATTCATAACATCAGAACGTAGTTTTCAGTTCGGGTGAAATTAGTAACTAAATTAATAACACCGTCAACGAAATTTGAGGAATATGTAATTCGTTAAAGGAAGTCCTTCGTAAAATCGGATAAACATTAGGACGGAATATTGGATCAGAGATTGTGTAAGCTATGGCCCTGCAGACACCTGAGGAGTTCACTAGGACCTGCGGTCATATCAGTTTATCCAACGAAATCAAGTAATCAACACAATAAATGGAGGTCTATCGTCTTTTTAATCAAAAAATTTCGCTAATCGAAATGATTACAATTGGTTAAATACTTAACATGTCCTAGTCAAATATTTGAATAACAATAATTTCCAATCCTAATATTTACATATCATAAACTCCACTTAACACTTGGTATAGTGGTAATTATAACACATGATGTAAAGCACTAATTTTTTAAGATAAAGTCTTGGTGAGAAAAAATTAATGTTAATTGTCATTCTGATAATTTTAAGGCGATAACAATTATTTAAATAAGATTGCATTATCCAAATCACATGGAGCACGTACAGATGTTAAATGATTGTTCTGATCCGACACTACTTTCTACAGTCCCTACATTATCTTATTATTTCTACATCTAAAGTATGCCTCAGGGGCTCAATGTTAACAAGTTTAACAAGTGAGTTCGAGAATTTAGGGCTCTCGATGTACCCGAGCTAAAACCCAAACTAAGGTGTAAGGTAACGTTCCGAGAGTTGCGTGGCCGCAGGGGTGTGCGGTATTTAACGTTCCCCTGGGGCACCTTACCCGATCAGGCGGGGCTCTGAACGGACAGACAGATACTTCCCTAACTACTCTTCGTACACCTACGCTATCTAGAATTTCCAAGGCTAAAGTGCAAAAAGCTTGTGAAACAGGACCAAGGTTACATACAGGTTCATAATCAATGCCAACTTCACTAGGCATGCACAAAGGGGCCAGGTTTAGTCTAGACAAGGAAGTTAGGTCTCAACAGACGGTGGAGGCTACTAAACGTAAAGAAACGACGGAAGTCCAAAAAGGCGATGTCGGACGGCAGTACTCTCGCAGGTCTTCCGAAAGGCAGGGACTCAGAACGTTTAACCTTCAAGGAAGCTGCTTTGGAGAGGATCGCGGTAGTATGCAACGACTATCCAGCCATCCAGATGAAGCCGGCAAAGCTTAAGGCAGGCTAGGACTCTATTATGGAGGTATATAACACCATTACGGAGCAAGGGCTTCAAGTCCGTTTTAAAAATACATGTATATGCGGAAGAACCACTCTCAAAGCTGTTAAGTCTAATTAAAGGAATAAAGCTGGAGAACGTACTCTAAGGAGGCATGAGGACCACAATAGATCTGGAAAGGTCGCAGCGGAACAGGCATCAGTGCCACCTCCAGTAATATAATCTAATCTATATCTAAAGTATTTGCCGGCTTTTGTTCGGGTAAAGATATCGACGTAAAAATGTTATGTGACTGTCATTTTTAATAACATATTTAATTAAACCCTCATAAAGCAATTAGAATATCCAAGTCTAAATGACTCTAAATTACGGATAATTTTAAATTTTTACAAAAAATTACGAGATAAGCCCAAACCTTAATATGTGAAAACGATAATAGTGATTGCAGGGACTGTGGTATATTTAGTAACACGTGCTTCGCTAGGACGAAGCAACCACTATCAAAACCGCATAATACCAAAGTGGTTTCGATATTGCTTGCTTCGTGCTGGCGAAACACGTGTCACCGAGTTTAAACAATTGTGTGGTGAGAAGTTTACGGATATGATAGAGTGTCATGAGAGACATTCGGACATTTACGACCCATAACCATTTTGCCTACATTAAGCAAATGTGGTGTACTGTTGCAGCAACAAAAAATCGGATACTTAAGATAATTTGATGCGGCTTTTGCCTTGTCCAATTTTATTTCATTTTAAATTAATTGTTGATATAACATTATGCCGCATTTAAGTGCTGCTGAAAAAATGCAAATAATTGCATTTCTCGGGGAAGTCCATAAAAAGACTAGGTAGTGTCCAAAAGCACTATTCACGACATTAAACATAAATGGCTATATCTAAAGTGACATGAACATGACAAATGCCTGGCTTATACTGCTCAAAAGCAGTAAAAATACAATATTTTCCTTGAATGTAAGTCTGGATTTCGCCCTGTACACAATTGTACTAGCACTTTGTTAAAAGTAGCTTACGTTTTAGAAATAAATTCCAAACTTTTCGTTAGTTCCTTAAAGAGATTGATCCCTTTTATGAAATAGATATTAAATTCGTACATATTCTTTTAGTGTTCAAAACCTTACTCTTTTACGCTTTACACGTCGAGACATTCTTGCAATTCATTTTAACAAAGCCTGTAGTTTATTCCATATGTCATCTGCTGAAGTTGTAGCAGTTTTTCTTACTTCCTGATCGAGTTCTTCCTATAATAACTCGACGGGATTCAAGTTTGGGCTTTGGGATGGCCATTTCATGATTGTTAGTGTCTCTTCCTCTTTCAACTGTTCTAAATATTGCTTGCATACTTTTGAAGTGTGTTTTCGGTCATTGTCTTGTTAGAATATAAAATTCTGACCCAAAATTCTTACACCAGAGGGTATTGCATTCTCCTCTAATTATTTGCTTATTTCTCATTATGCCTTCTTACTTTATTCAGAAAACGGCCAGTTCCACGGTATTTTTTAATGTTATAATCAACAGTAGATGGTTTTAAATATAATTTTCTAGCAATTTGACGATTGATTATGCCTAAGTTATGTTTTGCTACAATCAGAGCACGAGTTTCAACACCAATTTCTTTACATTTCGGCATGTTTTAATGTTAAAAGTTTAAACGAAATTATAAATACTATTCGTTAAGAGATATTGTCACTACTAACATGGAACCATAACTGACCGTAATTTCAAAATATTTCTTCAAATAGCTTTACTATAGCTTCATGATTCACAGTACAATTATCAATTGTTACATTTTTCAGGGCATTTCAAGAAAAACGTTTTTGTTGGCACTACTACCTGCGCTTTTATGACGGTATTTCCTCTCATACAGATAAAAGAAGTAAATAGACCGGTATTATTTAATGAATTTAAGTGGATCTTACTATTCAATAATACTGTATTTCCTAAATACATTCTTTGTATACAAAAATTTAAAATCAAGAATGTCCAAATACTTATGGGCGATAATGTATTCATATTTAAAATGGACGTTTTTGCATTTTGCGTGATTATACCGAATCTATGTATCTCATAATCGGAGCAGATTATGTATTTGCTTCAATAAAAATTACTAGTTACTTTCATGCGTTTTTATTGGCTAAAACGATCAGGCGATGTAAGATCTACTTTTCTATATATTAAATGATCTGAACATCTACAGTCCTATTCATATGTTTTGGGCCTTGCCAGGTTATACTATTTCAAATACCGTTACGTAAATTATACTATTTCAAAGATCATTTAGATCATATTTTATTATAAATAAATTATCCTTTCGCTTTTAGTTATATTGGTAAATACACACAGGCTATTTCCACGTAACTGGTTCATTAGAAGTTTTCAATGTTCTACTACTTATTTGTATTTGAAACTTGCATATAATTACCAATACTCTATCGTCTTCTGAGGGAAAATATTTCCTCGAAAATATCACTTCCACTTATACCGGGAATCGGTATGAATTTTGTTATTTTAAATAGGATGATATAGTTTTTATTCCACTTTTGCATTTTACAAATTCAAATAAGTCGATGCTAATTATATTTTCTTCTGACGAATAAATAAAAATAGGAAACTACTTTGGAGACTCAAAATCCTAATGAAATAAAATCTGGATGATTCTCCATATAATGACCTAATTAACATATGTATGTTAATGGGCAGCTACCAGGTAATTGTGCAAAAGCTTACCAAGTAAGCACAATTTGCATATGCCAATACTACGTGAGGGGAACTAAGCTTTCACAATAGCGATTGCTTGCGTAATAGACGAAGTTTGTTACTGCACAATGTACGGATGCGTTGTCACGACGTAAGCTCTAAGAATTTAAACGGAAGTTACCACAATTCTTAAGAGTTCATACCAGTAACACAGTAGTTATTATTTTTATAGTTTTGGAGCATTTTTCTGCCTCTGCAGGATGTATCACTTAATTTAAGATATTCATGCATCCTTGCTTACTACCAAATTTTACAACACTTGCATCTTTGGAAATGATGGCCATACTGGGATCCCAACTAGGATATTCATCGCCAAATGTATCTAATTTCTATTTCGCTTTCTTTCACTTAAAATTGAAAATCATGATGACTCGAAAGGTGCGACTGGATAAATTCAATATTTCAGCGAGATGATTACTTTGAAACTGAATTCAGTCCTAAGGTAAAGTATTTATTTCAGACGGCATTCAGATTTCGAGAAACAACAGGTTCAAATACATAATGGGTTTGAATAAAAGGTTTTTGCGTCCCTGTAGTTTAAAATAGTTTCAATATTTTTCGAACTACTACTGAAAAAACAAAATATCGCAATGGCCTAAAACAACAGGCTGAAGACATTTTTCGTTATTTGCTACGAAAATTAAGTTTCCAATATTATTCTGATTACTACCCACTTATCACTACGTATCATCATTGATAATAATCATTTATGTTTTTCCCTTTTAGCGCATAGGCTCTTACACTCAAAACAAAAAAATTTTTGAAACCGCTCATGGATTCTGAGGTTCGTTGCAATCCGTAACTTTTTTCACCTTTAAGGAAGATTTTGTGGGTACTCATGAGCATCTACTAACACTTATCCAGATTCCCTCTAACGTAGGAAATATCGGAATTCTAACTTTCCGCGCATTCGTAAAAACGGTGTTTTATAAATTTTGCAGAGCTGCAATGTAAATGTGAGTATCAGAATCAATAAAAAGGAATTAAAATGTACTTAGATTTGGAACACAGGGAATTGAATTGAACACTCGGATAAACGTTAGTATTATCTTATTTTTCATTCCGAATATCAACAGCTTAAATGTTCTTTCAAAACTGTTTCCGTTTTTTTATAACACTTGCGCAAGTGACAAGTTTTAATGCTACTGCAAAAATCAATGTCAATGATTGTGCCAATTCATGTAAGAAGTTGGACGCTGGAAAACGGAGTGTGCCAAAAGCTTTGTATGTTCAAATTTCTGACGTAGGTTACACGTTTAATTATTTACAGTAATTTAAAGGTGTAACAAATGTTTGAAGGAAAAATGAAAAATTACATAATCGCACAAAATATTACGATTAAAAGTGGAATTTTGTAAAATTGGGATACCACAAGCACATATATTTTGTATACAAAGCATACAATACTTTATTGATGTTTTTATTTACTTTGGCGTAGATAATCACGCAATAGAAAAACAGCTAAACTTATTTTGCATCAATCACAGGGTTTTTCAAATCTAATTTACTGGTATTGCATATGATCAAATTCACATCTGATAATCATAACAAAGCCTGCTTATCTCTATTCAATCCCTATAGGTTTATTTCTGGTGACCTTTAAACGCCCAATCAATACGGTTTATCAACCTAATTGCAGTTTGATAAGAGAATTATGTAATACGTACTAATCACAAACATATGATATAAACATTGAAATCAACATAATGCAAGCGTTTATGCCTATGCGCTAGGTAACAAAACGCTCAAAATTTATATATCAATTTTCAAGACGAACGTACATTAGAGATTACTTACTTTTAAAACATCTTCGACTTTAATGGATCCATCGCAGTCATCATCCATTTTACTTAGAACATTCTGAATTTGAACTAATCTGGATTCATCTGGTACCTTCTTAATTTTCTTAATTGCATCCATGATGTCATCAATTTTCAGCAGCTCCTCCTTCTTCTTATCGGTTTCCTCAGCTTCTTGAGCCTCCAAGTCTTGTTTTAATTGCTTCTCTTTTGCTTCTAATTCATTCAGTACTGAATCCATCTTGTTAATAATCTTGTTAACACGTTTGAATAGCCTCTGAGATGCCTTACTTTCCCTTATATCTGGTTTGGGCATGTCTGCTATTGCTTTGTTTAAATCATCCACATCCTCTTGATATTCTGCCATTTGTTCTTTCAGTTCTTCTATACCAACTTTCTCAACAATTACTTTTTTCTCTTTAGAAATAGTATCTAATGCATCTTCCAGTACCTGTATATCATTTGACTGTAAATGTTCTTCCTCAAGTTTAGGCTCAGTTATGGGCGTAATAACTTTAGCAGTATCTTTCAAAACTGGCGTTGCTTCCACAGATATTTCAGGTGCTTTATCTTCCAGTACCTCCTTTTTAGCCAATTCAATCTGTTTCTTAAGTTCTCTTTGTTCTTTTCTTTCTTCCATAACTTTCCTTTCTTCTTCTTTGATGACTTCAAGTTTAACTTTATTGTCAATTTTACCTTCCTTTTCACCAATTGCAGCTTTAGTTTGGGTCACAATGTTTTCAGGGAGAACAGAAATAGTTGCCTTCAATTTATCACTAGTTGGAATAGTTTCTGGTAGCATTAAAGCACGTGACAATAGCAGAAGAGATGGTGGAACTTTTTCATTTAAACTAAGATCAAGCCACTGGGAAAGTTGAGACTTCAACCTTGCTTCAGAAACACCAAAAGCCCTCATTCCACGAGCTCTGCAGGCTTGTTGGATTTCAGCCAATGTTAAAGAATTAACACCTTCTTTTTGAATCATTTTATCATCAGCAGCCAAACTTCTTAATTTCATTCTCAACTGAAATGTTAACATATTATTTGTACCTAAGGTTTGAACTTCTAACACTCGACAAAGAGCCACTAATTGACTTCTAGTTAATGAATCCAAAGTTATTTCATCTTGAAATAACTTCGAAAATTTTAGAATCTCCTCATTTGAAACTTCTTCTCCAGAAGTTCTAATCTTCTGAAACCATACAGTGAATTCTTTTGCAAGTTGTGAATTTCTATCTTTATGCTGTGCTGACATTTCTTCTAGAGTTTGCTGCAAAAACTTTGCCATTTCTAATTTAACCTTTAAACCTTGCTTTAATTTGTCTTCCCTTTCTGTGGCAGTTTGAAAAGTAGAGGGTAACATCCCAGGGAATAATTTAATAAATACTGGTAATAGAAATTCCATAAAAGGTACTATAATAAATACGGAAAATGGTACTAGCCGAAACATATCACCAACAGTTCTTGTCAATAATCTATATTCTCTTCGTGACAAAGTTTTCCCATTTAACACTCTCCACAGTAACACTGATGAAATTTTCATATCGATGAACAGTAATCGAAATCCGTGATAATAGTGAACTAATTCATCGATAATTCTTTGTTTCAAAGGCTTTTTCACAATTTGTTTAGGTGCTTCAGCAGGTAGTTCTTCCTTTTTCTTTTTTAGTTCTTGAACAGTCTCTTCAATTTTTGATGAAGGTTTCAACGGTTCTTTGTCAAAACTTACACCAGACAAAGAGAAATGCCTGTGTGTCAATAATATTGTGTCATTACGTTGCGAATTTACAAATATGGTGCGGGATTCTTTAGAAAAGCTGGTATTATCTAATGCTAGCAGTGACACATATCGTTGTGATATTTTGAAATTATGATCAATTCGAATTCGATTGCTGCATACACACTGAACTGAGGGATGACATAGTCGACAGCCTGAAAAAATTAAATCATTAACAGAAATGATTTTGTCTTTACATTAAGGATCTTAGTTGAATACTGTATGTGATAGGAAAAGTTTAATGTCAGAATTCTAAAAGTGTAAAGGTTAACATACAATTCATGTTTATACTAATTCGATGCATCGCAAAGTATGAATAAACACATGGAATATTTTTTGGACATAATTATTTCTAGCTATTACTACGACTGTTACTACTTACATTTTAGTATACTGTAGGGTCCGTTTAAAACATGGGTAGACCGTAGAAATACATGCATTTTGAAACTAGAAAATTGAATAAAATGTGCTACAAAAATATTATATAAACACGGTAATCTATATCTATAGCCATATATAAAATACTAATTTCTGTGCATTACACGCAAGACTCAGTGTGTAATTTTGACATCGTAATTTTCCAGTTAGTAACGTAACATGACATCAACGCATGACAATCAGGAGAGCCAATCATCGTACATCGGCACCAACTTGAAAAAATTAAATAAGTACTCATTGTGAATAGAACCAATTGCGCCAGAAAAAGTTAATAAAACTTCAACATATTCCCAATTTATTACAGTAGCTAGTCAGTTAGGAATTCAAAGTAAAACAAACCATAAGTTGTAATAAGCAATGTTCTAAAACAGCTTTGGTCAAATCTAACCGACTGATAACATTGGTCTTTAGTAAAAATTCTTATCCAAAAATAGACAAAACCACGTATATTATTTAACTGGAAATTTTAATAAATGGGACGGTAAATAATATTAACCTATTTCATAAGTATAATAATAACTGTGCAAACGTCTACTAAAGAAACACTATTTATATGTGATGGTTGTACTTATGAGAGAATTTATTCAGAATTCTCCCATTATGTATCTAAATTACGCATTCGCAGCTATCTACTTCTACAGAAATGCATAACTAAGTTGCCACAGACTCCTGCAGTAGCCGCGGTCTTGCTTTTCGGCAAATTTACCGTGGGAAAGTTGCATTTAGAATATTACTCTCACCATCCGTATACACAAAAAGCGCGACTACTGCTACTGCAGAGATCTCATAGATATAAGGGGATCTATGGCAACTTAGTTGTGCACTTCTGTAGAAGCAGGTAGCTGCAAATGCGTATTTAGGTACAAAAAAGGAAAACTTTTAATTGAATTCTCTTATAAGTACAAACATCAATTGTCTTTGCGTATAGATACAGTTTTCTAATTGCACTATTTACATGTACCGAATTACAAGGGAGATTATGTTTTATTTCGTGACAAACTAAGTTGACTTTTTAATAGTAAACAAAATTCATGGTTCTTGTGTATCGCGCCACATAATTCTCGCCTCCAACACGTTTAGTACAAACAGTATGTATTTAGAAGTTACTGCAAAGTTTTCGTTGTAATTATAATTTTTACAGCTGCTGGTACTCTTGTGCGGGTAATAGTTGTTTGATACGCATGAGCGTAGCTAGCGAGGGGCAAAAACCCTCTGACGTATATAGCTGTGCGGCTGCCCTCCTAGGAAAAATCCCTAGCTACGCCCATGGGTAGACGAAGCTGCCTATTACAGCTTTGTCAAATAGGCTGAAAATAAATATATTTATATTACCTACCTTTTCAATTGTAAAACATTACAATTGAAAATTAACAAAATAACAAACAACAAAATTAACAAATTCTCGCAATGAAAATACACCTTTTCCATGAAACTGCTAGCACTTTATCGTAGTCGGCTCCAGTTGAATATTTCGTTCTTTTAGACATACTATAGGTACGGAGTGTACCATAAATAATCTCTCAAATTTATTTATAAGATGTGACGTAAAAGTAAGTCAATGAGTTAAAAAAATTGATTAAAGAGGTTAAGCAAATATGGACAGCCTTACTTAACATATTGGGATAATTTTACTAGCGTATACATTCCTTTCTCTAAAATGTAAATATTCAGCTTTACTTTTCAATGAAATGTTCATTGGTTACGGTTTCTTTTTCGCCTACATCGACTCAACGTTGGATCAGATTCAAAAGGGGCGAAAAAGTCAGACAAACACGACACACTTGCCATTGCTAAACATATGGCTCGAATTTCACTAACGTTTACGTTTCTAGATCTAAAAAATCTATTCGTTAATACTAAACGGCATGAAAATAATATAACATCGTTGCTCTGGGTGGAACGTTAGAATTTTCAATATTTGATGAAACTTGAAATTTGAACCTAGTATGTAAAATGTGGATTTCGCACGGTGTAACCAGTCTGCAAAAGCGGCTGCGATGCAAGACATTGAATATCTAAGTTTACTGTGGGCAAATGGGAATAAAACGCTTGCTTACCATATAATTGCTATTACAATTCCAGGATACGTGCGTTGCTGAAAACGGGGGTATGTTCAATTCGTATTTTATAGGGCGTGAAAACAAATATGTTATATGGAATTTCTAACGTTCTACCTCGCAAGCCATGCTCTCTCAAGGGCATTATTTAATTAATTCACAACTAAGCACATTCTTTTCCAAGTGGTCGCACTACCTTCAATTTAGACGAATTTAATAGATCTCGCGGTTCTTTTTTGAAAATATTTTTTCTAATTTCTCCTGTTAAAAATAGGATATGAATCGCTTTATGTAATGTATTCATCTTTTGATTAATCTCTAATAGCGACAGGCTATTAAGGTCAATTTAATTGATTCATCGAATTAGGTCAAGAATATATTTTAGTAATGTATCAATGTGGTATCATTTCGGTATAGAATGCAATAAAAAGCAAATTCGTTGAGTACTTGTTTTATTTGATTTTAGAAATTTGAATGGCAAACAGGTAACACAATGTAAACATGATAGCAACAAATATTACAGCAGCTTGGATTTGTATGTTACTACTTCATTCAATTAAAATACACATATCAGATATTAAAGATGAAAAACAAGTACATCGTATCTCCAAATTCGTATTAGTTTCGTAACGTGTACCGAAATAACAAAAAAGAAAGTAAACCAATTGAAGCGCCTAAAACTTCCAGAAAATTATTTTCTGACTTCTAATGTTGCTTTTATTTTTTATCGTATATTTTTCTATCTACTTCTTTAATATTATGCATTAGAAGCAACAAACTGCAAGGTAATTTTTGTGTAAAATTCACATGAAATACCTACATGAAATCTTTTTATTTTATGAACATTACAATGATAGGTTACTCTTGTTAAGGCAAAGGTAATAATATTTAATTAGGCACTAAAAACGTTAGAGTATTCTAACAAGATGACTTAAACGCGCGATTGGCTAAACCTTTTACGGCTTCTTTTTTAATAGAAAAGGCATCAGAACAAATTATTACGCCAACCGCTATAAATACGTAGCCAGAAGTATATTTTTTGCTCAGCTATAATTATGACAACTAGTTCACTGAAAAATCTTACTAATTTTGATTAAGCGGTAGTAAAAAGAAAAATATACACCAAAAAGGTGGGGATCCATCAGACTAAAATACACATATAAAGACAGTGAACAAGTTCCTTATATTAACATTGTAGTTTATTATTGCAATATCGAAATGATGTATATTATGTAGCCTAGCCGTTATAAGCTACATAATGTTCTTTGTATAAAGCATCACAAACATAAAACGACATTTCATCACAAACATTAATCACACTCAAGGGGCAGTCAATCAATAGCAGTTACAATCATTCTGCTTCATACAAATTTACTTTTTGGGATGCAGTTTCCTCTCAATCGCTCATATGCACAATTATTCATTCTTCTTGCACGCAAACAACTAACATTTTTAGTAGGGGATGTTCAAGTTCATAAATAAAATTCAGAAATGTAAAAGACAACAAAAAGGAATTCGATAACGATATATTGGGGAAAAATAAAAACAAATGTTCTCTATCACTGCGAAGGGGGCAGCAACAGATCGGTCTTTCTGAATCTTTTTACGAACAGCTACCAAATTTAAAAGTAATATTTATTTAATGGAAAACACAACACTAAATCTAATATTTTTTAATTTTTTTTTCGTCCGTTATATAGTGGATGATACTCCACAATAAATATTGATTACAGAGCGGCATCAATATAAATCTGTATAATAGTAACTAAAAGCTACTTATGATATTTATAAGAAAGAAAATAACTTTGGCTCCAACTGACTATGATGATTATTAATCTTATTTTAAAAAATATAATTTTTGTAACCACTCTATAATCATATTAAACTAAACTTAATAAACAAGTACTAGTAGTACTTTTTACCTTGTCCAATATAATTATATATTGAGTATACATCTAAATTGAGATTGATATATTTTACAGTATTTTAGTTTCCTTTTTTTCTCTTTTTTTGTGTAATATACACAATCTCTAGCAACTAGGTGGTTCTGATGCTGCACTTATTACAAGAGCTATACTAAAAATGCCCTATTAATTTCCTTTTCATTTTTTTCTTTTTCTTTAGATATACGTAGATATACTTTTACTAGTTAATATTTTCTGAAAGTAGAACAAAACATACTTTTGAAGATCTGAATCTCTCATTGACAGTTCCAAACACCCAATGTTTAGGAAACAACAGAACTTTTTCCGGTAGGTGTAACAGAAATTTCCATGAAACACACACTTGAGATTTACAGATAATGTACGAGTGCAGATTTAGTGATTGGAGGCACTTCTGGCAAAAATCAAGATAATTCAAGATTAATATTAGTTTAAAACAATCATTATTAGGCAAAAACAATCCAAACGCAAATGTAATGAAATGTGTTCTACTATTTTGTAAAGGATTATTTCAACTCACTACCATATTCCAGAAAAGCGAATAGAACTGCGATATATTTGTTTAAGACTGGGCAAATAAGCGGTATGACGAGTCATATGTCTTTTGTCCTCTGTAATATATACATTGTGAAAAGGACAGATGACTCATCATATCGCATATTTGCCCAGTTATAACAAGGACTGTGGTTCGATAAATCAAAATTCCAAAACCGCCTATTTTTTCCAATGTAGACCTGGGCAGCAGATAATGGATGATCTTAGACCGGAGAGCCCTCATAGTTATAAAAAATATTGATTGCGAAAGGTATCTTACCTGTAACAGAACAGCACTTGCAATTTCATCCAATTAATGTGGGATTCTTTAGATCAAAAATTGTAAAAGTTACCTTCAAAAGACAAAGAAACTCCCTAGCGAGCAAGATGTATGGAAAATCGCTGTGCCACAATATTGTAGGCAAAATAACGGGAGTACCATCTAGCATTTTGACGAAGCAAATATTTAAACGAGATTTATATAGTTCATTCACAACTCTTACGCCCGTAAGCCATAAAATCAGAGCAGGTCGAAGTAATAGTCGACTTTATGTTTGTCCATAGTAGAGAGTATACTATTCCCCCAAAACTTTCAGCAGACGCTCCATAACGTAAATATCCGATATTGGAAACATTGCGCTAATGTGAACACAAAATTCGTAGTGTATATACATATGTAGTATACGGAATGCCCGATAACGTAAAATCGTTGTAAGTTCGATAACTCGATAACGTAAACAGATCTATGAAGGCGATGGATCAACGAAGATCGAATTTAATCGGGACGGGCCGAGTGTGTATATATACGCCTAAGCGACATTCTCGCAATTTCCGATTGCGTACGAATAACTTCGAGCGTTACAAGCTCCTTATGAAGAGCACAGTTTGATCAATCCCAGAGTTACCCAATTATGTAGGGGAGTCCCCGATTTATGTAGCATAGATTCATATTTGAACTTAATTGTGTACATTCCCGGGATAACTCATTGCTATAGCAAACACATACGCTTAGTTGCGTATACATGCATATGTACTTTTGATTTTAAAAAGTAGGCTTAATTACAACTTTGTTGGGTGAGGTTTGTTTTTTAATACACGATTCTAAAATGCTATTTTGATTTATTCTTGTCCTTAGTGTTTACAAAAGGTTGTTCAAATATTTTTTGTATTTTTATTTTGGCATATTAAAGGTTTCTTTTAATAATTTACTTGTTAATAATCACCTTCGCAAATGTAAACATTTGGATAATGTGAAACATCCTTGGTCTGAATTAGTTTACGTTATCGAGCGTTTGCTGTATATAGAAATATAACCTATTTGTCGTGGTACACTTTGCTTACAAGTTATTGCTGTTGTTAAAGTCACATCTTACAATTATTAGTCAAATTATTAGATAGGTAGTGACTTAACGAATTACGTTTAAATGCATTAACCCACATTGTCATATGTTAGGAAGGTTTCTTACTTATCGAATAATCGATGTTATTACTAACGAGCGTAGGAGTTGTGAATAGACTATATCTGTTGAGACATGAGAATTGAAAATTCTACTTATATATATTTTACTCCATTTTATACCGTTAAGTGTCAAGGATGGTGGGGGCACCGACTCCGTCCAACGAATAATCTGAGTAACTGTCGTTATGCAACCGCCTAGCAAAAGCGAAAATTTTGTTCACATGATTAAAAACGCTTTTCTTTAATATCTGTCTTTCATTTCATTTTCGCCTTATGTGTGGTAATGTATACGATAATACTTAATCATTTATCTTCTTATACCGATATGTGTCAAGGGAGAGGAAGACACCAAGTTATAATGATGATTGTTGCCTATTCAACTAGTGTGCAGCGAGTTAAATATAGGATATGCACTTCAAGATTAGATGCAAAATGTAAGTATCCACAGCGCACCTCAATTACCTATTGGTTATGATCGTGTGAACATCGAGTACAGTTGCAATCTTACATTAGACTGTACCTCGTCGGGAAGTAG
The DNA here is from genome assembly GCA_038088585.1 of Chrysina gloriosa. Classification (NCBI taxonomy): domain Eukaryota; kingdom Metazoa; phylum Arthropoda; class Insecta; order Coleoptera; family Scarabaeidae; genus Chrysina; species Chrysina gloriosa. Next base: position 8,822,693 of record CM076093.1, read on the forward strand.
TCCGTTTCTGTCGTACGCAGTTCGCGCAGGTTCAAGTGCATTCCTATATTTAATAGACTGTACTATCGTAGTCCTTGTACGTGACAATATAAAAATGAAACATACATCTGATAGGATGGTAATCAAGTGCATGCTCATGTCATCGAGAGGTTTATATCTGCGGGTGTTCACATTATCGCGAGTCTATTGTATAATGATTTCTGCCAGAAGGTTACCAATTTTTCTATTGAATAAAAATAAATGATAGGTGTATTCATATAATTTTTAAAGAGTAAAAGTATGCGAAATTTGATGTATAAAACAGATCTTCAACACAAACGAAATTGAAATAAATAAAACATAAAAGAATTATGCTACGGAAATATTTACAAAATGTCACCGATCCGCAAATATTGAAATATTGAATAATACGACACAGTTATAGGTCGGTGATATGTCGGTATACAAAATTTACAAACAAAAATATATATTATATATATGTAAATATATAATATGTATGTATGTAGTAGATTAATGCATATATATATAGTTTGACATACAGATACAGTTAATCTGATAAATTACTAATATGTAACTGTATACGCTATATAAAAATAGATATTTCAAACGTAAAATTTAGTTTTTTTTTTTAAATAATACACTAGTTGACCTTTAAACATTACGCCGATTAGAGGATCTAACATGTAAATGTGATTACTCTCCAATTCGGTAACTACTATGACGACGTAAAAGTACTTTAAAGGTCAAAATTATTTGCATTTACCTTATATTTTGATATTACACATGAGTACACTCATATGCTTCGTCAAAAATTAGGTGTAATCTATATGCTTTATAGTCAACTAAAGCTACAACTTTTAAAACTGTAACCGATCTCTTAGATAAATGTAAATAATTTTAACTAAAAAATGTGATACCAGAAAGCCGATAGCGTAAGTACGATATCTCTATTAGGTATCATAATAAAATTTTAAAAAATTTTGCGATCAACTAAATGACTGAAAAACATAACAATAAAACAATAAAATATTTACTAACATTGGAGGTTTATCCAACCTCCATTCCACACATACTAGTTTGTATGCAGTTTAGGCAACATTGTAAAATGCATTCGCAAATTAAAATTTATCTACAGGTTTCTCCGATATCCAAATGATTTCACAATATTGCCATCTTCTTGAAATAATAAATTATAGTACTGACACACACAATGAATGCAAATAAACTAAGGAAGGTCAAAGACCTTATTTCTGCACTGAAATTAATACGGCAGTTTGCTTAAGACAAATTACTTATACGTCTAAATTAAACGTACCTTTATAGCAAACACTGTGTGTGTTAGAATATGTATACACAGTTTATACCAAACCTACCTAAGTTCAGTTTACCCTTTCAAAGGGTCACCGAACGCAATGTGGGGATAGTAGTTATGTTCATTAAACAATCTTCTTCTAAGCGCGTGGCAAAACTGAAGCAATCATCTTGTACGGAAATGGCACTTTCATAGTTGATGGACGAGTGCCTTCGCTTTCTTTCTTTTATTCCTATTAACTCGGAGATATTGCAGGACAGTTCAGCTACCGGCAATTCTTCCATGTAAGATTTTTGTATCGAACTTAGATCGGAGAGGAGTTGTTCACCATCTTGACTTACGTCTTCCCTTAATTTAGATTGCAGTATAGATACAGAGCTACGTGCGTTGTTTATATTCATGCAAGCAGTGCAGACTTCACCGCCACTCCATATATCACGGATGGATTGTTTATCTAATTTGTTTATCTAATTCTTTTGATCTAAGCCAATCCGATTCCCATGAAGAATTGTTATTGCATACATCGCACTTATTCTCGTACTTTCCAAATATTTCATTCAGGACTTGATCGTCAGCACAAACTTCCAAGTTTTCGTTAGTTTTATCGGGACCCTCACAATCATCAGTATCGTCGACTAGTAACTGGCGATCGCCTGGAAAGTAGAACGATTCCTCTTCTTTGCCGCAATCTTGTGTCTCTAAAAGTTCAGTTTCTGTTTGGGACGCCTTATCATTCTGGCAAACATTGAATTTTAAACAAAATTCTCCTCCTCCAGGTCGGCGAAAATCCATATATTTCCTACTAACCCCTTGTTCAGTATCCAAATACAAAAATCCACTCTCACTGCGTTTATAACTCACGTTATCGACGTTACTTGGAATTATAAAAGTAGTTCCGTCTGCATATTGGCCGTTAGCACGTAGTTCAGCTTTCTCGTTAATCGGCTTGAAGTGGCTGTGAACAGAATGTAACAAATCTTCGTCCTTCTCCGATTCTAATTTTTTTAAAGCAGCTTCTTGCATTAATTTCACGACGTTGTGGGTACCGAAAATATTCAAACCGATTTTTCCAGGACGAGGAATAACTTCCGTAAATGAACTTTCCTTACTATGATTTAGAATTGAAAGGCTACGCAAGATATCATTTGTTTGAACCTCATTTTCGGCATCCGACCATTTTTGAAATTTCTCAGTAGCGCCCAAGTTCCAAGTAGAAAAGCTAGTATCGAGCAGCGATTTACTCAAATTTTCGAAATACGAATTAGTTTCATTTTCTGCTATTATATCGCACGTAGGCCACTTATGCTTATTATCGATTGAAATTGAACTAAATTTTAAATCAAGAAACGATTCCGCCGAATTTTCGTCGAGGGCCGCATTAAAGGTATTTTCGTAAATTCTATTCGCATCGTCCATTGCCGCATCGTTTGACCAAATTGAGCTAATAATATTAGTGCCACATTGTATGAACGTTTTATTGCCAGTATCCCTCATGTTAGCCAAATTCATCATCTCCACGGTATCGTCTTCCTGTGGACTTGGAGAATTTAACAGTTCTCGTATATCTACAGGCAAATCCTCGTACATGTTTAGGCTATCGTCTAACGTTTTCCATGAATCGCAATTATCCGCAGCGTCGTTCGTTTCGTTAACAAAATTTATAATATCCTCTGGTTGGGACCAACTAGTATTTGAACATTTATTCTTGGAATTGTTGTTAAATAGATATAAATGATCCCAATTGTTCGCGTTCTCCGTTTTATCAATCGATTTACTAACATTACGACAATATCCGAAATCCTTCTTGTTGCGGGAAAAATAATTATAGCGCTGTTTACCCACACTCCTTGCTTTCATATTTTCCAATTCGACTTTGCAATGCAACTTCTCTTCGTAGCTAGACGATCGACTTTGTTTCCTAGGGGTTCTCTTCTTTGGCGATCCGAACCACTTGGGTATCAAATTAATCAAATTGGGCGAATTAACGGATGAATTTCTAGATAATGGCGGAAAAGCAGCGTAGTAACGTTTAGCTGGGTCTTGAGGGGACACGGCACGTTTCTTTTCAGGTAATAGCTCCTTACAGTTAGCTCCTTGATTGCTATTAATTTCCTTCAACTTCTCGCAAAGTTCATCTACCAATGATTCAATACCGCATTTCTGGAAAAGCAAAACGAACTAGATATATACAAAAATTCATTTGTATGGATCAAATATGACAATTTATGTATTCACTCAAAGTTAGCAATCTAGAAGTTAGTTGAATTATTTGTTATTTTGCGATAAATAATTTACTATCATTAGTTACGTTTGCAATAGTCAACAGGAACTGTGAGTTATGGTGATTCCTTTTACATATTGATTTATATATAACTAGAATTTCAACAAAAGTTTACTGACTTCTAGTTATAGCGGAAATACAGTAAAATGCACTAATTTTGTAGCCATTTTTAGATTCACACATTCTAATTGCTTAGTAATTATTATGATAGCGCAGCATAGCAATTTTAGAAAGGATTAGTCTTGTTAACAACAATAGATTAGTGTATTTTGTTTTTTTTGTTTTTCTTAGATAATTACATAAGAAAATTTCTTTTTAAAATCCCAACGAAACAAAAGACACAAAGCCCATACCAGACGCACAATCAAACAGAACTATGGTCTGCTCCAGATTGAGTTGATGCGGTATTGACCTCTTATTCTAATTTGTACAAATTACATAAAATTGCCCTGTTCTATGCTAACCTCCGCGTTTTGTGCATTTATATTATTTTACATCGATTTTCAGATATTCCTAACAATGATGATATAGTAACATACACACTAAGGCGACAAAGTAAAATAGACGCATAATAAAAACACAATATCCTAATTTCAAGAATTTTAGGGAAAAAGGGACAGGGACAGCTATCTGAGTGAATTACACGGAGTGTAAATATATTCACAAAGCTTAGTAGTGTTACAACCATGCCACGATTACCAGCCCGCACAGATATAGCGAACGGGATGCTTCGCAACGCGAAATAAGCGAATTCTTAGAAATTCCCTTATTCCCTTATATTTACAATTAATTGCGTTATTATGCAATTTAAACGCAGGGATAAGAGGTCAGTTTTATCGGAGTCTAGCCTTCTTAGTCCATCTGAGAGAACTAAAAGCCCCCAGAAACATATCACAGAAGTAGCGCACCATCCTGTGATATTTACACGGCATGGGTATTTATAAAAGAGTGGCGACAAAGAAACCTCTTCTTACGCCGTTTCAGAAAAGGCGACGAATGGCTTGGGCAACAGACATGCAAGCAAAACCGGACAACCTTTGGCGATCAATAATTTTTTTTTTTGACCAAAGTCGATATTGCCAATTTACTGACAGTGGTTGCACATGGGTATGGAGATGTTCGTTATAACAACTGGACAACCATTTCTTCACCAGACAGCGAAATAGGGAGGGATTAGCATCGTGGTATGTATGGTATATATAACGTTCTGTCAAAAGAGCTTTACTTTTTACTTCAACTGCAATTAACCTAATGGCTTCATATCTCAACCACCGAACGTGCTATGTTTATTATAATGACTTTATCCTTACCGCTTCCTCGGGAATTTCACAGGGGACCACTTTTGTTTAATGTTTTTATAAATGATCTCCATGCTTAGATGTCGAGTTCTTGCTTATGCAGACAACTTAAAGATTTTTACAAAGATATCCTCATCTTCTGATTGTAAAGCTCTCATATGTACGAACATCTAACACCCGGGCTTATATAGAGCTTCTATAGAAATGAAAACTACTTCACACAGTCGCACTGATGAGCGGTATGACCGCGAAACGCGCGTCTGCGAATAGTGAAAGCGGTTTTCTAATTAAGCACTCTACAAAGAGACTTAGATACTATTTACTACTGGTGCAACAACAATAATATTAACATTAGCTTAAGTAAATGCGCAGTTGTCACTTACACTACCAAGAAAGATCCAATAATATTTGGTATTCCTTAGACAATTTTGATATGCCCAGACACACAGATCAGGGATCTTGGAGTCTTATTTGATCATCAACTGCAGTTTACCAATCATATAACCGCTACCTGCAGCTCTGTTCCGTGTATACTAAATTTTGTAATACAAATTTGTTAATGTTGCGACATTAAAGAAACTTAACTGCACATTAGTTCGGCCCAAGTTGGAATATGCTTCAATTATTTGGTATCCCCACTATGTCTACTAGAATATATTTATAGCGAAGGTCCAGAGAAGATTTCTAAAATACTTAACGTACAGATCAACAGGTAACTATCCGGTCAGGGGTATCGATTATACTGAATTATTGTTAGAGCATAAATTCACATCACTTTCGGATCATGGGGTGATTACCAATGCGAACTTCATAATCAAACTAGTTAACATCGATGCTCCGAACTTACTGTCTGCTGTAAACATTATTGTACCTAAATACGGGACTAGAGCTAACGAGACATTTTTAGAGATCAGAGTCAGAACAAATATCTTCGTTGAAACACCTATTAACTATGTGGCCAGGAACACAAACAGGATTGTCCGGGATCCTTTTTGCACCTCTGGAATAACTGAGTTCACTTAACCCTTTCTATACCTTCTATCCTCTTCACATAATCAATCGTCAACAAAGTCTTATCTCAGAACTTGTTGCTTGAAATATTACTGCTTCTTACGTTTATTACCTTTTGTAGTATATTGTAGTATTATTGTAAGCAGTGTACTATATTGTTATGTTGTCCTATTAATGGAATTCTCTGTTGGGCAATAAAGATATTATTATTATTATTATTATTAAAATGAAAACGTTACTTTTATGGAAGATCGTGGACCTCGCTACAAAGCGCGAACCATAACCGCGTGGACAGAAGTTTAGGGGATTTAAATTTGACCATGGCCAGGATAATCGCCTGATATGAATCATATTGAAAACATGTGGCACATAATTCAGCAAAACAGATCCCGAAAGTCTTGCAAAAAAATAGAACAAATGGCGGATGTTAAAGAAGAGTGGAACAATGTACCGGAAGAAACCGCTATTAATTTAATTCATACCATGCCCCGACGAGTGCAAGCACTGCTCAAAAATAAAGGTGGTTGAACCAAGTATTGAATACATATATATAATTTTCTAGGGCATATAATCATAAAAGCGTTAAATTTGTTTTTTGAGTCCTATACCTGTCTATTTTACTGTCACCCTAGTGATTTCTCATAAGCCGTATACAATCAACTCAATGTGGAGTACACTCTACATATTTGGATGTTTTCAAATGTTTCTAAAAGTGTTACAAAAACGATTAGTAAACGGAAATATATGTAGGAATGTTAGAGTATACCTGGTCAGATGCAGACATAAGGCATTCCACTGCAGCTGAACGTTTCAGCCTATCGGCATCAGCCAAATCATGTCCCCACCACCCAGAAGAGCGACGAAGACGTTTGCGGCCTCCACCAGAACGTCTCACTTCCTGCATGCATTACATTTAATTTTAGAAAGGTTATTTTTCCTGTTATATAAATTATAGAAAAATACACAAAGCACACAGACACACATCAATAGCAATTTATAATGGATAATTCTACATAGAACTTAACAAGTGAAAGTGAACCGTATTAATTTTTACACAATTCGACTTTAGCTATAAACATAATGACCATTAGTTCCACAAATACAAATGAATTGAGAGGTGAGACAATTAATATTAGTAGCTAGAAAGAATTGCACTGTTTTCTAAATGAAATTCTATTTGTGAGAGACGAAATGTTCTTCGTTGGTTCTACTAATAGGAAAATTATTATTCAATAATTTGCAGAATTTATGACTTATGCCAGTTGATAATATTCATGAGCAAATTGTGCAGATTATGTCTGTACTTAATACGCTTTAGTTCTTTTGTTTATAATAAAATGAATCCTTGCAATACACAGATTGTGGAAGTTAGACAACATCAAGAATAGATTCCATTGCCGTTTTCTCAACAAAAGAAAAATCAATACAATAATTGGCATGGACAATGTAATGCAAATAAACCATGAATAATGGTATTGGAATTTATTGCTTTTGATTTCTCTGTAACACTTTTATATATCAGGAATGTTTTATAATTGTATACTGAAAGAAAACTGTATAAATATAAATACAGTAGAACTTTGAGTGTTCATGTAATTCCCAATTGCATTTAAAAATCTGCAAGACATGGTACAAAATTCTAACCAGTAACTTATAGTAACCATTTACCAGTCATAAAATCGCTGTCTCGCACATATCGCCGCCGATTCTTTTATCCTTAAGTACACAAATTGTGTAATGATTGATTTTTTCACATAGTAAAGGATTATCATAAGGATAGAATTATTATCGAACGTAAACCAACATCTGAAGCAGATTTATATATCAAAATATCAATTCAGTGTTTGAGGATTAATCTTTTTTGCGAAATCCGTTTCTTAATTGTACGAGGGCGATTCGTAAAGTAGTTTCCGCCTAGTAAGCAGAGGAGTTGGGATATCAACGCGATCGCAGCGCTGCGGTGTAGTCTGGTTCAATGTAAGTCTGACAGTGCTAGTTACAGAATTGTTCGGATATTTTTCGTGTTATTTTGGTCGTTTAAAATGGCTGCTGCAATTGAAAATCCCGCCGATTATGAACTGCGTGCTGTTATCCGATTTCTGTGTGCAAAGAACATAAAGGCTGCTGAGATTCATCGTGAACTTTGTTCTGTTTATGGTGAAAATGTCCTGAGTAATTGTATAATTGGATGTATGTTGTGGCGGACGAAGTTTCGGATAATGTCGACGAGAAAATTTGTAAAAATTAGCGATTCACAATCGCAGAACAAAGAACGGTTTGAGAGCGATGAAGAGCTGCAGGACAGTGTTACAGCATGACTTAAATTACAGGCGACAGAGTTTTATGAAGAGGGCATTAAAAACTGGTTCATCGCTATGACAAATGTCTCAATCATAACGGCAACTATGCAGAAAAATAGCTGAAAGTAGTTGCTTTAAGTTGTATGTCATAGAAATCTCTTTCTGTACTGGTGTTTTTTTGTTAGTAATTAAACGGAACTTACTTTATGAATCGCCCTCGTATTAGCCACAGATGCTGAAACAATAAACACACGTAGTTGTCAAAAAAGTGAGATTAATTAAATTTATTCTAAACAGAATGTACCAGTACACGAGTAATCAATTGCCGGGGAATTACTGAACTACGTACATCTAATCAAAAACATTCATATTTCACTACGGAGTAGTAGAATAGTCACCACAATTTGAAATGTATATAGATTACAGTTGGTAATCACCGTCAAATTCTATGAGCGTTATAAGTGAGAGTAATTGTCGATTTCTAAGAATATCCAAATTATGATAAGTTTCACTGGCAAACACATCTATAGTGACTCAAAATGTTGCAAGTTGCAATTAAGTTATCCATTAATAGAGCCCAGATGTGTAATGGGAATTTTTATTGAAAATTTATTTCGCCAAAAGCCTCCATTTTCCATCGACACTGCAAGTGAAAAGTTTCATTGTGTATAACTATTACTTCTTCAAATAAAAACTATTCGTTAAAAAATACGATTTCACGTCTTCTTTTATTAAATTAGTACGTTACTCCCAGACTCTACCCCTTGATTGGTACATTTTTAAGTGAACCTTCTTTCCTCGCGTTAAGGTAAAGGACACACGAGATGAGTACGGCAAAAGCGAGAGTGGGGATTGAAACTTGACCTCATAACTGGTGTTGCCATTGGTGGAAGCGTAAGAGAAAAGTGTATAGTCGAACTACTCATTTTCAGAGTCGGTTTGTTTTATTTGGTTGTATTTTGTCCTTTCCGTTATTTGCTTAATATTCGTTGCAATATTTGCGGTTTAAAAATTACTGCTTGTCTTTGGTTTACGGTTATTTGGAAGATTTTACGTTATACAAATAATTTTTATGTCTATGTTTTTGGATAAAATGAAAAGATCAGCAATTTTTACACGAAAAATGTGTTTTATTGTAAAAAATAAAATATCAGTTCATTCACCCATATTTGGAAAGCCTTTTGTACTAAAATAAGAATGGCTAGATAAAACGTGTTAAAGCCTTAACAACGGTCTCTAGACAAAAGTTGGTTCTTTTCCAAAAATAATTGACTTATTTTTACTTCCTTTTCAATTTTTATTTTGCCATGTTTCTGGGGTGCAAATTTTCGGCAAGACACCTCGCATAATCCTAAGACTGTTGAAGTTGATGGACATACCGATATGTATCTCATTTCCATGTTTTGGGCACAGTCAAATACTGAACCCAAGTCGACAGTCTGATTTCACAATATCACATTCACTTATCATAGTGGCACCTTTCTGTCTGTGGTGTTGCTCCAATTTAAAGTAAACTTTATATTTTATTCCTATTTTTATCGTAAATGTTCACCTTAAATGTTGGTAATAAAACTAAAAACTGTATAGACAGCTTCTCCGCCAATAAGATTTCTATACCACAAATTTGATATACGGACCACCAATTCTATTTTATTTCTCGATTATCTGATTATCTATTACTTATAGTTTAAGATTACATTAAACCTGATAAGTACTAATAATCGGCGAGATACGTGAATAAGAGATTTAATATAATACTGTCTCACAATAGATTTCGGGATTTCCCGAATTGGTCATACGTACTAAATGTGCATGTACTCCAGCAATTACTGAAAACAAAATTGTAAAGATGAAGTGAAATTTATGCTGTAAAACCCATCATTCACATCTTATTCATTTGGAAATATTATACGTACTAAGTGTAAAATATTTTAGTTACCTTATCTGGTTGAGTAAAATGCAGATCTTGATCAGGACAAATGACATCTATAGGATCCCTGTACAATAAGCTAAGTACATATCTCGTATAGACAACTGCATCAATACCACGTGCTTCGAGCTGCTCTTCTAGCCAATCAGAAACTGCCGAGGGCATGGAAACAAGTTGCGGATACTTCATAATCTTCTAACAGAAGAACGACGAGAGAAAAACATATACAAAAAAGGTATCATTTATCAACTTACCTTAGTTCAAGTTGTGAAAATTACGAAGTGCCATAAAGGATTCCTGTCGTTCGTGCGAGGTCTTCACTTGTTTGTTTGCGAAAAGTATAGTGAACTTGCAACCAACTACGTTTCGATTAATCCTTTTCATTGTTGTGATACAATACAACAAGTAGTTGAATGCATGTGTAAACGTTTCAAAATAATAAAAATAAATATTAAAAAAATTCTTAAAAGACACTATACTTCATCGAAATTTTGTAGACCCCCATTGTAGACCTGAAAAGTACTTTTTTAATATTCCCTTATTGCCGTTTCCGTCATAAACAAGTGACTAATGCGAATACAATGGCTGTGTTTGCAAATAGATAATCTTATACGACATGATCGGGTATAATTGACGTTAGTAGGCATAACAAGTAGCATCACCGGAGTGTTCAAGGAATTTAAACTTATCTATATATTTGCATTTAATTATCGTGTATTTGTAAATAATACTAATTACGATAACTTGATTTTATTGCTCTTCGATTTGGGATGCTAAATTTCATTTTGTCAACAGAAATGCACTTGAAACTCAAATATTTTTCGTGTTGCAACGCTGAAAATATTCAGCAAGTTGTAACCGGACGTGGATCAAAGTCCGGTATATGATTTACAATGTTTTTCATTTGTTCGTGCATAATGGTTGGACAACACACCTAATTATTATAGACGCCTTATGATCTTTTTGCAATTGGAACAGAACAAGTTTGAATGTTTGTGACAGATTGTGTTCCAACATTTTTAAAAGTTGGGCGATTCCTAATTTAATACACTGGTGTTAAGTTATCCATAAATCCCATCTACAAAATTTTTCTTTCGGTTTCAACCGCATATAGCAACAACAGGGTGAAGGCAACCCTACTAAGTAATTTTCTTATGTTAAAAGTTCATTCGAATCCGGTTATTACAAAATTCAGTGATTCCCAATATCGGAAAACAGTTGCGTCTAACTATAACCACAGATAAGTTGATTTATTTTGACTAAATCGGCAGCACATATTTAAATTCTTTAACTTAACAGACTTTGAGCACCAAAATGGCTTTGACTACCTATACATACGCGGGTAGATTGAAAAGTTTTCCGCCAAGAAAATGAAAACCAAATAATAAGGATTCAAGTTCTATTTCATTTTTAAATATAATTCCAACTTTTAACATTATACTTACATAATTACTTACTAGGGTTGTTGCGATATGTGGTTGAAATCGAGAGAAAAATTTATGGATGGGATTTATGATTAACACCGATATTTATTTCACATTATTTACGCTTGCAATTTTTTTCTTAAATTAAATTACCAAAATAGTAACCTTCTCATTCTACACTAAACCACCCAAATGAGGTTTATTTTTAGATGTACACTTGAATACTTTTATATACGTATTTCGACAACTAAGTTATCATACTTAATGGAGAAAGCGTTATTTAAAAAATCACGTGTGATTCTTGCTTTTAGTGGTTATCGAAGTGTAGTGGATCAACAAAGTTTCCATACACATACGATTATTATTTTCTAAATTTGAGCAAACCTCCAATAAAGTTTCAAGAAACCTTTGTGTCTAGCAGCATCTTACTTAGTCAACTTAAAATACAGAAATAAAAATAATCCTGATCTACTTTGTAAAAGTGCACTGAAATCCGAAAAGATTCGATACATATAAATCTGGTATTTCCCGTTAAATGACAAGGAAGATACCTCATCAGTGGGCATCAATGGCTTTGTTTCATTCTTTTGAAGTTTGTAAAAGTGTAGAGTTGAAAGTCGATCGTTTGGAACAATGAAATAAAACAGTAAATAAATCTGATGATCTGAATCCGATGGAAGACAGTAATGGACATTTTGAGCAAATATATCTTGCTGTAATAAAATATAAGACACATTGATCCAAGAGACTCATGATAACAATAATAGGTTTCCTTACAGCCCATGAGCCCCATTGGATTGGGACTTGGTACGGATTACCGATTGTCAAGCCATCGGTGAGCTACTGGTGATCAGTGGTGCCACTAGTCAATAGTTAGTGATGATGTTTTAAGAAAAATCCGATATTTCGATTTTTCTGAACAATGATAATAAATACATATAGTAAATTGTCAATTAAGTGCTTTACACCAATATTTCTTACACGCGAGTATGGTATTATTTCAGACAGAAAGTGGTTTTGTTTATCATCTTAGGGCTGTAGGCAATAAATGCGAACTCCTAAATAAACGATTTAACTGGCACTAAATTGAATCGATTACTCCACACTGTAGTTATTTAATCGTTCTGGACATGTGTTTCGCCAGGAACAATAGCAGCATTTGAGAAGATACGGTTGAAGGTATTTCTCCCGCTTTGACAACGGAACACGTGCACCGGATATTAGTGAAATATTACGTTGTTGGTACGCTAAGGTCCTGATTTAGTTATTAATTATTCTACACCAGTTTTATTTTAGGTAATTAATTCGCTAGAAAATAAATACCATCGGCTCGGATGAATCGAATGTGTCGATTCACTTTCTCGCACCCACTAGACTAAATACGATACGCTCCTGGAAGACACTGCTGCCATGGAGTTAATTTAGTTGGAGACGGAATCATTATAAAAAAAAGTTGTTGAATACGCATAAAGAGCTGCGATGTTCAAGGTAACTACAATTTGTGACCTTGAATATTGAATCTGCTCCTACAGAACGTAAAGCATCCAAGCAAGTTTCCCGCCACTTTTTAGATCAAACAAAAATACGTCTAGTGGCAATGACCTTGCCGCGAAATGTTTGTTATATGTGAAATAATAGAAATTACGTGAACTGTTTCAAATACACCGGTAATACTTTAAAACTGATATGGGGCGTAGGATTTTGAGCGAACATGACTAGATATAACACGTGACAACTAAATAAAAAAAAATCTGACGTCAATAAAATTAAATTATAATTCGTGCGAAACAAAGAGTTAAATAAACTTATAAATACTATATAATTAAATGATAAAAATCGCAATTAGTATCGTCGCCGTATCAAATTGAAGGAATTTTGGTGGGAATATAGTGTCAACACAAGCAGAGAAGGGTAACGAGGGAAACGTTTTCTATTTCCTCAGTAAATGGGTTGTTTATCGATAAAATATCACCTCAATCATGTTAAACTTCGCGGATTATTGAAGAAACTCGATGTGATGCAGGATGAAAAACAACTTAACACTTTTTTGCTTTAAAATAAAACCAACATTGTCCAAAAACTACTACGCCATTGCATTGCACAATAGACACCACTTCTTTCACGATAAACACTAACAAAATCGACTGGTTCAATATTTATCCCGCTTAAACGTAGAAGCACTTCTATAAACTATAATTTACCTTCTTGTGGGGTAGGTGTTGCAGTTCTTAATTTCTCAAACACACCCCGCAATTAATAAAACATGGCAGCTAGGCACTATGGCCACTGCCAATCAGAGAGTGTACTAGAAATTTGTATTGCAAACGCGCAGAATCCTCGGCTACGTCACAGTGACTGTTGGAGATTTGCGCCAGACAAATACAAATAATATAAATATAATAAGTATGACGATTAAAAGCTCATAAATATGCTAATTATACTTAATTTATCATATAACGAGTACGTTTTTCATTACGTAAACTTCTAGGAATTCTATTTCGTTATTCTTGTGCCTTATTCCGGATTTGTGACTACAATCCTGTGTAAATATCCTATCGCAAATAACATACACCGCTACCAATTTCCTATAGATTTAAACCTCATGTTTAATGGAATTTTTACATAATACAAGCGTAGGTACGCGAATTTAAACAAACGGAGGGTCAAGGACCATGCGACAGGTCGATGTCGGATGTACGTACTACACAAATAATAAAAGTCAGCAGACGTCTGGCAACAAACTACCAAATTCGTAAGACGCTAAAATTAGATTTTTAACAAAAGATTATTCCGTACACTTTTACCAATACCTAAATTATTTTTGAAATCACAAAAATGTGAACGTTAACATTTACCAAATAGATGTAAACCACAATTATGTACTCGCAAAATTGAACAAGTACTAAGAGGAACATGGATTATCGGTTCTTTCTAGGAAATTCAAAAATATTTTGATCCACATACAGATTGAATTTAATACTTTAAGTAAAAGAAAGCAAAACGTAGTCCTAATGATGATTGACGTGAAATCCAAAATGTGACCTGTGATGTTGGTTGCCTGTACGTCACAATGAAGGAATTCCCTAATCATTTCAATACTATATAATATATACAGGACCAGCAAAAATAATTGTTTTAGTTAAGGACTTAAAGCAAATTTAGATTGATATCAATATTGAAGTACCATAAAAAAGGACTACTTAAACACAGTGAAAAAGTTCATATATTAGTTATAAACATTTGTAGTAAACTATTTTCGAGAGCCAAAATCTTCATCAAATAAAATTTGAATGACTCTCTATATAACCATCTAATTAAATTATCGTTAATGGACAGCTCTCAAGTAATTGTGCAAAAGATTACAAAGTAAGCACAATTTACATATGCCAATATTTCGTGAGGGGAATTAAGCTTCATCAATCGCAGACCGCAACTGCAGACTAATTAGTTTCGTTCTTATTGCGACTCGCCCGTACAGAATATTGGTCTGTGATTGACAAATTGTAGTTCTCCAGATAATCTGTCAATAAGTCGCAGAGATGAATTTCGGCAAATTTGTGGGCCCATCTTCCGACTACAGGAGCTAGTGAAAGAATTGGGTGGCTCATCTGATTATTTGTGATAAATTGTTATTTCAATATACTGCATATCGTCACATTAAGAAATGGCAAGTTTAAGGGGGTGTGGAACTAAACTGTTGCACACATATCTGGCCAATTTTATCAAGGTGGACACTAATGGCTTTCATTAAAGGGCAAAATATATGAATATATTGGTTTTGATACTACACCCTTACGGCAACGTGTGTCTGCTATATCAACTGCAAATCGTCGTGATGACTGGTTTCATTAGAGATGCTATGTATTTTGCCATATGTTGGTTTATACTTTCAAATATGCCAGTCTTTCATGTTTTACTGGTGGAAAACTGGGTCTTGCAGTTATTTGAGAGGTATATGTACTAACCCGTCGTAAGTTGTTGGGCGCCCAAATTGATCGCTCACTCATTATTATAAACTAAATTAAATATCAGCAATGTATGTTAGGTTTATGTTTCGTGTCAACATTTCTTCGTAAAATGACAACGTTGAATCATTGAATAGCAATTCGATGATCAGTTTTTCGATTATTTCAGCCTCAGTTCTTTTGTATGTTTATATTACAGTAGATAGTTTCTGTTTCATCAGTACCAGCACATAATACTATAAGGAGATAACTTTGAGGCAGCATGGACTTCAACATAAAACTTCACACAAAAATAATGATAGCAATCGAAGGCGATTAATACGATAAATCAACAAAAGCTCTGAAAAAAACATGTCTTGGTTTACACCGCAGGTAAAAATCTTTGCGGACGATAAGAGAAAAGGATACAAACCACAAATAAGAATATCATTTGTGAACAGTACAAAGAAATAAGAAACACAGTGAATTTAGAAACAACATATCAAACACAGCTTTTGGAAAAACTTGAAGGATATCATTGGAGGAGCATGATCTGTATGGAATTCAAATATGATTGTAGAACATGCTGAAAAAGTGGTAAAAGGGTTTAAATGAATTAATATATAACGAAAATAACAAGAATGGAAGAACTAATTCCACAATGTCCATATTGATAGCGATACAATAGGTAAAGATGAAATAAATTACGACTACGAAATAAAATAGAGTATTGAAGCAGTTAACTGAGGACAGCATAAAAATCAGTAGTCAAAGAACTAGAAAAGCTTCCGATTTGAATATTATTAATGTTGAGGTCATCATATAGATTCAGCGATTCTCTTGGGACGAAGGTGCCCAAGGTGCTTGCCTGGTTAAGGCAATTAGTACAGCCGTAGAGTGGGGCTTCAAAATTTAGTTTAAAACTATATAAATAGAAAAGCCATGCAGTCTTTAAAGATGACCGCCCTTGATTCAAAAGTTTCTAAGACGCCATAAAGATGATCTGTCAAATAGGAATATGAAGAGTGAAGAATTAAATGAAATTAAACAGAAGCCAACCATACGAAAACGTTAAGAGGTCAAATAATGTTTAAGGAAATTTAGAAATTAAGATTTTCTAATCTTTATTGTTGTCACCCACATTAGTTATAAGGTTTTTGAACCAAGATTCGGTGAAAGAATATTTTTAAAGAGTTTTGAATATTTTATTTTAGTTATTAAACCTATTTGTATAGTAAAATTAAGTTATATGATAGTTTTCTACCACTAAATATATATACATTTAATAAAATTAAGTGAAATAATAACGTCTTTTCATGTGTGTACTAAAGTCGTGTTTGTTTATCGATTTTAGGGCTAAAAAATGCACGTTTTGAAGAAACCCCAAAATGACAAGCTTATTATTATTATTTTTTTTGAAAAATTGTAGGGTGTACATTTTTTCTCATATGTCAAAAGCTTCCTCAGTACAAATCGTCTAACCCAGTAATTTTAGTTATAAAACAATCATCGCGTTTTTTTGTCAACAGGGTGAAGTTTCTAAAAAGTTTTGTCAAGTAGCCCCTTTTTACGGTAATTTTATACATCTTTATTATATTATATAGGTTAGCATTGCGGGCTTAGTATGCCCATCACTTGGTGTGTCATATTTTTCACTTTTTTAACTTTTAACATAACTTCTCCAAATTTACTACTTTATTCCATTTTTCCATCTTGGTTTCTTTTTTTTTTTCATCCTATAGTACACTCTAAGATTTTCGTCGGCACTCTCATCACTCATTCTCTTAACGTGAGATGGAATATATAGCAGCAGTTGTGGAAGCTCAACGGATAAGATGACTATCTTATCCTTGGAGCTTCTACAACCCCTACTACATCTTTCTTGTATCCTGTACACGTCCATTAAGTCTCTATTGTTTCTTCCGTACTTTGCTCTTTCATACTATTGGCATATTTTGCTCTATTTGATACAATATCCAGATATATCCAAACTTCATTGATACATCATTATTATTGCTTACATTTTTATATCATCATCGAAAATATTTGTAAAATGAAAATGGTAAAATTAAAAAGCATTAGGTATGTATGTACAGTCATTCTAAAAATTCAGCCTACACCTTAATTGTAAGTAAATTAAAAAAGGAAAAATCAGTAGGAATCAAACATTTAATATACACTATCGCTCATAAGTTTGGGCGCACTCAACTTTTATTTATAAATTTCTGTTATACTCACATATATCTCAGTCAGTTTTCACTTATTAATTTAATAAGTTTATGTAAAATGTTTTTAATCCCTCGGACTATCCTTTGATATTGATATTGGTACTTAATGGAGCTACTGTCGGGCTATGCCTCTTTTAGAGTATATGTTATGGGAAAACGATGGTGGTATGAAGACAACAATTAACTCTTCGATTAATTAGAAAAGTTGACGACCTCATAAGTAAAACCCAAGTTAGGAACCATTTATTTAATATTGACGTAAGTCTCTTATTATTACAATATTTTTTATAAATAAAAAAGGACATACGTAGTTTTTATTTTATTATGAAGAAACTATTAGATATTGAGTGTTGCAAGCTATTTGGCCAGCCACTGTACAATGCAAAAATTATAATTAAATTGAAATTCGAGCGTACTGTACTACACTGAAAAAAACCGTGAAGAAGCAGAAAACGCATTTAAAGTGAAAACCAAACTTCTATTTTGCGGCAAATCAATCTGAATCCTGAAATCAGTGCTCTAAAACTATAAGCGGAGGAAGAGACGATAGCAAAAGGAAAGGAAAAACTTGTGTGCTATCACATAATCATGGTAATGTCTTTATTTTCTGGGGTTAGCTATATGACAGCCAGTGGTGAAAGTAATTTGGAGTTTATTAATTGAACTAAAGTTAAGATGAAATGTATTGCAATTTTAAAAACCAATTTGAAAGATGCTGCCTTGATAGTATGTATGCTACTTTCAGTAAGGCAACCCTCTTAAGTGATTATGTATTTCTTCGCAATCACAAGATTTAACTCCCATTGAACATGTATGGATTGTACTAAAAAGTAAAGTTACCAAACAAAACTGCAAAAACAACACCAATCTTGAAAAAATATTGTGGATATATGCAAAAAGCATATCACCATTAGTAACAAGAAACTTGTATTATCTCTCCATAATCTTCACATCTTTCTTCTTCACATATTTTATAGTTTTCTACTTAAATTTTATGCTCCACAATATTTTTAATTTTCATCTCTATTTTGAAAAAAAGGTGGTCATTAATCTACATTTTCAATACGTATACTTCATTTCAATTCCTCAAAAGAAACTAAACCCTGCTAATTATTTTAACAGATGCAAAAATATTTAAACAGATTACATTTAACAATGCCAATGAAAGAATGTGAAACACAGAGTTGGAATTGAACAAGATGATTGATCATAAAATTAAAGCGTTATATTGGTTGCCTACTTTAAAGATATATTACACTACAAACTCCCTAAAGATTGGGATGCTATAAAGCAGGGTCGGCAAACTACGACAATTTTATGCGGCCCGCGAATAGTCGTTTAATATCTAGATCATTTAAAAATTTCTCTTGAAACAACATTTGAAAAACATATCTGTTAAATATATATTTGTGTGAGAAGACACTTAAAAAATTTGAAATAGACACGTTAACCCGCGGTATAGGATTGAAGTAACAAATGAACATTTACAGTTATGAAAACCAAGATATTTCTCCCGTTCAGAAAATACCTTTAGTATGTTTCTGTTCACCTCATAGACCAAAAGTGTGTCGATCCCTTTTGTTGAGTATTTTGTGATCGAAGCTGGACGAAAATTTAGAATCACTCGTAATTTACCGCTAATACATACCTAATTTTGGTCAGTTAGATAGAGTTTTTAGACTCCATATTTGGATACGAACAATGTACGTCTAGGGACATCACTTGTGCTTGCTTAATCACGCGACAACTACACCGAAGTGACGAGTCCTAATCACGTCTCGATCAGGACGAAACTATACCCATACCATAGTCTACGGTTAGGGTTCGCAACTAATAAAGAATAACTTTCCTCCTCCCTCTTAGCAATTGGCTATAGAACTTGTGGTTACTTAGTAAGTCGTCGTTCTTGGAAAACTGCTTGATAAGAAATTTCATTTAGTAGATCATTAGAGGCAAAGAGAAAGTCATCTTATATATTTTCTGTGTAGGTATTGTTATATATATTAGGTTATAGTAGTATTGTAAAATATTTGATAATTATTACGAAATGAAATAATATTATATCAAGTACTCTAAAATAAATTATTCCTTGTTAATAATATATTTAATCTAGTATGTATTAACACGTACTCAAAAATTTTGTTATAGATTTCAATTCATTGAAATATTCCCCCTTGGCTGTTATGTACACGCACACTTTTACCATGCAACACTAATTTTTGAAGTGTTTCAATTTTCATGTTAGTCCAGGAACTTAGCGATCCAGCTCCCACGGTAGCTTCATCGGATTAAGGATGAGCACCTGTGCTGGCCAAATCATATTTTGCCTTACAATCCACTTAATTTAGATATATCTTCCGGACCATTATCTGTCATCATTATACGATATATGTTTCACACTTAAGCATAATTTTGGCAGTACTTTCCAAACAAACATATATCGTCTACACTCAAACATTTCATGCTTTGCTTCATCTGCCCAAAGATCTCTGGCCCAACCGCTAATTTTCAAGTCTTTGTATATTCTAGCTCATTGTAACCTTTTCTTCCAATTTTTTGTGATTGATCAACTTTTACTGGTTCCACAAGTTACACTGTTAAACACACATTTTGTGACATGGAAATTTTTAGGTGTTTCTGATGTATTTCGGCTCCTTAAAAACGATTTTAAAAAGAAAAATTGCTTATCACCCACGAATTTTTAGTAACAAGGATTTTTCTCACAGGAAATCGACAATGATGCGGACTTTCAAGTAGCAGAATGTTCAATAAAACCACATTTCATTTCCTAGGCTGAATTGAATGATTCAGTTCGAGATTTAAAACTAGCAAAATCACAGTCTGAACTCCTAGCGTCCAGATTAAATGAATGGAATCTTCTCGAAGGTGACTTACTTATAACTGACCTCTGAAAACGTAAAAGAATACTTACATATTGTTTTTGATGCATTAGGACAGAAACATGAACTAAGCAATTGGCGTCTATTCATTGACTCTTCTAAACTTAGCATAAACGCAGTTTTGTTTCACAACGGCAATAAATTACCCATCTGTACCTATAGCGCATGCCATTCGTATGAAGGAATCATACGAGAATATGCTATATCTCCTAGAACACATCCGGTATAAAGACTATGAGGGGTCAATCGGTGGAGACCTAAAACTGATAGCGCTTCTTCATGGACTGCAGCTGGGGATTATGAAATTTTCCTGCTTCATGTGTGTCGCTAAGTCAAGCACTAACTCCGGGTCTAAAATATTACCAACGAACCACTAATTGATCCTAAAAACGTATTTTTACCACCACTGCATATTAAATTGGGCTTAATGAAAAAAATCCTTAAAGCACTAGATTGGAACGGTAGAGGGTCCTTATATCTGAAATTGAAATCTGAGAGTCAGTTGGTCAAAAATTGAAGAGGGCATATTTATGGGCCCACAAATACGAGTTATGAAAGATGGCGAATTTGAGAACATGCTGACTGAAGCTGAACTAAGAGCATGGAAAGCTTTTAAAACAGTTGTGACCAATTTTCTTAGAAATCAAAGCTGAAAATTACGGAAATCTTGTAACTGAATTACTTAGTCCTCACAGAGAAATAGCATGTAACACGTGATTAAAAACTTCCTTTCTTGTGCTCATCTCGATTTCTTTCCGGAAAATTTGGGTCTCGTAAGCGACGAACGTGGTGAACGGTTCCACCAGGACGTTGGAACCATGTAAAAGCGATATCAATGCAAATGGAGTCCTAGTTTGCTTGCTTATTACTGCTGAACATTAATTCAGAATGCAGCAGGGCTAAAACATTGCCGTAAGACATTTGCAACATTTTGAAGTAAATGTACATTAAGAACATATCGATATTGATATATTTCAGTATAACACACAACACTTCGTAGCAAACAATGTATGGGTGATAGAGAAAATCCAAGGTCATTTTCTGTTTTCTAGTGTAACTTGACATAACATTTAGCCATATCACAAAAAAGTTGATCTGTATTTGCTGGTGTATCGGGCTCGCGCTCTCTGTTGAATTCTCTACAATAGTATTTTTCAGCCTATGGAGCGCGCGTAATTAAATTAAATTTAGAACAATGAATTTCTTTTGGATTATTTTGGTTATTATCTTCAAATGCTTTTATCGATATGCGCGAGGAGGGAAAGACGGCGTAAAAATGTATAACGAACAAGGGGAAGGAGGTGCTAGTACAAAGTTATACTAGCTAATTGTAAGTAAAATTGTTGTCGTCGATTTCTTTTAGAAATCAATGTTAGGGTAATCCTCCGTGGTACCTGCAACTTGTGGCCTACCTGATTGTTGTTTATCTTACTACTACCGGTAGATTGATATCGTTTCCAACAAGAGCCAAAATAATAATTTGAAGAAAAATTTAGATAACGTTCTAAAGTGACCTACTAAATTAGATACCGCACGTTAAACAGCTCTCACGGGAAGCTATGTAGCTATACAATAGCTTGCAAAGCACGTATAAATTGCATATGTCAATAAGAGTGACAGGAATATGTATCCCTCCTTTATAATAAATGAAGAATTTTGGTGCAATCCTTCTTACAGAATTTCTGTATTTATGATACCTGCCAATTTCTATACTTATTTCAAGGCTGATTGGTTTCGTTGCCATATTCATTGCCGTTCTTCACTTTACTTGACTTTAGTAACTGAAATATTTTGTTACTTACATGGGTTATACTAGGGAAAAATGAAATTATCAGTATTGGAGACGCACATTAAGCACAACAAGGTAACAATAAAATACTTTTAACCACCCATTAAAAGGGATTCCTACCTGCCGTGGTGAATGCTGGTCTGTTTTATTGAGAATAGGTATTAGTGTGTTTCTAAACATGGGGCGCACGCTCCATTAGGGAGCAATTTAATATTTTAGGGAGTAGTAAGCAATTGATTAAAAACTGTCAACTTTTTTGTTAAAAAATCTATAAAGGAAGGAGGGGACATATCAAAAAAGGTTTAAAATACATTCATTGTTCCCTCGTCTATATGAAAACAAAGGTCATACTTTTGAAGTTAATTAAGAAGTTTCTCAACTCATAACTAACTCTGGAAAAAATTATACTGTAGGGAAGGATTTAGTGAAGAAAGCTATATCAGCTTTTTTCAAAAAATGGCGCATCATTTAAGAATGAATCTTTCCTCTTTCAAACGCGCCCAAGTTCTTGCAAATCGAATGACAGGTTAAAACGTTATGCGCGTTTATGTGACAGTATGTTCATGATGTGTGTCGCAAAAGTAATCATGGAACAAAGAGCCAATACAAAATTTTGTTTTAAACTTGAAAAAACATTTACTGGAACTTATAATTTATTACAAAAAATGTATGGTGATAAGTGTATGACTAGAGCAAGAGCTTTTGTGTGGCACCTATATTAGAAAGGCCAGGGCGTCAGCAAGACCGAAACCATTCAGAATTAGCCGAAAAAATGCGTGAAATCATTGCTGTGGATGGAAATTTCACAGTTAGAATGCTGGCTGAAGAGTGTAGTTCAAGTAAAAACACGATTTGGAACAGTTTACGTGATGATCTGAAGAGAAAAAGAAGTTTGTGCTCGTTTCACATGGATTAACATAGGATCAAAAAGAGGCTTGTGTATTACATTGGAAAGACGTCATTAAAACCGCCAAAATGAATAAATACTTCTTGGACTCTATAGTAACTGTGATGAAACGCGGTATTTTAAGTACGATCGTCAAACAAAGCATCAAACAGCATGGAATGGAAGTCGGAAGGATAACCAAAAGCCAAAAAATTGCGTTTTCAAAAGTCAAAATCAAGACAATGATTACTTTTTATGATTCGAAGGGTATAATCGACAAAAAACTCGTCCCTGAAGGTCAGACAGTCACAGGAGAAGTTTTGAAACGATTATGGGCAAGCATTGTACAAATACGACCTGAATACGCGAAAGACAAGCAGATGTCTTTGTTGCGTGATAATTCACAGCTTCACAGAACCGTCGCAGTTAAGGAGTTTTTGATTAAATAAACCATATGTGCCATTGACCATCCTTTATATTCGTCTGATCTGTCACCATGTCACTGTTTTCTCTTTTCTAAGCTGAAATTGGGAACATGAAGAGATGATTTTGTGATGATGTTCCAGCGACTCAAGCGGCTGTGACACAGGTGCTAAAGAATTTTTTTCCCTATGACTGTAAGAAATCAATGGAAAATGAATTGGCCCCTCCATACGTTGCATTGAGTTAAATGGAGACTATTTTTAATAAAAATAACTTAAAAAAAAATCTTATGTGTTTTATTGAAGATGGGAAGAAAATCTCATTACTTACAAAACATACGGTATGTTCACAGTGCTTTTCTTTTTTTCTCTTTTTGCTTTTCTCGTTTATTCCATTGATTTGTCTTTAAGAATTGATCATGAAAAAGTTTCATCTTTTCATCCATCATCACAACCAATGCAGTGAAATATTATTCGGTATCTAAAAAAAAAAAACAGGGGAAGATGTAGAAATAAACATCGCAGATCATACCGAGTGTCCAGAATAGAGCATGTATCAAATGAAGAATTAGACACAAGAAGGGCACATAAAACAACAAAAGAACAGTAGCAAAGCAATTGATACAGTATACGCGAGGAGGATCGTAGATCACAAATGATCGAAAGAGGTGTTAAATGATGAACTAGCTCGCAGACGAAGGCTGTTGAACATTATAAAACTTTCCCATTCTTGTTTAGAACTTGGAAATATGGTTCGAGCCAGACATTCCATGCTGCATTCTTCTTCCCAGTCTGAAGCCAGATTGATTGTCTTGCAGAATGTGATCGATCTATCGCCTTAGTCTTCTTTCTAGTATTCCTTTATAAATCTTTTTTATTATTAATATTAACAAAATTGTTCTGCAAGTACTGCGTGTGCGTATTTTTTATGCATCAGCAGTATGACTGCCAGCTTTCAATCCTTCCGTACTTTGGGTTCTTCATCGAATGCAATGCCTTATTGCGCTCTTCGTTTATGTAGTTTAGCAGTTTTTTTTTGTATAAATTAGAGATGGGACATTCGAATCCGCGAATCCTCGAATCCATCGAATCCTGAAAAAGATTCGAGATTCGAAAACTCGAATCTTCGCACGATTTTCGTAATTCGAATCTTTCGAATCCAAAAAAAAATAATAATAATAATGATGACTCATGTAATCACGACACCTATGAATCACTGACTAGAAAGATCTCGACGATTCTCTTCGGTTCTCGTTCTTTCAGCCACAAAGTATTTATTATAGTATTAGTATTTAAAGGTCGTCGTTTAATACAAGACGAGCCGACTAGATGGAACTCTCAGCTTCACATGCTCAATCGACTTGTGGAACAAAAGCAAGCCATTTTATTGTCTGCTTCTGACTTGAATATTCAGATAGACCTTTGTCCTCGACAGTGGAAACTTATTGAAGATATTATACGAATATTAGAAGTGTTTGATAAAGCTACATTTGTGGCCAGCTCAAGTAAAGTGACAATTTCAGAAATAATTCCTTTAGTGAATAGCACCATTCGTGCTCTAGAAAATTTCAAACCAAAATTAGGTTCAGTACAGGGTTTCCGAAATGATTTGCTTGCGTCACTAAAAGGCGCTACCATTCTGTTGAGACAGAGAAATTGTATACTATTGGTACTTTACTGGATCCCTGATTCAAAGGGAATGTATTTTTGAATAAAGAAAACGTTAAGCAAGCTAAATTGACACTGGCTAATGAAATTTCATCCATCTATATGCAAACAAATGGTGATCTGCAGTCATCAGAGAAAACTCAAGCAAATGCCACAGATATATCTTTAACTGAACAAGGTCATAGTATGTGGAGTTACTATTCTCAGTTGATGACCCCAGCTACCTGCAGTGATGTGGATTACAGTTCATCTCCTGAAGAAGAAATAAATGGCTATTTAGCAGAACCACTGCTCCCACCAACTGCAGACATCTTTAAATACTGGAAGGGCAACACAAAATACCAAAATTTGATGAAACTAGCAAAAAATTCTTAATTACACCACCATCAACAGTGATTTCAGAAAGACTATTCAGCACATCAGGCATCATAGTGGATAAAAACGTAGTCGGTTGGATCCAGAGCGAGTTCGAAAGCTGGTTTTCTTAAATAAAAATCTGAATTAAAAATTCTCACTTATTTCTTTTAGGTTGAGTGCTTTCTTTTATATACTAAAATATGTGTTTAGATTTTCATGTGCAATATTTGCTGTTTATCTATGTTAGCTCTCCCTTATTCTCATTCACAAAAGTTTCTGAAAAGATATCGGTACTGTTATTGATATATTAATTTCCATATGCTAAGGAAATTAAATATAAATAAAAACTTGTTGCATAATCATCAAGATTTTAACATAATTTATCTTTTAATATTGTGTAATTTGTTTTTTTTTAATTTCATTTGTAATATAAATATGTTCAAAAAAATCTTTTTTAATAAATATTTTTAAAAACTGTATCGTTTTTAATTAAAGTAGCTTTAAAATTTTCCTGTAAAATTGTTTTTCCTCTCTGTCCTTTCTTATTATTGTAATTATATGATGGATTCGAGAGATTCGAGATTCGAAGGATTCGAGAGATTCGAGAATCCTTTAGGATTCGGATTCGGATTCGGATTCGAGAAAATTTGGATTCGTCCCATCTCTAGTATAAATTATTGCTGGTAATTGTATGTCACCTGTTCATTTTCCTTGTAGAAATTTTAAGCTTGGTTCCTTCTTGTATCTCCTTAATGTCTTTAGAGCTTTGTATAATAGCTTGGTATTTTCCTTTTTGTGGCCTTACATTTCATCTTCATATTCTCTCCATGTCTCTTTCATCCCTTCCTTTACTACAGTTTTACCTTTTCATCTTTTTTTTTATTTTTTTTTATTCTTTTATTTTATAACTCTTTTAATATCTGTTCCAGTAAATAAATTGGTCTGCGATCTCTTTAAATAAATCATCCAGATCCTTACCTGCTTTTATACGTTAATTTGTAAAATTAAAAATGCTGTAACTAACTTTGTATTCCTTTAGTTGCTATTTGAATGTTTTAAAATTTAAAAATGCCTTTTATAATTTCAAGTTACTTCCTGGCTAATTTATTTTGTCCCTCTAATTTCATTTCTACTGTCTAATGGTCTGCTTCAATTCTGTGTTCTCTTTTTTACCTTAACATTTTTTAAGAATCTGCGAAATGTATCTCCTTATGCCTATCACTATGCGCATCATGTTTAATAAACCTCTTGATGTTCGAGTATGGAGATTTAAATAAACTATGTGGACAGAAAGAATCGCCAAAATGGATGTAATCATAGAAACAAACAGGATGTAATCATAGAAGAATTAAGAGAAGTAAAAGTGGAAAACGAAACCCTGAGTAAGGAAAATACAGAGTTGGAAACTGAAATAAAAATTAGAGAAATTCGAAAGAATAAAAAGTGAAAATAGAAGGACTAATATAGTGTTACAGGGTTGTGCAAAAGAACAAAATACTTTAAGAATATGTATAAAAAGCTTCTTCAGAGAAAGGGTGGGCGTAGAAGTTGATATAAAACAAATAAGGAAGTTGGGGCCAAAAGTTTGTTTAATAGAATTGTATAGGATGGAGGATAAGATAGCTATAATGAAGAACAAGAGCAAGTTAAGGGAGTATAGAAACGAAGCTGTGTACATTAACGGTGATATGACAAAGGAGGAGAGAATTATACAAGGAAAACTAAGGCCAATAGCAAGAAAAGAAAACCAGGCAAGAAAAAAAGTTGAAATCAAATATCAACAATTAAAGTGGAGTATAGAAGAGAACAATTTTGTCAAACAACATGCAGGTAACAGACTTTTAGGAAGTAAAGCAAAAAGCTGATAAGGGAAGCAAGAGAATGTGGCTCGGCAACGACTTTGGCAAAGTATACGGACGGGGAAAATGTTGGAGAAAGGAGAAATAATAGTAAAACTCTTATACGGAATAATTCTATCAGGATATGCACATGGAATGTGCGAGGCATATACGAAGAAGGTGCAATAATTAACCTAGTAAACACAATGAACAAGTATAATATTGATCTTGCAGCACTCCAAGAGACACCCTTAAAGGGATCAGACATACAAAAACTGAAAAACGATACATTATTTACAAGTGGAAATGAAAGTCGAAGACTCGGAGTAGGATTCCTGGTAAAAGACACTCTGAAAGAGGAAGTAAAACGGTTTGCCCCAATATCTGAGTGGCTGTGTTCTGTGAGAATTAAGGCGGTATACGGTACAATAACAGTGATCAACATGCACGCACCGGCCGTAGAGAAGGAGGAGGAAACAAAGGATATATTCTACGAAAAACTAGAGGAAACGGTCGAAAAAATTCAGAAGGAAGACATTAAAATAATCCTAGGCGATGCGAATGCTAAAATCGTCAGGGAAGAGGTGTACACAGAAGTTACGGGAGGGGAAAGTAAGCACAACACAAGTAATGACAATGGAACAGGACTGATCACTTTTGCAATAGAACAAAAGATGAAAATTATGAGCACCCACTTCAAGTGGAAAGACATTTACAAGGGTACATGGATGATGCTAGGAAGAAATGAAACAAACCAAATAGATCATGTGCTAATAGAGGAAGATAAAACAGAAATTATTAAGAACGTATGCAGAGGTGCGCAAGCCGATTCTGATCATTCACTGGTATTAGTCAAAATGAAATTGAAAAAAAAAAAAAGGAAATGAAAAGAAAATAGTAATCGAGGGGAACCAAAATACAACTTCGAAGACCTACAAAACGTAGAAATAGCACGAAAATACAGAACACTTATTGAAGAGTGGTACGGTGACGACAACGAGCAAAAGGTCGAAGTGAGCGATCGATGGGAAAAACTTGTGGGGGCAACATATAAGATAAATTATTGGCTAGACGACGAGTGCAAGGATGAAATGAACAAGAAGACAAAACTATGGCAAAACTTCTTGCAAACTAAAAAACAAAAAGACAAGGACGAATACAACGAACAAAAGAAAAAGGTAAGCAACTGTGTAGGGCCAGGAAACGAAAGTATTGGGAACACATTTTACAAAAGATCGAGGAAAGTTACACAAAAACAGAAATTAGAAACTTCTACAGAGATGTAGAAAACATCAGAACGGGAAGCAAAGGGATTCAACGATACTTCAAGGATAAGAGAGGAGAGTTGCTGGGGTCCACAAGCGAAATTAACGGAAGATGGAGACAGTACTTCTACTCCATGGGAAGAACAAATAGGAGGAAGACGACGTAAAAATCAAAGAGAAAGTGTGGAGGCGAGGCAAGACCACCAAAATACCGAAGGAACCAAAGAGCCATCAATAACAGAAATAGAAGAAATAGTAAACTCAATGAAAAACAACAAGAGCCCAGGAGAAAACGAGATCACAGCAGAAAATATCAAATACGGATGTGAGGTGGTAATTCTAAAGATATATGAACTGGTTAAGGAAATCTGGAACATAGAGGTAATGCCGCCGCAGTGGAATAGAGCTGTCATAATAACTATAGGGATAGCCGTATACAAAGGCCTGACCACGCTGATTAAGAGACGGCTGGAAATATTCATAGAGTCTGCTTTCGGAGAGTACCAGGCTGGTTTCCGGAAAAACAGATCAAGAACCGATCAACTTTTCACGCTAAAACAAATCCTCATAGGAATGTATGAATATGAAATTCCGACTTACATGCTATTTATCGACTTTAAAGCAGCATATGATTCCGTCAACAGGGGAGGGCTTTTCGACGCACTGAGAATACTGAATGTTCCGGACAAATTAATCGCACTCATAAAGATGACACTAGAGAACACAATATGTGCAGTTAACGTAAATGGAAAGACATCAGAGAGTTTCAAAGTGAAGAACGGGGTAAGACAAGGAGACCCGCTTTCTACACTGCTATTTAACGCAGTGTTGGAAGTGACAATTAGAAACAGCAACATAAACAGAAATGGAACACTCTTCAATAAGAGTCACCACTGTTTTGCATATGCCGACGGCATATTGCTGCTGACCAGAAATAAGAAACTCCTAGAGGAACTAACAAAAAACCTAATAACCGCAGCAAGTAGAATGGGAGAGCAAAAGTAAATATATGGAACTAAGGAATAAAAATAGGTTGAACTGGAAACAGGAACTAAGTGTCTAAACTGGAGGAAAAGAGTTATACGAATTTGAGGAAGTGGAAAAATATATGTATCTAGGAACTCTGATAGACAACAAATGCAAAGAGGAAACTGAAATAAACTTAAGGATAGCTAAGAGCAACAGGTGCATGGGGGAACTTCAAACATACTAAAATCCAAGAATATATCAACGAGAACGAAATTACAACTGTATAAAACTGTCTTGAGACCGACATTGCTCTATGGCTGTGAAACATGGTCGCTGACAAAAAGCTTACAAATAAAGTTAGAGATATGGGAGAGAAAAATACTTCGAAGGATCTTCGGAGGGAAGAGGGTGGATGGCATGTGGGAGAGACGCACTAATAATGAAATCTATGCACTATACAACGAACCATGTATAACACAAGTAATTAAAGCCCGGAGAATGCAGTGGGCGGGTTATATGGAAAGAATGCAGGAGGACAGAATAGTGAAACATATAGGATGGAGAGACCCAGAAGGAACGAGACGGAGGGGAAGGCCGAAGAAAAAATGGAGAGAAGCAGTGAGTGATGACTTGGCAGAGAAAGGATCCGCGAACTGGAGAATAATTGCAAGGGACAAGGAAAATGGAAACATTTTACAAAGCAATGGGCCTAAAAGGCCTGTGAATGCTGCTATATATATATATGTGGAACAAACAGAACGTGTAATTGTTTTAAGACCATATTCATGGGACATGATTTTATACCCCAAACAGAAAATTAAAAATTAATAAACAGTGCTAATTTGGCTTGGAAATAATGCGCATCCTTTCAAATTATTATATGTTACAGAAAATCAAAATCGATAAGTAGACTATAGAAAATAGAAAATTACATTAGGAAATATACTATTGGATAGTTGACGACATAGTTGAAAAGTTCTGTTAATTTAGAGAGCAGTCAAAGAATTTCCAGTTGGAAAATTAACTTGTCGTTTATGCAGCCATAAATGCATCGGTGTATTACATAAATCTCTGTTGAAAAGGATTCTATATACACTCATTCGTTCTATACTTATCTTAATTATCTAGATTCTGCTGAAGAAATCTGTAGGGGAACATTTCAGCTTATCAAATTGAGATGTCACCATCAAGGTGGCATTGGGAGATATCTTCAATTCAAAAGTAATAGATTTTTAAATATTTATTAATCTGGGAAACACATATCTTTCTGTAAAATCCCCTTAAATCTTCTTTTGTTGATGAAATATGTAATTTTTTTCTTAGTTTGGTGGCTGATGATAAAAAATAGCGGCTTCAAGTTATTTATTTGCAATTGATTTTATTAAAATATAAATAACAAATTACTTACGCTATTTTATTGCTACTTGTGGTATCACTCCTTTTTAAATAATTTTGAGATTCTACTCAAGCGATGTTAAAATTCGCCGATTCGCGTGGGAAGATTATGGAATACGTTGTGATTTAATGTCTCTTAATATTCATAGGCTCTGTTAGTTCACCTGCTGTAACGTGAACACTTGACTGTGCAGTTAGTAAGTCAGTGGTATAGTTAATTCCGATCAGGTAACAGCTACAGTCAAGAGCGATGCATGCGGTTCACCTGTACTAGCGTCTACACTAGGTCAATAAAGTTGTGTTTTTTTTTTCTGAGTGAGTGTAATAGTGTTCTCTTTTTGAAGTTACTTATAAAATACGTCGGATTAATCCAGGTATGATTGATTTTTATATCGCGTATCGCATGTCTTAAAAGTACAAGAATTGTTTCGAGTTTCTTTAACAAATTAAAGTTTCGAAATAATTTTAAAGAAATGAAATTTGATGTGCTACAATTTGCAATAAATATTTTTTTTTCGTTCAAGAACTTTTCCGTTAAATTAAAATTTTGACCGGTTTTGGAACCATCGCGAAGGTTCACGGTCATCAACTAAAGTTGTATTGCAATGATTTAAGGATTACCTACTTTAAAATATACTAATTTTTATTGGAGATACTTAAAGTTTTGGAATTTTTATTGAACTTTTGGCTGTCTGTCATCAGAAACTGTAACGAATTTGGAAAAATATGAAATTTTTACTGCATTTGCGTTTACATTCGAAGATTTTTTATTGGTTTTTGCTGATAACCTACTCAAAATTTTGCCGACAGTTTTAAGTGTTTCAACCTGATCGAAAATTTTATTTCAACAGTTACTTAATACAAAAATATATTTTTGACAAAAACTAAAATAAACATTTAAATATAATTTTTATTTAATCATATTATACATTTTCAACGTTTTGTAACAATTTCTATCATGTAAAAAATATATATATAAATTCTTTTGTGTAATCTTCGCACATCTGGTTCTGCAACTTTAAGGGCTGTTAATCGTTTGTATTTGTATGTACGTTTTCTTGTCTCTGTAAGTCCGTCAACAAGTTTCGAACCAAAGAACGTAAACAAACCGTAGAAACTTAAATGAAAATAAACTATTTGTAGAAACTTCAACCTCAAAAACTATTTCTTGTTTTAAGGAAATTCTAAATAATAAACTATTTCACAAAACTTAAACATACTAACAAAATTATAGATCATCAAGCTATGAATTCGGAAGTTACAGCATTAATGATCTTATCAAGGTACATCACCACTTTATCTGCGGCGGTATAATTGAAGATTTTCACGGTAACATCACCTACTTGCCTTACAAGTATCTGATTCACTTGGTCAATCCTTCCGTCAATCATCCCGTTTAGGATACACATAACCACCAAGTTTTCCGCTTCGTCTTGCGATATATTTAATTCCTTTGCAATGAACGACATTCTAACGATCTTGTAAGGTTTTATCAAGCTTAATAGCACTTGAGTTCTCACTATCTGCAAAAGTCCTTCGATGTGGTCACGTATAAACGGGTCATTAACCAGGGACTCTTTGTTCTCGGAAAAAATCTTTTCAAATGATTTTTGTCGTTCTTCTGGTAAGCTGTGATCAAGTTGTTCATGGCAACTATTTCGGGCTCATTGATGTAAGGCTTAGCTTCTTGAGAGTCTATTGGATTAATTGTAGATTTCATCAGCATGCTCGTAAGAATGAGATACTTAAGACAGGTAATTCGCCTCGGGTTTCCAGATTCGTCGTAGTTCTTGAACGCGATAAAGAAATCGGTATAGGCCTTTTCATAATCACCAGACCGTAAATGCATTTTACCACCGCATTCTCTTATTATACTCATTATAAGTGGATGAGGAATCGCTGAAGGTACGCGCAAGGCACGTTCGTATAATTTTTAAGTTGTTTATTATTCTTTTGCGCCGAGAAGATTTGTATCTCCAGAGCGTAAATTTCTAACAGTTGAGTGCCCTTCTGCATGTTTTCCTCCCCATCGTCGGTCATGCATGATTTTTTTAGTTGCTTGAGGATATTCATGGTTTTATGATACTCTCCACGTTCCAAGTAAATTTTTCCCAGTTTAGTGTTAGTTTTGAACCAAAGACGTTCGTTATTCGAATCCTTTAACATTTCCAAAGTTGTCTCGTAAAAATCTTGTAACAGGTCGATATTTTTCGACGTTGATGTAAAATCAAGGACCGAATTTATCGATTTCTCACCGTGATTTTTGGTTACGGTCGATTTTAGATAATCGAGCATCTCCCGATATTTAGTTAGCATCTCGTTATAATTTTTTAGTCTAAAGTTAATTTTCACCATCTGTTTTAGGGCTTTGAAACCCCACTCACCCTTATTTTCGCCTTGTAGATCGATTACTTTCTGAAATGCTGCTAACGCTGCTTTTGGGTTATCTTCTTTGATTAACTTACTATGATAATATTGATTTTCGAGGTCTACATCCGGTTCAGACGCGCTATCCTCCGAATATTGTAAGCCATAATCGTCGTCTTCGTAAGATAAATCGCTTTCCATCTTAGTTTGATTTTTACAACCTTCTTGTTGTGTTTATTTGACGTTTACTATCGATTGTTTACAACACACGTACATATACAGTAGGAACAAAAATGCTTGGTTGACAATCGGTGGGAAGTTCGCATATAACTAATTGACGAAGTTCACTCTAGTTCAAACCCAGTGGC
Source organism: Chrysina gloriosa (assembly GCA_038088585.1). NCBI lineage: Eukaryota > Metazoa > Arthropoda > Insecta > Coleoptera > Scarabaeidae > Chrysina > Chrysina gloriosa. The sequence goes on from CM076093.1 coordinate 8,856,645, forward strand.
GTGGAAATGATATTTAAATATAAATAAACGGGTTTCATCCGTTATTATCTTCAACAAACTTTAATTCAAGTCAAAATAGTAATTTTTAGAGGATAAACGATAGATATATACTGTTCGCAGATATAAAAATTCCAAAAAGGAAGTCTTATAACGTCAATTATCCAAAAGTTTGCACATGGAATTACGAAAAATCAATGCAATCAATGTATATCCAAAACTTTATTATTTAGCACAAATAGTTGCGAGCATGCCAGGCAGTGTATGCGCAGTCATGTTAGCGTGTCGCCATTGTCAAGATTGCTGTTTATATTAGGTGTAAATTGTATATCGTCTTGAACATAATGAATAAACCATTCCCATTCTACCGATTGTGTTATTGGTAGACGATAAAACAAAGTCTATATATTTTATGATATGCTTTTAGTTTTAATTTCATTTTAGTAAGTGCTTTCTATGGTTTTCGAAATATTTAAATTCCAAATTCGCTATATCTTGTTCAAGTAGATCACTACAAGAGCATTATTTCATTCCATTTGTAATCATAATCCAGCAATTTTTCCTTAGAGAAAGTGAGGTAATTCTGATTTTTGTTTATATTAGTATCCTAATGAGAAAGTTCTCGACTTTAGTGCGCTTGTGTGTACGATGCCATTTTGGAAAAACCGAGAAAAATCTGCCCCGAATTTAGTTTTCTGAAATAGTCAGTTTCTGTGTGTCTTAAAAAAATAATTATTATGTATAACATCTGTCTGTAGTCCAAACCGAGTAAAATGTTAAAGAGTTAGAAAGAATTACATGTAAAGTGTGTTTTACTTCAATACTCATTTACAGTGCGTTTTAATGTAAAAAAGTATGTAAAGTATAGTGTGGTAATATAATATTATTATTTTAATAAAGTTAAAGACAATAAAGACAACTTGTTTATTAATTAGTAGAATATAATAATAATAATAACAAGTATTAACAATCACTTGTCAGATTTTTCTCTCATAATATTCACCCTAACGCAACGCCTCTGCTTCTTAGTTCTTGCTCTCCCTCAATAACCCCGATTTATGAATTTTGTAGGAGTTTATTTTTGTCTCTTATAATATGCAACCTTAATCTGTGATCAGCCCCGAATTCATAAATCTAAAGGTCGCATCGCCCACCCCCTACTCTAGTCAGTACGCTGTATGCGAGTAGTTCTGTGTATATGTAGGATGTCGTAACTTATTTCGTAATTACCGCTGTTGATCCAGACTAGTTATAAGTCATTGGAGAGAGACGCTGCTAACATTTCTCACTTTAGTATAGCTTAGCCTTTATTATAGAAGGTTTAGATATACATCGAAGCTTATGTTCGACCTCCACGCTTAATAATATTAGGTCATCCTTTCCTTAAGTGTCGAATTTGAAGTTTGTGTGGAAGACACAATTGCCACCGCCCTTCGGAGGCTGTTCCTTCCTGGAGCTAGGCTTATTAACATTTATGCTCGAGGGTTTGAACGTGCGCTGCAGGCCTATATTTGTTCTCTATGCTTAACAATGTTAAAGCACATTTTCACTTAATGTACTGAGTTTCTACACGTTTAGCAAAGATTATAGGTCATTGGGGAGAGAGACTGCCCTCATCGTCATTGGAGTCTGTACCTTCGACTAGCTAGACATCTTAGTCTTTATGCTCGAGGTGTTGGACGTGCGTTCCAGGTCTACCTTCTTTCCGTCTTACCGTCTTCTTCTATACTTCTATACTTAACAATCTCTTAATAAATTACAATATACATTATTTCAATTTTGAATATCGGTTGTGAAATTAATAGTTTTAACATATTTTTGTATACTTATCATTTCGTATATTAGCTTTTTCATAATTATTTTCTTAAAAAATGGGTTTTCAAGAGCAGAAAGCAATGACCTAAATGTAACGTTTCTAATAAGGCCTATACTTACAACGAACATAATATTGTTAGGGCACAAATTCCCTTAAAACAGCATCTTTGTGAATGTGAGTATTTCTGTTCCAGTGGTAGCTAGGGTAAGCTAGGTCACCCGAGACAGAGTTCCGCATGGGGGTTAGCTCGTTTCGAGGTGACCGGTTCTGAAACCAATAGCTATGGAGAAATAACCGATGCATGTAGGCGTATAGGCGTATATCATGAAAAATTTACGAGAGAGCTACTGCAAAATCAGACAAAAACCGGGGATGTCATATGGATTAAGACAGATAATGTTTACTCGTTCATAAATAAGCGAAAGGCTATAACGAAAGGAAGTAGGATTCATAAGTGATTTATATGTAAATATGAAGAATGCTTTCGATAGGATTAGAAGAGACAACGTGTAGAGAATTCTAGAAAACCGAGATCGAGTTATTCAAAACAATGCCCAAACTACGAGGGATCCTTGAAGTTAGAACTAAAACGACAATGTGCGCTGAGTTCTTGTTTTCTTGTAGTAATAAATTGACCAGTGGAAAATGTTGAAATAACTGAATTAATGTTTGAAAACAGAACGAGAAGACCAACAAAAGATAAATGTATCTACTTAAAACAAAAGTAAGGGTAGTATTAGTACAAACAGTGTTCTTCTTCGAGACAGCGGAATAACGTTATCAAAAAGTGAAGTTAAGTAAATACCTATAGATGGCCAATAAATGCAAGAAGTCGAAAATTTGAAATTTACGGGAACATGAAATAATAATGATGATAACAATAGCAATAGTAATCGTAATAATGAATAATAGAAGGAGCAGTTAATATATACAGTATAAACTACTTTTTTGCAGCCTGCAATTGTACGTCCAACTATTATTACGTGTTAGGAAGTTGGAACGGCAATTAGCACGAGCAAAAGACTCGCCATAAAAGTAACGGATATTAATATTAACATGGCACGGTTTGCATTCTAAACGTACGTGACTTTACGTGAATTTACGAATAAGTACAAGACACTTTAAAACTTTTGATATAAGCAAGTTTAAAAAACTTACTATGATGAGGTGTGTAGTTTATGAAGTATAGTACGCCTTTGTTATCATTCTGTGTCCCGTGATTCTATTATTGTGTTTTAGGCTATCATTACTAGAGTCGGCGAAATCCGTTCAATTCGGTGAACATTACAGGAGGAGCCAATTGTTGACCTGTAGTAATTCCTCAACACAAGCTTGAGGTTTTCAAACAGGGATACACGTTTCGACCTACAGACAGTTGTACTGCGAAGGAATATGTATTTTCTCAAATATTCCATTATACATATAAAATAATTAATTGCATGAACAGTTTTTAGCCAGTAATTTTTAGTTTAAGCCAATAATCTACGAAACAAATATTGCAAACTATGGTAACGTGTTGAAGATCTTTTTCCCTTTTTAAGGTTGTAAGGTACTTTCTTTCAAGATCCGTTAATCTTAAAAATTTCTTGTTGGCTCCAAAACTATTTTGAAAATTGTGGATCTGATCTTTAGAAGTAGTGTGTGTAACGATAAAATACTAATTTTTTACAATGTTAAGAGCTTTTACATCGCTATTTTTTTAATGATAAGCGAAGAACCAGTAAGTATACGGGCTTGACATTTTGCATACTGTGTATTCGTTACGACTTATCGACGAGCTTTTTTGTAAATTTCTTGTCTGTTGTTGAATTTAACCTCAATGACCATCATTTTGGACTTCAAGAAAGCAACTATAAGAAAGGAATTTACAAAAATGCTCTTGGACAAGTCTTAACTACCGCATCGAATATGTGGTATTTAAAATTTCAAGCCTGCTAACCTGGTGGTTCTTCACCTATTATTGACAAAAGATTAGACCTGCCTGAGCTCTTAAAATTGTAAACAATTAGTATTTTATCCTTATACCTAAAATATATAGCTTTCGAAATAGTTTTCGAACCGACCAAAAAAAAAAATAATAATAACTTCAAGCGATCTTGATAATAAGTACCTTACAACCTTAAATAGAGAAATATGCTATAACTGCATTTACGTACCATTCGTTAATCTACGGCAGGAATTATCTTCCCATTGTTTGGTCCGTGCTAAACTTTCGTTCAGTTTCTGGTTAATTGCATATTTTCGGAAAGCCGGCTTTTATAATACGTAACATTTTGTGTGGTCACTCGACATTGCAAGTGTGGTATAAATGATAACCATCGCCAATTTTCGGAAAAGTTCGTTAATATCAGTATTTCAAGCGCACTTCTATTACTTTTCTAGATAAATTCCCTGTTTTTAGTAACCACCCATTGCTAACAAGAATGAAATTTCTCTTACAATATTTGTTACGCCTAAACACACTTTGGTTTCTCAGACCGGAAGTAGCATATTGACAAATACTTCGTGTTGAAAGTAAGTATTAATGCGTTTTATCGTGTGTTGGATAAAGCGAGGCATATACGATTACGTTTTAGTAGTTTTACAGACCGAAGATACGTATATTGGAGGGTTTAATGATTAAATTATGATAACTTTTACTTGTAAACAAGTAGGTTATTATTAATGATTACTAATACCAACACATGTTTATGGGGGTGAAAGTTATTATAATTTAACTATTGTAAATACAAGATAATGATTGCCCTCACTTGTAACACTCATCAAATTGCGTCTTATTTGTCGATTCTAGTTATCACCTACTTCTAAACCGTATGTATGTATGTATGTAGTTCAGATGGACGTCACAAGGAAGTAATTTAACACGGTAATGTATTTAATATGGCTTGACTAATCAGGAAATCCTTTTAAATTACGGAAATAGTTATCCTCAAGATATACGTTACGTCTATAAGGATATCATGTGCATACATTATGTTTTTAATTGTCCATAAATAAATACTATTGGGCTAATGATTAGTTTTTTCCTGTTGGTATACATATTTATTGTATTATTTCGTTAATTATGAGTAATTATGATATGGAATTAAATCTATTGCAACATGCAACACTGTGTGCGCTTCAAATTCTTTGTGTAAGAACTAGGGTACAAATGTTTTACAAGCACAAATTTTATTTTGATCAAAATTATATACATACTTTGCCGTCAAACTGAAACTCATTGATAGTTATTTCATGTAACAATAAGCTGGTTCCTATGTAAGTTCTCTAATTTCAGTCTTTATAATATCTTGGAATAGTTGCAAATACCATTTTGTTGAAACATGTTTCATTGATCAAAGACTATATTTTTCTTAATAATCTGGAAATTTATCCTTAAGAGATTGCGGGAATGCACATATTATTATACTTTGTGCATATCCTATATTTTCCTATCGGGTGTTCTAAATTTTGACATTATTCTATTGTTACGTAAGTAGCATATTTTAATCGAATGGAATCGAACACCAAAATGCAATAGACTTATCACTTCTCACTTCAGTTCTTTATTGACACGGATAATTGTATTTCTTAACTATTAATTTTTATGTCTTTTAGACGATATATTGATGTTGGCCGTTTGCTCACACTAACTACCAGAATCGTGATTCGAATCATAAAAACCAAGAAAAGTAAGAATATTTGTGACAACTGAGTTTCAATGAAGTAATTTTCTCGAACATCAGAAGTACGTACAAGCGTTGAACAAAATAACTTGAATATCTCTATATTTTAACATAGTTATGTTAAACCTTTCATGATACTCCTACTATCACCGGTAGTGTTCCAAATTTTTAAAGTCACGTTAATAATTCTTTTAAAACGCGTTGATAGTTCTTCTGCTAGAGGTATCAAAGTTTCGCGATTATGTTGAACCGAATAATTTTCCAAAGGGAAACAGTTGCTGTTGTGTGTTTGCTTGGGATGTCATCTAAGTTGCTGAATTGCTGGATGTGTCGAGGTCTGATGTTTCCTTGGTCACATCCAGGTATGAAAACATTTGCAGAAACACAAAACTACGGCGGCAAACATTATTGTAGAGATGAGTGAAGGTTTAAATCCACTATCAGCAAAAACTGTTAGGCGGGCGCTTCACAAAGAGCCGCAGTATGTAAATCTTTGTTGACACCACAAAACACCAAAAAGCGTGCGTAGTGGTGGCTTTGTGGTGTGCAATGCCCATAAAACATGGATACTGGAATAATGGAAACGTGCAATATAGTCTGATGAGTCCAGGTCTATTGTTTTTCGCACTTCCAGTTGTGGAAGGTCGCCGAATGAAGAATATAATGCAGGCTGCCTTAAGCCTATTGTCAAACATGGTGGGAATTCCTGTGTGCTTTGGGGTGTGATATCTTGGTAAATTTTGGGTCAGATAATCATTCACGAAAGAACAATAACGGTCGAGAAGTATCAGCTTGTCTTAAGAGGTCAACCTCATCTCATTGTTCAGATATTAATTCCAGATGGCGATATCATCTTTCAGAATTACAATGCTATCAAAATCGAATGCCTCAAGCAATAAGGATGTGCTCGGCGAATTCGATCTTGATTTGTCGAGTATGAAAACATATGAAAACCAAGCTAAACATCTACCTTACAACTAGTCATCAGATTTGAACATTGTTGACACTGCGTGGAGTAGTCTTGATGACAAAGTTACTAGTGCATTCCCGACGCTTCCTTTCGTCAAGGACTTGGCAGCGATATTAGTCGAAGAGTGGTTCAAAATTCATAAAAATATTCGCAATTTATATTTGTCGGTTCCTCGACATATTAATGGTGTATTATGTGTGAAAGGCGGTCCTACTCCTTCTTAATAAAAAAAGTTATGTAATTCAGTTGACGTTTGAGTAATGTTGTCCAATCTCTGTAGGTTTCCAACACTTCTTACTGTCGTTCTACTCATTTCTAGAATAGTAGAGATGTGTTGTATGTATATGTTCTCTTTAACAATTTATAACAGATTTTTTACTTGTTTTAATTAGAAACTATTGTGTTTATACCGTTAGAGAGAGTAGTACAATATTTCTTTTAACGCCATGCAATTTTGTAACGGATAATGTGTTTAAGCATTGTATAGCGTACATTCGTACAAATAATCTTAAGCAATTGCATAAGTATTTGATTTGAGACATATTAATTTTCACTCATGGAGAGACATCCTTTTATAGATGTAAGGATGTTATTAACGAAGTGCGTTGAATATAACGTACGTTGACATTTGACAAGGGTCTAAATACGTCGTTAGAAATCGCTTGAAAGCAAATCATTGTGCGACAATGGATGGACATAAGCACTTGGTCACTATCGGGAGATTGCTTTGAGTACAGATGATTGTTACCTACTATAGTATGTATGCTAATGGAGGAGTTAGTCATGTCAGCTTTATCCAACTGCATTGGCTAATGCGTTTGGGTGATAGAAAGTTGCTTCGCAATTTACTATTTCACCGCCTTATCGTGGGCAACCGCGATTGGCATTTTCTTTAACGAATCGCTTCTATAAACAATATAACGCTAATGGCCAGACCATATATTTATTGTTCAATCGTAAAAAACGAATGGCTTTGCAAGCTGTATCTGGAAATTCCAAATTATTTTGCTTGCTAATAGATATTCTTTTTTAAACGTTTTCTGTTTGTTGAGAGGACTTCGGGCTGTTTAATTGGTGCGTTGGTTATCATAAAATTATTGTTGCGTCAGAACGATTTTGCTCTGAAACTGTTGAAAGATATTTGTCTATGTGCTTATTCACTTACTAAACATACATATTTTAATACTATATCTATTTGATCTATGTATGTTTATGATGTAACTTTATAATACCGTTTTCTTTTTTGCAAGAGTTGGTGGTAGAGTAACATAGCTGTTAATCTACATATTCAGTTTACTTGTTTAATGGTACAAATAGGGGTCTAAGTTTGGTGTTCAATTAATTAAGGGAAAAGAATTACAATTATCTTGAGTTCTCATGCAATTACAAACTTTCACTTATTTTTACACCCAGTTGGCCACGACAGTATCATTTGTAGCGTATATAACAACATTAAAATAGAGCGAGATATGTACGACACTGAAGACAATGCTGTGGAGAGCGGTAAGTGGAAAAAGGAGAAGAGGGCGACCAAGATAAAGATGACTGCATGCGGTACAAGAGGACCTTGAAGAAACAGATATTAGAAACTTGGAGGAAAAGGCTGAGAACGGGACGGAATGGAGGGTAATAATCAATCAAGCCTTGGTCCTATAGGGACTGTTGTGCTATATAGATGAGGTAGGCGCTATAAATTCTCGGCTTGACAGGCTTATACAGGTTCAGGTGGTTTCAGACTCCGTTGCGTCTTATTTGCACGTGCGTAAGGCCTAAACTCTATATATTATGGCTCGTAGAGTAGTATTCTTTAGTAACCAGCCAAAGAACGTGATTAGCACACGAAAATGTAGCTAACATAAACAGAAATGCGCGATCATTAAATTGTTAACAAAACAATGGCATGCGCCTAATCACATCAAGCAACATGTAGGCGCAAATAAGAATAACCAGACTGTGGTGAAAATAATATATAAAAAAGTAAATAAAATTACCCTAACCACACCTTTTGGAAATAAATCAAGATACTTCGTATTTTGACAACTAAGTTGCGACCCTGAGTAGAAAGCTGGGGGAATTCAGTATCAGTAGCGATATACAGCTAACGCCCAAGACGGACACCACACAACGAGCACCGCACAATGAAACTTAGTGTCAACTTAGTGATACAGTGTCAACAGTGTTTTGGTTAATGTCCGACCGAAACAGGATTTGCAGCCGAAACCGAAACCGAAACCGAACCTTTGGCCTCGGGCTCAGTTTCGGTCAAAACCGAAACCGAAACTTATTTAAACATATTCAAATTTCAATTGTATGCTGAAACATTGCTACATGTTATATAGTTCATTTGTGTTAAATGAAATAAAGAAAAACAACAATTACGGTATGTAGGAAAAGGAGATATTTATGTATTTAGGTATTAACTTGCTGACTCTGACAATTACGAGACACGAACTCGCCCGAACGAAGCACGATTATTCACGAACACTGAGTTTCGGTGCGGCCGAAGTTTCGGCTGAGTTTTGGCCGAAACCGAAACTATGGCCGAAACTAGATTTTTGGCCGAAACTGGCCGAAACCGAAACCGAAACCGAATGTTCGGTCGGCCACTAGTTTTGGTGTGTTTTGCGCAGGCGTTCAGTGTGTGATGTTCGTTGTACGGTGTTTTAGAGTAGTACACTGCTTGTTGTATGGTGTTTGTCTTGGGCGTTAGCCGTATATCGCTAGTGATACTGAATTCTTCTAGTTTTCTACTGAGGATGGCAACCTAGTTGCCGAAATACGTATCTGGATTTATTTCCAAAAGGTGTGTTTAGGGTATTTTTTTATATACCTATAACATTTAGACGGCGCTTATGGTGATTTATATTCTTCATATTCCACTGTGGAAAAGTGAGCAAAATGTTTTCGTTTGGGGCAGGAATCTTTGCAATTAGCAGTAATGTCTAACATTTCTGAAACAAGTGTTCGCCGAATTCTCCATGCCCATTTGGATATGAATAAGATTGCTTCAAGATGGGTACCGCGTCTTCTTTCCGCTCTCCAACGTCAATGTCGGTTCAAATGTGTGCATTTGTTTTTAAATATGTGTGGGAACGAGCCCAAACCGATTTTGAAGTCCATTGTCAGAGAAGGCAGATGAAACAATGGTTTTGTTTTATGACCCTCTATTCAACAGAGAATCAATGGAGTGGCGATAAACCTGGCCCCAGAAAGGCGAAAGTCGTTCAATTAACGAATATTTTGAGATCGTGAGGGTATTTTACTCATTGGCTTTAAAAAGCGCAATACAACTGTCAACAGCACATATTATGCGTCTTTGTTGCATAAATAGAGGGACAATATTCGTGCCAAACGTCGAGGAAAATTGATAATAGGTGGCGGCTACCTGCTACATACATATGGTTGCCTCAAGAATTAGGGAGATAGTTATCTATAATGCGTCGATGAATAACTTTACATTAAACATATAATTTGTGCTTTTTCTTATATTGTTAGATGTTGAGGGTACACACCGAGAAGAGTTTGTTCAAAACAAAAACACCAATAAAGTGATGGATGACGTTATTCGTCATATGCACAGCACAAGTCAATGCAGATGTTAGTCTTTTATCCATTGGGTTCTGTAGTGCTATCAGTTCATAATGGTATTTCATATTTAATTGGCAAAAGCTGTGATTCTTTGATTAGTTAATACCAGTCGCCTTTCATATAAATTTCGCTAGTTGCTGTGGGTATAAAACTTTATTGGCCAGACTGTCTGTATGACTTCTGAAAGGTATTTCGACTTTAGCGTAGGTATAGTAACCATTTTATTCTTTCTTTTTTGCAGAAATACAAATATTTATCATGTTTCATATTTGATGTAAAGCCATTAAAAAACGAAATTTTCCTTCACAGGTTATTCAAAAACACACACGTTTCCAGGCAGTGTTCTAGTACGGGTCCTTTTGAGCCTCAAAACAAGGTGAACATAAATTTTCCTGCGGCAAGTTCAGTCTTCGATTCCTTTATTTTGGTTCTTGGTTTACAATGATGGACCCGCGTTTCATATTCAGTGATTATTGTATGTAAAAATTCTTTACGTTTATTGTAGTTGTGAGTAATTTTCAATGTCTCTCTTATTTCATAAAATCCACAGTCGTAGTTAATTTAACTTTTTCTTCTTCTCTTTTATCTCTTCTTTTTCTCGAGACCATACTTTAAACGGAAAGAAAGATTTGTCCTTGGTTTTAGTTTTCTCTTTTGCAGTGCAAGGAAGTTTCTGGTGCTGCAGAGGAGATGTAAAACATCCTCTCCTGCTTTAATTCCTTTTGCCATTTTTAATTATTGTCGTATATACCTAGTTTGAAACTATATATGGATATTTCAACGTATTCTAATTTTACAGTATTTGTCTGATTAATATTTAATTTCTTGGCAGTCGTAGATTTGATAGTAGGCAACTCGTCATTGACAGCATCCTCTACATCGGTCTTTCTGAAGTGACTCCATGACCCAGAGCACTAATTAATAATTTTTTTTTTATTACAAACAAAATCTAATATTTAACAAAGAAATAGATGAAAGGGTGAGTTTTCTAATAAATATGAACAAATTTATAAGCTTCTTGCGGACCACAATCGGTTGAGAAACGCTGGTCTACATAGTTAATCTTCAAGGAATTTCTGTCTAGAAGGAAACTTTCTAAACCAATAATCATAAATGTCTTTATCTACGTAACTTTCTCCACAAACTCGCCTTCGACCATACTGCCACCCTTAAGTTCATAATACAGATAATAACTAATGGGTCGTTAGAAAACGCCATTTATATTTTTCTTTGAATTTGATGATGACAAATAAGCTTCATATTTGGCTGAATGCTTTTGTAGATGTATATATGTGCAGTTTACCTCGTTCAATGTACGGAAAACCAGCGATTTAATTGTTTCTGACATTTGAAATCGATAATATTAGCAGGTACTTTTTGATTATCTATTTGCATTATTAATTTGTTCAAGCTGTAATTTTAGTCGATTCCAATACTTGAATAGTTATAACATAGTTCAGTGAACCGCTAATAATTATGAATGAATAATAAGGTTTCAAAATATATACCTGGTAGGAACATGCAGATCGACACATGGCAGGGAACATATTAAGTACCCAATTGATAACGTTATTGTATGTGAAGGGTAGAGAGTAGTTGGTTACTTAGTTTTGCGTAAAACCCTCATCTCACTGTTTCTAGAATTGATAACGTTTAATGTGCTCCCTGATATATGTGGAATCTGCATTTTTCCTATACCTATAGCAAATTACCAAGGTCATTGCCACATATTACTGCTTTACTGATTGTATTTTAAAGTTTACTTTACTCAACGTTAAAAAATATTACGAATGGGGTTCATAACCAAAAGAAATTGTCGATACTCGACTAGGAAGATTTAGGAAAACCAATTTATCCTGTTAGGATTAGTAAGAAATCCAAATGGATACAAATTGCTTATATTCGTCCTCTATAAATTCTTATAATTATTACATTTACAGTTCCTGTGGCCGATAAATCTTTGCCCATATACATACATACAAGTGACCTTATGTCTCACTGATGTTTTGAGGATGCACGTCAGCTGCAGGGGTTGGTGACCTGCATTTTGTTGCGGCAATCTTTTGTTATTTATATGTTAGGTGTAAACGATTGTATTACTCTATTTAGAAGAAATGCTCGGAAGTGAAAGTTAAATAATTCTATAACCATAAGTGTTTATTTGTTGCAGTGTGAGTTTCACTTTCAGTCACTGTATGTATGATAAGTGGAAAATAGAGAATCAGTTTGACATTCACTGATATTTCTTAATGATAATAAAATTTCTAGTAGAGTTTAAAAGAACGGCAGATTTTCATGTTTAAAGTCCACTGTGTTAGATGCCTTTTGTCATCTGATATAAATGAAGCATATTTCTTAAGCGAGCTATGCCTATTATTAAAATTTTGTTAAAGTCGTGCGTAGAATCACTAATGGTTGCTTGTAGAACACCAGGCTGATACAGCCTTCTTAACGTGCAATTCCTATTTCAAAACAATAGCGATTTTGCAATGTTGATTTGTTGCAATTTATTCGATACAGTACAATCAGTGTCACAGACAGTTTATACACATACACACATAATATATAAGCCCCGGTTTCGTAATTTCTCAGATGACATGACCGGTTCTCTTTCTCTCCCTCGTTATTACCGTATACCGCAACCTTGGGGTTTTGTATAGAGATTGATAATGTTGATATTCAATCGACACATATGACCTCTATTTCACAGTTATTGCCTATTTATTGAAAAATTGCACAAAGTATTTTAATGAACTGTTTTTGTGCGAGCGATATAGTAGGTGAATGTATCTCACGTCTGCGTGTAATAACAGTGATTTTATGATTCTTTTGTTTCATTACCATATACGGTTGAAAATCAAGCGTAATTTTCAGTATGAACGAATAGGAAAAACTTTGTAGTTAGTTCGTATTTTTGCAGCTTGCAAAATTATTTTCGATGACAGAAAATTATTTTGCTATTGTTTTATCTTTGCCATTGTTTTTCCTACGATGCGATAAATGAAGGAACAAGGAAGATGTCTAGTTCAGTTGTTTATGTGACGGATCATTTCTGCTTTATTGTGGTGATTCACGTTTTCAATTTCACAAAACTTTGCACCTTCTTCGATTTTCCATAAACTTACCAATCAAAGAAATAGAAATATCGTTTCTTTCTTTTTTTCTTGTTCCACAATAATTTTTGTAGTTGTCTCTGTAGTTGTTATCTTTTCGATGTATCGGTACCTCATCTTTGTGGTCCTCTAACTTCTTCACATCTTTATTTATGTCCAAGTCAATACTTAATCCTCAAAACAAATATCATCGATAAGAACAGAATTTTCATAGTTACAGGCCTCAGAGTCTTTACCTGCCACACATTCTGGTCATAATCTTCTCCAGATCTTATTTATTTACTTATGGTCCTATAAACTATTTCGCTGCCAGGGTTTGTAGAAAAGAGTGAAGATATTCTATTGGTCTTTCCATATGTCTTCAAGTGTTAATTCTGTGACAGAAGTTATCCGAAAATACCTTTAAAGTGCCTTTGCTGTTTAGAGTTTTATATAATATGCTAATTGATACGCTGTATTATAGGACATGTGTTAGGAGGTTGTCCCTGCCTTCTAACTGTGATGCAATCTAACTATTCCAAAAACTAATCTTCCAAGCCTGGAGCAGGTACGCTATTTATTGCAAGTGGGCAGTTCTGTGGCAAATTGATTTCTCCATACTTGAGGCAAAAACTTCAAGAAACCATTATCTGGTTACCTAACCCGTACTTTTAGCTTACGTCGCTCACAATTTACGTTTTATTATATTTTTCTTTTTAGACATCGGATGTTCTATGTGGTACGCGATTGGTAGCTTGATTTTAATAGCAATAATTTATTCATATGATACTATTCCGTTACTGGGCAAAGTTAAGGGTAATTAGAAATTATAATTTGCAAAAAAACCTAAACAACTTAAACATAGTGGAACTTTGAAATGCATTCGGACGGAAGAGAATTCATCATGCATATTCTTTGCAGAGAAGATTTTATTAACACATTAGCTCTTAAATTATTACAATAAAATGTTTGTGATATAGAAGTAAAACGTAATCGACCGAAGTAAAATTGCTCGGGGCTCTTACTATAAATCCTAGCATTTTCAGTACTTTGTCAACTATATTAGAACTTTGGTTAGTGAATGTCAGATTATTATCAAATAAAATGCTAAGATGGTTCATTGAAGATGTTCGGTGAGAGTCATGCTATTAAAAGAGTAAGTAAATTCAATAAGATTATATTAATGTGTAATTGTAGCTGTCCTGCATTTTGCAACATTGATCTTTACATGACTCTGATCACAATACTCCTGTACCACTTTCGATTGGGCTTGGAGGTAAAAATAATTGTTGATGGCAGTGATTGGGTCATATGTCACATATATCATTTATGTAAATTAAAAACAGAAAAGATTTGGATTGATTCCTTGCTATACACCAGAAGAAAAACAAAAGGGCGAAACTCGTGGCCAAGATAAAACACATAATTTGACCTTGACACTTTCACCGAACTGTTTTGCTGACTTTCATATTGAACGCTAGATTATTTTTCTATGAATACTGCCGGTGCTGATTTTCCCAGTTTATCGTTCCATGCCAGTGATTGCTTGTGCTTCCAGAGGTTCAAATCTTTAACATTACTCTGTCGGAATAAACTCATTATATTTCAGCAGACCTAATAATCATCTTTCTCAGAACAATTTTCTAAAGCTTTTCCCTTCTTCAAGCCTTCTTCAGCCCGATGCCTTGGAGTAAATATTTTTAGTAAAGAATAAAGAGTTTTTATTGGAACTTGTAAAAGGGAAACAAATCGGTTATCTAATATGATATAAACATGAATCGGTTCTACTGTAATCTCAGGTACAGTTCATCTTCCACTTCCCATACTAACATATTTTTATTCTCTTGTCGCCCGTTGTAAGAGTTTGTGATTACGATCTGGAAGACCACCAACTTGCACAAAACTGCGGGTGGTTAAATTTGTTGTTGAACTTTGAATATTTATTTTTGCGGGAATATTCAGTGCTCTTCTTGATATAATGCCAATATTATCCTCTGTATAGATAGTCGTCTTCCGCAAGGTATTGTTACGCTGTAATTGCATCTTCAAGGATTTATTCATGAACATTTCTCTGCTGATGCAGGTGAATTTATTGAGTTTATGCTTAAGAACTATATTAAATTGCGCTTGAAATTTTTGATATCAAGTAGTATATACAGTATGTCCCCGGATTGACCTCACTACAGGTATGATTGATTATCAATCTTGGAATCCCGTTTTAAAGTTTTGGGGATGCCATCCTGCTTGGTCTGAAAAGAATTTCAAGCATATTTTTGCTTTTTAAAAATCAAGACCGTCGTGGCAATTGAGAAAACATGTTTTCTGTTCAAGTAAACTACGATTTTGGTTAATAAAACGGTATGAAATATTATACAGAAAAGTTGTTCATAATATGATATTATGATCCTACGCTAAATTTAATAAATATCGGATCACTTTGACAAAATCAGTATTTGTTTTGTGTTCTTGGATTGTAACTGCATAAAAACAAATACTCTGTATAAGTTGTCAAAAAAGTTAATGTAAGTTTCTAATAAAGTATTTTATTCAAAAAAGAAAAGAAAATATATAATAATTACTCAATTTAAATTTTTCCACGATCGACACAATCGATTTGAAACAATTTTGAGATTTGATTTTAATCTTAGATAATGACAATTCAATTTGTGTTTTATTTCATTAATAATAATTTTTTGTTAGTTATATTAAAAAATTGAAAATGTGTCGATCGTGTAGAAATTCAAATTGAATAATTGTTACGTATTTTCTCTTTTTTTTTGAATAACATACTTTATTAGAAACTTACACAATTTTTTTTCAAAGTTTATACAGAATACTTGTTTTTCTGTAGTTACAATGCAAAAATACAAAACAAATACTGATTTAGTGAAAGTGATCCGATATTTCTGAAATTTTGCATAGAATCATAATTTCTTTTTTCTCAATAAGATTTTGGCGTATTATTTACCGAAATGGTACTTTACTTCGACAGTAAATTTGTTTTCTCAATTGTTATGACGGTGTTAAATTTTAAAAACTCTGCTTGAAATTCTTTTGAGATCAAACACGGCGGTGTTTCGAAACATTAAAACAGGACTTTTAAATTTCTCCTCCAAATCTATCTTTACGATGATGATTTATTGTGACTAAATGTTGAAAATTCCTCTCTTCAAATGCTGTTGTAGTTCTTTAACTTGTTTTCTTTGTTTTACCGTGTTTCCAAGTTTAAAACGCTTTACAAAATAGATTTACTTGATTGCAACTATGAATGCCTTGGTTAAAATAAGTCGCTACTTATTTGTGTTTCATTGAGTCTTCTTTTCCTATAGCTGCGTATAAGAAGACGGGAAAAAGTTTTGCGCGTCATCTGCCTCGTGTCACAATTCCAATAAGACAAGGAGTTCCTAATGAAAGTGTTTGTTAAACATTTTTTCCTTATCTTTTTCTTTTTTAGCTCTAAGGTATTCAATCTAATAGATATGAAAGTTGGTATCCAAATTACAATTCCGAAACCTAATTCTCAATTCAAAGATAAATTAAGGCCTAATTCAAGTTTTCTGGCAAGTTACCTTTGCCGGCAGATGTAACGCTTACATAGAGCATTCGTGGGAGTGGCGGTCTAAAAAGCTTCGCACGTCTCCCATGCATACTTCAGTTTGAGTAAGCTAGAAAATTTATCTGTACTGGCTATATAGAACCTGTATACAAAATTGGTGATTCACGTGATATAACAAACCATGGAAACATTACTATCCTTTAAATTTTGCCAAGCCGCGAGCCGATATGAATTTATTGCGTGACGATCGATAGCGTTTAAATTGTTCTAAGCAGTCCGTTGCTAATGTTTTTGATTTTAGAGGATGGTAGATACCACTTCTGCAGACCATTCGAGGGCTTTCGGTCAGATAGATTATTCTATTTTACTTACGAAGCTCGACGATCATGGGAAATTTCTCGATATCATTTGACCAAGAAGCAGCTATATGTTAGTAGTTGTGTTCTATGCCCCATCAAGATCAGCGTTTCAAGCTTCAAAGCTCCAGAAGGTCTTAATATTTATATTAATGACATCACCGCCGTGCCGAGTTCTCATAACTTCGTTTTTGTTGACAATCGCAAAATGGAATCCACATCTAATTGTGCAACGCTGCAAAACGATTTAATCAATATTGTTGGTTGGTTGGTGCAGGTTCATCAATGCCTATCTCTATTGGCTACAATTTCAGTTTCCTCCCAAGAAGTAGATATCTACATATATACTTATATTCATATAATGTTATGCTTGCGGACGTACATTTTAACTGTCCAAGTTAATATTAACAATCGCGATGTTATGCTTTATTTTTCTTTCCTACAGTAGATTAGATTACTTCAGGTGGCAATGCTGCCTGTTCCACTGCGACCTTTACAGATCTATTGTGGTCCTCATGCCTCCTTAGAGTACGTTCTCCAGCTTTATTCCTTTAATTAAACTTACCAGCTTTGAGAGCGGTCCTTCCGCATATAGTCTGGCCTCGGGATATTCGTCTCCCATGTGTGATAGCTGCGTGCTTGCCAATTCCTCGCATTGGCACAGTACATGGATCGCGGGTTCTTGCTCAATTTTACAGAATCCACATATCGCTTCCTCTGTCAAGCCCATTTTATTCATGTGCTTATTGAGGCTGCAGTGCCCTGTTAGTAGGTCCACTATCATTCTGACGGACTTTCTGTCCCTGCGCAGTAGGTCCTTTGTAAACTTCGGCATTTGTTCTCCAAGGAACTGTTTCGCCGATCTTTCGTCTAGTGAGTTCCTCCACCTTTCCCGAGATTTATCCTCGGTCCACTTTCTTATGGCCGATTTGATTCTTGTTTTTGCAATACCATGCCTATGAATGCCGTTGACGAGGTCTCTCGGGCCAGTTCGTCAGTGTTTTCATTTCCCCGGTAGTCCTCGTGCCCCGGAACTCAAGCTATCGTCACTTTTGCGCGACTGCCGAGTTCATTCAGAGCACACACAGAATCCCATACAAGCCTTGAATCGACCTGCACTGAATCTAGTACCTTCAGTACTGCTTGACTTTCGGAAAAAATGGCCACCGTGCAATTCGATCCACCCTGCTTATTAATTTCTCCGACACAATGATGTACCGCGCCTACTTCCGCCTGAAAGACCGTAGTATCTTTACTTAAACTCATCTGGACCATCGTCCTTTTTTGAGTCCGTATATTCTTGCCCCGACACCTTCCTCTGTCTTAGAGCTGTCTGTGTACCAGATAGACTGCGCCTGTATAGCTGGACCTTTTTTCCATTCCTCTCTACCTGGTAGTCCTATAGTAAAATGATGAACGAATAATAACCATCCGAAATCGAAACTGCAATATCAAGTGTTGTACTTTCCGACAATTGTTTGGGTTGCCCTGAAATTTATCTCCTGAATTGCAACACAAAATTGTAATAAATATTTTAGGGATAAAATCTATGGATAACTTCGTAGCGGTTCAACAATTCTAATAGCTAATAGTCTTTGTTCATTATAATGATTTCTACTTTTATCTTCCGGATTATGTATCCTCGACTTCACTATGTATGAGGTACTTTTATGTAGTCATATAGCACCCAGCCATCTATCATCATGATAATTTTATTTGTAAAATTATATCCCCATCGCAAATTCAGATTTACATTTCAGTGCACAATTCCCGTCCTCCGTTTATTGGTTAATAAAGGAACAACAGAGTATATTTAAAGCACGACTTCCTGTCGTTCAGCTAATTAACTGTGAAAAGTGCTGACGATACCATCATTGTTTACACACAATTTGAGTCGATTATAAATAATTATGATTCTTTTCGCTGACTTCTCTTTGAAAGGTTAATTTTCCGGGTGCAGTGTCGGATCCGGGTGGGTGTGTTTGGACAACAGTAGTACTGTATTTTTATATCTGGACACGTATATAGATATCCATATAGATTAACACGTTATTAATTGGGTACTAGTTCTCCTACTAATTGCATTGTTCTGCTAATGTGTGTTATGTATATGCGACTATACATAGTTGGAATTATTTCAAATTTAACAGTTATTTTGCTTAAGTGCAGTATAGGTATCATCTCATCCGATTATTCTTAAAGAACTTAATTTGCGACTAGCTTTGACCTTCGTGTAGGAGCAGAAACTTATTTTTGCGTTTTCACAACGTTAGTATCAGATTATGCGGTTTGTGTACTACGCACCAGAACATAACGTAATTAGATACATTTTTCATTTAATAGCGATAAATCGTAGAAGTCTGTGTAACGTACCTGGTTATGTTATCTTATTTTCAGTAAGTTAATACGGTTATTTGCGCACTTCCTCGTTGTTCTGAAATTTAGAAGTTATGCAACAATGAATTTAAACAAATATCGTCTTTGTTTGTAAGCAGCACCCGTTAAGAAATACACGCAGGGAAAGTGACCCTTAACCGACATTTAATCGAATGATGCTCATCTCTTGATTGATAGATAGGTAACATAGACTTCATTTTACCATTAAATACAATATGTAAAGGTAGCGTATATTAGGTGAATTATTTCTTGATACCGTAAGCCTGCAGGAGCATAATGCATTAATGAAGAAATAACTTTTAATTTGTAGGTGTACTTTACAAATTGATGATTAAAGTCAGCGGTAATATATGATGTATGCAATCTGCATTGTAAATTAGAATGTACTTCTTAATAAAAGGACAAATAATTTATTGCTTTTATTAATGGAGCGACATGCCATTGAATAATCTACTTATTTCTTCGTGCGAATAGTGAATATTAATGAACAAGAAAGTAAATGTCATTGTGAAGAATTTCAACAATGACTTAGCTAAAGTCAAGGTCGTTACGTAATTTAATTATAACATTTATAATACTAAATGCTTACAAGTAAGACAAAAAGAAACCGTTTGGTAAAAACACGGTTGACAATGATTTTATAAATATTGCCAGGTAGATATAAGATCTCGTTATTGTCTAAGATCGTGTGCAATCGCTGAACGAGTTTCAGGCGAGGCTTAAGTAGGTTAAATACAGTTTTGCTCCACAAAGTACGTAATAGAATATTAAATGTGCTACGGGTATTACGGTGTCAAAGGTTAATAGTTGCTGCTTAAAATTTTAATGTTGCGACAAGAATAGAAAGCATCCTAACCTGATCTTCGAGCTACATTTTTACCACTTCTTTTAAGCGATTGAAGGTCGAAAAATTTCTCGATTATTGAGACTTTGAGGTCTACTAATTTAATCGTAAGATTTATTTAGATTTTACTTTGTGACGAAATATATTATCAATACAAACGTTGATTATTTCGTGCCATACATCAGCTCAGAACATAAGTCTTCCTCCGAATCTGTTCTATTTTTGCAATATATGTCAACTTTATTTGCTAGTCGTCTAGCTTTTTCAAGGAAGTATAATGACTTCACAATTACTTTAAAAAAGCTAACAAAGACGATTTTGAAATTATTTAGTCGTGACTTTGCATCGTATTATCATAATTGGAGGAGTATGGTGCTGAAGCGGTATGGTTTATTGCTTGTAAAATTATGTATCTAGCGCAATTAGTTTCAACTAATTGAATAATGTCAAAGTAACTGCAGAGTACAAATCGGGATTGGGCTTAATAACAAAATTGATCAAATACATTAAATGTCCAATTAAATGTCTACCAATGCATTATTGACAAATATATTAAATGCTACTGACTTAAAGCAATTTACAAACCTTTGTAAAATTAATAGAAGCAAAAGAGTCGATTCTCATAAAACCAAGATTGCCCATCTATCATGGCAAGGAAGAAGAGGTTTAAGAAATTGCTTTATAATGGAGATCGTAACGACTGAAGCCCTGCAGATATTAACCTTCCAGTGGTCGCGCCGGGTCTGATAGACCCGAGCCAGTCTGTTTGTTAGCCCTAAAAAGAATTACCAAAGTTTTTATATCTGTCCACCAGAGTACCTTCCTAGAATCGTTTGAATTTGTATTTAGCATATTCAGTTATGTTTTAGCAGTTAGTGTGTAAACGTTGCTGATGAATTTTGACAGTCAGACCCGGCGCGACCATTCGCGTGTGTAAACTATCATCGAAGTGTTTATTTTATTTGTGGTAGATTTATTACCTTCGCTAAGTTTTGATAGTTTTCAAATTATTTTCCATATTTGATTGTGTATGAAAACATTTTCAATTTCCTTTACCTTCATTTTACTTGGTAAATTCTTATATATTTTAATAATTCTCACAGCAGTATTTAGAATAAAAAAATAGTGAAGAGGTAGACACTGGTGAAGAAAGTATCGACGATGAAGAAGACGATCATAAAATTGATAATTTGGAAGAAAGAATTGACGGTTCGGAAACAGAGCAAAAAGGTGACAGTGAAACAGAAGAATGTGCTGGCGTCTACTTTACCGGCAAGGATGGAGTTACTAAGTGGAACAAGTTTCAATCTTCTCAGAGAGTGCGAACACGTAAACCTAATTTATTGGTTCGTTTACCTGGTGTATTAGATACTGCAAAAGAGGCAAAAAGCACTATAGACTGTTGAAAACTTTTCTTTACAGACGCAATGCTAAATATTATAGTGAACAGCAGAAATAAATATATTGAAACTATGTCTGATAGTTATAGTCGTAAACGTGATTGCAAACGAACAGATTTGACGGAAATTAAGACACTGGTGGGTTTACTGTATATGGCAGGTATTCTAAAAGGAAGTCGATTGAGTACTGAAGAATTATGGAATCGATACGGGACTGGTGTCGATCTTTTTGGATGACAATGTTTTTACAACGGTTTCGATTTCTCTTGCGCGTCATACGCACAGATGACAAACAAACCAGAGATCTACGAAGACAAACTGACAAACTGACACCCATACGAGATATTCTTGATTTATTTGTGCACAATTGTCAAAAACATTATAACATATCTGCGTATGCAACCACTGACGAGAAATTGGAAGCATTTAGAGGGCGTTGCTCGTTTCGTCAATATATACCATCAAAGCCCAATAAATATGGGATCAAAATTTTTGCTTTAGTAGACGCTAAAATGTTTTATACTTTGAATATGGAAGTATATGTGGGCATACAACATGAGCTAGTATTGTGCAACGACTAGTGACACTGATTTCAAAAACTGGGGTAAATATTACAACAGACAACTGGTTCACAACATATAACTTAGTAGAGAATTTAGCAAAAGATCACAACCTCACACTAGTCGGAACCATGCGAGAAAATAAACGGGAACTGCCACCCGAATTTGTGAATACAAAATGTCGACCAGTCTATTCCAGTATGTTCGGTTACCAGAAAAATCAAACAATTGTTTCATACGTTCCACGAAAAGGAAAGAATGTTGTTTTAGTGTCGAGCATGCATTTCGATGATCATATCGATGCATCTACCAAGGAACAATCAAAACCAGATATAATAACATTTTATAATTCAACCAAATCAGGTGTGGATGTAGTCGATAAATTAGGACCTACCTATAATTGTGCCAGAAATACTAAGCGTTGGCCAATGGTTATCCTATATGCACTTATGAATGTAGCAGGTATCAACTCCCAAATAATATATACAGCGAATAACCCTAAAACAAACATTATAAGAAGGCATTATTTGAAATCATCAGCACGCGAATTAATAGATGAGCATTTAAAGTGTCGCTCTGTTCTAACAAACCTGCCACCAGATGTCAAAAGACGTCGCCAAGAATTTGCCGGGACTTCTCAAGAACCACCTCAACAGCCAGCAGAAGGTATAAGAAAAAGATGCGAAAATTGCAAAGGGAAAGACAACAAAACACGATATTACTGCCAAAGTTGCTTTAAATTTCAACGTTTAACTCACGCGAATATTTTTTGTGACACTTGTAAGTTAAATAAATTGCAACATGATTAGTTTCACGTGTGAGGTATCTATTGCATATATATAATATCTATTACGAATTGTTCTTTCTAACCTTTTTTTGGTTAAATTTTTGAGTTTGTATATTTTTCTATTGTTTCATATCTTACTGGTTACTTTAATAATAAAATAGCTAAATTCTTTTCTGCGTATTATATTTTGCCAAGTAATATATATGTCAGCAAACACAACAACAACTGACTTCATTGTACAAGTACACATAAAATAAAGGAAATTTCCTTTCTACGGGTCTAGCAGACCCAGCGCGACTAAATTTGTCTAACAGAAGGGCGCGACCACTGGAAGGTTAATGAAATGGAACAACCTTGCACAGCGAAAATGTATAATCGAACCCAAAATACAACATTGAATATTGACGTGCCTCTAGTAATTACCTAATATTGCGATTAGATATGGATAATTCTCATCTAAAAACTACTACTACCCCTACAAAAGCACCGCCGAAGCGTAGGGTGCAGAGAACAGTGAACTCATTTCATCTAACATACTTGGCTGTCTAAAGCAGGTATGGGCAACCTCCGGCCCGCGGGCCACATGCCGCCCTCGAGTAAGGTTTGTCCGGCCCGCTACTGAATTCTTTCGTTGCATATTAGCACGGCCCGTCTAAACTTAATTCATAATGAATCATAAGGATACTACAAAAATGTATATTTTTCAAGATTACTCACAGCATAAAACTTCTACAAAAAAGGTTGCCCATGCCTGGTCTAAAGGTTCAGATTACGTTTTTAGAGTCAAAAATTATTCTTATTAATAGTGTTGTTTATTCTGATGGCACCCTTTCGATTTTATGATAAAGATGGCCATTTACAGTAAATTCTAATACTGTTTAATGTGTATCAATTATGATCGCTTATTTTGAAATAACTCTTGCGAATATTATGCACCATCCGTATTATTGAATCCATGTCAATTAAAATAAATAACATAATTCCTACCACGTCGAATTAGCAAAACTCCAGATCCCTATTTTCACAATCAAGTTCTAATAATTGTGGAGCGTTCAATGTGTTTTCTTCAATGCAGTTATATCTCTATAAAGATGACGACCTGGTGGTCGAAATATGTATTTTACTTTTTCCAGATCGTAATGGTGATTTTATTGTTTTCTAATTTTAATCCATTGTTTCATATACAATTCTTATTTGACGAATTAAAGAAACTTTTTTATTTTCAAAATCTGTTGCACATTTCCGATTAATCTCTCTTACTATTCTCGAATTTTTGTAGGTGCTCGTCCGTCGATATTTTTTTAGTTATATTCCGAGGTTTCTATTACATGTATGTTAAAATTAAAGAACTTGAATTCTCGTTTAAAGTATTGCTATTTAGGTTTTAACCTTCCTATACTCACGTCAAAATGAAAGACGTATACTATACTATATAAGTCGGTCTCACAGACCGTATGCGTGAGTATAGGAAGGTTAAGCAATTTATTTTGGAAGATGGTGGATTGAATATAGTTGTACCTTACAATGAATATATCGACATAAAATTTTGGCTTCAATTAATCGGGTCAAGGCTGTAGTGCGTTTGTAGGAATGACCTTCTTTTTGTACGAATGTTATTTGTGACCTAGCTTTTGACACACACATAGCTTATTTCACTGGATGAACTAACTAGTGTCTAAACTTCTGAATAGCAGTTTCACAACTATGCACCTATAATTACTATTTTCTTAAGTGTATATTAGAAATTGCAGATTTAAGATCGAGCTTAACCTTTCAAATATTCTATAATCATACTTTTGTATGTTATAACTTCAGCAAATATTAAATTATTTTAATAATTATTAGATAGAAAGGAACAAACAAGTTGGCAATTTTAATTACGAGTACTTTACCATTCATCAAAAGTAAGAGAACAAAACTTCAGAAAATGTTCGACCAAGAATAGTAAACAAACATTCAACACGCATTCATACGCGTTATGGAAAGATGAGGCAAAAAATTGAATGGATATGAGGTTCTTGTGAAAAATATACAACAAACCGAGAATGGTTCAGATCAGAAACAAGACATACACAGTGTTGAAGAAGATGGTGTGTGATAATGATTACTTACTAGTTTCTTGAAAACATTATTGCTAGTATGTTAAACACTTTATAATTGGTGAGGAATCCCAATTGTTTTTGTTATTACTTTTTGGGTACAACAAAGAGAATAAAACAACCATGGTTGGAGGTTTAAGCTGCCCTTATTGGTTATCTACACATACACAACCATTTAACAATGTTTAAACAGTAATATTGCCATGTTTTCTCCAAATGTTATGGTTACACAATTACATATTTGTTCATATTTGGCGTACTCATTCGTACATTCACAGATTCTGTCATGAGTCTATTGGCTTTTGTAACGGGCCGCTAAAATTTCAACATTTATGCGTCATTGTCATTACAAAGGAACGCAAATATGTACGGAGCGAGTTCAGCTTTTGTCGTAAATTATATAGACTATAAAAAAAGTGCAATGTAAGTGAAAGAAATTCTACACACGCACACAAACGCAATTGTACACATACACATACAAACTATATATCATAAATGGCGTTTGGTCACTCTGAAGATCAGTGGGGAAAGGGAACAGTGTGCGATACAGTGTAGCAGCGTGGGAAAGGTGCTAAGGTGAGACTTGGATGGGCGGCATATAGCCCTGCAGCGACAACGTTCTCCACAGCTACCTCTATCAGGAGAATTCTTTCACTTGAAATTCATAAACTAGTTGTGTGCTGGCGCGACAAAGAATCTAAAGATTTAAAATATACTTAGCGAGTGTGGAGATGTTATTACATATTTCATGATGAACGTTTGCGTTTTTACTTTTTCTTAACGTAGTCCTGAAATATTCTCGATAAGACGCCCCACTTTGAGTACGTAGCATTCCGTAATTAAGGGTTTTATGGCAAATTTTGCATAATTATGGCCTACGCCTTCTTAATGCCCTGTTCATGACACGTGTTATTACAACGTTATACACAGAAAACTCTATATTATATCCAATTTAGTCTAGGTATTAGACCTTTTATTCTCAGACGTTTTGATAGTTTTCTGTGCTAAAATCAGCGACAAAATAAAAGGTTCATATTTGCTGTTGCTTGCTTATGTTCCTTTTTTTTAATTCCCGGCTCCGTTATAAGCTAAAGAACAGCATTTCTCTAGGCAAAGAAAGGATTAAATCGGACGAGCGAGTTTTCTCCATAGTGTGTATAATTCCTCAACTCATAAGGAAAGTTTCCCAACCCGCACACACCGATTTGAATGAAATTTTGTAATTACATAGAGCTAATAAGACTATGTAAGACGCCGCTTTCTGTTTCTGAGATTTAAGCCATTGAAGGGGTGAAAAGCGCCCCTGAAAATGGGACTGTTTTTGTTTTTTTGCCAATTACTCTAGAATTGTTGCAAGAAAAATATCGAAACATATGAACATATAGCGCTTCAAGAGGGCTATTGAAGCATGTTTGAATCGCTAACCCTTATTCTTAAAAATATTAGCCCTCTCACCCCCAACGATTTGCGGAAACACCGATTTTGATGAAATTTGGTAATTATGTAGAGCTGACTGAACTATGTAAAAGGCCGGTTTCTGTTTCTGCTAGTAACGACTATGAAGGGGTGAAAGTCTCCCCCAAGAATGGGACCGTTTTTTGTCAATTACTCTGCAAGTCTTGCACGAAGAAAATATTTAAAATATGGACATATAGCGCAACAAGAGGGCTATTAAAACATGTTTGACTTAGTAACCCTTATTCTTAAAAAAATTACCCTCTGTCGCTCTCATTTTGATCATCAAGATTTGCGGAGATACCGATTTCGATGAAATTTGGTAGTTATGTGGAACTACACTATGTAAAAACCCTGTTTCTGTTACTGCTCCAGAAGCCTTTGAAGTGGTTATAACTAGCTAAATAAATATTTAGTCATATGGATGTGTGAGCTTCATCCTATATGAATCCGTTATACTTATGTTAGTTATATACACATCCTATGTACAATAAAGAGAAGATGTAAATACGTTTGAAATGTAATTGTGTTATTATTATAAGAAGTTAACAAAATATCTCGCTGTTATAGAAACCTGTATTGAACGTCGATGTATCTTGGTTATTTCCAATATATTTATATGAATTCTTGTAGTGTATAAATGATGTATGTACTGTGTTTGAATGTTAACAATGTTTTTATTATCCATTAATATATGTTTTTATAAAATAAATAATTTTATTTCTAGTGATATTTAATACACTACAATACGCAAATAAATTAATAAAATAAAACCTCAGTGCAGACAGTTGATTGTGAATTAGTGATTGCGTTGATGCAAATCCACGTCTTAGTTTTCGAGGATCACTAGATCTGAAAATTTTCTAACAAACGCTTTCCATATCCGAAACCCATATACATCTAAGGGCTGAAGTATACCTGTCGTTTTTTTAGAGATAGTAAGTATTTCGAGTTCTTTGTGAGTAGGTACATACGTTTTCAGAGAAGCCGGGCAATGTCCGGTCCACGAATCTAATAACAGAAGACTTCGTGCACCAGTATTTTGCAAATATATGGTTGTAAAGCAATGAGTAAAGAGATTCGTAGTTAATTTTCCAGCAGTAGAAGCTTCAACTTTCACGTTTGATGCCTAAAAATATAGAATTTGTATCAATTGATTGCTTTCTTCGCATTTATAATGGTTTACAAAATATCAAAAGTGAATGGATCTTACCTGGAATAAGCTCTCCTTTACTCTGGGCCCAAACTGCCCCCTGCTTTCTTTAAAACAATAAACAAGGGCAGATGCTAGTTTAGCTGCCGGTGATATCAGTGGCAGTACTGTGTAACTGTGGGTTGCCGAGATAAGCCGAAACTGACTGTACAATACATTCAATTTTCTCCGTTCCTGCCAAGGCAAGTGTACGACCTGAATGTATTTCCAAGGTAAATCCGCTTTCATCAGCATTAAATATATTCTCTGGGCCATAGTGTTCTAGACGCGGCTTAACTAACTCTATAAAACTGGCTGCCGTAGCTTGTAGCACATTGTTGTCCATCCCGTATGAACGGCTAACAAACTTTCTAATTTTCCGTGATACGACCCCATGTGCTTGTTTAAAGTGCAGTATCCATTTTCTTGAGGATCCAAAATTTTCAAGTTCAATTTCTGCATTAACCTGTAGAGCACAACTTTTTCTATCCATTTCGTGAACGATGAAATTTGCATCTAAATTGGCAGTAAACCGTTGAAGTGTATGTTGAGAAATTTGCATTAACTTTTCACGTTTTGTGCCACCCTTCTGCAATGTCTGCTCCCATCTATATAGTTATCGTAGAGACTTAATTTTTCTAAATTTTTGTTGAACTGTTGCTAACTTTTTAATCCTTGTTTTGCGCTTCTCCAGAATTCCACTGCTTTTTTGTATTCAATATCAGTGAAGCCACCTACATCATCACTGGTACGAGTTTCTTCCAATTCTTTTCGTATAACATCTCTTAAGTCTTCTCGTGAAGGTGGCTCATCGTCCATCACGACATCAGCAGCAATTCGACGATATTCGTCGAAAAATTCCAATCCATAATTTATCTGGAACTCAAAAGAACTGTCTTGCACACTCCTGTCTATTATATCTTTTATAGCATCATGCAGTTCTTGTTCTTTAACATTTGGTTTTCTGATTTATTCGCGATATCCATAAGTAATAATTAACAAATTAACTACATTTTGTGGGTTTATGTACACCATGCTGCACTACAACAACACGGTACAATTCACAGTATGGTTGAAGGCTATGTATTAATCGTACCGGGAAATATATAGTTTTTATATCTACGCATTATCAGGTGTTCAAAAATAGAAAACGATAAGCATTTCATGCAAAATAGAAACACATTGACACAATAAGATATTGTTTAGATATTTATGTCCGTTAAAATGCCAAAATAGTTTTATTTTGATGCAAACAGATCTATTTAATACTCTTATCGTAATCAATTAACATGTATATAGTACGCATTATAAACAACTATGACTTTATGTGTCAAAACAAAAGCGAAAAATATTTTTGTTATGTTTCCTTTGACCACCGGTGTCAGCCCTGCGTTCATTGATGGTATAAAGGCGTAGGTTTTACCTTTTGCAAAAATCCATTATCGGTCAGTAAATTTCTTTTTCTTGCAATAATTGTAATTGCCAAAAAAAAAAACGACAACAACCATATATCCAGCCATCAGATGGTGATAGATCAGAGAGGGAAACCAGCCTTTTATATAGTGCTACCAACTCTGGGAGTAATACTTTTGAGAATAAGGGTCACTAATTCAAACATGTTTTAATAGCCCTCTTGATGCGCTATATGTCCATATTTGGAATATCTTCTGCGTGCAAGAATTGCAGAGTAATTGACGAAAAACGCTTCCTTGTGGGAGCCTTTCACCCCTTCATAGGTGTTACTGGCAGAAACAGAAACCGGCCTTTTACATACTTCAATCAGCCCTAGACCGGTGGAAAGCCACCTTATATTATTAAGAAATTAGTGTAGTAGATTTCGAAGAAGTGGACAGATTTGTCTACTTAGCGACATGCTTCGATAGAAAGCCGGGAAATAAATCGGAAATACAAGCAAGGGCAGTGGCAAGAAACAAAAGTTCGCACATGCTTGGAGAGATGCTGAGAACTAGGGTACTGTCGAGGAAGGCAAAAGAAAAAATATACAGAACTATAATAAGACCAGTTGTCACCTATGCAAGCGAGACCTGGATCTTGGATAAGAATGAAGAGAGACAAATAGCGGTATGGGAAATAAGGGTGTGTGTAAGGTGAATGGTTAAGAAGAATTAACCAAGAATTGCGATACCTGTATCAGGAGCCGAGTATTGTAGGGGTAGTTAAAGCCCAAGAGTCCAAGTTAAGATGGTTGGGATACCTGATAAGGCAAACATCGGATAGAACACCTCGTGGTATCTTGGAAATGGGCCAGGGTGATAAGCGTGAAAGAGGAAGACCGAGAGTTCAGTGGAAGACACAGGTTCATCAGGACATTGGGGATTGGAAGATTGAGAACTGGAGAGAAAAAGCTTTAGACAGGAATGAGTGGAGGAGAAATTCAACCCAAGCCATGGGTCTTCTAGGCATTTAGTTATTGTATATATACCTATATATCTATAATCCCTGTCTGATTAGTAGAGATCGGCAGATTCAGATTGAAACTCGAAAAGCTGCATCTCTACAGTGGAGAGATATGCGGCAGAAGCGATAGGTACGTAATATACACGTACAACTTTGCTACCACTGACGCAATAAGAAGTGGTAGGAGGCGAGAACCTAAAACTGCCGGTCCTTACTAAGTTTTCCGGCGGCTCCTCTTACCTCATCTCCATTTTCTTCCATTTTAGTTGTGACTCCTACATTATCCTCTTATGGTGTGCCTGATAATTTATTTAACAAATGTTTCTATTTATAATATTCCATACATTACAAAAAAAGCTTTCTTTGTTTTCTGCGTTTTCATTTGCATTTTTTGAGAAATTTTTGTCTTACCTGCTTATCTTAACCCTATTTTCCTTGCTCCTACTGAAGAAGAGGGTAAAGGAGGGAAGAGGATGGGCGCTCCCATATTAATGTTAATTTCTTGATGATAGTGCCTTCGTGTTAGATTTCTTTTCCAAAATTTAGTTTATTAGTTCTATGATACTGGCCTATTTTTCTTCATATTATTTCTATTTACAAAATTTGGTCCAAAAGGTGTTGCGTGGTTCAAAGAAATGCGTTGGAGATTGTCGACATCGCCTTACCACATTCAGTTGGTTTCGAAGATTTAAGACGAGAAATTTTGACTCGGTGGTCACAGGAGAGAATGTTGATGCGTTACGGAAGTTAGTCGTGAAAGTTCGGCATGTGTCATACCAGCAGTTAGAAGATTTTTGAGTCTCTCTGAACCTATAATTCACATCGTTCTACACGAGAATTTGGTTGGACGAGTGACTTCAACACAGGCAGAGGTGAATGGAGTGCAATAGAAATTATTCGTATTTTGAAAAAGTGGACTAAACGTCGCTCTATTGTTAAATTTTCTACCTCCCTTGCATTCCTAATGTAGAGGAAAGATTACACAAATGAAAAATTTAATCGCCATTACAATCACACCGGCATTGTTTTTTTATATTTTCAATTCACCAGCTGTAAATTCTCCGAGCCAAGGTGGATACTTATTTTTTAAATAAATATTGCATGTTTCTTAGTTAAATCTGTTTTACATATGACATATACGGTATACATACGTATATGTATGTAGTATGTATAAATAAAAGGAGTACTTCAAAGTTCACATTAATTTATATAAAAATCCAGCGTTTTCATATTTGACGTGAATATGCCTTTATGCTCAGATAGTGTAATAATTAATAGTTACATACCTGAAATCATAAAATGTGTCTACGTATATATAAGTATGTATATTCAGTTAATTGTTAACTGTTGCAAATAAAACATTTATTATCCTGTACGTTTATGGACGTTCTTCTCATACAATTTTGCGAATATATGTGC
Source organism: Chrysina gloriosa (assembly GCA_038088585.1). NCBI lineage: Eukaryota > Metazoa > Arthropoda > Insecta > Coleoptera > Scarabaeidae > Chrysina > Chrysina gloriosa. The sequence goes on from CM076093.1 coordinate 8,888,256, forward strand.
AATCACTTCTATACTCACAATGTCAGTATGGTCGATGCTTTTATATCCTAATTTATGAAAATATTGGAATAAATCTGCATCAAAATTACCCAGTTGAAAATTCTCTTCCCAGATATTTTTTGTTGCATTTTCATCTTAACACATTGACCGCCCAACCAATTTTGCTAATGTTCACCGAGTGTGTGGGAGGCACCATAATTCTTTTTCCTAATACGTAGTATGCAACATTAAATTTGAGTAAAGTACTTCTTTTAGCCCGGCTAAATTTTTAATGGTAATGATGGATTTTGCCTGGTTATCAGGAAAAAATAGCCGCGGCTGCATGGATCATGGCTATAATGTTTGAGTACACCGCAGGGAGGGCAGCAGTCATACTTCTGCAAGATTTTGAGTCTAAGTGATAAATTTTTGATAGCTATGGCTTGACATGTAAATATATTGTGGCTATCATATTTGATAGCCAAAGCCTCAACGGAGACATCACTGGCTATCAAATGTGATGGACACGGCAGTCATTCTGTTAAGGATGTTACTATATACGTATATATTGGCTACTAAAATAACACAATGCTGTTATTTGTTTCGCTAACATTTAGTTACTGTGTAAAAATATATTGAAACCTCCTTCTTAAATAATAAAGGTACTCGTGTAAATTTAACTAAACCATTTAAATCTACGTGTCTTCAACATTTTAAAGCGGTAAATATGGATATTACTGCGGTACGGTTGAAAATGATCGATATACAGAGTGTAATAATGCAGATCATGTAATAGGTGTCAATTGTACAGAAGTACAATTTTTTACTTGTGCGATAATAGTGAAAATATGCGACCTTGGATGGTATATTATTGCTTCTGTTTAATGTGAACAAGCAAAATACGCAATGCCATGCAACGAAAGGCCTTGCTATTATTGTTCGCTTTATAATTTATCACATCAAATAGAATTTCATAATCGATAGAATAATAGACAACGGTACATTATTAATGTAACATATACATTTGTCGAGTGGATATATGGATAGTAGTTACTAACTGTGCTATAAGGTGAAATGTTCAGTTTACAAATTCTGAAGGGCGAACACTGTCTGAGTTATAAAACAGATATACATAGATCTTGTCTTCATTCAGTAGATGTAGTGGTAAAGAACTATAAGCATTAATAATTGCTAAAAGAGGAAACAGAAGGACTTGTAAGTGGTACTTTTATTAATTTAAGTAAAAGACCTTCACAAGAATGATTTAGAAATAATACAATGTACAAAGTTTGAGAACGAATGGACCAATGTGTTCGGTGAAGGATCAACCTGCTACAAGATAATTTAAGTCAAAAGTCAGTTTCAACATTTGACATCAGAAGAGCTGTGAAGTTGTACTTCTATAGACTTACGTTGCAAAAGTAATACCTACCACTAGTAAGAACAAACGAATTCTGGAAATGAGACAAATTAAAGCTTTGTGAAAGACAATTCACACAAAAAGACAGGGTACTGTTTACAATAAAGATACAACTGAAATGTGTAATTATAAGACATATTACAGGTAACTGCTGACAATGAAGAAGAGAAGAGTGAAATGTGGATATGCATGTATAAACAGAATGATCACAGATAAATTAATTGTACTAAGAAATAACAGACCAAAAGGAGATTTTCAGGAAAGTCGAGGCAGAAACAAAAGCAATCGTTGTATTTAAGCTACTAACTTACGCAAAGAAAAACATCCAGGCCTAATAATAAAGCTAGTAAATTAATAGTAACTCCAGGTTAAATTACCAAATGAAGTAGAGATTGACATGCAGATGTGATATAATAAATATAATAAATTAAGTTGGGAAAAGTTCTATCCTTTCCATATTTACGTAATTCTTGCATGTTTCAACAATTGTTAGTTATTGTCATAACTAAAGCCTGGATTGTATTGAAATCTAAAGAGAGTTGTTGAAATATGCGTTTATATGTAGATGCAGGGATATGCATAAACATAAGCAAGTAATTCTTAAAATATGCAAGAATTATGTGAATATGCAAAGAAAGGAATTTTTCTCACTTATTTCTATTATTATTTCTGGCATTCCTGATAACTACAAGTTATAATAATCTTTATAGAAATAACAAATATGTATATTGTAGTATACTAATATTCACATGGTTAACTGCCATTAAATAATATATCATTAATTACAATTCAATATATTAAAATTTACAGTAAATGTTGGGGTTTTGGATGTTCATGTTCAAATGACATTTGGTTTAGTTTTGGGTTCTATTCATACTTTTCCGATATTACGCACGCCACCTTTTAAGCATTTAATTACCCTGCGGGTGTTAGCTTCTCTTTTAAGTCCAGCCAGAGACGTTTAATGGGAGAAAAATATGTAACTAGAAATAAAATTATCGATCATTATAAAAAGCATCGATTAAAAGATTTAAAAATGTAACCATTTAAACACATACATTCAACACTTTCACATCACAAGAATTCCTAATAACCACTGGATATAAAAAACCAAGGATACCTGGGTATCAACAATATAGACCTCTGTAACAACGTCACGCCATGATGAAGTGTTATACATGGTAAATAGTAAACAGCTAGTTATTTGGACAATGGAGAGATAATGTAGTAAACTTTGGATGGGGAAACGTCCTGGTTTTCGAGAAAAATGAGGGTATGTTTGGTTGACGACCGGAAGTGACAAAAAGTCATCGAAGTACGATTTTACAGCATTGAAGGTGAATTGAACTAGAAGTTTCAACTATATTTGGACCAAAAGCGTTTTAAAGAAAGTACCATTAAATAAACAGAGCTTCATCACACCGCAGAAGAAAGAATTTAAGAGAGGGAATCCACAGAAAATAGAGCTATACTGAAGAAAGAATTTAAGAGAGGGAATCCATAGAGAATAGAGTTGCACTGAAGAAAGAATTTAAGAGGGGATCTAATTACATACTGACACATACACAACACAATAATTATTTTCAATTTACGTCAAATATTTCTAAAATCTTCTAAATACAATTTGTTATAATTGATGCTTTTTGCGATATCGTTAATTAAGAACTAAGCCGGTGCAATCTTGTTAATATAATTATCTAAATTCTCAGTACAATATGCTTTTCCAGATACATATTTTACAACTGCGTATCTGTATACTACAACTATATACATACTCTATTAACTACTATTTAAAAGAAATATATTATTTACATTGTATATACACATATGTTTTTATAAAGTATTAATTTTAAAGTATATTTATAAATTGAAAAAGTACGTTCTACATCGATAGATATAAAATGGCGCGTATTTAAGCGAAGCCAGAATTTCGGAGTTTATATTTATTTCATCGGAAAATTTTCCCATCTAAAACTATTGACACATTAATTAACCTAGTCATTTTTGCGCGGATTTCACGGATTCACTACTTTTTGTTTGTCTAATTTTGCTAATATTGTTGCAATTAATTTGTACTTGCTATTTATAAAAATGAACTTCCGACTTAATTGATAAATATTTAAAGTATTTTTGGTTTCCTTGATTGCTGTAGATGAATTTTTATATATGTTTAGAAATTCAAAAGAATTTGACGAAGATAGAAATACAACTTGGTCATGCCATGGTAAAACGGATATATATTCGGACTATATTCGAAAACTAACTTTAGATAATGCTCCTAACGTATGTCTAAGTTGTATTAACAAGTTTATTGTATATCTATAATAATAACGCCGTAATCTTCCGCCCACGGGATCTTGTACCATCCGATATAAAGGAACGATGTTTATGAAAATTCGTTCCAGCGGTAGATACCAACGCAATGTAGGATGGGGCAAACCCTAGAAATTTGGAATAGTACGTGTAATCAGTAAAAATTGATCGATTTATTACTTGAAAGGTGCTTTCTGAAAATGCAAAATTAGTAATATGACAATTGAATTGAAACTACCGAATGTTTGCACCAGATGACTTTCATCAACTTCCATACAGTATAGACTCAAATCCAAATGTTGCACTTATGGAGATTTAAGGTAACTAGTAGTCACTGACAATTTTTTGTCGTATCTTTGTCGACGTTTTGGGTTTAAATGTTATACAATTTTAATGCTAACTGATAGCTTATGGCTACTTTGTGTCAAAATAATTGCAACAGCTTTGGCGTAATTTACGATGGCAAGTTGAAACTATTTGCTCTCTTGTTTCGACTAAGTAATTTTCGAAATACTGTGCATCATATAGCTTTACATACAGCCTTATATCTTCAGAAATAATGGTGATAATTTAGGTTCGACAAACACGCGTCTGGTTCGCTGAAAGAACAGTCTATATACAGCGAACAGAACATGCGTTTGTCGAAGGAAGGCGATAGACCTATACGAGTTTGATATAGGTATGTGACGGAGCAGACATATATCAAACTCATATATGTATGTAGGTCTATCGTCTTCTTTCGATAAACGCGTGTTTTGTCCGCTGTATATAGATTGTTCCTTCAGCGAACAAGACACGCGTTTGTCGAACCTTGGTGATAGTTCAGGCGTCGAACTCTTGTAAAGTTCAAATTTCCACAAGCCTTTACTTAGATGGTATGGAGTCTCTATTGCTATGAAGGAAATGGATGCCTTCTTGTTCTTCCTCAGAGTGTTAAGTTTCCTTTCACCTTTCCCAGACCAACTTCGAGTTGATGGTATAAGAGCTTAGTGCCTGAATATATATATGAAAAAAAAATATATGAAAGGTTTTTCTCAAATCTATATTAGTGATTTCGTCTCTAGGTAGGCCCTAAGAAAACAAGATTCTAATGGACTTTGCTTGTATGTTCTTTCCATGGATATGCCTATTTTGCTTTTGGCTTCGATTTATATTCCAGCAAGTCGTGTATATAGCTTTCTATTCTGGTGAATGTGATGTCAACGATTAGAAACAATAAGTAGATCTGGATACAAAATGTGATGGTTTTTATATTGATTAATCTTCTCGATTTCACCACTTTTCAATTGTAACAAGCAATCTCTCTGTCAACAATTAATCAAAAAAGAAAATAGTCATAGTTAGTTAACAAATGAAGATCTAATTTATTTCAATTTGTTTTCATGTAAACATCCGTGCTATCAAAATTATTTATAGGAAGTTATCATTTCTTGCATAGTACTAGAGTTCCATGAATGACTGTTTCATGAAAATCGGCTGACCTCTTACTTTATCAGTGCTTTCAGAGGTGTTAGGATACTATGTATATATATGAATGTAGCCATCATCGCCAGATTTACTAGATCTTCAATAAAAATTTTTCAAGTTTTTATTGTTTGCATTTTAAAAATACTCTTGTTCACCTATTGAGTGATTATGATCCACTTTAACAATAATTGTGATTGGCATTGTTCCAAAGGGTTACTGCGGATTGATTGCCGATTAACCTTTATCGCCGTAGTTGTAGTTTGACATGCAGCATTAACCTTTCAGATTTCTTGTTTTACTTACAATTCTTACTACTAGAACTAATTTATTGCTTAATATTCCTTTTTCTTGTCTTAGTTTTTAGGTCATATCAAGTTGCTCATATATTTGTGTAATAGCTTAAGTACAGGCAATTTAGGTAGTTGCGGTTCATTAAATTTATTATTGAGTACACTTGTAATTTGTCTTAATCCATTCAATTTCAATCATTGCATTTATTATTAAAATTGGCCAATATTAGTGAGACTGACATAATTTCATATTTCCGTCTTCGTTGCTTTTCCGCACATGTACTTGGCCTACAATGATTTTTGTTTTGTTTATTTCTTACAAAGTAAATATCTTTAGTCTTCCGTTCACTTCTTTAGGGCTGGTTAACCAATATACCAGGCAGACTTCAGATTGTTGGTCAGCAAATCACAGTATTTTGTATTGTCGGTTGTTCGTCCTGTTGAGCGCTGTGAGCATCATCTTTCTCGCGAAAAATCGTTGACGATTTTAAATGTTTGCAATCCACACTCTTGTGTTTGGATTTGAGCTTACATTAATGGATGCAGGTTTCATCTTCTGTGATTATCATACTTCTATGACCTGATAGATAAAACCATGACGAATCTGCACAGAATACTCTACCTTGTAGGCGGTAAGTCATTGATTTACCTGTACTACTTATCGTAATTGTTGAAATTGTTCGTTAATGTAGGATCTTTTCAACTTCTCGACATACCCATACCCACTTTTAGGTAGTAAAGTATATCCTGATTTTTGCGAAAAGCCTCTGTTGAATTTCAGCTCCTAATACACCTCTCAACCAGAAAAAATGGGTGGTTGGTTTTTGTGCTCTCTTTGTGCGGACTTGTTTTAATAACATTTTATCCACTTCAAGCATACGCGTATAGAAGGCAGTTTGATAAACCTAGGTATATAGGGAAAGTGTGGGCATTTTTTGACTTATATCGTATTTCATTCATGATTTTGGTTATAGTGGTGCAAGATTCATCTTTAGCAATCTTTTGATTTCTTCTTGAGACTAGTTAGCTTAGCGAACGATGTGCGTTGAAAAAACCTGTCGTTGGTATTCATTCTCCCTTTTGTAACGCAAGAATCTTTATGACTGTTTTAGCAGTGAAGGTGTTATACTTTCCCTCTCGCTTTAAGAGAAGAAGTGATTTATATTTTTGCCACTAAATTAATTTTTTATTGGTAGCTGTGCAATGTTATTGAACATGGATTCGAAGAATGGAGTCACAGAGTATCCGCTTGAAAGATTTTGGCAATTCCATTTCCTCCAATTTTTTATGTTAACACATGAAAGTGTTGGACCTTCGATGTATCGCAGTGATAACATGATTAAATGATGATTAGAGTAGAGAGACGGAATTTGAGCTCCATGATATTTGCTACAATCTCAGTATCTGCTTTGTACCCATCAGTAAGTCAAAGTAATGATATATCACTGAAGCATTAAGTTCGGATTAATAAATTGACAGTCGCCTCATTTGTTTTTTTAACTAGACTATCTTTCTCTTACAGAAATGTTTAAAGGCATGTTAGAGCTAGACTTATAGATCTCCTTGAAGGATAAATTGTTAGATTGCAACAACGCAAAGCTATAATATTATTTTGGGTTTCAATGACAACCACTCAAATTGTTGTTATAGATTTGACAGAATTTTGTTGAGTAGTTGTGTTTCAACGTGGTGGCGACTCCTGAAATTTCAAGTTGGGTGGTCTGCACGAACCACAAGTTTAAAGTAATAATAATAATAACCCGACAATAAAAATATATACACCCAACTCTTCTTTTACACGGTCTTTTTACACGATTTTGAAATAACGCGGTTCATCAATAAGAATAAATACACATCTTTACACGAATTTTTTGTTCTAGCACGAATCCCTAAAATTTTTATTTTGATTCTAATTTTGACAGTGTCTTACAGAAACATCTATACAGCAACAAAATACAATTGGGGGAATATCGTAACTCCCTGGTATACATAATTAAACAAACCGTCGGTCGGTTTATGCCCATAGATGTGCCGTTAATCACGAACGAAATTCTTCATTTCAATCAAACCCGGCAGTTGTGCTAGACATATGTGATATATCTACCGATGATAGCATTTTTGGCCCAGTCCGTAATAAACGTGCACGCAATGTTATCAAGTAGCCATGAATAGTTGCAAAATTGATTTTTATTTCTAATTTCAATTAGAATTTTTATATGTTTTGTACTTATGGATTGAATTTTCACTGTACACTAGTTCTAATTTTTTGTAATAAAAATGAATCGTTTTTGTTTTATAAATACTTATGTAATATGGATTTCATTATTACTTCTTTTGCACGGTTTTTTGGGAAAATATATAGAGTTTTTCCATCTTACACGATTTTTTAAAGTTGTGGAACAAATCCCAAGATTTACCATATGTCGCATGTATTTTTTTACACGATTTTTTTGCACGGTTTTCTAAGGAACGCATTTACCGTGTAAAAAGAGAGTTGGGTGTATAATATTTATAACCAAGAACAAAAAATATCGATAACAAAATTTACAATAATATGGAAAATTTCAAAGGCAATTGAACTTATCCTATTTCATTTTCTTAAACTGGAATTCAATATGGCGATCTTTTTTTGAGACAAATTTTGCAGTTACTTTCTCGTTGAAATTCGGTATTGAGGCGACGATTTTTTTATTGAAGGCATCGGTAAAGCAGATAGATGATCTTCACACTTTTTATGTGTTTTAAGGTGGAGAAATTATGTTCGGCTTCATCAGTGGTCATGGGAGTAGCCGTCAGAATTTCCAACAACTTTAGTCTCTGCCATTGTTTCTTCCAAATTGTTATAAATCATAAATTTTAACAAAGGCACTGCACCTTTTAATGTCCTGCATTGAAAATTTGAATACAAAACAATCAGTTCCGAACAATGCACACGGAAAACAAAAATGAGCGTCCTTTTCGCCACACCAGCCACAAATAAAATTATTACGAAGATATATGTCTTTCTTAAATCGTCTTTTATAAGCTTTTTCACGACTTTTACCGGTCACTTCAATATTGAGTACAGGAAGAGGACGTCCACGGTCTTTTACTGCCAGTTGTTGAAAGATAAGGTTTTAAAACTTAGTTTCGCCGAGTTTAAATACAATATCCATTTTTACATCACATTGACACGTGAATGTAATTTTAAACTCCCGCGATGCGTTCATTAACATAGACCGACTCCCACTGACCACTGCTCGTCGAAAATGCAGCTCATCTCGACGTTCTCACGCCCGTTGCGAAAGATCGTTGGCTATCCTCGATTTACGTCGTGTATGAATTTATCTGTATCGCAAAGAGCTGTGCTGCAGAGACGACTTTTTCGGATATTATGAGTGCGTTGCGCTTGCGATTGTATGATTGTACAGCCGTGGCATTTTTCGTAGGAGCAAATAATTATTAAAATGTCAGTTACGCACGATGAAATTATGGAAATTTAATATTTCTAATGCAATACTCAGTAAATGCTAAATGTTAATACTTAATGCTTAATGCATAAATTGAGGATTTATTCTGGTGCTTTTGCAGCTCAGCAGCACTAATGGGCCAGCCGCCCCTGTCACGAATACTTATCATTCTTATTTTGTAACATGATTTCGTCAGTTCATATTCAGATCAATCAAAAATCAAATTTATGTTTAGTATGCGAAATACTTCTTATCCAAACGATGTGAGTTCTGATTTCTTTGAGAGTGAAGTAATGAACAGCAAAAAACCAGTTCGTTTATTTAAAAAATTTTACATGTGCAATGAGGTATGAAATATTGCCGTATTATTAGAGAAACAGTTACTAACATACCTTAAGTCATAAAAATCAATGTCGGCTGGTGTGACACATATTTCTTTGACATAAAGACCAGCTTTGCAAGACCCGACCACTGTGGGAAAACCAACATGTGTATACACGTAAGTGGGGATAAATGTGTATATACTTGTAGTATGTACATATATACGCGTGTACATAGATACAATAGCCGTCAATATACCCTCACGTGCGTCGACGAAGTGAGCCCATTTTATGTGTGCATGCATAATGTTCGTAAGAATAGGCGATAGGTTAACCGACATTTCCTTGAACTTATGCAATATTCATTTTCGTCGCTTCTCGCACAATTCTCGTATTGCTTGCCTCAAGCCGAAAATGCTTATGGAAGGCAGTAGAAATTGTGGCCATACGGCATGGGCGATAAAGCGCGAAAGAATTCCAAGTTCTAGGTCGAGACGCACCAACAACTCTTTTGCAGTGTTTAAAGTACGTTCTTGCAATCATTGTCGGTCGCATCGCAACGGACTAGAAAGTGTGAGCCGTTTCAGGCTGGAACAAAAACCATACTCGTATGGCGACTTTGCTATCGGCGAGACTATGCGTCTGGAGTTTTTGTCGTTCTGCTGAATTAAAATATTATTCTGTGAATTAGAAAGCACGTCCGGGTGTCGTAGTTCCTCATTCCTGTTTAATAATTAGCTTCGTTCTTTGGTTTCTGCAACGGATAAAATTCGAAAGCCAAGCGGTTGTTCATTGCTACGTATTCGTAGATTAAAAGGTACAATACATTAACGCTGATTATGTGGTGATGCATCTTTCAGAACGAGTTCCACTTTCCACTACAGTTTCTTGAAGGAAAGGCACTAGAATGATAGAGAAGTTCTTGATTCGTTTCCGAATCATGTCTGATATAAAGCAATAAATGGTTGCAACTGGTGACGAATGCCTGGCTTATGACACCCTTCAAGAGTTCATTTAGTAATTTATTATTATTAATACTGTCCGAAATTTGTTATATATTCCTTCTTTTTTATCGTATCTTCTTGCAACGACTTTATTGACCATCCCTACATACAACGCTTAACCTTTTCTTACTTCAAGAAGAGTTTATCTACGTCATCTCATTTCAAATGTATTCTTGGTTGGTTTCCCAGAGATTCAAATAAGTTACTTTATTACACCAAAAATAGAAAAAATAGATAATTTAACCCTTCTTATTCATTTGTATCACAATGATTCTGAACATCTGACGTGTGTCAAGTATAGATTAAATTCCAAATTCCAAGACCCAAATTGACTTTATAATAAACATTTAAATTAAAATCTCAGCATTCCTCGAATAAGAAGGGTTAAATTATCTATTTTTTCTATTTTTGGTGTAATAAAGTAACTTATTTGAGTCTCTGGGAAACCAACCAAGAATACATTTGAAATGAGATGACGTAGACAAAGTCTTCTTGAAGTAAGAAAAGGTTAAGCGTTGTATGGAGGAATGGTCAATAAAGTCGTTGCAAGAAGATACGATATTATTATTAATAATTATAACCTATCATATTATTCGAGAGCTCTTGCGCGTTAACTATGTTCGAATATTTTCTATTCTATTTAGGTCGGAGCAAAGGTTAATTAGGAACTTCTCAACGTTGCTTACTTGCTATGCCCGTATAATGTGGCCTGAATAAATACTGATATTATTCTTTAAAAACATGTATGGTTTTCCTTGCCATCATACAACCAAAATTGCTTTCTATCCCCATTTTTTAATATTTATATGCCCGTTATTATCGCGTTGTACGATATTGGTTCACATACGATGTCATCACGTTTTTTGGGAGAAAATTACTTCATCCTTTATAAAATCATGTCAATAGGAAGAGAACTAACCCAATATATAGAAACCAAAAATGATTTCGTTTTAACTTTGGAGTACGAGTATTACAATAAATGTCCTTCAAAACCAAATTCTTTTTCTGATTTTCAGGTCCCCCTAAGGCTGGATAATTTTTCAATACTTATTGTATTGTACATACAAACAGTGTGATTTCTGTCTTGAGGAGCTTATATTTCTGAATGGTGCTTGCTGGTGTAGTTATACGTTATCGCCTGAGTTTAATAAATTTTGAACGCCCATTGGAACACTATCTGTAATTTTCGATTTTAATTAGTTGTTGCCGAACTCTACGGCAAATTATTTTGATACAAAGGCATTGCTTGTTCGAGTGATAATAAAATGTTTCCCACATTAATAACCCATAGATAGGAATCATAGAACATCTTCGTTGTTGTTATAGCAACAATACATTCTAAAGGATTACAGAACATCAAACAATCGATTTCTCTCTAAGAAACCGATCCCTCCTTCAAGAAACACCTCTAAAACAATTATACGAGTTAGATATTCCCGTATAGCCGACTAACCTGTTCATTTGAATAATATATGCATTGTCCTGCATAGCATTAATACGCTTGCAATATTATTACAATAATAATCAGCATCATCACCGGGTCTTATATGGAAATAATAAACGGTCTTGATAAATGTTCCCGAGTGTAACGGTAATGCGGTTGTCGAGATATTTCAAACCGATTCTAGAAATTAATCTTAAAGAGACTCGTCGAGAGGTATATGCGCGGAGTTCGTCAGGGGAGTGGTTAAAGTTGAAATATTTACTTGAATGAAAACAGTTGGATATTGAATGTAATGAGAATGGACAAGTGGATCATTTTCTAAATGGCCTGTAGCGATGCAATGAATACAAATAATATCGGAATTCCGTTCAGATTTTGATGGATATTTGTACACGCGCAGTATATGCAAATAACAAAAGAACTCCATTATTTATCTTTAAATTAGATAGAACGAATTTAGCTCGAAGTAGCGAAAGATGTATTTTGCTTGAGTTCTACTAACAATTAGTTCTATATCTGAATCTTGACTGCTGCTTAAGAATTGAGTCTCTTGTAGATATGTCCCAATCATCGTTAATCTAGGTTTTAACCCGATGCGCGTGGCATAACTGAAAAGGTACAATTTGGGTTTCCAATTTCATCAGCACTGACAACTTGGGACGTAATGTTGTCTTTCGTAAAATGTTATACAGTTTATTAATTCCTTCCTTGATCCACTGGTTATAAATTTTATTCGATGTTTTTGCATTTCTATACTGTACATATTTTAAACGAGAACATAAAACAATATTGCGCAAAAAGTTAAATTCAGCTTTAACAACTTGCCAAATAGTTTACAATGTTTCTGTCACTGAAAAGTGACTTGCATGCGCTCTCAAAACATTCAAAAGGCAAACGATTGAGAGTTCAGAAAGAGACCGAATGATCTGTCAGCAGTAAGCTCATAAGCAGAGAAAATGGGATGACTTACATCGTTACTGTAAAAACTCTACATATTTCGACAACTAAGTTATCATCTTCGGTAGAGGAAAGAAAGCGTCACACGCAAACCTCGGTTAATAGAGCTCCCAAAGCAACAGATGTAAACGCCTTACCATCGGAGACACACACAACCTCAACCACTACCTACTTTTGCCACTTATAGAAATCGTGCAACTAGAACTTTTGCGCCACATCTAGTAACACTAGTTGGAATCCCATCATTCTCGAAAAAGCGGGTGTTGTTCAAGACATATTAGAGGATGGACTCTCTATAAAATAGTACAATATTCTTTCTGATTATCTGCAGGGAAAGGCTCTAACATTATATAAATGGTATCTCTTTTGCAGTTAGCAGTATCACTGGTTCGTTTAAATTATTGGTAGGTGTAACGTGATAGCGCATCCATACAACGCGTAGCTTGAACTCCACACTCAATGTCAGTGACTTTAACAGAATTTGAATGTCTTGCACGAGGTGGTAATTTGAATTTGGGGGCGAATATTATGTTTGATTGATGACATTCGTTACGTTTTTGGCAAAAGATTTGCCTATAGGGATCGATCTCGGATGCGTACCTAATTGAAGAATAGCTTTTTCACAAGTCTGGTCTTCCCCGACAAATATTTTCTTCCTGAAACACCCCATAGCGACCAGGTAATATTCTTTATTTATATTTTATTCCTTCCGAAGTAATTTGGAGAGGACGATAGCGATCAACGTGTTTGATTTTCGAGCGACTGTAATGTAATGTTTTCGTTTTCGGTTTTTTTTATCGTATCTGCTTTCCTTGCCAAACGCATAAAACTAAGTCCTGTTATTATAGTGCGTTTCATGAATGTGTGAAAGATTCACAGCTGACTTGTTCAAATGTTTTCAGCTATCTCTATACAGTTTGCTGTTTGAAGAGGATTAAGCTTTTTCTAAACAAGCCGAGGCGTAACGCGCCTAGCCTAAAAACCATCTAAAATGATGTAAACGGATTCGAGATATATTTTCAGATCTTGAGCCATCTCTCTTAAGCTTGAATGACGATTTTATATCAGTATTCTATCCACTATATTTTCGTAAATTGAAGATGTTGGACCACATTTCGATCTAGCTTGATTGATGTGCACCATTCGTGTGCTCGTGTTCTGCCGAAAGTTCAGTTATCGCTTATATAAAATTTCCAAAACCTCGTGAGTAATACAACATTTTAAGCAAAATCTTGTTCTAAAATACTTTCTTTACCATTTACGTCATCAAATTTTACGTTCAAACGTTTCAATTGGAAAGCTGCAAATAAGTATTTCAAGTTGTGATCTATATGCAATTTGAGATTTACCCGACTTTACAGTTCTTAAGGTAAAAAAGGTGGCAAGGTAATTGACTATACTACAATGTATTTAAACTGCTTAATTAATCATCGGCATAAACGATTATTTTAAGAGCTAATTAAAGTAAATAGCAATAGAGACTGTGAATTGGAAATACCCAAGTCTATTGTTTGTTAATATTTATTGTTAGAGTCAGTAAATCAAGATCCAATTCTTTGCGGAATTCCTTTATTGCATTTTATGGATCGTCGTAGTTCCCATTTTACCATTTTTGTCCTTGCCTTAATATTTATTCGATGTCCTGAATGCAGATACTCTATTGTTCCTTTGTTTATTACGGATTCTTGATGCTACAAGATGTAATTTCTGGGTTTTCTTTCCACAATGTATTGGTTAGTTTGTTTATATTCATGCAATGCGTAACGCAGTGCGTAATGTTTGTGTACTACCACTACTACCGCTGCTAACCGATGCAGAAATGCCAATTCTTTCAGTCGGTGAACGGAATACCTAATGAACAATTGACATGAACATCGACGAAGCGAACGTTTACTCTTTTTTCATTGACTAGCGTTACTGAAAAGTAATTGCGCGGTAATTAGCAATAATTGAAATTCCAGACACAGTGGCCGGCTTCATGAATAAAACATTCCACGCATAGCTCTAATGATACGCGAGTTTTTATGCACGAATGATTTTGAATTGATTGTATTTGTTTTCGGCAAGCAGTCAAACTGAAAAGTTGCATTATCAAACTCTTTGTTTTCAGATTCACCAGCCGCAAGCGTGGGAATACCAAGTTGTAGACCACTTCAGGAAGACAGCAATGTACGTATATATTACTGAAGTAAAATTTTTCGATCTTGGCCCGGTGCCATTCAGAACTGCGTGATATATTGTAACATTCATACACTTTTACTTACATCCGTTTATAATTGTACACATTCAATGTATTCCTATGTTTATTACTGTCAGCCACATCTCTCCCAATGAAATGATTTTCCTTTTGTTACAAAAAGAGTGATAACGAGGATTTATGTGAGGAATTCTTACAAATTCCAACATATATTCATGCATATGCTTTAAATACTTTTACCTGACATTAATTAGACGTGAAATCGAACTCTGTCGCAATGAAACTTTCGACAGTGTTACATTTCTTTTACTTACGGTCACTTGTAATGGTTTAAATGCGTTCACAAAGCATATTTTACTCGTACGACACGTCATACAAATGTACTCTGTAAACGAAAGGAAAGTAAACTAATCTATCGAATCGCCAGAAGTGCAATTTCTCTCGTATACGTTTGTATGTATATACCTATCAGAGTTAGCCTAATATGGAATTTGTCGCTGCTTTCCTCGTACCGTCTCCTCCACCATTAATTTGACATGCCAGTCACCACTGTCGTATGACGATACGATTAAGTTATTGTAATTCGGTAATAACATAACGGTAAAAAAACGTCAAGTAAGCGGTGGTTGTACATATTCATCCGACGGAGAGACTCTATGCGTGACATGCATTTTCAGATTGATATCCGAGATTCGCACGGTGAGTAGTAGATATGCTGTGTAGTAGTCAATTTAATAGTGTCGTGCGAACGTTATCTGAGAATAGTACAAGCCTGTCGAACGTGAGAGGTGCATGTGATTGTATGAAGTACACATGTTAGTTTTAGAGACCACTGCTTGATGATTGACTCACTTGGCAGGACAGCGTTCTAAATATATTTTATTTATCAAATAGAGGTAGAATAACTGAAGGTATTAGTAGGTTACTTCTGGGATCATAAATTACTGTTTTTCTTTTTACATTTTTCGAGTGCTCTAAGTTTTTGAAAGCAGAACCTGTTGGATTTGTGCAAGGATAAGTCTTCAATTTCTAATTAATACCAAGAAAAGTGTATGCATCAGAAGTTTTCATATGTTTTGTTGATAGAGAAATATATTGGGACATGTTAATAAAAATGATAAACACTTTTGTTATAAAAGTAAGTTATTTTATCATAAATCGAATCTGCACAAGGAAGATACATTCGTTTGCTGGAGCTGACACTCAACGACTATCTAACTCATCGACAAGACTTATTCTTATCTACTGCGTACACAATATTTAGTGAAAGACAGAAGAATAGAGCATTTTACAGAAGAAAATGTACAACCAGGTTGGAACAAGTTGTATGGAAAAGATAGAGAAGGGAATTTGTTGACGGCAATTAAAAATATGGGGCCAATACTTAAAAGAAGTATTTGCCATTCAAAGGGATTGAAGAAAAATAATGTATTACTAAGTTGAATAAGAATTGCTGTACCGTGTGCGAGAAATGTTGTATGCCATAGAATCTTTGCTCCCTACGCCGAAAATTGATTTAAGACACAAACAAAATTATCCATGACTTTATTAAAATTTTCCATTTTCCATTTCCCTAAGTAAAGCTACGATAATTACACAACGTTAGTTAGTGAATACTAAGAATATTCAATAATAACAACTTTTCTGGAAGCAACATACGCCCACTTCGATAATAAAAACAGCGAATAGGCGTGTGTATACGCAAACAATATTTGCTTTATAGCATAAGGTAGTTACGACGGCTTTTTTATTGTTGTAATACATGTATGTGCATAGATATAATTTTTCTAGTGTTTATTACGACTATAAACCATTATAATTTATTATTATGAAGTTTTAAAATCAATCACTAACAAATATCTACCCGCGGTCGGTGTGAGGTTCAATATTTTCAAGGTACTTATTTGTGGGAGTAGATTTCAAACGAAATATCGTAATTTACTGCAGCATGAACAATACTCGCGCTCATAATGACTTATACGTATCCAGTCAAGCATAAAGACATAGACTTCTATGAGATCAATTATACTAATTGCAGGTTGGTCGGTTTATTGCCGTTAAGAACTACGTATATACATATGATCTGGATCATCTAGTAATATTGTACCGACATTATTGTCGTTGTCTAGAAGAGACATTGTTTTTATTACTATAATAACCAGCATTAAGGGTGTTCGGTACTTTTTTAAAGACCGGTTAAACTTATTTTTTTATTGGTGCCAAAACTATTTTGAAAATTGCATATCTGACCTTTAAAAGTGTACCGATAAAATACTAGTTTTTTACAATGTTAAGAGCTTCTACAGCTTTAATTTTTTTTTCAATAATAAGTGAAGAACCAGTAAGTTTACGGGCTCGAAATTTTGCATACCGTGTATTCGTTACGATAGTTACGACTTATCGACGAACTTTTTGTAAACTCCTTGTTTGTTGTAGAATTTAATCTCAATTAAGGAACAGAGAAAATTACCATGAGCTTACCGTCATTCTTGGACTTCAAGCAAAACAACGATAACAAAAGAATTTATAAAAATGCTCTTTGACAAGTCATAACTACCGTATCGAATATGTGGTATTCAAAATTTCAGACCTACAAACCTGCTGCTTCTTCACTTATTATTGAAAAAGATTAGACCTGCCTCAGCTCTTAAAATTGTAAACAATTAGTATTTTATCGTTATACATACATCTTTTGGAGCGAAAATATGCAGCTTTCAAAATTATGCAAATTATTGGTCTTTAGTAGTCAATTAACATCTTTTTTGTAGCTGCAGTTGAATGGTGTCCATATATGTTCTTTTATTCGAATAATAACAATCCCACCGACAACCGCAGTATATAATACACCACCAACTTCTTCATCTTCTTGGTTAGTCAACCAACCAATTGGTCATATGGTTACTGCGTAGATTTAACGACGTATATTTAGTACGATCGTTATTCGCTAGGTACACTATCCCAGGCAAATTAGTGATTTCAAAGGCTGTGGTGTAGTTACCGACTACCACTGATACCACACAATTATTTAATTAAATCCGGTGACACGGTTTTCGCTAACAACGAGGCAAGCATCCTCACGCCGTCTGTTACCGAATGAATTGTAATTTTTTCAATTCTATTAATGCAGCGAGAATTTGACTAACCTATGAAGTAAGAAATTAGTACTCAATAGGTTAGCTAACTTCCTGTTTATAAACAGCAGGTTTGGAAAATAATTAGATTATATTAAAAAGCTAGTTACATACAACGGGTACTCGCTAAAAGATGTCGAAAAACGGTTTGGAAAAATTAAATGAAAAGTCAACATAAGAAATGCAACGACCCTTGTCCCTACGGTGACTCGCGACACAAATTTAATCAAACTATGATATCATAAGATTTGAAAAGGGGTTAGTAATATCTTACAAAAACAATACATGAAAGAGTGTTCGACATCGAAGAACACTTCAAAACACAAATGAAAAATGGAAAAACACAACAAATTTGACATAACGGCCGGGAATTTATAAAACTAGTTGCAACAAATGCGATAAAGCATACATAGGACAGTCCAGAAGCGTAATAGCTAGACTATTCAAAGAACATGTGATACATGATCGTTGTGGTAGAATAGATACGTCGATTGTCACGAAGCATATGTACGACACGAGGCACGACATCGACTTCTAAATAAGGATATGGGACCTGTCAGTTACTCCGCCCTTTTCGATCTATTACACAGTCCGACAAAAAAATTTGCTGATTTTAAATATTTCTAGAACTCTGATTCCAAAAATACCATTCTGTTTCTTGTATCAGCTGTAGTTGTTGAGATAGACAAAAATTAAATACTTCATATATTTTCATTCATATTGCTATAATAAATCTTCTGAACAGACCTTCTTTTCAATTCTAGTTCTTTATTACACTTGGGTTTTACTTCCCTAATCTTTTTGGGTAAGAAACTATTTATTTATCATCATTGGTTTCCAAGAACACCGGCTTCAATGTGTTTAAACAGTTAACAGTTAATAAACAGTTTTCAAGAAGGTATGTCATAAAGGATTTATGAAAATAGCGGTATCAGTGGTATTTAAGGCTTACTTTCCAGTAATATCTGCATAAATAACCCTTAATTCAGTTTAAACTTAAACTTTCTTTCTAAGTGTGTTTGTTCGAGAAGTATTATTAAAATCATGGCTTCTGCAAGTAGATGTAGTTGTGTTAATCATTCAGACGTTTTTTTGTTAAATGTGTGGGGAATATATATTAAGAGAGAGTAGAAAACCAATTTGTGAGTTTGTGAAAAAGACATACATGGCCTATTTTGGTGTTCATCTATGAGATCAACATAAAACTTGAGCGGCACATGTTGCCGGGAAATCATATGTTGAGAACCTGCGCCAGTGGACAAAAGGACAAAGAAAGTGTTTGAAATTTGGTATTCCAATAGCATATAGGGAATCAAGAAACCATTTGGACAATTGTTACTTTTGTCTAGTGAATATAAAGGGTATTAATCGGAATAATAGACATAAGTGAACATATTCCAATTTGGGTTCAGCGAGAAGACCTATTCCACATTTAGAAGAAATAACAGTTCCAATATTTGGTACCCAGGACGAATTAAATGACCTTACTAGACATTTAAACCTTTCAAAGGAGTTTTTGGAACTGCTTGCTTCTGGACTTTATGAAAAATCTTCTCTTTCCGAAAACAAAAATTACGTATTGCCGTAACAGAGAAAAATATCTTCTGCCGTTTTATTCTCAGGAAAATAAGTTGGTATATTGCAACCACAGAAACGGACTGTTACAAAAAGTGAGTATATCAGAGTACACATCAACTGATTGGCGACTTTTTATAGATAGTTCCAAAAGAAGTCTGAAGTGTGTTCTTCTACACAATAGAAACAAACATGGAAGTATTCCAACTGGGCCTTGCACAAAGATGAAAGAGGATTATAAAACAATGTCTCTACTTCTGAAAAATATTAACTATTACACAAATGGGTGGATGATATGTGTTGATCTAAAAATGGTAAATTTCCTTTTAGGACAGCAATGTGGATATACAAAATATCCTCGATTTTTGTGTCTTTGGGACAGCAGAGCGAAATATCAATATTGGATAAAAAGAAATTGCTCTAACAGAGAAGCTCTAGTAGAGAAGAAAGCCAATATTATTAATGAAGCATTAGTAGAACGAGAAAAAATAATGTTAACTACCTTGTACATTGAACTGCGGCTAATAAAACAATTTGTGAAAGCTTTAGATCAAAATGGTGTTTGTTTTCAATAGTTGGCAAATCAGTTCCATGCAATCCGTAATGAAAAATTCAAAGCGGGAATATTTGATAGACCTCAGCTAAGGCAATAAAAGACCCACACTACACAGAATCAATGACTGAAATTGAGTCCAAGTCTTGAAGTTGTGCAAGATTTTCTTGGTAATTATGAGTCTGAAAATTAGAAACAAATAGTCGAAGATGCTTAATAACTTTAAAATTTTGGGTTGCTATGTGAGCCTTAAAGTCCATTATCTCCACAGTCATTTAGAGAGATTTGCTGCAAATCTTGGCGACTTTAGTGAGGAGCAAGGCGAACGATTTCACCAGGGTATCAGAATAATGGGGGAAAGGCTCCAGGGCACATGGGACACACCCATGATGGCTGATTACTGCTGGAGTATTAAAAGAGGCGAACCCTTTCACACCTACGCAGGAAAAGCGCTCAAAAGTTTTTAAATTAGTTACCAACTGCTGTAAATTTTTATTTTGGGTAATAACTTCTGTAAATATTTGTTTTATAGAATGAACTTATTTTCTTTTTTATTTGTGCGTTTTTTATAGGTTGTATTGGAAACGATATAAAATACGTGGTGACATCTTTTGAAGACCAGCTGATAGAGAAAATCTGACGATGTTTTTGGATTCAGCCCACCAAAATCAATTCAGAACAGTTAAAAAAGTTCGGTAGCAAAATATGTGATGACCAGTGTTATAAGCGGGTAGTTTCCCTGTTGCAAGTGCTTTTAGTAAATTGTTTGTTCGGAAAAGAAATAAGTAGGTACACCAGGGTAAGGAGGGCACTATTTATGAGTTCTGGGACGACGTGGGTGTCTTCACTCCACAATAGTTTCACCCCTTGTAGATAAAAACGTACGATTCTGAATCGTAGTGGGGACATTTAGTTTGTATGCATAGAATTTAAGAAATCATTATTCATTTGATAAGAGACGGTTAAAATCTCTATCCGCCATTTCATATACGTATTATATTATGCTGTTTCAGGAAGTACGAAAATATTATTTATTACTGAATTGGCATATATTATTAGCACATAACATTTGCATTTTAAATCGTATTGTGATATTAACGTCTATTTATTGGTCGTCTTCGACTTTTCAATCAATTTGTATGTAGGTAGGTTGCTCTGTGTACATACATAAAGTGTATGAACTTTTGATCTCTTCGAAATAATAAAGCTGTAGACAATGCACAATAGATCCATAATCTATATTTGAATACACATTATCCTATTTTTTCAAAGGTGATTTTTGTTTTTCAAATATCGTAAGGTCGATGGCCTTTATTGTGTTGATCTTGTTTTGAATCGGTAGTGACTCGTAAAATCTATTTATTATTTACATCTGGTGCATTGCACAATTGCTACTACTTATCGATTGATAGTTTCTTCATCCTGTACGTAGGAGGTTACTTCGCTTTATACTTTCATATATTTAGCACAACCCTAAGCTAAAACCAATCCTATTTAAAAGCCTTTATAACTCTACAAAGGTTCTCTTTTATTTGTATTATTTTGTATTTATTATATCAATGCAAATGTATTGATATGAATGTGTTATAAATAAGATTCCAGGTGATCTTTAAATACTTAACAATGGCCAAAAAAGAAAAGAAGATTGTGATATCACTGCCTATAGAATAATACGTCATTTTGAACTTTGTTGTATTGAATACCTGGGTATTGGACAGAAACAAACTTGAGTAAAACAAAAAATACTGAATACCCTAGAACGTTTTATCCGTATTAATCAATATGTTGATGTTTACCCTGTCTCGGAACAGAAAAGTGGTAACTTAGCGTAGTTTTTCTGGATTATAGTAAAATTTTTAGCATCGTGCTCACTAATATATCTAAAATAAAAGACTTGGTTGGAGTTGAAGTGACCGTATCCAGCTTAATTTATATGATTTATCTTTTAAGTAGAGATCTACGTCATCAACTTTAGCAATCAGAACAGAAAAGAAGTATAAGTATAGGTTTGTTTAGACGAAGACTCAATTCTTCCACATGTTTTCCTTTCTGATGTGCTAATTTTTGTATTGAAGCTAATAAAGATACTATACTATATAACACTATCTCTTCAAAAGATAGATGTAACTGTAAATAAAACTGGAAGCATCTGATATGGATGTATTGTATATATCTGGGCGTAATGGAAGGGTTGTGCTTCTAGTCCGAACTTTTACGGAACACATGTACGTATGTGTCGATCGTTTTCTCCATCATCAAATCTGGCGAAGTGGAATGTCCCTCTGACAGATTTTCTTAAATAGTAGATAAAGCACTGTGACTTTATGTAATGATAGAGAACAACTTATATCACAAAAGGTCTTTTTAGGTTGTAGTTATTAAAGAGCATTCAACTTTCGTCACAGCTTTCTTCGTTGAGTAAGATACTTTAAGATACAACTATCAACAAGTAACATACTTTTTTTGCCGTTGCTGTAGAGAAAGTATATCCAATCCAAATTACTATTAATAACACTTCCACATTAGTTCAATGCATAGAATATCTGGTCTTAGGGAAAGTAACATGTTGCAGCATTTTAATAACCTACATTGTTGACTCGTTCCAATTTCTGGATGTCTTCTATAGATCTTGTAAGTCGAATACTTCAGCAAGTTGCAGTGCACCCAATTTAAGTGACCGAACAGTAGCAACAATAAATAGGGTACCAAGATATGCAATTTACTGAGTACAACTGGATATGATGAAAGTTCTTACATATAGGCATAATAAAGTCAATTCTCAATCAAACACATTCCCCAGCCTTGCATCATTACATTGCCTACTAATATGTAATTTTCTAGTGTTTAAAAGAAGGTTTTTACGCTTACCAAAACTTAAATCTGCATAAATCTAGTTTTAAGGTCTGGACCATTCTATTAGAATGCTCATGTCAAATCAATGACTTCCATAGTGTAAACTAATATGTATGTTACTTGTCCTAACATATTTTATACAACATTACTGCTTCATTTTCTTCACTTTCATTGTGTTTGTCGTCGTTTATTCTCCTTCACGAGTTATTTGATATCACATACCTTGTCTCCACAAATCTTGTGTAAGGAAGAAGACAATGTTTGGCCTTGCAACTTTCACTCGGAATTATAAATATACATACGCCAATGTGGTTTCCGCAGGTGCGTTTTTATTGGACTTTCATTTGCTGCGTACAACTTTCTTTTAATAAATCATATTGTAGCCGAAACGTAAAAGTCGTTGTTGACTGATTGAAGACAACAATTATTTCACATTTACGCATCAGTTAATATTCTTGTAACAATGTGTTGTCCAATTATATGCCTTAAATTTTCTTGAAACTAGCGAATGTGGTAGTGAAACATATGTACGTATATTCGATTCATATGTATATGTAACGTGGATGTAGTATTTATGCATTAGCAACCTGCATGCCAATTAGTTACTTATCAGAGTTATACAAGCCCCGTGAATAGGTGACTTGATTCTGTATATGTATTTTATTGTATTTCGTTGCTTTTGTATTTTAGGTTGTTAGGAACTTATCTATGTATGTACACATATTTCTATGTATCTATCTATTGTACGTACATTCACCGAGATCTCTTATCTGATAAGAATTTGTTCCATATGTAAAACCGTGATGTAATAGGTAGCGCTAAAATATTATTTTTCCAGTTGTCTTGTTCTGAACGTTGCATGCGTATTCTACATGATCTCGCCAGTGCTTTTATGCAAAGCATTTGCATGTAATTAAGTTATTTGTGTAACTATTTCCAATGTTCTCCCCACTGGTAAGAAGCGATACATAGAAATTCTAAAAATGGTGTAGAATTTGTGACAAGGTTAAGCACATTTGATCATATATAGATATATGCATAACTACAGTTGTTGCAGTAGAATTTCCAAGTTTATTGCATTAAGAATTGTGGTCTAAGCACTCCTTAGCATTTGGTATCTATACGGCGTATTATTTTAGTAAATGCAGTGGGGTTTAAATGGATGCTGATGTCATGTTTTTGAAAATGGCGTTGCATAACGAATCTTTATGGTGATAGCAGTGAAGTAAGCAAGTTTATTAAAATCTTTTCAGAAGTATACATTGATTGTATATCGGTAATGTTAAAATATATATGTATAAGAGTTAGATGCGAAATATTGGTCTTAAGAAATAAAGAATCAAATAAAATAATTAAAAATATTATTTATGCTGAATTACTACACAACCTTCGACACCCTAGTTTTACGTCAGTATCTTTCGCTTCACAATATGCCAACACTTTGATTTTGTGTTGGGACTGGTCTGTAAGTCAGCCTTCACATTTGTGAGATGCAGTTGAATATCATAGTTTTGTTACCACTCGTCAATTGTCTGATGTGGAATTACCCACATAATTCAACGCTAGTTATGCTCCACTGGGATATATGCAATCACTGTTAACTGACCTGCTGAGTTGCTGACAGCTTCTGCAGAATTTATCTAAACAGTTTCATTAGTCAGATACTCTGTTCTCTCTTAATACAAAATTGGACAAGACAAATACGAGGCCCATTCGTAGTACCTAAAGAGGTCTTTATTATATACAACTACTACTACTTTCAGCTATTTTTCTACATAGTTGCTATTAAGGGTGAGACATTTGTCATAGCGATGAATCCGTTTTTAATACCCTCTTCGTAGACTTCTGCCACCTGTGATTTAAGCCATGTTGAAGCACTGTCCTGCAGCTCTTCTTCGCTGTCCAGCCATTGTGATCCAAGCCATTTATTGATACTAGGAAAGAGATGGTAGTCGCTAGGAGCCAAAGTAGGACTCCAAGCAGCATGTTCAAACAATTTCCACTTCAAACTGTCTACTAGGCCTACCGCGCGAGTGGCGGTATGCGGACGGGCGTTGTCATAAAGAAAAACAATGCCTGAACTCAATAATCCACGTAACTTGTTCTGAATAGCTCTTCTGACTTTCTTCAAAGTTTCACAATTTCAGCGTTGATTGTGGTCTCTCATTCCATAAAGTTTGCAAGAAGGAAGACTTTGTTGTCTCAAAAGACAGTGACCATGACTTTCCTCGTGGACGAGTTAGAACTGCAGTGACTCCCTTTTCGTTCAACCTTGACATACGCGACCTAAATCTCATCACCTGTTACGATATGCCTGAGGAAACCTCCACTTTCAACATCGTAGCGTGTTAGAAAAGTTAGTACCGATTCCATTCTTTTTGTTTTATGGTCTGCGGTAAGAAGTTTTGGTACCCACCGTGTAAAAAGTTTGTGGTAACCTAAATATTCAGTAACAACCTTGTACAAAAGTGTACTTGAAATTTGAGGAAAAAGGCCCTCAGTTCTGTGATGTGAATCGCCGTTTTTACGAATTTGCTCTTTGACATTACCCGAATGTTCATCCGTCACAACAGTTGGTTTTCTACTACGTTCTTCATCGTGGACATTAGTTTGTCCTTCTCGAAACATGCGGCACCATTTTATAACCATACTGTCACTCATAACGTTCTCACCTTAAACAAAACAAAGTCGACGATGAATTTCAGCAGCCCTTATGTTTATTGGACACAGAAATCGGATACCAGCACGCAGTTCATATTCGGCGGGATTTTCAATCGCCGCGGCTATTTTAAATGACCAAAATAGCACAGAGGACTATGAGAACGATTCCCTCACTAGCACTGCCAGACTCACATTGAACCAAACTGTACCACAGCGCTGCGGCCACGCCGATATCCCCATTCCTCTGCTTACTAGACGGAAACAGAACTTACTTTACGAATTACCATCGTAATTGTAAACATGCCTCAGTTCCCAAAGTTTGAAATCTTTATGAATTTGGGAGTTTCTATTTATCGTGTTATTTGATCTATACTACCTACTCTCATTGCGATTTAGTTGTTTAACATTTTACCACTATCATCATGCTCTCATATTTTTCTAATAAGGAAAATAATATAATTACTGTTGGATTTAACTAGTACATCTGCATAACAGTTGCAACCTTGTTGGAGTATCTTGCCTTCATACCTTAAAAATCCCTCCTGTTTTAGTTTAAACTGGTCATCTAGCAGCTATATTCTAAATTTATTCTATATAATTTATACAGCCAGAAATTAATTTAATTTCTAGCTACAAGTTTATTTGAGATGTACATTCTATTTATTAGTAAATGGAGGTAGTCTGTACGCATAGATTGTAAAACATATTTTTAGTGGAATTATTAGAATTTAAATGGTGTTTAAAATCGTGCTGCTGGTCTTAATTGATAGGTTTTCTCCAGTAAATGACACCGTTACTTAATCGCAATAAACTATATTTAAATTAATTATACCAATTGATTAAGGTGTTAACTAATATTAATTATGGAGTTGGAGATATCGAAATACTATCGTAAATATAAATTAATTATGCTGTAATACATTTAATAGTATTTCTAATTTTAATTAACTCTAATATTTATATATTACATCTTCCAATTACGTTACTTTAGATTCAGATAATGAAGGCGATAGAACTCAAGCGATCAAGTGATCCGAAAAAACTATTTGATAATAACACGAAGCTTTTAGGTTAATAACTTCATAAGAAATTTACTGTAATTGTGCTATATAGTTCTAAGGTTAATGTGAAACTGTGTCTAACACGATTTTATGCGGATAGTTTTCAATTTGCTAATTTACATTGCAAAACTAAGGGAAAACGTTGCGACTTCCGCCGAAGCATTTCTCCTACCAGATAGTACTTTATAATGCAACAAGGAGCTAATTCATGCGTGCCGGAAATTTGAATCGCTACCGTTATATGTGACAAACATGTTATTAGGAATATTTAATTATATTTACGATTTGATTGTGACTATTTCCTCTTGGTGTAGAATGTGAATATGAATGTTCGGTAATAACATAAAATGCCGTTGAAAATTAATTTCATTGAGAATATGTTTAATGAAACCGCTTTCGAAATAAGAGGAATAAATAATGTTGATATATGTATTCCCGGTAGGTAAATTGCTAAAACAGTTCTATACGAGTATGCATCAATTTCACGATTTTATCTGAATTGAACCTAAGATCTTAATCAAATGATGACAAGATATTACTAATTTCAAATGAAAAAGATATTGGGTAAGCACTGTAAGCAGTCAACAGTCAGTCAAAATCAATTAATAAATAATACTTCTTATACACAGCTACAGAAACAAAGAAAATGACCAAAGGCGTATTGTGTGCCTGCAGGTCTTTTGCTTTAAGATTTGAATTACGTGTATTGTACTAAAGGTTTAACGTTTCGTGCATTTTCGGATAAACGTACATCAACCACTTTAACTGCTGATAAAATTTGCTGTCTTCTTGTGAGGACTGGAGCATCTACTTACGGTCTAAATTAAGAAGTTATAATATCTGCCAGCGACCCATGTAAAGCTTTTGGATTTGGTTAAGGCGCCGACGTAGAAATGCATTTTTATAGATTGTACGTGTTAGAGCATTGAGAAATACGAGGATGCGAAATATGGGTGTTGTACCTCGCAACTTGAAAACATCGAACACTTATGCTTCAGTTTTAAATCAGTTTGGTACTTGATATTTCATCCTAACTAACGTCCTTTGAACAAAGTATAGTATTGCTTTATGCAGGTAGGTGCTAGCCACTAAGAGTGTGGAAATGAAATGTCTGCAAATGCAATAAGAAAAGCACTACATGCAGGTGTTAAACGGGTAAGGTCTAGGAGCAGACAATAGATATACTATGTAGATAGAACAGACCGAGATAAAATTATCCAGTGTGCTAAAGATCATAATTATAATTTGGAAACCTGCCTAAGCTTTGGTCCGAGATATCTTCGTTACAATTACAAGATATATAAATGGTAATAATAACAGGGCAAATTCTAAACGTACGGAGACTGTAAGTGTCTCATACACTTACAGTCTCCGTACGTTCTATCTATTGAAAAATAATGCAAATTTTTGTGTTTAGTTTAAATATCTCTAACTATACTTTCCATATGCAACATTTAAAATAAATATTATATACAAATTTATGTATATATGTATGTATGTGAAGATATACACAACCTTTGTAAATTTTAATATCACTGAGTATGTACGGCTATAGTAAAAATCTTTCTAAATTCGCTGCAACAAATGGCGAAGAAATACTTAAGCATGATATATATGTATGAGTATATGTTCATAACTACAATCTTTATCTTCGGTGATGCTAAATTCTGTACGATGTTACGTTTTGCTTTGAATTCATTTAATTATGCAGATTGGTAATTACAAGAAGAAATAAATCGTGAGCTATACCTATGTTAAATGATAGCGTTTGCGTTACAGCTCACTTCGTAAGATGTAAGTGATAAACACCTGTACAATACAATTTATATACCTATTAAAAATTAATAAGGAATAAGGAAGCGCTGCGGTAACGAATCAACTGAACTTTTATGTTATTACTTTGTTCGTATAATAGCTTAATAATTGTGCTTGAAAAGAGATTGTTAATTCATTTGGCTCCTAACTTTTTATGAGCGAACATATGGCGAGCAGAATTATCCTAAGCTCCTTATCTACAAGTGTACGTGCAGACCAGCTCTCACTGCATTCGAGGAACGCTCCATTGTAATGAACGTAATCGTAAATTATTTTTTATCGTATGAATAAATCTGTAAACATTCGTGATTATAACGAATATATGTGTTAATGAATCAAACAAAAAATTCCGCACGGAGACATTGCCGAACTGAAAAGTCAATGGCCAGAAAATAGCACTGCGCGAATAAAACCTGTTGCCAACTAATGTCTGATTTAGCATCCCATGCACGATATATACAATGTGCTTGTTTATATTTGCTGTATATGGTATTGACACGGATTTTAACACGGTATCCACTTTCTTAATGCAGATTCAGTTCTTAAAAATAGATTATCTAGACGATCTATCTTCGAAGCACACCTTCGTTATTGTACTTTTGCATGAAAAAAGGTTGAAGTACCCGTCAAATACTTTAAAATGTAATATTGTGATAATTGAAGAATACTCACAAGAAGGAGTAATTAAGTCAAACAGAAGCAACGCATTATAGCTAGCAATTTTATTAAATAAATTTACCTAGCAATTAGTCTTAGGTTTTATGCAGGTGATATACAATAAACAATGCAAGTTTCTCTTCAAGTAAGTCATTCTCATTAAACCAACGAGTACGAAGTTAACACTTCTCTAGTTAACGGCAATTCATTTTGTTCTTAAGTAGAAACGTGACGGAAAGATGATGAAATTTTAATTCCAAGAAACCTTTAATTGTTCTCTCACTAATCGTATTGCTTGCTGTAAAGTTCATTGTAACCGTTGTTAGTCGATATAAGGCAGCCTTAGTCTAAGGCGCAAATAGATTTTCTTTTGCAGGAATGACTTTCTTATCTTATTTTCTCCATATTATTACTACAAGAGCAAAATCCAGTATAAAATGTTTGTGATTGAAAATTACTTTTAGACGTAATTTGCAGTATTATAAACAATTCTAGTACGTATTAAGGCGCTATATATGGAGACAATAATTTTTGTTTAATGAACATATCATGATCGGGCAGCTTTAATCACATAGTTTAATTGTCACTATTTAATCCCAAATACCTGTTAAAGGTGATTGTTAAATTATTTTCGTCTCGTTTCCTGCATTTAAACTTTATTTTGCTATAGCAAATTCTTGATGTTGATACGTATACCTCAATACTCTTCTATGGAATTACAGATTTTAATTGGGGATATGATAGAGTTATAATTTATTTTTATTCTGGAAGTACGATTGCCAAGTGTGACCTAATAACGTGTTGGTGATTTTAAATCCAGACCTCATCAAAGTCTTGGCCGACATCTAAAAAGGGACATTTTTGTATTAATTATCTGACTTAAACAATGCATATGTTGAATTAGAGAATGTTGGTGGTAGGGACCAGAATGGATAATCTAATATACAATTTACATATGCGCTCTCAAGAAAATTCATTGGCATCAATTTTAAATTCCTTCGGCCAATATGAATTGTATTTCGCAATAACAGTCTCTCAATGTTTACTTTCAGGACAGTATAACTTTGATAGTATTATCAATAATCCTTTCACTGAAAGATATGAATATACGCTTTCTAAAACCACTTGCAATACATCATAGTGTGTTCTTAAAAGCATCAAATTTATGCTTTCTTTTGACCATTAAATCGAAGAAGGTCGATAACAGAAAATATCTTTTACATTGTTTCATAACTGACCACGATTTGCGTATAACGGAAACATACAAGCCAGTTTTTCGTCGACCAAATAAATTTCTCTCGCACATTTTATAAGATGAAGTCGAAATGAATGTGTTTTATGACAACCTGCCTCATTAGTTTAAAATGTATGTCATATAACCGACCGTCGACAATTCCATGCAACACAATGATTGAAATCCTTGCGAGGCGGACTCTTCGTATGTGCATACGTACGTTGTACCTACATACATTAATTTTTTCAACATCGACGAAGAAGGAACGGTTATATTTATGACGTCTCGCGAAAAATCGAACGTTTAATAAATTGAACCTTCAAATTTGTAGCGGTACCGCGTACGCTAACCAAAATATTTTATTGGTAAAATATATGCTAACATAAAACCTCTCGCATAAATAACTTTTTCAACAGGTACCATAATATGTAATCGTAAAAAGTTCAAGACAGTTTCAAGAAGAAGAACGGCAGTGCATTACTTTGATTTTGCAGTGATGAATACAATATTTCAATACAAATCAATATACATATACTCATCTATCATCGTTAGTATACGAGGGGTGCCTTTAATGTTTTTACAAACGACCACTAAGTGGCGCTATGGAGATGTGTCATTACTATTTTCGTAACATTTGGCATTTGTTATTGTGAAAGCAGTAGCAGCTTAGAAATTGAGCGAGTATTTCGTTTATAAGGAACGTTAAAAGAAACTATTCTGTGAAAGAATGGAAGTTTTACGTGAAGATTTTTGTTGGATGATTTGTTACCTAAAGTTTTAACTCAACAACAATGCACAGAATCGCTTTGGTCAACTTTTGGTAATGAAGGAGCATCAGAAAAAACTGTTGTTATTCCAAAAACATCGCTGCTGTGTGCAACATGATTGAAAAAAATCGGCATTTGACTTACAATGACACACAGACATTCTCACGAATATCTATCTAAGCGTGTAATACATTCGGCATTGCCATGAGCATTTAGATGTGAAATAGGTCTGTTCCCGATGGATTGCGCATAAATTGACCCAAGCTCAAAAAAGGTTTGTGTTAGTTGGTATAAAGAAATACTCAAAAAATTCGACCGAAGAACATCGTAACGATCAAACTTGAATATAATCGTATGAACCGGAAACTAAGCAAGAAGCCACTGGTTCGGTATTCCAAAATGAACTGAAAACATATGAACTGTAACCCGAAAAAGTTATTTGTAGTATATAAATCTTAAGGGCGAATATTTTGGAAAGCATTAAAAGAGTTTGTTCCAAAAATTATTTTCTTTTGATTGACCAAAATCAAAGATACTGAGTACGATTATAAGTTATAGATTGCTGTTGTACACTCGTGATGGTTTGAATAATTATTGAATCTCTTCTTTCAAATGATGACATCATTTTAGTCTTCGTTCTTCTCATATGCAAAGTTCTCTAGAATGTAGGGTAGGAACGTTCTCTTGGGTTACTTTATATTCGGAATGTGCTGAATCTTTTCATACTACATACTTACTACTACGTTACGATATGCATAGATGAAATTTATACTTTATTATATAAATATTATTTAGTATGAGCACATCTAGATCTTGAGTATTCAAACGTGCGTTAATCACGTAATTTGTCCTGATTGCAGTGCTAATGGGGTTACAATAAATTAATCACGATAAAGGTTAATGAAACTGCAATCTGTAAATTTATAGATGAAAGTAACCCACTTGAGACAGTTTATTGCAATGAGTCAATAGCACTAACAACCAGCGCTTCGCTACGTTGGCGTTCATTTGAATATTCACATGAAAGCGAATTGGAGAATAAAGTACATTCATGTTTATCGCGTTTGTTATTTAATTTTTTTGAAAATAAATCATGTCCTTGTTTATTGATTCTAGGTGAAAGTTTGGGTGTGCCTTTTCTTCAGGTGTCGATGTGTATGTGCACACTTGAAGAAGTAAACAGAAACTGATAGGTATACTTGTGAATGTCATTGCACCTATTAGATACGAGTATGTACAAACGTGTTGTTGTGATACGTATGAAGGACGTTAACATTTTAGGAAGATTCAATTAAATGACATTATTTTAAAAATGCCCTTATACCTTGTAATTTGAATATGACAATCGAAATATCATAGGATATAGATACAGCAAAAAAATAAACTAAAATTAAATTTACGAAGCAGAATTGGGAATCTTGTGTACTTATTTCGTAAATCTTAGACATAAATATGTTGATCTTTTGGTTTATGTATAGTATTACCTTTGTGTTTTATAGTTTGCATAATTACAAAAGAAATATAAAAAGGATATAATTGCTGCAGGAAGTTTCTCTCAGTTCCTAGAAGAAATCATCTTGAGGATAGTAAAAAGATTTCGATTTTTACCTTGAAAAATTCTTCCAAATTGGTCTTATAGCATCAAAAGAGATTAGCGTCCAATTATTATAATATGGCACTATTGTAAGGGCAAATAGCGAAAATTCTGCGCTTGGAGCAATAGTTCGGCGACATTTAGTAAAACAACGAGACTTGGCATGGAAATTTTGCTGCTAGATCAGTTTGGGCAAGCTTCTACAAAATATTATTAAATTTTCGCAAGTTTTTTCAGTGAAATGCTGTACTACATTAATTATGTACCTCCTTGTCGTAAAACAAGTCAGTGCAGTCCAGAATTTTCCGTTTTAACATGTTGGCCGCTACGTGTTCTGCAGGCCATCATACGTTATTCTTTACTTTTATTACATTGCACTTATTATAGTACGTATATATATCTAGTACTTGTTTTCTAATTACAAAACTAAATTTTTTAACTTTACTTCAATAAATTCTGGAAAATTCGACTGGGATATAATTGGTGATAAAGAATACGCATGACCGCCGTGGCCTTTAGTGTTTTCTCGTGAAAATCAAAACAATCACAATCTACATATGCATCTCTATTAATATTTACAAACAACATAAAGCTTCTGACCATATGCACTTTTGAAATGTAGAAGTATTACATAATACCAGCAAAATTAGAAAATTAATATTAACCATTTCATCTGTTTTTGATAATTCATAAACGTCCAAATGACAACTAATACCGTTAAAGCTATTAATCAAACCACATATCTACTAACCACCAAAGTATATTATGTAGGTTATGCGTACCCATTTGTTTAAGTAATATAAAATTAATGGTACATTATCCTCCACTTCATTAATTATATATATATATATATGTGTGTGTGTGTTTTGTAACCTATGTACTTATCTTTCTAAATTACCTTCATACCACTTTCTGGTAAAAATACACGGAGATAGTCAGGCAAACAAAAGAAACCTGATAATCCTTTTTCTTCCTTGAGGTGACCCAAGGAGTTAAGCATTTGGCCCTCACATCATGTAAATCAAGCACAGGTAGATACCAAAAAGGCAAAAGCCTATGCGGACACGCCATCGGGAAGAAGAAGACATATTAACAAAATTAAAAGAAGATCGATTGACTATTTCCCCTAATGTAATTATGTCTGCGGAAAAACTCCTGTTTGATATTTTTTTACTGGAGTACTGTTGAGGGAGAAAAATTATTTTCTAATGTTTGTATGCATGTAAGAGCAAGGTCATCAATGTTTTGAAAAGGAAATGGAATCGAACTATGACCAGCTTCCATACCTTCTATTTTATTTGCCCAAAACTTATCTCGGCTTCCTTTTTGCTATAAACTGTTTCAATCCTGTGGAATTGTGCTTCTAATTATTCATCATTGTTGCCCGATTTAGCACGCAAAATACCAACAAACGCTTTTTATGTTGTGTACGTTTAATAAACATATTTAATAAAATGAACAAGCAATAAGAAAGTGTTTCAGTCTTAGTAGCGGAAAAGGTTTGTTGCTTATTCAATCATTGAAATCACCACAAAATACCGTAGTAATAACATGTTATCAAACATTTGGTGATAACTTTTGTACGTTACTTATGATTTAAGATTTTTGTTAAAATTTGCAATTAACCAGGCACATTATCTATCGTAATAACAACGGGAAACTAACTGAACATATTTAATTTTCTATCAACCTGGAAAGTTTGTCTCAGATGTAAACAGTAAGATCGCTAAACAAAATACTAATACATACATACATACATAACAAAATTGGATAGATCCAAAGATGTATTTGGACGATTATGTTGCCGTCCTGATAAATGAAACGTTACACTAGCAGTTGAAACTTAAATTGTTTAGGTAGATTGGATTCTTGAGTGCTCCGCCAATTTTCTTTATACAGAAGATGTATGTGCAATTTGAGAGAAAGACACGCACATTTTCATGTTAATACATTGGTCATTTACACGGATGCTGGCATACTTAATAACTTGAATAGGTTCTTGCATAGTATATCCTCAGCCTTTATCGAAACTTTAGTAGACAATTCTCCGTTTTGTGGCAATTGGAATGGTCACCAGGATCTGAAATAGTTTGTGTGTCTGTCGGAGAATAAAATGGAAGGAAATCAACGAGATTCAAAGTGGTTTTATGGAGACATGAAAATATTCCTCTGATAAAATAGAATGGTCTGTTAGCAAATAAGATCTTTGCTACAGATACAGGATTAAGGAATAAATATAATTTGAGTCGGTTCTAAATGCAGTAAACGTGGCCGATGCTAAACAAATTATATATTGATCCACACAAGAAATTTTGTCGGACAGTACCTACTTGGAACGTTGAAGTGTATGTTATTCTAATCTTGGGGTCATTATTTTGACCGTATCCATCTCGCCGAGATTTCGACGTATCACCTGGAAATGTTCACTGTGTCACTCGCAGAACGATATACTGTACTGACGAGTCCTAATGAGGACGAAACTAATTAGTCTGCAGTTGCGTTTTGCGATTGACATAGTCAACATTTCCTACAGGATTATTGGCATATGCAAATTGTGCTTACTTTGTAGGCTTTTGCACGGTTACTTG
Source organism: Chrysina gloriosa (assembly GCA_038088585.1). Classification (NCBI taxonomy): domain Eukaryota; kingdom Metazoa; phylum Arthropoda; class Insecta; order Coleoptera; family Scarabaeidae; genus Chrysina; species Chrysina gloriosa. The sequence continues at coordinate 8,923,585 of CM076093.1, forward strand.
TTAACTGCCCATTAACGAACCTAATTTTATTATTAGGTCGTTTATAGAGAGTCTTCTACATTTAATATATTATATTATATTGTATTGTATTATATTCTAATCTTGTTTAAGTTTAAATTCTACTGATTAAGAAAATAATCAGTAAATAGAAATTGTTTTTTAATATTCAGAAAACTTGACAAGGAAACAGAGAAAATTGAAACTCTTTTCAGGAATTGTCAAAATAATTTAGTGAAGCAGGTTTTATGGCAACATGTATTTGCATTATTATTATAACAAAGGATTTTACTTGTACCTTTAGCCTTTAGTACTGCTTGTGCGTGCACAAAAACGGTGCACAAATAAAAAAGCACCTTTCATTGCAATGTGATTAAAGTGAATTACTGGCGCAAAAGTTGAGTTAAAAATTTTGTCTTTAATTATCGTGAATTGTAAAATTTACCGGTATGCAAATATAAAAAATTCAATCTGATTTTTGGTTAGTAATTTTGATTCGAACAAGATGTAATGTACCATAGTCATTCGGTTTTCGTACGCGCGTTCGTTCTGAGCTGTAATATATTATTAGGATGCGGCCGTGTTGTTTTCTTTACGACCACCGATTTAAGCCGTACTACGTTTATTAACATTGCGGCAACCGTAAATAATTACAAAGTAATGAACAAACGACTATTCGTGAATTCTATTTTTGATTCATTCGCACTAACAGATATGGTAGGAGAACGCGCAATAATAAAGGAAACTGAGGCGCGTTTCGGTGCAGATTAAAGCTCACCCTTGTTCTGCCCGACTCAACGAGAGACGGAAATTTCGTTTGTAATAAAAGGGAAGAATATTCTACGTAGATTATCCCCTATGACAAGACAGCTATTATACAGATCATTTTTTTTTTATTGTTTGAACGCATCCAACAAATTACGTGAAGAGAAGTCGTTGAGAATTTATAGATACCTTCGACGTGTCCAAAACACCTGCCACTTGTGTACATGTCTGACTAAATGTAGCTGTTAATAATAATACATAACTAATAGATAGATTGGAAATTCGATTAGAACTATTAATTTGTAATTTTTCTAAATCTCCTGAATTAGCTCTTTAATAAAAGCGGATTGAAGTGGGAAGACGTTTACTGCTGTACATATTCGTCTTTACGTAAGAAACGGAACCTACCCACTATCGTGAAAACGACCTTCACAGGTTACCTTCCTTATTTACGAGATAAATTTGAATAATAATCGAATTTTCGTCAACAGGTTTCTTTTTCCTATTTCAACCATTTAATGTACAACTTATTCTTGAAGTAAGATTTTTATTTGTCATGGCAATTAATAATTTTTAAATTCTCACTCCATGCGGAACTTGTGATAGTATTTACCGATTATTTAAACGTGAGCTAAGTTCCATCAAATTAATTATATTTTATATCATTTTAATATAAAGAGTTAAGATATTTAGTAACAATGATAGTGACCAAATTTGTGTAGGCATATGATACCAAAATTTTCATAAACATTATAGTTGCAGAATACTTAGCTGGATGACAATATCAATCTGTTGGTGAAAGAGAAAATGTTGCTGATGTCACAACAACATCAAGTTGTCACTTATTTAAATACAAATGCATAGTTATAGTTCTCAAACGAATTTATTAAATCATTGCGCTTTTATTGACAACACAGTAAAGTGATATCATTACCATATAAGTACGTGTTTTGCATTTTTATTGCCAGATTGCAGTTTGAAATTTTGCTATCAGGTCACACTGTACCGCCACAAAGATGCATAAATTTCTAGATTCGATAATGTGTCATTATATCTATATGTATATAATTCTTCTACAGTCTGACTCACTACAATTTGTGCATTCCAAGCATAGAAGCCTTATTAGTTATTCAACATGCGTTTCTTCTGCCTAGGTTAACTTCCCAGTATACGTATAAGGAAGGTTTCTAACGAACTATAATAATAATTGTACCGCAAGATAGTAGTACTAGGTAGTCGAAGAATTGTCTGAACCATGATACAACAGTTGTAATCATCATGTCTTCTGCTTTGCTGGATTAGGAACATACTTAATATAAATTCAAATTTAGGTTCATCTAAAAGTTGCTTTGGTGTCTTATTGATCTCACGAAATATTCTATTTATTGTGTGTGAAAAGTATAGAAATAATTTCTGTAAATATTACTATATATATGTATATAGCACTAGTTGTCTACGTAGGCGCCATATTGAGGCGTTTGTCGCATCGTGGGTCTATTCCTGCGTCTAGATTCTAACCACCCAAACATTTCTTTAGGTGAAAAGCGAAATGAAAATCACTTGAAGCCAGGGTTAGGATCGCATGGTGGATGTTTAAACGTTCATTGGGGCTGTTCAAGTAATGCACGTGTACAGTCCTGACTTAGCGAAATGGGATTAATTCTAGCTCGGTTCCGAATATCAGGAAACGAGGAGATTTTTGCGAAAAGCTTTGTAAATACAAAAGCGATATCGTATATTAGAGAAAGCTCGGATACTGAATTATCTCTGGCATTAAAATTTTGATAAAGAGCTGACGTAATTTTAATTAGTTTTTCTTCAGAAACTCGCTTCAACCTAAATGAAGTATAATCAGAAATCATTTCAACCTATCTAAAAGAGAATAATAATAAACAGATGAAAATCTTTGGGCAAAAAATGTACTGCACGTTGAATACTACTAAAAGGCGTATTATTATTATATGACAATCAGCTAGGAATACTTTGAACTTTTTTTCTCTTTAAGGGTATGGTCTCTAGTCTAGTACACTGAAGTTCAATATCTTATTGCTTGTGTACATCATTAGGTCGGTGTCCTCGATAAAACCTAGCACCTTGCTAATGGAAATCCCTTTTCTCTCTGAAACTGAAAATCATTTGATACCATATGTTCTTGTTAGCTACCGAGTTGCATTCAGTAATAACAATAATTACTAGATGATTCCTAAGCACTAGTGAAGAAGGTGCTAGTCCTAAAACGTATGTTTCCGTAATAAACGTTGATAAATAGAAATTTTGGACATGTTATATTTAAGGCAGATCCTATAATACTTTTGGAACGCCACTGGTATACTTGATCTTCAAAGCAGATTCGCCATTCTAAACACGACGAATGAGTTTCCCTATGCGTGGATAGGTGATCGGTCTCTAAAAATGGGAGTCCTAGAAAACTTGGGGATATGTTGCAGCTTCAAACTTACCAATTTCCGAAACTTGAAATTAGCCTCATTTATCTGTAAAATACTACAAAGTTCCTTCCCAGAATTCGTATTTTGTTGAATTTGCGCAGTCTTTGTATTACTATGTGCCCGACTCCTCAAGCTAACAACATTGATATTCTTTGCTAATTTATAACTTAAATTATCCTAGTGTTCGTTTAGTGCACTCACATTACTGCTGCTAGTGAACTTGTACGCCTAATCCCGTGAACCTAAACTCGCCACACATCTCAGCAACTAACCATTAGCCACAGTAGCCTGAGGAGAATTCTGCATTGTTCTGTCCCTGACTTCAGAGTATTTCCTTACAATTTCCAACTGACGCTGGAATTGAAGGAAAATGACCACTCGCTTCGTTATCGCTCCTCTGTTTGGGCGTTACAACAGCTCCAAATTGACATAGATTTTACTAAAACAATGATCTTTTCTGATGAGGCATATATTCATCTCAACGGCTATGCAAAGCAGCAAAATTGTCGTACTTTGAGCTCGGAAAATCCACAGTAGTCGTAGAGAAGCCACTGCATCCATAGCGTCTGACTGTTTGGTGTGGTTTCTGGAGTGACGGCATTATTGGCCAATTTTTCTTCGAATATGAAGATGATCAAGATGAACGAGGAAAGCTACAGAGGTATGATAATCGCCTCTTCTTTTGGCCAGAAATTAAAGAATTGAACTTGGGCGAACTCTAGTGCCAGCAACATGGTGCTACTCGTGAATTGTCCAATAATTGATCTCTCCCGCATTAAGTTCAATAATCGTGTAATCTGCCGCTTTAATGATGCGGTTTGACATCCACAGAGCTGCGATTTGATGCCGTTTGACTTCTATTATGGGATGCCGTTAAAATACGATGCTATGTTGATAATCCAGGAAAAAATCAAGCACTTAGGCAGACTATTGATGGAGCTGTATGTGAAAAAGGGTCCCAAATCATTAAAAATGCACTACAAAATCGGGTTGAGAAAATGGCTAAGCCAGCCGGGGCAGTTACTTGAATAACCTTATATTCCCTAACTAACCGAAAGGGTTACTCTTTTTGATAAATCAACAAAATTTGAGAAATATTTAACAATGTTTATTTTATAGTAGTATTTTAAAAAAGAAATCAGTAAATGGTCCACTTCTACTACTGGTTTGTTCTGAATGTTTCTAATTAGTTCCAAAGGGACAAAAAATTGAGTTTCGACTGACTAATTTGATTACCATTTCCAACTCCAAATTAGCAGCATTATATTTCATTAAGAAGATTTGTATGTTTCCTATTGAATCAAAGTTCGACTATTATTGCAATGATAAATTAAGTTTTAGAGAAGTGTAAGTAAGGAGTTTCATCTATGTGAGCTTCATTCAATAATTTCGAATCAATTTTCCTTACATACAATGGTATTTCACTACATTCAATTTTTAAGGGGCAGAAAGAGTTAGAAAAAGAATTCTATGTATTCGATTTAGGGAATAATTTAGTTCAAGAGTTTCAGTGTAGTTTCTTTTCTTGATTTAGACAGATGTACTGTTTAAAGAAAGATTCTCATATTGCGTACATTCTGGGTTTCAAACTTTAAACAGGAAAGTAATAAATAACAGAAATCCCATTTTTCATAAGTAAGTCAGGCGGCAATTCTCTACTAGTACGAATACGTCCATATACTGTCTAACCTACTAATTTATCGCCGCGCGGTCCATTTTTCATTGACATCAGTTTAATTGGTTCAAAATGAATCGTTTTATTGTTGTGGTTTTCTTTTTTGCACGGTGATTCCGTTGCGGTTTAATCCATAATGTGCCGATTATGGGCTTGGTGGTGGTTGCACAAAACCCGGCGAACGTTAGCAGGATCTGTTTAAAACAGCGCCGCTCTGACGGCAAAAGGAGTAGCATAAATAACGAGAAGATGCAGAAAATCAACAGACCTCACACTTTGATCGCCCGCATGTGTGGTATACCTCGCCGAATAACGGATGCCGATTATTCAAAAACGTTCCTCACTTGTGAAATAACTTGTTTTTTGATATATGAACGAATCGGTTTATGAACCACTTAAAAGATGTCTTAGCGAGAGCAAGGTCGCCATTATATAGTGCACCTTTTCTATTTCTTTTTAGAAGAAAACAATCTCATGGTTGTCTCCGAGTAACAAGATACATGCATATAAAAGTGACGGTAAATTATTCTTTCAGTTGGTAGATACATATGCATACATAAGAATTATGGTAACTTGTTTCTTTTATTTAATTCGGTGCAATTTATTAATCTACAGATGTCCCAAAATGTTCAGACCTTTTCCCCAAATTTACTTTTTCTACGTTTTTAAATCTAAGTTTCCTTTCAGGACTCTGTGGTATTTTGAAATATTGCAGAAAATTCGGAAATTATTTTGATTTCGACTATTAACCACTAACTGTTAACTGGTTTCTTCTTAATTTCTCAGATATAATATTTACTCACTAGTTTTCACGTTCTACAGGAAGACTTTCCATCATTTTCAGTATATCAGTGCTAATATTTATTTATCTTCTCTTCCTCGGAAGAGTTAGGATGCAATCGTTTTCTTCACGGTTATTGTGGTGTAAATTTTGGTAAAAGCATATTCATATTTACGATTACAAACTGTGGACATTTCAACAGTGATTCTTTCTAGCCAATATTTTAATTTTCTTTCACATTTTCGCCCTTATACTAAGTATTAAGGGAAAGATCGTTCTTAGTATCTTCTTATGCTTTGTGTTACTAAGCGTTCGGGGAACACGAATTTTGCTACCATTTAATATTGTGATGATTATAGTGTGAATATATGGTATAATGCCAGTGAGATCCAAAACCTAATTAACAAACGTTTGCATCAATAACAAAAATTCAATACTCGACACATTCCGATTATGATGATAGGTGTCAAATTTGTTATTTCTTGTTGATCCTTTTGTATTATTAGACTAAAGTGAATCACTCACATTTGCAAAAGCGGATCTGCAAAAATTGGTATTCTATGATATCTATCACATCTTTGATTATTTCCAAGTGAAACTAAATAAATAGAGTAATCATTTGTGGACGGATTTATGGAACATGCTCATGATTGTGCCTCTAAAAACAGCAAAAACCTACAGACATGCGTGTACAAGATGAGGCAATAGTAAATATTATGCTTTTGAAAATTTACTGAATGCTGAAAAAGCATCCTGAAAAATAAATCAACTATCCAAGAAATTTTAACTGAAGGAACAACCTGACTATACTGTATCCCACTCGAGAATAATGAGATTAGTTCTGTTGTATGACATGGAATTAAAATCACAAGGTAATAGGTACTATTAGCTAAAGTGTGTATTTAAAAAATCACATACTACCACTGGCGGTTTTAATGTTTAGATTACAAACATCAAAATTGCTATGCATAGGAAGTGATTTGCAGGACTAATATCAATTTACCTTTATTATGTTGCTGTAATTTACAAATTATAATATCGAAAGCGATTGTGAGCGGCACACTTAACAATCGCCTGTCAGATAAATTATCTGTTTGAACTATTGTTACCATTTTAATATGTTATTATGATATCATAACATCAATATCAACCTTCAATATTTATGAGTATTTATTAGAACGGTTAAGATATTTCTATTGAATTTTGTACCGGATTCGATGTGCTTTACAATATACTCTCTACGGATTATTTCTTTCTTGGTCAACAGAATACAAATTTGAAATTCACAGCTTATGTTTTATAACGGTAATTACTGTATAAAGAACATATGTATTTGTTGTAAATTGATACATCTAATATTTTTATGTGCCCATTGAACACATATGGATCACATAAAGCCGTAACAAATTATCCCTATATCAAAAAATCTTTGCTGGAACCTTAACAATTCTTTTCAAGGATTAGGGAAAAACAACCGAAAGCGATCTAATCTAAGGTTTTCTTATAAAATGTAAAGATCATTTCAGTAAATTATTATGTACATTACTGAAATTCTGAAATTAACTGTTTTACTATCTTTTTGTATATGTACAATTTCGTATATTAGTTCTTTTTTAGAACAATTTTTTTAAATACTTAAAATCAAAGTAATGACACAGATCTCTGTAAAGCTTTGTTGCAGCGGTCATTGCACCAAAATCATTATTTAAAGAATATTGATGACTACTATACAACTATTTCTTTAAATATGAATTGATCTAATCGATGTAACATCTACAATCTCCACAATTTATTTTATAAATTACATTGCCGTGATTTCGCTGATCTATTATCCATTTAGTACTAGTAGCAAGAGATTTATTACTATAGTTTGGAATAAAAGTTATATTACCCCCATTATATAATATACGAATTCTTATTTAAAACTTTAACTTTAACTTTGTTAAAATTCTTTTTGGATTAGCTAATCAAATAATCTGATCAACCAATCCAGCAACTACATTAATTTTGGGTCAATTAGAGATTTCTGAAAAATAGTAATTCATACATTTCATACGCAAAATTGTTCTTACAATGGCACTACTGTGCATGGCTGCGACGTTTAGGAAATTTAGTTCTGCGAAAATAAATTAACATTTAAATTCAGAGTCGATAATCAAAATTTGAACAATGTACATACTAAATGATGTTTATATTTCATAAGAAGGAAATCTTTGGCAGGTTAGTTTTGTGTTTTTGCTTGATCTTTGCACAGAATTGTTAATGTTTGAACAAAGAAAAGTACTTGAAACTAATTTCAATGAATTAGTTTTAAAGAGTCGATATTACCAAAGAATAAGTACAAAAAGTATATAGTAATATAACTAATATACAAAGTAAAAAATAAAAAAGTAAAAAATAATAATAAAAACAATTTGTTTATTTTCTATTTATAATATAGCTCTCAATTGAAAGAACTTAAACGGAGGTTAGTTACTTAGACGGTGCTCAAAGAAAATTGTAATGGCTTGCATTGCAGTAACAAATCTCATATGGCAACAGATGTCACGTCAGGGAATTGTACTTTATTAATCGCAGACTGCAACCGTAGATTAGTTTCGTCCTTATTAGGATTCTTCAGTACAGTATAGCAGTGTGCGATTAATAAAGCAATTATCAATGGATTTCATCAAATATTATTCGTTTATTATTATATTTCACTGACGAACTATTTACGAAAACGGCATATACTACCGTTATGAAATATAACTTGTAATTTACAAATTTGTTTGTTATTGACCTAGGAAGTGTTGGAGGTAATCCGAAAGATAAGAATAGTTGCGGATTATATATACATACACTTAATTATTAGTTATAATTTCATATAGTACAAGAATTTTTCTTGTGGGTAATTTATTAAATTCCAATGAAATACTTCTTACCTTTACTTTACTGATTTGGATGCCTCCAAATATGCAATTAAATCACCAAATTGCCATCTTCAAAGAAAAAAACTGATATTAAAGCTTTAAACATAATTTATCAAAGCTCATCAGTGTCGTCCTTTTTCCTATGTATTTTCTCCATTGAAGGCGACGACTCAATTGTTCAATTCCTATTTATAGCGAAGTAATTCATGTTTTGTTTGATTCCATTCTGAACTTCACACCTTCCTTGATTTTTCTCTCAAATGTATTACACCAAAGTTCGCAGTGAGTTCTCTTCCGTATAAGCTGAAAAATGAATGAATAATTGGAAATGCTGCAGTTTAGTGTGTACATGCATATTTATGAAGAATATTTGGCGGGCATGGATTTCTTATCTAATTAAATCGTCAGACTCCTTGATTGTGTAAGGAAACTCAAATTTTGTGACTACCTACATATTTGTCTCTTTAAATGGATAAAAGTGGGTATAAGTGGTGGGAAGGGAATGCAAACCGTTTTTATGAATTTCCATGTAAAATTGGAATTGACGCACCTTATAATAATATTATATCACTAGGTAGTGATAATATCAAATTGTATGCACAGTTTTTGGATGAAAAAGAGAAGTAAATAAATATCTATATACAGAAGGACTACCACATTCATTACAATAAACATCCCAATCTCATATTACAGTAAAGTAGGTACACATGTGTATTTAAATGATGCAATATTTATATTTGCATTTGTCTGGGTTCGTTGTCTTCGGAATTAGGTAACAAGGAACTAGGTATTACATACTTCAAATATTTTCTATACATCCGCTAACAATAAATGTCACATACATAACTTTCCTATGCAATAGACTGCATAAAAGCTGAATAGTGTGGTAATTGCGAAGGTTAATTTATTGTTAGAATGGCATTGAAGATAGAAGGTATTTCATAATTTGTAGTAAATTTACAACTATTTACCGTTGAAAGGAAGTCTATACGAGTTACAACGTTCATTCCATCCAATTGTGGACATAAATTATTTATGATCAGTTTGTTATGTTAAGCGATTCACTAGAATATAGGATACCACATTAGAACGTCAACCCATCATTTTATGAAGTGGAGTAATAAAAAGAATGGACGTACTTCCTGCCATTGCATACCTTACGCAGTTCGGTCCACAATTCTTAACCATTCGATGACGAGTAATTTTTTTATTGTCAGTTATCCTATGTGCAGATAACTTTTGTTTCACTTGACATTAGTTTTAAGCACCTAGTTAAAAGAAAAGAGCAAAACTGTGCATAGAGTTGCTAGTATATGGTCTTCTGGTTTGTGCGCATTTTAAGGATTACATAATTTTGTTAAATAAAAAGTACTTTACTTGAATGTACTTGCAATTAATTAATGAATGATAATTAAATAGTGATACAGTTTTTCCAATCACTAGTAAATTATTGATGATTAAAAGAGACCGACAAATTCTTTGAATTTAGCGACAGAAAGTTCAGGAGCTTCATCAACGACTACACGTTTTCAATTAGATTAGTGCGTAGATTTTCAGGTTATGACAAGCTATTACTACCATTGTCTATTACCCACTAGGTACTGCATCGAGAGCGATATTTTGGATCTCTGTTGTATTGCAGCATCCACAACGCAAGATACGAGTAATACTAAATATATAGAATATGCAGATTCATTTAATTTGGTGTAGTTCTACCCGATTTCCGTTATCATCTTTACGCGTCGTAGGTATGTTGAACATATGTATAGTAGATTCATTATAAAAAGTTTCACTGGCGAACGTTTAGGAGAGGTGTGTAAGTTTCCATTCGCTGTAGCTTTTTCTCGGCCTTCACATCACGGTGTTTATATTGCAGAGCACTTTAATGAGTTTGTCTTCCCGTCATGGAGCATATAATCAGCAATGATTCTCAATGTCAGCGTCTCCGTAGTTCCCAGCACACAGAAGCCGTACGAATGAAATTCTACAAGCGAATGTAGCTAGAAACGGAAAAGTCTATGATAGAAGATCAATAGAAAACTTCTCAAATGATGGCACTAGTTATTCATATCCAAGAAATAGAACAGTAATAGCGAAAAAACAAACTTTAATGTTCAGAAGAAGGAGAAGGTGTAGAACTGTCTGTCCACTGTGTATCCTTGGTATTATACTGTACCTCTCCACTGATACGAATGCAACGCAACCAGTTGTCAGCCAGTAAATCCCCAACTCCACTGAAATTGCTGTGCCAGTTGCGTTGCGACGATTGTTGTTGTGAAATTGTTGAAACTAAGTATCCTAATACTTTTCCCCTAGTTCTTGTTCTGTTATAATGATGGGGCAAACTTCTTCAGCCAGCTCCTCGACAGTTCCCTGGGCATCTATTATATACTTTGAACATTTGTATATCCTTTCTTACGCTTTCAAGCACAACGGAGAACTTGACGAGTGAAAGGATGAACTCAAAATTAACCAAATTTACGCAGCAAAAGGTTTCCCAACTCCACTACATCTAGTTATAAAGTAGTTACATCGGTGGACAAAGAACGTGAAACTCAACAATCGCAAGAAAGTCGCGTTGCAGTTATGATACGTTACGGTTGCGTTGCACCAGCGGGTGAGGGAGGTAAGTTTCATGGATACAAGACAAGAATTAAAAAGGAAATACGCTATATTATTTTATTTTGCATATCACCTACTTATAAGGAATAAGAGAAAACTTGATAATTGATGCTATTGGCAGTGATTTAACAAATTTCCACAAAATTGAAGGAATAGTGTCTTAATCTAAGTTCATTCGTTAGTAATGCTTTTGCAGAGGTTTGTCACTTGAAATTTTTTGAGTATCGGTGCCCATATCATCGTGATAGTGTCTTAACTATTTGTCATCATATAGTTTTCAACATATATCGGAAACTTGCCTAGCCATTACTTCAACTCTCTCATATGCGCGAAATCATTCCGTGACGGTTCTTGATATAAGAGCACTATTTATCCTCATATCACACTGCCGACCATAGCAGTCTATTCTTCGAAACACAAATTTCATTGCTTCAAATTTAGAATTTGTCAAGCGATAAAGCAAGATGTACATTCTTGTGTGAGTGGTGCACATGATAATGTCAGGCTGATGAGTACTTTCCTTCCGAGATAGCATAATAATAACGGCTTCTTTAATAGGCGAATAACCATTATTGGTTCCAGCAAAATATTAATTTGCAGAAACAGTCCCGATATCAACGTCGTTTTAGTTTTAATATGTGGGTCCGAGTTATTGGTGGAAGTATTATTGATTTCTTTATATATATATAAACTCTGAACAGCATTCAAACTTGCTCCAGCATAGTATGGAAGAGTCTTTAGACAACCTATCGCTTGGCATGTTGAAAGATTACTGGTTTCAGCTCATAATGTAAGGCCAGTTCGTGAGTACTTGGAACATACGTTTCCAGAACGTGAACTAGTATACTTATTCTACAGTACCATGACCAGCCCGTTCCTCGGATTTAACGCCATTGGACATTGTTTTCTGTGGGGATACATAAAAGATGTAATTTATAAAAAGTAAAAACTGTGAAAGTTACAACAGTTTCTGTCAAGGTCACACGAATATGTTCTGGAATTGATTGAAAGAAGGGCGTACCTCTATTTAGAGAAAGATGGTGATTTATTTGAACACTTAATCTTGAAAACGAAACATCAGGCACAATTTTTCCCCACCGTGTTGTGGACAATTAAAAATGTTAACGGCCAGGTCTTATATTTTTATCACTTATAATAATGTCAGGAACCAATAAAATCGAAAATGGCAAAATTTTAGTTTTATTAAATATCACCGAAACCAAACCAAATATTTGAGAGATGTTTGCGTGTGTGCTTCCGTAATGCTGAAACTTTCGTCCCATTTACCGTTTCGAAGATCTTTACACTGTTCATCCTTATCTCTTGGACACGCAGTATAAAGACACGGAGATAATAATAATAATAATAATAATCTTTATTATCCAACAGAATAAAAATTCCAATTTATAGGATAATTCAAAATAAAGAGAAAAAAATTATTACATATGCTCTCAACATAAAAAAGTTAACAATGTGAAAAATATTACATACATATACGACACAGAAATTAAAACAAAAATATTAGTCCTTAGAGAAACAATAACTATATATATATATGTCTATATATTAACAAAAACAATAACAATAAGATTATCCAAACGGGTCAAGATCGAGTCTATTACCATTGCTCATCATATGACACAATGGAGCCTTTTTCCAAATATTTGTTCTGCCCCTAGGTACAAAAAATGCATCTGAAGATCGTGTGTTATGAGTAGGCACGGCGAAATTGACTTGAGATAACAGGGCTGGAGAGTCGATATAGTTGTTAATTAGTTTAACCAGGAAAGTTAGACTGGCCTCCTCTCTTCGAGCCGTCAATGACTGAAAACCATGTCTATCAAGAAGAGAGTTATAGTCGACGCCACGAGGCGGATAATAGCCGTCACATCTGTAACTCAAGTATTTGAGGAAGCGCTTCTGAACCCTTTCACGTGTCATCTGTTGGTATATATAAAAAAGGATACCAGACAACAGAACAAAATTCTAGTTTCGATCTAACAAAGGCACAGAACAAAGCCTTCAAGGTCGACGGATTATTAAATTGCCGGCAGGTGCGAATCAAAAAACCCAAGGATTTCGTGGCAGCAGAGCATATAGCGTAAATGTGGTCAGTGAATTGTAAAGAACTATCAAATAGGATTCCTAAGTCTTTCACTTGTGTTTTACGTGGAATGTCTAGACTATCAACATGGTAATTGTAAATAATGGGGTTGGAAGCCTTAGAATATGTGACCACAGCACATTTATATACATTTAAAAGTAATTTATTATCACTGCACCATCCGTACACCAACTGTAAATTATTCTGCAGTTTGATACAGTCTGCATCACTACCAATCTCCACAAAAATCTTTAAATCGTCGGCATAAGCCAAAACGTCACAGTCCAACAAGGTTAAGAGATCATTAATGAAGAGATTAAATAGCAGAGGCCCTAGGTTAGAACCCTGAGGCACACCAGATGTAGGAGTAAAATGAAACGAGTAAAAGCCATTAAAACACACATAACAAGAACTATAACTCAAGTAGGAGGATATAAGTTTCACCAAAGATGGGGAAAATCCAAAGGTAATGAATGGTCAATTGAATCAAAGGCTTTAGTCAAATCTATATAAATCACATCAATTTGCCGTCGATCATCAATAGCTCTACTAATAAATTGTGTTATAATAGATAAATTGGTTGTGATGCATCGTCCGTGAACAAAGCCATGCTGATGAGTGGATAGAAGCTGTTTAGTGAGTGTTGCAGTTTGGTGATAAATCAAGGATTCAAACACTTTGGCAAAATTACTCAGGATGTTTATAGGTCTATAGTTATGGATATTCGAGCGATCACCATTCTTGTGTACGGGAATAACTCTGCCAACCTTCCAAAGCTCAGGAAAGGTAAACAATGCAATGGCCAAATTAAAAATAGTTGCCAACGGTTCGGAAAACACAATGACACAATGCCACAATCCCTGACGAAAAACTCGGAAGGCCGTCATGGCCCGATGTTAAATTCGGTTTAAGTTTGGGAATACTTCGTAGTACATCGCCAGATGTAACGGGATATAAGGAAATAGGATAACTATCGTTATAAAGAACATTATGTATCTTATTAATAGCCCTGCGAACAACTTTTTTTCTCTTATTATTACTAGGAGAAAACAATTTCAATAAATTACACCTTTGTATATTTTGCCTTTACGTCCTACTGTGGGTATTATTAGCTGGTCAAAATATTAGCAGTTACATATAAGAATAGCACCCCGCTGAGATTACGTACATATATGTATGTGCATGCTGTAATGGAAGAATAATGGATGAAAGAAATTACGTCCTCGTAAAATTAATTAAAAGTAAAAACCTATGCATGTCCAGTGTTGAATAACATATACTGCAGCAAATTCCATAAGGTTGCCTCCTTCTGGTTTATATTCAAGCTAATACGATGTATGTATGTATGTATATAAGTAAATTATAACAGCATATGAAATTGATTTTCTTAATGTGTATCGAGAGTTTCATAGATAATATATGTATGTATATGCATAAGTATATGAGAGCTTATGTTAGTTTATTTCAAATTCACCCTATCAGGTTTTAACCAAGTGTTTTATTTCGTTTTTAACTTGTGAACCAAAGATTTATATACATATGGTGCTTTATCTTAAAAAATATATCCATGACGGTAAACAGAAAAAAACAGTTAAAGGTCGTTCGTGTGGAGAACTCACACTTTTGCATGATCAAGGAAGCTTGAAAACGAAATACGTAATTTGCATATTAATATTATCCAAAAATTTAAAAAATTTATTCAAATTACGATTCGTCTGATACATGACGATATCAGGAAGTGTTTTATTGACAATCCAAACTTATATATGCCATTTCTTTTAGTATTTACATAATGCTGAATATAAATATTCCGCAATAGTATAGTCATATTTGGATGAGTATGATGAACTGTGAAAATAGAAGTGAGAGTATTATTTACTTAAATTAATATAATATATTGCTATAGCCATTCCATCTGTTTAAAATATTTTCTTTGGGTGAGTACATTTAAATCCCCTTGGCATTATTGGAATTATTTCATGTTTCTTCTGACACTTTTTCTTTACTCAGATCATTTACAAAGCTCCTCAACATCGTCCAAATTCAATACCCTGCTTTGTCCAGCTCTCGGAATTACTTGGATGTAAACGTATATATATATATACGAGGTGTGTAGGTAAGATAATGACACCGATTCTTTTTCACTTGTTTCATTCCAATAACACTACAATTCAACATTGTCCCCTTCAAAGACACTACCTTGGAAAGCCACACTGTGCTGGAGACGATTTTTCCACTCCTCATAGCAGTGTTGCAACCCGGAAACTGGTCAGTTACAGCTGTTTGAATGTTGTCAAGTGTCCCAAAATGACCTCCCGTGGGATGTTGCTTGAATCTTGGGAAGAGGAAAAAATCACACGTAGTCAGATCGGGTAAATAGGGAGGCTAAGTTGGCACCGGGATGTTCTTGTCCGATCAAAATACGGTTTACTGAAATTGCTGTGTGACAAGGTGGATTGTTCTGATGTGACACCGAATTCTTTTTGATGTTTGGTCTCACATGATTGACGCCTTTTCGAAGTTTCTCTAGCTCAAGAAATCAAATCAGCACGCTTTCGACCTTCGACTTGCTCATTCTTACTCTCTTTTGGCCTTGGAGAGCTTGAAGTGTGGCTATCCATGCTCTGCCGCTTGGTTTCTGATTGGTACTCAAACAGCCAAATCTCCTTATCGGTAATGACACAGAAAATGGAGATCATCTTTAATCTATTCGTAAGGTTTCTCGGAACCATTTTCAAGCAGATTTTCCCATCCCCAACTGGTTAGTCAAAATCTGATGGACGGTGGTGTGATTCAAATTCAACACTGTCCCAATATGACTTTCAACCGATGCTCTGAACGCACAATATCCCAGTCTCTGTCCACATTTTCCTTCTGCTGCGAGGTTTATCTTCAACCGATTCTCTTCTTCTTCTGTAAATACCTTAAACCACCCGAACAACTGGGCGCTTGACAAAACGCTGTCTCTGTATACCCTCCGTAATTTTGCAAAAGTTTCCATTGCGCTGTGGCCCAAGTCAGAAGCAAAACCTGAATGCACACCGTTCCTCGAAATTCGTGTTACTCATTGTGAGAACGCACAAACAAAACCTGTTTTACTAAAACAATCATTGCGGACACACAACGTCACTCTAGCGAGTTCTAACTCGTACTGATGGCGTATAATATATTCACCTGCTTTCCATCCAAGTATTGCATGACTAAATTTCCCCGATCGAACAGTATGCTACCAGTCTCACTACTTTGTTTACACACCTTGTATATGTATGAATTTCTGAAAATCTAGCGCAGTAAGGTCGTTACAATTATGGTGTTTAGTAAGTTTACCGGCAGCACGTAAATCTGTCTGCAAAACTGTCGGTAGATACTTAATTATAATTTCCAATTTCCACCTGCATTCGTTTGGTTGTACGTCGACAACAAGCAATCAATCACTAGATAACAATAGTGAATTACTATCGCTTTCTTAGATGATGGCGAATAAATCAAGGTTGATGGCTTGGTCAGACGAACAAGATTAAACGTCGCGGCATTAAAGCGTTCGATGCATACTGGTAAATATAGTCATTTATTACTTTTTCTTTCACCAACTTAATCATACGTTCTGTGTAAGTAACTTACCTAACAGCAGTCTTCTTCGTATCAATTAGATTTGATTATCTACTTGCCAAAGATTAAAGTGTAATTATGTGTTAGCCGTGTGCGTCCGAATTATGTTTGCATATGTAATTTTGGCCTATATATGTAGTTTTATATGTCGTGACTAGTTTTATTAGCGAAGTTCTTAATTAGAGGTGAAACGTTGACGCTGAGTATGTGTTGAATATAATTAATGTTAATGCGCGTTTTCCGACAATATATGTGTACTCATCTTAAAATTCCTTGCTCCGTTTTTCCTACTCTAATCGATAACGGGATAATAGTAATTCAACTTATTACTTATAAAATTTCTCTCGAAGTATGCGGGAAAAATTGCGAACAGGATAACGTGAAATGCGATTTAATTGAGCAAACTTTAAAGAAGCACGGAACGTGCATTCTACATTCTCATTTCCTCAATTCTCGAATTAATTAACAGTTTTGTGTAGAATCGTCGAAACACCAATGAAATCAATAAGTATAATATGTGATGGAGGATATAAATTTATTTGGATTATACGTACACTATGCTACGCTGCAGAAATCTATCTATCACTACTTAGGATGATGTTACATATTATATATTCAAAGTTTTGGCGAAGTATTGTAATAACACTACAATACTTCGCCAAAACTAGTAGTAGTAATACACAATTGTCTTATTTTCCCATAAAAGCATTCCGTGCACATTTCATTCAACTGAAGGCTAGTCAAGGTGATAATCAGCTATACAATTCTTCAAAGGCAGTAGCAAATGTATTACCAACCTACTCGGAGCTTTTTAGAATTTGGAATATGGAATGAACGGTATTTTCAACCCGAAGCACATGCATTGATAGAGATAGATATCATATATTTGATTGCAATCTTCTGAACTCGCAATAATACTCCTGATTGCTTGTGGTTTTCCATTCCTTCCTGTACTGTTTTCTAAGCTTTATATACCTTCTTATGTTCGTAATGTTAATGCAAACTCTCCAATTTCTCTAAATATTCCCGATTTATGTAATAAATACAATAAATATGACATTGAGAAGCATGATTTGATCGGATTTATTTTATGTAGAAAGTATTGCATCTTCTAGAGGATTTTAAACTTAATATCAAATAGAATTGTATTTAGAAATGTCATTTACTCGAATTTTGTGAGAAATAGCTCCTCGGAACTTGCATCAAATAGATGAAGGACATGCAATATACGAAGGATGTTGTCTTTGCATTGAGCCTCTTTAGCAGATCATAATATTTTTCACTAACTTTTAGCTAGTTGTTTACATGTTTAATAACTGCAACAGTTAGCAAATATACTTGAATATCCTTAAAATACGTACCTATCAAGTGTGACATAAAAAGTCATGGAATTGAACAAAGAGTATTATCTATTTTTTTAAAATTTCAAAAGTGGCTTAAACCTAAAGAGTGTTATGTGGAAATCAATCATAGCTTGTGTTCCTTAGCTACCATAAATCGGTGATACAATGAATTTCAACGTGGTCCATTTTTCTTAAATGACCTTCTTTCGAGTTTCCATTTAGTCAAAAACAACCAATAGTGAGCAAAAAATTGGTCTTGCTCGAGTTGTTATTGAACAAGACCGTTACTGCAATGAGTATTCAAGCAATTGTAAAGATCTATGTAAAAGCAATTAAAACCATCTTACATTTGAAGATACGTAATCCTATTGGATTCCCCACAATTTGGCCCTTTTAAAAAGCAAGACCGTGTGAAATACTGTAGATCTACACTAAATTGCTGTGAGTATAATGTTATTATCCCGTAAAAAGCAACAATCGTCAGTTTGAGTCTTTGAAAATTAGTCGGCTGAATCAGACATATCCTCACCACATTTTTGAATTTACTGAGTACGTTTCCACTGTAGCAGCGTAAGGTCGCTGTACTGTTAATGCTCAATGGTTCACTAACGTTTGTTGGCCCCAAGTATTTGAAGTTCGATAACGTTCGGATCCGCAGGATAGGGGAGCAAAAGAGGCGAAGAAATGAGAAGTATGCAGCAACTAACCCAAAATAGGAAAGAATGGAAAAGATGGGTAAAGGAGAGCGGGACTCCAGATCCGACGCCCTAGATGGACACAAGGATAAGGTGAAAGAAGAAGGAGAAGAAAAAGAAGAAGATAACGTTCAGACTTTCACTGCTGCTCACATGATTGAGCATTAACAAAATAGTGAAATAATGAATCATTCGCCATATAGTTTAGATCTGGAATCTAATGATATCTTTTTGTTTTCACGTGTAAAGGATAAGTAATAAGTTACGAGAAGCGCCACCTGGAGCAAACACTGAATTTTCGGCGTGTCCCCATTAAATTACCTAATGCTGTAATTAGATTGTGGGAAATTCTCGCTTAAATTAAGGCCCAGCTTTGCGTTTTCGCAACGTACACTTTAACCTCCTCTCAGACTTCTTCAGATTATTTTATAAACAAACAAGACACAAGGAAATAAACTCTAATATCATATCTAATAAGCGTATTTCAAGATTTGTATAATACATGGGTTTTTCTCATAAAAAAATTATAATAAACTTCTAATTTTTCTTAATTTTTGGGGGTTTTTACAAAACATTTAGAAAATGTAGTATGATATATCAATCGGTAATTTTTGGCAGAGGTAGCCAACACTTCCATATTATAATACTTACTGTATAATCCAACTTTTCTATCCATTCACTAGACTTTTTATTACTGACAATATGTATGATGCGAAAACGCAACGCTGTGCCTTAATGATATACAAATGTATAAATTTGTCAAGTAAGTAAAACAAACATATGTACATACCAAAGTGTTTTGGAATTGAAGGGCGTTATACTGTCGCATATAAGTAACGGTATTCTACATATGAAGGAGCTTATTGTAGTTAGTAAGAAAATTATGTTATGATGATTAGTCGGTAAACTGATTCTAAGCGCAGTGAAGTGATCATAAACTACAAATGTTTTGCAAAAAGTTTTTGAATGAAGAAATTAACGATATTTTAAATGAAAGCTCCGATGAGGATGAAGTTAATTTAAAAATGCTAGCGAAGTAGATGTATCTATTTTGCCTCCATCAAGGGTGGATGAAATAAGTGATACAGAAGACATTGATGAAACCGAACAAGTTTTAAATAATGCAGAAACACTTCCAGCTGAAATCGGAGGTGAGGTGGAACTGTCATATAGCTGTAATGTAGATGAACAAAATGCACCTGAAGTGCAACCAATTCCATTATCGGTGAAGTGGTCTAAGCGTCTACGTGATAATGAATTTTCAAAATCGCCTATTCAAAAGTTATGTGATTCCTACAGTTCTTTCAATCCAATGGAACTGTATAGGTTGTTCATTTCTTAATTAAAGACGCACGTCATATCTTCGTAGCCCCTCTACAAAAACTTATTAATATGTCTATAACTACTTCTGTGTTTCCGGAATTGTGGAAACATGCTCGTATTGTTCTGATTTTTAAAAAGGGTGACTATTCTAACATATCTCACTATAGACCTATTTCAATTCTTTCTAACTTTGCAAAAATATTTGAACATTACTTATCTACTTCTATCTCTTATAATATCCGTTCGTTTATATCACCTTGTCAGCATGGTTTTTTCTCCGGCAGATCTACTATCACAAATTTAGCTTCCTTCACTCAGTACACTAGTCAGATTGTTGATGAAAATGGTCAGGTGGATTGTATTTATACGGACTTCTCACGCGCTTTTGACAAGATAGACCATGCAATACTCTTGAGTAAATTGTGTCATTTTGGATTTCTTCCTTGTCTTCTCCAGCTGTTCCAATCTTATCTCAGTGGAAGCATTAACTGTCTTTTATAATGGCTTTAGATCGTGCCCGTTTGTTTCCACCACCAGGATATGCAGACGACGTTAAAATTTACAAAAACATTTCCTGTCATGACGAAGTCTCTTGTCTTCAGGAGTGCATTGATATGATCTCATTATGGTCTGGAACCAACAGATTACACTTAAATATCGACAAGTGCTATACTATTTCATTTACTCGTAAATTAACTCCTTATCCCTCTTCTTATACCATTAATGGACACCCTCTTCGAAAGTTGGACATGATAAAAGATCTTGGCATAACTTTTGATTCCTCTTTAAGTTTTAATTCACATGTAGAAAGCTTATGTCGCTCGGCATCGAAAGCTCTTGGCTTTGTAGTTAGAAGCTCAAAGTATTTCAATGATATATCATTGATAAAAATCCTCTACTTTTCCTTCGTAGCTAGCAAACTTGAGTATGGATCCATAGTCTGGTACCCTTTTTATGACTCTCAAAAGATTGCTGTAGAGAGAATTCAGAGGAGATTTCTGAAATTTCTGACATTTAATAGGGTATTCTGGAGAATACCCTATTAGGAGCATTTCGTATGATACATTATTACAAATGCATGGAGTAGAATCAATGTCTGATCGTAGATCCTTACATAGTGCAAGACTCTTGTATAAATTAATAACTGGTCAGATTGATTGTCCTGATCTCCTCAACTCCGTTTCTTTTCGAGTTCCTAGGGCATCATCACGAATTACCTCAAGCTTCTGCTATTAGACACCTAGAACTAATCTTCTTTGGAGAGCTCCCTTGCTACACATGTGCAGGAATGCTGATACCATATACAGTGATATTTTTACTTTTAACTTTTTTTGATTAGTTTAGCCTTTTTTTCTTTTCTTTTCTTAATTAATTTAATTCTTTTCAGTTTTATATACTTTTACTTATGTCCTTAGCCTCATTTACACACTTATATTAGCTTTAAGATAATGTGATTTGTGTTTTATATTGTGGATCTTTTGGTTGTGTGTATTGTATGTATTGTATATAATTTCATTTTGTCCTGTAATTGGCTTCTTGCTGTTGGGCAATAAAACGTATTATTATTATTATTATTATTATTATTATTATTGACGATGGAATTAATGATTTTACTGTCGAAAGTACTAATTGCTATAGCCATGTTGACAGAAACGACTCTAGTTTTACCACTAATTATGATGAAATTCTGAAGTTTATTGGTATTTTGTATTTAACCGGTGTGAACACAATGCCAAATATAAGAATGTATTGGCCGGAAAGTCCTGCTTTTTCTAATAAGTTTTGGAAACCTTTACAAATGTGTTAAATTATTATATCGTTAAGACCCAGCGTTGCGTTTTCGCAACGTGGGGTATCTGGGCACCCACTGATCCTATTTATCTGACATTTTTTTCCCTTCATGAACAGGCAAAAATATAATAATTTCAAAAGTTCATTATTCTAGCTTAACGAGAACACAGCTCGGGCCTTAATGTGTTAAGAAACAACAACTACTTGGACATAAGCATGAGGTCAAAAATTGTGTGCTAAATTGCAATACATATAGCAAGTAAATATGTATGCATGTGCTAATTAATTGCAAGTTGCCGCTAATTCTCGATCTAATCCTTCTGTGTGGGTAATAGTTGATCTTCAGGCGAGAATTGTCCACCACTGAATTACATTAGGTAATTTCCTGCAAACATATTTACACGATAAGTAACGCCACCAGAAGAGGTAGATAGGGGTAGACGTGAAGAGGTTGGAAAAATTTCTTAAAGATTGGTTTCCACGAATGCGAAATGCAAAGGGCAAATACCTTTCAAACATAAATAGGTATGTATATTTTCTCTATACATATATTATTTATTATTTTACCAAGTTCAAATGTGAAACATCGGCCCTTGTATTACATTTTCCCCTAATTTTGTCGCTGCGATTAGATGAGAACGTTTATAAACATTTAGAGGGCGAGAAAACACTTGCCAAATATATTCTGTAATTCTAAAAATATTTCAGATATATCATTATACCTATTAAATAACAACACGAAATAATTACGAGTTAGAACATATAAATCAAAAAGAGCTTATGAAAATTACTACACTATAAATACGTTTCTTTCAAAATGTAAGTACGCATTTACAAACTAGTTTATTGCATATTAACAAGTGCGAATGTTTGTAGACTCTCAGTTTTCTAATTACATACATATGTATGTGCAACTTAATTTCTAAAACCCTCACTAGACCAATAGAAAAGATTAAAAAGTTATTAGAATTCTATGAACGTACCTTTTAACGTTCAAATGGGTCGTTTTTAACTGAGCGTTAGTGCATTTAAGAGGAATGAATTTATTAGTGCGCTAGTACGATGCGGTAATACATTTAATCAAAACAACAGCAATAAACCGTTTATTACCCTTGTTTCAATATGGAAATAAGCCTGCTTTTGTGGTTATTAACAAGCAAGGCAGACCTTTATAGCCGGCGATAATAATCTGCAGTTATTACTAGCAGAAAATGTACACCGCCGGATAATGTCAACGTTTTAAAATTCTCATGTAGACCGAAAACAAAAAATAGGCCTGCATATGAGACCTCAGATCGGGACGTCGTAAAATTATCACTGATTTATGTGCCACGAACCTTTCCGCCATAAAATTATAAATAAAAGGTTTTAACTACTTGCATTATCCATTAATTATTAAAGCAAGCTTGCAACGCATAGCAGCATAATAGGGGGTCGAATTTCATAGTTATATTTTCAAGGTTGGTACGCATAATTCCTCCCCTCTTTTTGGGGAAGGATTTCTTAGTGTTAGTTTCAAAACGTTATTACAAGGTCGCCGTGTATGAGAGTAGCGCAGAAATAATGTTTTTGGATGCTTTCGTTTACTGGATATAATATATCAATTACATTTGTTTTTAAACCTTACGCGGTGTTTTAAGTGTTCTCCTTGAAACGTCCGATATAGTTTAAACAACGTGCGATTTAATCGCAGCAAAAGAAAGCTGAGCAGAACCAAATATAGTATCCAGCGAATCCGATTAAATTCCTTAATCAAGCTTATCAGCTTTGTTCTGTCTCTTCGACACTATCAGATTGAATGCGGTGGTAAAAATTAAATGCACGTTTAGCTAAACAAAGTGACTGTTACTGCTTTTGCATTGCGTTGCATTTATAGCTATGAATACATTAGGTTGCTTATGGTAGCAGGCTTTACAACAGAATTATTATTGAATCTAAATACCACTAGAACAACTATAAATTCCTATTTACATTGTAATTTATGCAATGCAATGATACTGTATGGACATATATACATACATACGTACGACTACAGTAGTCCGTTGAAATGCTGTAACGATTTGCATGCATATTATGTACAAACATTCGTGCGATTTTGAAGGAATACGTTTTGAGGTACGAGGGCTGCTTTTTCTTTTCAACCTGCGATAGGCTATAAAGGAAAGACGGGTGAACATAAAAACGACCTTATTACCAAAAGTGATGTACAATAAAGGTTACTTCTCTAGATAATCACCTTGACTATTGAGGCATTTGTCATATCTGTGAACAAGCATTGCAATACCCTCTTCATAAAATGTTGCCGCCATTGATTTGCAGTGAGTTGTGACGGTTTATTTGAGCTCCTGGTTAGTTTGAAAGGGCTGCCCCCAAGCCACTTCTTCAGTTCAGGAAAAAGATGGTAGTCACTAGGCGCTAGATCAGGACTATATGGCGGGTGTTCAGAAATGTCCCACTGAAATTGCTTAAAGATTCGTTGCTTCTACTTGCAGTGAAAGGACGGGAATTGTCATGGATCAAAACCATTCCAGAAGTCAGCATTGTTTTGAATAGCTCTCTGTAACCGTCGCAAAGTTTCACAGTATGAATTTGCAGTCATTGTTGTCCCCGGTTGCATAAACTCCACAAGTAACACACCTTTCTGGTCCCGAATAACAGTGGCCATAACCTTAAGGATATTGAAGGTTCGTTTGAATTTTGTGGGTTTCTTTAAAGAATCTGTGTGCATCCATTGTTGTGATTGTCGTTTCGTTTCGGGAGTGTCATATTGAATGCGTGCTCTGATCACCTGCCACAATGGATTCCAAAGGATCTTCTCCATCACTATCGTAATGTTCAAGAAACGCCGAAGCTGCAGCCTTTCGGCGAGTTTTATGGTTGTCAGTCAACATCTTTGGGACCCAGCGAGCACAAAGTTTTCTGTAGCGCAACTGTTCAGTAACTATAGAGTCCAGGGAAGATCTTGAAATTTCCGGAAATTTCATCGATAATTCACTTATGGTGAATTTTCGATTTTCCTTAATCACTTGGTCAACTTGTTGAACGAGGTCTTCTGTAGCGACAGACTTGCGTCCTTGACCCCCTTTATCATGTACATAAGTTCGGCCATCTTTAAACTTTTGACACCATTCAACACCACCAACACCATCACTCATAAAGCTGCCTCCATAAACTTGACTCATTCTTTGATGAATGTCCGCTGCACTATTCCCTTCTACCTGCAAGAAACAAATAACACTTCGCAATTCACACTTCGCGGGAGAATCAATAGACACAGCCATGTTTACGTGACCGCAGCTCAACAAGAAATGGTGTGTTGGACTCGGCAGTGACAGAGCGTGTGGAGGACGAGATGCCCAGCCACTAATACGCTCACCAGCCATTTGCCGTACGCCTAGTCTTCATGCTGTGCAATCGGAGGTTGAAAAAGAAACAGCCCTCGTATTTTCAGGTAGTTCTACTATTTAATTTTTGTCGTTTTGATTTCCTTATAGTGTATGTCTGTAATATTATTTCTTATTGTCACTTGTTTTATGTAGAAAGCACATGTAATTTTAAAAAATGTAATTAAGAATAGAACAGCTTTCAGTTTTTCAAACATTATCCAATTTGTGAAAATATTGTATATTAGTATTGCACATTACCAAAAAGCAAATAAATTACCAGTTGTAAACAAATATGTATAAAATTGTTAATCCTTATGTTGTTAAGGAAGATACCGCAAATAAAATAGACCAGTAAATTGGTATTATCGAGCGACTAAATTAAACAACACCTTAACATTTCAATAAGCTTGGCAAAACGATACCAGCGACAGAAACACATTTACCTTATCGTTTTTCAACTTTTAGAAGGTACTGTATCCCTCTCATATCCTCTATACTGTAACTTACATACATATGCATATACTGGTTACATACGTACACGTACATTTTATGAGACAGAACGGCGGTGAAGTGGTGAAGGCAACCGCCTTCGCATCATCTCGCAGCGGCATCAAATAATCACAATAAAAACAGTTTACGATGTAGCAACTGTCTGTAACAAAAACCGGTACGGGTTAACAATAAATTGCCGGTATCGTAAAATAGCTTTGGTGTGGTCGCTGACAGGTGTCAATGCGGCGCAATATAACGGCCAGAAGATTGACGGCAAGAAAACCGATCGGTGAAACGCTGAATTGCGATCAAAGGAGGATAACGGACAAATCTTCGATATAAGGATCCTTTTGATAGATCTCGATTAACCGAAGTTTATATTAGCCAGATCTAAAACTTCGTTTTATCTTCGAAAGACCAATTTTGTTTCTAGGAGTGGGTAGTATTACTTTCATGGAATAGATTTGAGGTTAACAAATGGATTATGTACCGCTTGGAAGTTCGCGGGAAATATAGCCATCATTGTATAAGCTATTGTTATTCTAGCCGTAGGAAGCTGAGAGTGTACTTTGACAGAGAAATTTCCACACACCAACAGCTTCTGTTAAAATTTATTTTCTGCACCTATCAATATACAGTTGGCCGTATAGGTTGGAACAAGGTCAATAAAATTTGTAAATAGTGAAAAAGAAGTGATCAATACAGTAAGTAATACACAACGCAAATTTAGGGACTTGGGTCGTGTAAGAAATAATTTTAAAAAGGTCCTTCGGCAGTTTCAGATAGAACAAAAATAATGGATGTAATAACGTTTGAAGAGAACCCTCACAAATCAAGCCCTGAAGTATCATTGCAACAGTCAATTACTTACTCTACCGTTTTGAATTGTCTAATGGCATCTGTAAAAAGTAAAATTGATTCAATAACTTTACGAGGACGATTTTGATAGAAGGGTTGAGGTTAGTGACATAGTGATGGACCGATGTAATAATCTGGAATTTTCAAGACGCAAATTTTCACCGACGAAACTGTAGATACAGAGAGCATGAAAATCCACACTTGATCATGGAAGAATACACACAATTCTGACAAGAAATCAACGTATAGGTAGGGATTGTCGGTAATGCCGTCATTACTCTACTTTTTCATTGAAGGTGCATTAACCTTCCTATACTCACGTCAAAATGAAAGACGTATACTATACTATATAAGTCGGTCTCACAGACCGTATGCGTCAGTATAGGAGGGCTAAATAGTGAAAATTATCTCCTACTGCTGCAATATATAATACCAGCAATTGTTGCTCTCCATCCAAATACAGAACATCCCCTCTTGTCGGATAGCGCTCTATGGTTTCAGCACAATGGTGCACTGCCACATTGTTCTCTAACTGTTTGTAATTATCTTAGTACCATTTTCTCAAACAAATGGATTGGTACGCGAGGATTAATTGAATGGCCAGCAAGATCTCCCGATCTAACTCCACTCGATTTCTTCTTGTGGGGTTATCTCAAATTCAAAGTTTATTTAAACCTACGTAATAATATTGAATATTTGAGGATTAGCATAACCGAGGAAATCAGGTTAAATAATGTTATAAATAAATTTGAACATCGCATTGCTCATTGTTAACACTTAACTGGTATGCAGTTTGATCATTTAATTTGAATAATTTTAAATTTGGTTTTTGTCATTTTAAGTAAACTTTAATTGTTAAATTAAATAACGCACAAAATATTTTTCTCAAAAATCAAAAACCTATCTCAGAAACCATCGTTCTGCATGTAGAAAAACGTTCTCCAAATGGCGCTATAAAAACTTGGAGTCACCATTTGAAAGAAAAGGGGTCACAAAGTAGGTTTTCGTTGTAAAAAATTGTGTATTTAAAAATTAAGGTTGACATGCTCGTCTTTTTCACTACTTACAGGTTTCATTGATTGTGTTCCAACCTATACGTTCACATTATATGTCCAATATCAGGGAAGTAACGTCATTGGGCAAAACTACATTCTTTTTTGTTTGCAAACATTTCTTGTATGTTCACTGTCTCTAATAAAACTTTGATCAGTTTATTCCTTTTAAGTAGGTTAACTAAATAGGTGTTATTATTATTGCCGGTATACATTTTGGATGCCTTCGCTCCTACATTGTCTGTGAGAAATAACTTACCACTTTTATGGCTTTTCCTGTTTTTTCATAATTTTTATCATAATTCTAATCAACAAGAATGAACAAATAAATCTCGAGTTGTTGGAAGTGTCACCATTTGAAAGAAAAGGGGTCACAAAGTAGGTTTTCGTTGTAAAAAATTGTGTATTTAAAACCTATTAAGGTTGACATGCTCGTCTTTTTCACTACTTACAGGTTTCATTGATTTTGTTCCAACCTATACGTTCACATTATATGTCCAATATCAGGGAAGTAACGTCATTGGGCAAAACTAAATTCTTTTTTGTTTGCAAACATTTCTTGTCGTATGTTCACTGTCTTTAATAAAACTTTGATCAGTTTATTCCTTTTAAGTAGGTTAACTAAATAGGTGTTATTATTATTGCCGGTATACATTTTGGATGCCTTCGCTCCTACATTGTCTGTGAGAAATAACTTACCACTTTTATGGCTTTTCCTGTTTTTCATAATTTTTATCATAATTCTAATCAACAAGAATGAACAAATAAATCTCGAGTTGTTGGAAGTGTAATTCCCTAAATTTTCCTTCAAATTTATTTTTCAAGTGTATATCTTCTGGATGTGACTTTGGATTAGCCCATTTTGGTCGACCTTTGATTCGATTGAATGATCTTTACACTTCTGCCTCCAGTGCTGATTTTGTTACCGGTTTTGTGCTTTAAAGGGCACCTTTTTCATAAGCTGACATAGCAGCTGCTAATTTGCTAATTTGCGAAAAAGTACTTTCTGATTTTCGGGCACTTCTCTAGCCCTCACTGTAGGTGCTTCCAAAGGGTACTAAATTGTACAATTTCTTTATATCTGTAGTCTGACAGTGACGATTTTTGCGACCTTTAACGCCAATTCGATTGTTACACAGATAATTAATTAATACACAGATAAATTCGTTACGTCAGCTTATTCTTCTTAGCTTACAACTAATAATAAATTCTAGTAGGTCACCTAGTTCATTGGTACAGAACTTTACCACACAATTTGGTGAGCATTGAAATCACACGAGTATTAGTTGAGTTCTCACTTCTGTCAGTCCACAATTAATATTTTTACATCCTTCGTTGGATGTGGCACTGAATCATCGAGAGAACACCAGGCGTAATCAATATCCAAATTTTTCTCATGTTTTACCGCCGAGAATCTCATATCATTGATATGGAATCCTAGGGCCGCCATAGTATTTGTAAATACATATCTTTTCAGGCTATAATGTACACGTATGCTCTGGTTCGGCTGTTGATCATGTTATTTACCAAGCAGTTTTTGATTTATCTGAGTCCGCAGATGCGACGCTTCAAAATTCAAGGTTCCTGTATTAGTTGTGAATGTACACCTTGTCGTATAAGAAAGTTATTTAAAGAATTAAAAAATATTAATAAATAATTAAATAAATATTAAAAAGTATTTTCATAACTCTTGCTCTGCGTAGTTATTAGGAAGTTACAATGACCTATCTATCTTTATTTCTCCGAGCGGTTTTCTGCTAATTGTAAGATGTGTGTTGATCAATTCCATGAGTCTGTATTTTGGTGATGAAGTGACAAATTCCGTGCACTCTTTTAATATGTTTTTGGTTTGTTGAATTATTTTTGTTAGAGGATTTTTCTTTAGTTCAATATATGGTCCTTTCGAAATCATTTCGTTAACTCTACTAAATTAATCTTGCTTGTCCAAATTTACCAATTTGTTACCTTTATTTGTCTTAATATAGAAACAATTTTTTGCTTTGAGATTTTTGATAGTTCTGTACTTGCTAATTGTGTTGACTTGGTTTTGTTTTAACCAATCGGCATTTTTGATGTTAATTTTGCATGACTCTCTAATAAAACTTTTGGAAGGTTCGTCGAAATGTGATTGTTGTTTCAATTCCAGCGATGATTTCCTCGGAAAGTGTTTTTGAATTTGGTAAACAATATTGTAGACCTTTATTTAGTAAATTTAATTCCGTTTCATTAAACGTTTCTGATGATTCATTTACGACCAAAATTTCATTTCATTTCCAGTGTTTTGATGTGTTTCGCACGTTCATTGTGTGTGATTCGTTGTGCAGTGTTTTGGTGTTGTAGAGTGTTCGTTGTGTGGTGTTCGTGTTGAGCATTAGCCGGATTCGCAAGTGATACTGAATTCCCCAGTTTTTCCACTGAGGATGGCAACTTAGTTGCCGAAATACATATCTGGATTTTTCAGAAAGGTGTGGTAAGGGTAATTTTATTTATTTTATATTATTTTAGCCACAGTCTCCTTATTCTTATTTGAAGATATTTATTGAAAACCCTCTTCTTAAAGTGATTAGAATTCTTTGTAAAAACTAAAAGCTAAACGGTCTAACAAATTGGACTTAATATATAAAGGTATGTATAAAAATATCATTTCTAAATCATGGGGAGGGTATCATAGGCAGTGTAACGTGCTATTTGTAGTAGTATGACTAGCTGATATGAATCAGAAACCCTTCGTAAGTACGGATCTTGATGATTCTCTGAGAAAACTAGAACATAGAGTTATGCCAACAGAATAACTAAGTGTAGACACATTTGGGTGAAAGTATTGCATAAGTAGCGTATAAACGCTTCTCACACTCTATGATGACATGTTAAAATATCGGGTAGCACCAGTCGTATAGCAAGGTAGCAGTGCACGTCAATTAACGTAATTCATACGTTCCGAATATATTTCCTTGTGCACCCAATAATATAAATGCATTGAATAGTCTTCTTTTTCAACTCTAGCCGTAGTATAGATATTTGGTTTCCCAGACGTTCTCTATACTGCGAAACAGTAATAAGGAAACAGGTACACCAACGTCGTTGACACCGATTTATATATGCAATTATCCATTGCGAGGTTAACTTTTCCACATGACAAACTTACAATGTTAATAAATCCGCCATTATTTTAATACAATGCACGCATATTTACTGCGTCTGAAAGAAGGGCTCGTAAATGTGTATGCTACGCAAACACTATTAATGATTGTTGTAGATGGCTGGTGAAAGAAAACTTTCAAATTAATGATTCTTAATGACCCATGATCTATAAACTTAAGCAATACATTTCTCTACGGAAAATCGTAAACAATGCTTTATGTACTAATAACATCTTTATAATAAAAATAATCCGACGCTGAAAGGCATAAAGATTGACGAGAAGAAGAAGAAGATTATAAATGTACCTACTTGTACAGGTCATATAAAATTTCTGTTATTTTCTAATAACACCATTTTGATGGCAATAGTTTTAGAAATTGAAGAAGCACAAGTAAGTTTCATCGTCTAAATTATACCAAAGAAATTAATTTGGATACAGTGAGTGCTGTCTCAGGTGACCTAACTTTCCCTAGTTTTCCATGAAACAAGAGTACTTACATCAACAAAGATGCCGCTTCAAGGGAATGCCCTACAGTGTAAAGCATGCAAACAGTGACAATGTGGGTAGCATTCCTCATCGAAGATTTGTAGTCTTTCCTAAAGGTATGCGAATTCTGGGCTCTAAGAGAATATGTGCGTTAACACTGAAGATGAAGGCTAAGGAACATAGCCATAGGGAGAAACAACCTCTAAAAATGCTGGCAGCGTCCCTCTCTGAATGCTTATAGCCTGTAGTTTTAAGAATTCGGAGCTGATCATAGATTAATATCGCATTACAAAAATCCATTGTAGATTGAAGTAATTGGAAATCACACGCTACCGAAGGATTCATTTCAAACTAGTGTAATGCTTGGCGAAAGAAGCTGATTATAAAATTGTTCACTGGTGTAGCTACAGTATGTAAAGAGATGACGCTTATTATAGACAATCTAACTGATACGAAATATAAAGCCTTATTGTTGTTGCAAGACAAAAAAGCTTATTTCAAATTTTACTTTTGAAAAATTTGAGTCAAGTGATTTAAGGATCAAATCTTACAATACCGTAATACTTTCCATGTTTACAAACGTAGTAGAAAATTTTAAGCTACTCTAATATTTAATAACTTCGATGGCCACAAAATATATGCATATCATCTTGGGAGTGGTAAAGGATTAAATGAAGTTTTCTGGTTTCATCTCTACTGCTTTCCAGGAGTTGCAAAAACAAAACCTAAGATGTAAATTGGTTCTCTTGTGAATAATAGGTTCCCATGCACGTATGTAGGTAACTATATAAATCCAGAAAATTACTTCTAGTAATAATCTCGCAATTTTCGAATAACTACCCTGAAATGCATACAGTCAATACCTTCGGAAAAAACGTTTCTAAGATCTAAGGTACGTACTCCCAACGCATGCGTTTAATAACAGCCGAGACCAACTCCAGATAAATAAACACCGATTTAATAACACGTCTGTAACCATCCGCGAATACAATCGTCTTTCATATTTCGTATTCGTGCGTAGGTTTACG
This sequence comes from Chrysina gloriosa, assembly GCA_038088585.1. Lineage (NCBI taxonomy): Eukaryota > Metazoa > Arthropoda > Insecta > Coleoptera > Scarabaeidae > Chrysina > Chrysina gloriosa. Next base: position 8,956,090 of record CM076093.1, read on the forward strand.
CTCCAAACAATTATCTCCTTCTCTAATCCGCATCTTATATAAAGTATGTAGGCCGGCTGATTTTGTGGCAACTAGTTAGAATAGTGCTTATGAGATTAAAATTTTGCGTGAAAGATTTCCAATATTTGAAAGTCATCTAAGAAAACTCGTTATGGGAATGAGAGTATATTTACATATATTCATTATCATCCATAATAATTACTATTATTGTTCCCTTATTAAGCTCTGCATAGTCATTCATCACCGATACACTCAATGCATCCTTTATGGGTCTGGAGTATTTGTAATATTTGGAAAGATTCTTCTTAAACATAACAAACCTCAATTTACAAACCCCCTACTAAAATTTCCCAATTTTTATCATCGACCAAGGACAAAGTCGGTCGCTCTCATCTAGAAGCGTTTATAGAATTCTGCGTTCTTGGATATACGTATATACTACATGAACATCAATACTTAGATACAGGAACCCTTTGTCTGCTCTTGAAGAACACCACTTGAAGACAGGTTACAACATTCTCTTCGATAAAAGTTCAATTATCACTAAAGCTCGGATTATATGCACGGAAAAATTAGTAAAATATGCACATATTTTGCAAAAATATGAGCAAGTTATTAACAAATGCACCGTATATGCAGAATATGCAAAAAAATGCATCAACATATCAAATTTTCGGGAACGAAAGCTAAACCAACGTAGTTATCTTACGAAAAATAGATTTATTTTACGTGTATACAATAGGTATATAATATTTACAATATTTTCAATCTTATATGATAGATCTCTACCACTAATAGGTCAATAAAACAAGGCTGGTTTGAACGATAGTTATATTTTCAGAACGTTTACAAACGTTTTCGGAATACCTTCGTCAGTGAAAATATAACTAGATAAATATATAAACAAACATTTGTTTTTATTTGGGAACTATCAACAAAATGACTAATGACTAGGATTTCTTGATATAGAGAATGTGTAACAAACTTTTATATACATATATAAATTATAAAAACTAAATTAATGTGTAAACATACATGCAAATTAAGTAAAACCCTATATCAAAAAATCTGTCGAAACCTTAACAATTCTGTTCAAGGACTAGAAAACCCAAATTTAAAACCTAGTCAAAGGTTTCCTTCTTAAGAAATGCAAATGTCATTTTAACAAATTGCTATATACATTACTTAAATTTTGAATATCGGTTCTGAAATTAATAGTTTTAGTGTCTTTTTGTATATTTATCATTTCATATATTAGTCTTTTTTATAATTATTCTCTGTTTTTAATATAATTGTGTTTTCAAAATCAAAGTAATGCCCAAGATCTTTGTAATGCTTTGTTACAGCGGTCATTGCACCAAAATCATTATTTAAAGAATACTTATGGCTATACAACCTTTTCTTTAAATATTGTTTCGTCTGACCGATGTAACAACCATCACAGTCTTTACAGTTTATTTTATAAACTACATTACTTTGATTTAATTAAACAAAATCAAAGTAATGTAGTTTATAAAATAAACTGTAAAGACTGTGATGGTTGTTACATCGGTCAGACGAAACAATATTTAAAGAAAAGGTTGTATAGCCATAAGTATTCTTTAAATAATGATTTTGGTGCAATGACCGCTGTAACAAAGCATTACAAAGATCTTGGGCATTACTTTGATTTTGAAAACACAATTATATTAAAAACAGAGAATAATTATAAAAAAGACTAATATATGAAATGATAAATATACAAAAAGACACTAAAACTATTAATTTCAGAACCGATATTCAAAATTTAAGTAATGTATATAGCAATTTGTTAAAATGACATTTGCATTTCTTAAGAAGGAAACCTTTGACTAGGTTTTTAAATTTGGGTTTTCCCTAGTCCTTGAACAGAATTGTTAAGGTTTCGACAAAGATTTTTTGATATAGGGTTTTACTTAATTTGCATGTATGTTTACACATTAATTTAGTTTTTATAATTTATATATGTATATAAAAGTTTGTTACACATTCTCTATATCAAGAAATCCTAGTCATTAGTCATTTTGTTGATAGTTCCCAAATAAAAACAAATGTTTGTTTATATATTTATCTAGTTATATTTTCACTGACGAAGGTATTCCGAAAACGTTTGTAAACGTTCTGAAAATATAACTATCGTTCAAACCAGCCTTGTTTTATTGACCTATTAGTGGTAGAGATCTATCATATAAGATAAGTATAAAAAGGTCACGAAATATATATATATATACATTTAATATTTTCAATAGCAGCCAGATAGAATTTACAAAAATATTAACTTCTAAACTGACTTTAAAACTAGCCTAGCAATCTATACCTACAATGTTTTCATTACCTACTTAATACTATTAAAAAAATTGATTAGTAGATGTTATTCTAAATTTTATTTATTATCTTAAACGACTGTTGTCTGTGATCTAGTAAGTGAATATAGAGAATCATCGTTCAACAACGATGGGAGCATTTTTAAGTTGGCTAAAACAAAATTCAGTTATCTGCAAATTCCCCATTTAAAATGTTAGAAACTATTGAAAGAATTTTGAATCCTTCATTTTTTTCTAATACTAAGTTTAGCTTTTTCAAAATTATTTCACCTATTCCTTTAACAGCTGACAAATGTTTATAGCACTTGCTTATTAAAGTTACAGATTCAGTCAAAAGCAGTTTTCTTGTTTCTAATTTCAAAATTGTTTCCTCTACTACAGAAAAATTGCTTTCAATAAATGCTAACTGACTTGGTATTACATTATTTTTTAAACATATTTTTGCTTTTTATAGCATTGATAGTAATTATAAAACACCTGTTAATCTTTTTCATAATTTTGTGAATAAAAAATGGAGGCTTTTAACCATGCTCTCCACCTCGTAATAATTGGTTGTGAAGGTAACGGTAAATTGGGAATTTGCAATTGTGACTTTAAAAAAATTTCTTCACACTATACATACTAATTAATTCATTTACAAGATGGAATTGGTTTTTGATTTCTTCCGCAACTTCGTTAATACCACGAACTAAACAAGTGGTATGAACTAAATTAGGAGAAATCAGAGCATCAGACAACATTAAAATTATTTTCTCCTGTGGCATTGGATTAGGAAGAAAAAAAGTTTTTGATTCATCATGCATAAATCCAGTCATTGTATAATTGTTGGTTTTCTCTAATTGTTTACAATTTATTAAATATGATTTTCTATCGTTTTCGACATTCAAACAACCAATTAAAAATTTGGCAATAAATCGACCAGAAGAATCGGTAGTTTCATCCACCTCAAAATAAATTAGTCCGTTACCTATCAATGCGCGGATCTCAGCACGTATTTCGGTGTATATTTGGTCGACGTAATTCTTCCTTAAAGTACTTTCATCGGCAACCTGTTTTTGTGAGAATTTCTCAAGAAAACTTTTTAACTTCGAGTTAATCCTAATTTTGCTAGTGGAATATTGGTGTTTACAAATGCCTCGCACACTCCATGGAAAATTCTTGCTAAATGCGACTTTGAGAACCATTGCCAGAGTTGAGTTTTTCAGTTTATCCTGATGTAATGCAGCACCCACATGCTGCGTTATATATAGATACAACAAAATATGAGACCAAACTATGGGTAAATGAACTTAGACTTTTTCCACATGCTCTACAAAATACTTTATTTTGTAAACTCTGGTCGAACACTTTTTCTGGTAAATTTTTTATCCAAGAACATAATAAACTTTTAACTTTCGGCTTGGTATACGTAGTATACGAATTTAATGGTCACAACGAATTCAAGAGAACAAATGAGTGAATTTTACAAACTATTTTAAAAGTTTGAAAATTACAATTTTCCCAGCATAATTAAGAGAAAATTCTTACTACGTAACTAACTGTCTTAGTATCACGGCGCGGCGATGGTCTGGTAAGAATACAAGAATATCTAATAATTAGATAAATACTTGTTTCGGTTCTAAGTTTGGACTCTAGCAGGACGGCTTAATCGCCATCCGGCTTTGGAATTCCGGATAGCTTTCGCTCAATTTTCAACCTCAATATTCTTCTTATTATTATTATAATTTTTAATAATAATAAAATTTCATGTTGAAGAAAAATTGTGATTTAAGATAAATATGCACAAATATACCGCAATCGATAAAAATGCATTAAATTCCAAATATATGCATTGTATACACTTTTCAATTAGCCTATTTTAATTTCAAAACTTTAGATTTCTTCCGGAAACTTAAAGTTTTGGTGATATACCATTTAACATAGAATATGCATTTTGCATATAATTTGACCTCTAGTAATAGGGGATAGTTATCACTATCGCTCTGTTTTAGTTTCATGTAAAATACATGACGCTACTGAAATTCGACTTAAATCCTTCTTTCTTCTTCTTGAAAATCACTAGTATTGCTTCAATGCTGGATATATTCTACTACACTAACCAACGCTCAGTAATTCTAATTCTTGTCATATACTTCAGTTCCCTTTAACTCTCAAGTGAGCTAATTAGGGACGGCAACACAGCGAGTTACTTCATGTTGATTTGTAAATTTTCTTTAATTCCATTTTGCTATTATTATTATTCTTGTTTTCATTAATTTATGACACAGGCCAATCCGCAAGCAATCTGGTTGAGGAACAACAACTAACAATTACTAATACCTAGCCTCAAAGAAAAATGGAATAATTTTCGTAATGTAAAACATCTATGTGGATTTTCAATGTGATTGGTTGTAGACATGATAATAGGTCATTGGTAAATCTAGAACCAAGAATACTTTTTGATCTGAATTAAGGCTGCATATCTCCTAACAGACTGCAACCCATAAATCCAGCATCCAAATTTTGAAAGAAAGGACATATTTCGGAATCTCTTAGGATTTTGAATAGAACTGGCTTCTACTTGGTGAAGATCCATAATCATAAAGAATAATATCAGTTTGATGGTATAGTCTGGCGAAACGACTGTGCGAAACGAACCTTACAATTTTTTGTATTAAATATAGTGAAGTGTTTTTACTCTACGAGTTTTATTCCTTATTATTAGGATTCACCCATGAAGAAAGAGAAGTATTTATATCCCGCATGTTTATAAATGTAAGAACATGCATGTACATATGTATGTTGTATGTCTCTTAACAACAATACCGTCGACATATTCCTATTATGATCGATCGCAAAGTGATGATTTCAGAGTTGAGTTCGTGAAGCATTGATTAATCATGCGTTTTGTGTGTCAATGCTATTCGAACAAGTAACGAAGTGGCATAAGTACAAGTACAAACGACACGCCAACATATTCCTGACGCGGAGAAAGACGGCCTAGAATAAAAGTATTAATAAAAGCCGTGTTCTAACGTGTGCGCGGATCACTGTTACGGACCGAGATACGGTTTAGGTTGTTCCGCGTTCGTCGTCAAGTCCTTCCACTCTTTCTACACAACACTAACGAATGCCGAGAAGTGTGTGGTGTGCGCTGAATGAAATTGTAACTATTCAACTAACAAGCCGCCGTTACATACCTGATTTACATACATCCGCTTATATGAATTTTATTTAACAGTATGCCGTGTCAGATGTATGAAATGGTTGTCATTAGTCACGGTGTCAATATAACGTTCTCTCTAACTATATGAAGAAACTAACCGTAATTATTTTCAATATGAATGAGAACTAGATCAAAGAAAAAAATGTATGAATGCAGCGATGTAATGAAACCTAGTCAGTGTGATGGATATGTAGCGGTCCACCTTTCAAATGAATATATTGGGAAGAAGGAATTTTCCGAAGAAACTGGAGGCTAATAACAACAAAAATGATAACAATAGTAGTTTGTAGTTTACAAAAAGAGAGAATGTCTACGGAGATCAGTTTAACGATCGCAAATATTACTAATAAAATCTTGCTGCTAATCCATATGGAAATACTTGTTATTATAATATAAAGTGCAATAAGTATCAGTTAAATATCCTTGTTTATGTTTATTCCAGGTAATATTTATTTTCAATACCTCCTGGAAATATTACGTACATAGTAACCTCCTTACAAGAGCTTGTTTCATTTAATTTATAACTTTACGAGTTTCAGATTTTATTGACTTATTTTCTTAAAATACTGGGTTAGTACCCATTACACAGCAATCACGTCGTGATTAAATACTATGTTTATTTATGCAAGACCAATTACTTCAGGCAAATTGTTATGAAATTACCATCTACACTAATTAAACATATAATTAAGATTTAAACAATTTATAGCTTCTAAGCTAATGAAACGCTAAAGAATTGGTTAAGCACCCAGCTATAAATTCTTTAATTGTTTGTCAAGCTTTTTATTTCTCTCTGTCTTTTTATTTTTTCGGTTAATAACATCTGCCGTAATGACTAGTAAGATTTATAAATTGCTTATGATCAGTTATAGGATACGCGGATGACTAAGGTGGATAACTTGGAAGACGAAGTGATATTATAGCGTAGTAACTATTAAACCTAATAGGTTGATTTAAAGTATTTAGTACCGTTTATTAAAATACCCAACACAAAAATAGATACATTTTGCATTCGTTAAACCCGAACATACAAGCAGTTCAGGTCTTAAGTTGGGATAGTAAACATTGCCATTTGAAGGCATCAGAAAAACGCCATCAGCTACATCTTTCGGTGATTAGAACCGTTGAAAGTGTAATCCAGGTTTGATGTCTGACAATATCTAAAAACATTGGTTCTTAGATTGGAATTGTTAATGATAGTCCAATATGTATGTGAAACTGCATTATCTTTGTGGAGGATGATTCGACTTTAGTTTCTGGTATATCACTCAACCTTAAACATTTTTTAAAACTGTTAAAGGAATTTTATTTACAGTTTTAGAGATAGACTTCTCTGATACACTGCGGTATCCGCATGTATACACATACAAATAAGAAATAACTTTTATTGGAGCCTGGGAAGTGAGGATCATTTTCGGTTTCATATGAATAAACCACTCCCGATGCTATGAGTGCAAACGTATTTTAAGCTTCTTTGTTGAACCGGCCCAAAGTATTTCGGCACCAATTGACAGAAGCCACTTTTTTCCGTTTCAGGTAAAATATGCGAAATCCAACGGGAAACTAACTTTGTCGGATTTACGAAGGCAATTTGTAATGTAAGTTCAGTTTGGTTAATAAAAAGGGACACCAATACATGAAGAGGTTTTTATTATATAAAACTTAAAGCTATTACTTTCAGCTATTTTTATACATAGACGCCATTAAGATTAAGGCATTTGTCATAGCGATGAACCAGTTTTTAATGCTTTTTCATAGAATTCAGCCGCCTGTGAATTGAGCCATGCTGTAACACTGTATTCCAGCTGTTCATTACTCTCAAACCGTTGTGATTCAAGCCATTACTTCATGTCAGGGAGTAGTCGTTAGGAACAAAATGAGGGATGTAGGGACGATGCTCAAACGTTTCTCACTTAAAACTATCTTATAGGCCTAAGAAAAACGATGCTCCAACTCAATAATCCACGTCGCTTGTTCTTCTGAGTTTCTTCAAAGTTTCACAGTAGACTTCAGCATTTATTGTGGTTCCTCGTCCCTTGAAGTCTACAAGAAAGACGTCTACGTTGTCCCGAAAGACAGTGACCATGACTTTTCTCGCAAAAAATGTTTGACGGCACTTTTAAAGTTTCCTCGTAGGCGAGTTAGAGCGACTCCACTGCATTGACTGTTTTTTCCTTTCAACCTTGACATAGGCGACTCAAGCCTCATTACCTGTTACAAAATACCTGACGGAATCTCCAGCTTCAACATCGTAGCGTGTCAGAAAAGTTAGGACCGATCGCATTGTCTTTGTTTCATGGTCTTTGGAAAGAAGTTTTGGAATCCACCGTGCACAAAATTTGTGATAACCTAAATGTTTAGTAACAATTTCGTACAAAACTACGTAAAATTTGAGGGAAAAAGGCACTCAGTTCTGTGATTGTAAATCGCCCATTTTTACGAATTTTTCTTCGACATTACCCAAAAGTTCGTCCGTCACAACAATGGATCTTCCACACCGTTCTTCATCGTGGACACTAGTTCGCCCTTCTCGAAACATACGGCACCATCTTCTAAACTCACTGTCACTCATGATATCTTCACCATAAACAGAACAGAGCCCACGATTAATCTCAGCCGCCATCATATTCTTTCTACACAGAAATGGAATAACAGCACGCAGTTCTTAGTCGGCGGCATTTTCAATTGCAGCAGCCATTTAAACTATCAAAATAGCACGGAAGAATGTCTACACTATAGCGTTGTGATCGCGCCTATATCCCCATTCCTGTGCTCACTAGGGGGAAACGGAACTCTAAGAATCGCCTTCGTATTTCATTATACAGGATCTTCTGAATTGAGTTCTTAAATACTTAAAAATATCTAAATATCCTTGATCAGCTGGCGCATAGCTTGGATGCTTTCCTGGGTGATATCTCTCCTTAGTAAACCGGTCCTCCCATTTTTGCTAAGATTGGTGCGTCCACGTTACAATTCGAAAACTTCGATTAATGTGGTGCTTTATCATAAAAAACAGCAACCAACTCGACGAGACATTATTGTTGAGATAATCCTCCCCTTCCCTACTTTAAAAATCATATATACAGTCTACAAACTTTATTTAACCCCATACCCCATCATTCTTTTCCACTCCCTTTTATTCCCTTCTTTGGTTGTTCATTCTATCACTTCCGTTTCTTCCAGGTCTGTTAAAACCGTCTCCCTCCATTTTCCCTTGGACCCATTCTTCCCCTTTTTATAATCAGGTGTTCTCCAGGCTTTAGTTTCTTCTTTAGTTCTTCCCTCGGTCATACCCCGTGTATACCTTAGCCACTGCAACCGTCTCACTTTTATAACTCTGTCTCTAGTTAGCTCTTTATATATTTTATCAATCTCTTCGTTCTTCTCTCGTATTCATCTTCTATTTCTTTTTTCCTCCCAATATTGTTCTCATTACCCTTAGCTCTTATCTGAACAGTCTTTCTTGCCGTTTCCTTTTAAATGTCCACGCCTCACAACTGTATATTGCTGTCGGTCTCCATACATTTTCATAAAGTCGGAATTTCTTGACAAATGTTTTGCTCTTAACAGCCACTTTAGACCTTTAGTACTTGTATTTGCTTTTATTAGCTTCCTTTCAACTTCTACTATTTCTTTATAATTTCTTATAATTCTGACACTTAAATTACCAAATTCATTTACCTCCTCTAATTCCTTTTCCCCAACCGGTAGCTACTTATTTCTAGGACTATCCGCTGCCGTGCATCCTCTACATTTACATATATTATCGTTGGTACAGTGGTACCCCATTTTATCGTCATATCGTCCGTGTAACTCCCTATCTGGTGATTTTTATTGATTAGATTTCCACTTCGATGTAGTTTACTGTCCCGTACTATTTGTGTTAGAACTGCATTAGACAGTAATGTTGAGAGGGGATCATTAAAAAATCACGGCGACTAAATTCCTTACAGCAGTTTGATTCAACTACGACTCTAGGTTGACTAAATGTTATGGTTAATTTTAACGCTTTATGTTTCATTTGAGGCATCCTGAATGCATCTACGTATACGAGTATACAACAATTAAAATACATCTTTCATATTTATTGTAATATAATTAATTCTCCGGAAACTTTACTACTATACTTATAATTTTTTCCCCACATATCATTTTTTCAGCTTTTAACCTTACTTTATAGCTGATAAACTTTGAAACCACAGAGCGTTATAAACAGTTATTAGTTGCTAATTACTATTGGGAGTCTACAATTTCCCGTAACATTGAGTTTCTTATGTAAAAACCATTTCACACCTATGCAATAAGTTCCAACACCAATGTTCCTTCTTGTAATTAGTTTTATATCAACGAGCTAATTGTGTCATTGCGTGTAATAATTGTCATTTATACTTACCAACATCATAAACTGACGGCGAATAATTCCTTACCTGCCATACGCGTAGCAGTTATGCCATCGCCTAAAGGGACAGCCTTAATTAACCTATGAACTTTCTATTTATATAGTATGCGAGCAAAATAAAGAAGAGTCTCTCGACATTGGCTCTTTGAGACCCGTTATGTCACGAAATAGTGCTTATATTCGATAATATGTCGCGATACAATGAAGATTAGATTCTGGATAAGTCCTCCCGGGATCATGCCTGTGTCGCCGTTATTCTCGAACGTGCCCATTGTTGTCAATTTATTACCTTTTTTCCTTGTCATTTCATTTTTCCGCTTGACAGCGTTTTTTCGGTTCTTGTTCGCTATTGTATGTTCTGTTTACCATCTAGCGAGTTCGTGCTAGTTTAGTTGGTGTGATAGTGCACAGCAAATATAGTAGCACCATATTCGATTAAAGTTCTCTTCTAAGGCACCTAGGTTTCTAGGTTTTTAATAACAACAACATTGATATTCATTTCTTAGATGCACTAGTAATAAATAGAGCTCGGATGTTCAGAAAAAATGCCTAATATCCCTAAAAATCCTTATTTGGCTATTTTGATTTATAAATGCCTTTATTGCTTATAAATTGTTATTTTGTCATAAATGCATTCTTCAGTTACCTACAAACTAAATAAATTTGTATGGAAGTTTGGACCATCCAATCGATAATCCAAAAATGTTCGTTTACCGTTGAAAAACATTTGTGATTGCTGAAGTTCCGCTATAGAAATTATAAAATACGCCACTACCATCGCTGTTTGAAAAGTATGTCAAAGAAATGTTACCAAATGAATCAATGTTGAGGAAAATTATCTTCATAGAGTTTTTCAATCCATAATGGATAAAATTCCAAATAATATGAAAGAGAAAACGATTTGAATATCAATAGACGAGACAGCAGATGGTCCAGGAACGTAAGTTTAATATTCCAAATGTAGCTTCCTTGTATCATTCCCACCTGATTTTGCAAGCACATGTGATTGTTGGATCTTCGGAGCCAAACTAAGCATCTAAAACATGTTAATTAACTTAAAAATATCTTGAGAAGGCTAATAGCATTATAGTCGCAGAATTATTGACGACTTCCCCATTCACTACCTTAATCAGAGAAAATTTATCATGTTCGCCATTTTTTGCCGTAAATTTGTTGAAATCTTTGGTGAAACAGATTATTGTTGAAGCATTATACAGGTCTTTAAAAAAATGGTATACGTGGATTTCCATTGCATGTCACTGCGCACCAATTTTACAAGAATGAATGAAATAATTAGAAGTTTAGACGAAAGCTTGGCAGAAATTTCTAGTGCCCTTTTGCCTGTCTATTTTAATGATTTTTAATATCTAAATATCCTCTAGTAATAAATCATAAGAGCTGTAGTTCCACATTTATTCAAGTATATGGATTACTCCAGGATAAGTTCTCTAATTAATTCACTTGGACGTATACGAAACTGAAGATAATACGGTACCGTGGTTGTCTAATGAAAAGTATAAATTCAGCAGTAAAAGAAGGCAACTTACACAAATGCACGAGCATGTGTCCATATCTACACTTTTTACACACAAATTTGACTATGCAGAAATTTTAGAAAATAGAAGAAAACAGACGTGAGTTCTAAGTTGTTACAAATTTACACCTTTAAATTAAAATTGTCGAATGGTCATAGAGACTCTGCTAATTCACCTCACTTCATTCTTTGTACTATGTGAAACATTGCAAAAATAACTGTAAGTATTGTTGATCTTTGAAGGTATGCTTAATAGAATTTTATGAGCTAGGAAGTTGTTTCGGCTTTCTAGCTAGCTATCCATTTCCTCTAGTTACTGCGATTTCTCGGTAACGTTTCCATTTCATTCTTTGTTTTTCTTTTACTTATTCCTAATATTTCTATTTGTTCTAGCCATATTTTCCTTGGTTCTTCGTTAATCGACCTTCGTTCATTCTTATTATGTATCCATACCATGTTTCCTTTGTTCATTTCATCTACTTAGTTTGTTTCAGTAACTCTTGCATTTGATTATTTCTCATTATCATTTCCTATGTATTTATCATTTGTTAACAACATTCTTAAGTATTCAGATGCGATGATTTCCTTATTGTTGTTTGCATGCTAATTCGGTTGTCTTCTATTCCTCTTTGCTTCTGGTATACGAACATGTATTCAATTAAATTTACTTCTATCTTCATCTTCTCTACCTCTGTTGTCCACCAGTTTCCAAAACTTTGCATTTTTTTACTAAGATGATAAGCGCATCGTCTACGCACTAAATCGATTCTTGTTAAAACCAGAACTTTATATCCTACCGCTGTAGCTGTCTATTTCATTGTTTACCTGATATCTTCCTATTTTTTCCCTTATTTCAGCTTTTTGCTGCGTAGATAATTTCTTATTCATTGTTCTTCGTTTCAATAAGATTTCTCGATATAGATTATCTGACGTGCGTATTTCTCTTCTAAACTGTAACTGTAACTGCTTACTTTCTACCATTTATAACTTATTAGTCCTAAAATCATATCTTCTATTATTATGTTTGAGAATAATTAGATTTTATACCGACTTCTACCGAATTTGTTTGCTATTTCATGCATCTTGATATACTTCTGATAGCTTTTCTTCGCTGCCATCCTCTAATCACTTGGTCAACCGAGAATCCATATTGTTTGCTCCTTTGGCTTTTCTTGTCCATTTTATAGCTCTTTGTTTTCTGGATGATCTTCATTTTCATTGAGATGCTTGTCTAGTAGTGTTGTTGTTCTTGTTTGTTTTTCTAAAATTGTTCAAGATACTGCTCACTATTTCTAATTAATTTCTTTCCTTTTGTATTCTTGTTATTTCTGTACCGAACACTTTCCAACCTGTTTTTGCTGCTTAAACTTTATTTTCTCTCTCTTACATGTTTCTTCTCTTTTGCTCTGTAGTGTACTCTTTTCACCGATCATCCAAATGGCATACTCTTGTTTGCCTCCTTAATTTCTAGAACCCTCATTAGTTTCCATTTATTTTTCCTGTTTGTTTCAGTTCATTAATTTTGATTTTACTGTACTCTGGCTCTTCTTTTGTAATCGTAATTCCCTAGGTTCAATTTTACTCTAACTGATCTATGTGAGATTTCTATTTTTGCGCTCACTATTGGTTTCACTTATTTGAATTTCATCTTCGTTTCATTTGTATCTATGTTGTAGAACATTCTTCTTGGTTATTGCTTGTTTCCACAATGCATGTGTAGGTATTTTCTTATAATAATTGACAAAATTCTAAAAGTTTTGTGGTATGTTGGTCCTTTCCTACTCCGAATTATAATCAATTGCTGTGATGCTAGAGTTGTATATAAAACATTATAGGTGTTTTCTCTTTTGCACCTATTGATATATATATTTTGTCTTGAGTAACCAGAGGCAAACGGGTCCCGACTTTGGTAGGGCATCAGGCAACGTACTAATTCTTTGGCAAAAAATTCCAAAGAGCCAAGAACATTGCTAATCGACGTAGCCCCATTTCCATGGTCGAATGGGTTATTTTAAGATGTAGGAATTCGTTGGAATAGCCAGAGACTGACGGGGCCAGACTTCAGTAGGGCATCAGGAAGGGGTTAGGTTTTCTGCCTAAGGAAGGCAAAGAAGCTGCCAAAGCGCCATGCACATCGTTCGTCGACATAGCGCCAGTTCTATCGTCAAATAGGTTATGTTAAGCTGAAGGCATAGGTAGGAGTAGTCTGGGGCTAAGATAGCTCAACTTCGCTAGGGGATCAGGAAGGAGACTAAAGAGCTAAGAACGTCGCTCATCCACGTATCCCCATTTCTATGTGCTCACAGGTTATGTTAAGATCAAGGAATATGTAGGAGAACCCAGATGCTGACGGACATCAACTTCAGTAAGGCATCATGAAGAGGACTCGTCCTTTGGCAAAAAAATGCCCAAGAACCAAGTATCGCTCATCGACGTAGCCCCATTTCTATGGTCTGATAGCTAATGATAAGATGAAGGAATACGTAAGAATAACCGGACGGGACCCGCCTTTGGTGGGTTATCAGGAAGATGATGTTTTTTAACTATAAAAGACGATGAATCTGCTAAAGAGCCATGCACATCGCTCGCCGACATAGATTCAGCTCTATTATCAAGTAGGTTATGAAAAATGAAGGATTTCCCCCAAGATATGAAGTGGATTCTCCCCCTACCTGTATCTTTTGCTTCACCTCCTCCAGATATATGCAACTTTTACTCATGTATTCTGTCCTTTCCATACAATTACTTAACATTCTACTACATTATCACATTTATTTCTACTTGTTTACTTCCACTCTTGCTTGTTATTTTTCCTTGTCCATTTCTATCACCATCATTGTGCTAAAAGTAACTGTTTCTTCGATTTCGTGTCGTTTTTTGTCATATTTCTAATAGCTTTTGCCTTAGTGTCTCTTTCCATCTTCTCTTTTTGTTATCATAAAATGAAGTCAAAAACACCCTTACCATACCCTGCTAAGGAGGATTCGTATTTTGATAAGTTGAGGATCCTGAATAAATATCTATAGAACTATTGAAGTCGTGGAGATATCTAGTTTAAGTTCTGTTCAATAATTTTGTGATTGCTTTTTAGTTCAAATGACAGTAAATATTTTAGTTCTGCCTCTGCTCCAGAGTATATTTGCTTATGAATAAAATTGTTATCTACGCTTTGAGTACATTTGAACAATTGAATTACATAGTTCTTGGGGATGCAAAACCAGGGACGTAACAATTATAAGATAAAGGACAAAAAGTCATTTTTAACCATTTATATTGATGAATTTATAAAATCGTTATAATTAACCATTTTTATAAGATATATATTATTTTGGTTGTCGTAACCAATTAAAGTGTGAAATATTTTTCTTTCGGTTATAAGTAACAATTATATCAACCGAAAAAATTTTTGGTTTCAGATAACCATTATATCAACCAAAAAGATTTTTTGGTTAGAAATAACCATTACAAAAAAGCCCTTTTTTGGTTATCAGGGATGAAATTGATAATAAAAAATTAATTCATAAAGTTTTAGTGGGAATATTTCTCTCATTTAAAATGTTGAATAGGGATTTCTAAAACCATTAAAATCGTTATTAAAATTGCAATTGACTGTATGTAACCTTTATTAGGTTTTATGTAATGATTTTAAAATATAAAAACATACACCGCCTTCAGTTGTGCTTAGTTTTGCTACTACCGCCACAGATTTGTTGTGTTATCTTGTTCATGTGCTGTTGTTGCATTAAACTTATTGCTCATTTGTTGTTCTGTTTGTTAAAACTTTTCTTTTTTATTTTGTGAGGATTTTTGATATTGCTTGATATATTTTGTTTTTTCATAGCTTTTTCTGTCCATTCACTTAAAATTCTTTTTGTTTTTTTTTTTCATCCCTGATAACCAAAAAACATTTTTCTTTGTAATGGTTATTTCTAACCAAAAATTTTTTGGTTGATATAATGGTTATCTGAAACCAAAAAATTATTTTGGTTGATAATTGTTACTTATAACCAAAAAATAATATTTCTCACTTTAATTGGTTACGATAACCAAAATAATATGTTTGCAATGATAATGGTTAAAAATTCCCAATATTAAATAAAATTAATTTTCTTGTAACCTTTTATCTGAAATAAAGAAATAACAATTATTATGATAAGACAGTTAAAATGATAGAAAAAAAGGAATTTCAAGGAATCATAAACAATGAAGAACATATTAAATTTAAAAATTTCACGTTCACACTATAAAATTTATGTACGCGCTCTTTACGGTTTTGACATATTAATTTTCTAGAAGTTGAACCCACAACGTTTGACTGCATCTGCAAATACAGTCTGGTAGCAATTGAACTTTGAAACATGCGCTAATACTCATCAGTCAGTTACGACACCTATTTCTATGATAGACACTCTGAAAAGGATTGAATGAACTGTATAATTCCAAAATTATAGGTACAATACAGGATTGGATTACCATCAAACCGTTGGCTATTGTAACACTAAGTTATTGTTATAATAGACCATTATGTAATGAAGACGACAATCGAATTTTATTCTGTATCATCATTCGATTTTCACATTCGTATGTATGTACAATGTTTAGACAGTAAAGAAACGCACCAAGGCAATAAAAAGGGAATTTCCCAATAATAATTTTGAAGAAGTAAATAGTTCTACTAATATAAACGCGTTTTTTTAAATTCTTTCTGCACCATTGTAAAATTTGCATCTTTAATTTAATCAAATATTTATTCACTAAATTACGAAAGATAGGAATATCTGTAGTTCACTCAAATAAAATAATGATACTCACACTACATGAATTACAATACTTTCCAATGTGTTTTCTTGTTCTTGTAGATAAGGGGCGCGTTCTTTTATTTGTGTTCTCTCTATTGGGGTTGAACATTTTGATTTTTATTAAATTAATAAATTTGCGTTGATACTACTTCTAAATGGCATTACTTTACGCGCTTCGTAATAAAAGGATATAATTGCTAAAAGAAGTGATACGAATATTTCCACTATATTGTTAAGATTTCTTGATGTAAGTAATCGCGCGCACGACCTACTTACGTTAATATGATTTTTGTTAAGATTACTCTTTTATTTTACCGGCCACTCCATGAGCATTATTTCTTTCTTACAAACAAAGGAAAGTAACTAATTGGGTATTTCGTAACATTTCTAAAAATCGTGTTTATCATTTAGATTTAGGTCGACTTCAACTCAGCGCATTTTCCGCTTCAAAATGAGCGATGATAATAAATTATGGCTTATGTGTACAGTTAGTTTTTACGTCTTCTTGATGTCCATAAAACGCAGGAGGCAGATAGAAGAGTTCGATGTCGAAACATAGGTATCGTGCAGTGACAGCATTTTCTTTGTTACAGATAAAAATATGTAATTATGGCAACGGTTGACAGTGGTACTGAGACATTATTTTCTGATGAGTCTCCGTGTGAATTGGTCGGTTCGCCCAGTGCGTGTTCGGGCGAGGATACGGAAGCACAGGTACCGGATCTTCAATCAGAAACGCTCGGACCACCGAATATACAGCCGTACAGTGGTGTATTAGAAAAGGTATGTTCGCTATTTCTTTATTTGAACTTATTGTAAAAGATTCATTCATTCAATTTCGAAAACCGGATTGTGATGCAGTTGCAGAATAGAAATTATTAGTAACTTGATTTGGCAACAATATATAAATAAAACAACATATACGTATCGAAAGTGATTTGTCTCTTACCCTAGTACTAGTAGTAGTTGCCTAAAATTTATTATAACCTACTCCATCTAATGCATAGAACAAGTGGAGGAACATGTTAAGAAGGTTAAGTTAGTAAAGTATGTAGTAATACCACTATAACAAATTTGAATACAATAATTATGAAGCAATAGAAATAAATAAATAACTAAATAAATACGTATAATAAGTACTTAAAATGACCATGACAAAATCGTCGTCTTCAAAACTGCTTGTATTTTAAATCAAACACATGCAATGTCAATTAAAACAAAATATCTATTTAATGTATAAAGAAATAACTAATAGTCTCAAATGCAAACAAACAATCAAAAACAGCAAATACAATTTTTTTCAATGATTGATGTACCAATGTTGTTGTATTAACTTTTCACCTAACAATTACTTTTGCTAGACTTCCATTACTAACGAGTTAGTTTAGTTTAAATAAAATTTTAGATTATCACGCCAGGTTCTAAACGTTATAGTCACATTATCATTCCTCGAGCTTAGATTTGCTTATATTTTACAATACCGATCAATTAGCAGTAGTAGTAGTAGTAGTAGTAGTAGTAGTAGTAGTAGTAGTAGTAGTAGTAGTAGTAAGGACTATATTTGTTACAATCTCTTTACTAGATTCTTGTCCTGAAATCGGATGGTATCTGCATTGTTATGATATGCAGTCAGCTTTTATAGCAACGTAGCGCTAGATCAACCAGGACATCTCAAATCTCGATGCTACACGGGTCTTTATTTAGATTGTACCACGAAGCATTGATGATGATCCACAATGTTTTATTTTGAAATTCTGTAACACTTACATGCCACTTTTTTACATAAATTCGGGATTGTATACCACATTGAAAGAAATAGATTCTACCGATTATAGGAATTCTGGTATATGGTACAACCCATTCATTCCACTGCATATAGCTTGTTACAGGATCTGGTTGCATAAATGTACCTGCTTTCGTTGTATACTGGCCGTTAAAAGAACTTTCCCAGTAACTAGTTTACAGCTTTCCACATTGAATACTGTCTACTCTTCTTAATACAGGCATTCAATCTGACGCGTAGTGTTATGCCGAGATACTTTACCATACGTTTTATAGCCCACAAACTTTCATTTAGAATCTTCTTCAAATCAACATGCAATTATACCACTTGGAATAATGAACATGCACTGCATTATTCGATAATGTTACAGCTTTGTTTTGAGTTTCATGTGGTGGCTGTTTTCTTTTTCAACCTCCTATCGCACAGTATAAGAAGTAAGGCATGCGGCAGGTGGCTGATATGCGTATTGGTGGCTGCATATCTCGCCCTCCACACGCTCTATCACTGCCGAATCCAACACGCCATTTCTTGCTGACCTGCAGTCACGTAAACATGGCTGTGTCTATTGATTCTCCCGCGAAGTGTTATTCGTTTCTTGCAGGCAGAAGGGAATAGTGGAGCAGAAACTCATCGAAGAATGAGTCCAGTATATGGAGACAGCTTTATAAGTGATGGTGTTGTTCGTGAATGGTGTCGAAAGTTTAAAGATGGTCGAACTGGTGTGCGTGATGAAGGGGGTCAAGGGCGCAACTCTGTCGCCGCGGACGGCCTTATTCAAGAAGTTGACAAAGTGGTGAAGGAAAATCGAAGGTTCACTTCAAGCAAATTATTAATGAAATTCCCGGAAAATTCAAGATCTTCCCTGCACTATATAGCTACTGAACAGTTCCGCTACAGAAAACTTTGCGCTCGCTGTGTCCCAAAGATGTTGATTGACAACCATAAAACTTGCCGAATGGCTACGGCTTTGGCGCGTCTTGACCGTTACAATGCTGATGGAGCTGATTTTTGGAAACCATTGTGACAGGTGTTGAGACATGAGTTCAATATGACACGCCCGGAACGAAACAACAATCACAGCAACGGATGCATACAAATCCTCCAAAGAAACCCACAAAATTCAAACAAACCTTCAACAACCGTAAGGTTATGACAATTGTTTTTGGGGCCCAAAAAGGTATGTTACTTGTGGAGTTTATACAGCCGAGGACAATAATTACTGCAGATTCATTATTAACTTTGCTTACGGAGAACTATTCAAACCAAAAGAAGAGGCATGTTGAATTCTGGAATTGTTCTGATCCATGACAATGCTCGTCCTCACACTGCTCATGTAACCTAATGGCTGCTTTAATAATTTCAATGGAACATTTTCGACTGCTTACCCTATAGCCCCGACCTAGCACCTGAAGAGGGTATTGCAAAGCTTGTTCACAGATATGACAAATGCCTCCATCGGCAAGGTGTCAAATCATTTTTTATATTCACTCGTCTTTGTTTTATAGTCTAGCGGAGGTTGAAAAAAAAACAGCCTTCGTATATACATATCAAGAAAAATACTTACTTAAATGGGAAGTAATTTCTAACACAATTTGGTACATTTAGCATTTCTCATAAGCGTCTTATCTTATGCTACTAAAGATTATTACGTGCAACCAAGCTTTGAAGCAAAAGCGTATTTGTAAAGATGCATTTTCTAAGAATTGGTACATAAAGTTGTATATCAACATTTACTGCCATAATATCATAATTTAGGGTTTCTAAGGTTGGAAAATGTTGATTTTTGAACTACTCGGGTATAGAGTAAGTACGTAATCTGTTAATGCATGGATGATTACCAATAGTTCATGTACAACATTTATATATTTCTGTATTCACGCTAATATTGCGATATATTATGGTGACTTCAATGATCGCATGAACGACTAACCTTTTGTATTCCAGACGTTGGAGCTTTTTACTTAATCTCTAAACTATGCGTCTGTCATTTAAACATGTAAAGGATTAATATACGGTTAAATGTAAGCTTTGATTATATATACACGTTCATACCTAACAGCTTAATATTTGTAGATCGACGCCAAACGTTTGATAGGTACAGGATTTCAGAAAATTCATCAGATATAAAACAAAAGTTTCAAGATGACACATTTCTTACTATGGCAGACAAGCCGAAATTAATTTTTGAAGTTTTGGAAGAAACTGGTTGGGAACTGCAGATAGTATGAAGGGAATGCAAACGTTTGTTATTTGTCTTTCCGATTAGTCTGTTTTTCTCTTGTCTGTGCGATGAGTTGCTGCTCAGTATGTTAGAGAGATCTCATTCCGGAGACAGAAATAGCTTGCGATATGTGCAAGAACTTTATACATACCACTTGCAGTGGGTTATTTAGGGTTGAGTTGCGATTGATGAGGAATAGGATACTGTGCGATATGTTCCGACTTGAAGCTGCAATTGAGTAAGTTGTATGATCTGCCAGCTACTGTTATGATCCTGGAGAACGAGCTGAAGTTGTTGAAAGATAAAATGGCGCCTGCGAATGCTGTCACTATGTAAGCGATCGCCCTGCACATGGAATGCGTTGTTCGGGAGATTGATGATAGGCAACGACGAAGAATAATATTATACTGTTTAACATTCCAGAAGATGTTAGCAGTAGCAGACAGAATCAGGTTGCTGTTGATAGCGAGGTGATTGGCGCTCTATTGGTGTCACTGGATGTCTCCTACGAATCGTGCAGGATATTTAGATTGGGTAAATTTGATGCTACATGACAGGATTTGAGGCGGCCTATTAAAGTCTGTTTTCCGAATAATGATCTCGCAGTGAGGGCTATAGGGAATAGGCAGGGGCTAAGGGCGCGTGAGAGATTCGGGTCTGTGTTTCTTGAGAAGGATAGAACAGTTTTGTAATTGAGATTGTTTCGAGAGGCTAAACAGGAGCTACGGGCGAGGAGATTTTCTGGAGATCAGATATATAAATGATATTCCTAAAGTGGTGAAGGGTGGCAAGAAGTCGGAAAACTGGAAACCCCCAACGCGTTCAAGAGTATGTTTGTATTATCCTAACCTTAGTGCTGTTAGTGGTATAAGTGACGTGGATATTCTTTTATTTACTAAAACATGGCCCGACGACAGCATTTAGGACACTGGAATATTAGACCTATAATATACTATCTTCCGATTAAACAGAAAATTTCGGATTGTTAATCGGCCCACTGGTGGAGGGGTCCTTTTTGGCATTGAAAAATAATTTCTGTCCTACTATGGTTGATATGTCGGCAGTGATGAACGTGGTACCTTTAGTTCTAGATCTAGTTGTGTGTAAGGGTAAATTAGGATTATTTACATTGCCAATCTATATTTTTCAGCCTTCTTCGGGGCTCTCAGCGTACAATTTGAACTACCCGTCATTTTGTGACCGGCGTAATTTCAATGACAGGAAAGTGACTTCTCTGCGTAGCTTTATTGACACGTTAGAACGGCACTGTAAATACACATGGTAGCGTTCTGGATCTTGTTTTTACCAACACCACATGGGAGCTAACAAAGGGAAGGCCTAGCCTGCCGCATTAACTTTTCGATGAGACTTTCATCAATCGATAGTACGTCAAAAATAATTAGACACGTGTCTCGGCTTCTTTGTAAGTGGGCCTTTGTTTGAGAAATATAAGGGTTTGACAATCGCAGTCGTCGCGGTTGCCATACGTGTACCGAGTCGCGCGGTTTCATTGCCACTAATCGCTGCTGGTGTAGTGGTAAAGAGAATGCCTAGCAACCACGCTACTGCTAGTTCGAATCTTTTTGTCGACATTGTTTTTCATATTTCACATTGTAAACCAATAAAAAGTCTTTTTCAAAGATAGTCAAATTATCGGGAAATAAATAGCATGCAGATACTTTTCGATTCATTTATCTGTATAATCGTGATTTATTGCTCATTGCATGTTTGTGGATGACAGTCGTCATAAAACCACGTTACCCGACAACGAGCGCATTTTATGAACGCAACCCCGCAATGTATTATGAAATTCTATTTGATAATAATTTTGATCTATACCAAGTGTGTTTGACATATCATTAAATATCGGAGAATTTAATTTGTGGTGGAAGATAGAATATATTTTGATGGAAACCTCGCCAGTGTTTATTTCCCGTTCCTCTTGCAACAAATTTTCAAATTCTGTTTTTGCACTAGGACTGTTTTCGTGCCTTGAAAATCGAGTAAACGATTTATGACCATTTCGTATGGACAACCGGACTGATTTGTGTTGATCACGTATTCTAACGGATATTTCTTCGTCAATACTCGCGTTGGCCGTTAGAACGTTTCTGCGATTGCAAGGGCCTCGTCGAAGGAGATAACGTCATTTTTGGTAACGAACTTGGTAACTTTGTGCTGCTTTATTCTGTACTTCCTTTTGAAGTTTCTCGCGGTAAAATTGGAATTGGCATCCAAAAAGGAAACGTCACAGACATGGCCCATTGCTGGAGAATTCGTGTTGTGACCTATGAATTATGAATACCTTCTTGTCTTCCAACAAAGACCAGGCGACTTTCATCGAGTTTGTCACATCAGTGAGAGATAGATAGATAGAGAGCTATAATTATTTTCACCACTGGTACTTGCGGAATTATCTGCCATGTTCGCCATGATTATTTGACACAATGCACATAATTTTACAATGCGAAAAATGAAAAAAGAAAGGCTAGCTAGGCCCTTTACCACTACACCAACAGCGAGATTGGGTACGGCGGTAGCGGCGACCTTCATATTTCTGAAACAAGGGCCCACTTACAAAGAAGCCGAAACACGTGTCGAATTATTTTTAACGTACTATCGATTGATGATAGTCTCATCGAGAAGTCAATGTCGCAGGCTAGGCCTTCCCTTTGTAAGCGCCAGATGCAGTTCCAATCCCTTACTTACGGTTGATGATTTCCATCCACCACTGCAGATTTCAATCATCTCGGACATGGATGTTGAGGGGTCCTGTTTTCCTGTAATAGGAGAGATACAACTTCCGCAGGGGCAATTTCCACACTTCGTATGCGAATATGGCGGCGATTGACAGGACAATGTAATACGCCTTTCACGATGTAGACATGGCTATAGACATCTTTTACGATATGTCGTATTCGACAATTAATCGTTCAGTACCTAAAACTAAACAACCATACCTTTCCATCTTGGTTTAATGCTGAAATTATAAGGCACGTTAAGTTAAAAGAAAATGACTATAAAAAATGAATGAGGACAAGGTCAATTTACTATTACAATGAATTTAAGTGTTTACGTTCTTTAATAAAACGCGAAGCTTCGATTGCTTACAATGTTTATTTAGATGAAGTCGAGATGAGTGTCACAGAGAATCCAAAGTTGTTTTGGAAATTTATCAAGGATAGGAGATCTACTTCTAGGATCCCGGAACGTGTGGTGTCTGATAGTAAGGAATTTAGTGAACCGAAAGATATTGTTGGTACGTTCGCTGGAGTGCACGAACCTGTTACCTTGCCATCTGCTCCATCTGGATCACCCCTGCCTCGGCAACTTTAAAGTGGTTCCCTTCATCGAGACCGCAGTGATTACAAGCATCAGCAGATTAAAATCCAATTTGAGTGCTGGACACGACGACTTGGGAGTTCTATTTGATGCTAGATTGCAATTTACGGAACATGTTAACTCTATCTCCTTATCGGCCTCTAAAGCGTTAGACTTCGTCATTCGCTCTTGCAAGCAGTTTACAAACATTAACGCAATAAAATCTTTGTACTTTGCGTTTGTCCAATCTAAACTAGAGTACGCTTCTAGTGTGTGATTTCCATCTTACCTTTACCAAAATTTAGCAGTTGAATGAATACGGACACCCAATTGGGTATAGATGAATTATCGATTATATATATATATATATATATATATATATATATATGAATTCAGAAGAGGTTCCTTAAATATTTGTCTTTTAAAATAGATGGAGTTTATCCTGACAAAGATACTGAATGCCAGAGTTTACTTCTTAGACACAACTTTATTTCTGTCTTTGATAGAAGAGACAACACCAGCGTGAATTTTCTTCTTGAACTCCATACCGATAGAGTGATTCTTCTGTTCTTCTATCGCAAATGAATTTTACTGTACCTGCTCGTAGTACTAGACACACTTTAACACTTTTCATCTTCCCAAAGCAAAGACGAGCCTACTGCTAAAGGTAACATTAACACATATGATGAAGAATGGAAACGAGCTTGAGATTGATTCGTTCTCCTCATAAACTTTTCCACTACCGAACAATATTTAAATTTTCACTTTCTGTCCCTCTGAACTATATTTAATCTGTTGTATCATTTGTGTACGGTGTGCACATTCATACTGTATTTTGTCTTTTTTGTTGTCGTTATTTTTGCTCTGTAAATGGTTATGAGGCTGTTGGGCAATTAATACATTATTGTTATTGTTATTTAGACATAGAAATGTCCGCCCCATATATTAAGCAAGATGAACCGGATATTCGGTACACGTATTGTGTACCCTCGTAAAAGTGGCTTATGTATTCAGTAATATCGAATTAAGGAGCTGCTGTGTTATGCATAACGTTTTCCGGGGCAGTATCACTCGAATGACCAAACTTTTGCGTCTTATGCAAAAAGGAAGAGATTCCGGAAATTTACAGTCGCAACGCGGGAAAGACGGCGGCCTAGTTAGATAAGGACGCGCGATATATTTCAAGAAGTACACCTACAATCGCCGTCAGGTAGAATTCGTGATAATTAAATTCGCCCGTATCACATTCAACATGTGCAAGCTTTATTGCCGATAGACTTTCCTAGATGAAGGTAATTTTGTGAATGGATTTTATAACAGCAGCAGATCAAGAACAATTTCTATACTGATAACTTATTTACTAATGAAGCTAGTTTTGCACGAAATAGAACTTTTACTACACACAATGAGCATTGCTGGACAACTGATGATCTCCTATTACTCCAAGAACTTTCCAACAGCAATTCTCATTAATTGTATGGATTGGAATAATCAACGGTGACTTAATCACACCTTTTGGTGGAACTTGTTATTTTTTACCCAAAAGTTTACCTAAACTCCTTGAAGATACTCATTTAATGTTGGACAACGTATACGGTTTATGCGCGAGATTCCGCCGACTCATTCTTCAGAACAAGTCAGATATTCTAGCGTGTAATAAAGCAAATTTTGACTAACTACAATTGCTGACAATAAAATATTTCATACACAATGTCTCTAAGTATTAGCGTATCTACCACAAATATCAATTATGGGAATGATATTACTATACTTTCGGGTGATTTCAAAGCTCGCATACACGATTAACCTTCCGCCTTCCAAAGGTTGGAACTTTTTAACTTAACTTAACTAACTATGAGCGGCTAATGTGTAAGTACTTGGTTTAAGTAAGCAGTAGATTAATACACTACCTATGCCTATCGTTAGACAATATAAAATTGTTCACACATAACATTTAAAGATTTCTATACCCAGACCAGTGATCGGCAATGCATCGTTTTTCGCTATTCATACTGACTCATGAAATTTTAAATATAAGTGAGTAGGCATCATTTAAACTCAACTACTCTGATTTACTCATACTCACGATAACGTTGACTCATAAGTACAGGTTGCAATAAATATGAATGCGACGGCGACATCATACACATACTATACTCACACTCATATATCACCTCAGTTTGATTTCTAATGTCAGGAAAATACTTACAATGCTTACATTGATTCAGCTCACTCAACTCATCCATGTATATTTAAAAGTTTAGTCATTAAACAGTTTGCAACCAGTATAAAATGTATAAAGATATACAAAAGCATAAAATTGTAAGTTAATGCAGAAACATTTCGGGAAAATTAATTTTTTTATTATTTATCATTTTTATGAGCAGGTAGTGAAAAATGGATAGCAATAGTGAGATTGAGGAAATAATAAATAGCAATTAGTGCAAAACGTAAGGGTAAAAGCGCAATATAATATGAAATAAGCAACACAAATCTACACATATTTCTTTGTTTAACTTTAGTAAAAAAACAACAGTAAAAAGGCAACAGAGCAAACACACAACCTCAAAATGAGTATATTAATGTTCGTATGCGAACCATACTTATTTTGCATTGTCTATACATATTGAGTTAAGGAGAGTCGAAATCAACAACGTCATAAATGTTGTTAAGTATGAGTTCGATGAGTACTTCAAACTTTCGAGTGGATATGAAGTTGGACAACATTGCAATAAGTATGAGTGCGTATAAGTACAAGAAATTATAAGTCATGATTCAACTCTACTCACTTTTTCGCTACTCATTGCTGATCACTGATCCAGACCGAACGTTAATAATACTACGATGCTTTCAGGTGACTTCAATGGTGGTATGCGCAATAAACCTTTTGTGTTTTAATGTTAGATTGTTAGTTTTTGAGCTATTAGTGTGTAGTTTAGGGAGGTAATAAACTAATATATGGATAACAGAAAACTTTGAAATATTTGGTCCCGCGAATCTTTTCAATTCGTACTGTATGGTGTAGACAGCAGATACAAATATTGTTAGACGTTTGTCATTTACAATTACTATTGATTCACGCGTTATGTCAGGTGACTACAAAAAATTCGCCGGACCAACATAGTACACAATGATTTGCACCAAATATCCAATCCCACCATCTCTCCTGGCATATCTACGACAAACCTATTGGATTACATACGTCTATAGATCTTTGCAATGAATTCTGAAACTTCCGATTATAGTTTGAGCATAAAATGCACTAATTAACAGTCTGTTCGACCACATACATATTTTGTAGACAAGTTTGAAAATAATACGGAAATAATGCCTTTCAATTTTTCTGTTTTACTGCTATTTTAACCAAAAGCTAAGAACGTTAATAACTTACAAATACCCGCGTTCTAAACTGTAGTTTTAAATGTAAATATTTTTAAAGTAATAAATAACAATAAAAGTATCGCGAATTGACAGTTCGACAAGAAAGTTATTTAAAAATGCCTTCCTTTTATAAACACGTATTTATAGATGCCAGTACAGATCTCACGGAAGAAAAAAACTGGATTTTGCATTTGCATATTCTTCTTTTTGTTATAAAACTCGAATCGTGTTTTCACTTTTTCTTTGCATAATTCGCAGTAAAACATCTGTAGGTCGTAATCAATTTGACAGATTTATTCAGGAATTTCCAGGTTTATTTGTTGAGTTAAGAAAGATTCCGTCCGTTTTTACGTATCCTGTTCTTTAAATACTACGATATGATCAATATTGAACTTTACTAGGTATAGTAAGCAACAAAGCAACAGTAAACGTAATATTTATTTCTGCTAAAATCTTGTTTAACTTTCAAGTTGGCAAGAAAAATACTGCAAATTACTTCGGGATGCTTCACAGTTGAAATTAGTACCGAAATGGTTCCTGGGTACTTAGCGCGAGTGTTATTACAAAGTTTATGATTTGGTGCTGTTGAATAGGTACATTTATTATTACTTACACAAATTTACATTCCATTCAGTTTGATCAATTTACTTTACGGTTTTAAACTTTATCTTCATTTATGCCGTACTCTTCTCGACATTGGTGCTTTATAATGAAAAATAAAACTAAATCCAAACCAGTTTTTGTATCGCGTCCACCGACTCCACTACGCTGGACAAAAATAAAAGCCTTAAACAGTTCCAAATCAATGGTCAAAACACAAAGACTCGTATCGGCTTTTTACGCTGTTCTTCCAGCGACATCTGTTCGAACCCGTATGGAAGGTGCAGAGATTTAGTGATTCGCAACGACACGGCGATGTGTAGATGGCAATTTATCAGCACTTTAACATATATAAATATTTAATGTTCCGTTTGCGTCGCGTTGGCGTCGACACAATATGAAATCTATTAAATTCAAATACGCAAACCGTAAACTTACCTACACGCTAAACAATAACCATTACCGATCTTTAAACTTAATTATAAGCGTGATTCAACGTGTCATTGCTTAATTTATAGTCGTAGCTGGTGCGCTTTCGTAACGTAATTTATTGGCAAAACAATTAAATTCTACGTGAAATATAGGTGCAAGTAATACGTACCCACAAGCAATGGCTAACATTTCTTCTACTTTGTGGGTGTACATATTCAAACGTGAAGAAGCTTAATAACGTTTGTAAGTGTATTATATTTTCGTCTTATAACAGATAGCTTGCGGGTTTTACATTAAACGAACGAACTCAGAAGCTATAATGAAAGTGTTCTTGTCCTCTACTGATCTTTTGAACAAATAGATAACCAATATAGATCACAGAATCAATACCTAAGAAGTATTAAAGAATGTATGATCAAGCTACAATGAACGTTAACCGGGTATTTAATAATAAATGATCTGTACAATGTGTAAATTGTCCCGGATGTTTTCACTTTATCTGTTCATAAAATATAAATTGCGCTGATTATAATTCTTTGTGCGTCAAAGATGCTAAGTACCCTAATTATCCCTAGATAAATTATAAATTAACATTCCATCTTATTCCGGTTGCACCAAATCAAGCAAAACTGTCCTATTCGCCATTCCAAAAGAAAATTTGCCTCTGCTGAGGCGCTTGTGACCACGAATTCTACTTTATTCTTCCAACTCAACCAGATCAGGAAAAACTCAACCCTATCCCTACAAATCCACTAAATGTTGAGACAACTTACACTCTTGAAAATCGATCTACCTGTGCATTTGAGACAATTTTTATGTATGATTTGATGTTTGATCTCTAAGATTATTATCGGAGCAATTTACTACCGCCGGTATATTCAGCTCTTCATTACTATAAAGTACCGCTACCACCCATTTTGGAAAACTCCAAATTCGTATTTCTACTTTTCATCGATTATGGACAAGGAAAGTCTATTTCGCAACTGATTTTTCGTGAAAATAAAACTATTCTAAACTAAAACAATTTCCAGGTTGCTATGGCCAGAACCAATCAAATAATTTCCGACTCTAAACTAAATGGAAACCACATCTTTGTATTAAATTTAATATATACGAATACGAATTCCATAACTAAGTAGTTAATTAATAAATTTCTTACTAATAAATTGGAATGTAACCTGAGAAGTTTATAACAGGTAGTACCTATTGAATGAAATGAATCTAATTAAAGCTAACTAACATAATGGGCGTTAATAAACTTCCGCACACTTTTAAACATCCAAGGATTTTATTATTGTATTATTCGCTAATTGCAAATTTAATTACAATGACATTAACTATGAAAACACACTCGAAATGCTTTTTATGTATATTATACTACCATAAGTACTATTTAAAATCGCAATGTTCCTTAAAAATACAAGCAAATAAACATGTAGATAATATATTTACCTAAACTTTTAAAGAAGAACTAAACTGCATATTATCATTCTAGTTTTGCTTGTCAAGTTGTCAGTTACACTCAAACTTGACCATATTAGAAAAGTATACTTAAATCACCTTGCCAATGTTCAGAAATAATTTATCTGAGGTAAAAATAAAGCCATACAAATGACTTCATTTTTAATGTAAGTTCAATATTAATCGGCGATTCAAGACAAAATTACGTGTATTGCCAATTTTCACTCACTAGAAAGAGCATGTTTAAACTGAATTATGGAGAAGGCTGGAAAGCTCTTTTCATTGAACATCCTTTCGTGTTTTATCTTTTAAGTTATCACTAGAGTTGGCCAGCACGGGACGAATACATGAGCGTTACAAAAGGGACCAACTGTGAGTTGGTATTACTCATATCAAAATATGATAAATTTACTCGTATAAATATGCAGATTTTTTACTTTCACCGGAAATTTAATGGTCTTACGAAAACCAACAACCTATTATATATTACCTAATACTAATAAATATTAAGTAAAAAGTCATTACCTGTTTTGTAAGTAGTGTTGGCAGCCAATTTCAAGACCTGTTGTAAAATCAAATCACCAGCTATCTTTCTATGGTAAATTCTGCTACAATTCGATATCAATCGAGATTTTCCGGTTTCAAATATGGATAGACATCGCTCAGAAACACACTAGGAAATCAGGATTTCCCCACAACGTAATTTCTCAGCTGCTTATTGACCAGCAGTCATGCAGTTGCATGCAGTTGATAACGAATATTTTAATGTGTTTTCAAGGGCATACGTACGTCAGCACTAAAATTACGAAAATTACGGTCGAAACAATAGCGTTTCATTTCATTGTCAATCAAAAATTTGGCAAGTACGTATGTTAGTGACGGATGGGGCTTCATAAATGCTAAACGCCAGCTGGGCTCTGAAAAGACGTAATTCTGACTTTCTGCAGTTAACGCATTAATAAATAAAACAACAACAAATTTTGAAATAACATTAACTGAACTAATTTATTCTATAGACCAACAAGTAGCTGAAAAATTTCATTCCGTTTTTCGGGAAAATATTGATTACGTCAAACTTTCTGATATACTTCCGAGTGAGATTGGCGCATATTCAAAATTTGCAAGTTTTGCCTCGATTGATGCTGGACATTCTTCTTTAACCTTCCTATACTCACGTGAAAATATGAAACACGTATACTATACTATATAAGTCGGTCTCACAGACCGTATGCGTGAGTATAGGAAGGTTAAAAATGTGTCTATATGTATAAGAAGAATGGTCAGCTAGCTTTATATGGTCGATTTTAATAAATTTCGAAGTTTATCACTAAAAATATGTCTGAATGTGCGTCGAAATTTATTAGAATCGACTATAGAAAGCTACCCGATAATCCGACTTTATAACAACACTATTTCCACAGGTAACGACTTTTAACTTCATACTTATTAATATTAGGTATAGTTCTAGCATTTTTAACGCCATTAAATTTTCGCTGAAAGTAAATAATAATGTTTATGAAAGTAAAAGTTAATATAATTTATTATTAGTAATATACATAAGTTCACACTTGCTCCCTTTTGTAACGGTCATGCATTTGTCCCGTGTTAGCCAACTCTAGTCATAACATATGTATATTCGGTCTTTTAATGCTCAATCTGCAGTAGATAGGTATGTCTATTTGACTAACTTTTCAACAAATATGTTGACATAATCGTTAAATGATATAACTGATAGTCTCGTAACTAGTAACTGCTTCCTGCTTTTCTAAATATAGCACAATTCCAAAATTGTTTAAAGTCAAGGTTTAGTCTGTGCTGTCGAAGTAAGTGTAAAATTAGATTTCTACAACATCAGTGTGATATCGATGGTATTATTATATCGTCCTTAATTGTAACAATAAATTAATAATTGTACATACATATGTACGTAGATACCTGCAATTGAGATAATCTACAGTAAAATATTGCGTAAGAAAAGTTTTAGTGAAGAATGATGAAACACTGCGAAAATGTGGGAAATTAAATATTCAAATTTACACATAATATTCATTAATTTATGTGCATATTTCACCATTGTAAATTATATCGTATTATGCTTTTATTTACATATTAATTCGATGGGACGAGCGCACGAATATTTAAATATCATTATGTTTATAGTTGTAAAGCGCAACACTAAAGATATTCTTATAGTATCGTTTATTTGAAATAATTTTAAGCAGTCGTTAGTTAATTGAAATTATTTCACATTTTGGGCCAAATTATACATCAAACTCAGTCTATGTCGCTATTAAACCGACATATCTGATAATAAAATCAAGATTTTACTACCGTATGCAAATATTTGTACTTAGTAGCAGCAACTGAATATTTACAGTTCCTGTGCTCGTTCCATGTGTTCCTCGAGACCATATATATAAAAAAATATTTATATTTAATTACGAGCATAAAATCTGTTAGGAGACAGAATATTTCGTAAGAGACAGGTACATTGTGTTAACGAAATTGTATTCGGAAGCGGACCGTATGACGAAACTATACTGTTCAAAACAGTATGCAATAAAAATGACAATAGAAGATTGTGCAAGTTAAATAATATTTGTTTTTTTTTAATATCATAAGTGCTATAAACTCGTAGTTTAATTTAGTTGTGGAAACTTTAGCGTTTTCATTTTGGAAAGTCCAAATAGAGAGCATTATTATTGATAATTTGTGATAGAGTATTCTCGGTGAGTTGCTCATCAGCGATCGCAGTTTGATGATCCGCATGAGAATATACCAATTCGCTGATCTTTCGGCAGATTGCTGATTTACTTTTGGGAAAGTAGAACACCTATGAAGAAAGGCTTATTTGACACAAAGTGGATAAGCTCCAAACATGTGAACACACATACATCAGCAAAAGCGTATGCTACAGACATGTCAGGTATTGCAATAATTATCGGCATCTTCCATAAGAAGAAACGGAACCAACTAACCTCTACTGTAAACAGCTTAACTTTCACGTATAAAATGTGTCATTAGGAAACAGCAACCGCATGTGAGACATGATGAACTCAGTAAAGATTGAGAGCAATGAACTGATTCAAACTCATGTTTAGCGAGTACTTCAATTTTCTTAATGGAAATACGTTTATGGAAGCCAACAATGCCTTCGAAGCATGGGAGTACTATTGTGTCCTATCAATTATTGTCAACGGTAAAATATTTATAAATGAGAACGAAGTTTCATTGGGTTTGGGATTTTGTCCCAACGGATCCTCCGTTTTCTTTTAGGATTTTCCAATTTTTCTGGCAACAATATTCTTGCCCAATATATTTCATATCAAACAATATGAAAATCACAAAATCTTTATAATGGTTACTACTGCTAATTTTTTCTATTTACTGAAACCACTTTTGTCATAAACGCTGAAAATGTATTTTAATACCAACTATCTGGTTTACGCATTTATGGTATTGGTTCAGCAAACCGGCTAAGAATTTTGCTATACATTTTCCTTTTTAGTTTCTACTTTCTTTCAACATAATTTGAAACGTTTGGTTCATAGTGTACATGCATAATAAATATTGAATTGAATGCACTTTTTTCGCTTGTCTGTCATAATCAACGACGTCCGGCAGTTTAAAATGAATTTAATTGGTTAAACAGAAAAAGATAAAAAGCGTTTGAAAAAGGAAACAACACCAAAGAAATAGATCCAAGGGCAACCACTAACCAAGAACGATATGCAATTCCAAGAAAAACTTGGAGGTTGCCGCCAAAGCGTTTAATATTATGTTAGACAAAAGGCAATAGTTCCAGTGTCAAAAAATATAAACATCCGAAAATAAAATTAACGAACAGATGCGACAAATTTAAATAGCAATCCTTTCATAACTTCCCATTCATTGTATGATACTTGTACCTATTGAGTATCGTCAGTTATTGACAGATTTTCATTTCAGCGTGTTTACGTAACAATGTTTGAAGTATTATTAGTTTCATTTGCACTTGCCTGTCATAACACAAAAGAGTTGTCATTTCTTCATGACGAATACTATTTACGCATTAAGTTGTTTTGTCAATTTATTGAAAATCGGCGCACAAGGTAAACGGTTGTCACTGGAAGTTGGTCGGTGTATTCGACAGGCATTCAAAAAATATTAAAGCTGTGAATTGTTTCTTTGTCACTGACACCATCAATACTATTCCCAACAGCTTTATTACATTATAAAACTCATCCGAAAGAACAGTTAAGCGATAACAAAAGAACGACTCTGTTGACAGTAACGTTTTAATTTTAAAATCCTTTGTAATATTCGGTACGAATGTAATATAATTTTCCAAAAAGTAATTTTCGTCTATTGTTAGACTGTTAAGATTTTATTACTCGATAAATGTAAGAGGCTATAAAAATCGAATGTATTCATCTGACGTGTTGAAGAGAGTTTAAAACTAAACGTCTTTCACAAGGCCGTCGGATACTTTTAGATTATTTACTTCTACGAGTTAGTACAGCAGTTGCTTTATTATACCTCATCACTTGCAATTAACGTTAATGATATTACGTTTTGCTAATTGAACGCTGAAGAAAATGAAATGAGTTATATAAAAGCAGCTTTCGATCTACGTACCGGTCTGGATTGCATTGTAGGACACAATCTAAAGTGCTATTCGATTTTCAAAGAACAGTAGTTACTTTTACTAATCTCAGTTTTAGTAGTGTAAGTCGGTCGTAGGACAATTAGAAGTAGAGCAGCACTGTCGCCGAGCCAACCAGAATGGCTAGAAAAATAAATACACAATGACATAATGCGACATAACAGGCGAGGTATCGTGTTACTATTGTGTGCAGTTCTTGCCAGTCCCTTAATAGTACCTGACCAAGATTTAAATCTTGATTCTTTATCTGTAAAACCCCATCGGCCAATGCGCCGGTCGCCTTCTTGACTACAGGTTGAGCGACTTCTCATTCATCTCTCTGACTATGCACGGTTACTCTCTTCGTTTAAAACAGAGAAGACATCGGTTGCGTTTACAGCCCACACCAAAAATTCTACAATTTTTAAAAGAAGCCTACTGGGAAATAATTTCTTTGACATAAAAATACTGTAATTCTAAAAGAAATGCAAGGAAATTAATCAAGAAAAGGAAATTGTTTATATCCAATAATTTTGGATTTCATGCACAAAATTTTTCATTCGCACTTTTAGACATGTTTGTAAATGAAGAAACTGTTTTAAATCCACGTCTACCATTTCTTCGGCTGATGTAAAATGTAAGCTCTGTAATTTATCTTTTATATGTGGAAACAAAAGAAATCATTAGGTATCAAGTTTGAAGTCTATGGCGAATGATTCATTATTTGAAAGTTTTGGGATTTCAAGTACTGAATTGTTTGAGCAGCAGTTTGAACCCGAGAGTTACCAGAAGGCAAGATAATCTTATTTCTTATGCCGTTTTCTCGAACTTTTAACGGTAACTTAGTATAGTCTAAGTGTGCCCCATTTCGTTTTCTTTTTGAATTAGAGTAAAATTATAGTTAATCTAACGGAAACAAAACGTACATACCTTCAAATCCCTTGTGTAAACATGTATTAATTACTATCACACCAATCTTTGGAGTTGCTTGCAACATATTGGTCTCCTTCAATCATTTTTGAAATTATAGAAAGCTACAGCTCAAGAATGCTCTTTATTATCAAACGAGCACTGTACACTTACATACTTTAAAGATATCCAGCCATGGCCTGTTACTGAGACCTAGCGGAAAGAGAACATCCCTCAAATGTTCTGCAGTTTCTACGACTTAAAACTAGATTATACAGCGATGCAAAGGAAATGTAACGGGAACGACACTAGTGTTTGAAGAGTATTTTCGCCGGTTTTTTCAATGAAAGTGTTTATACAGCGACGGTTTACCATCGTCTCCTAATCAGTTGTTACGCGTTTGTGTCGTTTTCATCACGTTCTCTTTATATCGCTGTACCATCCGTACTTTATCAGCTCGGAGACTGCTCAGACTTAAAAACTTATGACAAAGAAATTCCCGAACGGGGAGTTCCATATCTCAGCTTTCAACATCACACTTCAAGCTATTATGATTTTGATTTCTATCGAATGTACTGAACAATTATGGGAATCTCACAAAGGGTAGGTGATTGCTGAAAAGTTTCACATTTTCTAATAGCGATAAACATGTTGCCATTTATTCTAACGATTGCAGTAATGCAGTTACTGATCATTCAGATCAATTGTCATTAAAATGTCACCTTATTGATTGATAAGAATGAGTAAATCCTCATTAAAATTAATCTCAGGTATATCTTTTAATTACACTCGATAAGGTGAGTTTTTCTCCACATTTCTCATTATTAAGTATAGCCAAGGTCAACCACCGCCTTACAATGAGGGTTATTTAATTATTGTATAATTATAGCCTATAACAGGTATGCGTCGTCATATTCACCTTCCGCTACTCGTTCACGCAAGGAAACAAGTTATGTAAAATTAACTTAAGTTTGTCCATTTAATAGTATTGCTGTTGTAATCATATTTTTATGAGGTTCAGCTAGCAGTACCAATAACTGGTTAATGCATATAAAACTTTTATTGTGCCAGATTTGAATAATAAACGTGTGTGAGCTTTTTCCTAGGGTGAAAGTACAATTTTTCTAGTCCTAATTACGCTGACCTAGAGAGTAAAACAATGGTAATTAACTACATTTTATATATGTATGCATGTATGGAAATAATAATAGTACCGTGCATGGTAAAATATTTAAATATATTGGAAACAATGGAGTTACCTTAACGGAAAACGTAAAAGTAGATCAAATGGCTTTCAATCTAAAATTAACTGGGTGGTCACAGGAACGGTGTATTCCGAACACTCCCTAATTACATATTAAATTATAATAAATGCTTCTTCTAAGCACAATTGTGATCAGTATTATGATAGCCACGGAGTGATTATGTGGTTATAGTTAAATAACACGTATGCCGATGCGGAATTGATTACTGCGTTCTATGGAACGAATTTGTAGGTCACTAACGCCATTTACTTGAGTTTCATAGATTTTTTTAGAAATGTCTAATTGAGAAATTTATTGCACATTTATGTAGATTGGACGACCTTGGAAACCAAGTTGGATGACTTCCACATCCATCAATAAGTATTTGATTTAAACGGGTACTATTCGAGGTCTTATTTGATTTAGTTATCATATTTTTATCTGCCTTCTTTTAAACGAAAATCACTCAAGTTACTAGTCAATACACGCATGTGGTTTGCCAATAATTATGAAGTTTTTAAGTTTGAAGACAGAATTTAATAAATAAAATGATACCAAACTTTTCTGTTTTGAAAATAACGCATCCTCCGTTCCTTTTGTGGAAACAAATGAAAGTCATTTTGACCGTATTTTGAAAATTTTGAAGTAGTGAAACTGACACATTAATTTACATTCTGTCCTGTATGTACATATGTATATGCTACGATTGAAAGTATAACGTTGTATTCGAATACACAATGTTTGACAACAGCGCACTCCTAATTAATTATTATCGAATGTTGTCGTTCACATTCCATATCCTTCTCTGGTAGTGAAAGTAAGGAAAATGGGGTTTATCAAAAGTTAGCATTCACCCAAATTGAATTTCGTTTTAGAAATTGACAACTTTAGTGGTTGCAACAAAAGTGGATGGCCACTGATAATATCAAAGAAGTCCCAACATACACAGATAATTCCAAATAACGGTAGTTTTTGAGGATTAACATATTTGCATAAATCTACTTGTTCGTTAATCTTGCATGGAGAAGCAAAAACATACACACACAGCTATATGTATCTTCATTTGTATAAAAAAGGTGCAAGCTCATGTGAACATTATATAGGTATCTAATTCATGTGTACAGCTCTAAAGGCATATGCATCTGCAATGGAACATAGATTAAGGGAGATAGTGGGACCAAAGCTGGCAGATATTCAGAGTGGTTTTAGGCCAGCGGATAGTATCAAGGGCCATATTTTCACGTTATGTCAGTTTATGGAGAAAGCCCTAGCGAAGGATGGGAAAGTATTTTAAAGGTTTTAGGAAGCTTTTGGTATGGTTAACAGATATGGAATATGGAAGAACTTGAGAAATAGAAATGTAGATGAAGATATAAGCACAATTCAAAGCTTATAAGACAACACAAGCAGCGAAGAAAGAACGTGTAACGAATATCAAAGAAATTTAGTAATACTGATGGGGTAAAACAAAGAGAAATTAATCTACCATTGTTTATCTGCGTTATAAATGAATAATAAGAATAAATGGTTACAAGACAAAAAATACATGTTAGGGTACAGAAATTTGCTAATAATAACAGTGGAAACATGTGGTTCTGAGGACGATATGGTACTCGTAGCAATCAGGGGGAATATAATATGAACATCTGAAGAGAAGAACCAAAGGTGTATAATTTGACAGTAAACTTAGAGAAAACAAAAATGATGGTGATAACTAATAAACAAGAAGATGTGAATGTAAATATAGACGGACAAATAATTGTGATTCATATATGTAAGTACTTGGGGATAATGATAAACAGCCTGATTATTCAGGGAGAGATTCAGGGAAATAGAATAAAATCGGCAACCAGGTTGTATCACATTACATAAAAACTTTTTGAACAAAAAGAGATATCAACAAAAATGACAATATATATAACTATATATATACTCAAGTTATAACGTATGGAGCTGGGAGCTGGGTTTTAAGTGAGATACAGATAAGGGATGTACAGGCTACGGAAATGAAGTATTTAAGGAAACTAATGGGAGTCAGAAGAATCAAGAAAGGAAGAAATGTGACATTAGACAAAAACTAAGTTAATTAAAGTTAAAATGGACGGTTCACTTGTAAGAAAGGAAGATGACAGAGAAATTAAGCAATAAGGGGAGTAAGCGCGTTGAGGAGAAATAAAAGGGGAAAGGCCGTGGAAAACGTGAAATACCAGTATAAGTCCAATATTGAGGAACAAAGGAAATTGTTGGAGGCAAAGGAGTTGGCTATGAGCAGAAGAGAGCGGCGTCAATTTGCAGAGAAGAACTAGAGAAGGAACCTCAACGCCTTCGTGTAACTGATGACTACTGATTATGTTATATTATGTCCACTTATTCCTTATTAGTATAGGCAAACTAAGTAAACTACAGAGCGCTTAATGTTTATACGAGATGAACTCAAAACGTTTAATTAGTGCCTGCTGCGAAGAACAGTGTGCGTATTAATGTCCCCTTTATTTCTGTTTACACAGAATGACAATTTAATTGTCCTACTTTAGTCGAATCGGTCTGGTAAATATAAGAATTATATATAGAAGGGTACTACTATCATATTACAATATACTTGGTAATAGTTTGGTAGAGCGGTGTGCTTGTTTGATAGTTTGTCAGTAGATTATGTTGCACTATTGCAAAAGCTTGTATCTGTGGACTGTCCTGTAATATTGAGGTGACGCTTCAAACGAGAGTAACTGACGAGAAGACCCGCGGCTAGTTTTAAGTCTCCTTCTTGGCTTTCTTCGGAGAAAAGGTGATGAATTTTTGTGGATGCTTAAGTCCTGGAATATTCCTCTAAGAATAAGTACCTAGGAGATCTTTACTTTTTCCTCCTATTCTCAAAACTTCCGAATAATATGGCATTTTATAACGCAATTAAATGCTTCTGATCTGAAAAAGAGGGTAACAGATCCTTCTCTAGCAAAGCTATCGCCAATGTAGTTAACCTTCGATCCTCTGATGTTCGGCCACCTACATCAGGGTTACCTAACAGATTGCTTACAGTTCCAGGCAGCTTTCTGGTGTTAAATGGTGAAGTGACACTACTACTATAAACATTTACTTCTTAAATAGAATCTGAATGTTTTATAGAATACTAGACGTTGTTACATTCATAAGCACTACTAACCATTTTATCTCAAATAATTATCTTATATGATAGTTCTCTACTAGAACTATCATATAAGATAAGTATAAAAAGGTCACGAAATATATATATATATATATATATACATTTAACTAAAATAATTATGAAAATTTTAAGATCATTATACAAGCTATTGTGCCCACAGGAAAAAAGTAAGACGGGTATGCCGAAAATAAAACTACGTGCTTGATGAGACATCTTCCCTTTTGAAA
Source organism: Chrysina gloriosa (assembly GCA_038088585.1). NCBI lineage: Eukaryota > Metazoa > Arthropoda > Insecta > Coleoptera > Scarabaeidae > Chrysina > Chrysina gloriosa. Next base: position 8,995,735 of record CM076093.1, read on the forward strand.
AATATGAACAAAGAAAATTTTTCTGTAAAGATGTGACGGATATAAGTAAAAGTAACAGAAAGAAGCAAGCGAGGAAAGCTTACAAGATAAAAGCAAACATTTGCAGAATTACGGAACAGAAAAGTAGAATTAGACGAATGAAATATATAAACGCCAATCAATATGCAACTAACAACAGAAGGAGTAGTAACAAAAGAAAAGACAAGGACACTAGATACAAATCTCGTGTCTGTTGTGATATTATTTTAGATAACGGTTGCTTTGTAGATGTGTTCTCTTTAACTTGAAATATGAAACGTTTCTGGCCTTATTTCAAGATTGCTACTTTTCTACACAGTTGATAATTTTGTTATTGTTAAAACCTATCAAATATAATTTCATAATTAGCGTAGATTATTTTTGACTTACATGAATTCGGTTATTTACTTGGTTTTACCTGGATTATTGCGAGGCAACTTTCCCCGAAAAAGGTCCTCTTTCAAAATTCGGGAAAATACTTAAAAAACTCGAATTCCTTTCCATACCAACGTTTATTAGCATTACATTTGAGGTAAAAAGAAATGGTTTAGTAGCAATCAGCCACATTTCACTGCAAACAGGTGACAATAACAGGTGGAAGTGATATCGATTGCCACTGAAACCATTTCTTTTACTTCAAATGTAATGCTAATAAACGTTGGTGTGGAAAGGAATTTAATCTTCGAGTTGCGTATATACGCATTTAACAATTTCTTCACTTCTCATCGGCTGGTTTGTCGTTTTTCTCGGCTAAATCATTCCTGCAGTGACACCATTTGCCTAATTAACACTGTTTCACTTATGAATGTGATGAAAGTGAAGAAGACGGTGTGTAGTACGTTGGACTACGCTTCCGATAAGAACAATGAAGTGCTTATAGGTCGTTGGAACGACAATTACTGCCGTCGAGATGGTTGCACCGTAGGAACTGGTCGATGGAAGAAGCAAAGAGAACAGCTCTATGATAGGGCAACCTAAGTTTTGTATTTCCGTAGTCGAATCTACTATGTCAAGCAAAAAGAATTACGAAGAATGAGAATCGCACCAACAAAAACGAGCATTGAATTACCAAAGCTGAGAAGACTCGCTGTTGGCGTGTTTGCCACAAAAATACTAAAATGCTTCAAACGTTATATCGTATTATACACCAAATTGCATTAATTGAGACGAATAAAGTGCAGTTTTGTCATAACAATAAATATGTCGCGCCAAATAATTTTAACTCTTTCTTCTCTTTGAGCTTTCGTATATCGATTCCGCCTGATGGTTGAAAATTCGACCAGGACATCCGGGCCATACCTGTACAGGTAAAGGGATATGAAAAATACATATCTCATTTTCAGATTTAGTATCTTCGTGCTCATTAATGAAATCTGTTGAAGTTGGTATCCATTAATTCTAATAATCTTAAAGAAGTACAATGATCCCTAGTATCTTAGAGCTTTTCTTATCAGCACCAATTTTTATCTACTATTAATGAAACGTAGATTATTGCTAAAATATGGTTTAATCCTGTTAACTTCGAATCAAATTGAATTGTATATTTCAACATAGTTTACCATAAATGGAACAGAGTAACTTAATATTCCCTTCTAACCCATATTGACGTTCCCTACTACATAAAACTAAAACAATCTCCGAATTGTTAAAGATTAGTATTAAACAAAAAGTAATAATTCAGACTGCGCAATGCAGCCGAGGACAAAAATTGGTTGTTACAATGTTTCGTTTGACTTCAATTAAATCCAAAACATTGTTGTACTGCAATGAATAATTTGTAGAACCGGTTTTATGTATGTATGTATAAAGAGCGAAAATCCAACAGAATAATCATGAAACAATAAATTGGTTCAAGTTTGAAGGCATACTGTAACGAGCTGCACAACTCTTTACTTCCGTAATCTATAACTAGAGTAATTACGTCTCCTTATAAGTTGTATGAGATGGAGCAAGGATGGTTTATTAGAATTAATAATAACACTTTAATCAACTGCTACGTGTACGTTGGGGAAACCGGAAACTTCTGATACTAATTAATTAAACTAAGCGGGCAAAATGAAAGTGATGATAATTTCCATATATTTCAATAAAATTCGTCGTAACGACAAATTTCTTTAAGGAAAAATTATATTCACTAAAAAATCGTAAGAATATAAATTTTAAGGAAAAAATAGCGTGTGTTGATTGTTGCTCAAAATTACTAACAATTGATAATTAGTCTCGTATCTACAAGAATTATTACACCAATCGATAAAATATTGGTTTGACTTAAAAAATTAAGAGCTTATTTACAAATATATTTGTGTGTGGAAATATTAGCGTCAGAAAGAGTTTCATTATAGATTTATTACGAAATAACTTTTTATAACAATCAACTTTAATGAGCTGTTTTAAGCTTGCGTTGAATACAAAACTAATTAATATCTGCAAAGGAGCGCGCTGTATGTTGTAGGTGGCTATATTTAATGGATCGTAGCCTCGTTCTTTGAAGTTGTATATGTATACCGTGGCCTAGATTCATATTAGCGATAAAGAGTTCATAACAACTCCCATTATATACAGTATAGCGTAAAGTTATGCCAATATGCATATACAGGTGCTGTATCTAATTTATAAAAATAACCTCTCCCAAAACGCAGTGATTGATTACTACTACAGAAAGTGTAATTCTCGTACTAAACAGTGTATATAGACATGTTTGTTATTAGTAAGGTCGTATACTTGGTTGTACCTAAAGTCATTGAAGACCCAGAAAAGAAAATAAAGGGATAGTGGAAAATTTTTGCGTATCTCCATACTAAAGTAAGGAAAACTGATTACCAAATACGAAGAGAGAAGAATAAAAATATTATGTGTACGTTGTATTCAAAGCATTTCTGAAACAACGAAGCTGTAGAATCTCTAAAAGTGGAATAACAGGGGAAGACAACACACCACCTTTCTAAAACCTGGAACAATGCCCCGATAGTAATTTATCTCAAAGAAAAAAGATAACAGGTCTAAGGTCATATAGAAAAGTATATATGTAGGACTAAGTCAACTTAGACACGTGGACCAGTTTGGTGTGATATTTAAGACTCTATTACACCGATCAGCCTGTAGCACTGCTTTCTGACATGCAAACTGATACGTGTAATATGACCTTAGGCAACAATATTCCATCATAGGCCTCCTATATTATTTATAAGAAAGGTAAATTTCGAGCCACCCTTAAAGAAAAAGAAAACAGACAGAATCGTAATAAGTATCAGATAAGAAGGCACTGTTTCGATAAAGTTGTTAATACATACATATATATGATTAAGAAACAACAACTCCAGTTAATGATCCACTTAGTCCAATTTTCTTCTTTAACCTTCCTATACTCACGCAGACGGTCTGTGAGACCGATTTATATAGTATAGTATACGTCTTTCATTTTGACGTGAGTATAGGAAGGTTAATAAATACTATACTTTTGGCTGTATTCTTGAAACTGAACCAGAAAAATATTAATTGTCAATTTTAAATTCATATAGAATGTCAATTTAGGAACAAAATAAAAGGCTTTGGTTGACCTGTCTTCTTGGACACGCAGAGTAGTAGAATGGAGACTGTGAACTAACAAAAGAAGTAGAAGCAACACACAAATAAAAGCCAAGAAGACAACAAGCTAATAACCGGGAGAACTGATTACTACAAGAATACGAACCTCATCGGGAACATGAGTAACGAAAATCGATAATGTACCCTTCGTAAACTGGCAGACACTTTAAATATTTTCAAAATACCGCCATACTATCAGCACATAAAGTTTTACTATACAATCTCTTGTAAAGTATGGATTTCTAATGGTCAATGGTCGCTCATAAAAGCAAGGTACCAAGAACTCCCAACTATTCAATCCACCTTCCAATCAGACGGTACTTGTTCCTAACCCTAAAGGTCACGTGCCCTTTCTACATCCATACCCCTACCTCACGCTATTAGTTAGCCTGCCATGTCAATATATACAACATCCTTGGCCCTGGACAGTCTCAAGGGATTATTGGACTGTAGTATAACGCTTCGGTGAATATCAGGTTAGAACGTTTCTAAAAGGCTTTCGTGACGAACCAAAGGACATATGGAGCTATACTAAGCGGCCTGTTCTGAACGTCTGTAATCTGCGCATGCGATGATTCTTAGTGGTTGCCAAGATAGACAACCCATGACCAGCTTGTAAAGCAGGATCTTACAATACTCCAAGATATTTGACCTTGAAACTAGGACGGTCACCTCAGCTGGTTTCTTGTATATTCTTGTCCGCTTTCTCCAGAGGAGAACTGTTGTGGTCTTTCCTGGATAGGTACCGTCAGTCGCGGTACCACCTTTCTAATTGGTCCAGGAATTCTTGAATTTTTATTTGTTGAGAAATGGAAAAAGGGCCTTCTTCTGAAAAAGCCAGCTCTTGGGTATGAGATTTGGATACTGTGTAGTAATGTCATCCAGAAAGGCACTTGGTTCAGCAATAAGAAATGTCTTTAACGGTAGCAAGACAAGCTTTCCAGGCGAAAAAGAGTTTTGATATCTATTTATAGAATTAGGAGGATAGTATTGTTATTCATTACTTTCACAAGATAAAACTATCAGTTACAAAAATTGGTGTTTCTAACTCACCAAACTGAGAGCTGCAAGAGAATGTATTGTTTTTGTTCACTTCGCATTCTTTAGATACTTTCCTCTGAAGTTATTATTCATATCGTTCTATTAAAATATTATATTTCTAACAACCTGCTGAAAACCAAAAAGTTTCTAGCCAGTTATATTTTTTCGGCTTAGATTATAGGACAACGAGAACAGAGTAGATTTTGGTTAGCATACTTTTCTAAAAGAAAGTATTTTATCGTACAATGGAAAGCAGTTACATGTGCTTAAGAAAATTCTTTGTCTTCTTCTCGTCAATTCTTCCATTCTATCCGGTCTTTACCCATTGTTCTCATTGTTTCTCTGGTATTGTCATTCCTTTATTCTATTTCATTTATTCTATTAATCCACATTTTCCGATTTTCCTGCTATTTCCTTTTGCTTCTATTGCCTTTTTGTTAAGTTCTCTTGATATATTCTTAGTATATGTTTTTAGCGACTTACTTGTTTTCTTTCAATTTTTAGGTTATCTTCTTGTCTTATACATTTTTATATTAGGAAACATTGACAGAATATCACATCGGTAAACTCCTCACCACACAATTGTATTATAATAAAATCGGTGACATATATTTCGCTAGCTCAAGGCAAGCATTTTGAACAACCATATAAACCGAAGTTAGTCACTTAGGAAACATTATTTTTTGAACTGTTGTGGCTAGTTAAATTATTTGTTGCTCTGTAAATGCAAGAGTAATTGAAGACAACTGTAGAGATATGCTCTAAAATGTTATGATCAGAAGACTCGTGCGGTGCAACGCCTGGTTTCGCTCTAGGGCCACGAGTCGCCGACCGTGAGAACGCATACTCATATATTAGTTTATAACAGAAACAAAACAATGCACTCTGGGATGCGATGTTACTTTTACCGTACGATGCATGTTAACGATGACCAGGTCTTTCTTTATAATGTCATTTGTTGCTCGTTTTATTGTAATACATATGCGTACAATTTCGGACAATGGAAATGAACAGTTCGTGTATTGAACTCGATGCCATAGTATAGTGGCTCCTTTCTGTGATCATCACTGTATGGCATGTGAGTAATTTCATTGTTTACAGTACACTAAAATATATGTTAGGTGAAGAAAGAAATTTAAACTACATACTTTATGACCTGAATAGTGTGCTTTTTGGTTTCACTTTCACATGTCCATGTAAATGTCAAACACGAGAGACACGAGGGAGGTCACAGCTTCCAACTGTAACGTTTAATAGTTGCAGATAAATCATGATGAGAAACTGGTATTAAAAGACCCTTATAACATCTGTTACAATTACAACGTTAGCTGTCACAATTTCGTGAGCATACAAACCTTATTCAACATGTATCCGATGCAATCTGTCCTGTCCGAAAAAGTGCAGGGGTATGAAATACCTGCATATGTGTGTCTAACGAGTTGAGCTGTGTTATTGCTCAACTTGCTAAATACTTAACGATGGACTACTTCAAAGAGAATGAAACATACAGTGTATACAAGCATAAATAATTACGCACAAATTGTACGGTTTTTAACCAAATTCGAGATTTACCCAAGTAAAGCTGTCATATTGTTGTTCGTAAAATTTTAGATGATGTGCAAAAAGGCATTTGTTTGTTTGATTCCATTTTGATCAAGAAAGCTACTATCTCCTTATCTCCATTTAAAGGTCTTATGCTATACTGCAGAAACAGTAAATTTGACCTCTCCAAGACTGTGATCACCGATACTTAATCGTTGATTAACGGATACCACTTAAAAACAAATGTATCGCAAGAAATGCATACATTTGTGCGCATGATGAATTAGACACATTATAAAAACCATGTTAGTCATCTTTTCGCACTGTTGTGGTAGGTAGGGGAGATTGGGGAGTTGTGAGACGGGTTTTGTTTTTGAACTTAAACTACTCCAAAATCACAATATTTTGCATATCTGAAAGCTTTAAATTTAATTTCGACATTAATGGCAGCTATTGGTAAAATTTTTTCTTCGAAAATAATAATTTTTGTTAACATTTAAATTGCACGAAAAAAGCATTTATTTTTCGAATGTTAAAAAAGTGTAGGGAGTCGTGAGACACTACTTGAAATCAATAAAAATGACGTATTTTGGTATTTTTTTTTATTCAAGATGGAAAATAAGAAACATGAGACAATTTTAATGAAAAAATCTTATGAAAATGCAATACAATTAATCTGATTCGCAGTGAACACATGTATAATATTCAGCTTGTAAATTGGCACACTTCAAGTGCACAGCTCGATCGCATACATTGCAATGAATAGAGGTGTTTCTGTTCAACTTTGTCGGCATTACACCTTTGCAGATAATGCAGAAGTCTTCGTCTTCAGAATCCTATGAAGATAAAAGATGCGTAAAAACGTTAAAAAACAGTGTCTCACAACTCCCCAAATCTGTTGTCTCAGAACCCCCAAATCTGTTGTCTCAGAACCCCCCAAGTCTGTTGTCTCAGAACCCCCAAATCGTATATATTCTAAATGGGCGCATAGTTATTAGCATATTGTATTTTCATGCAAAAATGAAAGTGTGTCGAAACTTTATTAACTAACGATTCATTTGTATATACTGACCTTTGCAATTCGCTTGAAAAACTGATCAAAAGTATCAAAAACAAAATTAGTCAAGAAACTTTTGGAATAATTTTAAAACACATTACCTGGAGAGACGCTCAGAATGCGTGTTTACTTGGTGAATGCAAGCTAAAGATGGAAGTTGCATTGAAAACAATATTGACAATCATAATCGAACGTCAAACTTGTGAAATATGATGGAAAATGACGCTGTCTCACAACTCCCAATGTCTTCCAACTCCCCAATGTCCCCTACATTATATTATGAATAGACAAGTACACACCCGAAACATAATCCAAGTATATACTTATGCGGAGAGGAAGCACGCTATGGCAACCCCATTTTCAGAAGTAGGTATGTACATATTATAGACCAAATACCAAAGGCCAAATAGACCATATTGCATGTGGCTTTGTTAATTTGTCTACGTTACTGCCATTAAGTCCGCGCAGGTTGACATGGCGTAATGTGTACTTCTGAAAGTGCGACTACTATACGTATGTGTCTAAGCAATCTACTTCAAGTTACATAGCGCTACAAGAAAATAATGAGATAAATATTAAAGTAAATGCAACGGAAAAGATAAGAGATTTAAGCGAAAAGTGGGTGTGAATGCGACGGGAAAATTGACGAAGTAGGTAATAGGAATAAGAAATGAAGACTAGAAGAACAGAGCAGTTGAAACGAACTGGGATAAAAACAGGAAAAAATGTAGCTATGAATAGGATATTCCCAGGTGTAGATGGCTCGCAGAAGAGAGAGAAAAGTTAAGCTGAATATTTTAGCGCTATGGCGAATGGTTGAAGTGGGAATGTAAACGAAATAAAATAGGATTGATGAGTCTAGGTAGAATAGAAGGTATAAATGTATACAAGTGTTCAGAGACACGTCGGAATAGTTAAACGAAGAAAACATGAAAGGGAAGAATAAATGACGTAAAGTAGATGGAAGCGAAGAAAGTGGGAGAAGCTGGACAAGTGAATGTATAAGAGGAATAAGTTGGGGAAAGGATAAACTAGAAAAGAAAAGGAGGAGTGTGTCAATGAGGGATTACAGGAAGAAAGTGAAAGGGAGTTTCGAAGATAAGAAGAAAGTGTTTAATATCTGAGGATACGTTAAAGTAATAAATAATTAAATAAATAAAATGTAAGGGCAAAGGAATTTCAACAAAAGGTTACTTACTATCTAAGGTACACATAGTTTAAGATAACATAGGAACCATTTTCTTTGTGATAGACAATGACAATCTGGAAAATTAATTTTGGCAACGAATCCACTCATTCTTCAGGTCTGACTCAGGTTTCTTAGTAAAAATAACCTTTCTGCGAGTATTTGGGTTCCTATCTTCCTGATTGGCTCTAGGCGAAGTTGTAATGGGCTTGCGAGGAACCTACCTTCAACAGAAATAAATTTAAAATATGTAAAACTAGTGAACGCAGTTATACCCTACAAGAAATCTCAGAAGTTTCTAACACTGGTCGATTCACTGAAAGAAGTACATACATATGTGCAGTCTCAATGAATTTGGTTTAAATATTAAGAACCTAGACTTCGAAATAAATAAGCATATCTTTCTTGATCAAGGATTGGGTAGATCGCCTTGCACATTATTGGCATGACTAATGCAACGCTGTTTTCTGCTCATTTTTTTTACGTTTAGTGTTGCACTTATTTAATGGAAGTTGTTCTTTCCTCGTTCTTATTTCGTTGATGATTACTTACTGTGTCTTAAGTTCAGTTCTATTAATACATCACCTGGTACTTGATTACTGTAATTTGTATGAGGGTATTCACTTTAATTTTGTGTTGATCTTAACAGTACATTACTGGTACTGTGTGGTGTTTATTTCGGTAGTAAGATAATATCAGTTTAACGTAGCCAACAAAAATCTTCGTTGAATTTAAATAGTCTGAAATATACCATTCTGTCTAATAAAAGAGCAAGATTTTGGACGTAATTGGCATTAAATATAGAAGTACTAAACGCATAAACGATAATGTCAACTATTGATTAAATTATTGGCCCATTTAAGTCTTGTAGACTCATATCATTGTATCATTGTAATCACTTCATTATACAAATATTGACCATTTGTCCTTAGAAGATAATCTGTAATGCACGATATAAAGGATGACGTACCTATAAAATGTCTCGTAAAGTAAGACATAAATTTATTAATAATTACAAGACACGTCGTTAATATCCTGTATCCTTACTGCATTAATTCAATAAACGATGTAATTCCTGCGAATAATGTGTGCGTAACTAATTCAACTAATTATGTAATACAAAATAATATAATCGACAATTACCGCTTTTTCCGACTCGTTCTCTTTTTATCTTGTGGTACGTTGCGAGAAAAAGAAAGGCAAACATTCATGTTCTGATATAAATCATTACCTACCGACTTCGTGGCAGATATAATATAATTCCATATTAATGATGCAGTTATATACGGATTTATTGAGTTTTCTTTGAGATTTCTATATGGACGTAGAAGTAATGGTTATTAGAATGTGCGTTCTATTAATAAAATTATATTTTTGAAAGTAAAATTGTCACTCCACATATATCTAAATTTAGGATCTAAATTATTGCATATGTTTGTATGTGTATATAAAATAAGTACCTGGTGGACCGAGCCTTGCTCGGAGTGCCCAGAATTTTTTGAATAATTTTGAACCAAATAATAACGCCCTTTTAAGAATAAGCAAAGCTCAAAATCTTTCTTAAGAAATACACATTTTAAGTAAACATTTACATACCTTCTCTTTGCAACGCCAACTAATTGTGTATAAGTTTTTATATTTTGATTTAAAAACACAGCTCCGATAGATATTTTTCTTTTATTAATATACTACTTTCAGCGCCATCTATGGTTTAGTAGTAAAGTTTTAATTACTTATAATTTTGCTTGGCTGCAAGATGTTAAAAAAGTTGCTCACCCACGTTTAGGCCGAAATTGGTGAAAACCTGGACTAAATGGATTGAATCGAGACCGGGACCATGCTAAATCGGTTCTTCGTCACCCAAAAGCTCGCAAATACTAAATTGTAACAAAATCTTGAGAGTCATTTTCAGTAACACATTTTATGTAACGCAGAAATAGGTGAAAGCGGGACAAAAGAATTTTCTTGGGACCGGGCCATGCTAGATCAATTTTGTGTTCTCGAAAATCCCCAGATACTAAATTGCATAAAAATTGCTAAAGTCATTTTCGATAACCAATTTCATATACCGCATTACCAGAAATGTGTGTAAACCGGGTCAAAATGCATTTTCCCGGGACCGGGATCATACTAGATCGATTTCTCGTCCCCGAAAACCCCCAGGTACTAAATTTCATCAAAATCGTTAGAGCCGTTTTCGAGACAACAATTCTATATATATATATATAGCAATTGCTCGTTTAAATATATTAGATATACCAAAAAATGTCAATGATATGTCAATGATGAATTGCAACATTTCTTCCCCTCCATAGAGTAATACTGATTTTCGCTTTACTTCCGCGTTAGTAACATTCTAATTCTTTCTGGTGAACTGTATAGTAATATGCTATGAAATAGTACATCATTTATTGCATTACCGAAGTCAATCCTGGTCATTTCGCCAGTAAAATGTAAGGCAACTAAATACCAAGGGTGAAAACCAGTGGCAGTTTTCTCTGCAGAGTAATGGAATATTAACCTACTGATGATATCCATAATAGGTACAGTATTTGAATTATAGCATCTACTATCCTATCGACAATCACCCACTTAATACCATCCTATTTCAAAGTTCATATCCATCGGTGTCGGTTTTTGTCAAAGGTGCTCCATCCCAGTAGGTTTTCGGTCTAAAAGGGCACATTCTAAAATAGCGACTACAGCCAAAATAGCGCCATCTAGCGTCGCAGCCTACAGGATCCAGCAACAGGTCCAGCTTATATTAGAAAGTTTTCGTGCTTTTACCTATAAAGTAAATGTACAACAATAACAGAACAAAAAGATTTTATTCATAGAAGTAAATCCATTATGTAGGAAGTATGGTTTGTTGTTATCTCTGTAACAAAAGTTGAATTTCACGTGAAGATGGTAATTGGTTGGTGGAAGGTTTGAGATGTATGCAGAATAGGACAACACTTCGTGGAGTTTTCCCTTGGAGCGTTATCATGTTGTAAGAGTGCACACTTTTTGTTGGTTCTGGATATCCGGATATCAGACTACTCATTGTTGAGTATAGAAGTCAGCTGCTAACCTTGTGAAACTGGATTTCGGAAATAAATTCATTTGCCAGCCTCAGCTACAGTTCTGTACCAAGATAGAATACCTTTTAGCCATCGTTTGCAAACGTCCTTACTCACCTTACTGCTGCAACGGTGTGAATTCATGAGGCGATGGCCGGACTTCACGAATGTGTTGAAAGTTGGAAGTTGAGGATCAATCCCTAAAAAGAGAGCGTTGCGGTAACATTTGCACACAGACGCAACCCTCCAAGTGCCAAAATCTTTATTGATGGGGTTCGCCTTTTGTGACATTTGTCGGTAAGAGCCCTTAGCACTCCGTAGCAGGGACTAACTTTCCAACTTCATATTACAACCATGTTGGAGGTTCCGGAAGGCAAAACAGATTGCTTTGAATTTACTTTCCTCACAGTTACGGTTGGACTCGAGAACGAAGCTGCTTACTTACACAATCTACCTATGACCAATAATCGCGTATGGTGCGCTCTTAGTTAACTACCTCTAGGAGTTATGTCAACCATCTCAGAGCGGTTTAAAATAAAATCTTGTGCTATCTAACGTGCTCTGGTTTGTACGAACCATATGGTTACGTAAAGATTTAAATAACTCTGCCCTTCGAGAGCTTTTGGTCGACGCTGGACAGGATTGGAAATTTGAACAATCCAGTGGTGAATTTGTTCAATTGGACCCCGCTCCTAACATTGTCCAGGCATACTTAAGAACCTGTTATCCATTGTAGAAGTCTGTCGAGTATGACGTCGCCATCTTGACCACCATCATTCAAGCCATCTCGCGGCATGATGGTTTATCCCGCAATGGAGGATAAATGCGCCTAGTAAATTTGTTCCGGCCTCGATATAGAACGGCGAAGTTTCGTTAACATTATAAACAAATAGATTAATTTGTTAAACTACGAGGGACGTCCAGAAAGTAAGTTCCGTATCAATTTAACTCCGTTGCAGCGCTGAGATCGCAGTTCCGTACATGCGCGGTAGACGCTCTGCATCAAGGAGAAGAAACGTGCGCCATTTTGAGATTGCTGTCAGCCACGTACGCTTTGTTGTGCTTGTTTACAATGTCGGTGTTGATTGAAAATCCCGCCGCTTGTGAAATCAGATCTGTGATTCGTTTTCTGAATGCTAAGAAAGTGAAACCAATTGAAATTTATCGGCAAATTTGCGAAGTTTACGGACAAAATGCGATGAATGATTCAATGGTAAGAAGATGGGTCCGACAGTTCAATGAAGGACGTAGTGAAGTGCACGATGAAGAACGAAGTGGGCGTCCATCTTTGGTTACAGAAGAACTGGTTCACGCGATTGATGACAAGATCCAGGAAAACCGCAAGTTTACAATTAGTGCTCTCGCTATGGAATTTCCCCAAATCCCACGATCACTAATTCATGAAATTGTTGGCGAAAAACTGAAATTTCGTAAACTTTGCTCACCTTGGGTACCAAAGATTCTTACTGAGCAACACAAAACAAAACGGATGGGTAGTGCACTTCAATTTTTGACCCGTTATGATGAAGGCGGCGAAGAATTTCTGACACAGATGAAACTCCCTGAAAGTAAGCGGCAATCAATGGAATGGAGGCACACTTCATCCCCAGCAAAGGTTAAGCCGAAACAAATCTTGCCACCTCGAAAAATGTTGTGCACAGTGTTCTGGGACTGGAAAGGCATCTTACTCATTGATTTCTTATCGCGTGGTCAAACAATCAAAGCAGATGTTTATGCGAGACACTTAGGAAATTGCGCCGCGCAACACAGAATAAGCGCTGAGAATTACTGTCAAAAGGTGTTGTTTTTCTTCACGACAACGCACGACCACACACTGCAAATGTGACGAAAAACCTCCTACAGGGATTTGGATGGAACGTGTTTGACCATACTCCGTACAGCCCTGACCTCGCTTCCTAGCGACTTTCATCTGTTCTTACATCTCAAGTCTTTCCTTGGCAGTCAACACTTCAACAATGACGAAGAGCTGAAAGAAAATGTTGCCAACTGGTTGAAGACACAGGCGGCAAACTTCTATGAAGAAGGTATACAAAAACTTGTTCCACGCTATGACAAATGCCTGCAAAATTTCGGCAGTTATGTGGAAAAGTAGTTTAAGAGTTGCAGAATTTTGTGCAATAAATAATTTTTCTGTATCTGTACACAATTTAATTTTATTACCAAACGGAACTTACTTTCTGGACGTACCTTGTAGAAAAATTTTCCTAAAACTATTTACGAATATAAAGGCAACAATAATGATTTTGAATTGTAATACAAAAATTAACACATGCATGTGAATCGTGGGCAATAAGTAGGAAAATCAGATTGATAGATATGTAGATGAGATTCTTGAGAAGGTTTGAGAGCAAAACACACGAAATTAGAAACCAAATATTCCAAGAAGAACTAACTACGTAGTCCTTGTAAATACACAGCCAATAAACTTCGACGGCTAAAACATGAAGGAATGAGGAGACACTAATAAAGCAGATACTTGAAACGAGAAAACTTACTAGTTTAAACTTTAAAGAGAGGGAGGGAAACAAACCATGGGGAAGGAAGCAGTACAGATAACAACAGAAAAAGGGGAACACATAGGAGGATGTGGAAATTATGGCTATGAATGGAGAGAAGTGGAAGAATTGCTTGAAAATGACCCCAACACAAAATTCAGACTGAGAGCTGTGAGAGCTCTAGGACTAATTGTAAGTAACTATTTAAATTCGCGATGAAATGAAATAAATGGCTCTTGTCAATACAGCCAACAAAACGGATTCAATAGACGTGCTATATATAAAACGATCGAGACGTAGCAATACACATTTGTTCATCTTGCTACTGCGAATACGTTATTCGAAGAAATGGACTTGAGAAATTTAGGATCTAAGGAAAGACAGGAGATGCCAAGGAGATTTGTAATAAGATTTTGCTGTTAAAATGCATAAGAGTGATTCAACAATGAGAAAAATGTCGAAACGTCTGGAAACCTAACTCGTGATATTACGATACCAGTCTTAACTTTACGACTAGTTGCAAGATAAATACTAATACTCATATTCATGTAAGGAATGGCAATGGAAATAACTTTTGATAGTACATAAGGCTTTTGCATCCTAAATGGTTGCTTCTGGCGCCAACTCCAAAAATTTATTTTCTTTAATTGAGTTTTGAGGTATTTTTTGAGACAATTGGCAAACGCTGACAATGCAAAAGGAGCTTGTAAGAGTGGCTATTAAAATTTATTGAAGGAAATCATCTTCTAAGGAATACGACAGTTTAGAGTAATTTGATCTTCAAAGGCAATATCTCGCAGGAATTGTTGCAAGTATACATAGTATGTTCATTCTGTCATTAATCCTTTTGCAGCTATGTTGTTCTTGTATACTTCAACTAGTTCATTCAGTTTCCTAAAACCCATAAAATCGAGCAGGGTGGTTGCAATAATTGTAATCATTGTCTTCATTAAAGCCATTGATATGACATACTACATAGTAAATCTTGTAAAGTAATTTAGTTTTGTTTCGTCTTCTGTCTCTATTGACACGATTAAAGCTTTCTACGAATATTATATTTGTATGGCATAAATGCCATAATAAAAGAAATCTCTTTTAATAAAAACGTGTACAGCATGAAATTTGGTTATGTTCACTTAATAAGTATTTAGTTTGAAATAGGGCGTGACTGTTTTGATAACATTTTATCACAAATCTAATTTTCCACTTATTGAAGATTTATAGAATTTGCAAAAGGAATTTTGAGTCACACTTCATTCCAGTTATCTCATAGGATTAACTATTTAATAAGGCACAGCTTAACTACACGCTATTATTAATCAAACGTAAAAATGTGCCATACCATACCAACACTCAGTGATTGTACTCAAGAAATCTGTATTAAATCACATTAAGACCGTAACATAAGTTCACTATTCAAACTGGTTTTCTTAGTGCATCGTCTTCTTAGAACTTATCCTGATGCGTTAAAGGAATTATAATATATTTCCCGCATACAAACTACAACCTTCTGCGAATAATATAAAAGCTCAAGGAATGCCTGTGCATAATACAAAGCATTTAATGAATACTCTAACTCGTCTCACCACCGTTTAAAAATTAAAAACGTATTAGTCTGTTATTATGCAGCATTCGCCTCGGGCTATCTCAGCTTTCAGACCCTTCACTACCTTCATCTTCTAGATAACATCGGGTCAGTATCTTTGCTGGATTTTCGTCACGTTCAAGGCGTATTCCAATATCATTAAATTTATCTGCGAAAACGTTAAGCACCTATAATCTGTTGCCGTTGATATCTGCTAATTTCATGATAGACATTTATGTGTGTAAGAAACTACAAATTATGTAACAAGAATCCTTATGCTTACAGGATATTATGAGTACACCATTTTATTGGAAATATAGACATACGTATAACTGCTCTAATGTTTTTATTTTTAAAGCTTTTGAATAAATTAATGTGGCTTATCAAAAAGGGATGATTTTTCAACTTTTAATTTTCTTGCCCATCTGAAGGAAATTTAGGGTAGCGCAGAAAAATATACTCCAACTAAGGCCTTGCTCCAAACGGTTACAAACTTGGAAGTACAGCAGGAAACATAATACGTTAACCTTTAAATACCGACATGTGACAGACCCCGTGACCGTTCAAGATTAAATTTTTTCATGACGAAATTTGAGAGAATGATTAGAAGTTGAATTGGATTGCGGGATTATGCATGAGACACCAGAAAGTAATTACGACAGACAAACTGAAGAAACGATGTCTGAATCATAAAATAGATCCAGCGAGGTCAACCGATCGCAATACTTCTACGCACAAAATAGATAGAAATGAGTGCTCCATTTCTACCTTTGTACCATCAGTGACGTGAGAACACCGCGGCAGAATATTGTTCTAACGTCTTCTTCAAAGCTCACCGAAGCTGATGCTAAAGATCCTCAGAGCACATGGAGTGAATTTTTTATATAAAAAGTTCTGCAGGAGATTATTACTTGGATTAATGCAAAGTTGCAAAAGAACAGACAACAAGAATTGTGACCTTTTGTTTGCAACCTGATGGTACTAGTCATGAAATATTTAGATGCATCATTTCAAAAGATTTCTTGTATTTTTGAATTGTCTATGTTTTGATGAGGAATGGAAGACTTATAGACGATAAAACTGCAGCAATAACTTTCATTTTCAACGAGTTCGTAAATAATTGTAGAAACAATTGCTATGTGGGCATAAATACAACCATTGGCAAGATGATTAGTGCAGGTAGCGGCCGTTCTTATCTGATTATATATCCATGCTCTACGAATTCGACTTACAAGTTCAAGATACTTATGATTCGAAAACATTTTATTTTTACGATCTCTATATATATTCTGGAAAAGGATCAGATGGTAACGGAGTTTATACGGTTTTACCAAAGATATTACTTTCGTTTTTCAAGTAGCAAGAAAAACGAAGCGGTTCTCCTGGTTTCGTCTATCCATCACAAATATGGTATGGATGTAAAACCTGGAGGACTCTCTATATAACGACCTAATGAATTAGGTGCGTCAAATAACTGTGCAAAAGCTCACAAAGTGAGCACAATTTGCATATTTCAATAATCTGTGCAATATGAGCAAATTGTGCTTATTTTGTAAGATTTTGCGTAGTTACTTGATAGCTGCCCATTAATGCACCCAATTCATTAGGTCATTATAAAGAGGGTCCTCCAGATTCTATTTTATTAAGATTTTGGCTCTCAAAAATAGTTTACTAAGATATGAATGACGGGTGAACTTTTGGAGAAACTCCTTTAGTAAGTCTTAATTAAACAGTCGGTACGTAAAATGGGGTTGATACGAAAACTGTCTAAAAGAGAAGAAATTACATGCGTTGATAATGAAATTCTAAAGAATAAGACGTTGAAAAATATTTCTCTAGAAATTTGGCCCGAAGGGAAAAGAGAAGATTGTTGGACGATGAGAAACCAGCCGTCAGCCTGGTGGAAGGTTAAATACGTGCTACAAATTAATCCCCCAATGGGCCGGGGTAAGTCCCAAAACAAACTTCAGTTCGATGCTGTTCCACCTTAATTATTTCCGAACAGGGTTTTAGGCTAAGCGATCCGCAACATAAATTCTAACAGATAAGGCGAGCTGATTATCAGTACATACTTGGCCTTATTGCTTATTGTATCATCAAAAAATTGCCACACAGTTAGGCACGGTCGTTCTATAGGGTATACTGGAGTCCAGCAAAAACGATCGCGAAAAGGTAACGAAATTTGAAATTGGAATTTAAGCCAGCACCATCTCCTGTTAGATTAGATTACTTGAGGTGGCAATGCTGCCTGTTCCACTGCGACCTTTACAGATCTAACCATCTCCTGTTGAAACGTGAGATACTTTATAGATTGCCTTCCATTTTTTAACGATGGTCGATTTGTTTGCTCCAGCAATAGTGGCGACATAGCTTTGCTTTGTACCTAGTATAATTTTATCCATGAGGACTTTTAGTTTGAAAATGCTGGACCATTTCAGATAACTGATTATGCTTTATAAACAAAAACAACAAATTATTATTTACTTCACCCCAACATTGAATAAAGCAATCGACAGGCAAATTACATATTAAGAAAGAAGTATATATTTGGTTCACAAGATTGGCATTTGATCACGGAAGGTTCCCGGCTTATCTAGCGAAAATCAAAATCAAGGATAGTGATAGTTGCGAATACGAAAAGCGGCGATACAAACCATCTAATTTTAGGATGCCCTAGAATTAGAATCAAAAGTGATTTTTTTGTATAGGGAGCTGACAGGTATGGGATTACAAGCACCGTTTAATGTAAACCACATTATATCAACACAAGATGTTAATATCTTTCTTTTATTATATAAGTTCATGTACGAAGCTGACCTTAAATTTTAGTTTTTGTTCCTGGAACTTTTCCTCTGTGGGTGTATCCTTTTATCCTTTGAGGTCCACCATGTTTGTTTAATACAGTGTCCTTTGTACAACCCCTTTGTCCATACGGATTGTTAGACAGTAGCCAGTGACTAATGGGTTCAACCAAAGCCAATAAAGGAAAGAAAAAAAGTGAGAGTGCTTCTCATAGCTTTATGGATTTGGTGTCGTTATCCAGCGATTTAGTTATTTGCAAGACCGGAATTATTTCTAATGTCTTGCGGTTATCAGATATTTTTTAAATGATATAATCACATACAGGTTAATGTCTCTCTCTCTCCTGCCTTTTGCCTTTATGCAGTTACGGATCTCCTCCCCTAGCAAGGCAATTTTCATTTCTTTCCCTTTACAATAAATTCCAAATTACCAAAATCTTATCTGATATTTCAGCCTAAAATATCCTGAATTACTTACTCGGATTTGTCTACGACTTTCGTAAAACATTATAATTCCCTTTAAAGCAAGTAACCGGTTGCTGTGCAATCAAATCCCTCTCCAAGTATATTGGCGTGAGCTTTGTGGGCGATAACGTAGTCATTGCTCGCACAATACATTACCCAGCTTTTGTAAACTTTGTAGGGACTCTTCCACTTTTGGAGATCAGGTTTGATCCTGACTGTCTTCTTCGATGTAGAATCGCAAATTCTCCAACGGGAGTATTGAGTATAATTTGATATCTGCGGGTCCCTTAGAGTAAAAATGTTACAACGGCGGTGTATCTCTTCCGAAATTTGGTTAGCTTATGGGCTTCGGATTTTAGTATAGACTTCAGAGTTTTCAAAAATCATCACAGTATTTTCGACAGCGTTCTTTATGTCGTGGATAGAACGTTGACGATTCCTTTTCTCTTTTCCGCCGGAAGTCGATTTCCAAAAAGCTTATAGGCCAGTAAAGCTTAAGCAGTCAAAAATTATCTTGTCAGGGACATTTCAAGAAATACAATCACCAATACCAATGAAATTGTCATTGGAGTGTAGCTAAAGTATTTGCATACACCAAACCGTTCTTGAGAGCTCGAGGACACGTGGAGGTGAGCGATATTAAAATAATTATATATATATAATTATATTGTAACATAATAGGAAGACACTTATGAACACAGTAGCTGTGCTGCTGTGCACTAGTTTTTCCGCATATATGATGTACAAACAGTCCTAAATAACATTGCGAAGTAACGGTCATAACTAAAGCAATTTTATAATTCATGTACACAAATTAATTAATTTATGTTTTGTATCAATTATGGAACAAAAAACATTGTACCATCTTCTGAGTGTGATAAGGAAATACTAGTTTTTCAATCTTCTAATCTCCTCTTTTGCCATAGTAATTATCGCTTTACGATCGACTTGTTAAATAGCTAAACTGCTTAACAGTCGTCGGAAGAGTAGAGAAAGAATTAAGCGTATAACTCGTTTTGGAAGTACCCATTTCTATGGAATATTCTCGCCTACTTACTTCGCCATAAATATACACCTGCGTTTTGAGTTTGTTCGTGTTTTTCCTTGGATTCATTTAAAACGGTATGACCCGAGGGAGACATCAGTAACCATTACAGTTAGCGGTACACTTGCCTGTTCATTTGAGCCTCATTTACATTTCGCTTACCAACGTGTGTATGTGCTTCATTGGACAGTTAGCCATCCGCAGGGTCAAGCCCTGAGGCTTCGTCGCTCGTCTGACACACTTACCGTAGGTTACGGGAAAGAGGCTAATTATGTTTTGTTGGCATAATATATAATATTAGTAGACAACCATTTAGAATTCTTACATCCATTGCAAATTACAGGAAGCATCTAATTTTGCCCGCATACATTGTAGTAGTAACAAAACTAAATGAAATCAGCGTAAGTGATAGAAAGTAAAATGTATACTCTGTTGCCCTGAATATACATCTTGGGAAAGTAAAGGTTTTTTGATATTTTCATCAATTTTTCGATGTACCTGGGAAAGTTACCATACTCCGACCTTCTCAATCATTCGGAATCTACCTCCAAATTTTCATTCCACACCTTATGTATAAATGAATAAATTATGTATATAAAAAGATAAGTCCAATTGAAATAATGGTTACGAATGTGTTGTTTTACAAAATTCATTTTATATTCACGAATTCGATGATCGATTCGAAGTAAAACTAACAGAAGTAACATTTCCTTCTTGGTCATGTTACTCCTACAGCTAAACCTGCAAAGTTCATTGATATTTGTCGAAACGTGTCCGGAAACATGATCATTAGTAAAATTAATGGCTTCCCATTTTGTCGTTGTTACAAATTTATGTTAATGTGTTGTATGGACGAAATGGTGAAATTCGTACACGTGTCGAAAGGTTGAAACTTGTGCACAAGATATGACTCATACTCTCATTTAATTTCTCTTCTAAATTGGGCTACCAGATACTCTACAAATGCGTGCGCGTTTTATTACGTAAGAGTTCGCGGATTTTGAAGCACGAAAGCTTAGGATTAGGCAATCAAATTGCAATGGAATTCACCATTGTAATATAATTTATAATTGATATAGAATAATTTGCCCCTCCTCAGTTGTAATTGAACTGATAGAAGATATCACATGAGTAAATAACCAACAAAAGTGTACACTTTGCGATGAGTAGGCATTACAGATGGTGGTTGATAATCGAGAATGAAATTGAAAAATATGCAATGACAATACAGTCAAGAGTTTTCGGCAAGCAACCGTGTCGAATATGTGTGTAATATGAGAATAAGGAGACTGTGGTTAAATAATTACCTGTAACAGATACATATCTGGAATTATTTCCGAAAGGTGTGCTCAGAATAATTTTATTTATTTCACGTATATATGTAATGTTAATAAAGGTAAAATCAAAAGAAAAAGAAAAATATCAAACTTTTTAAAGAAACGTCAAAACAAATTACAATGAAAACAGTTACTCGAAGGTCCAATAAATATTACACTAACCTGAATAATTTGTTCAAATAGATATAAACACAAGAATAAACGTAATCGCTGGTAACATATGTAACTACATACACAACTATTTATGCAAACATTAAAACTGATTTCCTTGCGAAATAATCTGTTATTATATTTTGGTGTGTTACTCTCTAAGCTCTTATCCAGAAAGTGTGACTCTAATTTCTTCAGCCAATTTAGTGCACTGTCATCAAGTGACAATTTTCCACAAATTTTCAGTTTCTTCATTCGATTGGTCACATCTATGTATAATGAAACAGTGACGGAAAATAGCTCACCAGTGTTCTCTAATACTAAGAGACGTACATTATTACATAAGCATTGATCAACATACTTAATAGCCAGAAACGAAGAAAAAATGATTTGATTAATTCTAATTACTTGTTAGAAATATTTCAGCTAATACAGATAAAGGTTTAGCATTTTTTACTATAAATTCATGTTCAAACTTACCCTTAGGCCCCAGCCGTTCGAAAGCAATTTTTAAGTTCTGATGACACTTCTTCCCATCCACGTTGCATTAAGTATACACAGCATTCAGTTGGTCAATTAACTTCACAAGATTTATGCAGAATTTCATGATTTTTGTTAAAATTGTTTTCGTTCTTTTGGATAGGAATAATCCTTGTCAACAAATAGCAAAATTTTTCTATTTGGCATTGTCATTTTGTGATCGAAATGAAGTCAAGCAAAGTATCCAATTACATTTTTACATAACTGGTAGATCATCTCGGGTGATATTTTTCAAAACTCTAGGTTTAGCACCTTTCTCAATGATCAGTATCTTCTCTTCTTTTTTGCATCCACATTAACATAATATAGTCATTCTTTTATTTTTTACAACGCATTTCATTTTTTAAATGCAATGATTATTCAGGAAAAGGGAGCCATGTCCCATCTGCACATCTACATATGTATATAATTTCGTGACCTGTTTAGTAGATAGCAGATGTGGAGACGTTCAGAATCTGCATAATTACCGATCTGGGCATACCTAATTTTTCGCCAATTTCCTTGGCTTTTTTGAATTATTGGTCCTACATTTATGAGCTCAGAAACCCAGAAAATATATTTTTGCTGTACCTGTATTTAGAATTTTCGTATTTATATTTAATTTGATTCTTTTTCTCTTCTCTACTACTTTTATGTCAATCAAACAACAAGTCCGGGGTTAAAAGCTATATTTTTGGAATGTCAAAATAACGTTCTCGGATAACCATTGTCAGCAAAATTATAAAATATAACATATATGTGTACGTATATGTATAAACCAACAATTGTTTTTATTTGGGAACTATCAACAAAATAACTAACGCCTAGGATTTTTTATATATAGGATCTGTAAGATGTATGTAACATGTTTTAATGCTCAACTGTGCATTTCTGCAAACCATAAAAACAGAAAAAAAAAACCTTTATACAAACAAATCTTTGTCGAAAACTTAACAATGCTTTTCAAGAACTATGGAAAACCCAAAAGAAAACCTAGCCAAAGGTTTCCTTCTTATCAAATGCAAATGTCACTTTTATAAATTACTATTGTATATACATTGCTTAAATTTTGAACATCGTTTCTGAAATTAATAGCTTTAATATATTTTTGAATAATTATTATTTCGTATATTAGCTTTTTTACAATGATTTTCTTTTTGTTAAATAATTGTGTTTTCAAAATCAAAGCAATGACCTACATCTCTGTAATGTTTCGTTGCAGCGGTCATTGCACCAAAATCATTATTTAAAGAATACTTAAGATTGTATAATCTTTTCTCCAAGTATTGTTTAGTCTGACCGATGTAACACCTATCACAGTCTTCACAATTCATTTTATTTTATTAAAAAAGCTTTGTTTCTATAATTTAGAATGAAAAATATATTTACATAGCTTTTATTAAATTCTTTTTATTTGTTCGCTTAAACCTTTTTATAAGGAATAGCAATCTAATATCTCATCAATAATACCCTTTCTGACGGAACAAAAATAGTCATCCACATAACGTTTGTAAGAGCTTAAACTAGAATTTTATAGGTCCTCTATTACTAGGTTTGCTATAACTGTTGATATGTACATTCAATTTGATTTTTAAATTATAAGAATCGAGGGCTTCCTCCAAAAATACATCTTCGGTTGTAAACTTGATACTAAGTAGGCAACATTATTTCCTTCGGTATTATCATAACTTTGCTGTTAAAAATACAACAAGCTTGAGGAATTGTTTCTTGGTCACTATAACTGCTATGCGAATAAATTCAGTAAAATCAAATAATTTACGATTGTGGAATATAATCATTACGGAATGCGTATGTATGTAAATTTATATACATGTATATAAAAATGAAGCTGAAATATTAACAAAAAGAAATAAGACTAACAAATGTGTCCTTTAAAGGTAATTGTGTTTATCGATTGATAGTTTGATACACGAGCAAAAATTCGTTATTAGATACCGCTACATCCATGCATCCTTATCAGACGCGGTCAAGTTTATCTTTAGATAAGATATATTAGATTAATACAAAAATAGATCAGTTGGAAGCAGCCACGCTTAGAGAGATATGTCTTATTTCCAGGGAAAAGAGGTAATACGACCGATAGCATTCAAGCCGGCGGTCTTAACACCAGCTCCGAGATTTGGTTTATCAGGCGAACGCTATGGATCCACGCCGATTTTAACCAGGCCAGGTTCGAATCTTACTTTATATGGAAGTAAGTGTGTCGGCACGAATATTGTACTTTATTAAGTTTTTTCTTACAGGCAGTAATGATTTGAGACAGATGCCTGGAAATGCTCATTATTCACTCGATAGGAAATTGCGGTCTCTATGCCCGTCTGTTTCTTCATCGCCTCCGATGCAGATGAGTTCACTAACGTCATTACCTCATAAATTGATGAATTACGACAGTTTAGAGAGTGTACGGAAGAGTCCGTTGTCCGCGGTGGATGGATCGTTAATGTAAGTTTCATTAATTATAGTTTATTATTAAATTACGTACAGTAGTTCGTATGTTTATAATATAAGATTAATCATTCATTATTAAGTTTCCAATCGATTATAAATGATGCTTATATATGTACTGCGATGCCAGATCAATGTAAACAATTTGAAGTCCTTGCTCTTCTCTGTTTTACAATTGCTATCGAAATTATCAATACATATTCATCCATCAATATATAATCATTTTTTATATACAAAATTAATTGTAAAGATTATGGGAGGTTTGTTATGCAGATGATAGTGATTGCGAGGACTGTTGAGTATTTACCGATGGTATCGCCAAACCCCTCACCACACAATTATTTAATTAATTTCGATAACCCGTGTTTTGCTAGCACAAGGCAAGAATTATCAAAACTATTTATTACTGAATGAATGAAAAACATTCTTAAAATTCTAAACATGCAAATCTACCCTAGCGTCACTGTAGTCGTGTGCGGGGTAAAAAAATATTTCGGGAACGGTCCCTCACGAAGCCCGTCGTAATTAATCCTCATAAATAACATGTCAACTGACATGCGTTTGTAATCTCTAGACGAAATTTTTACATACATGTGAAAGAAAAAAAGTACTTGTTATAGGTTGCATTCCGGCTTGAATAAGTTTTAAATTTAAAAATGTTTATACATGTACCATTATGTGATTAATTCTTGTTTAATAAATCGCGGGAAAACGCCTCCCTATTATCCAACATCATATTTAAATGATAAATTACACACCGTACAAACACTGATATTACCTAATTATGATAGGTTGAAAAACGCTGAGTTTTGAATGAGGTCACTATCTCTATTTAGAAGATTTATATTTTGACGTATGTGTATCGTTTCATACGCATCCTCATATACAGTGAATTAACACGATTTAAAAACGTGTGGCACATTGGCGTTATGGTGTGGATAAAATGTGCTGATAAAATGTGCTAACTCAACATTTCTAATATTTCATCCTCCAGATAATTTTTTCCAGAATTTTTGTTTCGCATAGTTGAACTATTTAATGCTTCACCGGCATACAAAACTGCGGGTTGCCTTCTAAACTATTTTTGGATTTTTGGATTCGTACTTCGTAATATTGTATCTAGACCATTGCCTGTTGTAATTCCCTTTTGATCCGAGTGAATATTGCCCCAAGGTATTCAAATTTCATTACACATAAAATTTTTAAGGAAAAATGTTATCGTATTCTAGATCACCTCTACATTTCATATATTTAGTTTATATCCAATCTTAAATTCTGTATTCCATTTGTTTTTGAAGTTGTTCTCTAGTTTCTCTTTCAGGTTTTTTAATCTGTGGTCCCAGATGTTGTCGCTAAATGCTAGGAAATACACTCACTGGGAATACCAATGATGTATCAGTCCCTAGCTGTTAATTCCCGCTTATCCTCAATTAAATTGCCAAGTACGATCGAAAATAGAAAACTGTTAGTTTCATGCCCAAGTTTCCTTATTCATTGCCTGAGCAAGACAGAACACCTACGCTGGAAAAGGCAAAGTAGTGAAGAGAAAAAGAGGAAGAAGAAGAAGTTTCGGAGCTTTAATTTTGAGATTCCAATTAGTTTCGTTTTTCGTACGATTATGAAAAGCCTGTTTAACGCCAAGAAACAGTAGTATTATGGCTTCTCTGCATTTAAAATGCTCTTCTTGGATTTCACGTGGTAGAAAGAGTTGGCATAATGCTTATTTCAACCCAAGCCAATGGTCACCAACTTCTTTATTTATTCCTGCACGTTAGAGTTTCAATTGCGCAAATTTTTGTGTAATTTTTGTCGTATTTTACATAAGTAAAATACAAAAGTACAAAAAAGTACACAATTTTGGGCATTTTTCTTTCTTGCTGGTGTAGATCTCAAAATTATATTTTGAAATTGAAACTGATGATCAACGTGGGCTACTACGTATCATTGAATTTTGGGCCGAAGTATTGTTGATTCCTTACTCTATTTATTTACATTTCACTAATTATATAAGAATTATCTACAGAATCCAAACTGCCATTTCTTATCTTCAACTTAATTCTCTCAAGTAAACGTCATGTCACCAAAACGTGCAAATGCTTGATAAGTTTCACGCTTTATGTGCTTTCACATGTCATGAAAAGAATGTTGATCAGTTTTTTTTTATTTTGCAATTGCTCCATTAGTGTAGGTATTGAATATCTTACTGAAGTAATCCCTTATGTTCAATGTTGAATATACTATTTTTAACATCAAATGTTTCCATCTAGTTTAAAAATATTCACAGATTATTCCGTAAATTAAAAAGAAAATGTGAATTTCGTGGATAGTTACCATTCTAACATTGTTTTAAACATACACATCAGTCAACACGACCTAGGAAGAATGGTGACATAAAGATATTACATTTTAGTCACTACACCTACTCCTTTTTTCATACTAGAACATCTTTATGATTCGATTTTTCATTTTCTGGAAACACATTGTGCGTACACTGTATAGGTACACATGTGTGAATGACTAATACATATTTTATTATAATTCTAAATCGAATTAAACTTATTATTAATCGATTGTTATTTATGAAACTGAAAGATTTCGGTATGATGATGTATTCTCAATATGAGCGTGATTGTTGGGATATCACAAGACATCGTCATTAGATCATCATTACTAACGTTGTTTAGAGTCGTCTTATTGAATACTGTAATGTGTATCCCGATCGCCATTTTGATAGATTATGCTGACGCAAACCATTATCCCTTATTGTGAAGCTTTTAATAGAATTTTCATGATTCTGAACTACGTTCGTATGTATGAGTTTGATACAAGTATACATACTAAGAGGAAAATGAACTTACATCAACCAATACGAAACTATTTCTTGTGTATTGTTTTGGGACCTCTGAGATCATAAATATAAATTCTCAATTTAAAAAAATTAAGAAACATAATCTATAATTATATTATATTGTTTTGTAATTGACCTAAAACAATGGTAGAGAAAACCCAGAAGATAAGTTTGCAATGAAATCAATATACCTAAGATATACATAAGGTTTTACTATTGGTGAAATTTGAACTAATGTAAGTAAGAATATCTGTTGTTTAGAATGGACGCATGTGAAATTGTTGCCCTTATCAAAGCAGCATTGATAGTTTCATATACGTATTTCGATATAAAAATGCAAAAATCACGTATCAACTTTTATTAACACACATCGCAAAAAAGCGCACTTAATTATCCCACAATAGAAACTATTTCTCTCTTACCAAAGCGATATGGTAAGAATAAGATTTTTTTAATAATAATATTGCATTGAAACTATTGATGATGGTATACATTAGCGGCGGCTTGTGATACCGTATATTCGGAGCTGCAACGAAGATAGCAGTCGTTCGTATATAGTGATATATCGCCGGCATTTACCAATATACAATTGCCGTCGATACACGAGCATATACGAACTAATGTTATCTCCGCACCAGCTCCGAATACACGGTATCGCAAGCCGCCGCTGGAATACATATTTTCGAAAAGAGAGTTTTTAGCATTGTGTGCAATATATACCTATGTAATCTTGTTTGTTTGCAAAAGTATTACGATACCACTCTATTTCTCAAGTCCTAAAGTCCTTTAAAAAATACTTTTTAAATAAAAATGCAATCTTCAGATTTATCTTAAATAAAATTTCTAAGCACAAAAATATTTTGTTCAAGTTGTGTAAAGTTGTTATAAATACGATGGCATTGTAGGAAATTACCTTTGCTTGAATTAGTTTTAAAATTTATAAACGTATGAGAAATTTAGACATCCCATCGGTATATCTCCGTAAGATTGTTTCCGAAACTAACAATATACCAATGTGTATCGGAAAGTTTCCAGAATGATAATGAAAACAAAATAATATATTAGTTATATTTTATCTCTCAATATTATAATCCCCTCGAAGCACAACACACTTGGTGCAACGTTTCTCTAGCTTCTTGATTTCCTCCTGGAAGTAACTCTTTGAGGTTCCCAAAATAATCGTTTACAGCCTCTATCAGTTCTTCATACGACCAAACTCTCTTTACACCCAGAAATATTTTGAGTTTTGGAAGCAGATGGAAGTCCGACCGAGCCAAATTAGGTGAAGATCGCGGATGCGGAGGATTTCCAACTTCAATTTGGTCAGTTTTGCTTCCAAAAGTGTCAAGTAAAATTGACCAAGTAACAGTTTTGCCTTTTTCAAGATAACCAATTAACAGAATTCCTTTTACATCTCCAAAAACCGATGCCATCTCCTTTCAAGGCGAGTGAATGGTCTTTGTCTCCTTCGGAACCGATTCACCGCGTGCCACAAACTGTTTTGCTTGCATTTTTGTTTCTAGTGTATAGTGATGCATTCAGGTCTTATCCATAGTCACGAATCATCTCTTGAAATCCTGTGGATTCCTCGAAAACACTTCCAAACACTCGGTCGAGGTCCGAAGTTTTTGCTCCGACTTAAGCAAATGCGGCACTCATCTTGCAGAAAGCTTTTCTAAACCCGATTCATTCTGCAAAATGCGAAGTACTCGTTCTTAAGAGATGCCCACTGCGTCCTCAATTTCACGCACTTTTATTCGATGATCTGTGAAAATCATGTCATAATTTTTTCCACAATTTATGGCGTGGTAGCCGTTTTCGGACGTCCTGAACGTAGTTCATTACTTGTATGTGTGCAGTTACGCTTGAAATGCGAAACCCAAAAACTGACGATGGAAAATAAAGGTGATGAATCCTCAAGAACGGTATCTAACCTTCATTTGATTCCCGTTGCGGTTTTCCCTTCCACATAGAAAAACTTGATGACCATTCAAACTTCGTTTTTATCCATAATTAAAAACACAAAAGGTATTTGACTTAAATGCATGTCAAAACCAAACTATTTGACAGATGGATTTAACATTTGCTGTCAATTGATATGACAGAGTTGCCAACACAACGATATAAAGTGTTTGGAAAAATACCAACCCCGTTCTGAAAACTTGTCAATCTACCCTCGTACGAAAACAACAGAGCACATATTACTTACTTACACAATCTATGGCGTAATCATGTCAAGAATGTATCTATATCCAGTTGCTAGCTTTTAAAAAGGTACTAACATGTGTTCATGCTTACAAAAAGTTTGTTCGATTCACAAGTAAAGAAGTAATAAGTTAAAATAACATAGAATTCAGATCACTTAACGCTTTCGAAAAGCCTCGTATCGTAAAGCCACTTTCTACAATACTTGATTATCCGCACACACGAGCGAGCACATACGTTTGCTTCAGACAGAAATTCCAAACATCTCTTTCATTATTAATGATAACTCGTTGTTCTCAACTACTATAGCATGCACACATGACATACGTACACCTTTGGCTGTAAATGATTGGACAAAGTAAATTTTCTACCTACATACATATCTCCAATGTGATTAGCAATAGACTTATCACAAGATAAGCCATTCTTCGTTTGTATAATATGAAATGGTCTTTAATATTCGCCTGGAAATTTTTGCGAATATAACATACCAGATTTGCAGGAAGAGGTAAACGACAATAGCGCCTTCGTAGCTGGTAGAATTCCAATATTTCCAAGTTACCTATATTATATACAAAAAAATCTCGTAAGTTATTTGCACTTTGATTTAGTAGATATAAGGTAAATATCCCAGTGATGGATTAGTTAAGGAGAAATGTAATTTCAATACGTGATTATTACCTGAAAAAACATGTAATCAACATGTCTTTCTATATTTAGGACCGTTAGTCCTCCGAATATAAGAATCACGTTCGATCATATCAATTATTATTGGTTATCAAAATAACAATAATTTTTGTTTTTTTCTAATTTTTTTCTTTTATTGAAATATATTTCAATTTTATGACACAGAATACTTTATGAACAACACGGAAACTTGAGATCACTGTAATTGAGCATTAAAAATTGAAAAAAGATCTTTTAAAACTACAATAAATTTGCCTGTTTTACACGGAGTACAATTTGAACACTTTGTTTTGTAATACGGTTTTCCAAGGCATCGAATATCTTTTTCACTTTTTGAATTTTGCTTCGGTTTTTTGTTTAGCCCGTTTTCTTTCTCTCTTTCAATTTCTTCTGTCAAACTTTATAATCGTAAGAAAGAGTTCTTTTCCTAATTCCTCTGGTCGGCAAAGTCGATTCATCATTTTCTGATTCGCTATATTTTCGTTTGCGTCCTCTTGTCTCCTTTTTTAGCTTTTGTCATCATTTCTCCGAATTTCCATTGTAAGGTTCAACTTTGATTTTTTTCCAGTACTTGGATTTCATTAGTTACTTTTTTCTTCTTCTTGGCTTGCCTCTCTTGCTCTTGTTCGTTTCTTTTTCTCTTCACGTTCCTCCTCTTCCTGCATCTTCTCTGACAGTTTTAAATTTTCAAAATCATTTTGTTTAGTTTCTTGCAATCTTTCTTCTTTTTGAGTTTTTTTTTAGTTTCTTCTGCGCTTCGTTGTTCTTTTTCAATTCTTCTGTCTTCTTGTTCCTTCTTCCTAGCAATCTCTTTCTGGCTTTTCAGGTCCAAATTTTGTTTCGCTTGTTCTTTTCGTTTCTGTTTTCTTTCGTCTTTTTACTGGATCAAAAGTTCTTTCTCCTTTTCTTTCGCGTCAAGATATTGTTTCCACTGTTGCGAAGAAAACACAGATGGTACTTTTCCTTTGAATTTATTTTTTTCACTGTCGTTGTCGTTTCTTTTGT
Organism: Chrysina gloriosa; assembly: GCA_038088585.1. Lineage (NCBI taxonomy): Eukaryota > Metazoa > Arthropoda > Insecta > Coleoptera > Scarabaeidae > Chrysina > Chrysina gloriosa. The sequence goes on from CM076093.1 coordinate 9,026,855, forward strand.
AGGACCAAATGGAACAACTTGAAATACCGCACAAGGTTTCGAAACGAGCAGAAGACTTTTCATTGTTTCGTTTCCTTTAGAAAAATATCGTTACTTTGTTAAAAACTAATATTATTTTTGTCTGATGTATTGAACCATGACTGGGACAAGTATTATATGTCGTGTGCGAGTAATGAATATAAGCTCATATTTACATAATATTATCTGAATATATCATAAATATACCTTAAAATGTTTGTTAAAGCATATAATACGGTTTATTGTTGCACTAAACGATATATATGCTTCGCAAATCCTTCAACATGGAGGGAGACGTGGACGTGTTGTGACCTTACTTCAGTAAGCCGCATACAAAATGTTGCGACATGTCAACTTTCATGGTGGGGAATAAATATTCAAATTCAATTTGAAAAGATAAAAAAAATGCTTTTAACAGCATTATCCATTAATAAGTTTTGGAACAAATAAAACCGAGTTCCAAAATACTAAATAAAGGTTTTTCTCTCAGCTATAACTATATCTGCGACATGATCCATTACTGGAACATTTATCTTACACCTGATTCTTAAAATGGTCTTTGTAAGACACAATTCTGTTAATATTCTACTTGCTATGGAAAGACCGGAAAAACACTCCTACCTTTGTTGTATATATGATCTATAGACAGCGTATCGACAAGACTCATTTTGCCTTTGATAAATGCAAAATGAGCTTCTCGACATGATTCATGTATAGTTTACAAGTAGTGTAGCAGAATCAATGAATGCAAGTGAATCAACTTGTTATTCTTTACCCTGTATTCTGATCTCAAATGTATGTAGAAGAATCAATTCTTTCACATACATAAGACATTGTGCTAATATCGTAACAAAATTATCTCTAATCTAAATGGGGGTATGCCAAAAAGCACTTTGTCCGGATTATATTGTTCAGTACGCTACATGCATACGTAATAAATATATGTAAGTTTAATCATTGTTGAGGCTAACGCGAATTGAATTTTCTTTTTGCTTGCGTGCGTAGGAACAAATCTTCGTATCGGCTGTCAGGCGCGGGCGGCGGAAGTCTGCTAGACTTGACACCGTCACCATCGGACTCGGGAGTGTCCGAGTTGGAGGCGGCTCTGCGTGATCGAGACTCCGAACTCGCCTACCTGCGACAAACGATGGAGCACAACGAGCAAGTCATCTTCCGCGTATACCAGGAGAAAGAGCGTGTTTGGGAACGCGAACTGCGTCGCATGAAGAACGTTCACGAGAATCGGTTACGAACGAATGCCCAAAAGACGCTCAAACTCGAACAATTGCTCATGACTCAAACGTATCAACTACAACAGGACAAGAAAAGACTGTACGCCGAAGCCCAGAGAGCTAACTGCCAAACGGAAAGATTAAAGCAAGAAGTCTGCGCACTTCGGGGAAGATTAGAAGAAACGGAATGGGGCCTTTGCCAGAAGACGGGGAAATCGCCTTGCTTAAATCACAGTTAAAAGACTTCCAGGTAACTATATTTTATTTATTATTTTACTGATTACACTAGGGCTGTGCAATAGCTTTTCCGCTTTTTGCATAATAAACTTTCGTATCGATCTACTCTGCAATAAGTGGATAACTGTCGAATTGGTTTATAATTCATATGTCAAACAAACACAAACTCATTGTGTATTGTATATTCATATATTTTTTGGGAAGAATGCCCAACACTAATATTACGATTATAGTAATTTTGCTCGATTATAAAAAATTTTGGTGAAGTTCTATTCATGTCGCCTATATATAGCGAAAAGTGAAAGACTATAAGGACACCGTGTCCCCAAAATCAGATAAGAAAATCATGAATGGGCAAACCTTGTTATGACAGATTTGCTATTGTGAATGCAGCGCCTGTAGTTCAAAGCCTTGAAACAACTTTGCACACGGCACACGGCAGAGCTTGACTCCTCATCGTTAATCACTAGGTCCACCCTCAAATTGGGGAAGTTAAAGGGACGATGTAGAGAAGTATCCCATGATCTGACCCAAGAGCAGGCATACGAAGGTATGTTTGTTTGCAATGAACTGCTTACGAACGTCCAGAGATGGCCGTTTCTTTAGAAGATATATAACTTATGATAAAAAATGGATCTACTAACGCAATTCTTACAGCTCAAATCAGTGGCTAAACCAGCCCCCAAAGTTTGTGGTAAAGGGAAAATATTTCGATAAAATTGAGGTGCTGTGCATCTGATGGAATTATCAGGGTGTTATCCATTTGGAGTTGGTACCTAAAGGTAGGGGCTAAATGTATTGCAAGCAACTGAGTAGAATGTACCGAAAGCAATTAAAAGCCAAAGATATTCCATAATGTGTAATAGAAATCGACTATTGTTCCAGCAGGACAACGCTAGACCGCATACTGCTCAAAGAAGCTTCCATAAACTGGAAGAACTGGATGCGCTAAAGTTACTACTGAATCTGCATATAGCTCAAACTTGTTAAAAACTATTACTAGTTGTTATTAATATTGCTCTGTAGGCCATGTAGGCGTTGGAGTTAGATGAATTATACATTCTAATACTAAAACTATTTAGATTTTTCCTTTACATATAATAGTAATAGAACATGATCTCAGTTTTATGGTCACAAATTCATTTCAAATTTTTCTAGAGCTCTCCACCTGTCTGTCTATTGATTTTTCTTTCTAATTATTAATATCTATTGTCTTTAAATCTTCTTGGACGCTGTTTAACCGTCTTTTTCGTGGTCTTCCCTTTTTCCCTTTTACTGATTGGCTTCCTATGCAGGTGCATTTTAATCATTCTATGGTTCTCCCGTCTTTGCACATGTCCCAATTATCCATTCGTTGGGTTTTTGCTACTGTTCTTATATTTGGCTCCCTGTATACTACTTGTTTCTTTATTTGTCCTTCGCCAACTGTTTTCTGTATTATCTCCTTCATATATTGTTCTGTTTATCTTTCTTTCCCACAGTTTCAATCTTCCCTCTTTCCTTTTATTCAATACCTAAATTTCATACGCATAGATTGTTGTGACTCTAATTACCGTCCTATATACTCATTCCTTAGTTCTTCTTGACACACAACTCGACTTTATTGGTGGCCTCAACATCCCATATTTCCAATTTCTCTTTTTTATTCTTGTTTATATTTCTTGTCCTTCATAACCATTTTCTTTTATTTTCATGCTAAAGTCTTGTTAAAAATTACTACTCGTTTAAGTCAATGCCAATGGCACGCTTTCTCTTTGGATGTAATTTTGCCGATGTCACGACGGTAGAAGCCGGATATAAAAAATTGGCAAGAAAATGGCAACGGACCACCGATGGACTTTAGCTTCAATTCTAATTGCTTTTGTATTGCTTGTTTGTTTAAACTAAAACATTAAAAACGAATGCGATATATTGTATAACAATGAAACTGACGTGACTTTCCAACACGCATCTGTGGATAAAAAAGTGCACGTTTTGCTACCAGGTCTATACCTTAGAGGCATAGAATATTAAAATAATCTTTCATCAATTATATTGTATGTACTATTAATACACGTATCTTTTTCAGAACGAACAGACTGCGAAAGGTCACGAACTTCTGCAATTGAAGAACGATTATCGTGAAACACGCGAATTATTAGATGTGCGCGAAAATGACGTTGCGGATTTTAAACGACAATATAATCAGAAGGACGACGAAATAGCGATTCTGAAAAAACAGCTCATCGACCTTTCCACGAACAATCCGGATTCGAAAGAAAATATAAAAATGAATAGAAAAGAAGTTAACCATGAAGAGATCGAAAGGTTGAAAATCGAAATTCGTGAACTTCGACAAGAACTGTCCGAAGTGTCAATGAGCGAATACGAAGGCTTGGAAGCTGGACGTATTCAGCGAACTAAAAAAGTGTCGGACAGACAAGAAAACGAAAGTCTGATAGATCCCGACTTTCGGCAGGAAGTCGACAAACTCAAGGCCGAGTTAGAGAGTAGGAAAAAGGAATTCGAAAAAGAAAGGCTTATATGGGCTCAAGAGAAGGAAAAGGTTTTAAGGTATCAAAGACAACTGCAAATGAATTACGTGCAAATGTATAGAAGGACGCGAGCTCTTGAGGATGAAGTCGAAAGTTTAACTATCGAACTGGAACTAGACAAAACCGGCCATAAAAAGAAATTGTCTAGTTCGGATTTAACGCAAACGATTGAATTATGATCTCGGAAATTGTAGCACCGTTAAGAAGTAACTTTTTCTCGTATAGCGAGCGCTATTCTATGAGTTAAAAGTACATTCCTATATAGCTTTACGAATGTCTTTTTGCTTCCTATAATTGTTTAACAATTTAATATTTAGTTTGTACATAATATATTAATCACTATTACTGCCTTACTTAAAAACACTATGATTTGCATTTTTCTAAATATCTGCTGGTAGTAATTTTTTACCATTAACCACTAATCATGTCCTATTGACTCAAATATTACGTCAAAATAATACTTGTTGGATTCTTGTGATTTAAAGAAAATCTTTAAGAAGATTCTTGCTTCAAAATTAAATAGTATAAACTTATTCCATACCACTACTTTTGATCGAAATGCAGGTCATACATTTATTACACCTTTCTTAACAATACAAATCTAATTATTAATTAGTACCAAAATACGTCTGAAAGTACGTTGTATATATCAACTTAGTTATTAGATTTTTACGAATTTTTTTATGTAGGCTAAATGTGTGTGATTTATTTATTTATGCATCTGCAACCATTGTACATACAGACAAGTAAGTTGTATACCAATTTTTATTTACCGAACAATTCCTGTAGAACTAAAAATTATATTGTTATTTGTATATAGTATATATATTTTTTATTAAATAAATGTTATTTTTTACATACGTTGTTATAGCTTTTATTACTTCATAAATATGCAGCACTACCACGAACTATAGTTACCTACTGAAAATATGTTCTGATTAATTTTAACACATTGACTCAGAATAGTATTTACATTTTCTCAAATTTTAGTCCATAAGTGATATTGCGAATAACAGAATATGTTAGGCTAACAAATATGAGCTTTTAGCAAAAATAACAAATTTCTTACAGTTTTAGTTGCGCCTCCAAAAGAAGACATGAGAAAAATCATTTTTCTTTTGGCGTTACTAAAATTATAGAAATGTATTTTGTGCAAATGTTATAAGCATAAACTATTGTTAACGTGTAGGCATATGCATAGGTCGTATTCGAAGCGATGTAAGAATTGTATTCATCGCCGATTTTAAAAAAGGCAGTTGGGTAAGTATTGTATGAGCTTAGTACACGGATTGTAGTGATATTTACAAAAAAAGAGATTCTGTGAAATATTAAGTTTGCCTTTGTTTTTAAAGAAATGAAACGATTTGGAACAAATTTATTTTTCGTTTTTGGAAAGTCATTAAGCGAGATGTTTCGGCTATACATACATAGTATGACGTATAAATAGCAATAAAGGGAAAAAGTATGGACTGGATAGTACATATAATAGTAAAGGTCACAAAGAAAAATGTATAAAATATTGTTACGTTAATCGGATACCATCATCAATTTTATTCATAATAATACGCGCAATAATTATTAAAGTGTTGCATAATGGCAGTTCCATCTCCAGCTCTAATTTCATACAATTTTTAGAACAGGAGAAATTGCCTGAACTTGGAACTACTTTAAGTTGATGAATTCTTGATGTTGCAACAATTGCAGTTTTGGCAATTTGTTTTACCTAACCGCGCATTCAAGAAATTCCCACCATTCCATCATTACTTTAATAACTATTGGACTTCACAAGCAAAAGAAAGGATTGAGTTTTACCCATCAAGATTTATTTTAAAAAATGTTTAAATATAAAAACAAATTCTGATAAATTTCTGAAGTTAAAACACGGTGTTAAATGTTACTTTGTACTACAATATGTGAGATACGAAAATGCATCCGCCTATCTATGCGCTTATCGACTATATTGTATACGGTGAAGGGTAGTGATCGCCGGATAAATAGTTAGGGATCCGTCAAATTTTTTATCGGGAATTTCGATCACAGAAGCAATGGAGTATTAAATGATACTCATTTATTATTGCTCAATATTTCGAAAATGCTTATTTTCTTCCTCAGTAGCATACTACATTAAAAGCAATGTCACAAAAAAGGATGCGATAAAACTAAAATAAAAACTTCATTAAATCGATGAAGTTCGCTGCAAAAATTTGGGCAAAATATAGAAAATCAAAATACCTACAGTAAACAAGCGTTTATTGCTTTAGAGTGTCCTCCCTTATATTTTTCCATGCGTTAGAGGCAAGTTCCAAACAATTTCTCTACTTAAAATATTTACGCAGTCTCTACGAGTGTAATAAAATTGATTTCATGCATTCTATTTTTGAGCAAATGAGAACAAAAGCAAAAGATTTAAATTTAAATTAGGACTAAGCAAAATCTAAAGCACAACGATGGAGTTTTTCGAGCATCTCTTTGCTGCAACTGAGAGGAATCTATTTTCGAGGTTCGGTGAAATTGTGTCGAACTCATTAGTAAGATGAGTTATTTAACAACTAATTGCTTATATCTATTGCAAATTTTACGTACAAAACCAATGTTTTTTGAAATGATGCTAGTTATTCAGTACTGACCAATACGATCAAATTTGAATTCAGGCATAAGCTGTGGTTTTGGTTAGCGCTCTCTTCATGAAACATTGAAAAGGACAATTTATGCATTGTTGTTGAGTCAAATCACTTGCAAAGTGATAGAGAAAGCTGTCTTGGGAGTTGTTTTATCTACAAATGCTACTAAATATTTTTCGCAAGTATCAGCGCTACTTACCCAAAGAAATGTCAAATTTTACGCTGATGAAATTTGAGTTACGCTGACGGCATTACTACATGGTTCTCGAAATTTACACAACAGCCTGCACACCACTTAACATCAATGTTAAGTTTAAAAGGATACAGGATCCAATAATGTGAAATTATTGTGCGTATATTTAACAAGAGAATGGTTGTAATAGGTCTCAAGTTTCGTAACTGGGCTAGAATCAACAAATTTTCAATTTTTCACCATATTTGCAGATATTTATGTCCCATATTAAATTTAATTAATAAAATTAATTTATTTTTTAACAAATGATCTAATTTGAAAGAAAAGACTAAACTACTCAAAAAGAAGTTTTAGGTATCTATTGAAATCTTGAAATTTCACTTAATTTTAACAATACCTTGTATACCTACCGATAATTATATAATCTGAAGATGAAGGTTTATTGATACAAAAAATCACTGTCATAATATAAATAATCCAATTTAAATAAACACAATAATAATAATCTTTATGATAGATTTAAAACTGCACGAATTATACGTATTTCTCTGTAATAAAGTATATTACTCTGTATATTTGCAGCGGAGTGTATAAAATTGCTGATTATTTAATATTGCAAAAGTTTTATTTCGAAATAACTAAGCAAAAGTGCACAAATTTATTCAATAGTGATTAGTAATTACAATGCCATGCACAAAACTACATTTTAACTTTCTGCAAAACACTCTAACCTTAATGCGTAAGAAGTTTGCTTCTACAATAAATATAGAATGTAGAATTCGTTTGTGCATTTAGTTTATTTAAAAGTTCGTAAGATAGGGTAATAATTATTAAAATATCAATTAATCCGTAGTATGTAATTTGTCATGCTGTGGATGAAGAAAAGGCCACTTTTCTACAACTTTAACTATGTAAGGTGCTAGTAGTATCTATTATTTGCTGTAAAATACGGAATTGTCAAATGTGCTTTTCTGACAATAATACACCTCCATTAACTAGTTCCACCATCTTCCTACTATACGGCCGAAAAGGGAAACGTACAAACTATGTCTTATCTACATTTCCCATTAATATTTATCCGATATGACAATTAATGCTAAATAATTGTGACTTCATACTTTCTTAACACACTACGATCAAGCTATATATATAATCTCGTTAAATATCGATTGTAGTTTCAAAATCGTGATCTTAGGTATAACTTTGTTGGTGCAATTGTTTTTGGTTTTTCAGGTTTCCTTTTTTGCTTAGCTGAAGGTTGCGAAGTAGGTTCTTGTATTGTGATAATTTTAGAAGTTTTCCTATATTTGTACCACCAATATTCAAAAGCCAAAGTAATACTAGCCAAACCGATACCTACAAAAATAACAATAAAAACGCCCCCAATATTTTGAATACTAATGCCGTCAGATTGATCGTCTTGTTTTTCGCACTTCATTGCCTTAGGATTGTTGGACCACCACTTTTCTTTTAATCGCTCAAGTTGACGCCGATTCAGCAGTTGCAAAATTCTAAAAATTGATGTCTTTTACAATTGAGCTCTTCTTCTGAAGATATAACCAACAGCACGCGATACTAAAAATAAGATCCTTTATTGTTCAACTTACGCTGTGTTAAACTGATCTTTCAAAGGGGAACCTTGCTGAACCGCTATTGCATAAGGTTTCCTCGAGAACTCCTCACCAACCATTTGCAAATCGCAATGTGTTAATTCTAAGTAACGAATATCTGTGGCATCCCCTAAAAACGCAAATCCTTCACTCGAAGATCTAGATGCTAGAACACGGTCAACGGCTTCTTCCAACGTGTTAGGTAACACAGCTTCTTTCATTGCTTGCCACATTTTCGTGTATTTATCACTCACTGGATAATCCCACACGGCTAATTGTGCCCTTTCAACGTCGGATAGGCTATCATTCAAACTCATATCTTTCCATATACTATAAAAATAATTTATACTCATTTGGTAATTTACCGTTACAAGAAACATGTACTCATAGAATTTGGCTTCGATGTTGGCCATCCGCTCGAAATAAGTCATGGAGGCTGAACCATTAAGGGGAGCATATTGAATTTTGTATTGTTTAGAAAGATCATCTAATGATTCAACTGGGGTGTCAAGCCTGGATACTGTTAGAAAGGCGGCTAAATTCGCTGTGTAGGAAGCTATAATTATAAAACCAAATAACCACCAAGTGGCCGCAACTAGTCTGCCTGATAGATTCTTCGGAGCTTCACCTCCACCTTGCGGAGTTAGGGAAGTCATACAAAACCATAAACATTCTTTTAGATTAAATTCTCTTTTCTCTTCATCGTCTTTATACTTTTCCCGATTATTTTGGTAACTGTATGGACTCCAACGGTCAAAAATCCACATCAGAAAACTAAAACGAGAAAATAACCGTAATAAATCGCTAAAAATAAAAATGAAGTACCTGGTAAAGAAATACGCCGCTAGAATACACAACCATACATCATTTTCTAACACAGTGAGGAATTTAAAAAGCGATGTTGGAGTTTCTGGTAGCTTCATAAGTATTGTTATTCCAACCAAATCATAATATGGAACTGTAAAATCTATTACGTTTTCCCTTTCGGCCATAACGGACATCGACCCTAAACCAATATCAGCTTTTTTCTCCATCAGTTCTTTAACAACACCGTTCCAATTGCCGTTCAAGTCCATGTTTCCAAATTTACCGTCTGGCACAATGAAAACGTCGTAATCAAATTTCAATATATTAGCCATCTCATCGATCAAGTCAATGCAATATCCTGAAAATCCTTTCGGAGCTTGCTCGTCAATCATTATGAACGGTGCTTGCTATAACAATTTATACCACCACCTATATGACTGTTGTTGACTGCTGTAAACTTACCACAACAGTTGCCACTCTATAAACAATATCAGCTGTGTAATTGCGCATAACTTCAGGATGTACTAAACTAATGTTATTATTAAACCCAGCGTTCCATGTTCCTAAATTAACTGATTTATCAGATGAACCGGAGCGAACGCTTACTGCGGTCAGATGCATTCTGAACTCCATGAAACTCTGTCCATTTGATGCAATAAACATGGAGCCGTAAGTAGGTGGCTCCGTTGAATCCTACAGGAGAATAAAGAACAAGAAATAATAACGAAAGGACTTTCATATTTTACCTTGGCAAAATACTTTTTCAAGTTAAATCCTTCTCTGCTTGGTGAATTTTTCCCATCATAATCATCGCATGTAATATAAGTTAAATTGTTATGCCAAGCACCATCGTTTATCATATTCCTATAAAGGAAAAAGAAACGTAAATATATACCTAATATTTTAAGTGAACTTCTAAAAAACACACTTTACTGCAACAAATCCTTGAAGTGCAAGATCAAAATAGAATACGGCACTAATTTCCGGTTCTGAAGACAGTTGGTAAGTTGTTTTTATCAGACCCAATCGATCTTGATACCTGGAATCTGTTAAAGGCTTTGCGAATAAGATTGTAGCGTTAGTGCAAGCACATTTTAGCTCTCCTCTATCTTGAGTTATACAATGCCAAGCGAATTTTCTGTTGAAATAACTAATTGAGTTGGCAGCATCCAGCACTCTTTTTGATATTTACTAAACTTCCCAATATAAAATAATTCACTATGTCCAATTTCCTTAAATTCTGCAACTGATCGCGAATCGACGTTTCGTCTTGAATTGGTCTTATAACATGCCTTGTAGCTACGTTTTGCAACAAAGATTTAAATTTATGATCCATGACTGGAATGTCGTTGTATCAAGCAAAGAATTGTATAAGAACAATTTATATTTACCGTAGGACTGATCAAACAGTATAGCTGCGTTGGATACGTTCTGATTTATTACCATGGTTCTTATAATTTCCGGAATAATATCAGCAGGGGGCATAATTTGAATGAGGTAATCTTGTTGGATATCGTCAATATCCCGCCACTGTCTGAGATCACCTTCTTGACCAAATGAGCCGCTGATAGTTGGTAATTGTAGAGCTTTCGCAAACGATTTTACCGTTTCCGATACTAAACCGGTCATGGTCGTATCTAGAATTATGTGTGGCGGTGCTCGATTTTCTAACATGGATCCATAAGCTTTGCACACTGAAAATTCCTTTCTTTAACTATTTGATACATCATCATATACATAAGCTCGAAGTTAAGATTAGGTTCAAATGAGTCTTTAGAATAATGAAATAGATAATTCTCTAGTTTCTCTTAGTTATACGTAAAAAAATTGTTACTTACAAGCATCTAACATTCCTTTTGTATCCGTCCTATTTCCAGTAACTTTCCGAATATCAACCTTAAGTCCCAGTTTGGAATTGCGTTTAATATAATCAAGAACGACGTCCACTGCTTTATCTGCTATATCGTTAGCTTCTTCATTGGCATATACTGTAAACGATCAAATTGCTACTTTTATAGATCCTAGGAAATTTAACGAATACTTACAAACATTTATATTTTGAAATGTTTGCGAATCTGATTGAGAGCAAAAATAAAAAATAAATACTACTAAAGATAATAAGCGCAACATTTTCCCTTCCACTATAACTTTGCGATAACATAAAGCGGAATAGATATTACGGAATAAGAATGGGAGGGATGATCATGATGTTCATGTTTTTATTGTTGCTAAGAGAAACCACTGTAAACATACACATGATGAATTATTAAAGAGCACCTCTTCGTCGATCCCTCAAGCGTCTGTTTCACTCTAATGCTCAAATGCTATTTAGTATTAACGCTTTTTACTAGGTTCTGCGTGTTTTATACCAAAAGGAAACCCGTTACCCAGTCGATCGTAAACCAAAATTGATTTATTGCTTAACTAGAACTATGTGTATTCTACGGTGTAACCATACATACATGTATTGTATGTAGGGCGAACTTGTTGTAGGGGAAGTCACCATCCCATACCATCAGAAATAAAAGCACATATGTAAGATAAAAAGTACACAAGGAAGGATAGTTATTGATATTAATTCATAATACAATAAGATATTTCGTCATATATTTGTGAAGAGCTCTAATGCACCAAAGTAGTAATGTCTTCCAACAAAAATAATTAGACACGTGTCTCGGTTTCATTGTAAGTGGGCCTTTGTTTAAAAATATGAAGGTTTGAAAATCACGGTCGCTGCTATCGCCGTACTTGTACCGAGTCTCGCGCTTTTGTTACGACTAATCGAAGTTGGTGCAGTGGTAAAAGGTCCTGCCTACCGACTACGATGCTGCTGGTTCGAATCTTTTGCTCGACATTTTTAAAATTTTTCCCATTGTAAACCTGTCAAATGGCAGATAATTCCTCGAGTACCAATGGTGAAAATAATTATAGCAGTTTGCTCGATGAAGCTCTATCTCTCACTGATGTGACGAACTCGATGAAAGTCGCCTGGTCTTGGTTGGAACAAGAGAAAGTACTGGCCCCCGAGTCTTTATATGGAATCGATCGTTCTGCACATATCATCGGCAAGGCGTTGGAGGACAATATCATAAAATTCTTTAATTAATTGTTCACTCGATTTCCAAGGCACGAAAACGATCCTATTGGAAAAACAGAATTTGAACATAATCACCCATTCATATACAGTTCAATGCAGTTTAACTGCCGCTGGAACCCTTTAGCCTCACGTTTTTATATGCACTCAAGAAAGAGGAAATAGATTCGGCTCAAGGGTTTCAAAAACAGTAGAGGATTTAACCGTAGAATATGGAAATCTGGAAAATTAACTAAAAAATTGTTTATCAACTGCCTAGAAAAAGTCCTCAAACCCTATGTATGTGAAAACAGATTCCTGTGACTTCTGGATTCGTGAGGAGGACAAGCAGATTCGCTCATTTACGATGACATTTTCACAAACGAATCAGACGAAGTAACTTGCACTGTTAAAGTTATTCCTCCAAAACGCACCCCTTTATGTCAGCCCTGTGACAATTATTTTTACCAGCAAGTGGAAAACATCATTAAAATATTGCAAAATGCATCAAATTTGTTGCAAGAGGAACGGGAAATAAACATTCGATAGGATGCCATCAAAATTCATTCTATCATCCACTACCAATTAAGTTTTCCGATATTTAACACATTGACTGCCAAGGCACTTTCAGCAAATAAGATGCTGGGGGCACAGCATTTTCTTTGCGTAATCTCTTCGAAAACGTCAATATTGGAATTTAGGCTACTGCCAGTAATATTTACTGCTTAGAAACAGAGAGTCTTTTACAAATAAGGGTGTCGCACGCATGTGTCCGACGTGACGCCTTAATGCAGGCCCATGTCGGACATATATGCACGACCAAAAATATTCTCACAAAAATGCAACAAATTGGGTTCGCTCTATATTTTTCTTATTACGTGCTCAGTAAGCAAGAGTTGATCGCATTATATTATTTCCATAATATTTGTCTTACGAAATGACGAAAGTGATGAAGAATGTGAAGATTACAGTTCTGATGACTCTGTAAAGCATGGTTGCACAGACTTATGAAGACTAGGGGCCACTCGGGCAAATCATGAACTGATGGCGGGCCGGCCGCCAGAAGTATAGGTAATTAAAGACAATAAAGAATTGATAATAATTTATTAAAATTCAAAAAGAATTTATTAATTTGAAGCGTGGCACTGCATAGTGCTTACAATCTTTCTTATATTTGGCTCAAATTTACTTGTAGCAACACGTAAAACTGCTTCCAACCTTTCATTTGCAAGGCGGTTTCGATTTTTTGTTTTATTATTATTTAGTATTGAAAAAGTTTGTTCACATATATAGGTAGAACCAAATAAGCTGGCACATTTCAGAGCGTTTATGCGCAACTTTTCGTACATATTTTTATCAATGCAGCGGTAAAAGTTCAGCAAGTCTCCTTCGTTGAATTTGTTGCGTAAATCTTGATCGTTTTGAATGTCGATAATTTCTAACTGCATTGTCTCTGGCGCATTTTCAACTGAAATCGTGAAAGGATTGCTGAATATGTCCAACAGAGGTTTCACTTTTTAAACTCCGAAAATCTGTCTTGAAAAGATTGAATCAAAATATCTAGCTTTTCTACATAACTGAAATTAATCGCAGTTTTGTTGAATTTTTCAGCCATTTTCTTATAATTCGGAAAATGATTGTAATTTCCAGAATTCAATTGTGATCTGAAAAGTGTCAGCTTGCATTGAAAGGATGATACATGAGCGTAGAGCTGGGATATCAGTTGATTTTTGCCTTGAAGCCGTGTGTTCAAGACATTCAAATGATTTGTAATGTCAACTAAAGAAGCCAAATCACACAACCAATCAGGATTTTTAAGTTCCGGGACATCCCTTTGCTTTTCCGCCAGAAATATTCCAATTTCTTCTATTAAATTTAGAAATCGTTCCAGTGTCAATCCACGGCTTAGCCACCTTACTTCTGTATAATACAGTAAATCTCCGTATTCGCTTTCGATGTCATCAAGGAATTGTTTGAATTGTCTGTGATTGAGTCCTCGTGATTTTATGAAATTTACAGTCGAAACTACCACTTTCATGACATTTTGAAATTCAATTTTTTTAGAACAGAGGGTTTCTTGGTGTATAATGCAGTGAAACTTCATGAGATCTTCAGCGTTTATGTTTTTTCCTTGCAGATGCTTTTTCAGTAAAGTAACTAGCCCGGAATTGACACCAATCATCGAAGGAGCACCGTCAGTCGCAACTCCCGATAATTTTGATAAGTCCAAATCAGTTTTTGAACACTCATCCAGAAGTACATTGCGTATATCAACTCCTTTGGTTTGACCTTTCAATGAACACATTCCGAATAACTCTTCTAAGACTTCAAAATCTTGAGTAACACCTCGTATGAATATGAGAAGTTGAGCTGTGGAACTAATATCAGTGGATTCGTCGAGTGCTAATGAAAAAATTCAATGATCTTAGTTTTTTCAATTAATTGTTCCGCAATATTACCTGACAAAGACATAATTCGTCTTTGGATAGTCATACGATTCAGTTGAATTTTCTCAAACTTTTTTGCTGCTTCTGGACACATTTTCTTAGCGGCAATTTCTATGCATTCTTTTACAAAATCGCCATCATTGAAGGGGCGACTTCGCTTTGCTATCATTCGAGAAATTTCATAACTAACTTCTGTAGCTGTTTCTGAATCTTGAATGGGTTTTGTAAACATAGCTTGCTGACCAATAAGCTCCCGTTTTAAAGACAACATTTTTTGCTTTCTTAATTCGCCTGTAAACTTGGTAAAAGAAGGATGCTGCGTTTCATAGTGCCTTTTTACATTATATTCCTTTGCAATCGTAACAGAATTCTTGCAAATTAAACAAACGACTTTGTTATGCGACCATACAAAAAGTATTTCTCAGTCCAAATTTCTTGAAACTGCCGATTTTCACCTTTAACCTTACGTTTTTACTAGGTCCTGGCTTCTCCATGTTGCGTTCTAATCCTGGCTAGGATTAACACAGCACCTAAAAACAATTACAGTACCTACTTAAATTACCCATTCTTTTTTAAATTATCAAAAATAATTGATTAAATTCCTCAGAAATTTTAAGATTTTTATACAGATTTTATATCTGAAATAATGACGTAATTATTACAGTTAGAGAAATTCTGATAAAAATAGTAATTTCTTTGTTTTATTTTAATATTTGGCCAACATTAAAGCTAAATTTGATTAAAATTGATTAAATAGGTAGGGAAACACTTATTAATAACTGAGTTTTACTTACGATTTCACAACACAATTATACACGGCACTTGACGGGTTAACAGGAAATCTACGTTGAATGTGGATCAAAATATATGACACCGGCTAGTCGAGTTAAAATCTACACTAGAACTATTGCCTCCCCAAAACACTATTAAACTGCACTTATTCTCAATCACTTATTACTTCGCTTTGTATTTTCGCGCTTATTTCTTCCTGTTGACATTTCACTCAAATTAAAACCGAACTGTCGGTCGCTGCGGTTAGCGTGGCTTTTATACCGCGCATACGACTCTGGAAGCTTCGTGTATCTACTCGTACCTACGCGAGCAATCGGGAATTCGGGACTATTGCTATCTCGCTTGCTCACACCGCGCTAGAAAATTCTTGATTTCTCTACTATTTTGAAGTTTATATAAAGGCAGCAAGCGATGTTACTTGACTTAGCATTTTTGGGCGCTAGATTCAAATAGCGCGCGCGCGAGATTCAAATTACTTTTTGAATATATTTTTTTTTTGGTTTTATTCTGGAATAGAATTAAATATTCTTCGAATGTACGAGAATATTATTTTTGCTGTCGGCGGGCCACCAGTATTCGACAGGCGGGCCGCGGTCTGTGCATCCATGCTGTAAAGGATCCTATTTATAATCTTACTCCAAACTCCTCGGAAAATGATGAAGATGAGGAACTTGCAGACAACATAGAAAAAATTATTGAAACTCTAGCACTAGAAGAAAATAGATAAGAAATAGATGAAGAACAAGAAGAACATCTGGTCGTAAATGAAACTGAAATTATAAATGCCTTCTAGTCCGAATACGAAGGTCGTCATAAAACTTTTCTTACTATAATAAAATGAATTACATTTTTTTCAAAAATATTTTTTTCAATTAATTTTTGAGCTGCGCCGAAACCATTTTTACAGAAATTTCATGGGGGTCATACATAATATTACTGCAATAAAATCCTATTTATCGGCAGCCACTAGTGTGTGACATGGCTAGAGAGAATAAAAGTCGCATCGGACATATATATGTGTCCGACGTGGCGTAAACCACCTAGTGCAGTGTCACACATACATATGTGTCCGCCGTGGCAGTCAATGTGTTAACAACATGATCAAACACGCTTGGCATGGATCAAAAGAACTAGTATTACCGGACAGAAATTCATTCATGAACGTGAACGAAGCTTCTCCCTGAACCTAACTTGTGAAAGCTGCGATTGCAACGGAGTTGCGTTCATAAAATACGCTCGTTGTCGCTAAACGTTATGCTTCAAGTGTCTTTTGGACGACTATCATCCACAAACATGCAAAGAGCAATAAATCACGATTATACAGATAAATAAATCGAAAAGTGTCTGCATGATATTTATTTCCCGATAATTTGACTATCTTTGAGAAAAAATTGTTTAATCGTCGGAGAAGCACCAAAAAATGATTATTTGGCAGGTTTATATGCGAAAAATGAAAAAATTGTCGCTAGGCATGCCCTTTACCACTGCACCAAATACGATTAGTGGCAACAAAAGCTCGAGGCTCTGTACAAATAGGTACGACGGTAGCAGCAACCGTGATTTTCAAACCTTTATATTTCTTAAACAAGAGCCCACTTACAAAGAAGCCGAGACACGTGTACCAATTATTTTCGACGTACTATCGATTGATGATAGTCTCATGGAAAAGTCAATGTCGCAGGCTAGGCCTTCCTCTTGTAAGAGAAAGAAAACAGAATTGTATCTTTTGATGTCTTCTGCTCAAAAAATGAAATTCGTATAGAGCGAGGACACTAATGCTCGATTAGCAAGTGTCACTTTGTATTCTATATATGATTCGAATAGTACTATTTTTATAGAAGAGACTTCTATATGTGGTGAATTTTAAAAACGATAAATAGTTAGCACACATGTGCATTAATTAAAAGCCGCTTGCTTTGAAGAATGTTTTTAGTAACTGCATTCTTTGACAGAAGAAAATGATAAATATTTGTTCTAATTTACTATTTAGCGATTTGATCCTATACCAAGTGTCGAAAAACGACGCACTCAGAACAATAGCTCTGAATAAGACCATCAAAACATTAATAAACAGAATACAGCACCAAGAGATTTGCCTGACTAATTAAATTAATCCGTCCCAGACCATTGGGAGAGGGTTCCAGGAGATTTTACGATAGTAGCTGCAGGGTGCAGTTTGAGTATTAGTTGGTGAAGCAATTCCTTAATTTAAACATTATGACCACATCGCCTGTAGATCCACTGAAGGGATCCATTCTTCCAAGTAGCGCGATACAAGCCGCGTAATGGATCTAGTCAGAAATGTCTGGGCTTTAAAATAGCACGTACTGGAAAATCGAAATGTTAAACACAGACATCATCTACAATTTATGATAATAATAATAACAATAAAGGTTTGGTCAAACAGCGTACGGGGCGGGACGGCGACGCGACGCTGACGGCACCTGAGCAGTTGTAATGCGTTAGTTAATATAGAAGATGTCACACAGAGCCGTCGAGCTCATCGCAACGGCTCTGTGTGACATCTTCTATATTAACTAACGCATTACAACTGTTCAGATGTCGTCAGCGTCGCGTCGCCGTCCCGCCCCGTCCGCTGTTTGACCAAACCTTAATAATATTTATTCTCCTAACAGGCCTGCCTGTTAACATGACAAAAGTTACAAAATATAATATAATATGAATTTGAAATACATGTATGTATAAGTGCTTTTACTATTAAGGTACTCACTATCTGAATTGGAAAAATTGTAGAACCCTAAGTGTAAACTCGTCCTTGGATTTATTAGCTAATTTACTCATCACATAGACCGGCGTTAGTTTCATGATATCCGTCCTTACACAGGAGAGTCTGAAGCTTCCATCGGTTTCGTAGTTGATAGACGGTATGTGAAATGCAAGACGTTGCAATAGAAATGCGCATTGAGTTAAGAGCAAATCATATAACTTCGAGATGCCTTGAGACCAAACCGTGTTGTTTCAATAAATCGACTGCAAAGTACCAACATCCGGGTATACATATGCCATTCTGCTTGAAAGACAGAAACTTCAAAAATTTTCTATGTATGCGTTCTAGTGGTAGATGACACATGTACAAGGGATACCACGCCGAAGGTATTCAAAATAAAGTCATGCTGACAGGGAGACAAAAGAAGATGAATATCGACATGGAGATATCCTCTCAAAGACTTTAGCAAAATTCGACGAGCTGATAATGGTAATTAAAATAATTAGGCATCAAGAAATAGTCTACAGCATTTACAGTTTTAAATTTCGTGGGTTCAGGCAGAAGCTCAGAGCCGATAGTGTCCTATGGAAGGTATAAGTAAAGTGCACTACATTCTGTATCTAATAATACATCATAATTTTAATGCTAAATTTGCGATAAAGGCGTTTAAGCAGGGGGCTCCAATATTATGGCCAAACCTGTATTTTCCTGTTCCATTTTGTCTTTTCTACCTACGTAAGTATGTATTTTAGAACTGGAAGAATCTCTTCTTTGAAAACCTGCTCTTACAAAAATAAGACATAATTACGACAAGAAAATAATTTCCAGCAAGCTTTAGAACAATCGATTACTGTTTGAAATTAACAAAATGTTTGTTTCGATATATTTATTTACCACTTTAATATTTAAAATTTTGATAGCGATTTTCTATTCGTTCCAATAAAAACAACGTCGTAGATTTCTGCAATAACAAAAGAGTATATCCACAGAATAGACAGGCGACAAGGCGTGTCGACAGCTTTAATGTTCATGTGGTCGATTTGAATGTCCTCGAAATAGCTCAGAAGTTAGCTAACGCCTTTTGAAAATACGAAAGGTGCGCATTTGTTCGTATTAATTGGAAAATATTAGAGTTTTGGGTATGTTAAAAGGATAGTATTTGCTAAAAAGTTAAATCAGTGATACACAACAATAATCGTATATTTTAATTTTACTATGCACACACCATCCCAGAATAATAACATTAATGAAGCTAGCCAAATATACCACCATCGTCGTATTTAAAACATGGTTCCCAGCCATGCTCATACAGAATATACCACAAGATTTTCTAACTTTGTCGGTTATCGCTACTCTGTGGTATATCTTTCCCAAAAATGTGAATGAAATGAAATATGTTTACTTCATTCTAACTGAAAATGACTATTTTTTTATGCAATGGTTCTTTGCTATTACGTAATAGATTTAGTTGTCTCCAGCTTTTTGTAATAAAAAAGGTGTAAATGCTGACTGTAGTACTTGTTAAGTTTACAATTTAGCTAATAAGATACAAATTTATTATTTAATTACAATAAAAATACATTCCATATTTTATATTTTACAATACGTAATTCATTCTCAAAAGTAGTACAAACTTCATGAACTTATGTTTTAAATTTCAAGTAAAAAGAGAAACCATTCAGAACGTGTTGTATCTATTGCAGTAATTAAAATAATTACTGTGAACGATCATCGTTAACTTAGTTCGAAATAATAATTTCGAAACAAAGTAAGCCTCACGCTCAAGATACAACACCACGACTCGTCATCATGGTTGCAACAACTCCAAATTTGAGTGTGGAGTATGTGAAGATCAACTACAGAAATGATCCTGTGAAGTATGATCTTGCGATTGATAGCTTTCGCGACCCAGCTACATAGAAATTGGTAGGTTGGAGCTGTGATAATTTTCCATACGACACCTTTCGTAGACAAGCATAATTTACTTGAGGAGAGTTACAGCGAGTATAACTGGTTGCGGACGTTGAATATTGTATATACATAAGTATGTATGTGCGCGCATTCTCTAATCAAGTAAAGTATTGTATAAATTCTAATTGTTGTATTATATTTGCATGCAATTGTATGCATCTTTTGAATCGTAAAAATTCATATTTTAGCATTTTCTACAGTTTTCTGTATTAGAAATGAGTAAAGGTGATTGCAAGGACTGTGGTGTAATTTGCTGACACAAATATCATATCGGTAAACTTCTCACCACACAATTGTTTATAATAAACTCGGTGATACGTGTTTCGCTATTATATACAATTGTGTGGTGAGGAGTTTACCGATGTGATATTTGTGTTAGAAATGAGTGTTTAATGCTCTAATTAATAATTAAAACAATCCCGATTTTTTAACATTTTTCGGTTATTTATTTCTTCACATATTATACTCATTTTTGTTTAATATAAACTCTCAAAATAATCATCACCAGTTCCCATCAGTTATTTTCATTTATTCTCATTACCATCGTTACCATCTTTCAACTTGCACATTCTCGCCATCTTATCTTTTCTGATATACACAATATTTACCATATACTTACTTACGATACGTAACAAAGTTCTTCATTTTTCTTCCTTATGGTCACTGTTTTTTTTTGTACAAGACAAAGATTTTTGGCTCCGTACAAAGATTTTTTAGCGCCGTTGTACATTGTACAAAGCTTTTTGGGGAAGTAGGTTTGTTCGTAGAGTAAATTGGAAACCGTTGGCAACCAATATTCAATGCGCATGCCCAACTGGAAACAGTTGAAAATTTGTCCTAAATTTAATGCTCTACGAACATAAAAGAGAAGAAGGAATGCGTAATTTGTCCTGAAGGTGAGGCAAAACTCAGTTTTTGTAGGTCTTTTGAAGCATTATTTATCTAAATGTAGTAAGAATGTGGAGAAAACAACAAAAACGACACATATTCACAAATAAATATCGTCAACGTACAGATGTGGGACAGATCATGGAATGGATCATCACAGATTAACAAGTAATCTAGGAGTCAACATTACTAAAGTTGGCGCTTGCCATTGCGCATGTCTCAAACCAAAATTTTTGAATTCTGTAAGAAATTATTCTGACGGTTGCCAATCGGTTGGAAATTGAATAAAATTCACTCTGCGAACGCCGGATTTCTAGTCATCAGTTTGAAATTTTACTCTACGAACAGGAATATATAAATACGCATGCGTCTGACGGTTGCTGATAGTTGCTGATTGCTCTACGAACAAACCTAATAGCACGCTTAATTGAAATCATTGTTTTTGAATGAAGGTAGTATTAAAGTAACAACATTGTTATGTTTTCCACTGGAATAAAGCTATTTTACACTTCGTCTTTAGTTTTTGTTTCCAGCTTGCAGCTGCATTTTGCTTTGTTTCCCCATTCGTAAATAGTTTCATAATTTATGTACGATTGTCAATTTTTAACACTGCTTATTGATATCATTATATTGAATACATATTTCTTTCCGCTTGTGAGATAATTGATATGTATAGATATAATATGGTATCATCATTTGTTGTTAGGGGATAGCTGCCATGTTAAGTACAGAGCATCCAAAGTTTACTGCTTATAATTTCCGTCCGTGCACATGCTCAAATTTATTGATAAATTTATATTCAAGTTCATCAGCTCCTCCCGTTCAGTTACCATTATTATGTTCTACGAACTAAAAATCTCTCGTACAAAGATTTTTTTCCGATCTTTGTACATGTACAAAGAGTCTCGTACAAAAAACAAACAATGCTTCTGGTTATCCTTATAAGAAGAATTTGAGCAATTCGCTTTGAAATTTTTTTGGGATTCAAGGAAATATAAGATTGGTTCCACTTGTATTCTTTTGATATTGACTCTTTGACTATTTGATACGAGGTACGCGCCATAAATTCTCGTCTTGATAAAGAAAAAATAAATTTGGTAAAATGTAACAATTTTTATTTTTCAATATAATCTCCTCTAATTTCAATACATTTCCTACAACGATCAATTAACAATTCAATACCCTTGTAAAAATAATCTACAGTTTTTCCCTCAAAATGTTCTATTACAGCTGCTTGTAACATGCTATCTTTCTTAAAATGATTTCCTCCTGAGGTCATTTTTATGAAATAGAAGTATTGTTTCATCTCCTCTCCTGTTTTCGTTAGTTGCGGTGTTCCCATGCACTAGTCAGGTTGTCTCGCTGGCTACTAAAAACTGCTTCTCTGGGAGCCGTAATATATATCATGTAGGTGTCATCATGTGCAACTTTGGTGCAACGGAGTTTGAAACACGCTGGAACCTGTGTAAACCTATCAGGTCCAGAATTTATGGTGCCTACCTCGTATATCGAAAAAGAATATTGCTTTGAATGATCAATCATGACAAAAATATGCGGCTAATAAATTTTTCATTGCAAAATTTTCGTTTGAAGTTTTCGCTAAAAATTATATACATTCATACTGCAGGATCGATTTATCAGATTATAATGTAAAGTTTTGTCCTTACTGTTAGCGCTCTTCTTTAAATTGTAAAATTGATTTTAAATTATTTATATCTCATAATCCTTTATTTCTTGCTCAAAAATATATTTGTATTTATGGTTTAATTTTAAATAAATAAATAGTCGTGTAGTGAGAAGCTTACCGATGTGATATGGTGTAAAGTATAATATGGAAGAGAATGATTGAATATTAACTTTTACACCTCTTTCATAACTAAACTAATTAATTAGTAATTACCAATAATTAATAAAGAACAAAGTACTCCATTAATTAATTAAAATAATTACATGAATTTTCCAATTTAAATAATGAATAGCTCTCCAAAAATAACTAGAGATATATGATCTGTGCCTAATGGACCAGAATATGAAGAAAAACGAAAGAGGAAACAATATTATAATTACACTTAATTGTAGCAATAAGTTAATGTGTCCACTTGGATACGCCTATTCTGATTTTTACTATTAATAATTCTTTTATAGTGTATTATTATTATTATTATTTGAGATATACATATACAATAGATATTAACTAAGATATTAGCTGAAATGAACAGCAATTACAAAATTAGAAAAAGAAGGAAATACAATCTTTCTCCATAAAAAAGATTGATGGTAGCATAATAAATTAAACAGCCAAAGAATAATGTCGTACTCCTAAATGTTTATGATTCTAAAAACCTCAATTGCTCAAATCTTTCATAAAAGAATAACCAGAAAAGAAAGTGGATACTCTATAATAATTTTCAATAACAATTTATCAATTTGAGAATGTTTTAAATAAAAAATGGGAAAGATAATTTCAGAAGAATTTGACTACAATACGTTAAGAAATAAATTATCAAGGAAATTTTAAAAAATTGGAAAGTGATCAATTTTAATTATTAATTAATTCTATTTGTTGTCTTTTATTCAACTTGAAAGTGGTGGAGATAACCCGTAAGACAAGTTTAATTTTAATTACTAACAAGAGGATGAAAAATACTTCTAATTAAGGAAAATGTTAAATTTCCGGCTTCTTAGAATTCAAAACATTTAAGAGATGAACAACGATGTCACTAAAACAATTGCAAAGTATACACCTTTATTTATTTTATTAATTACTGATTATCAATGTTCGACAAACCAGAGCATGATGAGTAAGATTTGATAAAGGAGAGGATCAGATATTATCGTTAAGGTTTGATAAAAAACTGCATAGCCTGTTATCTTTAAGTAGTGTAAACCGGACTGACGCCTTTAATTCACCGAATTTTAATATAGCGCCTGCAGGTAAGTGCAGACAAAGACCGGCTTACACTACTTAATGACACGTCATCCACTCTTTTATAAAACCCTACTGATTATGTAATACAATCGAATGGTGTACGCCATTTCATTAGAGAATGCGCGCACATACATTTTTTTAATATAATATTCAACGTCTGCAACAAGTTATACACCCAGTAGCTCTCCTCATATAAATTACGGTTGTCTACGAAAGGTGTCGTATAGAAAATTGTCACAGCTCCAACCTACCAATTTCTGTGTAGCTGGGTCGCGAAAGCTATCAATCGCAAGATCATACTTCACAGGATCATTTCTGTAGTTGATCTTCACATACTCCACACTCAAATTTGGAGTTGTTGCAACCATGGTGACGAGTCGTGGTGTTGTATCTTGAGCGTGAGGCTTACTTTGTTTCGAAATTATTATTTCGAACAAGGTTAACGATGATCGTTCACAGTAATTATCTAATTACTGCAATAGATACAACACGTTCTGAATGGTTGCTCCTCTTTATTCTAAATTTAAAACATAAGAACTTCTTTAAATTTTACCGTTTCACGAATTAACTGAGATTCGATACAAAACCAGATATGTATTTAATAATAAATGTTTTTAATATATTATTTGACAATAGATATGTATTCATGTATATACAATAATTACGAAATTTTTCATTACAACTGTTAAACTTAATTTGTTAACAGCAGAGCTAATATAGAAAAATAATGTTTTTAGAACAAACTAAATAATTTGTCAGGAGAGAAAATTTCCCCTTTTATTTTAAAAATATAAAACATTATTCTAGCCTGAAGAATAAAGCACAAAGCTTATAACAGCTTAGTTGTAATAAATAGGTCGAGATGTATTTCGTCTTCTTTGTAACTATTTGTCTGCTAATTCTGAAGTAAATCAAATGTTCCAATTCCTAAATTTTGTAAAAACATATCGGTTTTTTGTCAGATAGATGCTAGATATTTCTTACCGCAATGATATAATAATTGTATAGATAATGCATATCAACAACTTCTACTTCCTATAACTTTATCTCTTTGTTGTTGATAATGCAGCTTAATTAACAATTGCTTCGTAAAAGGGATTCATTCAAGCGATTTCAGTATGATTAGTATCCACTGTTTATTTTCTCTATTCTCTTTGGCTATCTATTGAAATGTTTCCAACGTTTACAAAGTCTTCCAAGTCCCATCGGTGAATTGTATGTGGACCTTGTTTCATTTAATTGATATATTTTTGTAGTAAATAATAACGATTTGTTTTGTATACAACCCGTTAACTACTGGATCCAAATGTGTTGTAAATTCATGAACAGATCGTTATCATTCCTCTTCAATTAATACATTTCAGGTTATCAAAGAGAGGCCGGTTGGCAGTTTTTATTTTGTTTTAGTCTTGTTAATGGAAAATTTCTAAAATGAAAGTAATGTTCTATTTTCGAACACCGCGGCACTCCAGATGTAAGTTCATGTTACGAATAACTAAACGTACCATAGATTACGGAAGGTCTTTCCCCGGTTAAGCACATTTTCAGAAGTATTGTTGTGTTTGAAAGCGGAATGATTTTAACTCTTTATTGTAGTGGTTTTAAAGATGAGTTGGTAGTACGGAAAACAAATGGTGATTACGTGATATACAGATATAATGACCGCTGATTAAACACATTTGAAAATGTAAATAAATCGCATCAATCTGTCCTTCATTTTCAATAATTTGGGAAAGGTGGTGTGTGAAACAGATTGGATATCATATAACAGCAACGCATGAAGCTGTGTTGATAAAGTGATGGAAAGGGTTTAACCGATGGAAACTTCGACATACGAAGTGGACAATTAAACAACGGGACTAATGGTGTGAGGAATGTGGTTTATTATAAATGTGTACCAATGAACTTTTATCTCCTTCAAAATACTCCCTTTCCTACTTATACATCGACGCGTACGTTTTTTCCATTTTTCTAAGGAAGCAATGGTGTAGCTTTCATATCAAGACGACTGCCAGTTTTCTCTCCACTTCATCCCATAGACTAAAAATGTGTTTCCTTCAATCTATTTTTTACTTTCGGGAACAGACAGAAATTGCAAGATGCAAGATCTGGAGAATACTTAGGAGACTCCAGCACAGCAATCTGCTTGTCCGCTAAAAGTTGTTTAACATGGAGAGCGTTGCAATATGCACACAAATTTGAACGTGCGTGAATTAATTGAACCAAACTATAATATTCAATAAAAGTTTTCCTCGGTGCATCCAGGATTCTTTTTACTTTGAATCAAAACTATTCGGGATTTACTGATTCTGTAAGCAATAGGAATGGTTGGTTCCAGTCGAATATATACGAGGGCGATTCATAAAGTAAGTTCCGTTTGGTTATCAAAAAACAACAATTAATGAAGATGCTTTTATTATATACAAATTAAAGGTACTACTTCCAGCTATTCTTCCACATAGTTGTCATTAAGATCCAGACATTTGTTATAGCGATGAACCTGTTTTTTAAGTTCCTATTCATAGAACTCTGCCGCCAAAAATTCTGCTTATCTAAATTTTCAGTAACAACCTCGTACAAATATGTACGTGAGGTTTGAGGGAAAAGGGCACTCAGTTCTGAGATTGTGGATCGCCTATTCTCACAAATTTTCTCTTAGACATTATCCAAAACTTCGTCCGTCAAAACAGTTAGTGCTCTATTCCGTCCATATTGTCCATCTTCTTACGATACTGTCATTCATAACTAGAGTTTGTTAAAAAGGCGGATAACGTGTTATCATTAAGTAGTGTAAATCGGACTAACGCTATCACCCCTCCGAATTTTATTATTCAATGATAACTTATCAATGAATACTAAGATTCGGAGTTACACCGTCAGTCCGATTTACACTACTGATGATAACACGTCATCCAACTTTATAACAAACTCTACGCATAACATTTTCAGCATAAACAGCACAAAAATCGGATAACAGTACGCAGTTCACAATCGGCGGGATTTTTAATAGCAGTAGCCATTTTAAACGACCAATATAACATGAAAGAATGTCCAAACGATTCTCTCACTAGCACTGCCAGGCTCATATTGAGACTACACCACCGCTCGGCGATTCCCATTTCTCTACTCACTAGACGGAAACGCAACTTACTTTACGAATCGCCCTTCCCTTCTACAATATAAAAATTGAGAAACCTTCAATCCAATTTCATTTTTTACCCGATGTTTCATCAGCAGTTTGAACATTCTGTATATGTATCATTTCTTGATAGTTCAGGTATCCTAAAGATAGCAGCACAAATAACAAATAACTGTCATAAATTAAGGTTATGTTGCCACAACCTGTATAAATCCTGAAAAGAGTTTGGTCCAGATTCTATCATTATCAAGTTTTATGAGTTCAGCAATGTTTAAAATCTTCGGTAATTATTTGTGCACCGTTACATCTACATCTCCACCAAAGACATTCGTCCGATACAAGAGAAACATAGCTAAGAAATTGTATAAAAAGAGAACAACTTTAAATCCAGGAGTTCAAAGACAATCTCAGATATTAAGTGATAATCCTAACGAATCTCAAGATTTTGAAGCAGATGATCTGGAATCGTTAGAATCTGATTTTATGAATATGGGGGTGTGCACCAGGAACATTTGCAACAGGTCACTGCTATTAAGGAGCGAGAAAAGTTCTTGATAGTGAAGCAAAAGTATTTCAAAGAAAAATTTCCTAATTTTCTGACTTGGAATGATAAAAAACAAATACAATACTTACATAAATCGAATGCCGATGAATGGACGATAGAAAAGTTATCTGATGGATTTCCAGCATTACCAGAAACAATCAAAGTAAAAATATTTTCTGTCATACCTGTGTGGTTTATAAGTTAAATTCTTATTTACATATTTTTTATAATGGGTACCATTTCACCTATTGTACATTTATTTGTATTTGAAGAGTGTATTGACAGTCGAAGTCGGTGAAAAGATTTTTTAATTAAATTTTGGTGTTTATGATCAATTTAATGTTCTACTTCGTGTTTTGTGAATTTTTATGCTATCACTTCATTATGATTGGTATTTAGTATAATTAATATATGAATATGCACATTATAGCCTAGACCCAAGCATACCCCCTAGTAGGGCAAGGGGGTTTTGTACCCGCTGGAAACCATCTCCATTGAATTCCGCGGCCGATTTTACCTAAGAAAAGTTGTATGACATCAATTTTTGGTGAATATTTTGGGATTTACGGGTCCATGTACAAAAGGTGAAACCATACCCTTACAATGCATCTTAGCTTTGTTTCAATTTTAAGTCTGTTTAATAATTAAAAACATTTTTTCCAATTTCAGAAAATAATAAAAGCAACTTGGACAATAAAGAATACCTCAAAGATTCTAAACCATGATAATTCAGTAAAAAGGAATTGGGAGCTATTGAAAAATGGCAAACTAAATATACCTCCAAATTTAACTGACCACTTACTCAAATTTACAAATAGGAATTATAATGGTAGCAACCAAACTACAGTCAAAGCTATCGAACCTATAAAGAACACCAGGCCAGAAAGAAATGGCGAATTTTTCAATATTATCAAAAGCTATAAACGCACTACTTACGAAGAGGACTTTAATAAAACCCCAAATTCTGAATTTGACATTTCATGGAAACCACAATCTGAAACATATGTTGCTTCTGAAAATCCAAAGCAACATAAACACACCACGCTTGCATCGTTGAAGGCAAATTTGAAAGAAAATGTTAGTTTAGGTAAACAATTAGAAGAAGACGATAAAATTTTACTTAATTCATTAACCAAACCAAGCATGGTTAATACTGTGGATATTATGGAAAACGAAAAATCACAGAATTCTATGATAGATTTAAAAGATAGTTCAAAAACAACATATTCAAGTGTAAATACTAGTTCTAAGAGGGACGACAGGCATCTAATGTACCCTGAAAAAATTATTATTCCTAAAGATAAATTCAAACGCAAGTGTACATATAAACTGAACGATTGCTATTACGATAGTGACGGGTTGTTTCTATATAGAGTTCCAGGAATGGATTAATAAAATAATTTTCTTTTAGTACTTCCTTTATTTTAACAATATTTAAAAAATGACTAGCACAAGCTTAAAAAATAAGTAACAAATGCAGTTACTAATATGGTCATTAGTAGATGTGACCCAAGATGTTAAATATGATATATGGTTCCTAATACATATGTGCAGAACACATGCACTATATATATATATTCCGCCTGTAATATATTTATTACAATTCCGCACAGAAGGTTGATGTAGAACATTACAATTACATGTCACAGCACTGGAAAATACTGAATTTTCTTTTATAGATTTTATCAATTGATCTATAACCGGTGTGTTGGAGGGGTTTAGAGAATCCGACTACCGTGGAGTAGGGTTCAAATTGTAGGCGCTTCGGCCGGGCTTGCAGACAGTACAGTGAGTCAAATATAGGAACGCACTTCAAGGCCAGATCATAACTACTAAGTAAATGAGGTGCGCTATGGAAACTTACATTTTGCACCTGACTGTGAAGAGAGTTCCTATATTTGACTCCACTGTACCTGCGTTTATTGTGAACAAATGGGTAAAAATGGTTGTTGCCTATTACATTACCACGTATGGATAG
Organism: Chrysina gloriosa; assembly: GCA_038088585.1. Classification (NCBI taxonomy): domain Eukaryota; kingdom Metazoa; phylum Arthropoda; class Insecta; order Coleoptera; family Scarabaeidae; genus Chrysina; species Chrysina gloriosa. Next base: position 9,056,596 of record CM076093.1, read on the forward strand.
GTACACCGCAAGTGGGAGTAAAATCAAACAGGGGATTCCTAAGGTTTGGCGGATCATGCTCCCTTACTGGATGTTAGTACCTTAACAGCATTATATTAACTGACTGACATATAATATAGACAAGCACATACAACTGACAAACAGTGTAAACATTAGGAACTGTCTACCATATTTAGCATTTTTAGATCATATCTAGTCAGATATTATGCGCTACAATCGATAATGCAGCTAATCATAAAAATCAATCTTTGTAAAAATAAATTGTATATATAAAACAGATTCTACAAATATGAAATGTCCAATACGCAATACATTTTTGGTTGCCAATTAGACTTACAGTATTCATTGTTTTAAAAACGTTCCAGTTGCCTATGATCACTTTGAATAACCAGAAAATAAAAATTGTAGAAATATAAAGAATACACAAAGAAATGCATTATCACCATTTACATGCATTGTCATTTGTAAATCATATAGATATTTGTTCTAACAAATACTGTTTATGTTATGATATATTCCCCCAATAAATTATCAGTTGCTAAGAGGAATCAACTTTTTACATTTAAAAAATCAACGAAAACATTACTTGTGGCAGGCCAATATGTAAGAAAACTCATTGAAGCCTGCTAATACATTCTGCATAACCATTACATATCTTTTGTATTATAATAAGGCCCTAAAACACTTTTCACTGTCTTCTGCAAATAAGAAAATGCTTATTTTTACCTAATAAATTACTCCGAGGCAGCTTATAAAAATCAAAATTGCTAGCATACAGGTTAATGTGAATTTTTGCATCGGATGAAAGTGATGAGTACAATTCAGCAGAGAAATAAGGAATGTATCACACCATATCGCTTGACAACAAAATTAACATCAACAATGAGTCATATTTCAACAAATATCAGACAGGGGTATTTGCTATTACTTAATACAAAAAACGAAAAATGATTTCAACATTCGTTATGGCTTCCGTATCAGTAATAAATTTAATAATGACTATTATTTTATGTGACTAATGCATACCATTACTATATTTTACACTACGGTCATTCAAGGCGTATTCCTTGTATCCAAGAGCTTAAATCGCTGGTCTCATCACAATCTACGACAATTTCTTGAGGCTTATCGGAATTAAGAAGAATCTGAGCTGCCGTTCTTCCCGTGAGATATGCTCCGTGCACGGTAGAATAAAAATTGCTGTGTGTGTGTTCGCCAGCAAAAAGTAATACAGGCTGAAATGAAAATCAGTTACATTATACTGATTTATGTGGATATATTTGTTTGAAAAATATTTTAAAAGAATAAGTAAATTGGTATATTGCACATTACCAATGGGCCTTGCTTAGCATTCAATACCTTTCAGTGCTGTCACCTGGAGAAATCTTTTGTATAAAATAAACGTCTATCTATTGGATCTGTTTGGTATAATTTGGTATCCTAGATAAGAGGCCAAGGTGTTTCTAAACAACTCTCAAATTTAGATTACGGAAAGGCAACTTGAACAAGTTTACTGAACTGGCTTCATCAAAACTCTGGTTGCCTCAGTTTTCGGAATTTTATTTATGGAAATCATCAAAAACAACTACAAGAATTATGTATAGTGAAGTGCCGAGACGATTCGTGTATAAAAAGCTTAATTAATTCTTAGAGAGTTGTTATAGGGTGGTCGAAGCATGGAATTCAGTAAAAACAGCACCTTGCATAAATCGTGAAATAAGCTACTGAAACCCTCTAAAGATGAAATACAAACCGACGAATTTGACAATGAATCCGCTAAAATGTTGGAGGCGTTGAGCAACGTTGGTGTTTTCACTGATTGTGATCAAGAGAACCTGAATGTGTGGATTGTTGTGGATAGTGGTGATCCAGGGTATCAGATGCTGACAGATGACGAAATTGTGCACGAATTATTACATGACAACGATCGCAGAGAGGGTGGTGATAAAAACGACGATACAGGCACTGGATTTGCCATTCCAGTGGTTCGAACGCGAAGAAGAATCCGATCACATGCAGTTATTGCAGCTCAAAAGAATTAGAGATCTAGCTGCCCTTAAGATGAAGTTATCATCGAAGTAGAACCAATTTTTCATACTTTGATTTTAAACTTGGGAAATCTGCAAATAGTATTAACCAAAAATATGGTAAAAGTTTCCAATATACCCCGTACTAGAGTATTTAGGCTTTGAACAAAATCTTTTACTCTTCCAGAGGGTTGTAGATAAGTCACTATAAAATGCAAATATTGAATTACTTTATCAAGCCTTGGCTAAACTTGGTTAGCCTAACTTTACGCTATTCTTTTTTATAAATTAAGAATGAAAAAATTACCTTTTCTTCATTTCCTTTTGCATATAAAGGCTGCGCTAAATATTCAATATCAATCTGAGAAGATCCAACTGCAATTGACGTATATGATCCTTTAGTATATGGTTGACTATACCAACTAGTACTAAAAGCAAACCATTAATTTCTTATATGTGATATTTAAAGAACGTACCAGACACAATTTTTCGGTTTTGGTATAAAAGGGTCATTTAAAAATTTTCTTAATATATCTGTACAAGTATCGATGATCACATCTTTTGATAGAGTTTCCATATATTCAGCTTCCTTTCCGGAAACCCAACCTAATAAAAGAGTTTCTGTAACTTTGGCGAAAGAATATATCTTTTAAACCACGATTTACTGTAATCTATTTCATTTTTATTCTTGTCTTGTTCCCAAAGTAAAAGAACTTCTGTTATATTTGGATTTAAGAATGGTCGTTCGTATTCTAAATAAATCTTGTCCACAGTACCAAATAATAATTTTTCGATTGCTTCCATTTTATGTTCAGGCAACCTAGGTTTGAAAAGTGATTTAGCTTTATATTTTAATACTCCTAGTGGAATAGTACATATCACATGGTCAGCATAAATTGTTTTTCCATTATCACAACATACTTCTACGTTACTAGTACAAGTTTTCTCACAACTAGGTTCACGAGAATGACAAGGGGAAGAATCATCTTTAACAGTTCTATCCGAATCATCAGATTCATTTCCTGCATCACAATTCAAATTGTAATTTTTATTCCACGATATCATATTTACAGCATGATCGAGTAATATGTTCCCTTGAGGCACATCCTTTATAATAGGGTCCAATATAGAACTGTAACCTGCAGGTAATGTGATATTACCACCTTGTAGTTCCGTATAACTTCCTAATTCTAACAAATCTATTTCAGACATAGAATCGCAACCAGAAATACAAGTTTCCCGTTTGAGTAAGCAATCAAATATCAATTGCCTTAAGTACCTTTCCTGAGAATCTTTGTATTTATCTAAATATAAACTTATTTCTAGTTTAATATGGTCACCTACGCTTTCGATTCCATCTGGGGGTAAATATTGTGATAAAAAATATTCTTCACAACGTTTTAGAAAACAGAGATATGCTTCATATATCTCATGTAAAATGGCAAATGGTACTTGTTTTCCGAATTCGGTTGCGGCGACCACTTTGTGTGGTTTTGGAATCTGCATGATATCAACTAGACCGCTCTGCATAGCCAATTCATATACAGGATTGCCTAGTACACCATGAATCCAATTCGCTCCGAGTTCTAGTCCTTCATTTGCCATTTTTATCTGTATGATTCTTCCACCGATACGTTTCCTGGCTTCTAAGAGTTTAAAATCTGTGAAACCATTCTTGGATAGGTGATATGCAGCAGACAATCCGGCCATTCCTGCCCCTATAATAATTACTTTACATTTATCGTTATCTTCGTCCGATTTGTTTTCATTATTCTCCATAGCCTTATTTAACACTTAATGATAATTAATTGTTAATTAACTCAAAATATCAGATGATTTTGAGTCCATGTAAATAGTTACATTTTCATTTAAATTCTGGTGATTTCTGTAATGTGGTGGTGGTCCTCCCGGTCGTCAAATTTCTTTAAGCTGTCATGTTGACGTTAAATGATTTTGACAATTATGTTTTTTTCAAATCGCTGTTTTGGAGATGACGTTTCGTAAATATGTCTACAGAAGACAAACCCATATTATTTAGCAGCGAGAAGAGAATTAGGTTTACATCTGCAACGAAAATTCTTTATGGTAACGACAGCAAAATCGAAGACTTACTTAAGAATGACAAATGTGATACACAGACTGACGAAACAGATTCCTCAAAGAGAGGTTATAAACAGGGAACACAAGGAGTATAAAATAGTTTAATTACAAGAAAATTTTTGTAGGGCGAGCATCTCTGTTCTCCTTTTTACAAGTTGAATTGACTAGAAGTTACGTTTTAGAACACGATGAAGAACGTTACTCTGCAAAAAGGGAAAAAGTCTATTCATTTATGAAAATTCCAAGAGAAGTAGAAAAATTTATGAGCTATGGGTTTATGCAATGCACAGACTCGTTTCTGTTCGTCTATACGTTTTTGCCAATAAGAGTTATTTTGGCATTGTTTGCTTTAATAACTCGTCCCATCGCTATATGTTTTGGGTTGGTATAGCATTTGTCTCTTGTTTTGGTTGTTAATTATTGATATGATCACAACTGCAGCTCCATTAACATATCAGATAAGTAGGATAAAATTGCACTTTATCCAGATTGGTGTTATTCAGCTAGTAGAAAATTTTATTTTACGCAGGAGTTAGAGCCTTACATAGAGTAGGTCAAAGTGACATTGTGTTTTTTGATGGGACTATTGTGGGGATACCTATTGAAACAAAATTTCTGAGGAAATCTAGAGAAACTAATATAGAATTAGTTTTCTGAATTCATATTGTTTTTCATCTTCTTTAAAGCATTTAAAGAAGTGGTGACGAATATGAAAGTAATTCATGTTATTTTAATTACACTTCATTTTAGTGAAAAATTTGAGTATGGTAAATCAATTGAAATAGCTTCGTAAAGGCATTTATATTTAAGGAAAACATCATTACAGTTTGCATAATTCTTTTAGTCTAAAAAATTTAATAACGCATTACTATAAGCAGTAGAGCAATAGTGACATTGAAGTATTTGCAATATAATGAACTATCAGATTTTTTATCGGTAGCTGGTAATGATACAGAAGAAGGCTATTAACTTTAGTGACTAAACATTTTCATATAATTTCTGGTTTCAAGCGTTAATAATCTTATATGATAGAGATCTACCACTAATAGGTCAATATTATTGACCTATTAGTGGTAGATCTCTATCATATAAGATAAGTATAAAAAGGTCACGAAATATATATATATAAGCGTTAATAATCAAACTACTTAAACTCCCATAGCACCATATTTCATAATTTGTTCTATGGAACACATTTTATAAATAATTTTTTGTGAAATAGGTAGATAATTGTTATATTTTTTTATAGAACTTAAAGTTTGCAGGCTACACATGATAATTTGTACACAGTAGCATTAGATCGATAATGTGTTAATTTTTGTATGGAGCAAAAGTTACACGTAATGTAAGTAACGTAAAAACAACAGAATATGCAAATATCATACATATTTACATAAATGTAGAATATTTTTACAGTACTTACTAGCAATATACATAGCCACAGTTTTATGCAAAAATTTACCTTAATTTATCAACGAACGTTTTATCACGGAAGTATTAGATTTCGAATATGAATAATTAAGAAGAAATCGTATTGTCTAACTTATGTCGTATGTTGCTTTCACTATTTCATCAATTTAGTTGTTAGAAAATTCATGTGTTCAGCTGAAAACATTGAAAGTATATTGATAATCCCATTTGTTGCTGTATACACTTTAGTCGAGTACTTCGTATTTTCACGTGTACGAAGAACTTTTTATGTAATCCGGATTTAAATACGAAACGTATTTGCCGCCACTCCTAACTTGGAAGATTGGATGACATGAGTAGGACTGGCACATGAATTTTGCTTTATTTCCAGTAATTACTTAGATTGTAATTATGGCTCTTAAAACAATTACTACTCGAACAAACACATCGCCAGTCATTTAATTACATAGATATCGAGACACGCGATGATTTATAACATCGTAAAGCGTAGCACAATTCGTTGACGGATGGTGCGTTTGTACCGGTGGTAGTTGTTTTATAAACATAAATACAATTTAAGTAATTACTGAACATAGGACGAAATCTATGTATTCACCAATAGTTACAACTTTTGGACTAGCTCTTAAGTATAATTAATTGTTTTGTTCCAAATTTATTGTTACATTTGATGTATTTGTCCCATAATAGTTGTCACATTTGTAATAATTAGAATATGAACAGAACTAGGTGAACATTTAGAAAATTCTTGATTTATTAAAAAGTTTAATAACATTTCAATCATATTAAACATCTTTTAAAGATTTATTGAAATTACTTAAGAAACTTAAGAAAAATGAAACAAAATAAATAATAAATATACATACATCGGGCAGGAATAAGTAGGCAGCTCATACAAAGGTAAAATTGAGATATGAATGGCAAAAATCATCCCTAGATGACCAGTGAATTATAAAACAAATAATTAAGATTGCAGAAATAACCGGTAGATCGATAAAATCGCAAAAACGAGATAATAAACGAGATTGTATATAAAACCTCACTGATATTAAAGGAAATGTAAAAAATATCTCGGGTATATGAAGAACAAAACTTATACAAATTGTAAATAGTAGCGAACAAAAGTTAAAAAACCTATAAAAAATGTGTACTGTAAATGACCACCTACACTCTGTTATCCAACATCCCGAGGAAAAACTAAGCAATTACACACTGGACAAGCAACTGATTTTACCAACGTATAATAATTTGAAACGCGCGGAATGAATAAGGCCGGTATCTTTATTTTGAGGATTTTTATTTTTTCGTATGTGTACCGTTTTCTTCAATTTTAGATGTTTGATTTTAATGTAGTGTCGCGTATCATACAAGTGCTTTGCTACACACGACGAATCTATTCTTCCATAGCGGTAATGTGTCACATTTTCTTGAAATCATGTAACCATTTTGCGCCTGATTCGGAAAAGAATTAGAGTATATTATTATTAAAAAAATATTTTCACTGACGAGGGTTATCCGAAAACGTTCTAGAGCTATTAACTCCCCATTGTTGTTTGAGCTGAAAGTGGTAGAGGAAAAGATATTTAAAAGAGCAGTACATTATGAAAGATATATAGCCAGTTCACGTTCAACTCGAGGTTTGGAGCAGTAAAATATGAAATAATAAGATTATCTTCCGTACAATCCCGACAGAAGTTCTAACGGTGACTAGTCGTTCTCAAGGAACAAGAGCGGATTACGTGGTCAACCGTTCCAGTCGTCAAAAGATACCTTCAAAATGGCAATTTTGACTATCTTAATTGAACATTCGAATAACATTTTGTTTGAACGGATGCAAACGTATTTCAATTAGGGTGGCGATGTGGTGGCGACTACTTTGAAAAACAATAAAGTGCTTTCAATGTTTTTAATGGCTACATGCAACACTAGAATGATAATCCTTGTACCAACTATTTCTCCACCAATTGAGTAAATTGAAATAAATGATTAATAATCGTAGCAGAAATATACAAATGTGACAACTAATTTTGGACGTAACCAATTTTTTAAATACACGTTACAATATTTCTATGTTAACTAAATAACGTAATCCATTTATTTAATCTTTTAGATTACGCCCAAGGCATCACCAGACAATATTGACTCCAGCAGAAGTATGTGATTTATTGAAAGCGACAATCTTAGTTACGTGTAGCACTTTAATGTTTTATTTAGATACAAATATGTTATATCACATGATAAAAAGCCAGTCAGTCATTAAGTTATATATATTTTACAATATGTTGGAAGTTGGAGACCGATTATTTTCTGCGTTCGGTCAGGATACAATCGACGCTCTGTTTTGGACAGCGACGGAACCTCGCGATCGACGTAGGGAACATTTTGGTGTTGTTCCACACTTAATATTTGCCATTATATATGTATGTATCCTTTGCAAGTACAGTAAGATGATTTTTACGACAGGATTGCACCATTTTTGGTTCCGCCTCAAGATTTTACAGATTTCGCGGGTATTTAGGCCTGACGAAATCCTGCAACATAAGTGATAATTAGACCGCGGAAAGTTTAGGGAAGTGGATGAGAAAATCATTCCTACCACTAATGAATAATCCGCCTTTAAATCTATGTGGGGGTTAGCGCCTTCAATGTACGTTGCCGACGTATTTGGTAGGCGTCAACCTCCCTAAACTTTCCGGGATCTAGTGATAATAGTAAGAGGGTGCAATATGTATGTATATGTACCCTGAATAGAGTGAAATGTGCGATAGCACCCACTATTACCAAAATGCCATTAAAATTGTTAGAGTGATGCAAAACTTTCTTCACTTCTTTAACATGTATGTTAAAAATGTCATTCAAATGTTACTACAGAATTCAGATGAATTTTGTAACAAAGCTGTGAAAGAATTTTTTCACTTTTTGGATGGTAATCCTTTGTTAATGAACTGCTAAGTAACTATTGAATTGTTTTACATTTCATACGTTAAACAGGTTTGTAAGAGTAATCGAAAATTAGTTTCAATAAGTCACTTTCAGAAAGTTAATATCAATAAAAGTAAAAGAAGTAAAAGAAGTAGAATATAACTCCCAATTGAATGAAATTAAACAGAGGTTTGTTACTTAGGCAGCTCTCAAAGAAAACTGTCTATTGGTTTGCACTGCAAGCACAAATTACATATGCCAACCAATGCTATGCAGGGAATTGTGCTTTATTAATCGTAGATTGCAACCATAGACTAGTTCCGTCCTTATTAGGACTCTTCAGTATGGTAAGTTTAGTTCGTTCAATTGAGAGTTATATCCTACATCTGTTACTTCTTTTTAAAGGTTTGTACATGGTGTAATTCTTTGTACATATATTTTTACAAATATTTCCCGAATGAAAATTCACGTTGGAACGTAAATCGTCAATGTTCTTAAGATAAGGAAAGCAACGCGATATATAGAAGTATTCCACGACGTAGGGGTATTTGCAATGACTCTATTTCTTTAGAATTGTGCTGACAAATGGATTTATTACCTTAATCTTCAAAATAAAATCAGTGGTTAAACCGAGGTTAGACCACAGAAAAAAAAGCAAAACAGTTTCGAAAAAGCTAGTGGTTTTGATGGAATTACGAGGATGTTCCGTTTTGAGTTGCTACTTAAAGATAGGATAATAGACGCTGATCTGTACTGCGAGCAATTTGAGAGAATGTACACAATTTTATTAGAAAAATATCCCGCAATGATCAATAGAACGTCAAATCTAAAGAACTCGGCCAAAACTACCTCGTTAAGTTTAAGAATTCAGTGTTTCTCCGTGGTTTTGTAATTTAGCAAATTTGGCCATTTACTGCCTCCTTATACTGAATAAGTATAGAAGAACTCGATTGCACATGGTTGCTACTCTACCCTGCGTACAATGGTGAATGGTGCACTTTCTCTTTGGATGGAAGATAGAAGCCGGCTGTCATGCATTTTTCGCCTCTAAATTGCAGGTACCGAAGTATAGATAATCCCTCAAGGCAATGCCGACAGATCATCCAACATAATGGGCTCTATTTGCAATTTTGATTGTTCTTGTATTTCCTGTTGTTTTGAATTAAGATTTTCCATTGAAATCCGAAAAAATTTCTGCATCCCCCATTATTTTGAATTTTTATACCAGCTTATCAGTGTAGTTCGACAAACGAGTGCATAAGTTATTGAGTAGTGCAAACGGGACTGCCGCTGTCCCTTCACCGCTTGCCCCACTTACGTGCAAGATACGACACTAAAATTCGGAAAAGGGACAGCGCCAGCCTGGTTTACACAACTTACCATGCACTCGTTTGTCAAATCTTAGTTATCAGTTATTAGCTATAATTAAGGTGCTTACATTTTATTCCCAATTTAATATGTATCTATGTAATCAGTGCATTTGACAGTAATGATAGCATATTCTACTCAAATTCCAGAATGTTAAATAGTACACATTTGATAAACTTCCAAAATAATACTTGTATAGCCAATATTTCAAGTGGTGTAATTAGCTTATTGGTCGCATCTAAAGTAGACATCTAAAATATGCATATATTTTTCTTAACTAGAATATAGATCTTCACAGTTTCTTAGTTTTGCTTCAAGCAACGACATTAAATGTTGCCATTAATTCAAACAATAAAGCCTTATTGACGATTATGATGTCCAACAATGTAAGTATCTACTCAATTATTATAGGATAAGATTCTCTATAATCGGGCACTTATTCACTTTAATTGAATTTGTATCATTTTAAATTTAAATCAGTATTTTACATAACAGTACTATTTACCTGTGATAATTTGCAGTGGATTGTGCTGTATCGAGTTGTCCCAAGATATTTTTGTTTTCGGCAATTTATTTTCAGAACGATTGTATGGTAAGTCTCCCGTATTAGAGACATTATCCTTATAGCATATACAATTTTTCCAATTTGTAATAATCCCTACTCATCAGATTTTCAAAAATATTTTTATTATAAATTATATTAAAAACTTTAGCTGTGCAACTATTATAACAACTATAAACACATAATTCGAGTAACGATAATTTAAAGATATGTAAATTATAAAAACAGAACACATTTGTTGAACATAAAAATGGAAAAAAGGAAAAAATAAATTACAATCACATGTAGTAGATCAAGATCAAGGACAAATCTTTTGAAGTTTTTCTAGGTGATCCATGAATTCTTTGTGAAGATCTTGTAAATACTCTACACATTTTGCTTTTATCATTTCTATTCTTAGCCCCTCTGCTTCTTCATCGAACTTCTCCACTTTATCATACAATTCATAAATTTCATCACACCGTTCCACTCTTTCTGTTGGATTCATGCTCGTAATTAACTTCCATAACTCTAAGGCTCTTACTTGGTCTTCGAATACCGATGCTTGATTCACATATTTCTTAAATATTTTGTAGCATTCTGGGTCAGTTAAGATACTTTGAAAATCCTTGCTAAAATTGCTTAATTCTTTGGTAGTAAACTTTTTGCACATCTTATTTGCTTTGTTCTTGTAGAAAGCTGGTCATTGTTTTCTGCAATATTTTCCCATCATTATGAATAAACTAATTATACATTAGTATTTATGTGAACTTACATTAAACAAATCTCAAGCAATGGCGCGAAAAAATCAATAGTCTCCTTGATAAGTCGATAAAATATTCCACAAATAAGCATTGCAAATGTTATCTACAGTGGATGTTGAAGCGATAACGAGGTTAGGTACATAGGAAATACAGAAACATGTTTCCTTCTGCTGTAAATGACTTAATTTAATTTAGATTGTGGTATCAATTGGAAATTGCGTACAATAAAATTAATAAAAGTTTTGTAGATTAGTAGTTTTCGATGTTACAACGTTGTGTTGTAAATACGAACAAAATTTACAAAACCTTGCTTGCAACTTCCAATTGTAAACAACTTTCCGTCTTCTTATGTTTGTATTAATTGCCCGTGCTCAAGCCAAGCACATAGGCGCACTTATGGGGCCTAAACTAGGCAAATATGCGGTAACAGCCAGTGGCGTAGCGAGCGCACATAAAATAAAAAGTAAGAAATAAGTTATAAAACGTGCTTCATACGCACCTTCAGAAATTTATCTTAATATAATAAAATCGGAGTCCTTCTACAGCGGATAACTGTGTGTGAACATCATTCACAATTTGAACAGAATCCGCTAACAACATCGAAACATTTTTTAAGTTTTCTATTCCCTCCGTTAGTCCGAAGTAATTGTTATGAATACTTTGTAAATCTCTTTTAACCTGACTATCTTGAAACATTTCCTGGCTTTTCTTGATAACTGCAGCTTCTGTCGGATCGAATTTGAAAACCATCTTCTTTACTTGATCAACATATTTTTTGTAGTAAAACGTGCCTACAGCCATGTTCCCCAACATGTAACAAGTGGTTGTGGTGGTTCAGGCATATCGGGACACAGTTTGTGAAATAGTCTGGTACGTTTCGGGGATTTTAGAAACACTGCCTTTGTACTAGCAATTGATGCATTTATTAGTGGATAATTTGTAGGAATCGTTTGTGCTACAAGATTTAGAGCATGGATTTTACAGGTTACATGCTAGAAGTTACCACTGTATTCTTTGACGGATCCACCCAAAGAAAGCATGTTTGGGGCACCGTCAGTCACAAATAAATTTTGATAAAAGAGTGGATGACTTGCTATCATTAAGTAGTGTAAACCAGAGTGACTTATCCGAATTTTAATGTCGCGCCTTGCACGTAAGTAGAGACCAAGACCGATTTACACTACTTAATGATAACATGTCATCCACTCTTTTATCAAACCTTAATCACTAAAAGTTGCTTAGTTGAAACTTAAAATTTGTTCAATGAGTTTAACACCATCTTTAAAATCTCATCGGCAGTACAATTTACAACGTTCTTGGAAGCAAAGAAGATGGAGGATGACAGTTGATGTGGTTCCATTGTGGGTACTATTACATTAACCACGGAATGCTTTTTACGATCTGTTGTTTCGTTCACACACAACCACAGATTTTTATCCTTCAATTCCGATTTCATTCTTTTCTCAATATGTTCACGAACAAATAGCATTAAATTTCGTATGGATGACCAGAAGGAGACAAATGCTTCTTTGTCTAGTAAATAAAACGATAGATTATATCAAATAAGAGTAACACATAAATCAAATTAAAATTTTTCTTGGTCTCGTATGCTACTTTTTGCTGCGACATTTATAAAACAAACATGAGTGTACAATTACGAAGTAAATTACGACAGCCTACATATACACAGAACTACTCGCATAGAGCATCGATTTAGTACTGACGCTGTGAATGTGTGAAATAAATAAAAGCCAACTCCCCATCCCCTCGTCTACTACACTTACTGTTACCGCTGTTTGTCCAGACTACTCATGGCGTACGATTTCTGTAATCTGCTGAGGAACTTCAATTCTTACCTAGGTCTGAAGCCTTAAACTCCTTAGGAAACTACAACAATTGCACAGTTTTTGTGGTAATGAGTAAATATTTATTTTGCCAAATAAACTAACAATGGAACACCGGCAACCCGGACTTCCTAAAAAATTGAAATTTTGTAAAGTTATAGAGGAGTCCAATGTAAGATTAAGGCATTTATTCTTATCGGCGGAATCCCCAATTTGCCGAGTGGATGGCGTCTTAATGAGAATATCACTGCTTGAAATTCGTGCAAATATCCCGAAAACTATTGGAGATATTAATAAAAGTTAAGACAGGCTTTAAATTATTTGAAGAGTACTAAATGATAGTATACTCGTCATTTCAAAAGATAAGAGTAAGTGCAATAATCTTACATTGAACCTCTCTACAAATCCACAAAACTTCAATTTTTTTGAGAGTCCGGGTTGCCGGTGTTCCTTTGTAGGTGGGAAATAAGTGGTCTGGGCAAACAACGGTAATTACGAAATAAGTTACGAAAGCCTATATATACACAGAACTATTCGCCAATTTAGTACTGACTAGAGTGGGGAGTCGGGGATGCTGTCGTAACTTATTTGATAATTGTAAGCTGTTGCCGCTGTTTGCCCAGGCTAGAAATAAGACATCTTTTTATATTTTAATTTGTAAAACAATAATTCTTTATTTGGGAGGTTGATGATCGTCGCGGAAACTTGGACGTTACCTCAGCCAATGCTAAAGAAAGCTGCTGGGTGACGAATCTTTACGCGAAGAGGGGGTTGATCTTGGGGATCGATGATCTTTTGAACACCGGGGGTGTTCTTGCCGAAGCTCTTTCCACGCGGTCTTCAAAGGTTGACCTTAATATTCTCGCAGACTTGGAATGTTGAGATTTCCATGAATCTGTACATGTCTTACATAGTAAGGGACGTCGGCTAGGATACGGAGGGTAGTTTTAAATAGTACGTATTTTATTTGCGAAACTTTGAAAATAATTGAAAATAATGTAGTTAATACTTCAAAGGCGCTGTAGTTAGCTTACTACTTGCATCTAGACTACACACCTAAAATCTGTACATATTTTTTAAAATTTGAATACCTATAGATTTTCCGTTTCTTAGTTTTGCTTCAAGCAACGAAATTAAATGTTTTCCTATTTTTTATAATGGGACCAAAAAGGGGCGCCCTTATTATCTTTGAATTGATTTTTGTATCATGTTTTAAATTTTAGTCAATATTTCGTACAATGCTATCTATGATACTTTGCTGTTGATAGTGATATACCTAGTTGTTCCAAGAACTTTTATTTTGCAGTTTACTTTCAGAACAATTTTTCCAATGCACTATATTGGTGTGACGTTACGCCGCCATTTCTGTTGATGCAGGTCAAGATCCTTTTTCTAAACAAACCTTTTCGCCGTAAGAAATAATAATAATAAAATTTATTAAGTTTTCACGTGTATTTTTATGATGAAATTGTTTCTTTAGAAACACAATTTTGACTTGCATCAATAAAAATGGCGGCGTGAGGATAGCACTAACATAATGCATTTCTAAGAACCCATATTAATTAGTAAATTCATCAGATTTTCAACATTATTTTTATTATAAACAGTTGCAGTTTTGTTATCCATCCAAGTATAAATACAATACATACAAGTAATGACATTTAAAGATATGTAAATTACGGAAACTCAGAACACATTTATGGAACATAAAAATTAAACAAATTAAATTACCACCACATGTAGTAAATGAAGATCAAGGACAAATTGTGTGGCTTGTATTTAGGTGTACCATGAAATGTTCGCAACTATTATAACAACTATAAACACATAATTCGAGTAACGATAATTTAAAGATATGTAAATTATAAAAACAGAACACATTTGTTGAACATAAAAATGGAAAAAAAGGAAAAAATAAATTACAATCACATGTAGTAGATCAAGATCAAGGACAAATCTTTTGAAGTTTTTCTAGGTGATCCATGAATTCTTTGTGAAGATCTTGTAAATACTCTACACATTTTGCTTTTATCATTTCTATTCTTAGCCCCTCTGCTTCTTCATCGAACTTCTCCACTTTATCATACAATTCATAAATTTCATCACACCGTTCCACTCTTTCTGTTGGATTCATGCTCGTAATTAACTTCCATAACTCTAATGCTCTTGCTTGGTCTTCGAATACTAACGCTTGATTTACAAATTTTTCAAATATTATATAGCATTCTGGGACAGCTAAGATACTTTGAAAATCCTTACTAAAGTTGCTTAATTCTCTGAGAGTATATTTTTGCACATCTTACTTGCTTTGTTCTTGTAGAATGCTGGTTCTCTGTAATACTTTCACACGATTATGAATGAACTACTGAAGCTTTAGGTATGATGGGAGCTTATATGACACAAATATAAAGTACTTGCGTGAGAAATCAATAGTCTCGTTGATAAGGCGATAAAATATTTCACGACTGTTTAAGCTAGGCGTCCACCTATCCGCATCGTACGTATCGGACGCATCGCATCAAACGGATTATTTTTTCCAAGACATTGTGATTTCGACCGCGGAAGCCTACATCTGAGAAATCAACGCGTTTTGGTCTTTGGTTGTGAAACGTGTGATTAAAAAACAGGCAAAAAATTTGAGTGTTGCAGTAGTCAAAACATAAATTTGTTGTTAATAAAACAATACTTATATTTAATGGGGAAAAGTACTTTCGGATTGTGTCGTGTGCTACGAGTTGATATCGATGTTTCGTTATTCATACTGACAACTTTTTCAAAAATATTGAAATTGATTTTCTGTAAACAAATTACTTATATAGGGTGAATCAGGAGGAATTGTTAATATTTAAAGATAAGGTAGTAACGGCTATTGCGAGTAAGTTTATTTATTTTCAAAAATGTGACTACTGGCTTCAATGCATTTTTAAATTCTTCTGAAAACGCGCGTCCTTCTGAGGGCATGTTCTTTTATTTTCTTTCTAATGCGCTCGATTAAATCTTCTCTCGTATTTACTTTTTCTTTGTAGATGCTGTTTTCCATCCATCAACATTAACATCTAATAGGGTCAAGTCTTCTTACATTGTCTGATGCCTAATTTCCATTCTTGCCTATTGCTTCATTGACGTCCTGTAAGATTTTTGCTCTCATGGATTCCTGGGGTCCATCTATCTATGTTTTCTTTCTCACTAGTAGTATCCAATGTAGCTAGCACCTGTTTTGGTATCCTCTGTTCGCCTATCCCTTGAACACGGCCGTACCATACTAATTGCTTTTTCTATGTCATCCGTAATTGTTCCCTCTATTTCCACACGTTCTCTGACTGTTTCATTTCGAATACTATCCCTCACGCCCCATTGGGCCAATTTTTGTGACATCTATTTTTCTTCTGTTATGTTCTGTTACCCGTCAAGTTTCGCTCCCATAGAATAGTGTGTTTTCAACTAACGTCTCGTATATGTTGTACTTTCTTCTCTTAATGATGTCTTTACTGCATATAATTCCATTAAAACGCGAAGAAACTCTCCTTTCTTTAGTAATTCTAGTGTTAATTTCTTGATCGCCCCTTTCGTCTCTATTAAATGTTGTTCGAAGATATGTATATTCATTGAACATTCCTATTTCCTTTAGTCTTTGTGTTCACATCAAGTCCTCAGTTTTGATACTCCTCAATTAATTTTCTCACCATGTATTCCATGTCTTCCTTATCGTTCGCGATAATAACTTGATCGTCCACTAACTGTAGTGTGTATAAGCAGTTGTCCTTTATTTTTATGCCTATTTTGTGACATTTTGCTTTCCATGCGTGTAAGACTTTGGCATCCTTTTCTTGAGTCCTTTGGTACCGGAAATATGTCTGATGCATATTTACCAATTTTTATTCAAGCATTTTATTCCTGATATGAATTTTGTAACGGTTTAATAATAGTGTGGTTTAAATTAGATTCTCGGATAATGTCCCACAATTTATGTATTCGTCTGTGTCGTATGCCTTTTGGAGATCAATAAAGGTTAGATGTATTTTCTGATTTGCTGCACTCTTTGTTTCAATTATGTGTTTTTGGAAAAAATATGATGTCGTCTTTTCGACTAAATCTCTTAATAGTTCTCCAAGGCCACTCATAGTTCTGCTAACGGTATTTGTTGGGGGCCTTTCTGTGAAGAGATATATGCTGCTCTCCATTGCTTAGGAACGAAGTAGCTATTCAAATATTGGTTAAAAATTATGGTTATATCTTTAAAAGTTTCTCTGTCCCACATTTAATCAGTTCTGGGGATATACCTTCAGGATCACATGCTCATTGTAATCATTTTCATGTAATCATCTGGATTTGTAAATCCTTTACAAAAGCTGCGGTAACCAGGTTAGTTGGTGCCGCGTACGACATTTAGTTTACTTAGTTGCTAAAATACATATATGGATTTTTCGAGTAAGCTTATAGTAAGAGAAAATCAAATAAATCCACAGTGTCCCAATTACTCTTAATCTGGGTTTGTCTTCAATCTTCACAACATTTGTTTGAAGTGTGAATTCTGTACATTTGTACATACAACGACGTATGTTCTATGTCGGACTTAAATAGGTGTGTCAGCCTTCTTGCTAGATCGGTTGGAAAAACCAATATCACTTACGGTTTTAGTGTCTATCTTACATTTCATACTACATACTTGTTTTTAGATAAGATGAAATCTTCTGCACTTACGCAATCGACGAATGGTTTCTGCGTTGCCGCACGAATGGAACTATCAAGCCAATTGGACATATTTCGACCAGACTGTAGATGTTGGAATCCAGTAGCTCGTGGATCATGTATACATCTTTATCATTACGACTGCAACGTCGCTTTTATCAAACTTGATGATGACTATTCTATCGCCAATCTTTAGACTTCTCAGCATTTCTTCCTCCTTCCTCATTATGTTTCAACTTTGTGGCTTTGATTTCTTTAATATTCGAACTAAGCTCTTTTGACGAACTTCTGCTTCAACTCCTGGTAATACACTTGTGATGACCCTCTCACATAAGTTCATTTTTAGTGCAATGACTTAGTTTCAGCTAAGCTTTAAAACTTCTTAAATTGATCGATGGCTTCGTTGCTAAACTTCTCCTGCTTCCATACACTTTTTATTTGCATTCCTCTTGATGACACGAACTAATGTCCATATGATACGTATAATGAGGTGTCAATGATATAGGAAAGGTGAGTGGTCAAGGTAAATTGTAGATGCGTCAAGATTGTGGATATCTTTCCAGAATCGCCGTAGACATGGTGTGTTCGCCTCCTTAAAAGTTATGAAGATAGTGTAGTTTCTATTTCAACTATTGAGTATTGTTGGCAGTACATATGTACACCCGAATGAGAATGACTTCGGACACAGCTTTGTTTTGTATACACAGTTTATCGCGTCTTCGCGTTCCATCTGTGGTTGCGGGAAGTTATATATAATTAATGTATAGACCTATGTACATATCTGAAGGATCATCTCCAGATAATGTTTACACTTTTATGTGCAGTATTTATAAATGTCTAAATATCGATAGACGCACAAGCCCAAATTACTCTCGATAAAGTCTTGCACCATATATAAGTAAATTTGTTATATTCAGATGATTCTTGTATTGATGACAGAACGTTTGAAAGTGTTACATAATAGCAAATAGTTTATTGCATTTTCTGTCTTCTAATCCCGTAAGTTATAACTAGAGAACGGTAGAAATATCTTAGTATCAGTATATCTAGATAGTAATTTATGTGTTTACGGATAAACGGGCAAACTGGTTGCGCATGTCTATTTTATCCCTATTCTTCATGCCCGAGTGATGCTCATAAAACTATGAATATCTGTCTGATAAGTTTCTTTTTCGCTGTATATGAACCCGATATGCGTGTGTAGTTGTTTTTCCGAATTTGGTAGTCAATACTCCTAGCGGTATTAATTTATGCCACTACTCACTTGAAGAAATATGCAACGCCGTTCTCTAGTTATAACGCGCATGATTTGCTATGTTCCCTACAATACAATAATTACATTAGCAGAGTAATATGCAATTAAAAATTTATTTTTCTTTTTAGTTTGTGGAATTAAAAGGCAGCGTCTTCAAAAAGTTCGACAAGAATAACCTGTTCCAAGTATCCTGCAGTGACGTACGGGAAAGATTTCATCTCATCATATTACTTTTTATTGTCGTATTGCAAACTATGAAAGAGTATTCATGGAAATCAGACAGATTTTGGGTGCTTTTACCGGATTGCTTGATGGTGCTAATCGCTGAAATCTTCGTCGATTGGGTAAAACATGCATTTATAACACGGTTTAATGAACTTCAAGTGGATGTATATAGAGATTATACAATCAGTTTGGCATATGACATGGCTCAAACACGGCAAAAACATGCCTTTTCCGATCATTCGGATCTTGTGGCTCGCAGAATGGGTTTTATTCCGTTACCCCTGGGCGTTGTAATGGTGCGAGTATTAGCGCATGCAGTTCACATTGGCGATATGCCGTCGGTGGTGGTGTCTTTGGTAGCTTATTTGGGATTATCATCGTATAGAATTTTAAATAATATCCTGATTTTGGGTTTTGCATGCGCTTTAATTATTCAACATAAACAAGAGAAAGCATCTGCTCATTCGCCTTGCAACAACAGAGCTGGAAGTCCGTTAACTATCAGTAAGCCGCTTGTAGCTAGAGACTTGTTAAAAGACACCGCCACGAGTCCTTTAAAACCTGTGGTGGATCCTACTATCACCTCTTGTCCTGTTGTTCACGTTAACGGTATAAATATCTTGGAGAATAAATCATCTGACCTGGCAACGGACCGAATAACTGATTTAGGATCAGCCGCTATTTTCGCTAATAGCACGGTCGATTTGAAATATGCTAGTCTAAACGAGGAATTGCTAAAAGTGGAGGGCGAGAATATAAAAATGGAACCGGCTATCGAGGAGACATTTACAAGAAGTGATCCCAATATAAAATGCGATTTCCCTAAACAATGTGATCAGTTACAATGTGAAGAAACTTCGTTAAAGAAGAGAGCGGAGTCAGAACCGAATTTAGTAAATTGTAAAAATGATGATGATTTAGTATTATAGTAAAAAAATAAACTAATTATTTAAATTTGTAATAATCTTCTTTTAATTGATACGTTTTTTTGTGTAGCTAGATTCATTTGTTATATTCTTTTTCAATCAAGTTTCTAGCAATCTCCATTTGTCAGATAAAACAGAGAACATTACATAAATAGAGATCAGGGATTATATAAGCTTAGATAATAAACTTACGATTCGATAAAGGATAATTTTGAAACCCTTAAGTAAATATATTTTAATCTGAGATACAATAGCGATATATATGTTGATCTCAATGCTAGTTTTCTCAATTCGTAATATCCTGGATGTACAATGCTTATCTCAATTTCATTCACTTTTTCTCAAATTATTATAAAACAAGCAACATGCCCGAAGGTACCGATTTTCTTGCTTTACAAAATACGCTGCATACATTTATAATGTGCAATACGGGTTTGATGATCTCAGCATGCACAAAGAGTTGATCAATTTTAAATAAGCTTTCAGAAAATCTTGTTTTGTTTCTTGAAATATAACATTAAAATGTGAGCAAGGATTTTTTTAATCTATATATGTAGGACATGACATGGAAACTGCAACACCAAGAAGGGGAGCACATTTTATCACAACATTTGGCAGAACCGATTTAACACGTGTGTGATAGTATGGGAAGAGAACTGAGGAACTTAGCGAAGCGTCCGCAATCACTGGAAGCTCTCCGGCCTGAATTGCCGGTTGCTTGGGATATCGTATCCCAAGAAGACATCAGCCACCTACTGAAATGAATGCCACGAAGAGTGAGGGAGTGTGAAACTAATAGGGAAGGCCCAACATTTTATTAATAAAGAAAAAAATGTGTTAATCTTTTCTCATTCTTCTTTGAAATTTGAATGAATTATCATTTGAATAGGTAAACGTTGCTGCCAAGTTTGGTGAAAAAATTCGTATCCCTTCTTGATGTTGCAATTTCCATGTTTTGTAGTATAGATTTTTACATCATACAAGTCCTATTTGTGTTGCATCTGATCGCACATAAAGCTCGTCGCTTAGTGGAACACTGCGAGAAAAGACACAAACATTTCTGCTGCAGAGACTGTTGATAATCGAGAGACGAGTGATTATTCGTTATTAATACACAAGTTTATGAGATCCCGCACAAATAAGATTTTATCTCATTAGCTATTTAGACTGTTGGGGTCCAAATAAGACCCGAATAGAGTGACAAATGTTCAATTTCAAGACAGTCTTGGCATCTATTAATAACAACGGGCTAAATTGGATCCCATGCTTTGATCCAGAAACAGAAAATGATTTTAAGCAATAGCGTAGATCAGAAGATGGTCCTCCCTGAAAAGTTTGCGTATTTTTTCAGTGGGCGAAGTAATGGTTACTGTTTTGGGATTGTCGTGGGAAAATCATGAAATGAAAAATGTCTACCAAAGAAAACGGAATGTTGTTATATACATTCGTTTAATCCATACCAAATTTTTACCGTATACAACCCACCAAATTAAGGATGGTTTAAATCAATTTCACCGAGAATTACTTCCACATCCACCCTATTCACTTGACTTAGCCTCTAGTGGTTTTTATTTGTTTCTTACGTGGAAGAAATCGTTACGTGGTGTACGAGGTGTGGCTATAAAATAACGAGACTGATGTTCCTGCAGACGAACTATGCATGCGCCAAAGTCGTGTGATAAACAGCTGTGTGAACCCTCCTTCTACGAATGCCGTTCCTCCCGTGTCTATAGACATTACTTTGACCGTGGCCTTTGTTTGTATATCTTTCTTTTCCTTGTCCGAAAAATGATAAGTGTTTTAGTACGGCAACACATTGTCGTGAAATTTCATGTGAAACTTGGAGAAACCGCTACTGTAACTTATCTTTTATTCAGAGAAATGTATAGCAATGAATGTTTATCACGTGCGCGGGATTCTAAGTAGTTTAAACGTTTCCAAGATGGCCGAGGAAATGTTGAAGATGTATATACATTCCAAATTATAGTAATAGATCTCTTTTTACTAATACTAAATCCAAAATAATTAAACAAAATCAGAGTAATGTAGTTTATAAAATAAACTGTAAAGACTGTGATGGTTGTTACATCGGTCAGACGAAACAATATTTAAAGAAAAGGTTGTATAGCCATAAGTATTCTTTAAATAATGATTTTGGTGCAATGACCGCTGTAACAAAACATTACAAAGATCTTGGGCATTACTTTGATTTTGAAAACACAATTATATTAAAAACAGAGAATAATTATAAAAAAGACTAATATATGAAATGATAAATATACAGAAAGACACTAAAACTATTAATTTCAGGACCGATATTCAAAATTTAAGTAATGTATATAGCAATTTGTTAAAATGACATTTGCATTTCTTAAGAAGGAAACCTTTGGCTAGGTTTTTGAATTTGGTTTTCCCTAGTCCTTGAACAGAATTGTTAAGGTTTCGACAAAGATTTTTTGATATAAGGTTTTACTTAATTTGCATGTATGTTTACATATTAATTTAGTTTTTATAATTTATATATATATAAAAGTTGGTTATACATCCTCTATATCAAGAAATCCTAGTCACTAGTTATTTTGTTGATAGTCCCAAATAAAAAACAAAAGTTTGTTTATATATTTATCTAGTTATATTTTCACTGACGAAGGTGTTCCGAAAACGTTTGTAAACGTTCTGAAAATATAACTATCGCTTAAACCAGCCTTGTTTTATTGACCTATTAGTGGTAGATCTCTATCATATAAGATAAGTATAAAAAGGTCACGAAATATATATATATATTATACTTAAGTTTCTTGCTCAACTCCGTGGAAAAATCAGGAAAAAAAGACCTGAAGTGTGGAAAACAAAGTTATGGGTTCTTCATCAGGGCAACGCACCAGTTCACAGTGTATTGTCTGTCAAGACGTTTCTAGCCAAATATAACATACCAGTATTAGACCATTCACCTTATTCACCTAACCTGGCACCATGTGACTTTTATCTGTTCTCCAAGGTCAAATATGCATTAAAAGGAACAGGATTTCAGACCGTTGACGCTGTAAAGGAAAAAGGAGCACGCGTTATGAACGAACCCACACAGGAAGACTTTCAGCACTGTTTTAAAAATGGAAAATTCGCATGGAACGTTATAGGGATAAAGGAGGGGCACATATTGAAGGGAATAATAACATATAAATGTATAAATAAAATAAAAAAGTTTTACAGTATCTGTCTCGTTATTTTATAACATACCTCGCATGTTTTCAGTATTTTCATTAATGGTAACTGCGCTGATTGTATGCTGCTGTATGCAGAAGACTGATTTTTCAAAAAAAAAATGTCGATTATTATTATTATTACAACCCTTGTTGGATTATATTAGTAGTGGTATATTACTTACAAAGTACAATTGGTATAGTATGGTTACGTAAGTTACAGTAATGGATCTCCACACTTTCTCCATTGTGATCTTGTGCTTTTCGTCGGAGTTGAGGGATAGTTTGATTCATGTTGTCGCAAACGATTCTTATTTGGGATGTTTGCGGTCTGTGGTCTGTCCCTTAGCCTGTTTTCCTATCGATTACGTGTGTGGCCCAGCCATCTGCATCTTCTTTCTTATGTTTTTAGTTTCTTACTACAAATCATTGTTTGATACTATATTTGGCTACTGCAGTTACGAAATACTTCTCACTTATCTACTGACAAACATTTGAAGTTTTCTTGCAGTTGCTTTTGTTAATGAGTTTCAGAACCATATCAACCAATTTTGTTGGATTTAATTACAGACTTGTTAAGTTTTTATTGCTTGTTTTAATTTACAGATGAAACTAGGTATACATCATGGGCGTACTGTATGTTCTTGTATGTTAATGGAGCTCTTGTTTTATTCTTTGACGTTTTACGAAATATTACATCCATCATAATTAAGAAAAATATTAGAAAATGTATATGTACATTTTCTTACTCCATAGTGCAGATTGATATAGGGTTTCGACCCCCTTTAAATGTTGAGTAGTAGTTGAGCTTTTCGTGTAGTTTTTGTTATTAATCTGACTACGAGAAGGCTTCATTTGTTTCTATGCAATCAATATAGCATCATGATCCAGGAAGTAAAAAGTTCGTTTGATAATATCTTAGTACTAGTTGCGATGGTGATTCATACTTTTAGTGGATGTATTGTAATAAATCTAACCTTACCAATATTATGCTTTTAATCCATTTTGTTCTGGTTTGAGCTCATTCTAGAGTATAGGGCTAACTCTATCATATATGATGCGACAAAACATGTTTTTAGTTGCATTGAACAGCGTAATACCTCTCCAATTCTCACATCTTTCAATACCTTCACTTTTTGGTATTTTAATAACGATCGCTTCCTTAGAGATTCACGCAAACGCTTTCTCTAGTCATATTTTGTCAGTGAGTTCTATGATGGTTTTAAAATGTTTACTGTTGAGTTCTACTTCGATCATGTTATTACCGGTAGCATTTTTGTTTTATTTCTTGAAGAGTGCCGAGTATTTTATTTCTTGTAAGGACATTCACTGGAAGTTAGATTATGTCTGCCCCTTGTGGGAGTTGGATTTGTTCATTGTTAATATTGAGTATTTATTTCAAATGTTTTCGTCATTTGTTCGTGTTTGTATTTCAGTATTGTAGTATTTTCTTGTACAGTTCTTCAGTAGAATTTTCTTTGCCACTGCTTGTGTATCACTTCCTTGCTTCTCAGTATATTTTCTTTGTTTTCTTGATACTTTTATTCACGCATTTATCGCAAACTTCATATTTTTCACTGTAGATCCCTGTTTGTTTGATGCTTTAGTATCATCCATTTTTCTTCTCTATTTGTTTTTATCCACAATTTACTGTTTATTTGACAAGTATCTTTTTATTTGACAAGTATCTGCAACATTCGGCGAAACCTTCTCACAGTATGATCATGCTTGTAGGTTGTAGTTAGTCGTTTTTGTTTGTTGTGGCTTTTAATTTTCTTTTAGGTTCTGGTTTATGGTCAGATGTGTAATCAACTACCCTTCTATCAGACCTTCTCTTACATTCTGACTTATACAGTAGTAATTGATATATGATCTTTCATTTTATCGTTCGGAGGTACCCACCTTATTTTATGACTTGTTTTATGTGCGAACATTATGTCACTTATACGCAGTCCAAAGCTGGCTCATATCTTCAATGGCAGTTCATTGTATTCATATAGATCTTTCACTCCGCGAGCATCCATTACATCTTCAAAGTTGTCTCGTATCAATGTAACCGTTTCTTGTTTATTAAGATTTAGTAACATTTTATTATGAGTGTAATAAAAAGCTTCTTTTTCATTTTATTCCGTCATTTCTGTAGGTGCACGCCATTGACCTATTGTAACAACCTTTTCATTTAGTTTTATTTTTACAGTGGTGGTTGGTATATGCGTTGACTCCTTTTGTTTGCTCCTTTGAGATTCCGTGCGAGTCCCGATGTTAGTATTATCTACCCTCATATGTATTGGGGTATATTATTATTTCTCACATCTGAGCATAAACCGATTTAACTGTATAAAATTTTCCAAATTTAATCCAACGCGTTTCACGGATTCGAAATAACAGAATAGGAGAAATTAACAATATTAATCAACGGAAATATCAAATTAATTAATAAATAAAGAAACTAAAGAAAAATATGAATACTGACTCGGTTATGTATAACGACAAGAGAGAAGAACATAACAATGAAGATATAAACAGAAGCCAAACATAACGAAAATGTCAAAGCAAAAGCTAAATCTAAATCGAACATATTTTTCAAATCGATCAATGGAACGTCATAACATGACTATCAGTTAGAAGGAAAAGGCAAGTAATTAAATAGATGTAACAATATTAAGTGTATAATGTCTAGCAGACTTCTTCAGCGTCAGCGGAGGTAACGTCCAGGTTTCCCGACGACTGTCAACTTCCTAAATAAAGAGACGTTGTTTAATAAAGTTTTTAAAATGATGACTATTTTATTTCAATTAAATTTATTGCTAAATTAAATACGAGAGCAGTTTTTCCAATGAGATAAAAGGGTATAAGGTCCTTCAGATCGGCCCTAGAGAAAATCGAAGAAATTAAAACGTCCGTTCAGACGTTGGATTGGTTAAGAAAACGTCTCTGTGACCTTATTGTTAGTGTATTGAAGTATAAGAGCTTTTGATATCCGTCATAGACCATTTCTTTCCTTCTTGCAAATACTTCAACACCATCCTAATTGAATAAAGTAACAGCTAGAGTTAGGCGCTTAACGTAGAAATTTTGTGAATTTTGTAGTGTAGCCCGGACGATTAGCACGTGTACTTTGATAGATAGGATGCAGAAAGCGATGATCACCTAACACTCTACTCATATAATAATACATAAAATTAAAGTTGGGAACAGAACTATGTGCTTCCATTTGTCTTGACTTTCGTAAGGTCGTAGGGGAGTGAGGCGGTGCTGTGGAGAACGTAGAGCTTTACAATTCGTTGTTGAGCAGTATACTACCTTTATACGAGAGGCGATGATTTCGAATTCAAGAATACAAGGTCAGACTTGTGGGAACAAGGGGTTGCAATATAGTTGTCGTTTCTGCTTTGGGAGCTGACCATACTTGGGCTTTGTTTGACTATTGGTTATAAATTTAGTGGTTGTGTAGTAGTACCGAGATTATGAAGTCATGGGGGTAAAATTGTCAATCAGAGGTAGATATAATATTGAGGCGCCTACTAAGCTGAGGGGTCAAATGGGGAACAAAAAATCGGATTTGTGGAAAAATGCCTCAGAAAAACATCGGAATAAGGCACCAGTCGACAATGCCCTCTTTGTGAAACAGTTTGTAGTGGATAAGTGCATTACTGTGCTCAAGCACTCTCTGTATTCGCTAGATCTCGCTCCCTACGACTTCTGACTGGTCTCAAAAAGTGTGTTTTAGGGAACACGTTTTCAGTTTATAGACAAGGCAAACGTAAAACGGTAGACTTGTTGAAAGAGGTGATACCTGATGAGCTACAGCATTACTCTTAATAATGGAGAAGGTATGCATCGGTTTATATGAGGGCATTTCAGAGAATAGTACCCGTTTACATATAATTAAAAGAGAAATGAAGGAAAGTAAATAATGATTTTATTTAAATGAAAGTAATACATTTACTCATTTTTCAATGTAGTCGCCGCGGTTGTTGAGACATTTGTTGTATCTTGAAAGCAGTTACTTTATGTCTTCCGCGTAAACCTCTACCGCTAAAGTAGCCAGCCAATACTGTACACTTGCTTTTGAATCATCATCACTTTGGAAACGTTCTCCTGATAACAAATCCTTGAGTTTACTGAACAAATAATAATCACTTGGAGCTAAGTCGGGGCTATACGCAGAGTGATCAGAAACCTCCCACTTGAACTTCCGAAGGGAACGAGCATTGTCATGCAGAAGAACAATCAACCAATAACAGACCTCTTCGGTTCCAGAACTCTGAGGCCATAACGTTTTTCGTGAAAACGATTGCTTAAACTTGCGCGGTCTTGGTGGAGATCGTGCTACTCCATGGACTTGCGTTTTGTCTCAGATGTGAAACGGCACATCCAGGTTTCATCCCCAGTAACAATTTGGTCAAGGAATGCATCGCCCTGTTGCTCGTAACGAGTTTAAAACGTCAACGCTGCACCCATGCGATTGGTCTTGTGCTCGTCACGATTTCATGGAGCAATGGTTGTCAAATTTCAGGAAATTGCTTAATCATTTCCTTTCAGTTTTACGCGTCGATCTGCGCAAATAAAATCATCTGACCGCTCTTCATCGTGTAAATTCTCTTCCCTCTTTGAAATTTCAAACCCAGCGCCTTGTTGTATTGTATTGTATTGGGTCTGGCCCAAAGTGGCCCTTTGCACTGCTACCACGTTGATCTATCAGCGCCCATGACTCATCCATAGTTCCCGTACCATATACTTCAGTAATCCTGCGATGAATTTCGCTTGGACGGATGTTTTCTGCATTCAAAAAACGGCTCGCGCCCTTGTAAATAGTCATAAAGTCACACCATGCACCGGAAGAACTTCCTAGTTTTTTCCCCGCAAAGCTACGTGGCTACGTGACTACGACGTTACTATTGACATCTGCGCCACTTTGCTTTTAATTGGAACAATAGCGCCGTCTGTATGACTAAACGGGTGCTATTTTCTGGAATGCCCTCGTTGTTAGGGCAAACGAATATATTGTTAGAGATAAAAGTTCATTCTAACATAATTCTAATAAATCACATTTCTTACACCAGTTTCAATAACGAAACTTATACATAGAAAATAATAGGAGATTACTTCCATGTCATATTCAGATTCATGGTTTGTTATCCATGTGATTTGATAAGCATTTGACTCACAAGCGAAAAGAAAATAAACTTTAGTCCTTGAAACGTTTTTTATCGCTCCAAAATTAATTTTAAGCGTGCGAAGGCGCCCAAATTTTGAATATAATTTGCTAATAAGTCGAATAAATGCACTAACAAGGAGACGGTAAGATAATCGGATTTTTGTAATTTTTGATATTTATGATACGTGTAGTTTGAACTTTGAATAAGAATATTTGGGAGTAGTTCGACGCAATGTTCATAAATTACCGAGATAATCGATGTTGAAGTTTCACCCGCCAGCTAAGTCCGCTGGATATAATACATTTCCCAACTGGACTCGTGTCCTCGTCGGTAGCGTTTTGATCCAGTACTTACGAGATAGCTGGTTCGAGTCTCGTCACGCGACATTGTTTTTCTTCCCTTCAAAATGCACCATGTTTTTCATTCTTCTTCTCATATCAAAAATTATGAGCACACTAAATATTATAATAACTATGTGCAGGAACATTCTTCAAGTACTTCATAAAATACACAATCGGTTGATAAACAATATTCATTTTGAATTAACAATAAGGTTTCTTCAGGAAAAGAAAAGCGAACGGGGTCAGGTAGGAAATGATATGTTCTATTATTTCATATCTAGTGTGCGGCATTTTTCGCAATATGGCACGAGCCAGAATGGTAGTTATCATAGAAACATGGGAAGCAAAAAAATTATTATTATCTTATTGTTAAGTTAATTTAAAATGAATATTTTTTATCAACCGATTGTGCATTGTAATGAAGTACTTGAAGAATGTTCCTGCTCATAGTTATTATAATATTTCATTTGTTCATAGCTTTTGAAATGAGAACAAGAATGAAAAAACATATGGTGCGTTTTGAAGGAAAGAAAAACAATGTCGTGTGACGAGACTCGAACCAGCGATCTCGTGAGTACTGGACCAAAACGTTACCGACGAGGACACGAGTCTAGTTGGGAAATGTATTATATTCAGTGGATTTAGCTGGCGGGTGAAACTTCAACATTGATTATCTCGGTAATTTATGAACATTGCATCGAATTACTCCGAAATATTCTTATTCAAGGTCCAAACTACACGTACCATAAATATCAAAAATTACAAAAATCCGATTACCTTTCCTTCTCCTTGTAAGATTATATTAGGATATTCAGTACCTCGAGTTCTATCAGTTACACTAAAATAGTGTCATACTTCTATTTAAAAAAGTAACCTACCGCCACAACCATTCTCTTAAGAAAGAACCTTTTACGAAAAGTAAACCATAATTTTTACACAGTTCAAAGAGTAATATATACCACATGCATAAAACGGAACTCGAATAAGTTCATTATTAAAAGGGTGGGGGTGGGCATTTCGAATAAGTGATGGCTTGTTTTGCTGTCCATGTTACAACTGTGGTCTCAGAAGATCGACAAAAATACCGAACGATACACAACAATTTCTTTGCCAGAAGTCATCTGTGAATTAAGATAAAATCAAGGAAATTGCCGATTCACTCGGCCACTGCCAGTTGTTACACGTTATTGAACCAATTGACTATTTGAAGTAGCGATATTGGGTAGTGGTATATGTTTTTATCCGAAGCTCCATTTCGAGTTGTCTAAAGTGGTTGCTGGAGTCCGAGAAAAGTTCCTCCCATACAATTTCCATGAATTTTCTGCCACAGGGTATCTGTTACTCTTTACAATGGTGTATGAAAAGAGGTACGGGTAGCTCAAACACCAATTAAAAATAATAGAAGAAGAACAAGTCGGGATACGTCAAACCAATGAATCATTGCACATATTCTGATTTACTTCTTAACGACTTCTTTGTTTTATCATAACCGACACCCATGGATAACGTTATCGTCAGAAGAGAAGGCGTTTCTTACCGACTTTAAAGTGGAACAAATGTTTAGAAAATTGGTCGATTTGAATGGAAACGCGCATAATTCTAAAAGGTAGACTTAAGAAGTTTGAACTACTAGATTTGTATTCCTTCTTACTTTCTTCTAGAAATCCTTGAATGGATGAGATATTCCTCATTAATGTAAATATTTAGTGACTCCACACCCAATGTGCTAAATACATCTTTCACTTTGAGGGAGATGGTATCTCCTTGCCCAATGCTTTGGTTTATTTCTTTCAATTAAGTGTTGCGTTATTGTAATATAAAATACATTTTTGAAATCTAATGCAAGATAAACAGACTGGTGATACATCTGAGACTTTTGTTTAATCAGCCTTAAGGTACGGATACTTTTCTCTGAACCTAGCTTGTTCGGTCAGGTGATTTCATATTCTGCTACTGGTTATTGATAGGTCTATAAACAGTACTGTGATATCTCTTGTTTGATATTTTAGCATAATTTTAGGTTCTTTGCTTGTGATAGGCATAGTTTTAACGATACGTTACAATTTCTGAACATAGTGGTAAATTTGACTTTATCTAAGAGTTTTTATTATTATGAACTTTGTTTCCTTTGCCGAAGTATGTGGAGTTTTCAGTAGGTGTAACAATTTGTTTACAGCAACATTTCAACAAAATTGCTTTCAAGACCCTTGAAGATGTGAGAATACAATAAAAGAAAATCAGAAGGAAAATAGGAACACGTTACAGCAAAAGTATAATACCCAATCCGTAGTACTCGAGGCTACAAGAAAGGTCAAAGAACATTCTATTATTTTATGTATGGAAGGTAAAAGATAAATTTACATGTACAATTTGAAAATGATTTTAGGTATAATTTTAGGGCGCCAGTAGCGACGATTAACCATTGCCGAAATTATAGAATGATTACGGTTCACGAAGTCATGGGCAACTCATAAAATATTGCGTAACCTCGCGAGGAAGCAAGCAAAATCGAGTATTGATTTGTACTCCTCTGCGCGGGACAACAAGGACAGAGTTCGGGCGTTCCGCGTTAACGACAGGGAAAGTAGGATTTTTGATTGTCAAGTTTACGCATTGCTTGCAGGAAGGAACGTTCATTCACAAAATCGTGTATAGCCATATGTATACTTACGTATATGCGATTAGATCGATGCTGCGTCTACATTAGTGGTGGAGGCAGAGGACTGGGTGGAGTACCTAACGTTCTTCTTCCGTTATTTAATTTAAAACGAAAAAAAAAATGTGTTATAGTTTTCAGGGCAAAAATTTGAAATCTACAACAGTTTATTGTTAGAAAGAAATAAAAAAGGTAGAAATGTTCGAGCTTTAAAATTAAATGAAATAAAATGTTAGGAGTAAGAACTAGTTTTAAAGTTTAGAATGACATGATCAACATTCTAATAAAAAATAATTCTCAGCACAATTGTTAGTTCAACCATGGGTTCTATTATTGTTTCTGTTGACGTTGATATCTAACTTCTCTCCATTTCTTCACAGGTGCCCTAGATTCCCTTTCCCCAACTACGTTTCCAGGTTTTGTATTTCGTACTGTTTTGATTACCCAGTCGACATTGATTTTGGTGAAGTCATCGTAGGTTGACAATCAGCAATAACATACCTGCAATAATTATTGGTCTACTTTTCTCAGTTGTTATTGAAGATATGAAGTTAAACTTCCCTAAAGTATTTAGGAAGAAAATACGCATTTCCTAAAATTATTTATTCAAGTATATTTTTCCACTTCTTAAGGCCCACCGACGGTCTCTATTCACGTTGAAACCATTAACTATATCCATATATTGCCGAGTTATAATATGAAAAAGAAAATATAAATGTTATTTCATATCTTTAATTAAAAACTCACCACATTTGCAAACATGAAGATCGAAAAATAATATTTTTAGTCTCCTTAGGTTCAGAAGCTTATTTTTGTGGGTTTGGTGCTGGAATATGATACACCATGTTCAGAATTAAGTCTGTAACATGGATAAATTTACTTCCATTATGAAGAAAGACGCTCTGTCCGATCAAAGTGATTACTTTTTGCTGGAAAGTATGATACTAATAATAATAGCAATTACGTAGTTTATTTTCCAACAGTATAAAAACCAGTAACAGGACAAGCAAAGGAGTAGATAGTGACATATTAAATAAAGATGTAGCTATGAATTGACAAAACAAAACCCAAAAGTATATATATAAAAATAACAGTTAACTATAATAAAGTTCTAAACAGAAAAAGTTATAGTTTGTTGAAAAAGATGTCATCATAGTAGGATGACAGATATTCACTACGGGGGACCGTCACAATGCATTTGTTCTTGCTGATCGAAAGACGAACGTCGACGTAGCGCGGCTGGAGCTTCTTGGGACGTGGAGCTTCACGGAGGCCACAAGTTCAGGACACTCAACCAAACTGTGGGGTAACTTCCACATAAAACGTGAGCTTAACATGTTCCTTCTGCTCGCGAGGAGCGCTCTATTATGGCAAGCTAGGAGTTGATTGTAGTCGTATTCTCTAGGAGGGTAGGTACCATCGAGTCGGTAAAATAGACATTTTCAACAACAACACTGAATGCGTTCGATAGAGATCTGGCGAGTAACGTAATAAAGCGACCAGACTACTGCCGCACATTTAATTGTACAAAGGACGAAAGAGTGATAGAGTTTACTAAGGCTGCTGTTATTAAAAAAACTTCTTACAGCGCATAATAAAACCAAACGACTTGGAGGCAAAAAGCCAAAGTTCTTTAATGTGATTTGTGGAAGTAAGTCGAGGGTCAAAGTGGACACCAAGGTCTTTTATAGAATTGACAGTGGGTAAATGTTCACCTACTGCAGTTCAATTTTAGGCTGTTGACATCGTACGAATTGGATAACGCATGAAGGTTTTGGTGCAAAACATACATGTCAGAGATATCAGAGATGACGGAATAAAGCTTGAGATTGTCCGCAGAAGCAAGAGCGTGGAAGTCCAGGGACTCCAAAAGGTCGGCAATGAAAAGAATAAACAGCAAGGAACCGAGACTAGAGCATTGAGGTACTCCGGTCGTTGCAGCATAAAGAGAGGAGAAATAACCATTGCAAAATATATAATTCAGTCTGCCAACCAGAAAAGAACTTAATAAAGAAAGGACCATAGGTGCGCAATCACACAGTTTGAGCTTATGGAGAAGCAATCTAAGGTCAACAGCGTCGAAAGTACTGGAAAAATTCGTGTAGATAACGTCAATCCTCCCACGAGCATCTAGAGTTTCATTGATAAATTGAGTAAAACATAAAAGATTGGTTACAGTGGACCGGCTAGGCAGGAAACCATGTTGACGTAGAGACACTTAAGAGTTAGTGTTAGCAGAAATACATCTATAGTCATAGATCTTAGCGAAATTAGACAGAATTGCTATTGGACGATAGGTTTTGACAGAAGAATGATCACCCTTTTAAAAAATGGGAATAATTCTACCGCATATCAGTGAAAAGCGAAAAAGATAGACGATTGGAGAAAGGATTACTGAAAACAGTTGACGCAGAAGATGTATAAGTATTAGAGAAGTATTGAGCGAAGGCCACAACTATAACTCGAGGAGACTCAAGCAGAAGGTCACTAAGATGCATTTTGCCCGGCAGTCTGAACCCACCCTCCCTAGAGCGGATAAATTAAAAAATTTCTTTAGGGTTTGACTGAATGGAGTCTGCTGCTTTGTACACAAAAACTTATAGGCCCGAGGTACCTGTTCTTTGCAAAGTGCGCGTATTTGCCTGTATCATGTACTACTTTATATGCCAGTTTTATAATTACGAATAAGTAAACAAAGTTAAGGCATCATTGACACGAGATTCTTCAATGTCCAACTAAGTATCTTCATAATTCTCTACAAATTTTTACTAGTTTCTGTTATATCTTAATAAGATTGAATTCTTTATTTATGATTGTCTTATAGAAAATGTTAATACGTACTACGCCATTAAAATTTTTTTAGTAACAATGAGGTACATAAGTAGTAATACAATGAAAACCATAGATATATTTACAAGCAAAATATTTATAAACAAGGAAAAGCAAAAATGGATGCAAGTCATAAAAAATCCTAATATTCTGTAATTGAAAGATATTTAAATGCACCTAGCAAGTTATGGCATATAAACAGTTGTCATTTTGGGTCACGTGCCACCAAGAAGATTTACCCATAATATTTCTCAAGATAACTAATTGAGTAATGAAGAACATTAAAGATCAGGGAATCACATGCAAAGCTCAATATACAACAATGTTAGAAGATATACAATTTGCTGATCTATGTTTAGTAAGAAAACACGACAACTAAATGTAAAAGAAATGGAGATGTTTGGTAGAAAATTTGGTCTGAACGTAAATATAAATAAAACTACTGACAAACAGGGAAGTACGTACAAATGAAGATACCAGTAGAAGACTAATATTTAGCAATTTCCAGCTTCCTTCCTATTTTTGGAAATAAAATTAGTTATACTTATTCATGTACATTACTTACCTCTGGATTAACTACCACATGTACGATAGTTTTGGAATATAATTGAAGGATACTGTACTTTGATGACGCAAGGTGTTTACTAAAGGCGTTCACCCGTAGCATATTTATTTATTCTTCTGAAAAAAAGGCGAAAATGTTTCAAAGTCAAACTACAAAGTTTGCTAATATTATATTGTCTCAAAAAAAGTATATGCATATATACAGTATCTATAACACCTAAAACACCTACATACTTGCCCTTCTTAATTTAGAAATTCCGGGCATGGCGATGTGACGAGCTCGCCCCACTAATCAATTCGTAGCTGTTGCACTTGCCGTTCAGAACATCATAAAATTTCACTTTTCCGATGAAGGAAACCTTACCCTCTACCTTCAATGTTAATGTCTAGGTTGATCGGTCGATTTTCCATTCATAAATCTGCAGAACCTCTCGTTTCCAGGACGACGGGACGCACTGACGTCACTGATCAATAAAACTGACGTAAGGATAGCCAGTTCGCTGACGTCATGCAATGTCTCGGCGGACTTTTGGCGATAAACTAGCTGGCGGTATTGCGTGGGCGAAAATATCCTTTAACAGCACCAAAGGGAACAGATTTATACGCCCCGAAATAGAACTCCCTTGACCTACATGAATTTACACTGTTGCATGTTGCTTTGAACAGTGAAATTCAAAATGCATGAGCTAGCACGTCATATCGATTAAGAGGGCGAGATATTCAGTTTTGACCTATTCGTTGGTTAGATTTATTTCAGAACTGAAAATTTGTATAAACGTACCCGATTAACTGTAACCAGAGTCGCTTTGCTTTGATTTAACATTGCTGCTAATAATATTGGACATAAAAATAGAATACATTTCACAGGTTATTGGCAAAATGTAGCTTCGAAAAGAATGTAGGTACAGTTAAACATTATTTATTTCTGTGTCGTATGACAATTTAGACACATTAACAGAATATTTGCAAAACTTTTGATATTTATATGAGGAATTCGAACTGAAGGCTAGAATTTTCTATTCAAAAGACCCTGTGCAGGACCGTTTGTTTTGTCAGGTGTTATATTTCATTGAGGATAGCTAGGATGTATCACGAGGAGGCAAGCTGAAAGTTCTGTACCCTCGTTAGACATTATTTATGCGCATTGGAAACTAGAAATACAGTTAGCAAAAAATATTTGAAGAATTATGCAACTGGTGACTTTAGCTTAGTTATCGTTTTATCGTTCTAGGCCAAGTTTCAGCAAAGTATCGCTGCTTAAATATGTACATTTTTCTTTGGTTATATTATAGATTTTTTTAAAAGCAATAGGTGTTAAGTTGCAGTAGCTATTAATTCTTTGTTATTCTTTTCCTGGTATATGTTTTCCTTGCATCCGTGGTCTAGCATTGTGTATCAGCAAGTCGTCACGATGGACGTGAAGCATGTGTGCTTGTTTATCCGATTTGCTTATTATGAGTAGTTATTTATACTGACGTGGCTAATAGCCTAGATGCCAAGGTAAAAAGAAATATGTACATTTTACAAGCGCATAAAGTAGAATTAGAAATAAAGAAAACTCTCATATGACTAAAATAATTTATACATCGTTGTGCAAAATAGTATTGGAACCTTTGTTGCAAAACTTTGCCGACTTTTGATCTAGGGAACCAAAAACACCATAAACAACTAAATTTTAGCAAACCTAAAGTTGACATTTAGATTTAATGTAAAATTTGAGTTAATGTTGAAACATTTCTAGTTTTTCAAGCATTTCTTTCAGCGGTTCTTTTTACGGCAAAATTTTGAACTATATTAGCACCCGAGCCTAAACCTCAAAAGTTTCAGGCTAAGAAAAAGTTCAAACCAAATATTTCGCTTTCAATCAACTCTATTACCAAAGTGGAATGGGAGATGGAAAAGGCTAGTAACAATAAACTCATGAGAAAATTCCATAGAAAATTGAAAAATGAGATCTACAATTTGAGCAAGGAGCAATAAACAGCAAAAATGTAAATGTACAGTTATATATGAGGTGTTAAAACCAAATGTGTGCGTAGTTTTTGCTTTCGCTTTTTCTATTTTAATTTGTGATTCTGTTACAGCTCTTATAGTGATGTTAATATAACAGTCTATAACGAAAGATTAAGGAACGCAGAAACTACCATGCACTCCATTAGGATCTAAAGGACTGAGAGGGAGAGGAAGACGGCACTGCCATAGCTTAAAAATTCCTTCTTAGAAAGTTTTGTTAATAGTTGACAACTTTTAGATACTAAGGTACATATGTAGTATCCCTTTCTAGCTTTTTTGACACACAATTATAGTTCTTCTGTCATTGCTACTAGAACAAATATAACACCCAAAATTATGGACGAGTTTATAATTAGGTAATTTTGTAATTCACTTATGATTTTTGTTTTTTCATGAGTGATCTTAAGTTTTAGGGAAAATTGATCTCCATCTTTACTAGTACCTAGTCACCAGCACTGCAGGAATACTGTCGTGTTCCTGCACTTGCACGCAATAGATCTAAATAGTCCATAACCTTTTTGTTTAATTATAAGTTTATTAAACATCGAAGATTTTTCGTTTTTCCTTGATTTGGGTAAGGGTAACTTGATGTGGGTTGTAGTGAATTCAACGTAAGTGAATTTGAATTATTGGTTTTCTTGAGATCATCGTACAAGAGGGGACTAACACAACTGAAGAATAGAACAAATATGCCAGGAGGAGGTTATCGAAGCCATACAAAAGCTTAAACTAGGGAAAGCACCAAGAATTGGCGATATAACACCGGAAATAATAAAATACATAGGAACTATGGAATTAAATAGTGAAGACTGCAAAAATGCCAGTGGAATGGGATACACGAATAATATTATCCATATGCAAGGAAGGAGATGAAAGCATGTTTGAGAACTATAGTGGAATAACACTAACAAGTTTGACTGCGAAAGTACTTACAAGAGTAATCGAAAACAGAATTAGAAATAAGATCGAAAACACGATAGAAGAGACACTCTGCGGTTTGAGAAGAGGAATAACCACTCAAGCTTTAATATTCACGGTATCACAAATAAATGAAAAATTTATTCATAAAATTAGGAAATACATACTTATGTATGTTCTTCATTGACTTAGAAAAACGTTTGGTAGAATAAAGAGAAAAGATATATGGAGAGCCCCGCAAAAATATAGAAAAAAGGATTATTGAAATAATAAAAGCTATTGTAGCTGGGAATTTAGTTACATTTTTAAAGTAAATTGCACCGGTCTAGCTCGTAAATAATGATATAAAAAGCGTAAATTATAACAAATTATATTTATAAATTTTGGGAAATATTGAATATAAAATCAAAATATTTACCTAGTGTGTGTGTGTGTGTGTGTGTAAGTGTAATTTCTTTTCCGTTGGCGGTTCTTTCTATCTCCTCTCTTCACTTCTTTTCTCGATGCAGCTTTATGGATTTTTCCCTTTTATAAACTCTTTCTTCTTCTATATGGTGAGGTTCTTTTTCTCACTGGTACTTCTTCTTAAAACCCTTTTATTCGAAATATATTTATAGACTTATTTATTGACTTATCTATATTGTCAATTAATACGTCGTTAACCTAAACAAACTTTTCATTTCTTTTGGAAACCAGGACTACACTGCTTTATTTATAAGTTGTCCACGAAACGAAAACTTTAATTCACCTGGACTCCAGTTCATCGAGGTATATCGCTATTATAGAAACCTGTATTGGACGTCGATGTATCCTTGGTTATTTCCAGTAAAATTTATATGAATTCTTGTAATGTAAAATGTTGTATATAATGTGTTTAAATGTTAACAATGTTTATATTATCCATTAATATATGCTTTTTATAAAATAAATAATTTTATTTCTAGTGACATTTGTTATTTATTTATTTATTTATTTATTTGCCCAACTGAACATTACATTCCAATTACAGGACAACACGTTTGAATAACAACTAAATTTAATCATAGATAATCATGTATAAAAAATAATAAAAATAGAAGGCAGAAAGTAAAGTATGGTAATCAAGCAACATATATATATGTAAAAGATATTTATAAAGCATATCTATTGCAGTGCTCGTTTATGATATTCTTAAATGAAGGTAACGAGTTAAAATGAATATCTGCATAGGAAGATATTTGATTGTAGTTGCAGGACATCACATAGATAGGTAATTTTATCATTAAATTGGTTCTGGGAAAAGGAAGATAGAAAGTTGAAGAGGGACGAGTAAAGACTTGTGGCACCAGGCAGCTAAATAAAGATAGAATCTCCGAACAGTCGACTTCATTGTGAAGAAGTTTGTAAAGGAAATTGAGGCTGAAGAAGAAGCGTGTGAAGGAGAGGGATGGTACTAAGAAACGGGAAAGCAGCACGGAATGATCACAGTCCCCTCGAAGGGTACAGACCATCTACTTTATACCACAGGAATTTGACAAATCTCCGCTGCACAAACTCCAAAATATATTTTTGAGTTCGATAATGGGGATACCAGATCAATACAGCATATTCCAACTTCGTCCTCACCAAAGTAA
This sequence comes from Chrysina gloriosa, assembly GCA_038088585.1. Taxonomy (NCBI): domain Eukaryota; kingdom Metazoa; phylum Arthropoda; class Insecta; order Coleoptera; family Scarabaeidae; genus Chrysina; species Chrysina gloriosa. Next base: position 9,095,981 of record CM076093.1, read on the forward strand.
AGTATAGCGTATTCAATACTGTAACATTTGTAAAGGATCGACAGTTCCGAATCACGAATCCTAAAGTCGGCCTAGCCTGCTTTACCACGTTGTTAACATGAATATTGAAAGTTAGCTCAGCATCAAATGTTACTCCCAAATCCCTTACGGTCTGAACTCTAGAAACAGTCACATCACCAAGCATATATGTGTAGTTAGTGGGAGTGAGTCTTTTGGTGTAAGTGAGTACTTTGCATTCGCTAGGGTTCAGAGGTAGGCTGTTAATTGTACACCATTGTTGTATATTGTCCAAGTCCATTTGCAATAAAACACAATCGCCAGAATTGGTGATCGTACGATACAACTTCATGTCATCTGCAAAAAGAAGCTTATCGGATGCCATCTTGTCAACCATATCATTAATGAAGATGATGAAAACAAGTGGTCCCAGGTTTGAGCTCTGCGGAACTCCAGAAGTGGCTATATACGGCGAAGACGTGTATCCATTACAAAATACACGTTGAGGTCTATTGCACAGATAAGAGGACAAAAGAGCCCTTAAAGGTTCGCTAAATCCAAAGTTTTTCACCTTAATTAGCAAGGTAACATGATCTACTCTGTTAAACGCCTCGGCAAAGTCTGTATATATAGCGTCAACTTGAAGCCCAGCATCCAAAGCATTAGTAACACTCTGTGTAAAGACAGTTAGGTTAGAAACAGTAGACCTCTTTTCCATAAAACCATGTTGATATGGAGAAACTGAGGGTCTGATTAGTGGGGAGATTTTAATATATATAGCTATTTCAAAAATTTTTGCAAAGTTGGATAGAATAGCAATGGGCCTATACTTATGTCTGAAGAGTGGCCCGACTTCAAAACAGGAACAATTCTGGTAACCTTCCAAGCAGTAGGATATGTGGACTTTTTACGAGGTAAATTAAATACTTTTGCTAGTGGTACAGCTAGAACATTCCCACGGTCTCTCACCAAAAAAGCAGGAATCTGATCATCTCCAGAAGTAAATCTATCTTTAAGCCTACGAATGCTACGCGGAATGTCGTCCTCGGACAAAAGCTGCAGATAAATGGGCAGGGAGTAAGGAGATGTATCTTCAACGTCACCAGATGCATATGACGTAGTGTAGACGTTTTTGAAGTAGTCAGCAAAGGCGTCAACAATAGCCTGGGGATCACCAAAATCAGCACCCGACAACTGCATCCTACCAGGAATGCAACCACTCCTCCTCTTCTCCCCAATGTAAGCCCAACATTGCCGAGGATCATCCAAAACTTGCTTTTCCGTTCGCACTAGATACGCCTTGTAGGCAGAAGATGTTAACTTCTTAACTAACGCTCTAAATTGCTTGAACAATTTGAAAGATTCAATACATTTGGTGCGTTTATAATGAATCCAGTATTTATGTTTGACTTTCAGATTGGAAATAATTTGTGGGGTAAACCATTTGGGAAAGTTTTGGGATCGGTTAGTATAGGTTGGGACGTGTTTATCAAATATGGAAAATAGTGCATTATAAAAAGCAGTACACATGGAGTCAACATCAGAAATATTGTCCAGAAAATTCAATTCCATATAATAAAGCGCATTTTACAATTGAGGAAAATTAGCTCTACGAAAGTTGAATGATTTAACATAGTTAGAAGGAGAGTTTGTTTTAATAAAGGTTCTGACAAATAGCGCAGGATGAAAACTGTCTTCAGGAATTAGTGGTGAATCATCACGGTGGACATTGCAGTCCATATCGGAAAATACAAGATCCAACAAGTTGTTGTCAAAATTAGTTACACTATTATATTGCCTGAGATTACACATGTCCATATATGACGCAATGGCCCGTGATTTAGCATCACCTCCACAATTACTTAGAAAACTGGAGCAGATAAAATCACCTAGAATAATTAGATTAGAAAAATTCGAAGTTACTTCTTCAAATAATTCGAAGAGGGATTCAAAGTCATTAACAGTAGTATTAGGCGGTATATACAAAAGAACAATATAAATTAACCCAAAATCAAGAGCGCATTTAGCACCAACAATATCCACAAGAGGAAACTCACTAAATGTTATTGATAAATTTAAGTTTAAAAAGTTAAAATAGTTTTTGTGGGCCAGAAGCACTCCGCCCCCTCGCGTTAGCTGCAGTTCTTCAAATCGACGGTCACAACGGATAACGGAGAAGGGACTCAGCGAAGTATTCAGCATCATGAATGTCACTCGAAAATCAAGTTTCACTCAAACCGATGATATCGTACGGCGACGACATAACAGAGGGTATAAATTGAGTAGCTTTAGTCCTTAATCCACGCACATTCTGATAATAGCAGCAAAGAATCTCTGGATTGTTTACCGAAACAATCATAGGAAGACCCTTAACATGTTTAATTCTCAATGCCTCGCCTGCCTCAGAACGTTGACATAATTCAGTTCGTAACGTATTATAATATTGTTGCTGACGCGGTGTTCGATCAAAGGCAATCTGGACCTACTTAAAAGCACTGTCCTCCAAAGATCTCCTAGCTCTCAAAACAACTTATACTACACTATGGATAGAAACAATAACAACATAGTAAGAACCATCTAGAAAATTTGAAACAAAGATAAGTGTTAAACAGCGGTGTGTCCTGACTCCTTTTCTATTTTACAGCAATATAGGATGAGACAATAAAAAAGCAAAGAAAGACATGAATACACTAAATTTTAAACATTGGAAAATGGAACAAATAGAAATGAGCGAATTATTTAATAATTATAGTAGCGGATTCATAGAAGAACAATATAATATAGAAGTGATAGAATAACAACTAGGTAAGACAAATATGGAGATAAATACAGGCAAAAGGCATGATAGTGTTAAAGGAGGAAAGGTACATAAGATGACTGCAGGGAGACCAAATGGAACAAGTCAAGAATTTTAGATATTTAGGATCCATAATTGAAAATAATGTAAGAATTGAATAAAAAATTAATGATAGAATACGAAAAGCAGCAAAGATGTTCAGTATGGTGAAAATTACGTTTGTTTTGGGAAAAGTTAAAATGAAAGTAGTAAAAAAGTCGTAAGGCCAACAATTATGTACGGTAGCGAAACATGGACTTAGACAGAGAAATAACGTTTAAATGCGGTGGAGATGTGGTTTCTGAGATGTATAAAAATAAAACCATAAAAGGCAAGATAGGGAATACCCCAGAGAAGAATTACAAATAGCATCTATAGACGAAAACATACAGGAGGGACAGTTGAGGTGACTTAGAAATATGTGCCGTATGCGGAATGACAGACTAGCGAAAAAGGTGTACAAAACGCGAGTATCGGAGAAAAATAGAAGGGGAAGACCCAGAAAAAACGGTGGGTCACAGTGTGCGAGTGGAAGCAGAAGGAAGAGGAAATGGGAAGGAATTAGGTGGCTGCACAAAATAGGAAAGTATGGAGAAGCATGGACAGGTATGGTATGGACAGCAACATTAAACTCAACTCCACTGATCTTACACCCTAACGGGACAAGGCACATGATTAAGAAGAAGAAGAAATCATATATATTTGGGGAATTCTGCCTTCTAGAACGTCTCTCAGAATTTTATGCGGTGGCACAAACTATCAATAATTGCATTTTCTCTAGATGCTAACAAATTTTCACTTTTTCTTGCTACAATCTTTAAACTTATACGATGAACACCCACGTTTTACAACCCCTTGAACAAACATTTCAACTTGATTTAACAAATTTGAAAGTATGTATGCACCTTGTCAAACCACTGTAGCCAAATCTTTGTAGTACTTTCTTATTTCAAAAGCAAATCAAGGCACAAAGCATTGTATTTTATCGTCCTATTCCGTTAATTGGTACCAATATTTTCCTTCTTCCATATTAAACTGTGTGGGTAACTTTGCAACACATAATTACTAATTAATCCTGGATACGTATTTCCCCCAGAGTGACGTCTGGGCATTCTGAACTGTATCATACCACTTAAAAATGGGATTTCTAATTTTATGTGTATAAACTCATCTTCCCTTGCATGATGAATTTTGTTGGCGAAACATATACCCCGGGATTAACTAATAGTTACGTTATGCACACCTCCAGTAATTACCTAATTTTGTAATTCGGTGTTGAGCATCTTTTGGTTGGTAAAATTACTTCCTGTACAAATACACCGTCAGTTGTTGAATTTATTACTTCCATTCTAACTCTTGAAGTATCTATTATACGTAGGTTGCTGCTTCTTCCCAACAACTCTTGTTCCCATCATTATTGTTATTTACTTTGTCTTCAATCCACTATTTTTCGCTTTTTCCATTCCTGGGACAAGAAGGAGGTTGTCGATGTAAAATTTTAATCAAACCCGACCTCCGTTCACAATCTATTGCAGCTAGTTCTTTTGGATACCTTCCAACCTCTCTTAATTTTGGTCTTCCTTCTGGAATAACCTCGTTCCTAGTATTTGTATTCATGTAACCAATTTATTGAAAATTGCCGCAACGAACTGGTATTGATTCAATTGTTCCTGTCCCGAATTTTGATTCCCTTTGCATCGATGATAGTTTGGTGTTTGTTTGGAAAGAGTTTACTTAAGTTGCACGTTCGAAGTGGATTTTACCAGATTTCAAGTTTCAGAGTGCCCACTGCTGTAGTAGCTTCTTTTACTTTTATTTGTCTATCTCCTTTCTTATTAGAGATGAGGTCTTTATTATGTTCTTTAACTTTTCCATTTTACTATATTTTAACCTGTTTTCCTCCTTCCGTTCTTTGTTTTGTGACTACGGCGCCATGCTGTGAGCTTGACAGCCATATAATTGTAGAGTCTAAAACAACACCTTTTAAAACATAAGTTACTCAGGAAAAAGTGCATATTGGGACAACTTATGCCGAAACATCAGTAACATAATCGATTACAACAGATTGAGGGAAGCATGGAGAACAACCCGTAACCTAAGACAAGAAACGAAGAAAGGAGCACATATCAATCTCATTTCCCCGAAGCAGTGGATAGAACATTACAAAACATCATTGCAGGGAACAAGACCAGAATATATAATAAGACAAGTGAACGTAGAAAATATAGAAGATACCTCACAGAACACCGAAATAAGCGAAGAACATACAACAGAAGCACTAAAAGAAGGTAAAAATAAAAATGGACGAGCGAAACTACCGAGAATGATAACCAGAATGTGGGCAAAAAATAGAAGCAGGTGATGACATTTCAGGAGAATATGTCCCATATAATATTGATCCACAAAAGGGGATAAAAATGCTGCCAAAATTACCGGGGAATATGTATCATACCAATGATGGCCAGACTATATGAAAGGATTGTTAAAAACAAAATACAAAATAATATACGAGCATTTTCAGACATGGTGGTTTTCGACTAGGTCGATCATGTCGAGACAATATTAGCGCTGTAACACAAACTATAGAACAAAATAAAACAAAAACTATAGAAACCCATATGTTTTTTGTTGATCCTCAGAAGGCATACAACAGCGTACCAAGGGATGGAATATGGCAAGCAATGAGAAAAAGGGAGATAAGTGGGAAATGGGTGAATGCAGTATAAAAATTATGCAACACAAACAAAGGACGAATAAAATTGGGCATCAAGCTAACTAGAGAAAAAAAGAAATAAACAAAGGCTTAAAACAAGGTTATCCATGGTATTCAATACATAGGTAGAACAAGCATGAAAGATGGTACAAAAAGGCTGAGGAATGGAAATAACCATAAGAGGTAGGGTTTTACGCTCGCTAATGTTTGTTGACAACCAAATAGTCTTTGCTCCAGACAAGGAAGATATTTAAGGAAGAAAATTAAAAGAAGAATACGAGCACTGGGGATTAAATGTTAATATTAAAAAAACCGAATATATGTGTGAGGGAGGATAGGCAGACAACCTACAGATAGACGGAGAAACGATAAAGGGATGCTCAGAATATAAATATTTAGGGATGTTGTTATCAAATACAGGAAAGATGGACCGGGACATAGAAGACGAAGTAATAAAGCGAAAGAGAGACATTAAAGCTCTATATGGGACGATTTGGAGTAGGCACCTCACTAAAGACACAAAAGAGGAAAATATTTGATACAGTAATAGAAAGTGTATGGGGGAGAAATGTGGTCGTTAACAAACAAAATCAGAGATAACATTAGAATAATAATATTCGACTATATGGGAAGATGTCTACAATTCTCTCGCAAAAGACAAAATAAGAACAAAACAGATTTGGAGAAAAATGGAAATAAAAACATTGATTACCAGCAGATTCAAAAATAAATCGATTGGAGGAGGAAAAATAGCCAAAAAAGATCTCTAACTGGCCACTGAGAGGAAAGAGAGAGAAGAGGACGCTCGTAAAATGAAAACATATGTGCATAACCAAAAAAATGGAAGATAAGGACGAGAACGATTGGCCAGATAGAGAATATTGGAATCTGAGAACAACTAACCTGTAAAGGGAAAAAAAGCCAAAGAGAGTAAACAAGCCCTTTGAACCTAGATTACTAGCTTTGCTCTTTGGAAACATATTTTCGTTTAATAGTAAACCAAATTTTCTACACTAGCTTCTACATAACTTTAATTATTGTTAGTTCGTTTGGCGTTAAAATCAGTGTTTCCGATGATTTTAATATGCTTACATGAGATTCTAACAATTCCTCTTGGCGAAAATTGCTGAAGAATATTAAGCTATTACTACCTTTTTGGACACTTACGTCATTAACTTTATTTGAAAAGAATGTTTATTCAGCGCTATCACAATGTAAGGAATGTAAGAAGAACGTGATATCGGAAAATGTGATGAAATTCTTCCGGCTATATACATTTTCATTAAAAACGTAGTTCTTTCGTAAACTCTGAAAGCGGGGAAAATTGTACTTGCATTCATCTAACTTGTGTAGGTGGATATCGTTATTCATAGGTCACGTCTGCCGTGAACTTTGACCGTATTATGTCTTTTTAACAATTCAGGGTGAAATGGCGCAGAAAAATACAGCGAAGGTAATCTCGTTTCATTACTCAACTTCGGCGTCTCATTATATTTAACGTTGTACCAGTATATTGTAGTGATAGAGCTTGCTGACATGGTCTTTCCCGAAACAAATACCGCATACATCCTTTAACCTTTGAAAATCGTTTTGCTTCCGCTTTTCCATGAGGATGAGTTTGTAGAATTCTGCTGGATTGGTACGTTTAAGCGTTTACTTAGAATTACACCCCTCTTATCTAATGGTACAAGAATTATGTGAATTACAATTATAAACTCGTTAATGTTACTGCTAACGATACGTACGCAGTCAAAAGGAATACCTAATAGTCTTCTATGTTTTCTTGTGTACAGCTCTCGCAATATAAGTTGGCGAGCGGTGGGGATGCGCCGTAAATGTATTTAGGACACGTACCGGACCTCCCAGCTGTCTGATTCAGATAGTGCATAGGAATTACCATTGTCGTATCAATATGAGTTCCGTAGGGAAAGGATGAATGATAGGCAATGTATCCCTCCTCTATCTGCGCGAACTCACTCCCACCCTTCGCTAACTTATATTGTGAGAGCTGTATATTTTATAAATTCTTTCTGGTTGAGATCAATTTTCCGCTTGGTTTCCACTGAATAGTTTGGCCTGGACATGACCGAACTATATTAGTTCCACATATCTACTATTGCGTGTTTAATCTTAATAACTTCTCTTATTCTGCTCTTTGGTACTCTCTTGATTCTCGACCTCTTTGTGCCTTTTCTACAAAAGTTATGTAAAAATTTAATTCCTAAATACTTACAATCAGTGCATTGTTTTATTGTGTGTCCATTATTTCATTCTAGATCTCTTTCCTTAGTCTTCTTCACATTTATCTCCAAGTCCAATACAGAATGGTAAAGCAGCAAAATCCACCAGGTATTTTGCGTTCGACCTTTCTCTGCCTAAACACATACGCACTTACATTGTAATGCAATGTAGTTCATCTAATCATATGATAACTGTGACGCCGATAGCGCTAAATTTATTTTCCTGGTGACGTTCGTAGCACTGACGTCCTGTGCAACAGGTACAGCGGTTGCTACGGCGACGGTGGCGTTCGATTTCCTATAGTCCTGGTTGTGAACCAAGGTCTCTACCCTGGGTATCCTCAGCCTGCGGTCATGGACAGGGTTGGAACCGAAATTCTTGGAGAGCGGAACTCCTAAAACTAATCTGTCGCATTCTTGTTATACAGGTAGGATTAATATTTCACAATTACCTTGTGGTGATATCACAGTTCCAAGCAAAAGAGAGCTAGTTTTATTCATGGCAATAAAATTAACGATAAAAAGACAATAGAAAATGGATAAATTGAGGGAAGTAGGGGTATTTAAATAGTGGATCTAGCGAGCAAGTAAATATCATGGAAGTGATTGCCATTTTAGTTTAGAGCAATGTCTCAAATAAGTTTCAGATGAATATTAAGATGAAAAGGACTTTGTTATGCTAAAGATAAGAGGCAAGAAGAATTAAAAATTTCTTTCGGTAGAAGTAGATCTTTATAATTACATAATAATTTTAGTTTTGGATATACAAATTTTGTCGGTTGCAACGAAATGGAATTATATATTTATGAACCGTAGTTTTTCACTGTTAGCCCTAGGCTTAATTATCAAGCTTTCCAAAAATCGATGGTGTGTGGTTAAATAAGATCCCTTAAGTTTCAATTATCTTTATTTGATTTTATTAGGTTTATCGTCATGTACTCTTGATAAAAAATGAGTCATCATTTAGTGGAACTAAAGCAAGCTTCCATTTTAGATGATCTTTTAACTTTCATATTCACAAGTAGATGGTTGGAAAAGTTGACACATCTATGACTTACAAAAAAATTATAACTAAAATTATTTATTTGTAGGTTCTCCCCCACTGCATGCAACCACCTATTTCTCGGACGTCCTCTTTTTCTTCTCATTCCTGCCTCTCCCTCCACCATCAGCTTTGCTACTGGTCCATCATGCATTTTTGTAAATTACCTAACCATCTCAGTCACTGAGCTTTATCTTTTGTAGTGATTTTCGATTTCCCGTACAATTCCATTAATTCCTGATTAGTTCGTTTTCTCCATATATCATTTTCTTTAATCCCCCATACATTTTCCTTAACATCTTTCGTTCCCATGATTCAATGTTCTTTTCCAGGGATTAGGTGAGGCTCCATGTTTCGCACGCATACACTCTTGGTTGACTAATAGTTAGCCTAGTCCAAAATTTTGTTTTGTTTTTCAGATTGGCCACCCCGTAAATTTTTAACGTGTATCCATAGCAATAATATTATATAGTTTCAGTTGGCTAGCTTTAGCGGAAGAGGGTGCTCAATCGAGTGCTGTTTTTGAAATTTTAGAGAAAAATGCTTGATTTCTATTTTTAAATGCTTTCATTTAACTTTACTTGTCTGTTTGTTTTTATGTTTGTATCGTATTCTTGTGACCGAATTTTCACTACCTTCCCGACTAGCTAGACAATGACAACGCATTATTAATTTTCTACACGATTTGATTTTTTTCAAATTTTGTTTGATATTCTTGTTTTATTACAGGCCAGACTCAGTGAATCAGAGCAATAAAATGAGTTCATCAACTCGAAAAGAAGACGATATTTTCTACTCGGATGTCGGGATCTTGAGTCATTGGTAAGGATTAACTAACTTCCAACTCTTCGGCAAGTTTTACTTCGTTATCACCACATATTAAATGAATCAAGGAATGTGAAAGATTCTGCCCACATGCCTATTGAAGAAGTCATAGAAGTCTGGAGCAAATCTGGTATCCTAACCAGGCAACCAAATCACTGCGTTGAAAAACTTCATAAGAACTGGCTGCTTTTGAGGAAAAATAAAACAAGAGATTCGCAAGCACAGAAAAATAGAGAGTATTTGTTTACAGAAGAGCTAGACAAACTTTTCGATATCGCCCATGCAAACGCTATGAATTCAATCAAAATTGCAGAAGATAGAGAGTTTCTCATGGATCAAAGAAGTGAGCGTAAGATGATCATGACATCAATTGACAAGAAGCTAGAAAAGGCCAAAGAACGTTCTCTCAAACGAAAACAAAGAATTGAAAAATTATGAAAAAATGCCGCTAAACATAATGCTTCAATTTCAGTAGTGTCAAGTTAAGAAATAGAACTTGATTTAAGCTGCAGTGGCACTTCGAGTGCAACTAGAAATTTGAAGGATAAGCAAGATGATGCTTTTGTGGTTACTTTACCAAAGAAGACACAGGTCGCTACAAATAAAAGTGTCGTTGTGCCATCGACTAGTGGTATATTGACACTGCATGTTACCAGCGCTCTGGATCGTAACGAAATAACCGACAGAGAAGCAGTGCGATTGATTGTTTGTCTGCCGCACTTGGTTGTAAACCTGCTGCACTCCCAATCTCTCAAAGCGCAATTCGACGTGCAAGAAAAAAGCAAGGACAGAATTCAATGCGAATATAAAAGAACTATTCGACCCGAAGTATCCACTTGTAATACATTGGGATGGGAAAATTCTGCCTGATATAATAGGTAATAAGAAAGTAGAACGCCTTCCTATTCTTGTCTCCGGTAATGGTTGCGAAAAGCTGTTAGGCGTACTCAAACTTACTGCAGGAACGGGGAAAAGCACGTCTGATGCTGTTTTTGACACAATGGAACAGTGGAATGTCACAAATAAAGTCCGAGGTATGAGTTTTGGCACTACTGCCTCCAACACCGGTGCCAAAGAAGGAGCGTGCACTCTTCTCGAAGCAAAGACGGGCCGTGATCTTTTGTGGCTTGCTTGTTGTCATCACGTGTTTGAAGTAATGCTTTCAAAAATATTTACACTGTGCTTTGGGCCATCAAACACTCCTAAGATTCCATTATTCAAAAGACTCAGCGATGTTTGGGATACATTACCAAAAGATCACTACGATTGTCTTGACTTCAATACTAGCCCGAAAGAGTTAGCTGAAAGTACTCTTGAGAGTCTTATGACTGATATAGCCAGAAAAAACAAGTTCGTGGTGATTACAACGAGCTAATAGAGCTCACAATGATTGTTCTGAACAAACCACCTACAAGGATTAGTTGGCGTACTCCGGGACCAATACATCATGCTCGATGGATGGCAAAACTACTGTATGCTAAGAAGATTTTTCTCTTTCGAAATGATTCTCAAGCATTTAAGCTAACCAAAAGAGAAGAAAAACAAATTGTTCGATGTGTTAGTTTCGGTGCACTCATATATACGAAGATTTGGATCGAAGCGCCTTTGGCAGCAGATGCAGCGATTAATGACCTCCAACTTTGGAAGGGATTAAAATCATTGATCCCGAAATCAGTGCAGCAGCAAGGGCTGTCTTAGAGCGTCACTTGTGGTACTTATCTGATGAGCTAGTTGCCTTTGCGGTGTTTTCCGACAAGCTGTCTTATGATGAGAAAATGGTCATTGTTCAAAGAATGGATGTTGACGGCGGTTCTCGTTTAGTAAGAGGTGACTCTGCCAAATTATCCACGGAAGCCACATTAGAAGCCTTTGCATCGCAAAGAACGCTGAAAACGCTCTCAGTTCTAGAAATCATGGACTCTTTCTTGCAATTACCTCCTGAGGCTTGGGATGACAATGTTGATTACGTTCAAGGCAAAAGTTGCATAAGAAATTTGCGTGTGGTTAACGACACTACGGAGAGGGGTGTAAAACTATTTGAAGATTACAATACGATACTCACTAACAATGAGGAGGAAAAACAATTTTTACTTCATGTCGTTGAACAGAACAGAAAGATCATTTCTACTGAAACTTCCAAAACGATGCTAATAAACTTAGTTAGAACTTAGAAAAAAATGTAATTAATATTATTTTGAAGTATTTTTTATTTATATTAATTTGTGTATGTTTTAATAGTATATCTGAATAGAAAAAATATTTTTGATACATTGTTTACATTTTTTACTTAATACTCTGACTAGTTCTTTCTCAGGATTTTTTCATAAAAGTCAAATATTTTAAGGTCGATGAGCATTCCCTTGTATATAAGATAAGTTGCTGAAATTTTGGAGACACAATATGAATGGTAGCTGTAACAAAACTAGGAGGTGGCGCAACTTCTTCCCGGAAATTTTTTTTTCTATGTAAGCATGGACCACCCTACTAATAGTCTTACAATTAGTTTTGTTTTCGGTTTATTTAAAGATATTCGACATGAATTATCGTAACCGTAGACCGAATTGTTTACGGTCTCCCTACCTATTTTACTTACCATTTTATTGCGCATTTCAAGCTTGAGACGTCAAGATAGATTTGATGAGCTGTATATAGCGCGATGCCTTAGATGTTAGGTAATTAGAGGAAGCAAGTGAATAAATATTGTAGCAATGCATTTGGCAGCGACACCTTCTTTCCTTTTTATTGGTATCTTGGTGATAGGATACTAGTTGTGGAGATACAAAAAATATATAGTTTTGTTAGTCTCGGTAAGGTATTGGATGATTCACAAATACTTTGTGTGATTGACTATATCGTGTGTTCCCCAAGCAGATTGTAATCACTTTTCACCATGATGTTAATTAAAAATTCTGTTTGACCTGTAGAGTTATTAGTTATGTATGCAAATGTAGAGTAATAGAAAGCGAATATGCATGTAATTAAATAATATTATTTTAGAAAACTGTTAAATATTTGCGTGTAGTTTTTCAAGTGAAGTTATCTTTTGATGGTTATCTATGGAGTCTCTTATTTTTAAATAAAAGCTAGCAATTTATAATTAAAGTATACCCTCATTTTCAATGATGTCATTATACATACATATACGGTGTTGCAATGAAAATTCTGCACATCGTACGAATCTGGTAATAAAGACGTTTTGACGGAAATACAAAAACAGGATAATTTTTGTACCAGGTGTTATGAAAATTAGTTCTTACAACCCTGGCTCTGCTTTAGTGTATAACCCATATTTGAATAGACTTCTCAATTTAGATCCAAGAACGACTTTTGTCTAAATCTCGATCGATTTATTACCTGGAAATTGCTTTTCCAATTAAACTTGTGTCGTACAAATGGTGTGGGAGGAATTGTTGTATATTATTAAAGTAGTTTTCGTATGATAATTGAAGTTTCGTCTTCTTTGATATAAAAATTGGACTATTTTTAAGCTGTTACCTTTGGTGAACTTTATAGGGATGCAAATTTTATTTGAATAGAATTTTCGATTTTGATCCAACTACCATTTTGGTCTAACTAGGAATTTATCGATTTTTGTCTAATTAAGTATTCATCGATTTATACCTGAAAATTGCCTTTCGAATGAAACTTGTACTGTTCAATTGGTGTGGTTTACACAAATAAATCAGCGACCAACTTAAAGTTAATATAACTCGCTGTATTGGCGATATAACGGTCGATTTAATGAAAAAGGCAAAAATGCATTACGTACTTCAAATAGTTTTATTATTAATAAAACTACCCTTGCCATACCTTTCGAAAATCAATGTCAACAGTGTTTAGGTGTGTTTCGCGTGGGCGTTCAGTGTGTGATATTCATTGTGCAGTGCTTTAGACTTGTACAGTGCTCGTTGCGTGGTGCTGATGATACTTAATTTTCCCAGTTTTCTACTGAGGATAGTAACTTCATTATTAATGGCAAACCTTCCTCTTTTTAATAGGAAACAAAAAAGAATATTTCCTACAAATTGGTGGTTCTATTTACGTTAAAAGTTCTATCATTCTTAGTGAAAAATTCTTTATTTTCCTCGAATAGTCGTGAGGGCATATTCTACCAGTTAGTGATAACTCTTATTTTAACTTTCTTTAACAGCAAATGTTTCTCAATACTTCTTCATTAGATTGTTAATAAGAAAATGTGGATTTTTCATAATTTTGAGGCACTTTTGGACTGCTCATTCTCTCTCTCTCTCTTTCTGTCTCTCTATTCCCGACAACATAGGATAGCCGTTTTAAATGCCATGTACTAAATCTATTCCACCAGTTTAAACCTATATTAAAATACAATGTCAAAGCGCATCAAAATAAGGTCTAACGACTGTTTCCAGGCTGCTGTTTCTTATTATTTATCTTTTCGCTAGAAAATCATAATGCAAATTACTTGTATCAAAAGCTTGAAAATAAAGAAACCTAGTACCTACCTTTAAAATCTTCTTGTTTTATGATACCCAAGTAGATACTTGATGTCAATACCTCAATGTTACTTCAAGATATTAATAACAAAGACCAAGACAGTAAAATAATTTAGACTATCTGTCTGTGACGTAGCAATTTTAGAAATCCTTCAGAAATTAAATTTTAACAATTGAAAGATTGTATAACAGAATTTAGAATGCAGATAATGCATCACACTTATTACACAACTTCGTGAAGATTTTAGGCGTAAAAACTTAAACAAATCAAGCAGGTATTTAGAATGAAGGTTAAATTTATTTATTGAATTTCGAGAGAACTACAAAGGTTGATTTATTCATTTATTTAGAAGTAATAATTCTCATTCTAAATTTATTCTAAGGATTTGCATGTAATACATACATATATAATATTGTAAATAGCGAATACATAGTTATTACTATTTAATAATGGATCGTATCTCATTATTGTTCCACATAGTTTCATTCAAATTAGTGGTAAATGTCATCAGTGTAATTAAAAGGTTAATAAAAGGTGGTATGCTGGTAGGGTATATTTCCCTTTTTATAAATTTTCAACTGACCTTTATAAACAATAAACGCTATTCCGTCGAGTGTAAGTTTCCGGCAACGATATGTTATCTGCCTGGGCGATAACTCCCTTTCCGAGAAAACTCGCGCACTGCAGTTACATTTTCCAGGAAAACCGCCCACTCGTACTATAGTCGGTCCAGGATATACTGAATCCTGGCGCGTTTATCAGGCAATTTCTAAACTTTGCGCTTTCTATACCGTAGTTTCAATATTTTGATACGACCATAAGCGGATAAACGATAATTGGGAAACTTTAAGTATTACCATTTGGAAGCGTAGCATACGTAATTCTTTGATGATTATTATAATTTGTTAAGGTATGTTGGAGTACTTTGCTTAGTAATTCCTAATTTATTTACCGTATAATATTCAGTAAACCATATAAATAATGATTTAGCTACGCGGGTAAATATACCTTTCGTACAACATACGAGGGACATTTTTATTGTTCTACGAATTTGGCTCCAGTTTGATAGCGCGTTATGATTTATGAAATTGTTTAAATTTTGTGTTCGTGTATGACAAGATTTTGCCGTGGCCGGCTAAGAGAATGTTTGCTGTAATGCAGGGAAAAGTTGATACTTCGGAAAATCGTCCGTGGAAAGCAGGCGTTCCCTTAACAGAGGTGCCCCTTACGAGAGATTCCACTGAATATGTATTTTGAACATTTAATCCAAATTAAAACAGTCAAGGTACAAAGAAATAAGAGAATAGTATAAACAAACATATCTATTTTAAATACAAAGTTCTTGAACCTGAATAAGTTTCAGTCGTACAACTTTTGTAAGTAGTCAGGAAGTGTAGACCAATATTTCTCAAGGTTTGTTGTAGCTTCTCAAAGTATTCCTATTACATCCAACATTGAGAACTGAATGAATACTTACATTATCCTCCTGAACCGTGAATGGATCTTCCGTCGTTATCTTCTAGAAGCTGATTATCTTCTTGAGTTTTGTTCGCGCGTTATTGTCATTTCTTTATTTGTACATCTATTTTGTATTTATCTAACATCGAACCATATATATACAAATAAATCGATTGGCTTAATTTGCTTTCGAATCTCACAATGAACTAAAAACTACGGTTATTGCTAGCACTCATGAGTAGTCTGGGCAAACAGCGGTAATTACGAAATAAGTTACGACAGCCTACATATACACAGAACTACTTGCATACAGCGTACTGACTAGAGTGGGGAGTCGACGATGCTGTTGTAACTTCTTTCGTAATTGTACGCTATTACTGCTGTTTGCCCAGACTACTCATGCGTCGTGACGCAAACACGCAGTATATCACTGAACTCTTGAAATAAGTTAAATTTGTTGCCTGTAGTATAGTTTAGCATACAGTGGAGGAATATCTTGGTGTTGATGAAGGAAAGATTGTCAGGTGATTACCAAGCATGTTCCAAACTGACTAACAGAATTAGACATTTAGCTGTTATAAGATACGTAGATCATAGTGAGTTCACTAAAAAGAATCAAGAAAGGCAAAAATAGGGAAAAGTACATTCGCACTAATTTTGTAAAAAAATGGTGACAATGTTATTTGATTAATAACAACAGCTCTAAAAAGATATTCATTAGGTGCACTGAATACACATGCTGTGCGGACTACAACAGTGAAAATTTGCAATGTCTCCATCAGATTCGCGTTGTCCTTTCGATTGTGTTTCCAGTATAATTACATGTCTTCACTTACTTAATCTATTTTCGTAGGTACGCCTTATGATGTCGGTGTGAAACTGAAGCACAGGTATCTGCAGGTATTACCCAGTTATATTTCATGTCTTAGATTATCTACTCCTTTCTCGTTTTTTGTCCATAGCTATTTTATAACTTGCTGTACTATTCTATAATCATTGATATGTCTAAATCATTCTAACTGTTTCTTTTCTATTTTTCGCAATAGATTTGTATTCCAAATTCCAAATTGTACCCTTCACGATTATCCTTATAGGTATTTAGAAGTATTACATCTAACACACTACATTTGTAAAGACAATAGATTGAACTAGAATTTTAGACCAGTCTCAAATTCTCTTTTTGTAATAATTCGTCTTGTTTTTTTTTTTGTAGGAATCGTTATAAACCTTATATCTTTCTGTAGCTCAGAAGTGTTTCTTCAGAACGCTATTTCCAATGAATCTAGTTAGCGGTCATAGTTTTTATTATTCAAGAGGAGCGACTATATATAGTATGACACGACGAGCGTCTAAATCATCGAGATAAAAAATAGAAATGAATCATTCGTGCAGCCATCTAATAAACTATAAAAGTTAATGTTCACGTTCTGATAAGTCTTTACTAAAAGAAATCTAATGAAAAATACACTCACGCATTCATATACTACGTGTATGCGCTCTCAAAATCTAAACCAATGCATATATCTAGTTATTAATTACAAACGACGAGAATACAACATCTGTTTAAATGCAATTTTTAAATTATGTTGCATTGCGCAAATACAAACTGACAAATAGTAATATTATCATACCAGTTTCACTTATGACATTTTGTTGACGATTTACCTTATTAGTACATCGAGTGGGTTTTCATTCATAATACAACAACAACAAATAAGAAATTCAAATCGTAGATGTGAATTGCATATACGTATTAAGTAACTGGCAGTATTGAGCTGGACTGCCGAGTGCATTGTTCGTCCACCGTTCTTAACGAGCCGTTTTGGTTTTGATTGCTTAGAAAAGGAGCATATGTTCGCTTTGCAATTCACTTTTAACTCGCATCACAGAGGCTGGCAGAAACAATTTGTCGAAAGGAGCATACGCCATTGTTCTCTGTATGACTGTAAAAATAGGTACACACATCAATGGAGCGTAATGAAATGTACTATAACTTGAAGAATGTAAAATATTATATAAGTTTGATTCGATAGAATGGAAAGTGTGAGTAACGCATTTCATCATTTGTAATTAGTTACGATTACTGCAATATTATTGCTGTGATTTTTATTCCATCATTTATGCACATTATAATCATTACTGGCTACCAGAAGAACCGACGATGGTAATTGTGTACCTTGATTATCTTTTTTCCCATCAGGTTTTTGTATTTTATACCATTAAATTATTATAATTATTGTAAATTTGATGTTGATGTAAATTTTCCTAGTTTACTTCTGCCCAACGAGAGTCAGAAATAGATTGGGGACATTTAAATTTCAAAAATAGGAAACTGATACACTGCAAAGATGATCAAATTTTGTTTTTGGAGTCACTAGCAAAAGTAAATTAGTCAAACGAACAAATCGATTCATGTCATTTCTTTACTGGTTAATTAAATTGAACTACTGTTTATCGAACACAAAATGTTGATCTCAACGAACAGGCGAAAAATCTTTAATTATCTAAATTCAATGAAACTCTTAACAATATTAGCTAAATGCAATATCTGATTCAATAAAATTAAACCGCCTGCTTCTTCTTTGAACAAAAGTAAGAAGTTGAATAAAACGTTTTTATTCTTATTTGTACCTCTTCGATGCATCAGTTAATAGATTTTGACGTGCACTAGAAATGGTAAATTTATGTTAATGGTCATGTCATTTTTGGAAGTTGAGAAACATTGTACCATTAGTTCCATAGTTTCATAGTACCTAACCAAATACGCACGTTAATAGTGCTTTATTATACACATCATGTTTTGAAATGGTAAGAACATACATATGTGTTTCTTCTCTGCAACGTGTCCAATGAAATCAAATAACTACTGACTCAATGGGGTTTTGATTATTTGCTTAATAGTTTCAATGGTATTAGCACAGAAGTAAAGCCAAATGTAGACTAAAGACAAGAGGTCCATTCAAGGAAACGTACTAATTTCGAACATAAAATTTGTTGTAGACGTATGTAGTTATTGGCACATGCAACTTTTGCTTGCTCAGTAAGTTATTGCACAGCTACTTTGTTAGCTACCTAATAAACGCAAATAATGAGGTCGTGTTTTTAGCGAGTTATCTCATTTTTCTTCCAATTAACGTTTTGGCTCTCGTAAATAACTTTCTAAGAACTCAGTTGCAAAAGGTGATTTATAAAGAAACAACGGAAAGGAAGAAAACCAAGGTAATCTTCAAGCAAAATCGTCGTCGAGAACTTTTCTCAATTACGAAAACTTTCCTCAGGGAAATTCGAGGAAATGTAGCTGAATAGGAATTTATCATGCGGCAATGTTAAACAGGAATTTGAACTAAAGGTATTCCTGAATGCCGATCGTTTTATCCAAATCAAATTACGCAAATGGTAGATGTGAAGATTTGTTAAACATTTCTTTCCTTTCTTCTCTGAAAGAAACTTAACGAGTTACAATTATATATGATTTATTAATATTTAAGAACTTCATTAGGTTAGCATGAAAGTTCTGAGCGTTTTGTTATATGTAATTTTCTAAGCATTTTGTTGAAATAAAGTCTTTCATAAATACTGTGTTGTTATAGACTGTTTTGTAGCAAATTTTCTGCTATAAAATGTGGTACCATTGATCCGTACACAACTCGATCTGTTTTGTCTTTTCTTTTAGGAAGAAACTGCGAGATGTGGAAGCAGCGATTTCGCGCAGCTTTTATTTTAATTTCAAATTCGGGAAACCCGCTGATCGATTTTAGCCTTAAGGATGAGTTCCGTAGTGGTCTACTTCTGTAATTCAAGATGTAATTTTGAAGGCCGTCGTTGCAGCTAATCCATTCCAAACTATTCCAGCCATTGCGAAACAAATCCTTTGCACGTTTATGAATTATCAAAAAACAGATGAAATAATTAGTGTTCCTTTTTCTAATTTGACTGATATTAATACGTTGTATAAATAAAGTAGTGAGACCGACTTTTGTCACTTGCTTTATTCCAATAATATTACAATTGTTCATTGTCCCTTTCAAAGTAACTGCCTTGGGAAGCCATACAGCGCCGAACACGGTTCTTTCATTCCGCATAGCAGTGCTGGAACTTGGAATAGTCTTCAGCTGGTAACCGTTTGGATGTTGTTCAGTGTCCGAAAACGACGTATCTTCAAGCGTTGTTTCAAACTCGTCAAGAGGTGAAAGTCACAAGGACTCAAGTCGGGTGAATGAGGAGGCTAATGAGTCACCAAAAAACAGTCTACTGACTGTTGTGTGACAAGGCGCATTGTCGTGATGCAACACCCAGTTGTTTCTAATGTTTGGTCTCAGACGCAAAATCCTTTTTCGAAGTCTTTCAGGAACCATTCGGTTAAAATGTTGCTTAACTCTTTGGCCTGGAGGCACAAACTCTTTGTGAACGATTCCCTGGCTATCAAAAAGGAAATCAGCAAGCTTGTGATCTTTGACTTACCCATTCTTGCTTCTTTTGCCTTGGAGAACTAGGAATGTACAATTCTATGCTCTGGCGTATGGTTGTCAGGACGTTCAAGCAAAACCTGCTTCACTAAAACAATCGTCCGTCCCCTCTAAGTCCTACGTCGCCAACCTAGCCCGACCGAAGACTATGGTATTAGTCACATTACTATGGTTCGACAAACGAGTGTATATGTGTGTTCTATAAACTATACTGACCCTGTCACTCCTCTGAATTTTAATGTCGCGCCTTGTACGTAAGCGGGGACAAGTGGTGGAGGGACAGCGTCAG
Organism: Chrysina gloriosa; assembly: GCA_038088585.1. Classification (NCBI taxonomy): domain Eukaryota; kingdom Metazoa; phylum Arthropoda; class Insecta; order Coleoptera; family Scarabaeidae; genus Chrysina; species Chrysina gloriosa. Next base: position 9,116,317 of record CM076093.1, read on the forward strand.
TCCGGTTTACACTACTTAATGATTTACTTATCATGCACTCGTTTGTCGATCCTTATTCATTACTTTATTTACATACTTCGTACTTGTATATGCGGTGAGGAGCTTTACGTTCTTTGTAAATATTAATAGAGATGCATATACAAATTGTCATTGTTCAAATGAATAAAAATACATAAATAAAAACTTTACTGTCAATATTATTTAACGACCTTGGATGTTAAATGAAAATTATAGTACATATGTACGTGCAAGAAAATTAAGTAGTGATGCAATCTTTGGTGACGAGTTACCTCAACCATTTTTAGTTTTTCACTTGCAAGTAAGAAGCGCTCAATATAACCAATGTTATGTCAACTAATTATTTAATACACACACACACACATACACACACAACTTTCTGTTAAAGCAACTTACAGTGCACTGCTAACAGGTGACTAAAACGTTTAGCTTTCACAATGCATTTTACGTTTATTCAATATATTTATTTTTCTGTGTTGCTGAAGACTATCTTTACCGTGCAGGTCACCTTTCTTAATTCTATCCGATAGTTGGATTGACCTACTAAGTTTAGCTTATTTTATAATAAACCGTACGGATGGTCAGATATGGAAAGATGTCTTTGATACGGAAGATTCTGGGTTCCTTTCTCGTTCCATCTCGTAATCACCTTGCTGTTTAATATGTTTAGATTAACTTTGTAAAATGTAAGCAGACACGAACTCCGCAAAATTTAATCTTATCTCCAGCAGCAATAATGATCTTTATCTAATCTGAGACTTGAATTGGATAATTGGTGGGGTTCGATGAGTTTGGTGGACTGAATTATCGTTTGGGCAGTTTGTGTGCTGGATTAATTTAGCAGTTCTAGAGGCCCCCAAAATATAGGGTTGTGACTTACTTATTTGAAGTGAATCTTCGTCCAACGAGTTCCTTTCTGAAGAAAATTGCGATGCCTACAGTTTATTCGCACGTTACGAGATAGTGGACAGAGTTAGAGAATGATTATCAGCTTGTGCTATTTCCTAAGGTGCGAAGGGATTGCGACTTAGTTCTACAGCAATATCCCTAGAAATGTTGGTGCATTGTATTAATAAAACGACCCTTTGCTTTTGTTCCAATGTGGTTGCGCTTACACTCGCTTCCAGTCTAGTCCAGTTAGGCTATGACTTCATCTTTGGTGAATAGATGAATTATCTACTGTTATAAAACGTTGAAGAACTCAGCAGATCGTGTTTAAATATATCCGAACACTTTCGAGACTGTGTTTTTGGTCGGCTTATCGGTCGGTTATCAAACGCTGCTCCCGTTGAGACGAAAGCTTTCTAATACCGAAAGCATTATGTAAAATGTATTGATACGGTTTATCGAGACACTTATTTGTAACATCAGCAAGCTCATGTACTTTCAGTCGGCTATCATTTGGTACGGTATTAGCATTAGCATTTTTGATGATTTCGTCGCTCCCAGTCGTTTTCGAGGGTCCTAAGCGTTTATCATCTTGAATGAATGCACGATCATATTTAAATCTAACAGTACGCTCTTTTGTTATCGGGAAGGAAGAAAAGCATCCTTTGAAGTGGCATTCAATTCTCTTTTTATGCATGCTGGGGATAAGCCTTTTCAAACAAAACCTCAATTTTATCCATTCTGCAGATGTCAAAACTTCTCTTTACATAATCGCCTTAAGGGTGTTTCGTACTTATTTGCAAGATCGCTTAAAGTTAATTTTTTTGGTCGGTTCGAAAACTATTTCCTAAGCTGTATATTTTAGCTCTAAAGATGTATGTATAACAATAACATACTAATTGTTTACAATTTTAAGAGCTCAGGCAGATCTAATATTTCTTCAATAATACGTGAAGAACCAGCAGGTTTGCAGGCCCGAAATTTTGAATACCACATATTCGATACGGTAGTTACGACTTGTCGAAGAGAATTTTTGTAAATTCCTTTATTATCGTTGCTTTCTTGAAGTCCAAAAATGACGGTAAGCTCATGGTCATTTTTCTATTCCTTAATTGAAGTTAAATTCAACAACAAACAAGGAATTTACAAAAAGGACGTTTATAAGTCGTAGCTATCGTAACGAATACACAAGATGCAACATTTCGAGCCCATAAACTTACTAGTTCTTCACTTATTATTGAAACAAAAAAAATAAAGCTGTAGAAGCTCTTAACATTGTAAAAAACTAGTATTTGAGCGTTACACATACTACTTTTAAAGGTCAGATATACAATTTTCAAAATTGTTCTGAAACTAATAAAAAAATTTAAGTTGACCTAAGACCCTGACAAGGAGTACCGAGCACCCTTAAAGAAGCAACTAATATTTGATAAATATCATAATCGTTTGGTTACACTTGTTCCATTTTCGTATTAGATAGAAAACATTTCGAAGTACTCTCGTAAGTCCATAAGAATGACAATGACGGATATAATGATTATCCCAACTACAGTACATACTTCCACAATGCACAATGGGTAGGAGAGGAACCAATATTATGAAAATATCCAACTTAGATTTTAGAAGTTATTTACTATAAATTGACGTATTCCTTTGGCACTAGGGATGGAAAGTCGGTCCGGTAAAACAAGGAAATATGGTAAAATCTTAAGATTGAAAGTGATTCAAATATCATGATCGTGGAGTTTGGCGGTTGACCGGGCGTGCCTTAGATGCGATTTCAAAATCTGACAGGTGTATTACCTGGAAATGATAGAATTCTCAAATCTTCTGACAAATGTTGATTTCATTTTTCAATCGATTCAAGATCAGAGATTGGGCAGCTACTGTAAAATGAAAAGTATACAGGAGGCATATTTCAGTTCAAAGCCATTCCATTTGGATTATGTGATAATAGACAAACTCAGCAAAGTTCAATGAATGGCATTTTGAATAAGAAAATGAAATACTACAATTGTTGTTATTTAGACGACATTGTTATAACATTATTTGCAGCAACTTTTAAAATTGCGCATTTAATTTAAGAAAATGCGATTTCTTATAAATAAGTACGTAGACCTTAACCATTTGAGCCACATTGTTAACAACGACGGATTGGGAATGGTATAATAAACACGCCATCGCAGATCTAAGTATTATACATGTATTGTATTTGTACTAATTTCTTCATTTGCAACATGTTTTCTGCACTTTCACAAAAATTGGTAATACCGAATTATTTTGCAATTACTATATGTCGCACATCGATCAGTGATGCTACTTAAAAATGTATTTTTTCATATGGCAAGTTCAAAAATACTTCGAAATTTTCTTGAATGCGATATATTTGTCACAAGTATTAATTGGACGCCTAGTTATAAACAATTACATCACTGTCTTTATAACGGGTGGTCCAACCATAATGCACGATGTTAATTATGAGTCACACCTTAACGTCATGTTTTTTGCCCAACTTAATTGGACATTTCTTTGTGTCAGTTCTTGACAAATTCAACCATGGACACAATTGAGAAGCGCGTTAAGATTTTTGAAGCCTTTTACGAAAATGGGCGTTCAAATCAAAATGCATTTCGTGCACTTCGTGATTCTTTTGGTCAGCATAATCGACCAAATGTGTCCACAATCGGGAGAATTGTGCGCAAATTTCGGCAAACCGGGTCTGTAGGAAATGTGGAAACACCTGTGCCTGCTCGCCCAGTTCGTTCTGCGGAAAACATTGTTGTTGTTCGCGATAGTGTGGCAGAAGAGTCGTCAACCTCGACTCGTCGTGCCCAACAATTGAATATCTCACGAACATCACTGATAGGAATTTTGAATAAAGATTTGAATTTACACGCTTACAAGATTCAATTGATTCAGGAGCTGAAGCCTACTGACCATTTCAAGCGTCGTCAATACGCCGAATGATTGGTTGAACAGACAGAACTGAATGGTGACTTTACAAAGAAAATCATCTTCAGCGACGAGGCACACTTTCACCTCAGTGGATTCGTAAACAAGCATAATTGCCGCATTTGGGCAAATGAGAATCCACGAATGATTGTTGAAAAGCCGATGCATCCACAAAGAGTGACTGTTTGGTGCGGTTTATGGGCTGGCGGCGTCATCGGGCCGTATTTCTTCGAAAATGAGGCCGGCCAAGCAGTTACCGTGAATGGTGTTCGCTATCGCGAGGTTATAACGGACTTCTTGTGGCCAGAAATTCAGGATATTGACCTGGAAGATATTTGGTTCCAACAGTATGGTGCCACTTGCCACACAGCCAACGAAACAATGGCTCTTTTGCGCGAGAAATTTAATTGCCGTGTTATCTCATGTACTGGTGATGTTAATTGGCCGCCACGATCATGTGATTTAACACCGTTGGACTTCTTTCTTTGGGGATATTTAAAAGAAAAAGTGTACGTCAATAAGCCAAGAACAATTCAAGAGCTAAAGGATGAGATAATTCGGCACATTAACGACATTGAACCTCAATTATGTCTCAGAGGCATTGAAAATTTGGACCATTGGATAAAGGTATGCCACCGAAGCCGTGGCGAGCATTTGGCCGATATTTTGTTTCACACATAATTGTCATAGATCCTTCTATCATAATGAAAAATATTAAGATAATTCTCTAAAAACTTTTTGTTTTATTTACAATTAACATCGAGCGTTTTGGTTGGACCATCCTTTACAATGATTCGAAGAAATCTGTTTATGATTGATCGAGATAAACTTATAAGCTAATTAATTAGTACACATTAGAGTGACTCTACAATTCCATGTACCAATTCGTTGTCTTCTTGCTTTCATTCCATTTACTTTCCATCGGGCGTGGTTTTTAATTTAATTCCCTCCTTATAATTAGTGTTGTTCTAATTAGGAGAGGATTTCTTGTTGTATTTCGAAGATTTCTCAATTTTCCGGTTGTTTGATTTATCTTTTCATTTCGGCGGTTTGTTAGCAACAAATTTACAACATATGTATTTCTACGTCAATATTGATACTTGCTATCTACTTTTATTTGAAATATTGTGTTATGACTATCCAGAAAACTACAATCACTTACTACGTTTTGCCGACAAAAGTTGTCTTTTCGTTATTACGTTCCAAATGAAGATTTGAGAAATCCAAAAGCTTTGTTTATATATCCATTGGATACGTGTCCGAGTCGTTACATTAAAGAGAACGGGTAGTAAAGTAAGAGATGCAATATTTAGAAACGATATTTACCCGTGGCATAATGTAAAGAGTATCGTTTACAGTACTCACTAAACATTAAAACATACAAGAGATAAATTTTCGGCGTCCATTCGTTAAATATTTGGTGATGGCCGTCGGTAACTCATTGAAACCAGCTTCTAGTACCGACAGTTACATACAAGCTGTTCATTTCTAATATTGCGCTATGTACTGTAAAACAGGTGCAAGTAACTATGGGATGTTTTAATTTATAGCATACAAAGGAGAGATAATGTCTTTCACTATAATACGTATCAGTTTTTAATATTGATTGAGAGTAAATAAAGCATAGTGGTATTTATCGCAGACACATACACATGTACATATTTGAATCTACCCTTGCAAAAGGACATACTCTAATGTCAATCCTAAAAACTGCAAGAAATCGGAGATAGCATATATGATACTTCAGAAGCTTTTAGTTTGCAACCGCCTTTTGTTGCATAATTGACCTAAATCTCGCTCTAATTGCTTATTATTGCAGCACGCAGATGATTTAATTCGTAAAATCATTAGTTGAAGTCATTGATTCAGTGTACTAAGTCGACTACCAATATAAGTACATGGTGTACAACAACAACAGAATTCAGTACAACACTAAGAAAAATCTATGGCAGTTTAGTACACAAACTCAATGTCTGGTTAATGTATGTCACATAATCGCAAAGCCAAGTTGTTCACACTAGAAGTTCAGATGGCCGTCAGTTCCAAAGATCGAATCCCTCCTCCTGTCAGGATTCATTGTCCAGCAGATTTCTTCTGTATCAACTGAGGTAACGGTCAGGTTCCCCGACTACCATCAACCTCCGAAATAATAGGATATTGTTTTGTAGATATTTAAGAGGTGTTCTTCATACTCCCATTTAGTTTACTTCGAAGATTAAATTTGTACTCATTACTTCTGAAACTACGCGACTGCAGCGGTTTTCAAAAGAAATCATGGGGATTAAGGCTATTCCGTCTTACTGTAGGCAAGAATCGAAGTTACATAGAAGTTTATACCAGATGGACGGTTTAGCACCGCTTAGAGTTAGCATAGAAGACAAACCTAATACTACATATTGTATGTGAAGTTTTAGGTGAGACACAATGTTGTATTTAACAAGTTTAACCGCAATTAAAGAAACATTTTGTCTAAACAAATAAGATATATAGTAAGAATTAGTCTTTTTGGCAATTTAATTTGCCCGAATTATTAACTGTGTGCAAGGAATATGCACAAAACTTACAAGAGTTCTCCATTCAGTCAATTGAAGAAGTTAATTTATCTTAACAGAACACTTGTTTGCCCTCTTCAAACATTCCAAATTATTGAAGTTATTTAATATTGATCGCCGATGAGTTCTAGAAAAAGTAGTTTAAACATTTGCCAGAATTCTAACTTTATGGTGTTCGTTGTTGCAAATATTATCATAGTTTCTTTTTGAGTTGTCCTCGAGATTGAAGGCCTTAAATGACAATCCTTTGCGCATATCAGGAAATGCAATTAGCCTCGTATGGTACTCCTATTATGTACATACATTTAGTAGCAGAATAACATGAAAGTCTTAGACTACCTGGATCAGATTTAAGATATAAGAATTTTATATATAAAATATTGACACACTTGCTCTAAAGAAATAGTAAACGTGTTTCCTGGTTTTGGGCGTGTAATTCATTGATATCGAAACTTCCTTCTACAGGAATACTCAAAACTTCCTCGCCCCGTAGATGAGCCGCAAACACATCTAAACCAGTCCGAGGCTTTTGCTCAGTTCTTGACCTAAATATAAAGTAACTACCATGGAGCTTCTGTCCCTGTCGTAGTTATTACTGGAAATACGCCGAAAATCTATGTTTACATAGTGCTCCAGGCCGCGGTTTTCGGCAAAGATATAGTTATAGTTTTATATTTAATTTAATTTTATATTTATCTATATTTTATATAATGATATGGTTCAACCCTGGAAACAGATTAGTTACAAAAAATAGATGAACGATTGTTAAAAATAGGTTGTTAATGTGGAGGACGGATGCATTTGAGCAATGCGGAAGAAAATCCAGTAACTGTCTAAAGTCAGTGCTGGCCGATTGTTAAAAAGAAAACAAGAAATGCGAACAGAATTAAACGAAAACAATAAAGAGCGTTTCGATAAATTATTTTCAAATCGATTTGTGAATAGTCTCTCTGATGGCCAATCTTACTATTGAAGTACCGAACTCCTATCCAATAAATATTTGAAATCACTTAAGTTGGATGCAAGATATGCTAATGCTAATTACGAAAGAATTTAATATTCCTTCGGTTGGCACGAAAAAGTACAAGGTCTTTTATTTCGAATAAACTGGTTATTGCGGTTTGAGGTTACTGGAATTACGGTATGTAATGAATAATTGGCACATGTTTTAAAAGGTGCAAATTTCTTCCTAACCTTCGTTTATCATTGAAGAATCTTTAAAAAGTATACCAACAACATGAAGGTAGCACTAAACTTTCCAATTGTTGCTATGAAAAGAAAATCTACATACATCTATTTTGAAGGTTATTTAGTGATGAATAGATTTGAGTGAGATACAGGAAAAGGAATTTTAGGAAATCATTCTAAAACTCATGTGGAATTCGCAGATAAATTAGTATACGCACTTGGTATTCTAGTTGAAAATAAAATCAATTTTCCCTAATTCCCAACGAAGTGACTGGTGTATTTAACTTTGAGAACAAGCTGACTACAATCTTTGTATTGGTAATTTCAATGGATACCAGCTGTTCAAAGGGAACGGCACATCATTTTAAAACTAGAAGAAATTAATTTGGTTTTCGGTTAAAACTGAACGATGATGTCAACAATAATACCACAAAAAGTTTTCTAAATTGCAATATAGTAAATGCTTTCACACTGTATCACATCCGTAACTTCTCATCACACAACTGTTTAATACTAAATTCGGTGACACGTGTTTCGCCAACACGAGGCAAAACCGTAAACTGATTGAGCAAACCATTTTCTTAAAGTTCTAAAGCATTCATGTCTGCACAACCCTTACTGTAATCGTGCGTTAAGTGTGAAAATATTTTTTCCCGGAGATGGCCAACAAACGCCTGTCCGTCGCAAAAGACGCTCATAAATAACGTGTTAAGTGGACACCCTCCTAATTGCTACAAACATGCGAAAGAAAGAAAAAGTAGCTGTTGAGGTTGCAATTTAGTTTGAATAAGTTTTAAACGTTAAAAATTACAAGTATCGTTATGCGACTAATTTAGTTAATTTCCCGAAGAAAAATTAAAATGATAACTAGTCTTAAAAATACTAATATTACTTAATTATTTAATTATAATAGACTGAACAAGGCAAATATTGAATTGGGTCGCTGTCATGACTTACAAGATTTTGTGTTTTTATGTTGTGTATCGCTTCATATGCATCAAGTTTTCGCGGTGAATTAACATGTTTTAAAAAAACATATTTTTGCACTTCACACACGATTACAGTAAGGGTGCTGTAAATATCCATGTTTCAGAACTTTAAGAAAATTATTTGCTCAATCGGTTCACGGTTTTGAGAATGCTTGTCTCGTGCTAGCGAAATCCTTGTCACCGAATTTATCATTAAACAATTGTGTGATGAGGAGTGTACCGATGTAATTTAGTGGGAGTAAATACACCACAGTCCTTGCAATCACTATTATTTACTAAATTCTTTGAAAAGCATATTATGACTTTATTTCTTTACATCATACATCAAATTAGATCACATCACTTCAGAACTGATATCATAATGGGTGGGTATTACTTTTACTTGTTCCTTTTTTGGAAAAGCGATCACTTCATCTTCTAGTTCTCCGATCCTTCCCAGAAATATGTGGAGTTGATCCGAATGTCTACATTACATGTTTCTCTTGATTAATGTCATAACGGAGTTAGAATTTCACATCACTTTAAATTAGATCAGATACTTCTTAAAATAAAACTAATAATGAATGCTTACTTCATATTTTTTCATTTCTTTTGGGTTGTTTTTCCATGAACTGAAAAGTGTAAAATATTATACATAAACTATTAAATTCGATATCGATGGCTTCATGAAATCTAACACATTCCTCTGAACAGCGAAACAGGCAAAATTAGTAATCGCGCAATCTCGAGTTAGCTTAAGTCGAGGCATTACTGTATATGTATATTGTATTATTGTAATTGGAATTGTGTTTATTATCACCTAAATTTGGTTAAAGCAAATTTTGTACACTTATGTTATTTAAATTTATGAACAGGTGACAAATTTCAATAATATAGTAGCAGTTGTGATATGTATTTATGTACGGCAATAATATGGTCCAGGTCATCGATTTTCCATTTTCACTATTTACAATTCACACGGGTCTCGCTTCACCATTCAGCTATGCCATACTTGGGAAGTGCGTATTTGTTTAAAAAATTACTCCCGGTTTTTAGTGTTTGTCGGGAAATAATATAATTATATTCTTTGAGGTAATAAAATATTTGCTTTATATGAGAACGAATATGTTGATGTCATTAATCTTGAACATTAAGTAGGCTCTAAAATAGATTTTAACTCGTCCGGCGTCTATGTGTGAAGTGGTTCTAATTTACCTTTAACGTTGCACAATGGAAGATTGTTTGAAATGACCTTTCAGGTAGACACTCTTTATATGCAAGTATGAGCTCTATATAGATTGTCCTCTAATTGGTATATACTTCTTTAGCTTATATAATTTTCAAGTATTTATTTATTTTGGAGTACACTCCAAATTTTCTGTTTTTCATGTCTCTAACAAGCAAGTATGTTTCATTCTTTTGGTTTAGTTTTGGTTAATTTTAACAAAGAATGTTTATTTCTCTATTTTGAATTATTATAAATATATTTATATCGATAGAAATTGTAAGCTCAGTACCTACAGCTTGCATAGTGAAACGTCGTACCTTACAATCTAGGTCAGATGTGTTTGCTGCATCTAATCTGTAGTATGCAAGGCTTGTTCTAATACATGCATACACGGCGTAGGTATCGTAAGAGAACACGGTTGTAAAAGCAATTGCTTAGCGAACAATAACTTGTTATACATTCGTCTGAGATTTGTTAAGCTGCGTTGCACAACTGTTTATGCATAAATAAAAGTAAGTACAGCATCCCCATATATAAAGTCTAATTCTATTGTTAAAGAGTTAATTTTATCTACTGCATAAAAGTTTATTGCCTACTAACTAACTAATCCTAAAGCCTTTTTACTCCTTCGAGTGTAAGGTTACTGCTTACTGCGAATGTATTTGTGATGAGATGCATTATTAACAACTCTGTCATTTCCAATTATTTAAACCATTTTAGATCATTCTTCTGAGTGTCTGAGTTCTGTATGGCTAAAAAATACAGAAGTATATATATATATATATACAGGCTTGCAGAAATGTATGGAAACCTATAGTAGAACCATGTCAACTAATTTGCAGCCGCACACCTCGCTCGCCCACAATTTTGATATCTGTGTAGTCCTATTCAGAATTTTGCTTTTCTGTGTGCGATTTAGTTTAACTGGCGTCTACTTTGTTATTTATATTTGTATCTTCCTCTATAATTTTGTTGCTTTATACAAAGAGTTTTGCAAAAGCTAGATACTATTTTTCGAGCAGAGAGTGAAGTAAGAAATTTCATAACCTCCTTTTCTTATACGAAATAAATTCACGTTTATTTTTAGTGTTTGTTGACTATGCCATGGCAAGAATCCTCGAGTTGTGATGATTTAACTCTATCGGAGAAAATAATTCAATTTTGTAAAGAGGAAAAACAAGCAGACTCGTACGTATTTTCTGTTAAGCAAGTTGTAAACAGCTTTGCGGCTATGACTGGCAAACTAGAACGAACTGTTAGTTGTATTATGCAGAGATTGTGTCCTCCTCCCTATGACTAAACTAAGTTAGTTTGAAGCTTACGTTTGATCTCCATGCTTAATACTATCAGGGTACATATTTTCTGAAGCCCTGAACCCTAACATTTTTACCACAAGCTCTAGGTTTTTGAGGAAGGACATTGTCCAAATTGTTACAGTTTTCTGAAGCTTGTCACTTTCTCCGACTAGACTTCTCGATCATCATTATCGACGGTTTAGGCATACGCTCGAAGCCTAATCTACGCCAAGCACATTTTTCTCGCCGGATTCATAGACGTTTGGCAAAGACTAACATATAAGCCTTTGACGTACACTGTCCTTAATGTGGTTGGCTTAATGATATAATTCTGTTAAGGTACATCTTCATGTAGTATCTTCATCAATGCGAGTCCGGGTCCACAAATAGTTAGAATAAGTTAGAGACATATCCCCGGTACCTTTATATAACTAAGGATGATCAGGTCTCCAATCGGACTGGATTGGACTGGGACTTTGGGGAGGATGTTCGTGGTTTGTTTTAGCTGCCTTATCAATTGCGCTTGCTTATGTTCACGATTTAAAAATTATTTGAAAAGCAATATTTCGCATGATACTGTTCTTTAAGATGGCATTATTTTGGATATTACTGGTCTCTCAGCAACAAACAAGCTAAATATTGGTAAAGGTTATATGTTTTATACGCACAAAAGAAGCAGCAGTTTACTTTTATTTATAATATTGTAAAGTTACTCTATTGAAAAATATGATGGTGTTCTTTGATAGTAAATTAATTTTGAGTAATTACATATGTATGTACATGAGACATGTAGGACATAGAATCTCCTGATGCTTTTTATAGCACATCTTCACGCCACACCATCAGAAATGTTTATTCACACATTTATTGCGAAGTATGTTGGAGTATGCTTCTGTGATGCTCAGTTTACGTGTGGCATGCATCTTAAGTTGAGCCCATGCTGCGTTTATATATGAAATTCCTTACTTCTAAATTGATGGCATCTACAATGAGCGGAGCAGAGGTCATCGATCCTCATTTCTCAAAGACAGTCGTTGATGACTTCAGCGACTTCTTGATTGATAGCATAAAAAATATATCCACAAATTTTCATATTGCTTGATTCACGCTTTTAGAACGGTAACGTTTAGAAACCGTTATCTTTCTTCCTTCAAATTTATCTTTGAATATTTTCTAATCGAAGAAAGGTTTGTTATGACCTGCATATTATTCCCATTGCATTATCTCGATATCCAAAATGAAAACAGCGTTAATTGATAATTTCAATTTTACAAAATTTTTCCTAAGTGTACTAATGTTACTAATTCATAAATTTAGAGACTGAATCATTCATAAATACGTGACAGTAATTGTACATGATTGACTCACAATTTGTGTATACGTCGTTCAAATTAGAGTGTAAAGGAACGAGTTTGCATTGTTGTAAATTAAAAGGTATACATTTATGGAGTGCTGTTAGGAATGGTTCATGACGAGAAGGAGAGACGGAGAGATAGAGAGAACTAAAGAAACATCTGTATATATTTCCGAATAAGTATGTATCACAGGAAATAATAAAAATTTTTATTCTCAACAAAAAGTGTACAGACTATCAAAGCACAAACTACAAAAATAATGAAAATCTCAAGGCGAGATTCAAGTTTATGTGGATAAACTTGCTCATCCACCCAGGTCTTGGTCGGTGGTACAAAGAAATAAGAACTAATGTCTAACCTACATATATTCTGCAATAGCACATTTTTTAATGTAATCTTTAAAAGACGAAACGGAAGTGTTGTTCAGGGAATCAACTGGACCTACGAACATCAGTACTACTTATACCTATATACTACCACTACATATTTTGTTCCTTCTTTATAATATCTATATAATAATTGTAATAATTGATCTCAAAATTTTTAAGTATTGGATTGGCAGTTCTGATACAAATGCGAAAACATTTTTAATTGAACTCGAAGCTTTAAAATTAGCCATGAGCGTTCGTGAAATGCCCAAAGGATACCAATGGTAACGTCAGTATGCATTAACCGGAGGATCGTGATCTCTGGTAATTTATTGGATTACACACCTCAGGAAACAAATAGATTATTACTGTGATTTCACACGATCTGCTCGATACTTTCATCGTGGAGTGATATATGTATTTACGTCTAACGTTCCATTGTTAAACTTCTAATATTGGCAACGTTATTACCTACCGCCCTTTATTTTCTAAATGTGCAATAATTAATTCCAGACATTATAATAAATACCTCGTGTTAGTAATTTGACAAAGAGAGGAATTTTCTAACTTAAACTTGTCCTGCCATAATGCTTCACGTTAACATACTTATGCACATTTTTGTGATATGACCAGCTATACACAAAAATAATTAATTTAAATGTGATTCAGTTTTTTGTATACCTTAGAATTACAAGATAAATATTTTTTTGCTATCTAGTGTCAAATATTTGTTGACTAGTTTTAACTCAAGTACATTTATGTGAAGCGAACAGAAATTTGTTAGTCAAATTATTGGAGACACCAAATATTTTGACGTTCTTTCACGTTCGAGTGCGCTTCAACATCATAAATGTATAGCCAAGCGATAACGAGATGTTAATTGTGCGAATTGAGCAACAAAGAGATCTTTAACATATTTTACCTTTTATTTACATAACCAGAATTTTATTCGCATAGTTATTAGTCGGTCGGTAATAAAGAAGCAACTGTTGTCCCATTATTAGGAACGGGTGAATTTAGGGTATCGGTATTTATGCAACTCAATTTTTTGCAATTTTTATTTGCTGCTGAGATATTGTGATTATTCCTAACGCGGACAATATTTACTTAGGTTGCCTTGAAATAAAATACCGCTTCCCACACCGTTCTTCGCGCTTCTTCTGTTATTAAAATGCGTTGTCGTATGCGTTTTATAAAGCAACCTGTAAATTCCCCGGCGTAGTTGAAAACCTAGAAACGGCATCTTACAAGGAGAAGGTAAGGTTATCGGATTTTTGTAATTTTTGATATTTATGGTACGTGTAGTTTGCACCTTAAATAAGAATATTTTGGAGTAGTTCGACGCAAGGTTCATAAATTACCGAGATAATCGATGTTGAAGTTTCACCCACCATTTAAATCTACTAGATATAATACGATTGTCAACTGGACTCGTGGCTTAGTCGATAGCGTTTTGGTGCGATACTCACGAGATCGCTGGTTCGGGTCTCGTCACGGGACATTTTTTCTTCCATTCAAAACGCACCATATGTTTTCATTCTTCTTCTCATTTCAAAAATTATGAACAAACGAAATATACGAACTATATGCAGGAACATTCTTCAAGTACATCATTAAAATGCACAATCGGTTGATAAACAATATTCGTTTTGAATTCCCATGTTTCTATTATAACTACCATTCTGGCCAGTGCCACACTGCCTAGAATGTCGCATGTTAGATACAAAATAATAGAAATTTTCATTTCCTACCTGGCTCCGTGCGTTTTTTTAAGAAACCTTACTGAAAATTCAAAATAAATATTGTTTATCAACCGATTGTGCATTTTAATGAAGTACTTGAAGAATGTTCCTGCATATAGTTCATATATTATGATTGTTCATAATTTTTGATATGAGAAGAAGAATGAAAAGACATATGGTGCGTTTTGAATGGAAGAAAAAGAAATGTCCCGTGACGAGACCCGAACCAGCGATCTCGTGAGTATCGCACCAAAACGCTATCGACTAGGCCACGAGTCCAGTTGACAATCGTATTATATCTAGTGGATTTAAATGGTGGTTGAAACTTCAACATCGATTATCTCGGTAATTTATGAACGTTGCGTCGAACTACTCCAAAATATTCTTATTTAAGGTCCAAACTACACGTACCATAAATATAAAAAATTACAAAAATCCGATTACCTTGCCTTGTCCTTGTTAGAACAAATTTACATGTTTACAGTTGGAGGCTGCGCTGGGGAACAGAGAGAGTAGTAAATAACTATACTAAGAACCATTTCTGAAATGGGGATTAAAATTAGCTTAATCAATAGTAAATACAAAGTTTTGGTACTGGAGCATACACAAACACACAAAAGAAGATAGTCATAACCTGTTATATTCTAGATGAGAAATTAAAAAGCTTAAAAAGCCAGCCTGTCCCGTAAACCTGAGGATTGGAGTGCACTCTTCCAGCGTTAGTAAATTGGCTGATAGGTTATATATTATATATTATATGTTATTCCCTTTGTTCATCATATATATTCCTATATACCCATAAAAAGTAGACTATAGTGTCAATAGTCGATATACGAAAAGAACAACTTGGATGGTACATTAGAAAGATGGAACATTATTATTGTAAAATAAAAGGAATTAAGTTATGAATGGAATGTATCAAATTAGAAGAGAAGTAAAGTGAAGATGGATATCTTTGTGGAGAAAATAAATAAGTGGTGAAAAAATGAAAAGTACAAAAAGACTTGCTTTATTCGTATTTACAAGCAATTTTTAAGTTCAAGATTTTAAAGCTGAAAATTGTGGAATCAAAACTATGCAGCTTTGTTATGGGGGAAGGAAATTGTGCCATTTTAGTTTTTAGTTATCGTGAGCTTTATTTGATCAACGAAATATTTCAGTATTGCCTTCTCTTGTAGAGATTTCATTTTTCCGTTCCAGAAAACCAATTCCG
The DNA here is from genome assembly GCA_038088585.1 of Chrysina gloriosa. NCBI lineage: Eukaryota > Metazoa > Arthropoda > Insecta > Coleoptera > Scarabaeidae > Chrysina > Chrysina gloriosa. The sequence continues at coordinate 9,132,084 of CM076093.1, forward strand.
GAATCATTATTATGATTAATGAAAAGGAAAAATATCAGTACACAATATTTCATTATTAGATGTGTCGGTATAAATTTTCTACATAATTTGATATATGTAGCTCGAAAGGAAGTTTTCGTATCTTCAGTAAACAAACCTGTTACTTGCCGGAGTGTGAGTTATTGATCTGGAGTTTATTTTTGCTCCACAGTACTAAAAATAGCTTGACGTGGGCGCCTGAATGGCATAATATTTTTAACTTGATCATTAATGTCTACTTGGGGAACAAATTTAATTAACATTAAAGCAGGGTGAATAAGACAGATTACAATAATTACATTATACTAACTAAGCGCACGTAAATGTCGCGGTGTAAAAAGAATGACGAAAAGATTAGGTTTGTTGTTGGTGTACTGCTTATCTATAAACAGTTGATTCGCGCAATTAAATGATTTCATCCCAAAGACGAAAATTACCAGCAAAAGATCACACAAGTTATAAATTTAGCAGTTTTTGCAATGGTGGAACTTTCTTTCTCGTGTAGGGTGCATCATAAATTTTGGAAATCAAGAACTTCTAGTGTTGTCAGAGTATCGTAAATTTGATTATTATAAAATTTGATATTGTTTGGATAGAGTACCATTCACGGTTGGAAAACATTGAATTAGTAAGGTATACAAGATCAAAATCAATTTTCATACCATAATCTTTAAGACTTTATAAGAGACCGAAATTAACAGCAATGAGCGGATTGCCACTTTTCAACTTTTGGTAATTAGCCACCAACCAAAACTACAATTTATTCTTGGCCTGGGTGATGAATTTCGTGAAGATCGCCCATTAATAAATATCGTATCAGAAGACATCAATGTTTTGATTCGGTATTGATATGAAGCAAGTATCTATGATGTTACATAAACATTTAGTTGCTAAAACTTTACGAGCTTAATAAATCCCACAGGACTCGATAAAAACTAATTCAAAACTACTAACCACCATTGGCAACTAAAGCACATGGGTCTGAAAGGAACCAGTGAAAATAGTTTATAATTTAGAACTCATTACCTTTTATCATCAAAAGCTTCGTTACAGGATAATATGTGTATCTCCGTATGTATACAGTAACTTGTTAGCTCTCATTGTATAAGCTATCAGTAAAACACAGAACATGCATATCTTACAAGCGTTGAAAAAGGCTTCATGGGTATACTGCTATTGCTAACTATTTATTATAGAATGTAATTGAAATACGGTAAATGGTCTTTAGCGCGTTATTATTTAGTTACAATGAACTGGTTACGTAACGTAAACAATTCTAGTGGTGCTGGAATGCTGTGTCAATGGAGATTTTTACGTATTAAACAATGAGGACTTTTTATCATAATAGAATTAAATGTCGAGTACTTTACATACATTCAATTATTCATTCGTTCGTATCTTTTGTGAGCGCCTTCTCAATGGCAATCTAAATTATTTTGTCACGTGCATAAAATGCTACATTCTTGTTCTCATAATTACCACTTGGATATGAATACGTCCAAGAATATACATATTGTGTATACGATTAGGCGTTGCCGTTCGATGCGGTGCGATTGTAAACCAATTAATCCGCAGCATGAGAAACTTATCTCATATTGGTTTCAACCATGAGCTCTAAATATATCACTAATAAGAACGCTGTATATCTTCTGAACCGATTATGCAATATAAATTGAGTACTGAATCGGTTCTCTCTCGATCTGAAAGCGGGGAGTTATCGTTTATCACTAGTCAGGACAATAGTGATATTTATTACGGGTTTGTTAATTGTAGTGGAGCAGGTTGATGCAAATGCAAGGTAGTTCGTAATATAGTTTGCTTTTTTCTAAAAAATAAGTTTCCCTTTTGCGGCAGACCGCTCAGAATTGTATAAAACTTATTTTTCATTTATTGGAACTTTGACACGCTTCAGATTTCGAATGAATTCAATGGTGCAGAATATGCTTCCGATGTAAATTCGTACTTACCTAGATGTCTCAAATATTTAGGACACAAGAAATATAGATTTATGGGGATAGCAACCAAGTACAATAATTCAAATCGCATCCTTATGGACAGGTTATATGGTCACTGCATTCTTAAATTGTCTTTTGAGCCACCATTTATTTTTAGATATGTGGGCGATGCCATATTTTCCATGTCAGCAGATCACATTGCAACAATTCTTCATTTCATTTTCAACATTTCTAATTTGTTCATCAACCAGTTACAATTCACACTGCAAGTGGAGACAAAAAAGTGTATTGCTTTCTCGGACACTAAAGTGATTCGAACCATATAAATATAATACATTATATAAAAGAAGGTGTATATTCTCGCCCGGTCACCTGATGGAAGTCTGAATCAAGACTAGCAATGCAAAGATGAAAAAATGAAAGAAGATAAGAAGGAAAACAACAAAGTTCGTTGAAATGATGTAGCAGAGGGATATATTATAGAAATCGGTATTGGTGGTAAGAGCACAAGAAGAATTCCACGATGGAGACAGTGCACGGAAAAGATAAAAGAAATGGTTAGAATATAACTACTCTTCGATAATAGCCGGTACTGAAGGAACAGATTATTTATGCACTCTTTCTTTGTTGAAATAAATAACATTTCGATTTTACTTTGAATATAAAAGCCTTTAAAAAGCGTTTTCGTCGTAGGTAAATATTAAGAAACTGATAAAATCAAGATACTTATTTCAAATTTTAAGCTAATAGACGACATGAAAATATATAAATTTGACATTGATCGAATACAATGAATACGATTTATTGCTGTGTAGGGTGTCAACAGGTAAGCATTGCTGAGTGTATTTCATATAACAGTTTAAAATTTGTAGATTGCAAAAGAGTGTTGAGATAGATAAAGAATGGGCGAACATACCCAAATGACTTCATATAGGGGCTGAAATCTTCTGAGGAGGTACGAAATTCTCACGCAAATTTACAATAAGAGAATGATTTGTATTTTAGAGTTACATAATTGACGGAACTGAAATTGAGGATGAGTTTCCAGAGGGTATTGTTTAATTAAAGTATAAGGTACGTTAGGGACGTCCTTATAAAATTTTAAAATATGAAAAGGTAGAAACTAAATTTTTAGAAAACAACAAGTCGAGATTGAGAGTTTGAGAAAATGTTATTGGCTGGTTGCTGTGCATTGTACTTGTATCATCAGTTTCTGCTTCAAATATAAATGTCTCTTAAGGATCTCCAGTATAACAACAAGCGACAAAAATAATGTAATCTCTGCTTAAAAGACTGTTGATGCACTCCCTATGCAATCAGATCAATTAGATCTTAGCTCAGAAACTTCTACTTTAATTTTTTATTTGTTTTAAATTTATTGTCGAACTAAACACTGGTGATTCTTTATTTCCATTTTAGATTCATTCTTATGAATTCCTCAAAATCTAGTCAATTTAATTGGTTTAGTTTTTGACAACCCGGCTATTGTTGAAGCATTTGCAATAGTCCTACTAATGAACAGAAAGGAGACGGGTAAGATTAGCCAGTACTTTCGTGCTTATGAAGGGGCGAAGATAAGACTACCAGAGATCGAACCTGCGGAATTCCTTATGAAACAATAACAAGGAAGGCGAGCACCTTGCTAAAGGAACAGTATATAAAATACAGGAGAACTATCGATATTGAAGTAGTCTGCCTGGTGATTGCGAAAACTTTAGATGGTAGAATGGAGCAGAATGGAGACTTCCCGTGAGATAGACTGGAAAGGCAGTCGAACTGTTAACGGGGCGCTTAACAACCATCTCCTGGGCCTGTTCTGAGGAGGAAGAAACAAAATGTACTCTGTAATTGCGAGAAGCTGAGCAGTGTGAGACTTCAACACTCTGGATCTCGTTTCCTGCAATTGGAATAGAAAAAGAATATTATCATTAACAAGGTGGAAGGTCTTATCGAGGGCACCAATGTGATGGAGTAAGTTAGTTAGGAGCTACAATAAATCATTGGGCTTCAGTGCAATGGACCAGCAACAAAGCCCTTAGGAAGACAAAATTAAGCAATGCATCCAAAGGTATTGTTACAGATTTCTGTATCATTACTTTTGGTCTCTCGCTCCAACTTTTCCCGTAGATGACGCCCCACTTTCTTAAGTTTTCGATCAGTCGTGCGCATCTTCGATACGCGGGTGAAACATTGAGCTTCTAACGTTGAGTAGGAACAAATGGGTTTCCGTGAATAAGTTATTCCGTTTTTGCTTTTAAGTCTCATTTTTCGAGGATATACACGGAAATTCGACGCTGGGAAAGGTATAATATCGTTTATTTGATTTAGAAGTTTCGCTCCCCCAAGATTTGCTGTTGAAACTAATCGTCCACGTTGCTTTTCCCTCAATTGAAGGTGAGTCTTTCTTTTTTATTAATTACAATATCGTTATCGTATCTTTGATGATGTTGTAGGGAATTAGTATAGGCTGGTATAACTAGGGCATGCTAGTAAACTAGTGTGAGCTAGTGTAGGCTAGGATAACTAGCATATCCTAAGTTTTATTTTTGAAAACATCTGAGAACTATCATAGGAGTTAGAAGCTAGTTTGTTTTCATCAAGTGCGAGAAAACTTGCCATATTGGACAGCTTCCGGCCCGATACCGAAGACCACGCAGGATGCATGTTGACTACAGGAAAAAACGTTCCGTTAAGTCCCGCTTTTATTTGGTTTTATTTATATTTTTGTATCGTTGAGTTTTTGGGACAAATCCCTAGAATCTTGCAGTTAATTTAGAGAGGAAACTGGAGATTTGATTGGGGATTTTCTTACCTTGCATTCAATTATTTTAGTATTTTTAGGTGGTGGGGGGATTCAGATTGGTTTTGAGTAAAAAGGGTTTTTCGTTACGTTGGCCATTTAGTACTATATTTACTTCTTTTAATCGTTTAATAGGGGAATTACAAGTACTTGTGACTTGAATATCTGCTTGTTTTTAATTACGTTCAGCTAAAGCTATAAGGTCGCTAGAATTCCACCGGTTACCGAAAGCGTGTAAACCAAATAACGAACTAGCTTAATTGACTTTATTAGATACATCTCAACTGACAATAAAGTGCTGTTAAACGACAATCTCTCGCCTCAATTCATTTTACTTTTATGTCGCTTATGTTATTTTTAAATAGTTTTCGAGTAGTCGTGCTGGTCGCTTTACGACAGAATAAAGATCCAGAACATAGACGGTTCGTACCACCTACTACGGAAGCTGGAGGGTCTCTCTGACTCCATTCACTTAGGTGTGATCCAGTAACATAGTTGGAGAGTGGAGCCTTGTTACTAAATTCTCGAACTTTAACCTACGCCGTTTCCATTGGGCTAGCACGGCCTGGATCTCTATCGTTATCACCAACGAAGTAGGCTATCCGTACTGTAGCTATATCGGTCATGTTTCTGACGTTCCTTTTATTATTTTCATTTTTAACAAAAGCTTTAAAAGCTAGTAACAGTATTAAAGCGTAATATTCAAACGTTCCTAGAATTGGATAAAAATAAAGTAAAATGGATTTTCTGGTAAAAATTACTTATAGACGATTTTAAAATCGATCTTGATTGTATTTTTAAACTGTGTATTAAAATTGTTTGATAAACGCCACATCAAGAAAATCACCAAAGGTTACTTACTCAATCAATCAATCAATTTAAGTAGGTTACTTGAAAGTCACATTTCTTTTTCCAAGTTCTTCGAACATGTGATATCTTTTATATTCGTCATATTTCTCTTTTTCAATTGCACAAGAAAGATTTAAATATGTTATCTGTATATAAGTATGATTATAAAGGAACTAAAAAGAATGGGACATTCAATTCGAAAATCAACAAATATACTTCTTCGAGGAGATAACCGAGAGAGGGGTGTACACTAGAAAGTTTATAAATAAACACCAAAAGTCAACATTAATATAAAGCCTAAGAACTTTGAGGTTTATTCTTACCTGCTAAAACTACTTTCGTATTTGCGGAAACAATTGTGGTTGCCAATTAAAAACGAGTCTGTACTGTCACAGCTGCTTTCTTTAATTTTAAGGTAAGAGACTCTTATACGATACAAAATATCGAATTCAAGTAAAGTATGGAGGTGAAACCCACAGGTATTATAACCGTTATATCGAGCAGAATAGGTTCACATTTTATTTAACAACTCAATTAACATTGTGGGCGCGCTGCTTAAAATGAAAATATTTCTATCTTTTTGATGTGGGTGAATCGTATTTATGAGTTTCTACAACACTGTTTCTACTGTTTCCTTTTTTCTTTGAGGTACTCTCCAAGGTTTTGGGATATTTACGACTTATTTGGTTTAGAACATTTGATTCTATACACATAAAAGTGAAATATAGGCGAAAATTAAATCCTCTTTCTCTCCTCCTTTCTTCATTATCTTCTGATAAGCATTGGAGGTAAACATTAAGTGAATCACTAATGAATAACAGATGTTCAGACAGAGATGGTTTCAGAAAAAGAAATATTTACACCTTAATTGACACGACGTTCTTGTGAAAAATAGAGATCGCTACACAATCGATCACTTTTCGTCCGCCGTTGAAAAGAGCTCACGGTGTCTGCGTTCTAACTACGAAGCTGAGATGCAGCCAGATAATGACAAGACGTGGAGACAGGAGCGGACAGCTACTCAGAGATGAATGTCCACATCGTAGCTGGTTGATCTAAGTACGATAAAACGGCCGACATATCTTTACACGGTGATGTATCTAGTAAACTTTTAAAGCACTACCGGGGAAGTATATAAAGATAGGAAGTGCGGCGGTTTAGATAACGCATAACAAAATTTAGGTATAAACGTAGATATGCTGCAGTAACGTCTACGTTTAATGCGATGATGTGATACTGAACATCAGTTTCTTCATATTGTACCGTACGCGAGTATATAAGCGCGTTATATGTAAAATGTTCCCTACGTGAATGCGGTAATTTGGTTTTTACATCGCTTTGTTGGTATTTTTAAAACCACTTAAGATCTACTTCGGGCTATTAATTTTTATGTTGGTGTAAGACGTTGGGTAAGATATGTAAATATCACCTAAATATGGAGCAAAATTTTTGTGCTCTTGGTCTGGGAAAGTTTTCTCGAGGTCGCACAGATCTAGTGAAATCTTTGCATGTAAAGATTTGAAGAACTGGACGACAATTTAAGTATGCAGTGATGATAATATGTTGCAGAAAGTTATGAAAGATGCCTAAACTTAGTACATAGAATAATCGATATAGTAAAGACAACCACCTGTTACTATTAACTGGTAATATTACCAATGTAACTACGCACATTTTTCCAGTTCTATGAGAAATATTTTCATTAGAGATACGTTGATTATAGACACATTTTGTGTGAGAACCTACGGATTTCCACTTGCGTTCAGACATCAATGTACCACTTCTTTAATCAACTAATCCTAAAGCCCTTTACGCTTTCGAGTGTAAGGCGGTGACGTTCAACTGTCGAACTTTTACCCTATTTCCCTTTACAGGATTTCTTCCACTTTTTTCTATCTTGTGTTCTTCCACGGATATTGTTCCAGTTCATACTTCGTTTTCCAGCCGTTATCTTTATTTCTTCTGCTCAGATTTTTCTTGATCTTCCTTTTCTTGTTCTCCTCCATCCTCAAAACATGTTCTATCCATCTCAACTGACTTTGGTTCTTTGTTGTTGTCTACACTTCTATTCTATATTTTATAAAATTGGTGTTACTACCGGTTTAAATATTTACACCATTGTTGGTCTTGATATCTCTCTTTTACTTAAAAAGGTTATTTTAGTGCAATTGAATAGTCTTCCCGCCTTTCATCACCATTGCTCCCAACTATTTAAAACTATCCACCTGTTCTAGCTTTTCCACGGTAGGTAAATCTCGTGCCCTTCGTGTTTATAATTACTACCTTTTTGTCTTTCCTACGTTAATTTTCATATTTATACCTTTCAGACTCTCATAGTATATTTTCAGACTTTCGTCCAGTATCTTTTCGTTTTATGCGATTAGCAGTATATAATCGGCATACATAACCACCGATATTCCCGCTTCATATTATAGAATCTCACCTTGTATTGCTTTATCTGTCTTTTCGTGGTTTTTATACCTTCATGCAAAACTGAAACTTTTGTGGATTCAAATCGCTGTGATTCTTCGCATCTTATTCGGACAGAATTTGTTGTTTTTGAATATAGACATTTTATCCCGTTTATTGTTTTTTCGCCGATTCTTCCTTTCTTCAAAGTCCTTCATATATCTTCTCTGTCAGAGGCCTTTTCCAGATCTATGAAACATAAGTGAACCTCCCCTGCCTCCCTTATCACTTTTTCACTTAATTGTCTACTTACAAAGTTAGCGTTTGACACTTCTGTGCTCTGAAGCCATATTGTGTGCCCTCTAGAGTTTTCTCTATCCTTTTCCTCATTCTACTTTCCATTACTCTGGCATAAAGTTTTGCGACCGCATTGATTAATGTTATTACTATTTCTTTAACTATCTAGAAATACTAACTGACAGAAAACATTGAATTGAATGGCCAGTAAACCACACTAAAACGTCTTTATCCCCAATATTGCACTTGAGAATCCTGTTGAGAAATAAGAGTTCAACTTAGAGCCAGACATTGATGTCGAGATTTCAAATGCCACACACAAATAATAAAAAACCAATAAGGTACGATTATCAAATATATAGATGTATTTGTTGAAATTTAAAGAAACTAGTATTAGAAACTATGAAAGCAACCGGATTGGCCGAAGTTATAACACGTTTTGAAGGCGACAGCAGAAAAGAATCAGATTTGTAACAAAAACCAATACTTGATCATTATAATGATAAGAGCTATTGTCTATCCCTATTTCTATAAGAAGATTGTCACAACTATAGAATTGTTAACTTAATAAGTCACAAAGGAATATTACCATTCCTTCTTTCTAAAATACTCGTATTGGCAGAAACAAGCGAGTTTTCCCTAAGAGAAAGATATACTCAACAGTGATCTCCACCGAATCTACTCTGTTGTTGAATTGGTGAACTTATAGTTTGCAGTGTACCTTGCGTTGTGCCACGTGTGGCGATGGCGCCTGAATTATTTTTGTTACAATTGTTGGAGTCTATGTTGATTTTGTTTTGTAGTAGGACATGAATGAAATAAATTTGATTAAAGTCTTTTACATATTTTTCGTGATAAATACTTTCTTGTGTTTTTAAAATAGGCCTATGCTGCAGCTTATAGAAAATATTAGGAAATTTAACCGATTACAATTTTTGGGTTTTATAGACTGCTATATAATTTCTGATGAAGTCATATAGTAGAACAAATAGTAACAATATTTGAACAAGAATGTGTCTTGTCATCTATTTTGTTCAACACATACAGTACTGAACATTATAGGTGTTTACTGAAATATTTTATAAGAAAGACTCTAAAAGGTGTACGATATGACGACGATACTCATGTAGAACCAGCAACGATAAACGAAATGGCAAAAGAAATACGAATGGCAAGTGAAGAAATGATCTAACATTACAGAACGAAAACTAAAGTAGGGATTATGAAAACACCCATTAAATAAAGTTAAAAATAACACTTACCAGAAATGTCAGATACGTGTTTCAATGAATAAATCATCATTTTCAATCTACACGAAATTGCAAATTCATGGGATTTGTTGTAATAAATAATAACATCAAGGGCTGAACTCAATTCAGTGTCTGAAGAACATGACAGGCATGAAGTTTCCGTATTAAAGGATCTTTTAATAAGGCTGATAGAACTTTGGACATCTGTCACGGCTATACCGATTTTCTCTTTGGTTATACTAACCTGATACTTTTCATCAGTAATGTTTGCGATCTATTACAATGAAGCTTAATCCGCTAGAACGTTTACAACTAGTGAAAATTTATTATAAAAATAATGAGTCTGTGCGTGAAACTTGTTGCGCTCTTCGACCTTTGTATCGTTGTCATAATCAATCTTTAGATCAGTTTATTCGTCGTATTATTGCAAAGTCTGAGTCGCAATATACTCTAGGCCAACCAAAACACGAAAGACACAAAACATTACGTAGTTCATAAAAATATTGTTGCTGTTGAGGTCTGTTAAAATCAAAATTTTTCAGTGTCACGCCATTCTTAAAATTTAAGCATGTCTGTGATCTTAACACAGGTTATCTTGCAATAGGATCTTGCTCTACGTTCTCACAAGGTGCAATTGGTGCAAGAAGTGAAGCCAAATGCCGTTTATTGCGTTGCCCATATTGTTCATCAACACCTTACCATTGATGGTAATTTTCTCTGCGATGAACCTCACTTCTGGATCAATGGTTACGTGAATAAGCAAAATTGTCGTATATGGATTGATTAAAAGCCGTAATTAACACGTACAGAAATTTTAATCATTGAATACTACATTGTATTGTTGTGAGCAAAGCTCTTGATACAGAAGACCAGACCAATCCTCTTATATAATTTAGATTCTCTTGTTTTTCTTGTTATTGCTATATTTATCATCTCCCTCTTTGAAACCTCCGTGAAACCGCTCTCGAAAAAAGTTTACTATTTTTATTCATCGTTGATTGCGACGTAACCAGTATGGCAATAGTTTTCCTGCTCGGGGGATGGGGTGTGACCAAATCCATCTCAACGAGTTATCCACGTATCACCTGGAAAATCGTATTTTGTCAATCGCAGACCGATATACTGTACTGACGAGTCCTAAACAGACGATATTAAATAGTCTGCAGTTGCGATCTGCGATTGACAAACCTTAATTCTCCTTCTGGATTATTGGCATATGCAAAATGTACTTATTTAATAAGCTATTGCACAGTTACATGTTAACTGCATATTAACGCACCCACTTTATTAGGTCGTTATATAGAGGGTTTTCCAAATTTTATTTTATTAAGAGTTTAGCTCTCGAAAATAATTTACTATGGATGTGGGTCGCTGAGTGAGACTATGGTGTACTGTGTTTGATCAAAGAGCTGGTTTTATTCGGACTTATCGTAAACAATGACAACGGGCTATTAAATATGATCAAGTATGTATGTATACCCAAAACATGTTGGACATAGCTGCAACAATGAAAAAATAATGGTAATAGAAGAAATGAGAAAGTAGTCTCAGTAGTAGGCAAAACTCGAGAATAACGCGCACATAAAAATTACCCACCCCACTAACAGAAACACATACCAGATAGAAGAGACGACGAGACGGCATTCAGGGAACTAATGAAGCAATCATAGATTGTCACATGCTCTCAAATGATGAAGGAAGAAGAAGGGGGAAGATGTATGCAAACGTCGATAGTCTGTCAGTCCAATCCAATTGTTATGACATTTACTGTTAACGCTTCTATTTGAATTGCTCTACATATATATATTTATAACTAAGTTAAAATTCTGAGTTGAAAGATTACGAAGTAGGAATGTACAGAAAATTCGACATTAACATTGCAGAACTCATGAGTGAACTTCCCACTTTCTCCAAGTAAAAGATGTATACCTACTCTGGTTAAGAAAAGTGATAGAGTTGTTAGCGATATGATTGATTATAAAAATCGATTTAAAAAGTTTGGTAAAGGTAACTCGAAGAGAAATATTTAGATGACATTTAACGATTTGGTAATTGAAAATAGTTTTCCATTTTGGTGGAGGTGCAGGTTAGCGAAGATAATATTGTTAAACGTGATATGTTTTCAAAATATCATAGAGCGCTTTAATGTTATGTTGTGTGCTGTTAGAGATAGCAAAATCCAATCTTTTAATAAGACTAACGACAGAGATTAGCACTAATACTTTGTTGTTTTAATATAATTGAATGTTATGTAGTAATTATTGGGAAAGACAATTTAGAAAATATTACATTGGACAAGCATTCGAAAACATGCAGTGAACATTTTTCTGTGTTTAATTTTGAAAGACTTTATTTATTTTAAGTACACGACTACAGTTAATATCAAAGAACTACAAAACCATAGGAGATTGGTTTATACGTAAGAAACGCACAAAGATGACAAGAGCATTAGCAACATATTTGAGAATCTGGATTTTTAAAATCTAAAACTAGGATTAGGATCTAAAACTTCAGAATTGAAGTTTATACCTCAAAACCTTATAAGGTACGCTAACGATCACCTAGTAAACTGTGTTAAATAATCAATAAATCTGCGCTTTTATAATTGCCACAGATATTGCACAACATTAACTCATCGAACTGGAAAACATATGTTAGAGTATTTAGATATTATTACGAAGCACGAATTACAAAATTTCAGCCTCCGTAATCCGTTGATTTTTATACTTTTTGCACCTTGACAGCGAATGGTTCCGGCACCTTTTATTATAATCACCACGTTTCCATTGATTATTTAACGACCACTCGAAAACATTTAAGGCTCACACACACATATTTAACACCGCCCATGCAAAGAACGTACCCTACCCATTTATTTCCTATTTCCATACAACATTCTCCGATGCAACCTACTTGCTCTATGTTAATGGGAATGTAACAGATATGGTGCATAAATATGTAAATGTATAATTTGTCAAGACAGATGTCGAGGGCCAGCGTGTACGAATCGAGTTCCGACTCAAACGTACGCCTATGGTTCGCTTAGTCTCGCATCCAGCTCAACAGACTCCGTTTATTTTTAGATTGTCGTCGCACGGTAAGAAGCTCTTGTCTCGTGCCGGTCGTATGCCCAATGTAGGCACACGCACATGTGCCCACACGACAATGCAAAAAGGTTTGAAGATATACGATCTTGTGATTCGATTTAGGGCCTTTTTTAAAGCGAATTGCAAATGCGTGGGGATTTTATTATTGCCAAATAAATATCTCGTGCTAACGACTTCTTACAAAAGTAATAAGTTTAAGATTACAACTTATACCAAATTTGATAAAACTACGATATGAGATATTTCGTTTAATAGCTAATCTGCACGTTATTATTGTCATACATCCATACCCAAATCTGCTGAAGCATATATTTAGAAGGTAAAGAAGGTATGGTCCAATTGATATTACTACCTTTTGTTGTGGTAGTGGTTTTAAATTAGAAGTATTACGCACCTGTACAGGCCTAATCCTGCCAAAGCTCACTCCAAATCTAATAGAAATTTTATGAAGTCGTACTTATTTCGCATACAAATCGAGCATAAGACGTGATCAGCAATTTTACAATATGCTGCTCACTAAGATATGACACAAATATCACATCGGTAAACTCCTCGCCACACAATTGTTTATAATAAAATCGGTGACACGTGTTTCGCTAGCTCGAGGCAAGCATCTTCAACAACCGTATAAACCGAAGTGACAAATTTTTAACATTAAAAATTCTACAACATGCATTTTTACCCCACTTTTACTGTGACCATGTGCTTGCATGCACAAATATTTTCCCTCTCAATGACGGCTACGAATGCCTTTCACACCCCAAATCCCAGTTGAGTCAAGTGGACGGTCAAGGGAAAGTACCTGCTACCCGAAGTTTGAACGTTAAAGATTTACAAATACATTGTGTGAATTGGTTACTATCCGAAGAAATTAAATTATAGGTAAAATTCTTTCATTTGATCATAATAATCGGAATAAACTAGATTGAATCGATCCCGCGTCCCGATTTAGAAGATTTATATTTTTGTGTATGTGTATGGCTTGAAATGCATCGAGTTCTCGCGGTGAATCGACCTGTCTTATCAATTTTAAATTTTCCATTTTTGTGTCGTGCCCAGTGTCATGCATATGTTTCGCGATACTTGACGAGTCTATCCTGCCGTAGCGATAATGCGCCAAATGTTCTTTGAATTGTGTAGTTATTGCGTGTCTCGACTGCCTATATATGCTTTATCGTATTCACCTTTGTAAATATTCCTTTATTCACTAAGATATGAGAAAATACAAAGTGACCCTTTTTTGCAGAAAGTTTGAGTAACTATTTATTTATACAAAATTCTCGATTAGAGTAATTTAAACGATAGAAAACCGTTCATAGAACTAGTAGCAAGAATTTGATAATATAAAGTGAAATAACCCGCAAAATTTAATAGCTACATGAATTGGCCAAACTCCATAGTAGTATAAAAACTTCGGTTGAGAGTGATCACTGCTCATCCTAAATTATTATACTAACAGTTAGGCAAAACTTTAGCGGGGTTGGTTTCCTGTATTCGCAATTAACTGCTTCTACATACAAATTAGAGCTAAAGCTAAAAGGCGCGTTTTTTGACATCGAAGAAATTATCTTGATTCCAACTGAAAGAAAGGTAAATCGCAAGTTATGATGCCAAAAGTAAGAAAATGTAAATGTTGTTGATGAACTGATACATGTTCAATATACAATCTTAACAGTTGCTGTATTGGAAAATCTAAAAAGCTATTTTCATATAAAAGTTTCGTTTTGATGTTGTGCAAGGCACCCTAAAAGCGAAGCTTTAAATTTACTTTTCCTAAATGAGTCAGATGGCTAGTCTTGCTTTTCCTATCAAAGACGAAATTTCCTGAATCTTCAAACTTATATTCTTCACTTTTCATTTGTTTCCCAAACATATTACCGAATGTTATTAATAATTTTCGAATCGTAGCTCATTAAACCAAATTTGCCAAAAATACTTGCAAAAATTGGAAACAATACCATTTGGTACTATACTATTTGGAGTTAGATTGCTTTAAAATCTAATGCTTATCAAATGTTTTATGCGTGCTTCATACGAAAAACGAACATTCTACTACTACTACTTAGTAAAGGCGCCAATAACACATACCGGGTGTCAAGTATGAAATGCGGATTTTTTCTAAAAAAACATGTTAAATTCGGAAGAATGTTAAAAAGTATTTTATTTAAAGTATGCTCTGTCGCTTGTTATACATATGTTCCCATCGGGCAATTTGTAAACACCACGCCAATAAAAATCTTCCCCCTTTTGTTGCGAACCATTGATTGAGCCATTTTCTTACATCTCCGTACGAACCAAAGCGCTGCTGAGTAAGTGCGTGATCCATGGATTCAAACAGGTGGTAATCGGAAGGAGCCAAGTATGGTGAGTAAACCGTATGGGGTAGAACTTGAGAGATGAGTGTTTCCAATGTGTCGTGAACCGGTCTTGCCGTATGTGGTGGAGCATTGTCATGAAGAAAAATGACTTTGTGTTGCTTCTTTCGGTACTCTGGCATTTTTTCAAGCTGCGAACGGTTCAAATCGGTCAACTGTTGGAAACGTTTAGTATTAACCGTTTCCCCAAGATTTTAACAGCTCATAATAGACCACGCCCTTCTGGTCCCACCAAACACAGAGCATCGTCTTTCTGCCAAAGCGATTCGGTCTTGCGATCGATGTGGATGGTACGCCTGGGTCTACCCATGATTTTTTACAAAATGTCATATGTGTTTTTGGGCTTCTCCATTAGCCTGTCGTTAAACTCATGTGGTACCCATCGGTCTTCTGAATCTTTCCCATCTCTTGTGGCCGATTGGAAACAGGTTGTTGACCAACGCCTAATTGCTCGGAGAATTGTTTTTGTGTTTGGGAATCATCTTCGCCCAATAACACTTGCAATTCCACATCTTAGTAATTTTTGGCGGTTTTCCACGTTCCTTGTCTGCAACATCGAAGTAACCACTTTTGAAACGCCGAAAGTATCGTTCACAGGTGTCTTGTGATGATGCATGTTCACTATAAGCTTCTCTAAGTAATCAGTATGATTCAGCAGCGATTTTCTTCAAATGAAAACAAAAATTAATACTGTCCGTGAATGCCTTCTGTTCGGTATAAATTTTGACATATTGAACAGAATAGCACAACACTATGCACACATTTTTCCAATTTATCACTCGAGTAATATTTAAGTTAACACTTTGTGTCTCTTTGACGAAACCATTGTACCATTTAGTGTATGGTGTGCACATTTTTATCGCAAACTTTATACTCTGCAAACTACAAAACACGAATAGAATAGTAATGCTTATGTCCGATAAAATATTTGCACATCTTGCTTGGTAAATTCGTTCAATTTATGTCTCAGTAGTAGTATGTATTTGATTATAAGTTTAAACAATAGATTGATTTAACGTCTTCGCCGTTCAAAAGGTACTTAAGATGTTGAAAAGTTCAACAAAAGTAATTTTGATCTAAGAAATAAAGATTTTTAAAATTTAGTATTTATGACAGATCAATTTTCCTACAGCAATTGTAAGTTCTACATACATATATTCTTTGTGAATATTGCACCTAGTGTGTTGTATGATTTATTTCAAAATGTGAATAAAGTATGTTAAATATTTTATAAATAAGGTAATTTGAAAGAATAAGTAAAGAAAATAACCACATTGTATGCTAAAGTAGCGATGACTTCAGGTGTTTATAACGTTTATGTAATAATTTATTTCGAGATATGGCAACCGCAACGCGTTTATGTAGTTTTGCAATCTGCAAAGACTTGAGAACATCCACATGTACATACATGTATGTACATTTTTAAGCTTACCTTATTATACAGTATGTCTCGGGAAACATTGGATTGGATGGGTATCTCTGTTATTAGTACCAATAGAAAATCATTTAAAGGGGCCAAGATAGGACATACTTAGGCGCTCTTTAATACATTCAGACAACCGTTGAACTTGAGATGGTTTCTCCGCCATTAGGGGAAAACCGAAAAGTACAATTTTCAAAATGTGAGCGTAGCTTGTTTTTCTTTTTTTTTTTTTTTTTCGTTGTAATGCAAAAGTGTTTCTACATTGTATAGACACTTTGATGTGTATCATTGGTTGAGTTAAATATTATCTTTTATCAAAAGATTCATTGAAAATAGATCAAACGTATTTTCTTCTTGTGTCATATCAAAATTTCCCATATTTGCAATAAGCTCTCTTTTTCCTGAAAAATTGATGTATAACATTTTAATATTAAGCAGGAAGGGATGTTAAGTTTTAACAAATTAACGTTTTTCTACTATGAAACGGAATGCTGCAGTGTGATAAAAATTATAGGGCGCCGTACATTTGATTTTACCAAACGAGTGAATATTTTGTCTTACGTCAATTGACGTTAACTTTTAATAATATGTAGAAAGATTTATCAATTTTCCGATAAAATGGAAAGAGAGTTTTCAACTAGAGGAAAATATGACCTACGTTGATAAAATATTGTACGGCCTCCAAATGAATCTGAACGACTTCCCGGAAACACCTCAACTAAATGCAAATACATACATTCAGAGAGAGAAAATCCCAATTGTAATTTTCATCACATGATTTTATACGAATTAATGATTTGCACCTCCTTATTGGAAGAAGCTCATAGAGTATAGCCATGATGGCACAGTAACTACTAATCTGGGCAAACAGTGGTAACAGCGTACAATTACGAAATAAGTTATGACAGCATCGCCCAGCGATGCAAGTAATTCTGTGTATATGTTGGCTGTCGAAACTTATTTTTTAGTTACCACTGTTTGCCCAGACTAGTAACTACGGTTAAAATGGATTTAAATGATTAAATTATTTTAAAATTTGTCACTACTACATGCATAACGTTTCACTATGATGTGTGGTGAAACTTGATATATGTACATCAATTTGCTATGTGTAATGAAATACAGTATTAATTTGTTGATTACATGTTCGACTAATTAACAGCTCCAGTAAGTGGTGCCCTACCCTCAGATTAGTATATTGAATAAACATTTACTTAGCCCAATCTCATATTTATACAGTAAAAGTAATACATTTTTCACCATATTGTGTATAGGTATAAGCATTAGGTATAATTTTTAAAGTCAATATTATTGGTACAAATAACAACCTCCTGTGTTGTCAATAAAAGTTCAAATGACTTCATTACAATTAAATTGCTTTAGTTTATACAGTACATAAAAATAATATCCCAAGGTCGCAACAACCGAAAACTGGTTACGAAAATATTGAGCAACATTAAAGCGACGTTTTGATAGTTAAACTTAAATTATTTGAACCATAAAATGCTGTGGGTTCCAAGCCAGAGGGTTATGAAAAGAACATTAACATTGTTTCTTACGCGGACTCATTCTTTAAGACTTTGTTTAAGGAATACAAATATATTTTTTTATATACATTATCGTATTTAATATCCCTCATTTTAGTATACGAGCAGTATATGATAAATGTTCTTTTCCCGCTGAGCCTCTTTAAGAGGCCAGGATATTTTTCAACAAATACTGTTTGACAATTTAGGCTAGTTGCTTATACGTTTAATAACAGTTGACAAATATTTTTAATATACAGCAGACGCTCGATAACGTGAACTAATTCAGACCAAGGGTGTTGCGCATTATCGAAATGTTTACATTAGCGAAGGTGATTATTAACAAGCAAATTATTAAAAGAAGCCTTTAATGCGCCAAAATAAAAATACAAAAATATTCGAAGAATCTCTTATAAACACTAAGGATAACAATAAATCAAAATAGCGTTTTATAATCGTGTATTAAAAAACGAACCTCAGCCAACAAAGTTGTTATTAACACTACTTTTGCAAAATCAAAACTACATAAGTATGTATACGCAACTAAAAGCATCTGTGTTTGCTATAGTAATGAGTTATCTCGCGAATATAAACAATTAAGTTCAAATATGAATATATGGCACATAAATCGGGGACTCCCTTACATAATTAGATAACTCGGGGATTGATAAAACTACTTTTCATAGGTAACTTGTAACGCATTTGAACGCTCGAAGTTATTCGTAGACCATCGGAAATTGGTGTTGTTTACGTTATCGAGCTATGGAACTTAGAATACTTTTACGTTATCGAGCGTTCCATATAATCCTATACTACGAATTTTGTGTTCACATTAGCGCAATGTTTCCAATATCGGGTATTTACGTTATCGAGCGTTAGCTGTACATAAGCTCAAACTGATCTTTCGCAAAGAGCATTATCGCACTGTGGTTTAAGTCATAAACAATGTTTTGAGGAAATCAATCGAGTATTTGGTGACAAGTCGTTTCCGTAGCTAATTTCGACTTTCGGCTTTCTAAACCAAAAAGACGGCCATTAGCGAAAAGAATATCGGCTTTATTTCGAACAATGAACGAATGAAAACAACCGACGTATTACCATAAGGGTAATTCAAGGGAATCTAACAATTGGTGTGAGAGCACTTAGATACCATTTTCCACGAGCATGGTAGTCATGTTTCCGTTGGATCCCGCTCACTTTGACTCCAGTTCAAAAAGAAAATCAGAAGAAATGGTGCAGATCTGCAGAAGATCGCTTTGAGAATAGGTGTATATATATATTTGTATATCATTACACGTTATGAAATATGGGTGTATCGTTATGATCCTTTAAAAGGGTAGCAATCGGCAGTTTGGTTCTTTGAGAATGAGTCGGCTTCAACAAAATTTATTCGTGAGAAAAGCTGTCGCAACATTTTTTTAATTACTGTGTATACCATACCTCCACTGTAGTACTGGAGGATTCCTCTACGGTTAATGCTGAATAATTCCCTAAATCTATTGATCTCAAGTTTTCCAAAATATTCGTTAAAAGCTCACAAGGGATAGGATTAGCTCGCATTTTGATAATTCTCGGCAGGATATGACTGCTGCTCCAAGGATTGAGTATTTAAATGCCAAAAAACATTGAAATAATGGTAATATTCGCCCCATAGCTCAGGTCTGACACCTAATGATTTCTTACGCGTGATGGGTAAGTTGTGGGGCTTACGGTTTATTTGGCAGAAGAAACCTCATTTAAAAATGAAATAACTAACCTAACGCGGGAAGATTGGAAAAAGCTGTTTTGGAGATTGGTTTTCACAAATGCAAAAATGCATTAACTGTAAGAGAGAATACTTAATTATAAATAGATGTGGCTTGTTACCATAATATGTGTTATTTCACTACGTTCAGCAGAAATCGAAATTGTGGTGGAATTATTATTTTTAATGAGTTTAATTTGAGGCCGAACTAATCAGAACTAGTATTACTAGTACTCCTCAATACTAAAATCATATGTGTAGCTTTATATTTTCATGTTGGTAGCGAAATATAAATTTATTGGTCCCTCGTCTTATATATAAAGAACATCATGTATAATGTTTGTTTATCATCGTAACAAATTAAGTGAGACACCAAGTCAAAGGATTTCTTGTTTATGTTAAAAGAGATCTTGGTATGATATTTTAATCTTCTTAGGGGTGCGAATGTGCTATTAGACTGATCTTGCTGTTAAGCTGTGTGTAATAAGCCTAGATTGATATCAAATTTTGGATATTTCTTTTAGATTCTTTCTCAGGTACCTTTGCAATTGAGAGAATTACGTGTATTATATAGATCTATGTTTGGACTTGGATCCATACAATCGCCTTAGGGCTTACACGTCTACATTTGAAGGCATGCAATGCCCTTTATTGTTCAGTTTTTCTATTGATGGTCTGATTGCACGAATATGATGCCCTGTGTTAGCTTATGCGAATGATTTAAAAATTTATCACTACACTTTGTGAAGCAGACCCTTCGGTATTACAAAATGTTTTCGGTGATATTGTGAGACGCTCTGACGCGAGCGGTCTACTTCTTAATTTCGACACCTGTTGTTTCGTTTCGTATACCAATACTGTCCAACTATCAGAAACCGATTGGCTAGAAACATTCTAGAGTGTAGGTGTCGACCAAAACGTACAAGCTATGGGTATAACTATAATTAATCAATAATTACACGGTTATGTGAGATTTTTATTGTTATCGCCTCTGCTGAAGTTAAGCTATTTGGTGATTTTGTAGGATGATAGTTCACAAATCAATTAAAATTGCCAAATCAACACTAAAGAAGAGTGCTACTTATGAAATACTTTTTAAAATTCTGTTTCCTTTTGAAGAATGGGATATAACTCCTGAACTCCTAAATCATTACAAATTCTTAGTTATCGCGAAAAATCAGTACAATCTTTTTCTGATAACAAACGGCATAACTGATTCTTCACATTCTTCATCCAGTGTGTTTTTGTATTATTTGTTTATCTGCAAGGTGTCTACAGTCTTACAGTTGCGAATGCTGAAGCTAGAACTTATAACCTATTCTGAGTTCTTTTGAGTTATTCAGGTATAAGTGCCAACAATATGTACAATAATTTTTTGTGAAATGTTAAAGTGGACCTCAAGCTGATAATTCTCATCAATAGAAGCTCCATAAGACGCGAAAACAGGCGAAGAAAAATAAAAAGAATCTGCATTTTCATATGCTTACTAGGGCTATCTGTTGGTTTATGAATTATTTTGTTGCTTTGCGGAGTACATACTGTGTATTTAGATTTGTATTATAGATGTCCTGTACAGAACGACAGAAACTGTATAACGTGAAGTTGTAACAGAAGCAGAAAATTAATGAGCTGTGGAAACCTAGAATAAATTTCATTTACACATACCGTACTTTTCACAACTTATCCGTCACATTAAAACACAAGAAAGTTCAAACTAAACTAAACAAAATTTGTAAGAACAAATACTTTCTTATAATCACCGAAATTAATTTTTAAAGTTTTGCAACTTGCGTAAAAAGCATTTTGGGAAACTCTGACAATATGCGGTCAACAGAGATTTTTATTATTTACAGCTAGAAATGTAAGCGATAGCATAGACATATCTTTAGCAAGGTTAGGTGAACGAATTTGTTTTATCATTGTGTTTCTGAATATACATAGGAGTGTTAGATGTTCGTACATATGAGACTTCAATTACGAAATTCGGCCATAATGTACTAATTGCGCAATAGCTACTACAGGAGTTTGTGGTAAAACAAGTTGTCTACTTCTGTAGAATCAAAATAGCTGCAAAAATGTGCAATTTGTACATTATGGCCGAATTTCGTAATTGAACTCTCATATGTACGAACATCTAACACCCGGGCTTATATAGAGCTTCTATAGAAATGAAAACTACTTCACACAGTCGCACTGATGAGCGGTATGACCGCAAAACGCGCATCTGCGAATAGTGAAAGTAGTTTTCTAATTAAGCATACATAGGAGTTTTTACTAGAGTTAATAAGTCTAGTAATATTATAATATTAAACTAATAATCTAAACTGTGATTTAACGCCAGAATTTAAAATTGGCGGAGTTTATAATGCCAATCATCAGGCATTATACACTCAAACATCTAACGATAGTAGTTTTTCACGATTCCCAAATCTACAATTCGTAATTGCTAACGTGTACATCATGCACAGATTTTAATTCAGGACCAATAGTTGGCTTGCAATACTTCAGGTAGAAAAAAATCTATTTGATAGCATTCATGGATCTACGTTAACTATCGACTTAACAGTTATATTTGCGAAATTATCAAAAGTGATGGAGACGAGCGAGAAAAATCTAACTTTTTGTTATAAAAATTGGGTGATTTACATATTATACTGTGAAAATAACTAATGTAAAATAGATGAAGGTGATGAAATTTGATATATGTTGGAGCTAGCTAAAAATTTTAAGTGTATTAATTACAAAGTACCGCATTTTTTCATTCTGAGATTTTGTTAGATTCTACTGAAATTCTAACAATACTGATTCTAAATGAGAGCGAAACTTAACATATCAGTATCACAGCTAGCCGATGTAGGTAGTTACTACAAAACGAGAAACCAAACGTACAATACATTTCGTTTTTTGTACAACTTATACGTTAAGAAACCGTTAACCTATTTAGTTTAGAATTGTTTCGTACGTCCGCTGCATTTATACTGTGTGTGCGGATAAAATAAATGAAGCTGAATCGGCTTGTTTTATAATGGATACATGAACTGATACATGTATCAATCGTAACAATATCATTTAGTAAAATTGATGTAGGTTGTTGTATTTGTTTCTAAATGCAAGTAGGTGTACCTTCTATTATTTCGAGATGTGGGTATAATATTAACAAAACGTAATAAAGTGATGAATTCAATAGGAAGCAGTTTGTTTCAAAATAATGCAGGTATTGTACTTCGATACGCTTACGTGATGGTAAATGCGATTCGTTCACCTAGAGCAATTTCCTTGCATACGAAACAATTTTGTAGAGATATGTAATAAATACATACGTGCGTACGAGGGTAATTGAAAAGTTTCCGGAATGACAATGAAAACAAAATAATACGGATTGAGTGAAGTTATATTTTATTTTTCGATATAATCCCCTCGAACTTCAACACACTTGGTCCAACGCTTCTCTAGCTGCTCGATTCTCTTCCGGAAGTGACTTTCTCCGACGTTCCTAAAGTAATCGTGTAGAGCCCTATCAGTTTTTCACCAAAATCTCTTCCCACCCAGAAATGTTTTGAGTTTCGGGAACGGGTGGAAGTATGACGGAGTCAAATCAGGCGAATACGGCGGATGCGGAAGGATTTTGAATTTCAATTCAGTAAAATTTTACTGAACGATTGCACTTTGTGAGCGGGCGAAACAACACTCTTTGTTTACCAACTTCCAGGCACTCTTCTTGAATTGATGTTTTAAATTTATCCGAAAGTGTTTTGTAGTATTGGCCAGTAACTGTTTTGCCTTCATTAAGACATTCAATTAGCGAAATTCATTTTACGCCCAAAAAAAAAAAACCAATGCCATTTCCTTTCCAACGAGTGAATTGTCTCTGCCTTCTTCGGAATCCACTGTTTTGATTGCATTTTTGTTTCTGGTGTGTAGTGATAAATTCAGGTCTCATCCATAGTCACGAATTGTCTTTTGAAATTCGTTGGATTCCTTGTAAACATTTCGAAACAATCGGCCGAGGTTCGAGCTCGAATGCGCTTTTGCTCCGAATCGAGCAAATGATGAATCCCCAATAACGGCACTTAACCTAGATTACTTTCCGTTGCGGGTTTCCCTTCCAAATAAAAAAAAATTGATGACCACTCGCACTTCTCTTGTATCTATAATTGAAAATACAAAAAGGTACTTAAATGCTTACCAAAACCAGACTATTTTATAAATCGATGTAACATTTGCAGTGAATGATATGGAAGACTTGCCAACACAACGACATAAAGCATTTGAAAAAACAGCAACCTCCTAGCAGCGACTCCGGAAACTTTTCAATCTACCATCGTATATGTACTATGTATACACCTTGCAAATGTAATAGTCGTGGACCTCTATAAGAAAGCCACTTTCTGAGGAGAAACAGTCAGATATGATCTTGTCCTAATGATGGAAAGATGTTTGCTAAGCATATAATCGAATGATGCCCTTAGTATCATACATATTTAACCGCGATAATTGCTCTGTTCTGGTAACGGAAGTATTCGCAGTAAACATAAGTACCTTCCTTAATTTTGAAGTGGATCTCTTTCAGTAACTGTCATTCCTTCAGTTCAATGGTCAAATAAAATGTTCCACGTAGGTAGAAGTTGTAATCCTACAGATACAATCGATACAAGTATTGCTAACAGAAAAACTGCAGGTAAGCTGCATCGTATTATTCGTCTTTTGACAGCATTTTATCGCTTCATACATATATTATTGTACTTTTCACTTTCTTTTGGTTTCCGGTTAAGAATTATTACGATAAATTTTTCTATCCTTGTAAGCTTACATGACTGATGCAATGAACGTCGTTCTAACTTCTATTCCATATAGTTACTTTCAGTGTTCCTCAAGAAGCTGGCAGTGTGGACATCGAAACGTCAATATCGAATAGTGACACATTGCAAAACTCAATTGAAGTTATCAACTATAATCTTTTCTCTCGCCTTGCTTGTCGCTGTCGGTGAATCATTTCTAATCAAAAGATTTATCCTTATCTGGGTGCTAAAGAGCTCTTTGGACAGGAACTAATCCCTTGTTACCTGTCCATTTTGAAAAATGTAATTGAAACTGGCGCACCGAATGAATATTTGCTGCTTTTAAGGGA
This sequence comes from Chrysina gloriosa, assembly GCA_038088585.1. Lineage (NCBI taxonomy): Eukaryota > Metazoa > Arthropoda > Insecta > Coleoptera > Scarabaeidae > Chrysina > Chrysina gloriosa. Next base: position 9,156,965 of record CM076093.1, read on the forward strand.
AATTTTACTTTCAAACCCATGTGTCTAGCATCGCTTTACGCCCACTGAAAGCAAGACAAAGGTAATATACATGAGTGTGAACAACAAAGTTTTCGAGAGGAAACCTCTTCACTTCATTACCGGGCTGAGAATGGAGCACTGTTTGATATTTAACTTATTAAATGTATCTAGTCGGTGGTTTAAAATAATGTGGGAAATCGTATATACATGTATATACGTATATATATTATTAAAGCAAGAGCTCTCTCAAATTTACCGTAATATTAGATTCATTGGATCCGAGAAAAGCTAAATTTAAGAGCGAAAGTAGTTCAATTTTTGACTTATTCAACGGCTTATTGCACTCTGTACAATTTGTGATTTATGTATATATCACGTTTATTTATATTGTATATATAAAAGGCTTCATCCATCCATCATTCATCTATCGCCTAGGGTGTGGTTTTGTTTCTTCTTTCCACTTCTGTCGATTTTTCACCTTCTCTTTCCAGTTTGCTATTTACTTTTCCCTGATATCTTCCATAATTGCTTCCCTCTACTCTTCCTTGGCCTTCCTCTCCTTTCTTTCCAATATCTTAAACATTTCTGTTTATTGAATCATACGCTGTCTTGAAATCGATACACATCATATGTGTTGGTATATCATACTTGTACCTTTGGTTTAAAATGTGCTTTAGCAGAAAAATCTGGTCTATCGTAGATCTGCCTCTTCGAAATCCATACTGATATTCTACTATTGCTTTCTCTGCGAATTTGTCTAACTTTTTTGCTATGGCAATTATCTTCGTTCGGCAGTGTTTCAAAATAGTGGTTCCATCTTTGTAATATTTTTCGTCGGCTGATCGCCTTTCGTTATTTCCTTTGTTTCTCTGTAGAAGTTTCTGACATTTTTCTTTTGTAATTTATTGCTATTTGCTGAATTTTTCTTTTTGTAGGTTTGGTTTGTTTAATCGGAAGATCTTTTTGAGTGTTTTTTTATTCTTGGTACTTTCTTTTATCATCTTCTTTGCCTATTTTCTTTTTGATTAGCCGTAATTGTCTCTTCTTGTTCGCTGCTTCTATAATAATAATAATAACTTCATTCTATACATATGTTATCAAACCATCCTTTTTTACTCGGCTCTTGTTTGTTTAACATTTTCTCTGTTGCTATCTTAATTGTTTTCTGTATTTTATCCTAATATTCTTCTATCCCCAGTGATATACTTTCGCAAATAAAATTTGAAATGTGTGCTCGTAATTTTCATTTTCTGTTGTATAGCGAAATCTATTAGTTGCACGCCATTATCGTTGGAGACATCGTGCTCACTCTCTCTGCCTGCTACTGATTTAAATAATTTTTATGTGGCTATTGGGTATACAGTTTGTTATATGCTCTAATTTTTCGTAGAATTCCTCCTTGATCCATTTCTTCGATTGGTGCATGAAAATTTAACACTGTTACATCCACCTGCTTAAATTTCAGATGTATTTTACACATTCGATCAGATATTCTTGAGAATTCTTTTATTGTCTTTTGGAATCTTTTGTTTATCACAAATCCCGTCCCTCTACTTCTTCTTTGTACCCCGCTTGTAATTATTAATATTATGTATATTGCATACAACGATTAATATTTAGATCATGTGTAATGTTGTAACGGATAGCTGTGACAAGATTGCGTCGTATACAAATACAATATCTATATTAAACTCTATAATTATATCTACTTTAACGCCGTTTATCTGAAACTGTTTCTGTTGTTACAAGCGCTCCTTTGCATAGATAGGAATCAGTTCCACAAAGAAAACAAAACACGAATATTGAAACTCGAACGTTAAAATACAATAAGACTAGTTTATATTTCATAAGAATACGTTCGCGTTTCTTCGGTAATTATAGGCATTCGAAGAGAAATGTCCCTTTATTGATCCTTTGTCAGCGGTAGATCGTCACAATTTCTGCGCTGACGGTGATTTTCTGCGGGTGATTTTCCTCGATGCTTGTACCGAACTCTCGGTCGCTATGCTTTTTATTGCAAATAGCGAAAAGACAGAACAGATGGGATGTAAATTCAAGCTACAGAATCGTGCTCGCTGCATTGTGAGAGTTGACGGAGGTGTGGTTGCGACCAGCCCCGATAACCAGTTCCTAATCGCCGAAGAGCGACGTGCATAATGCGACAGGCGCTAGAGCTGTTCACCGTATACTAACAACAATCTGCCCGAGCACTTCACGGCGACATGGAGATGTGTCTTCGACTGTATCTGCAGCTTCAAGAGGCCCACACACACACACACACACGTTAGATTCTACGAGAAACTCACGTCTCGGGAAAAGGATGCTGAACGCATACGTTTTGTGGACCGTCATTTCTGTTGTGGAGGCGACAACAATCCAATTAGGACACCTTTCTTCTCATGTTTGTATGTCGTTTCGTGAATCATAGTTATATTCGCAATTATGTTTCTGTTATAGGCATATGAAGAAGTGAGATAAAAGTAGCAATTAGCAATACATGTACAACTAGAAACAAGTAATAATATTTAAATATTATTTTAGTATAATTGCTTTCCAGAACAAATTTTAGAAGTGCTATTTGAAACATATGCTCCAATTACTTATTAGCAATTACTTATATATTGGGAAAGATGACCTTCTCCATGGATAAGGTGACACTAACAGTAAAAATAAAAATAATTTTAATGAGAACCACGTTACTACATTATTCATTAATCTTATATGATAGAGATCTACCGCTAATAGGTCAATAAAACAAGGCTGGTTTGAACGATAGTTATATTTTCAGAACGTTTACAAACGTTTTCGGAACACCTTCGTCAGTGAAAATATAACTAGATAAATATATAAACAAACTTTTGTTTTTTATTTGGGACTATCAACAAAATAACTAGTGACTAGGATTTCTTGATATAGAGGATGTGTAACCAACTTTTATATATATATAAATTATAAAAACTAAATTAATGTGTAAACATACATGCAAATTAAGTAAAACCTTATATATATAATTATTTTGTTGATAGTCCCAAATAAAAAACAAAAGTTTGTTTATATATTTATCTAGTTATATTTTCACTGACGAAGGTGTTCCGAAAACGTTTGTAAACGTTCTGAAAATATAACTATCGTTCAAACCAGCCTTGTTTTATTGACCTATTAGTGGTAGATCTCTATCATATAAGATAAGTATAAAAGGTCACGAAATATATATATATATACATTTAAATTATTCATTAATAAAAAATACCAAGTTAGAATCTGAAAATACCGTTGCTATTATTTTAATCTTCTTCTGCAGATTGTGGAGTAAAGTGGTGAATAGTATATGTATAATCGAGTCTCATATAATGAGGAAGAAGTTCATTCAGTAGCATACATTAAATATCTTGAATTTGTCAGATTTTATAAGAGATAAGATACGAATGGATATAGGAACATCTACGAGGAATAAGCTGAATTTATTGAGATTGAGAAAATCTAGTAACTGTGAAAAACAATCGCACAGTGTTTACTTAGAGGAACTTTTTATCTGTCATATGACGTTTAGTTGTTGATGTTACGTTCTTTATAACTCAGCTATTTATTTCTTAAAAGTAAAATAAAATAAATAAAAGTAAATAATAAACCAGAGAGCATTTTCGAATCATAATTTGCTATGATTTTGAAAAAGGTTTAAGTACTTACGAGTGCACAGAGAGTTTAGATTCAGGTTTTAGTGAACAAGCACATTCCTCGGCTACAATTTACCGATGGTATAAAGAATTTGAACGCAAAAGAAATCCTGTTCAACATCAAAAAGGAGCAGGGCGTTCTTCTACGGCTGCTAACGAAAAAAACATTGCTGCTGTTAAAAAAATAATTAAAGAGGACAATAAAGCCACTTATACTATAATAGAGCACCAACTTAAGATTGGATCCTCAGCTATTAAAACAATGATACACGTTCACCAGCATTCAAAAAAGTGATACTCGTTTTGTGCCGCATCACATTCCTAACATCCAAAAATCAGAGCGTGTGAGAATTTGTCATGAAACTCTAAATTTATTAAATAATGGTGGGCAACAAATTTTTCAGTGACATGTGACGAAACTTATATTCCCGTTTTCGACCTTCCTACCCTCCAAGAGAGTAGTGTATAGATTCACAAAAATGAGGAAATTCGTACAATGACTAAGAAGCAGCGAGCTATGAAAAAGATTATGTATGCATCATTCTTCAGAAGTACGGGCTTAGTAAATGCAATTGAGCTAGAAAAAGATAGTTACAGCTAAATGGTACACTGAAAAATATTTGCCTGAAGTGTTCAATAGAGTTCCAGACAAGGGAATTATGGTCCACCATGACAAGGCATCGTCCCATACGGCAGTTCCAACTTTCCACTTTTTGGTTGGAAAAAATATAATAGCAGTAGAACACCTTTTGGCTATTTTTTGGGCCTAAACAAAATTTGCGGTGTAGAAGATTTTCATCTGAAAAGATTGATACCCAAGTTCACGAATATTTTGAAGGTATTCCGAAGGAAGATTGGTTCGGAGCTTTTAAATAATGGAAAGGAAGAATGGTCAGCTGTATCATAGCTGAAGGGAATTACTTTGAGCATATTTAAAATAAAATCCTAGAAAAAAATATTAACCGTGTTTTTTATTCTTAATAATTTCAGCTTATCCTTCGAATTATTATTTATTAATGACAAAACTAAAGATAAGATATGTATGGGTTAGTAATAGCATTGGTCATCTCATATTATATTGACTTTTTATTCTAAAGATCTTATATTGAACAGAATGTAATTACATATTCTAATTAATTTTTTTTTCTGTCCGATAAAAGTTGTCGGATTATATTTCTTGTGTATAATAGCTGTTTCAATCGTTGATTTTGATAAATTCGCAGTTCTGTTTCAGAAACTAGATATATTACAACACAACCAAAGTAGTTGCTGTAAGTTTTCTTTGTTTTTAAATACATTTGTTTACACGAATCTTATTTGCGTAAACCATAAACATATTTTACGCAATCTTTTTACAAGGTGAAGATTGGAGCTACCACTGACTCCACCGACATGTCGCAATAAACCACGCCATATCATAATTCTAACTATAGATTGGTATATTCAGCAGACATACTTTGTGTCCTATATTGATTTTGAAATTGTATTGCACTGATGAATGAGGAGATGCCTATACTGTTAAATTATTTATCCATATATGTATGATGGTCCTGGTTTAATTGATAACCAATGTCCGCTTCTAGGAAGCTTACTCCATCCATTAACTATCTTTTTTGAGTTGTCTATCTCTAACGCATTGAGCTGAAAACAAGAAAATCGTAGTAGTTTAATTTTCTAAATGTTAAGGGCTAGGTTATGTTGCAAAAGCCAATTACTAGATATGTTTAAGCTAATAACCACCTTAAACACATCTAGTAATTGGCTTATTATTATTACTATGTATCTTATCCTTTCCAGTTCCCATCATTATAGATGAGTCATTCACAAATACAATGATTCTATATAAATATGTATCTAAGCCGACATAAATAAATTCTGAAATAGCAAAAAAGAACAAGGTCAAATTAAAACAAAAGTTCGAACAAAATAAAACAAAATTCACTTATTTAGGGGTATCTCTTTTGCATGTTTCTAACGACGTTTAATTACTTATCGAGAGATTAGGATACATAACTGAGTACTTATAAAACCATATTTTTATTTGCCCATTGTTTTAATAGTTTTCTTCAAATCCTGTATACTACACCTTTCACAGAAAAATATCTGGAAAGAACGAAATGGAAGCAAATATCAAATAAGAAGTGGATACCTCAGTCTTCACCATTATGTGCGCAAGTAAATTAAGAACATTACAACAGAAAACATGAGAATAAAACTAGAAGTGTTGAAATGAAATTATTAAGAAATATCACAGAGAACATACAAATGGTCAGATACGGGAAGGAAGAAACAAGACAAATGATAAATCAAGAAACTGTACTTAATAAAATTCGAAGAAGACAACTGAGTTGTTACGGATATACAGAAAGAATAATTCAAAGAACTTAACAAAGAACTCAATAGAAGCAAAAGGGAACAGGGAGAGCAAAAAGGGAAGGTTAGAAATGGGGATAGAATAATTGAAACAGCATAAAAGAAGAAGAAGACTATAGAAGATATGGAAACAAAGAATAAAGACTAGGTACAATGGAGGCCAAAGGAATACCTGGAAAGACGTCAGGATTGACGGGAGGAAAAAGTTCAGGAAGAAGGAATGCCTTCATATTTTTGTATTTTTGTATTGGTAATTTTCTGAACTTCATTTTTTAGGGATCTGAGTTTATTCAGATTGGATATAGTATTTATTACTAGTAGTGTTATTTTAGGGAACCACATAAGGAATTCTTGTAAATTTGTTTTAATACGAATTAAAGTCTAGTCAAAATTCATCAAGCAATCTTCGAGAACTGCAGTAAACAGATAAGATACTTATTTTACAAATAATTTCTTCCCAGGTTCATGAGATAATTTTGCTATTTTAAACAAATTCAGGAAATTGAATTCGGCAGTATTTCAGTATAACATTATGGACTAAAGCCATAAGTTACCATTTTAGCCTAGAATTCAGCATTTTTGGAGCTTGTACAAGCACAGCAAGAACCACTATACTACTAATAGATAAAAGGAATAGATGGACAACAGGCCAATAAAATTTTTATAAAGTTTGGCTTTTATTTCTGTTTGCATGTGACAGGATTGAATGGACACACGACATTTCTGTTCTTTCATTGTTGCCTTGTTGAAAGATAAAAAGTTATGTACTTCTGATAACTCTCAAACATAAACTAAATATTATTCCCGTTTGAAAATTTAATTATCAACTCCTAAAGAATTCTATTGTACACGGATCCCCTGATCTGTTCTCACACATTAGAAAAGCAAAGCGGATAAGTTGTACTTTGCTGCTTGGATAGTCAGGGTTTGGTGTGTCCAGAGTCTGCATTTACTAATGAGATAATCATCGGAAAAGGAGCGAATACTAGATGTCGTCGATTAATTCTTTGACTACTGGAACCATATCTGTTACCCTAGCGACTTTCCTTAATGGTATAACAGTAATCAGTGCTATAATGGTGCGACACCATAAATGGAAGCATATTGTGTTCTGGAGCAATACTTATGCCTGAAGCTTCCCTAAAGTTCACACCTTGACGTGGTCGCGTGTACTCTACATGAATTCTGTAACTGAGCTAAAACAAACATCCATCCTGAGGAGGCCTAAAGGGAGAACGCCGGACTAAGAGCAACTTGCGCGGGACATCGGACTTGTCCTAGTGTATATGGTTTGCCATACGTATCTGGTGCTCTGTATATGGCGACATTGGTAAAATTATCTAGGACTAAATCAGCGGGCGGGGACCTCGATAGAAGAGAAAGAGTGAAAGGTAAAAAAGTTTTCGGAGCTGCTCGGCGTAAATTAGTAAGGTGGTAAGTTTTATCGACGACACCGACTCAAAGTTGCAAACTAGTTGGAAGAGGAGACTTTGTATGTATGTGATATACCAAGATTGAAATTGTTTAACCTGCTGAAGTCGCATCGATCTAAATTTCACAAAACCAATTTTGGTGCGCTGAATCCAAAAATATCATCAGATATTCTCTATCAGCTCGTTTTCAAAAGATGTGGACACGTATTTGAATCTAGCTATATAAATCTTGGTTCCAATACAACCTATAAAAAACGCACAAATAAGAAAAAAACTAAGTTTGTTCCATAAGACAAATATTTACAAAAGTTATTACCCAAAATGAATATTTACAGTAGTTGGTAACTAATTTAAAAATTTCCTTTTGAGCGCTTTTCTTGCGTATGTCTCTTTTAATAGTCCAACAGTAATCGGACATCATATGCGTGTCCCATCTGCCCTTGTAGCTTTCTTCCATTATCCTGATATCCTCGTGAAATTGTTCGCCCTGCTCCTCACTAAAGTCTCCAAGATTTGCAGGAAGTCTCTGTAAATGACTGTGGAGGTAACGCATCTTAGTGCTCATATACCAACCCAAAATGTGAAAGTTATTATACATCTTCCACTATCTGTTCGTAATTTTCAGACTTATAATTACCAAGAAAATTTTGCACAACTTTAACAAAAGACAATGCATTGGACTCAATTTCAGTCATTGATTCTGTGAAGTGTGGGCTTTTATAAGTTCCTTTATCTGAGGTCTATCAATTATTCCTGCTTTTAATTTTGTATTACTGATAGCATGGAATTGATCAAGTATTGAAAACAAAGACCATTTTGATTTAAATCTTACACACATTATTTCATTAGCCCTAGTTTAATGTGCAATGGAAGTAAAATTATTTTTCTCGTTCTACTAATGCTTCATAAATAACATTGGCCTTTCCCTCTACTAGAGCGTCTCTGTTAGGGCAATTTCTTTTTATCCAACGATCTTTCGCTCTACTGTCCCAAAAATACAAAAAACAAGGGTATTTTGTATATTCACATTGCTGTCCTCAAAGGACATCTACCATTTTTAGATCAACACATATCATCCACCCATTTATGTAATAGGTAGTTAACTTTTTCAGAAGTAGAGATATTGTTCCATAATTCTCTTTCATTTTTGTGCAATGTCTAATTGATATACTTCCAGATTTGTTTCCATTGTCTAGAAGGATACACTTCAGACTTTTTTGGAAATATCTATAAATAGTCGCCAATCAGTTGATGTCTACTCTGATATACCCAGCTTTTGTAATAGTGTTTTTATGTCGTTGCAAAATACCAAGTTATCTTTCTGAAAATAAAATGGCAGAAGATCTTTTCTTTGCTACGGTAATACGTAACTTTTGTTTCCGATAAAAGATTTTCTTGATTAAGTCTAGAAGTAAGCAATTCCAAAGACTACTTTGAAAGATTTAAATCTCTAATAAGGTCATTTAATCCCTCCTGGGTAAAACTTTCTGATTATGTTGAGCCTCCTTCAAAGTCACTACTGCCATGTTCACAAGAATACATTTCATCATCATCCTCTTGTAATATATGTAGGTTACTAAATATTGGAACAGCTATTTCTTCTGAACATGGAATAGGTCTTCTTGCTGAAGCCAAATTAATACCCTTTATTCACTATACAAAAGTAACAATTGTCGAAATGGTTTCTCGGTTCCTTCCATACCATTGGAACACCAAATTTCAAACACCTTCTTCACATTTGCAAGAAAGCTTAAATTTAAACTGAATCAAGGCTTGACACGAAGATATCTTCATAGTTCTTTATGCAGATATGATTGGAAAGTACACTTTAAATACCAATTATACCGCTATTTTTATAAATTCTTTATGATGTACATTCTTGAAAACTGTTTATTGCATACACACTTTAAAGCCGGTATTCTTGGAAACCACTAGGGCTAATTAGGGGAATTTAATACGATAAATAAATAGTTTCTTACCTAGAAAGATTAGGGAAGTAAAAAGCAACTGTAGTAAACAACTAGAATTGAAAAGAGAGTCTGTTCAGAAGGTTTATTGTAGCAATATGAATGAAATATATGAAATATTTAATTTTTGTCTATCTCAACAAATAGAGCTGATACAAGAAACAGAATGGTATTTTTAGAATTAGAATTCTTGAAATATTTAAAATCAGCTTTCCCGGATTATTCACAAACATTTCTGCATTCGCTATCGTCGTCACCATTTCTTCACTTTTTAGCTAAAAACCTCTCATATTTATTTGCAACATTGTCGTTGTAGAGAAAGTTGACTGCGTCATTCATCTTTATATTCTAACGTACTCATTGACATTCAAACGCGTTTACACGTACTCCTTGTGTAAGGCTCAATTACTTCAACGGTTACGGTAAAGTGCACGCTAATATCTCCTGCTTCCCTGTAGCAATTCATCATAGACGATCATTGATACGATGGCATAATAAATAATAATCAATGAACTAATATTTCCCCGAGGCATCTTTCGACATTAAGTAACCAAGTCGAATTGGCGTCCCACACGAGGACATTTGAGGACACTTCTGCTCTAATACAAGGATGTCATGAAACAAGTTTTTGACCAATACTAACAGGTGATAGGACACTCCTTATAAAGGTACACTAAGTTGGCGCCGGTAACGTCCACGCATTGCGACGTCACGTAACGTCACCATTAAATAACAAGTATCCCTACACCGTTCTGTAGCCTTATTTTATGCCTGTATAATTTAATAGATGAGATGTCTTCCGACAATTTCGAATTAGCTATACGACACTGCTATTTCTTTGGAGATAGAAACTTGAGCCAGTATAGTATGTAAATATGATCTGAGGATGATTACACAATTTCGTATGTATGTAATAATTTTAGATTCCTGATATTTTAGTCTCAGAGATAAATCAATTTCATGCTCACGTGTACTGTTTATTATAAAAGTTCAACTAAGAACATAACTGCTTACATAGTTGATAACTTTTTGCATAAACAATTTGAAATTCGAATTGAGACTGTGTCAAAGGGGAATCTTATTTTCTAGAGTTAATTGGAATTAATAACAGAAGATAATAACAGAGATAAAATCAATATTGGTGTGTCATGAACTAACACAATCTCTAGTATAAATAACGAAGTTATTGCATCTGGAAAAAGTAAAAATGAAGTAGTTGTTGCGACACCATTTGACTTCGGAAATCAAAGCATTGGAGCATGTGGGAACAGAACGTGGAAACAGGTACCTAGAGCAGCGTTTCTCAACCTTGATGAAGAAGAAAGCCCCTTGTGTGTCATTTGTTCAAAAATTTTAGCAGCTGAATGCAAGACACCTAATAAGCTTAAACGACATATGAAAATGCTTCTTAGTGAAAGCCATATGTAAAAGGTTTTACACCATTAGTAACGAGCTTGTTTTCTCAGCTGCAATTAAGATTCTAGAACCTATATTTACAGATAATTTTTCCATACAATTGTAGTCCAAACTACTATCAAACGATACTGCTGCGCGTCAACTTGGTGGTATAATATAAACCCTGACGAGGCTACAGATAGCAATAAAGATGCTCATTTAATTGCCTGTGTTTGATTTTGTGATGGTATGTCAGCAGTAGAAGAACTAATTTTCTCCAAACCAATAGGACTCAAACCAACGGCTCTTATACTATTCTCTATCTTTTTGTAAACGAAGCAAACATAGAGTGGAAAAATTGCGTTGGGATATGCACCGATGATGCTTGTACAATGTCTGCAAGATTCGAAAGGATACAAGCATTTGTGAAAGAAAAATCTCCACAGTGTGTCTGGACACATTGCATGATCTACAGAGAAGTTCTAGTTTCCAAAGAAATTACTCCTGGTCTGAGTGTTGTGCTTACAACGCTTTTAACCGTAGTAAATTATATTAAAATGAGATCCCTAAAATTAAGAATCTTTCTGCACTTTTTAAAGACATAGGTGCAGTACATTCACCGTTACTATTTTATTGCAAAGTAACATGGTTATTGCGTATTTGCAACGTGATGCAAATGGCAGAAGAAGAAGGAATCAAAAGTAGAAGATCTTAGCTGCAGGCCTATGTGCGGAAGAGAAACCTTCGACACATATTCCATTTGAATGTCAGGGCCTGAGTAGTACTTGACCTAAGCATTTTGGATTTCGCGTTCTGCATTCCTAAAAGGTTTCCATTAGCAAAGTTGTATGTTTCATCGAGGAGACCTATCTGACGAAGTAAACTAGTTAGTAAGCCATTGAACCTCGGTGAATTCAGTTGGGAAACACACTCTTGAGAAAAAAGAACAATATATCGGGTTTGCACATATAATTAAGATTTATATGGAGGTGCAACGAGCTTCTGTTATTGATTTGATAACTAAATAGTTCTGGATTTCGCTGATAAGCAGGTTTAGTTGAAATTTTAGATATGTTTATATACTTGAAATTTGTGACATACATATATTGTTTTACTACTTACGTTAGTCTGGAATTGCGTACTCCTTCAGAGACACACTTTCATCGACTGTGGTTTATACCTGAAACATGGTGTTAGGTTTCAGGTTTAGTTTTAATTTTATATATTTTATATTATATGGTTAGATAACTTGTAAAAATCAAAAAAGACACTTTGTAAGTTTCAAAAATTTTTTAATAAAATTGTCACTACGAATTTGTTTCGCCACACAGTGGCTTCATCAGGTGGATGAAAACTAAAGATAAACGAACGATTAGTATCTACTTATATACAAAAGAATAAAAGGTAATTATAAAATTAGAAACTTAGTGCTAGGAGGGGGAATGATAAACATATGTTTGGTCGTTTAAAACTAACCCTAATCTATTATATCTATTAATTTCCATTGATTCCAAAATATTTAGTTTTTCCCTTTTTCTTGAATGTGAAGTATATCTAAATTACTATTAAAATTATGGTTATTTACAATGATTAGCAACTTCTCTGATGTTCGGCAATCCGGGTAGTCAATGTTCTTCCTGTTTGGCCAATATATACTTTATTACACTCACATGTTAACCTATAAACACCCGAGTGCGATCCTTTGTCTGTTCTGTCCTTATTATTTTTAATTGAAAAATTCATTAAAAATAATAAGGGCAGAACATAGAGAAGTTTTTTAGACAAAAAATCTGACTCAACATTTGCTAATCATTGTCTAGAAAACAACCATAATTTTAATAGTAATTTTGATATACTTCACATTCAAGAAAAAGAGAAAAACTAAATATTTTAGAATCAATGGAAATTAATAGATATAATATTCTTTTGTATATAAGTAGATACTAATCGTTCGTTTATCTTTAGTTTTCATCCACCTGATGAAGCCACTGTGTAGCGAAACAAATTTGTAGTGACAATTTTATTAAAAAATTTTTGAAACTCACAAAGTCTCTTTTTGATTTTTACAAGTTATGATTATGGAGTTTCAACAAGTTATTCCCGCTTCGATTAATTATATGGTTAGATGTTTTTATACTTAAAATAGATAAAGACGTCAGCAGCATTGATGACGACGAGGCTCCCCTTTTACCACAAGATCTTTATACAAGACAACCAAAGAAGGCTATTGACTTTGGTGTTGTTTTATAGTGTTTTAATGTTTACCTTGAATTTTCCTTCCTCCCGTGCTACCAAATATATTTTGAAACAGCGATCGACGTATGTATAAGTCAAAAATTCTTTAAGTTTCTGACGAAATTTCAGCTTATGCGTTTCAGCCCTGCCTGGATGTAAACTAATTTGTGCCATGTTTTATTAATTGTAATTATTATTACAAGTATGTCGTGAATATCTAAAAATAACTAAGTGCTTATAAAGTACATTTTCTGTAGTAGATACCACAAAATAGTATTAAGAACAGTCGTTTGTAAAGGAAACCGAGTAATAATACAAAATTTTACCTCTGCCCATTTTGATATTTAATTTCTTAAGTAAATACCTTCCGTGTTGAAGATATTGAAGAATTTTGGTGGTAAAGGCTGTTCTGAATAATGAATCATGCAAGTGTGCAAAATGTCAGCAGGAAAAAAATTTAATTAGTAAAATATCAAAGTACACATACATAGTCCTTTGAAATTGTAAGATTATTATTTCACAAACAGCTTTTCTTAATCACATTTTACCTACTGCATAAAATGTACTTAACTACCGCTTATAATTCTATTTAATTTATTGTTAAGACAGACTTGATATTTTGTAATCTAAAATGTCTAAGCAGGGCTGAATCTCATAAGATGTGATTTTGACATAAAAATTCAAGGAATTTTTCACATTTTCAGGCGTTACTCCGGGGACATACTCTAGATTGGTTTCCAAATACAGTGATGTCAGTATTTCCTGGTGTAATTACTGTCAAATTAATACCTTTTGCATATGTATATCGTGCATTGTATGAAACTGATTGTGACTACGATAATGTTGGGAATAAAATTGAGCCAGAACTATGTCAAAATCAGAATAAAATTGTAAAGGTGGTTGATATACCAGTAGTATGTTTGGTAAATGTCTAAATTGTGCTGATCAGAAAAATTAAGTATTTCAAACATTAATATGTGCCCTCTGTTCTTAATTATAGAAGATAAAAGCAACCCTCAATGTTATACACCTATCGCTATCTTGCCTGTATCTAAAGTATATGAATAGATTCTGAACTATTGGAATACTTTGAAAGTAGATCTCTCTTCTGTAACGGACAATATTGATACTTGAAAAATCAACAACACTGGCAATACTCCATGTATTTGCCACTGTAATTGAAGGATTTTAGAATGGGACTAGTGCGTCAGCAGTATTGTTGGATTTAACGAAAGCCTTTAATTGTGTCTATCACGAAGTGGTAGTAGAAGTTAGAGTATTATGGTATACGAGGTAGTTCATTAAAACGATTTGAATCATATCTTTCGGACGAGATAGTTCATCAAAACTTTTGAATCATATCTTTCGGAAAGTAGTGAAATAATTGTGTTTGAGAACCGTCATTGCAAAGACCATGTGATTAACTACGGGATGCCACAAGGATCGAAGTTAGGACCTATATTATACATTATTTACGTAAATGATGTGTGCAGTAATTTAAAAATGTGTATATCAATAACTTTTGCAGACAATACCTCACATGTCTTGCCATTTACTGCTATAGTACATCTGGTGCCTTGCAAAACATAGGACTGCTGACCATGAAAGCAGTTGAGAATTGGTATCAGGCGAACAGCTTAAAACTCAACGTTAATAAAACCCAACAAATATAATTATATGCAAGCCCAACAGAGGTAAAAGTCGTACAAATTCTCAAAGTATATGTTGATTCGAGTTTAACCTGGAAATCTCAAGTCGATTATTTGTGTAATAAATCGTCTTATTGTGGGGTAGTATTAGAGGGCATGTGGAGAGGGTATTAGAAATACAGAAAAAATGTATTACAGCGATTATGGATGTTAACAACAGAACACATAGCAAGCAATATTTCATAAATCTAGTTATCCTGACTGTTGTGACTGTGTATGTATTACGTTGTTTATTGTTTATAAAAAATAGTTCTCAGAATCTACAACTCCAGTGTGACACGCATACATATTCAACAAGAAATAATTTAAACCCTTTATATAGAATGTCTTTAACACAAGAATCTGTAAAATACAACGCAATATAAATGTTAAATTTTTTATCGAAATAAACAAATCTGTTGCCAGTTAAGCGATTTAAAACTGAAATTAAGAATAGTTTAATAGAAGATTTCTTTTTTATAACAAATGTAATATTATTAAAGTCATCTATAGATTTCCTTTTTCTTTTTTGTCATTAGAAATAAATTATTATTATTATTACGATTTATTTATTTCATATCGAGTTTACCAACAGTTCATATATTTTATTGAATGAGAAGTGTGAATATGCATTTTGCAAGCACACGCTAATGTTAATAAGATGTTAAGTGTCAGATTTCTTTGATTTGCACTCTCCCAATAGCTTTGATATTCCACTAGGTTATGCCAGTGGTAGACTATTAACAATAGATAGAGTAAAATTGCGATTGTATGGATCTCTGGGTCCTTCATTATCCGTATTAAATTTTGAGTTCTTTTTTCAGCATAAAACACATTAAACTGTCATTCGCTGTATTTACTTAAGCATTCCTAAATAAATTTTCATGAACGGGACAACTACAGATGAGTAAACAATATTTACACATAGCTTAACTAAATTTATGTATGTAATAGAGTACGGTAATATACTGATAAAAATTTAATTCGAACATCCGGCTTTTTTCTTATTTTTTCGAATGGAGCCCAGTCCCCAATTAGTCCGGTTAATCAACATTTTACTGTACATGGTAGGTCATCCAATGCTAACCTATGTATATTTAAGAAATGAGTAATAGTTAACACATTGAGAGTTTTTGTTAGAACTTCTGTGGACATGGAGCTACTTATGCGGTCAGCAGAATTTTAAATATCATGACTTGATTTGAGAACTGGTAATCAGTTGTGTTATTTGAGAGAAGGTCAAAATGTTGCAGATATAGTCCAAAAATAATAGATTTCATAATTTGCAATTTCCTGACAAAAAACAAAACAAGTTTGTTTTCAGTTTACAAACACCTGACACATGCTTATAGTAGCAAATAGAAACTGCGACTGCATTTCTGCTACCAGCGGCGGTAATTTTTTTCTCTCTTCATATTTACGGAAAAGTGATTCAATGTCTACATAACTTTTGCCCAACATATCTTTCACTTGTAAGACTTTGCTACTTTCAAAAGTGCTTTGGTAAGTCACTCGGTCTTGCTCAGGTTGTAAAATATATAAACAACTCACACTATCGTGAATAACATTACATAAATATTTAGGGACTGTTTATATGGAAAGGTTCTTTTAGAGTAGATATCATCGTTTCTAAACCAAAGTATTTAAAAAGTTTCCTCTGAATATTTGCAAGCGAAGGAGTGTGAATGTCATACGCTGGAATTAAAACCGTATGAACACTCCAAATTGGACCTCAACAAAGCAGCATGCTTAAAGATTAAATTGCGTTTGTATTACTGAATTGTCAAGATGTTCGCAACACAAATCCTATCACATCATTGACTACCAAACGATTTTCCCGTGTATGGCTGGTGAATAACAGGCTGATATATTAAAATACACCTAAATCTTTGACATCTATTTACATGACCTTATATGGTAACAAATTCAAAATCCAATTTTGTAATGAACCCAGATCGCATTGTGAGGAGTCATAATCATCAGCAGATGATTATTATAAGTATTATCATAAGAGAGACTAATGCTAAGAAAAATGGCGCGGGTTAAGGATGCACCTCAGCGGTATGAAGAACTAAAACCATTATAAATTAAGTGTGCAAACGTAAGTCAAATTGTGTAATTTAAACTTCGATTTTAAATAGAGAAAGGAGAAATTATTTTGTTTTGTAGTAACTGTCAACTAATATTAAAAATTAAATTAAACACAATATCAATTGATTATAAAATTGACAAATATATACTGCCAAAGATGAAAACACGATATCCCTTGAGAAAGAACTTGTACGGATCATAAAAGGATGGATGACATAAAATGTGATCTATATAACATATGTACGTAATATACACCAAAACATTATCACATTTGTCATTGTTATTCAAAATAATTACACACATTACTCTTCTTATATTCTTCAAAATGCACAAGACGCAGGCGCGTATTAAAGTATTCTTGTTGCTACTCTCCCAAATTGAAGCTCCTTAATAACACATAAAGATAGGATGAAACAGATATCGCGTTTATTAATTTGCGGGACCCGATAAAAAATATGTTTATCAACTACGAAATGTGGTTTCGGTAGTGAGCACGCGGCGGACGCGCCTGGAGTACCACAAGAAGAATTTCAGGTATCATCTGCGCAGCGGATATGCCCCATTGTCTTCTTTCTCGCGATCCTTCTTCAGCGAGAGACGATTGTTATTATTTACTTCTCGCCTTTGTCAAAAGAAGGATAACAAATAAGAGAATAGAGACTGCTCACCATTCACAAAGCTTGCTGCCCACGCATTTCGGTTCCCAAATGACTTGTATCAAAGCGACTGTTTAGGAAACTTGCCTTAATGCAACGAGATAAAGGCTTGGTCAAGGTGGGGCACGCGCTAACAGGATCGTGACGTCACTCGCGTGGCTGAGAAGATGCCCTCCTAATAAGTCGATCCTTGGTTTTCTGTCTTCGGCTCCGTAGCAATGCTGATAAGTACGTTGACTTTTAAGTAGGAGATTTATATTTTATTACATCGCGTGAGATAACTAATTTAAATTGGATAAAAGTCGAGAATCTATACATATTAATATAGTTGAAGCATAGAGAGATCCTATGAATAGAATTAATGGATATTTTGAACTTAACTTTAAAGAAACAAATACATACCTATGCAGCTGCAAACTTCTTTTTGGACATCTACTGAAGGCATAGTAGCCCTTTATAAGTTAATTAGCTAGATTATTAAATGCAGGCAATTCGAAATTTGATGGCAGAGAATTCTACTAAATAACATATCTATATGTACATTTTTAGAAACCAGAGGCTCTATTAAGCTATCAGTGGCGTGCAACATCTTTAAACAGTTGTTTTTGTTAGCTAGGAGCTGTTCAAACGCATCGTACAGCACCGATAATATTATACAGCCGCTCGTTCCTAGGTTTGGACATTTAAAGGTCCAATTTAGTTCTGAGAATTCTCGGCTATCAGTATTCTGATAAATTACATTTTTACGCACATTCTAGAACTCAAATTGTTTCAACAAAACATATTTCATTCCAGGGAAAATTTGTTTCACAGGAACAACAAAACGCAGTAAGATGCATTCTAATGGATTGAGTTTGGTGATTGGCCTAAAAGTAGATCATCATAAAATATAAATAGAAACAACGGAAGCAATACATAGAACAAGAAACAGGAATGTACGACACGGCACGATGGAGATACTTAATAAAGTACTAATAACCATAAAGAATAAGGAGACTGTGGTTAAAATAATATATGAAAGAAATACAATTACCCTTACCACACCTTTCGGAAATAATTCCAGATACGTATTTCGCCAGCAAAATTTTCATCTTCGGTAGAAAACTGGGAGAATTAAGTATCACCAGCGATAGCCCAACACTGTATGTCAGCAGTGCTTTGGTATTTCGCGCGGACGTTCAGTGCGTGATGCTCATTCTGCATGCTCGTTGCGTGGTATTCGTTTTGGGGTGAATATCGCTAGTGATTCTTAATTCTTCCAGTTTTCCACTAAGGATGGCAACTTAGTTGCCGAAAGACGTATCTGGAAACATTTCCGAAAGATATGGTAAAGGTATTTTTATTTTTAGTATATGCTAATATACTAAATAATATATATGTATATAATATATAATATATATATATAATAATAATTAATATGCTAACGTATGGAATAGATTCATGAGCAACTACAGGAAAATAACGAAAAGACCTGAAAAGATCTTAAAATAAAGATGGCGGAGTAAATTATAGATAAATTATCAATTAAGGTGGTTCGGTTATGTTAAAATTTGTCTAAGGATATATAATAAGGAAGTGATAATGTGGCAAGAAGGGTTAAAAGTCACTTATTTAAAGACGGGGGAGATCAGAAAAACTGCAGAACCAAGTCTATATTCTGTGAAAAGGATTTTACGTACAAAGGTGATGGGTTCGTTGGTATCGCTAAAATTTTGGTTGGTATTAATTTGAATATTTCTTAAAGTTGTTATTTTATCACTGTCGATCACTTAATATTCACAAGTGACGTTTTCTTTGCTTTGTGTTCGACACTTTTTCCAAAGAATAAACGTGGTAAGTGTCAGAGCTAATTTATTTTATCTCTCTTCACAAACTTACCGCTCATTCTAACATTTAATATATTATATTCTCCATAATTCTAATATTTCGTAATTAAAAAATTATATTTGCAAATATCTAAATGCGCGTTTAGTAATGAATGAGAAACAAGGACGCGAATACAAAATATACACATAAATTTTTCCTGCTTCGGGTTAGATTTAAGTTATATACCATGTGCATATCAATATGTAATATTATTTATGTATATGGAATTTTATTTTTTAATACTGTTTACATTTTATTTAGTTGGTGAACCTTTTCATATGCAAAAATTTACCTTCAAACGTGCATGCTTCATAATACCAATAATAGTACTAGCTGTTTCCACGTGTACATAGGTGCTTAATTTTTTAGAAAGCCACAAATATTTAAAAATGCAAATCATATTCTAATAATAGAAATTAGTATTTTTGGAGGTTACCAAATGGAGATGTACATTATGCAATTCCCAAATTGTTAATAAATATCCTTGATTTATTTAATACAAATTACTTACATAAGTAAAATAAAATCGCTAATATTTAGAAAAGGTATAAATCGGAGTGTAGGTAGAAATATTGTTTTATTGGGTTTCCTTAAATGGTCCTGACGCTTGGTAATCTAAAGAAAAATAGTAGTAGGGATATCTTTTTTCATAAGAAGCAGAGTAAACCAATGTTTTCTTCTGGCGACTTAAGACGCACTGGAAAGCGGTTTACATATATACGATATACAAGCACGAGGGTTATTACCCGCAACAGTAACCATTTTGAGAGGTGTTGGTAAGATTGCGTAATTTGTTTTTGTTAATAATAGATTGTCAAAATATTTATGAGGTAAATCGAAACGACGTCTGTAGGACGTAATTTGCGTAAGATATATAATTAATCTTTTTGGTGCTTTCAGTGGGATGCCGTTTCCATAAACCAAATTTTAATTGTTCCTATCCGAACACTAATTATCCAGTTCTCCTATTATTATGTTCATCCAATCATCTCGTGAGAATTCTCTTTTTGGTTTCTATTAGCAGATGTATGAATTTTGTGAAAAGCTATAATTACTGGATACTAAAAGAAGTATGAAGAAGTTTGGGATTCCTTTTGGGTCGTTCGACTATTAGCATTACCGAAAACTAATTTAGGAGTTAAATAAATTGTTTAATGTATATATTTAGAAATAGGGAAATATCGGAAAACTGTTAAGATTGTGTCTGAAATTTAGTTGCTAAAAGGGACTAAATAAAGGAGTATGCCGTCATTATTTCATTCACTTGTTGATTCATTTTAAGGGTTGATCACCAATACACCAGGCATTTGAACGTTATGAAAAAGAGTAGAAAGCTATTACGTCTATCATGTAGTTCTAGCTTGACAGAAATAACTGGAGGTATAGGGAATGCAATAGTGCATATTATTTTGCAAATGTATGTAAAGTCACTCACGAAAGTCATCGTACACCTATCGAAAATGCACTTTTTGCAATATAAATATTACTGTCGGTACGGACACGTATACATTAGAAAAGGCATAAAAAGTTAATAATAAAAATAAATCTTATTTCACAATGGAGTTCATTCAAATTAATAAAAACGAGGAGACGTAATAATAGAATCTCACAAAAGTGACCGTATACTAATAAAATAAAATAAATCACATGAACTAAACAAAAATTAATATTTTTCAGGACCTCCTTTAGTTTCAAGGACAACAACTAAGCTTCGTGGCATGGACTTAGCTGTAAATTTTACTGGAATTTGATCCCCTTTTTCTATTAGTACTTGATTTAAGGATTCTTGTTACAGCACGATTTTATAATTTTATTTTTAGATAATCCTATACATTCTCGATGGGATTCAAATCTGGCGACTGGATCGAATGAAGCTGTTGGGGCACACTATACAATAGCCATTCACGCACGATGCATACCGCATGCTTAGGATCTTGATCCTGTTAGAATACCCATCGTTGTCCTAATTGCAGTTTTTCAACATCAGTTTTTAAATAGCCTTTAAAACATTTAAATATGATTTCTTATCCACAATACCTTCGATAAACACCAAACTCCCTACTCCAGTAATTGACATGGACCCCCAAACCATAATGGCTTTTCCTCGATGTTTCATAGTAGCCATAGTATTGTGAATATGAAAGGCTTTATGTGGCTTTTTCCAGACCTTCCCTCTCCCATCCGAAGTAAAAATGGTTAATTTACTTTTATCTGTAAATATAGACCGTTGCCAAAATTCTATACCTTTATTTTAGTGTTCTTCGGTAAACTGTGGTTTTTGATTTGATTAGTAGCATTAACTATGGGATTTTATGCGATGAACTCGGCCACTATAGCCATGTTATTTTTCTTATACACTGTGCACTAACATGTTTTCCAGTAAATTTTTCTAATTGTGTGGCTATGTTTGTAGCACTTGTTCTTGGATATTTATGAATTATCTGCAAAACATTTCTCCCGTCGCGGCGTGTTAATTTCTTTGGACGCCCTTTTCGGGGTATATTTTGAATATTTCCGGTGCTATTAAATTTATTTATAAGGCCTGTAGAATGTGATTTGCCAATAATATGACCAATTTATCTCAAAGATTTGCTGTTTTGTAAAGTTTCACCATTAATTCACGCGTTTCTTTCCGGGACGACGGCATATTTGCAACTAAGCATACATTTTTATAAATAGTTGTCTGATATGTGGGATGACACACAGGGTATTCACCAGTTATAAATGGAGCAATTACAGATTTATATTTGTATTTTATTAGTGTACATTCACTATACACATTTCCGTACCGACAGTAACATTTATATTGCAAAAAGCGCATTTTCGATAGATGTACGACGACTTTCGTGACTGATTGTATACACCCTCTGTCCCAAAAGTAACCGCAATGCGTCTATAAATCAGAAACCAGTGGCGTCATCTCTTGATAGTTGATTGATTATTGTAGTGGAACTCTTCCTTACCAACCTGACAAATTTTCATGACATTTGGTGCATAGTCAGCTGATACATCACGCATCCTGTGAGAGTGTTTTTCGTAAACGGTCAGAAAATGAGTCACGAACAACGAGTCAATATTAAGTTTTGTTTTAAACTTGGAAAAACTGCAACCGAGACGTATGAAATGCTGCAAATTGTTTATGGCGACGATTGTTTGTCGAAGAGGCAAGTGTTCGAGTGGCATCGACGATTTCGTAAAGGCAGAGAAGATGTTAACGATGACGAAAGAGCCGGTCGTTCTTCGACAACTTTGGCTGAGGCAAATGTGGAAAAAGTGCGCGAATTTGTGAAAATTTCGAAGAAATCGTCAGTGAGATTTATGGAAATGGAGCTTGGCATCCCTAAAACAACTATTCAGCGCATTTTGACTGAAACCCTTGGTTTGAAGAAAGTCAATTCGAAGTTTGTTCCGCACAAATTGACCGACGACCAAAAAACGCTTCGAATCGAACACTCCAAAGACATTATTGCACGAGCCCGTGCAGATGAAAACTTCTTGAAAACGATTGTGACTGGTGACGAGACGTGGTGCTTTCAATACGAACCAGAAAGCAAACGTCAAAGCGCAGAGTGGAGGTCACCAGAAGAAGGAAATCCGAAAAAATCACGAATGGAGAAGTCGAAAATCAAGTCAATGCTGATTTCATTCTACGATTCGAAGGGAATTATCCATAAGGAGTTCGTTCCATACGGCTCAACGGTTAATGGTGCATATTACCTCGATGTTATGAGGCGTTTGCTGGGTCGCATTCGTCGTGTTCGGCCCGAATATCGCGAGCCAGGCAGCTGGAGATTACTGCACGATAACGCACCGTGTCATCGAGCAATGATTGTCACCGATCTTTTGGCGAAAAATGAAATATATTCGATACAGCACCCACCGTATTCGCCTGATCTGTCCCCATGCGATTATTTCCTGTTCCCTCGTCTTCATTTGAAGCAGAAAGGAGTTCGTTATGCATCCGTAGACGCCATTCAAAGATCGACGACCGGCATCCTAAAGGCCATCCCAGAGATCGACATGAAAAAGTCGTTTGAAGCACTCGTTGACCGTGCAAATCGATGTATTGTAGCACATGGAGAATATTTCGAATAAATACAATGATTTTTGTGGACATAACATACATAGCGTGCTTTATTTCGAACTATTGCGGTTACTTTTGGGACAGAGGGTGTATATGCTTCCCAGCATGAGCACCAGAAATCTGGTATGATAACGAACATCTCTCAAAACTGTAAGCATTACACAGTATAATGACGGATTATGATAATGCATGGTCGTAGACAACAAAGCAACAACTAAATGTTTGATGTTAGAATAATATTTAAGTTGTATACTAATTTCATAACAAGTAGTATCTTCTAAGGCACGAAAAGATCGTGTGAGATCCGTGGAAATTATTAAAATGTATTAGTACCG
Organism: Chrysina gloriosa; assembly: GCA_038088585.1. NCBI lineage: Eukaryota > Metazoa > Arthropoda > Insecta > Coleoptera > Scarabaeidae > Chrysina > Chrysina gloriosa. The sequence continues at coordinate 9,180,762 of CM076093.1, forward strand.
TGTTTTCGTTTACAATTTATACCAACGCCAATGGTAGTAAATTATTTTGGGTTACCCGGTGTGTCATTATTTCATATCGACATTTCAGCGCCATGCTGCCAGCTGCTGAGTCCTTTCTCTTCGTAGTTCATGGCAATAACTGATCTAGGCTTAACCATGTAAAGCGATGTACAGCAACAAATATGTCCGCACTTCATTTAAATTAGTGTAGATAGTATGGTTTTATTTTTTCTTAAAATTTTGGTTTATTGCCCACCGCATTGTATCCCATTAGTTTACTGATAGATTAGCTTAGCTTAGATAATCTACTTTAACAGGTCGGTCTCTTCAGTGTAACCTATTACTTTGCTAATGGAAATCTTTTTCTCTTTTGTCTGCAGAAACCGAGAACAAAAGTGTTTATGGTTGACCCTGTTAAGCTGAGGTATTTACAGAGGACATGTTGCAAAGTTTTCTTATGTTGTAGATATAGTGGTTAAGCCGATAATGTCCTGTTAACTGGCGTATTGCTTTCCCAATTTGGTTGCTGCTGGTCTTTCAGTGCTTAACATCCCGGTTTTTTTCAGCAAGTTCCTCCTTACAGTTGATAAGGAAAGGTATCAGGGATACTAAAATTTGGTTTCAGTATTTCCTAACAAGTTAGCAATATGATTAGTAAAACGTCGATATCCAATATTGACACAAGGTAAGATTCCATAACAGCTCTACTACGTACTGATGGAACCAAAGAATATTTTCACAAAGCCGTCTCAGTGTGGGTTTAGCTATTGGATAACGAATTAAGTAAGACCAACTTTGTGCACTAAACATTAAAGACAACCTTATGATTGAACGAATCAAATAAGTTTTACCGACTAGTATCAAAAGCACTAAGTACGCAAGTAAATTCTCGGGGAGGATACGTAGTATATTGTACAACAGACGAGGGTACAGTGACAAGTTTTCGGAATCGCTGCTAGGGGGTTGTTTTTTTCCAAATACTTTATGTTTATTTCACATCAAATCGCTGCAAATGTTAAATTAATCTGTAAAATAATTTGGTTTTGACAAGTATTTGAGTCAAGTACCTTTTTTGTTTTCAATTATGAATACAAAGTAATAGCGTTCATCAAAATTTTCTATTTGGAAGGGAAAACCACAACCAAAATCAAACCAACGTGCTGTTAGAGGCCGTACATATATAAGTAATAACCCATGTTCAGGATGTCCAAAAAAGGCTACTCGCCAGAAATTGTGGGAAAAATCCATAACGTAGTTTCGGCCGTTCGCCGAATAAAAGTGCGTGGAATTAGGGAAGCCGTGTGCATCTCTATGAACGAGTAGTTCGTATTTTACAACATGAATTGGGTTGGGAGTGTTTACGAGGAATCCAACGGATTTCAAAACATGATTCGTGACCATGGATGAAACCATTACTAGACACTAGAAAAAAGAATGTAATCAAAACAGTGGATTGCACGCAGTGAATCTGTTCCGAGGTAGCCAAAGATTATTCACTTGGCTGTAAAGGTGACGGCATGGGGTCTTAACGATGCTAAAGAAATTTTGCTAATTGGTTATCTTAACTCAATATAACTTGAAACCGTATTATTTTGTTTTTATTGTCATTACTGAAACTCTTCAATCTGCCCTCCTATATATATACATATTTTAGAACATGCTCTTGGCTAATTTTCACTGAAAACATAAGGACTTCATACTTAATAGTAATAATATCATTCCTATGTAGTAAATCTAATAATGTTTTTTATTTTATTTCATAGACTTTGCATTTACAGTATAATTAATCATATATGTATGTCTAAGAAATTTCGTTAATAAAAGTCTTATACTAATATACGTCATAGAAACGATTAATTAGAAACAACAAAGGTTATCAGTTCAGAAAGTCATTTAAATTGTGATTTAAATCGTAATATATGATCAGAATCAAACATAGCGGTTCAGAGCCTAAGGTTTCTAAAGTTGCTTAAATTTGTTTTAGGTTTTACTGGGATAGACATTAAGAAACTTACAGTATCTGGTAATATGCTGTAAGATACATAGATGTAAAATTTTGTATAGTTCTAATAAGTCCTAGTCGTTAAAAGTACTACCAGTACTACAAGTACTGATAGTGTACTTGAAATATTTAAGCGCAAATACTAAATTCACCAGCCATGTGAAGGTACATTGTACATTTAGTTAATGATAGAACAATCATACCTTCTCGTAAAATGTTCATACGATTAATTTTGCCAATACAGTTTTCTACTACAAATTTCAGGAAATTCGTTATTCCATCATGTTTGATGATCATTTTGTAGTAGTTTTGTAGTGATTCTCAGAAGTACTTAAAAAGAGTATGTATTGAATACGTCGTTACCAAATCAATGGGGAAAATCATTCATGTTGTCAAGTAAGCTGCTAAGGAATAGAATAAATGAAGTTGGCTCTGAAGCATGCAAGATACATCAAAAGATGGGAAAAATCATTTGTGATATATTTAAGAAATGTGGAAAGTATATTATCTCTAGACATTTCGATAAAAACATACATTAACTTTTATTTCAATTATCAATCTAATAGGTATATTACCTTGCAATTAATTTGACATTGTTATTGAAATAGGGTTGTTTGCTAGTTATTTCACAATTACATGTAAGTTACAATATTGGTAACTATCATCATCAGTGTCCATTGAAATGCTTTTGAGCACAATGCTTCAAATATAATACTTCTTGTCAGTGTAAGCAACTTATAGGGTATATTGCGGCAATTGATTTGTGTTTGGATTAATGGGCCCGTAGCACAAATCACATTCCTTAACGTTGTAATCTTAAAAACTTTCTTATGTATTTCGGTTATTGGCTTTTTAAAGATCATTGATATAATTGATGCTATGGATGTAGTTATACATACTAGAAAATTTGAAGATAACGTGATCTTTCTTTTTTATACTGTGAATTTTATCGAACTCGCTCCGTGAACCCAAGAGAGCTTAAACGAATCTCAAGAGAATGCTTTCTATTAGAAAACTTCTATGCTGTATCTGCGCAGCCACTGAAAATGGGCATATACACGATGAATGAATCGTTGGGATTTCAATTAGTACAACCGTACAAATTATATTCAAAGATATTCGTGATTAAGTTAGGATAAGAAATGCGTATACTTAAATGTAAGGTAATCGATTGTGCATCTGCGTTTCTTTGCTTTTCGAGAGTATCGAGCCTTCGAGAGTATATTACCTTAGTGTTGGCATTGAATATGAAACCTTTAATCCTCTTTAATTTCTAATGCACTTCTCACTACATTCCTTGCAACATTTTTACTGTGATGAAAGTGAACTTGTATTATTAACAATATACACTCTGCATTAAGTGCTAACAAATTCAGGTTATCACTACTTCTTAATTGGGTTCAATATATTTCCGATTTAAATGCGTGCTTTTACACTTAAACATCTTCACTATACATGACACATATCTCATTAGATGTATTACTAATATTCACATTTCTTTTTCGCACACTTCCACTGATTTCAATTTACAATTAAATAATAACACAAAGAATTTTACATCTCTTTGCACTATTCTACCTTATCCCATAACACAGAGATCGAAAATACTAAGCGTTAAGAAACAGGTGCTTCGTAAATATCTTCTAGTCTTCTAAAGAGTATCACCTACAAAATTTTCTTTTTATAACACGAAAAATATGTAGGTTTTCTTGTAGGAGAATTTCTTTTATGTTGCTACTACGCGATAAGTATGCGCCTACAATATTCACCTGTTATTCAATCGTTTCGACGTTGATCGGGGACACTGATAAAATTGCATTATACCTTCTAGTTACCACATCTATACGACCAACAATATAACATTTGATAGGCGTTAGACATCCGTATACTACCGTTGAAAAGTTTGTGCATTAGTGGGTATTTAATTAGAGAAATGGGAAATATATGTACATATGTATGTATGTATACATCTATTTGTTTTATCAAGTCATTTCGTTTGATATCGGCGCAATTTTAAAGATATATTGTGATTTTCAAGATGTATTGTTAATCACATTCGTCATCATTGATTTGGCTCATGATACACCGGAAACATTGTGATTTGGGTGCTATAGTATGATCCATACATTTATTCCACAGGATCACTATTTCTTCACCGACGAGTATAATTGAAGAAGCATTCAAATGCTACTGACAAATTACATATTCAAATATGAACTGATTTTTATTTACAATAATTTGTTTGTGTTTCTCTTAAGTTGTCAGTACTTAATAAATAACAGTAGATTTTGTTGATACAGCAATAGAGAGAAATTGAAGGACTATCTCAAAGTAACAAACTATTGGATCGGTATTAGTTGATTCAATCTCATAACCAATATATCTCGAACCATTACCTATGCATACAGTGTGATGTGCTTGTCGCTCTGCAACTCGATACATATTCCGGGAATTGTGTTAAAGGTAAGCAATTGTATGTTTTGGCTTACAAGGGGAACACCAGACATCTCCGCTTTCGATTTTCACGGGTCTTAGAGATGTTATAGGAGGAACTCTTCTGAGTATCTGGTGAATGGCTTAAATCGCACTTCGCCCTGGTTTGGCTGGTTCTCGAGAAGATATACCTTTGACTTCCCTGCGTTCTTCATATCCTAGTAACGTTGGTTATAACCCAAGCGTAGCAGCATAGGAGTATATTTGTAAATATCGTGTGAAATAAAACTGAAAAAAGCGCATGGGTGAAAATCGAACACGTGACTTCTGGGACCGTGTACTTGATCCGTTGCACTACACTGCTATGTTTGGGCTACAACTAACGTTACTGGTATATAAACAACGCATGGTCAAGTCACAGGTATATTTTCTCGAGAACCAACCGAACCAGGGCGAAGTGCGATTTAAGCCGTTACTCAGATACTCAGTAGAGGTCCTCCTATAACAGATCTAAGACCCGCCAAAATGGAAAGCGGAGTCGTCTTGTGTTCCCCTTGTTAGATCGAATACTGATTGGATCATTTGACTGTGTTGAACACCTGTTTCTTTGAACATTAAAAATTGAGATCGTGTCTAATAAAATATTATGCAATACTATGTCGTCACATTTACACCTAGCTCGTTCAAAAATCTTATCTCAGGGAAGATTTGTTGTGAAAACGAGTGAATATTATAGTGAGACCCCGAAAAGTGAACTGGTGCTTTCCTTAAATCTAAACTAGTTATATTTTGAACAGCGTTGTGAAAAACTAACAAATACAAGCCCTGCTATGGGTGAAAAAGAAGAAAGAAATTATCACTTAACCACTTGCGTAAGTTAACATGTTTACGTTTTATACTATCACGTTTGGTGACAAAGACTCATCTGTACAGGCTTCCTTGAATTTACGGGGCACAATTTTTACGCGAGAGTTTTTACGCGTAAATAAGAATTTACGCCGTATTTTTATAAGATATTAATTTACACGATCTGAATTTACGCAGCCAGAAAATATTATTATCCTAGAAGTTTCAAGTAACAAGCGTATACACTACACCGATAAGAAAACTCATTGTGTGTGTTTTCTACAGGCTGGTTATGATTATTCGGCGATTTTGAAGCGTTTTTATAAACTAGAACACGATGAATCTTTCACGATTCCAGAAGCTTCGAAACAATATAATATTTTAAATTGTGTTAAGAATATTGCTTTCACTTTAAGTGATGTAAAACATTCAAATGTAAATGTTTACTGGAAAAGTAATATAGCCACAAGTACGTAGTTGTACCAGGCAATACAGTTTTGACAACTGAAGAAGGTATATCTACATATCTAGTGTTACTTTACGAAAATGGTTTGAAAAAGAAGGATTTGACAATATAAACGACATTCATAATTTCCTAGCACATCGTGAATTAACCGATACTGAATTAGTTATCATATTGAAAACTCAACTTAATGATGAATGTAAATAGTGACTATGAAGAACCACATTCATTCGCTGCAGAAAGTCTTTGGGGAGCTCTTGCATTGGCAAAAAATTGGAAAGTGGCATTATAGACATTGATCTAAACATTCAACGAGCTTTCAAATTTCGACAAGTTTTAACGAAATGTTGCAGCGATAATCAGCAAGTTCATGGAAACTTAGTAAAAGGAAATATTGATAAAAAATCATCTGAGAAAATTTACATTTACAATGAAAACAAAGATGAACTTCTATTCTACGATGATGATGATGAGTTTGTGCCAATTAAAAAATGTTTTAAATTACAGCAGCGGTGCATTGGAGACAATGAACAAAATTTACTACTTTTGTTTTCTGAAATGTCATAATAATTTGTTTGTTGGCTACATGAAATATATGTCTACTTCTAAACTTATACTAGCTGTTATTTACAATATATTTTTCTTTTGTACTTATTGACTATATTTACGCGCTTTTCATTCATCTTTCACTCACGTAACAAAAATCCATGTGGAACGGAAATTCACGTAAATTCGGATACGGCTGTGTATGACACATCTCTCTCCACAATGTCTTTTGCGATTCACCGCTCAACACCACAGCGTTATTTAGGCCTCTCGTTATGAAATGACGAGGCACCATTTGCTTCTGTGGGGGTTTGTGGATGATACTGGATTTGGTAATCATAGATGAACTTTCATAAAAAAATAGTACGGTTGGAACGATTATTTCGAAGAAACTTTATCATCGAAGAAATCTAGATTAACCGTTTCGAATACAAATTTACACGCTTTACCTTAGGCAAGGGAATTAGCTGGACATAGTACAAGGCACGGCGCCGGTTTCATGTTTTGGCAAGGAATTTCTTGATCTAGATGAATTTCAGGTTGACGGTATTAACATTCCTATACTCACGTCAAAATATGAAACATGTATACTATACCATATAAGTCGGTCTCACAGACCGTATGCGTGAGTATAGGAAGGTTAAGCAGAAAGCCTTATGTTGAGCGCGGAAACGTGACAGTTGCTTTATGCCATGGCTCCATAGGTCAAAAGCACCGCAGAGTAGTTCTGCAAAGTAGCAACTGGTTTCCAAGACGGAGGAGACTCCCTTCAGGATTGAGGATAATGAGTTGCGGGCAGCACGAAATGTAAACAACTATCTTGTTGCAGGCCGAAATGAACCCTTGCGACAGGACAAAACTCACTTTGATCAAACCCAACGAAATCGTATACGGGGGCGCTTTTGTGTTTTAACAAACGACCACAAGGTGACGCTATTGAGATGTCGTTACTATTTTCGTAAGATTTGGCATTTGCTATTGTGAAAACAGTGGCAGTTTAGAAATTGACCGAGTAGTTTGTTTACGGTGAACGTTAAAGAAAGCAATTATTTAACAGAACGACCACTTTACGTGAAGGTTTCCGTTGGATGATGTCTACCATAACAACAACATAGCATAGAATTAAGATGTATCAGTTCAAATTGCGTAATGATTACGATACATGGAGCACTAACAAGGTGGTACATATATCCTGAAATTTAACTTTTAGCACAGCAGCTATGAACTCTTTCGCGTTTGATTAATTACACTTCTACTGTCTGAGATCCTGGAGAAATAGTTTTAATTAATGCATTGGGATCGCTTCGTTTAACTTTTGGTAAGAGAGCACAATCAGAAAGGACTGTTTACAATTGGTTTGCAGAATTTGGTCGTGGTTGTGCGTCCATCAGAGATAAATAGCGTAAAGGTAGGTTGTTATTTCAAAAAACTTCGATGCTATGTGCAACATCATTGAAAACGATTGGCATCTGACTTACGGTGAAATAGAGGCATTCTTAAAGATATCGAAAACCACAATACATTCAATTTTGCATGAGCATTTTGTTGTAAAAAAGATCTGTTCCCGATGGATTCTGCATAATTTAACCGAAACTGAAGACTTAAGACTCATGTTAAGTGATGTAAGGAAATGCTCAAAAATTTCGCCCAAGTAACTGCAGAATCCATATACAACATTGTAATAGACGACGACACTTGGATATAAGTAACAATCCACTATTTGAGTGTTACAAGATGAACCGAATCTCACAAAAATTGCACGTTCACAAAGCACTTCCAAGCAATTGATCGATGTTAATCTGATTGTACTGGACATGTCGCGATGATTCCTTTAGGGGATCGAAGTATAGTTAATGCTGAATGATATACAACAATTTGTACCGTCGCATCATTTGCATCATGACAATGCCAGCTCTCACACAGCACATCAAACAATTGATTATTTGGAGGAGAAAACATCGAATCTCATTGCCCGAATCACTCATTTATAGTCTAAAGATTTCTTTCTGTTTCCAAATGTCAAATAAGAATGCGCGGACAGTTTAACAACTTAAAAGACGTCCTCCTATTTGAACATTTTTCAATCACATTCACAGGTTAAGGAAGAGAAATCTATGGCTACTTTCAAGAGCACCGTTTAGTAGAAAGCTTAAATATCTGAAAAGTTTTATTAGCCCATATAACACTCCTTTTTTAATGAAATACAGTTGAACCTTTCTAAACTGGCACCCTCATAGCTCGACTTTTTCGGTTTCAGTTGACTGGAATGCGAGAATATAATTTTAATAGTTCCTCTAACTTGTACTCTCCTTAAGTCGAACAATTTGGTGTGACGGATATGAATTCCATTTAGAGAGGCTCTATTGTCCTTAACACGTAGTGATTATGGAAGCTTGAAAGTTTTTAGTGGATATCCAATAATCTTTAAACATATCTTTTGATTAGTTTTGACAACAATGTTTTTTTAAGTATTGTGTATTTTGCAATGAAATTACTTTTCCTGAACCAGACTCCTTTTTTATAATGTTCGTTGCATGGCCTCCCGCATTATTCTCATTGAAGACTTTGAAAGATCATAGGCTTTTTGACATTATCATTCGTAATATTTATTTCTTTAATTATGTGGCAAAGTTAGAAAAGATGCCTACAGAGAAAGAAAAATATTACTGGCCATCGTTAATTCTTACATAAAAAATTGTGTTCGGAAATTATTTTTGTAATGCTCAATCCGTTATCAATAAAACTATCTAGTAGTGTTTTCTCTAGCATTTACCTTTGCGGGTCCTTTAGTTCTCCGACGGCCGAATTCTTGTCTGTTTAAGTGTGAGCCTCGACAGCGTCCGAGATGTAAAGCATGTGTTCCTCTGATTTTTCTGTTTTCTTACCTGGATTAATAGTGACAATTAGGTTTTCAGCTACGGATTCCATTTAAAGGTCATAGTTTTCATTGGTTATAGACCCATACTTAACGCTTTGTAGAAATTTTCTTGCAACTTTTAGGAAAGATCTAAACTAAATAATTACGCATACTTTGAACAAAAAATTATTATTGTCTTGGCAAGCTTTTCGGGACAATATTATGATTTTCTATTTTGGCTATCAGCTTACGAGTAATCTTGCGTCTATCTGAGATGGTACTGTACGTGATTTGTTATTGGATTAAATAGTGTTTTGATTGGTAATACTTTGCGATGATGATTTTACGGAAAAGAGTACAGGTAATTGAAACACATCTTTAAATTTAATCAGCGGTTTATATTTGTCTGATCAAGTGAGATTTTCATAGAGCTGAGCACAACCACTTATGAATATGTTACATCGACTTGAACAGTTTTCTCGGTTTATTTAATAATGCTTAACAACTCAAGTTTTTGACAACATATACAAATAAATAGAGATGCATGTGTGACAATAATTTACAATATCCATGTATTCAAATATCACATTAACAATACAACAGCCTCATGAGTCGATTATAATCATTTCATTTCATTTTCAACGGGGTACAAATTACATTATGTTTATGATTCTCGAAAAATTACTTTGCATCGTTTCCATATGATAAAGGTAACATCTAGTATTTAGGATATAAAAATAGATAGTCATCGTGTGCAATATAATATGGAAGGGAATCAATTCTTCTCACAAAAAATCGTGCAACAACATTATCGTTATTTATTAATAATTTTCTTTTAACAAACAGCTGGGGGATATTCAACAACTTTCTCTTCTAAAGATTTTTTTATCATTTACTCTCATTTTCTATGATATATAATATTTACAAAGTATCAACGATTCATCATTATATACAATATACACAGAACTGAATAAATTGAAATGCAGTTAGGCCAGTTACATTTGTACGCTTGTTTTTAAGTTTATATTTTCTACGGTGGAAATCATATCGAAAAATGGAATATATTTATTTTTCAGACAACGTTTTCTGCCATTGATATCTTTTGCAACCTATTCTAGTCAAAATGCTACGGTAAAAAAAAGATTTAGATTGTCTTATAGAATTAGGTTACGTGTATTTCTGCCTTTATTACTAAGTGTAAGTATGCTTTTAAGGAAACAGCTGATATTGGTACGCAAGCATACTTAAATGACTTTTTAAATGCCTAAATTTGATAAGAAAATTATTGATTTTAGCTAGAAATATTGGTGCCTGTATGGTACTGCTAAAAAGAAATAAAATAAAAGTCGACTGCACAATATCGTATTTAATGGTTAGGTACTTATTGACATAGTTTTAACAATGTTTAGAACATTCTGAATTGGTTAGAACAATACATATGTCATGAAAATAATAGTTACTCTTAATATTTCTAGTTATTATCAACAACTCTCCTATATAGATCAACCTTCTGTGGTAACTATACGGACTATGAAAATATGGCCTTACATCTGTTGACTTAAAATATCTCAAGACACTTTATTTAAGGCAATTATTAGGACACGATCAACTGAATGTCATAATTTACGAGAAAATTTAATTATTAGTGTCCGTCTAAATGATATACTGCTTTTGACTCATATTGACTTAGTTTGAGACTATTGGCAAGTTTTCTTTTCTTAAATTCATATTCATTTTTAGTTATATAAAAGAGGGAGCTACAGATAAGGTAGAGAATAGACAGAAAAAAATAAATAAAATACAATCTAACTACGACCAACAATTTTATAAAAAGAAACACTAATACGGAATGTATAATAATAGTTTAAAAACGTGTTATTTGGCAACATTATATGTTTAAAACAGTATTAATATTATTAAAGCGTAAGTTAACTTCTCGTTTAAATCTTTATATAAGTATTAGAGACTTATATTTCGTGTCTACGACACGCAAAAATAAAATATACATACATCAACAAAAATCGAAAACATTTTTTTATAAAAATAGGATATTCCTCTCTTTTCTAACAGTTTTCTAACTGTTTTAAGGCGAGTTGTCCGCCATTGAAAATATTCGCATCAGTCTAATTTTGCTTAGAACTGTGTCGTGTTTCACGAAATAAAATAGTGTGTGAAAAAATGTAAAAAAATAAGAAGAAATAAATTCACTCACACGTTCTTAGTTCTAGCACGTATTATATTTGTCGGAGTTGTCCTTTTAGGATCAATTTAAATTAAAAAAATGTTTATGTATTGCACGTTTATATCTTTAATTAGATCTATTTTCTTTTTTTTGTTTTTTTTTTTTTTTTTGTGTTTTAACACATTTTTTTATTTAACTAAAGAAGCTGGCCGGCGTTGCCAGATTTTTGCCTTTTTGAATTTAATACCGATCTGTATAGAACCGAAAAGGACAACCTCTAACTAATTCCTATTCATAAATAAAATGACACATTAATGGCACACATCGAAGAAGAAGGCTTGGGGGCCAGCGAGATCATGGGTTCAGGTCGCGTGTAGTGCGTGTAGTTTATTCAATGCGCACGTAGATCAGCCGAGCGTTCTCGGTGCCGAGATCACAGTCATCACGGATAAAGAGAACACATTCGCCGGGTGCCAACTCGGCGGTAGGCAATTCTCACAGCGTTGTTGTGACAACGGGAGGAAGTGAAAGTGTATCATCACTAGTCACCGTATGAGTAGGATGCATGTGATGTGAACCGGCGTGTTGCTGATGCGGATGCATGTGATGATGGTGATGCTGTTGCTGTTGTTGCGTTTGTTGTTGCTGCGATTGTTGCTGTTGACCTGAACTGCTCTGTTGCGCTTGCTGTTGCCCGTTCGATGAGCTCAGTTTGTTTTCCTTCTTCATGCGCTGTTTAAGATGTACTTTCGCGTGCCTTTTCTTCTCGTCGCTCCTGGCGAATTTGCGACCGCACACATCGCAGGAAAATGGCTTTTCGCCGGTATGTGTTCGAATATGCGTCGTTAGGTGATCGGACCGTGAAAACGAACGCATGCATATCCGGCACTGAAACGGTTTCTGACCGGTATGTATTCGAATATGCCTCGTAAGTTCGTCAGATCTTGAAAACCTACGGTCGCAGTTTTCTACAGGACAAGCGTACGGTCTTTCGTGCACCGGGGTTTTACTAGGACGGTTAGGATATTTGCGCGGTTTAACGGGTACTAATTTTAAAGGAACTGGGGATTGTTGGTAAACTTGTGAAAGAATTTCGTGTCCTTTACTAGTCGATGGGTTGTATTCGGCTAGTTGGACGCCGTACGACGGCTGTTGACCCATTTCACTAGAACAACCTGCACTGTACGAAGGTTCTTGCTTTGGCACGAGATTCGAAGGCCCCGGCACAACTAACGCACTAGTTTGCTGTTGTCCGCTATAGTCCTGAGTATCCCACTGATACTTCGATGTGCTGGCCACTAATTGACCACCGCGCGTGTAAACTAGATCCTGCTGCGGCAACTCCAATTGTAGGCTGGTTGACGTCGATGAACATGTAGGATACGATGGCGGCTGTTTCATTGTAATATTCGAATCGATATTAAGCATGAGATGTTCGGTTTGCGATCTGTCATCAAACTGATTACCAGCAGGACTAGGAGTTGCTGAATGATATTGTTGTTGCGGCGACTGACTCTGTTGTCCCAACATCGCAAACATTGGATAAATCGGCTTATCGGTGTTTGGCAGCATCCATGGCGGAGAATGACCCATCGGTTGATTTCCAACGTGCAATGGACTGCTTGTTTGCATCTGTTGCATGCTACTGGACATTGGACTAGAGGAGTACGCCGTTCGTAACTTTTGAACATTGTTGTTTGACGTATTGGGCGGTCCTCCCGATGGAAACATACTGAGGGTACTATTGTTGGTGCACTCCTCCTCCCCGCGCAAGCCAGGACTGAGGACGGTGCCCTGTGGAGTGCCACGTTCCCCGATTTGGCTGTTCGCCGGGGATTGCCTTGGGCTGCCAGATTGCTGTTCTAAGGATAATTCTTCTGGATCTAAAGAACCTGGAAATGAAAGTTTTGATTGAAATATATATTATTAAAGGTGACAAATATTCTTTGAGTTAATATTTAGGGAGTATATGGGATGAGTTTTGAAGCGGAAGACAAAAGTATACAGAGTATGTATGTATACCCTAATAATAACAATTCCACACCATGGGATCTTCTATAAATATGTGATTAGTAGAGTTTGTTAGAAAGGTGGAAGACGAGTTACCGTTAAGTAGTGTAAATCGGACTGACGCTGTCACCCTTCCGAATTTTATTATTCAATGAAGTTATTATTGAATAATAAAATTTGAAGAAGTGACGTCAGTCCGATTTGCAGTACTTAATGATAACACGTCATCCACCTTTTAACAAACTCTAGTGACTAGTAAATATGTCATATGTATATATATATATGAATTCTATAAATTCAAAGCAAAAGCAGGGCTAAACACTTTCGAGATTCAGTTCACTGCATTGGCAAATTTGTTATATTCATTAATTATTTATTATGAATATATAGAATGTGATATATAATATAATTATTTTTTATACTATTGAGAAGCTTCTTCCGGTTGAAGAAAAGGTTAAATAAATCTGCTGCTCCCGTTGCTAATGAAATTAATTAGAGTTTGTATTGAGGAAGACGATTTAGTAATCTGTTTCGATTTTAGTTTAAATATTGTTGTTTAAAAATAGGAACCTTGTATTTGAGCAAAAATTATTAAATAACCGCGATGGTCAAATTTGAGGTGAATTAATTTTATCTTTATACGTTAAATACATTGTTAAATATCTGTCTATAGACAAACAAGTTAGAGACAACAAAGATTATATATTAACGTTTTAAATTTAATTGTTTGAGCTAATGGTATTTGCAAAATAGTAAAACTTGTTGATACACGCTAATAACAGCATGGTTTTAGATATGTCATCAAAATTAATTAATCATTATATGCCTGTGTATTTTTTTTTCAGAGGAAATTTCTACTAATTTGACAAACATTAAAATAAAAAATTAATAAAAAAATTCCTAGGAAACCGTGAAAATATTAAAAGGAAATGTAATAAGTTAATTTCTAAGCAGGACTCCAAGAAATCTCTGTTAATTTTGCCGAAGTTATAAATAAAAGCAATAAATAATTCAGTGGAAAACCTGAAAAATGGTTTTAAACATTTCTAGCTATCTTTAGAACCCCACCTGCTAACACGACGAAGTCCAACTCTTGTAGGGATAACATTCGAAAAGGCTCGGAGTACAACTCTAGACAATTTGCCGCGCTTGGTATAGGCGCCCACATTTTTGTCTACCTATTCGCGCCCGGAATCGAAGCATATCCTTTGAAATGATGATGGAAGAGAAATAATTGCAAATAAGTAGCGAAGCAATATAGTTATTAGATGATTACTGTATACTGATAATGTGGATACGACCGGCTGTTTCTATGAAGGGATCCCAGTGAATTGGGGTCTTTCAATATCTCTGGTTTTGGTGACATTAGCAATATTTAGAAAATGGTTTATTGCAACATCTAAGGATGCCATTTTAAGAGTTTTGAATATACTGTTATTGAAATCAGTATTCGTACGCTGTGTGACAATACAGTTTCGGTGTAATTATTCTTGAAAGTAGTTGTTAAATTCTTATTTCCTTTGGCAGAATATAATGAATTTACTATAATAGAATTTGCTATAATTGAAATTTATGTGAGACAGGGATTGGGTGATGTATGTGGGCTTTATTTGCAATATTTTATTGCTATGCTTTTGGAAAAAAATATTCGAACAGATAATATGAGACTACACCGACTACAATTCTACATGTATTTAAGAAATATTTAATTATTTGATCAATTTTCTGGACGATGACCGAAAACGAAACGTAATTTTCAATTAGCATTAGAAGAAAATAAACGATGGTCGAAGAAAGACATATGCTGAAGCGGAAAATCTCTATCTGAAATTGAGTCGCTGGTAGTTACCATAATAAAATATATCATATTGTAAAGAAGTTGAAAAATGAAAATATTGTTGAAAATAAATCATATTGGGACAGTGAAATTAATTCAGATCCATTTATAAGTGCAAAATCATCGGCGTTAGAGAACGGTACAGGAACCATGATAACGTCAAGAAGAATTGCGCAGACACAGAAATGCTGGATTTAATGTTCGGAGAACCCACAGAAAACGATTTACAAATGAATCAAGTAGGACACAATACAGCTTGCAGAATCTTACAGGGGTTGGAGCGCTGTATTTAGAAGTAGGAAATCCAATTCATGTCGCAAATAATTTGATATGTTCCGTTTAAAAACGATTATAGGTTATCTCACAAAATCAAGAAATATTAGCTCTAACAATTCGTGCATACTTGTTCAAGTGCTTATTTCTATAAGTTTTAGATATGTTACTACTGTTTTCTTAATCCACTTATAGAGTTTCTATAAGGATGGTGTTCGCGTATATTGGACCCGTTAATTATTAAGGGATGTATCTAATCCAGACAAATTACTCTGAGATTTAATTTATTTTCGTAGAACAAATTGGATTAAATGATATTTCCTCCTTCGAATAGTATTTATGTTGAAAATTATTTAGTTGTATATGTCATATATTTTTCCCCCAAAACTGGTTATGCATCAGTTGCGCAAACTTTATTGATTCATTGGTTTCTGCGGTTATTACAGCGCATACATATACATCCCGTATGCTTGATAATTCATTCTCGATTTCGTGCTATAGTAAAAGGCGTTGACGTCGTCGTCAATGGAAGTTATCATTGAATGGCAGCAGTCATATTGATCGCGATATAGCCGTCGGTTGAGCCCGATCCTGGACGAGTCCAACCGGCGTCGCCTTGCCAGGATTAGGGCACTTGTTGCCCTGCGTCAAGGTCGTTAGAAACGCAAGCTGATTTCGTCGATTTTCATTACCGGGTTTCGTGTCCATACGTTTATATACAAATCACTTATACGCATAAGAATTCATACATACAGGAATACATATATCATATATGTATGTGCATATGTTTGTAACATAATATTTTCATAGTTGCGGTGTATAATCGATTCGACATAGACATAACAGAGTGACGCAACTGCTATTATTAACGTTGGATAGGACCAACTACTAGCAAAAGCTCTGCGATCTGTTGCCTGATTTTCGAACGCGGGAATATAAATATAGATTGTGTGTACATGTGTAGATTTTCTTACACCTGTTCGCCGTACGCGGGAACATTTACGTACGCGTTGCAGGAGCCTATCGTCCTCACGCAAGTATTTCCTTCTTAAGTTAGGGATTAGTTGAAAGTTTTAGAATAGAGGCAAAACGAAGTAGCGTAGGCGTAAAAAGCATCGTTAATTTGATGTTTGCTGTCATGGCCCTATGCTACTCATTTGTTACCTTTTTAGCTTAATTATTTTGGTTAATTTGCTCTCATTAACTGATATTTTTGGTTTGTATTATTCGATGGCATTTGGTGGTTGTTGCCTCAATTCCACTAGAATTAGTTGTGTGGTGGACATTGGATTTTAGTATTGGCGATGATAATTTTGAACGGTACCCCGGTGTTAATGATGTAAATGTGGAGTTTGTCAGTAATTTGCTCGACTCAGAAAGCTAATTACTAACCTGTAATAGGTGGTGGTTCGACTACGGTGGCGGGTCCGAAAAATGTGGGGATATCTCCGGACGTGGTGACCGGAGTATTGAGGTCACCTGGTAGCGGTTCTGAGGGTGTTGATTCATCTGCGGCGGAGCCGGTGGCCGCCGGCACGGGACTTCCGCCGCTCTCAATGCTGGAGCTGGTTGCCCGGAACAAACAGGGTTCGAAGCTCAGCACGTTGAAGTGGTGGGCAGGGGCGGCTGCCTCAGTTAATAAAAAGTTGGAATGATGATGATGATGATGATGATGATGCTGTGCGGGCAGCGTGTCCAGGCCGTCCATGATCATGGTGGCCGGCGGGTTGGGATGACTCGCCGCGGGACCGCCTACCAAAAAAGAATCAGGTGTTTCTGTAGTGTCAGCTTTTTTCCGCACCGTTCGTCGCGGGAGGGTGAACGATCGGGTGTACGCGAGCCAAAAAACACAGAGTAAGGATATTTTCGCGGGAGTCGCGATCAAGGACGCTTAGAATGTTATCGATCGTGTACAACCTACTCTCGTGACGGCAGCTCGCTTACTGAACCCGGCTCTGAAGATTTTACTTTATGAATGGAGCATCTATTCCATATTTGGAGGTCGGAGGTATTGATTCTGGCCAATGGCAGACAACTCGCTCCCCACCATCGAAGCCCCACCGTCTTCGAAACGTAACGTGACGTCGGAGTGACGTAACAACGAGTCGAATCCGTTCTATCTCGTTCTCTTTTCATGCGACACGCGACAGTGCATTAAATATAAGGAAAGCCGAACGGGACTGTTGATTTCGTTTCTCTTTCTAAAGCGGTGCACGTTATACTACGCGTTTACATATCATTCAACCGAACCTAAGATAGAGCGATATCTGTGTCTGTCTTTCTCGAACTCGAACTCGGTACATATCCACATTGTTGATTGCATGGTCATTGGGGCCGTTCAATTTGCCCTCTCTCTTTCACGCATGAATTATGGATCATCGCGCGGAGCATATGTTTGAAAAATCGCACATTAACGGCCGGTGGTCGCAAATTTGCGACCGACGAACTCTGTCCTACGCTCCTGGAACGAAAACAAACAAATCGTGACTAGGAATGACGCGGAACTCCTAACCGTATTCGCGTTAAGCTGGATAAAGTTGAGAAATGATACCTCCCCGCTATCCTCGTCTTTAAGCTTTTTAGGTACAGTCAGTCAGAAGAAGGCCAAACAGGCACCCAATGTGGTTACGTGATGAATTAAACATTGTAGGATAGTGAAAGCCCAGAGGATGGAGTTGTTGGGTTAGTCTCGAGAAGTTGTAACCAGCAAATGCAATTAAGATAAAAATAAGGAAAATTGAAGGAAACGTAATGAAGAAGCAAGATACGAAGACAACTTGCCAATAATCTGTTTGTTAGATTGAACAAAAATTGCTTAAATCCAAGTACAGAATACCATATTTCAAGTTGGGAAAGATAAGCAGGTACATTTTATTCCTGTGATCACTTCTAACTGAAATACTTTGAATATTTCGATTAATTTCTTTACAATGCGACATTTTGGTTCGCGCTAAGCTGGATAAAATCGTCACCTCGCACTTAAGATAAAAAGGAGACGTGATGAAGAAGTAAGATGCGAAGACAACTTCCGAAGAATCTGTCTGTTAGATTGAACAAAAACTGCTTAAATCCTAGTACAGAATACCACATTTCGAGTTGGTAAAAATAAGCAGATACATTTTATTCCCATGATCATTCCCAACTGAAATACTTTGATATATAATATTTCAGTTAATTTCTTTACAATGCGACATTCTGGTTTTAGATTTAAATCATTTCCACCGGTCCAAAATTGAAGTATATGTATATGTACTAGAATACGAGGGATAACCTGAATTTATTGAGAATAAAAGAATCTAGTAGACTGTGAAAAGTAATCACACGCTGTTTATTAACAGCAACTTTTAACTGTCATTTAACGTTTACTTGTTAAACTTACGTTCGTTATAACTCGGGTACTTATTTTTTAAAAGTAAAATAAAATTTTATTAACCAGAGAGCACCTTCGAATCATAATTTACTATGATTTTGAAAGAGGCTTAAGCGCTTATGAGTGCAAAGAGAGTTTAGATTCAGTTCTTAGTGAACAAGCACCTTCCTTGGCCACAATTTACCGATGGTATAAGGAATTTGAACGCAAAAGGAATTCTCATCAGCATTAAAAAGGAGCAAGCCGTCCTCCTATGGCTCTTGTCGACAGAAACATTGCTGCTGTGCAAGAAATAATTGAAGAACACGACAAAGCCACTTATGCGGTAATAAAGCATAACCTCAAGATTGGATCTTCAGATGCTAAAACAATCATACACGATCACTTGCATTTAAAAACGGTGGTTTGTCGTTTTGTGCCGCATCATTTTTTGACTTCCAAAATCAGAGCGTGCGAGAATTTGTCATGAAACTTTAAATTTATTAAATAATGGCGGGCCCCAATTGTTGTCCAAAATAGTGACAGGTGACGAAACTTATAGTTCGACCTTCTTACCCGCCCAGAGAGTCGTGTATGGATTTACGACGGGGAAACTCGTACAATGTCTAAGAAGTAGTGAAAAAGTTTATGTATGCGGTATCTTTCAGAAGTACGGGCTTACTAAATCCAAGCTAGATGAACAAAAGGCAGTTACAGCTAAGTGGTATACTGAAAAATGTTTGGCTTAAGTGTTCAATAGGGTTCCAGACAAGGGAATTATGCTCCACCATGACAATGCATTGTCGCATACGGCAGTTTCAAGTCTACAGATTTTTGCTGAAAAAAATATAAAAGCAGTAGAACATCCGCCGTACTCACCCGATTTAGCAATGCGTGACTTTTGGCTATTATTTGGGCTTAACCGAAATTTGTGGTGTAGAAGGTTTTCGTCGTTCACGCTTATGTGGAAGGTATTCCGAAAGGAGACTGGTTAGGAGCTTTTAAACAGTGGAAAGAAAGAATGGTCAAGTGTATCATTGCTGACATGAATTTCCTTGAGCACATTTAAAATAAAATCCTGAAAAATATTAACCCTGTCTTTATTCCCAATAATTTCAGCTTATCTCTTGTATGTACGAAATAGTATTAGTCTTGATCACTTAGTACCTATTTAGATATGCTTTATCTAAACCTTTTAATTCTTTACAACGAGTAAAACAAAATGTGAAGGTAGATTGAGAAAATGTCGAGGAAACTATTAGGCGATTACGACAGGAATTGTAGGAGAACATTCCAACATCTAGCGAAAACAACAAAGAAGTTTCTCAATCTACAATTGAATCAAAATTTTTTACAAAAGCACATCTGTTAAATTTGTCAACGTATATGAAACGAATTGCTGGAAGGTGTTGGGAGAAATATTTTGAGTTTTTGAGTTCGTTCTAAATCAGAAATTTTCCTACTTTCCATAATTACCTTTACTATTGGTTTCCGGTTCCGGGAATAATTTGGATTTTGCCCTAGAATACTTACATTTTTTGGGTTAAGATATAGATAGCTTCGTCTAAATTTTTGGTGGTCTCCATTTACGAGATCAAGCCAATAAGATGTTGCTTTGAGAAATGTGACAGAGAGAGGACGGGAGGCGTAACATATATAAGTAGTTGTATTACGACCAAAATACTTCTGTTGTAATTGTTGGAAACAAAACAATACAGTGACTTATTGTCTAAACGATCTTAATACCTTTGAATCTCATACATATAAAGCTCGGCAGGTATAGAATATCCAACCTCATAAACCGATAAAGCGATATTCTTGTAGACGTATTCAAATATAGAACACGCATCATGTGGCAAAATAACAACACGGTACTATTTTCGAAAAACATCTGTTAGCGCCCATTAAAAATACCGGACTATTCAAAAGACGGACAGAGACGACACGATGAGAGTACGAAACGACGGGAAAAGAAAAAGCATTCGGGATCATGGCCTAAAATACACATCAGCTGGCGTACGCGCCCGCCTCTGAGTCAGGCGTCGTGACGTCCGCCGCGGCGGAATTATGTAATATACGCATACACTTACACATACACACGCCGATAAAAATCTGTGACACCATTCCCCGAGATATATTCTACATACATATATAACCACGTATTCGAGCGCCGGATTCCAAAGTTGTGAACGCTACTGTATTTCAGGCACCTCGTTTCAGGCGATCAATGGAGTATCGTCGATTTTACACGTACAGGCTGATGATATATGATTGTATGAATTGATTTTGTGTATAAGTTATTGTATTCTGCACAGTCCTTATGATTATTTTCCATTTTCATTTTAAGATTTTGAAATTTGATACAATCTGTAAGCTAAATTTTGAATTCTTTCAGTTTAGAATGCACTAGTTTTAGGAATTGCCACCAGTTCAAACGGTCATCGGTAGCCCTCTGGTAAAAACATAAATAAAGAAGCAATTTTGGTTCGTTATGTGATTGGTAAGAATCCCGAAAACCGACTTAGTGAAAACCCTTCTAAAGTTAGCTTCCAATGAAAAATTGGATCGATTATTTGAATTGGGCAAAAATAAATTAAATAGAATTTCGCTATCTACATATCCAATATTATTAAGTTATTTCGTTCTACAGGTCTATTTGGAATAAAAGATGCTCCGCAATTGGGTTTCCATACCACACCAAACGCATGAATTTTTAAATGTAGGAAAAACGGATGGATAATAAAATATGCAAATACCATCGGAAAACCAATGAGAATTATTGTTGATAATACCCAATATCTAAATTTCACAACACACCTTCATTCCTTCACAAATGTGATCGTGCAATAAACTACTACTAAACTTAAAAGAAAATATTTCCAAAATAAGGTTTTGCCAATTTTCTTTCTCTTTCCCAATTCAAAATACAGCTAAAATTTATATTCAACACATAGTACAAACTTAGAATATATATTAGCAATAGTTAGTACATACTTACTTTATTTTTAAAATATTATCAAGAATAGTTCCATTTACTTAAAAATACATGTTCTCGATTCTGTTATTCCAGTAACGATCCATTTTCAACACGCAATACTGAAAGGTGCCTTTCTCGCAAATAACCATTCATAAATCCAATTTAGCTGTTACGTCATACCAGTATATGTTAACCTGACCATGACCTTAGTATTCTCGGAACGTTTCACGGGTCATATAAAATCAATCGCTACGTTGTCGTCCTCCCCGGTTTTTTTAATAGGAAATTTAAGTACACGCTTATTTATCATCGAACAACGATCATAATCACAATATGAGAACAGAGATAAAATACTACCTACCCCGGCTTCGTGTCGCAGTCAACACGTTAACCGATTATCAATTAGGAAAAACTATGCGACGCCCGTCGAAATACGTCGCGAGGGGTAAAGGCGCGCCGGTGGGGCGTCGCGTAAGGGGTAAGCGTGCGCCGCAGTAGAGTGTGACGTAAATTCATTCATGAATTTCCATCCCTACCAGTTGGCCTGACGGCATTTACCGTCGCCGAGGTCGCTTTACCCCTCCGATACCGCCCTTCACTTGTGCTAGCCTGATAACAAAATTTCTAAGAGAATTTCTCTTCGCTGAAACAACTTTCAGTTTCAGCGGAAGTAAACGTTTGAGGATAAATATACTACAAGTTTGTTCTGCTAAGGAAATCCGTAGTGAGTAGGAAGGCGTAGAATTGGAATTATCTCGCTTTAATATTAGCTAACGTACATTAAAGCAGCTATTACTACTAATTCAATTTGTTAAGTTCAGTAACTAAATGCAAATGTTTGAAAAATTATAGTCATTCTCATTAGTGCAAACAGAAATATAAACAAGATCGAAGAAGATTCGTATCCAAATCGAACATCGAGGTAATTTTCCTCTTCATAAAATATTTTCTAAAGAGATGGAACTAAAACGATGCCTACTTAGGCATGAAATCGCATTATGTTGAGATTATCAATTAATCGAAACAGCTGATATGGTGTAACATTATTAAATATGAAGGTATTTAAAACAACTAAGACTACAAGTTTTAGTATGAATCACCAAGTTTCAAGACTTCAACAATAGTAAAAGGTTCTTTATTTGGAACATCACTAACAACATAAACCAGACGCTCGATAACGTGAACTAATTCAGACCAAGGGTGTTTCACATTGTCGAAATGTTTACATTAGCGAAGGTGAATATTAACAAGCAAATTATTAAAAGAAACCTTTAATACGCCAAAATAAAACGCAAAAAATATTGGAACAATCTTTTGTGAACACTAAGGATAACAATAAATCGAAATGGCGTTTGCTAACGTTGTTATTAAGACTACTTTTAAAATCAAAACTACATATGTATGTATACGCAACTAAAAGCATCTGTGTTTGCTATAACAATGAGCTATCCCCAGGAATGTACATAATTAAGTTCAAATATGGATATATGCTACAAAAATCGGGGACTCCCCTAGTTAGTTAGAAGTTATTCTTAGTCGATCGGAAATTGCGTGCTGTTTACGTTACCGAGTTATCGAACTTACAATATTCTTACATGATCAAGCGTTCCGTCTAATCCTATACTACGAATTTTGTGTTCACATTAGCGCAATGTTTCAAATATTGGATATTTATATTATCGAGCGTTAGCTGTAGTTTGTCCCACTACGTTAAAATAAGTTGGGCAATCAAGGCATAATAATTTCTTAACATGTTACTTGCGGATGTAGTTTTCTCAAGAAGCTTTACCGTTCAATGTCATTATACCATTTTCTGGTTTTTATCGACTGATTTAACGTTGAGGAATTTTCTAAGAGAAATAGGAAACAAGTCTGTCATTTTTGTGGAATCAGCGCGACCGCCTGAGATGATCTTTGTGTTGGTTTCATAGGATTACTAAGTTATAAATAAAATTGTGAAAATCTTATTTCCTCTATGTATATGCCGGAAAAAGCATTTGAAAACGCAATAAGTACATATATAAAATAATGTTATCCGGTTTGAACATTAAAACAGATTGCCTCCCCAGCAAAGTGGAAGTAATTACGTAAAGGGCGGACCATCTGCTGGTTTGTTTCTAATTTACACGTTACTTACTGACACACACAGCCCATTGGTACTCAGAAAATTGAAAACAGATTAGGGGAGGCCGGGGCTAATTGTCACAAAATTTATCTTTGATTTTTTCACGTGTTATTTTACAATTTTTTGATTTCTCACAATCTTTGTCGTATAGCTACATGCTTTGTGATTTTATTGAATATTGATTGATAATTATTTGTGTAATTTTGAATGTTTCAAGGGCAACAAATCATTTTTTATCACAGTATGTGGGGTAAGTCGTCAAAGATTGATTAAATAAATGATAAAAGGCTGCAATATTAATTTCTATTAAAAATCTTCGGTTTGGATAAACTCGTGGCTTGCGGTGCGCGTATAGAAACTGGAGGATGTCTTTTCATAAATGAATTGCTTATTTAATGCTATGCCATAACCATAAGCAAATATACGAATTTACTTTGGAATTACTCCAAAATAAATATGCAGCCTTTTTATATAATTCTCCAGGAGATTTTCCTGCCTTTCATCAAATATCATTCTAGGTTTTCTATAACCTGTCGCAATCTTGTCAATACTCGCATCAATTTTGTCGTTAATGGTTTTCTTACAAAACCTGATTGCTCGTGCAGCTATGGGTAATACGTCCGTAAGTGGTGTAGACCGATCCGTCTTTTTGTACGTTCTGATCATCTAGGAAACTAAGGAAACATCTATAGTGTATTTATTTTATGCGGTAGGGCGTTGCAAACTAACAGCTGAGAATATTGCTACGGCTCGGGTTTAAGCACACAACGGCTTACGTCGGGAAGTAGTAAGGTTCAACAAACGAATCCATGATAAGATGTGTACACCGGACTGACGCTGTCCCTTCACCGCTTGTCCCCATTTACGTGGAAGGCGCGACATTTGGAGGAGTGGCAGCATTAGTCCGGTTTACACAATTTATCACGCACTCGTTTGTCGAACCTTACTTATTACGGATCACTGCAACTGAACGTTAGCCGCACTGGCCTGAAGCCCAACTGACTCATGAATTGAAGTAAAATAACTATCCGCTTCGTCATCGCCTCTGTGTTCGAGCTTTAGAGCAGCTCAAAATTGACGTCGATTTTTCTGAAAATCGTATTTTTGGCTGAGGCGATTATGTAAACAATCAAAATTGCCATTATCTGGGGCTTGGAAAACCTACGCGTAGTCATAAAAAAGCCACCGCATTCTTAGGGTGTGATTGTTTGGTGTGGTCTCTGAAATAGCAGCATTATTTATTCATTCTTCTTCAAAGATGAAAATGGAACAATGTTACCGTCAAGGGAGGGTGCTACAGACGCAGAGTAAGCGATTGTTTTTTTGGACTGAAGTTAAGGAATCGAATTTGGGCGAGCTTTGTTCCCAGCGGGGCAGCTTACGTGCCATACAAGCCGTTCAGTAATCTATTTCTTCCGCACAGAATTCAATAAAATCGTTTAATCAACCGTTTTGGTGATATTGCTTGGCCTCCGCAAATCTGCTATTTGGCGTCGTTTGATAGAGTGCTAAAGAATGTTAAAGATCAATTTATGCTTACTTATTCTAAGTATTTTGGTGGAATCCAACATATAAATAGTTATTTAAGTAGAGTTATAAGGTACTTCAAGTTTGACAATGTAACAGTGTTTACAAAACTGCAGTCTCGTTCTTAAACAAAACAAAGTGGTTGTTTAACAAAATAGTGTTTCCATTCCATAAGTGTTAATTTATGCTGACAATTCAGCAGCACTTCAGCACAATATTGATCGAGCAATTCGCGGAATAGGGCCTCAAATCATTGAAAATGTACTGCAAAATTAGGTTGACAGCATGGACTACTCATAAGCTAGTCGAGGCAGCCACTTCAATGAAATTATATTCCATAGTTAATAGGAAGGTTTAGTCTATTCAAGAAATTAACAAACCTGGAAAGATATTGAACAGTGATTATTTTATAGCATCTTTAAAAAGAGACAAACTGATGGTCCATCCCATAATAACATCTACAAAACCAGACAAAATGTTTTGCTACTTTGATATGGGAAAATATGCCTTTCGATAAGATAGGGAAAAATTTACATTTACAAAAACAAGATATGGGGTAAAGTATGTGCTCTTTGTAAATAGCTTCATTTTATATATATTGTTTATTTGCTTTCAGATGGGTTAACGCAAGTAATTGTTACGTTTGTCATCTGTTGTCGATAAATTTCCAGCAATTTCCTGGATATTTATATATATAATCTGCTTATAATCTACGGATAACAATAGTCAGTATTTTTATTTTATTAGGTACTACTAAATTTAAATTAAAAACGGAATTAAACTAATAACCTTTAAAATTTGTTGGGTTTATAGAACTAGCTGATTCAGGTATATTCCTTTGCTTCTTCTGTCTTCAAATTTTAAAGCACTTATTTCATTTGGAGTTGAGAAATGTAGTCGCTATGCCTCGGTGTTGGAAACGATACATATGTACATAGACTGTACATGGACAGACAAGCCTCTTCAAAGAGTGAAAAAATGAAAAGAACTAAATGGGCTATCAACTTGCTCAGTTCATTCCATATCATTTGTTTTCTCTGGATTACGTTACTTATCTAATCTTTTAAGATGAATTGTGATTTTATGCACAATGTGCCCCTGTTTTCAGTTTTTAATGATGAGATACTTTATTTAAGAAGCCATATTTTCGCTTTTTTACGTAGCGTGTATATTGCGCTACTTGTTTCCAAAATATATTGTTGAAAATAGGAATCCATAGGTTTTATTATTCTTACTAAGCTTCAACGCACTTGATAAGAAAAGAATGTGTCTCGAGATCAAGGAAATCCTAGCAATGGATTGTAGTATCTAGTATTTTAAATAATCGTTACTCAAGTTCAACTGTTTTAGTTTCAGTACATGAATTGCAACACGGCTCTAGGTCCCTCCTTTTTGATAGAAGACGTAAGTGAAACTGTAACTAAACATTCAAACGGTTAAAAAGGAGGAAAAATGAGGTCAGAGGAGTACAAGAATATACTATCTACTTGACCACACCATTCTACCTAACCAGAAATAGGCAAGCATACGAAAAGCAAATAACAACTAAACAATAACTAAATAAAACAAAGATGAATTTTCTGAAGAAAATAGTGATGTACAATGTACAGATAAGAGACTTTAAAGCAAGAGTCAGTTAGCAGAAAGTTGGGAAACTGCCAAATAGGCTGGTATGAATACAACAGTCAAGGCTAGAAAAAGACGACTTAGGAAGACGTGGCAGCAAAGATTAGTGGAAGTAGAAATAGATTGAAGTGAAATAACTGAATCTACCTACATTTTAACTAGGGATTGTAAGCAAGGGAAGAAATGGATGCATATAGAGCTTATCGAAAACATAGGTGTCAAAAACGTAGTAGGGACTTTAGTACCTAATTATAAATAATACATTTCCTCTTAACAAAATTCTTCTTTCCGCCTAGTGAATACGGCTGAGTAAGTAAAAATCATAACCATTCTTGTTTTATACATAACAATTTATCACGGTAATGCTTGAATTAAATATTTCGTTGCAAATAGGTAGTAGCATCATTGACGTTGTAGGGTGGAAATAAGGTCTATTGATATGCTTGTTTATCACACGAAATATACATACATACATACATATCTGTTGGTCTGGGAATGTGAAATTTCAAACTGATATTTCCGTGAGCTTCCGGTAAACTCTGCCAAAATAATATGGAATGAGGTTATCGCAGTCGTTTCCAGCTTTTCAGAAACGTTTCAGTTTAATAAATTGTAACGACATAAATATGAATCTAAGCAAAGATATTTTAAAGTCCTTAAATATTAGACATTGCAACATCTAATTTTTACAAGAAATTTACATTTTAATAGAAATTTCATTTTTAGGGATTTGTTATTGCTATGATGGGGAATATTTCAAGCGCATATAGTTGGACGCTACGTTATAAAATAATATTAGTGATTATTTTTATTTGTTGTATATGTTTAGTGAGTAAGCGAATACAATATTTGGAACACATATACAGTTTTTATATACATATGTATCTATAATTATAATTTCTTCACCGGCCACTTTGAATTGTCGTTTATATTATTGTGCTTTGATCTGAAGACATAATACGATAATTTAGTAGTTTAATACTCGAAAAATTGTGTATAAATGCTGTATGATGACAATGAAATGGGCACCAAAAATACGAAATAGTTTGTTTGACATAATCTCACCGAAAACCCACGCAGTCCTATCTGACGCAAACAAAAACGTTTGAGCTTCAATTAAGACTAGCTATCGTAGGTTGTTACAAATAACAACAAATTTTCGTTACCGCGAAGGAAATAAATGAGTTTCTTTTATTCCAATCAAATTATTTATGGAATAAACAAAAACATCTCGAAGTAGAAAAACGAAAGGCGTGTCGATGGTGGAAGCAAGTACAAGGAAATAAATTTAAAACGCCTAGATACAGATAGTCGCCATTTTTTGCATTAAATGGGATGGGCACCGATCTTTGTGTATCAGTTGATGTATTAACGAATTGCCTTTATACTTTCCATTCTGTCGACGACTCAAGAATGTTCGCGAAGTTGAACGCGAACCTGCGTTCTATTCCGACCAATTGCTTAGAAGTCGAAGCTCCGTAAATGGAAGGCATATAGAAGAAAAAGGAATACATCTATTAACAGGACTATAATGGTCGTAAATACGTACGAAGAATAATTAAAAGCGTAAATTGATAGTACAATTATGAGGTAGTACATATTGTGACGTAGTAAAGGCGTTGGTGAGATAGAAAGAAAATGTGTGGGATAACTCTGGGTAGATGACTATTCACTGTAACCACTAAGCTAGTGCCAGTATATTTGAAACGTAAAAAGACGAAGATTATGTAAGTAACTAGATCCAAAAAAGGCGATATTGAAATTATTGATAATTATAACGTGGCAGTAGGTGGTTGGCGTTTGTTAATTTATGAGAAACTTATGATTAATTACTGCATATATGCTAAGTGCCTCTTGTCTTTTAAAGGAAGTCCGATAAACAAATATGTACTATACCTATTGAATATTCACTTTTCTAATTGACAGCCCCAAATATGGTTTTCTTTATCTATTTGAAAAAGTAATTAAAATCAATAGAAATTAACAGTTTAGATTCCTGGATCAAAAGACTGCTAGAAGTTGTAGGGGAAGATATCTAAATTTGAATTTAAAGAAAAATCATACTGCGTTGATAATTTTTCGATTAATTTTCACGGAACCATTATTCGTTGCTTGGTAAATTAATTTAGAGAAATAAAAGCAAGTCCTAATTTCTTAGATTTTTGTTTTTCGATAAATAGGCAGTGGTACAATATTTTGGTGTATTTCTTTCACTCTTTCTCACACTTATACCAAATAATCCAAGGAAATTATAACAACGCTTGTAGAAGCCAACAATTTAGTAACAAACGAAACAAAGATCTAATACGCTTACAACTAGTACGATGTCTAATCGAACTATGTGTTGCTTGATATCGTTTAGGCATATTCTGAACCAAGTTTTCCGTTTTCCTCTTTGACATAGTGATTTCAATTTGAGAATACGTTTATCACGAAGTTTATTTCTCAGCAGAGAACACATATTTTCTATCGAAATAACGTTGAGGGATTGTCTGAACGGTATTCTTATTCCGTCAGGACATCTACTGCCTACGCCGCTGCATTTGACGGGCGTCTTTGAATTATCATCTCCAAACTACCCTTTCGCAAAATGGAAAAGATGTGTAGTCCTTAAAAACTGAAGAAGCTAAAGCAATGTCATATGCCTACCCTTACTGAATGTTTCGCGATATCTTGCAACATTTGTTTATTCCGAAGTGTACGGGAGCTAATACCCAGAGCGACCATTCTTTGCAATTCTTTTGTGGCCAACACTCTTTTAATTTTATACCTTGCCCGCGAATATTATTTTCGCGTAATCGAAGTCGTATAGCAGAACTAATGTTAATGTTGTGATTAGCTGGCCATCGCTGAGCTTTCCTTAGTGGTAGATCTTTGGTAGATCCTCCATGTTAGTTTCGCATCCACATCCTGCAACCCGCTTCTTAATAAATATTTCTGACGTACTATGTAGTATGCTACAATTTGGTAAAGTATATGAGGACCCTTA
Source organism: Chrysina gloriosa (assembly GCA_038088585.1). Classification (NCBI taxonomy): domain Eukaryota; kingdom Metazoa; phylum Arthropoda; class Insecta; order Coleoptera; family Scarabaeidae; genus Chrysina; species Chrysina gloriosa. Next base: position 9,210,804 of record CM076093.1, read on the forward strand.
GAGAGCTTGAGATAGGGCGCATTCGGAGTCCACCATTCTTTTTTGTTGGCACACTATATACTCAGAAAATAAGTACATTGTATAAGTTAATTACAATTAGATAATTGTTTCTGACGTGATGCGATTCAGTGATGGTGCGCTTAAAGTGATTGCAGTATTGCAATTGGGGCTACAACCCCAGTTCTATAGCGTTAGTCCAGATGAGGTTTATGATAGTTTATACATTGTGCGATCCAAAATGATTGTTGGAAAAATACTACTTTCCTCAGCAATAATTGTAACTTTTTACATTCTTAATGTTTTGCTGATCAATGAGAGACTGAATTTCTCCGTTTTATCCAATATGTCTCTTCGTTTCAGGAATTTTCTTGTTGTTCATGTATATTGCGGGATGTAGATCCTTTTATGCGATGGTTGTATGAGTTGACTTAACTTTATTAACTTATATTTTACATCTATTTACCGATCTTCCTAGTTAGTTGAAGTAGTCACATGCAAATGTTCTAATTGTAATATTCACAATTGATGGATTTCTAATAATACCAGTTGGTATAAAAACTTACTAGAATGAGTAATTTTCATTTCCTTTTTTGGAGTTAGCAGTTGTAAGAATTAACGGTACAATATGAATGAGTTTTTCTAAAATCAAACATTTCATCTAAAGGCCTGCCGTAACTAATGTGCTTGCTTGTTAAATTTATGGATTGTAAAACTATATTAATGGCAACTGTGTCTTCATTTCCTTCAGAATCTCTCCAAGGAATGGATTTGTAGTGGTTATTAAAGCATTCACTTTTTGAAACTCGTTAAAAACTTTTGAAATTCTTCCTAAAATTTATCACCAATTTTTAATACATTTACTATTATTACTAACGCTCCCTCAAGATTATATAACATTTTTCATGTTTCAACTATTTTGCAACGCTGTTAAAGTTTGGGTTGCGATAACAGCTTAATTTTAAATTGGTTCACCGATATTTACTTGATCGCAACTAGAATTTATAGAATATTTTATTTCTTCTTGATATAAACGTCTTTATACATATTTTAAGCAGCACTAGATACCTATTAGTTTGCAAAAATTATAGTACTGCAATCGTGTTGTTAAGAGGGTAAGGATGAGTTGGCGATCCTGGTTGGATTAGCCTCCTATTTTTGAAGAAGGTAATCTTCGATAACTCATATTATTATATATACGATTTAATTCTGGCAGAATGATACGTATTTTCCAACAGCGAGGACGAAGGCAAAAATTTGCTTTGTTTTTAAAACGGAAACAGATCTGAAATTAAGAATCAACGTCCCATTTCAATTCTATGCAGTTTTTCGAAAATACTTGAGCAAATTACTTATTACACTGTGTACTGAAACATTAGTTGTATGTAGAACATATGTTGCTCTACATCGCTTTGTCAAAGGTCGCTCTTTTATTACAAATTTATTGTATCTCATCCAAGATTTGTGGACTGCCATGGATTAACGTAGTTACATGGACTTATCGAAGGCGTTCAATAGCCACAAAATAGTATTAAAGATGCTCTGATACTTTGGATTTGATAATGATTTATTTGCTTGAATGCAGTCATATCTACATATCTAAAAGGAAAAACTATGTTCACTCTAATGGCCCTAATTCGGATGAATATGTGCCTTCTTCCGGAATGCCGCAGGACTCAAACTGGGAACCACTACTGTTTCTAATTTTTATACGCGATCTCTTTATGAATCTCGCTTGCTTTAAGTTGACGTACGCCGATGATGTTAAGATTTACGTGCGTGTTACACATTTTAATGATGTCCTTCATTTGCAGCAGCAGCAGAATGTTGATGTGATCTGAATGTCTTGGGAAAAGAATAAACTTTAACTCAATATAGATAAATGCGTAATGGTCAGATACTCTAAGAAGGGAGAGCCACTTATGCGTGACTATCATATAAACGGAAATGGACTCATTTTTAAAGATTCAATTTCGGATTTGGGTGTACTTTTTGACAGTCAACTATCTTTCGCCAATCACGTTCAACACATGTGTGAAACTGCTATGAAATGTCTTGGGTTTAAAATGAGAAGTTTGCGATATTTTAATGATATAATAATTATATATATAATCTTCTACCCTTTCTACCTTTCGGTGTAGGGTTTATATTATTACATTTTGCAGATTGAAAGAGTTCTAACTGTCAAAGGCGATGGAACTTGTTCTAGATGAAACGTTGATAACTATCAATCCTTAGTTGATCACGCTATAACATTCCTGCATAGAGAAATATGTAGTGCCAATTTTCTTAAAAAATGTGAATATCAAATAAAATTCATCCTTCTGAGTTACTTAGATATATTCCATTCTACGAGCGATTATCTTTGATAACTAACCTTTTACGTCTCTTACTACAATGCCCTTTCTTGATTTTACTGTTGATCATTCAATAAAGAACTTACTACATATTATCGTTATCATTATTATTATTATTGTCAATAACATGGACTACCAAATTTTTACATCTCCCTACTGGGAGAGTACAAGCGGAGTTAGAAATTATGTTTCTTGGGAGTCTTTTCCATTTGCAACGCCATAACAAAAGGTTTTGTAATTTTCTGTCTTTGGTGTTTAGTTAAAAACGGATCAGTTAGAAGAAATTCAAGTTCGTATCTAGAAGTTGTTACAGATATTTAGTTCCCTCGTAAGAAACAAAAAATGTCGAGCTTACCGGCACTGCAAACACGAAATACTCCCTTCTGTGACGGGGCGCTTCTCTACGTAACTGTTACGAATTCTACGTTAGGAAAACTAATTAAAAGAGAAAAAAACCGAGTGAGCTTCATCCAATCCGACTAGAAAAAATCGGCCCTGGTGGGCGCTTCTTGTCCACAAACTTCACCTTATCTTAAACCTTTAATTTTATCTAATACTTTTTGTAAAACTGAAAAGTATGATTTAAATATTAGTGTAACCGCAATTGGTTGACAAAGAAAGCCAATTTTTGTTCCTTAGGGCTGACTAAATGGCTTATATAACTTTTAGATACATACTTGTATTTCTTGTACGGGGAATAAATGCACTATATATCTCGGAGACAAATTGATTCAAGAGTGCTTAGGTATTCACCGACAATTGATACCTTTTCCTCTTAGAAAGAGAAAGGAAGAATCAACTTTCATATTTACTAATAACCCTCTTGGAGTGGCATTTCATCTGAATAATAGCCATTTTTAGAATTTTGCATAAGTCCATAATTGAGGGTTACATATTGCTTCTTCGCCATGTGCATTAGTGGCGATTTAACTAAAACATATGTCCTAGAAACAACTGTGATGAGCACTAATTTGATAAAATAAAAACAGTGTCAACAGTGTTTGGTGTGTTTTGCGCCGGCGTCCAGTATGTTCATTTTGCAGTATTTGAGAGTTGTGAAGTGTTCGTTGTATGGTGTTTTTGGGCATTCGCCGTATATCGCTGGTGATACTGAATTCTCCTAGTTTTCCACTGAGGATGGCAATTTAGTTGCCGAAATATGTATCTGGATTTATTTCCGAAAGGTGTGGTAAGAATAATTTTATTTATTTTATATAAACTAATTTGATGATATTTAAAGACCTGTTTATGGATATTACCCTGATCTTTAAATGAAATACTTTAAGTTGCGTTCTCAATTCGATTTAATTCGATGTCATTTAGATTGAAAAGAGCAAATTTTGAAGAGGAAGAATTGCTAACTACCGATCCGAATAACGAGAAATCTAAAGTTATTTATACAAAGCGACTTCTAATTTTAGGCTCGACTTATGGGTACCTTGGATCGAAATATAGAAATGAAACAGGTATGTAATTTCGTGCTGTTTATTTTTACACTGACCGTTATCGATTACCTGTAGCCCGTTGTGACGTTTGTGCGTAAATAAAATCAAATGCACATGTTACTTCTCACGAAATAAGTTTATCTAGATGTTTTCATCATTCGCAGCGATTTTCTAAATAATTAACTAATACCAATACTATTTCGGTATGTGAGTTGTTCAAATATTTACGTACAGAGCGAGTAAATTTAGCTCGAAAATCTATTCTTGGAGGTTCGCATTTAAATATAAATTTGATGTGTAATTTCGATATTTTGGGAGCAACTACATGATTCTTTCATATAAATTTACTTTTTTCATAAAGTTTTACGTCAACATTGAACCAAAATTATAACACGACAACGTAGTAATACCTACATTTGTGCAAACGGAAAGGTATGCGAGATTATTTATGTTATTTTTAAAAAGCTGAAACACTGAAATTGGAAACACATCGGAAATAGGCACTGAGCTGTTTTGAACCAATACGTATATCAGTGTATAAGGAAAGTACAGCCCGGGGAGGGTACAATCCTAATTTTCAATAAAGTATTAATCAAAAATAATTAATTTTCATCAATATAAATATTTTCTAATATGGCTGGTCTAATAGTCATTTCTATAGCTGTCGTATGTCTTATTTCTATTCCGGTTTGAAATTACTGATTCAGATAGTGAACACAAAAACGGAGACCTTCTTCATACATTTCCGCGTACTGGCGCGAGATCTTCAAATGTTTTAGCAAAAACCTGATCTTACTCGTTGTTGCAAATGATTTCGTTGGCACTTACTTTATATAAATCAAAAGCAAGTTCTCAATTTTAATGTAACACGAGCGTTCGAATTAACAGGATTATGTACTCCATTCATTTATCTGTAAATGGACTTCCTCATTTCTCCATACAGATACCGACATAGATAATGAATTGACTCAACGTGCTATAAAAATATGTTTATTATGCGCTATATATTATGAAAAGTCAATGATTATTACTATTAGAATAAAAGTGATATAGGTGATTTAATAGTTTGAATTGAGTTGGTTTCTTCGTTGCCATTTGTAACTTGTATTTCATTTTCTATTCTTTCTTGGGTGTAGTGGCTATGGCAATAAAAATCGAATATTTATTTTTATGTTTCAACTTTTATCTTCTTCATAGGTAAGTTAGGAAAAGAAGTAACTAACCTGAACAATCCAATTCAAGAAAAATGACCAAAGCCTATTTCATAAAAAATGACAATTCACTATTGAATAGTACCAGGAACATTTATGTTAATTTTCTTAAAAAATGTAGCCAATATTGTTGTTACTTAAGAAACAAAAGCAAAAGCAGGAGGTCAATATTGGAGGACATAGTAGGAAGTTGTGCAAAAATTATTAGAAATTGGATCGGGCACATAGCTAAGTAGGACAATGAAACATGGACCAGGAATTCCCAGCAATGGAGATCGAGAGAACACAAGATAAATAGAGGAAGACTAATGAAATGGTCGTTCGATGACATCAGAGGGTTGGAGCAAAATGGCACCAACTAGCACACAACAGACAAGACTAGTTTATAGACGCAAACGGGTTGTTAAGAGAGAAAAAGAAGATCTGGACAATTATGTCGTCATGTTTGGCGGCAATATACACAGAAATCGTGGGCTACACATGTACCTTGTTCGGTGTTAGGGAAAATGTTATTGCGATAAGTATCTAGCTTTTCCCAAATCATTTCTTAATAAATAGGTTTGGTAGTAAAAACAAGTTTTCGACTATCTTAAGGGAGATGGATATAACGGATTTGTCTTTCAGTTTTGTATTAATGAAGGTGATGTAGCTGTATACGTGGATTTCCTTTTTCCTTTTAAATAAAGGAACAGAAGAATAGCGCCATAAGCATCTGATATCTTGCTAGCTTTCTGTATTGAATGTTGACAATTAATTAATTTTCTGTCCAACGGTATTGCCTTTCATGCTACGATGAATTCTACGATTAGTGCGGCTTCAATTGCTGCAATATTTGCTTCTGTGGGGATTACAATCTGTCAGCGGACCACGCACTAACGACGACATGGACCTGAAGTGATACTAATTTCAAGTTTACCGCTACATGGTTAAACAGATATTTCGCTTCATACATACATGGTAAATCCCAATGGAGAGACCAATTTTAATATCATTCGTAAATAATACATTTATTTCTAGAGCTTTACAGGTAAAGTGTAAAGGAAACATATTACATAGTAATTACCTGTTCTAAAATCTGTTAATTAGTTGGTTTCCAAAAGAGATTGAGAATAAAAACTTCTATTAGGATGCAGCTCATAATGTTCATAGAGACGCTTTATCTGCATGTTTTCGCAAAATGTGCGTTATGAAACCATCTGTCGGTAGCAAATAAGTAACATATCCAACGCAAAATTTTCTTCGCCCACTTTATGTGATAGGTTCAATACACTTTCAGTTAAATATTTTTCGCGTTGGAGTACTATGGTTTAATGTCACTGTCAAGTCCGAGGATTAGAAAATATGTGTTGCAGAAGCAATTCACTGTTTTAAGCAATTGTTGAAAGGAGTTTATGATCCTATCGAGAGACAATTTTGTTGTGCACATGTTTTCCCGATTTAAACTTAAATCAGTGACTGAAATGATAAACTGAGGTATCTATCATCATTGTAAGACTATATACATACTACTACCTGGTAAAAAATCTAATTATTTAATCTATACATGTCCCGTTCTCGTTATAATAATTTATAGTTACAATACCTTACTCAATACCTTCGATTAATGCATAGCTGTCAGATGGACCTGAACAGATTCACATGAAAACGCTTTCATGCATTTGGAGTTGAATCGACTTAAGGCAGAATGAGTCAAGAACTATTAGGATATCATTATGTATACCAAGAAGATTGGTTCCCTTTGGTGCTTACTATATTTCGAAAGCGATAACTTGCATCAATTTTAATAAAAACGGCAAATTAAGTCAGATAAGTCAGCTATATTTATAAAGACTTTCATCATTTACACTCAATTATTTAGAAATGGCGATGGACTTACGATATACCTTATTCGATATTTTCACTAGCATATATTCAGTAGACCCTAGTTAATTAACCAGCAAAGTAGGTAGATGAGTTTATTAAAATCTCGGAAAGGTCATGTGGGTTTGTGAAGATTTAGACAAAAGAGTAAATTATGTTTGTATTTGATATTTCTGGTGGAAGTTATGCTTAACTAATATTGTTAGTGAATTATGTTTTGTTAAACTGATGTCTGTGGACATTACAAATAAAGTGTATTTTGTTACTCTTTTGCGTGCCAACCTTTTCTTTAGTATAGAAGGTAGGTTTGAAATCGTTATTTTGGTAAATTCTTTATAGAAAAATTTCCCCGACACTAGTAATACGTACAAAATAAAAATCGGCAAGAAGAAAATTAAAATTCTCACGAAGTATGGCATGTATGTATGTAAGTGCCATACTCCAATACTGATTTTACGAATCGTATTTTTTATCGTTTCTACCATAAGAAACTGTTAAAAAATATAATCTTAGATCGCACATATTTCTCTGAAGCCTGGAACACCTGTATAGTATATGAACCAACATGCCCAGAGAAACTTGAAATTTTTGGAACGTGCGGCATGATATTTGAATTCTGATTCCGTAAGCTCATTCTCAATCATATTTGCTGGTAGAAATAGGATAAACATTTATAACTCTATGGTCACAAATATTTCTTTCTGACAGTAGAAGTACGCTAATGCTTGTGTATTAAAAGAAGGAACGTGTTCAGAGAATATTGAAATTTTCTCAAAGTCGGACAGCGTATAAGTCAATTCTGATTTCAGTATCCTCTACCGCATCACATTTTCCACCAGCAACAGCATAAATATCTACGACATCGTGACCACAAACTCACAATCAGTATTGTAACATGAATTGACGTGTTCGTAGACATTTCAACTTTTTACAAACTGCAGCACCACAGACCCGAGTTTTGATTTCGCCGGTGTATTCCCCATTATTTCTGGTACTGGAAGCAATGTAAATGTTTATGAGACAACGATTACAACTTCTAAGAACATTCTGAAGGGACCTGTTGGAAGAGAATTGGAATTTTACAAGATGCAGTAGCAGATATTAGATGCTTGATTTCACAGGCTCTTATTCCATTTTTGCTTTAACATAGCTATGACAGTGCGGAGTAAAGGCAATGACTTGGTTCTGATGTGTTTTAACCAATTCTTGTTTTGTTTTCTAGAGATTTTGATGGACATGAGTTTTGTCTATAATAGACGTGGATTAAGTTAGTGTGATTTTGTAATTTTTTCTATCAGAACAATTTTATGTCCTATCTTTATAATCTTGGAAATTAAAAACCATTTTTATTTGAATTTTCTTCTGGGAATGGTCTTATGCCTTTTCCTTATAATTTCCTTAAAATTAGTGATATTTTTATATTGGGTTTTTTCTTAGAAATGTTTGCTGTTGTTTTTGTTTCGGCCAACCATGAACCACATCATTTAAGCTGTCTTCCTTTAAGGAAACAGTTGAAAAAAAAAATCAAAACCAGGATCAGTGGGTTTAAATCCCCGTTCTCGATAACAAAGTTGTGCATTCTAACTGCTCGGACTCATTGGTCTTCGCCTCAGAAATGTTACATATTTTCCTTATATAATTCTGAAAAGATTGCAACGGCTTTTATTCAAATGATTTTGGGTATTTCATGCCGTAGTAACTTGATTTTCTTCGCATTATCAGTGTGTCGGGGAAGTTACTAGAAATGTGTTAAGGTGTCTCTTATCTCCTCCATTTCTATTCAATATGGAGAAAATTGTATAAACGAAATCTGTGGAGAACTTCACATTAATAAACTTATTTTGTTATGTAGAAAAACGTAATAAATTATTGAATCTCCCCCAGTAAAAGTATGAAATTATTAATCTACGTTTAGGTTAATAAAGGATGTCATTTAAACAAAAGGCATTTTAAAGTGTTATACAACATCGTAGAGGCTCGTTGGATGAAATAAATTTAAAATATACGGTATTGTGCTATTATTTATTAACACGGTGTCTACACTTTGAATGATTTCTTGTCTGGCTTCCTTTCCATAACTTTTGCAGGATTCAACTAAATTGTTACAGTTACTGCAAATGCATATTTTATTACATACTGTATTAGATCTACAAACACGCAAAATAACACAGTTACGTTGCACATATGACAGAATATTTTTGTTATCTTGTTGTCTTCTTAGCTACAATAGTTTAGTTCTTCCGGATTGCATTCCATTCAATAAGTTTTTACGAATGTAAATGAAATATATCCAATTGAGATAAATTAACTTTTTAAGGATTTAAGAGCGGATTGATGAATAGTCTCAAACAATGATATGTGCAAGTTAAGATGTATATTTATTAATAAGGATATTTCATTAACCTTGTAAGCTATATACATACATACATACATACATACATACATGAGAAGTGCAAAAGATGCCAAAGTATGATGGAGATAACGCGCATGTGATTGCGGAGAGAAGATGCACAGAGTGAGAAGATGAAATAGAAGAAGTAAAACACACCTGACGCGGTAGGTCCCGCAAACCACAGAGCGACCAGATCGTCAACGCTTGCGGCGGCGGTCGGTGTATGATGTTGCCCGTAGCTGCCATAATAATAGGATTGCGCGGGGAAGGCGTCCAGTAGTCTTCCTCGTCCGTCGATCGTCGGTTGTTCTCTTCCTCTTCCTCTGCTCCTTCCGTTTCCGTTAGTAGGCAGGCCACTATCTAGCAATAACTGCTGCACTTGTAAAATATCTACAAATTCGTCACCACCTGTTGCATTGTCCCGAGACCTCTGACGCGTATAGCCGTCACTATTATTATTACTATTCTTTGAGTCCTCGTGTTCTCTCCGCATTGCTAGTGTTAACATTTTGCTGCCGCCGGGCACCGGAGTCTTGCTCCGTTGCCATGCCGCACCACACCACCGGAACACTCGCGACGCACTCCGGGAACACGGTCTGGATGTGAATGAGTATCGGACATGTGTGAGTAGTTGGTCGCAGGTACTCAACGCCAACTCTCAACGCCTCTGCTCCACCGTCTCGGTGACGTCACCCGCGTCGTCATGGACGCGACCCGACGCGTGGGTCTCTTTTGCTTGAGGATTCTATCCCAGGTCGCGGTATCGCACGCTCTGCTCCGTTTGTGCTTGTGTCCGTCCTCGAACTCTGATGTGCTGCTCCCCACTTTGTGTTTGGAACTCACTATTTTCGCACTGGCGAATCCTGGCAGTTATGCGGTTCGCATCTCTGTCGCGCCGATTTTCGTATCCATAGCGCCTTCTTTACGTCAAAAACGGTCCAAGCAATTGACCACATGCTTTTTTGGCACGGGCTCCGAATAAGTGCGAGTCTCGCGTCACGGGCGGCAGTGTGCTCGATCAACTCCCAGAAAGGTATCAATTTAAAGTAGAGTGCCGACGTTCGTCCGTGATGTCACAACTAACTCGTGTGCCACCGGTGAGACTCTTCGCTATTTTTAACTGGTCTAGAATATAATAGAATATTGTGCGCCAACTAGCGATACAGATGCGATCATCGACGAACTAAAAATATTACGCATGGAAGTCGAAGATCAGAGGCGTAACCGAACAGTACGCTTGTTTTGATTCCGTTTCGCATTCTTCTCTTCTCGTTGAGGTTTATGATCAGCGAATTCAGTAAAATGACGCGCTATCGTAAAACGCCGTGTGACTGTGCGTATGGATACCTTAAAATAAATTCGTAAATATTATGATTTGCGCATAAAAATAAAACGTCAAGCGTAACTACAGTTGTTTTGTATGTATTTTCAAATATGGTAGGGTACGCTCAGGAAGTGAGTAGCGATTTATCGAATTTAGTTTCAGTGTCTCTTAATGAGTATCATTCGTAATAAACTAACAAGGGAAGATCTCGAACCCGGGAATCAAAACAAAAATATGAAACTTTGGGAACATGTAGATGACGTATAGGTATGTACTACGCATTTTTTCTGCGGAAAAACACTGATTGGGTGAAAAAATTCTGCCGATGGGCATAACTCGCTAACCGTAAGAGATAGAGAAAAAATGTTAATACAACAATCGTTTGAATGAGTTTTATTAAACACAAGAAAAAAGGTATAACCATTTTTAAATTATTTTTTTTGACAGGTAAACATTTTTGGGATTAATAATAGGCAATAGAGATTGGTTAATTGTTTATCACTGCTGTAGTTGTAGTGTTGTATTTAATTTTAAAACCTAACCAAAAATTAATAACTGCATTGTATTTTGGATTAGAATTTACAATAATATACCAGCATTATCCTATTGATTGGTAAGTATTTAAAATACTTACCAATATCATTTTTGTTTATATTTAAACATATAATAGACTATTCTGCATGGTGAAGAATTTGTTACATCATGCACATCGTACGATGCCATGGCTATCGCATATGGAACAACAAGGGGGTGCACAAAATCTTATGGTGTGAAAGCAAAAGTTACTAGATTTTCAAATTCATTCGTTCTTTGGTCAACATATCCGCTTTTATACCAAGCGTACGTAAATAGGTCGTAATATTTTGGCGCCCAAAGTTGATTATGAAGAAGAGACTGTAATTTTATATCATTGCGTTCATGCCATACAATATCGCAACCATACAGAGGTACAAGGCAAGAAAATTTTCTTTCAAAGCTTTCCCATATGCGAAAACCATGTACATACATCAAGAGGTTGTATCATTGATGTAGTAGTCTTCGTGATCATTAATATATTCATATGTTTGTTGGATGGTGAACTGGTTTGTAATGTAGCAGGACAGTGGCCGGTCCAGGAATCCAATAACAAAATGCTCTGAGTTACCACACTTCGCAAATACACATCGGCTAACCATTGCTGAAATAGTTCTGTTAGTTCTTTCCAGATGTAGATGCTGTTAAATGAATATTCCACGGTCGAAACAAGGATTGTCATACACGCGGACCGAAATTACCATTTTGCGCTTTTAGGACAATGAATAGAAGTAAGAGTAGCTTTCCGGAAGCTGATATTGTCGGTAGTATGGTATAACTATGTGTAGTTGCGGATATAGAATACGCAACTGCCGTAAGAGATTTTGTTCTGTGCACAGCAAAAGTGCGGCCGGAATGTAGCTCTAGATTAAACCCGCTCTTATCGGCCTTGAATCTATCCCGATCTTCCCTATATGATATTTTGCACCATTAACGAAAGTTGAAACAATGTCCTTCCGTTGCTCGGAATATGATCGCCTAATAAATTTATTTATTTTTCTTAAAACTTTTTGTAAGCTCCTTTAAAATTTGATCCCCGGTGCCTGATGCTTTAATATTCTCTAAATCAGTATCTGTGTTAGTTTGTAATGCCCGCAGCTGGACGTCCAAATCATAAATAATGGTACCTGAATCGATACTATTTACAAATACATTATATACGAATTGAGACATTTTAAGCAACTTTTTCGTCGCGTACCATCTCTGTTTATTGCTTGTTCCCACCTAGAAAAAATTATCTAATAGTACTATACAATAACACAAGCAGGAACAAATCGTTGATATGTCAGAATATTGCTTCACCATTTATCTGTACAATTGTTGCATACATGAAACTTTGAGATACTTTTGCTGGCCGGTATTCAACGTAAGTTGTCTTTTCTTCTAATTGTTCCAATACGTAACAGCATTGGTTTTATATTCTAAAGCTACCACACCACTTTCTCTGGTGTACACTCTTCTTCTTCAGCTGCGATTGCTTCTAACGCTTCTTCCCCTGTGGGTGCATATACCTCAGCTACAAATTCTAGGGAATGTGATCTATGCAAAAATTTTCGAGTTGTATCACTTCTCAGTGAAAACGATGTTTCTCTTTGAACATCGAGAAGAATATTTTTTATTATGTCATGCAATTTGATTTAGTTGGTATTCAGTAGGGGCCCATTATTATTATTGGCAACTTCGAACGTTACCATCAGTAAACGAATTACATTTATAATACTTATGGCGACCATTTTCAACACTCTAGGTCTGCTATATAACCAACCAATAACTATTATTAATTTCAAGTTTAATGAGTTATATATGTATACTACTTGCTTATCTCATTTCAGTTTTCTTTACAAAAACGTGGTAACTATTTACTGGTCTAATGTAGTTTTCTTTGATAACCTACAACTTTTAGAGAAGAAACAATCTACTCAAATGAAAAAATACAGTAAATATTTTTTCCTGCCAAACAAACAATTTCTGTTTTAAAATTTTTCTCTCTCTCTTACCGTTAACGAGTTATGCGCATCGCCAGAGTGTAAAGTTTTCCATTCCCAAATATTTGTTTTACCCACTCAGTGTGTCTTCCCGCAAAAAAAATTGAGTAATACATACCTATATGTGATCTACATGTCCCCAAAGCTTCATAATTTTTTGAATTTCCTGGTTCGAAATCTTCCCTTGTAAGTTTAAACATATCCAAACTAACATGTTTGTATATACAGTTGCTTTCTGAGGAAGAGGTAGTCATACAATGCTAATACATACTTTTTGCACTCATGAAAACAAACTATGATTTGCAACAAATTGTAATAAAAATTTCACAGTAAATGTAACAATATGTCATTCCTTACTATTTTTACCTACTTGTAACTGTTTATTAATAGATTGTACTTTTTTTTGTGTTCAGGCGAAGTCTTTGTACGTATATCCTTGTGTTATTGGATCTTTGGAATCAGAATTGTTATTGATGTGGTGATTTTTAACCCTGTATTTTAGTTTTTTCTTTTTCCGACGTTTCCAATTATATGTAGATCGGGTGATTGCCACGGACTTTCCAGAACTTTAGGATAATTATCAATTGCTATTCCTTGATTGTATGAGGAAATAGAAGGAAATAGATGTGTATGTAAAATACATATTTTTTGGGTAGTTTGTTTCCCATTTTGTTTGAAGCAGTGGCAGTATTTTCATGTAGGTCAATGGGCAATTTACCCACTTATAATGTAGCATTAGTCGTAACAATAAGTAATGAACTATAGTATAGTTGACCTACAGGGAAGGCGATTGTCTCCAGTTTGAAAGTATCAAAATACAAAAGAAATTGCAGGTAACGGATATTTACGGATATTATATTTAAGTTAAGATTAATTTCATGTCATTTAAGTTTTTTGTTTTCCCTATTAGGTACTATAGATTCTTAAAATACATATTTGTTAGCATTTTCTAAGAAGCTTCATTCATCGTAGACCGATTTATTATTGTAGTATTTGCTATTTAGCACGATTTGTTTTCTACTGGAATTTGGAGAGCAATCCTTCTGTGTGAGTGGACGATTATTATTGGGGGTAGTTATATATATGCATGTACCTCTAGCGCGAAATATAGATGTGGGAAAGTTAATAAATTCACCTTTAAGACAATTTGACAAATTTAATTCGTTTTAAGAGAATCACTTGTTGTAAATATATATGCAGTGAAATATATATCGTAAATGAAACAAATAACTTGTTAAGAGTGAGGCATACATTCCAGCCATTTTACATATGAATGTCTAGAATTAAAAGTAATCATATAGAGTTGCTGATGTGAGCCAAAGTTGTTAAGATCGGAGTTATTCGCAGACGATCGGAATATACACACTCGAGAATATACACACTCAATCCTTGCAACTTGCGACCGCTCCCGATTAAACTCCAATCTTGACAAAAGCAAGGTTTAAATGCTTGTATGAGCACTTCTAGACTGATCAGTGTAGCCTTAGATGAAGAATATAATTTTCCATACATTTAACAGTTCTATTCAAGTGCGGAAAACAATAAGCAAAAAGTTAAGGAACATTTACACAAATATTTAAAATTATGAATGTTAATCCCGAAACCTAAAATGGGGCTGAATAGTAGGAAATTCTATTATGTACAGGTGCATGTTCATTATAAGCAAATACTAATGTGCAGTTTTGTTATACTTAGATAGACAGTAAAGTAAAGACAAAGACTTCTTCGAATTTTTCTATGAGATTTACACATGCACAGGACCAAACTTTAATGCTATTCTTATTTGGTTCTTGGCTCCATATTTCTATTGCTAAATTAATTCTTCGAAACTAAACTGTAAACCTAAAACTGCATTTTGTAATAAGACTTATTCAAATAAAGAGACACTAACTTTTCCTAGTATCATGAAGAATAAGAAATGTCTGTTTGCTCCATCGGTGCAAAACCTGGCTTTATAGATTTGTGAATGTTCTAATTTATAGTGAGTCAACACAAACATAACGTCCAGTAAATTATTACCGATAGGTGAACGAACTGCATGCTTGTAAACAACGAGAAATATGCCGCACAATCTAATTTATGAACCACCTTCAATGATGTCGTCGAGGGCACGGGTTTAGCTAATAAATATTTTGATAGACCTATGTATGTATATCAACACTCCTACATACTTTACTCGAAGGACTTCTCGAAGTCGGGTAGGATTTGCGCTGCACTGTCGTGTAAACATATTTTGGCAACATTTATTGTTTACATTATTATTGAATTACGGCATTAATTATGTAATTGTGAGTCAGTTTTTTTGCTAACAATTCGATAGTAAATCTATCATTGAGTATTTTATTTTTAAATGGACTAGTATTCAGGTTGTAGTGGTATTATTCAAGCACATATCCATTGGAGAACTAATAAAGAAGCAAAATGAGATACCACTGATTATATTCTTTTCCTACATAACTTTAAACAGGAAAAATTTCTTCACCATTAACTATCCGATTAATTCCACCAAGTTTGTGATTCTACTGTGCACTAAGGGAGTTGTCTACTTCCTTTACTCGTTAACTGTAAATTCTACTATTTATGCGTATTTTACTACTTCCATCGTAACCCCCGTCCGTCTTCTCATTTAGAAAAAGAAAATTAGGTACGCAAACTAAATTGTTTAAGAACACACAGCATCAGTTGTATTATGTTAGGAAAGAGTTTAAAGAAGTGTAAGAATGATTTCGATGTAATCCCTTATTCGTATCAGACTAACAATTAATAATTCGCTGAGATGTTACAAGCATTACCAGAAATATTACACCTCTCCCAAATAGGTTTATTATTGGTCAAGAAAATCCGCATTTTAGTTAGAATTGTTTGTAATTGTCAGTGAGCTATTCAGCTTTTCCTAGAATAAACATAAATTATACTTGCTCCCTACGTGTCAGTACCAGAAACTCAAATTGCCGCTGTTTCATTTGTTTAACGATGCTCTCGAAAGCACACGTAATAATCCAGAGGCGGACATCAATCCAAATATAGCATGGTTTACAGTTATTGAAAGAAAAAGTTATTGCAGCGAAATATGCACATAATCTAAGTTAAGCTTAGCATCCTATATATAGTTTTGCTGCGTAAATTGGAAATGAATCATTTCGAGAGTCACGCGAACGTAACGTCGATGTTAACGAATAATTTGGCAAGTACTAGCATCAGACATTATGCTTTTCTTGGCAAATGATAAACTATTTTCTACTAGTAAATATAAACGTACGGGATTAATTGGTTTTGACTTCACCAAGAATAGCATTTAAGTTAAGTGATTCAGGCCGAAATTCATGTGCATGTGATCTACGATTGGTAATGCGGAAACTACTCATACCAAGGTCAACAAAACTTCTAAACTTAGTGGGTAATAAGGTATACGTCTTAAGCGTGACATTTATTATTGGAAAATGTTTCTATGTTTAACTTTTCACTGTTCGTTTTATTGCCCATCATATAGCATTAATGTGCAATGTCAGCCAATGAAAACATAAATGTTTCAAAGATTCTTCCCCGTTCTGGAATGTACGTTGTGACCACGTAGAGCAGAGTTTAAAAATACTTTCGGAGTAGAAATTTATGAGTGCGCCTTAATTGTGTCTGTAAGGCTGTTTCTCATTGAGACGTATGTGTGTGTGGGCTTATTCTTTTAGTTGCTATTTTATTTCTTTTATTCTGTTTTGTCTGTCTGACAACACTATGGAGGATAAACTTTAAGTAAGTGTTAATTATCTTTTTCTTTTCGTTCTGATCCCTATCCAACTGCGACAAAGCTCAATAGCTTACTGTGTCCCCCTAGCTGTTTTATTACATTAGATCGGTGCCCCCGTTGAAACCTCTCACCTTGCTAACAGGAATCTTTTTAATCATTTCTGGTTACAGGAATCGAGATCGTGTTTTAGTCTAATACTCTTCAGCCCTTGGCAGTGCTAATTAACTTTTTCCGAATATGAAACGTAGCATACCTATGAGTCTTATTTATTTGAGGATTTAGTTAAAATTCTCCCAGACTTGAATAAGGAACGCATGTATAAAATTCACACAATGGAGACAAACATATTTTTTAAAAATGACATATTTCTTGTTTTAATTGTAGATTTGTTGAAGTATCGAGGAGAACTGTATTTTCAACGTGTTTCAATTTTTGGATAGTATTTTGATCCATGATGCTCATAAGACGAACCCAAAAAGATACAATTTTCTATCGAATAGTATAGAGCCCTGAAACAATGGAACAAGGTTGTAGTGCAATGAGCTTACTGCACCTTCGTATATATCAGGGATTAATCAACTCCGTTTCCAGCAAAATGACGCATGTCTTCAAACAGGAAGGGATGCAATGTCATTCGTACAAGAGAGTAATGTAGCATATATATTTTTATTGAACTATTCTATCTTTAAGTGTATTACCCATCGTATATCGCCTTATAACAGTTGAATTTTGCCTGAAATTCGCAAAATCTGAGATGACATTGCTGACAATACCATAAATCATACGATTTTAAACATACCGGTCTTATAAATTAAAAATGTAAACATTTGTTATATTACTAAACTGCCTTTTATAAATCAGTGTACTCTGGTAGTATGTAATATACGCTTGGAGGTATCTCCGCATGTCAACTTAAGTAAAAGTTCTGTAAACACATTTGTTGAATATTTTCCATAGCATATGGTAGTACATTATAGTTTTGTAGAGAAAATCCACAACAATTGAATGTAATTGATTTTGTCATGACAGAGCAAAACTTAAAATATTCTGTAAAGCATCTATTCATAGAAGCAACTACTAAGATAAATGATAATTAGTGTATCTTATTGCTTTGCAATTGAATGACTAATACATGTATTTACCACGATTGCAATTCAATTCTGTTGCTCAGCTTCTACATCTTCTAATGTATCTAATATGGTAATAGCCCAACATTGTTGAACATAACGGAATTTTATTTCGTTTCATAGAAAAAAAGGTGTTCCTTGCTATAATTTATCGTTCCTTCTGAAACCGGATTGAATGCAATTTACATTTCGGTAAAACCAACTAAACCTTTATTGTAGTTTCTGTTAGTGCTCTACGTTATCAGTTAACACTGTTCGATGCTGATAAGCTGGAATTAGTTCTGCTGGCACCCGACAGCAACTGCCGGTGCAGATATTTTTATCTTCTCTATTACACATTATGACTGCTTCTTTCATTTCCAGATTCTTATCGCCTAATAACAAAACTCAGTACATTGCATTTCTATAAATAAAATAACAATGCCGCAGTCGGTGCTGAAGGTGATAAAAGTGTAGATCGGTGTTTATTTCATTTATTTAGCGCTTTTCTTAATGGATAATGTGTGTCGGTCGCAAAGCAACGCGTATACAGGAAATACATAACAAAAGATTTAATTACATTACAGGGTTCATTGAAGACACAGATAGAGTAGAATTATCTCTGTAGCGTATTATCACGCTGATGGAAATAAAGTTCCGGGAAGCTAGATTACGTTTTGTCCAATGGTAAATCTCATACTTTCGTACGTTAAGAGAATGATGTTATGAAAAACATGAGGTTAGTTTATATTTTATAGATGTATATTAATTCAGCTGGGACCATTTTATTCTTTGTTGAACTGAAATAGCAGTGTCCGGTTTCATCTAGATAAGTCGCTTTCTAAAGACTCTAAATGAATTGAAGACACAAATCCAGAGATAGACATAAATATTTGATAACTTTTTAGTTATGATATGAGTAAGGTACCGGAATGATCGAAGCACATACTGTTATTTGTGTAATTTGCTACTATAGTATTTAGAAATTTAAAATGCGTTTTGTCTTCAGTTATTAGAATGTGAATAAAACCTAAAGCATGTAAGCTATTATCACTATTCACTCATTCTGTTTCCACGTCCGGAAGAAGTTAGTAACATTTAAGTTTAATTTACGACTATTTATTGTAATATGGATAACTTTATTATCGATAATAAAAATTTTAAAGTATCAAAACTAATGTAGGAGTAAACTAAACTGTATACACATATAATTGTACAATATCTAACATATAAGATAATATGTATGTACAGGTAAATTAAAAAAGTACACATTAAATTTTCGACAAGTACACATCTGTAGCTTTAATTTCATAGCATGGTGACTTAATTTTGTCGGATCTCCAGGGATAATTTTGTTCAAATGTGATTGAATTACGATGTTCGAAGTAGATGGATGAGTTCGCTGGTCAACATAAGGTGCGTGTTTATTTTGATATTCAGATACAGCTGAGATAACGCATATATATAACCCCAATGAATGACAGCTAACTTTTTTAAACAGAAATATGTAGGAGGCGTTATTCTTCTGGAAACATGTAACCAGGTATGTATATTACGAGTCGCGCCATTGTGACGGATGATGGTGGCAGATTGATTGAAAATTACCAACAGAGTGGAAAATCTATTTGCAAATTACGGCGAGGAAATAAATGTGCATAATCTCCAGCAATTATTAGCACTACCTGAAGAAGAATAGCAGAAAGCGGAAGTGCTTTAATGCAGCAATTAGTCCCATCATCAGAAACGGATTCTTAATAGCAATTTTGCTGAAAATCAGAAACTCAAAGTATATAAGCAGAGTCAAATACCAGCAACAGAGTTTCGTAAATGTACTGCTACTGGTTGCGTTTTTGGTGACGGGTGTCATACAGAGGGCCTGGAATCTTGTGAGAAATACTAAAGTGCCTAACAGGAATATTCTCAGTGATATAATTTGTTCTGTAAAAACAATGCACGAAAATAATTTCATGTTTAAGCATGACAACTCTCAGATACACGTCTTTGAAATTATCACAAATAATTCAAAGAAATTGTATTTCAGTCTCAAAAAGACTAGTACCTACATATTATTTTTTATTGTTGTAATTTTTAAATATGAAAATAAATATAGGTTAAAACATATCTAACTTTTTTAATATGTATATTTCTTCTCCAACATGTTTGGAACACATGTAAAAACGTTAAAAGAACAAGGTATATATACATACCGTAATACATTTTATACATATGCATGTACACTACCGTTGTTTGGACCTTTAGTTGTGGTTATAAAATTTACCGAATTTATCGTAATAAGAGTGTATAGGTACCTAAAGCAAAAAACATGCATCGCTTTCGGATGAGATTTACCTAGGTAAACCTAACCCGTAACTTTTTTTAGTTTAGCATTAGCTTCTGTGGAGAAAACATTATTTAAATTTACGCTATCTGCTACGTAAGCTTGTTTAAGAATTTTGTTGTGTGAATTTTAAATACGCCGAAAACGAAGGAATTGAAATGCCCTCTATAGTAATTGCTTATAAGAAAATGGCAAAAGTAATCGCCATATTTCGAGAGAACTGAAGGTACCAAGAAGAACTGTGCACTACGACGTAAACAAGAAGACCGTGAAAGCGTTAGAAACAAATAACGTAGTGGGAGACCCACAACCATGACTTCGGTTGAAGATATGGAGGTTGTGACTTCTAGCAAACGTACACCTTACTGCACCAGACATAGTAGCGTAAGTGAATGTGGAAAGGTTGAATCTCCGCCGTGTGTCAACCGTCAAATGCAGACTTTAAGAAGCAGATTTTTATCGCCGGGTAGCTGTAAGAAAATCGTTGTTACGCACCGTCAATAAGAAGAAGCGATTGCAATGGGGTAATCACCACAAAAACTGGGCACCTGAAGAATGGAAAAAATGTTTTGTGGACTGACAAGTCTAAATTTGAAGTTTTTGGATCGAGGTGAAGAGCTTTTGCGCGTAGGTCACCAGGAGAACGTACATCTGATCAATGTTTAGTGTTTATAGTTAAACATGGCGGCGGTTCTGTTATAATATGGAGCTGTTTTGGTGGAGACAGAGTCGACCATATTTGCACAATTCACGGAATAAAGAGAAAAGAGCGGTACAGGGATATCATCGAGAATGTTGCGATCTGCACTGCATATTCACATTTCAGCACGACAATCAACCGAAGCACTCTTCGAAGCTACGAAGAGAATAATTAGACCAATTGTCATCTGAGGGAATGTTTAATATTATGGTTTGACCACCACAATTCCCCGATTCCATCGAGTTCTTGCACGATGAGCTCTAGAAAAACGTCAGAAAAGTTTACCCCACTCCTACTGAACATTTGTGGAATATTTTTCAGGTAGAATGGAACAATATTTCACCAGAAACTTTAAGAAAATTGCTTAATACAATGCTGAAACTGCGCGAAGCGATTAAATAAAATAAAGCTAAGAATGAACACATTGATGAGTTAAAAATTTGGCAATAATACTGCTATTTATATTTGTCTTTTGCTAATTTTTATTTACTTTAAATATGTCATAGAAAAGTACTCATCAGAAATTTTGAAATCTACGTTTTTGGCTAAAAATACGAAATTTTAAGATTTTATAAAAAAATGATGTTCTGTTTTGCTCTTGTAGCTCATATGTTTGTCAACAACTGGTATACAAATCCTATTATTGTTACAGGTCTTTAGCGTTACAGATTCTTGCACTTTAAATGTTATTCTAATGGTACAACGGCAAATTGCAAAAACTTTGTGATCGAAACTTCTCGTGAGGCTTGTTGTTGTTATAGGTTTAAGCACTTCAGAAACTTTGCTTGCACTTTTCCAATTGCATTTTAAATAAGACGCGGACCAAATTATACAGGGGTATTCCAATTTAAACTTAACAAAGAGCATATATACGTAGCAAGTAAGCTCCGTAACTTCAATTGGTATCAAATTGCACGTATTCATAATGACAAACTCTAATGCTTCCTAAATATAAGAAATAACACTTTCAATGTCTCATCAATGGTTGCTGTGCCGTAGCAGGTAGGAATATTTTTCTGTAGAATGCTACACTGTATTTTGACGATATTTAGTAAACGATTGTTATTGATACACTATTCGTTCATAGCGATATAGTGGATGTTGTAGTTAAAAATAATTACCTTTCTTATATGTCAGAGTAATTCTGGCACCCGTCTATACGTATTGGAAAGTAGCAGACACAAATTAGAAAGGTAACAGAATTATTTTATAAACATCTGCACAGAATCCTTTGCCATAAAGTTGGAAAGATTTGCACTACTCGCAGTATAAGTAGTTCTAAACATTTTCACATTGTAATTTAGAGGTTCATAACCGGTAGCCTGGTGCACCATAGTCGGAGAAAAATACTTTTACTGACGTTTGATAAAGCATGGGTGCCCTCTCTAAAATTTTACGAAGAAAAAGACCACATTCTGCACCATTCGTAATGCTTGGCTGCGCTTTCTGCACATTATTGTATTACCAATAAGGTGAGTAACTCAAGCAGGATGTGCTCGTGGAAAACTACACTATTGAATAGTGACGAAGAAATACCAAAATATTGTTACATTTTATCGTAATAATGTCAGCGTAATTAAAATCTTCTAGTCTGCAGCGAATATAGCATTGTATAGGTTCATGTAACTACTAATTATTTTTGTGAAGGTCGTAAAAATGATTTCCGGATTTATCGGTGTTAATGTGATACAAATGTAGATTGTAAGTGATTTCGATTGACGAATGCTATTTGTCTGTCTCTAGAATTGGCAATTCATGTCTTTTGGGTTCACACCTTACAAATTTGGAAAGCCTAAATCCAGGATTACATCATTTGAGTTGAAAGCAGTGTTGACCTAATTCTAAAAAATGGCCAGGAAGTTGACCGATAGGAATATCGAGATTATTGTACTGGAGAATATTGAAATCACCAACAATAAATAAAAAATCATAGTGACCGACTAGTATTTAGAATTATCCAGAAGTAAATAATAAACTGAAATATTTGAAAGGAAAAGAAATCTTCTCAGAATCTTCGTTAGAGTTCAAATGAAGTGGTTGTACACAAAAATAAAACATTTGAGCCAATAATGCACGAGGACCTCCAGTACGATCCTCTAGATTTTAATCTCTATTGACTGACTCTAAATACAACAAAGTTTAATAGAAATTAATCAATGTTCTGCACATTATCCGACGATTGCGTTCCCGTTAAAGATTATATCAAATGTAGTTTCATACATGTATTTCGAGTAAAGAGCATTTGCCTTGATTCTGAGTCCCTTAAGATTTCGGTATTACATTTAAATCTTGTTCTTGTGCACATTTGGTTGAAATTATTAATTCTGGAAACATCGAGCTTTTCCCTCTTTCTGCGATTTGTATAGTTCTTTGATCTATAGCGGATTTTTCACAATCTATGCATAAAATTAAAATAGAAGAAAATTCATAATAAATAAAGCAACATTTCTAACAAAAAATGATTATCCTACTAGCGCAGGAAAGCCGAAATAAATTTTTGAAATTTCGGAAGGAACGGGTTGGCAACTACAAGTAGTGAGTATATGAGAAATGTGACTTCAACTCTCACTCCGTCCAATAAGTTTCCCGTTTTCGCTGTCAATTTGTCCGTAGACTGGAGATGGGTCCACTTCATTTCGTTTTTCACTTTCGGGAACAGATAAAAGTCGCTCGGAGCGAGATCAGGCCAATATGAAGGATGCTTGAGCACAGCAATGTCTTTTTCCGCTAGAAATTGTTTCACAGAGCTAGTGTTTTGGCCTGGTGCATTGCCTTAGTGCAGACACAGTCACTTGTTTTTCTAAAAAGCCGGTCTTTTTTCCTCACTCGTTGATTACCATATTAGGAATTTGGTGCTTATACCATGCTCCTTTTTAAAGCTATCCGCGATTCCGGCACAACACTCAACAGTGTCCTCTATAACTAAGGTTCAAACCGTACTAAATTTGCAAATAAAACGAAACCATGTGTGGTCAACTTCGGAAGGACTAAGGTCTATTACATTCCAACATCTTCTTCTCGCAGTAAGTCTAAGGAGCAGGAGCCACCCAGTCGCATTATTTAATTACCATATTTTGTTTATTACTTTGTTGGCGCTTAAAATACTCGTTTTGCTTAGAAGGGAGTTCTTAGAATATCAACTCGTTAAAAGTTTCAAGCCTTAAAACAGACGTTTTGAGTTCATTAATGCCATTTCCCATAGCACTGTAGATGTCTGCAAGGCGACGAAATTCCCCGATTGAGTTTGCTTGTTTGTATATCACCAGTTAGTAAATAAACACATGAAGGTTTGCAATGCAATAATTTTACAAATAGTACATTCATTTATTCTACAATCAACAGCAGTATGTACAACACCAAAGGATATACAAATCCAGCAGAAACAGTAGAAGTCTAAAAGTAAACGAAATGAAAATAAAAAATATAACAGAACTAAAGCATAATAATAATATGTATTTACCTATACTACACCAAAATTCACGCAAGCGCGGAAATTTAAGTATAATTGGACGTGACAAATTTATAACAACTTAATACATACAATTCCAAGCTTAAAATTTAATAACGATACTCAAACACAACCGTTCTCTACCAGCAAATGTATATGTATGTACATAGTGGATTTATATGATTTTCTCAACTGTTATGACTATTACGGAGAACTTATATCTTAGCTCTTAACGTTTCTGTAGAAAACTATAAAGAATTAATTACTTCGAGGAAAAGTGTAAGTTAAACAGATGTCGTCCAGCATTCAATATCTAATGCAAATGGTGGGGAAAAATAAGGGCAATTTATCTATCCAAAGGTAAGTAGTGTAACAAGAATGATTCTAGAAAAATCTAGACTATTTCTAAATTTTTCATTCTTTTCTTCTACAGGAATTTATAAATTTATATAATAGGGGAAGTCTGGGTATAGGTCTACTACTTTCTATTACCTATTCCTACTTTGAAGTAACGATTACATTGATGTCGTTTGTTATGCGAAGAGATAGAAACAGAAAATAATATATTTAATGACTAGGTTGAGCATTACTAGGGCGGATGTAATGTAGACTTCAAATTATTTTATTTTAACTTGGATTTCGTCGTAGGACATGAACCATTGATAGCATACTTCTAGAGCCAAAAGAGTTAAAGCGGCGTATGCAGTAAATTGGGATTATTAAGTTGAGAAGTTGGATCACTGGCTTTGCAGTTTAGAGATAAAAGGTGTATAGTGACAGCTAGTAAATTTTTCCTCTAGTATCTAAAACTCCTACTAAAACAAATTTTCAAAAGTATCAAAAGTTGTTTTTGGATAGTCTTGTATATACTGTTTCATATATCACTATAAAACCATTTTGATATTAGCATTTTTATTAGGCCTATTCGAGCTTTTATTTGCATCACTTAGCAATAATTATACTTCAGTTTTATTACTTTATCTTCATTTTCACCTATTCGGTCATCTATCATACAAGAATCCATTTACAATATATCAACAGGCGAGACATATTTAAGAGCTCTTAAAAGTATTATATCACATTTATACATATATGATCGTATCGTAAAAATAACGCATTAATTCTCCAATTAAGTTTTTGTCATAGCTCCGGTGTGCATATGTATATGTACGCGCGCTAAGTTACATTTCCTAAATTAGTAGTCTCTAATTTTTTGTCTGCAACAACTTAAATTGCTCACCATGGATCTTTCCAAATGCAAATTAATAATTATCATAAATTTAAATGCGAGACAAAAGCAGCGCATGTCACCTATACAGTACGTAGTATCTGCACACAAGAGAACGAATTCAACAAAAGACAAACACGCTATACAATATATAGCTTGATGCGAAGTTTAATTCTTTTTCCCGCTTGACAACTTTATCAGGTTAAATTTAAGACGTCCGGTCTGTAAATTTAAATTCCTCACTCCCAAATGTGCCAATAAAAACGCCAAATAAAAAGGCGAATTTGATCGTTTTAAGGCAACGCGAGCAGCGAAGCCAACGAGCGCCTGTTGAACATATAACATGCGACGTTCGACGAAGGAAAAACTCGAACCAGTTTCTAGACTATATACGCCTGCAAGCCTATCACCATCACATACACACAATAACAGCAAAAACGACAACGGCGAAGACTCTGCATACAATTATATTGAAGGATAATCAATTGGTTACAAAAGCACAGCGCAAACAATGATACCTCTTTTTAGGGTTTGTATAATTGAATTATCTCTGGTGTCAAGGATGTGTAACGACGCCGTGCAGATGACAATTAACCAGCTTCTTGTGAATACTATCCGATGGTCGTTTGACCGACGGTTTACATAAAGCAGTGGCGCACTCAACAATTCATGCGATAGTGAAAAAATTGGTTCCTATATAAAATAAAACTCCTTTTTGCAAGGAAAGGAGAAAATTGACTTCTTCTCTTTTCAGATGTTAACGATAAAGTTGGTGATTTTCAAATAATGATCCAAAAGGTAACGAATGTGGATAGCTATTATCACTATACCTACTATTTATCTTTATTCACACATATTTGCGCGGGCAATCCAGCGATTATGCTCATTAGTGGAGAAAATTTTATAGTGAAGTGAGTGTTTTGTAATTTTATTATAGCATCAGCACTTCATTAGTGCTGTACATGGATATTTCAAAATAATAATGGTGAAGTAATAACGTCCTTCGAGGGAACACAACTTGTAAGGCGGTGCATTCCTACCTCTTAGCCGTGTTTGGTGGGGATCACGTATTAGACCAGCGTATTGTTATTGTTTTCAAGCCATAGACTTATAAGGCCTGTAGAGGTATAGTATCTATACCAGGTATGAGCAACCTCTCCGGCACGCGGCCCACATGCGGCCCTCCAGTAAGGTTTGTCCGGCCCGCTACTGAATTCTTTCGTTGCATATTAGCACGGCCCGTCTAAACTTAATTCATAATGAATCATAAGGATACTACAAAAATGTATATTTTTCAAGATTACTCACAGCATAAAACTTCTATAAAAAAGGTTGCCCATGCCTGATCTATACTATCATTGTTTATTCCAAAATACTCGCAGGCCTTCAATTTTCACAGTGAGCGAGTGGACAACTTGCCGGATCAAAACACTTGAGATTTGAATGCGGGTCGTCAGGATTGCAGTCAGGCAACCTAGCCATTCGACCAGGCATTTTATAGGTACCTATTATAAAAGTTGCATCCCAGAAATATGACCCGTTTACAACTAATACGGGTTGTAAAGAATTTTTCAAGGTTGGAACTGTGTTAGCTACTTGAGGCAAGCAAGGCAAGCACAAATGGACCTAGAATGGATATCAGAGCTGGAATAAACATTAGGCGAGACGAGATTAAGAAAAACATTAGCATGAACCTGGGTGAAGTGCACCTGTTTTCTGGCACATATGGGAGTTGTATCTACATAAACGTTTGCGCATTGCAATGAATAAATATAGCGAAATTAGTAAAACGATTCATTATCTCAGAGTTCAAATTAGAAAGGTGTTTCTAGAGATGCACTAGAGAGAATAAAATAAGGGGTGTGGTATAGTATGGCTGATACTAGATTATATCGGTTACTGGTGATCACACAATTGTATAT
Source organism: Chrysina gloriosa (assembly GCA_038088585.1). Lineage (NCBI taxonomy): Eukaryota > Metazoa > Arthropoda > Insecta > Coleoptera > Scarabaeidae > Chrysina > Chrysina gloriosa. The sequence goes on from CM076093.1 coordinate 9,238,432, forward strand.
TAATTCTAAGATATTTATGTGTTTCGCTTCCAAGAAACTTTTTTCAGTCAGCACATCTTATATTATGATGAGCTTCCGACGTGATTTAGTGTTAGAACACAACGAACTTCATCCACCTAGGGTTGAACAAACCGAAAATCTTAAACTTCTGCTATGGATAAAACCTATACGATCTAAATTTGCGTGTAGAACTCTTTCTTTTGATCCAATACGGTCGAAGAAGTAGTGTGTAAAACACTGAGGTCGTACCAATGTTAATGGTTCCACACTTTTGTGGGAGTTTGTTGACTAGAAAATTTCTTTTCAAAAAGCATTATCCTTCATTAAGTCAGAATAAAGTATAGGCATCCTACCCCTTCTAGCCAGAAAAGATAAGTTACTTATATCGAGGATAGGCATTTGTTTACTCTAAACTAAGTCCATAAACCAATGAAGGGAATGCAACCCAATAGTGTTCTACGGTGGTTTGTACAAAGAATCTCCTAAACAAGTAGGCGTCATCTGCAAAACTGTTTATTCCAAACATGATGACATCCAATTTTCCTAGTTCACCAAGCATCTCAAACCAGCATTCTAAAGGAATTTTGAATAAGAACTTTTTTCAAATTATAAAATAAAACACACATTTTGGATGAAAGCTCGAAATAATTTAATTGCAATATGTATGTTGTAGAGACTCTACAATTTACAAATGAAAAACAATATTCGAATAAATGTCTTGTCCGATACCATTAAAAAAATTTTCAATCACATTTGTGCATAACTGTGGCTGAATCTCACGAATCATGCTCTCGATGTTGTTCTTGAGCTCTGAATTATTGTTGAACTATTCTTATAAAAACTTCATCTTTCACGTAGCCCCACAAGAAATAAGCTAACGATATTAGATCGCATGATATTTGTGGCTAATTGGCATCACCTCTACACTAAATCAAATATCAATGAAATTTCAATAAATCTATTGTTTCTTGAGCTCTGTGGCAAGTTGCCCTGTCCTGTTGAAACTACACTCGTCACTCTCGTCGACACTCATATCATCCACAATAGGCTGTAAAAAATTGTGTAATTAGAAAACTACCTTCACCAGTCGCAGACGTGTTTCGCGATTATATCTGCAGAAGTAAATAGCTGCAAAAATACGCATTTAAGTACATATTGGAGGAATTTCTTAATGGAATTCTCATATGTACAATCATACAAAAATGATCATCATGTCTTTACAGTGCACTCCATTGGTCTTAATGGTAACACCATCTTCATTTCCGAAAATATGAGATGAGATGAGATGAATGTAATGGTTGTTCAACCACTGCCCTTGGATTTTCAGAAACCCATATGCTACAACTGTTTATGTTAACGTAGCCATGCAAATGAAAATAACCTTCGCCAGAAAAGATGATTTTGTCTCAAAATTCAGCACTTTGTTCAATGATAATATCAGCAAATTTTGGATGTTGATCATGATCTGGTGGCTTCAGTTCTTGCACGAACTGGACTTTATAAGGGTTTAGAGCCAAATCCTTGCGCAATATACGCCATGTTGTGCATATGGCCAAGCCCAATTGTTGAGAACGCTGTAGACCGTTTTAGTTTTTAAATTCTTAATTGCAGGCTCTGATGAGCGATTATAATAACGAACGAAAACATCACATTACAGATCGACCATTTTTATAATGGACTTGAATTATTTTTATGTGATTTTCGAGAGAAATTGAATTCATTTTATTAAATTGTACCTATATCTTCTATTGTAAGCATGACCCCAAACTGAATGATAAATACTAACCTATGGAAAAAAGGTTCTTATTGCAAAACTCTTTCCATACACCTACGCTAAGGCAGATGGGAATTGTGAATTTTAATTAATGCAAATAATTATTTTGACCTAACTTAATGATGTTGAGGGTACAGCAAGTACAGATACAGATCCTTTTCCAATTTTATGAAGAATGGACAAAAGATAATTTTATGAAGCGCAAACGTGACAAGGTTTCAAATTGTTAAGATTTGCTTAATTTTAATAATTGCTATCAGGAATATTATTCTTTTTAATAAAATTTGTCTGTTGCGATTTACCTATAGTATACGCTACTGGTATGACTATCGACTTGGCAACTTCTAACTGCATCTTCTTCGTTCACATTGTACTAGCTTAGCGATCCATTATAGGGCAACGCTTGAAAAGGATGTTCTCGCCTTGTATCATCATCACCGTGTCGTATTTGTTGATAAGATGGTGCTTGTAAAGTATGCGAAGCGTCCGGTATAACTTATATTTAATTAGGCGCTGACCTGTAAGCGAATCGCCAGTCGTGCGACATATATCACGTATGTTGGCAAGGGAACAATGAAACTCGGACTCGGCTATTCGCTTAAAAATACATTTGAGGTGGATTACGTGTAAGTGAGAGTAATTTGTTAACGCATTTTTGCTTTTTTATGCCGTAAGTAGCGAAGCGTGGTAATCGCACTTCCGCAATACTTAAATACGTAAATTTTCTTAGTCTATTAAGCAATATAAGTAAATGTGAAGTAAAGACGTAATTTTCACAATAACCACTTTATTTATTTTTTTCAGCTTTCTTAAATCCCGTAACTGTGCGGCATATGCTATATAAGAACTTTGTTTAGTAGTTTACATTTCTTAAAATTTTGTATGCATATAGTATATGTCTTACTTTTCACTGGCTTTTATTGTTATTCTGGGAAAGAATCACAATTAATCTTAATAAAATCCTCTCCAGAAATCCTTTGGCTTTTTAGCACAGCACAGGTTAAATTATGCGTGTTAATTTCAGTATTATTGCTTAACAACAGTCACTTCTGAGTTCTTCCGATAATGTAGGCCTTTGTGATAACACTTGCCTTCTAAAAGGATTAGTAGAAATACGTATACCTTTCGTGACCTCTAGATATTTATCTTTTAAGTTTCACGTACTCAAACCCAACGATTTCTACTTTTTCTTAGTATTGAGCACCTATGTCACAGAATAGATAGAAGCGACAGGTGTGTTGGCAGCTTTGATGTTCATGTGATCAATTTCAATTTGAAGCCTCGAAAAAGCTCAGAAGTTAGCTAACGCTATTTAGAAAATACGAAAAGTGCACATTTGTTAGTATTAATTGAAAGTTTTAAATAAGTTAGAAGAATAGTATTTGTTATTAAAAGTTAAATCAATGAAACAAGAGTAATTGTATATGTTAATTCTCATATACTCACACCATCTCAAAATAATAACACTAATGAAGCTAGCCAAATATAGACACTATCGTATTTAAAACATGGTTGCCGGACATGTGCACACAAAATTTACCACAACATTTTCTAACTTTGTCGCTTCTGCCTATTCTGTGCCTATGTTAATGTTATCCTATTGTTTCCGGACAAGTGAGTGAGGGCTTCTTTATCTTCTTTAACCCACACGTAGAAGACGTAGTGCTGTGACACAAACACATATTTGCTCTTAGAAGGCTTTTCTTGTTGTTAACAGATTACGATAGATATAATTTGGATTTAAAACCTCTTACTTCAATTTTTCTCCTTCATGACGCTGAATTATCACTAGACAGAAATTTCAGTTTAATAAATTTGTTATTCTAGATTACTTGAAGTGTTCATCTAAAAGATGGATTAGTCGTGCTACAGCAAGATAATTGTATACGTTTCAGCAGGGTAATGGTAATACTCATTCGGTTCCTATTACACTAGCTTGGCTTAGGAAACAACAGAAATCTGGAAAATATTTGGGGATGGTGGACGGGTAAGCTAAGTGCCAAATGACAGAATAATTCGAAATAGCTACCCCATAACTTTACCCTTTTGAACTATTAAAAAATAATGAAACTATGTCATATTTTCAGACATTAGCACTTAAGTAAATACATATTCAAGATTTATGCTTGGCCATATTCATGTTGTGCGTCAAAGTCAGAGTTTATTGATTTGATACTCCGATTTATAGAAAATATTTTAAGTAGGTATTCAGAGTTCTAGCGATAGTTGGACAATTCTTGCTAGCTCTGAAAATTGTAATCTACTGAATTAACTTATTTTGTCGATTCCAAAGAATTTACGATTACGTTGTGGCTTCGATAAAGCTTAATTACCCCTTAATTGCCCTATAATTTTGTTTGCACCGATATTATTTTCCAAATGTAATAATTTACTTAAATGTATAAAAGAGTTTGCCATTAGTTTAAATATTATGGACCCGATATACAATCTAGGCAGTAGATGGTTACTTCCTGTTCTCAAAAGTGTGACTACACAATATACCCCTCAACAGAAATAGATACCTACATATACATACATATCTATCTTATATGTGTACCTCTACGTAGTACATATCTATATATGGTCTAATTCCCTGTTTTGTATATGTCCCTTAATCTATAATATTTCACTGTTGCAGTATATCAAGTAAAGTTTAATTTGTAGCTTGTCTTTTGAATATAGATCATATTATCGTAACTGTCGGAATTGCCTAGCGGTTTTACTTACAAGATTTATCGTTACGCTGTGACCTACTGCATACAGCATCGTATATAATAGCTTAAGAAATAAGATTTTCTCTAGAAAGGCGATCATAAATCTCCATATTTATTGCAAGCGTAGCGTCAATAACCGCGTATCTTCAATCCAAAATTATTAGCCCAACTTAACAGTATCGGAAAGAACAATTATAATTGTGTTAGGAACATAATAACTTTTAAATCCTTTTAAATCTTAAACAAAAAAATAAAGAAACTATTGTTAAATTTGAAATTTTCACCAATTAAGCTGTGTTTATTCGACCAACAGCGAACAACTAATGAGTTTTGCGGCAATTGTGTTGGAAAGGGCGACAAGCTGAGCCGTCCATCAACATCAAAATTACTAAACTAAATCATTTAGTCGGGTACCAAATACGGCCGGAGCCTATAGACACGCTTAATGGCTTCAAGTGGTGATGAGTTCTGTTAGCCTAAAGACATTCGTTATTTATAAGCGGAACAATGTTTCAGCCGAAGAGTATAACAAAAAGATCAATGATCACGATTAATTCTTAATTTTCGTGGGCATTATGTAAATTCCGGTAGATCAATACGTTAGAACGAATCGCTGGGCAGTTAATCTACGATATATATTTCAAAGCACCTAATCAATTATCCTAATGTCAGGATGATGAGCTCTCCTTGGAGTCAGGTTCCTTCTTGAAGTGGAGTGCGCGTGTTTTCATAATTATGCCGTAATCTAGATGGGCGCCATTTTAGTACCGTGACTCGAGGATATTTTAATTGACAGATTTTAAGTACTAAAGGTTTCAACGCAGCATTAAAGTGATATAATTGCAAGTAATTTACTTTAACGCCGAGATTTGCTGCTGATGCTGTGTTGGTCTTTGTTCGAATATAAGTACAGCAAAAAATTGAAATAGTATAAAATCGATCCACATCCTAAAGTTATTTGGGTGTGACAGCGATAGACATGAAACATGAAACAATAATAATAAATGAGTGCTTATGTGCCAGATGTTACGTGACAAATTTAAGGTAACGAGGAAAGTGTAATCTAACATGTTCTTGTTTTATTATAATACACATAGTAACACGTCGTGCAAATTATAGTTAACTGAGCTATTTCAAAGGGAGTTAAATTATTGGTTTGTTCCAAGGGGGTCTTTCATTGACAAAAATCGCAAACTGCTTAAACAGAAATTATGCTTCCATAATTAGTGTTTATTGTGGGTGGTTTGAAGGAGGGCAAAGACGTTGCCGAGGAGACACTGAAGCGAAAACAATCCAAGCTGAAGCCCAGTTTCGTCGCCTAATACTGTTGCCTCTTTCTCTGCTAACTACTGTACTGTTAATAGATCTTTCACTTTGGGCTCCTACCAACCACATTTTTGCATGGTAAGAGGATGTATATAAGCAAGTAGTAAGTGAAAAACATTTGGAGACGTTTGGTAAGATAACAGTAGCCTAACTTAACCTCTTAAGTTTTAAGTTAGCTTGCATCGTTCACCCTGAATTCGTTTTAGACCTTTTATCTGTTAGTTGAATTTGACGTATTTTCGTTGTGATATAGTGCCCAGACTAAAATGATGTGCAAGTAAAAGTCAAGTGAGGGCAAGAAAGGGACTGCACGCATACTTAAAGTTTTGTTTCGTAATGATACCCGTCTCGAGTCACCGCAAGATACAGTTAATGCATTTGCCAATTAGTTCTCTTTGATACATGTTACCAGCACTAGATTCTTGTTTCAATAATGAACATTCCAATCATGTTCCTTTTACATTATTATCTATTGCGGAGGAGGAGGTAGTCAGGATCATCACCGGGTTCCCACAAGAGACATATTCCGGGCGATGATTTTATTCCGAGCTTTCTTTTGCACGATGCAAGGATTGCATTTAGAAGACTGTTGACTTCTATTATAAACTTAGCAATTAAAACTTCTACTTTTCCGACCGCTTAGAAGCGTGCAAGAATAAGCCTCGTATTTAAAAAGGCGATAATACACAGGTGGATAATTATAGATCTATATCTATATTGTCTAAGTTTGCAAAAATTTTTGAAAGTATCATATGCTCATGTCTACGTTTCAACACGAAATCATACATCTCACATTATCAGAGATCTACAGTTACGAACTTGTGTCGATCTGTGAACACATTGGCGAAGTACTTGATGCTTGTGGCCAAATTGACGTCATATACGGGCTTTAGTGGCACTTGTTACGAGATATTCTAGCAATCTGTCTGTGCCGCACCACAATATCGTCATGTATGAGGGGAGCGCGTTTTATAGATCGATTTTAGCTTATAACGCCCTCCCTGATGAGTTAAAGAAATATTGAAAGTGGAAGAAAGCTTGGCCAAGCACTTCATAAATTTCTTGGGGAAAACGTCTTCTATTCGTTTCGGGAGTACTCTGATGGGCGGTAGTGGGTGCTGATCTCATCTCTCCATTACATTGATGTGTGTATCCTTTTGTTTGTATGTTTACATATGTATATATATTTTTTATGTGTTATGCATCTGACAATGTCCTTGTTTCCTATGAGACTTTATGACAAATAAATAAATAAATAAATAAATAAATGGTTCTTCGCACTATTTATCGCGGAAATCGATCTTATAGTTTGCGCTCCTACCAACCACATTCAGTGGCCCCTCTTATTCTACAGCCAGTAACAACGTTTACTCTGGTACAGAGAAAGACTTTAATGATGAATCAAGGTTCTGTTTGGGAACGCATGACGGCTATATGAAGACTAAACGAAGACAGAGAGATATGTGCAATATTCAATCTTTACTAGAAAGACGTGTACAGCCCATCACGTGGATTATGGTATAGGGCTCTATTGCCTGTAACTGGAACTCTACTTTGGCTTCCATTTGAAGCAAATTGAATTTCTTCAAATGCCGAAGTACTTTCTGTTTCGATTAGACAATGTCCTCGTCCTCGCTCTCATATTGCAAGGACTACGTTGAATTGCTTTGAAGGGAATGGCGTCGACTTTCTGCCTGGGCCGCCAAGATATTCGCATCATTTTTCTGTGCTACATGTGTGGAACACTAGTGTAGCAAGCTAGGTAGATTCTCTAGTCTCTTACACTAGTGTTTCACACAGATCTTAACGACCAAGTCACATCATTGACTTCAGAAATTTGGCGATATGAAATACATACAGATAAACATTTAGATTTGATTCCACGATGGTGTTGCTGATTGCCAAAATAGTCTTGTTTAATTATTTATATTTTAATCATTTACGCCTGTTAAATAGTTAAAGATTGCCGTCAAATTTAGTCAAAAATTTCAACGCCTCTTAGGCGATGTAATTTTGATGTTAGGTAAAATAAACTAAAAAGAAACTAACTACATTGGTTGTAATTCGATAAGAATATTAGCGGACATGTTTGGAGGGAACATGCGGGCAATGAAAACAAAATTCCTTCGTTCGGTTTCCTTAGCTGGCCAAGTAGAAGGTAATTAATCTCTTTCCTTTCTAGTACCGCTTACGATGCTTGTTTATGTAGTAACAATAAAAACAACAAATTCTGACATGACAGTACGTTTTCCGGATTAAAGGTACAGTTTCTATCGCGTCCTACGTACCGATGAATATTGTGTGTCTTGCTGATATCTATTTAAACTGATTTGTGAACAAACGCAATTCTAAATGTCAAAGGTTGCGCAATTTAGACACACCATTAATAGTACAGATAATATACCGTTCCCTATAAAGATGTTAAGATATAATTTCATACTACTCATGTCTATCCGCACCGTATGGAACTAAAATAATGCTGCTTTACGCAGCCTTATCGTATACAATAAATACCTGATAGACAACACGGGTTTTTGTTACAATAGAAATTAATTTACATATCAACTGGAATAGAACCATGTTAACATGTCACTAATGAATTATTAATTATTTCAATATCGATATTACCAAACGAAGACATTTTTGCATACCTCAATAAATCGTAAGCTGACAAACAACTGATATATTAATGACGTAAGGTAATGGAGATTTTGTAAATCTAATATGTATGAGTGGCGAAACGAATATGGTAACTTGCGTTTTAATTCGATGTCCATTCTATTATAGGTAAGAGTAATGGGTATGGCTATAAAACGTATCTACTGTGTAGTAATCATAACGTTATTAACGCCTGTTTTGCTTTAAAAACGACGTCGAGTGGCTTTGTCTTTGCATAGAGAGACGTTTGGAAAGTTAATTTAATTCAACATTGCGATTACGTTATATATTACAATAACTGCTAACCGGTTTTCGTTTTGCGTACTCCGTCAAACGTTACTACTCCTAATTTATCATCACCAGGCCGCTAAGAATCTTGCTCTCAGTTAAGTGTAGTTGTAAGATACTTCTTTATTATGAAATAGAGAGCAAACATTACTGGCAAGAAATTTGATTGAAGTATCTGTTTATAGAATGCATTGACTTCGACAATCTTATGGTGTTATACCATTTTCTACATTATTAGAAAGACACTCTCCAATATTAGTGTTAAATAAGATTTTCCCATCATCAGTCTATAGCAAAACATCTATTATATATAAAAGTAGTAAAAGGGAGCGAACCAAGATCTGAACCTTGTGGAACACTAAACAAAACCTAGATCCGTCGCGAATGGGAGATGCTGTAAATGGTGTTATCGTAGGGCTAAAGTAAACCATCCCAATTAATAAAAACCAAGATCCATCCTATTGAAAGCGCGTCAGTAGCATCATACACAAAATACATAGATAAATAGAAATTACAAAGATCAAAACAGTAGTTAATCACATCAACTCCAAGAAGTAAATCAAAAGTCATTACGCAAACTATACCCATTTGTGGAGTACATATGTTGTAGGTACTATTTAATAAATACATTGCAGCGCCAAGAAAGTCTATTTCAGAATAAATAAATAATTTAATTATTTTTAATCTATGCGCATTCACATGAATTGATGTGTGCGCGTTTCTTAAGATCAAGGTCGATATTTATCTTGCAAATGACACTTGCCCAAAACGTGTATTGTTTACTACACACAAACGATAACAATAGCGCTAATTGGTGTTTCGGTTATTATCGACAGGTTGCACATAAGTATAGTAGTCATTCTTCACCCTTAGTACAGGTGAGTATTACAATATATGTAATTTGAAGCACATGCAACATAATATTAACGCAGTGCACTTTGAAGATATGATGGTCTAGGTTAGGTATGGGCAACCTTTGACATGTTGTGGGCCAAACTTTAGTGTGCAAATACGTTCGCGGGTCGCGTTTAAAAGTAGTACATTTTAAAGTAGTGTTGTAGTGTTCATAATTTTTTGCGATAGATATCAGACATGAAATAATACCACAATGTTATTATAATATCAATTTATGAAAATAACAAAATGAAATAATAACATTATAATTAAATCGTTAAATTTGGAATTGTTACATACTACGAAAGTTAAATAACGATACCAAAATCAATGAGACACTTCAGCTTGAACTTGGGAAACTAATCCATCGATGTTTGGATTAATTCCACTAATACAAAGACGTAAAGAATTTTCCAAATTATCGTCAGTCAGCCTTGTACGATATTTCGATTTATTAACTTTCATCAGTGAAAAGAACTGTTCGCATTTATAAGTACTGCCAAACGCACAAATCAATCTTCTTGCGAATTTTCTAAGCTGCGGAAAATGGTCTTCTTCGAGGTACTTTTTGTAGAAATCACACAACTCCACGTCTTCAAATTTAGATTTTAGGAGTGAGTTTTCTTGAATCTCGATCAACTCCATTTGCAAGTGTATTGGAGCATTTTGTACATTACTTTTTGTTGGAGTAGCAAATAAATTGAAACAGTCTTCCATGTTTCTGAAATCGCTAAATCTGTTCGAAAATTGCTCCGACAGTACCTTGAGTTCTTCAGCATATTGAGCATAAGCAATATTCTCATACGCAGAAAGCGTGGTGAAATGGTAACTGTTTCCAGACAGCATCTGTGCCTCCCACAAGCGGATTTTATTCTGAAACGCTTTCAAATGGCTGTACAAATCATTAACTAACTGTCCTTGTTTTTGAAGTTTCAAATTTAAATCATTCAAATAGCCAGTAAGGTCGACCAGAAATGCTAACTCACATATCCATTTTGGGTCACTCAATTCAGATAGTGGTTTATCTTTTATTTGTATAAAGTCTTTTATCTCATTTATAAGCTCGTAAAACCGTTTTAGCATTTTCCTTTTGCTTAGGTATCTGACTTCAGAATAATATGTTACGTCGTCATATTCGGCTGATATTTCATCCAAAAACGCCTTGAATTGACGATGGTTAAGCCTTCGTGATCGAATAAAATCGATGGTTTTTACTACCACATTCATAACATTCTGGAGTCGAATGGACTTAGAACACAAGTTCTGTTGGTGGATAATGCAGTGAAGGGCTATCAAATCATCTTTTTCCACATTTAATTCAGTTGCTTTTTCGTTCAAAATTCCGATGAAACCTTTACGTAAGCCGACCATAGAAGGTGCACCATCTGTGTATACTCCAACTAATTTTGACCATGGCAAGGCAAAACTTGTAAATACCTTTTGAACTTCATTAAAAATGTCCTCTCCTGTAGTGGTTCCTTTTAGCGGCTGTAAAGCAAGCAATTCCTCAGTAACAGTGAACTCTTTATCAACACCTCGAATAAATATAGCCAGTTGAGCTGTGTCCGACAAATCGGTGCTCTCGTCTAATGCTATGGAAAATGATTCCAAACCAGCCATACGGTCAGTAAATGTTGTTTTTATATCATTAGCCATCATTTCTATACGTCGGACAACAGTTCGTCTTGACAAACTAATTTTTTCAAATTCATTTTTCTTTTCAGGACACAAAACACTGCAAACTTCTAACATACACTCTTTGATAAGTTCGCCTTCGGAAAATGGTTTTAATGACTTTGCCAATTTTGAACTAACTATAAAACTAGCTTTCACAACATTATCAAGTAGTGTTCTCTGTTTATGAAACATTTGCTGCTGCTTTTCCAAATTTGCAGTAAGCTTCTGGATTTTGTCTTTTCTTATTTGTCCTGTCAGTGAGTGCAGCGTAGGATGCTTAGTTGAGTAATGCCTCTTCATATTGAATTCTTTCATCACTAAAATTGATTCATTACACAGCAAACAAATAGGCTTACCATTGTGCAAGATAAAAAGAATTCTTCAGTCCATTTTTCTTGAAACTGGCGAGCCTCTGCATCTACTTTTCGTTTCTTTCCACCAAACATCATTTTCATATACAAAATATAATTAGAAAGCACCCAAGGTGCAGACAAAGTCACAAAGCTAATTGACGGCACTAGCAGTTCGCTAGGATATCGCTCGTCGAAGTTATCACCTCGGTAGCTCAAGTAGAACTGAACTAAAGTTCGGGCCATCCTGCCATCCACCCGCTTATATAGGCAAAATGAAGGAATGATCTAGATTGTCTAGTGTAGAACAGTTCAGAAGAAATAATCTTTTGTTGCGCCGCCAGTGAGGCGGCAAACATCGAAGGCTTTGATGTTTGCCGCCTCACTCTTTGATGATCGCCGACACTCGGCTTGCTCACTTACTTGATTCCGTGAGTTTGAGTAAGTAGTGTAATTTTAATTTTTTTTTTTAATTAGGTTTTTCAAAATGTCTCGCGGGCCGGATCAAATCATACAGCGGGCCGGCTGTTGTCCACCGTAGGTCTAGGTGTATAAATATAACTTTAGAATAGGGTGCTGTAGGTTTTCTTACTGTAAAACCGTGGGCTACTACAACAATTGATAACTGCAAATGTCCGGAGCCAGCAAGTTATTTTAAGGTGACCTGAAAGATTCAATGCTTCATTAATACTACACAAGTTGTTTGCCTTCTTTCATTGTGATCTTCCGTGCGATTTTAAATACAACTGGTGAGCTAAAAATTATCATAATGTTTCTTCTTCTTTAATTGTTAAGTCAAAATAAATGGAAGAAAATACTAGACCGATTATATTTTTCAGCTATGGACTATTGAAATATATCAACAATAATTTACGTTAAAATTTGTTGCTTAGATTTTAGCATTCTAAATGCAGATAAGAACAAAATTGTGCATCCTTGTATTATTATCTTGATCGTATCCTATACTATAACCACACTATCTTAGCGAATTGTGTTTCCTTCTTAGTTGTTGAAAGTTAAAGATTTGATGAGTAAGTAAGTAAGTACCTACAGTTTAGAACGAAATTTGTCTTTCCTTATAATATCAAACGTACATACATAAAGGAGGAAATAGTGCTAATGGAAGGAAAGTTACGGTTATTCCGGGAACTGTTAATACAACCGGAAGGAACTTCCTGTTTCTTTCAAATCCCTACAGTATGGTACTGAAGAATAAAGAAATACAGACAAATTTAAAGGTTATTTCATCAGCTATTTATTGTCCATTATGGCTTGTAGAATAGAAACTATGATATTTACAGTTCTATCGGCCAATGACCAAAGGACTACGGAGTTTGTTTGGGAATTTCTCCGAGAGAATGCAGACGAGGATATAGCGAGAACAACAAGAACACATATTTAGAACAAGAACTAAAATCAAAAAGAAGTGTACATGGACACGCCGACAGGAAAACGACAAACGAACTATTATTGTTGTGAATACGATGGTAACCGATGGAATATAAACAAAGTTAGGGAAAATGGATGAAATGGTGATCTGATGACGTAAGAGTCAAAATGGGGGCAAAATGGCATGAATTAGACAAAACAATCAGGTTTTGAAAATTCAACGGAAGGACTAGATTCTATATAATATGTAACGAGAAATATAATTCAAAAATTTCAAAAGTTCATCCTAAAATAGTACCAAAGCGGAGGTTGGGTCTATTCACTAACACAACAAGGTTATTTAATATGGTTGACATAGTCTTTGGATCAAAAATAAGTTTGCTGAAGGACACTACCTACCTTGACTATCACATTGGGAGATCTGGTTGCTTACAAAAGCCAAGTCGATTTTAGAACGATGTGTATGATTATACTACTCTACAAATTTCAACTTTTCTTCACTGTCTGGTTTGAATTGCAGGAAACATTATTTCTTGACACATCACATATAGATACGAGACTAACACACACGCAAGAAATACAATGTAGATGCACGTTAATGATTTTAAATGCATCAAAACAATTACATTTAGAAATAAGATGGATTTATTTATTTTTTGAGTTGGCGAATTCAATGGGAAAATGAGTTCTTGTGTATAATGTAACAGTATTTAGATACATAGCATAATTAAAAAGAAACGCTACTGGCGAACATTGGCGTAATAGTGTTATATTATAGCTTCAATTTTAATCCTATTTTGTTCTGAAAAGTGTGGCGATGATGCACTTTATGCAGTGGTTTTTGAGAGTCTTTAACGAGATATCAGCAGTAGTAGTCCATCATGGAAACGTTCCAGTGCTCTTAATAACGATTTCACATTGTAAAAATGCCTTGGTGAAAGGGATCACCCTGTTTATCGTTTACGGCGGCCACATTTTCTGGGAATGAGCCAATGTGTGAATATATACACTGAATGTTAATGATATTCTACAGCTCCTGTTTCCGTAGTTCAGCAATAGATCATTCATTATGGAATCATCTTTTTTGTTGCCCAAAAAGTAATGAACAATTACTTTCAAAGAGGACCAAGCAGTTAATTCAAGCTTTGTGAGCTTAGTACCAAAGGTTAGATCTTTCAAAAGTTTTCTTATTTACGGTCCAAGAAATATGCTTCCTTTCAGCTTTACATTAATTTAGGAAATGTGTGTTTGGAGGAATTGCTGTTATTCGCGATTGGTTGGGTTGGGAAGATTTGTAACTGGTCGCTTTTTAATAGTAGCCATTTTTGATTTGCAAGACAAAATGCTAATCCGGTAATATATTACTACTAATACAGTCCGCTATTTTTAGAAATAATGTATATAACCCTCCAGTTTGATAGAATAAAATGCTATATTTGCTACATACACACATTTTACAATTCTTATTAGATTATAAATTATAAAGCAGTAGATGTTTGTAACAACAATAACTATTTATTTTATGACATTTGAGATATATACTAAATAAATTAAAAAGTGCACATGTTGATACATTATTGCATCGTCTTTAACGTTTATTTTAGTTTGAGAATATTACCATATGCTTTCTACCCTAATGTTATCTCTATACAAAAAATATTCTTGTTGAAATGCTAACAATTTTGTTCAGGGACGCGAGAAAACTATCGAAAGGAGTAGCCAAGGGCTTTCCTTCATATATCAAGAAGTCACCAGGATGTAAACAAGTCTTTTGTTTATACCGACACAGAATATATATAATCTTTTACCCTTTCTACCTTTCGGTGTAAGGGGACACAGAATAATATTTCACTAATGAATTACGAAAACCGTTTAAAAAATGGTTCTGAAATATATTCTGTTAAATTCTTTGTTTTCACCTTAAGCAGTGTTTGGGAGGACGTAAAAGATGACTAGAGGTGTCCGTAAATTTGTGTTTACCTTATATAAATAGTTCTTATCAACATAGTGTAGTTATTGTTAAGTATGATCATTTGATCATATGTAATCAGTTTCAATTATCAACTCTAAGTACGTACAAAATACAGGAAAGTTTAATATGTGCGCTTCTCTTAAAGATATTACGTTTGCTATTAGTAAAGTTCCTCGTTATTGAACATTTGTATTTATGATCCAAGCCATACGCATTTTTGTTTACAGTTTATGTTTCGTCGGCTGTTAACGTTTGCACGTAATTTATTTTATTGCAAGGTAGTATAGCTTTGACTGTTCTAATCGGTTGTTCTCGGTTATTGCTGTTTATGATGATAGTATATTAGAGATAATGCTCCACGGTTAATTTATCTTAATCTTGGTATTAAGCACCACTAGAATATGCAGTACGAATATAAGTACAGTTAAACACAAAGCACGTTTATATGGGAGTGCGTGTAACGAACCATAATAATTAATTAATAAAATTAATCATACAAAACTACCAAAATCAGAGAGTGAAACAAAAATATATCTTGTAGGTAAACTGTTGTTTTTCGAAAATAAATTTCAGTTACACATTAGCAAAATTCAGCCATCTGGAAGGGAATGAAATACGTTTCTGTATGATGCATTATTTTATTTGTAGTACGTACTAATTTCTTCTTTTAAGTATTTTCAGACGCTAGATGGCATTTCTGAATTCCTCACCACATTAATGATTAATTCTGGAACACATACATATTTCACTGAAATATGCGAGACACAAAGCAGCTTCAGTTACATTTCATGAAGAGATGTGTCCAAATACATACTGTTAGCAATATCACACAACAGTCCCTGCAATTAGTATCATGCTATATGTCTAGTTTCTTTAGTTCAATAATTATTATCTACCTTCTTAGACTGGTAATGGAATTTTGGTATGCATATGCTAAACTGAAAATCGCCGTTGAAATTTGGACGATCTTCAGTTATTAAATAATATACATATTTGTTATATAATAAAACTGAGATATATAATTAATGAAACTGCCAATGACTTGGAATATGAACATATGCTTCGTCCCCGTGTTAAAGAGATTGCAGATGAAAATCAGCCATGCTCATTGTATAATTTGGAAGATGCTAAGCAGGTGTACGAGGAAACATGTGCAATAAAAGATGGTAATATACATCCGGATTATAAAGACAGTGCACTTGAGTTTCGGAGATCGGGCAAATTGGCACGACGACCGTTAGTCTCTGTGAGTTATATAGGTCGGTAGTTATATAGGTGGGTAAAAGGGGAAACTAAACCAGAATAGCTTTTGGAAATTGCTGAATACGTATTGTTCAAATTGTCAACATCTATGGAACGATGGGCAATTGTTTACGATACAGATATATGAGCACAAGATAGGCATAGAACTATTTTTCATCGACTTTAAACAGGCTTTCGATTCAATCAGAAGAAAGGAGCTAATGATTGGATTAAAGGAAGTTAGGGCTTTTGAAAAACTAAGAACAATAATATATATAAAAATGAAGAGAACGCTAATGTCAGTCACAATGTAAAATGGAGAATCCAAAGTGTGACAGCGTGATGCGTTATCAGCTACGTTCAATTTCAGGATTAGAATATGTACTAAGAATAAATAAAGGAACGTTAAGGACAAGAGCAGAACAACTAATACAGTGTAATTAAAATAGGATAATAAATTTCGAAGAAGTAGACAGGTATAAGTATCTAGATGTAATGTTAGTATGTAATGGAGAGCGGAAAACAGTAAATAAACAACCACAAACAAAGCCATATACGCCAACAAGAAATTATTAAAAAGTAAAATACTAAGGAGAAATACAAAGACAGTGTACAAAACTACGATTCGGGTTATAATGGTATAAGCAGCGCAAGTAATGAGCTTGACAAACAAGTAAGAGGAAGAATTAAGGATAATTGAAAGGAAGGTATTTCGTATGATATTAGGACCAATAAAAATAAAAGATAAGAAAAGTAGGAGAAGAGCAAATAATGAACTGACACAGGAAGTGGAGATGGACATAGAAGGATAAAACAGCACAGAGTAAGATGCCTGAGACGTGCTTGGAGATCGGGTCCAGACACGACAATCTACGTCATTCTGGAATGGGAGCCGGGAGATAGAAGTGGAAAGAGACAAGGGGTCAACAGGTCCATAATTAAAGACTGGAAAATCAAAGCAAGGGACAGAAGAGTATGGAGAAATCTATGCGAGAAGATATAGAGTGGAAGTGGGGACTGATCCATTCCAGTGAATGGATCTACAGAGCTTTAAGGAGCGACGAATGGTACAAAAGTATACAAAACTATCATTAATTCAGGAAATATTAATATTTTAAAGTTAATTCCAATTAAAGTGGAATAAACACCGATTTAAGGTAATCATAATTAAGTCGAGAAAGTGCACATTATTAATAAACTTAAGCCAAGATAAAGTAAATAATTATATCTTATAAATGAAGGGTGCCATATGCAAAAGGTGGTAAGTGCCACTTTTTTGCAAAAGCTGGTTCTGAGCTAAATAGGTGCTTTGCGAAAGGAACTAAAATATCAAAACAGAGCAAGTGCCAACTAACAGCTGTGTAGTTTAATACAACTTAGCGAGGCGTTTAGAGCGGTGTTCGTTGTATTTCGTTCGTCAAAATAAATTCTGTTTTCAAATAAAATGGATATTTCTGAAGATATACCTGCCAAAAAGGAGAACTGGGAATGTGCGAGAAGACACAAAACGTAATAAAAATGCTGGGGTCTACACCAGACTTTGAAGCAAAAGCAACCAATACCTGGAAGGTTTTTTTGCGGAGAAGTAAGTAAAGACTATTATAGAAGCCTTATTTAGAAGTTTTGTCTCTTTTTGCCAAGGTAAGCAAATACTGGCAAAATAGATTTTATGTATTACAGCAAACTATTCTTTTAGGTAAAGTGCAGTTGTCACTACGCTTGTAGAACCACAAATGCTGAGAAGAAAAAATTGCTTGAAGAGTTTTGGACACGGGCAGAATATGAGAAGCAGGAGAACTTTTTACGTTCCCTTATTGATCCAACTTTGATAAAGCGTGGAAGGCATGGAAACTACGATAATGCCAACCAGAGCAGACGACAACACTTATTTAAATATTTTCTTCTTCTTTCTTTCTGGATAATCTGAAGCTCAGGTATGTAAAAGTGCATTATGTTTAACTTTTGGGATTACATAAATAAACAAACGCCTTGCCAGAGACAAAGTATTTTGGAAACAAAAAATTGTTGATTTCATTGGGTCAACACCTAACAGAGAAAGTGATTATAATCGAGAACAAATTTCAAACCGCAGACACCTTTCTGAAGATTTGAATGTACACAAACTATAGAGTGCCTTTTTTACAAAACATCAGCTTGATACAACACCGCCCGTGTCTCGGCAGTGGTTTAATGAAACTTCTAACAAAGAATTCTTGGATCCCCAAGACTGGACACCTGCCCTATTTGCGACAAGTACAAAATATTTATAGCTGATTATGGCCCAAAACATATTAGATTGCAATAGTTTGATAGTCTGATATATGTGTGCTGTCTTACGATTTACAAAAGTTGATGTATATTCTTGGACTGACTCATACTCAGATGTACTATAACAGGCAGTTTACTTGTATTAATCTGGGAATTCATTTTGAAGATGAAGGTGTAGGTTTGTACCTGTGGGATGAAACAGCTAGGGAAGGAGGATGTAACCAAATCGGCAGGTTTTTGTACGATTCTGTTACATACAGAGCGAAATTGGTCCAATAACTGCGGAGGGCAGAACAAGAATCAGAGAACTTTGAGTATTTATAATCCTCTGGTAGTCAAAGGGTATTTCGATGGAATAGTGCACAAGTTTCCACAAGACCACACATTCTAGTTATGTGATAGGGACTTTGGCTGCATAGAGAAAGCCAAAAAGGTTTTAGCCTGCATTACAAATGGATGCATCATTGAGAAATCCGTTTGTAGTTAAATGCATTACTACATTTTTCAATTGGATGGAAATTGCTAAAAATATCCTAGTAACTTCCAACCTGAGTATTTCGCAAACTGTTATGCTGAAAACCTCCAAAGACCGCTTAGGGCATATTGAAGTCAAAACGTCGTACTCAGATTTCGCGCCATGATGCAAAGTGAGTGTGTTTAAACAAAAGGTTGTACTACAATATTTTGCAAATTTGAGCGTTGAACTGGTTGAACAGACAACCCGTAACTGGAAGAAAGATAAAATTAAGGAAATTAAAAGTATGATCCCCGAACAATTTTATGAAGAACTGGATGAGAAGAAAAACTATTACCCAATACATAAAAAGTTAATTAGATTAAATCCATAACAAATTGTCGTGTGTAATAAAAGCGTTCAACAAATAGTACACTATATTTTATTTCGGAGTTAACCACGAATACTTTGTATTTGTTACTAAACTAAACTAATGCATATATGTAAGTGTCTTCAATTATAATCGGCTTCAAATTTGTATTGCAATAATTTAATGGTTTGAAATCAGATATACAAGGAGATACATATGTATACGTTTCCCTAAATGTTAGTGTAACAGACGCATTTTCGTTGTAAAAATAGTGTACTATATTGTAAAGTGTGTTTATCAAGAAGAAAGCTGCTCTCAGTAAAAAGACACGTTCGTATTTGCATTATTTGCAAAAGAATTCGTATGTTTTCGTAGAACTGGCGTGATTCGCGTACGTTTTCATTGTATTGTTCTGGTCGTAGATTGGCATCTGGTGGGACGCGACGTAAGCGAATTATTACATTTGCGGCCTATACGCTTTAAGAGATCTATTTTTATGCATGCATGCGTGTGGTGTGTTCATTCATTGAGCGTGATGATGATGGTTACTCACGGGACCTGGTGGTGGTGATCGGGATGATGCATGAGGAGGGTTACCTGAGCACGGCGAACGATCGCAGATGACGGAGAGCCGACGCAGGCAGGATTTCCAGCCGGCCTGCACGCGAACTGACTCGTACTGCTCGAGGTGCATCTGCAACCACTTTCATCTGAACGCGTACTGAGAGAGAAACGTAAACGCAACAACGCCGAGTCGCGAAAACAACAACGGTTCGGACGATGGCGAGGAATGGCTCATATAGTCATTGCTGATACGTAGGAGAATATAGTTTGTTTTAGGAACGCGTCTAGAAAGTCAAGCTCGTTGTGTTATCTTGTAACGTTATGCAACTGTTTCTGTTTTTTAGAGACATATATTGCTTTCTCCGAGGACTGTTGCTAATTTGTAAGCTATCTTTGACATTTTTATGTAAATTGTATAGTCAACTTGGCACCACATAATTGGTAACTAATATTAGAAACGAAGGATACATTAACAACTGTATCGTTTGAAAAAGTATTTGTGTGGTATACATCTTCAATTCCTCGACAGTTTAGAGTCGTCAGTGCCATAACTATTGCTTATAAATCTGCTAAACACGTTACAGACTTGGATTTCACGCTAAGTAGTTCAAAACAATTACCTCGTCGCCATTTCGATGTAACCTCGGTAATGAACAGGTTGATATTATCGTACTGAAAGATATAGAAATAGTTTGGCTACCGTTAGGCGTGATGCTACATGAATAATCCTTCCTCCTGTACCTTACGGTGTCGAGGTTTCTGACGCTATCAACCTTTTCCACTCTTTTCTATTATTCGCCATTCAATCTGCTTGCTTCCAATTTACGTTTCTTCTTGCCAGTGATTTTTCAACTTCGCTGTTCTAGGATCTCGTGCGCCTTCCTCTATTGGGATTTTCGACTATTCCCATTTTCCAGATCTTCTTCACCATTCTGTAGTCCTTCATTCTAACCATATGTTCAAACCACCTTAGCTGATTCGCTTCCAATTTATCCAATGTCGGTTGAGTGTTGCGCTCTATACGAATTATTTCATTTCTAATACGGCCACGTCTACTCACTCCTCTAGCAGCTCGCAGATATCGCATCCCACAGACTTGAATTTTATTTCCATTTCTTTCATTTAATGCCCACGTTTTCTTACTATATAAAAGTACTGATTCGTACGCAGTTTTAAACACTCTAATTTTGGATTTCAAGCTCACTTCTTTTCTATTAATAAAACTTTTTCAGCGCATAAAACAGTCTTGTTGCATTTGTTACCTTGCTATCTATCCCGGGTTCTATGGCTCCCTTTGCAATAATTTTCGATATCTATACTCATCTACTTGTTTTATCGTCTCCTTGTTTCTTGCACTTTGTAACGATTTCGGCCATTTGGGTTACAAACAGCAATGGACTCAAAATTCCTCCCTATCTTACCCCCATACTTTTTCATAAATTCCTTTAATGTCTCATTATGCGTTCTTACAACGTTTATAGTACGACTGTACATATTTTTTATTGCTTGAATCAATTTTTGTCATAGATTCCTTTTCTTCAATACTTCCCATATTTTTTCTCTAGGCGCCATATCAAAAGGTGATTCATAAAACATAAAAACAATTTGCTGTTACATTGCATGGTCTTTTCTATTAACCGCCTTATAGTGAATATTAGGTCTATCGCATTACGTCCGGGTCTGAATCCACATTGATTGTCATCGAGTATTCCTTTAATATCTTCTCTCGTTTTCTTTTTTCTAAAATTACTTCGTATATTTTGCTGGCAGTGAACAATAATGATATTCCTCTGTAGTTGGTACGCACTTGTGCGTCGCCTGTCTTGTAGATCGTTAATATTGTGGCAAGCGTCCAATCTCTTGGCATTCGCCCAGTGTTCCAGCAAGTCCCTGTAGAAAAGTTCTAAGCGTTCACTTTCTAGACTTTTAATTGGTTTGGCTTTAATATTGTCGTGACCATTTTGCCACTTTTTTTAAATTTTTCCAGCACATTTCTTCTTCTCCCATTTGGGTCCCCTCTTAGAACCTCTATAAAATGGCTTTGCTATCTATCTATGATTTGTGTATTAATCCACAAGTTTCCTTTAGCATTTTTATACCTTTTGTTCTCGTTTTCCTTCCCATAAGGTTTTTAGGTGTTTTGTAGAGCATCTTTGCATTTCCTTTGCTGCTTTTTTCCATTTTATTTCCAAATTCTTCCTATTGACGAATTTTTGCTCCTTTGATTCTTTTATTTACAATTTTTCTTTGCTCTGTGTATTCGCGTGCAATTGTTATTATTTTTATTACTTAACTAACTTTTCATAGTTTCCTTTTTTGTTACTTCTGCTTTTGTATCATTATCCCACCATGCCGTAGCTTTACTTTTTCTTCCTTTCGGCGCTCCACATACTTCTTTCCTCTTTCTCAAACTAATTCTTTGAAGGTCTTCCACAATGATTCTACGTTCTTCTCTTCTCTCTAATTTGTTTCCACAATCTTTTCATTCAACCTTTTGCAGTAGATCATATTTGTAAGTTATATGCCGTTTATCTGTTTTTAATTTTATTTCAAGAACTAAGTGGTCTGAGCCTATTCTGTACCCTCTCTTAATACGTATGTTCATTATTTCTTTCGTACGTTTGGCTTGAGATATGATGTTATTAGAGTTCATCTTATTCCGGTTAGCTATCACGTTCTATAACCTGTTTTCCGAATTTCGCATTTCTCTCGCGATTAAGGTGTGCAAGTATAGGGGCAAAATTGGTGTAGAACCTGTAACAGTGCATATTATTATATGGAAGGAAAACTGTTGCAAGATTGGTAATGGCATTGGCTTATCGATGAGAGAAGCTATAAACACTTGAGTAAAGGAATAATATACAAAAGAACGGGACAACTATCTCTGGAACAGGGATGACAAGGTGTTCATTCACAAACCATGCAAAAATCTAGCTGGCACTATTAATCAGGCCTAAGCTAGAGAAGATGGTTGGCTCCATGGCAGGATGTGCTTCAAGGAGGAATCACCTACATAAAGTTGAAGTATGTTCGGGAAATCTAGACTGTGGGCTCTATATACATTATGCGGTTGCGAGGTTCTTCCTTCTAGGTAACTATTTATTTGGATCTACCACAATATATCCAGAAAACTTTTCACGTAGTTCAACTATGAACTTCTGTCGCCTAATGTAAAACACGATGGTTCTGGGTTGGGTGAAGCCATAAATAACTGGGAAAGTGGGTAATGAACCGGTTTGGTTCCAGTGCGCTGAGGCGTATGGATTTCTCGGCGAAGAGCATTAAAAAACACATTGAAAATGTTACTAGAATAATAATAATAATAATAATAACTAAAACATATAAACACAATTGCTTGCAAATCCACACGTTATAGAGCTACAGACGAGTGTCGAGCATAATATCACTAAAGAGTCTGTTAGCACATTTGCTGATATGGTAAATTGGGCTTCTGATTATTATGTTTGTTCTACACTTGGGAAGCTGAAAAGTTGTACAATGCCTGGATCCTGCCCGTGGCACATGAAAGTTAACCATCTCAAGTATGCAGGAACAGTCTATTTTATTGTGTAATAAATTGCTGAGAAAGTTAGCTGCACATTTTTCTCGCCGAGCTCTTAAAGAATCAACTCCATGATCCAGAAGAAGCCCACCATGGTTCATTCCTCGTAAGGAATACACGCCATCACGCTTGTAGGTCAGGAACTTAAGAAATCTTCTTTGGATAGATTCAACTTGAAGCTCGTAAGAAGTATACACAGGATGCCAGATAATAGACGCATATTCAAGTTTGCTACGCACAAGTGCAAAAACCAGGTTCTTCATGACATCAAGATTACTAAAATATTTACTTGACCCCATAACAAATCCCAATGTTCTGCTGGAAGACTGGCACAAGCTCATCACATGACTAGTGAAAGTTAACTTTGCGTCAAAAACAACACCTAAATCGGTAATCTCATAGTCACTACGCAATAGATGATTATCAATGTTATATGAAAAATTGAGACAGTTTTTCCTCCAAGTAAATCGTACAACGCACCATTTTTCAACATTCAATTTAATTTTGTTTCTGTTACACCAACTATTTATTGTATAAAGATTTTCTTGCAGGTAGTTAGCGTCAGCTATGCCATTTATACGCGAAAATATCTTTAGATCATCAGCGTACGCCAGCCCAGAGCACGTTAAAGCATTTAGTAGATCATTTATAAATAGTAGGAATAGTAAAGGCCCGAGGTTCGATCCCTGGGGAACACCAGCAGAAGCGACAAGTTCATATGATCTAAATCCATTATAGAACACACAGCTGGGTCTATTGGATAAATAGGACTTCAGTAAAGAAATTAAATCGGCACTAAAACCAAATTGGTCTAGTTTTAGGAGTAAAATGTTGTGGTCACCTGAATCAAATGCCCGCGCAAAATCCGTGTAAATTATGTCTATTTGATCACCAGAATCCAGTGTTGAACAAATATCCTGAGTTACACAAAGCAAATTAGTAAGAGTAGACCTCCCACGCATGAAATCATGTTGAACCGCTGAAATTTGCTGATTAACATGTATATAAATATATTTGTACAGAATGTGCTCTAAAACTTTCGAGAAATTTGAAAGAATTGATATGGCTCTGTAGTTGTTTAAATTAGAATTATCGCCTTTTTTAAATATTGGTATAATTCGGGCGAACTTCCAGCGCACAGGAAATTGTCATGTCTTTAGGCACACGTTAAACAATATATTCAGCGGACGCACCAACACCACGCGACAGTCCTTAATTAGAAATGAAGGAATTTGATCATCACCCGCTGTTGAAGTAGATTTAAGCTGCATTATACTATGCAAAATATGGTTATCCAATACAGAGCAGACACCAAAGGAATTGTAGGATAAGCTTACCTCAGGCAAGTCCTCATCGCTACTCGGCGGCAAATATATACCCGAAAAAACATCTGCAAATCCATTAACGATCTCAACAGGGTCATCTGGAACACTATCGCCGTTATTCATAACAGACGGTAGTCTGGTAGTGCGTTCTCTGCGATGTACGTATTGCCAAAGGAAACGTGGATTATGCCTTAAACTTTGTTCGGCTAATTGTAAATAATTCTTGTAAGCCTCATTATTTAAGGTTTTAGTTAAAGACCTAAGCCTACCAAATTCAAGATAGAAACACTGACGTCCCGTAGACTTCCATTTACAATGATAGAATCTCTTGAGTTTAAGGAAAGGAATAATATTGCCAGTGAACCAGGGAGGAAAGATGCAATGGTTTCTCCTGCTAGAAAAAATTGGAACAGAGTTGTCCAAGATAGTATAAAGTTTGGAATAAAATAAATCCACACACGCATCAATATCATCAACCAACTCCAAATCCTCCCAGTCCATCGAAAGCAATTCCTCGTATAATCTCACGTAGTTTGCTCTGCGAAAATTGTACAGTTTATCAATATTCGAGGGAAACCGTGAAACTGTAATCGAGGTGGGAACACGTACCGTTATAGATAAAGAAGGATGAAACACGTTCTTAGGTACCACCGGCGATGACTCACGGTCAACATTTATTTCAGGTGAAATATTGGAAAAAACAAGATCCAGTAATCTGCCGCGATTATTGACAATTGAGCTAAATTGACCTAAATTTAAGGTTGCTGAAAAATTATGGATGGCTGCTGCTTTTGAATCGGTACCGTATGAATTAAAGTAATTAGGTATGTTAAGGTCTCCGACGAAAATAACAGGATGATCAAGTAGTATTACACTTAATGCGTCGAGAATCAAGCTTAAGTCATTGGTAAGTACAGAAGGAGACAGCATCGTTTTAATATTTTGGCGAATGAAAGAACCACCACATTATTTTACAATGTGCGTATTCGCTAAAAATGTCATCGAAAGTGGATGATGATAAAGATGCACCTACATCAACTATAGTATAGAAACAGAGAGCCATCAAATAGTTATGTACTCTGCGCATTTATTTGTTACAATACTGAAAAATTAAGCAACTGAGCATGAATATCAGCCTACTATTGGGGGTTCCTTCGATCACTTTGGACCAAAAAACAGTAGACTGTTCACAACAGCACAACATCAAAATGTTAGAGCATTCACCTGTATCTGACTCCTGCCTGTTCGATAACCTAAAGAAGAACCTGGATGGGGCAAAATTTTCTTTAAGAAGTAAAACGGACAAAACTATTCATCAGTTTTTTGAAGATATTTCGCAAAATGACTAACCTGGTACACTTAACTTGTGGAAGAAATGCTCTGCTATTTCAGAACATTTTTGAACATCAATAAAATACTTTTCTAAATCGGATTTTATTAGATATTCTTATTTTATATTTTGATAGTTTTTGAGGCTTCTTTCGTTTCCAAGAGTAGGTTAGTCTTGCAGTTTCTATGCTCTCCATGATTTCATGTTTTACTTTCGTGTTTTGACTCATTATCATTCCCACATACTTGGGCTGTATTAAGAACATTAAGTTAATGGAGAAGCTGTCAGAAGAGATACGGCTAGATAGGCGAACGTGCCTAATCACCATCTTAAGAAAAACAGAAAATCAAGTTCAATTAAGGTTGCGGACGTTACCAATTTTTTTACCTTTTGTTGTGTTTGGTAAATATAGTAAAACTTAGAAGAAGCTTAGTTGTTGCATAATATTAAAGAATAAGGGCACCGCTGGAAAAATATGATAAACTACTTTCTTATACGTCACTTACTAGCGGAATACAGAAACTTAATCCAATTCGAACAGAAACAGATCAACAGGATGAGCTAAAATTTATACCATCGCGATAGGAATTGACTTTTTCTTAACGGTCGTCGCAGCCAAGCGTTTGTGAAATAAATTGCAGCCTTACTTTTAAAACGAACAAGTATTGGCAAATTGCGAGTTGCGTCGCCTGGTGCTGTATCTATCGCTAGTCGACCTGACTGATCTCTATCTTGGCGATTTCGTATGCACAGGCAGCAGGAATATAAGCCAGGAATTTATGCACGATATTATAGAACAGATTCGTAGCTAATGCCGTCATTTGGATTGAATATCTACGCGCATTCGATGACTAGATTGCAAATTATTACAAATCATGGACTAATTTATGGGTTATCGGGTTATGAACGTCAAATTCATCTATACCCATATATGAAGAGGCATTCAAATGGAATTTAATTCCTGATAACTTGGGAGCGTTATGGATTCTTAAATTGTTATTTATTTATCTACACGAAGGAAATCACCTGTGTTATCATGACGATGCTCATCAATTCCTGGCTGCTGTGATATTTCGTTGAATGGATAAGTACTTTTTTTTTAACAGATAGTGTATCCTTTAGATAAGATTCTGGGCTCGGTTACTTAGTATCTAGTAGGTACACTCGAGCTACGAAAGTGAACTGTGTGGAAAGTATTTAAATACCACAATTCTATTTTAGAATTATCATTATTCGGATTATTTCTGAAAACACTAGAAGAGAAGGTTAATTAAAGTGGAATAAATTTGTCGAAACTTCAAAATCTTCTATTACCACCTAATTGATTTCAAGTACAAAGAGAGCAAGTGTAATTTGTATATATTACCGACAAAGAGGCTGGACATGCGAGGACACTATGGTACACTGTCTTTCTGGTAAGCACAAGAAACACAAACACTCCCACAAGGCGAAGAATACTATACAAAAGGGTGGGGTCGATCGCATGCTAGATAGATGGATGAATCCAAAGCCTTCAAATCCCAAACACGTGAAGAGGGAATAGAACAAAGTCGACAGGAATCTTAAAGACGGCTAAGATTCATTGGGGATTTGCGAGCTAAAGATAATAATAATGATCATCTACCTGTAGAGGCACGGCAGACTTTAAAGATCAAAGTACGTAAGTATCTCTATGATAGATAGACCTACTTATGACAGATATACGCGAGCTCTATATTTTCTTTCAAACTTCCCTTAATCCTCCTATCATCAAATGCAGCATGGGCATTGTTTGTCTTTATAACGATGTCCCGCTGGCCAAACGCTTTGCCAAGTTTTTACGATTAAAGGGGGAGGGGGAAGTATATAAGCTTTTGGAAGGAAAAACAGAGATAAGAATATAATTTATTCCAGATAGTAGGGTTCTGGAGAGAACTGAGACTTGCGATGGCCAGATTACGCCCCTAAAGGGTATTTACCCGTTAACAGAAAAGAATTCTATTACTATTTTATTACTATATCTTTCAATAACCCAGATTAGCGTGGAAGACTATAATCACCCACGTTTCAAATAATGCTAGTGGTTTACATCTAGTAGGGAACAAATAGGGGTTGAGAAAGAAGACCCTCGAATATCATACGAATCATACTGTAATACTAGCCTAAGACTGAAAGTTGTTGGCTTTCGATAAATTTATTGCACCTGAAAAGGAGTAATAGGAGTAATAGTAAAGATGCTCTAAAATTGCTATCGAATCTATAGGACGATCTCAAACCAATATAATTGAAAAATCGAATAATTCTTTGGACCAAATATTAATCACCTTCTGAATAGGTCAAATATTGAAGGTACATTTTTGTTTATGAAATGTAAGGCATCTAAATAAAAGTACTTTATCGAAAGCTTTGTAAGGCAAAAGAAATTACTGTCAAGGACTAGAACCGCTCTTTGGCGTAGTCATTTCCATAGTCGGGTGGATTATGTTAGGCTGAGGCAAAACGAGTAGTTTTCAGTAGGTACTAAACTGAAAAATTGGGACACTAGAAGACTTTATTTCAAAGCCCACAAAGCAGGACTATTGGATTATTGAATTTAGGTAGGGAATGATCTGCCCGCTGTAGTAAGCTTATCTACTACGTATTGTAAGTTGCCAAAACATATTCGTACCACCTGGCTTATAAGAAATCCGATGTGTAGATCCCAACAGGACGAGAATGAAACAGCTGTGTAGTTGTACAGCGCTGGAGCTCTTCGCGCACCACCGCATGAAATAACTAAGTTCGGGTTTCAAAAGTGTCGGTCATTGACTTAGTAAACGAAATATGCTTGAAAGTGTAATTCCAATTAGAGACGAGACCTATGATGGTCTTGGTAACACGTTCACTCTAAAAGGTTTTGTGTTTGTTATTACATATGTTCGTTTTGTTGATCATCATAATTGCATATGTCATTTTGTCTCAATTTATTGAAAAATATGTTGCTGGTTATACAAACGGTAACTATAATATTAAAACTGTTCTACGGTATTATCATAGGCAATTAAATATATTGCAGACATAAATAACAACACAATATGTAAATCATCCATGATTTATGTCATAATATTTGAAGAACTAATACTGATTACAAGACTTAATAATCAACAGCCTGAAGAAATATTATGCTTAGACTGCGGAATTTAATTCCCGACCATATTAATGCGGGATCGAGGCGTAATTCATCGCGCGAATGTGAGAAATGTTGAATGCTAGGCTGAGAAATTTATATGCCGGTAATACATGCCACTGTAGTATGTAACGCGTTTTAAACTCGTGAAATGGTTGACTAACTGAAAACAAGCGGAATATCGATGAAGCATGCCGAGTTTTATGAGCTCAAAGACGTTGTAATGCAAAACAACAATGTCTTTTCCGAGTCATTAACACCTGAGAATAAATCCGAAAGAAACGTTTCAAGCGATTAAAAAACCATGATTCATAAAAATAAGTTGTTACTTTTATTAACATCATTGTTCTTTCTCGTCCTTTTGGAAAATTTGTGCGTAATTAAGATAAATAATTGATCTGCATGTTTTCCAACTGTATGTATTATCATTAGCAGCGTTTCCAATTGAAATGATGTATGTCTAAATATATATGTTCCATTCTATAGATATGCGCATTTTATGTCTCCAATGGATGTATTATCTGAAACTAATATCTTTTGAATTACCTCCACCACCTTTTCAGGTCAATCAAAGATCGACCTAAAAAGTGGTGTACATAATCCAAAAGATAAGTAGTTATAGGGCACGATTTATATATGCATTTAACTAAAAGTGATATGCCATTTATTCAAGTAATTGTCGATTGGTTTATAAAATCATGATATTGCGGTAAAATCTCGTGTATTATTATTAAGAGATGTAGGGGGAACTGGGGTAAAGTGGCCATTCTAAGATAAAATGTCTTTTGGGCTACTGATTTAAAAGAAAATACAATTTAAAAACTATTTAGCATCTAGCTTCTTTAGTATAGAAGCAATAATCATCAATATAATAATCAATAATATCTTGAAAAGTATCTTTTGCAATTTTGTAGACGCTATTTTGCCCTATTATGTAGGATAAAGTGGTCAGAAGAAATCCTTCAAACTTTAAACACGTTTACATCCAAAATCAAACCATATTTGTGTCATTAATTATTATAAATCAATATTAATGTCACAGAAATTTACTTGCAATGGTCACAAATACTTATCTCATATGATAGTTTTCTACCATAATTAGGTCAATTGTGCAAAAGTGATTGAAATAATAGTAATATTCTCAGAACGTTTGCAAATATTTTCGGAAAATCATCAGTGAAAATATAACTACATCAAAATAATTTTTATGAGGTTTTAAAACGTTTGTAAACGTTCTGAGAAGATAACTATTATTTCAATTAGTCTTGTTTAATTATGGTAGAAAACTATCATATAAGATAAGTATAATTATTAAAAGGTCACGAAATGTATATTCACATTTAATGTTCACAAATAAAACCGTTATGCTCTTCTTTGCATCCAGCACACATGAGCCCATTTGTGAAAACCGAAACATTTTATCCATCCCTCGTTTACTAAATCATTCAGTGTCA
This sequence comes from Chrysina gloriosa, assembly GCA_038088585.1. Taxonomy (NCBI): domain Eukaryota; kingdom Metazoa; phylum Arthropoda; class Insecta; order Coleoptera; family Scarabaeidae; genus Chrysina; species Chrysina gloriosa. The sequence continues at coordinate 9,269,188 of CM076093.1, forward strand.
CTATCTTCATCTGATTCAAAATTTTGTTCAAACAATTGGAGAGTTTTCATTTTCTTCCTAGCTTCTTTTTGTTTTGTTTTCATCCAGAATTTCTGCTTTGAAGGGACTTGATGTTACAATAGCAGCTTTGCTTCTCTTTCGGTTGGTTTTCTTTTAGAAATTGCAGACTTAGGCAAAGAAAAAATCCAGTAGGGCTAACTGCAAATGGGATGCTTGGCAAAGGATTGTTAACTTTCTCCTGTAAAGCAGTCTTGTTTGGGGGTTGTTTAGGGTGTGACCCAGCTGCACTATTTTCAGTTGCCTTATTACAGGAGTGAAATAAAATTGATAGAACAACGGCGAAGAATAGAAGGAAATGGCTTATGTGCTTACTTAGAATATTTCACATTTTTCTACCAGTTTCGACCCAGGAGTTCTAATTGGAGTCAATTGCACATATTACAGTAGCTTTGTGCTTGAACTGTCAGTATCTGTAGTTGATAATATAATTTGCCCCTAAATTGTGTATACAACGTAGGTGATATGTTGTATTGTAATAAAAGGGTGTAATATCTATAAGAGCTCAGCAACGAAGAATACTATGCTATACTATCTTGATGACGAATCCATCTAAAGTACGAAATCTGAAAGTTTTTGGGTAAAAATATTGCACAGCGCTAACTCGGATAGGAAATAAGTTAGTTGCAAAATTTTAATCAACAGGTGCTACAAATTCGTACAAGCAGATTGACTAATTTCTTGATGATTACTGGGCTTGTAGTGTAGAGGAAGATCCAATTATCAGTATACACGTATCGCGGTTTAATTAATTCGCAGACTTTTGCACAAACTTTGAGGTTCTTGTAGCGTAATTACAGCATTTTAACTTTCATCATCGTAAAAATTGATATTATCAACAATTAGGTAGAATACTTTTGTAGTATAAGTACAAGAGTAAAATCAACAATCCTCAACAGAAATGGAACGAATATTTTTTAACGACTTTAGAGGTGCGTCAATTCAACGCTTCTGGATCACCTAGATCGCAGTTCTTGTGCTATTCTTTTTGGGTTAAAAACAAAATGCATGGAAGCTTGTGAAACCTGTCGAGATTCCGAAAGCACTACGACGTTCACGTTTCTGACATACCACCTTCTGAATGGAAAAAGTACCTTCAAAACTTGATTGTTAGATACCATTGCGGAAACAAAAACCCGGAAAAGCATTATCGGCAACGTTTACTATTTTCCAGCAGTATAAAGCAGTCGTTTGTCATGTTCATATCAATTTTGATGTAACCATTTATTCTAATGTCGCGAATAGTGTTCTTCGACACTTCTATTACCTAGTCTGCTTATGGACTATTTTTTCCCGAGTAATGCAATTATTTGTCCTTTTTCAGCAGCAGTGCGATGCGGCATAATGCCATGTCAATAATTAATTTAAAATGAATTAACATTGGACAAGGCAATAGCCAAATTTAAACTAAATTATCCTAAGTGTCCGATTTTTTTTTGCCGCAATAGTGCCTATGCAAAAGTGTATGGATTATACGATGTAATGCTTTGAGCATAGATAAGTTCACTTTTATTGTTTTCGGATTTCCTTGATATTTTTTGAAACAATGCAATTGTCAGATTGTCCAACCTGTCCAATGTTTCTATGATGTAACTCTCTCCAGAATGAGTTTATCTGTATATATTTGGATTAGTCTACTTTTAATAGACTCATGTAGGGCTAACTATAACAAATTCTATTTCGTTCGCCTATCGGAACTTGTTTCTTAATAGGTGCGCCCTATGCACAATAGTCAAAGTAGTGATACAGTTTTAGAAAATAGCGATTGAAGCGATTAGAACAAAAATTGATCACACACGTTAGCTGACACGAGTATTGAGTAACGTTTCTTATTTACCGATAACTATTTGATAGAAGACATCGGTCGTGACATAAAATTTTAAGTGACCGGCTCGAATCATAATAATTTATGTACACACACAGGAAGGCCCCAATTGTTAGACACACGCGCACATGTACGTTAGTTTGTGACAATAAAATATAGACGTAGGACAATCTAAATATGGACACGACGACGTATTAATCTAAAAAATTATCTCGATTATAATGCCATAAAATGACCGTTGAATTAATGAGACAGCCACAGAGACAGACCAGACCCCTTTTGCAACGAACACTTCTCGGTGTATGTATCGGGATCTAAATGTGATAGTATTTTAATGTACTTTATTTTACGACATAGGATCGGGCATTTTAAGCAAATAACACGTCTGATACACAACTGTATCGTAAAACTGTAAATTACACGCTCGTTGAGCTGCATTATCCGAATGTGTATGCAAACGTGTTGCGTTTTCCTTCGAGAAACTCTGACTTTCTTGAAGGCGACTCCTATGAACTATAGTACGCCGCAGTCCATATGCATAATTAATGCGTGCGAGAGTTAATTTAGGACCATCGACCGTGTTGTTCCCCGAGGTGATCTAAAACAGCGGAACGCGCGTTTTATTACCGGGCTCGCAATTAAACAGTTCTCGTATACCTATATGCATGTATGCGCAGAAATTAATTTAACACCGTTTTCGTGCGAAATTACAACGAGTTATGAATTCCGACGTGAACGTGCGTAATTCGAAGTTATCGATTCGTAGCATGGCGGCGGCAACGGCGACCTGTATGTAAGTATGTGATTTTAATGCTGGAAGTGGTTCTATACTCACATCGTCGTACGTCGCGCGAGACGGCGATTATTTAAAACGCTCTAGTTAATCGACAAATGTTTTAAATAGACTTCTACGCGTACACACATAGCGAGTCTATTTATAGAAATTGTCGCATTACATCGACGCAAGAACGTTATTTGCGAATACGTTCTAAGGTATATATGAATTCTCCATTCCTCAAATGCGAAAGAAACATTCTCTACACTCGTGTTTACACTTTCACGGCTTCCTTAGTTTAGAAACGACTGAAGGTCAATATTAAATTAAGTACATGACATTTCCGACTAAATCGGCATAAGATCCTCTGTTGTGATACATATAAACGACACTGCGTCTCCATAACTATTCTTTATATAGAGTTTTTGCTACTTATTTAAGGCTATCGCACTGAAGAGTAGTTGATGAAATTAACTTAATTACATGGAAGTTCGGCTGGATCACAAAAATTAGAATACAGTAGAGTCGCGCTTTAGTGAACTTTGGTTCTAATGAACTACCCGGTCAAATGTATAACCAAAATTTTACATTACGTCGCGATATACTGAGCATTGAAAAGCCCCGATAAAATGAACAACATTTAACCATAAAAACGCATGTTTAATGTCGGGACTTTCCCTAAATATGTATATAGCAATCGCTGAACAACGTTAGCAGTCCCATTCTGATTTATAATTTTAAATAAATATGTTGCAAAATAGTGATTGCAGTGAGCTGTGTTAGTATTAATGTTTATTCTTATATGTATTACATATATGTAAATAATATGTACATAAAAGTAAGTAAGTACATACATATGTAACAAGCATTTAAACATTTGAAATTGGACGAAAATTTTAAGATACTTAGAAAAGAAGACACTGTAACAGAATTAGCGAAGAATTATGGAGTAGAATAGTCTACTATATGTGGAACCAAGAAGAAAAGACACGTGATCTCTGAGAGAGTTACAAAATCATTTGCGGGTCCAGGTAAAATGAAAACTTTAAAAATATCTACCCATGCGAAAATGGAAAATAAATGGTTTCTTAAATTAAGAGGAAGAAATATTCCAGTAAGTGGAATTAGGTTACAGAAAGTTCTACAAAAAGAATTGGATGAAACATCGTCGTTTACTGCCAGTAATGGTTGGTTGAATAGATGTCAACAACGCTATGGAATACGACGTTTAACAATATCGGGAGCAAAATTATTATCCCATCCAGAGTTGGTAGATCCATTTAAACACAACTAAAAAAAAATAAAATTGAAGAGCTTGCCGTATTGCCAGATCAAATATGTAATACTGACGAATCGGATCTTTATTGGAAGTTTTACAAGCGTTAGAAATACAGGAAAAAGATGCACCGAGTAAAAAAATTGCAATACAAAGAATTACATTCTTATTTTGCACGAATTCAACAGGAAATCATAAACTGAAGCCTTTGGTGATAGATAAATCTGGAAATCCAAGATGTTTTCGGAATTGCAATTGTCCCATTTATTCTAAAAGTTTCAAGATGGCATGGATGACAACTCAAAGTTTTAAAAGCTGGTTCCATGATGTATTTGTTCCTGAAGTATTTTTTCTCCATAGGTACGGAAATTTCGATTTACCTACTAAAGCTTTATTATTATTAGACAACGCCCCAGCGGAAGAAGAATTCAGTAGTGATGACGGTTTGTTAGTGTAATCTATATGCCACCTAATGTTACCCCCGAACACAACGTTTGGATCAGAATGCAATAAGAATAACTAAGCTAACTTATTAACATAGCTGCTAGCAAAAGATTAATTAAAAATTAGTACCTCATTACAAGATTATACTTTAGGGGAAGCTGTGTTAATTCTTATAATGGCATGGAACAGTTTGAAACCAACCGTCATACAGAAATGTTGGCACAGTATTATGCCTACAAAAGAACATGACGAAGAAAATATCCCACTGACAATGAGTGAATTAAGATTAAGATTAGTCGGAGGCGAAACACATAATGCAGGCAGAATGGTTATAAATCTTTTCCAACAAATTGAACCAGTTGTGAGTAGAATCGTTAAATACATATTTAACTTAATAACAATTTCTATTTTAGGTTGTATATGAGGAAACCAACGGGAAAAGTTGAAATAAAAAGGTTGTGTTGGATAACAGACAACAAAATGAAGACGATTTTCGTTCAGAATCTGAAAAGGAAGAAGATTGTATGTTATTCAGTGGAACAGAACAATCTATTTCAACTGATCAAACTCCAATATCATTAAATGAAGTATTTCAATGGACTGATAAAAAAATAACTAGAAATTGATTATTCCACATTACTAAACAGCGGCAACATAACATCACTTTTTGTATCTCAATAATAAAAATATATGTATACCTCTTTAGAAAGAATTACATAATGCATACTATGTATTTTTCAATGCTTTCTTCTTTAATAATTTCAACTAACAACAAGTTTAAAACAGATGTTTACAACTAAAGAATATGGACGTCTCTTTCTCATTTTTTTTCAACCTCAAAATAGTGAAACCCCGAAATAGTCAATCCGTCGTGCAAAAAATTAGCTCACTAAATCGCGGCTCTACTGTAATCCCAAAATAAGTATTTCGACAATGCCGTTTTATATAATATTACATCAAAAAGCTCTATGTTATTTTTGAGATGTGCCTTGTTCTTTAACCAATTACGAAGAAATATTGGTTAGATATAACAAAATAACACTTAACACCTAGTTTATGAAGAATAAAGATACGTATTTCGACAACTAATTATTGTCTTCATTGGAGAAGGTACTGGATTCATATATGACATACGAAGCTTGAATTCCCCTTAGGGGCTATCCCCAAAAAGGAAAATCAACTTTTCACCGAACCACAGACCAAGAAAAGGGCGACCACCCCTTCGCTAAAAAAGATAGAGACCTAAAAAGCCGCCGAGACCGTCTCGAAAAATGAAAAGACCGTAGACGCACCAACCGGGGCAGAGAAGGAAGAAACTACACACAGCAAACACACCAGAAACAACTAGGAAGGAACAGCCGGACAAACAGATCCCGCAGATTGTGATAAGGGATGGGATAAGCTGAAAAATTTGCAGCGCCCTCCTTTGACTATGAGGGCTTTGAGATATGAGGTGCAACTTGCATGGGACGTAATACCCCAAGACGAAATAAACCACCTTATTCAATCACTGCCACGATGTGTAAATGAATGTGTAAATCAGAGAGGTCGCTCCACGCATTATTAACAATAATTATTAAATTTTGTTTAACTAATACAGATTCTCCTCCCAAACTTTGACCATTTATTACTATAGTATAGGTGAATATTCCAACCAAATTTCATTCATAAATTCCAACCCCTTCTTGGTGTTGCAATTTCTATGTCACTTAGTATATATCACAAACAAAGCACAAATTAAAGACGGAGAGAAACAGAAACATATAAGTCTAAAATGGGTCACTGAAGTATTCTTTCAGGGTGTAATATTCTCCCTCAAGCAGTGTATTCTTGATTCTTCTTGGAAAGCCTCCCAAATCCAGTTGTTTCAGATACTGGAGGTAGATGATTATAGATTTTGGTGCCCAAATAGTGCATATTGGTTTGCGTTGTCACTGTGCGATGTCTGGGGATACTAAGATCTGCTCTATGTCGCGTATAGTATTTGTTGTTCCCCGTTTCTTGCGTGACTTTGGGCACCATATTGTAAGGACACCAAAGGTCAGGATATTGTTATTTTTGAAGTATCGGCTGCATGATTGATGACACCGGACGCCACACAAGGTTTGTATTGCTCTTTTTTGAAGAATGAAAATTTGTTTCGCCGCCAAAAATGATCCCCAGAAAAGGAGGGAGATAACATTGGATAAGTAATACGTAAGTATAACTGCTTCATACGTATCATTTTTATTCTTTTAATGCAGTAGATTTCTGAAGTTAGTTTCCTTGCAAGTTGGTCCACATGGTGGGTCCATTTTAATCCTTCATCAAGATGCACACCCAGGACTTTCACGATCGTTTCTTCCGCCGGTTCGGTTGGTAGATATTGTTGTCAGATATTGTGTTTTGTCCCTGTTTAGTTTGAGTCTGTTCGTAGAGAACCAGTAATTGTCCTTTTCTATAACCACATCTGATTTTGCAGTCACTCTTTCCTCACTTTCGTCCTTGATCAGAACTGTAGTATCATCTGTGTATAAACAAATCCGTTCCTTTTTCATGTAGCTGGGTATATCATTTATGTAAATAATAATAATAATAAACAACAGTGGTCCCAATATCGATCCTGAGGAACTCCAACAGTAACGGCCTTGTCGGTAGATATTACTCTATTCCATTCCATCATCTGCACCCTGTCTGAGAGTTAGGATCAAATTAGTTTCAATGGAGTGTCTCTCGCACCATAGTACGCCAGCCTTTGAAGTAGAGTGCTGTGGCCCACCGCATCAAAGGCTTTGCTAAAGTCCAGGAGATTCATTCTTACCCTCTGGCGATCATCTAGGGTTTCGTTCATAAATTTTAAAAATTCCACCATCACAATCATCGTAGATTTATTTCTTCGATATCCATGTTGTTGCTCCGTGCTCCCTTTACTTTTCAGATATTCCATTAACCTAGCACAGATCACGCGTTCAAAATTTTTTGAGACTATTGGATGCGCAGATATCGGCCTGTAATTTTTACAGTCATTTACATACCCTTTCTTATGCACGGGAATCACTCTTGGGACCTAATACAGATGTTCACTATTCCTGCCAGTGGTTGATACAGCTCATTAGTTACACATTTAATTATGGCAGCATTCATGTCGTAAATATCTTAACTCTGTTCATTTTAAAGATCCATAATGATGTGGATTTCACCACCAGACACTGGTCTGAAGAAGAATGAAGCAGCATTGATTACAGGCAAATATTTGAACAGATCCAACGCGCAATTAATAACAGTGTTAGCAGTTTGAACTCCTATCTTACAAACATATTCGTTTATGGAATTTGCTGGGAGATCAGAGCCCTTATTCTTATCCTGCTCAATTGATGAGAGCTCATTTTTGATCAATTTCCATATAGCTACTGTTCTATAGTTCTAGTATCTTCGTGTCTCTTGATTTCTTGTATTGTGTCTCTGTATATTTTTTCTGATCTTAGTAAATATCATAGAGTTCATTACTCTTTGTGGTTTTTTGAAATTATGGCAAGGACATACAGTTTATTTTTCATATTTGCTATGTCGTCATTGTACGTTAATTTATTATTCGTCCCCGTTGGTCTTCCTTTTTCTTAAGTGGGAGAGCTCTCTTTCCCACTTAAGATATGCCAATATGATAGCATTAAAGCCGTTTCTTCCATTTAGTTTTTCTTCTGGTAAGTTATTTGTAATTGCTTGCTTAAATAATGCGATGTTTTGACTAGTATACTGTCTATAGTTAATTTTTTCTCTTTTACCACATTGCATTTATACCAAATCTACTCTCCCAACCAACTAATGCGATCAGTAAAATCAAATCTCTGGAAGGCGGAAAATAGACCGCTTGCCTAAACAAATAGGAGAGTAATAAGTTCAACGAAAGGAAAACACCAATAAAGGAACGACAACAACGAGATTCAAAAAGTATTTTGTGCCCGATCCCAGGAAGAGACTGAAGTTTCACGAGAGAGGATACAATGCCGGGCAGTGCCAAACTACACCGGACTAGGAGCAACTTCCGCGAAGCAAATGTATGTTATCTATCCATTAAAGTTCATTGTGGTAAATAATATAAAGTATATTAGCAGTCTCAAAGCAACAAACAGCAACGACAACCATGGATAAATATTGAAGCTGCGGGTTTTGCTTTCATGAAATCTCCTCTATACAATAAACGTAAAGTATGGTCAAGTATTCCCCGAAAAAATATATGCCAGAGATGGAGGAGTCTTCCTATGAAGGAAGTAATCGCAATATCACGTATGTATTGGGACTTCCTTATAGTTGAACCACCAAAAAATAAATGAAAGTTCTATTGCTACACTGTGGATGCTAGGCTTTGAATACTATTACAGCTACATACTCCTTCTCAATTACAATACTGGGATAGATATACTTGCGCCCTCGGTATGTTTTCTTCCTGCTTTGTGTTTTAGTCTGGTCTATTTCTAGTTATTAGCCTAATTTCGTTCCATGTATCGTCTAGCTGAAATGGCTCTTTGTTTAGGTTGTGCTTCCAGTTGCCTTTTAAGTCCGCCAATTTTCCTTCTGCCCATAATTTTATGTTCTAATGATTACGTTGTTAGATTGAAATTTTGCGAAGAGTATGCCCTATTGACTACCATTTTCGCCTCTTTATTAGTTCCTCAATTTTTTGCACCCCGTTTCTTATTGTAGCTTTTTATTCGTTATTTTGCCGGGCAGGATATCTCTAATATGTATATAACATTTATTCATACATTTTTAGTTGTTCAGAAGTACCTTTGTTACCGCCTCATATGGTGTCATATAAAGAACGCTTATTACAGTAGTCCTAAAACGTTACAAGTTTGTTTCCTTTTGCTTTATTGGGACAAAGTCCAATTTTCCCAATGAGGGAATACGGACTTCATGTAAGCTTTGGTAATATGAGATTAACTGTTACGACTTTAAGAGACGAAAAAGAAATTTCCACCGAGAATTTGAGAGGGATTGTGACTCCATAACAAGGCAATCTAAAGACGGAAACCAGTTAAGAATTGAGCAATAAGATATGTTTTCAATATATTTTTCAAAACTATTCGTTTAAATGCGTAAAGGTTTCAACATCGAACAGTTCCAAGGCCTAAGAAAGGACATTCACTACTGTTTTCTTTGTCCGTTTATTATTTTCCCTTTCATGAGAGATCTATGTCATATTCGAATAAACGTACAATAGCATAATAAAGAACGTAACTACTTATACGGCAATGTAATTTCCTCCGTACCCAACACATTTAATTTAATGCAAATTAGGGAATCTAGTCGTGTAATAATAACGTTGTGCTTTAAACACAGCTACTTAGCTCAACGTTACTCCTGTGTTAACCAAAGCAAAGGTAACCGCTTCTAAGTTGAACATGAAAATATATTCCGACTTATCTTTATTGGATTTTTATTGATTTGTCTTAGTGTGGAGATCCGTCCTGTTCATTCAAATACTTTCTAACTAATGTATAGATGGAAAGCTAATTTCCATACATGTGAATAGATATCAATCAAATCATTCACTTAGTATCTAATAATTTGTTTGGGTGTAACTAACCAGAATATAGTGTTCTTAAAGGTTTACGGTAAGCTGTAAATAATATATAGATACATGGTCAGTGCTATTTGTACTTGATGGATACGTACCGGAAACTTGATGATTTCGTCGCCCACAGTTTGTTATTCACACCAAGCACCTATACCTATATATATATATATATATATATATATATATATATATATATATGGTTATGGTAAATAATATTTAATAATGTGGTAGCTTGTCCCAACGCTAAAATTCACATAAGAGTGTAATAAAACCACAAATTCAGTTTTAATGCCACAAGTGTAAATAACAATTTAAAGGAGCACTAGCAGCTGTGATAGTACAATATTTAATAAAGTGCGTATGTAAACATATGGTAAAAGAACATTGTTCGATCGTACACAAACCGCATTAAGGGCACAATAGGAGAGAATAATCACCTATTTAAGGTATAAAGGCCGTTGTATAAGAGCAGCATTGTTCGCTTGAGTTACAAAACGCCAATAAATTAACCGATTTTTGAAGAAAATTGCCTTTATAAGATCAAACTTTAACTGCGACTGTGTACTACACAATATGGTAATAAACCGTTCGCTAAATACCTTTCTGGAGATGGATATCGGGGCAGTTTCTTTTATTTTAATCGCTATCGCATTGTGTTTCGTAACGGCTATTTTAATTGTATTGTTTTCATGGTGGTATCTGAAGAAAAATTAATCACGGGTATGCAGCGAGAACTTTACGTATGTACTCGCTTATAAGGGTAATGTTAGTTATTGTCGTCTACTAGCCTGTGTAGATATGCTGGCGCATATTTCAATCGTTTTACGAAAGAAAACTTGCCAACTTGCCAACTGATGGTATATCTACTTATGGAAACTTTATGAGTAATAAATCAGATGGAATCGTATGTGATTTCTGTGATAAGACAAACATAAGTATAATCACAGAGAATTCAATGAACATAGTGTCAGTTTGTTAAAAAAAAATTGCGTTGTTCTTTACAAAATATATATCAAGAACGGAATCACAATATAGTCCTTCCTATATCCTTCCTATACTCACGTCAAAATGAAAGACGTATACTATACTATATAAATCGGTCTCACAGACCGTATGCGTGAGTATAGGAAGGATATTGCCTACCAAAATTTATTGCCTACCAAAATTTTGATCTGAATCAGTGTTATGTAGACAATAAGTTGTTACATACTTTGACATGTCACAGCTTTAAATAACCAATAGTGTGTGGTATTGTGTTAAGCTGGTGACTTTCAGCAAATGAATGGTTATGTAGCAATCAGCACTGACCGCTCGACCACTCTGACAATGTAACCAGTAGCACAGAAAACAGTAATCTTGGAATATCTAAAGTACGTCTAGAAAGGCGCGTTATATGGCCCTGATCTTGCCGTATGTTTCACTTGGTTCCATGTTATTTTGAGGAAGCTAATCTTCTCCAGATATGTTCTTCTTTAGGCGTCAAGAAGTTGCTCTTTTCGCCTTGAACTCTATAGTTGCCATATTCGCAGGGTATATTCAATTCAATTCCGTTTACAATGTTTGATTTTAGAACTTAAGTTTTCTGTGATGGGTAACTGCAAGCACTTCTTCGTTGGTAATTCGGGTCAGTGTATGTGAAGTATTTATCGGGGACACCTGTTAAGAAAAACTGGAAGCTGGTATTCAATTTCTCTAGTTTCTCCCACGTTACACAATCGTACAAGAGAACCGATTTGATATTGGAGTTAAAAATGTGGAGGATTGTGTATTTTGTGGTTACAGGTGACTTCCAGAGCATTCCATGGTTTCGTTCGGTTTGCCGTGGTTATTCTGTTTTTACCTGTGTTTTGTGCTAATTAGACTCCCTATGTAGTAGAACCCAATATTTTCAATAGCTTCATCGTTGATGACAAACGTTTCCAAGATGTATTGACTGTTGTTTCGTTGATGTTAATCTCGAGGTCTGTTCGTTTAGCTATTATTGTTGTTAGCCTCTACTCTATATCCTTTAAGCGTAGCACGTAGTTTTCAAAACGGCTAGGTAGTCTCTGTTATACTACATTTGGTGTCATTCATTTCTTTCATAATCCAGTCTAAAGCTATATTAAAAAGCAACCATGTGGGAGTGTAGACAGCTCTCTTTGACCAGTGTTTGGACTTTAATGTTGTTGGGAATTTGTCCTAGGTGCATTACCCAGCTTTTCTGTATAGCTCGCTGAGGATGGGAATAATATTTTTAAAAACACATACTATAGGGATGTGGTTAATGGTTAATGCTGTCAAATTCATTTTTGAAATCGACAAAAATTAAGTAGGGGCCGCTTTTGGGATTCTGTGAACTCTTCTATGATTATTCTGTTGAGTATTGATTTGATCGATGAGGTCTGAAACCTACTTCTTGGAGTATTAGTCGAGTTTCCATTACGATGCTGATCCTTCGATGTAGTACATGAGAGACAATTTTCTTTAGGATATAGTGGTAGGACGAAGGTAATGGTGTTAGTATTTAAGAGTCCACCGTGGAGATGATCTAAACCTGGTACTTTGTAGTCTTTCAGTCCCATGATTGTGGTGTTAGTCTCGTTCATTTTTTGGCAAATTGCTGTCAATTCTGACTGGTCTTGTTGTAGTGAGGAGGGTTCCCTCTTCATGTCTGATTTGTTAGTTATCGCTAAAACATTTAGCCATTAGTTTTTGTTTTGGTAATTACACCAGCACGCTCTCTAGTATTTATTATAGTAGTTTCCTCTTTTGGCCGCCAGTTCTAATCCTGTGGCACGAGCGCTTAATCACTCGATTTTGTCTTTACGAGAACTACTTTTTACTTGTTCATTTATTGCTGAATATTGTGCTATTGATTCTGCTTTTTATTGGGTTTTGGAGAAATTTAGCTCCTTTCTGAGGTCTTTCTTTGGTTAATTAATTGCTACATAGCTTCTGATATCCGTGCTTTCTGGGACGATTCTGTTGCTCTATACTTATGCTTTTACAGTTGTCTGTGGTGTTCGTTCTAGGATTCAGTTTTTCAGTTATTTATGCCTGGTAGCTTGATCAAATTATGGGTTCTTCTATTGTTTCGGGATTCAACTTGTCATTAGGAGAACAGCAATCTTCTTTATGGTCTCGATACGGTTATATTTAGAAAATCCGTGATAAATTATTATTTTTTAATAAAGCTCAATAAAGGCGATCAACATTACAATATTGTCGTTTGGCTAGACCACTTATATAGAAGCGAAATATGAGGGAAATGTTTGAAGTCATACTTTTTGGAAATTGTTGACTTTAATGTTATACCCTAATGCTATTAAATGACTACCAGCGCTAGTCTGTTAAAGGAATGTAGGAGTTTACGATAATGAAGGAGAGCGCAGTTGCCGCAATCTATGTCGTAGCCTAAAGTGTGTGTTTATAATTTAACATCTAAAAAGTGATTCGAGAACATGTACAATGGAGAAGAAAACAATATAGGATTAGGTGCCCTTTGTTATAGGTATCTATCATTGCAAGAAAGGTGGAAAGGCTTGAACTAGAAATTGTAAAATTGACGCAGTGGCCCTAAACACTTACTCAAACTCAAACACCTTGCAAATTGCCTCTCTTCTAGCGATTTAAATTCTAATGCTAACCAGAGTTAAGAAAAGAGGAGAATAGTAATTAAAATGACCCTTTAAAAGTAAGGAAATAGAAAATTATTGATATTATGAAACATTGTTTACTTGGTTTTTATGTGATGCAGATGAATACCAACATTAGGAGCAAGACAAGAATAAACGGCACAGAGTGCGGTAACATGCAACCATACTAGTACAAATGGTGAGCACAAATTAAAGAATTTTTTACTGTTTATGGTACAACAGCATTCATGAGCTAGGATTGAATATTCAAGACACAAAATATTCAGAAACAAAACAGTCAAAGAAGAAAATGTTGGAACAAGCATATCAACAGATAAGTGAAACGTAGAACAATACAATGGATGCCAATATGCGAAGTTAAACTTTCTTGGCAACACTACGTAGGAGAATGTTATCCATAAAAAGTTTATCTTATTGTATGAAGTTTCTACTATCCTCCTTCATCATTAGCTTGCTCGTATTTAGCGCTTAGTTGAAATCGTTTTAATTATTGAGAATTTTGGAGACAAGTAGACTGGTAATAACATATGGAGCCACAACAGTCTCACTTAAAAAAGGGAAGAATTAATCAGAGACAAAGATGATAAGAAAAACATATGGTTCACATAAGATAGAATAGAACACCATGAAAATACAGTACGTTTTTAAATCTACGAAAGCACAAAGACTGTATTAGAAGTGCTATGGCTACATATAAGAAAGCCTAGACATACTAATAAGGATTTTCTTTTGGTTAGAAACGTACAAAAATGAAGAAGTAGATAAAAACGAAGGGGAAGGATGAAGTGCTGAAAAAATACAAAACAAGAAACGAGAGGAACAGGATAACAGAAAAAGCAAAATGATACACTGATTTCTATTATAGGACGCTTAAACAATAATAAGGATTAGCCATCCATAGTGCATGTACTGAAAATTTTGAATTAAGGAAATTATAGCGATATAACACATATGTAGGGATTATTCTGAAAAGTAAGTCACAATAATAATAATAATTAATAATATCATAATTATTTTTTTTTCAATACGCTGCAGGAAGGAAATGCCACTAGGCGGGCCAGGAGCGGTACGGTATACGTGCGTATACGGCTCGGTGGCTCCGAACCCTTACACCGAAAGGTAGAAAGGGTAAAAGATTATATATATATATATATATATATATATATAATTATTTGACAATTTGTACCTAAGTTTAGGAAAAAGTAATTATATAGAATTAAAACGGTACGTGAAAAGCATCGTAGGTACAGAAATAAATAAGATTTTGGCTTCCTTGATTGGAACTGGATGGTAGGCGAAGAATCTCGAACAAATCAGAAGGTTAGCATTACTTTCTTTTCACAAACAAAACGTTCTGATTACTTTCGCCCTTCCTTGCTCCTTTCATACACGTAAATACATGTGATTCAAGAAATACAATTTCAAATATATCGTTAGGCAATATGCTGAGTCAATGTTACTTTAGGTCAGTAGACAATGACTTAGTTAAACAGTAGCGAAGCAGATGTCACATTAATTTCAATCTGCTCTTATCAACCGGTACATCTTGTAGTCCGCCAGGTAACTCCATTGTTACTGATTGACACAATCTCTTGATGCCATACCATGAACGTGCACTCTTCTACTTGTTCGTACAATTGAATAACGAATTATCATATTTAATTAGCTGGTAGAATATTTGAATTGAATGTAAGTCCGTTGTAAACAAATCGTTTTATAGTCCGTAGTTAGCTTGCGCACATTGTATTTAGATATTATAAGTATGTACATGAATTAAAAATTATGTGGGTACGTAATTGGTAAACGTAGGTTTGATATGACTAAGTGCTATAATTGCGTATGTGCTCGAGATTTAAATTTATACGTTGTATTACGGTAATTTGTAATGACATTGCTACCGAAATTAATTGCGGCGTAATAAAAGTGTACATAATAAATTAAGAGGCAATTTAGAGCACAAATTGAGCAAAATGGAATTTAATACACCAAAAGATGCAGATTTCACCTTGCAAATCAGTTAACCATTTCTTTGAAGTTGCAGTTTCATCACACTGCTAAACCTAAGAAACCATAGATTCAACAATGTGCACTGCAAACGCCGGAAGCTTGGGCAGGTGTAGCCCACACACTGATGTATTGGAAACCTTGCGGATTTCGCGTTTTCATAGACCAAATCAATACATTTGGGGTAGTGAAGTTTGGACTTTGTCGAGTCTCTATACTAGCTAACATAAAAATTGCATCACCTAGAAAGCGTAAACATGTGTTGATTAAATCTGGTGGAACCTTTTGATATTGAATGAATAAAATTTGGAAGAACAATATGAGTCTGAAAATTTATCGATCTCAGTTCGGTCTATTGCATCTCAAGTTTTCACAATCAACAGTGGCTTAGGTAAATTTCTTAGCCTTCTACCCATAATGTCCTATACATCTCTAACAAGGAAGCATCCGAAGATACTGGTGGCCAAAGCACGAGGTTGACATGGTTCTCTAAAAATAGTTCAATGTAATCATTGCAATGTGAAGCCGAGCATTATTTTGTTGAAACAGAATGGAAGGATATGGTGCCCCACTGTTTCCTATATCGCTGGGTCACATTACCTAGAATGAAAATCAAAGCATATAGGCAGCAGAGTTAAATGTCGCGCCTTTCTTCAAATTTTCATCAAATACGACCGTCATGCGTTTCTAAACTTGACTTAATTCATCGTTAAAGACGACACAATGCATTCCACATTTCACTCAATCCTTTCTCTGCACCAGACTAAACGTTGCTACTGGTGTAAAGTCGTAGAGGGAAGCACTAAATGCAGTTGGGCATAGAAGCTAGAACGTCGATTCGATAAACAATATGAAGGACTGGACGACCTGCATCCTGAAACTGTTTGTCAACAATAGATCAAGTTGTCGGAAAACAGTCTCCAACAGCTAGCGATTTAGGCGAGTGACAAACTTGTTGTTTGGTTGTTCTGCTTTGCGCTCTAGTCTCTCTTCGATGACATCTGGCCTTTCTTCAAACCACCCTCGACAAATCAATAATTCAACCTCTTCCAAAATGGCTCACGAGATTTTAACTTGCACAACGTCTTACTCTAACTAGGCATTGTAACAAAGCAGAAAGAGCGTAAATTAAAGTAACAGATAAAATATTGAGAAAAAATTCATAGTGAACGATGCAATATGATAGACTACTGCTACTTCACCAAATGTCTCCAAATGTTTATGGTCATTACTTGTTTATAATATATATATACTTATGTACACCCTCTTTCCGTAGTATATTTAGCTTCATTTCCGACTATGGAAGTTTCCAAACGCATCATCGTTGTAATTTGCTATTTAGTAAACGATATGAATTTTAGACATTATTGCTAATAACATATTTGTAACTGAAACCTCATATAGGGTGAAGAATAATGGGGTCCCACATTTCAGAAAATCACTGAAGGAGCCCCCGACCAGATGGAGGGAGAGACGGTCTGTTCGGTTAGGTGGCGTGAATGATACGGTTTTCAGATGTGAATATATCGTAGTTGGGTAAACAACGCGACTTTGTCGTAGAGGCTTTTATCAAAAACGGCGATTTTGTGACTGTGACTCAGAGAACATTTCGCACATGCTTCGGTTTAAACTCAAACGAAAGTGTTCCTGATTGAGAAACGATTTTGACATGAGTCCAAAATTAGGGGACAAGCTGGACGTCCAAAATTCGAGAGGACATATTAAACATCGCCGCATTTGGAACGTCAATAGGGCGGCTTCCAACGCGTTCTGCGGAAATATGCCATTGCACTTTCTGAAGTGATATCGGCGCAAAGGAAGAGGCGAATTTTGTACTATAATCTTAAGCTACACGCTTACAAGATTATTGCTCAAGAATTGAGTCCAGCAGTCCAAGCGCATTTCCACCTTTCTGGCACGGTGAACTAGTAGGACTTTCGTTACTGGACTGCCGAAAACGCCAGAAAATTGCACCAACGACCCCTTCACAGCCCAAAAGTCACTGTTTGGTGTGCTTCATTCTCTCTAGGTATCGGTGGTTTTTGTTTTGAAGAGGATGGCGTCACTGTTACTGTGACTTCAGACCGATACTGCAACATGCTGGAGAAATTTCTGCAGCTCAAAATGGAAGAATACGATGCAGGTGGCTCTTGGTTTCAATAGTATGAAGCCATTTTGCAAGAGATGCTCCTCAGTTGACTAATCTCTTTAGGCGAGGCCATTGAATGCCCCCGCTCTTCTGATTTGAGCCCTTGCGAATTTTTCTTATGGGCGGATCTGAAAGCACCTATACAGTAAATAGGTATTTATATTGCAGTGTTGTTTCGGCGTAAGAGTGGGTTTACCGTATTTCAAACACTAACTAACAACTAAAATAACCTCCTTATGCCTTCTAGGAATTGTTCGGACAGTCGGTAATATATTTATCATCAATTGCTATAATCAAAGATTTTCTACTGTAAAGTTTTTCAAAGAATAAAAGGAGTGACCATGTACGTACTTTGGAAAGAAATTTAATTTGCTGCTCCCATTGGTTAAGTAGCATGAAATATTGCTTCTCACGCTGCTCGATTAACATTTAATAATTTGAATGTAGCAAAATTGAAGCTACACACTAAATACATATCGAGTTGGAAGCGTTTCTGTCACAGCGACCGGTACACTAATGATACGCATGTTCTAAGTCAGAGTTCAATTGATCGAAGTAATTAAGCGGGCAAGACGTGTGATTATGCACTTGTACGGAGTCTTGTGGCGTACAATTTGTCTATATGGGATTCTAAATGAGCGAGTGCTCTTCGGTTGCAAGGACATCGTGTAAACTAACTGTCCTGTTTATGTTTACTATGCTTACCGCGTTCCCATTCCGCACTTTATTAAAGTTACGTGTTCCTCGATGCGAATGCTACATTTCCAGATCTGCCATTAGCGACCGCTTGTATGTGTATTTTGCAATCAGGTCTGCAATGTTAAGTGTTAATC
This sequence comes from Chrysina gloriosa, assembly GCA_038088585.1. Taxonomy (NCBI): domain Eukaryota; kingdom Metazoa; phylum Arthropoda; class Insecta; order Coleoptera; family Scarabaeidae; genus Chrysina; species Chrysina gloriosa. Next base: position 9,287,746 of record CM076093.1, read on the forward strand.
GTTCTTACTGCTGGAAATGCCGATGCCGCAAATGAATTGATTTTTTATTCTACTTATGTTGATCGCCGACTTCTTTCCAAAGAAATATTAACCTATGTAATTTTATGTTATTTCGTTTAATACAAGATACATATGTTTAGCAGCGTAGACGTTACTTAAGTTTTAGTTCGTTGTCATGTTCCTAACACTGCTGATCTTTATCGGAGAAATAAAAGACCGAATCAACTGCGATTTCGTATCATGTGTATCATTGAACCGTTTATTACTCCGGAAGTTATATAAAGAATGAGATAACGCAAGATCTGGATTACATCTAAGAACTGTATGCGTCATTCCTGAACGTGTGAATGTGGTAAGAATATGTTAGAGTGGATCAAGGATGGTTCTAGGTAAGTCGGCAAACCAACATTCGAAATCTGGATACCAAGTAAACTCGTTTACTTCACGCAATAGAAGTTTGTACTATTCTTTTATAGAAAAGCAACGCAAAGCTAGGGCAGAGTGAACTAGGGGAATGCTCTAGAATAATGAAAATAATGCATGTCGAACACCGAACAGTATTGAAAATGGTGGCGCAACCAAACTATTGTTACGAATTGCCCGTCAGATTTCGAAATGAAGTGTGATTATCTAAAAGTGAGAGCGTCCTGACAGTGTCAAGCAGGCATAACCATTGCAGAAAGGTAATTGTAGTAGTCTCCAAAAAGCGTAGCCTGATTAAAGCTATGGTACTACAAGTACGAAATAGTATACCAGGTGGTGTTTCCCACAATTCCCAACTCTGTAGGTATTATAATCAAACCTCAGTTAAGCAATTGGAAACTGTATTATAGTGATGCCTTCGTAAGGTCAATCAATCTCATCTTTAGTGGCTTCATGCCTTATTGGGTATACGTTTTTCTACTTCCATGATTTTTGAATTTGTCATTTTCATCATTTATGGAATAGTTTTCTAAGGACTGTATTTGGAATCGGTAGAATAGAAAACGTTTTAAGAAAGATATGCAGAATGGGTCTGCTTATATTCAATTGTTAACTCATTGTTTCATTGTTAGGCGCTTTAACCTTCCTATACTCACGCATACGGTCTATGAGACCGACTTATATAGTATAGTATGTGTTTCATATTTTGACGTGAGTATAGGAAGGTTAAAGTAGTTACTCGATTAGGTTTACCGCTTAGACCTATTTTCATAACAAAGTTTAAGAATATACTAATTTTAAAGTGCGTTTAAAACACAATGTTTCTGTACGCTGATTCTTAATTTAGAAAAGATAATTCTTTGTAGAATAATTTATATCTTTCGTAAAAGATATTTATCTAACATACTGTCTGCAAACTACAGGGAACTCCCATACAGTTGACACTTTGACGTAGTGGGAAGAGTTATATATTCTTGATGAATTCTGGGACTAGACGGGGGAGGATATCTACGCCGGGAAGGCTCAAAGAAGACATGTTGCACTGGCACAGTCGGCTCTGGTGATAGGGCCAGCTATGGGTGGTGAGAAGAGTACTTTTCATGGAACTCGGGTACCCCCACTACTGATGCGTGCTCACGCCGTCGAAATTCACTTCGCGCAGAATTGAATTTGAAGCAGCGAAATTATGCCTTATTTAAATTGAATAGAATTATAGAACGAGGGGAAGCGGTCCTACTTATAGTGGCCCTATTATCAGAGCGGATTGTATATATCGTTCCATACGCATCTGGGGACCTGCGCTTGGCGACCTTAGTAAAATTCCCCAGAACTAAACCAACAGGGCCGGACTCCAAAAAGAGAAACCTAGGGTAAGATAAATGCTCTTTGGGGCTATTCGGCGCAAAGTTAAGAGAAGTCAGCGAGAAATGAGGTGAAAACAAGATTTCTCTTAGCAAGGTGGTAGGTTTTATCGAGGATACCGACCTAAAGGCGTAAACTAGCAATAACCCCTTAAGCTTTAGTGTAGTGACCCGTCTTTAAGAAAACACTATAACGGCTTATTTAAAAATAATCCAATATAATTTCATGAACTTCGCTGTAAAACATTTTTCAAGGACTTGTGGCAATCTTTTATAAAGAGTACTGCTCCAAGAGGTTGCTTTATAAAACTAAATTGAGAATTGATCACGAAAGAGTTCGAACACCACCTCGTATTCAAGTCAGACGAATATAAGAAAAAATAAATTCCTATTTAATTCTCTGAAAAATTACAGACCACGTATTTTCCAAACTACAAATTTTCAAAATTAAGAGATGATTGATATAATATATTTCGTTCAACAATTTGTTATGGTTTTATTGATACTGGTGTAACTGTAAATAAAACCAACATAAATTCCCAGTATGAGCTCTTAGGGAAACCCACGCGGAATACCTGTCATTGGTTGCATGTACAGTACGTTTCAAATGTATTGAATCATTCGTTCCGAATCATAGTCTCTATTGACATGAATTACTTTTACAATGTTTCACGACATTTCCAGTCAGAACTTCTGAAATGCATTGTACATTTGAGCTGGTTTTCCCTTCTCGGAAGAATTAAAGAGAAGAAAGAACCAAGACACTCTTACACGGACATAATGAAACCAAAAGTTATGGAGTGATGTCGAACTAAATTCAACTAAACGTAAAGATTTTATACTTACATTGTCTCTCTCAAGCCTTTCATTAACTTCCATTCATTTAGAACCCTTAGTGGCACGGTCCACAGCACCTGTAAATTATAGGTATGTATATTTATTAGCCGCGAACATAAACCGCAACTTTTAAATAACGTTAAATATATTACACTTAATGTTAATTCCATCTTAACCGACGTTATACTGTTTCACAACGATATTTATTTGATTCTAAAGAGACGTGACTAATAATCTGGACTTACGGTTCTTTTGTTCATTTAGTAAATTATGGACTATAGAAGCGCGATGTTAACTTAACACGTATGTTGAAATACGTTAAGTAAGTTCGTTGTATACGGCTTCTCGTGTGATATAAAAAGCTACTAATAAAATGTGGTCTCTCTGAGACAATAGGAGTGTTTCACCTTTCGAAAATATTTCTATTATGCATAATATGGTCGGTTAATAAATTACATAAAACATATTTGACGTAAATAAGAAACTTGTATTTGTTACCGGCTTAATTTAAATATTTGCGAAGCAAGAAATAAATACATAATAACACGGCTAGATGAGCATGTCTCAACGTAAATTCATACATTATGGATGGCTATGAATATTTCGGTAGTATAAACTTCTTACTAATTTGAAAAATTTTCCAAATTGAAGGATATAATTTATTTATCTGCTTCATTTGAAATTAACTTAATGTATTGGAAGATTGTGTACAAATGTTCTTGGAACAAGTCGAATGAAAATTGATGATTTAGTTTATAGACTCTGATCGACGATTCTTGATTTATGGTACTTTGGTGTTCTTACCGGCGGTACGAAAGATAAATTATTTCTAAGAAATCATATTCAAAAAATATAAAACACACCAAGTTTACAATTGGACGAATGCCTTATTAAATCGAATAACTTATTAAATATTGCACATAATGATATTGAACACCTTCCACATTCCTTCATTTTTATGTAGAAGAATATAAATTTGTTCACGAGGATAAAGTTTCTCTTTTTCGAACATACAACAACGGTAGGTACCCGCTGTTGATCTATTCTTTCTAAACTTGAGGACGCGTGAATCATAGGTCGACGGGAGAACATGACCCTAAAGATCAAGTGGACGTCATTACACGTATTACCGCTTCACCGCTTCTTGTATATCCATCACATAAAACTACGGTCGACCTTCTTCCTTCCACTAATCATTTATATATCCAGCGAGAGTAATTTCGTACGTCTCATTACGGCAGCTCACCGATCACGGCAATTTGTGTTGAAATGGACACGGCTATTTGTCGCTAAGTGAAAAATTGCTGCAAAATGAACGATTATAGGCTAGCAATTAGTTCCGTTCGCCTGAATTGAACCAAATAATACACGAAAAGTTGTGATTAATATGTACGGTGCACGAATGCCTAAAAATATATCTCGACGTCGTATACGGTAGCAGTACGTAATTAGCGATTAAGATTGCGTGTCTACGCTTAAAATAATTTAAGATACTTCAGAAATACAGATTAGCTTTAAAGGAAGATGTAATTAGGGCCTTCGTTGCAATTCCTGTAGAGTCGTTGTTTAATCCTTGAGAGTATCCATCTCTGCGGCTGTAAAGCTGTTGGTGAACTTGAGTGTTCATTGGATTTTCTTCTTCACAGTTTTCGTCTTTTATAAAATAAACTAGTCCTTACCCTCACCACACTGATTCTTTAGAAAACTCCAAATACACGCTTAGTGATCATTACGAGGTATAATGTCTGCCTGTTTGGAGTATTGTTTGTGTGAGAACAGAAAGGGGAGAAAGCGTCACTCGCCCATCCTCAGTGGAAACGCCACTTGGCGGTTGAAATATGTATTGCGTGTTCTTCACAGAATCGTTGTGGTAACGGTGGAATTCAATTTATTTCAATTCTAATCCACAGGCATTGCAATTCTTGTTTCATCATTCCAACTTCTTCCTGGTCTTCCTCTGTCTCTCTTTCTAGGTTGGTTAAACATTGTATGCTCTTCATATTATTCTTTCTTTGCTCCTTCTTTTGAGGTGGTCATAGTGTACTGATGACTTTCTTTTATGATGTGTTCTGAAGCTTTTGTTCTTAGGTTCTTTCTGAATGTTTTACTTGTTCGGTTCATGAATTTTGTGTATCTACTCTTTGTCAAAATTAATGTCATTTTTACTGTTTATACATTACTTCATCTTTCGGCGGTTGATTCCGAATTCTCATCCACACGTTAGTATTGGATTTCTAAGTCTTTAATTACGTTGATACATGTGTTCCGTATGTGTAAGGATTCCTGCTTTAGTTCTCTTATATTACATCTTTAGTTTTTAGAAACGTGTTCCTTATATTACCGATTATCCATCCTGTTGCGATTGGTCTTTCTAGAATCTTACCGTTGAATTTCCCATTGCGTGAGGCTAGTACATCTAAGATTCTTAGCTTTCTAGCAAATATTCGTTTCGACTATTTAGTACTTGTTGATTTTCATCATTAGTAATTATCATTGCTTAGAGGTTTAAGTTTTTTGTAGATCTCTAACCTCTATATGGTTAGTTTTCATCCTGCAGTGCTATTGTCACCATGAGCATCTTTTTTCTTGTATTTGCCTATCCTCAATTTCGTAGTTTCTCAATTTTCTTCTTTTTCTTTCTTTTGATCTAAATTCATCCGTGCTCCAGTTAATATCTATTGTATTTGTACGAAGACAAAAGACTTCATCACTTCTCACCGTTTTTTTGTTAGTGCTTCTGCTTCTCTCGGGACCGCTTCAATTTTTTATGGCCTTCCCTTTTCTATGATTGTTTTTCAGCCCGGTGCTTCGTCTCGCCTTCTTTTTTAATTTTTGCAACTTCCATCCATTATGTCAATGTTATAGGAAACATTCTAAACATATACCCAAATTATCTCAGAATGCTTTCTTTTATTTATTAGAGTGGATCCACCCCAAATCCCCTTATTTCTTTCTATCTTTTCTTTCTTCTTCTCCTTGGCTTCTTATTTAGGGTGCTTAGTTTCAAATCATCCATGTTTTATGTCGGTGATAGAATAAAGAACAAATTATGTATCGTCACTTTTGTTGTTGTTAACCGTTCTTAAATTACCTATTGATTTCTTTCATTACTTCATCGAGTGTGAGCGAGAATAGGAGTAAGCCGGGCATGCAATTCTATCCGATTCCTTAGGTAGTTCCACACATATCGTTTGTACGTGATTTGTTGGTGCATAATTCTCAGTGTTTTTGGGCAATCGCGTTTTGTTATGTGTTGAGTTTGTCATATCTTATCATCGAAAACTTTCTCTAGGTTTATGAAACATATAAGTAAATTATGTTCTTTGCTCATACTTTTTCTAAAATTCGTATGTATGAAAAATGAAATTATGCCTAATAATAATTCTTCAGTAGATTTGAAATCAAATTCTGTATTTGTTCCTTTTGAGCTATGGGCCCTTTTTCTCAACTCTTTGAAAAAACTCTGTTAAGGCACTTGGTTAAGTCCGTTATTATACCATTTGTGATCATTCTCTCCTGTGATATATAGGCTTTGATTCCTATCATAGTAATTTTGTACATTTTCCCCGTGGTTAACAATCATAACCTTTTATCTTTTATTATGTCTGTCGTGGTAGTGCCTTTATTATATCATTAGATAATTGGCCGCGACGGAAGTTATGGGTATAAGGTTTCCCGTTTACCACTACTGAACTGGCGTGCTTGCCTGCTAATGTTACAATAGAAAGTGCTTAAAAAATCGAATGCGTCATACTGGACATAGACAGCTTGACACTCTATTCAGTTCCAAAGTCAATCGCCTAACTGGGGCTGTAATCAAGTTGTTCTCATCTTGTACCATTTTATGAACGACAATTCGATTTTATTTAGGTTTTCATTGTCTCGTAAAGTAACTTCTGGTTGTCTTTACGACTTTTTCTCTTTTCCTCCTGGTTTCTTTTTATTTTTAACTTTAACTTGATTTCTTGCTGCCTGTGGCTCATTTTTTCTATTATATTTGTTGCTAATTTCGTAGCACAGTCTTCATTGGCGAAATAGTCCAGTTAGCAGAACATATATAGATTAGGAGCGCAGTTATACCTCGAGCTTCCGTATTTATTTTGAAGAAGAAAAGATCCCATAATTGAAAATATAGGAACGAAAATTATATCTCAACACTGATTGTGTTTGAAATTTATTGCTGATCACATTCGTTCAAAGTCTGGAAGTGATGATATGGTAATTCATACTTGGTGGATCATATACTATTTTATTCTTTGCTCTGCATTGGAGCAAGCAACTGCAATATTACAACTTTAATAGATAATACAAAGCTTTTTACATTATAATTTAGTTAACAGAAATTTTATTATATTGGATAAAATACGCAGGAAATTTTAGAAATGCGCGTAATATAATGAACTTATAAAAAGCAGACAACTTCCTTTTTATTTAGACAAAAATCTTCCTTACTCAAGTCCCATGGTGACTATAATTTTTCAGTTTCTGTAGTTTGCTCTTTGCTATACTCGGGCGACGATCGTCGGTTTTCAACAAAAAGTGTTGTGGTAAGAAGAAAATTAGTAATATATCACGAAAGTGCTAACTAGCACGGTGTTGAATAGACACCTGGTCTTTCATAACCAGACGGACCGTGGAATTGAATATTTTGATGTATTTTTAATAGTGGAAACCAGCACAATGAATCCAGATTTACGACATTAAACGCTTAATTTCATCGAAAGCGGGAACACAAAGAGCCACACGGCTCTACTAACAAGGATATATTCACCTATTCGTGATTTATAGCTTAAGAATGTTCGGAGCATAAAGAGTAAAGGGAGAACGTTACATTGCCGTTGAACGTGCTGTCGTGCTTCTTACAAATATATACGAACTATTTCTAGTCTCGCGGACGTTTTGGTCGACATCTCTAAGATCGGACACCCCTATATCAAATAAAACGCTAATCATAATTGAAATTTATGAGGGCCAGATAAATTAAGAGCCAATCAGTGCGGATGACATGATGTAGTACGTATAAATGAATGAGACTTACAAATTGAGTTTATTCGCGGTGCGGTGTCTGAATGGTGGCTGGTAACACACAACCAGATGGTCGGACCGCCAACGCGGCCCGTGCTGTCTTCGCGTAGGCCCGTTGCTTTTTCCGTGGGCTTGGCTCGCGACGGATGCTCTGCATTATTATAATAACGGGCTCAGCGTGTCACTTAATGCCATGGAAAATAGTATTGTTAAGGGACATAAAATTACTGAATTATAGGCGATTGTGAGGCGTACGCGAACGTACGTACCTTTTTGTGCGTCTTGATGTAAATGATGTACGCGATATTATTTTTTACGCAGTACAATATGCGATAAATTTCGGCTGTTAGCTGCAGAACGGAAGTTTCGTAAACTGGGTACGTTTACTTTATACTTCAAGTAGGGAAGAACGACGCTCATACAGTGTGCAGATACAAACATGTGAGTTCGCGGTTTAAAGGCAAATAAATTTTGTGATTTTAATGAGGAGAACTAAGACTTGGATAGGAAAGATTTTGATCGTTGACTGTTACAGTGAAAAGGCACCGCGAGATGGTTTGATTGTGTATTTATTTCTTAATAACAATGAAGTTACCATAATTTCCAACATCTAGTCTAAAATAGATTTGGACGCAGTAAACAACTGTAACGAAATCCATCTTAAACCAATTATTTCAGACCTAAATAATAATCTATATCTTATAAGTGTTCACTATTCATAGTTATATGATAAACATCTACTATGGTCTATTTTAAACCATACCCTGCTTGGTACATCAATGGTTACTGGCAACGGTAATTGCCGTGTGGTGTTGTAGGGTCTGGGGATTCTCTGATAAAGACCAACTGCGTCACAATTAAGCGGAAACGTTAGGTAGTATAGGCCAATTCAGAACGTGCAGGGATTATGAAAGATGGTAGAGAAATATAAGGATGCAGTGGTGTCCTTAATAAAACACAATAAAGTCTATCTATACTGGGGGTAAAACGTATTTTTAAATTTCGCATACGACATACTCGCCAATTTACAAGCACAATGCATGCAAATATTTTCACTATTGCAGGAACTACCAACTTAAAATATCCGCGAAATTTAAAAATTTTAACTGGGTGTACGCAAGTTTAAGCTTTACACCGAAATATATTTCTACTGGAACAAACATTAGGTGTCTATTTGCTATATCATAATATTTATTTAGGCAAGAAAATATTTTATATCTCTTAATTAAATTCAAATTATTTGAATGTCTCCGACCAACACCCGAGTCCTTGCGAATATGTTCGGCGACTTCGGTGACGTCACTAAATTTCCTTCTAAGCATTAGTTCATTGTCAGTTGTATTGAAAAGACAAGTTTTCGTAAAGAAATATTGACTTGGAATAGTTTAACACCTGCTTAAATCCTCACTTGATTCATTAGAATGGCTGAAATGACCGAAAACGCGTTTATAAAGGCGTAAAGTGATAATTTACTGTATATTAACCTGTTTATTTTGATGGAATTTATTCGCTCAAACGATTGTGTCAACGTCCCCGAAATTAAAGGAGATAAAGCTGAATCGTAAGTAAATTTAGGTAAATATGTAACAATTTAATAGGCATACTGTTATTTCATATTAATTCCCATATTATTAACATGTAGTTGGAATATGAAGTTTACAGGTTAGTGCAAAAGCTCTTTTCTAACTGTCAGGCGAACTGTAAGCAACCATGGAAACAGAAAACATCGAAATGTAAATAAATACTCATACTTCACACTTGTTTTGGTGGGAGTTCGAAATAAAATTTTTCAATAATTATTTTATACCAGAAATAATGTATTTTATACAGAATTGATAATGATATCAGTAATTATTAATATTAAAGTATCTAATTAAATTATAAATAAAAACCATGCGCATACCCTACTGTTGCGAGTGAGGAGGAATCAAATTTAGAAGGTAATGTGCTCGTGGACATAACACAGGTGAATTGACAAACATACCCCACATAATAGGAATAGTGGAGATATTATCTGGAGGGTCGGTTGTGCAGACAGAGAAGCTTCGCAGGATATTCTCTGTGAATACCGTGGGTCTCCGCAGCCAGAATGGAAGAAGAAAGTAGGGGTAATATTGCGGAAAATATTAACTTTAACCCCACCATCTGATCAAAATATAGCTAACAGTAACTGAAATGTATTGAAACAAAAACCCAATCCAAAAATAAAAGAAAGTCGCTTTCTTTTAAGGGAGACTTGCGTGCGCACCCCATCTCCACTTCCTTAGACTGCAAATGGAATGGACAAATAAATGGTTATTTCTAGTGATGGAAAAAGAAAATAGAAAGAATGGATTTACTATCGTAGTCTCAATACGATACCGCCTTATGTTATCACAAATTAAAAATTCGGAATTTATACTTGGTCGTAATCATACTGCGCGGAATGCGTTACTAGTTCTAAATTGATTCACAGTACGCAAAGTTATAATGGCTTTTTCAGTGTCTTGTAGAAAGCCACACACAGCTCATGGGTGTGTTTGCTTAGCTAACAATGTGAGGTATAATTGAAAATGTTAGGAAGTTAAGACAACAAACAGTTTCTCTTTATATTCACTCTTGTTTGTAACGATATCACTTTCCTTATTCGGTATTGTAGTGCATAAAACTACGCTATCAACCTTAAAATTATAACAAGAAGGTTGGAGAGATATAAATCTGTTTACAATGTAGCTCGAAAATACAGAAGGTAAGGCATCGTTTGTATGCAGCACATGAGATGCTAGTATAATTGACCCATTTGCACTACACGTCCAGTCTGTGAATGCAATTAATAATCGTCGAGCTACTTTACTGTTTAGAATAATTATTTTATGCGAGATGAATGTTTATTTCCTTAAAAGGCATGAAATACCTTTTGCGTTATCGCGGCTTATACGACACGCTCTTATGCCTAGATTATAATAATTAGCTCGTGAATATATTAGCCGTCTATTTATAGCATAAATCTTGTTTTAGTAACACGGCTAGTATTAGTTATGTTAATTAGATATCCAATGCTCACAATTCGTAGCTATGTGTGTGTATATATTTAGCAAATGTATGAGCTTCCTGTATTAATAAATTTTAGTAGAAACAAATCATTGAAATATAACGCATAAAATTTTGGATCGGTACTTAGACTGCAGTATGCCATTATAAAGTATTGTATGTAGTTGATTACAGAAACGTATACGAATGAATAAATTGTCATAACTGTAATTGTTGTAACTTTTGCTAATAATATTTCTGCTACGTGGCACATTCTGAGAGTACAATTTTTTTTTGATTGACCTAAAATTAAAGCCCTTTTACTTTTCAGTGCAATAATTCAACCAGATGTTACGGCTATAGGAATTATATGCAGGCGCACCTCGAGTGGTCAAGTTCTGGTGTAAACGCTTCGTTCCTAACATTACATATCTACATACACAGCACACACACACGCTCACATATATTACGATGACGCGTGTGGTCAAGTACGCACCAAATTACGGCCTTGGACACCATTATGCAAATAGCTTCTATATTCATGGATTCTTCTTTTATTTAGTCTTTATTGTGTTATTGTAGATATTGTATTTATAGTTAAACATAACATAATAAACAACATAATTCCCTGTTATATCTACACACTCAGCCCACTGAGTATCCAATTTTTTCTAACCATCCAAAAAGTAAACCTTCGGAAATCTCTTCCAAATATGCATTTGTGTTGCATATCACCTTTTTATTTGTCTGAAATCAATTTCCAACGAGCTATTTTCTTAGATTTGGAAATTACTGAGAACCAGATCTGGTAAATATAGTGGATGAGACGTAACGCAATTCGATTAATTTTATTGTACCAGCAGTTGATGAATGAGATGCCGAATTATCGCCCTTTTTCTTTAACAAATGCGATCGTCTCTTCTTCGGCATCAAAACTTTTTAGCCGATCAGCATAATATTTGCCAGTTATCGTTTCTACAACTTGTAAATAACCAATAGATATAACGCCTTTTGAATCCCAAAAAACTGTGGTCATCACCTCATTGGCTGAAAAAATGGCTTTTGTCTTCTTGGGGGCACGCTCCAAAGAAGAAGTTTCGACTGTATTTTTATGTCTGGAGTATAACGGTGTATCCAAGTTTCATCTACTGTGACACATCCACGGAAAAATTCTCTTGGATTACGTTTGGAGGTATCCAAAAATTTTTCTGAATTTTTAATGCGAACTCGCATTTGTTCAGCTTTAAGCAAACGTGGCACCCATCTCGCGGATAGCTTTTCCATATTTAAACGTTCATGCAAAATATTTCACACCCGTTCGATTGAAATGTTTACTTCTTTAGCTTTTAGCTATATGACGTACTTTCAGTAGACGATCGCTAATTACAAGAACATAGATTATATTAACCATTTATGGATTAGGTAGATTAAATGATGGTCCCGGATGTTGTGCATCACCCGTACTCGTATGGCGACTTTTAAAAGTAGAAAACTACGTACAAATCATTGCATTTTCCGTCGTTTCTTTAATTGTTTCGCCATGTAAAAATAACGTTTAATAAACGCTCGAAATTCGTTTTCTTCCATATTTACAGAACAAAGAGAATAGTTTTCTTTAAATGAGTTATCTGTCAGATTTGGCTTGACTTTTGACAGACAATAGACATTAGAAACATGGCGGACGTCTCTAACATGGTTACCACAGCGATAGTGTTGCTACTCTTTGAAAAGTAACTCTTTCGTCAAACCGCCCACGCATACGTAGATTTATGAGATGCTAAAATTTATCAGTTTTTGATGGAGTACTTCCTGCTATATCGCAATAATTAGAGATATATTACATACAACGCAATTTGTAATTATATCACACGTATGTAAAGGTCTACATATGTACATTCATATGCACCAATCATTGTGGTAATTGGCAATATACAAGGACGGGAAATATCTACTCATTGACGGTTATCATCTTATAAATCAGAATAACGCTATAAGGATAATTTGGCTTGCTGATGTCACGCATTCCGCCATTCCAGCAAGAGGCGCTCATTTTTTCTATTATGCTCAAGAAATTAAAGGCTAAGACGTTATTTTATTTAACAAGATTTTGGAATACAAATCAGATAAATGATTTCAAACGTTTTTCCGTTCTATTTTACATTATTTCGCAATTTTAAATGTACTTAACCCAAATTTTTGTTAACGCAGCAGTAAGTGCGCATATTCTTAGAGGTGACGTGTCATCATTAAGTGAACCCAGTAAAAATGATTAACGGACATGTCGCATTTAAACGGATTATTCGTTTTTGCACCTGTTTGACGCGTGATGAGTTTCAGTCTGATCATCTAATTAGGGAACAGCTTCGGGTAAGTACCGGCCATACATCTACGTCTATTAAAGCGGCACTACGAAAATGTTAAAGTAATTAATATTCAACGTTGATACGATTCATTAATCAAGCGACTGCAGTATAATACTAATTAATGCTGCTAACATGTCTTAAAATAGTTTTATGTAGCTTATAGGCCGGTCATATAAATGACCAAATAGAAGTTATGGTAATAAGTAGAGCCTCTAGAAAAAAAAATAATAAGCAACTTTAGCACCTACATATATTTTCAATTACGATTAAAGTTGCCTGTTCATTATAATTAATAAGAAAAAATTATGCATTTCTATCATTCACAATAATACTCCTTAAGGTAAATTGAATAACTAACTGAAAGAGATTTTATTACACCTGTCTTCCAAAGATTTTCGAAGGTAATAGAATTAGCTCAGATAAATTAATACTTCAAGAACTTAAGCGATTTGGAGCTTGCGATAAAGGAAACGCAAACTGTATCATAGAATAACAATTCTGTTTATATTGCTCTCAGAGGAGTCTGAAAGAAGAGATCAATTTTGCTTTATACATTTCAAGCTCTCGGTTATCTAGTATTTTACAGATCTCATAGATAGAACTTACCATAACTAATTAATACAAATATGACTATGCCTGATGTCTACATTTGCGTTCCCAGTGAGAACGTGAACGAAAATATATATTTTCCACTGTGCTGCGCCGGTAAATTACTAGATAACCTACCGTAATAGATTGAATTAGGTACTACCAGCAGCTTGCATTACAGAGGTGAGTCACTTAACATGCATCAGCGCATTAACGGACAAATTAATCGAGCTAATGTTGTAAAATGCGGTCTAATGAATGAAGCATGTCCGCAAGGTACGTGCGTGACAAAGCAACTTTTGTTTCGTTAATGATTATATCTAACGGTCGTGATTCTTTTTTCGGCAAACATCCAACAAACGTGTAACAATAAATTTCGACAACATCGTAAACAAACGTACGTTCGTTGATTTTTTTATTTGGTGGACATATATACACACATACCTAAAAAGACGTTGCATGACGATAACGCGGTCATTATTGGGGCTATTTTTAGCTTTAGTTGAAGAATTTGGTCTTCCAATTGATTATAGTGAATTAATAAATGAAGGGCATATCGAGGTTAAAATTCTTCTAGTGTATCTGTTTGGAAACGTTCAAATTTGATGCAGGAAGACATTTTTGTACAAGAGTTTGTAATGGACTTGGGTCTTTCACCTATAAAACCCACAAGTCGTCACCTCTGATCTTTGCCAATGAATACGTTTTGTTTTAGAGCAAGGTACTTACAATTTGCGAATTATACACTTGGACATTGGAAATGTAAAGATATCTATTCAATTATATATAAAAGATTAAAAACCATACTAGATGATAATAAATTATACCAGAACACCACCATAGAATTGTAAACGAGATAAATGGGTCCTTCGAGACTAAAAGCTACTGTTCGGCTGCATGTTTGGATACCTCAAAAAACTTTGACAATGTGTGGCACAAGAGACTTCTGTGGAAACTTAAAACTGCCCTCTTATACCCACATTACCTTCTACTTAACACACATAACAGACACTCCGTAGTAAAACAAAACAATGAATACTCAAAATTGCATCCCATAGAGGTGGGAGTCTCTTAGGGCAGCGTGCTTTGTCCAACGCTATATTCAATTTACACAATTTACATTTTTATTCCGATTAGGCTCTGTTGAGTACATATGAAGATGACATGGCCATTTTGGCATCCTATGAAAGTGCAGTTATGGCATCGAATAAAGTACAAATCAACTTGAACAACATCCAAAACTGGTTAAAAAAGTGGTGGATCAGGGCAAACGAAACAAAGTCTACACACATCACTTCCATTATGATAAGAGAAACATGTTCCCCGTCAAACTTAACAATCACCAACTAGTACAAGCAGAAAACCTCAAAATACCTCGGAATCCACCTGGATAGGAGATTTACCAGGAAACATCACACCTTCACTAAGAGGAAACAGTTAAGACTTCAATTAGTAAGATGTACTGGGTTATGGGCCGGAAATCCCAAATGACGTTAGAGAACAAGATCCTGTTATACAAGGCCGTTCCAAAACCAGTGTGGACCTATGGTTTATAATTATGGGGAATCGCTAGCAATAGCAACTTGGAAATCTTACAATGGTTCCAAAACAAGGTCCTAAGATCACCGCTCCATATTATGTGCCAAATCGAGTCATACAACAGGATCTAAATATTCTAACTGTGAAGGAAGTAATAGTGCAGTGCGGTGCCAGTTACTGCGAAAGAGTGTTGGTTCACCCTAACTTACTGGCCAGATAAGTCATTGATCACACAGAACACACAAGAAGACCGAAAAGGCTCATAACCTTCGATCTTATGGACATATAAAATTAATATTAAACCTAACATTGGGCAGTCATGTAAATAAAGACGTACTATAATTGAAAATGTATCATAAGCATAAACTGAATTGCGGTAGTAGGTTCACTGGAGCCGATCTACACACGTTATAAAACATCGTATCAATGGCTAAATACCTTAGGGCAGATTGCTTAGACTAGTGAACATTTATTAATAGTTAAGAGAGTGTAAATCGGTTATTTTCAGTCGTTGTCAAAACAAATATATTTGAATTGTATGTAGTTAAAATTTAATACGAACATGATTTTTGAAAGGTGATACCTTAGAGAGAGCCACATGCGGAACAGATTAAATGAATTTGTGTATCTAAGCTCCTTGAAGTATTTGAGATAAAGGTGTGTCTCTAATAAATAAAGAAGGTGGTTTTTCTGCTTCAGAATATTTCACAGTTAACAGCTAGAAGAGGGTCAAAGGTACAGTTTGCAACTGATAAGCATTGGGATCTAGCAGAAGTCTTGAGAACCCAGAAGGATATGATGAGAACTTTAAAACAGGTTTTTGAGAGAAACAGTACTTTCACCAAACTACGTCTAAAAAGAGAGTTATTGACATTAAAGTGTAGGATAACGTCTTGAAGTTTGATAGTATTGTAGGATAACTAGGAAATGTTGGATCCAACATGGACGATCCAAAAGAAACGATTTCTCATCTACTATTGAAAATGAATGACAATTTTGTATTATGTATTGACGGTTATATACATCTTTTTTTTCATATTTACACAACAACGAAAACAGTTTCCTTTAAATGAGTATAAAACAAAGCTAAAGCGCTGCCAATCTTTGAAAAGTTACTCTTCCGTCAAACCGCCCTCGTAGTTTACTATCTATTCGTCGCAGATTACGATGTAACCGAATGTGCCAATATATTTTCCTCTTCGGAAAATGAAGCCACATTTTTGGTCAAATCCGTTTTCACGAATAATCATCATATCATCTGGGGGTTTATGTTTTATTAATCGCGGACTGACGAGTTTTAATAAGAACGAAACTATAATCTACGGTTGCAATCCGCGATTAATAAAGAATAATTCCTCCGTCGTAATTATTGGCATACGTAATTTTTGTTTGCTTAGTAAGCCCTGCACTGTTACCTACACCAATTAATTAGATCGTTTTGTAGAAGGTCAAGGAAGGAACCTATTCATAGTTATCACAGAACAAGCTAACCTTCTTTTATTCCGCTTATGCATTGTTAGCGTAAAATAGATGGTACACTGTATTACATATTTCTTTCAAAATTATTTGATTTGCCCAGTATTTAGCTATTACCTGTTTGTATTTTTCTCCAAACTGCAATCCGCAATATATCATTATTTGCATATAAAAAAATAGAATTACCCTTACCACACCTTTCGGAAATAAATTCGGATTCGTATTTCGGTAACTAAGCCATTCTCAATGGAAAACTGGGGGAATTTAGTATCACTAGTGATGTACGGCCAACGCCCAAGACGAACACCACACAACGAGCACTGCACAACTCTAAATTACTGCACAATGAACGTCACACATTGAACGCCTGTACGAAACACACCAAAACACTGCTGACACTAATCATTATTTGCGGCCATTTTGAAAATAAACTCCTTTTTGCATATGTGCTTTGTCAATGAACTATCTTTGCGTTCCCAGTTACTGCTTGAATAATCCTTTATTGCGATATAAAAGCGATCATTCGTTGTAGTTTCAGACAATCCAAAGTCAGTTTGAATTCTTTCTCTATTTCGAAACCATTAGCCCAAGCAATATTATAGTTTTGTGTAATATTTAACTAAATATTGCTTCATGCTTCATTATATTGTGAACTAGAGGTTACATATCAGTTTTTCTTTCTATTATTTTCAGGTGCCGTATATTAAATCCCTATAATGTACATATGCACACATACATATAAGTAACAGAACTCCTATATTACGCACCCTATCTCTCTTCATAACCTATAATTTAGTTTTATCTTATCCTTTTATTTTATCTAGTTAAAGTAATTGAAGAACATGGAATGGCCGTTTTACATATGCATGAACTGACGATCCGCTAAAGTATGGGTATGATCCTAATGGCGCGGCGAAATCAACACGTGAAATTGCATTATTATATCCCTTGAATAATGCCATATACGTCGGTGCTCGATGTAAGCGTTTGTCGAACGACTAGCATTAACATTATTACCAGCATGATACTGACTAACTGTTAAGTAATTTATTGTCTGCCGCTCCGGATAAATATGATAATAAACGCAAGTTATTGGTCTGCAAGAATGAACACCGCAAAGGAATAAATAATACAATCCCCCACTAATGAGTTTATAATTAATATCTTTCGTATTTTTCTCCTTTTATTTGCGTTTGTCGACAGACTACTTAAGTTGTTTTTAATCTTTCAAGTCTTCCCGTTCCATTAATCGAGGGAATCCCATTTGTTCTCGCTGATAGAAGACGAATACCCAAATCATTTTTAATGTGCCTGCATCCATTCTACTTTCAATTAATAATTCCTCTCGCGAGGCTACAAAGGTAATGCCGCCAACAGTGACAAATATTCCGTTAGGAAAAGCGCCTAATTTCGGTTACTTCAGAAGCTTCTTATCTAAATTTCAGGAGTCTCCCGCCGATATCAATACCGTGCGTACTTCTAACTGATTTAAGAACTACTGCACATTAATTTGGATAAATTAAGATTACTGGTGAGTGTTTCTTTAGCCTGTAATTATAAAGCTTCTTAAATGGAAATATTTTAAATTTTCTGATTAAGTTGTTCCTGTTGGTAGGAATTAATTAGTCGAGCAAAGTAATACTTAATCTCTGAAATAAAACTGAAATCAAAGGCTACTGTACTTAAGAAGTAATATTGTAGGCTTTAGTGTTAAAATTAATCACGCACTGTTTAAATCTCCATGCTCTTGAGAGAGAATTGTTACTATTGTTGCTTGTATCAGCCAGGTGATGCGGTATTGTAGCCCAATTACATTGATTTTCTATATCACTAAAACAATATTTTCCAACCTGTTACTTTAACATCGCAAACCCCGATGCACGAAAACACAATGGTGTAAAGTTTTTATAACTTCGATTCTCTAAATTGAACAAGTCTTGCTATTGCAGGCAACACTCTAATATAATTAACAGCGGAGCAAACGTCAAAGCAGAACAATTACGTTAGAAAATGTGCTGTAGAACTAGAACTTAGTCTTACACAACCTAAGATTAAACACAATAAATTTTATTGCTTCCACGTTGACACTACAATTAACGATTAACCACTAACTAAGTGTGAGAAACGCTTTTCGTTCAGCTCCACAGCGAGTAGAAGCTCTTCAAAATTGATAATTAAAGTAATATGTTGAAAGCCGTGTATAACAACAAAACCAAGAAGTCGATGGAAAAAAAGTCGATCATACCAGACACGTATCCTCTCTCGAGTGATTTCACACAGTTTGTTCAGGCGGACCTCACATCGGTCGCCTAATAATACGTCGAGGATAATGGTTATGTTACTCGTTCCTCTAATAATGGCATTAGCACCTTAACCCAATATTATGCTGTGTAAAATTGCCCCGAAAACTATTATTATTTCAATCGAAGTTGATTTGTTGGTATGGACGCGCTGTACCTTTCTAGAATTACCGGTAATGATATGTAAAGGTAATGCAGTGATATTCCAAAATGGTACTGGCTTAATACACAGATGCTTCACTTAAAGTTGCAATGAGCGTGCTGCAGGACACAAACCCATAGCCATTGTATGCGAACTATTAATAACTCTAATCGTATACAATAATAATTCAAATGGGCTAGGCCCGTCATGCAGGTGCTTGATATGTGTATTGCTGTCAGTTCGTATTCCAGCTATGAATTATAACAATGGGAAGGTGAGTTTTAGTTACCAGATTAATGAGAATCTGAGGGTACGCGCGCGCGTCGATACTGCAATAGGGCAAAGACGTATTAACATGACTTGAACAGCAAAAACTTCATTTCGTATTCAAATATAGATATTTTAGTATGTGTCAAGCAATGAATAACATTGGACTTTTTATTACTAAACAACAGATGAAACAAAGAGTTGGTGTGTATCAGTACAAAATAAAAGACATAACTTTCTTTATTTAATTTTGTCTAGAACACTGAAACATACCCGGCCGTTGCATGGTATTCTACGGACATCACCTTACTAAGTAATCACAAATTGCTTCTACGAATTACTGAAGCCGAGGGAGTCGTGCTTTATTAATGGTAACACAGTTTCGTCCTGATTTTGACTTGTCAGTATGGTGTAGTTCATTAGTAGTTGTAGTAAAGTTATATATATCTTGGAGGTTATGTTTTTGGGGAGAGATATGCAACCTGCTTAATATGTTACGGTATATCATCACTTAATGGTCTGAATTTCCAGATCTGCAATAAATACCAAACATCTTGCCAACATTGTTACTGTTTCCTGTAGTCTGCTTCTGCTAACAATGTTAAGGTACATCCCCTGACTTCGTCTTTAGAAAAGGCTATAAGCCTTCAGAGAAGGAGCCTATTTAGATTGTCACTGCTTACTCGAATCTGTTTCTAGCCAGGCTTCTTAGCCTTCACGCTTGAGGATTTCGACGCATGCTCGACGTTTATATCCAATCTCCTTGCTTAACAATACTAAGGCACATCTTCCCTGAGAGTCCAGAATTCTCAGATTTTTAAGCAAAGACTATAAGGTCTTCGGTGATGGATCCTCCTTACATTGTCATTGTTTCATTGAGCCTAGATTTCTCTTTGGATAGACTAGTTAGCTTTTATACTTAAGGGCTACACTCGACCTGCATACTTAGCTATGTTGTTAGACTTCTAGTGAAAGCTATAGGTCTTTGCAGAAGACTGTCCATACTGTCGAGTCTGCATGCTTAATACTATTAGGGCACATGCTCTCTTAAAACATATCTTCATGAATATGTTTTCTCCTGTTTCACGAGTGGCTAGGGAAAGTCGGGTTAATTTGAAACAGAGGTCCGTATATCTGGGGAAGTTCTAGCTGTTTTGACTCTCTACAAAGGTAAGTACTTGACCTTTAATTTTTTGTTTTCAACTCAAGTATCTTTCATATCCCATCTTGCTTATTGGGAAGCTACCTGGAAACCTTGTAATACAAGTGACTCATAAATATAAGGACGTATGTATATTGCCTGCAATTCACGTACGCAGCAAGCACTTTCGATATCACAAAATACTCCGCATGATTTTTAATTGCTGCAGCTATTGCGGTGTAGAAATATCTATGTAACTCGAAATCTGTGGTAATATACATTTAGTGCTATACTAATAAAATTATTGCCATAACCTCTGTGTTCATGAGGTCTATTTTCCGTAACTTCATATCAACAAATAATCTGCGCATAAAGTTTCCGTTATAATTAATACTAATGCATCCCATTATAGCCCCTGCAGGCCCATTGAGTTCGGCTTAGCACGGATTATTGATTTTTCAGCTAAACTGTTAGACAATTGAGGGCAGTGTGGTGAGGGCTTCAACTGCCCATTATCTTCCCAGGAAATGAATTTCAAGGACTTATTTTCGTAAGCTGCGTGCACCCAGAATACGATCGAATACATGTTTGGTTCGCTTGTATTTTATACTTGTGTCTAGAGCAGGGCCCGCCGTATCATCAATCTGGCCCGTGATAAGTTGGATAAAAACACAGAATGATAATAAGTCGGATTTATTTACTTAAAAATTAAAACGGTGTTGGCCCTCGGAACTCACTGAAGTAATCAGTATGGCCAAAAGGCTGAAAAGTTTGGAAACCCCTGGTCTAGAGAATGATCTCAAACATACAACACTTTAATTTTTACGTACTGTTTTTTCTCGTTTTCTGGAATAGGTATTGTTACAGCGAGTTTTCAGTTTTAGTCACTCCGTATGTTATCAACTGCAATGCCTTCGTTTATAATTTCGTGTTCTCTCGGCAACTCGTTGAAATATTTAAACCGTCTTTCTTAAACAGCCTCTTGGCTCATCAGTTTGGTTCTTTATTTGAAACCATTCCTATCTTGATTGTTTGATTTTTTTGAAGTTGGTTAACACTGTTGGAACAGGCACTTTTACAGCATTTTTAACCAATTCAAGAATAACATATTCTTTTCTGTATCCTTCACTCATCAGAAAGACCGCTAGTTGGCCGAAAGGAATTTTGCAAAGGTGTGGTAAGACTAAGAGCTAATTTATTGCAGTTCTAATCGGAATTTTATCGCTTTAGTATTTGTTATGTTAAACATTTTTGTCTGCAGATGCAGGAGGTGTTGAGGAAATATTTATGTGCACAATAACACCATTTTGTTCCTTATCTCTTTCGCTATTTAAATTTCACAATGATACTACATATTTTGTTGCTATTCATCGGTAATTCTTACGCTGTTGATACCCTATCCTGATGTACCAGTAAATTGTATGTATAAACGACAGATTTGACATTCCAAAAGCTGGTCGTGGCCGTATGAAACTTTATAGTTTGTTAGCAGTAAATAGAATTCAAAAATGTATGACGTAAAATTATATATTTTTAACTACCGAAGGGTCTAATTTAGCAAGTATACAAAGTTATTTTACTGTTCGTTTATGTTTATTAATTATACAGCGGTACGTACTATCGATAAGTTTTAAAGCATACGGATATATGCAATAACATTTTATGGTGGAGAAAACTTCCAGTCATTATGAAACCATTAGATAGTGTCGACTCGCAGAAAGTGTTGTACTGCATGGCTTCCTTTCACTTTATTGTAATACCTTCTTGGTGTAAGTTTAAATTTTGCTTAGTTTATCATTGAATTAGCTTCCCTGTAATTGTGTGTTTGCATTTTGGGTAATTATGGACATAAAAATTTGACCGTTTGTTTTTCCCATTTGCAAATTGAAAAGCTCTGATCATTAAATCCACCTTTAAGGAGGCTATGGACCGATCGAAATTGTAAATACTTTTGAGAAATGCCTTTATCAATTTCAACGGGAAAAATAATGATTTAGAGATCAGTAGCTAAGTAATATGTTTAGATGCCTTTGTCGAACACAACCATAATTATGTTGTTTTTAAAAATGAGAAAGATAGCAGAGGTTACAAAGTACACATCATTTTTTAAAGAAGTAACTCAACTTTAATGTAACCATTTTCAAATTTCGAGAACAAATGCGTTCTTTTTTCTTTAATCCTGGAAAAATATGTTCAATCAAGATTAATGATTGTTTAACGAATAGTATTTAACCTTTTTTTTAACTGTTAGCTTTTGTGAGAAACAAAAAGTAATTTTATGATTTTGATCGATACCGTCCTTAACACGTTGAACGCCGTATGCATACTTCTTATGCACAGCGCTTGGGTCTGCGGCGCCGTATGCATATATTTTATGCATTTCTCGCTCAGACTTCTGCGCCTTCTGTATAAGAACTATGCACAGTTACTGTAGATTTCTTATGCTGTAAAATTAATATCGGTGCAGGATTAGATCATACCGAAATGGTTCCAAGAAGAGTTTTGTTTTGAACTTTTTATGCTAACTTTTCTGAATTTTAAGTCTGATGTGTGAAATAACAAAGTTTCGTAGATTCAAGTGCTTTATTGTTTTATGTTTTATGTGTTTGCATAAAAAAATAAATACATTAATTCAATGTCGACATAACCATAACAGTATACTGAAAAACTAGGATTACAGATAACTAAAAAAACTAGGAATTTTCAACAGAAAAGGGCTTCTTTCATGTTCATAACGAAATCGTAACACTTTAATGTTTATTTCCTAACTGATTTGTGATTTTTAAAAAACACTCAATACAGGCTGGCTGCTTATCTGGACATCCTGAACAAATATACAGGACTTGTTTGCTGTGCTTCATAGCGTATTTTCTATCGTGCTCTCTAGACAGGTTGTTGTAGCAGAACTTACAACGTCGTCTTTTATCTGTTGCTTCTAGTTCGTGAACAGGATTGGTTGATCTCTCGTTCGCATTTTCGCCGTCATTTTTATCTTCAGCTCCTATTAGTTGCAGGCACAGATTCTCTCTGAATGAAGTTATGTCTGTTTTTTGGTTTGGCATTTACGATGGCTGCTCCTGTTAATGCTTCGACTGCAATCTTGCGAAACCATTTCACTGATCTTCGTAAAGATGTAGAATATGACGACATTTGGTCAGATACGTCGATGAATGATCTTGCGGAATTGTAGTCACATATTGCTGTAGGTTTATTTCTAGAACCTCCTTGCCTGGAACTTACTTCTGTCATTTCATCTCCATGTTTAGTACTTAGGAATAAAACATCTCTCATATCCTTCCACTTAGCCACCATAATTCCTTCTTTTTCCTGTCCATAAATTTCATCTCGTTTTAGCTTTTTTAATATAACACCTTTTGGATTCTCCTTTCTGTTAGCTCTTAGTGTACCGACTAAATGCGTATCTTTCTGCAACAAATCCTTTGCCAATCGAACACTGGTGTACCAATTATCGGTATATAGCGTTCGTCCTTCAGCTAAAAGTCCATCCACTACCTTATTAGCTACTGGAGTTCGGGAATCTTTTTCCATTCCACAGTAAATTTTCATATGATAAGTGTAACCTCCCGCTAGACACAATTTGAAAACTTTAAATCAAAGTTTGTGCTTTTTGCCCTTTATGTACTGGCGAAAACCGATTCTCCCTCGAAATGGAATCATACTTTCGTCAATACACACATTTCCCGGAGATACCATGCAGTTTTTGAAGGAATTATTTAGGAGGTCGATTAGTTTCTGAATTTTATAAAGCCGGTCTCCAGGAGGACATTCGTTATTATTGGAAAAATGCCACATCTGTAACAAAATTTCAAACCGATTTCTGGGCATAAATTTTGATACAGGGCTATTGTATAATACTGAACGGCTCCAGTAGTTCTTTAGCCTTGGTTTCCGATCCAGTCCCATCCAAATTATAAGCCCTATAAATTGTTTCATTTCCGTTGGGTTAGTGGGGACCCAAAAATTAAGCTGAGATTTTGGTCCCACAGTTTCCTCAACAATTTTCTCCACAATTTTTTTGTTCCGCGTATATATTGGTTTGTTCGACCATAAGATTTATTATGTCGTCACGTACTGGTACTTGAAATGCTTTCAATTCGCTACAGCCTTGAAGATCGGTGAGCACTTGTGGTACAACTCCACACGAGACGTTAAAGTCAATTTTTTAAAATTTTTGATAATGTTGCACCAGCCATCACTAAAATCATCATCAGACTTTGCTTCCGTTGAGTATTCGTCACTCGCACTCACACAAACCGAAGAACTTACATCGTTGATTGATGCTTTTTGTTTCTTCGCCGGAGGTGGTTCCCGCTGCTCCACGTCTGAATCGTCACTTTCCTCTGCATCATCTTCATAATCCGGATCATCCTCTGACTCATTTACAAAGGGCTCCTCGTTGCTTATGTCAAAGTTGGACAGACACTCCTCCATTAATGCTTCCAGTCTCTGCCTTTCCTTCTCCTCTGCTCTCCAAGACATTTTGAACGATTTCTAAGGAAACACTTTGCCTTACGCGCCGGATTATGACAATAACTCACTGATAATGAAGGCGGCGTGCGACTGAACAACAATTAACAGCCATATTGGACATGCTCAGTGTGCAAGGATGTGTTAAATCGCCGCGTGCATACATTTTCTGCATATTTAAATGTTTAATTAGAAGCAGTAATTTATCTTTTATAAAGTGTACTACTACTACAGGAAACATAAAAAACAAAAATTTTAAGAAAAAGTTGCGGCGCACGGGACCAACTTACAATTTAGGGGCGGCGTTCAACGTGTTAACAATCGAGGTTTTGATCCGACAATGTACCAAACTAATATTTATGTACATCAGGGGAATGTGTGAATTTAATTTAAATTCTGTACGCGCTCACTTTTCATATTCTTATCTAGACCAACCGTTAGCCGATGGGTGTAGGCCAATGTGTCGAGTGCTTGGTTTTTAATTTTCCCGTGAATATGTTGAAGATGAAGGAAGATAGAGACGATCTTATTAGTCCTTCCTCCAAGTGTGTGAGGGGTGCAATTTCCTTTTTTGTTTATTTGTTGTTAGCATTTCTCCTGTGACTATTTGTGACAATAATGCGTATCATCAAAATAGATAGCGTTCCTAGTTAACCAGTACATGTTCTCCACTAGTGTTTATGTATAGTTGGCAGCATGCGGTAAGAAATGTTTCTCTTCAATGTTTGCTGATAGGAGGTTGTAAATATGTTTGTTAATGTTCTTGTGAACCTGCATCTTTTTATTCCTGAAAGTGGGCTAATATTCATGACCTATTCCTGGTTGATTTGAGTTGATACTATACTATTGACTTCTTACTTCAGTTCGTGCAAACTACGCATACGAAACTATCCTTTTTTCTCCTAAGGTTCGTTGTCACCTTTGTGCATTTATCATAACAATATCCAGATATTCCTAATAATGACGGTATGCTAATGCAGATTTAATTACCCATAAGTCTCCATAAGTACACTGTCAACCCGATGTTAAACACAGTATATGTTATGATAATCTACAATTAGCTAGCTTATGGACATGTGCTATTTTCTACAGTATTTGCATCCATAAACGCGGTTACATTAAAATTTATTCAATCTGTACGAAATTACTCAAATTTTCAGCACTCGAATAAAATTCTGGACAGAGAGGCCAGTTGATGTGTACCATTTTTCGCGTCTTTGACACCAATAGCAACCGCAAATGTAGTTTCTAAGTTTGATATTTTTGGTTTCGCTCCAACAAATTCTTTCCAATAGCATCTTTCATGTTGTACACAATATTCATCATGTTCATGAGTAATCTGGGCGCGCAGCGGTAACAGCACACAATTATGAAATAAGTTACGACAGCATCGTCGACTCCCCATCGCTTTATCTAGCTGTATGCGAGTAGTTATGTGTAGGCTGTCGTAACTTATTTTGTAGTTACCCCTGCTTGCCCAGACTATTCATGATTGTATGCTTAGCTTTAGCGTATCGCAAACCAAAATTACTTGCTTTGTTTTGGCTTCCGCCGATAACCGCCAATTTTATTGTAAAATTTGTAATGTTGATGGTTTCAATCGTTTCTGTTTAAAGCACCCATTGTTTAATTATTGAATTCTATCTGCAAACATTATTTCTTCATTTGTAAAATATAAGTGGCAAATGGTTGTACTAAATGTAAGTTCAGTAAACATGCATGCGATTTAGTACGCTATGGTACTATGCGTACCATAGCATAAATAATTGAGTCAAATGATGTCTATGCTAATAAAAACGAGTAACACGTATTCGTATAATTATATGATATGTAACCAATAATAAATCATTTGTGTTCAGCGTTTCGCCAATTCACTAATGTGCAGTTGGTAACAACAAGACAATCATTGCGCGCTATATGAGAAACCTCATTATGATAATGCTTCATGCCTAATGAACCGAGAAATTGTTTTGTGTGTGTTGTGATCAGGTAACTTGAAGAAGTTACTGGTATCCGTTGCGAAACGTATGCAGTAAATATTACTCAAGAGAGAATATTAATGACACGAATCAGGAAGCTTGTGCCATGTGTGTATGCATGTGAGATTGCAGTCTCTCAAATTAATGACGTCCAAATCTGGACTCTCGAATAGGAGTGGTAACTAAAACATTTCAAAATTATTTTTATCATTAGGATGTTGCACATTCGTTACGTATAAAGTGAATTTATCGTTTATAAGTTTCTGGGTTTCTACGAAAAATGTTTGTAATCGGGGAATCTTGTTTTTTTTTCTTATTATACAGAATTCATCATACAAATATAAAATCTTAGTTAGCTTCGTTAGAGCATTCTTTTCATTTCTAAACCTATTTTAATTTCTGTTTTAAGTACTTACACATGTTAATTAAAAGGTGACATTAGTCTACGTTGCCCGCTAACGTGTTTAAATATTTCCGTTTATTAATAGATATCCATCTAACACACTCGGTGAACATACACGTTAGAATAACCTACGAATATGAATTTAATAATATTATTATCCACTATACATGATTGACAGAATAGCCTGCGGTCAACGTTTATAAATTCATAGCTTATTATAGCCGGCGTTTATAAATAATATGGATCTAAATAACTGAAGGGAACATTTCATTAGAGTCGTCCTGCTCGCATCAGATACCATATTGGGCAAAAGCTCGTACCAGATAGAAGTTACGTACATAAATAATCGCTTATCACTATCAAATGATAAACATCATCGTCTGGTAACCGGGCATTATACTTGAAATTATTACTAAACGCTGACGACATTTAAGCTATATCGAACATGTGTTCGAAATTATTGAAACGAATTTTCCCGGCGCTCGGTCGCCGTGTTATTATAAATTCATAACTTCTTGAT
Source organism: Chrysina gloriosa (assembly GCA_038088585.1). Taxonomy (NCBI): domain Eukaryota; kingdom Metazoa; phylum Arthropoda; class Insecta; order Coleoptera; family Scarabaeidae; genus Chrysina; species Chrysina gloriosa. The sequence continues at coordinate 9,315,607 of CM076093.1, forward strand.
TGTATATAGTTGAGTGCTTTTAATGTTGTATTTGGTTTAAAATAATACTATAAATTATAGTAATAATACCTTGTATTTTTCGAGGAACATTAAAGTGTGCGATGCGTTATAATTTGGATATGCATCTTGTAAAGAGCGATATTGATTAAATGGTTAATTTTCAATCAATTTTTAAGATTTAACGATGAACCAATTACGAAAGTAAATTTCGATCTTGTATTTAAAAGATTACATGCTTACTCGAGTGATTGTAACCAGTCTTTATAGCATCCACAAAAGTTGAAGTGATTCTCTCTTGTGATTTTTTCCGCTCACACATTGTACAGCTTCGCTAACTTGAATTTCAAAATTTCTGCTTGATGTTTTTGTTTTTATCACTACATGTTATATCTTACATACATAATAGACAAGCAAGAAGAATACAAGATTGTGTAAAAATTTTACTGCTACCATAGCAGCTAGAATCCTTTTAAAATTTTCAGATGCGTACATGCATATTTGGATAACCGAGTTATCAATTATTTTAGGGGTACAAAAGAAAAGATTATCGGCCAAAACGAAGTTTTGACTTTGATCAGATCTACAGTTTTTACGAATTGCATTTACACTTTCTGCTTATCGATTTGAGCAGTGTAACGGTGGATTAAGGTGGCAGCATGAGTGGATTCGAGTTGTGTTCTCCGAGTAGCTCCGATTTTGTCTTTAAACCCATATTGGTCATAAGAAAGCGGGATGAATGCTTTGAAAGCGTAGAAATTTACCGTTTGCTATCGAGCGCCACACATGAAGTTTTCTCTGTAACGTCGAAACAGATTCTTTGCATGGAATCAGTAACTGTGAAGTTCCTAAAGATCCCAGACATATGGTGATTTGTTCCCCGTTAAGCTCGAAAGTTAAACCCTAAGCTTTTCATACCAGACGCCGTAATATGTGTCTTAGTTTTAAGTTTGTTAGGTACTCTCCACGCTGATCGGTCGACCCAGCTATAATCAGATAAGACCGCCTAAATTGTTTTTTTTTTGTGAATTCGGAATTCGGAATCTGAAATATTCCATAGTACTTTTAATTGCTCCATACTTAACTCTGCACCAGATAATTATAAATTAATCCGAAACACGTTTATCACTGGCAAGGAGATAAGCATCTTCAAATCGTATCTTACTGAAAGAAAAGGGCTCCGTTGTCAGCGAAATAAATAGAGGTGATTGTTTTCTTTCAAACAAGATTCCTCGGTTCTTGATTTCTTTTTACTTCCAGGTCTCAAAATATTCATTATAGTTTCCTGGGTTTGACGCTCCCGATCGTTTAGTAATCATTAAAAGGCATTACCAAATTTCGAGCTTAGTTCTGGGGGCTCAACGTTTGTTCACCATAGACTATACGCTATATGTTGCGCTGTGGAAAAGTTTGAGCGCGAGTTCACTTTACAGGACAATCAGCTACCAATAAGCCAAAACAAAAAAGCGCGAAGTGAAGAAAATATCGCAGCTGCAGTGGTCAGTATTGCCGATGAGTCAAATTATTAGGGCTGTTTCAGATGTCAACTTGGCGAATTTTGCGTAAGAAATGCAAATTTAAATTCTTACAAAGCAATGCTGAACTGGAGCGAAATAATCAAAGATTGCGTCGGAAGTTTGCTGATCGCGCTCTTGAGCATTTGGAAAGATGACTCTGGTTTCGGACAAAAATCATCTCTCAGAGGAGGTGCATTTTTGGATGAATGGCTTTGCTATCAAACAAAATTGCGGTTTTGGTGCGAAATAACCCACAAATGTTACCACGGCCGTGGTGGACATTTTAAGGATAACTTGTTCCGAACATATCTGCATTGTCCAAGCTTCAAAATAAAGCAAAAACTAAATTGATATGTCAAACCGTTGTTGTTTTATTTAAAATTAAATTCCTAACGCTCGTAATGAACACCTTTATATGCACTAGAATAATTAATAACCATGTGGCATGGAGCTACTCATATAGTTTAATTTTGTCTACATATAATTCTGGGATGTGTATTTTCTTTAATTTCACCCGATTGGATAATTTGTTGCATATTTCAAACAAGTTAGTGGACTATGAGACAGTAGTTGAGAAGTCCACCATAACCAATCCGATTTCACCCACATTTCGTAAAGAAAATGAATGTATAAAGGATGGCGAAGTAACCGCCCATTATTCAATAAGTTTGGTTTGTTACGGTTTTAAACTAAAAATATAATCGTTTTCTAATTTAATTCTGGCAGCTGCTGCTGCCTACAATTGTTGGTTCAAGTCTATTATATCCTGTTAATGTCTGTAGGTTCTCCGTACGTTCTCTGGTATCTTAAAATTTTTATCTGTGAATACAATAAACAACTGGTTTAGGCTATCTCCATGCTTTTCCATTTAGTTGTACTTATCCTTGGATACTTCTCTACAAATATACATTAAATTATTTCATGTCACTTGGCAGATCTAGTTTCTCGAACCAAATATTCGTAGTTCTTCCGTCTATGGACTCAAAAATCGCTGTTAGATCTATAGAATTAAAGAAAATTTTATTCAATTTGATAAGCACTCGATTGAATAATTTACTTCATCTATTAATTTGGAATGCCTGGCATGACTTTTCTCAAGGTGTCATAACGTTGCTGATTTTAGTCGTATGTCCTAGATTAAATGAATGTATAAGAAACATAACCGTTCTTTAGTTCAATTTTGTTAACTGTTGCTTTGAAAGTTGGTAGTCTTCTGCCTCTTAAAAAATTGAGGTTAGCTCGAAGGAGTATGATATGTCTGCCTTCCAATTTCCCCAATATATTTTTGAAGACTTGTTGAGACTCATTGATATTCACTTTTATACATCATTGAATTATTGAAGGAAAACAACTGGCCATAATAAATTATAGAATGAAGAAGAATAATGAAGAATTATTTATACACGGTATTTAAATATAAAGTAGAAAGTTTAAAGGATAAGTTGGAAGCACGTGTATACGGATGCAACTTCTTTTCCCGATTTGCCCGTAAATCGTTTTTACTTCATAAAGAATTCTATCATTATATTCACAAAATTGAAAGAGAAACATGATATAACTTGGAAAAGATTTTCGGTATCCTTTAAGAATCATTAGCTTTGAAAGCTATGATTTAAAATTATGCTAATTCAAACTTGCACCTACGACAATAGGAATGATACCGGAAATATATGACTACTAAGTTTATGTATGTATATTTTTGCATTTTTCTGTGATTAGAAAATGTTTTGAAATAATGAAAGATTATTGTGTTACAGTTCGATTCGTAACAATGCATTGGGAGAATCGTTAATTTCATTTTTTAGTAAATTCGAATGATATACATATGTATGTACTTCAACACAGATCTCGCCTAGCTAACCTACACTCGTATACAAACATATACTCAAGAAATCGACTAAAAGGAATCTTGCTCCTTTATCTTATCTCGAAGACATGTGTGCCCAATAAATTTAGAGAGACAATAACACTTCGCTTGTTGCTTATAAACGAAAAAGGTACTAAAAAGCGTGCTGGTATTTCCTCTCGTGCAGTCTAAAAGAAAGGTGCTTACTGGACGTGAATGTCCGAATTTATGATACGGTACTTAGTACATGTCAAGTTGATGCCGTAATCCTATAGCGCTTAAATTTTAAATAGTAAATCCGATTTTCTCTCAGATGTTGAACGATTTTGTGGTGAAGTTGAGAATTAAGGTTCAATTGGTTGACTGATCAATTAGCTTGTTTTCTACTTAGACAATATGAGATAGTAACATATAAAATATACTAGATTGAATATGTCTAATAATAAGTAGCAAAGCCTTTGGTACTTCTATAGATTACATTCAACTACCACAGGGTATAGCTCTAGGAAACATATTATCGTCCAAGGTATCACCTATAATTACAACTACATGAATGCGGCACAGTTGCGACCCTATACATATGCGACCCCGTAACATTTGCGATCCTTTCATCTAATTTCAAATAATAATAAAATATAAAGATAACACTTGCAATTCTAATTTGCAGAAATCACAACAGTTGCGACCCTATATAACTATTTGCGACCCTGTCGTCCTACCTGGATGACGTTGAAATTATAATGTCTTACATCTCCGACCCCTCAATAGTCAATTACTAACATAAAATAATAAACAGAAACTTTTCACAGATTACAAAAATTTCCTTCACACTTAACACAAGCTTAAGACTGTCGACAGAAAGATGTCGGCGTGTTTAAAAGTTTTAGATCCATTGGACATAGTCTTAGGTTTCTTATCCTTTTTGTTAAATATATTACAAATCTACTCTAACTTCTGAACGTATGACAACGTTTCTAAGCATTTTTTTCAAATCTCGAGTTGCATCGTATTCTTCTAAAATTCTTTCTAGGCGTTCATCTATACGGACGTAATTAGTTTTTCGTCGTTTTCCTTCTAGGTTAAGATACTTCCGTTTGGCTACCAAATCAGAGCAAGCGGCCTCAGCTTTCAAACAATGTATTAAATCATTTATACGGGGATGACACATAAAGGATTATATCAACTACAAAAACTATCTTTTTCTGTTTGGGTAATCTGTTAATGGCTAAACGAGAATCGAATGGTTGTTGTGATATCCAAATCAAATTAGGGTCGCAAATGTTATCTTTAAATTTGATTATTTCTTGAAATTAGATGACCAGGTCGCAAATGTACCAGGGTCGTAACTGTGCAGGATCGCAACTGTCCCGACACCGAACTACATATAAGAACGTGCCTTAAGATATATTTTCTACGAAAACATTACTAGTGGCTCCTTTTTATTGATCAACAAAACTTTAATCCAGATGTACATACGTCCTTGTGGAAATTAAAGACCTTGTCAGCCAAGTTTGATTTCTCAATACAATAATAAACTTGTTTGTACGAATCTTCTTGTGAAATGGTATTAAAATGTAAATGTTTTGCCATCTGAGCGCCATAAACTTGGGATTATAGTACTTTGTTGGCAGTATGAATGTAAAGACGACACTGAATTAATTATAGCAGATTTGTGTTCTTTATTTGTATTTCAGTTTTGTTCAAAATCGAAGCTTAAATTATTTTGATGTTGAACGGAACCATTCAAATTGGTGTACAATTACAGCAATAATACGAAGCTAAAGTAGTATGCATCTATTTAGCGAATGATAGTAGTGATTCTTTTGTCGTTCTAGGCTATTTAATGAAACAGGAAAAGATGCCGGCTTAAATGGATTAAAATTAATTAAGTTTAATATTGAAGACAGCTATTAAAATGTTTTAAACCGCATTTCGCATTTAAGTGTTATCATGTGTCAGAAATGCCCCAAATAAGAAAAACTATCAATCTGTCTATAATTAATTTTTAGTATTTGTCCGAAAATAGTAATGAATTATGGAAAAGGAAATTCTTTTCGACGCTTCCATTTTCTTCCATTTTTTAAATAGTCTGCATGATTATCGAGGTTCACCTAAAACACATGTATTTAGAATAATATCCTCATTTCAATATTACATTCCTTACTTAGTCTTCAGATCTGACCCCATTGTTTCCGATTAACGTCTGTTATATGTACATTTAGACATTCTATTTTCAGTTTTATTATAATACAAATTTTTGTTACATTTCTTATCTCATTTTGCACAATTTTTTTCCAAATTTCACCCGATATGTCTGATTGTGAGTTCCAGTAACGTACACATATCTATTTTCAACTACTTCTAATATTTATCTTTTAATTAGTTTCTGTCAAGCAATGGATACTCAATTATTTTCACATAATATGATTTTTCTTATATTTTTATTTGACTTAATACTGGTAGAGAAAATAATTGAAGAGGTTTATGTCCAATTAAGCATCCACACAGATACATACATATATCTAATATAAACATATTGAGAGCTTGCCCCTTTCCAGCTGAGTGTTTCATTCCATCTTAGAGTATATGCAAACGTTTCATTAATTACTATTGCTTGTTAATCTTTTTCCTTTTAATTTTCGAAGCTTTTCCCCCACCTCTTATGTAACATTCCATGTAAAAGGTACATCAGGACTTACTGCAAAGAAAGTAATTGCAAGTCATCACTTTATTATTAACCAGTTTGTGTTGCCGCAATTACGTATTTTCTGTAAGGTTTTTCAATATGAAGTTCTCTTGGTTGCTTTTACAGTATAACCATCCACAACTAGGGCAATTAAATCAAACTGCACTTTTTTCAAGCTCCGCTATATTCTTATTTATTGAAGCTCTCTATAGTAAGGTCTACTACTTTGCTGCATCTATAATAATCTATATGAAAATTAATTTCATAAGTTATTCAAATCAGCAGTGATATTATACATTACAAAATTCGGATCAAGAACATGTGCAGGCCGCAGAAACTAGCCTATCTGGAAATAAGCGGGATGTACTCACAAAACCCGCACAGGCTTTGGAGGTCCTATTACGCCTGTGGCTCCGACATCTGGTATTCGAAGAAGACACTACAATAGCAACCTGTAGGAAAAGTACTGGTGAGGAATCTTCCATCTGGAGGAAGAGACAGGATCTTGATACCTCCCCAAAAGAGCGGGAACATACACTACATGTTACAAAAGCGATTCGTGTTCGGCGTCTTTACACCCGCTTTGTATCCGAACTTAGAACTTAAATGGAATAAGACCCACGGTGGATATCGTAATAGTAGCAGAGCGGTGTGAAACAGGAACAGGGAAGAGTATGAACATAAACCTGGAAGTTCATGCCACCGTATTCCAAACCAATGTTATAGTCATGTGCAAATGATATATTAGTAATGAGGGAGTCTAGATATATCCCGACGGACACCCGGGTAGCTATCCAGGGGATAAGAAATTCTCAAATACAATTTAGGACTACCCAGAAATGTAAGGATGTATACGTCTTCTTCTGGAAGAATAATATCAAGTAAATGTGTGTTTGGAGCTGGGACATCGTGGCGTATAAAGAGACGAAACCGCGAACCTTCGTGTAGTTGGATCTCGATGCGGCTACAAAAGCAGAAGTATTAATTTTATAAAATTCAACCTGGAATTTGACGCCGTAATAATGAAAAGCTACAGGTATGGTTTAAAATGTTTGTTGTAATTAAACACTCCTCCATTAAAGTTTGGCCTACCAGTAACACTCTTCTGGTTCCTCCAAAAACGAAAAATTCTGAAATATTTGAATCTTGGGCAAAATAAATGGGCATGATAAGCATGTTAACAATCCGATTGCAGATCTGTTTGACGGCTTGTTAATACTAATACTTTGAATACATACAAATCAAAACACGGAGATTAAATTTCCGATTTGTCGGTCTTCAGATATCTTATACGAAACTTGCATACATATATACATATGTGTTCACACAATCACATGCGCGCATATATAGAACGTAAACGTCGACCTTGTGCATAGTAGAAAAGAACAGGTATGTATCTGGACAATGCAGTACAATGCTCTAGGTGCACACATACATACGCAGATCAGGTATGAGTAGTGGTCGAGGGTGCGGCTGGCCGGTCCCATCGATGCTATCTGTCTTCCGACGGTCCGGACTCGGCCGGCCCAACACCCCTCATCAACTCAACATGAACACCCTACCCCTTCGCCCCCCACAGCAGACCGGACTGGCGCGAGCCATCGTAAAAAATCCTAAGCATTCACTAGACACGCACCTTAAGGCAGCACGTGTGATCAAACACCACCCTTACTCGAGGGTAGTTGACCGGAACGGAACGGGATAAGCATCTTCGCGAAGCCTAGAGCATAAATGATCGGATTCCGGAATAGCGAATCGCAAAATGCACATCGCCGGACGATATGGCTAATTATTTACGAAAGCGAACGGAGTATACACAAATGTAAGCTGTAATAAAACGAGCGGTCGTTTTCTAAGTATATTTTAAACTTGGTGCGGTTAAAAGGAGGACGTTTAACATTTAATTACAAACGTACAGCTTTGTACCTAGTAGAACCTTTCCTTTTCCTCTAACAGCATCATTTCATTTTTCTCTTTCACTTCGTTCCGCGCAATCAACTTATCTCGCGATGAGTGTAGATAATTTTACAATTAGTCGAGTTTTGTACGGTCCTCAGGGCGGAATGCGTTTATCTTTTTGCTAAGGTACGGAGTTAGAGTGCCATTATAAAGGATCATTTATTGCACAGCATAATACAAAAAATCGTGTAGAGGTAATGAAACTATCGTAATTCTAAGTAGTTAAAAATAGAAAATTCGTAGGTTGTCTAATAAACTCTCAGACTGTGTAAGAAGATATTAAATAAGACGACTGGAGACGGATTAAGACAGACTAAGGGAAGAATAATTATTTAATTCTCGTGGATACTTATCTTGCGGGTTACCCCTACCGCTATTTAGGTCAAAATGAAAAGTACCTAAAGAGATTACGAAATTTATTTACATTCCTGTTGTTTTAATGTACTCAGATCTGGTTCTTTCAGTAATCCCCAACAATAAATATAACCTGATATGATTATTTCTGATAGTTTTATCGGGTAATATTCGATAAACATATTTATTATAATTTACGCAGCGCTAATGTGGACTAATAACGTGTCATTGAAGATACTATCTAAGCAAGCCAGTTCAAAAAGAGTATTCATTCGGTCACTTTTCATGAGGTATACGAATTTTTAACTTCTTATCTTCACATCCAATATTATCCTCATGGGTAATGTTTATATAATTTTATTCTTAGTCCATTTATTTCCAACTTTACAGTTCCTCCAAAATATAAATGATTGAACCACAAATGATTTTGCTTCAGGAAGGTCGCCAGCGATTACGCTTTAATGCTTTTGATTTTGTAGCGACGTTATATTAATGTATATGGCGAGAAAACTGTATGGAAATTATTCTAAGTGATAAAGCATCTGATGTATTTTGGAAGTGTATCCAGGTGATTATTTGTGAGCTTCCTTACTTCAAAGGTAATTGTGATGGCCCATAGTGGCTCTGGCTAGAACAAATCTGCAAACTTTTCACGTGCATTTTAAAACTATTGAAGCGCGTAATTGCTTCTGTTATTTGATATTTCATATTGACAATCTAACTTTTCCCACTTCATATAGACAGGGATTCCATTACGTTGAGGACTTCTGAAAGCATTCGCGATATCCCTCCTTCATCTTCTTACTTAAACTTCTTTTCTATACCCACTTGAATACCGACATTAGAGCGCTTTCCTTACAGCTCCCCTCTGGAAACCCCTTGGTCTTCCTTCTAAACATCCTCATCTACCACACTTGCTTAACCTTAACACTTCTAACTGCTTCTATTTGTCATTCAAGTTAGCTATTCGAGCTACTGGCACTGATTAGTTTCTGTTACTCCACTAATAAGTTGTACAATGAGCTCACTATTGTTTCTTCGTTTTTAGTTTTGTCCAGTTTGGATATTGCTTCAATTAACCACAATATCTTTATTTGGTGATATCCATTAATATCTACTCTGGTTTTACAGCTGTACGGGTGATTATCTTACCAAAATCCAAAGCCTTGTGCCAATAGGCAACTTAAATTTCAGTATAGTTTATGATTTATCATACAAAATCTTGTGTTGTGTTTCAGTAAAGTCGATCAACGTTTCTACAAAAATATAATCAATTCACTAAAATCATTCTTTTTATCTTTCTGAAACCATATAATTATCAATTTGAGCACCTTACCTTGCCTAGTTGAACAAATCCAATACTTGTGTCAATAACCGATTTAGGGCTTTTATATACAATTTACGACTTTTGAACTCAATGTTGCTTTTTTCAATAAAGTTCGACTACTCCAGAGCAAAACGGTTTCAATCTTTCTGTATTACATTGTTTATATCATCTTTATTAAATCTTGATTATTTATTTTAATTTATCTCTACAGCAAAGTTAATATGTTTCTTATACAATTTATGAAACAAATAAAGTTTTGCTTGCCTTAACAAAAATCCCTGTCTTTGTTTCGGGGCCAGGAAAGCTTTGTTTGTTGAGTTTTCTTAATAAATCTTTTTCTGAACTTTTGTATTGAAACGTCTCTTAAATAAAATTCGTAATTTTATTTCTGTAGTAATATTTGTTTGAGTTTCTTGTATTTAAGTTTTGGTACTTGATACAAATTCTATTGTCTGGCAAAAGCTCTATCTCTTTAGATAAGACTTTGGACGTTTCTGAATCGCTTATGGGGTTTTGTTGCGTTTTCTTGGGAAAATTTATCCCAATTTACTTTTATTTAGTGTATTGTATGGAGCTTCTCGGATTCGCTAGTGATACTGAATTCCCCAGTATTTTACTGAGGATGGCAACTTAGATCCTTATTTTTATTTGTATTTTATGAAGTTTAACCAGTACCGTATTTACTGTTTTAAAGAATTTAGACGTTCTACTTCGTTCAACCGACTTGTACGTCCATTACTATTAACTAATTTTGCTTCCCAAAGAAGCGTTTCGCCGCTTTAAATAATCTTTGTTTCATCAATTCCAACTAACTTTTAGAATCTCTTTAATCAATTTACTTACATTCTTTGCGCTTAGTTTTTATTTTGCCGATTAAACTTTGCCGAAATCTGTGCTAGCTATAGCAGTTCCCTTTATACGCATTGAATTCGAAAAGAAGAAGTGCATCGTCACTGCACCTCATGGTTTAATAAAGGCATTCTATATCCTTGACCACCAGAAGAAAATGTAAAAAAGCTTTGGCAGACACAACCATTGACTCGATTAAATTTTATTTGAGTGATAGACCGGTATTGGCTGCTTGAAATTGATATGCATAACAAGAGGCTTCTTCATTCTTGATCATTGGATATGGTAACGTGGCACACGAGGTTTAATTTTAGACCTCATTTTAGTCAACATGTCTGTCGCGGATTTAGATCCCATCTTAGTGTGGTAACGACATCCGTTTTACTGTTTCTGATTCCTTAATTTAAGAATTAGCCAGTGGGATTGTCATGGCCATGATCTCGTGGAATGCCATCAACGGCTATCTAATAAGCTCTGACTAAACTAAATTTTATTGTAGATTTAACGGAAACTTTCTACCTACTGTAACCCATGGTAAATTCCTAGGATTTATTGTGGATGATAGATTGAAGTACTAGTCGTTTCAAGTCAGGTTTATATGTATGATTCTGTGATATATGCAACTAGATGTGTAAATGATTTAATGCGCTTGCAATCGTTAAGATCATTTTACGTTATCTATGTGGAATTGCACATGCGACATAGTTTTCTGGGAAAGCGCTGCTTTCATATCTAACAAGATACTTTTGCTTCAAGATGTATGACGGAGGTTGAACAAATGTGGTCTTGCAGTCCATTCTTTGGGAAACTACGCAATCTACACACGTATACTATTTCAATGTTGTACAGAAAATTTGAAAGCAGTTTTATTCCAAGCAATGAACGGGCATCACTGTATCATTGCATAGTTTTTACTTTCACTTTTTATTTATTTAGTGTTAGTGCCCTTTTCGGGGAACGAGAAAGGAACTGCAGTTTATATCTAATGAATCACAGCTTGGATTCCACAAACTGATCAATTAGATTAAGATATTTTCCAAATTTTGATTTTGGGTATACATATGTGCTGTAAGATACATTGGTTTACTATTTTACCACATGTCTGTAAAATCAGTATCGTAACAAAAGCTGGTTAATTGATTGCTTCTGTCTAATCTTAAAATGGACAAGAACAATATTTATTACGATAAATTATTTTTGCCTCGTAGTATGTATACGTAGCAAGAACTAGAGTAAGGAATTGACACAATAAAGGACGTATTTTATTATATGTATACAACCGAAATCAGTTTGGCGAAAGATATTCGAACCTTTCCAGCGATTAAACAAACAAATATTAATTAATTTTATTTGTCAGAAAATAATCTGAACTTAATTAGTCAGTCGTTTTGCCCGCAATCATAATAAAAACTTAAAAGTTTCGACATGTGCTTAGGTTTTGTGGCTTCATCAATTACCCAATTCCCGGTTTGAGAGCGATACAGCGTGTGCTGTGCTGGAGGACAGCTGTGGCGCGATAACGCAGGACCGTGCTCTCTTGAGTGACACTTTCGGCGTTGCATGTTCACCTGTTGATACACGAATTTACTATGGATGAGCGCTATTTAATTGTATTGAGAGTGGATACCAACTAAAGTTATTGATATCGTTAGTATAACAAATTGAAGTGTAGGGAAAGAATGCGATTACATATTTCGGTGGTATCTGTCACTGCTTACAGATACTAAATTTTATTCCATAAAAGAAAGTTAAATTACTTTTCTTTACTTCTCATCGGAATACATTTAAGATGGTTTGGACGTTCTATTAGTGCTTTCATGAAAAGTATTACCTTTCCTTTCCAGTTTATAAGAAATATAAATAGGTAAAGATAAATACATATACATATGTAACAACTGTGTTAGCAATGCGCATAATGCGTGAGTAAATTGCAAGTAAATGTAATACATATTTTAGCATTTCGCCTTTTGAATCTTCAGTATACTACAGCAAAAGTTTTATACAAGACATATCTACGCACGAAGAACTTGCCCAACACAAGGACGAGAAATAAAACATCTTAGATTCATCCTTGTTCTTTCATCCCTTTTACTCTATTTATTTCCTGTCCACAAAAGAAAAGAGTATTTTATAGTAGTACCGCGCATATGTGACCCAGGTACCTTTAAATTAATCGTATGCCATTTGCACTTCGTTGTGGGTCGCCGCATCAAAGTTGGCTACCGGCCACTTCGAGCCCAATGTTGGTGGGCGGCACGCGTGATTCGGCACAACGCTCGCCCGACTTTGATCTATAGACAATCGTACAATAGCGATACGTTACAATCAGTATGGAAACTAATACTGCTCGATCATTCAACTAACAATGTTATTAAAGAGGTATTGGGGATCTCATCCTGCTGCTTAATGCACGGACAACAAATTGTCGTGAGGAGTTTTCGAGCTTCCAACGTATTATGGCCGATGATGTGATATTTTTAGAAATGCACCCGACTTAATTTGTTATCCGCAAACTATCTGCTTTGATTATTTATACGTATTATATATTTATTATATGTTTAGGAAAGACATATTCTCTATAATACTTTTGGAAGAAATATAAAAATATAATAATAAAGTTTAAATAGCCAATTGAAATCTATAGCCATTAGAACTCATTCTTCTACTCTTACCCCCTTATACTGTTCATTTTATTTTACACATCCTGGTCCAATGCAATCAGTCCTTAAACGTATGTAACAACTGGACATTTAGTACTGATTTCAACAAATTTCAAGCACTTTAAATGAATAGGGTAGTTAATAAGGTTTTACAGTTTTGTTCTGAATTTAATATATATTACATTACAAGGGGAATAGAGTCTAGAATCATGGCAGGGAATAGATGTGTAGGAGCCCTCAGTAGAATCCTGAGGAGTAAATACGCATCGAGGAAAGCAAAAGTACAGCTGTATAAAACAGTAATAAGACCATTTGTGTTATACGCTTGCGAAACATCGACAATAAATAAAACGGAACGGACAAGGCTGGAGGTGTGGGAGGGAGAGTACTAAGGAAAATATACGGAGGAAAGGAAGTTAATGACCTATGGTTAAGAAGGACTAATGACGAGCTGAAGGAACTGTATAGAGAAACAAAGAAGAGGACGACCCAAGGCGAGATGGAATTTAGAAGCGGTGAGGGATATCAGCAGTTTGGAAATTTCTAGATGGACAGAAAGCAAGGGACAGAAATACATGGAGGAGAATAATTGCGAAAGTCATAGGTCAGTTAAGCCAGCAGAGTTAGTGTATATATATATATATATATATATATATATATATATATATTTGTGTTATTAGTTATTCTTTGTTGGACAGGGATACCAATATAGATGGTGTTAACATAGGAAGATTAGTTAGCAAAAAGCGTAGGATAATTGTGGTTCAAACTCAAATATGTGCAAATAAGTGCTTACTCTTACCACACAGATTTGAATACCTCCAAATAGGTTTTTCGATAACTATCATGTCATCGCCAGTAGAAAAAGCACAAAGAAAGGAAAACATGATACGTAAAATTTGATTATTTCTACCTTCAGAAGGTCGTCATTCACTATTTCACAATGGATACTTTATGCATATTTAGCCCAATTTTTGTTATTAATTCGCTAGTGTCTTCTTCGCCGACGAAATACATACGTATTGAAAAGTATTCAAGTCAGTGCGGTAAGGATAAGAACTGTTTTGAGTACAAGAAGATCAATAGAAATTTTGCAAATACAATAGTTAGAGTAACTTTGAAGGAAATTAATGAAAGTACAAGCTGATTAACGATGTCGATGGGAATAGTATTCGAATCCTCTGATTTCAACATTTGTTGTGATGGTTTCCACCGCAGCAATTTGAAATACAACTTTGCTAATAGGAATCCCTTCTACCTCTTTTGTCTGCAGGAACCGAGATCCAAAGGGTCTAGGTCTAACACTGCTCAGTCGCCGGCATTCACATAGGACATGTTGCAAACTTCCCTCCTCCTCACAACAGGCTATATATGTAGATAGGATCTTCTACTATTTCTATGGTATAGACATGTTTGTTAAACCGCCCGTATCTTGCCAACAGACTCATTGCCTTCCTAATTTGATTTCAGCTCATTTGCAGTAAATATGATTTCAATCTTATGTGAGATTATTTTGTCCCCTTGAAAGACTGCTCAAAACTAAGGCAGTGGTGAGATGGTCTTCCAGTGTTTCTCGTGTTGATCCCTTAATAAGTTCCTCATTTCAATCTTTATGGTTTGATAAGGTATTCCACACATATTTGATTTTCGGGCTTTCTTCTTGTTCCCTTTCTTCCCTTCATTTCCTTGTGCTCTCCGGTGTCCCACCCACAACTACAAGTCGCTCAACAACTGAAATCCCTGATAATTGAGAGGCAATTATTAAATTGCCGAGGCCACAGATCTCGTACATTTCATTCAGTGTGGATGGTAGATACTTTAATAATTTGTGTTGGATGTGTTTGGTTGTTTTAACAATCACATGCCCTTTGTACGTGACTTTCTTTGTCGCTGGTACTTTCCATACAAATTGTAGCATCTGTCGCTGATGTTTTTGCCGGATAATCCATAGTGAACTTACAATGATGATACCAGTTGATTGAAAATTAACTATTTGTTGATATATGACATTAACATGTAGTTCTAGATAAGTAGAAATTTCATCTAGAGGACTCTATTCTGAATAATGATAGGTTGCGGATGAACTAAATAACATCACCGAATGATATTTTTTTAGGTTTGCATTAGAGGAACTGAATTATATTATTTACAGGAAAATCCTTTAGAGTTCTAAGCTTTCGGCCAACGTTCAGTTTATTGAAGTAACAATTTTCTTCCACTGCTACGTCAAATAAAAGCATACAATCTCGTATAGAAAATGTATTGCATGGCGTTCCAAGAGGGCAAAAATTAAAAAGAAAAGTTATTTGTGAAGATTAATCTTTCCTTGAAATAATTCTGAACTCGTAAACCAAATGATACTATTTACTGTTTAAGAGTTGAATTGTAACATACACGTAGAGAAAGCTCATTTTTTTAAATCACTGAACATTTTACACTGGCCGTCAGAATTTGTAGAGGTACAACAATGTACGAAAATGATTTAAAGGTTAGCTTAACTGAAGAAAATGGTAAATTCGTTTGTAAGGAAAACATTCTTAATAAAATAATTACGTACTGCTTAGTTTTCTGATGAAAAACATCCATCTGCAGCTTACAGTAGATAGTTGTGGTACGAAAATTTGTCTAAAGAAAATCCCCGAGGTTTCCCTAGGTGACAGATAAAGGAATCGTCGGGTCTTCTCTATGGCGAGCTCGGTCATAAGTAGGGTAAGGAGGCCATAAAACTTCCAAATTTATTTGCGAAAATCATCGCCGCGGGCGACATCTGTCGCCGGGATATATGTGGTCGCGAACGTTCTTTTGGGGAAACAGGCGGGGCCCTTTTGTATATACGCTTTGTGTCTGCAATGGAAGCTCGGCAGACAACGATTTTTACTTCTTGTATACTCGTGGGACGGAGATGGAGATTGATGAAACAAAAAATACCGTTGGAATCTGAAGAGAATTTAAAGCCTGACCCCAGCTGCAATGGAGACTGATAAGACACTAGTAGATACCCCAGAAACACAACTGGTTGAAATTCGGAACGTTGTGATATAAGACCACGCACACAAAGTCAGAAGAACCCTGTTGGGCGCGTAACGAAAATGAAGGAAAAGGGAATTGATATGAATAAGGTAAAGCTAGCCCTTCCTCAAAGGCAACCTCGAAAAAGCCAGGGTCCTATAAGCGAACAATTTCGGCCAAGAACACCCTTGACGGTAGAGCAATGAAGCGTACAAAGAAGTTCTCTTCGGGCGTGAGGTACAAGGCTGCTCTGAAAAGCATCAGTGCATCAAGATTGTTTAAGGATTACCTGGTCAACTGTCAAGTGACGGAGAAATAGGTGGGGCATAGAGGAGAGGTCCTAATGACTGCCATCGTTAAGGCGCAAAAGATATCGAAGTTTTAATCCTCCCACCATATAGACAGCTAGTATGGCGTAATTTCTATTGATGACGATTTATACAACACCACGAGAGATTTTTGGATAAGGAAACAACCTGGAAGCCCGTAGAGAATGAAGAGCTACCCAGACAGCAACGAGTTTTTGCTTTACGGCCAGAGACTAAAAGGAGGATTTACCGCCTACGGGTTGACTGATGAGAAATCCTCAGCTCAAAGTCATTCGAAAATGGACTACATGTGAATCTCTGAATAGACAAAGAGTCTAAAGCCACATCTGATTGGAGACCTTACTACCGCTTCCAGGGGGCTAGCTTCCTAACCCTGGAATAACAACAAAACCTGAAAAGGAGCCTTTGACATTGGGAAAGTGTGTTTCAGGAGAATATCAAGCGTCAACATCCAGGGAATAAAATGCGGAAGATTCTTCAGATAAATCTTCACCATACGAAGACAGCCACGGCGGCACTGTGTCAAAAAGAAATTGACTGAAGATATTGATATCCTAGTTATCCAAGATTCTTGGATATACAAAAGTAAAGTACAGGGACTACAAATGAACGGAAGGGAAGTTCTAATACGTATACCAAACGCTAAGGCTAGAGCTTTTATTTGTTTCAGGTCCAACTTGGAAGTGATACCAATTATGGAACTTTGCACTGGGTACATAACGACAGCCAGAGCAAGAGTAAGTAAATATGGCGGGTACTGGACACCGTAATTGTGTCTCCTGTACATTTTCATTGTCTCGCAAGAATTACCAGGGCCTAATATGGAGACTTTCATGGCGTTCACCACTCGTGGAACGGAGAGGTGAGCAGTTTGAGGACGAAGACTTTACGGCTGTTTAAAAAGGACAAAATTAAATAATCCAAACAAGTGGCCTGGAGAAGGTTCTAGAGGGACATTGAAAGTCTCCCTGACATGGTAAGGATTAACAGAATTTTGAAGAAAGACTCTTCAAACGCAATTAGATCCTTGTTGAAACGGCACATCACCCTAGAAGGGATTTTAGACCGGATCGGGGCTGGTGGATTCTGAAGCCAACGAACTGGTCATTTCCTCTAGATGCAGAACCACTAGGGATGATTGGAAATTATCAAACCATATTTTTAAGCCACATCTGATACGATGGGACATCGAGTTGTTTGAACCCTATAAATCCGCAGGAGCAGATGGAGTATTTAATAAGCATTTGCAGGAAGGAACGGTATCATAGGTCCTCTTCTAAAAATATTTAGAGTATGACAGGTGTGCATTCCCAAACCGGGGAGAGAAACATATACTCACCCTAAATCTTTGGGACTAATTAGGCTTACATATTTTATGTTGAAAGCTATGGAAAAGATCATACATCTGAATATATAAAAGCAGCACTTGCCAGGCCTCATCTACATCTTTTGCAATAACCATACCGAATGGGGAAATCAGAGGAACCTCGATGCGGATGCAGGACTTAGTTGTTGAGATCGATTGGAGGTGTCTAAATTGCCATGGTAAACGATAAACGAACTGTCCTACTGGTTCCATTCTATATCATGTTTCTACTTCTTTTAGTTCAACGTAATATATCAAATATAATATTTTATGTGACTTCTAATAATTTGCGGGATCTCAAAGTATAACTGAAATCTTATATTCCGATACAATACGAGCAGATGTTTATTACTGCATATACAACTTCCTTATGGAGCGTATAAAGTCTAGTTGTATATCACTTGCAGTTTCTTCATTTCGAAAAAAGTAATTATAATCAAATAAATTTCATTCTGAAAACATTTTTTTTAATTCATAGTCAATCAAGTATGCAAATTTCGCTCTATATTTAACGAAAACCTAAAAGAAATAGATTTTTAATGAAATTTAAATTCGAATTAATGTCGATCGCTTCGGCATGGTAATTCGGATAGGGATTTAATTTCTCCCGATATTTCAAGCACTAAATTAAGCAGCTGTAAAGGTATCTATCCAAATCTCGACCATATGGTCGACTTTTTCCAGTAATTTCACCCTTTTACTACCGCTTCTACGACTACTTTTTGAGGGTAGATCGGTGGTCGGAAAAATTACCGTTAGTTTAAATCTCTTTTTAAGTTATAGCGGATTATTCCCAGAAAAACGTATAAAGAATGAGACACGTTACGTTTCCGGTAGGTTTGTTTTATTTTGATAGTGGTTTGCGTGGGATAACCTGATGGCCTATGCGTCGAGCACGGGCCATTCATACTAACACGACCAATAGAAGGAATATTAAAAGATGGTATCCAGTGGTGTGTGATTCATTACACCTAATTTGTAAGCGAATACGCTGTTAAGTTTCTTTTTCTGATAAAACCAGTAGTCGATTATAATTGCGTAAATTTTGATAATATACGGTCCATTTATTACGGTAGCTGGTTATGATAATCGTTTGATTACCTACCTACGGGTACGCTTATATTTAACAAACACTAGTTCGTGCAAGAAGGAATACACGAAATCATTGCTACGATTATAACAATGGCCATATCTGAAACAGGTGGTAAAACGTAGCTGAACCGTAGAAATAGCTCTGCGGTGTTATCTCTGACCAAAATTTAGTGGGAATCAAATAAAGTAGAAATTTATGATCTTTTAATTCCTAGGTGTGTAATATTGTGCACTCAAATTAGCATCTGCATAAATAATTCTAATTTTGGAAACCAAGGTCTTTCCATTCTTACCTGTTAATTGTAATCGCAACTGTCAACATTTTCGTATAGAACTGAGAAATAATGAGGTGCTCATTGTAACTACATCACCCAGTGGCCGGTTCTACACTAATTTACAATTAACTTCGGTACTTATCCAATGTATTCCACTGCTTTCATTTGCACAAATTAAGGCGTGGATTTAGAAAAATGTTTGACGAATATAATTATACTTTTATTCAGAGAATAACCAATGGAATATGTTTCCGATTTTAACCAAAATGTCTAAACAGTAAATAATATTGATGTAACGCTTCTTATGTATATAATTTTATTTAGACAGTATGTTAGGAAAGCTTTCACCTTCAAGGAGATGCTTTTAAGCCATTTGTGCCATTTTATTTTTTTAATTTTAAATAGTTGTAAGTCGGATCACAGCATTATACGTACTCATGTTTCATCATTTGTACTGATGTTGTTCGATACATGACGACTCATTTTCCATTTCACACGGTCTTGTTCCTGAATTGGGGACAAATTCTGCAGTACCATTTTGGTTATCTTCAATCATATTCCGAATAGGACCAATGTGTTTGTTTTTGCTAAAAACCGTTTTTGGTTTGATAGTTCGAAAACTGTCAATTAAGAAAGCTAATTTCGATAATGCTCTATATTCAATTCCATGATTTCTTCGGCAGAGATCAACTCTCGCGGTTCCTAAATGTGTATCCTAAAAATGAGAAACAAAATTTCGTGGAAAATATCATGATTTCTTGAGAGCCTCAGGGGAAAATGAATATCGCTCGTACGTTCAGTCGAGTTCATCCTTTAGATACGCCACTGGTCACAGTAGGTTTTATGTATAATATCCAAGCGATGCAATAAGATTACATCAAAGCGAAATAACTTCTTATATTATTTACTGCAATATTATTACATATTGTCGCAAGACAATCCTATTTCATTATCTTTGTTGAAGCAATCGTGTAGGTTTTCACACAATAGGTGTAATTCGATGAGTGTCATAAAAATTTATCAAAATGGCGT
Source organism: Chrysina gloriosa (assembly GCA_038088585.1). NCBI lineage: Eukaryota > Metazoa > Arthropoda > Insecta > Coleoptera > Scarabaeidae > Chrysina > Chrysina gloriosa. The sequence continues at coordinate 9,335,905 of CM076093.1, forward strand.
AAAACATTATACAGTGGTCGAAACATCATTCTAATAGCAAAATTTGTTACTTAACTAAATATTATCCTATTAAGTCCCTCAACGCTGCAGTGATGTATAAGCCTATTTTTTCAATTCCAAGAACGCAACAATACCTATTCATTACTTCAGTTCTCTATGTTGGTGGTCCAGAATTGAATATTATATCAGATATAAGGTTATTTTTTGTGTTATCGAGGGTCAGTAAATAACCTATAATTATTTATAAAGACTTCATTCCCATGCCTAATACGAAACAATGAGTGTAAACCAGTATATTGTCTTCTATATCGAGAGACTCGAGAATTCTGCACGGCCCCTAGCTTTAAGTACGGAACATACACATTTGCAAACGGCAATGTTGAACTGAACAATATTCGAAAACGCAGTACACCATCCTACCCTAATATTTGTTGCAACCTTTGACTGTAGATAAAAAAGAATGGTCTCTGCAAGCAATTTGATTGCAACCTTCTCATTGTTGCTCTAAATATGCAACGTCACTAAAAAAAGGGACGAGATGGTATTTCCGGTGAAAGAGAGAAACGGACTAGTAATAAAGGTAGAATGTGGATTATTCGCAGTAATTCAATGTAAACATTCAAATGACCATCTGCGGTAGTAAAGAAAATATCTAATGCGTTTGGGGCATCAAGCGTGTCCCTGTGTATAAGTGTACAAGCTAGTTGAATAGGGCTAAATATAAAAGTAATAATAAGCTCACATATTTTATTGAATATAATTGCGTTTTATCAACCGATTTAAGCGAAAGTTTTAGTTTGGAAGTACAGTCAGATTATTCAATACAGGTTAAAATTAAACTTTCAGTACATACTACTCCTCAGAAAAATGAAACGTCAGTACTATCGGATTATATAGTTCCTATTTCGTATTTTTTTGAACAAAGCTTTTATAACAAGCGAATTCTGTTTATTTAGCAATAGCTCTCACCTATTATTACATTATTACAAGACACTTATGGCCCATTGATTACATACATTAGTTCCGTAGTTTAATTTTGTTTTTCTAATACTTTTACCAATTTCAATGACGAATACTAGTTATCATCAGTTACATTATAGTAGATGTTTTAGACTGGATTAACTAGATGATGGACCACTTTAGTAAGTATAGCTAAATTTAGCTTTGGCTGGCTGGTATTTAGACCGATCTGTATGTACATACTTTCTCATTTATCATATAGTGAGTTTGAATATCTACGAGAATACATTTTTATTCCATATCGTGTGGATGTATTTGGAATGAATAATCGTAAAGAACAGCAGCTCCTGAAGGGATCAGCATCCAGTCCATACTTAAGTTTGATGATAATAATAATAATAATAATATATTTGCCCAACAGAAGAACATTCCATTTACAGGGCAAACTTAATTTCTAACATACATATATCTATATATACATATATATATATATATATATATATATATGTGAATAACACAGAAGTATAAAAAAATGAATAAGAATAAACATGTTGCAGGTAATTGCAAATCAAAAGTATTCTTACATAATAAGCTTAACAAAATAATACTAAAATACAAAATTTTAGATGTAGTTATAATTTGCTGAGCATGAATTCAACAGTGCTTCCAATGGTGTGTAATTAATATCCACGTTGCTATCAGATAGGGAATTGAACGTCATGCAAGTTCGGTAAACAGGAGATCTAATCAGAATATTTGTTTTCGGTCTAGGGCAATAGAATACATTTGAAAATCTCGATGATGGTCGTGGTACGGCAAAATCAATACTCTCCAAGAGTCTTGGTGTGTCTAAATGATTGTGGATTAAATCGTACAAAATCTTTAAATCTCCTCGTTTGCGACGTAAATCCAGCGACTCGAAATGGAACATATTAAGAAGTAATGCATGGCTAAAACCTTGAGTGGGATAAATGGAATAAATACGATAGTATAAGTATTTTTAGGAAACGCCTTTGAACTTGTTCAAGCGTACTTACTTGATATTTATATACAGGTGACCAGACTATGGAGGCATATTCAAGTTTAGGCCGTACATATGACGAATAGAGTAGTATCAAAGGTTTGATAGAGGCAAATTTTTTGTAGTTCTTATAATGAAACCCAATGTTTGCAGTGCCGAGTTAGAAATTTGAGTAATATGTTCACCGAAGGTTAACCTACAGTCAAAAGTCACGCCCAAATCCCTTATAGAATTTGCTCTGTCTAAAATTGTGTTTTCATAAATATAATTGTATATAATCGGGTTTGACTTTCTAGAATAACTTACAATCTTACACTTGGTTACATTCATAGTTAACCTGTTGCTTGTACACCATTCTTGGACAATGGATAGCTGGCTTTGTAAGAATTGGCAGTCACCAATATCAGCAATTGAGACAAAGAGTTGTATGAAATGCAAGAGAAAAGAAAATCTTGTATTGAGTATAGTGGTACAAAAGATAATCTTCTCTACCCCATCTGTGATCCATAAATAAAACTGGAACATATACACAGAAGACGTACCTATATCTCAAGTTTATCAGTTTCTGTAATGAAAATTGGAGAAAGATGTACCGCTTCAACATCGAATGTAGACTTCCAATCTCTTGATTCGTAAATTCCACATTTCCTTAAATCGTGTCATTAGTAGAAAGAATCTCCAACAATCTAAAAAATATATGGTGGACATTTACGTACTACTCTTAACTAAGGCAAAATTTGAATATGTATATGATATGTTTCAAAAATGTTTATTTATTTCTGGTTTTTCTCATTATGTAGTGTTGCTTGTTTTCTGTTATTCCTTTTCTCACATCTTCGTTTTCTGACTTTTTCTGCACTTTATTAGGCTTTTGATCTGCTTTTAAAATAATGGTAACTAAACATTCTTCGATTTTGGTCGTCTTTATGGCTTTTATCAGTGTCAGTCAGTTTCATAATTAACTTCCCATAAACGCTTAATCTCTGAATGTTAATTGTTGTTTGACTTGTATTCCCATCTTTTGCATCTGGTTGATTTTCGTCAACTGCTGTATCGTTCGCTTCGAAATTTTGCTAAACTAATTTTACCTAATTTATATCCATTTTTCTATTAAAGTTAATAAACCCACGATCAACTAACAAAAATTTCATCATTTTTATATTTGAAGTGTTTGAGAAATTAATCTACCCGATTATAAATTGTTTACTTCTGCTACTAATGGGTCATTTGATCCAAAACCATTCATTTATCACACTATTATCTTTAACACTATTGGAAATACACTAAGCCCTCACCTCTCGCGACACCAGCATAAGCAGAATTCTACAAAAGTGAACACCTCCGGCAATCACATAGACGATCTGATATTATTTAAGGGTTAAGAACACCTTGGTGAATTAGAAAAGCAATGCAACAAAATTTGTTAAAAAATATATTAATATTTATATTTCTTTAAAATATTTCGTATTTCTACAATACTATATTTTTATATGCATGAGTTTCACATTTTATTTAAATGTATATATATATATATTTCGTGACCTTTTATACTTATCTTATATGATAGAGATCTACCACTAATAGGTCAATAAAACAAGGCTGGTTTGAGCGATAGTTATATTTTCAGAACGTTTACAAACGTTTTCGGAACACCTTCGTCAGTGAAAATATAACTAGATAAATATATAAACAAACTTTTGTTTTTTATTTGGGACTATCAACAAAATAACTAGTGACTAGGATTTCTTGATATAGAGGATGTATAACCAACTTTTATATATATATAAATTATAAAAACTAAATTAATGTGTAAACATACATGCAAATTAAGTAAAACCTTATATCAAAAAATCTTTGTCGAAACCTTAACAATTCTGTTCAAGGACTAGGGAAAACCAAATTCAAAAACCTAGCCAAAGGTTTCCTTCTTAAGAAATGCAAATGTCATTTTAACAAATTGCTATATACATTACTTAAATTTTGAATATCGGTCCTGAAATTAATAGTTTTAGTGTCTTTCTGTATATTTATCATTTCATATATTAGTCTTTTTTATAATTATTCTCTGTTTTTAATATAATTGTGTTTTCAAAATCAAAGTAATGCCCAAGATCTTTGTAATGTTTTGTTACAGCGGTCATTGCACCAAAATCATTATTTAAAGAATACTTATGGCTATACAACCTTTTCTTTAAATATTGTTTCGTCTGACCGATGTAACAACCATCACAGTCTTTACAGTTTATTTTATAAACTACATTACTCTGATTTTGTTTAATTATTTTGGATTTAGTATTAGTAAAAAGAGATCTGTTACTATAATTTGGAATGAAAGTAATGTTTATGTTGTTTTTATTAAATTCTTTTTTATTTTTTTCGCTTAAACCTTTTTTATAAGGAATAGCGCTATAACATTTATTGTTATTAATTTTAATTCCTCTATTATATAATTTGTTAATTCTATTTTTTATTATTTTTTCATAAAAACTATTTGGATAATTATTTTTATCTAAGATTTCTTTAACTTTGTTTAAATTCTTTTCCCTAAATTCGGGATTAGCTAATCTAACCGCTTGATCAACTAAACCGGTAACTACATTAATTTTATGTAATTTTGATGTTTCTGAAAAATAATTTAAATGTCTTCCTGTATTGGTAGACTTTATATGCCAATTTGTTTTCACAATGCCGTTATTATGCATGACTGTCACGTTCAGGAAATTCAATGAGTTATTAGATTCTCTCTCATATGTAAATTTTAATCTATTATGATAACTATTAAATGAATCTAATATCTCATCATCATCATTTTGTTGATAGTCCCAAATAAAAACAAAAGTTTGTTTATATATTTATCTAGTTATATTTTCACTGACGAAGGTGTTCCGAAAACGTTTGTAAACGTTCTGAAAATATAACTATCGCTCAAACCAGCCTTGTTTTATTGACCTATTAGTGGTAGATCTCTATCATATAAGATTTTATTTAAAGTTTTGAAACATTTGCATGTGCTTTACTGTTGCTAGAATTTAAAGGAAAGTTATCCAGGTTTTACTCAAACTTTCAATTCATTACTGCTTATTATTTCAGTAATTTGTGTCGTCCTCTCTTTCAACATTTCGGCAAGCTTTCTAGTATCCAATCTATTTCTCCCACTTCAATAAAAATACAAACTTTATCTTTGAGTAGGAACGTTAAATTTATAAAGTGTATTAAGTAAAACATTAAAATACTGAACGAGAAGTTTGGAGACATATACCTTTGGGTTTCTGGATGCGAAAATCAAATTTGTTAGTTACTTTCTTACTTACTTACTTGAATATAGATGGTACCATTAAAAAATCTACAGCTTCATATATTTTATAGTGCCTTGATGTAATCTCAACTTTCAAGAAGCATTCCTATAAAGATTGATGTTAAACATTTCAACTAGATAGATTCTTCGGACGCTCCGGCGAAGAATAAAAGACACTAAAATGGTCTCTACAGTTTATAATACCGAATTACATAAAACGAACCAATTTAGAAAAGAAAACGTCAATCAACAGTTATAAATCTTCGCAATCGTTGTACGACTGAGGAACGGGGAATTTATTTTTATAATAAAAATAACTGGCGCCTGTACCTTGTCCGTTGGAGTCACGAGTTTTATAGCATAGGAGAAAATATACAAAGAAACACGCTAATAAATTTATATACTTCAACGTTTGTGTTTTATTACGGGTACGTGGATATAGGTATGTCGATGTTAACGAAATTTATTTTAGGTACGGGTATATGTATTTTTATATGTTCAACAGGTTTCTGACTATGCAATAGCGTTTGTTACCTTCTACTATGGGCGGCTCTTATCGATTTATTCATCTCTTGAGAAGACACGACGAACAGTTAGGTTAATGAGGCCGTTAACACTGATGGCGTAAATAATGCAAAATAATTATTCATAAATAAGTTACGTCGATAATTATTCGATCGAGTTACGCGCAAACATGATGATTGATACTTGCAGAGGAAATGCTAGCGACGAATTATGTATGTACATACCTTTCATAATAGTATGCGCGTATGGTCAGTTAGATGAGAGCATGCTATGTTACGGATCGAAGAAACTAAAATCAAAGTGCCAGTTGCGTTAAATTGGAAAAAAGGAATTAATAAGAATTTGGCTTAAGTAAATAATGCTGTAGTGGAGATACGACTATGCAGATACAGATTCAACGAGTAACTTCAACTAGTCGTTTAACTATTAATCCTGAAAATTATCCAGTGACTGCGTTAATAAATACTCAATTGGTTATTAAATGAATATAACTGAAAATATTGCCACCAAATATGCCACACACCATACACACCATACACATCGTTTAAACCTATTGAAATCATCTTCGTTTTTCATATGTAGTGGCAGTTTGTTGAAGAACTTGATAATATTGTAAGTAACACTTTTCTCAGATTTAGATAACTTGTGGAGTGGGATATCATAATTAATGAAATGTCGAGTTCTATAGTTGTGTCTCTTTTCATGAGAAGTAAATAGAGATTTATATTTAAAACAAAATAGTAGACATTCATATATATAAATTCCATATACGGTCAATAGTCTATTATTTCTAAAATAGTTCCGTAGTGAAGCATCCGGCCGCAAACCCAGAAGCGCCCGCATCGCCCCTTTTTGTAATATGAAAACCCTATTACAGTCACTACAGCTTCCCCAAATTATTATTCCATGTCTCAAAATGGACTCAACATAAGCATGATAAGCTGCTTTCGTTGCATTGAAATTAGTACTTCTACTCAGAATTTTGAGTGCAAAGCAGGCGCCACTAAGCCTACCACAGACATATTCAACATGGTGGTTCCATCTTAGTTTATCATCTATTATTATATCTAGAACTTTACAATACTGACTTAAACTAAATGTAAAATCGCCAATAGCAATATCATCGGGCGTCAAAGTAGATTCACTTGCTTTAAACATAATGCAATTGGTCTTAGATGTGTTTAGCTGTAATTTATTGCTAGAAAACCACAAATTCACATTATGAAACAACTTTGACCCATCTTCTACAAGTTCGAGTAAGCATTTTAGTGTGTTTTATTCTTCGCCGGAGCGTCCGAAGAATCTATCTAGTTGAAATGTTTAACATCAATCTTTACAGGAATGCTTCTTGAAAGTTGAGATTACATCAAGGTACTATAAAATATATGAAGCTGTAGATTTTTAATGGTATCATCTATATTCAAGTAAGTAAGTAAGAAACAACTACTACTAACTAACAAATTTGATTTTCGCATCCAGAAACCCAAAGCACGATATATGTCTCCAAACTTCTCGTTCATTATTTTAATGTTTAACTTAATACACTTTATAAATTTAACGTTCCTACTCAAAGATAAAGTTTGAAAACCAAATAGTAAGTTCGTATCATCGGCGAAGTTTACGATTTTATGATTAGACCTGGTGACATTTGAAAAAGGTCACTCATAAATATAACAAATAGTAATGGGCCAAGGATACTGCCTTGGGGAACTCCTAAATTAACTATTTTTGCATCGGATTAGATGCAGTTATTAGTGCTACTCAACTTAACGACCTGTCTTCGATTCGATATATACGATGCAATCCACTCCTGTGGAATCCCCCTGACGCCATAATGATAGAGCTTCTCAAGCAAAATAGAATGAGACATGGAGTCGAAAGCTTTTATGAGGTCTAGGAATAGACCGCAAGCCATAAGTCCTCTATCCAGCATACTATATACAATTTCAGTGTAATCAAACAAGGCCGTGCTTGTGCTTTCTTTTTAGATAAAAAACCGTGGCGATTAATATTGAAAAAACTATGTTTAACAAAAACCTGAAAGTTGCTGATATACAATGATTTCCAAAATTTTTGAAAACGTAGATAAATGGCTTATAGGTCTATAGCTTTGTGGTTGTGTTACTTCACCCTTTTTGAAAACAGGGTTTATGATAGCTTGCTTTAGAGCTGTTGGGAACATTCCATGTAAGAGGGAAGTATTTATAATATCACAAAGGGGTTCACTGATAACATCAAAACTGTACATGATAACTTTCAAGGGTATTTCATCGAAACCTACACTATTTTTGTTTTTGAGCTTATATAGATATTCTCTAAGATCGCTAGTTGTAACAGGTGTAAATTGAAAACTAAACGGATTTTCTGTTATTTGGCAGTTAAAATTCGGTAGGTTACGTCGAATTTGTTGTGGATTCTGTGTTGAAAAATAAGAGTTGAATTCATTTGCTAACGTCTTAGAAATATTTAATTTCTGAGTATTATTTTGTGATACTCCTAATTCCTCACGAACAATTTGCCAGATTACTTCAGTTTTATTGGTTGCGTTCATTATTTTGCGATCATTCATTTCTCTCCGTTTATTTCGTAGTAATTGGTTATACTCCACTTTTAGTAGTTTTAAATGGAGTTTATATTCAGGTTTCGAATATTTCAATTTCATTTTTGTATGCTAATATATCTGGGGAACTAGTATATGAACCTTTTAGTTCTTCTATGTAATTGCTTTAGAGGGAAATGTGCCTCAAAGTATCGTTTGAATATGCACAGAAAATTATTGAACTTGTCTACATTAATGTTATGAAATACGGAATAAAAATCCTCACCTGAAAGCTCTAGGCAGAACGCCCCCAAAGCACTATTAGAGAATTTCTACAAAGAATTTCTAGGTTAATATGGTTTACAAGTATATGTAGTTCAAGTATCTGGGCTGTGTGATCAGACACACCAGAAATCATAACATATGATTTACAGTGAAGATTATGTAAAGTGCTATTGATTATTATATTGTCTAGACAAGCTCTTCCTCGTGTAGGGGTCTTGATGGTGGGCACGGCTCCATAAGAATGCAATAATGACAAGAAATTTTTAGCAGCATTGTCATCGTTACATAGTAAATCGATATTAAAATCTCCGGTTATCACATAGTTGCAAGTATTCTCTTAAACTTCGAGCAGTATAGAGAATTTATGAAGAAAACTATCTACATTGGTGACTGGTGATCTGTAAATACATACAACGCTAAACTGGTTTGATTCGAGTGTAAACCGCGCACCAACGCAGTCAAAAACAAATTTTTCTGACAAACCGTTGATTTCACTGTGCGTTTCACCAATTAAATCGCATGCACTATAGATTGCGGCACCACCGTGTTCATTTGAATTTCTGCAATATGATGATACCAGAGTATAATCCGGAATAGGCAACATTCGTAGTTGATCGTGAGTTTTCCAATGTTCTGTTATACAGATAATTTTACAGTTTGATAATTCGGTTATCAACACTTCAATTTCATTCATACAATTACCCAATGAACATACGTTCTGATGTAGTATCTTTACACCATTAGAGCGCGTTATTTTACCCTGTCTTCCGGGGAAGATGATTGAAAATTTTCATTTCTCCTCTTAAAGAAAAATTTGTTTACAAAAACGTTCTTTGGCCAAAATGTTGGATTAATAATTTTCTCCTCTACCTCTACGGGAGCTCCAATCTTGAAGCTGGTACAACTTCCATCTGGGTATTTGGGTTGAATCTCTTCTATAACTAATAACTGGTTTACATTAGGAATATAAGGCCCAAGAAATTTCTATATCTTGAAATGGGGAAGAAATTCTGGGATGATGGCCATAGCTATGAGAAATGGAATATCAATTTATGGCGCACGAAAGAACAGAAGTAATAAACAGAATGGAGAATTACTAGGTTGATATTTGTGCACTCAGTGGAACGAAAAGAAAGGATAAAAGAACAACCAGTAGAGGAAATTACACGTTAACCTGTAGTGGTGCCGGCAAACATTAAAGACCAAATTCACAAACAACATGTGATATAAATTGCACTAATGAGAGGCACACTGATAACCACTATAATCTTGGATAAATAGAAGACGAACATCATAGCTGTATATGTATCTGACACTCAAAAATCAAGAGAAGCACAGGAAACATTCCAACAATTTTAGTGGGAGAGTTTAATGGAACAACGAGTGACACTGTAAATAAGATGTTTGTGATGGTATTTATCTAATACTAACTGAAGTCAAAAAACGAGGAAAAGGCCAGAATTTAATAAAGAATAAGAATAATAGAAAAATGTATTAAACCGGTTTCCGACGATCGTATGTGGTTCATTAGATAGAAGTAAACACATAAAATGGCCTAGGCTTTTATAAAGTTCTAAACTGATAAATAGTATCTCATAATTACAAAGAGAACTGATTGCAATTACCATATATTATTTCCACGAAAATACTTTCCAACTTCGTTCAGACGAAATGGTTAGTTCACCGAGGCAAAGCTAAATGAATAGGTAATGTTCAAACTCCTAAGAATCTCTTGTAATACCGGTGAATGAATGGTGATTTAGTGTATGAGATCAACGCTTAAGATTATGATGTATGATGATAGTTTAACCAGTGTGCGGTAGCTCCCGAAAGTTGTTGCGTGGGTCTAAATATTTCACCTTAGTCGCCCGTCAGAAAGACCTGAAGGTGATATATTTAAGGAGGATGTTATTATATTCCAATTAAAACTATTCCATTTAAAAGAATACGAATCGAAATAATATCTGAATTTGTTACCGATTATTAAAATAGCGCCAAACTTTCTATGCAGCTATACGCATGTATAGATTTTGTAATGGGATATAAATAATAAATTAAAATTCCTTAACACTATCGACTGCAACGGCAATTATTTCGAGGCTTATTAGAATAAATAAATATTAATAAGCTCGGAATGCTGCATAATGCAGTATATACATATACCGCAAGATCTAGACGACAATCTCGGATGAAAAATGAACGTAAATATTTAAGAAAAGAATTGAATTATATGCGTGGAGTCCCATGGCCGGTTATATAAATTAAAGTGACATTAAAGTAAATCATATGTCGAAATTTTATTGTGCGGTCACAACGCAGACGCTGGTTTCCATTTGTCACACACGATGTGATTAATTTAATTATGGCATAATCCAATCAGCGCGTATTCAGATGTCTTTAAATGGCAACACGAAAATTGATTTAACACTTTCCGAAGCGAACACTGTGCATTGTATGCACATGGGAAGATCTATTACTGTATCATCGGTGCGTATAGGATTTGTGACATAACCTTGAAAAACTTTATAGTTGTGAGAAAATGCTTTAAGCTCACCCCAGTCAATTGATAATAGACGGAAAAAGATGATCAATTAATTTATTTTGCTTTGTCAATTGCTTTGTCCAATATAGAGATATATTTATATATTACATATTTAAGTCACCTCTAATATGCTGCGCAAAGTAAAGAAATACTACCGGGAGGGTCAACAGCGGTACAGTATACGTATGTGTACAGTTTGGTGGCTCCGAACCTTTACATCGAAAGGTAAAAAGGATAAAAGATAATGATGATGGCGGTGACCTTTTTGTATGTATTCATCCATTTATGAGGAAACGGTCTATTGCTTATGTTGCGATGAATAATATAAGCACGTTTTAGCCGGATGATTACTAGTTCTTCAAGAATTCTTAATCATTTACTTATTTTCACTCCTTCAGGGATATAAAGGAAGGAACAGAATCTTTTGGCAAAACAAATCAATATCAGAAATTACGAATCATCAGAAAAATGCTGTACTGGTACGAAATGGAAGGAGAATTCACAAAAGTATTAGCCATCCAGAAAATTAAATAAGAAGCAGTAGGTATACTTAAACACAGATCATCCAAGCCAAGCAAATGGAAGATGCCAACGAATTTAATAATAGCAGACTGGAAGTAACGGATTGGAAGAAATAAACATAAATTTCATTAATGGAAAGGGGATAGTACTGCAAAAAGGGATAAATGCGTACGAAATACAAATGATGGAAATATGAGAAACCAAGAACACCGGAGCAGGCATGGAGAACAGACACAAATTATACTACTCTCATGTACTTTCCAGAAGGAGCAGAGGTAGTTGTCGGAATGGTAATAAGGAGGGAAATAAATGAGAGAATATCAAAAGTAGCACTAATAAATTCTGAGTTAATGATGATGAAAATACAATTGGAAGCTAAAATAATAATCGCACAAATACAGTCTTTTCACAATTTATGAATCAAATTAGATTAGAAGTAACTTCACAACGAATAACACAAAATTTGTAAGAGAAAACATTTTTCTATCACAGTTAAGCCGAAAAGCATTTTTTAAGTTTTGGAAGGAAATTATTATTATTAGGAAGGATCAAACTTAACAGAGGAATATATAATTCTTCTTAATAAATCTGGTAATGGAAATATCATACTTTGTTGGTAATAAGGTCACGAGGAAGGATATATCCTTGTACTAGATCAGGCTGGAAATTTTTGTATGGTAGATGCTGAACTATCAATATTTGAGACCACAGCGTTCATTGGTTTCGTTTTAACAATCGCTTAGGGACTTATTAGAGTTTCTGACAACATGGATCATATTCAAAATCATACTATCGCGAAGTACTATTTTGAGAAGTTTAAAGCAGTAACGGCGAAAGAAACACAAGAATAAGGGAATTGAAAAATATGTGGAATTAATAAGTAGAAAAACAACGACTATCAATCAGTAGGAGTTACACAAAAAGGAATTGGTTCTACTTAGCATCAGAGCTTTTTCTTTGAAGTCGATTTGCTTCTTCTATCTAAAAATGTGTTCCCTATAGCGCAAGGTGCATACCTCAATATTATGTTGTCGCCCTAGCCTGTGTTTCTACACAATCCATTCTAAGAAGAGGCAAATACTGTCCTTGTGTTGTTATCTGTATCAATTTTGTTTCAATAATGATTCTTCCTGAATTTTTCGACAAATCCCCGAATGAGATATAAATAGTACTCTAAGTAATATGCAGTTGTACTACGATTTGCTGCATCTTAGATAAATATACCTGCTGTCGTATTGTTGGAAAATCACAAAAGGACAACAGTTCTTGCCCCAATACCTTAACTCCAGCTTTCGATTGGGAACAGGACGGATTTGTAATCCTCTATTATGTTGGTAATATTAATTTATTATTTAATTTATTTTATTCCTTAATTGTGTGACTTAGGGAATGCACATGACATTAATCAAGTTGGTGATCTGGTATAACGAACAGCTAATGTACAATTTCAAGCAATCTCAAGTACATAAAAAGAAAACAACTATTTGGGCCTGGACATGTAATCAGAACAAAAGCGGAAAGTGTTGTAGATGGGTACACAAACCAGAAAGGACCAGCAAAAGAAAGAGGAATAAATTGATTCTTGCCTTTACCACACCGACTGTTTAATAATTTCAAATATATTTTGAGCACCAAGTGATTACCATCAGTGAACAATACAATGTAAAGAAAGCGGAACTTGCGATGTTTGCTTAACGATCTTCTTAAAATAGCATACTTTACACCTCTTAATCGAGACAGCGTGAAATTATGAATTGAATGAAATTTTTAAATAATAGAGGCGGATATTTAAAAGCTTGGTTGAAGAGAATAGATGAAAACAGGGGAGGTGAGTAAGTACAGAAACGGAGGCGTATTAAAGTGGGATAAAATTAATACAACGTCAAAAAACAAAGTGAATGCTGTGCAGAAGAAGAGAAGAGCAAAAAAGGAGCACGTATGGCCTACAATTAAATATAGGCATAGATTTGAACGTCAGTTTCTCAAGGAGGAAACGTTGATGGCTAAAGTGGAAGAAATCTTTCTCTTCTTCTCCTTCCGTTTTATTCTATTAGACCCTCCCCCTCCCGCCCCCCTCCCCGCCGACATTCTAGGTGTTGTATGTTGACGAAATCAAAACGAAAAAATTGGATTATGCTCCATAATTCGTGTAATAATTGAAGGCAAACTATCGACGAAAGAGACTTAATTACAATGAAGGCTCAGTATTTTACCTTTATAATCTGCGTCCAAGTTGTCTACTTATATAACATAAGAGAGGTGGTTTTCAATTATGTGGCTATCAACCATCAACAATTATTAATATTTTACACGAGGAAAAAACTAGTCAATAATTTACTTTAAGTACCAATAATTATGCGCTTATTTTAAACTCCGTAACGATTTTATTGATCTATACTTGCACGAAACATACCGCAGCACGCGTCTGACGTACCTACCGATTAATGAACGCGGTCATGTTATGTCAGGCATTCATTTAATGAGAAGGTATAGTCAATCATTTAGTCTTGCTTTCTATCGTTTACGTTCTGTAAGTAATTTACGATCATGCAACAGCGATCAGATATCTATTTTGTTTATTTCTGAAAGGCAGATGTGTACGTAGAAACAGAAAAATCATTCCGTTGTCCTGATAGGTACATATTTTCATTATTTTCAATAACTGGTTCACCATTCGATGTTCAGCTATCAAATCATGACTGCGAAAACACCGTACCTTGTTGTCAATTTAGTTATCAGAAGTTCGTACGTATGAGCACCTAAACACTTTTTTAATCAGGATGGTGCTTGGTGAGCAACCAATAATGATGGTGTTACGATTATGGTTTCTGCTTACTTAAGGCAATTCTATCCAATATAAAATGTTAACAAACCTATTTTTAATAAATATTTCAACACATGCATTTAAATGGAGATTTCTTATTCACTTGAGCGCAACGAGAAAAAGTGCCTGTAATAAATGTACACCTTAAAAGGTTCGATATCATAAGACATTCATAGATAATACGAAACAGGTTATACAATATTGGGTAGTAATTAATTAATTCTGGGGCAAGCGATGTGTCGTGCATTTCACTGGCAGGCAGATTACATCAAACCAGTCCGGGAGATCTGTGATAAATGTCCCAGATAAGTGATCGCCGCCTCGCCGTGAATTCGACCTTTTTCGTATTTAATTAAGGCAATTAAGTGTCTCATATACAACTACCCTTATACAGATAATATCGAAGATGACGATAAGAGATGGTTCAGGTGTGTTAAGGCGCTAAGTTATGTCACCAAATCGTTCCACCGCGCCTGTAATTAGGTGGGATCATGACGTGTGTTGTGTGATGAGCGTATGTGTTGTGTGTATATACTACGTGCGTGTGCTGGATCGTGATGCTTATCAATGACTTTAGACAAAACGTTGTGTGATTTAAAATTCACACATTCTCTAACTTACACGGATATTACTTATATCTGTCTATACCTGTAGGCACAAAATACAATGCATTTTTAAAACTCGTATTAAGACCCATTTGTTACAAATACAACGTTTAATATCTTTCAATATCGTGATAGTTGAATGAAAAATAAGAGCATTCAACATAAGTTCTGAAAGCATTCATGTCTATTATCGTAATTTTGTTACCGCCGTGTATTGTGTTTTAAAGAATATATCAAATACCATCAATGCAATCACAAACCTATAAAATGTATATATGTACGAAAGGATTTCAATTTTACATTTCTACGTAAGCGGAAACACGAAACAGGAAAGCTAAGGAAGTACTAATATTCTTTGTAAGAATTGAATTTGATCTCAGTTACATAGAGGCAAACAGGTACATTAACAGCGCACTTGATTCTGACTCTATAAATAATAATGATACCGATGCCCCAAAAAATTCCAATTTTGACCATTAATAACGACAAACATTTGAAGTACTGAACATTGAGAAGTACTGCACTCGCCAGTCATAAAAGTATTAGAAATTTTTCTTAGGCAACCTGTGTTAGTTAACAGAAACAAAGTTCTCTAGTTTTATGACAAGACGGACAGAACCAATCAAAAGCAACAATTGAAAAGCTATTCAACCTGTATTACTGTCTCATATACTAAGCTATCTGCACTTCTTTGCCAATTAACTAGCATCTTTTTAAACATTTATTGACGAGGAAATGTTCAATAAAGAAATGGCTGTTAGTATGTTCTCGAAGCAATTTTGTGTTCAGTCGAATTTTCAGGAAACTAGCACTAGTGCACTTACGTCTGTCATGGTATCTATCTTGACTACAAAAGATTTGCTTTAACAAGGTTTCTATTACTTGAAGATTTACTATCAAGTTCAACATTTCATGTGCAATTTTATGCCAAAAAGGGTACTTTCAACTTTGTTTAGAGACTTCTAACCAGTCCCTTAGTGTGAGTAAAAGGAAATATTTTCAGTTGCAGTTTAATACTAGGTTTGGTTTTATTCGCTCAAAGGCCGTACATGAAATTGATGCGTTAATTATTAAAAAGAAACTTATACTTATTTAGTGTTGAGCAACAATATAGTTAATTTTGGTTAGATGGTATGCATGCAGTTCTACGATGAATAGCATAATTTCGTTTTATATGTATTACCATCTATTGTGATATTTTTCCTGTTGGTCCTACTGGTTAGCGATACCTGAATATTTTATACATAGGTTACCTACCACTAGATTCACCTGCTTGGAATTTCTTTCCACTATGTATTTCAATCAACTTCAATTTCTCTATCACAGATTGTAGCCAAACTTTGAGGATAAATTGGGAATATTGGTTTCACTATAAGACGTAGAATCCTATGGTACATGCATCACGTTCCCGCTACGACGTAAATTTTGTAAACATTTTGCCCTAGTATCCGATAATTCCACTGTTTATCCACATTTTTCCGATTGGAGGACCTCAACCTCATCTCTTTGAAGTGGTTTGTTGTCGTTCTTTTTGTATTTTGTTGTTGACTGTACTTTTGAATATAAGATTATCCCTTATAGATATTTTTGTTGATATGAATATAGGACGACTATTCGGCAAAGCAAAATAAATCTGTATCTTACAATAATTTTATTGTTGATATTCACAACGAACTAGTGCTTTTCTCTTTAATACATAGATCGAGAGTAATTAGAACTTCACACTCTGGCGGTAACTTAATACTTGTTAAATTTTCTAATGCTTATCACTTTTCGACATCAGGCATTTCTAACGTGAATACACAGAAAAACTTGGTCCATGAAGTAATGGTTTCATAAGTGATGCCAATTTATTCAAATTAATGCATAATTTGTAATACGTATTTGTTTCGATACGTAATTTTTCTTCAAATGGAGGCGCTAGGGGACAAATGCAAACAGTTAAATATCATTTGATCAATAACCGCCTGTGATTCTCGCTATCACAGCTTGGAGCTATAACAACCAACAATCTTCTCATTTGATATTTTTGTCATTTAGAAATTTCTTTATGATTATCTAGGGCCAAAGAAATCTGGAGAAACACTGGAAGAATATGAAAGGTTGTCAAGCGTTTCTTATCCTCATACTCGAATTTTGTTTCCATTATTTTGCAATAATATTATTTGTAAAACAGTGGATCCTGGAAACGCTTCATCTTCAAGGATTTTTTATCCTTACTCAGAAATTTTCTTATCATTATCTTGCAATAATATAATTTCTAAAACAATGTATCCTGGACATGTTCAATTTTCAAACCAATAGCAAATAACCAACAATCACCGTGGTTGTTTGGATGATATTCAGAAATTTATAATAAACAATATAAACTGTGATCGATCCGAATGCCATGCTTTTCCAAGTAACTCATTGCAGGGGGAAATGTTTGAAAATGTCAAATAAGGGTAAAAGAGCAAATGAAGAAATATTGTTCTGGATCCCCACAATTAAGTACGTTCATCGAGTTCCCAGAAATTTCAAGCTAAATAGAACTGTATGATTTGTTTGGTTTAATATAAAGTACCTTGTATTCTAGTCAAATCAGGCTTTCAGCAACTTTATGTTATTGTTTTCAACAAAACTTGTATCCTAGAATACATCCACTGTAAAGGGTTTTTCAATCAGAACTTCTTTTTCGATAGGTTCGTATTTGGTTAACATGACAGGTACATATGTCACTCAGTTTGCGGTTATGTTTACACTAGAAGGTCTACAATTTAATACAATGGATCCAATCTCGCTCGGATATCGCAAGAAAATTATTTAAATCCATTATGAAAATGGACGATATATGAAAACTACATCTCGTAAAATCGTGGACATTCTCGGTCGTTATAATTATCCACCAAAGCCTGTAATTATGAATTTAGTGAAAAACTTGAGTCAACTGGGCCAGTACCCAGTGTTGTGAGTGTTGAAGAGGGTCTCAATGAGGTTGTTGCTGCCATTACGGTCAATGGAGTGCGCTATAGAGACATGATAACCAATTTTTTATGGCTTATTTTGGAAGGTATGGTCGCCGACGACTTGTGGTTTCAACAGGATGGGACAATTTGCCGCACAGCTCAAGGAACAATCAATTTATTGAAAACAAAATTTGATAGACGTTTGATTTCGCATAGAGGTAATGTACTTGTACGTGAAAAATGAAGTTTATAAAGGTAACCCAAGCTTAAAGTCCACATCCAGAGCGTAATTCGTGACATGGAGCCATAATTATGCACAAATGTAATTTAAAGTTTTGTCAAAAATCGATGTCTGCCAATGTAGTAGTGGTGGATAGTCATCAGATATTGTTTTTCACTCATAAATTGTGTGGTTTCTACAATATACATATTCCAAATAAAATATTCCGAGCTTTCATAAAAAATGTGTGTTTCATTTACAATTTAAAAAGAAAGTTCTTATTAAAAAACTCTACATATTTCAAGAACAGGTACTGTAGTGGTATTAACATTACATCATATCATTTTTCTATTTGCATGCATTTCAATGATTATAGATGAAATCGGTATTCCCTCGTAACTTGTCGCTTCGCAACTATTGATACGCTTACCAGATTTAAAGCTTTCGACACTGTTTATATGTAAGTTGTCTTACCAGTTTCACTTTCATAGGTAAGTTACCTATCGCCATTTACGATATACAAAAAAGATTTTAAAGGAATGAAATACGCACAGCGAATTAAGATAAATGATTGTGTTTTCATAACTTGGTAACAGACCGCGATGACAGAGTAAACTATTTTGAAAACGCGCGTGCGAAAGAGAGAAAATCGACGGCATGAGGTAGGTTAGACCGAGCTTGTACTCTACACAGATACATAATCAATCATTCGACACAGAGATTAAGCGCATCTGAGGTTACTTCCTGCTGGTCCACTAAACGCACGAACCGCGGGACACTATTGTGATAAAACCAGTCCTGGTTTTGCTCTTGCGGGGTTCTCTCATTAAGCGTTGCAATCCTATAAATACGCTAGAGAGACTGGCAAAAGACGAAGTTCAGACGCACACAATGCTATTCTCGAGGGCCCCTGTGCGTACATTAAACTGGACAGCCGCAGAACACCTATTAAAACTAAATCCCCATTCCCGACGTTCTTTGCCATAAAAATACTCGCCCGACGGACGCAGAAATTTTCATTGCCACCGTGCGTGTCGAAAGTAATGGATATCTTCACCATTCAGTAGATATACTGACAATCTGTTCTCTATTTTCAATTAATGCCGTATACTATCTAATTATTGATAAATACACAATAACGAAGTTCTCGTCGAAACAACATTATCAATTGACAGAGCAATAAAGACTTGATCGATTGAGCAATTAGAGTAAGAGGTGGCATTCGAAGAGACCTAATGAGATCTTCTCTTGGACGTTTCTTATGACACTGTCATGTTTTCGTCGGGATTGGTGTCCTTAGAAATAAACTTACCGTACGATAGCGGACTAGTTTAGATGTCAGATAGAAGGGTATTATAGACCAGGTATACTATTTTCTCAGAAGAAATTCCAATAATTATCTTGCGGTCGGATTCGTACTATTCATTATAACTATTAAATTAGTATTTGTATCCTTCTTCCATGATAAATTCGAAACGTAGTAATTTATGAAAATGGTTGAATAAATAAATTGAAAGTAGATATTTACGCAAAATCACTACTGGAACTTCACGCTCTATTGAAAGAATGAAATCCCCAAGATATGACCGTAGATAACTAGAAACAAGCAACAACAATACAAAGTTGAATCAGGAAATCTCCGTGTAATAAAATGGTAGCATAAGTGAAATAGTGGGTCGAGGTAGGTTGAATAAACTGCCTCATTCCGATTTCGGTCTGAGCACAACCATTTTCCTTAGTCAGAACAAATCATGATTCCCTGCCGCAACGTAATAAGTCTAAAAGATTAAAACGTGGATGATGTGAAAAATTGTTATGATTGCCATCAAGTGTGGGGACATTCTCAATTTAATTGAAACTCGTAGAGTGTTGATCAAGCTGCCGCCACAAATTTGGTAACTCCAATAGTAGAACAAACTGCCTTATTCCGACTTCGGTCTGAACACAACCATTTTCCTTAGTCGCAACAAACCACGATTACCAACTGCAACGTAATAAGTGTAAAAGGTTGAAATGTGGATGATGCAAAATGGTGATTACCACTAAGTGAGTTGAGATTCTCAATTTAATTGAAACTCGTAGAGTGTTGATCAAGCTGACTTATTTCCATCACGTTTTCAGAAACATTACCAGTACAATGATTTAGTACAAAATGTAAATGTTTAGATCAGTCCATGTCTCTTTCCTCTTTACTTTATTTCGCACTTCTATGTTAGTGCAATAATTTGGGCTTCCAGGAGACTAACACTTATTTTACTATCTGCACTCACATATTTTTGACCTCGAAATTCCGAGGGAAGAAACTGGTTTGTGAAATGAGCAGTTAAAGCACTTGTTAGTAAGATATTGCCGAAAAACAATCAACAGTAGGGTATAATAGCTGTATGTAGTTTCCAGTGTTGAGCTGAATCGTGTTATTTATTAAAATAAGAACGTCGGTCTGAGAAATCGGTAAGTTGAATGAATGAATGGCCGTATACGACTTACAACATATGTAAAAGAACATGTCCGTTTACGGCCGCAACAAAGGAAAATCTTCGGGCCGTATGTGACATGTTTCTTCTAAATAAACGTGTAAATATGTGTAGATGAAGTGGCTCGGTTAAGTTTGTGCAAGACAAGTACTAAAAGAAATTACAGAACTGCAAAACCAAAGGCGCTTGGATATATTTCAACCATTTTTACGTTCCTAGTACAAACCTACCTCCTCTAGGATAATATCTTCACTGGTGGCGATATATGGATTTATCATTATGAATCGGAGAATAAACGATTATAAAATGGAAACATTCAGGAAGAATATTGATGCTTACAATTTTTTGCGACTCTCAATACTCGATAGTGCAATATTAACAACAACAATATTAACATAATCAAAAAGTCTCGTTACAGTGATATGCTTAGTGATAAGTTGAAGTATACAAATTGGAGTAACCGCCGAGAAATATAAATTGCTGGAAAGTACTTTGTTATTGCATGACAATACTAAACTAAATGTTGCTGCCTACACTGTTAAAATGCTTCAACAACTGAAGCTTGTGGTATGGCTTCATTCTACAACTAATCATTTGCTCTGATATTCGGAGCAAACGAGGACCTGTCGAAACATATTTTATTGTTATATGACAATAGCTGTTCGAATACTGCACTCCACACTGTAGAAAACTGGAAATCTTCTAGCTGTTCACTGGTTTCAGCTTGATTGGATATTCATTGGACATGTACTTTGCGTAGTGTACCTATGTATATGATGTCCGATCTCTGAAAATTTAATCGGTTTTGGTGATATAGAAGTTCGTTCCTAGAATGTTTTTTCTTTCAATTTCGCAGTCCATATGATTCATGATTAATGATTCACAGGATGAAAGAAAACAAATGAATATCTCTAAAAGGATGGGTGTTAAATGTTATTATTTCTTTTCGACAAACTTCTACGCAGATGTTAGACAGCCATAATTCTTGTTGTTTCCTTCTATGACTTTGTGATACACTAGACATCTATTTGGAAAGGTAGAAGACCCAACAGCGGCTTTTCATAATTAGCATTTTGTATACCTACTGAGAAGTGATATATTGCTTGGCAACTTCGCTATCATAATCCTACCATTTTTATAGTGCGTAAAATATTAAATAGGCATAAATTTTAGTAAATTTACGTTATTCTGCACTTTTTATTTAATTCCCTACTTGTCCACTAAACTCATTAACTTTTAGAATTTGCTAGTTCAAAGACGAAATAATGAGAACAAGCACATACGGGGATGTGAAATATGAAAGACAATTTCTAGGTGTTTTATTCGCTGCTTCAGACTAGTTTTTAAGATTAGTGCTACCCTTGGGATCCTGAACGGATAACGAAAAGGATTTATGTGGCGTCGCGAATATCCACATAACCTTGTATGCGGCGTCTATCGTCGATGCAGATCCGATCCTTGAAGCATTGGTTGTTTCCGATCTTATCGGTGTATTCCTCATTTCAGTCAGGTGCATTCCATCAAAATGTAATTATATTTGTAATTCGTTTTTTATAAGCGCTCTCGGTGTCTGAGTCTATATAGCAGCACGCAGAACATAACATAGCATATAGCCGACTATTTACCCTCGGGTAACACGAATAAATTAAAAGCTCTACAATAAATCCTGGACACATGATGCATATAACGGCCAGCAAGACGATCAAGAATATATTATAAATGCGTGCTTGTTGTGGCCGCCGCAATTAATATTTTTTTCCCAGGTGGCTGGACTACGACTTTGCCATTAGCTCAGTCCGGTTATTATTACTACACACGACCCAGGCCAGTCAGCGTTAGGGTCTAATCACAACCCTGTCACCCCAAGCGGTCCAAGTGGATGTCTATGTATTACAGTATCCGTACATGTATACCTGTGCATATGTTGCATCTGTATACGTATGAACGTTTATACAGGATGTTACAAATGCATCAGATTCATATATATATTCGAAATATAAAAAAATGATTTGAAAAATCAGGAAGAGATTTGAGACAAAAAACAAAATAAGAGCGTTAGAATTGCATTCTCCCTCCCACAATATTTTAGGGTAAACGATTGAGGTTATCATTGGTTTACACAATAACTTAGTACTTACCGCAGAAGGAGATTAGTGAAGTTTCCCTTAACTGGCCAACAGATTTTATTTCCAATACACCGAAGCAGGATATTCATTAATATCAGTAAAACTAGCAGCAAACAGGATGGGTTTTGGTCAAAAGATCTCTAGTACTGGAACTAATTAGAAAAATTTTACAAGCGCATCGGATGTGATAGGACGTGCGACTAACATTAACAGTAATTTCTCATGCAATATAGGATTTATTACATAATATAGTATCGTATTACTATCTTTCTTGAAAAAGTAGAAGCTTTTCAGAAATACGTAACAGTCTTGCTGCAAAATAAGCGTCAAGATCGTAACCAAATTTTATCAAATAATTACCGAATAATAACGATTTTACGTGTGACATTACATCATAAACAATAAGTAAATCAAATAGGCGTTATCTGATAATGGGAGTATTTATTTAATCCTCTACGTACGTAAACGTATCCTGTGCATATTGCGTGTATATCTGTAAATTTACGTATAGAGTTCAGACAACGTCATCTATTCCTCGTGTGGCAACAATCGATATCATTCGGTTATTAAGCACGTCAGCAACCTATTTTTATTTATTGAGGTCCGCTCTAAATTAACACCGCGCGTCACTGGTCCTTTATTACCTAGACCTGAACCCTATCAAGTTCAAACTAATCAAGGAACATGCACGTTTACGAATGAAATCATTCTGGGTGTACAAAAGTAATGTAAATGTTAAGTGACGGATTTATTACATCTTATAATTATTCTTTATCACTTTTGCCGAAATATTTTCAAATTGTCTCTTGTAACTAGAAATAATGGTTTCACTAAATGGGCAAGTATGTATCGTAACTGATATTTAAATCAACTAAAATCCCGTTTAAATCAAGAGAATATATTCCGAAACGATACGCGTCTTGAATATCTAAACGTATTACTCACCAAGGTTTAAAGGTAGATAACGGAAGAAGTCCTCCTAAATTTTTCAGATTTGGAATCTGAAATCAAGGTTCTAGTATTTGATAGAACTGGTAAAACACAAGCAGGTGGGTATGGCAGATCTAACAATAAGCAAATTGGTCGAAAACAATTATTCGAATTAGAATTGTTCAAATGCAGTTATGCCGAAATAATTCTTCGGAAGAAAATAAGGTGAATTATATATTATATTACACAATTAAACCGTTTTCTATATATAATATAGTGCCAAATGTATAAGTTTCCATGAAACGTTGCTGTACAAAAATAAAAATCGATTAAATAACGGATTAGAACTTATTTTTTGTTTCATTTCGATCGAATATCCGAATTCAGACAAGCTAAATGTTGTTACTGCACTTGTTCTTTTTGTCTACTAAGTGTAGGATAAAAATGTATATGGATTTTAAGAAACAAAAAGTTGACTTTAATAATTCCAATAATTTTGTTTTCAAGAGTTTATTTCAATTTTTTCAGGTGGGAACATTTCAATACCAAAAAGTGTCGCGCGCGTGCAATAACCGAAGGGGGGATAGAGACAAGGCCTACAGAACATAATAATGGAGGAGATGCTAAATTGGAAGCAGCAAAGTTCATGGACCAATTGAGGACATCGACTAAGGAAACACAGAATAAATCATAATACATTATCTCCTCGCCGTCAACGATCACCAGCAACAGTTCTGCAAGTCGCCTTCCAAATGCCAGCTGCATCAGAAGAACAAATCGAAATGTTGGAAAAACTAACCATGCAGCACCAACTCTGTCCCAGTTCCGGGAATATCGACGAATGACCAGAGATGGAGACGAATTTCTGCAGTTTGACTCAGGACCCAGTAAATCCAAAATCCTTACTTTTGCAACAACAATTGTTTGCGCCATTGTACGTGATTCACGGATGAAAGGAAAATAACGCCGTTCCGCTAGTTTATGTGTTTTTACCCAGCGAAACTAAAAACATTTACTCGGATAGGTTACGAGAAATAGAGAGTCTGTGCCCCACTGTTGCGCCAGCGACAATAATGATCAATTTTGACAAAGCCATGCTTAACGCAATTGCAACGGAATCTTCAGGCACTGTAACGACGGGGTACTTTTTTCACTTTGGCCAATGCCTGTACAGAAAGATGCAGTCTGTGGGATTAAAACACCGTTATGATAATGACAATTTTTCATTGAAAATGAGAATCTGTAATTAGACACACCATTCGCAGACGCGTTTCGCGATTATACCGCTCATCAGTGCGACTTTGTGAGTAGGTTTTATTTCCATGTAAGCACTATATATGCTAGTACGTTTGATGTTTGTACATATATATAATATATAATATATAAAAATGCGCATTTAGGTACATATTGGAGGAATTTCTTAATTGAATTCTCATATGTACAAACATCGAAAGTGGGAATGTTGAACGCTTTAGGCTTTGTGCCACCTGATAACATAGTAGGGGCATTCGAGGAACTGTCTGATAAGAACGTTTTACCCGCAGAAGCTCAAGAAATTATAGATTACTTTGAAGACAGGTGGATTGGTCGACCAGACCGAAGACACAGGTCATATTTCCACATTATATGTGGAACTGTGTTGGAGTTGTTACTACAGCCTTGGTAAAAACAAAAAATGCTGTAGTAAGTTGGTATTACGGGTTTGAAAGCCAAATTTCAGCCACAAAACCAATCATTTGAAAGTTTTTGGACGTCATCCAAATGGTGCATGCTTTAAACCAATTAATAATTGAGCAATATTGTGCAAAAATCCCGCCGCCTGCACCCAAAAACAGAATAAAAGATTGTGTTGAAAAGATTCGACGAAAAGTAGAAACATTTTTTTAATTTTAATGGGAATAGCACATAGTATGAGTTATTAGAGAACAATGTATACATACATATATGTATGTATATATTGTATATTGTGTAATTGCTAGATTATTATTAATTATTGAAATTAAAAATTCTAAACTGTTTTGTTTCACTCTTTATTATTGTATATGCTGCATAGTAATTAATTCCTATTTGTCAATATATGCATCAATTATTAACGCATCTCGCAAAACCAATAACTTACCTTCGAATAACAATTGTTTTCTCGAACTAGAAGTACTTTGAAACAAATGGTACTTTCGAATGTTTGCTCTTCGAAATAATGATGGTTTCAAATAATTGTTTTTGAACAATTATATTCGTTCTTTGTAGCAAATGATGCCTTTGAATAATTGTTTCCAAACACTTACATTCGAACAATTGTTTTCTATCATTTTCATATTTCGGAAATATACTTCGAGATGCAACGCTACTCATTCTACGTTTCTGGTGAGTTGTTTCAATATTGCACTAGCTGTAAAATAATACCATAAACTAGTTTTTGATTTCAAGCCTGCACCGGTTACTCACCCAATTGCCCCTGGTTCTGACTCCGTTTCTGAACGCAAAAGTAGTATTATCAGATATAAAATACGTACTACGATTTACGAGTATTACAAGCCCGCACAGTAATTCAGTTTAATTTAATTATTTAAACAATACAACATTTACACTTTACTAAATTAATTAGAGGGATTTTACCGGAGTGTAAACTGGTTAATTTTGTTCATCTTAAAACCTAAAACAATAAACTTAATAGCTATTCAAATAATGTTAGAAATACTGGTACTGCATTTGGTATCCAGATTAAAGATTTGGCGAGGATGTAATTCCACTGCAAACTTTACCTTCTTGAAAGTTGATCAGCATCAAAAGAATTTTATAATCTTATTGAACGTGGGGTTAGTCACCTAGATATGTTCAGGACGTTGTTTTTGAAGAAGAAGCCCTGATTAAATCAAGGATAATTAAGGGAGACTGTAAAACTGTAAAGGCTTCCAACTTTAAAGCAAATATATCTGATGACAAACTTGTTATATTTGGAAGTTCATCGATGCATGCAGCATCGATGCATGTAATTTGACAGTTGTTGAAGTATTTCTACTTCTAAACATTTAATAGATATACCATCTATTAACCATCCAACAGAGGAGGTCTAGCTTAAGTTTTATGAAATCTGATTCCTTTTGACATATATTTTATGGCTTTTCATATGAAAGGTGTCTCAAAACCTGCTTTAATTTCGAATTGGACGGAAAAGAATTCCTGACGAAATTCATCCCAAATTATGCTAAAATGTGAAAATTTCGTGAAAAACGTGAACGTTTGCCAACAAAGCCGAGGTGGGCATTTGTGGGATGCTGTGTTCCACACTTCTCAGCATCTGTACTTTATATTTAAATAATGTCTGCAAAATTTAGCTGGAATATGTGTTTTATTAATAAAATAAGAGCTCTCCATTTTTTCCAATGTAAATGTTCTCAGTTTATGGATTTTATGGAATAACCAGTCCCTTGGATTAAAAACATTACCATATGCAATAAATAGATTAAGGTGATGATGAGTATAAGAGCCTTGTTAGAGGGTGCTGTGGTAATTTTACTAATTATTGAATTGCAATTGAAGGCACCTTAGTGCACGTCTTACAATAAATTCATAAATTTGGTTTGTTGTTGTCCCATCATACTGATTATTTGAACACTAGCGAGCATTGCCATTAAGTTAAACTACACAATACTAAAAGCAAGATATTGTGTTTAAAAAAACTAATTTGTAAAAGAGGCCTGTAATTTTATGATGCTATACGATAACTTGATTTGATTATCATTTCGAATGTTTACAAAAGTTTCGTTGCCCCGTCATAATTTGCATAAGTTACCTTATTTAGCAGGAGTACTTCCTGTCATGAGTGAGAGAGGATCTACCAAATATTTACTTATAAAGCAAGAAGTTATTTTTCCATTAATTTATGCATATTTGTCGTTTCGTTTGGGCGTGGAACGCTGTAGCGATTTCGACGACTATTTACATTTTCGTTGTCAGAATATTTTACGGACTGCTTGTTTTACGTATTTCGTGACGCGAGAATTATCGATAGATTGAAAAGTGTGTTTTCGATATGAATGGATGTCATTACTGAAGATAATGACATCCATTCACGCTATCGTCACAGAATAAACGAAAGGAAAATTTAAAATCTGTCAGAGTCAGTTCGCACAGTTGCTAGAATAGCATATTTACAACGTGATGTAAACATCACTGTCCCAATCATGTGATTACGTGGGCATCTCTTGATGGAAAATCAGGTTTTAGTAGTAACATATTTTTCTCTAAAATGCGTTAAAACCTGTGAACGTAGCCCCTTTGTCGTAAATTTTGCATGAGTGCAGCATTATACCTAGGACTAGCTTTATTTGAAATAAGAGAGTAGGGACCGGTCAAGTAAGTTTTAAAACATATCTAAATATGTTTCCACCAGACACTTTTGGCTATGTCTAATAATAAAAGTTCTATCGATTGAATCGCAAGAAGTGAGGGACTTCCTATATGTTGCACCTATAAAAGTTCCAGCACAAGAAAGGCTAAAAATATCCTTCTAATTGACTAGGGCGCTTAAAATAACTTTGGTTTGAACCAGAATGAATTTTATAATGCTTCTTCTTCTTGTTAATCTTTTAAGAATTGTATAATGCTGCGACACAAAATTGAAATTAATTCACGAAATCGTTTCGTATCCTTCGCGAATTTTGTCGTACCTTTGTAGCGAAGACGTATGAACAAATTAAGATTTAAACGGAAGGAATCGGCGTAAGATGCTTTAAAACGTACGATAGATGCAAAATGCAACAGTAAACGGTAGCGGTAATATTTCATTCACATGCTGTCCGTTTCGTGACATAGGAGGATGTGCACCGGCAATAAGGAAGTTCAATTAACAAATTCGATCTTTCGATGCGGCGCGTATGCCGCTAATAAAGTTCGTCGGTTCTCGCTTCGCGGAGTCTGCCAACAGCTGCAACATGCAATTAAGATAAGTGCAGTTCTGTTACAGGGAGCTACCGGCGTGATTGATTCTCGAGATCAAAGATCAGTCATGTAATAATTCCATCTTGGCGGGTCACCGCTGACTTAGGAACGCGATGTCGGCGCGATCCAAGAGACATGATGACACAGGGACTCCTCTTCTACTTCTATGGGAACGACACGTCCAAGCGTACCGAGCAGATTATTTTTGCGCCTCGAGCATTTGGCAGTGCCTTATTGTTTCCTCAGTAACGCGGCGACCGTAGATACTGTTCTGCTAGCTTGTTCGCTCGAGTATTGTATTTGGCGAAAAGAAGAATGGAACATAAATTAATGAGATTGCAATCAGCGATGACCATCAATTTTCCACCTCGTACTAATTATTTCCTCGTTTCCGAGAAGCCCTTGTACCTTTAGTTTCGACCTGGGTTTTGAATGATATTGATTTATTTGCATAAATGCAAGATCCCCAAATGCATAAGACGTTTAATAACTCGTTTTTGATTTTTGTTTTTCTTTTTTATTAACTTCCCTGCCCTAACCTCGAAGCTACTGCATATGCGGTTGTACAGAAACGTTATCGGTAATCTCTTAAAATACATATACGGTGGGTAAATAAAGTAAGGAATAATATTCACATTTTTGTTTTATAATCGCTGTTTGGAAGAAACAATCGGAGAAGTCAATTTTATTTCTTTCCTCCGGATTTAGTAGATATTAATTGGTACCTATGACGCCATTGACTTCTTTAATGGATTTTCTTAGCAAGAAGTAAGTACATTTTTTCCTGAGTTCAGCAATGCCCCGTATGTGGTATTTAAAATTAGTAGTTTAAAGATGCGGAGGATTTGACGAAAATAATTAAATCTGAAATTCTCAAAAACGGAAATTTGGAGGCTTTATGCGAAAATGTGTCTTTTAGTGGGGTACAGAGAAACAATGACAATATAGCTTACAATACTCATACAATGAAGATACATCCTACGTCTAGAAAAAATATAAACCATTATACATACATATGTATACTGCTTTTTATAATGCGCTATTTTCCATATTTGATAAACACGTCCCAACCTATACTAACCGATCCCAAAACTTTCCCAAATGGTTTACCCCAGAAATTATTTCCAATCTGAAAGTCAAACATAAGTACTGGAATCATTATAAACGCACCAAATGCATTGAATCTTTGAAATTTTTTAAGCAATTTAGAGCGTCAGTTAAGAAGTTAACATCTTCTGCCTACAAGGCGTATCTAGTGCGAACGGAAAAGAAACTTTTGGATGATCCTCGGCAATTTTGGGCTTACATTGGGGAGAAGAGGAGGAGTGGTCGCATTCCTGGTAGGATGCAGTTGTCGGGTACTGATTTTGATGATCCCCAGGCTATTGTTGACGCCTTTGCTGACTACTTCAAAAACCTCTACACTACGTCATCTGTATCTGGTGACGTTGAAGATACATCTGCTTACTCCCTACCCATTTATCTCCAGCATTTGTCCGAGGACGACATTCGGCGTGGCATTCGTAGGCTTAAAGATAGATTTACTTCTGGAGATGATCAGATTCCTGCTTTTTGGTGAGAGACTGTGGGAATGTTCTAGCTGTACCACTAGCAAAAATATTTAATTCAGCTCTTACACCGCCACATTTCCTACTGCCTGGAAGGCTAACAGAATTGTTCTTGTTTTGAAGTCGGGCCACTCTTCAGACATAAGTAATTATAGACCCATTGCTATCCTATCCAACTTTGCAAAAATTTTTGAGACAGCTATATATATTAAAATCTACGCACTAATCAGACTCTCAGTTTCTCCATATCAACATGATTTTATGGAAAAGAGGTCTACTATTTCTAACCTAACTGTCTTTACACAGAGTGTTACTAATGCTTTGGATGCTGGGCTTCAAGTTGACGCTATATATATACAGACTTTGCCAAGGCGTTTGACAGAGTAGATCATGGTACCTTGCTAATTAAGGTGAAAAACTTTGGATTTAGCGAACCTTTAAGGGCTCTTTTGTCCTCTTATCTGTGCAATAGACCTCAACGTGTATTTTGTAATGGATACACTTCCTCGCCGTATATAGCCACTTCGGGAGTTCCGCAGGGCTCACACCTGGGACCACTTCTTTTTATCATCTTCTATTGATCTGGTTGACAAGATCGCATCCGATAAGCTTCCTTTTGCAGATGACATGAAGTTGTATCGTACAATCACCAATTCTGGCGATTGTGTTTTGTTGCAAATGGACTTGGACAATATACAAACAATGGTGTACAATTAACAGCCTACCTGTGAACCCTAGCAAATGCAAAGTACTCACTTATACCAAAAGACTCACTCCCACTAACTACACATATATGCTTGGTGATGTGATTGTTTCTAGAGTTCAGACCGTTAGAGATTTGGGAGTAACATTTGATGCTGAACTCAATTTCAATATTCATGACGCTTCTTTTTCAGCCTCAATTTCCTTTACAAACTTCTTCACAATGAAGTCGACTGTTCGGAGATTCTATCTTTATTTAGCTTCCTGGTGCCACAATTCTTTACTCGTCCCTCTTCAACTTTCTATCTTCCTTTTCCCAGAACCAATTTAATGATAAAATCACCTATATATGTGATGTCCTGCAACTACAATCAAATATCTTCCTGTGCAGATATTTATTTTAACTCGTTACCTTCATTTCAGAATATCATAAACGAACAGTGCAATAGATATGCTTTATAAATATCTTTTACATATATGCTGCTTGATTACCATACTTTACTTATATTTCTGCCTTATATTTCTATTATTTTTTATACATGATTTAATTTAATAAAATTTAGATTTTCTGGTGTATAACCTATGATTAAATTTAGTTGTTATTCAAACGTGTTGTCCTGTAATTGGAATGTAATATTCTGTTGGGAAAATAAGTCTTCTTCTTCTTCTTCTTCTTCTCGTTAATCCTTATGCCTTTCAGCGTCGGATAAGGGCAAATAAATAAATAAATAAATACATAAATTTGAAAACATGTATAGCACAGGAAATGATAGTATTCGTATTAAATTTATAGAAGACTGAACACCTGAGTTGGCTGTGATAATGGAACCCATGATTAATGAATATCTGCAGATGACCCTGTTTCCTGATCGACTAAAAATGTCTAGCAACATTTCTTTTCACGTTCTTCAAGAAAAGCCATTGTACGTAGGGGTGCTGTTACACAATTAATTAAAGTGTATAACCATATTACTGTTGATATACGAAGCTTGGGACTAAACGCCTTCAAAAGACGTTGTCGAGGGTACTAATTGGAAAAGGATTCTATAGTATACAAGAATACTTCGAGTATGTCTTTTAGCTCTAACTGTATGGATTTCTGACAAAGCCAAGTAATGTTTTTCTTATTAAGCTTTCATTGATTGTGTATTTATATATGTTAGATGTATTGTATTTATCCACGGCTGACACGTGCAATATAGGTTCCTGTACTGAAACTGAATAAATCGATTATATTATTATTACCTATTATTATTATTATTACCCGTAGAGGTCGAATATGGGCCTCAAGCGTAGAGCGTAGAGCGTAGAGTCCTCAGGCATAATGGATGAGAAGAATAGCTAAAGGAACAGACTCCAAACAAAAAAAAAAACAGTAATAATATGGGTGGCATCTCTCCCCAATGACATGTTGCTGTCGCTAAAGATCTTAGCACATTAAGCGAAAACATGCCTTAAAATTGTTAAAGGTAGAGGTCGAGAGTAGGCCTCGAGGGTATGTCCAAGTCTTCAATCACAAAGGCTGGGAAACGTAGCTAGAATAATGAACAGACTCAAATAGAAAACAGTGATAATAAGGGTATAGTCGCTCGATAATGTGTAGTCTGAAAGTCATGGAACGCGACGCTTGAAGGGAAAAGTTGCTTTAACACTGTTAAACGAAGATGTCGAATGTAGGCCTCAAGCATATGTCCAAATCGAGCATAAAAACTGAGAACGCTAGCTAGAGAAAGGAGCATATTCCTAAAGCAATAACAATGTGGACAGTGTTCCTCTCCAATGACTTATCGCCTTTGCTACAGGTCTGCGGATCCGACAGCTAAGCGAGCATGTGCCCTAATGTGTTACGCATGGAGGACAAACGTAACCCTCGAGTGTATGTCTACCTCCTCGCTAATCAAGGTTAAATAGCCTAGTCAGAGGAAAGAACAAGCACTAGTAAATAGCAAACTGTTAACGGCTGTTAACAACTGTTCCTTCTTGAAGATTTATAATCTTTGGGTATAAGAATTTGGGACTGGTCATAGATTAGGGTTACACATTACAAGAGATCTTGTAAAGATCGAAGTAATCGAGATATAAGTGTTGCCCATTAACTCACCATACAATCTACAATCTACAACCCTAATACTCAGACTAAAACCAAACCTTAAGAATATAAACAATGCTTCGGTGATAAACTCGACTAAACAAATTGACCTAAACTGCTTACAAAAACGTAGTAAAAATCAAGACTCAATAATATTCACTTTCAGCGAGATTAGAAAAGGCGTAAGAAAATTTTATTATAATGAATATCCAGATCCTGACTTAGTAATACCGACAATGTTAAATGATCAAAACTATACATATGATACGAAATACAAAGAGCACGATATTACCGAAAACATTTAAGAACTGCTGCATAATGCAAGTTCCAAATTCCAGAAAAATTCAAAGACTGAGCGTCATATCATCCGATAAGTGTATTGCTTATCATATCTAAGGTTCTCAATGAATTACTAATCTTAAAAATTAGTTGACGTACGTATACCAGATTTCCAATTTGGTTTCCATATCAATTGCCGCATAAACGACATAATCAATGCAGCTTTTGAAGAAAAGCACTACACTTGTGAGACGTTAACCAGATAAACATTATCAGCTTCCTTGACCCTATTAAATCATAGTATCCTCAGACCAAAGATCAAGGGTAACAATTTGCCACATTCCCGTTCGATACTGCAGCTGCACAGGGCTGTGCCTGTTTCACTTTCCTCCAACAGCTAACAAAGCGAGAACAGATACAGTTCTTGATAATGGAGCAGTCCTAGCCATACATGAAGATTCTAGAATAGCTGCGAATTACCTGCAACAGAATCTGAATCTCACACAAGAATGGAGAACTAACACAAGTAAAATCAAATTTGTCTCGATAACTTTCGCACTAATGGAAAGACAATATCTACCAGTTTCAATTAATAATCTAGAACAACAGCAAAATGTTTAGGTATGTACATTGAGACCAAGTTAAGTTACAGTTAAGAAAAAGGAGCAAGCCGATTTAAAAGTAAAAGAACTCTATCAAATAATTAGAGGAATTTTCAATTTAGTTGTAGAATTCAGCTTCGTATCAAATTGGACATATGCCATAGAAATCTGCATATCTACTGCAGGGAACAATACACGCTTCCTGAGACTGTAGGCTGACATAGGCAAGCTACTCACCCTACAATTGTTTAATAATAAATTCGGTGACACGTGTTTCGCTAGCATTAATTTTGGTAATGCTTGCCACGCGCTAGCGAAACACGTGTCACCGAATTTATTATGAAACAATTGTGTGGTGAGGAATTTATCGATATGATATAGTGTCGATGTAGTCACTTCATAGACGCTTTCTGGTATGTGTCAAACCTAACTTTGCACGAAGATGAAGGTTGCATTTGTTCGAAATGTCATCACCATAAAGTATGGAAAGCACCAATGAAAGATTACAAAAACGTTGAAAATCCTTTACTTTAACCACTACTAGAAATAGAATAACAAAGAGGACTGAAGCGGATCTGGTTAAAAAATGGTGATGGAAGTTAAGTTATTCGAAAAGACCTTATCGTGCCATTTCTGAAGATCGGTGTATACTCCTGCCAGTAAGTTAGCTTATAGAACGTGTATGTTATTAGCACACAGCTGAGAATAAATTGAATTGAAGGCCGACTTTTTTACAAGCAAAGGAACCAATTTGCAAATAAATGCTTTAAAATAAGTTTTACTCTATACCATAAAATAAAATTTGCTCCAGTACCTTTACTAAATTGAGATATGTAGGTTAATTTGTTATTGCAAAGTTGATCAAAACTATTTTGCTGTTGAGAGATTGTTTTCCTTCAAATACCATAGAAGAAGAAGAATCTTCTAAACAAAGATAATAATTTACGAAACGAATAAGTCTATGTAAATAGTGAACATTTAAGGCAAGATTAACACCGTAAGTGGCACTTCAACGTTAATATACACGTATAATAAATAATTCCAATGTAATATCAGCTATTTTCCCAACACCTTGTAAACACGCATAAAATGTAATTACCTAAAGAACTTATCTAGCGTTGCATAATGCTGCAATATACAACATCGAAGAAATGCCAAGAGAAGCATGCTGATTTAACGCGAGCCATCCAACAATGATTATGGAATTAGGTGCGCCTTAATCTCAACGTATATTTCACATCAACCGAAGCTAAGTTATGGAACATAAGTACCATACAACAACTCAATTTAATGGACCTTTGACAACGAAATGGAAAATATTTGGTCTATGTATACAATGCGTTCTTCGAGAGCATACAAAAAAGGAGGAGTTTATATAACGAATAAGTGTGTATGTATAACTTAGCGTCCATTCTCCACTTATTGTGGGCATTTATTAAGGCTGACAGTAAACGCGGACATATGCCAGCTTGACAAACTTGAATAGAGACATTCCCTGTGTTTTCTCGTATGTACCGTATAACAAGGTACAAGTTGATAGTATGTATAAAAGTGTGCTTAGCATTTCCAGTTCTAGTATGTCACCGTCATGAATGTCTCGACAACGACCCGCTATAGTCCCGACAGAATGATAAGATATAGAGCGCGCCGGTGTATTGGGATGGTTTACAAGCGCCCAATATCTTTCTGCGTAAATCATGAGTTGCTCCATATATGGCACTATCCAAGTGAAGCACACGAGAGTGCATTGCATATCAAACGAGGCACTCCTCTCTACACATACATTGTATGTGCGTACATACATACGTATTCCTATCTTCAATATATGCATGTTTATATTTTCTTCCTATAATTATGTTTCCTTTGAAGTCTATCTCAAAACGTCTTCCTTCTTCTGCCTTTATTTAAGTAAAGTACTACAGGGGTACTAGGTAAGGAGATTATACAAAACTCGCTACAACATTTTAGTTCAAATAAAATAAACATCAGTTTTGGGAGAGTACTATTCTATGTATATAGGCTATTTGCAGATTATTTAGGTCTATAGCCTCGCGATTTTTTCTTCAATTCTTTCTATTTGTACCCTTTTCCTTCCAGTTCTGGATTTTTCTCTTTTAGGTCTTCCTCCACAGCGTTTTCTAGGTCTTCCCAGTTTCCATTTACCCCTCTCGTACTTTCAATGCTACATCGTTTACGTCTCTTTCTTGTTCCATTCTTCCTAAATGCCCAAGCCATTGCATTCTTCTGGCCTTGATGGTGTTGCTAACTAGTGCCTTCTTAAACAGTTCATACAATTCTGCGTGTCTCTATCGTCCCCATCTCTGTCCGCTTATCTCCGAAAATTCTTGTCAGAATTTTGCTTTCCCAAATCTCTAGCTTTTGCTTTGTTTTGTTAAACATTATCCAAGTTTCACATACATAGGTTAGAGTGGGTCTCAGAATGGTTTTGTAAATCCTCACTTTTGTTTTCCTTGACGCTTCTTTCGATTTCATACTTCTACTTAAATCACCTTCACTTTCGCGATCCTCAAGTCCACCTCCGTTTCTTCTTGGCATTTTTGTCGATCAGTACTCCTAGATACGTAAAATCTTTTACTTCTTCAAATTCTATCAATATATAAGACGCCACTTCTGCATGCCTATTTGTTCCGCCTCCTTCATTAGTTGCTTCGTCATCTTTCCCTGTACTCGTCTGCTTCTTGGTTTTAGGACCACATCGTCCGTATAAGCCAAGCATTGGTGACTCCTGTTAAATATGGTACCTTTCCTGTTTATACCACTCGTTCTTATTACACTTTCTAATGCCAACTTAAACAGGGTTGTTGATGGTGGGTCTTCTTGTCGTAATCCTTGATGTGTTTTAAACCTGGTGCTTTTTTAGTTCATAATTTCTATTTCGTTCATTGTACCCTCTAGAATCATTTTCACTAATTTCATTAATTTGATTTTGGGATTTTTAGTCCCGCAATGATTTTATTGTCGAGTATTACGTCCATGAAAGTTTCTTGCTCTGCTAATTTTTCTTCTGTATTTCCCATAAGGTTACTTCTTTGTCCTTTATATATATATATATATATATATATATATATATTTGTGCTTTAGTTCTGTTTTCTTATACCTTTTACATCTTTGTAAGAGTTCTTCACTTCTTTTCTTTCGTATTCATCCTTTATATTTATTATTTGATCGTTTAGGTACTTTCTTTTTATCGCACGGCAATTATCATTTTTGTTTTATCTTTTCATCTCACTCATCACCCATTCATAGCATCTGTTATTATTTGTTTAATTCCACTCCAGTTTCTTTCCGCAGCCGATAATTGAGTTT
The DNA here is from genome assembly GCA_038088585.1 of Chrysina gloriosa. Taxonomy (NCBI): domain Eukaryota; kingdom Metazoa; phylum Arthropoda; class Insecta; order Coleoptera; family Scarabaeidae; genus Chrysina; species Chrysina gloriosa. The sequence goes on from CM076093.1 coordinate 9,373,226, forward strand.
CTTTCCGCTTTCATACATGTTCCACTATATCTGTTGTATATCTCTTTTTAGTGTCTTCCTTTTTCAGATCGTTTATTTTACTAAATAGTAACAACAAAAAAAATAATGAGAATACATATTTTAAAGATAATCATAACACAAGAAGAATAAATTATAAAACGATGGCCGGAATACTTTAAACAGCTGCTGGATAACTATAAAATTATATTAAATAGAAACAACAAAAAATGAGAAGTTGGAGATGGCAATTAAATAATTTAAAATTCAAAGCATTACATTTATCCTGAGACAATTCACTGAAAGAATAATAGAAAGTAGTGAAACCAGAACGGTAGAAAAATTATAATTAGAAAATCTTAAATGAAAAAATTTAGACAGAAGAAGAAAAGAAAATATACAAAGCAAAAATTATATAAAAGCGACGAATAGAAAATTACACGAATTTTAAACCAATTCCGGGACAAGGAGGGAAGAAACTCTAAATGTATTCTGTTCAGAATCATAATGGAGGAAGTAATAGAGGAATATAACTAAACAAAAAGAACGACATGGGAATATTTTAAACTAGAAAAAGTAACATTTGAACGTCTGGCATTTGCAGATAACCTAGCAAAAATAACAAATGTAATGATAATAATATAAATAATAATAATACAATAAAAGAATGAAGATATACATTAAACTAGAAAACCAGACAATTAGAGTAAATTAACTAATTTAAGTATTTTGGAACGATCGTAATGCAAGATGCAAACATTTAAGAGCAATTAGATGAACAGATCAGAAGCAACAGAAGACTCTACTATGCACTAAATAAGCTTATCTTTATCAAAAGGAATACCCAACATACAAATAATAAAATTTATTATTGATGCAAGGGGTCGCACAATTCGTGTGCACAAAATTTGGTGAATGCAAGGGCGCCCAGTTAGTTGAGGATTTACAACATGTACGTACAATGCAAAACAAATAATTTTCAATCATTTATATACGGGTATACTTAAGTAGTGTAAGAGTCTTCAAACAGTCCTTTGTCGTTTATATCAGATGAAAGCCATATTTCAGAAAGCAGGATGAGATCCAGGCAATACAAGTGGTCGATTTTAGACTCAAGACCACGTGTACTTTGATAAAAAGTCGGAGTGGAGGACATTATCTGTTGGGTGTTCAAACCCGACGCCGCCAATTCCGAAGAAGATAGAGTTACCTTGACCGGTCGCTTACGCAGTTGTTGAGTTGAATCATATTTACAAGCCTTACAGGGTATGCCTGTTCTATAGGGATGTTTAGAGTTGATGCTGTATCATTCTTTATCCGATCGGCTCTCGAAACATCCTCCAGCTCAGGCAGGCTGAAAAGAATTATATTGCTCTTATGCTTTTCGTGCTCAGTTATTTCGCGCACCACATCATCAATCATTAACGGATCCAACTCGGCTGAAGCAGAAGCAGGAGCCCCAGGCTCACGAGCCTTTAATGCCTGAACTTCAGACTGCAAAGGAATTACTAAGGATGACAGTTCATTTAGTTTCCTAAGCTGTAACTTAAAGTCACTAGAGGTTGGGCAGTAGTAATTCAACCTGCGGGTCTTGCATTCTAAACATTGGGCTTTCGCTCTTGAGAGCTTACTGCTGTATGAATAATTGATTTACATAAATCGCAAGCTCACATTCTCAAGTGTGACACTTTCGCTGCATATTCCACAATTAGTACTCATAGTTAAACAGAACAAAAGAAAAATGAAAAGGTCAATGCACAAATTCACAAAGCGCAATGCGACAACAAATCTTGCAATAAACGAAACGTTATTGTATATTAAAGTTCGTATTTTGTGTGATAAGAGCAAACAGCGGAAAGAAAGTTGACAAATATGAGAGGAAAAAGCCACACAGGCACAACAAAAGAAATGGATTAAAATGTCTAACACTGCAAGCTAGTTAAGTATACAGAATCAAAAGCAATTTAACTTGATAGAGGAGACTAAGTTATACTACCATTATAAAATTAAATATTAACAATGTAGTATTACCCCAAGAAACGAAGGAAAAAGACGGAGCAAAAGAACTGTACCACAAACTCGTTACGTACACGACGCACAGTGGTTCAGGTGCGGAAAAAATTATTTTGGGAAGGTATGACATTTTGTGACATTTGTGATCTTATTAGACAATTAAATAGTTAATCTACCTGAAAAATAGAATTAATCCATGATTGCGACCAATTTAACATGGAACATCGTCGCCTAAAGTCGGAATAATCGCAAATAGAAAATTTAGTCTATGTTACTGATAAACATTGAAAGTACTATCGTTCCGTAAATTATTATTCAATTCCTAATGTTATTATTATGTTAGGTGTACCTAATAGTAATAGAGTGTAACCGAAGAAATTATTGATAAACACCACATATATTTTGTAATATTGTAAATAATTTGGACAGGTGCATTTTTTGCTACAAACCTAACTTCAGTGAGGGTTCTAGTAGGGTGCTACGGGGTGTTACCATCTGAGAATGGTACCAATGATATCTTTAAATCCTCCATCATCCATCCTCCACTCTCTTAATTTCAGCTGCGTATCTTTGCGTTTGTTTGAGAAAAATGGGTTTGAATGCGAAAATAGCGCAATACTAGGATAACGTATGGTTATTCGTAGGATTTGTAAGTGGGTTATACTCAAAATTTAAGAGTGTAAATATTATTATTATGATATGTACTCATTGTAATCAAATTCATAAACCTACGAGGAAAAGTAACAATTAAATTGCTTAATCAGCCAAGAAAAATTATTGGAAAAGTTATTAGAATTTAGTGCAGGTAATGAAGTAGCATTTACTTAATCTAAACATCATATTTTTTATACAATAGCTGATGAGATTATAATTAATTGTACCAAATTTGTAATTTATACTAATAATAGTATCACAAATATACACTTATGTAATAAATTTGCTATTAAGTAATACTCAACTTCATGTTTGGATGGGCTAATCTAATAATTGCTTCTCGGGTTAGGTATTAATCAAAATTTAAGTTATTACTGTTAATAAATAAAATAAAAATTATAAGAAGTATAGGTTGCATCATTCACGACAAACAAACGAGGATATTGTTCATACACTTTTATTGTCATCTGATGCTCATATTTCAAATCTCACACAATTATCTTCTTAAACATGTTTTGAATTACTTGAAAATGCAAAAGCACTACTTAAAGACGCAGACATTTCAATTTAATGTAGGTGATTCCACGATTTACTGCAATTAATTTGATCCATCAAACTTAGTGCGAAAATGTTAGACATTTGATGACATTTATTTTCTAATTCTTCTTCCTGATGAATAATTTGGTATCATAAATATTAATATTATAGCATATAATATATTAAAATAGTATTTAGTAATTATAAATAAGATATATATATGCAAATATGCATGACTTCGCAGAAATGTACATACACATTCCCACATCTTCTCTTTTCGCTATTTTTTTCTTCTAAAAAAGACCAGTTAAGCTTCTATTTATTATTATGTTTAAAACATAAATATATATTCTTATTACAATAAAAATGGCAAGTTATAATTTGCACGAATTAAAGTTATAGATTTTTTCCGCAGAAACGCGATTCTGAACCGTGCGAGGTATCGACCGATATAGAGTTGTTTAGCGTTGTTGAGAGGGTAAGCCTTGTTTCTTGCTGTTATACATTCGAATTGCGTTTAATTGTTTTCAGTTAGTTCCTAAAATATGTGAACGTTTATGTAAACATAAGACAGCAGTTGTTTATTCTTAATTTGTTTTTTACCGGTGCTTTTACAGGTACCTATGTGTACCATTAGGTTTGTAATTGTAAGTTACTTTTCGGCACTATGAACCGAAAACCCAGTTCCAGTTCCAGTTCCAGGAGGCGGTTGATAACTTTTCGGATATGCATGAATCTAGCGATGATTATAAACCCAGTGGAGACGACTCAGATACATCTGAGGAATCAACTGCTTCACAAGTAGTAGCAGAATTATCTTCAATTGATTCTGAATCAGAGGGTGGTCAGTGGGAACAACAACCATGTAACATTTTGGATTGGAAAATACCCGGTGTTACATTTTTGCCTACCAAACTTATTCCTCAAGAAAAAAGTGCAAACTCCTTGAAAGTATAACAAAGTCTTTGACTCCAGTACAAGTCCTTCACAAAGTCTTTCTCCATTCATTATATTTGCCAATTGTTGAGTGTACTATTCAACGAAATGATCAAGTAAACGAAAAAGAAAATGGGAAAATTAAAAATGACGGACAAAAGAGAAATTCAAAAATTAATTGGGTGTATGTTTATTATGTCTTATAACAGCCTGTCTGGCTTAAAACGATCGATAGGAAATCGTACTATTGAGGAACCTATTTCTCGAAACAGATTCATAAAAACTTTATTTTGCTTCCCCACAAAAACGCCCAAATGCACCAAAAGCATACTAGGGTTTGTTTCCTTAGAAAAGAGCACATTACGTCAGCGGCGCAATGAACCAAATTTGGTGTTCTGTATACGTTACCATGGCAACCGGCTAGCGAAAGTCAATGAAACGTCACATTTCGCGCATATGTTCATGACGTAATGCGCTCTTCTCCAAGGAAACAAACTCTACGTATACGAATTGGTATCTTATCTCAAATGTAGATTTTCTAAATGCCGATAAAACAGTTCAAACCAAAGTATAGATGAAAGCATGACTAAATTCAAGAGGCGGTCTTCTATAAAACAGTGTATGCCGCTAAAACCTATAAAGCGAGATATCAACTTGTACCTTCCTTCCCATGCTAAGTCTGGGTATATATGTGATACGAACGTATACGCAGGTAAAGGTAACATGGAACAAGATGATTCTTTGTTGACACTCGGAGAAAGAGTGGTGAAATTACTTTCTTCTATTGTTCAATCTAACGATGTCGTTTTATGTTTCGACCGATTTTTTACCAGCGTTAGTTTATTGCAGACATTGAATTTTGCTGCATTGGGTATCTACATAAGCAATCGCAAAAAAGAAGTCTAGTAGTATAGAACCTTTATTGGCATACTTCATTTACACGTAAATCATGTCACAGAGGTTTATCAGAACTAAATACGAAATTCAAACAAACAGAAATAAAAAACAAAAAAAGAAACCTAAACCTAATTAAACAACAAAAAAAAACCCATATAAAGATAACAGCCTCAAAAATACAAAAAATCCCACCTAGCTGCTAGGCGCTTTGTAATTTAAAATTCTTTTAACAAACATCTCCTGCCCCCTGTCTCATTCAGACACCACCGCCAATAGCCCAAAACCTCTCTCTCTGCTTCTGACCATACCATTCCTCTGCATTCCCTCCAATGCATCCAGACTTCCTCTTCCTCCTCACACACTACACACTTTCTTTCCTCCTCTTTCATCCAATAACGGTTTCCTCGTTCCTCACTCCCACACCTAAATCTTGCAATCATACGCTGTTCATCAATCTCACTCACTCTACTCAAATACTCTGGTAGCATACCAAACAAACAGATACCCATGTACTTCTTATTGTATTCAGACTTCTCAATCCTTTCCGTCCTCCCCTGCATTTCCACATCTTTCGCTCTCATCTCTACGTAGTTAGCAAGCATCCTTCCTTCATTCCTATACCGCCCCACTTCCATACTAGACATGCCCACACTCTCATACATTCTTTTCCTACACTCTTCCCACTTAGTGTATTGCCTCCCATCCATTCTCTCCTTACTTACCATTTGCATCACCTCTTTCACCATCTTTCCCATACAATTGCATGCAATCTTACCCCCAAATTTTGCAATTTTTTGCAAGCACTCACTTCTACCTTGTACTTGTTGCTTTCATTCAGTACTATATAATTAGGCGTGGATTTCTCTACGCCCAACGCTTTCTTAATATATTTTACCTGCATCTTCTCTACTTCCTCAATTTCTCCCACACCCCATACTTCCGCCCCATACAACAAAATATTCTTAACATATGCTTCCCAAATAATCAGCTTCGCTTTAAAACTCTCTTTGAACCATTCATTCCATTTTTTCCCCAATCTATCATTTGCAACTGACGCCTTTTTACACACATACCTCACATGCTCCTTATAAGAATTATTACAACCAAAGACAAAACCTAAATATTTAATATTAAGAAGTCTTTCTAATAAGTAACTGTCACGAGCCTGAGTTGACGACGATAAGTAGTAAAAGAACCGTTCGTTTATATGACCACCACAGAAAATCCACCAAGTGGTGGAAAAAAGTATTTTAGACTGGTTTGAATATATGTGTAACCAATTCGTGGATCATGTACAATGAACTACGTAGAGACAAAGAAAAAGTTCTTTATTTATCGTTTCTAATAAGTATTGTCGAAGAAGTAATTTCCGATGGTTTGCAAACAATATCTTTACCTATTTCCAAAAGAGGTCCATCATCAAAAAAGAGAACATTATATGGCAACACGCCATTAAATCTTCCCGTAGAGAGTTAACGCAAAGACGACGTGCGCGTTATGCAGGTAATAAGAAGCAAACAAGAACAAAAACACTATGTAAAGAATGTAGCGTTCCACTTTGTGAAAATTGTTTCATTTCATATCACACAATGAATAACAGAGAATAATTATTGTTTCTTTTGTGTTCTATTCAAATAAATTTTGCCCCCAAAAAACATTTTAGTACCTGGTGGTACGGATAAGCACCACTATAAAACCTTGTTGGTACGTATATGTATCCCTCGTCAAAGCACCCCCAAAACAAAACTCGAAATTCTAAGAACGAAATATGACTAACTTAAAACAACTGATAAAAGTAGTAGCAAAATTTCTATGAAAAGGTTAAAACGATTTCCCTAAGGTTTTTTGTCTATAAATCAGGACCGTTGCTTCATTTTCTGTGACAATGGACTCCAATATTGGTTTGAGGTCTAAACGAACGCGCATTTTCGACCCGACGTTGATGTTGGAGAGTGGAAAGAAGACACCGTACCCATCTTGTACTAATCTCAGTCATACCCAAATGGCCATGGAGAATTCGGTGAATACTTTTTTCAGAAATGTTAGACATGAATGCTAATTCTTTCACTTTCAAATGGCGATCTTCGAATACCATTTATTGAATCATTGCAAATTTTTGAGGCGTTACCACTTCAGTTGGTCGACTAAAGCGCTTATCGTCTTCAAGGGATTCTTGCCCCAAACGGAAACATTTTGCTCATTTCTCTTACAATGGAATATGAAGCAGATAAATTACCATATACGCCATGTAAACGTTGTTTAATGTGATTGGGTCTATGCAATAGTAACGTCCTCTGGCTAACTACTAAAAACAACTACTCTGCGAGCCGTAATATTTATAGTGTCGGCTTCACACTTGTGCAATGAAGCAATGGACTTTGAAACACGCTTGAACCTGTATAAGCCTGTTATGCCGAGAATTTATGGCCCCTACTTCGTAATAATAATAGTGTTTATCGCCAAACGGTTTTTAAACCGATAATACGACAAATTAACAATAGATACACACATACATATACATATACTGTAAAACAAACAAGCTAAGCTGCCTAAATTACAAAATCAAAAAGGTAAATTCATTAATTCTATCAACAAAAAAGGTGATACATAGATGCGAACGCAGAGCAGCAGCAAGCTGGTCCTGGAAAAATGTAAAGTAAAAGAAGGAGAGGTACGAGCGGAAATCCGGGGAACAAGGAAATTAATAGAGGAAAATAAATTAAAGGAATCAGTAAGGCCATGTACGATTTTCTACAAAAATCGAGTTTCCTGTGCTCCACGACGCGACGACTTGTTACGGACTTCACATCATGTTCTCTTAGTAGTACTACATAGTCAATGTCGCGTTCAGGGTATGAACCATTCATTTCAAAAAGATAAATATTTTAAAAAGCATATAAATAATGTTCTACAGCTAACTCAGTAAACGAATAGTTTCATTTCATGTGACAATATAATTTCTCTGGCTATTACTGATAAAGCTTTATAATATCGGTATAGCGTCATTAAACTTCACTTTTTAAGGAAATCTCGTGTAAGCGCGCTACTGGAGTAGCCCGTAGATGTACTAGTTCCCAGCCTAACCTAGCCATATACATATATGTATGTATTTCAACGCTTACCAGATAACGCGTTAATACTGGCCCATTTAACGAGATTTTAATAAAAGTAAATGGTGTGTATCAATAAATCTCGAAACACTTCTTAATAGGCCGTAGTAATATAATTATTTTAGCGTTTTTGGTCTGGATCTCTCCTGCAATTATATTTTGATACTCATGCTTAACGAAGAATTGAGTTGAACACATGTACGTAATTTTAGCGATTAGTTCGTCCTAGTTCTGCATCAGAACGTAATCAAGTTAACAATTTCGGAAAACTATTATGTATGTTGTATGACTCACCCTAATTTATTGTTTATAGCTTGTAATAAGTTGGAACAGCATAAATTGATTTGTCCTTAAGAAGTAAGGCTGGTAATTGAGATAATCGTCTCGTTTCCTTTAGACATATTAATATTGTGTTTATTGAGAGTTTAAATCTATGATAGGTTCACTGCGCTAATTATATGCTCGAATAGCATCGGAACTATCGACTAGATTTATATAATGTAAATAAATACATATATATCAAAACTGATGAGCCACTGTTTTGTGTTTTATTTGTATTACAGGAGCAACTAGTACAATTATTAAACTGACTGCAAATCATAGATTATTTACACTATAATCACTAATGTGACAGTTTTGGGTTAACGTGAAGTAGCAAACGATTGTAGCATTATAAGATCATTTGAAAGTGGAATTCCAATTTGACATAATAAAACTTTGTTTCAGGTTGTTTAGGCATCAAACTTGATTCAAGCTTATACCTTAGACAGAATAACAATAAAGATACGAGATGTGAAATGTTTAGAAAGGAATTTGAATCCCCAAGGAGGCGGACTGGACTCAATAATGAAGTTACAACTAATAGATACAAAGATCCCACTGCAGATGATTTAGAATGGAGAATTAATGGGGTTAGAAGTTGGTACCTAGCGGCACAAAATTTAGAATTCAGCGAAAGCTTTCCTGCCTTTGTTTTAGTAACACGTAATGGAAGTTGTAGTTTCTAATCTAATGAAGTTCGACCCAATCTGGTAAGGGTTACACCAAAGCGCCTATCAAATGAAGGAAATAGTTTCAAATAAATAATTGTCAAAGCTAGAAGTATTTGCATATATTTTCAAAAACTTTTTAGTTAAACAATATAAAATTATATGGAATAATGAAAAGAACTTTTTAACGAATTATACCTATACGCAGACGTCCAGTAAAAGGCAGGCGACATGCTTCTATGATAATCTAAATAAGCTTATCACTGATATATAATGTGAATTTTATTCACAACATCCCGGACACGACCAACTATGTACTTATCGTACTTGCGGAATTTATGTCCAGACGCTATTAACGCGTGCCAGTCATTTATATAACGAGGACAATTTTAACATTAAGAAGTACAGTTGGACGTTGAAACAATTCCCTACCATCCGAAATATCAACAGAAGATGAGTCATCACGTTTTATGTATATGCACGTATGTCCATTTACAATCTACTTTAGCTACGAATGAAGAAATGGCAGTGGTCAACACAATAAATCTGCAAGCAACGTAATGTATATATGTAAGAGTAATTTTATCTAAGTTAGTTTTCTATAAAATGGCAATAACAATGAATCCATCCTCCTGAAGGGAAATGTTCGGGAAGTTTCGTTTAATTTGGATTTCATGACTTGTCCAAATATCTTGGCAGTATGTGATTATAGTGAAGTGGTATCAGTTTACACCACTTACTAACTACACTTCATGATGTCTGTATTTCTTCGTTTGTTAATACGAGGAATAAGTTGAATTTAATCGGACTAAAAATCTAGTAGACTATCAAAAACAGCCACATAGTGTTTATTTAGAGCAACTTTTTATCTGTCATTTGATGTTTGGCTTTTGAAGTTACGTTCGTTATAACACATCTAATCTTTTAAATGTAAAATAAAATGGAATTAACCAGAGAGCACTTTTGAATCATAATTTACTATGATTTTAAAAGAGGCGTAAGCGCTTATGAGTGCAAAGAGAGTTTAGATTGAGCTTTCAATGAGGAAGCACCTTCCTTGGCTACAATTAATCGATGGTATAGGGAATATGCCTCTATAGAGCCATTGAAATCAATGGGAATATCAGAAAAATTGAGGGCGCTGGCAAGAACGAGTCTTAGAAATACAAAAGCTAAAGTGAGATACATGCGAACAACGACAGACTCGTTCGAAGTAAACAAAGGAGTCAAACAAGGAGACCCGCTATCTCCAACAATATTCAATTTAGTTTTAGAAAGTGCCATTAGAAGAGCCGAATTAGACAAAAAGAATATAATGGTTGATGGATTGCAAATAATAGCGTATGCAGACGATGTCACAATAATTGGTAGCACAAGAACAGGATTGACACTAGCCCCGGAACGTCTGGAGAGGGAAGCACGAAAACTGGGTATGGAAATCAATGAAGCTAGAACAAAATATATGAAGATAGGAAGAACTGAAACCAATACGCGAGGCTACGTGAGAACACAGAACCACAAATTTGAGGAAGTTTCATCGTTCAACTACTTAGGTGTAATAATGGACAGGACTACAAGCGTTTGGACGAAATAGGTCAAAATACTAACGAAGAAAACCAAGATCAAGATTTACAAGACTTTAATAAGGCCGGTCATCATGTATGCAATGGAGACTACAGCAATCACTAAGAAAGAACAAGAAGACCTAAAGATAGCAGAAAGAAAAGTTTTAAGAGCAATATTAGGGCCGCACGTCGCAGAACAGGGAGTAATAGGACCGAAATAGAGGATCAACTGGGAGGAGAAAATATTATAAGATACACTAAAGCTCAACGGCTCCAATGGGCAGGCCACATCATGAGAAGGAAACCAATGGATATGATAAGAAGGATAACCCAGTGGATTCCGATATGACCCAGAGGTAAGGGACGACCAAGAAAGGGATGGAGAGATGCCGTGGAGGAAGACGTAAAAGTGATGAAGATAACCGATTGGAGAGCAAAAGCAAGGGGCAGGAAAGAATGGAGGAAAATGACACAGGCCGCCAGGACTCATAGCAAGCTTTAAAACACAGGGAGTAAGAGGAGTAGTTTACCTCATCAAATAGAACTTCAAAAACGTCATAAGACGTTAGCCATAGCCCAACGGGCTGAAAGGCTTAATGATGATGATGATAGGGAATATGAATGCGAAAGGAATTCTGTTCAGCATTAAAAAGAACAGCGGCCTCCTACGGCTGTTAACGACAAAAACATTGCTGCGGCTAAAAAATAATTGAAGAGGACAATAAAGCCACTTATGCGGTAATAGAGCATCAACTCAAGATTGCATCCTCAGCTGTTACAACAATCATACGCAATCACCTGCATTTAAAAAAGCGGCAAGTCGTTTTGTGCCGCATCACATTTCTGACTTCCAAAGATCAGAGCGTGTGAGAATTAAGAATTAAAATAAAATTAAAATAAAACTTTAAATGTATTAAATAATGGCGGGCACCAAATTTTTTCCAAAATAGTGACAGTTGACGAAACTTATATTCTCTTTTCGGGCCTTCCTACCCGCCAAGAGAGTCGGGTATGAATTTACAAAGATGGCGAAACTCCTACAGTGACTAAGAAGCACCGAGCTATGAAAAAGGTTATGTAAGCGGTATTCTTTAGAAGTACGGGCTTAGTAAATGTAATTAAGCTAGATGGACAAAAGATGGTTAGAGCTAAGTGGTACACTGAAAAATGTTTACCTGAAGCATTCAATAGAGTTCCAGATAAGGGGCTCATGCTTCACCATTACAATGAATCGTTTTTGGCTGAAAAAATATAAAGGTAATAGAACATTCCCGGTACTCACCTGATTTAGCAATGTGTGACTTTTGACTATTTATTTTGTAGCCTTACACCGAAAGGTAGATAGAGGAATATGATTAAGAAGAAGAAGATTTTGTAGGTATTCCGAAAAGAGGTTGTTTCGAAGCTCTTATACAGTGGTCAAGTGTATCATTGCTGAAGGGGATTACTTTGAGCATATTCAAAATGAAATCTCGATTGCGAAAGTGCTGATGTACTAGAATAGAAAGTTATAACTCATCCTCCATATTCCTCCGATATTTCTCCTTGGTGCTAATTTTGTTGTTAAGAAAGATAGATTAACAGATTTTTCTTAGGGAGTATTTATACACGACCTAAAGGAGCAGCTGATCCGCAGAAGTTATGTTGGTGATATTTGTGAATCACTTATTAAGAAACGATAGGGATAGATTACAATTACCACTAGACTTTAATCAACATCACTGCTTCAAATTCCTCAGGTCCATGGTATTTCGATTAAAATTTCGTGCACGGCAATGTATCGCCTATTAAAATTTTATCCGGGGTCTGAGAAATTGCATACTTAACATGCCTTATCGAACGCCGTTTGCCGCAAATTGTGATTTAAGTTTGTTGACATTAATGTACAAAGATACTCGCAGTAAAATTCGCAAGGGCCTATTAAATAATTAAGATCAAGTATTTATTTTAGAGTTTTGATGACGCCGTAATATATTCATGCCAAATAACTGATCTTGGTGGTTTGTTTTCATAAAATAATTACAGTTTACATTAAGTGGAGAATCAAAATTCCTTTGGGCTTGCGATGCAAAGTAAATAATTCAGCCATTTATCTTAATGAAATTGAAGCGCGTGCTAAAAAAATTAAACTATCATGGGTAACTTATTTGAATTATTTCGCATTTACATGAAGGGTAAGTTAGAAAAGTCCTAACTGAAAGGAACTAGTTTGTAACCTCACTACACAAATGCCTTTCCTTCTGAGCAACTGAGGAGGACAACTTAATTGCCAAAATTCGTATCTAAATAGAGAGCTAAGGGAAAAACTATAATATCATAATACAGGATTCTCTTAGTAGAATGACGCAGGAGAAGTGTAGTAGAATGCACATGCACTAGAACAGTGGTTTCCAACTATCTAACAGTCAAGGATCCCTTAAGAGGCTGTTTGTGATCGGCGGACCACCATGCCTTCATTTTCTTTAATGTATTAGAAATTAGAAATTAGCACCTCCCCCTCGCATCAATAGTTCACCTTAGAGAACCACATCTTCATTCTAATATTATACGAGAGCAATCGGTAAAGTAAGTTCCGTTTGGTTGTAAAAAGCACATCAATACATTGAGAGGTTTCTATTATATATGACTTAAAGCTACTACTTTCAGCTATTTTTATTCATAGTTGCCATTGAGATTGGGACACTTGTCATAGCAATGAATCAGCTTTTTAATGGCTCTTTCATAGAACTCTAGCTGCTGTGAATTAAGCAATGCTGTAACACTACCCTGTTGTGACTCCGCCGATTTTCACAAATTTTTCTCTTCGGAATTACCCAAAGGTTCGTCCGTCACAACCCTTGAGCTTCCACTTCGTTCTTAATCGTGGATATGAGTTGGTCCTTTTCGAAACATGTGCCACCATCCTCTAACCACATTGTCACTCATCACATTTTCACCATAAACAGAACAAAGTTCACGATGAATTTTAGTCTTCATGTTCTTTGCTCACAAAAGTCGAATGACAGCACGCAGTTCACAGTCGGCGGGATTTTCAATTGCAGCAGCCACTTCACACGACCAAAATAGCACGAAAGAATGTCCAAACGCTTCTCTCACAAGCACGGCCAGACTCACATTGAACTACACCACACCGCAGCGCTCACTAGGCGAAAACGACACTTACTTAACGAATTGTCCTCGTATTAATTCAGACACTTTGTTTTGTTAAATTCTGGTGATTGTCGCGGACTCCTTAGGAACGAAGTCGCGCAGCGATGAAGGTCCGCGGATCACCATTTGGTAACCACGGCATTTGCAAATTCATCGATACATGCCTATGCACCTGTAAGAGATGAATATCGAGGTAATATATGGAACTGCCAATGTATTTGCATATCTCCCTAATTGCAGTACTATTATCAATGCATGGTTTATTGAATTGCAAGTTATATCATCGCATAGATTATGTGACAATTCGATATTGCAAACATAACGCGAAACAGTGCTTAATAGTTCAGGTTTGCTCTGTCAATCGGGATATTAGATGATTTGCATTATATAGATACACTTAGTCTTCACCGTCTACAAAATTAAATTAGCATGCACCTTGATAATTCGTGTCATTATGCATACATAAAAGGAAATAGGAAAATAAAAGATGTAATATATTCCGCTAATAATTTTGAGCGTTTATTACCAGATAAAGAAGTTAAAGCGCGTGTGTCGGTGTGGATACGTCTGCATACAAAAAATCGTATGGCGGTGCTAACACAAAACAAATTATAGGCGCCAGCTCGGAGAAAGTTATAGACAGGAGATAAAATAACGATATGGCGCAGGTATGTAATTCTCTTACACGCTTTCGTAAATAAACGTTTAAATGGAAAAATTATGTGCACATACATAATGAGTATTAATTCCTCTCTGACCCTTGGATTCCTATAAGTAGTGCTTATACGGATTATGTTGACGCAAATTTAAGATTATACTGCCGTATGTTTCATAAAAATAAGAAATACGTAATCAGGGAGATCTGCTGATCCAAAGAATCTAATTGATTTTTGAGGCCAGTTGTTATTATTGCAATAAATTGAAGTATCTCCTCTCCTTTACTAACTTGTCTAAAGTTTATTTTGTTTACTCTGGTGTATAATTAGAATAACAATATTCCAGTTTGGCGCCAAACCAGTGATAATACGCAGAGTGTGAGTCTGATTCGTGGATAGTATGCATGTGTACATTATCTCACGAATAATGGCGGCAGATAAATTCAAGTCAAAATATTCAAATATTTATCTATTGCCATCTAACTATAATGCAATCATCAAATGATAGTTACCTATTGTAACAATCAGTAGTCTGTTCATAAAACTCTAGTGATCACATATTTCAACCAAATATTTAAAATTCAACTCTAGCGTCTTTTTAACTTGTCAATGGCAACCGTTTCCTCCAATAATGGTTAAAAACAAAACATGTAGTTAGAATCTAGTGAATGTCCGAAGTATCCGATCTAATCTGCTTTATGTAAGAGGATGTGTTGCTTATAAATAAAGTTTAGTGCCAAAAGAACTTGTAACCATCGATATTCTCCCTGTAATCACAATCATCACATTTTTACCGTATCAAACTGTTGCGACGTGATTTTTCTGTTAAGATGCTATAAAAGTTTTACACATATTAGCGTGAATGATACGTGTGCTGAGTCAAAAAGAATATTAGAGGCAGAAATGAATCAATGGATGCTTCAAATCCAAGCACAGATGAACTAGAACGAATTTCAACCACGTTTCAATTAAAATCCAGCCATTTTGGAAGCAAAACATTTTACTAGCTTTAGTCAATCTTGATGATTAACTGCTAGACTAGCCTAATTATACATATATTATGTATATTACAGGTTTTTCACTATTTAAACATTGTGCCTTTACTTTATTGGCAAATGTTACAATCAAATAATGTATATGCGTTGTGGTTCAAATCGAACTATTGCATTGTTGCACAAACCTTTCAGAAATTAAATGCAGTGTCAGAGAATCCTAAGAAATCATCCAGTGAGAACCTTCAAGTGAAATTTCCGTTCTTTCACAGAATTGCTATTGTAAACTTTTCCTGTAAACAAACTACTCGGTCAATTTCTGAGCTACTTCACAATAACAAATGTCAAATTTTTATTTAATAGTAATCACATCCCAATAACATCACTAATTGGTCTTTTGTAGAAACATAAAAGGCGCCCCTCGTATTATTTGGCCTTTACTTGTAAGTTCTGGTTCCTTCGATCTTCGACTCATCCGCTCCTGTAATTTAATTTCCGTTCGAATTAGATGTAGAGTATGGTTATCATAAACATTACTGGCGAAAATTTTGGCGTAGGTGATGCTTTGAATTGTTGAAGATCTGAACAAATAATGTATATGATCGGTTGCTGTAAAGATTGATTTAATGGATGCTTAACATAAAAAGGGCAATGCAATAATATTCTAAGGAAATAGTGAAAACATGTCCGTGAAGATATGACTTCTGTTCGTCTAAAAGTCCTTTCTTTTACCATCGTGTAATCTGTATTCAGTTACATTCCCCGAAATGGAATTAATTCGTCAAGTGTAGTATAGTAGATTAGATAGCTATTAGGACAGATGAGTCATTAGTACAATTGTAGACTAATGTACTATTACGGCTACAAAAAGCCCGACAAGTCTTAAACTATTCTTTTCGCAGTATAAACGGACCGTGTGTCATGTCCTTGTCAATTTCGATGTAGCCAGTTCTTTTTAATGTCATGAATAGTGGTTTTGGAAATCTACTACCTAGTCTCCTTATCATCCTCAAGCAATGTAATGCGCTTTTTAGCAGTACTTACATAAATGCACCATAATGACATATGTCAATAATGATTTAAAAATGAAATAACATTTGACAAGGCAAAAGCTAGATTTAAACTACATTATCTTAAGCGTACCATTTTTCGTTGTCGCAATAGTACTTATAAATAAGAATAAGTTATAGACAACATGGCGTTGTAATGATGTATATACATATATTTCTAAGTTCGTAATAAAGTATTTATATTTAAGAAAGAAAAGGGTTATTATTTTACATTATAAGAAGGTTGTTTTCCTGATTATGCTTTAAATAAATTACTCTAAATCTAAAGCTGCACAAACTCGTTTAGGTTAATTTTTACAAATATTTCGCGGCTTCCGAAGCACATAAAATTAAAAATTACAAACGCATTGGATAGGACGTGTTGGACGGCTTAATCTTTATTTGAATTATTACTAAGCTGATGTAAATAGATTTTTAGAGTTAAAGTGCAAAAAAGTATTATTATTATACAAACATGGGTATATTAAATTCCGAAATTTAAAGTCATGCAGGGTGGAAAACTCACATAGGACGAACACGTCACGCCTGAACTTTACATAGCATTCATTTCTATAATATCCACAACTTTGTGATGTTTCTGCTAAAGATGATAACTCAGTTTGAGTTAAGAACAGTTTTTGTA
Organism: Chrysina gloriosa; assembly: GCA_038088585.1. Lineage (NCBI taxonomy): Eukaryota > Metazoa > Arthropoda > Insecta > Coleoptera > Scarabaeidae > Chrysina > Chrysina gloriosa. The sequence goes on from CM076093.1 coordinate 9,390,414, forward strand.
CAGTAGAAACAGTAATAGCAGAAGTCATCAATATGTCCCCATTATGAAGATCTTAATATAATCGCCATTCTATAATATTAAATAATTATTCAAAATAAAATGAAATATTTTAACGTAAAAACCGAATTCAGCATCTTAACAGCCGTAAAAATAATTTCTTCAAAAGAAATAGCTTCTAAATAGTATAAGAAAGATGCAAAAACGATAATCGTTCGAATACGATGGAAATCTTCATCCGGCTATTATATACTTTCCACAGCTTAACCATTATATCAAAAACGATACTCGTATCGTTATTATTAAGATAACAAACATAATAGGTACTTACCAGGTGCACAAGTATGAAATGCAGATTTCAAACAACAGATGCGCACCAATGCAGTTTGTGTTATAAGGATTTGACATTGCGCCATTTTGTTGTGTCATCAACAAGTATCAGACGCTCACGAGTAATAAATTGAAACAGTGTGTATACAGTGTGTATAGTGTTGTGTTGTGTTCAATATACGGAAATTTATATTGAACAAAAAGCTTTCGCGGACAGCATTACGTTTTCGTTTTCATTTGAAGAAAACTGCGGCTGAATCATATCCATTACTTCGAGAAGCTTATGGTGAACATGCTCCACCGTAAGACAGGTGTGAACGATGGTTTAGGGGTTTCAAAAGTGATGACTTCGGTGTTCCAGACAAGGAATGTGGAAAACAGCCAAATAAATACGAAGATGTTGAATTGCAAGCATTGTTGAGCGAAGATGATTTGCAAACACAAAGACAACTCGCAGAGCATTTCGGTGTTAGTCCACAAGCTGTTTCCAATCGGCTACGAGAGGTGGGAATGATTCAGAAGACCGGTAGATGAGTATCACATGAGTTGAACGACAGGTAAATGGGAAAACGCAAAAACACATGTGACATTTTGCAGAAAAGATCATGAGTAGACCAAGGCGCACCATACACATCGACTAAAAGACGGATCACTTTGGCAGAAAGACGATGCTTTGTGTTTGGTGGGACCAGAGGAGTGTGGTCTATTATGACCTGTTAGAACCTGGGGAAACAGTTAATACTAAACGTTATCAACAACAATTGGCTGATTTGAATCGTTCGCTGCTAAAAAAGGACCAGAATACCGAAAGAGACAACACAAAGTCATTTTTCTTCGTAACAATGTGCCATCACATACGGCAAAATCGGTTCGCAACACGTTGGAAACACTTAGCTGGGAAGTTCTATCCTATGCGGCTTACTCACTAGCAGCGCTTTGGTTCTTACAAAGATCTGAAATAATGGCTCGATATTCATAGGTTCACAGCAAACGGAAGATTTTTACTGACGTGGTATTCACAAGTTGCCCGAAAGATGGGAACAATGTATAACAAGCGATGGGGCATATTTTAAATAAAGCACTTTTTATCATTCTTCCGGATTTAACATGTTTCTTTAGAAAAAGAATCCGCATTTCATATTTGTACACCTAGTGTAACCAGCGTTTAAACCATTTATAAACACCAAATAGTGGTGTTTATAATCTTGTTTCCGAAATTAAAATTTAGTTCAATCTTAATAGTTTTAAATTCCTACATTTGTCGCAATCTTTTATATTGATTTTCCTATTTAAGTCATAGGTATAACGAATAAACGCCATAAGAAGATTGACGCACTTTAATAAATATCCTGTTTAAATTATGTGGTCGCATTAGACATTATTACAGTATTTTATGATCAGAAACAAGGTCACTTATTCCACGAGTTCTGTTTGGATATGATCTCTTATCATGTCCGCTGTCATCTAATGTTCGATACGTGGTGGTCCATTAGTTAAGTTCCAAATATTTAATATTACCCCTATTAACTTGCAAATAAATGTTATAGATATGGTGGCTGCTGCAGGATGGTAAATACCATAGCATCTCACTTAACATTAGGAAGATTGTGTAAATTGTCATTCCAACCGAATGATTTGTGGGTTAATAATGGTTGCGTTTGGTAAGTATTACATAAATAAAATATAAACGCATAAGAGTTGTATTAATACGTCCATATATGTACGTACAAGCATAAAAGTCACAATAACTTTATCATTCAAGGAACGTGATTTATGGCGACATAAAATTGGCGTATCCGTATATATTACAAAACAAAGCGCTTCAAGTCCGGACCGTAGGCCACTATAAGCCAATATTTCTCGATATATTTTAAGGAACACCATTGCTAACATATGGTCCACAAATTCCACGAGACCTGTAACCACAAGACGAAACGTTGATCCTGAAACTTTCTTTCGAAAAGAAATAAGATAAGTACGGTCCAATCACCGTCTGTCGTCGGATTTCGAATGGTATAAATTCCTCTCGTGTACTTTGTAATAATTTAGTGAAAGTGAATGATACTAAATTCCAAGAATGGAGCTGTTAGAGCATGGACGGTCGGCATTAGTAAAATAGCGCCAACATTAGTTTGTTTACGATAACGCACACTCAATAATTTATTTTTGGCACGCTCCTTACCATAATTTATTCTCGTGTGACGGTGGTGGTTACAAAACAACAAGAATTTATCTGCTTTTACACGAAATTTAATTGGCTGTCGTCGTTAACGGCTATATATCCTAGAATAATGAATAATTGTTTGAACAAGCGGAAAGCGAAGGTGTTTTATATTTGAAACGTATACATTTATAGTACTACATAAATAACATGATAATTTATTTTCAATATAAGGTTTAAGCACCAGACCTATAAAAGCTGTATGTGAAATGAAGGAACATACATCTGAATAGAGATCTGACGTTTTGTTGGAAAGAATTACGTTTATAGCTTGTACAATACCTTAAACTTCCTGAACATGAATAGCTGTGCGAAATGAACATTTTATGTATCATTATAAGTAGATATGTACATTTGTGTCACGGGGGTCACGTTAGTTCGACTAAATTGTACAAATAAAGAAATGAACTAGATCTCAACGTAAAAAAATAGATAATAATCTGAAATTCTTCAAATCACATAATTAGGTATTGAAGTAAGAGAAGTAGACAGTTTTATGGTTTAAAACAAACTACAGTAAAATCCCTAAATCGACTCGGATATCTCCATATGCATATTTCGACAGTGGGCTATAATTCTCATTGGAGGAAAGCACAATAGAAAGACGATGTTGCTCATGAAACTATGTTTAAAACTAAATCCAGAAAGAGTACAGTTCAGTTATTTCTATTGTGAAATGGAATGCAATCAATACCTTTGGCTTGAATAATTAGTAAATAGGGCAACAAAAATCTACATAATACATATAATTATGTTTGTGTTAGTCTAGCGCAAAAATCGAAGATGCTAATTTGCTTCACGAACAGAAAAGATAGCAAATAGTTCTAGTTAAATATATTATATTGTTAATCGCGATGACGATCATACATTTATCAAATATTTAATTTACAATTCCTATACACGCCTACTTTCTATAGATCTATCGACAGAGATAATTGATTATTTAAATATGTATATTTTCTACTGAGCATGTTATAATTAGCACTTTGAACGGTCCTTTACGATCTACGTTAAGCTCCAACGATAATTATATTTCTTCCTTTTTTTTAATAAACGAGCCCCTATCCGTTTTCACCCAGGGCGTAATAGTATTCAAATGAGTTGCAGTAATGTTTGAGCTTTGATATCTAACAATCGCAATCACGAAGTTCGAGATAATAAAGTGGGTTGTAAATGCACAAAACGGGCAGGTGGTTAAGTATCTACCACAAATTAAAAGTCTGCATTTGATTTGAAAATGTCTCATTTATTGATTGCAATGACTGAAATTTCGAATTTTGTTGATTTTTTATTTTCAATGTTGCTGACTCTTCTTTCATCTTTATTTGGTCCTTTTTAATATACCACGCCATGTGGTGAGCGCCTTACGGCAAACTTGGTTTCAGTTATTGTAAGGTTGTAATTCCGTAGTAGTATAGTCCTCAGTAATGAATATATAAATAAATGGAAGTTACAGTGCTTCTTAAAGCTATTCTATTCATCTGTCTCTACGTAATTTTTGATTTATATACAATATACCTAGATACTTTCGTTTCTTTCAAGGAATCAAATTTCTGAAAGATGAGTGCAATAGTGTCTGAAAATGTTGTTTGGCATTTGATAACGCCGAAAACTCTCTCAATGGTGCCAAAAATGGATTCAATGGATACGCTATTTCAATAGCGCTTACAAAGCCTTTCCGCTCATTTCTCTAACGAATATGGATTCAACAAACGAAAGCTTTAGTGGATTTTTGCACTAATAAAGCACCAAAGGGTCAATGTCCATGCTTAGTATCAGAAAGCAAGGTATGGGTAACATACTTACAGGTGTTTTGGCGCATTTGAGAGAAGAACACTTGCCTGAAGAGATTGTGCTTCTTTTCCATCCACCTGGCTTGAAGAGAGGTTAGTTCCACTAATATAAAATTTCAGCCTGAAAAAATCACATATATTATAGTCACATTGTAAGATGCAACTTCATTGTATTGTATTGTATGTATTAATTTAACTTTGAGTGAACTCTGGAAGGACTAAAGTCATGTCCCTGTCTTGATGATGGTTATGATCAAATTGGTGCGAGATAAAAAGTGTTGTTTCTAGTGGGTGGGATTCTGAAAATGCTCCTGGAGAACTTCGTCCTGAAAATGCTGACAAAATGCTATAGATATAATTTGACATTGCATTTGGAGGTAAACGAAGAAAATTCAGAAAAATTAGTTGAAGAACTCTGGAAAGGTACGACACAGCAGATAACTTTTAAGGCTAGGAAAATTGCTCATCAGAAAAGAACAGCAATTAAAAGGGAAGAATCTCAGCAGGTGACGTCAAAATTATTGTATTATATGGGGTTAGGGCCTTTGGCTACAAAATGGGGCTTCAACACAACTGAAATGATCAGATTTTGTACTTGGGTTGAGGAAACAAGAGGTACAATCAACTTTAGTTAGACTTTTACTGTTGCTTTAACAAAGGGACTGAGATTAGCTGCTGTTATGTATGTATAAATAGGTATTAGTTATATGTAGAGGTTGCTAGCATTGGAGATATTCCAACATGGAGTATGTATGGTATGATCGGTCGAGTATAATAATAAATACTTCAATACTATATACAATTCTTTATTAAATATATAACAGCTACTGAATAAGAGGAGATTTGCTTTGAATATGCTAGAAACAATTCTGTTTTCCATTTTGTCTCCTTCATCCAATTGGGTAGCAGTTTATCTTAAATCTTTGGTGTGTTTATGCACCATTATGGTGTGCTTTTTCCATTTTATAAAATGTATCTTTAAATAGCGAGCAGCTTTCAAAACGAATTAAACGATTTTAATAGAAACCTATTGAAAATCATGTTTTGGCTAACAAAGGTATTGTTAGGAACTACGGTACTTCACCCAATCTAAAAAATCTAATATTTTGCCATAACATCATCGTTTGGACATATTATTGTAGTTACAGACATTTTTCATTTTGATATCTGATAACGTTTTTAGATAAGTTAATAGATCTAAAACTCCATCATTTCAGATTTCATTCGTGTTTTGTAAAACTTTTGTAAACTGCACAAAGTTCAATACATTACAAATCTTTGTACAATATTTTGAAGTAAAAGAAACTTGAAACTATATTTTGTAAAAAGTAAAATAAACCTTTGAATCTGCTGTCTTTATTTGAATTATCACTTCGTTTCGTTGAATTCAAACAGTAGGTCCAGTTTGTACCTCTGCCTTTTACCCTGCGCCAAGTTGGAGACTTCCAAAGACGCATTTTAACAGTTTATTATTCGTAGTGGAGAAATCACAAAAGATATTATGACCGAGAATTCGTTGTTCAAGTTTATTCTAATTCATATGTTTTATAAGTTATTGTCCTAAGTAATTTTAACACTACATAACTTTAATAGTGACGCAATTGTTGTTTTGTGTATGTAGTATATATTATTGAAAAATTGGCGAGATACATAACGTGTTTTATACATATTGAACTCACCATTAACTTTGGATCACGTTCACAATATACATATAGTACATATGTATGCCCATTCGATGGCAACAGTGACAGCTCCATCCAGAGGATTTCAAACACTTTCTCCGATACTTTTGCTTTGCCAATTTTTATTTGAATTTTAACACACCTTATAGGAAGTGTATATATGAGGATTATCATGAAGTATGTACATATGGCTCAAAGTTAATTGTCTTTAGTCGCCTTGAGATCACAGAATTCAGATCGCAGAATAAATGCAGATCTCACTTTTGCATTGCAGTATAGATTGTTCACTGTATTTGTCTTAAATTTTCTTCTTCGTACCTAAGGTAACGCCAGCATTTGTTTGTCTGTTGCTTTACCGAAATTTAATATTTCAATAAAGTCGCCAAGTTACACTGCATGTAATACAACATAATTTCTTCAAAGAGACTCGTATGGATATCCTCTTGTAATTTATCGCTTTGTGTAATTATTTCTTATTTTCTCCCCTTCTTTCTTATTATATAGTTAGATATTTACTTTTCACTTTACTCTTTTGATAAGAATGTTTTACTGTTTTCTGTTATTCCTACCTACTTTGCCTCTGATACTCTCTTATGAATATAGTTATGTATATTGTTTGTTAGAAGACTTTATTGTTCGTTTTTATTTCTTATTCGGACTTTTCTTGTTTCCATGGTTGGAATGAGTTTCTGCCCAAATAAATAGATATAGTATCACACAATTTCTTCATCCTAATCACATCTTAACTACCTTGACGTAATTCTTTTAGTGCAGCATTCGTCCTTCGGTCCACTTGGTTATATTGGCCATCAGATTCGTTGTATGTTGCTGTATTTTAACATAAGTAGAGGTTTTGGTTCTTATTTCAATCGATACGAAATTGCATACATGGAACAATGGAGAGCCTTTTATTTTGCACTGTGCATAGGATAAGAGAAAGGCATTGTAATAAAATTCACGGCGGTGGTGGGCTAGTAGTGTTTATTTTTCAGAAGAGGTGAACGGGAGGGGAACCTTTATCTCTCGCGAATTATGTGAAAGCTACCATATTACGCCGTTTACTGTCAGTGTAAACGTTTAAGCAAATATGCGACACAAGATCGGGTATCGGATATATTGATGTCCTCCCGCCACGGTCTTATAGTAATGCGTTAGCGCTCTTGTCGGACAATCGGCTGCCGGGCAGCAGAAGAAATCGCACCAGCGTCGTAAATTCCGTAGCTGAAGTACGTTCTTGATTTTGTCCCCGCGACTCGGGGAGCGATTCCGATGGTGATCGGCCACAATGGAACCACTATTTATGGCCGCGCGTCTCTCCTGGTACAATACTTTTATTATTCTAAATTCCTCCGATGTATATTCTACGGTTTTATTGTTGTTAGGTGTTAAAAAAGAAAGACACCGAACCATCGTCCAGACTATGAATCGATAAGAGGACGATCCCCGACAGTTTAAAAGACATTACAATAGAAACGCTTATATAAGAAATTTGTATGTGCTGTTTGCATTCATGATGTTGCGTTTTTCGTTTTTAGATGTTAAAGATACATTTGCTTACACATGGGATACCTAAGAAGTATTCCAATGTGATTGTATAATAAACGCTTCCTAAATATTTAGCCTCTCTTGTTCTCTTTTGTTGGTTGAATGTACATATGTATGCATTTCTTCTTATTGAGAATCAATTGTCTAGTTCATGAGTTGCCGTAATGTCACTTTCTTACTTTGTTCTCGATATCTTACAGGTTGTTTTTATTTAGGATTTGCTTAATTTGGGGGATATCCAAATACGTACTATAAAATTATTACACTGTAGACAGAATTATATACTACCTTCAGCTTTGGTTGTAAATGCAAAACACTTTGCTCGTCAAAGAATTGTAGTAGAATATTCATAGAACTGAGGTAGAGATTCTAGCGCACAAATCAGAATCAGGAATAATAGCGGAAACCCAGAAACGTAGGGTATAAAGGTTGAACGGATATTTATAAGAAAAACTGAAGCAAAAATTAGACCAACCAAATAGACACTTCACTACGAAGAAGACTGGGAGCTAAATTGATGCAAATTACCGCAGAAGAAGTTAGATGAGATGGCCGAAAAATTTAGGTTCGTTCGGATAGTAATTTAGTTTCTTTTCCCAACAGAGAACTCAATTATACTTTTTCACAGCCTAATTCACACTTAAGCCGCGTGGTCATTATATATTTTGACAGCTGACATACCAAGGCCTGGTTGTGAAAAAGTTCGATTGATTCTACGCAGTAGTTTTTGGTTGGTGGCCTATCAAATATAGAAAGTGAAAAGCAGCATTTTCCGCATGTTTTACTATTTTACTATCGAAAAGGTAAAAATGCTCTTCAAGCAAGAAAAAATTATTCGATGTGTATGGAGAAGATTTATTCACCGAACGCCAGTACCAAAACTGGTTTGCAAAATTTCGATCCGGAAATTTTGTTACTGAAGATACACCACGTTCTGGAAGGCCAGTTGAAGCTGATGAAGACATAATAAAGGCACTAGTTGGTGCAAACCGGCGAATAACTACTCGTGAGATCGCCGAGAGATTAAATTTATTGAATTCGACGGCCCACGATTATTTCAAATGCCTAGGTTTAATCTCAAAGCTTCGTCATGTTCTCGGAAAGGAAATTTGTGCCGTCGCGTTGACGTCTGTGATTTACTTCTCAAACGTCAAGAAAATGATCCATTTTTTAAGCGCATCATCGTTAGGCAAATAAATAGCCAAATAAAATAATAAAAGCCAATATTCATCAAAACAAGATGATGCTATCTGCTCGGTGAGGTTTCAAGGGAATCGTTTCTTTTTAAGCTTCTACCAGACAACACAACGACCAATTCTGAAGTGTAATGTCATCAGCTGGACAAATTGAATGATTCATTTAAACAGAAGAGGCCAGAATTGATCAATAGAAAAGGTGTAGTGCTCCAGCAAGATAATGTGAGACCTCATACAAGTTTGGTAACTCGCCAAAAACTTTTACAGCTTGGATGGGATGTACTGCCACACCCACCATATTCTCCAGATCTGGCACCTTCTGATTATTATTTGTCCCGGTCTCTGCAGTTTCTTTTTTAGACGGTAAAACCTTTACTTTTTTGCCAGCTAAGAACAAAAATTTTATGAGCGTGGAATCATGCCAGAAAGATGGCAAAAGGTATTGGACGAGAATGGACAATATATAATTCAATAAAATATTTATTCACTATAAGAAAATCGTCTTTCATTTTCATAAAAAAAAATCGAAATTAGTTTCCGAACAGCTCGAGAAGTGCGAAGAACTAAGAAAGTATATGGAACAGGAACTAATAAAAGGTAAAATGGATAGACTAAGAAAATCATGACCGAGAGAAGAAGAAAACGCAGCAGTAAAAGAGACACTGGTTGTAAGGACTTCAGGTAGGCGACGCAACATAGAAAAGAAGGGAACAAAGTATGAGACGCACTTAATCAATCTCCTTACCACCTTAAACTCAAAAGGGCACATAAGCTTCCTGGATTGAATTGGATGTATCATCTAATAAGTTAGATGACGATTAGCTCGTTGCATTAGATTTCCTAGACCTGGTAGTTCTAATATTAAGGCTGGAGACTTTTTCCTTTTCTTGAATACGTAATGTCTGCAAGGACATGTGTAATGAATATGCAAAGATTCGTATGCGGGAAATGTGTATTTGTTACATAGAATTAAACTTTGAAACTAAATCGTAACTATACCAGTTAATTGTTAATTCATTCACAAAAGCGTCTCTTTGGCAATGAGGTCGCGGTCGCCAACAGCATTTTGCCGAATCAAATTCAGAAGATATAAATAGGAGACTTTACTTTACTTTGGCGAAATAAACATGTAGCAAGCTAATTTAAGTAAAAGTTTCTTTGGAAATGATACTTTTGGGATATCAATTTTTTTATCACATGTTGTACTTTGCACTTTATTATTGCATTGATGTGGCAAATAACACTGGTAAACAAAATTTCACTTTTGCGTATTTCTTTGATAGTGTTCTCCCCACTGATTCTGAATCTGCTCTCCAAATTTGTGTTTCAGCCGTACTTTTTGAGTAACACGCGTTTGAAATTTCAAGAACCGTATATCTTTGGCATTTACATATAACTTAAAATAGCTTAACTTCTTATATTAATGGCAGTTCGAAAGGTATTTCCACGATTTCCTTCTGTATTTGGCAGCAAGAATATCACTTTTTAAGGTCCAATAGTAATCGGCCAGCATGTTGGGGCAAAACTTTTCTTGATAACGCGACTGCATGATGGATATGTCGTTCTAGAATCGCTCACCCTGCCCGTCGCTGATGTCACCTAGGTTTTCCGGGAGGAAATCTGAATGTGAATGAAGAAAATGTATATTTACTGACATATTGCGACCAGAAGCTTTATAGTTCTGAAGTTATTGCTTTGCAAGAAAGTGCTGGATTACTTTCTTGAACGACTCCCATGCTGGTGTTTCATGCCCATTTAGTGCGGCATCGCAGTCAGGATCGTTCATTAATCCTTGTATTTGACGATCACCGAATATACCTTTCTTGAGTTTTGCGTCACTGATCTGTTGAAATTTATTGTTTAGAAAGCCAAAACCGTTACTATTGGTATGCATTTTTTAACAAAATTTTGTATCAATCCGAGTTTAATGTGTGGTAGGTAGACTTTTTGAGGATAAACAAGGGGCTGAGTGACGAAAGCTTTTGTTGCCGAAACTAGCCGTCTTCTTGGTGGTTATTGTTCTTTTAAATAATGGTTTTGTCTACCAATGCTGTCCCACTCGCACAAAAACAGCAACATTTGGTATATTCTAGTTGAAGATTGGGCACAAGGGTAATAACTTTTAAATCTCGACCCATGTCTTTCATACGCGGTGTGTTGGTAGAAGAGCAAAGGCAAACCCCCAACAACGGAAAATGCAATTGCGGAAAACTGGTACTTGATGAACGATGCCTAACGATGGATTCAAAATCCGCATCGAAAAATACATGAGACACAGTACTACGTTCAAAAAACAAAAATTTGTTTACTAGTGTGACTGGACTTCTTACACGGATATGTCTTCAATGAAGGCAGTAGACTAAGACACAATAATCGTGCAAATTGCAAACATCAGATTTTGCCTGTTGATCGTAACTCCAGCAACTTCAATATTTTCTATTGTGTTAGGGCTTATAATATAATAAACAAACCACCTGTTATAATAAGCTAATTCTAATGTAGGATGATACATGCACAGTTAAACTTCCAGATGTTGCATACTACACTTCTTTGCCATTCCTTTGTTAAGATGGTGTTCATTGCGTTATGTTGCTTTGAAATATTGTATAAAATCAAACATGTCTCTATTTTGTGGACCCAAGAAAAATATTTCTTCTGCCTACAATATTATAATTTCTTCAGTAATTATCATACGAAACGTGCTTGCTCTAACAACAATAAAATTTTATTTAATTTGTACTGTGCTCGCTACTTGTACAGCAGCTGAATTACCTGTCATGAATTATTAATGCGATGCAAATTCTTTCGCGGCTTTTACACGGATACACGTCGATCATTACTTTGTGTTTAATTCTCTTCAATTTGGGCGCATCTTCGGCGCAGAAGTTCTTAATTAATAACGTTAAAGACGGGTAATGCTTTTCCAAGAGGTGTATTTGCGATCGATTTAACAGACGTATGTACGTGCAACAGGTGGCAGAACACATAAAGAGTGTTAATGACGGCGAGGTGTTAGTTGAAACTTTGACTATATAGCGTTTGTCGACAGAATTTGGTGTCCGTAATCACATGTTTTACATGTTACAGAAGCAAGTGTTAGTAAATATTAGCTGAAATTGGTATGTCCGCTATTAATATTAATGCATTTCGTAACCTTCGTGTAACGTATGCATTGCAGTAACTTTACTTCTTCCGCAATTATAAATTAAAACTAATCAGAAACTCAATAATTTTAATATACAGACGCGGATAAAACGGACTATGTAACTTCAAATATAACTAAATATATGTGTATTTCGCCAATGAGTTTAAATCTGAGATATTCCAAATATATATAATCGATTATTGAATTTATAGCGTGTACTTTAATTGGAATCTATGTACATATATACAATATGTACCTGAATTTTACAGCTGAAATCGAATACTACTTATCTTTTGGATTTCATGATTTCTACCAGCTCTTTTTTGTTTCTATACATTTTCAAACTTTCCACCATTTCTGTATACAGACGTAGATATGTATGTAGGTACCTCCACTTTATCAAATCTGTTTAGACTTTCGAACGTTTGCTAGATAGATCACGCAGCTTGTAATAAATTACAAACGGAAATGATGACACTTTTATTACTATTACGCATAAACTTCTAATGTCAAACCTAGTCACCATCCTTACAGATTAATATTACAATTACATATGTATACTTTCTAATACTTATTCTAAATTAAAGGAGTTTATGTAATGAGAGAGTTAGCAAAAGTTAAAACTATAAAAAATATACACTTAATCACAAGTGTTAGAAGTCGGAAATATCAGATATATTTAATGTAGAAACAAACGAACAACTAATGTATAATTGATAACGTTCTAACATAATTTAGTTCGCATTCTATATAGTGAGCTAATTATTGAGTTGGTCGTTTAACCTTTGTGCAGTCATAAATTAAAGAAACACGGCAAGTACTGTGACTTAATGAAGCGCTGCGTTCGGCGACTGTATCATTCAATCGGAATATTAATTTCAAGTAGGGAACTAATTGAAAGATCAATTAGACTAATTTCACGTCAAATTGGAGACAGGAAACATTTTGAACCACATTCCAACACAATCAGTGCATGCATATGTATGTACACTCTGTACAACATTGCTACTTTGACTGTGTACCCGTGTGAATATATGAATAAAATTTGGTTCGTAATTGCACCTGGTCTTGATCGTTGGGAATTGAATATTGTCATTCTAAGTAGAACGATCTATTTTAAATGCCTACTTTGGGGAATTTGGATATAGTTTGGCGCCATAAGTTCTGTAAGTAGTTAGGAGTGCAGTTGCAGCAAGGAGAATCAAATCTTGTGCTGGGATAATGATAACAAAAGAAGGAGGAGGGAATATCGTTAAGCTGTACTACATTACCATCAATTAGTTGGGTTATTTGGTTTTTAAACGAATTCTAGTCAAACTTTAGATCAGAATATTTTCTATTCTTTTTGATTGAAACTCAAATATTGCTTTTCGGGTCGCGTTTTGCTTCAGGTTTGTAAAAACTTCGCGTTAACCTAAATAGATGTTTCGTGATGTAAACTCTTACTTTTAAAAAATGCTGAATTATGAAATTTATAATAAAGTACATCAGTTTTGGAAGAGAGATAACTTTAGCTGGGTCAAGCTACATTTCTGTCTTTTGTGGCCTAGCTTCGGAAAAACAGCCCGGAATGAAAAACTCTATGGCCAGCCTCTTTCTTTCCAATTTGGAGGCGCTGTCAGTAGGAGAAATTATAATCATTCTTGCCTACTTCAAATATGGAATATTCCAGAAGGTGGTTGAAATTCCAGCCTTATTTAGTCATTGTCAGATACCTTCAGGGTTACTTTATTGTTGTCTGCCAACAGATTAGGGTTGCGTTTGCAGTTTGGGGCAGCTTATTACTCACAAGCAGATAATTTTGCGACTAGGAATGGTTGCTTTTTCCAACGAACAAACTTATCTCCATATATCTTTGATACAGCTACATTACTGTCAATTGATACAGTTCTTTTTGCAGTTGTCAAATGTTGAACTCCTGAGCAAAAGATTCTCGAACCAATAACGGTTTATATTGAAAGAACATGGCCATGTAACTCTCCTTAATGTGAGGGTTGAAATTTCACATTTATCCTTCGCAGACACGTCCAATGAGGTCATCTTATTGCTTCCGCCAGCTGCTTAAACTTCTAAAGCTTAAAGCTTAAACTTTAAGACTATCTGCAGGCTTAAATAGCTTCTAACTCGGGAGCTTTACAAGTAAGAATGGTTCAGATTTAGGCAGGAGAGTCAAGCGTTTTCCTTAGTAGGAGGGTCAAAATTTATTGTACTTCACTTTCTGACGCCCAAATACCTCAAGTTTGTTGTGTGTTGCATTGTTGTATGTCGATTTAGAGCTAATAATGAGTTAGGCCGAAGGAACAGAATAACAGCCTTTAGCTCACAGATAAACTATTGTAAAGGTTTCAGTATTATCTGGTTTCCTAGCGCACGCACCTTTCGGATGCCAATTTGAATGTTTCTTATACATAAAGGTTAATAATGTGGATTTATGCTTGGAAAATTATTATAAAATTGCTAAAGGATTGTAATAGATGAAACCTGAGTGCCTTTTCTTCTTCGGTTGATTTTCTGAATTATATATAATATATCCATCATGTGCACAGTTCCAAAGACGTTAAGATAGCTAGTAGAAGAATGATGTTTAAAGGTCTAATTGATGTAATTAATAAAACTGATAAAAAATGCATAGGAATTGTGACGAAATCAGAATCGCTCATGATTTGTTTTCTTCTTTAGATTGTAATAATGGGATAATTCTAGAATATTAGTCCTACATTACCATTTCAAATGTCATAGGTTGCGTCTGGGTGTATCAATGGTTTCCAAATAAGCATTTCGAACATGCTGATGTACCAAACAGAAGCCCGCTTTCTTCTAAATTTTATCGGAATACATTACAATGAAAGTTCCCTAATCAAAAACACACCACAAAATAATAGAGCAGAATGTTGGAAATGCAAGAAACGAAAGGACCATGAATGAAAGTACGACAAGTACTAGTGTTCAACAAAAATATGCATAGGGAAATGGCGATAAGCCATAGTAAGTATCAAATAACTCTCAAGGGAACGAAATTTGAGTCCGTAGCTCAGACTGAGAGACAAGAAGATTAAATTAAAATATAGAAGAGAACCGGGAGAGGGAGTAAGTAGTAGGAGATACTCAAGCAAAATGAAAGAGATTTTCAGAACACAACAGTAGATACTTACGTTTGGGTCAAAAGTGAAAGCAAAAGAAAAACAAAATACTGAGACGGTTTCTAGAAAATAGGAATGGAAAGCAAGTCTGGATAGAATAAGTGACAAATGTTCAGAGAATAATTTCAAATTAAATCAATTAAAACTATATTAGCAGAGGGGTATTTAAAGTGAATCAAACATGAGAGAAATGAGTTGTTCCGAAGAAGCGAGAGACTGAAGTGAAAACCAAGCCAAAAGAGAAGCACTAAACGCAATGAAATACTTAGACAAGCTGAAAATGCAAGAACATACAAGGAAATATGAAGAAAGTACATTTACCATGGTTGGTTTAAGTAGGTTTGTAGATTTTAGAGCGAAGTGTGTGGCTCAGTAACGTGAACGTCTTAGTTACTTCGATCTATGACAGATATTTTGCAATGAATCCTAATCTATGATCACTTCCGAATTCATAAATCTAGCATACGCCCCCTGCCAAAATTTTTGCAGTTTCTGGCGCTTATTCTTTCCTCTGGTTTACTTTTTAGCCTTTATTCTCGCAAGCTTAGATATACACTCAAAACATTCAAGCTTAAGTAAGCGCACAGTTAACTTCAAACTACACATTCCAATATCGTTACCAAAGGCTATGACTTATGGGGGAGGTTCCTAACATTAACATAATATTTTTGAAGTCTGTTCTTCCCTCTAGCGTTCAGCCATTATCCTTGACCTCTTGGACATACACCTAAGATCAACATTCGACATCCATGCAACCCTCAAACACTGATGCGTAGTGTAGATTACAACGATTTTAAATTTCTTTTTACTTATATTTGGAGCTTTCCGTACCTTCCTTAATTGAATAAATAATAAGTGGGTAAATTACTTATTATTTTGATATCAACATATTCTCATTATAGACGACACTGTGGACGATTAGTCAGCTTCTTGGCTGAAATATGACGCATCAGTGAATATGTAATTGGAATTTTTCGACCAAATTTCGTAATGAATTATCTGATTAAAAATTTACTGAATGGATTGTCCATATTTGTCGCGAGGAAACAGCAGAATGACGAAATTTAGATGCCATATGTATAAATTTTCGGGAGAGGGTGAATATTGCCCACACTTTCGCTATTCCTCTGAGTCTGTTCCTCTTTTTAGTTATACTCTTCAGTCAGTACACTCAAGGGCTTAAACGCACGCCTGAGGTTCACAGTCAACAATGTCAAAACACATCTTCCCTTCAGCACGCTTCGGGTAAATAAATAAAATAATCTCTTGCTAAAGTTTGTAAGTATTCTCCCGTTTAGTTTTACAAGTTAGCCTACTTTAAACTTCGATATTTTTACTATATTTTGATATAGTCAATTACTACAAGATTTTAGTTATTCAACTTTTTCAAATGTCAAATTTTAATACTTGCCAACGAGTCACGTTTTCTTATAAAATTTATTTGATTACCATTTTAAAGAAATTTGCTCGTTTTGTTATTGATATCAGGCAATCGCGATTAATTTACTAAAAATAAATATATATTTACTATCATTAACTTCAATTCTCTGATCTTGAACCTTACCTTGTATATTGCAATTGATCGGATAGAGTACGTCGAATTTCTATACAATAGCCATTTGTTTAACTGGTGGGGGCAGATAAATCTCAGAGAAGATGTGAAGTCTGATAGTTCCCTGCAATTATTTATCAGCCCAGACCCGAAGACAATCAACAGCGGTTCTAAAACAATAGTGGGCGTGGCCGGCAATCAATTGTGAATGCGGCTATTATTAAGAGTGCAACAGGTATCAAAAAATACGTACGGAACGTTTTTGTTATTCCATAATACATTATTCGAGTGTTCTATTGTGTTATACTACGGGTTCGTTCTTGTTGTTTGCATTGTGCAATTTGCATTCCTCCCTTTGTTATCATAATCGGTCACGGATGTCAACAATCCTTCTTTCTTATTTAATATCGCTCACAATTATCTGGTTGTATAGTACGTAAAAGTACAAATTTGCTAATAAATGAATAATTAGAGAATGTACATCTGCTAGAAGATGCATTCATTTAGAAAGAATACTTAGATAACTTTGTCTCATGAGTATGGAATGAAAGAAAAAACTAAATTCTTCATTATATAAATCATCAAACTCAACGGAGCTACAAAGCATATAATTCCAAGGATTTTTTCTAACTGCTGTGGTGATCCAAACTTTATTTAATGACATAGCTAACAATTAGCAATACGTTGGAATTCTAAGAAATGTTAGTAAACTGTTGATAATTAAATGCCTCAAAAAAGCGTATGCTAATAACCTGAGTTTACAAAAACATCGAATGGCTAAATGTATAAAAAAGAGCATAATGGTCGATTGACGTGTGCTAATAGAAACGGAATTCAACGAAGAAATCTCGTGAATAGAAAATAATAGCGACAGTGAATCAGTACTAAAGCGAAGGTGTGACGTACGCCTCTGTTCACCCGCAGAGCAGATCTTAACTCACTGAAAATCTATTGTGTATAATATACGAGAAGAGAGGAAAGAGAAACGCTCTAGGCGATCTAACATCCGCTCACGTGCTATATGCCTCCTCTCAGCAACAGCAAGAACAACAACAATTTCATGTTGGAGGATACTCATCATATCTTCGCTGTTAATTACCGGGCAACGAATTATGTGATGTAACCCGAGTCTTTATACAGCGGATATATATTATATTGATAGAGGAGTGCGTTCAATAACTCTTTCATCACGCGATGTCACGACGGCGGCGAATATTAATTGTTATTATTAGTACAGTTTATTCGAATCGTATTATATAATTTGGAAGTATACGTGTGCACGGTTTGATCGTATATACTATAATATAATATAACAATGCATGTCGATTATTCAGTTGTGGAGTAAACCAACCTGATAAAATTTTGAGAAACAGTTAGAAGAATTCGTAGAATATGTTTCTATGGGCTCTTGTAACAGGAGCTCTTATGTTTCAATTTTCCTGAAGTTAGTAGTGAGCACCAGGAAGCGATATCGACTAGTGACATACATATTGCAGAACCGCATAGAACGACGAATTTGCAGATAGCTTTTTAGAGTGACAGGCAAAACACGTGGGTAAAATCTACTGCTATATATTTCAGAGAGGAGTTTTGTATCAAACTACTCTCGTCGTGCCCGCCAACTAGTTGCCAAATTAACAACGGTGCTTGTTTAAATTACGATTTACACTTCCCATCATATCCTCTCATTCTAAACCTGATAGGCTCATATCTTCCGAAAAAAATAGCCAATAAACACAATGGTAGTTACTTGAAGAACCGGCTCGCTTAGCAGATGGGTAAGCTTCATAATTTCTCTGGACTTAATAATAGAATTGGTTGGTTTGCTTATATCCATATTTCAGTAATGTAGTACTAAAAATAACAAGCAAAATAGCGTTTAGGTAAGCACGTAATAACTTTAGTACTTAGGAAAAACAACTTTTGCAGTCTAAAACTCCGGAATGAATCACCGCTTGTGATTATATACTTTTGAGATCAACTGCACATGAAAGAAGTATACCGGTTAAAATATGCAAATATATACCTAAGTCAAATGTTGGACATTGACACCTCTGTATTTCAATTTGGAACAATACCTAAGTTAATGAATTCAATACAAATAAAAAAATCAATTTCCACAAATATTTGCCATCGAGGCTGGTCCAAATTCCGAAGCATTGGTCCAGTATTTCAATTACGGGAGCTGTTCCTTTTTGAACCTTCCGGCTGGTGAGCGTATTGGTGGCTGCGCGTCTCGCCTTCCACACGCTCTGTCACTGGCGAGTCCAACACGCTATTTCTTGTTGAGCTGCAGTCACGTAAACATGATGTGTGCTTGTGGAGTTTATGCAACCGGGGAAAATAATTACTGCACATTCATATTGTGAAACTTTGCGACGCTGACTTCTGGAATTGTTTTGATCCATAACATGCCGGTCCTCACACTGCCTGTGTAACCCAATGGCTCCTGAGAGCAATTTCAATGGTATATTCTCGAACACCCAGCATATAGTCCCGACCTAGCGTCAAGTGACTACCATCCTTTTTCTGAACTGAAGAAGTGGTTTGAGGGGCAGCGCTTCCAAACTGACCAGGAGCTCAAAGAAACCGTCACAACTCACTTGAAATCATTGGCTGCACCATTTTATGAAGAGCGTATTCCAATGCTTATTCACAGATATAACAACTGCCTTAATCGTCAATGTAGAGAAGTAACCTTTATTGTACATTACTTTTGCTAATAAAATCAGTTTTTATATTCACCCGTCTTTCCTTTATAGCCTATCGGAGGTTGAAAAGAAAAATAGCCCTCGTACATTTCAGATCTGCCAACTAGTTTTTGCCGACAATTAGATTGATGTTTTATAAATTAATTCCGGGAAATTGGAGGTAGAAAAAGAATTATGATGATTGTAAATAATCTGAAAGGATTTGCAAGAAGCTTTTCCATTTAAGACCAGAACACGTTGTCTTGGCATTGAATGAATTTGTAAAATTTATATTAGCAAAGGCAATTGCAATTATGCGAAATAAAAGGAAGGAAAATGAAGGAGGCGCGAAACACAAATATGTGAATTATTATCGTAACAAAATTCTTAGCGATAATAAATTAAGTTTTAAGGAATATAACACCATGGGCTGCTTCACTGTTGAATTTGGTAGCGCAATTCTTGATATAAAGAAGAAAAGATGAAAGAATTTACTTGCCAGTAGATAGATGCCGCCGATATACGAGTTCATGCAAACTACTACTATTGTGTATCCCTATTCGTCGTTTATCTAAAACGTCATTACCACTTGCTGTTACTGAAACGGTGTCAAATCCCCGTTGGTCAGTCATCTCAATCAATATTTCCACAATATTAAGTAGCCTTGCTTATACCGTGTCCTCTGCAAATATCTGAAACTAAGCAGTGTGAGATATATATTTTAAACAGTAAAGTGAGGTTTCGGCGTGCTGCTCTTGTGGTCACAGAGCTAATTTCATCAACTTAATCCTCACATTTTGACTAAAACGCACTGATGGTTCCTCAAATATGGAGCTTATAAGTTTTATATTTAAGCAAAGTAGAATGTTCAATTGTCCTCGACAACCGCGCCATCACGATTATTATCGAATTATATAAACACGTGCCATTAAATTCGTCGACCATTATCCGGATAGGATCCATAACCCAGCTGTCAGATCATGAAATGTTTTGACGCTGCTGATGATGATATTTGTAGCGGGTTTCTGGGCGCTCCCCAACCGATGACAACGCATTTTTCTACAAAGCAAACACAATCGCTAGCTGTCGGCTAGATTCCTTATTGTACGGTCGGATAATGCGAGGCGTACGCGGCGATGTGTCTTCATCGATCGTTGAAGTCTCCGGCAGGTCGAGCTGATAGAATTCTGTCTTAAAGGATTATTTCAATAACGGCATGAATAAAAACCCGAACGGATCTGAAATTAAATCTAGATGTTTTGAATTATACGTCTATGCTAGTCGCGACAAACCAGTTAATAGTTAGTAAAAGAAAACGTTAAATCTCATATGTTTTTCGACACTCATATATGACAATAAAACGCTAC
Organism: Chrysina gloriosa; assembly: GCA_038088585.1. Lineage (NCBI taxonomy): Eukaryota > Metazoa > Arthropoda > Insecta > Coleoptera > Scarabaeidae > Chrysina > Chrysina gloriosa. Next base: position 9,411,072 of record CM076093.1, read on the forward strand.
CTATTTTATATTGGTTTTCAAAATGTATTTACTATAAAATAGTAATGGAAATGCCGGATAGAGATTGTTATCGATACGTAATAATATATGATTTTGGTTTCATAACGTGGTTAAATTCTGCAAGTAATATTCGATTTTATCACGATACGCATAGGTATCTGTAATTGAATGCTATGAAAATACTAAATTGCCTCTATTATAAGTTACATTTCTATCTAATAGCACAAAACATACATACATGCACATGAGTGATAGATAAAAAGAAATAATTTGAAGATTGTTTCATACTTGGCCGCTGGTTTAGCATTTCTTGAGCTGCAGTCTTGCAGTCGTAACATTGATATTTTTCTTACATTTACTGTTTTAAATTAAAATTGCAACACAAATCCATAGTAAACTGACTAAACAAATAGGCTTTAACTTCGCGTTCTAAACTCCCGGTGTAGTTCATGCTAACCTTCACTGTTTCTGTGGGTTTTACTAGATTAAAGAGAAGCTGGTTAGGCCTACAAAACATTTTCAGCCAGAATAGTTTGGTGTTATTTGTGGCAAAAACTACAAGAGAAGGAACACAACTTACACATCTACATTACATCGAGTTGGAAGAAAGTCATCCTGCTACTTCTCCGGTGATCAAGAAGTAGGTATAGATATGTAAAATTATGGATTGATGTACGCGAAAGCTATGGACATTATTGTGTAATAATTCCCATTATAATTACACACTTGAGTAATTATAGGAGAGGAGAGAAAATAAAATAAACCTTACCGTACCTAGTTTTGGAAAAGTCAACTAAACTGTCAGCTTCAGTAGGAAAACACAATTGACAGTTCTGTGGTCATTAGCTTTCATTGTGCGACATACCCTACGCATAATATTACGTTAGTTATTGAAATGCATACTTACATCTATATAGATTTTTCCGATTTGGACTAGATGCAGTCAAACGTTATCTCACAATTGCAAAACATTTTTCTAGTTCTTAGTTAGTACTTTGTAATTGATTATTTAGAAAAACGAGAAAAAGTAGAGTAAATAGAATAAGAAACACATAGGTCAAGGAGAGTTTAAAACAAGAATTGGTCATCCAGATACCAGAAAAAAAAATTAGGTATACAATCAAATCACACAACCAAAAAGAATATTATAAACAGAAAAGGGCAGACAAGGCGAGAAGGAAGAGCCTGATTCTGAAGCCTCACAATGTAAGTTGTGGTATTTGCATTGTTCTTGATGTAGGTACGTAGTCGCACTATGTCATCAAGTATGAGATGTATAGTTCGCAACTTTTGACGTATTTTCATCCATATGAGTACAGTACGGCTCACTATTAATAGAGCTACAGTACTTTAAGAATGAACACTGAATATTATTTACCACACATCACCAAACAATCACCAGTATCCTTGGCTGAAGTTACAGTTTCCACATATGTCTTGGGGCCTTTGTTAACATCTATATATTGGATGGATTATCACTTTTCTATTCAAAAACGGAACATTTAAATGTAGAGTAGAGATATGCAAAAATCCAATGTACGCATCATCTACCCTTCAGGAAGTCCACTTATTCAGTCAAGAAAGAGAAACTGTCGAATTCTGCACAATTTGATATACTCTAAACATAAATTAAATTTATACAACTTGAGAAGAAAAATTGGAAAATAATGTTCTATGTATTATTTACTTTCCTTTCTATCTCAGCGTTTTAGATTCCCATTTGTTTTACGCTGCATTTTAAATGTCGCGCTAGACTCCTTCTTTATATTTTCTACCTCGTACAAATCTAAACAGGAAACCTTTTGTACCTATTATGCAACTAAATAAATACTTTCAACAGCAATTTAACTTCCTGGTGTGGTTTTAAGAACTAAACATGATAATAAATACTTTACTTATACTACAAGATAAGATCTTATAGTTTTAACTAGAGGTTGCTTTCTCCCCTTATACAACCTTCGCCTTCCCAAAATGATGAATCGTTTTGGTTGGGGAAGACTGGATTATGGAGATGACACAACAGGAGATTCCGAACTGCAAACACGTGTACGACAACAAGAAGGTAAGTAATTAACGTAGGGCGATAATTCATTGGTAAAACCGCTCGAAATTTAATTAAATTTATCATATTCCAGGTGGTCTAACACTTACAAAATCAAGAAGCCCATTTTCCTTGTTTAGTTGGATACGGCTACACTATTGGTTCGAATGTGGATATTACCCTCTTGCATATTATTTCCTTTTTCATAGGCGCTGTATTGGAAGAAATTGGTCACACATCTCACTTTGGAGCAATAAATCCAACATGGAAAGACATTGCAAGGTAAAAATTCAAAATCTAGGCTTCTTAAAACCCGAATGATGCTTTTCTCTAGAGAAATTTGTTTTGGAAGGACACCAAAGTTATTCAAAATTTGACATCCGATGACTTACTAGAAACTTCCTTCAGCTTTTACATCCTTTTTTTACATTATAATTACAATTATACAATCTAACGCATTGGTAATATTTCGTATAACACATATTTTATGTTTGTATAGTTTACAAAAAATTACACAGTGGTTTCTTAGTTTGTTTTAATACCTTCATTTTACATTTCGCTATATTCAACGCAATAGATACTTTCCTTTTCCTGCAAATACCATGAAGAAGAATTTCTTAAATAATTCTCATTTAATCTATCCTTTTTCTAATTTGAACCCCTTACATATCATTACAGTAGTGAGCGACATTTGTCTTTATTAATGGTAGTCTTTGAACATTAGTGTGGCCGAAATGTTTGAAGTCATTGATATATAGTAGCCCATTTAATTGTAGTGCTCGGATTCAGATGCTCTGTCGATAGACTTGGCTGCTTCCGTTGTGTCGCGGTCATAATTTAGCTCGTAGAAGAAAAGTATCATGTTTTATTTATGTTTTTGCTTGCGCAGAAAGATGGAGTTCCAATCCCCAATTCCTTAACACATCCTTGCAGCGAAATTTAGTACATAGTCATCACCTGATGATGGTTCATGAGATCAAAATTACTTACCCACTAAAATCCGACATTTACTATATAACGACTTAATACAAAGAATTTCGCAAAAACGTGGTGGAAATTTTGCAGTCAAATTTTACACATAATTTGGAGGTATTCTCCATCAATCGAAGTGTGAGCGTTGGTTTAGGGTCTTTAAAACTACTAAATTACAATGGTTGAGACTGACAGTAACTACTAACGTAGTATGACACATTGTGCCTAAATAATGTAGGGAGCGATGACCAACTAAAAATTGCAATGTTTCGTGTTGACGAAATTTAAGTTAGTTAATATCGATATCCGAACAGCATATTCTATATGTAAATTTTAGTATAGAAAAGAGAGGGGCATGCTTAACCCACTAGCAATATCCACCTCTGTTGTTTTCCTCTTTTTTTTGTTTCCCCAGTGTTACCGATCTTCGAAGAATAAATCCAACATGCCATACACAACGAAACATAATTTATACTTATTTATGGATAGTAAATTTGAAATACGTGTCCTACTCGATAATTACATAAACAAACTCCCGCAGATTATGAGCCACGTGAAATTTTATTCTTAAATCTCGTCCGCATTCTCTTCGACGCCCGCGGTTCGTTTCGCCTCTCTTTCCTTTTCTCTTTTTTTTCTAATGACCACCACGAAGCCAGTGCATACGTTCTCCAACTTTATGACTTTACTTTTGGTAATTGAATATAAATTTGATGGTAATAAAACGGTAAACTTGTATAATTTACGATTGGTTATTGTGGTCGGTTTTCATTGTTGTACGTTGTGAAATAAAACTACAAGTTTGTATGTTACGTTTGGAGGGTACATATTTTGAGGATACCCTCGGAGAATTGTATGTTATTTCTATATATTCTAGTACGGTCGGCAGTAAAGAAGTCTAACAACATAATACCGCTTCCTAGTAGACGTTTCGATACTGGCTTTGAATAAAATCGGTATCTAAGCGACGCATAATTATTTTATTCGATAATAAATTTTCTTATATGTACGGTGGAGGAGATGCCATAGTCAGGTATAAAATTTATCGGGTTTGTACCAGCTCTTTTATGAGTTTCAGTTCATAGATTTAATACCTATATCTAAATAAATAATTCTATAATGGAGAGGTAGTGCCTTTTGGAGTTCTATGTGGTTACCACTGGAACCACCCGTGAACTCGTTGAGATAACCATGAAACATTCCAAATTAAAAAAGTGCAAGGACATTTCTAAACTGTATTACTTCAGGAATAGTGTGATTAACAGAACGAAAACGGTAATTACTCAACGCTTCGCTTAGTTTTGTTAGTGATTTCTCAACTAGTTTTCCAAAGTCAAAAAGACTATTGCTCAATAAAGATAACACAATTATGTTTTGCAGGGCATTAACTATTTCTCAAGGTTTAGTATGAATAACATTGCAATAAATAAACTAGCGGTTAAGAGAGGTAATGTTCGTAACAAAATTATGGTTCTTGATGGAGGTGCTTGATAGAACTGTTTCTAATTAGTCGATTTCAACATCCTCCGTGAAATTAGTATCCGTATATGCATTGGATTAATTTTATAATTATGCGGTCGATTTCACAAACTAGTCGTGAATACTACAAGACGAACACCAAAAGATTTTCCCGTTTACTCTGAGTCGGTTGTATTTTCTCACGTGGGTAACCGATCAACCTTTTATTTCGCAGGCACACAGACATCCTTAAATGTTTGCTGCCGCACCGAAGATAAATTTCGCGCATGTTCGCACAAGTTATGCCCGGTGTCATTCTCGTTACACTTCGATATAAGTTTTAATAATTTAAAATCCGTCGCCGGTTCCTCGTGCCATTCGTGCAGATCCCCATTCCGAGATAACAACACCGCCGAAGAAGGTTCTTCGTTCACCCGGCCGACCGACCGAACGTCGACGTGACAATACATCGTACATGGATACAGAAAAAGAATATTTAATAACAAGTTGGCTTCGGAAGTTTCTGATTTAAGCAGTGGCTCACTGCCAAATGGTTATGGATGTATACTTAAAGCACTACGTTAAGAAGGTACATATGAATAGTTTCTGAGCTTATCACCATCATAGACAACTGCTAACCATGTTGTTATCTTCAAGGAAAATGGGAGCAATAATATATTGTAAGAGTAAAAAAATAATAAGGAAAAGGATTGTGTAATAGGTCCACTCAATCTTACTAAAAAAGGAATGGGCAAAATCAAAAATGAGTTCGTAACGTACAAAAAGATCTAAAAAAGGAATAAGTAGTCAGAAACAATAGCAAATTGAAGGGAGTGAAGGATAATAGAACTACATATAGTCAACACGAGTGTTTACAAACAAAGTATCGAGGTAAGTAGTCACACGTCCAAATAAGCTGTAATTATAATTTGTAACTTAGCCATAGCATTAAAATAGGAATATATGTGGTTTAGAACTTAAAGGAATCAGCAAATACGTATTTTGACTCAGTGGAAAAATACAAAGAAAAGCAAGTGCTCGTGAATGTTGGTCAAGAAATTTATTGATTTTTGTTTCTCTTTTTACTCGGAGTATGGTAATATTTTTGTTGTTGTTGTACATACTTTGTCTAATTTATCAAATTTCGACCTTAATATGTTGGTGTACCAGGCGAAAGTAGTGATGGTAATATGAAGGCAAAAAATAAAAGATGTGCTGGAGCAACAACGAATTTGCTGAAAGTTCTGCAAAGGCCGGTGCTGAATGAAGGAAGTTAACGTTATGAATTCAGTAGGATTTGAGTTATTGGCAGAAGATGCCAAACTCACCTGAGTAAATTAAAAATAGCATTCAAAGAGAAACGATCATAAACAGTTGGTTGCGAAGACATTGTGTTCCACTATGACCAGCCCACACAGAAGTACATCGTTCATCAAAGATTGTTGCAACTGCAACGTGTCGGTTTCGTTTTGTCTTTAGTAACCATTTTGAAGGATAAAGTCGCGTGAAGTAAGAATCTTTCGACTGTGGAGTCAAAAACAATGATGATACAAGGTAGTCCAACACAATAGACAATACGTTGGAGACCAGGAAAACTTGCATGGTATTTATAGGGAAAGACGTGATTCCTTTCGGCTAATCTGATCATCACATGCCCACTTCCTTACAATTTAAAACAAGAACAACGTGGACCATGAGATTAGCTGTTGCTGAGAGAAAATTTAAGATGAGTTACCCAAACTTTAGACTGCATAAAAGGAAGTAACTCTGATTAAGATTGTCCAACACATCCGGCATCCAGATGGTTCAATTGTTTTCATTCGTAATTCATCAAAAGGAAAACTGATAGTAGCGGTGAAAGTAGCAAACAATCAATTGTAATTGCCACAAAGAAAGTTATTAGGAGCAAAGAAAGGATTTACGACGAAATCCTGAATTAAATATCGGATGGCCTGATTTCATGGCAACGTATTTCACACCGGAAGGAGCCGCTTAAAGTGGCGAAACGTCGAGATTTATGATACTGATTGCAGGGGCCGTAGTGTACTTACTGACACTATATCACATCGGTAAACTCCTGACCACACAATTGTTTAGTAATAATTTCGGTGACACGTGTTTCGGTAGCCCGAGACAAGCATTATCAAAACGGTATAAATCTAATAAACCTTCGCAGAATACTTGCCTCGTGTTAGCGAAACACGTGTCGCCTTATTGATTACTAAACAATTGTCTGGTAAAGAGTTTACCGATGTGATGTAGCGCTCAGATTTATACTGTTTATATTTTTATTTCATTTACTATTTATTTTTCTTTTAATCCCGAAAACATAAAAATACGACATAAATTGTTTCCTTCGTTAGCAGGTGGATAGTATCATTGGTATTGACGTTAGAGTACCTCCCAGAATTAAATAAGTATAAGAATCAGTGTTTCGGTATAATTGTATATACAGTGTGTAAAGCGATGGGGTATACAAGAGGGAATCTTTCTAAATATTGATTCATGAAAAAATTTATTCTTCATGATATTTTTGCTTGCTTTGAAAGTACCAATAACGTTTCGATAATCTAAAATTTATTTCTAGAAATCTGTAAAAATAATAAACTTATTTTTTTTTTTATTGTAACTAATCTACATTCTAATCAAGTATCAATAAGAAATAAATAAATAAATTTTATTTATTATAAACTGTCATTCTACATAATCTCCTCCGTTTTCTGCACACCTTTCCGCTCTATTCCTGAATTCCATATAAACCTTCCCCAAAGTTTCCAAGTTAACTTCTCTAACCGCTGCAGTTATTCGTTGTTTTAAAATTTCTACATTATTTCCTACAGGTTCTTCATATACTTTTTGTTTAAGGTGTCTACAGAAAAAGAAGTCCATGGGAGACAAATCTGGCCAATGCATTGAACCATAACGGTCAATCCACCTCTCAGGAAATTGCTGGTCTAACCATGCGCGAACTAATAACGTGCTGTGGGCTGGACATCCATCTTGTTGATAATAAATGTTCTCCAAATTCACGTCTTGTAGTGATGGAATCAAAAAATTTCGTAGCATACTTAAATAACTATGTTGATTCAAATTTTCGTCAAAAAGTAGGGCCCAATAATTTTATTAATTAACATTCCGCACCAAACATTAACTTTTCGATAACGCTGATTTCTCGTGTTGATTTTAATATTGGGATTGTCTCGTGACCAAAATCTGCAATTCTGTGAAGACACAACACCGTTTGTAGAAAAGGTACATTCATCGGAAAACAATATGCGTTTATGAAAGTTTCTGTTTTCCATGAGCTTTTCAGCAATCCATAAGCAGAAGTCCAGTCTCAAAGCATGATCTGGAATCTCAAGGGTATGTCTAAATTTTGGCTTAAACGGATAAATTTTATTTCTTTTAAAAATTGTTTGTAATAAAGTGTGACTGACATTAAGCTCCGCTGCCCTCTGTCTTAATGATAAGCGTGGATTGTCTTCAACGGACTGCAGTGCCATAATAGTTACCGCATCATTCTCATTGTACACCTTTCTTATCTTCTTTTTGTCGACCACCGATCCTGTTTCGTCGAATTTTGCAATTAATTTTTTAAGAGTCATTTTTGTTACAGCTACATCTGGATACTTTTGATGAAACAAATTAATTGCGTACTGATATGAAACATCACCAATACCGTAACATTTAGCTAAATAAATTCTTTGCTGTATCGTTAGCATTTTTGCAAGTTAGTTTAACACATGGAGTGTTTTGTTTGTGCTTTGATAGCAATACGCTATCTTGATTATAATGTAGAATGATAACTTCCAATAAAAAAATTAATTTTATTATTTTTCCAGATTTCTAGAAATAAATTTTAGATTATCGAAACGTTATTGGTACTTTCAAAGCAAGCAAAAAATATCATGAAGAATAAATTTTTTTCATAAATCATATATATATATATATATATATATATATATATATATTCATCATTATATATATATATACGAGGGCATTCCAGAAAATAGTACCCGTTTAGTCATAAAAATGGCGCCATTGATCCAATTAACAGCAAATTGGCGCTGATGGCAATCATAACATTGGAGCTTTGTGGGAAGAAAGAGTTGAAGTTCCTTTTGTGCGTGAAATGAGTTTTATGACGTCCATCCAAGCGAAATTCATCGCATCATTATTAAAGTGTATGATACGGGAGCAATAGGTGAGTCATCTGTAAGACGCTTGGTTCGAAATGTCAAAGAGAGCAGAGATCATGTGCACGATGAAGAGCGGTCAGTTCGCGCGTCCCTTATTACCGACGATCTGAAGAAATGTGTCGATGATTTTTCAAAACTGAAAAAAATTCACAATCGTTGCTCCACGAAATCATAACCGACCGTCTGACTCACCTACAGAAAAAATTGCGCAAGATGGGTGCCCAAAATTCTTACCGACGAGCACAAGAGCCACCGCCTAGGTGCGACACTTACGTTTTTGACTGGTTACGAGCAAGAGGGCGATGCATTACTTGACCAAATTGTTACTGGGGATGAAATCTGGGTGTGCCATCCACCCTCCACAATCTTCAACAGTTTAAGCAGTCGTCTCCTACGAAAAAGGTTATGGTCTCAGTTTTATGGGACCGCAAAAGTCTGTTGTTGGTTGATTTCATACCACGACAAATATTGGGAAACACTTCAGAAGGTCCGTAGGGCCATGCGAAACAAGAGCCAGGGAATACTGACAAGTGGCATTGTTCTTCTGTGTGATAATGCTCGTCCCCACACGACTCGGAAGGTTACTGAACTTCTTCGGAAGTTCAAGTGAAAGGTTTCTGACAAGTCTGCGTATAGCCGCAACTTGGCTCCAAGTATTTATCATTTGTTCAGTAAACCCAAGGATTTCTTGTTAGGTGAACGTTTCCAAAATGATGAGGTGTGCGCGGAAGGCATAAACAAACTAGTTTCAAGATACAACAAATGTCTCAACAACGGCGGCGACTACATTGAAAAATGACTAAAAGTATTACTTTCATTTCAGTAAAATTATTATTTCACCTTCATTTTTCTTTTAATAACATGTAAACGGGTACAATTTTCTAGAATGCCCTCGTACAATATGGTTATACTTGCACCTTAAAAACTATGTCTGCTATATAGCATTTCTGTCTTTGATCTACTTATGTCCAATTTTTAGGTAATTTAATTAATCACTACTGCTTTATTCTACGCCACTGCCAAGAATGCAAAAGTTCCGATCTTTTATGATAACATATGCGAGCCGTCGCTTTCGTGAATTCGGCGGTGTTGACAACGGCATCAGTGATAGGAATCTGTGTTTGGAATACCCGGAATGCCACCGGACACATTCTTGGAGCGAGTAGAGCGCGATAGCAGTCCAGGAGTAGCGCGGCGGTGGAAGAACGAGTTGGTCGCCGTACGGCCAACAGCAGCGGTCGCCTTCGTGCCCAGTAAATCAATCATCAGGTAAATTGATACAGGCACGCTGTAGATATTCCCGGATTTACATAATGGACGAGAGTCGAGCGGTAGCACCGCGAGAATAGTGCACTGTCGCTTGACCAACGTCATGCGTCTTTCGTTGGCGCATCTACGGTCTTTCAATCTAACGAACAGCAACGAATGGGTAATGGCCTTCTACTTGCAGCACCATTCCGTATTGACATTCCTTATTAACACGTTCTTGACCGGATGTTGTGTTAGTAATGCCACCCTGATGATCAGATTGTTTTAAAAATATTTTTGTGGGAAAATGCGAGTACGCTGTATGAAACAAATGGTGTTAATGATAAACAAACATATTCAATATTTTTTAAAAGGAAAATGTATATGCATAATACGTAAGCATAAGGCAGCAGCTGTTTGGGAATATGACGGTAAAAGAATATGAGAAAAGAAGAAAGAATTAAAAGATATTACCAAAGAATAAATGTAAAAAAGAAGAATATAACTATCAATTGAACGAACTTAAACAGAGATTCATTATCCAGGCAGCTGCCTAACTAACAAGGAGGGATCCTGAACCCCAAAATTCAAAAATTATAATACTTTGAGAATATGTAAATCACATACAGCGGAAAGACACTTTGAGTGGGTAAAAAGAATTTTGAAAATGGAAAATTTGGCATCCCGGCGATGTAGATTGTTTCTTATCTAAAAGCTGTAGGTTATTGAAGTAAGCTACATAAGAAACATATTTTTGTAATGAAAATAGGCTGAATGAGATAAGCAAATGGTATACATAACTCATCAGACTTGAAATTAATAATAGTTATTGGTTGGTTATATAGTAGACCCGTAGTGTTGAAAATGGTTGCCATAAGTATTATAAATGTAATTCGTTTATTGATGGTAACGCTCGAAGGTGCCAATAATAATAATGGCCCCCTTGTGAATAGCAACAAAATCGAATTGCACGATATACTAAAAAATATCCTTCTCGATGCTCAACGAGAAACATCGTTTTCACTGAAAACTAATACAACTCTAGAATTTTTGTAACCGTACAGACCACATTCCATAGAATTTGTAGCTGAGGTTTATGCACCTATAAGGGAAAAAGCGTTAGAAGCAATAGAAGCTGAAGAAGAAAAGTGTACACCAGAAGAAAAAGATGTTGTATAAAACCAACGCTGTTATGTATTAGAAAAGTTGGGAAAAATGACAAATTGAGTTGAATACCGTCCAGCAAAAATTTCGCAAAGTTTTATCTATGCAGCAATTGTACAGGTAAATGGTGAAGTAATATTGTGACATAGCACCGATTTGTTCCTACTTCCATTTCCCTATAGTATTATTAGATTACTTTTTCTAGGTGGGAGGAAGCAATAAACAGAGGTGGTACGCGACGAGGAAAGTTGCTTAAAAATTCTCTATTAGTATATAATGAATTTGTAAATACACAGTATTGATCCAGGTGCCATTATTGATAATTTGGACGTCCAGCAATGGGCATTACAAGCTAACACAGACATTGATTTAGAGAATTTTAAAGCATCACGGTACTGGGTTTGGAATTTTAAGAGAGCTTACAAAACAGTTTCAAGATAAATAAATAAATTTATTCCGCGATCATATGGCGCAGACTCCGAACAACTGAAGGAAATTGTTTCAACTTTCGTTAATGGTGCAATGGTCAGCGTAAATAATACATTCAATGCCAATGAGAGCGTGTCAAATCTAGAGCTACATTCTGGCCGCACTTTAGCTCTGCAGGGAACAAAAACTGTTACGGCAGTTGCGCAGTCTATATCCAATACTGCACATAGATATACCACACTACCAACAATATCAGATTTCGGAAAACTACTCTCACCTCTATCATTGTCCTAAAAGTGCGAAATGGTAATTTTGGTTCGTGTGTATCACAGTAGGTATTTGTTTCGACCGTGGAATGTTCATTTAAGAGCATTTACATCTGGAAAGTTAACAAGAGTAGCATTTCAGAAATGGTTAACCGATGTGTATTTGCCAAATGTGGGAACTAACAGCATTTTGTTATTGGACCCCTGGACCAGTCACTGTCGTGCTACATTACAAACCAGTGTACTATCCAACAAAGATGTGAATATGTTAACGATCCAATCTCTTATTCATAATGAACTTTCGGCGCCAAAATATTACGACTTATTTGCTTACGCTTGGTATAAAAGTGGATACGTTGAGAAATGACCAAATGAATTTGAAAATCCAGTAACTTTTGCTTTTAAACAAGATTTTGTGCATCCTCCTCGTAGTTCCATAGGAGGTAACCATGTCATCTATATGATGTACCTGGTGTAACAAATTCCTGTGTCTTAAACATTTCCTTGAAAAGTTTCTTCACCATACAGAATAGTCCATTATATGTTTAAATATAAACAAAAATTATATTGGTAAGTATTTTAGCGTATAATAAAATCCATAGGATAATGCTGGTATATTGTTGTAAATTCTAATGCAAAATAATTTACAATGTAGTTATTAATTTTTTGTTAGTTCTCAAAATTAAATCCAAGACTACAATTACAGGTGTGTTATACAATCAAACAATCTCTATTGCCTATTAATCCCAAAGATGTTTACGGATCAAAAAAATATTTAAAAATATGTAGATCTTTTTTGTTATCTGTTTAATAAAACTCATTCAAACAAACAATTTTTGTCTTCAAACTTTTTCTTTGTCCCCTTACCGTTGGCGAGTTATGCGCATCGGTAGAATACAAATTTTCCATTTCCAACATACCTATATGTGATCTACATGTTCCCAAAGTTTCATATATTTTTAAGTATTCCTTGGTAATATTGACTCTCTAAAAGTACACGTATTGTAACTGAATTACTTTTGCTATTCGTCGTAGATATTACATATCATATTAGTGTTGAGCGGAGTGTACCTAATCCAAGACTGTAGGAAAAAATCTTCAAAATCTGCAGTCTGCACTGACCATTTAGCGATAGCTGTACGATTTGATAAATTGTAGCTGCACTTTATAAAGTTCACTTTAAATTACGGCGGTACTCAGGTAAATGGTAGAGGACCCGTGCATTTTATAGTCTCAATAATGTTAAAAATTTAATTGAAAAACATGTATTTTACTGAATAATAGCCATCCGAAGATAACATCAATTAAAGTTTTTTAATTGCCCTTTAAATCCTTCAAGATCGTCGGTCTGCTAGCGAAAAATCCGACTTTAGCCAGTGCTTAAGACATTAATGAGTCCGTGAATGTGTTTGCGTGGTCGCGGAAAGCATGTATCGTTTCACGGCGTCTTTAATGTTAAACGACTGTTCGCCACGTGATAATGCTCTCTTCGTATGTAAGCTCTCATATGAAATATGTATCAATAGTGGCGATTCTGCGAAAGGTCTTTTTAATAAAGATGTTACCGTTTCCGTACGTTGAACATGAGCTTTTAGCTATAACATTTAAAGACTTACACGACGGTGCAGAATGTGTATTACATACATCTGTATGTACTTCGTTGGTGGAAGTTACACTGCATACTCTTTTTCCAGATATTGACTACCTAATTGCGAGGAGAAATTATTGCCTTCTATGTCGTACTCGGTAAAGCTTTTTATTAACGCATCCGGATCAAGACAGGGATTCGCTTTAATTGGGCTTCGGTCAGTGTAATTTTTTTGATTAGAAGAGATAACAGCGCCCTGTCAATTGGTGGCGGTGGTGGTGTCACACATTGTAAAGTTATTTAGATACATTCTGAAGAATGAAGCGGGAGTCGTTCATCAGATAAGGACCAGCAGCGAGACACTAAAACCGTCACCTAGTGATAGTGAGAGTCCGGTGGCACATTCACGAACGCGATTTGTGTTCTGGACAGGCGACGGAGGAATATCTTGCTGCTGCGGTCAAACGACCAGATGCATCGGATCCGAGAATTCGAGAGAATTAGGAGAGCTGCCAACAGGTATAATAGCTTAAGTATTTGGCTGTTGAATACTTAGTCGAGTGCATATACATATATCCGCATATATTCTTCTCATTCAACCACCATGCTTTTAAACCGTACACAGAATCGTGGTGTTTTATAAATTCCAAACATTCTTAATAACGTTTGAACTTACGCCAGAATGCTGGTAGTCTCCTGATATTTTACGTAAAATTACTTGTTAATAGAAACGTACGTCAACCTACTATTGCAGCAACAAAAAATCGACACTTATAATAATTTAGTCTAAATCTAACTTTTTCCTTGTCCAATTCTACTTCATTTGAAATTAATTATTAACATGACATAATGGCCCAGTTAAGTGCTGCAAGAGTGCAAATAACTGCATTGCCCGGGGAAGGATAATTTGTAAGAACAAGTGTGCCAACGCACTATTCATGACAATAACAATAACTGGATCAAAATTAACATGAACATGAGCAACGACTGGTTTATGCTGCTCGAAAACAGTAAAACTAGCTTATAAGGCTTTTTCGGATTTTTGTTGTCACAATAGTACAGGTTGATTTCATACGTTCATAAGAACTGCAAACTTCCAGATAGCTATCAAAACAAAGAAATATCAAAATTTCAAATACGTTAACCCTCCGTCCGATAGATGGTTCCAGCCAGACCTTTTTCGTTTTCAATCGTTAATTAAGTATATTTCTTGTTTATTTATCGACTTGGGCTTCCAGGCGCCTTCCTCGAATTTTATTGCCTATCGATCTAGACATATAGCAATAAGGATTTAGTCTTCGCGAAGGACGAAAAAGTACGTTTTGAAATCTCATCTTCGGTCCGACAGATGGTATCTGGCTGGATCCCACACATTTTGTATGAAAATGCATGGAATATGATACATTTTGGTGATTCTACTTGGTTTCTTTGCACTTTTATGTTGTATTTATCCACTCTAACTTCCTTTTATGTTCACGCATACGGGCCTCGTATATATGTACATGGTACGTTATGAAAGTAATGCGCATTTTTGGGAAAAATAGATTCATTGATCTTACCGGTACACATGTTTAAAATTTTTCGAAATAGTCCCCTCCTACATCGATGCACTTGCGGAGACGTGCTTGGACTAGCTTTCGTCGGCACTGTTCGCTCCAATAAAAAATTTCTCCCTCAAGAGGTGAAGAAGAACGCTTCTCGTCCTATGCTGTCATCTGTGTTTGGTTTTCATGAAAACTTGGTTTCGCTTTGTAGCTACGTGCCGAAAAGGAACAGGGCTGTGAATTTGCTCCCCACTGTGTACTATACGAAATGTTGTGAAGGCGAGGCAATGAAACCAGAGGTAATTTTGTTTTACAATGCGAATAAAGCCGGCGTAGATTGTATGGACCAAATGGCTACTCATTTTACAACAAAACGGCCAACCACACGTTGGACTTTGGCATTTTTCTTCAGCATGTTGGATGTTATGGCATTGGCTGCCTATTCCATTTGCAAAGAAGTCGATGGGACCAATAAAAATGACTCTAGACGCACTTTTCTGTATGCTTTATCCAGAACATTGGTCCTTCCAAATGCTGAAAATCGCATTAACAATATTCACGTAATGAAGCATTTTACTGTTCGTTCGGCTATTGAATCGTTCTGCGGTAGATCAATGAACATTCCAAGAAGTATTGTGGCTACTCCTGCCAGCGGCGCCGATACACTCACAGCCAAGAGAGACTGCAAAATTTGTTCACACGGAGAGGAAAAAGTTCGCCGAAAAACTCGTTTTCTGTTCAATGTCTTCAGCGCCAGTATGTCAACAACATTCTAAAGTTTGATATTCATGTTCTTCATGCATTGTTTGTACTTCTGAGAACCCATAACAGAGTTCGAATCATAATTAATAAAAAAACGTTGTAATCCCTTCTTGTAAACATCAAACAACATTGATTTTAACTCTGAGAAAAATAAGAAATAAAAAATATATACCTGGTTTGTATTAAAATGAATTTTGCACCACTAATTCGCACCAAAATGCAAAGAAATGCATGTTAATGTATAGGGGTCTGGCCAGACACCATCCGTCGGGCCGAAGGTATTAGAATATCTGTCGGACGGAGGGTTAAATCAATAAAGTAAACAGCAACGTTAAATGCAACTTTATAGAAGGTCTTTACAATAAATTAAAGGAAGACCAAGAACACTTTCACCATGGCTTTGCGAACAATGGACTAGCAGTGTCCTTAGATGGATAAATTGTAAAGTCCCACCTTACTCTTGTTAACGTTTAGGCGATTTGAGTGTCTCCATCTGTCAAAGTTCAAACGTCACTAGCCTTTATCTAGTACAAGATTCTCATAAGGCAAAGGAGCAATGCTTCGCCAATGGTTTTCTGATCGCTTGTAACTCTAAAGATGCGGATGAAATTCTAGTGTAGCTAAAGAAAGCTATACAATACAACACAATATAGTTTTTTTATTTATCTGGGATCATAACTCAAACCTCGTGTTGTCAAAATTTATGAAGTCCGGATGTCATATCTGAAGAAATTTTAGATATTATGCCAATGAAGAAATTCATCGTGAAACTCCAACTGATTCACAACTGAACTGTGAAATAATATCAGATGAGACTGAAATTTTAGCTTTGGAAGGTAGGTTCACTATAAATTGGTATATCACGAGTTTAAAATTGTGGTACGGAATGATTATGTCTACAATATTTAATATTTTGTGATAGACGTATATTTTCAGTTACTACTTTGACTGAAGTGTGACAATAAAATTACAGAAAGCGCAAAAAAGATTCATTTTAGATTCGCCAAATTTTGAATATGTTTGTAGACAATTCAGAACCGACTCATTTTGCGCCATACAAGAATAGATTGTGGGCTTGGCAGGGAGACGATCATCAAATCTGACTTAATTCAAGAACCTAGTGTTCTTCTTAGTATTTTCCATAATTTCCTATGGTTACGTGCTTATACAGGCATTTTCAGCTTCAGCTTTATTCAAAGTAATTTTGTAGTTGATTCTAGTCGAATTAAGTATAGGAAACATTCAATCCTATTTGTGCGAAGCCTCCCCCTTTCATGAACATTTCTGATATGACGATGTATGTTTTGAAACTGTCTGTCTAAGCATACTTAATCAATGTTATGCCATATATTGGTAAAGTAGAATCTGGGTAGATAGTTACTGCCAAGTTATCTTGTTAACACATTATTATAGATAATTGGTTTACATCAACGCCGCGATGACACTATGATGAAAATATAATCTATACTCGCGCTGAAAACGTACATAAGTCCTACATGTTTGCTTTTAATTCTGACAATATAATTCTGTCATACACGCCCAAAAAAGAACAGAATAGTATTAGGTACTTTTATTAATTATGCAACAAGACAAACTCAACGTATCAACAGGATGCCCTGATATCAATTACACATATGATGAAACGTAATGAGGCACAAGCATATTGGGACAATTATTTTAATCTTTACATAACATTTCGAAAGGCATAGATATAGTGTTTGAGATTCTGTATTAATGTGCTTTACGCCTGTGATATTAGGGGTAGGACTATGTTTTCAGTGCTAAGTATAAACTGGAAAAGAATTAAAAATTTGGAAATCTTGGTAAAACCACGTTTGAAGATTGAGCTGCTAATAACTTATTTGTCAGGATCTCTGAAAAGCAACATTCTGAAATATTGGGCTTCTCAGAAAATTCGGAAGGTAATATAGAAGTTTGGTCATGTGTGGTATTTGTCCACGAAATAAGAATCGAAAAACTAATTATTTCTGTTAAATCGCAAACTGTTTGAAGATGGGACTAGAATATGTGTCGATTATAACGCGTAGAATTTTTATTATTGGTTATATTGTTCTCTCTTATATTCTAAACAGGAATCATTCAGTCTTGTTATTATTGTTTACTATATAAAAACCTGTCGACAACAAGAAGGCCGTAAATGTAATCCATACTCTTTTTGTTCTAAAGTGATTAATTTGTTATCTGAATGTATATATATATATATATATATATTTCGTGACCTTTTTATACTTATCTTATATGATAGAGATAATAATATAATTTAGTTTTTATAATTTATATATATATATAAAAGTTGGTTATACATCCTCTATATCAAGAAATCCTAGTCACTAGTTATTTTGTTGATAGTCCCAAATAAAAAACAAAAGTTTGTTTATATATTTATCTAGTTATATTTTCACTGACGAAGGTGTTCCGAAAACGTTTGTAAACGTTCTGAAAATATAACTATCGCTCAAACCAGCCTTGTTTTATTGACCTATTAGTGGTAGATCTCTATCATATAAGATTTGTTATCTGATAAAGTTATTGGAAGATGTAAAATAATGATAAAATAATTAATATCAAGTTAGAGCTTGGGAAACCCGAAGGTTCACTTTATGTTCGATTAAGGAAGAGCTTTGGTGTAGGGTCGAGAAAGCTGCCTCAGACGAATTTGGGTAGCTTTCAAATGGTAACGTGACGCCAAAATTGTTGTATCAACAATTCATCATCGAATATACCTGTCGTATTGTTGGTAGTTGGAAAGTCTGAGGCAAAGAAAACAAGAAGTAGTGGCCTAGAAACACTTCTTAATGGAATTCAAGTTCTGATTAGATTTATCGTTATCCTTGAAGTAGGATCGGTCAGATACCACCTTACCAAATTAGAGTATATTATGTTGACCTAGATGGATAGTAAATCTTCTCGTCAGATTTTATCAAACGCCTGGTTGGCGTGTGAGGGAGCAGTTTTGCATAATTTTTTTATATTTATATAAACCAAAAATGGTGATCTGTAAGGTAAAGGTAAGGTGATAAGAGAGTGAATGACGTGTTATCATTAAGTAGTATAAACTGGGCTGACACCCTTACTACTTCGAATCTTATGTCGCACGTAAGTGGAGACAAAAATCGGTTTACACTACTTATTGATAACACGACATTCACTTCTTTATCAAACCTTAGCGATCTGATACACACATGGTTTACAGCGTGCTTTCATATTTAGACAGTAGATAGGCAATGGTTCGGCTAACTTCGTTATTCCTTTATCACTATTTATTAAGCCTCCGTCTTTACTCCAAATTCCAAGATTCTGTACGAACGCGCGCTATGTAGCGCTTAAATGTGAAAAGACGGTGTACGTGACATCAAAATCTAATTTTTACCCCAGTAGTTTTGCAAAGACTTTAGATACATACACATAATCTGAATAACTATGCTTACAGTCTAGACATTTTTATAATCTTAGATTAGAATTGATTCATCAAAGTTAGGAAAATCTATAAACTGGCCTTCGTGCTAGGAAGAGGAGCTTGCTATATCTATAACAATATTTTGAATTGCCAATATTTTTACTTACAAAGGGTAGTTTTCCTTCAGCGAAGTGTAGCTTGGTCATACACAATGAGGGTGATACTTAAGACAGCAAAAAGTAGGTGAAAGCAACACACTGGTGTTCCTGTCCACTGTAAGACATTGACAGATTTCAGGATTATGAAAGCTTACAATTAGTAAAAATCTAATGTCTAAGTCTTTACTAGAATTCGTTCACGTACGATATAACAGCTTCACATTTTTCTTTAGGGTAAATTCAATTCAAAGTGGTTATTTGATTTCTCTCCTCTTATGGGTACTAGTTTCTTTAGAACAACACTTAAGGCCTGGTGTATGATTGAGTTATAATAAACTCATAGCTGTATTGAAATCTTTAGTGGCGCTCCTAGTACAAGCAACTAAATAGAAATTTTTCTTGCTACATATGTATGGTTTGAAAAGTATAAAATAAAGGACTGCAAGTAGTATTGACCTGTGGTCGTGGTGCAGTACTTCTTAACAAATATATAAATTACACGTCAGGCCTAAATCATCCGACGGCAATATGAAAAAGGAAAGGACGATTCGCGCATAACAGAGCGACGTCTCGCACGTTAACACGAACAACCGGCGAATGTTGCGCCACAATTCACATTCGATATCGCATAAATAAAGTTTTTAATGTAACGTTTACGACCCCCTTCATTTAATTCAGAACCGGTTAAGTAAACCAATAAATACGGGGCGAGCGAGGTACGACTTTCCGATCGGCATACATTAAGTGTTGAATATCCTAATTTGGTCGGCCGACAGTACCGACCGGCGATGATGTTCTATTTCGCATACTTTATTTTATTGTCTCTGCGCGGAATGTTAAAATAATCTCCGTTGATTGCGCCGGTAAATAAAATAAAAGAAACGTACCGAGATATCGTCCAGTATCAGATACCGATCTTTTACTTGGATTCTAGAATTTATATCTTAACGAATTTTTAGCGTTGGAATTTAATACGTGTTGGGTAAGTTTGTTGTTCACAGACAGTTCATAGGATTTCAAAACTTGATGGTTTTATCGATAACAAATACTTTTGTCAATAATGTCCAGTTTTGAAATATTCGGTAGAAAAATTCCATACTACCGTGAACACCTGATGCATTCTAGATTGCCCATCTATATCTTCATATTTTGATTTAAAGCCTTTTTCATACTATGAAGTAATTAGTTTTGCGTAATATAATACAGTTCTGGCACGTTAATTAGCACACCCTGACGTACATCACTATTTTGGGAAGTTTCTAAGAAAGTACGCAAAAATGTGTCACATATGTCTCAGGGTTTTTATTAATTTATTGAAATAAATTATTACTTTATTCAATTTCATACATTTCAAGCATAAAGAGCAGTTATAAAGCGTAAAAAGTTATATGTTTTAGATAAGGCCACTCTTACTGCATCAATTATCTGGAAAAACAACAAAGATAAAAATTAATGCAATGTAACGAAAATAAGAAAATTGTAATTCTTTTGCGCAACTACTGCGGCACATTTTTATTCATGGAGGATAACAGGTCCTCGTACTCCTCTTGTTGTACAATTCCCTCTGAATGGTATCCCATAGATCCCTCACGGTCTTTAATTTTAAAGTCATAACACGCCTCTTGATGATTGCCCATAAGTTTTCTATGGGTTTCAAACAACAACGAACAACAACGCTTTGAGAGAGCCCAATCTATTACAGTTATTTGCTGCTCCTCAAAACACTGTACGAATCTGGACTTGTGGTAAGCTACGTTATCCTCTTGGAACATTGTTTTTTCATACATCGACAATGGAATATTCGCAAGATATGGTATGAGGTTATCGGATAGCATTTGGCTATATGTTGAAGCGTCCAGCCTGCCATTTATACGCACAAGAGCAACAACGCCAACAGAGCTAAATGAGATCCATACCATGGCGCTACTTTCCCCGAATTTCGCAGTCATTCTGATGTACTTAAGATCCATTTTTTTGTTTGGAGGTCGAAGTACAAAACATCTACCATCCGATTCGTAAAGATTAAATTTAAATTCACCACACCAGTTGACATTATTCCGAAAGGATAAAGTAGCGTCGTTATGGGCTTTTATATACTGCAGCTTTTGTTTTCTGTGTGCAACTGAAATTTGAGTTCTCTTCACATTTTGGCATCCCCAAAGGTTTTTTCCTAAGTCGTTCTCTAATGGTCTTTGTAGTATGTTGATCCCATATCTCTGCTGCAGGTGCGCTTTTATTTCAACTGAAGTTGCAAATGGGTGACGAACAATTAGCGAATGTTTTAAGGTACTTAGCACTTTTTTTTTGCGAACAAGACAGAGTACGTACAACTATGCTGACATTTTGATCATTTTGGAACAATTTCCATATAGTCTGCCTTTATACTTCAGTCAAACTTCTTTTACGTCCCATAAGTATTTCGGAATCCAGAAAAATAGTTCAAACCAATGGTTTAGAACCGTTTTTACAATAAACTTAATTAAATTGATAATTTCCGAATAAAACTTTTATTGGAGTGTGCAAATTAAAATGTCACTGCAAAATGGACTGCATACATATCTATAACAATTCAAATAAAAAACAAATGACCTATAATTTCAAAATTTGTAGGTGATTTAAGTTCGTAAATGTGATAACTTCTAAAAACAATTACCAAAATTTGTTTTCAGCAAGTGACATAACTAAAAAATACAGTATATCAACTATTAGCGCATCAGAGCTGTATACACCGAAGAGTAGAAGGAGAGTACCTATAAAAATACAAATTTTAAGTACTTACATATGTATAAGATGATCGGGTCGTCCTTACCGTACTGTCTAGGCGTGATTAAACACTTTTCGCACATGTCGAACTAGTCCCTTTACACTTTCCGTACAATATTGCATACCTTTTGATTTACGAAGTTTATTTTAGCTTCCACATAAATGTTGGTTTTATTTTAGCCAGCTGCTAAGATAAATTGTAGTGTAGGACATGCAGTAACTTTTAACTGCTGGCGCGCTTGCTGGTATATATTACTCTAAACGGTTAAACTGAAGGCAAGTGTTATGTGCGATTTCTCTTAATATTCTTTTGGCCGATATTTCTATCCTAATCGAAACGAGTGGATTGCGTCCATGTTTCTCAATTTTATGTTTATTCTTTGTATTTTGCCTTTTAGTCTTTGTCCCATATATGGTTTGCAGTTACCTAATTCTTCGTTCCACATGTGGT
Organism: Chrysina gloriosa; assembly: GCA_038088585.1. Lineage (NCBI taxonomy): Eukaryota > Metazoa > Arthropoda > Insecta > Coleoptera > Scarabaeidae > Chrysina > Chrysina gloriosa. Next base: position 9,433,533 of record CM076093.1, read on the forward strand.
TTTCTAATTGTGCACTATGGAACACTTTAGCGAGACTGGATGATGGATAGGGTATCTGATCTTTGCTTTATAACCATTCGTTTTGTCTTCTGTCCTTAAGTGATATTGTGATCATAATTCTTTCCATGGCGCTCTGTGCTTTCTTTATCTTCTTTAAATTTGCTTTCGTAAAAGTCCGTGTTTGCGCTCTATAAGTGAGAACTAGGGGTATACATGAGTCAAATATTTTTGCTTTTAAATATATAAGGATTTGTTCGTTGTTGAGGACAGCTGCCATTCTTAGTGGTGCAAAGGAAAACGTTGTCAGACCTAAACTTTGACAAGAACGGTTTTTAAAGTGGATCCTAACTCTTTAAGAACAGTATAACATTTGAGATACGTAAATGAACAGAGAATGTCGATGCAATCGAATGAGCTCCGTGAATATTTTATCGCGCTTTACTCAATGCGTATATGGATCCCAGGCATCACACAATTCTTGGAGAGATATACTTTCTTAGTATTTCTTAATACATATATACATACATATTCTTGTCCTCTTCCTACCCTACGGTGTAGGGCTTTCGTATACGAAGCGTCTTCATTTCGTTCTGTCTTCTGTCATTCCTCTATCTGAGTTCCAACTGCTTCCTTTCTCCATTACGATCGTTTCGTTCCAGGTTTTCCTTGGTCTACCTCTTCTACTTTTTCTCCTTTGTTTTGCTTCCCGCATTTGTTTAACTTGTCTATCTTCCTGCATTCTTTGTAGGTGGCTAAGCCACATCAGTTTCTTTCATTCCAGCAGTTTTCTAATTGGCTCACATTTAGTAGTTTTCTAATAACGTCGTTTCTACTTTTATTCACTCTTCTCACTCTCAGTACAATCTTGCGAAATTTCATCTCAGTGGTCTGCAGTCGCTTTTCTTGCCTTTCCGTCAGGACTCAGTTTTCTTCCCCATATAGTAATACCGGCACATACAGTGTCTTGCATATTGATATTTTGCTCTTATTATTTCGCTATGATTCCAGAATTTTCTGTATAAGGCATAGTATACAGCTTTGCTGCTCAAATTCTCACATTTAGTTCATCTTCTAAATCTACTCTTCTGTCGATAGTGCTTCCTAGATACTTATAGTTTTCTACTTGTTCAATTTTATTTTCGCCAACTTTTATTGCTTGCAGCACTGTTTTCTGACATCGGTGTAGTCTGACTATTTTTTCTGTCAGCTGCTGCTGTATGCTGCTGTCGTGAGAATAGCTATCACAGTTGCTGCTTCGTGTTGCGGCTAAGCACTGCTCTAGTGAAAATCGGGCTAGATAGTCAACGTCAAGTCCAGCAGCATATCAGATTGATTTGGTACCTACAGTCTAATACACGTGCTGATACCTGTAATACAGGCGTTAAACTTCGATGTAAACTGCTTTTTGTTCCGCCATATATTTTTATGTTTCTACATACGTTTATATTTATTTCTTACAGATACATATATACATATATATTATTTTTCTTCGTGTCATTTTAATTTTTTATGTAAATGACAACAGAGATAACGTTGCTGTAATGATATCATTACATGAAGAAATTGTAGATTAAAGGTGGAAAAGTGTACACCTCTCTTATTTGTTTCAGGAATTCTATAAAGGATGCTTTCTAGATGGCAGTACTAACATAACTTTGTATTTGTTTAAAATTTGCATGTAATTTTCTGCTTCTATTGTTTAAGAATGATCGTTTTCAAAGATCATTACAGAGTGCTTTCTCGCAATTCGGCTCTCGATTTTCAAACTACTACAGCGGCTAATATTTTTCTTATTTTTGGCTGCGATTTCATTTTTGCATGTATTGATGTTATATGCTAACTAGATTGAATCATACGTATTGTGTTTTAATAAGTTCTTGGAAACAAGTTGTTGACAATGCAAATACATGAAAAATACGTTCACGAAATTATACGTACCATAACACCACGCTAACTAAAAAATATGTTATCAATAGTAGGTATTTCCTTATTCTACGTAAGTTTCTAAATGAATTGTTGATTAACTATTCAAAATCATTACAGTAGAATTTTAGTAATAAACCGAACAACTTAATCATATTACCAACAAGAAAATGCAACAATGTAACAATCACCATTTCGAACAATTATTAAATTATTGTGGTTAGGAGGTATTGGACACCAACTCATATAAAAAACTACAACTTCACTAGCATACATACACCTATGCAATCGAATATAGGTATATACACATTGTTTTCAGTTATTGCTTTTTCCTTGAAAAGTTAGCACTAGTGGATAGTGCATGTATGTGTTACAAAAGGGATGAAACATACTTTAGTGGCACACCTAGAACGTATGTGTATGTAATTGAATAACAGCAACTAATCGTATTCACAGTAACATTGAGGTTGTTTGTATGAACCTTATACTTCCAAATGATTGTTTCTAAATATAGTAAGCCTTTTGGAATGTTTAGAATTTTCTGTTGATTACACTGAAAGTCAGAACAAAGATAAATGCGAATACTGTCCCTAAGGATCGCTATCAATGGAACAAAAGCACAACTGAACCGAACTATGTATTCAAAGTGCATTTTTTGCAAAACCAAGTACGATAAAGGTTATTTTATTTTACATATATCTAATGCATTAATTTTTTAAATACATCATAGTGAAGGACGAGTCGTTATTTGTAACTATAGGTGAGTGTTGCATAAATACTACACCAGATTGCATTAAAACATAATCAAATACAACAGTATTAGTCTTTTGATCAGCATTCGTTGAAGGTTCTAGAAATGAACTGCAAAACCAAAAGGTTGTGATCCGTATAGTCAATGACATGGAGTTTGTGCTTATTCTCTTGTTACTGAACTTTCAAACAGTCTACGAGTTCAAGGATATTTATTCTATACGCAGTTGTGGGTAAATACGTGGATTCTTCAAGACGATGTGCCGGTACATACTGCTTTGTTGATGAAGCAGTTTTAGGCAAAACACAAAATTTCCAATATTCACTGTATTTGTCACATCTGGCTTCATGTGAATTTTCGTTTATTTCCCAGACCCATCTTTCGTAAAAGAAGTAATCTGTTAGCATATTTAAATAGATTATTTATACACGTATCGTTACAATCGATATTGTAATACATCTCGTACATGGTTTTAAGTACTTCATTTGCTATATTTAATTTTGAAACAAGATTTCCAAAACCAGATTTGAAACAACTACTGGCAAAAATATATACAAACGAGATTTATCTATGAAGACATGAATTTAGATTACATAAGCGGTAATAGTGTATCGAAGTTCTTTGTTTATGTTGCCCGCACTAAACTCGTTCATGAAACTAAGAATTTACAAATATTTCAAAGAACGAGAAGATGATACAATGGTTCTGTGATCGGCCTTAAGGCTCTAGCAAAAGACTATTCACGTGCGCTCTATAATTATTATAATTATAAACCCGTCTATTTTAGTTTGAAAATTTTGAATAGAAATCGGCGAATATTGTCTCAACTATTATAAACAAACATTAAGGGTCACCATGGCCAATCAAAAATTACTCGTAATTTAACTTAATACATCAACAGCGCCAAGACAGAGATTTTGATGATGGTGCGACAGGATTGATGGCGGTTTGTGTTTTATGCTGTGTAGTATAAGTGTGTGTATATGTGTGCGCGTCCTTTGTGTTAAACGTTCTGTCCATTATATTCAAATTTGTATGTCGTGAGATCGGGCAATAACGTCCGAACATGGAAACTAATGACATAATTAGGCATTGTGATCTCGTCGAAAAGTTTTTCATTTGAGCTGACCCGACAAACAAACTGACGTATGGCATTCCCAATTTCTGTTGTTGAAGCTTTTATTGTGTATCAATCAATGTTCGGTAAGTGAAGCGAACCTATAAATCTTCCACTGCTGAAGTGTGCGTATCGTTTAGCATAAATTTGGAAGTTATTTCAACTATTTCGTTCTTATGTTTCCATTATTTCAGTTCAAAAGATGAGGGACACGTGCCTAGTGTTATGCATTAGAGTGGAGATATATATATATATATATATATATATATATATACATAATTATCTTATTAGTGCACATAGAAGAAAAATTGACCACGTTATAATTTTACAATCAAGTGGTGAGGGGCTACATTCAGTTATATCCCGTATATTCAACACTTTTCATCTCTCTCTCTCTCTCTCTCTCTCAATGACATCAACAAGCAGCACTTGTGTTGGTAATAGAATATCCGTAGAGAATTTTTGAAGGTTTTGTATTTTTATGTTAATATCAAAAATAATCTTGGAGAATTAGATATTGGAGAAGGTAAACATTTAAGTAAAAGAGGATCCATAAACAAGTTGAAGGAGAAGTCTTAATAAAAGCTAAGAAGCACTCTTAATGTTCTTAAGTGTACATTAGACTTTAAGGGTGAGGAATAAAAGTAGATTCAATGCAGCAGAAACGCAGTTTTAATGAAAAAAAAAAAAAGAAGACCAGACAAAATTGGAAATGAAATATTTCGGATATATGTAACTAGAAATTGAGCCGATAGACAACTGAGTTGGTCGAACCATGTTCACAGAATGTCGGGAAAAAAAGTGACAAGAACAAGTTTTCAAATAAAAACTGAAGGCAAAACTAGAAAAGGTAGATCTCGAAAACCTAGGAAGAGTCAGGGAGAGAGGCAGTGGAATAAAGGAGTATATCCTGAAATAAAGCACGAGCGATGTCATAAGACAAAAGATATGGAGGAAGAAATACAAAATTTATCGCAATGTTTAGTTAGTTCATACATTATTCATACAAGGCGATTGTTGTTACAACTTGTAATACTCATGGAGCTGAAACGTTTTTGCCCAATGTCGCCATAACGAGTATTAGTAAGGCCTAATTTTACTTACTTTTACTACCGTAGAGGAAGAGAGAGCGAAAAACTTGGAGAGCTCTCTATCATCTATAGCTTAAAACATAGATGATCGACTCACAACGTAAGCTAGTAATATAAACCGACAATTTACCCCACCTGTTAGGCTCACAGAATTGAATGGCATTTTTCAAGTCGGGAAATACATCTTTGTATTTTCAGATGTGAGTTAATAACATTTGAACCATTTCTAGATATGCAGACAATTTGTTAAAATTCTGTTCTACTCGAGGAAAGTATCTATCAATTTTAATCAAATTTAACGTACAAATATCTTCCGGAATTTGCTGTGACCGTTGTAAAGCACTTGTCAGTTCACTGACAATGCTGCGGGCTCCTTCAGAAGTGGTTCAAGGAAAAGTCCTTAAATGACATATATGTATTTTACCAGGACCACCACAATATTCGGAAGACATTTCTACTTATGTATACTACGGCCGTGGAAGCCCACATTCGATTATTATTCGATTAAATTTGCAGTCTACTCAGAAATACTGAATACTTTTTTCCTCCTCACGTTTTTACTTTTGCACCCCGACGGTAACGCAATGTGATGAAACCTGTAATGTTCTTAAAACAAGTATTAACGATAATAGAACACTAAACCTGCAATAATGCTCAACACCTATGTTGTCCTATTGTTATTTTCGAACAAAATCTATTCCCTCTTCAGAGTATTTTGTTATGTTCCACATTGCTAGTATTTTCTATATATTTTATGATCGTTGGTCAAGGTCTAGATTCTTTATCCTCATTTTTTCAACCACATTTTTCTGGAACTATCTCGCCCTCTTTTTCCGCGCTTTCCTAATACTCATTTTGCTGGATTACTCGCGTCTACTGTAATGATCTGTTCATGCCAGGGTATGCCTAAAATATCAACGATAGAAAGCCGTTTCGGTGTTGACTCTAAATAAGAAAAATCGGTTCTGCCAACATTCGCACATGTTAAGATCATTTGCGCATGTTATGCGATTTAATACAAATCGCTCTATGCTTAAGGACATACAACATATTGGCTCCCTTCGGTGAAAGAAATTAAATATGTGCCCAAGTTCTTAATAAGAATCGCCGAATAGGAAACATTTTCAACAGAACACAAGCAATTGAGAAAAAATGAATATGTAAGTACCAAAAGCAAATTATATTATTTAAATCCATTTTTAGATAATGATAAAATTATTCCTGTTGGAGGACGCGTGATACACATTAAGTAAATTAGTGTTTCGACACGATCATCTGCCTTCCTACCATGCGGGTCCACAATCCTTACTATCTATAATCAGGGAAACTTAGTGGCGTATCTCACATAGAAACTTAAGTCAAAATTCATTGTTAGAAAATTTGCAAGTTGTGCTCAATTTAATCCAAAACTAATTCAATCAATCATGTGATTTACCCAAAAAACGCGTTACATTTCCATCTCCGTTCGAAACAACCGGCGTTGATTATGCTGGTCCGTTCCTATGTACATAAATCTAAGCAAGGCTAGACGAATATTATGTTGAACATTTATATTTTTTGCCTTGAAAGCTGTTCATATCGAACTTGTTGCCACCTTATCTACTAAATCATTTATTTGAAGTCTACGACGTTTTATAGCTCGTAACGAAAGAACTTACAAAGCTCCTAACTAAGAATAACTAATAATGCATATACGCGACTATAGCTTTTCGGAAGATATTGAATGGCACTTGATACCTCCACATTTCCCTCATTTTGACGGTCTTTGGGAAACAGAAGTAAAGGTTTTTAAATTTGATCTTAACAGATCTTTATCCTAAACACATTTAATGATTTAATGAATTTCTCTCAGTCTTGCTCACTTTCTTGTTGTAAGACCGCGGGTATAATTCTAAACCAAAACGCAAATGTGCTATTAAAATTCATCCAGACTAAATCGATTTCAATGGGTCCAACAAATCTGCCACACATTTTTTGAAAAAATGGTGTGCTGAATACATCACAGAATTTCAGAGCCACAGCAAGCGGCAAACCAATAAAGGAGAGCTGTATGAGACCATCTTGGTCTTAATTAAGGAGGATGACCGTCAACCACATGGAAGTTAGGACGCGTATTCCCTCAGGGGCTCACTGTTAACAAGTTTAACAGGTGAGTTCGGAAATTAAGCGCTCTCGAGATACTCGAGCTACAATTCAAACTAAAGTGTAAGGTAACCTGCCGAAAGTTGCGTGGCCGCAGCGGTGTGCGGTATTTAACGTTTCCCTAGGGGCACCAGGCAAAACCCTCTTGTATTGAGCCTTACCCGATCAAGCTAATCTCCGTACAGCTAAGCCATCTGGAATTTCCAAGGCTAAATTGCAAAAGCTTGTGAAACGGCGAAGACTACATACAGGCTAAAAGAGCCATAATCAAGGCCAACTTCACTAGGCATGCACAAAGCCTTAGGTTTAGCCTAGATAAGGAAGTTAGGCCTCAACAGACGGCGGAGGCTACCAAACGTAAAGAAAGGGCGGAGGTCAAGAAAGGCGAGGTCGGAGGGCAGTACTCCCGCAGGTCTTCCGAAAGGCAAGAGGCCAGAAACTTAAACCTTCAAGGAGGCTGCTTTGGAGAGGATCGCGGTAGTATGCAACGACTATCCAGCCACCCAGATGGAGCCGGCAAAGCTTATGGCAGTGCAGGACTCTAGTATGGAAGCATATAACAGCATTACGGAGAAAGGGCTTCAAGTCCGCTTTAAAAATACACGTACATGCGGAAGGATCGCCCTCAAAGGTATTAAGTCTAATTAAAGGAATAAAGCTGGAGAACATACTCTAAGGACGCATAGGGACCACAATAGATCTGGAAAGGTCGCAGTGGAACAGACATCATTGCCACCTCAAGTAATCTTATCTTATCTTATCTAGGACGCGTATTATTTCTGCCTGAGGGTTTCCAAATTGCGGTTCATGTTCCCAACGTTTAAACTCAACATGGAATTGTCTATAAATCCTTCGCTCAACTATGTCTGTTGCCAGTATTATAACATTGAAAGAAGTGGACTCTTTCAAGACAACAACAAAATACGAAAAATACAATCAACCACTAAACAAATAGTAAGAGTCAATCACAATTTCATATCAATATAACTTACCACACTCACACTCACATCATAACTTCAATTTCTTTTTTACTTTTGGGTCATTTTGCATTCTTAGGCGTCGAATGCATTTTAGTTTCAAAAATGCAAAAAAAAAAAGATTATTTCAGATCTGAGGCTTGTGACATATACTATAATTATCAAAAGTTTCCTAGATTAGTTTGGGATTCCGCCGTCCCCCTACTTTAAAGACAACGTTATTACCCCGCAAGAAGAAACACTCTCCTGTAATTTATAATTTATGTTTACAAAATGTTAAAAATGTATAAAAAAGGACTGTATTCTTTGATGTTACTTTGTGTTTGCCTTTAATTTTTACCAAGATTTTCGCATTCCAAAATCATTCTCATAGTGTTATGCCAGTTATGTCATTGAAAATAAGTAATCATTTTTGAAACGTTTGGCAAATTTGGAATAAAAGTGCTAGAAATCTGAAACTTATTTTTACTTGCATATATTATATCTCAGAAAGAAAGCAGCAATTCATTTTACGTACTTACGTATATAATAATAATAATAATGTATACACCATATAAATTTACATACATGGAGAGCGGTCTGATAATTTTCGCAAATATTTAATACAGTATTAATCATAAACAGAAACCACAAAATTTTATCACAAACGTGCATAATAATAAACACATTAACTATCGCACGACTGGCGGATGTTCCTATAAAGAAGCTTTTTGAGCTAATTATGAGTAGTAGAGGCGCCCTTCGGAAGTTGTTCTAAAGCGGATCGAAGGTAAAATATTATAATTTCATAAATAAGAGGTCCAACGGTGCGGAATAAATTGCATATAGTGCAAATTAAGTACATGGCGGAGGCTCGAATGTAACCCGCTGCGCTTGTTATTATAGGCGGGTTGTGACTACCGGATTGCTGCCCCGGATTACACGCTAAATTACCAATTAGACGTAGCCGGTAATTATCCACTAAATACATACGATACGCCGTGTTGCGGGCTCGCTACTGCGTGTCCAATTGCTTTGTGTATTCTTTTTAATCTACCGAACCCATCGACGGGTCCATTTAATTCAATTTTAAACGCTATCGTCTCAATACTCTTAGAGCCGATTAATTAAAATGGCTGATTTATTACAACACAGTACCAACAAAATATTTTAATCTGATTTAAGTATCGTTAGAATACCATCAGTTGGCTCGTTATTTGCATATTTCTATTATTTTACATTGTACATAAATGTGTACAAATGCGTATGTGTATTCATAATCACAGATTACTGACGGCTGCAATTCTATTTCAAAGTATCTCCCATTACATAATCTAATTACCAATCCACGATGTATATTTCGATGATCCGCCCTTACTTTATTCTTTTCATTATCAAAAACAACAAAAGGAGCTCGAATGTGCATAATGCTTCTTATGACAAGAGTTGACATTTCCACATATCTAAGCAACTAATACTATTTCTGCATATAGATTTGTATTGTATACACTCTGCTCCTTAAGACTTACTACAACTCTTCGGAAAAATGAATGATTTTCTCGAGATATATTTGGTTTGTGCAAGGGACAGATTAACTTATTGTTAGTGAACTCACAAGCGAATATCCTGACCCCGGAAATTTAAAAAATTATGAAGCTTTGGCAACATATAGATCACATATAGGTATGTACTACGCAATTTTTTTCTGCGGAAAAACACTCTGAGTGAGTGAGAAGAATTTTGGAAATCGAAAATTTTACATCCTGCCGATGTGCATAACTCGCTAACGGTAAGAGATAGAGAAAAAGCGTTAAGACAAAAAATGTTTGTTTGGATAAAGTTCATCAAGCAGACAGGAAATAATATTTACCGTATTTTTTCATTAGATTAGATTGTTTCTTATCTAAAAGTTGTAGGTCATCGAAGGAAGCTACATTAGGCCAATAAATAGTAAACATTTTTTGTAAAGAAAATAGGCTGAATGGGATAAGCAAGTAATATTTATAACCCATCAAACTAGAAATTAACAATAGTTATTATATACATCAGAAGACGGAGGTATTGTAACTTTAGAATACGCTGTTACCTATTGGAAAAGTGAGAAGAAAAGACAACTTGCGTTGAATACCGCCCAGAAAAAGTTTTGCAAAGTTCTATCTATGCAGCAATTGTACAGGTAAATGGTGAAGTTATATTGTAACCTAGCAACGATTTGTTCCTGCTTGTATTATTCTCAGTATTATTATGACCCGACACTTCATGGTCGAACGGGGTTCAGGATTAAGTAAGTATTATTAGGTTATTTCCTTTTTTCTAGGTGGGAAGAAGCAATAAGCAGAGGTAGTACGCAACGAGAAAAGTTGCTTAAAATTTATCAATTGGTATATAATGAATTTGCAAATAGTATTGATTCGATTGCCATTATTCATGATTTAGATGTCCAGCGATGGGCATTACAAGCTAACACAAAAATAGATTAGGGAATTTTAAAGCACCGCGGCACTGGGTTTGGAACTTTAAGAGGGTTTACAAAAGAGTTTCAAGAAAAGTAAATAAACAAACGGCGTTTGTTTTAAAACTTTTCTCTATCTCTTACCGTTAGCGAGTTATGTGCATCCGCAGAACGCAAAATTTTCACTCACTCAGAGTGTTTTTCCGCAGAAAAACACAATTGCGTAGTAGATACCTATATATGATCTATATATTCCCAAAGTTTCATCCTTTTTTGAATTTCCGGGTTCGGGATCTTTTCTGGTCAGAAAAATAAATTGCAAGTGGTATCATTTTAGTGTTGTATATAGTTACATACGAATAAAGTTTTAAGCGTAAAACCTAATTGCAATATTAGTTAACCCAAAGTCACAGTTTCATCATGGTAGAGCAAGTTGTTTAGCCAGAGGGAATTCTTAAATATGACAAGTTGCCAAAACAAGAGAAATCGGGTCGATAGATATAATAACTTTCTACAACCTTCTGAGAGGATTATTTCTACAACAATATCCCGGTGAGCTGGTATCCCTCTTTGGTGATGAACTACATCGACAGCTTTCCGTTGGTACTGCCGATTCCAAAGTGGACGCACTAATTTTAGTGACGATGCCAGAACTGATTTACGAAGGACAATAGTCACTCAGTAAAGCATATAAATTGGGCGCCAGCTAATCAAGGAGGATTAACATGCATTAGCATTTCATAGATCTCAATACGGAAGATCCTGCACAATGAATTGGGTGTGAAAGTCGAATGAGTTTTGAGTTGAATCCTATGTCCTCTAACTGGAAAACAAGAAGCGCACTGTGTCCGTTGAGGTCGAAAAATCTCTAGTCGAAAGTAAACGTTTCTTTGGGTGTTTTAAGATGAGGAGAAGCCAACAAAATGTATCCATTTCAGGAGTGTTTGGAGAAGATCGATTGATGGAGGAGTGGTAGTTACCGTTGGTTTACTGAACGTGATCGCCGTGAACCAAAACACTAACTCCGAACGATTAATTTCCTATCAAGATAATGTACACCCGACATACAGCGTGAAAAGTATTTCAGTTCTTGGAACAGCAGAACATTGACTAACAAGGTCATCTTCTATACAGTCCCGACCTAAGTCCAAACGATTGTCTCGAAAATGGCAATTTTGATTATCCTAACTGTAGACTGGAATGCAAAAGTATATCAGTATGTCTTTGTGGATAATACTTTGAAAAACAATAAATCACCTTCAGTTTACCATTTAAAAAGAAACCCCTGTAAGATATACATACGTACGATGTTTGGCGGTGCTTCGCTAAAAATCAGCATTCTTCTCACAGATAATTTTAATTGATAAGAAAACATAGTACACAGAAGTGTCTCTTCTTCGGCGCTGCGAAATGGATATGTGTACATCGAAGTTTGCGGTAGAACAATTTCTCTACTATATTGGTAAGCTATATGTCGAAATGATATTTATAGAACAGGTAATAACATCAAATTACATTGATAAAAGGAAGGTTAGTTCTTTAGAAATTGAAACCTTAAATATAAATATAAAAATGGCAAATTGTTTCTGCGCACCGTATAAGTTGGGATCCAAGCGTAAGAGATAAAACAACAACAATAATTTATAAGAACGTACGAGATGCTTTAACCGTCTAGAGTTGCTGTATAGTGAGAAATTGTATTCTGATAATATATCCACGAGGAAAATATGTGCGGAGCTTAAGGTTGTAGGTACCATTTTTGGCAAAGTTAAGTATGCACATATCGGGAGAAGTTATTATGCTTATTTTCTTTGCGCACTAAGTGTGATTTAAAGGCAAGCGCCCGAAGAGTATTATACAAGCTATCAAACAAGTTTTGCGCCATTTCCAGGCTTACGTTTTTGATGAATTATAACCGCGTCTAAAACTTCTCAATATATTGAGTTATTTCCAGTTTGAAACCGGATTTATATTATCAGAGCTCTTACCGTATAATTACAAATAATCTAGATAAGTTTGGACAAAATGATTTTTAATTACGTTACATTTCTGTTCCGTCGTTGCTATAAAGCTTAGAAATACGTCACTAACAGGGTTATTAATTTATGTTGTTTCCTTACCAAATTTCAAACTCGGCTTAATTTATTGTAGGTCCAAATCCAAGTTTGTTACAAATTGCGATTGATTCTCATTAGTGAAACGCCCATGATCCCTGTACATATTTTGCCTAAACCACACACACCGGACAATCGATTCGAGAAAGATAAATACTGAATGTACTACAATTTGTAGTACAAAGTTTCAATTCTTGAACGTTATTCTGTTGATTCCTACTACGAAGGAGGAAAGTTCTAGGAAATTGGCAATAATTCCATTATTTTCATCAAAATTAAAATATAGTTTTCATTTCAATAAAATCTCCTTTTAATTGAATACACTTATGCCAACGTGAAAATATTTTTCTACCTATTTATAACAAGTTTTAGTTCAGAATATAGGGCGTCAAATCGAACACGGCGGCGTAGCAACAGATGAAAATCACTGGAAGCCAGATGTGGCGAATAGAGTGGATGTGCAAGCAATTCCCTGGGAATTTTGGTTAAAACATTCTTTGTTCTTCGTGGGGTACACAGTCTTGCATTACCCTGTTGCAATAACGTATGCTTATGCAACTTTCCCGGTCGTCTCTTGCAAAGCGCCTGCCGCAATAGGCCAAATAAAAGATTGGAATAGTCTTCTGTGTTAATTGTAGTTCTTCTCTTTTGCGCCATTTTTGGTCGCCGTAACGTCCTAGAAGCTCTTGAAGTTGGCAGCATATGTAGGACCTCTTGAGCCTCTGTTCCAGTTGTTTTGCTTTAAGTACTAAGTTTTCCTTTGTATATGGTCATCTATTGTCGATGGTCTGTTGGCAACCATTTATGGTATGCATGCTTTTTGTTACTTACTATTTATTCTATCTCCTAGTAGGTGTTTCTGACCTACAAATAAGTCCAGTTTGCTGAATGTTGATTATGTCCCAATTTTTATAGCAATGACTTTCGGTCATTGTACCAGTAATAACCTTTAATTCCCAACAAATAAATCCACTAACAGGCCAAAATTTCGTAACAGTTGCATCTATGTTATAACGGGTGTTTTAAAAAAGTACTCAACCCAGGGAATAAAAGATACAACAAATTTATGCGTGTCTCTATCCATAATTTGGTAACACTTTGATCAAGGTTAAAGAATTTTAATAGTTATAATGTGCTTCTAATGCATCAGTGTCAGCTCAGTACCGATTCGTTTTCGTTGTGTTATCTATGTATCTTTTCAAAGTCGCAGGTTTGTTTATTGTTAAGACTTCTACTTTCAGGGCTACGAAGAGCTTACACTTACATTTTTACCGCATTAGTGTCGTACATGAACTGAAAGAACCGAACAACGTAAAGCATGCCATTGCTTTCGTTCTTTTGTTGCTGACAATATAAATACAGTGTAAGAGGGTTCTGCCCTTTTTGAAGCACCCATTACTTTGTATTTAGGTGAATGGTTATCATAGTTGGTTGTAACATTTCCAGTAAACTCGAGTCTCCTAATACCCTTATATTGTCTACTTTTATTTTACTATTTGTTGTGTTATAACATACTCTATCACCATTCTTAAGGAATATTACTCGCAAAATTAGATTCGTTTCTCGCTATTATTATCTGCTTTGTCATCTCCATGTATGTCTATAACCATTTCATGTGTCGTTTTTCCTGCCCATGTATTAAAGTCACCCAACAGCGTAATTCCTTTTGCTACTATATAAAAGATGCGCAATGTTTTCATTACAAGCCTAGTAGCTCCAATTTGGTTATTTTTTAATCAATTTTTGCGTTAAGCATCTTGTTATATACTTTCTTAGAAATAGTAAGCCAATCATAATTTCAAAAATTTATCCATCGACAAACGAATATCTCACGAAATATTCTCATGCTCATCCTCTAATAGTTTAATACATGCATACGTGCACACACCATGGAGATGACATAAGCTTTTATCTAGTTATAGAACTTAGTAACTACTTGCTTTTGTGATTCAAAAAGTTCTTCGTTTATGGGAGCCTGAAACAGTATCCCCATCTTTTTATGTGCGAGTATTCATTGGAAAATCAGTGTCTTAGTTTTGGATGCGCTTTGAAAATTACATGGACGTAGAAATAAAATTAGTGACCGGAGTTATACTATGCAGTTCGTTTTCTTTTTCGTTTGTATTCAAATTAGCTCTGAACACAGATATTGAAAAACTCCAAATATGTATCTCAACAACTAAACTGTCATCTTCAGTGAAAGAAAACTTGAACTAACCTTTACAAGTGATACAAGTTTCCTTTGCTTTGAGTAATTTATTGAGAGTTACGTATGGGTAGGTATCCAAATTGGCGCGGTAAATGTAAGAACTATCTGATTTCATTTTAACCACAGGCATTCCTACTTTTATCAGTTTTATTTCTTTCTATGTTGATATATTATGTCTACGACTGGATGCTAAGTTTAACAAGTTGAGAATGAAATCATTATGGAAGCACTTTTTGATTTAAGAGGTATAGGATTCAAGAAAATATTAAATACTTTACAACTGTTTACTTTAAGTCACACGTTGTTTCTGTTGTATTTTACATTTGTATTTATGTAACATAACAACTGTATCACAAAAGCTTAAAAAAGCACTAAAACAATTCAACGAAGTCATTCTTTTCAATCTGCTCAGTCATACGAATATCCGTATATCATATATCACATGAATAATATTTATATTTAGCAAGTTATTACAAAACGGTGTGATATATACCCAAACAATAATGTACATCATTGAGACTTACAACTACATATTAGAAACAGCAGGTAGCGATGGAAGTAAGCATTTCAAATCAATGGAACATGACTGGCTTTATCTGATATGCAGACACCTATACTTCATCACCTGCCCGGCGTGTGATACATCGCACTTGTACCAAATATGCTTCACGGCATATACCATTTAACAGCATGCATCCATCTCATCTTTAGAGGAAGAAATGAGTTGCGTTCACGTTGAAATACGACGATCTTTATGCTTGAATTTAACACCCCCATCTTGAGCCATGAATTAGGCGCATCATAATAACTGATAATGCATGCGCGAGCTATGTTTGTGCATGTTGAATGTTGAATAATGAACGTCGTTCGTCCCTCAAACATTAATCGTGGAACATAGTTGGACGCTTTGGAGTGCTAAGAAACTGCAAAAGCTTCAGTTAAGTACAGAGCGCTGAAATTCCCTTATGAACACATTCGACTAATGTGATCGTCCAAGAAACAGGTCATAAATCAGAACTGCCACGACGTTTATATGGATGGTTTGTCTTCGTCTAACATATGCGGCAATTAACTTTTTGTCGATATAATTTAGATGAGGGTTTAGTTTGAACTAATTTTTTGTAGACAGTAAGTACGTGCCGAAAATAACGATATTTCTATGGAACTGCATTGCTAATTGAAGTCAGTTAGTGGCTGCACAAAACTGATGCGATTGTGAAATAAAATATAAGCTTATCTGGACGTAAAGGCTCCTAACTCAAGTTGTGGTTGGTTGGGGATCTGAAAGAACGTTCTTAATGATCTGAGAAATTAGGAGTTTGGAAAGAAATAACAATGTATTAGGCGCTTGACTTTAACGAATAGTTATCCATTATTCCTTCCTATGTTACTAATTTTCAGTTTAGATAATGACAATATACAACTCCTTTTATTTACTTTTTGCTAGAATAAGAAGAGCAGGGTAGAGCGGGGACAACTTGTTTAGACTGAATTCAAATATAATGGTACTTAACTGCAACAACTTAAATATTTCCAAGATAAACGTATGTAAACAATATGTAGAGCAAATTGAGCTACAACTAAATTGCCGTCGTCTTTTCGTTCCTTTCTGACTTCTTCTCTGATGATGAGACCTTCGTGTTAAGAACAGATATTTGAAAATTTCGTTGTCGGTCAGTGTGGTGAGAATAAGAACTCAGGGCTACTGCCAATGTAATATGAACGGCACACATCTTAGATCAAAACGGAGACAATCTTAGGTTAAATAAAGTTCTGTAAATCCAACTGCAAATAGTACAATACAATCACAGAAGTAAAGTTACGAACACGAACGTATAGACATAGGCAATTTATATTTCGATGTATCAAACGTTTCCTGATATAGTTGTATCAGAGAAATTCTATCGCGAAGAATAATTTATATACAGTTCCATTGAATTAAATACGATATTATCTGCATGTATACGTTTAGAACAAATTGCAATAGAAAACGGTAGAACCTGTATAGACGTGATACGAGAAATTCGTGCAGGTGTTCAACGCTTTAGGCTCACGTTTGCTTCCAGTTGGAATTAATATTTTATTTGTTCAAGATGGCACCGCTTACTCTGCGAATATATAACACAAATCTATTTTAATAATGTCTTGTTTATGCTAACCACTCTTAAGGAAGCAAGTGCGATCAATATATTATTAATATGCTTATAACAAATTGCTCGTTAAGTCAGGTCGCAATAGAAGAAATTCCGTACTTTAGATACGATCTCAGTTTGAAATAACAATCAAGACTTATAGTAATTATTGGTTAGAAACGTCGTTTACCGTTAGATATGTATATTGAAATTTAACGTACAAAAAATTATGCAGGTAGAAGTACAGAGCAGAGGTAAAGAATATTTTTGGGGACACGTTACCAAAGCTGTATATCGAAGATAATTAATGTGTAAACATATAGAACAGAAAGAAAAAAGAATGTAGAAACACATCCTATTCTAATTTAATCAATTTTGCCGAATCACCAAAGGTATGAGTTGCTTTGCGTTGTCAATGATGAAGTTATCTAGGCGATTTGATAGTTACGGTGGCTTTTCTTCAACTGGGGTATAAAATTTAGTTAGTTTTGTGAACATACACCCTCTGTCCCAAAAGTAACCGCAATGCGTCTATAAATCAGAAACCAGTGGCGTCAGCTCTTGATAGTTGATTGATTATTGTAGTGGGACTCTTCCTTACCAACCTGACAAATTTTCATGACATTTGGTGCATAGTCAGCTGATACATCACGCATCCTGTGAGAGTGTTTTTCGTAAACGGTCAGAAAATGAATCACGAACAACGAGTCAATATTAAGTTTTGTTTTAAACTTGGAACTGCAACCGAGACGTATGAAATGCTGCAAATTGTTTATGGCGACGATTGTTTGTCGAAGAGGCAAGTGTTCGAGTGGCATCGACGATTTCGTAAAGGCAGAGAAGATGTTAACGATGACGAAAGAGCCGGTCGTCCTTCGACAACTTTGGCCGAGGCAAATGTGGAAAAAGTGCGCGAATTTGTGAAAATTTCGAAGAAATCGTCAGTGAGATTTATGGAAATGGAGCTTGGCATCCCTAAAACAACTATTCAGCGCATTTTGACTGAAACCCTTGGTTTGAAGAAAGTCAATTCAAAGTTTGTTCCGCACAAATTGACCGACGACCAAAAACGCTTCGAATCGAACACTCCAAAGACATTATTGCACGAGCCCGTGCAGATGAAAACTTCTTGAAAACGATTGTGACTGGTGACGAGACGTAGTGCTTTCAATACGAACCAGAAAGCAAACGTCAAAGCGCAGAGTGGAGGTCACCAGAAGAAGGAAATCCGAAAAAATCACGAATGGAGAAGTCGAAAATCAAGTCAATGCTGATTTCATTCTACGATTCGAAGGGAATTATCCATAAGGAGTTCGTTCCATACGGCTCAACGGTTAATGGTGCATATTACCTCGATGTTATGAGGCGTTTGCTGGGTCGCATTCGTCGTGTTCGGCCCGAATATCGCGAGCCAGGCAGCTGGAGATTACTGCACGATAACGCACCGTGTCATCGAGCAACGATTGTCACCGATTTTTGGCGAAAAATGAAATATATTCGATACAGCACCCACCGTATTCGCCTGATCTGTCCCCATGCGATTATTTCCTGTTCCCTCGTCTTCATTTGAAGCAGAAAGGAGTTCGTTATGCATCCGTAGACGCCATTCAAAGATCGACGACCGGCATCCTAAAGGCCATCCCAGATATCGACATGAAAAAGTCGTTTGAAGCACTCGTTGACCGTGCAAATCGATGTATTGTAGCACATGGAGAATATTTCGAATAAATACAATGATTTTTGTGGACATAACATACATAGCGTGCTTTATTTCGAACTATTGCGGTTACTTTTGGGACAGAGGGTGTAAAATTTCGGCGTGTCCCTACTAATAATTTAATTTTGTAATTGGGTAGTGGGCAGCTCTGGCCTGGAAAATAACTTCTGCACGGACAAGAGCCTCGACGGTCACCATTACATTTACGCTTGGAATCAAGGGAACAAGGACATTGTGTTAGCCGTTACTGTTCTCAACTCAGACAAAGCATGAGTGGGTAATGATTCATTACCTACTCATGCCACTCATACCACCCCATTCATTACTAATTAATATATAAGAGACAAATTTTATCTTCTAATTCGTTCAATTAATTAAAAATCAATCAACCCATGCTCCGTCTGAGCTGAAAATCGTAACTTGTAACACAGTGCTAAACTCCCTGATTACAAGTATAAATCGAGAACTGTATGCTGAGTTGCAATGTAGCGAACAAAGCCATAATTACATTGATGCACAGTTGTCAACCTAAATACGAGGGCTGTTTCTTTTGACGTCCGATAGGCTATAAAGGAAAGACAGGTGAATATAAAAATTATGTTATTACTAAACGTAAAGGTTACTTCTCTATATAATCACCTTGACAATTGGGGCATTTGTTATATCTCTGAACAAGCTTTGCAATACCCTCTTCATAAAATGTTGCCCCCAATAATAATAATCATAATAATAATAATAATAATAATAATCTTTATTATCCAACAGAATAAAAATTCCAATTTATAGGATAATTCAAAATAAAGAGAAAAAAAAATTATTACATATGCTCTCAACATAAAAAAGTTAACAATGTGAAAAATATTACATACATATACGACACAGAAATCAAAACAAAAATATTAGTCCTTTACAGAAACAATAACTATATATATATATATGTCTATATATTAACAAAAACAATGATTTGAAGTGAGTTGTGACGGTTTCTTTGAGCTCCTGGTCAGTTTGGAAATGCTGCACCCCAAGTCACTTCTTCAGTTCAGGAAAAAGATGGTAGTCACTCGGCGTTAGGTCGGGCCTGTGTGGTGGGTGTTCGAAAACGTCCCACTGTCAATATCAAGGAGCCATTGGATTATACGAGTAGTGTGAGGATCGGCGTTGTCATGGATCAGAACAATTCCAGAAGTCAGCATGCCTCTTCTTTTGTTTTGAATAGCTGTCCGTAAGCCTCGCAAAGTTTCACGATATGAAACTGCAGTAATTGTTCTCCCCGGTTGCATAAACTCCCAAAGCAACACACTTTCTTGGTCCTAAAAACAGTTGCCATAATCTTACGGTTGTTGAAGGTTCGTTTGAATTTTGTGGGTTTCTTTGGAGAATTAGTGTGCATCCATTGTTGTAAATATCGTTTCGTTTCGGGCGTGTCATGTTGAACCCATGTCTCATCACCTGTCACAATGGATTCCAAAAGATCTTCTCGCTCAGTATTGTAACGGTCAATAAACGCCAAAGCTGCAGCCATTCGGCAAGTTTTGTGGTTGTCAGTCAATATCTTTGGGACCCAGTGGGCACAAAGTTTTCTGTAGCGCAACAGTAACTATAGAATGCAGGGAAGATCTTGAAACTTTCGGAAATCTCATCGATAGTTCACTTATGGTGGACCTTGGATTTTCCTTAACCGCTTGGTCAACTTGTTGAACACGGTCGTCTGTAGTGACAGACTTGGGTCCTTGACCCCCTTCACCATGCACATCAGTTCGGCCATCTTTAAACTTTCGACAACATTCACGACCAACACTCTCACTCATAAAGTTGCCTCCATACATTCGACTCGTTTTTCAATGAATTTCCACTGCACTATTCCCTTCTGTCTGCAAGAAACAAATAACACTTCGCAATTCACACTTCGCGGGAGAATCAATAGAGACAGCCAGGTTTACGTGACTGCAGTTCAACAAGAAATGGCGTGTTGGACTCGGCCTTGTCTTCGTACTGTGCAATCGGAGGTTGAAAAAACAACCCTCGTATAATGGATGGCCGTCGGTGAGTTTGTCCCGATAGTAGCTGTTTTTAAGCAAGAGTTACCGATAAGTCGCAGTTTTCGGCAGTATAGTTAGTTGTTGTACGTACACTTTTGGAAAATTCCTCTGTAATCGTATCAATCTTCTAACACGACCTTCTTTACATGAATATCAGCTTTGGATATTGTTAAAGCTGATTCATCTTATTTGGTCTAACACCTCTTTCGGTCAACATTGTTGGAAGATACTCATTTTTATTGCCGATTGTTAATCGCTTTAGAAACGAATCATTTTCGTTACGTTTCATAAGTACGTCGTAGATGTCTTTTGTGATAACTCGCTTTGTATGGAGTTAATTTCTCTGAGATCATGAGAAATCTGTAGATCAAGTTCTGTTTGAAATAGTCAAGTTTACAATACTTTTCGACAATTTCTTTGATTGGGTTTCAACTTAAACTGGAGAGTTCGAACGTTATTATTCAGCTTTAAGTGTATACGCCAAAGAGAAATTTAGTTAGCTAATTCTGAAGATGTCGCTCTTTCCAAGCGTCATCGCCACACGCTAAACAAGTATTTGGCGCAATTTTCACATATATTAGTAGGTGCCGATTGAAAATCTAGCAAATGAAATAATGCAGAACACTACATAGCTTTATGGAGGTGACAGTTTCGGTGTAGACAACATACGGTGGAACTATTAAATTTATCCATAAAATATTTGCATTATTGTTTAAACTCAACATTAATTACCTACCATATGTAAACTGTATGTAGCGTTGCTTAGAAAGTGACAATAAAATAGCTGCAGTCGTGGTAGGTAGTAAATAATTCAGTTTCACAATTCGCCACCGTAGAGAAACCGTTCCGATGCATTTATCCATCCATTTCAATCAGTCCGGACCTTGTTCCCTACCAGCTAGTCTATAACTTACTGCACAGAAGTAGCTCATTATGCGGCAGTATCTTACGTATACATCATATCAATTAAAATTTATAATTTATTGTTCGTGTGTATCGAATTCCAATAACCATAACCACTGGATTTATTGAATATGAATATTTATAGAAGCAATGGATATAATTGGTCGGAGTATTGGAAGCGGTCGCCGAGATTAGACCGAGATCTTTTCGATTAAATCGATTATTTTGTCATTTTAATTAAAGAGCTTCTGTAATTTTCGATCGATAAACGCGCCTAATGATATTTCGTGTCTGTCTACCGCCGAAGGCAATCATTTCGGATACCTAGTGACAAAGCCCACATTTTTTTAATTTAAAGGTCACGTAATTACGCGGGTAAAAGTATTTATTATCGAGCGCTGTATTTGGATCTATTTCGAGTTTTAATTTACGTACCTGTTGGTTTGATTATTTCGTCGTAAATAAAGTATCCGATATATTTATTTGAAATCTAGTTGACTACTGAGGCATGAAATTTATATGTATACGCTTTTGCACCTCGCTGATTGAGAAAGATTCAATACATTTGTGCTTTCTATATCAATGTTCCGTAAAATCATTCTAAAAGGTGTTTATTCTTGGTTTATCCTTCATTAGTGAACTGTTTCTCTTTGAGAAACCAATTCGTTTATGTAAATAGCTAGATCGATTCGTTACTTCACTAGCTGACAATAAGCAATAAACTAGATGTTTACCACCAATTATTTAAATAGCTGAAGTGTTATATTGACAGACATGATTATGAGGATCGAATAGCACTGGTTTAGATAGGCACGAATTTAAAGCTAAATCTTAAAAGTCGTCTCCTCTGACTAGGTATTTGCGTTCTTTTCACATTTAGCTTTAAATTCGCACTTATCTAAACCAGTGCCATTCGATTCTGATAATCACGTGTGTTAACAACACACCTCAGCTATTTCAATAATTGG
Source organism: Chrysina gloriosa (assembly GCA_038088585.1). Lineage (NCBI taxonomy): Eukaryota > Metazoa > Arthropoda > Insecta > Coleoptera > Scarabaeidae > Chrysina > Chrysina gloriosa. The sequence continues at coordinate 9,456,047 of CM076093.1, forward strand.
TGGTTGGATAAGTTTCCACCATTTTCAAACTTGGATATAAATTTTGATTGGACCGAGCATGCTTTTTAAAATACCAGACACACAGATACACTTATAAATTCAATTTACAACTGGCATCTACTTATTACTAGACAGTTATTCGATAGAGAAAGATTATAGTAATTAATGTTTTGATAATTATAGTTGATATCATACAGTAACCAATAAATATTGAAACAAGCATAAATAATATCAAAGACAATGCGTAATAAACGGGCAGTCCTTGTTTATTGAACCGAGAAAGTACCTGTTGTATTGTTTTCATTGCATTCGAAAGCAAGCTGTGCACTCTTTACCAAACAATCGGTTACACGAGCTCGAATTTTATATAGTTGATGTTTTATGAACATGTTAGAGATGTAAGAGATAATTGCCTAGCTTAAAAAATATACAATAAAATAATTTATTTTCTGTACTTTCATACTGTTTAGTATTACATAGGGGGATTGGCAACTGGGCTCACCTAATTAGGGTCTCGAATCCGTATATGTATAATAATTGTAGTTGTAGAGGTATGTCAATTGCTTGCTAATGACCAGTGCTTCGCCTTATAATAAAATTGTAAAAACTTACCCACTTCCTGGCTGATTAATGATTATGTCCCATTGTTCTAGATAAGAAAATTAATCGTGGAAGAGCACAAGTAATAAGTATAATTGTACGCTTGCAGGTATACACAATAGATGATTAGGCATATACATTTACAAAGACGAATTTATAATTTTACCGTAAATAAACTTAATAATCCTGAGAATATGTTTAGGTTGATTTATGTGGAAAGCGCCGATTTATATATCTATGTATGTATGTACCTATGCGTTTATCGTATAAAACGTTAAGTATATATACCAAGGAATTCCAATTGTTAGTGAAACATCACGATACAATTTATAAAATTCTTGATCTTGAATAAACTTAGTTTGTATAACTAATTGTTACTGGAAAAAACGAGAAAATGGCATAGAATTGTATGAATTTCGTGGGTAGCCAAGAGGAATTAGAATTATTGTATTATCTGATACGTAATAAATCTGACGTGCTGCAAATCGCCAAGCATTTTTTAACTGAACGAACTCGTCAGATAGTGCTGACAACCCGACAACCTTCATACCACAGACCCACACTTCCAGCAGCTAGATGTATTACTCTGAGTTTCGTTTGTTCTTTATTACCACCATTTTACCAAGTTACTCATCATTGTTACCGGAGCTCGTTAAAATGTATTGGGATGACAAAAATATAACCACATGGAACGCAAAAAGCATCTATCCACATGGTCTTTCATAACAGCCAGCACATTAACTTGATGCAATGCGCGTCTCTTGTTGTAGAAGAATCATGCCGCATTAGCAACTCTTTTCCACTGGTTCCATACTTCAAAAACTTGATGATGTACATAATCCTACGATACACAATGTGTGGTATAAATTTGCTTAAAACATAGGCAAGATTTAAAATATTTTTATACACGTATAATAAAACTCAGCAATCGGCAGGTGGACATAGAAACAGGCTCGGTTTTCTCTACAAAAACTAACGTACTTATCCGATTTTCCTTCTTAGAATTAGTCGTTCTTTTTGATTTCTAAATCGATCGTTTCAGTCTCGCTTGTTCAGACCTGCGTTGTCAATTATTTTTGCTATATGTGTTTTCCACATTGTTGACCGTCGATCTCGTCATCCTCTTTCTGGTGGATGCCGATCGACGATTCTTTTTGGCCATCGACCTTCTGCCATTTTCTTCATGTGTCCATACCGTTTTAATGTGCGACTTTCCATTTCGTGTTATAGAGGATTTAATTTTCATGTGTTTCTATATTTTCTGTGTTGATCATTCATCTTTTCTTATCTTTTGGAGGCTCTTTGTCATAAAATCTATCTCAACAGTTCGAATTGGGTTCCTAACATTCTCTTTCAATGGTCATGTTTCTGGTCCGCTACGAAATATGTTGTTCTTTGTTTCCTTTATTAGATCTTTATTCTAAATTATACTGTGCAAAGCTTTCTTTGCTGTCTTTCCTGTTCTCACTCTATTCTTTATATCTTCTATTATTTTTTGTAGATGGAAATTGTTGACGATGGGTATTTGAAACTGCTTTTATGTTATGTGTATTGTCTTCCTCATTTCTATTTTTCCTTTTGTTTCTGTGGATACATAGTTATTTTAATGTATTGATCTATTTATCTTGTACGTTTAAGTACACCATTACCTACATTATCTTGTCTCTTGTGAAACGATCATGTCTTTTGTAGGTCAATAAATACTATATACGTTTCTAGGGTTTTTCTTTGCGTTTTTCTATAATTTACTTTAGACAAAGTATGTTATCTAGGCAAGATCATCCACCTCTAAATCAGTTTTGTATTTTGTTCAACTGTACCATTGTTCTATTTTCTTCATAATAACTTTTCCAGATATCGCAGTTATAGCTGATATACATTTATTCTGCTGTAGTTCCATTCCTTCCGATTGCCCTTTTTTATATACTGATAATGTTATCAACATATTCAAGTCGATGGGTTTCCTCATTTTCCAATCAATTGGAGTAGTCTTATTATTAACAAATCTAGTTTATGTCCTCCATCTTTTAACAGTTCCTGTAGAATCCTTACCAGCCCACATCTTTGTCCTCCGCAATGATCCTTCTAGATACATATCTTAACCTAATTTCAGTCTCTATGACGTGTATTTGCTATTGTTCTATGTATTTTTTCCATTGTTTCTTGTAATAGTGTTTCGTGTTCGATCTTGAGTTTCTATTTCTTCTTGTGTTCCTGCTCTATATCCGTTACATCTAAATTTCTCCATCAATCGATAGTATTCTGGGTCACATTTCGTTTTCTTCATATACCCTTATACTTTATATCACCATCTTGGGTTGTTATTTTATTAACGATTTTTTTATGTTTACTATAAGTTATTCCCAAGTGTATTTCCTTACTACTCCATTGCTATTCTGTTTCCCCACTCCACAGTTCAGATTTCGAATCACAATCACATCGAATCAAATTAGATAGTAGGGACACTACAGAACAGAATAATAATAATAATAATTATTATTATTACTATTATTTTATTTATTGCAAATAAGAATAAGAATTGAATAAGACTGTGATTAAAATAGTATATAAAAGAGATAAAATTACCCTTACCACACCTTTCAGACATAATTCCAGATATGTATTTCGGGAACTAAGTTATCATCTTCAGTGGAAAACTGCGGGAATTAAGTGTCACCAGCAATATTCGGCTAACGCCTGAAGCGAGCGCCACGCAAGGAGCACTTTTATTTCTTTTATATATTATTCTAACCACAGTTTCCTTATTTCTATTTGCAATTATGGCTATACGACCAAAGAAGTTTAACAGGTCCCATAAAAGTAGAAAGAGAACACACTCTTTATAATGGAAATTCAGTGTCAACAGTGTTTTGGTGTTTCGTGCGGACGTTGTGTGATGTTCGTTGTGTAGTGCTTTGGAGTTGTACAGTGGTCGTTGCGTGGGATTCGTCTTAGGCGGATACCCTGGTTACCCGCCAGTTTTCGTCTGAGGATGCCAATTTATTAAATACGTAGCGGTAATTATTTCCAAAAGATGTGGTTACGGTAATTTTATTTCTTTTACATTATATAGTTATTGTTCAACAGCAAAGGAGCCAGGACAAACCACAACAAATACATACCTACGGAAATAAAGAAAGAATACAGCAGTTATTTCAGGTAAATTGTTCTTCAGGATAAATGTCAGACACCTTAACCTTTATTGAAGGCTGAAAGGATCTTACAAAGAGTGCAGAGGAAGGTTTTCTTCATGAAATTTTCATTGGTAGTAAACATAACCTCAATCGGTTTCACCAGGTTGGTGCAAAGAATCACCGATCAAATTGGCCAAAATCTAATAAAATCTTGTATTTTTTAGCAGCTTGCTCAAACTAGTTTTGCAAATACGAAATTTATATGCTGACTTTCTTTGTTCTTTAACATGCATCCATGCTTTTGGCTGAGACTCGGAATTCCCATTTAAATCCATTAAGTAGCTGCCATATTAGGAAATTAGGCACAAACCTCTGTTACAAGTTATAAGATCAATTTCGATATTTTGCAAGGTAAAAATAGAATTCTAGGCCTTTAACTATCTTAAAGATAATTTCCTCAAGGGAAAGACTTTTTATAAGTACACCAGAAAGAATCAGAATGTTCACAGTTCTGTTACGTAAATGCAAAATTGGTCTGTTATGATTTAAAATTCATACAACTATCTAAATCTTGTTTTCTTATTTAAGTTGAAGGTGTAAAGAAGAAACTCCTTAAGAGAATGAGGTAATTTAACTGAATTTTTCTTTAACGTTACTTAATATCACTACAATGTATAGATATGCTACCACGCTACAGAGATATAATAAAAACAAGCACGTCCAGGTCAGAGCAGATTACCAGGGATTCAATCCAAAATTAAAGCGTTATTAATTTTTCTTCAAAATCCATTACATTTCCGGCGTTTCAGGACTAAAATTGAAACGAAAAACTGATAGTACAAACAATTACCGGAAGATACCATCGATGACTCTAATATGCCGTTATGTAGTGGTACACATTAATGGGATGTCCTATGTGAATGGGTATGTACTAAGGCATATGTATGTATATACGTATGTCGGAATTACGTTTGGGATTTCCTGTAATATGCTACAAGAAAAATAAAAATTAATTCAATGCAGATGATATTGGATTCTAAGAAGGGATTGCACGCAACGGCGCTACAAATTAATATCTTTTCAAAAACATGGCTGTCTTCGGTAAGGTAAATCCAAGCAGTAGTATAAATTCTTGACACTACTTTTAGTTCTCCAGCTTAATACATTAATATCCAATTTGTAAAAGCACAGGAGGCATTTTTAACGTCTGGTAACGACTTAATTCGATAAATTACAATAATGTAAATTGCCCCCATTACACTTATTTACGTTCTTATATGTGGTAATCTACATCATAAAGGCTAACTAGTAACGCGTGCCACTCTGATGCTAATCTTGTCCTCATACATACATACATCGAAACGTATGTAGACGCTTACGCGTATACGAATGTGCATACGTGTATAAGTAGATGGTGTTGGCATAAGTAGGAGTACGAATTTTGAAATGAAACCACTTCAACTGGAACAATAAAAACTAAGCATACGTTCCATTATAATTAAGGAACAAACACCGTAACTATTGAAATTGTAATAAACGCACACGGTTTAACAAGGAATATAATTTTACGCTTGGTTTTGCAATTTAAATCTTTTCCATCAGGGTGTGCTAGCTTTATGGGATCTCTAATTAATTTTTACTCTCGCAATTATCTCTGTGTACTTTCTCTGCCGTCGGTCTAGAACTCTACAACATTTGAGATTTCTTTCCTCGCCAGCGAGTGTTATAACTAAGTATTTTGTCTTCAAGTCACGACGATAATAAAGCTTCTTAATTTTGCAAGGTCTCTGGCTGCATGCATGCATAATTTATTTTCCAGCATCCCCAGCCATTACAATGCAATTATTATCTATAAGGAACTGATGTGTACGTTATAAATCACCAGTGACTTATTGAATGCAGTAAAACCGTCTAGCTATATCTCTCGGACATGCTGCTGCGTTCATGTGTGTGTGTGTGTGCACGGAACGTATGGTGCGAGGTTAATTTACACCGGAATATTTTCTCGCACGTCGATTTTTTCGATCCGAGTGTATTCGTGAACGTCTGTATGTGTGTTAGATATTGTTGGCGCCATCTGTCTTGTTACACAAACTCCGTATAAATAATAGTACTTTAGATATAAAAAGAGTATAGGACATACATACGCGCCCTGCGCGGTCTTGTTCCCAATTGTGCTCATTTATTTCATAAGAATGTGATATATGATGTACGCTAAGGTATATTTGTATATTACATGGGCATATGGGGCACAAGCGAAAAAGGAAAGATATGTTACTGTAATGGTAAAAGTGGCATGGCGGAAATAAATTATGAGTTTGCGTAATAAGTGCATGTGAAAATAAATGAGAGGGAAAAGGAAATTCTAATGGATGCTTTACCATAGAGCATGTCGGAATATGGGATTCGTAGTATCAGTTTCAATGTGGATTATGAACTACCAGTTAGAAGATCTGAAGATAACAGATTACATTGCATTGGACGCGGAGTACTGCTTGTTACGTATTTTTCGACGTTGACTTTGAATACGTCGTCATAAATCGTATATCAGGCACCTGCTTTCCTCAATTACATTTTTCATCGATTTTCTAGACCATTACAGAAGGTACAGTATGAAAGACATGTTTGGCACCTTTGCGGAGATTACAAAGTCATTGCCCTTGTACTTGGCCTTCAACTATAATATAATTGTATAATAACATTGCTGTTTCTTGTGCAAGCGGGACAGCAGAGATAGACAAAACAATTATGTAAGAAAACAATGGCCACCAAGAGCTCGTTCTGGACACAAATGCTGTTCTCAGTCACCTCCTAGGGGATCTCTAGAAAGACTAAATGCCACCAGTATATATTAAACTAGCATTGATCAAAACAAATTGTTAGAGGAATAGATAGAAACGGAGAGGAAGGCATATTAGTTGGCCCCCAAATTTATGAATTAATGAATTATTATGAGTTTGATATCACCCTACATGAGCAAGAAGCAACAGCATGGAAGTGATTCAAGAAACTAGTTTGGCTCTCTCTCGGAAATCACAAGACGGAGCTTTCGGAGGACTTATTTCAGAACTATAAAGCTCTTGGTTGCAATATATAACTGAAGATACATTTTCTTCATTCAAGTTTAGATTTATTTCCGGAAAACCAAGGTGACGTCAGTGACAAGCACGGTGAGGGATTCCACTAGGACATATCGATCATGAAATGGCGTTATCACGGCAAGTTGGGCCCAGACATGTTGGCCGACTACGTTTCGACATTAAAAAAGATAATTATACAAAAGTACCTATTAAACTGTCATTAATATAGGAATTTAAGCTATTTTAAGTTGTACGCAAATGCGAAAAATATACGTTTCTCAAAATTTGGAACGCATGTTACTCAAAAACTATGCCTAAAACACAAATTTGGAAAGAAGATTGAGAATTACTGCGGCAAATATTATTAGTGTGACTTTACTTGATCAAAGAAAAACGCAAAAGCAAAATTTTGTTGATCAGTGTTTTACGATGCTCGTTTCAATATACATTATCCTTCGATTCAGATTTATATTGACGCAAATGAAGCAATTGTTTTGCCACATAATAAAGCATAGGAAGCTTTCTCTGATCCAGTACTTAATCATGCGATTCGACCTATCGCATTTTTTCCTTGGTGTACCAATAATCTGAGAAGACTGATTCGTTTAAAAACAATTCGCACAGACCTATAGTAAAATCGGACGCAAGGAAAGCTTAATAATGACAGTAGAATTGACAATAAAAGTATTAGTGATTCGAGAACTATCTACATATGTATATCAGGTCTAATAGGGTGCTCCAATCTTGCATTGCTTTCACCATGAAGCTGGCTGATGTCCCGTACAGTTTAGGACAAAGTATCATGGATATTTCTGCTGATACCTTTTCGAATTTGTACTTAACTGGCGATGCGCTGTATTTAATCATTTGTTTGAAAATAGGAATGCTATGGATGAGAATCAAATTCCCGACCTTTTAGTCTGAACTTGCCGCTATGTGTCAACCTCTTCTTTGTCGCACATATAGAACCTGCTGTTTCGATTTGAGGCTTTGATAAAGCAGTACAGAAATAATAGTTCCTTTGGAGAGGGAGGAGGGGAGGAGGGGGAGGAGGGGAGGGTTATTTTTCAAAGTAAAGACTTGCTGCCAGTCTCCATAACTACCAAAAAATTGTTCACAAATCACCTTATTCTAAATGATGACATGGTTTCTCGGTTCACTTTGAGTAATTTGGTTCTTGTTTGTGGAATAAACTGCAAAAGAACAGATAATCAGAGACATTGTTTACGAAACTAAGTTAGTCTTACCTAAACAGTGAACAGCTACATAATTATGCAGCAATCTCAAGCGTTTCACATGAATTGAATTTGGATACATTACCTTCTCTTTATTCTTTATATATATATAATATACGCTGAGGATATTAAGATTTTTGTGCCAGTTAAGTAACTAGGAAATATTTTAAAATATCTTCAAGCTTTTTAAAATGGCGCACACTGAGGTACAATCATGTATAGTTTCGTTACTACTGGCTAATGAAGGGATAAGATGGATATGCACTTAACCAAGGAGGGGTTACACGAAGTAATCTTGTATAGTTTTATATCCGATTTTCAAATTGTTTCTGCCTAAAGAGTAGACTTCGTAGGTATTACAACAGCAACATCACCCGATAAATTTTTTTTTATAGAAACTATAGATTGGAAATAGAACAACTTTCTTTCTCGAACAAGAATCCTTTACCAAAACTGCACACGAATTATAGGTATATCACGTCACAAAATTACACTCGATTTCAAAAACACACAAATCAATAATCACATCTGAAACCCTCAGAACGAACGTCCGTCTAATAAAAGTAGTTTTCACGAGAAACCCAAGTACAGTGTTCAATTATTTATTGCGTATTAATAAATGTATTTCAATTTCTACTAGATTACACTAGAAGCAGAAATAATACTTCTAGATATGTACAGTTAAGATGAATTTATATGTCTATAGTACTGTACAAATGAACTGCAATACATTGTACAATAAGTTTTACATTTAAGTTTCGTGGCGTGTACGCGTTCGTTTTGTGTCAGCTAATACGTCACACGAAAAGGAACTTTTCGGAGATAGGAACAAGTGTGTTTAATAGTGATGAAGATCATTACATTCTTCCAGAAATAACAATGTAAGTATTCATCATCAGGTTTCAATGGCCCAGCCAATTTCATTCCTTAAGGTTAACCATGTGAGTAAGTACATTAATTCCTATTACTACTGAATATCATAAAATAATTAAGATGTGTCTCAATTTCGCTTAAGAGCCTACAAAAAATTCTCAGCACTAGGAAACCAATATAAAAACTTGACAAAAAGAAATATAAAAAAGGAAAATAAAGGAATAAAAGAGAAGCTGCAGAAAATAAAAGCGGGGTGGTCGATAATAAAGAACAACAGTACATGATAATCTTCTTTTACAGACGTAATAACAACTCCTAGTTCCCATTTTCCATAAGGAATTCACAAATTGTTGCATTTCATCTTCATCTTCAAAAGTAAAAAGACGAAGGACGACGTATGCTACAAAAAACGACTTTGAGAATGCCAACATGGAATGTGGCAGTAATACAAGCCAACTGGACATAAGTAATTTGCCACATAAAACAATATGGATATAGATCTCATCGTGTTGTATGAAACAAAAAGGTAGAGCAACGAAGAGTATCTTCATACTTACACGGCAAAAATATGGAGGGAATACTATAAGATTCGAAAGGAAGACTATTAGCTCTTTGAAATGTATGCACCAAACTATGGAGAACAAAACTCAATAAAGGATGATTTTAGTGATTTTAGAGAAATGTTAGAATTTATGAGAATCAAGACCTGGTGTAGTCGTGCAATTGGGAGAAGAAATAACGAATGACAATGGGGAACGTTTAATGGAAGTCTGTAATACCAATACCAATAATGGATTACTAATGAATTCCACCAATACAAAAGGATACATAGATTTATTTGGACACAACCTATGAGACAGTTAAAATCTGAAAGATGTTATATAATAACACCATAAAAGACAGACATCACAGTGGAGGACGTCAGAATATATCGGAGAGTGGATTGTGGATCAAATCTAGTTGTAGTCAAACTACAACTTCCATAAATCACAACAAATGGAAGGCAAGAAATAAAGTACAAAGAACAAGGACTAGAAGAAACTTATCAAAATTTACAATCTTCAAAGTCTGACGGATGAAAATTGTATATAAACGAAGACTGGATCAAAAACTAAAGGAGGGACAATACGATGATATTGAGGCACTACACGATCGCATAAAGAGAGCAATACATAAAGTAGCCAGTAAGGCATCAAGGGCAATGGACGGAAGAATCCTGGGAAGAAAACAAGGTGGAATAAGATAATAGTCAAAGAAATAAATAACAAAAAAGAAGCGGTATGGGTCAGATACAGATCAATCAAAACAATAAAGCACAATGGGAACAATACTATAGAAAACTACTAACAGAAAATATAGCAGGATTCTTATAGGAGGCAGTGGCAGAAGTCGAAGGAAAGAAGATAGAATTGGGTACACATACAATCCCGTCCAAAAAATTGGACAACAGGTACAATAACACCAATTTACAAAAAAGGAGACAGAAGCGACTAGCAACTACAGAGGGATAATACTAACTAGCATAGGATCAAAAGTATATACTAGAATATTAGCAAAACGTATGAGAGATAAACTGGACAATTTGGATTTCGACCGGGTAGAGCAGTAAACGATGCAATATTTCTAATGAGATAAATAGGAGAAAAAGCAATAAAATAAGATAAAGAAGCACAATTATGCTTTGTAGACCTACAGAGAGCTTTTGACAAGGTTAATGTAGAAGATATATAGACAATACTAATAAATAGGCAAATACCGGAATTAATAATAAGATGAATACAAAGCTTATATAATAAAACAACAAATTATTTAAGAACAAAGCAGACCAAATCACATATGTTTGAAACAACTAGAGGTCTAAGGCAAAGAATGCATTCTGAGCCCGATGCTCTTTACACTGGTGCTAGATGAGGCAATAAAGAGGGAAAAGAAAAAAAGAATATAAAATAATAGAAGAGCATATGATGATATGGTTATACTTGTAAAAGAAGGAAGAAACACTTAGTATGAACATACAGACTTGTAAGGAAATATTGGAGGAAATAAACATGCATATCAATATAGAGAAGACTAAGACAATGATAGTGGGAAAGAATCCGCAAAAACACACAATAAAAGTAGGAGAAGAAATACTAGACCAACTAAAGAAATTTAAATACCTGTGCTCAATACTACTAGAGGACGGCAAGATAGAGGAAGAAATAAAAGAAAGAACGACACCAGGAGGAAGACTGTTTAATAGCATAAAAAATACATTTCTGGGAAGAAAAGAGATACCGAAAGATGTTAGAGTATAAGTATTAGAAAAGTAGCTATACCAGTACTTTTGTACGTTGGGGAAACATGGACCATAACTGAGAAACAGAAAGGAAATATAGCAACTACAGAAATGAGATTTGTGAGAAAAATGGCAAATAAAACAAGAAAGGACAGGATTATAAATGTAACAGAGACAATCTGAAACTGGGACCAATGGAGGAAACGATTGCTCAGTTGGGATGGTATACACACGTGAAAAAGGATGCCGAAACAAAGAATAGTCAAACAGGTGTTTGAAGCCAGGACGAACTAGAAGAGACCAAAAGGAAGGCCCAGATGGACGTGGCTAGAGAACGTGAGATGTGCATTGGGTAAAAGAGGAGTATCGTGCGAGAAAGCTCAAGACATATCAGATAGGAAGAGATGGAGGGAAATATACAAGAAGACAATATAGAGAACTCAACTCCACACATGGCTTACACCCCAGGAAAAGGAGTAAAAAGGCTTAAGGATTAAGTAAGTAAGTAAGTTATATAAAATATATCGAAAACAAACGGACACCGGCAAAATGGAAAATCGCATTTATGTCATTACAGTTGAAGAAGGAAACCAACAACAACGCCAGAACTATCGAAGTTGACAAACGAAAGAGTGCCAAAAAACTATGACCATGGACTCTTCCAAGGAAAATAAAGAGAGGAAGAGAGACGATCTTGTGGAGAAAATACTAGGAAGATGATTAGTGAAATAAACTTAACAGAAGAACAGTGCCTAAGCAGAGCATACTGGAGGAGGAGTTTTGTAGATCGGACAGCGTTGACAGACGCTATAAACCAATGAATAGAAGAAGTTTCTTCAATGGCAGTCCTCTATGTTAATGCACCCTAACTGCATTACATTCTACATAAATTGCGGAATTAATTTATGAAACTTTTTCTAACAACGGAAGTATAAAGGTGGATAATTTAATTGGTGATACATCTTATCTATCTATTACATACTTGCACAATCAAATACAAGTTCTGATTCAAAACGTTTAAGCACATATATAGTGTTTATCACATCACTTACACTAGTTTATTGGGACAAGATAGAATCTAATCCCATAAGAAGATTTTATAGTTTTGAATATTTCAATTTATTCAATTTTAACCACATTTACAATATAGCAGTCGGACGAGAGAAAATAGTACTCATTTTAGAAACTTAATCTATCTATTTCAAACGCATTGTTATGTATTTCCATTCAAAATTATTTTTAGTAACAGTATTTTCATTCAGATATTTGCCTATTAGTTGGAATGGCCGAAATAGAACATTGTAATAAGTAAGTCCCTTATTTCGCGAAAATAACAATGCTTAAAATAATTGGATAATGTTCTCGAAATATACTCAAATGTTCGGTATCTCGTTAAGATGTTAATTGGGGTAATACGATAATGGGGCGTATTGTTACGTTCGTAGGTTCAAAAGCCACATTCTCTAGCATTACTAGCTTTTGCCGAGATGTTCAAATGATTCACGATCGTTCATTAAATTCATTAGAACGAAACGCAAGCGCAGCCACATGTAAAATGAGGGCGAAACACGATAGTTACGTAAGTACTAGAGGTGCAATTCAACTACGGACACGATATTGTAGTATTCAGGATACAGGCGCCAACAGTAACATGCAAAGATGAGAAATTGCTCGCCACAGCCAGCACTAGTACGTATTCGCATATATCTACGCCATATAATAGCAATTCCAAGAAGAAAAGCTTGCGATGTCCATCTTCTGTTATTCACGCGGATGCCCCGGGTTAGGAGAACGCCTAATAATTCATAATCCGAAAGCACGAACCAACAACATTAATTATTAATTACCGCTGAACTCTCTCATCTCCAAATGCAATTAAACGTACTCGGACAGACTATTGGCACTTACACTTACGTAGGCTTTTAACCGAGAGATGATGATGGATTGGCTGAGGTCACGACTCGCATCCTGGGGCTAAAAATAAGATTGACATTCACCCACCCACCGATAGGACACGCATCAAATCCGGTAAATATGCCCTGGAAATCTGTTGAATCGCTTAATTGGCATTTCTTTCTCATCCTTTCTTGCAGTCTATTTCTGGAGTGAAGTAAGCTATTCTGAGGAAATACGTTTCCTTCCTGCTAATCAAATGCCACGGGATCATCCTGTGAAAAGTCTAATTTGCTACATTTCTCTTATAGATCTTTCGTGTTAAGTTCTCTTATTTTGATTATCTCTTATAACATTTCCTAAATCTTGAGCAGAAGTTTAGAGCAAAAAAATGATATCTGTATATAACCTTGGCCCTCAAAGATTCCCGATATCTATTTCGACAACTAGGCTGTTATCCTTAAATGAGAAAACAGAAATCGGGAAGATAAATTTTCTCCAACGTTGGAATTTCGGGAAAAGTTTATAAATAATTGTACCCGGAGTTATGTTCCACATGCATATTGCACAATTGATGAACAGTTGTTGGGGTTTAGAAGCCACCGTCCATTTCGGGTATATATTGCAAATAAACCCAATAAATATGGAATAAAGATAAACACTATGTATGGCAGTAGAACGTTCTATATGATAAATACAATTCCTTACATAGAAAGAAGAATGACCAACGCAAAAAACACTAGCCAGTAAAACACTAAAAAGTTGTCTTCGACAAACTTACAATCGTAGATACCTTGCAACACAACATAAAAGAGAACCCTCGTCCTTTCTTGCCGAACAAAACTTTTACTCTCGCAATTTGCATTCGTCTCATTTACACTTAAGCGCTCCCAATTTGCTATTTTATTATCTTCAGCTCAACAAAAGGAGGAGTTGACATGTTGGACTAAATAGTGCTCAATTATACCGTACCACGTCGAACAAGATGGCCTGTGCGATACTTTTATGGTATGTTGAATCCAGCTAAGATCGACTCGAATGTAATTTATACCCTAATGCAAAATCCCAGTAAAACAACGAGAAAAAAAATTCTAAATCAGTTTGAATTACAAATGGTTCGACGACATATGGTGAATAAACTTACAGAAAAATTACCAAACGATTTAAACAAAGATGTTGAAGAAATTGTGGAAGTAAACACAGAGGTTACACCTGCAGCATCTATAAAAATAGCAAAGTCATCAAGGTTCTACATATATATGTAGCAGAAGTATAGACCGAGAAACAAGAATACCTGTTTAAAAATTATCTATCTACTTAAGGGTTAATAGATAAGTACTTAATAGATTTAGATTAGAATATATTTCTTTTATAAGAAAAATATAGGTATCAAGAGAGAATGCGCTGCGTATATAACCAAAACAAAGGCTATGTCCACGTAGAGGCAGCACAGCTCTTGGTTTTTTTGTACCTACCAATAAATTAAACGTCTTCATGTTAACTTAATGACAGGTGTATATAATTTTCACATAAATCCGCGTTCGAAATCTAAATTGTTCCCCGAGAGAACTATAATTGAATGAAATTAATATTTATTACAATTCGATGAACTTCAATAGCCAAAAGTGCGCTAATGTTAACGCAGTTTCCCAAACCAAAAACCGATAAACCAATAATCATGCTCAATAATTCAGCAGGTTCCAAAATTACATATAATTTTCAGATACCCAAAGTGTTGTATTTGACGTTTGTTTTAAATAATAACCCATAATTTGGAAGTAAATGTAAACACGTCATCGTGTCCGTCAGGGAAATTATCATCTATAGTTTTCTTGAAGTACACGCATTTAATGCTTGTCCTGACTCTGCACGTTGAAGTTACAACAATTTCATTCATCTGGAGCGGCGTTGCTTGTTACATGCCGTTTTAAATTAGCCGCCTTCTGCGCCGCTTTTAATGTGGAAAGGAATTTTACGTTTACGAGATTGACAACTGCATGAAATTATAACAATACTTGTATAACACAATGGGGATTCTATTCTAACAAGTCTCTTAGAGTACGCTACTTTTCAAACCGAATAGTTTCGATTGTTAACCGTTTGGAAAAAATTTGACAATGACTACTAATATTTCTAGAGTTTTGTGTCTACTCCATTTACACACACAATTACTAATAGTTGCTATAATTTCATTTCATATATATATATATGTATATATATATATGAAATCAATAGAAATAACGACGCACACCAGAAAAGAAGTCCCCACTCAAAACAGTGCATCCTGCCCATTGGAAAAGCAATGCTTGTATTATAGGATTGCGAGGAAATTATTTTTATGGATTATCTACCAAAAGGGACTACATACGAGTGGCGCAGAATACAGATATATAAAGTGGAACTTTTTGAATGCTAAATGAATTAGAGAAGGTGTTTTTTATCGAATTTCTTCTGCTAATTCGAATTTTCCAGTCCAATTTTTATACTTAATGTTTTTAAGTAAAACTCGTTCGAAATACTAATAAGCCATGTTATTCTAATCTTTCATCTGGTCAATTGTTGCAGGCTCTTTGCACTAAATAGCGCGGGAAGTTGCATAGGCCTCTGCACGAAGGACAAAGGATGTTTTAAACAATTTGCGCTGGGAATTGTTTTAACATTCATACTATTGGCCAGATCTGGCTGCTAGAAATTTCCTCTGTCCCCAAACTTGAAAAAACACTACGGGATCTTTAACTTAATATCTTAACCCCGCTATTAGATAAAAAAATACGAATCTTGTATTAAGAGACCAATTGGTCTATACTACACAAATGCAAATTTTGTATGAAAATTGATTGAATTCTTTAATGTAATTTATAAATATAATTATGAACTGTTAATTTAACTTTGTTTATGTTTATGTCCAGCTGGTTTGTGTTGTTGTATTTGTTGCTGTCGCACAGCCACCTTGTAAAATGAATCCGCTTTGATTTGTATAAAGTTACAAATATGCTAGATATATCCGCTTTGAATGCATAGGTACGTACATACTTTTTCTGAGATCGATGCTTCATGGGCATCGGCTGATCAAAATCGCAGGAGGCCAGAGTTTTTATGGAAATTAGCAACTTTTTTGGCTAACGCGCATATGATACAACGGAGCCGATTACCTCAGCAACAGTTTTCCGCGAAATTATTGATTGATATACAAATGTCATCCTCGAATTTTGCAAGCTCTTCAAATATTGTCTCTTCTAAAGCGGGGGCAAGAAAGCGGGGAATATGTAGTTGCCGCAAGGCTAAGTCCGATATAAAATGCCACATTTGCGGAAACTTTATTTGCAAAACAAACCGCAAAATATTTTGTTTAGTATGTAATTATCTTATATGATAGATCTCTACCACTAATAGGTCAATAAAACAAGGCTGGTTTGAACGATAGTTATATTTTCAGAACGTTTACAAACGTTTTCGGAACACCTTCGTCAGTGAAAATATAACTAGATAAATATATAAACAAACATTTGTTTTTTATTTGGGAAATAATAATAAAAAACAAAAGTTTGAATATAAGTGAAAGTGAAAATATAACTATATAAATATATAAACAAACATTTGTTTTTTATTTGGGAAATAATAATAAAAAACAAAAGTTTGTTTATATATTTATCTAGTTATATTTTCACTGACGAAGGTGTTCCGAAAACGTTTGTAAACGTTCTGAAAATATAACTATCGTTCAAACCAGCCTTGTTTTATTGACCTATTAGTGGTAGAGATCTATCATATAAGATAAGTATAAAAGGTCACGAAATATATATATATATATATATACATTTAATTTAGTATGTAATGAAATAAAAGCATACCTTTTTGTAAATAAGCTTAGTAGGTATTTTGTATTCTATCAAATTGAAATATTCAGTGGACCAAATGGTCGGTGATACAACATAAGTAACTTTTTAATTTTTGTCAGTTCAGGCTTACGTTATTATGGATTTAGGCTTGTTACAAAAATAAAACACGTGAGTCGAAAGTTCAAAGCAATATATTACACCGTTAAAAAGTTATTGAGATTACAAAAAAATTGGATCAAATGGGCTTAATCTAAGCTGTTAAATGAGGTAGAACTTACTATAAATAGGTGGATTACAATGATGAGTAAGTTTTTTGGGGACGGTTTGAAAGAATAGTTTCACGTTAGCATAAGTGTATTCAATTAAAGGGAGACTATATTGAGAAACTACATTGCAATTTTAATAAGAATTAATGAAATTCAAAAATTATAGCCGAATTCTTAGAACTTTAGAAACATTCCTCGCATTTTAAGATTATAAAGATTAATGAATTCAATGCTGAAATCTCTTTGTTTATCAGTAACATTCCTTCTATTGCGATAGAATTGATAAATATATGAAGGATGGTGGAAGATATTATATTGTATTATTATCAAAAGACAATAAAGAAATTACATGTATGTACATCTACGAGTTAGATTCAACGATATTGATATTGACGTAAAGAAATTGGAAGAAATACAAGCAAAAAATAGAAGCATGGCAGAGAAACTCGTCCAGTCATTATGTACCAAATCATTGTTTTCTATATGGGTCCAAGACCTGAAAGGCAGCAGAGAAATGTAAATTAACAGTGGAACCAGTAGAAATGGATGCAACAAGGTAGATATATAATTAGAAAAGGGATCAAAGTGAAAATTAAACAATCAACCAAAAAGTAGGATACAGGATAGAAGACTTTGATAAACTATTGATTACTCTCTAAGAAATAAATATATCTTTTAGTCATCTTAAAATCAGGTTGAAATAATAAATTGTATGAAAAGACAACAGGTGCATAGAAAGTATAACAGAATGCTTATAGTTTGAGTACCTAATTATCTTAATTAAAGAAACACAAAATCTTTGTAGGTGTAATGAACACATAGAGACAGAGTTCTACCTCGCTTAGGGTTAGAACAGCAGTCTACCCTATTGTATATAAATCATAGGTACGTTATTTCTCTATATTTCTCGGTTCTTATCTTAATCTTTAATAAAAATACCCATTAGTCGGTATAATATCCCATTTGGTTGGGCAGGTCGCGTCGGATTTTAAACGGATGCTCCATGGGGAGGTGAGAGCCAACCCGACCGATTAACGCCGATTACATCTCGCGAACGGCGGGAGATCAATAAACAATGATGGTCCGGAAAATTACTAAATTATCCACTGAGCATTTAACAATAGTTCGGACAAACAACCGAGCGCAGCAACAACGAAATGAGAAAAGGACGTCTTCGGTACCCATGCTGTTCTTACGGCCAGCTATTATAATGTCAAAACGTTAATCGTTCGGTATTTAACCTCCTCACGAGCGAATGTCATTTTTTATTTTGTCTCACCCGCAAAGCGTCGTTTTACAAATGATTTCCTTTTTGTATTATGCGCCTATATTGTGTCCAAACGTGTGTATTTTTGTTGTTGCCGTTTCGCGTAGAAAAAGCAATAAAAAAGCTTTCCTTAGCGTTGTCTTATTGTGGTTGTTGTCATATATTTGCATTCTTCTTAGCGTTTCCCATATATCAAAGAACCAATTGCTTTGGATACTTATGCTAATGGGAATTTGATTTATAAACCTGGTTGTCCGAAAAATGAAACAAATTCGGGTATCATCTAAACTGGCTGAACTTAGGCAACTCTCAAACGTTTTGGCAGTTGAAAAATAACTTGACAATGACGAAAAGAACGTGGGTTAGTCTTTAAGCCACCTTTAAGATATCCACATTTACAGACATGATGGAAGTGTCTTCTTGTCGGCGATGGCATCGGTTTAGAAACAAGGAGCTTCTCCTCTTTTCTTATATTTCTTTTGAAACTCATCTAATCTCCATCTAGAGCGGTGAATGTACATCTAGACGCTAGACTTTTCAATTTCTTTTAATTGAAGCGACTTAAAATAACTGATATTAAATATTTGGAATGAGCATTACAAGACAACCCGAAAATTTTAAATTATATAAATAATGTCAGGACCTTTCCAAACGGACTATCGATATCATCAAAATATGGTCCCTTAAGCAGAAATAACATAGAAGCCATTATCATTGGAGGTTAGAGGAAAACATTTGACAGTATTTGCGATGATGGTGATAATGAAATAATTTACAATACGAGGACGGTTTGACAGAAGAGTGACTTTTCAAAAGTTGGCAACACTTTCGCCACGGTGATTATGCTCTTGGCTTCCGCCATGTTTCGATTGTTTACTGTCAAAGTTTTACATAAATCTGACTGATAGGTTATATTTTATACTCATTTAAAGAAAACTGTTTTCGTTTTTGTGTAAATATGGAAGAAACAGAATTTCGAGTGTTAATTTGCACATTTTTGGAATGATTTGTAAGTGGCTTCCTGCTTTTAAAAGTAGCCACATGAGCACAGATGATGCAGAACGTCTGGAACCGTCATTTACTGTAACTACTCCAGAAATGGTTAATAAAATCCATGCCTTTGTAATTAGCGATGGTCGCTATCTTCAAACGTAATCCGAGAGAATTTTCGTCGATATGCTACAGTAAATGAAATTTGAATACCCCAATTTTACTAAAGAAAGAAAAATACAATCGAAATAATGGACGTCTCCCGGGGAGCATGTCCCCAAAAAGCCAAAAGCCGTTTCTTCGGTCAATAAGGCTATGGGCACAGTTTTTTTGCGACTCCAAGGGTGTTACCTTTATTTATTATTTCAAAAGCATAAAAGCTAACTGGCTATATGCTGTATGTATTGCTGCCGGAAACGAAGAAGAAAGTGTTGTACCATCATGCTAATGCGCCGCTTCATTCGCCCACTGTTGTTACAAAGAACAAAAGTCGTCAAACAGCGCTACGACTTGCTACCTCATCCGCCATATTCACCAGATCTGACATTCAGTGATTTGTTCTTGTTTGCAAATTTGAAAAAATGGTTCGGTAGAGAGAGATTTCAGGCAGATGAAGAGGTCGTATCCGACAAATCCGAGGTAAATCCATATTTCGAAGAGTTTTCGAAAGATTACTTTTTGGATGATTTGAAAAAATGGAAACTTGCTGGGGTAAGTGTATTGAGTTAAAAGGAGATTATGTTGGAAAATAAAATATATTTTTTACAGCAAGTTACTTTTTATTTAAAAGTCATTTTTTCATCAAACCGCCTTCATATAACTCAGAGTCCCGTATAATTATGACTGTAGTCTAACTTTGATATGGTGATCGAAACGCTTCTATCTCCTTTTAATATTTTCAGTGTTGGAGATGTATGAAACCTGTTCATTATAAATCAGCCCAGGAGACACCTACTCGTTTAGAATCTACGACCAATTGACATCTTGTGTGGATAAACTAAGGGATAATGCGCAAATAAGTATATTCTTTCCTACTTCATAGTGTCGGTAAATCGTTTCATTGAAAGTGAGATTTTTCAGGTGAAATATGATCAGTCTGTATGAGGTGTGCAGGGCATTTCAAAACGATTTAAACGACAAGAGAGTCACACGTATATACATATTTGCCACTAGTTGATTCGCAAACGTTCGTCATAAGCATTATCTGCTACTCTGCAAACGTCAGCTAGCCCCACTCAGACGCGTTCCAACATATCCTGATCGATGATTTGAACTTTGGTGTAATGCAATCTTGAAGTTCATACATATCTCGGAGTAGTGGTGGTTTGTAGATATTGTTCTTAACGTAATTCCATAAAAAAGTCACATAGTAAGGTTTGTTGATTCTTGTTCCTCACACGTTGTTTCCATTCCTGCAACAGTCGCCAATTAACATTACTTACATTACTGTGATAGTGGCATAGGACTCCATTGAGCCGATAGATAAAGTAAGCATTAGTATGTTCCTGCGTCGAATAAACTACGCAGCCAGTATGTATGAAAACGTTTCTTCATTTATAGTTTCTTCAGGAGAGGAGTGTGGGTCGTATGTGCAGATAACAAAACACACATTTGCTTTCGCTAAACCGTGGATGGAACAATTCGCCGAAGCTCTTCCGTTCACTTTCCCAATGAGATGGGATGTCGTATTATCTCTGAATACCAACTATATGTTATTTTGGACATGTGTTTTATTACATTTCGGGGGTATTGAATCAGTCATAGGGTTGCATTCCTCCTAGGACAACGTCATCATTCAAATCAGTTTTAAATGTTTCTTGAGGTATTGAATAACAGGATAAATGAATACATAACGAAAGTATAACTCATTGACTTCTGCTGAACTTTTCTGAGCCAATCGGCAACGCATGAGAAACGTTCGTATTCCAGGTATTGATGTTAATGCATTATTATTTTTCTAAATGTTACTTATTCTTTGAAGCCCTTTGAAATCTGTCATGTTTTGTTATCGATGTCTATGTGATCTTCTCGAGTCTACGTAAGAGCTGTTAATAAATGGGGTCTTTTGACTGTGGTGGTGATGTGAATATGCCTGTAACAGTCGTTTTGTATTGTGATTACTATTATACTTTTGTCTTATCAGAACGTGAAGAAATAATTGACAGTCATTTCTTTTGATTTCTCATAGGAGAACCGTGGATAATTTATAATAGGCTCCAGGTGCATACAACTTGTGGAAATCAGCACCTAGAGTTCATTTTCCGGACCAATGATAGACGACAGAAACGTAGTTACTGTTAACATAATTTCCAGTTCTCTCTCTCACTCTCTCTGTCTGTCTGTACTAAATCCAAACTAGACTGACCATAGGGCTATAATAATGAATAAGTATTACTGGAATAGTAGGCAACATACAATTATAAACTAGTAACATCTAAAATTCCAAATCTCCCATTCACGATGGTATCATGCTTCGTAGATGGTTGCTCAGTTCACATCCCGCTTTCCCTGAACAGCAACAAATCTAGAAGGAAGGTGTTCTATCTCTATCGAACTTGGTAGGGACAACTATCGTGGACAATGTGTCATTTTGAAATTGTAGAGACAGCAAAGCTAGTCCGGCTAAAGTTGATGAAGAAGATGGTGAAGGCTAAATAGAGACACATGAGGTCTAACCGACATTGATATGATGTTAATACGCGGCCATATACTACTGGGAGATGGCGTAGAAGTTTAGTTATAGAAATGATGAATTATAATACCTGAAGGTTCATTAAAGAAAGAAATCCATACATACATTCATAGGTATCGAGGCTGACATTTGACCTCGATCACGAGGACGTAGCAAATCATCATCAATAGCGGCCGATTCACTTTTTTGCGCAGGTATATTCATATCAGTGGAAATGTAATTTATTTGTATCTCAGAATTTTCTATTACTATTGTAGCATTAGTTTCAGTTATCATGATTTTCACTTGCGGTGAATTCACAAAGAATACGTTGAACGTTCTTTAAGTTATTATAAAACTATACAGTTTTGATTATTCCTATTGCCAAATTTAGCCTTACCTTTATCTCTGAAAGTCATTAGCAATTTTCTAAAAATCATTTGCAATTTTATATTGCAGACAGTCTGGGAGCTCGGTCTCAAGATTCTTATGAGTTCTAAATGGAGCATTCGCATTAAATAGTACATGTACCGTATGAGATTTAGGTGATTTACTTATTTTGTATCAAGATAAGCAAGAAATCCAATACCGCACGAATGTAAATGTTACAGGAATAAATGTAAATTAAGGATAACTCCACAAGCAGTATATGCAAGATTAAGTTTCTCCGTATTTAAATTAAAAGTGTACTCTTGGTGTCATAGTCTAGGTTTTATCCCGAAATTCTGGCTGTGCACTTGCATATATATATTCGAGTTGGTTGACTTATTATCTTCCATGTAATAGTAGATTCGCATACTTCACAAATAGTTTGGTAGACATATATTACCAGTTAGCAAATTAATGTTAAAATCTGAAATACCAACTCAGTAGCTTGTTGCTTTCCTGTAATGAAGCCTTCTAGGATTATGAACTACCCCCATAGTCAATACTGTACCACATGTATTGACTTTTACATTCATTCTAACGTATCTAACGTATAATCCTATATTTCCATCTAACTAATTTACAACCATTAACTTCTAAGACATCATCCCCAGTTTTAAATTTAGCCTGATCCGGGTTTACGCAAATGACAGCACTAGATAGCTGTTAATCTCTTTAGAAGCACGCCCGCTAATTAGCTGATTAAGTATTCTGGACCTTAGAACGGCTTTTTACTACCCACGACCCCTCGAAGAATTAGATTTATGGCGACTCGTCCCGATTAAACTCGACATCTATTCTTTAATGTAAATATTGATTTTGACAAATTCATTACTGCTTACAGGCAGTAATTAACTCGGTCAAAACTGTTGGTCTCTGTATTTTTTTCCAAAGACAGTATAGTAAGGCGTCTTGCAAAAAACGCAATTTTGTAAGAATTAGATGAACTATAGACACACTATATCAGCCAGCCCTCCTTTCATATATGTTCCTTTGCTTAGTTAATTCCGAGATACCAGAAAATTAGTAAAGAGGGGCGATTCCAGGTTGAAACCGTTTCCCCGTTTCCATTTTCCACTTATCCACTTATTTAATCTTAACTCTATCAACCGTTAAGTCTAGGACTGGGGTGGAGTTGATTTTTTCCTCTCCCACAATTCTTTGTTTTGTACAAATCTGTATTCTTCTTCTCGTTCAATGTTCCTTTCCAATGCTGTCCTTCTACTCTTCTCCAATTCATTCTTGCTTATTTTATTGTTTTCTTTTTCTCGTTGAATTCTTGTCCCGTATACTCTTCTCGTTAACCTTTCCTCTGCCATTGTAACTGATGTAGTTATTCGAGTTATTCCTAGTCGTTCTTGTATTATCTATTGTATTGAATAATTAGGTGTTCTCTATAAAGAATAGAGAAAATTTCCCACAATCTTTCCAAAGCTGGAAGGTAGCTGTCACCCTTCTATTGTGGATTGATTGAACTCTTGGATTGAACATGTGTATTACTTTTTTGTGCTTCGTAAAATGTCTTTTAGGTATGAATCTATTGATGTAGCACCATTCTTTCGACGCTTATTTCCTAAATAGGATCTAGACCATAGATGGGCAACCATCGGCCCGCGGGCCACATGCGGCCTCGAGTAAGATTTGCCCGGCCCGCTACTGAATTCTTTCGTTGCATATTAGCACGGCCCGTCTAAACTTAATTCATAATGAATCATAAGGATACCACAAAAATGTATATTTTTCAAGATTACTCGCAGCATAAAACTTCTACAAAAAGAAGTTGTCCATGCCTGATCTAGACGATGAATCTCACATTCTTACTTGCATAAGCATGACTTTTAAACGCTCTGTCCTATATTTCGGTCTATTTCGCAGGGGTGTAACCTTTCTTTATTTGACAGATAACGAAGCTACTGACAATTGTTGCT
The DNA here is from genome assembly GCA_038088585.1 of Chrysina gloriosa. Lineage (NCBI taxonomy): Eukaryota > Metazoa > Arthropoda > Insecta > Coleoptera > Scarabaeidae > Chrysina > Chrysina gloriosa. The sequence goes on from CM076093.1 coordinate 9,480,527, forward strand.
GCTGATATAGTTCCATCTTTTGTCTTCTTAGAAAATGCCTCAGCCGTTTGGGTTTCGTTTAGACTTAACGGCATGTAGTACAATTCACCTTTATTTGTTCGTAACCTACAGTAAAACAACAATGCGGAAAGTATTTTTGGGATTGGACAGTGTCAATTCCAGAAACTAACTTTGGCGATGAAACCGGATATTATTTGTTGTTATACTAAAATGAACTATTTCTTGAATTTTTAAAATGACAAAATGCAAAGTGCGAAACACGAGCCTAGTGGTCTCTTTTGGTCATTTTTTAAAAGAAAGCAATGCGATTGGATTCAGCATTCTTTAAATACTATTTTACTAGACAGGCCATGCCTTTATAGTAAAATGGGACCACTATGTGCAAATGCACACAACCTCTTGGAGCCACTATTACAACACTATATAACCCCAACAGGACGCAAATTCATACATGCCAAGAGGAATGACTGTGCTGTGCGAAATGTTTTCGGGGTATTTAACTATCTGAAACAGCGATATTCAATATATTCATCATCCGCCTAGTTTTACCTTTGGGGGCGACTGATTATGCAGTTACCTTAAAAGCAAAGTGTCTACTCCGAGGACCGTCAATATTAAAAGCTTAAAGAACGAATGCGAGATGAAATTATGGCAATTCCTGAAGCAATGGACGAGAGAATAAGAAGAAATCTTTGAAGGTGACTATAGCAATGCTTGAGGAAATAGTATAATAGTAGGCTGAAAATGACAACAATATGTTAATCAATGTTAAAAGGAAAAGGCTCTATTTCATTTAAAAAATCCTGAAGTGCCTATGCACCATCATGTATGTATAAACAAAATAACTTGCGACTTTGTATGAGATAATAATGTAGGACGTTCGTGGGAATAGAGAAGTATAAGTATGCATGTATGCATGTGACAAAGACAACAATATAGAGTTATTGATTATTTAGGAACTAAAAAGTGTTGCTACGGAGGTAGCTTTCTTGGAATATATTGCTTGTTTAGATGAGTTTATATATGATCAAAATATATGTACTCAGCTTCCACCAATCGAATCAACTCATACAATAATGTACATTTTCACAAATCCTTCAGCTACTGATTTAAACACACCGGTCATATTTAGAATGTTGCAATATCTTGCTACTTCGAAAAGTTTTTAGTATTGCCAGGGTTTAATTTGCAACAATGATCGGAGGTTGACCTTTCGTCATCTTATTTTTATGAGTTTTTGGCTTTTACAACTTGAATAAGCGCATGTAGGTGTGCTTCGGTCTGAGAACCGCATAGAAGATATGTATGTATGTATGTACGTTTGTTTTGTAAATTTATCTGGATATAAAACCTTTATTTATTGAGATCATTACCATGTTTACAAAGCACAGTTAGGTTTGCACGAAAATGGATAAAAACATTTGAACGTAGGCGTATGATATTGCTTTTCCCAATGTTTCTTCATTGATCCTGTTAACATGTTGAAATTTTTCTCGGTAGAACTTAACGTCTGATATTACAAATTATGTATGAAATGTATGTATGTAGGTATGGTTTAGCGACAGCATATTTTATTATTTACTGTACTATGGACTCGATCTTTACACTTACTATTAATAAGTATATTTAATAGTTAACGCACCCAAAGTATAATAATGTATTTTAAATAACAAGCGCCTGTCGGTTTCTCTTTTAAATATCTCAATGTCTTTAATGGGTGCAGCAGGAAAATGTTTGATTGTGTCCCACATGAAAACATGTACAGAAAAAAACTAATAAAACCTCAAAATTTACATGGTAAATATATTTAGTAGATGATACGCCATAAATATTATTAACGTGCCGAAGAATAGCAATTTAAAATTATGCATATTTCTCCCATAATAAATACACTGCCGATATAATAAATTATCCGTGCCAGACGTTGGTAAATCAAAAAGTGAACGTCTTCTCATTAATTTTTGATCCACTTTTCGATCAGGTAACTTCTGGATATGTCATATTAATTGGATAGCTTTTATTTATATTTCCAACGGGTATAATTTATGTTTTGAATACTTCTAGATAGATATTACGATATGCGGTTGGGTATAATCATATCTTAGGGAGCGTTACATTTCATTCAATATTATCGTGCTTGTCGGAAAGGTTGCTTCATTAGGTGCTTATATAGCGTCTAGTAAAGAAAAAGTGGATCCTTTTTGATGAAAATAAGACGTGTAAACTTTCACAAATATTATTGTCAACTACTGAGTTTTGTTAATCGAAACAGGCTTGTCTCGATACAAATTTGGTACATACTGAGTACACTCTACAGGATATATGGCTTAACCGTTAAGTTTTTGTGTTTTCACTTTAGCTGCAATTTTGGTTTCTTTGGTTTGTTCATTTGCGTCATTAGATTAAAAGTTCATTAAACATTGGCGGCATGTATATTATGCTCTTAGAATCGTAGTTGATGACACTTTATAATTTCTTTCATTACATTTTTTGTACTTCTTTTTCTTCTTGAAGTCTGGCTTGTTATTGTAGCCCCAATATTAAAAATTCATTAACTTTTTTAAGGTTTCTATCAGAAATATCATCGTATGGCTGTTTGAAGTCAATAATTACTACGTGCAGACCCAGATTTTGTTCGTAATTATGGTTCTGAATCATTTTCAAGATAAACATTTGGTTCGGTTACTGAGACTTGGTGAGCAGTATATACATAAGTACATGCAATGATTTTTAAAGAAATCTGAACACCCAGGAAAAGGTGAAGAACCTCAATGTAATTTTCAGAAATACTTTATATCGTAAAGAATGCTTGTGTTAATTTCACTTATGAAAAAAAAATCCTTCCTCTCACGGATTTTGTTTAGTTGGAATACGACGTCTTGTAGTGATGGTTATTCGGTTATAATTAATAGCTGCTTTACATGTAGATATCATGTATGGAATAATAATACTTTTTCTCTAACCCCTACCAGAGGTTATTTATGGTAATATTTTCAAACATAACAGTAGTTTCTCTTATTCGAGGTGTTTGTCCTCTTGAGCTTTTTAGTGACGTTCATATTTCTAATAATTGCATCGCCTGGCTGTTGAGATAACAACTAAGCCGTTATCTATGCTTTGCAGCTCAATAGTGGATATGGTGCATTTTATAGTATCCTTCTGCAGATCTATATGTAGATCGCTGTTACGAATATACCACGAAACATCAACTATACTCCCTAGTACCTTGTTTTGGTAACGTTGGATAAATTGCACACTAATTTTTCCGGTACACCACAAAGTTGTGCACCAGGAATAATGATCGTCATCAAACTGCTTTCTCTATCAAATTTCCAGTGGAAAAGTCAGAACATTTTAACTATTGTTGTGGAGATAGATGACCACGTACATATTCACCAAGCAAAATCATCGGGATTGCCGCCCTCTCTTTCGCTACATACTACACAAGAGATGATGGTTTGAGTGGGATTGGGTGCAATATATAATAGGAGGTTACCGTTGATCTTTATTGATAAAAACGTTACCAGAACTGTTGAATCAACTCCATTCCCAGAAAAGGAACCTATACCTTTAGAAACAGTCCCTATGAGCGTCTTACACAAACAAGCAACACGCCAGTATATCTGTATCATGCTTGCTACCCGGATTTGTAACCTTTCGAGCGTGTTCGGAACTTCATAGGCATTTGCGCAGGTAGTTGGTCCCTTCCACCAAAACTTAGTAGATCTTTCTGAATTCGCGATATTTTGACTGGCATCTCAGAAAGCATCGTAATAATAATTATAATAATAAACTTTATTCAGGAAGCCAAACATGTTGAATTGATACGTCATATAAGGTACCTAATGTATCTTATCTCTAATTGTGTACTTAATGTACGAGTCAGAAATTAAAATTAATAGTATGAATCTATAAAAAACAATCACATATTAAAAATTACATATTTAAATATTCAGTTATACTATAAAATGCATGTGATGTCAGGTACTTTTTAACCTCCCTTTTATAGGTTTATAGGGTATTAATAGAACAGAAGGACTTGTACATATCAGGTAGTTTTTTATACAATTTTATACAAATATAAAGTGGTGATTTTTCGTATAATGTTAATTTGTGTCTCGGAAACGAAAAGCCATAGACATTTCTTGTTGAGTAATGGTGTAATGGTTTATATTTCTCAAATTTCTCTAGGTTTTGTTTAAGAAAATTGACGCATTTATATATAATGATGCACGGAAAGGTAAGAATCCCCTGCCTAACGAAAACGTTCCTACAGGTACCGCTGTAAGGTATATTAAAAATTAGGCGAGTAAGACGCTTTTGCGCCACAAACACCCTCTCCCATTCTACAGCAACACCCCATATCATAACATCAAACCAATTCCAAATATACTTCGAAGAGTATATAAATGCATAGAATTACAGAATAGCTTGATTGTTGAAATTATGTAGGAAGTACTGTCGCAGCTAACTAATTAGTTGAATTCTCACTTGTGTAGGTACTAACGGCTTTACCATACAAACTTAATACAAAGGAACTGCAATTAACAATTAGAGCAAAGTTATACAATCTATAAAATATAATTAATCATTACTCCGAAGAACTAAGTACGTCATGTTAGTTATGCATGTACATACATATATACATTATGTGTGCATATATTCGAAACAGATATACAGTAAAAACATGTAAATTGCTTCTCCACTACTTTAGTGCACAAAACTAGTAGAAATTCAATCAATCGTGTCAAGGCGATGTGAAGGTGGATTTATAAATGTCCAGCTCGAATTAGATGAAATTTTGCGAAGCATATATAGGAGCAAAGGGCAATAATGTTTAATTTAAATCTCGTATGTTTCTTAACGAATATTTCGAAAGATTTATTCTAGCAGTTTTAATCACCATGGATTGTTGAGTAAATGATGTGTAGGTTCAGACGCTTACACACCGGTGTTTGTGTGCTCAAGATTTGTGTTGAAACGATACCATTTTGGTACGTATGTGATTTACGATCTCTATTAAACCAATAGTGAAAAATTATACACCTACGTTATCAAAGCGAATAACGAAACGGCCTGTAAATATTGCTGTATCTGTAAGGTCGACTAGGCTTTATTTCGAGTGGGCGGACGTACGAATTATGAATGAATTATTTGCATAATGTAACCTTTAAGGACGTAATAGTGAAGTGAAAATTTTGTGAATGAAATTGCTATGCATATGCTAATATGATGCTAAGGACACACTGAACCGTGAAATTCTCTCTTATGCATATTCAGTAGATAGCTGTAAGACGACGTTGGACTTGAGATGAAATGGTTCTGTTTCTGCGTACATTTTATATGTATTTCGTAAGTTCATCGGGATATCGCGTCCAGCAATGGTTGAACATAAACAATTGCGTAATAACATTATGTCGTAAAAAATTTTTGGTGAGTACTAATAACGACATCAATATCATCAAACAATCCGTCAAACCTTCCTACAAAATATTTTTTGAACTTAATAAACTTGCTTTGATCCTTACCACACCGATCGTGCAATACTATAACGACGAAGGAATTTATCCCTAGTAGAGAAATGTACAAACGAAGAAAACCGTGAACTTTGATTACCATTGCTCTTAGAAAATGTATTTTACCATATCACAACTGACACTCATCAAGGTCGAGCGACTCCTTCCTTCCCCTGTCCTTCTTCCATTGAAGATGACAAATTAAAGGTCTAAATTCGTATGTATTGACGTTTTCAAAACTTGTGTGGTGAGGGTAACACAGAAATTATCACAGACCATCTTCCTTTTGTCAGTTGATTTATCTACTTACACACTAGTCATTAGTTTGGAACTTAGCGTAGTTTGATTGAGTTTAAAAATAATTGCTTATTCTTTTTTCTACACTTGCTTCGTATTTTTGCGGTAATCAAAGCAGAGGCTCAAGTATCGCTCTCAGTGTTTTGATGGTCCCTACAACAACCCCTTCTCTGTTTCCCTTATAAATTATTATATGTATATATATATATATATTTCGTGACCTTTTATACTTATCTTATATGATAGAGATCTACCACTAATAGGTCAATAAAACAAGGCTGGTTTTATTGACCTATTAGTGGTAGATCTCTATCATATAAGATAAATTATTATCGTAATTGTTTCTGCACTTCCATTCTACTCGTATTTTGCATTATTTCTATACCGGAGGAAGGTTATTTGGTAGTTTTATATCACCAACATTGAGGTCTTGCATCGCAATAATTGTTTCCCACTCAGTTATAAATGATAAAAAGTCATTTCTTACCCTGTCAGCACAATTTATTCTATATATTAATTAAAATAAATTAACGAAAATATATACGGAAGTATAGAGTAATTGTTAGATAACTAATTAGGCAACTTATAAGTACATAAAGGTGCATAATAGATAATAGTAGGTGCAGGCATCTTGTAAACCCATCTTTTACAGGCTTCCCAAAACCTAAATTTGGAATGGTTCAATGCAAATAACTCATTTCTACAGCTGCTAAATGCACACATTAAATATATATTATTTGAGACAATAATTTACAGTGCTTATTGCGTGTTGTCAATGGCTATAAGGAAGTAGTTAGTACTTGAAATGGCTATCTTGCAATCAGAGTAAAATACGAGTTCTATTAAGCACACAACAGCGTTTCAATTTATTAACATGTTCCGTAATTAATTTCTCAATGGTGATAAAGTATTGAAAAAAGCGTAACAATGACCATACGTTTCAAATATTTTCTCGCAAGCCATGCCAATTAATTCTAAAATCAGATAGGATAACCATTTACAAAGAATATACGCGGCTAATTAGCCATAAAGGTGATGGTGTCATGGATAGTAAACTCTCCTATACGGAACGGTTGTAGCCGATAAGAAGTTTCCTGTTTATAAATTAACAGACCATATTATCTGCGCGTGCCTTCCACTAACATGACATGTTGACACGTAGGTATCCTTGTAGAGAATCGCATATAGAATTAATTCGAGTTAAATGGTTTAAAGATCATTTCCCTTTTCATTATAACACGAAGAAATGGTTATGTCAAATTTATTCAAATTCGGTGGACGAATTTTACTTTAACTAATTTAATATTAAGTTTAATAGGACATTTTTGACTTTTTTTCTTTTGTAAGAAATAAGTATTTCCTTTTTTGACAATTATTTAGAAATGGCTTGCACAATATTTCTAAAACATCAATAAATACAACTTTTTCTTTCTTATTTCCTTTGAGTTGCTTGCTAATTTAAAAATTCTTCTTTCAATCCTAGCGTAATACATATCTTACTTGATCAGCATTTGTAGGGATTCTTGGTTTATATCTAATACAGTAAATGAAGTCATTTTTCCATTTAAGTAAGCCAATTACATACATATTTATACAACTAAGTCTCCATGTGCACTACAAAAACCACCCACCAACTCAAGAGATTGAAATGATCTTTGAAGTAGGACATAAAAAGCAAAGCAGCTTCCGTAGGTTAGATCAAACGATCTAAAACTGTCCCAAAGTTGAGGTTGAATATATTAAGGATTGTATCTTTAGTATCGTAAATTTACGTAGATAAAAATGGAACAAATACAGTGAGTAGGACCTCCTTAAATATGGATGTATTTCTATACACATTGAACGTGGGACTTCAGAGAAAGTATGTTAGCCAATACAGGAGTATAAAATCGAATCTAATTAGGGGACGCAAATAGCAAGGACTTTACCCTTATTACAGCCATATTTTTATATCAGGAACGACCTCGGCAGCATCTGCCGTGCATCTTTATAAATATTCCTCCGCTTGAGGTACCATTTACCTTGAAGATCTCCAAGGATATTCTAGTTTCAAAAATATCCCCGATATTTCTAAATATGGACCTAAATAATCTATTGCGACTACGTAAGCTCAATTATGCGCCATACGCCTACTGTAACACAAGTAAAATTCATTCACTCCATGGTCGTTATCGGAAATCTATTATAGAAAATCGTGTAATGAATTAAGTAAATTATGAATTGCGCACGAATAGCATACGACCTGAACCAGATGTTAATTCGCAAGACATTTACTATCTTTACCGTATCGAATAGTTCATAATATCTATTTATAGATACTTATCTAGTTTTAAGGAATTCTATCTGTTTATTTTCAGAACACTGCACACTGCAACATACACGTACATATGTACGTATGAATGCACGAATTTACAGTCTATTTAGCAAGACATTAATGATGTTATTAATATTAATTTATACCGACATATCAGTAGTAATGTACTTCTTGATTGCAATTTATAATATCGAATTATTATATATCTATAAATACAAGTGCTTCACTAATTAGATAAAATTTAGTAATACCATAACTTCATCCAGAAAACTTGAAAGAAAGCGTGTGAAGTAATCTCGGCTGCCGATTATTAAAGAAAAATGAAACTTGTTTCTATATGCGGGTACAAGTAAATAGAATGACGATGAAGATTGTTACCTAATTTTAATAGGAATTATGTTTATAATTAACTTTATCTTCTTCATCCTTTACCCTCCTATACCGGCAAACGTTGAGGGCTAACTGACTTAAAATAGTTTCAATAAAGCCCGCATTACCATTAATATACTAATTTAAATACCTACAAATTTCGATTTCGTAAGTTCTCGTCTTCAACGGGGCAATAACGAATAGGAGAAGAATCACGAACGAACTTTAATTAATACTTGCTCTAGAGAACCCACATTCTTGAACAATTTCTAAGGTCGTGAAAATGATTAAGAAAGTGAGAACAAATTACCATTACAAATGATTTCTAGGATTGTTGTAAAATGAAGTAAAAATATGTGTACTAGCAAACCACTTCAGGCGTTTGTGAAATCTGTTGGGCCGAATATTAGTGGATACTGGAATTAGGCTAGTGTTATAGGGCATAAACATGAAGCTGGAGGCACATGCAGTCATATTTCAAGCAATGTCCTTGTGTCCACTGTGATTTAATCCGTGTTAGGTGCTTGGACATTGGGGTAAACAAGGACACAAAACTCTAGACTTCCTTGGGTCTCGAATATACGTGCAGGACCATTAATTCATCAATAACATTTGAAATGAGGAACTTGCTAAAGGAGCAGCATGTAAAACACTGGGAAACCACACCAGAGTTAAGATAGCCCACTTGTTCTTTACAGACATCCAATGCCAGAGAAAAGCAGTTACCATAAATGAGCAAAGACAAATAGGAAAGACAACGGCAAACATCTTCAAACCATAGTGTTAGTGAACAATCCAATCTGTGGAGCTTGTGACGCGGAGGAAGAAATATTACATCATGTCAGTGTCATCGTTTGAGTGATATTAGACTTTAGAAACTTTGGATGTCGGTTTTTGTAACCAATGGACATAAAGGAGGTCCCCACTAGGAAGGATACCGAGGATAGCGACCTGATTAAATAGACTGGTTAGAAAGGGCACTAAGCAATGAAGCTTTGAGGCAGTGGAACACACGCTACACTCAAGAAAGAAAAATACTATTATTGTCGTTCGAGGTATATCCCAATTGGCGAGTAAAAGTTTAAAGGCAGAAGATATTGCATATGCATATTTTACAACAAGCAAAGGGCAAAACGACCTACCAAAAAGTTCTGAAAACGAAGACGAACAAAATTAAAATGGAGAATTGTGATGAAGACCGAGCCAAGAAAGTATTTTAGCATTAAAATGATGAAAATTTAGTCTATCAGCCATTTTTATAGTCTGGATCATACTGACGCTATTTAACGAAAATTCAAACACATCAATAAGGAAACAATAAAATGTCTAGTGACACATTAGAATGGATTTGTGGGAGATGTTGTACCTGATTTATAGGTATGCTGAAAGCATGTTATGAAGTAGATCTAAAATCTAAAAGATGGTGGCACGCGATTGTCTGACATTTTGTAAAATTAATTGTTCCCAATGTTTTTATTCCCTATAAATTAAGAATACCTGGAAAATCAAAATCATTGAAAAGATACAGATTGACTGCTATATAAGATCTAATATGGACTAAATTTGACGTATGTTCTAAATAAATCTTTTTGAAAAATTAATTAATTGTAGCATAAAGGTGACAGATAACCGAAATTATATTATAAAATTTCATCAAAAATAGTTCTGTAGTCTGTACAAACCTATGTAATTGGGTAGTACCACACTGAGATTACTTAATTTTGAAAACAAAAAATTTGCGAAAGTATTTTGCATATAAATACCGGTGGTTTACCTTACCCCTCATTTAATGCTCGCTAAAATCACCAATATATTCTCAGAAACATTAGTTCCACCCTGAAAGGGATGAATTAAAATTTCAAAATGTGTAGTGTGCTTACAAGGAAACACTGGTAAGTGTATCTCACCGATTTATATGATATTTTGTGGGTTTATATACCGATGTAGTCTAAACGGAGTGTACAGCGACCTAAGCTCAACACTACCCTTCGCTGCTTACATAAGGTTTGAACGGCATGTAAAACATGTCTTACAACGATGGCGTAAATATTTTCCGTATAATAAGGGGGTGAGGGATTGTTTCCAAAAACATGTATTTGTTATAGGGAAAATATTTACGCCATCGTTACCTCCTATAGTTAGGTCTGGTCTTCGGGCCCTGTACATGCTGCTAATGTGAGATTCGGCAGCTAAGAAAGCTGACGTTGTTTTTAGACTACATCGGTGTACAAATCCACAAAGTTTCAGGACATACTTACCAGTATTTCCTTTGTTAGTTGTATTTATCTTATGATTGTAATAATTTGAGATTTTTCGTAATTTGTGTCCTATTATTAATTATATAACACGCTAAAATTAACACTAACTTGAAAAGTCTCATCTCTGGAAAATAGCCTTCATTTCGTAACTACATTGATTTTTTCAACAGAAGTGAACCGAATATTTTACTACAGAATTATCAATTTTGAAAAGGGAATTGTAATTATATTAAAGTCAGTAAGATAATTACCATCCATTGGACTAGCTATAAACAGTAATAAAATCTTCCGTTTGATTTTCGGTAGACTACGTATAATATAATCATATAAGTACGTATACATTTCATAAAACACGGAAAATCAATATCGAAAGATAAATATTTAATTTTTATCCAAGTCAAAGTAATTTACACCCGTTTAGAGGTACGCAGTTACCTTTTTGCTTTTAGTAGAAAATCCTATCTTACTCCTTCGTTCATTAGTAATAATCATTAAACATTTTTGAAAGGATGAATTTAACCGTTGACTCCAATTAAGTATTACGAATTGGCGAACTTAATTACCTTGTTTTATTCTCTTATGTATTTCAAATCCCTGCTTATGACATGATGCGGTTACAAATGAATAAATAAGAAGAACATCTACATAACTCACCAAGAAACGACCTATAACTGAGGTTTGTTAGGCAACTATCACAGAAAGTTGTGCAATGGCTGCACGGCAAGACCACATTGTACGTGTCAACAATTTTTACGAAGAAAATCGTGCTTGTTCTAATCGTAGGTTGCAACCGTGAACTGGTTTCATCCTCATTAGGACTCATCAGTATGGTACTTTTTTATTTATTTGTAATTTTGACACTTTCTAGTATCTCGTTGAAACTAGTTTTTGTTTGTTACACGTCATACATCATATGCCAATACTACCATAGTTCAGCAGATGGAGGCATTAGTTTAGTGAAATTTATTGCTATGATGGACTCTTGTAACACCCAGCTGCAGGAAGTGGCTTTATTGATCGGGGAATGCTGTAACGTATTGATGAGTCCTAATATGGACGAATCTTCTTCGTTATGTTAATGAGGACGAATCTAGTTTAGGGTTGGAGTCTAAGATTAATAACGCACGATTTCCTCCGCTCCGATTTCCTATTGCTACATGGAGTATGGTCTTGCAGTGCAGTCACTGCACAATTTTCTGTAAAAGTTGAGTAACAAAGGAACCCCGGTTATAGGTCGTTCCTTAGAATGTTATGTAGATGTTCTCCTTTTTTATTCATTTGAAACCAAATGTATTTGTAGTACATGTTTAAGAAATTCTAATATCAACAGATGAAAGGAAAACAGAAAGCTGTAAAGCGGAAAACTATTTTCCATAGACGGATTTGTAATCCAAGAACTTTACTTAGAAGTATTGAAGGCTGTATATGTATAAAAATGTAGTAGAAGGTTCTTGGAGAATCCAAGAAATAATATTTTATAAAATTTGGTTACATATTTCTTGAGGTCAATATTTTGCATCCCAATTTGATGCTTCTTCAGGACAGAAAAATATGAATCATATTGATAGGACTAATAGCAAAAGGCATGCAGAGTTCTTAAAAACAATTTACATATTTGTGTTTAATTAAAAGTTCTAAAAGGGAGGGAAAATTATGGTTTTCTAATTATTCCATTAAAACTGAACAAGTTAATAATTAAAGAAAGAAAAACGTTCAAAACATATTATCTTCCCATGTTTCAATTATGAAGGATCATATAAATTCTAATGAAATAATTTAAAAAAGATGACACTCTCCGTCCCCTTTTGCTTAAACACAAACGTATAAATTGTTTTTATGATGTGCGCGTAGTTTGTCCTATTTTCCATCAATATGATTCATATTCTTATGCCCTGAGGAAGCATAAAATTGGGGTGCAAAATACTGACCGGAAAAAGTAAAAAATTTAGTTTTATACAACATTATTTGTGCTGAATTTCTTCAGAACCAATCACAAGTAAGTGTGTTCTAACGGTAGCAACTGTTGGTGGTGTTTATATATAATTACTAGCTGTTAAGCCTGTCCCTGCCAGGCAGGAAGAAAAAGAAAATATAAGCTAAAATGTTAAAAAGATTTGCCACGCCCCTTTTTCGTCTTAATTCTCCGCCCACAGGCCAAAAATCAAAAATCCGGCTACGTTAGGATTTGGCCTAGGCGTTTTACTATAATACATGCATGTCATGCAAAAAATTAGGATCAATTTTTTACGGGGTTCCTTGATCTTATTTCAGGCGTTATCAATATATGTAATAATAATAATTGTCGTATTTAAGCAGATTAGTCATCACAATAGAACCACAAATGCAAAAACTTTCGAACTTCGATATTTACCAATTTATCTAAAAATGTTCGTTTAAAGATTTTTAATACATGTTGAATGAAGTTATAAAGCTCAGCTTTGAAAATTGTGAAAGATCATTGTGGAAAAGAAGTATGCAAATACATATTTTATCAACTGTGACTGGTTATAGAAATATAGAATGAAAATATACAAGTATATACATACATTGCAAGCTCAAGTGCTAATGCAACAAGTTCAATTTTTTTCAATGCAGCCAATAAAATTTATATCAAAACATAGAAAGTAGAATCAACAAGTGACCACGACGGCAGCTTGTTCATTCATGTTCCCCTTCCCTTTTAGCCGGTCTGCCTTACCTTCCACCACGAGTTAGCCAGCCCCACGGGATCTTGATTAATTACAGCTCATGGTGCGTTCACTACTACGTTTTCAGGGTCACAAGAACAACAAAAACCGAAAGCGCACTGTTAGGACACCAGCACCAACACAGTGGAGGAGGCTGACGAAGTACCGAGCTCGTCTTATTCACCCACCTGTTCGATAGGAATCGCGACTCCCTGAGCGTGGTTACGCACAGATTCAATAGAGAGCGACAGGTTATACCCCACAGTGGCAACAACCCGTACATGTTTTATATACTACAAGAATATTCTAAGTGTGGGTGGTTTCGGACGGTTTCGGTCTCGGTCGACCTCAGAGATGTCGTCCGCGGCACGTGCGATCCCCGAGACGCCGGGACCGTCAAACGAACGGTGAGGGTTCGACCGATGTTCCTAACCCGGAAATCGACAGCTATAATCCCAGCTAATGTGCAGCGAAATCGGCGGAATGAAGCGACAAGCTGCGTTGAGTCCCGCAAGGAAAACAGCGTGGGCGCGTTTCTCTCTCGACGAGTCCAAGTACGACAGGCGTCTACCCGTGAACTTTGACCTTTGTTTTGAACTCATCTGCCATCAGCAAGCCACACACTTGACATTCAACAGGTTACTACCGATCTCCTTTCCCTAATTGTCCGAGGAACGTATCGTATTGCATGACTTAATCAAGCATATCACCTATACAGGATTCTTTCTTATTCTAAGCACGGACAAGGGAAAAGTCAATACTGAATACTAGAACTTACACGAGCAAATTCCGGGAATTGTTATTTGGAACAGGATAATGTAATATAATAAACTGTACACCTTTCGTTCACAGATTGAGATTACTAACCGAACACACTAGCATTTGATTATTTTTGATAGAGTAGCAGCTTGATGCATATTAACATTTAACATAAACATAATAGCAATTTATTACCAACAATTGGAGTTCGTTAAAAACGTGGTACCGACAGTAGCGCACCGCATAAAAGTAGATACGTGATATACAATATTAGTGAAAAATGATACTGTTACCTTTTACTGTCGACTTGATGTCCACTGTGGCATATAGGAAACCGCCCTGGTAAGCTGCGCAGAATTGCAACATTAGCAACGCTTTCATTGTCGATTCATTCAGCCGGCGACGGTATTGTGAATACGTTGTCGTATACTTCGAAAATGACCGCTCAACATCCAGTGACGTAAGATTTGCAAATGTCAGATATTCCTTTTCCTAATCTATGCACTCTTGATCTTCAGTTATAGACCGAACCTTTTGTACACCGGGGATTTTCGTTAAAATTGCGTAAAATTTTTGAACAATATTGACTCCTATATTGTTCGTCAAGTTTTCTAGAGCGCCTTCTAAATTGTTTATGCAATTTACTGCTTCTCGTGTAGATAAGTGATTGTTCTCTAATTGCTGAATAACTTGTGCAACTTCAGAATAGTTCGTGGATATTTCATCTAGTTGTTGTTGAACGTCCGAATTCGAAAAGAAGGTGCTGACTATCTCGAACTGCTGCAGAATCATTTGAATCAATTTCCAAAATGATATATTTTACTTGTGACAAATATTCCTGATAGTGAAATACTGTCTGGAGCCATCGCTTTATTACAAGCTGAGGTGGTGCTGACAATTTCGGACACAATTTTTTAATACACGAACGTGTTTGGGAGATTTGATGAACACCTTTTTGGTAAATGCTATTAACTTATCCATCATCGGATACTTCTTTAGAATGGTTTCTGCTACGAGATAACATGTGTGTATGAGGCATGTTATGTGAAAGAGAGTTGGAAAGCATATTTTCAACATCCTAACAAACTTTCAGCATCGTTGTGGCACCGTCAGCAACGAACATTGTGACTTGCGGTGCTGTGACAGAATATTCCCTTAACGAATCTTGTATTATTTTTGACAATGGTTTCTCCATCAGTTTTCTGAATCCTTTTACTGGATAGCAACAATGAAGCTGGTGGAGCATCACGTTCGAAAGGACGCGCTACAACACGAATAACGCTGTGTTCCTGAGCATCAGTTCTTTCATCCATACATAGGCAGATTTTCTCAACTCATCTTTTATACATTCTTTTACTGCATCTTGAACACGTGGCAAATTGTATCGTGATTGCTTAGATGTTGGCAACTTCAATGAGGGAACGTACTTAGCTCAAAGTAACGAAAGTGTTCATCAAATCTACATTCAAACCTATCGCGATTTAGCAATTCGCTATTGCATATTGTGCAATAAATATGTGGACTTCTATATCCTAATCCAGGGAAATGCGTGAGATATTTATATGCTTTCAAAGTGACATACGATATAGGTGCACTTAACCTAGCAGTAACATAGATCTCCCCTTATGCATTGAATTAAGAAAATTCAGACAATATAAAACAAAGTTTGTAAAAGAAAATATTTTCCCAACAATGCAAAAAAAGTCGAAATGTCTTTTTTTGCTTCGGACGGAAATGATTGGATTACCGCAAGTAAAGGCCAACGTTTTTATTTAAATAAAGTAACGTAAATGCAGGTAAAATTCGGCCCATATCTGTAGCAGGATCAAGTGGATATCACGATAGGTCGTGTTTGTTTAATTTCGTTCGTCCGCTTTAAATCTTATTTATCGAACACTGACTCAGTCATTCTGTAAATCGGAAAGTATGTTCCGACATTTCCGACAAAAACTTCCAAAATCTCTTCCGATAAATGCAGTGCTCCTAGAACAAAACAGTTATTTACCCAATTTTTGAATCAGTTTCTCTTTCCTGTCACACATGATTAACTTACTTTTAACTCATCAGATAATTTGATAAATAAATGTAATGCATAAGTTGTGGTATAAAGATATACATTTACATAATGAGCACAAACACTTGGTATTACATATACACATTGACTTAGAAAACGTTGTACCCTAATGTGTATAAAGGTGATGTCTATGTCTACTAACATTTATCTCACATTTTCGTTTTTACGTATCTAAACATCAATATCACATTTTATTCAAACTTTAAAAACCTAATTCTTATCAGAACATAAAAATGTTTTACAAGTTTCTTAATTCTGCACAGGCTCAATTCAAGTTATACTGTTTAGGACGTTTACTTCCAGATTAACTTCCTGTGCCAGAATCAGTCGCACCCCAATTATTTTCACGTATTTCTTCAGTATAATACATGATTTCAAATCTGAACTATCGCTTAACTCATTTTTATCAATTGTGGTTGCTTGTCTTTGATTGTGGAGATTAATTACATTAGAGACGATGCTGCCCTAGTCAAAACCATCAATTTTTCGATAATCTTTCATATATTTCGCTTAGACAATCACTTTTTAATGGTATATACATATAGACAATTTCTTTTGGTCCAAGAGAATCACCACGTGCGATCAAGTGGCTGGAATCGAGGTGAGTTTAAATACATCTTCAGAAGCTAGTCTGGCTTGTCTGGCCACTCTGACTAGTCTGGTTCACATCTTTCGTATTGCTACTAACTTAACCCATAGGTTATTTCTGCTTTCTTAGCACCACATTGGTAATCTTGTAAGGCCAAACCCTTTAGTTAATGGGTATTATACAGTGGTGCGAGTACTCTTCTTCCATTTTGGAGAGTGATCATTTAAAATTAACGATAACTCCAAACTTCCAGATCTTTTACAGTAACGTCTGTAGAATCGACACCGTTTGGTTCAGCAGTAACTTATGTGCCTGTGGAAGCAGTCCCCTTACTTTCGTCAACTTCTTTCTGTGCTGCTTATATCACCTTCACGGAGAATTTTCTTTTATTTCTTATTATTGCATTGTGTTATTAAGTTGAACATGTTCGCATGAATTTTAGATGTACAAACGACAAATTAGTGGGCGTGTATGGATAGAGGAAAATAAATTAGTCATAATTTGACCTTACCCATTTACTGCCGTACAACATATTTGTTGTGTATCAGTAAAGTGAGTTGTATATATTTGCTTCAAGAAATGTTCAAAAAGAAGTAAAACAGATCTTCGTAATTTCCATTGCGTTGGTGGAAGCTTTAATCTTGCCCTGTTTGACATTTTAGCACATTTTCTTACACCGTACGTAAACAAGCCACCAACAACTAATATCAATTTCACCCACGCTTGAAAGCTCTTCTTTCTGTGTAAATATGTACAATTCGACTGTTTACCGTTCCGGTGGGATAAGCTAAAAATATTATTACTATCAAATGCAAATTTGCGCGATATGTATAGTCCAAAAGATCGTAAACTACACAAATGACTCATTTTAGTCGCATAAAGGTTTACTGCTGTACATATCTTGCTCTGAAAGTCTATAAAATGGTTTAGTAATTTTTTTCTCATTTAGCTTCTGTAGTAAATGTGATAAAACTCTAAACTAATAGAAGCTCAAGTTTATAATATAATGCAGTACCCACCTGTCTTGTCTTGGACAATATGATTATATTTGTTTTGTTATAAATTGTAGTATTATAATATAGCCTTTAGAGTTAACTTCCACACAGGCGAAATAAAGTTAGACAGAAAAATGCATTTTAGATTTACATCAATCTAAAATTTCTAATTCATTTCCAGCAACAAACGTAGTACGGTTGCGTTTTTCCAATCAATCTATACGCCTGTTAAAAACCTTGAATGAAAGTAATCGATTCCCTACGTTCGCTTCGTAATTATTAATTAACCGATCAATCATTCATGTTCCTCTCCCTCCAGAATCTGTGCACGTCATCCACGTAGTATAAAAGTGAGTTTGTGCACGTGACGAATTCGTTGTCGCGTTTGCGGCAATCATGTGCAATGAATCTTTCATTACATGTGACGCTGTCACTTGAAGACTACCGACAAATTGTACGTCAATGTTTCAACCGACCTGACGCGTAGTATATCCGAGATGTTTATTTCTGGAATTTCCTCTTTAAGCCCATTCATTCTTTATACCTTTGTTGCCAAAGTACTCTGGGAGCTTAATAGTTATTATTATAAAATTTGAACGAAAATTTCTTAAATAACCAGAAGTTTGTTTAATATTTACATTAGGAGGAAAAGTATATTATTTCCTGAAATTGAACCCAATACGATTATTGGTGATTTTTAAGACAACTCAAGTGTTTGGGAAAAGTAACGAATATCTCCAGCGAGATGATGTATTCTATTGTATAGCCCATGAGCTTATGTGGTAATTTAAGGGATTTTGTTTAAAATTTTCTAGTCTTCGTCAATAATTTTAAGACAAATTCCCCAAGCAAATGCTACGACTCATCAGTCCTTTGACGAAACCAAGGAAAACCTACGTCGACTTGGTGCTCTCGATGTACAGGAAAACTGCACCAATATGTGGATTGTCGGTTTAGAACACGAATGTAAAGATCTTTATAGATTTGATTCCCTTTTATGTGTGGGAAACAGAGTTGACGAAACGGTGGAAAGCTTTGTTGAAAATCTTCTGTTAAGAATTACAAGAAATATTTTCAAATCGCATACCAATCTGAAGGTTGATAGTTTCAAAACCGTTCAGTAGTTTCAAATAGCTTGCAGCAATACGAAGGCTGATCGACTACAAGGCGATCTAAGAGAAACGTTCCTTCCTAGATATTTGTAGTTGCCAGAGAAAATTTACATCAAACAAGCTTTTTATTTTTGTGGTGGGCTAGGAGAGCATTACAAATGTAAAATAGGAGAAAGATTCGTTCAAGGCCGTCGTATTTCCTTTAATAAATATAAGGCACATGTTCACAGAATTATCAGCCAGTTTAACAGCTTAGGAGAATTCGTTGGAGGAAGCTATTCTGTATCAATGTACTTGATCTATGGGGATAATTGTACACACTGGATCAAATAATAGAAAGCTTCGATGAGGATCTTCCACTTAGTTAAGTTATAAGGTAATGTTTGGGCCATTTACAGTAGTATTTCGGTACTTACACACATTATAACAATATACTTTGCGTTACCGATTAGGGCAATACTTTGGATTTCAGTAAAACCTTCGTTATCATCAACTACAGCCTCGACGGTGTCCTTGATAGAATCATGTTTACCTCGACGATCCCCATAAGTTCCTTTAAACTCCAAGTTGCCATTGGATGTGACTTATGGTGTCTTGCAAAGCACAAATATAAACCCATCACTTCTTTCGACTTATGTTTTTGTCTAAAGTGATTCAACACTCTCAATGCTATCTATATGCGGAAATTTACTTTTCCTTTATGCCTTATTACAGTATATGTAAATGTTCAGCAACGATTCAATAAAGACGTAGGAAGTATTTTCACTTTCTCTCAACAACATAAATTACAAATTAAACCAGACGAAATTCAACTACCTCAACTGTTTTTGGTTATCGATTAAAATTATGACGCAGGATAACATTTCGAGTAAGACTGTGAGAAACATTGGCATTTATATGGATTCTTAAAGTTAGCCTTGCTCTTGAACACTTTCACAAAGCTCTGTATGATGCTTCTATGCCGAGGACTTACGTTGTTGACTGAATATCTCCTCCGTAGTTTCCCACTGAGATTAAGCGTTACTTAAAATTAAAAGTGCACCATCATTATTGGCACTCAATTAATGCTTTGATTTCAAGCTTCTACAGGAATTATGACCACAATGCCGATTTAACAATTTATTAAATCAGATTCTAAAAAATTTTGGTGACTTATTCGCTCCCAGTAGAGTACTACCAGAATACAGGCAAGATTCCTTGGAACAACATGACATTGTTAAAGATCTCATCCCGACCTTCTTTGTGAAGGACGCTAGATTTGTTCTTGCTAAATCGCTATCTATATTGATGTACGTAGTAAGAACATCAGCATTTCCAACTTTGAGGAAAAGGGACCGATTTTCGAGCATTTTGTCATATATTCCTGTATATTGTAGTATATTAATACTCGAATGGTTAATTACCAATAGAAAATTCATCATTTACTACAATTCAATATATCAAAATTCATAGTTGTTGGGGTTATGGTCTTCAATTGTCATACGGTTTATTTTGGGGTTCTATTTATACCTTTCGATACCACGCCCACCACCTTTTAAGCATTTTACTACCCTACGGGTGTTCTTCTTCTTATTTTAACTCCAGCCAGAGACGTTTAATGAGAGAAACAAATGTCACTAGAAATAAAAGTATTAATTTTTATAAAAAGCATATATTAATGGAGAGAAAAACATTGTTAACATTCCGACACATACATACAACACTTTTACATTACAAGAATTTATTAAAAAATTACAAATTACAAAATTTTGATCTTCTCTTGCCATCCGTAGACGTACGTTTCGCGGTTATACCGCTCGTCAGTACAGCTTTGCAAGAGGTGTAATTTCGTATACAAATTTTATGTATATATGGTCTGAACATTGATGTTTGTACATGTGAGAGGGCCCTCTCACATGTACAAACATCAATGTTAAAAAATTACTGGAAATAACCAAGGATACATCTACATTCAATACAGGTTGCTATAACAGCGATATACCTCGATGAACTGGAGTCAAGGTAAATTAAGGTTTTCATTTCGTGGACAACTTAGAAATAAAGCAGTGTAATTCTGGTTGCCACAAGAAATAAAAGTTTGTTTGGTTAACGGCGAAGAAAATTGACAAGATAGATAAGTCAACAAATAAGTCAATAAATATATTTGGAATAAAAGGGTTATAAGAAGAAGTACCAGTAAATAAAAGAAACTCACCATACCAGAGAAGATAGAATCTAAGAAGGGCAAGAATTCATAGAAATTAAAGGTGCATCGAGAATACAAGTTAAGAGAGGAGATATAAGAAGCACCATCATTGAAAGAGAAATTACACTCACACACACACACACAACACTAGGTCATTATTTTGATTTTATGTAGTATTTATCAAAATTTATAAATATGATTTGTTATAGTTTATTCTTTTTATATCATTAATTAAGAGCTAGGCCGGGGCAATTTTGTTTAAGAAATTGAACTAAATTCTCAGTACAATATACTTCAATGTTGGCCTCTGCATGTCTCCTGATCAGCATGATTTTGTACATGTACCTGCAACAGTTGCTAACTCACCTATTGATATAATATGTTAGGTAAGTCTTGGTAAAATAAAGTTGACATTATTTACACAAATTTCATGCAGGCATTTGTAGAATCACCTATGAAGTACTTGTAAAGAAATTACACTCTTCTTGATTACCTTCCAAATTGTCCAAGATGACGTAGAAAGCCTGCCTGTTCTAAAGTTGCGCCAACTACTATTGTTTAATTACGTGGTACAATCTTTGCATACAACTCTTATAGTAAGCACTTTGATTTAAAATTGGTAAATTGCAAAGTAAGTTTTACAAAGAAGGGTATTACAAATCTGACATATGTAGTGCGGGTCTGCAACATTGATTTGTTACAATCGGCATAACATCCTCTTGTTTTTCCCTCTATACGAAGATGAAGTCTACTTTTCGTCAATTTTAGTTTATTAGAAAAGCACCCATTCTTTTGCGATTTTCATACTCTTGCCATTTGTTCTCCTTCGACAATCAGTGACTATGTTAATTCTATTAGAAAATCTATAAATGGAATTTTTCTACTTTCAGCTCAAGGAAAGTAATCCAAGAATTGATCATACAGCATTAATAACCGATAAAAACTGCTTTCCACCATTTTGTATTCTTTCAATCGTATTCATACTAGCTGGATATTTGATCTGCAAAAACTGCACCCCCTATTATTTTCCTGCGCCATTTATCATTTCAGGAAACTGACTCATTCGTACATAGAACACCAAATGGTACAGTTTCAGCTCTCATTTTAATTTGCATTGGAATTGACTGTTTCTCTCCCCAACTTTATCACTGCACAAATGCTTATCTTTAGGACCATTTGATTATGTTATTGTTTTCTTTTTTTTTTTTCAGTTTTCTATTTATCTTTCATCCCTCAATGGGCTGTAGGAAGAACACCTAATACGTCAATGTATACCACGGCGACGGACTGGCCTTTTGATTAACGATTTTCTATTGTCAGTATTGTTATTATATTTGCAAATCCAAAACTAATCTGATAATCTGTACTTTAGAGAACAATTTAGTTGTTTGAAACAAGACGAAATTTGCATGTATGTAAATATAGGCATGATTTTCGTCGTATTTTCAGTAATTACATAACTCTGTATTTAGGTGACGAACAATTCTCGCGTGAAAAGCAGGCGTGCACCGAATTTTGAGATATTAACTACGGTGGTACGTTTGTGACCAGTTTCGGTCTCGTTAAAGCTCTTCAGCGAAGTCCAACAGTATTAATACACAGCTAAAGAATCTTGTATCAACTTAGTTGGCGAAAATATATGTTAAAGGAGTATGGCCGATGAATAAGAAAAAAATTCGTTGAAGATTCACATTTTCCATAACAATTATAAGACAAATAAACAAATGACAGGCTGAAGATAAACAGTTTACAAGACAATTCGGTATTAAGAAAAACTAATGAAGATCTGCATCGACTTAGTTGTGAAAATGCTTGAGAATGCTACAAAAACGTCGAAATTTGTGTTGTCTGACAAGCGTTAAGCAAATATTATATCAGGGAAGAAAAAACAGTTGTAATTTAATTTGTAAACCGTTATTTAATCGAAAGTGTGATGTTACGAAAGTACTGCCAAGTAGACATTAGTATACCGAGCGGCAAAGTATTTCGAAATTTGCAAAAGCTGTTACGTGCACAAGTTTCACTTAGTTCAGTTCCGTATTTCATTTAACTTGTTAGAAATATAGGCTCAAATTTTACTCCCTTCGGACAATAGTTATTTCCTAATATCGCTTAACGATATTCCCGTTGAACCCATCATATCGCCGCGTGTTAGTTGCCCTTGAGTTTTTCGAATTCGTCCAATCACGAGAACGCGAAGCGAATCTTAGCTTCGGCGTAGTAACAAAAAAAAAAAGAGGGAATTAAGCATTAGGTACCGAGTGGTAAAAGACCGGTGACGAGATCGGAAAAGGTTATGGCTGAGAAAATTTAAATGTGTGTATCGTTTATCGAATTATCATCAAGAAAGTCTTTACCCTGTAGTGGGGAATTCGCCAGCAAATCCTGCAGTGTATTGTTACAAGTACATCTCCCGTTCGCGAAGAAAAAGAAACCCGAGATCGAACCCTCCTACACCCCGTCGAGCCAGAACATCATTGTCTTTATACTTCCCCATCAAGGTATTAAACGAAGGAAAACCGATCATCTAATCTATAGATGGGCAACCACCGGCCCGCGGGCCACATGCGGCCTCGAGTAAGATTTGCCCGGCCCGCTACTGAATTCTTTCGTTGCATATTAGCACGGCGCGTCTAAACTTAATTCATAATGAATCATAAGGATACCACAAAAATGTATATTTTTCAAGATTACTCGCAGCATAAAACTTCTACAAAAAAGGTTGCCCATGCCTGGTCTAATCCGTCGAACAAATCCGAAAGACCATTTCCAACATCCGAGGCAGACAAAAGGTAGAACCTTATGCGATGACATCGCCCGGAAGCCATGACAGCTAAGCATTCATTCTATATGTCTTAAACTTTTTCTCTTTGTTTCAAATATTTCGTATATCGTATCAATAATTTCAACTAAATTCAACGTTAATATTCACTAGCTTGTAAAATCATTATTATCTAGATGGCCGTATTTTTCTTATTAAATTCATTGATATTCATATATATATATCGAAATTCCTACTAGACTTGTATCGTATTTTGCATAACTCACAATAACAATCAACATCACGCATTTTGTAGTTTATATTGTGAAAGTTTAGATAAAACGTTTTATGTTGACTTAGGGTTACCGCGCTGTTCGCATTATTTAGCTAATTTTACCTCAAATTTTATGTAGTTTTTCAACGTTTTTAATGAATTCTAACTAAAGGCTAAATACAGAAGTTCTTGAATAACCGCGTGTAGTTTTTCAAGTACAATTTTATTGTTTTCGTAACAGAATCTAAGCATATAGAATCAACGTGCATTTTCCCGCTGATCTTGGTCGCTCCTAACGTCAGACAGTTCTTCGATCGATATAAAGGTACCGATTATTTGACCATGAAAATATATCTGGTAAGTTCTTATGTCCTTTGGCCCAATTTTCATGGTTGGCGCCCATACTATCTTTTTCCCTGACAAGACCTGTTGTATTCAACGACCGTTATTTAGAGCTTGAAAGGGAACCGACACCACCTCCCACTGAGCTGAGCACGGCACTGCACTTTAGCCAATTGTTCCCCTCAGTTATTGCTATCTCGGAGAGATAGTAGTAACGCAGTTTTGGGGCTAACAAAGCTTTGAGATATTGCGTCAGATAACATCGTTTGCTCGTTTCAAACATATTTTCCAGGGACATTGATTCGACAATAACGAATAATAAATAATGAAATAAATTCGCACTATCACTTTCATATTCTTCCTATGTCTGGTTTACGCGATTCCAGCTAGTCCGTTGCCATTTTGATTATTCGTTCTTTATTTGTTCTCTTAATGAAGATTTCCCATACGAGATAACATCATCTACTTTGTATACGCTTATACTTTCCTCCTCTTCCTGTATATTAGTGTTATCGTACTAAACTTTCGAAGTACCGTAGTTCTGTCTCCAGTAAGTTCTCAGACGTGGTTTTCGTTGTGCATCTCATCACCAACTTGTTGCACTTTCGAATATTCTTTACTTGCCTTCGAACCTAGTGTCTTTTCTATATCCCATCGTTTAGGTAACTTCGCACGCTAAAAGTTGTATCCTTCAGTGTGTGAATTTCATTGTTTGCATGATGTTGCTTGCAACGAATTTCTAATAGACGAGCGTTTACGATGTTGTCATTGTTACATTTTGCTTTGAAACCGCATATTGAATGGTTCTACAGTAAATACAGTAAGTTCCATACATCCTTTCTATTTTTTGCAATTAGCACTGCATCATTTGTGTAACGAAATATTGAATTAGTTTCGTCTTGAGAAATGTCGTTTAGGAAATGCAGCGGAACATATGAAAAGGAATTTATAATATATATTCCAAAAGAATGATTTGTAATTGATTGGACACAATGTGCAGCAAATCTGTGAGGCAATTTCTCTCGAAGCTCGTAGCCATAAAGTTTTAATTACACATACCTGACATAGCTATCCTGTTCAAATGTGCATAAACTTTACAGTTATAAATCATTGCTTCCTAGTGAAACCTGTAATCCGCTAATGCAATTTTACGCCGTAAAAGATAATAGTAATAACAAGCTAATATCATAAAATATGAGAAGTATTTTATAAGAACTGATGGGCCAAGTTCGTAAACTACTCAATTACGCTATTGAAGCGGTGGTTGTCATATTTAGCTTGCAAGCTATCAGTTATTGATTACTAAACGTGTTAATTGTTGCCTCGTCACGAGGCTCCTTGGAATTAAGCACGGACTTCATGCAGATACCAGAGATCTTATCGCCGACACCTCAAGTTGTGTGTAAGTACTTAAAGCTATTAACCCTTGTTGTTTCGTAAAATTATCATAATGGAACAATATATCAATTGCCTTCTGACAGTCACCTTTTAAGTCGCTTGATCCTCGGAAAGCGCCCAAATATCGACGTGCCCGCTCTCATTTTAAAAGTGAAATATTGCCATTAAATGGCAGTGTAGCGCTTGATTGATTGTGGGCTGTACATATTTATAACGTCTCACTAATCTGACGCGACTAATTCACTACCAGAATGCAGGTAGACCGGAATTTACTTGCTGCGTTTGAAAAGCAATTTCTAAACAATCAACTTGATGATGTTCGATGTGCATTCTTTTAGCATACTATTAGTATTAAATTGGAAGATGAAGCTATTTACTGCCATCAATTTTACCATGCTTGTGTGGCACAGGATGATATTTTCTTAACGAAGTTTCCTCAATTTGAGAACGAGCTGAAAATCCCTCCCCCCACCCCCCACCCCTCCCAATAATCACAAATCTCTTGAGCGTTCGAGAACAAAGTGTTCTTATCGTGTTTATCGTTTCGGGGAATTAACCTCAGCGGTAACGTATGGGCAATTGATGTCCTTTCGTTTGAAAATTATCGGTTGAAATTTTGAACTTAACCGTCGCATAATTAACAATCGCACTTATCCCATACCCCATTGAATGTACAAATACCTGCAGCACACACTGCGTGTGTATCTAACAAAACTCTATTGTGTACTTTCCTATACCTAGCAATTGAATTGATATTTTATCCGGACAATGAGGGTATAATTCACCCACGACGTGTGTGTTAAAACACGTTCAGCCTCCTTTCAGCTTGGTACTATTAATGTGGCACCATTCAAACTGCTTTACACATTTGTTTCCGTAAATACTACACCTTTATGGAGCGGTCGTTCCGTATGCACGGATGTATATTGTATATACAAACTTTGTCGATGTGGGAGACCTCATGCGCAAAGTTTGCAATTAGAGCACATATGCGTCTATACTATATGTACATCAGCTAGAATCTACTTCTAAAGTTAATCCTATGTATATAGGATGAAGAAATGACTACCAAGTTTTTGGAAATAAATGTTCGTCTGTTGATATTACGATCCTTCAGTGATAATAATGAACAAACTGTGATATTGAAACAGATTTTATACACTGCGTGCACATGAATACGATCGAGTATATATTGACAACAATCATTTGAAGATAATAATAAGAAAGGAGAACAATAATTTTAATAAATATCGTTGAACACCGTTGTTCAAATATAAATTTCAAACTATTGAGAAGGCTATCACTATCATGAAATAAAATTAAGGACCCAACTATCACTAAAGGTAGGCGTCCACCTATCCGCATCGTACGTATCGGACGCATCGCATCAAACGGATTATTTTTTCCAATTCATTCACAGTATCGGCAGCGATTTGATTTGCCGACGCAACTATCGGACTTTCGTAGTGAGTCATCGGCATGCATCGCAAAAGTTGCCTCTCGGAGCAACGGCGTCGGCATTGCCGACGGGCAGATTCGTGCGATCCGTACGATGCGGATAGGTGGACGCCACCTTACTGTGAACGCATTGGAAAAAATAATGCGTTTGATGCGATGCGTCCGATACGTACGATGCGGATAGGTGGACGCCTAGCTTAAAACGGAAAGTAATACGACTCTCGCTGTAATTGTTCTATTTCGTCGATTTCCATCAAAATCTTAATTTCGTTTTTCAATATAAGCTCTATTTAAGTGAATATACATACCTATCCCAGCTTGGAACATATTTTTTAAATCGTCCTCAAAGAACATTGGAATCTCTGCAGTTTATTTATAACAAATTTTACCTCATCTAAGGCTTCAAGTCTAACACGCGTAATGGTTCATTCAAATTTGATAACAGATGAAAATCTCTAGGAGATAGATCGAATCTGGTGAATGTGAAATCAATTCACAGCGCAATTGATATAAAACATCCTTCATTCTTCGAGCGATATTGAGTCTTGCACTCCCCTGTTGCAATAACAGACACTTATGCAAGTTTTCAGGGTGCTTTTTGCGAAGTCCTTGCAGGAATAGGCCAGATAATAGATTAAAATAATATTCTCCGTTGATTGTAATAATCATCGGTATGTAATCCATAAGAATAATACACTCGACATTCTCAGAATACATTGAGCATTACCTTTCCCACCAACGGAACGCGCGTGCTTTAAGCGGAGGCCCTTCTTCTGATTTGCCTCATTATTTCGACTAATTTCATCAGTAGTTATTATCTGATGCTAAAATTGGTCGATTTCTTTGATTTACAAAGGTGCTTGGCCGTACACTATGCGGATCTTCTTCTAATAACGTTCTGTCAGCTTTAAAATGATCGACCCATTAACAGACTGTACTTGTCGACTCCGCAAATTCTCCAAATACATCTCTCTCTAAATACATCCGCGTATGTAGGCTTTTCAATGATTTCATAAGTTTTCACAATATTTTTAAATAAGAAGAAAATGAATAGCTCTTTGTGATTTAGCTGCGTCCTCCATGATCGCAAAATTAGCTGTTTGGAAATGCGTCTGTATCAGTCAGGTAGCTGAAGTATAGTAAACAATATTGCACGGGATAACTGTGTACATGTGCCAATACTTGTCTTTGACTACTGGCGTGATCTATATTGCTACGGCCGTTTGTTACCGTTTTCTGTATTGGTACTTGTGGTCTCTCTCGCTTCTACATTTGACGTGTAGATGGTGCCCCGAGTTCGTAATTCTTGATCCAACAATACTCGATACGGTATTCTGCTCGTAACATTCAAGTCGAGAGTCGTTTTCCATGAATTAGTCATTCCGTTTTCGCTCTTAAGTCTCGTTGTCGAGGATATACACGGAAATTGGACGCTGGGAAGCTTTACATTATCGTTGTGTAAATCTGGAAGTTTCGCTTCCCCAATTTTACTGTTCGAACTCTACTTTGAGCTATTGCTTTGCCCTCGATTGGAGGTGAGTTTTCCTTTTTATTTTGTTAATCACGATGCGTTATTTTCTCTTTTTCGTTGTTGTAGAGAACTAGTTAGACTGGTGTAACTAGTGCCAGCTAGTATAATGTAGTAGAGAACTAGTAGAGAGCTGATATTTATTTTTGAGAACATCTGAGAACTATCGTAAGAGCCAGAAGCTGGTTCCCGTATCACCTACGAAAGAATCCGGAAGGTTCCTCTGACTCCAGATACTCAGATGTGATCCAGTTCTATAATTGGAGAGTGGCACCGTATTACTAATTTCTCGACCTTTAACCTTCGCTGTTTTCATTGAGCTAGCACGGCCTAGGTCTCCATCTTTATCACCAACGAGGTGCGTTATTCGAACCGTTCCGATGAACTTCCCTATCATTTCCATTTCACCAAAAGCTTTAGAGGCCAGTAACAATATAAGATTTACGTAACGGAACTAGAACATTCGAAATATCCCTCGTATGTATGTATATAGGCGTAAGCACAGATACCATAACATCTTCGTGATATGTTTCACTCATTACTTATTATACCTATTTATATGAACGTAACGGGATCGAATTTGTATCGAATATAATTCGCAATAAAGCAAACATGTGTGTATACCTTTATCATATTTCTGTAGCTGTAGCCATATACGTAAGCTACCCGTTCTGTGTAAGCGCTCTTGTTTATCATCACAACAATAATATACAACGTATAAATTATACTACATTTAGACTTGTATACGACAACTGATATTGGAAATGGTCGCATCTGGGAGTGTTCGATCCAACAGCATCGCTAACAAACACAACCTAACATCACTCGGATAAATTATAACTGGAGGTTCCATTACTATAACTCGCAAATCACAATATGATCTATAATTGCCAGTACTATAAACTAGAAGGCGAATATATTTCACATGTCACAGCAAAATTTTTAACGTGAGGTGTGTCTCTTTCATCGCTCGAGAATAACTGTACACGATGTGCTGGCGATCGCATTCGGTCTTTATTTACACAATCAACTTAACTTATTCCTTTCATATTTTATGTCAGTACCATAATACTGCTGAACAAAAGCGTAAATTATGTCTTAGAATGATGGTATGATTTTTAAGATTAGATTGTGTTGCAGGGAAACCGAGATATATGTATGTATGTGTAACCAACATTTGCTTCGTTCACAAATGAGGCTTTTTAAGAGAAAGAAAAAAATATCAACGTAGGGAAAAGGTATTGGTAAAGCTCCAGAAACGTTTAAGGTAACCCCTCAGGAAAATGTGACATTCCTGGAAATAACTATTGCAAAATTTTGTTTGGTTTCTAAATGTGTGCTTGGATTCTAAAATTAAGTATAGGCAATTAAAAGTTTGGTAGAGGAAGATTCTCAGAACTAGGGAGGATCTAAGGATCAATAAAGCTCTTACTAGCGTAAAACGTGTTTAAATAGTTGTCTGTAGTTACTTAAATGCTGTTCAAATTGTTAAAGATCTTATCTGATTCTAAAAATTCCCCCATTAAATTTAAGTTTACCTGTAGTCTGAATCTCTTAAAGCTATTCAATCCAGAAAGTTTTCAATTTATCAATTCTAAATTCATGTGACTTGAAAGAAAAACATTTTTATCCTTCCTTGAGTGATAAAGCCAAAAAGCTTCATAAGGTTTCGTAAAACTACGTCTTCGTTTGGTAACTATGTATCTCTCTTCCCACGAAGACTTCTTATCAAGGAATTGGAGTGTAGATTTTTCCAAAATTTGCGCAGATTGGTTTCAAGTTTAAGTAACTTGTAGATGATTCAAGCGCTTTAGAAGAAGATATGGTTACAGCTAGAACCGATTCTATAAATTGCTAAATCTGCCTGTCAGTTTGACCAATACACCCACTACGTAGATAAAAGTAGGATGTATGTTACCAACAGCGGTTGTCGATAGGATTATTATCTTCTTCTTCATTCTCGCACGGTTCTTGCCTCTCACCATAGACTGAAATGGAGCTACCATCCTCTTCTGCTGCCCTTTTCTGTTTTCATTAATTTTTTCATCTATTGTTTTCCCCCTTCTTTCTGCCAGTTCTCTTATTCTATCTTGGAAGCTTACTTCTATGATTTAGTTTGTCAAACCATCACCATTTACCCTATGAATATGGCTTAACCATTTCAATTGCTTTTCCTCTATTAGTACGTCACTCAACCTCTGGTTTACACCTCTTATTTGATCTCGGTTGTTTGTAAATTTGAGAACCACTTTTACAAAGAAACTAGCATACCTACTGCGACATTGCAAATTTTCATGATTTCGCGTTTAACTCGTAATAAGGTATAACAAGCGATTGTAACCAATCCTATCACTTGAACTTTCATGCGCCATTCCGTGGATAGATCTACTTCCAGAGCTTTACAGACCTACTTGTTAGCACAATACACAGAGGAAACAAATTCTTATTACTGATTTTACGACAAAAAGTCATTCTTTGTAAAAGTTCTGGTTGTTGAATAAATAAGTTTACCATCAGAAAATCTAAGATTAAATATACAGAATGTCATTAATTAAGATAACATGAAAGTGCTTTAAGAGAAAAGTATCATTTATTGCATTTTTTAGTTTAAATACAAAATTTCAATGAACTAAGAAAGTCAACAAAAAATATTCCACATGACCACCTCCAACTTCCACACATATCTTCATCCTTTTAATGAATTCACCATAGACTTTACGTATGGTGTTTATTTATTTCATTCACCACGTCCTGTATTCGTGTTTTTAGTATTTCTCAATCATGCGGCAGGCCATCTGGGTAAACTTTTTGTTTACCCACAAAAGAAGAATAGATAGGTGTAAAGTTAGGCGATCTAGCAGGGATATCTGATACTCCAAATCTTCCCATCCATCTTTATCCGAACTGATCTGTGAACCACTTCGCACGCGTCCTGTTGCCAAAATGTTACGCCGCATTTCTAGCGGTAAATTATCTAGAAACGGTAATAAATAAATAATAAAGACATTTCGATCGTAAAAAATCTTTTATAATTACGACTTCATTTTTGAATGACGTAGTTCGAATTTTGAAAAGCCCAATAGCGACGTGACCGTTGGCGCAGAAGGTTGCTTCATCAGTAAAAAGTTTATTCTGTGAAAACTTCTATTTACGAGGTAATTCTCACCAACCCATAAACAAAACTTCAATCGTTTCTCTTCATCCCCATTTTCAAGTGTATGTCGGAGCTTTGGTTTAAACGGCCGAACTTTGGTTTCTCCATAAATTCTTTGCAAATGAGTTTTACTAATATTCAATCCTTGTGTCGTTTCCGTAAAGATAACTTTAGTGCTTCTATCACTGCGTCTAGTACCAAAAGTGTAGCCATATCGTCTCTGTTGTATTTGTTGTTTGCGCAGTGCTTTGCACCATACCGCATTGTTTAGGAATTTTTCATGAAACATATCTTGAGCATATCAATAATATACGTTCCAATCCCATAACATTTAACCAAATAAATACGTTCTTCAATGGTTAACATTTTGTAAAACCAACGGAAAATAACTGAAAAAATCTACACTTAATTATGTTTTACAATTCAATATCATTAGACAACACAACAAACTTTGATCGGCAAGATTAAATTACTATGACGATAAACTTACATATTTATTCAACAAGCAGAACTTTTACAAAGAATGACTTTTTCTCGTACAATCAATAACAACAATTTATTTCCTCTTGTCAACTCCAACCGGGGACACAGCGTATAAATGTATCTATTCACGTTAGTTCGCAAAAGTATTTGCATATCAAATCTGCAATTGTCCTGATCAAATATTCAAAATCCTCTATTAAAGGTTATATGTATTTATGGGCACAGATTATATTGAAGCTTGAGTTAATTTCGAGAATAAGAAAAATATATGTATATGTATATGTAAGAAATTTATGGTTAGCATCAATTCTTACCTAGAAATATTTTGAATTCCTACTCATCAACTTATAATTGATAGTTGACTAAACCTGTGGCTATACTAATGATAAAGATGTGTACGTCCATAACCCTTTAAAAGCCGCAGTTTGTTGTAGCATCAAATATAATAAATATGACTCGAACTAAATCAATTAATCTGAACGTATTACCTAATTAGGAGACTACTGGGCACATATCTTAATTTTTTCCCGTAACCAACATCTAATCTCGTTTCCTGCATCATTTATTTTTATCCAACCACGTTATGTCCACGATAGGTTTCTTTTCCTAATTTGATATCAATTATATTCAACATTAACGCTGAAGAGCTATTTGTTATATTCTACTCTAATAGATAACGAATGAAACATAAATGGAATGTTTAGTTTAAATAATTATCATCATGGAGGTTGGAGCCACAGGTACGAGGATACCAGTGTATGAGGGCAATATACGCTGTCTAAAACAGACCGCACCAGTAAATGAACTTCATGTGGAGCTTACCTTAAATGACTAATGAACATTCAAGTACTAATGAGTTTTTACTAATGTCTTCATATATATTACTCGTCGTTGTAGGCTTGTTTGATGGCTCGGATAATGTTCCGAGGAAAAATGATACTCAACGATATTGCGCGCTTCTCTGCTCTTTGATGTTAAAACGAGTGGCAAAGTGTAGAAAAGATCAGATTTACACTTTAGATTTTAAACACATAAAATGAAAATCTCGTAATTGGTTGGAATTTTAATTACGTCACTGTGAGACTATCTTTTTTTCAAAATTTAACCGCCTTCTTGGCTAGACCGTTAGATTCCATTAAAAAGGCGTACGTACAAGTATTTTCGTTGAGGAAGAATATAATGGTAGACCAATTGGTCGTATAATTAATAGTAAATTGCTCATAAATGCACTTTAGCTTACCATCTGACTAATAGTTAAGGTGCACCAGTGCCATATAATTAACTGGAATATTAACTTGCTCCGATGATATTCTCATTAGCGAACGTATATAGATAATTGCAAAAGTGTTTAATAATCGTTTTATTTGCATGTTACGAAGATATAAAAGTTCTTACAACATGAAATTGCTTAAAGTGATGTACTCTAAACTAACTGGCACATAAGTAACCTCTGCGCATTGTAAGATATACTACGTATGTACATATGTATCGAAGACAGTGTGCATGATGTGGTATGCGTATGTATGTACCTACATACATACATGCTAAGATAGGAAAAAATCACAATTTACATTTTAGGTTGCCCGCAGCGCTTCACATGGCTGAACAAAATTCTTAGTAAATTACATAGATTAGGTAATCTGTGGGGAAGCGTGCCGTTGTAATTTTTTAGTAGTTCATAATTGCTGTGTACGGAACAAAGTTATTTGGGATCTTTAGAAAAGTCGTAGGATAATTACAGTTTACCGATCAATAGAGTGCGGTCAATTTAACCCATCAAACATATGCATACATAGTAAATTATGTATTCCGCATCAAAACTCGGTGCTGTCTATTTAACCGAATTTTGGTGATATCCACTCAAACGTAACAATTATAAAATGTGTGAAAAAAATGGTTTGGTTAATGTCATATACGTTTCCAACTGGAGCCTATTCTGCTCAAATTTAATTTTACTAGAACCATTTCCTATTACAATTAGAATTAATTAAAGGCTAATTGAAGGCTAAATTGATAAATGAAGACAGTAACTCTTTATTCAGCAGTAGCTAGAAGGACGATGCTCGAAAATATCCTTGTCGGCTACATATTTGGGAGTGGTACTTTCGTCTCACGTTTCAGGAGTAGGTCGTTACCTGGCTGTTGCAGAAATACGGGGTCGCCAGACATCTTCTCTTGCCTCTCCTTTGCAAAATATTCGAACTCGATGTAAGAGTCAAAACACTTAAACAGCTAAGTGTAACATCAGTGGTCTAGGTGCGCCTCAGAAGTAGATGATCATATGGATCGCCTTTTGCGATGTCACTTGTCACAATCAATCAATTTCAGGACGATTTCTGATGGTGAAAATGTTTTCTATCAAAACTTTACCATATAACTTTCCAAATCGGCTCTTGAAAGAGTTAGAAACTCTGATAACCCGTTGGTTAGCTATGTAGCATGGTTGGATCCCCTTTCTTGGGTAATGCCTTTTAAATTGTTACAGAAACTAGGAAGAAAAAATATGTTACATCGTCTCTCAAAATTTCGCCTTAAGATTTGTATACTTCCATATATGTTTAAATCCATTCTTGAAACATTTATTCCACTCTACAGTTGGTACCTCGGTAACTGAACGGTACTGAAAATCCTTGTCTACGAATTTTTTGTTTGAACAGGAACAGAAGAAAATCGTTAGACGATAAATCAGGCGAATGCGGGCAATGAGACATCAATTCGAGGTTTTTCTCCTCCAAATAATCAATTGTTTGACGTGCCGTGAGAGCCAGCCTAGCCATGATGTTGTTTTCCCTGATTTCGTCGATGACTACTGGCAAGCAAATTGTTGTATCTCATTCAGAATTAACTGTTTTTTGATACTCTAAAGGGGTGATTATGACATGTCCAGTAAAGCTGACGAAACAGGAGATAATTTTCTTGGAAATGCTTCATGAACGAACAAGTTTCCTGGGATTCAGTTAATCTTGGAACACCTAAACAGGGGACTGTTGTTTTGTTTGCAATTCATACGAACATATTCAAGGTTTGTCACCAGTTACAATGTTGTCTACGCATTTTGCAGTTCCTCTTTAAACATTTCTTCTTCCAATTAACACGAGCTTTTTCTAAACTTGAGTCAAATTATGCTGAATCCATCAAGAACAGATCCTTTTTACAGCCAAATGCTCATGCAAAATCAAATACATTGCAATCTTTGATAAGCCTCTAGCTCACTGTAAGTCACATGTCGTTCTCCTTCAATCATGTTACGTACAGCATCGATGTTTTTTGGAATAACAGATTTTGGTCGAGTCCCACGCAATTTATCACTAAAGAACGCACGACCAGGATGATATTCTACAAACCAATGCTAAGCAATCTTTTCTACTGGTGTTTCATTATCATAAGCTGAATAAACCGGTTCTATGCATTGTTCTTGAATTAAGCCTTTACTAAAATCGTAAAAATCATGCAACGAAAACATTCACGAGATTTTTACATTTTTCACAAAATTGCTTCTTTTAACCGTCCGGTCAGTAACCAAAAATTTACCATTCATTCAACAACCGGGTACCCGGGTACCCACCTACTGCCTCAGTTGCCGTGCATTCAAATTTTGTATTGTTCTAATTGGTACGCACAAACCGCGATTTATTTCAGTTTTATTTATTTTCGTTTCCAGATAGCATAATTTTTTGCGCGCGACTATCGGTCTTAAAAAGGCGTGAAAACTGACAGCGAAAATCCTTTAACGACGGATCGCGTTCGTGCGTACTCAGAGCTTACGCTGAGGCACCAACAAATGAACATCAAGTTGGAAGGCACAATATTGGGCGACAGATGTGGACTTAATAGAAACACCAACATGCTGTCAAATCTCGACACATTCAAATAGCTTTTCACGCCAGAAATGGCTGATATCCTACGTCATACCAACAAAGAACCAAGCTCAACTTTGCAGCATTTAATGAAAGAAATCCAAGGGAAAAAACAACTAGTGTGGAATAATCTTCAGCTTCAGGAATTTTATGCATTCCTGGCTATTTTGATAACCTCTGGTGCCAACAACTCGAATATTGAGAATACAAATGATATGTGGCAGTCGTACTTATATTCATTGTATCGTGCAGCAATGGGCATCCCTCGCTTATGGAACATCATTGGTTTCATTCGATTTGATGCACAAATCATTAAGCATTTCACAACGAAAGTGGCGATTGAAAGCTCTTTTGGTAGAGCTATAAATCCATATGTGCGACCAACAACATCTGAATCTTCGAAACCCCAGGCACAACTCGATTCAACCGAGAGGAAACAGATTACCGGTGTATGCCATGCTTGTCGTCAGAGCAAATTCAAAAAACGTCGCAAAACTCGTACATCGTGTTCGGTATGTGAGTTACTTATTTGTAATGAACATTGTATTTCGACCACGGTAAATTAAATTAAGGAAACTACAAACCATATTGTTGATTATTTATTAAAAAGTCAAGTTACATAAACACCATGATAAATGGCATCCTTCGTATGTATAAACCGCGCTTTCATATATAATAACCTTAGTGAGTACCCGGGTACCCGGTCATTGAACAGAGGAGGTATCGAGTTTGATAGTGAATAACTTTTATTGAATGGATGGATTGAAAAAATTTGACGAAAAATTGGCGTCAAACTACTTCACCTTCGGGGATCCGGATCGTCGTAGAATTTCTTTAAGGGGAAGTTAATAGATTCTACCCTGGAAACTGAAATGGATACCCGGGTAGCCGGTTACTGCTCAGACGGTTAAACAATCACTGTAAACACACTTCTTGGTCAATTTCTAAGCTTCCACTCCTTTGACAATAACAACTCTGTAAATTTTACGAAAATAGCAACGACACCTCTGTATAGCGGCACTAAATGATAATAATAATAATAATGTCTTTATTGCATCAACTATTACAAAGTATAGATACATATACACACGAGAGAGTGAAGGTCGCAATCTCAAGGCGAAG
This sequence comes from Chrysina gloriosa, assembly GCA_038088585.1. Lineage (NCBI taxonomy): Eukaryota > Metazoa > Arthropoda > Insecta > Coleoptera > Scarabaeidae > Chrysina > Chrysina gloriosa. The sequence continues at coordinate 9,518,059 of CM076093.1, forward strand.
TTCAGCTAATGCTGCTTTGCAACTCAACCTTGATATATTAGAATACATATATGCACACCCAAATATATGAATATACATATACACATATACACACATACACTGCCTAAATCTAAAAGATTTCGATGATGCAAATAGAGGCAAAATAAAAAAAAAAGAAAATAAAAGAAAAGCACTACTACTAATTCATACCAATTCAAGCTACAAAATATTTAACAGTTTTTAAAGAAAAGTAAATAGCATTCCTGTCTAAAAAGTGTAAACCAAAATGAGGAACTACTTGCGTGCACCAGAACCCCGCCCATCTCCCAGATATTCCCTCAAACTGCTACTAAATGAGGTACTACACGAAACTTCAATAGGTAAACTGTTGTACAATATATAGATTTGAAATGAGAAGGATCTTTCATAAAGTGCCGTTTTATGTTGTGGTGGAGAAATTTTGCCCCGAAATCTTGTATTGAGATTATGTACATCTGTCCTAAATGTGATCTTTTGATACAGATACGGCGGAGACCTCAAAGATAGTATTTTATGATATAAGCCCAGGCAGCAAAATTCCCGTCTATCATGCATATTGAGCCATCGGGCACAGTCCAATTTATGGGAAATATGGTCAAATTTACGTATGCCATAAATATACCTCAAACATGAATTTTGCACTTTTTGTATGCGATTTTGAGTAAAAATATCCAGAGCTGAATGATAAATTGGTACACAGTATGCGAATTGTGAGAGGACAAAAGCTTCGCATAATTTTTTTAATAGTTTCATTAAACACGTGCCTATAAGGAAACAATTTTTCAAATTAAGATAAGCATTACGAATATAAAGCGAGATCTGTTTCCGATATCTGTGCGTATTATCTAAAATAAGCCCGAGGCTTTTTACACTTTCGACAAGTGGAATTTTGACATTATTAATTTCTATATTAAAAACACAAGAGATGTTGCAACATGTTTTCCTGGGGCCCAAAAGAATTGCTTTTGATTTAACCGGATTTATCGTCAAACAGTGTTCCACAGAAATTCGATGTAGATAGCTTAAATCCTTATTAATGCTGTCAACAGCTAGTCTCCAATCAGTAGGCCGAAAGGAATAATACAATTGTGTATCATCTGCATAAACATGTGTTTTACAGTGTTTAAGTCCATAGAAGAAATGAGAAGTATAAATTGTAAACAGGATTGGCCCAACAATAGATCCCTGAGGAACCCCATGGGGAACATCAAGAAGATCCGATGTGCTGTTACCAATTCTAACACACTGTTTACGATTGCCCAAATAATTTTCGAAAAGTGATAAAGATACATTGTTAAGACCAATGTTATGCAAAATAGACAGGAGAACACGATGATTAACTTTATCGAAGGCTTTACTGTAGTCCAATAAAATGAGACAGGAAACCAAGCCCCTGTCCGTCGCCTCCAGAAGATCGTCAGTAACTTTCAACAGTGCTGTCTCACAGCTGTACCCTGCACGGAAACCCGATTGAATGGGAGGTAGTATATTTGCAGAAGATAGATATTCAGCTAATTGCATTGCAATAATTTTTCCAATATTTTTGAAAGCACGGGTAGAAGACTTATAGGTCTCAGATCACAAAAATGAACGGGATTCCCGACTTTAGGCAACGGACGAACCACGGCACACTTCCAACAGTCAGGGAATACTCCTTCTAATAAACAGGTGTTAATTATGTGCGTTATATAAGGAGTAATAGTAGGACAACAGTACCGAATCATAACAGCAGAGAGACCGTCACAGCCCGGAGAAGAAGACTTAAGAGATGTTATTATTTTAGAGATTACCAGTTCATCTACAGTACTGAAAGAGAAATGTGGAGGTTGCCTAGAGTTTCTGTAATAAAAGTCGACCCAATCAGAACTATCGGTATTTAATGGAGCAGATGATTGAATGAAGTAAGTATTAACTGCATCAGGATCATTTAAATACACCGGAATATCACTATCACAGCTTTTAGAAACCCCAAGTGCACGCAGATCATTCCAGATGGCTCCTGAGTTATTAGAACGAGATATGAAATCGAAATATGCTTTTGCTCTAGCCTAAAGGTTTTTGTGGTCAAGTTTCTTAAAGTTTTGTATGAAGACCAATCATGTGGATTCCTCGTTCTACGAAATTTGGCCTTGCTCTTATCTCTCAATGACATTAGTAATCTCAAATTGTCAGTGAGCCAAGGAACACGTTTCCTGGTGAACTTACGAAAGAGAAGTGGAGCATGTTTATCGAACAGCGATAAAAGACTAGCAGTAAAGAAATTGATTTTATCATCGATAGTAGGCATGAAAAATAAACGATGCAACGGAAGGGATACCAAATCTGAGTTAAAGTTGTGAAGATTAATTGAACTAAGATTTCTGCACAAATGAAAAGTTGGAGAAGGCCTAGCACAGTCGACACATATGGTAAAGAGAACAAAATCATGATCAGAGAAGCTGCAATTAAATACACTTTTATCACCAATCAGATCATCATCAGTAACAAACAAGAGATCAAGAAGAGTAGCAGTGTACAACGTAGTTCTGGTCGGTTGGTCCACCAACTGCTTAAAACCCAGGGAGTCAAAGAAATCAAGCAAGTAAGTAGTTCGGTAGTCATCGGCCTTCAAGCAGTCTATGTTAAAGTCCCCACAAACCAAAACTCTGTCATATTTAGGCAAGATAGTTGTAATAGTATTCTCAATACAGTCCAAAAAGATTTTATAATTCAGTAATGGTGGTTTGTAGACCGCGCCAAGAGCAATTTTGAAATGTGATATATGTAGAGTTAAAAAAATTTGTTCAATATCAGAGCCAGTCTGAAACACATCAAACAATATATAACTTCTCACGTAGACCGCAATTTCTCCACCACGCCCAGCTCTATCTCGTCTAATTAAGTTATATCCAGGAATAAGTATTGAATTATCTGGGATACCAACATGGAGCCATGTTTCAGTTACAATTAAAATGTCAATATTATTATCAAATAGAAACGTAGTCAGTTCATGAAATTTAGGAATGAGAGAGAGGACGTTAATGCACGCACACTTTACACCATCAGCACTCATTATTCAAGAACTAAATTACATACAGTGAAGAGCAGAAAATAAATATTTATCTATATATATAAATAGAAAGCATAAACTAAATTTAAACTTAAATAGGTAATAAACAAAGTATCAAGGAAATATAACGGTTCCATAACCAGTGCTGGAGCTACCTAAAATAAACCAATAAATTTGGGCATTGTAAAATGAAAGCAATTTAGTGGCAATTATGATACAAATGTTTCAAAAGAGCATAACAATACAAAATGCAAACTAATATTAATGTTAAATATAAAAGATATGGAAATAGTAATAGCCTTAGGTATAATATAAAAATGAGGATACAAACAGCTGCCAAAGCAAGAAAAGAGAAAAAGCAAAATATAACTTTTTGCCAACAAGAACATCGGCCGGCTCCAGAGAGCGAAGAGATAAAAAAGTTTATGTTGTATTTATTTGCGATAGATCGGAAAATGTTTTAAATTTATGAATTTTATTATTAAATTTACAATAAATAATGGCGTTACTAGTCCAAACCTGCTTGCTGTCAAACTTTTTCTGTACTTCTTTAAAAAGCTGAATTCTACGTTTAGTTAAATCTTCTCTTATAACCATTTTTGACCCCTTCAGCCTCTTCTTATTATTATAGATGGAATTCCTCAAATCTCTAGAACAGAACTTGACTATTACAGGTCTTGAGGTACCCTCCCTTGACCACAAACGATGGCAGGAGTCAATCATATTCTCGTTTACGCGGACATTTAATTTGTCTTGAAAAATATTAATCACCTTATGCGTAACGTTCTCATTTGTCGTTTCCGAAATACCAAAGATCCTTAAATTATTACCTCTAGTACACTGCTCCAAGTCGTCGATTTTATCGTAGGCTTCATTTAATTTTGATTCCAAGGATAATACCTTCTTATTGACCTCTTCAAGGACACTCGAGATTTTATTTGTTAAAATCGACCGTAAGGAATCCATAAACTCATCAGAAGACACTAATTTTTCGACTATAGATTTGATCAGCAATTCATCATTACGCAAAATCCGATCGGATGACATTTTCCTATATATCTATATCTAAATATGTATATATACATATATATGTGATACAAGTTGTATAGAGCCAGCACAACGTTCACGCGGCTACTCTACTCGGCGGTACATCATCGAATGATGATCTTTTATAAAAACATAAAAGACGCCCTTTCTGTATTCACATATGTACTCGATTTAAAGGATAGAAGTAGCCTAATTTAGTGATTTAAAATTAAAAAGGGTAGACAAACAAATCGTAGAAACTGGGAAAAAATATCCATCATCAGCAGTTACAAAGCTTCCAAAAATGCGCTCAACTGTCCCAACTGTCTCTCTGAACGGACTAAATATTTGAATTTTTTAGTTAAAAATCTTTGAAAAAGAGAAGCGAAAACGAACAAGATCTGATTGAAAAGGTTATTCCTGAAGCATCAGACAGAAATGCGTATATGGATGTGTTAGCACATTTGGGAATCTATTAATGCTTCAATTATTGAGGCCAATTCCGCTGCAATTGCACAGATATAGAGATTTACAAATCTATTGATGAAATAATAATAAACTAATACATAATAAATTCTCATTACTGTGTGTTAAACTCCCTAACGGGAGTAATATCTCAAGCTGATAAAGCCTGTAAAGCATTTGTATACCTTCCAAAAAATCAAAAGCTATTTGGGTGGCGACGAAGCCATACTACAAGAGAAGAGAAGAAACGGATTGGTAGCGGGAAGACAGGTTTGCATTAACTTTTGCAATGACTATATCAAGATGGTTTGCGCAAAATGAAATTAAGAATCTGATATGCTTACGAACTGCAAAAGACTTACTACGCATACCTTCTTAAGCAAATTTTTTGTAGTTCGCAATGTTGTCTTGAGTCGGATTCCATGAAATAGATGTAGTGTTAGTTGTACAAGGGTGATTCTTAATGTAAGTTTCGTTTCCACCTAGTGAGCAGAGGAGTGGGGATATCGGCGTGATCACAGCACAACGGTGTAGTCTGGTTCAATGTGAGTCTGGCAGGGCTAGTGAAAGAAACGTTCGGACATTCTTCCGTGCTATTTTGGTCGTTTAAAATGGCTGCTGCAATTGAAAATCTCGCCGACTGTGAACTGTGTGAACCGCATGAAGACTGTTGAGATTTAGCATGAACTTCGTTCTGTTTACGGTGAAAATGTCACGAGTGATAGTGTGATTAAATGATGTTGCCGTATGTTTCGAGAAGGACGAACCATGTTGAAGGATGGAATAAAGGACTAACTGCTATGACGGACGAACTTTTAAGGAATGTCGAATACGTCTCATAGCTTAATTCACAGGCGGCAGAATTCTATGAAGAGGGCATTAGAAAAGTGGCGCACCGCTATACGTGTCTGAATTTTAATGGCAACTATGTAGAAAATAGCTAAAAGTAGTAGTTTTAAGTTAATAAAAACTTCATATATTAGAGTTTTTTAATAACCAAACGGAACTTACTTTACGAATTACCCTCGTAGTTGAAATATAATTTCTTACATTTGTCGTTTCATTCATTACTTTAATAACTTATCTTTGTCTGTCGCTACAGTTTTGTAGAATTTAGTTTGACTTTTGTGAACAATCTCTGGGACTCCCTAGTCACAGAGGCTTCTCTGTCTTTATTACAGTCTCGATACATACTTCTCGCTGACGTAGTGGGGTTTATCCGTGCATAATCTGTGCCCCTAAAGTTGGCTGTCGTCATTAATTACATTTACATTTTGTACACCTTTTATTTTTTCTGAAATACCAAACAGATCGACAAAAAGTGACGAAAACTTTACAAACAGTTCAATGAATCATTTCACTGAAAATTCCTTAACACAAAGCTGATGAACAATATTCTTTGTAGATACTAGGTTTCTCGTGTTTTGCATTTGAACCTTCTGTGGTATTTATGTAAAGTTAATGAAATTGAAATTGAATGTATAATACTTTTCTTCCATATATAAGTGCAAGAAAAATTTTATAGGCCCCTATTTCAGGATATCTATCTCAATATCTCATGCTATTTTGAGATAGATGTCCCTAGTGTGTTAAGTAGTTATTTTAACAGTAGATTATAACTTTTTCTTATTTATTTATTGCAAAGTGAATAAAGATTGATAACGAAACAACCAAACACTTAAATGATCTAAAGTAAATAGTAATATATACTACAACAAATAAATTCTTTTCTTCTAGTAATCGCAGCAATATTCTACCATGTGTTACTCACAGCTGCATCACACTTATATTTATGCGATTGTAAACCAACAACTTCTAGTACAAAGTTCGCAAACACTAATAACTGAAAAACTGCACGTTACCTTCATGAAATATATAACAAAGACGGATTAAATTCGAATTTTCAATGGTTATTTGGGCCATGGAAAATAAAATGTTGTGGTAACTATGGCTATCTACATAGATTTATAAGTTTACAACTACGTTAAAAATGAATTTTTAATTATGAAACACAAATTAATTCACAGTAATAACAAATGTGATATTGGATAAAGCTCGAAAAATTCTTTTAAAGTTAACAGTTGAAACGGCACTGGCAATAAATTTGAAAGCCGTCGCTGAATTCACATTTTACAAGTGCCTAAACTATGTATGTAAAATGCAAGATTGTCTCTTTCAGTTTTTTATATAAATTTGCGTACCTCAACATAATTCTATAGCCAAGATATGTAATTTCTTGTAAATTCACTTGAGTACTGATTTTATTTTTCTAAATTATATTCCATATGACATGGAAATTACAACACCAAGAAGGGGAGCGATTTTTTTGACCAAACTTGGCGAAAACTTTTACCTATCAATGTAATAATTGATTAAAATTTCAAAGAAAGAACCCAAAAGATTAACACATTTGATTGTTTTCTTTATTAATAATATGTTTTGACTCCCTATTAGTATCATACTCCCTCACCCTTCGTGGCATTGATTTCAATACGTGGTTTATGTCCTCTTGAGGTATGGTGTCCTAAGCATTCTGCAATTCATCCCGAAGAACTTCCAATGTTTGCGGAGGATTCGCAAACTTCCTCGGTTTTCTTCCCATAATGCCCCACACGTGATCAATAGAGGAGACGTCGGGACATCTGGGTGGCATTGGCAAGATATTAACATGGGCCTCTTTAAACCGGTATAGAGAAATTCTCGCAATGTGGGGATGGACATTACCCTGCTGAAAAAGTGGGTCTTCGTGCTGCTGAAGATATGGTAGAATACGGGGTTCTATCATTTCATCAACGTAGGGCTGGGCATTCATGATCACTAACTGAGGCCTAGTCCCATACGCTATAGCACCCGTGACCATAACTCACACGGCTCGGGGTACATGCCTGTCTACGGAAATTGACTGAATTCTCCCCATTTTCCACTGAGGATGGCAACTTAGTTTCCGAAATACGTATTTGAATTTATTTTCGAAAGGTATGATAAGGGTAATTTTTTGAATTTTTTTATATATTATTCTAACCACAGTCTGCTTACTCTTATTTGTAACTGACAATAGTGCTAGATAAAACTGCATGATATTGTTATGGCCACTTGATCTATCGCAACAAAATTTTAATCAATTATCACCTGTGATTAGGTAAATGTTTCTGTCAACTTTGGTCAAAGAATGCGCACCCCTTTCATGGTGTTGGAATTTTCATATCATGTAGTATAATTCTAGAAACTGATAAGCTACCAAAGTTTAACTTTAATTTTAGACTAGTTTCCTCATTTAACATTGCACTCCTTGTCTTTTCCGCTTTTATTTATTACATGATTTTAAATCTTACTGTTGCCTACAAAAAGATACATATTTTGATGACTTTAAATCTTTAAATATCTATAATTTAAGGAATTAGGAAGCCTTTTTTGTGATATTATGTGATATACGTGGATCGCTCAAAAGTAATTTTGTTATCGATATATGTTAGAATTTTATGATTTCTGTGTTTGTCTTCTCTGTATGAAAATTAATTTTATAAAATATCCTAACTTTGATAAGTTCCACAGCACTGTATTAACCATAATGTCATAAAATCATCCTCGATACTGATTTAACGTATTTCTAGCAAATGACGTCGTCAAAATTTACTTTAACGAATAAAGAATCGTCTAACTTTTTTAGAATAAAATCGTTCTTCCTCTAATCATAGCATCTTCCCGTTAAAGTAAAAAACTGAAATAATGGGACGGGTACAATCTGAAGAATCACAGTATAAGCCGTAATACAAGAGCATTAAAACTCAATTCCAATTATAACATTATCCAAAGCTGTTCAAAAGTATATCCTTTCATGTTGTCATCATTATAATTAAAATTTGTATAAAAGTACACACTTACTATTTAATACACACCTTCCCAGAATGTTGACAATATTTGCAGTTGCAGTAAAGATGTTATAGTTTTTGAAGAACAGGAGGTCCATATATTATATATAATATATTTCCTACATTTAACAGAGAAAATACGAAGTTTACAAATAACAAAGAGGTAAATTCCTTATTCAGTTCATAAAACAAGCCGACTTGCTATGCCTGTTACCCCGTTGACATTTAGTTAAGATAATCGCTGAAAGGCACAGACCGACGACAGTAGTCGCGTAATCTAATTTTCTGTTTGCTGCTACGTGAATGAAATACACATGACTTCGCTCATCTCCTTTAATAATGTCAATGACACGTAAAAATCCGGGATACTGAAATGCCGAATTAACTTCCAGCTACATAGGTATGTAACAGAGGATGAACAAGAGTAGAATCGTCTAGAGACATTTTATGCAGCTCGCAGCTATTTACATCTAATACAAGTATGGTCATACAATGTACATACATACATACATATGTACATACTACACATATGCCTAAGAGTACAAATATGGTGAGGTTTCCAAAATAGGTGGTAATATTATTGGTTTCTAATCGGATTCAGGTAATATACACGGATAATACGTCTGTAATACTGTGTAATGTTTTGGTGTGACTTTAAAAGGAGGTTTTACTTGCGGCTAATCTTAATGACTATTAAGAAAGGTGTATTGTTAGACATATTTGTGGATACTACTTGGATAAATTTCATCCACACTAATGAAAGTCGTGTGTGTATATGTAATCTTATATTATAGTGATCATAATATGGATAAAAAATCGTTTTTTTAACAATCGCTTTCTTTAATTGTTCATAGATTTTCAGTTACATTAATTCAGGACAATTTCAATCTGAAAATTTAATTACGATGAATAGACGACGAGGAGAGTTCGAAGGGGTTATATATGGCAAAATTGAGTCTTAATTCCACAAACATTACTACCAGAAGAGCGCTACACTTGAAAACCTCCGAATCACTGGAATACAAATCGAATGGAAACCAGAATTGAAATATCTAAGAATTACACTTCAGAAAATTTCTACACAAGGAGCGTATAAAGGAAATCCCCAATAAAGCTATCCTTGCACTTATAAAATGTACACAAGCCTAGCCGGAAAATTTTTGGTTGTAAATTACACAGCCCGACAAAAAAACAATTTTTTTTTTTGCTGCATAAAAAAAAAAGGTGATTTTAATTAAAATTACCATTCTGTTTCTTGTATCAGTTCTAGTTGTTGAGATACAAAAATTAAATATTTATTATATTTTCATTCATTACGTTAAAATAAACCTTCTGAGCATACCTTCTTTACAATCCTAGTTGTTTATTACTGTTGTTTTTTACTTCCCTAACCTTTCTAGGTAAGAAACTATTTACTTATCATCTTAAATTCCTCTAATTACCCCCAATGCTTTCCAAGAATACTGATTTTAATGTGTTATTGCAATAAACAGCTTTAAAGAATCTATGTCATAAAGGATTTACGAAAATAGCGGTATAATTGGTATTTAAGCTTTATTTTCCAATAATATCTGCATAAATAACCATAAAGATATCAACCCTTGATTCAGTTTAAACCTAAGCATTCCTGCAAGCGTGTTTGTTCGAAAAGTGTTATTAAAATCACGGCTTCTACAAGCACACATAGTTTTGTTAATCGTCCAGACGTTTTTTGCTATATATGTGGCGAATACATATTAAGAAAGAGAATGTAGAAAACCAATTTGTGAGTTTGTGAAAAAGGCATGCATGGTCTATTTTTGTGTTTAACTAGGAGATCAAGATACACCTTCCTGTGTATAACGCAATCATAACCATCCACTCTTTGCATGCGGTTGGTCTGATAAGACTTAATCAAGGCTCTGGCATCTAGGAAGTCAAATAGCACCCCCTCGAATTCCGGTATAGTCCATCTTATCATACAGTTCATAGAAGTTTATGCTGAATGCTTTACTTAAGTCCATGAAAGGAGTTGCAGTTGGTTCGCTGTTATTAACACCGGTAACAATCTCGTTCAATATTTGGTAGATTGCTGTATTTGTGTTTTTCCTTGTATGAAGCCATTTTGCATAGTACTAAGTACATTATTTTTCTCTAACAACTGATACTGAAAATTTTGATACGGTTGATAGAATTGATATCGGTCTCTAGTTATCGATGTTTGATTTTTCACTTTTTTCGTTTAATGAGTATGATCGTAGATTTTTTAGTTGATCAGGAAATACTCCAGATTCTATACAGAAATTAATTAAATAGGCTAGGGGATGCTTAAGATAAGAAACACAAGCCTTAATAAGTTTGACATTTATTTGATCATGACGAACACCACCCGTTGATTTCAGTTTACCCTGTCCACTTCCTTAGTCGTAGTTGAAGTCATAAATATATGCTACACAATGTTTCAACTGTTGATGACGTCAAAGTTTGCATATCTATGTCACGTATATTACAATGACAGTAGTAAAAGTGTATGTTGGTGATGTTATTTCCCTAACGAATAACCACGTTGCTTTTTCGTACTTTATGATGAGATCGTATGATAAACTCTGACTTGGCAAGGCGTTTCTGATTTTTATTTCATACTGCAGGTTTTTGCAAAAGGCTTTGTATTCTTCTTAACTGATAGCGTTGTTTAACATATTTACATACAGTTCTCTCTTCAGACGACATTTTTCTTTCAGCTCATTATTTATTCAGTCCCCTCTACCATAGTTTAATCTACGTTTGGGATACGCATGGGCAACTTTATTGATGACCAATTAACTAATTCTAAATATTTAGATAGGTCTAGAGGATTGCGGTCTATTAAGCTGTAATATTCGTGGTATAGGAAGAATGTTTCTGATGCCAAATTGATAGGAATGGTAAGCATTTGAGCAGTGTAATCTGAGAGGCCAGAGAAAACAACACGGCTTTTAGAACTCATTCAATTAGTAAGTATGTTATCTATAGTAGTAGATGTTCTTGATGTCATTCTGATAAGGCTATTAATAGTAACGTCTAAATTATAAGATGTAGTCATATCATAGAATTTTTAAATCATAGGATTACTTTTGCTTTGCATGTTTATATTAAAATCTTTCGGTCCTCTTGAAGAATTTGGGCTCTTTGCAGGCATCCAAACTTGAGGATAAGCTTTGCTCGTAACAATAGTAGTAGTGACCATAACACTAAACGCTAAACCAGAGGCAAAGAGCGTGAATTACACCCCAGAATAGCAATCTCAACACATGTACGTCTCTTAAAATGTATTCTATAATTTTCAAAATCCCTAATAAATACACACAATCTGGCATAAGCGACTTATTTTGTTGGACAATAGCGTTGTTACGCATGGTTTCAACTTGTTTGTTTCGTTTCGTTATTAGCCTCGCAAGAAGCGTTAACCAGTATGGGTCCACTATTTTTCGATATCTGCATAGACGATTTTACGGTTGCAATGAAGTGTGATATTCTTGCTTACGCCTATGATTTTAAAATATTTTGCACAATATCGAATTATTCCGATTGCCATGCAGCAACAACGAAATTATGAGAAACTAGAGTAGAAGCAACAATTGGACGTTAAATATTAATAAACGTGCCATTATTGAATACTTCAGATTGTGCCATCTTCTCGTATAGAGTCAATTGTGTCTGCATTCCCAAGTTGGCGATGGTTAAGAAATCGAACGGTTTATTTTATACGAATCTACATATGTATGTACGACAATGTTAAAGATTCCCGGTTTATTCAAGAAATGTTATGGTTAGGACTCAATTGTTGTGGGATAGTAAGAAACAGCAATACATTCTGGGACCACGGTAATTCACGAAGCATTATCCACGCACTATTAAAAAGACGGTACTCCAAATTATACACAGAAAATGCAAATCAAGACGAAAAAGGTTATATAAAATATGTACCATTCATTTAACACTATATCATGCAAATTACACATTGAGAACCGTTAAGCAACCTTGATGGAATATCCATTTACAAATTTGTATGCAAAGCATCGGATGATGAGTTAAGTGGCGTGGGCTATATTGTATGTATGTATTTATTTTCTATAAATGCGGAAACACTTTTATCAGATTAAAATATAAGATATCAAGTACTAAGTGACGTAATGTCAAGTATAACTAAATTAACGGCTTGGGAATAAGACGGGGAATGAATTTAAATTGTCATTTGCACATATACTTTAATAACATCATCATAAACCTGATTAATACCTAAAAACGTCCATCACATTATTTTAGTCGTTTACATGCGACAAATAGAGTCATTAGTATGTCGGAAAAGGTGTAATCGGATTTTTGCCTTTAAAACGGCTTTTTTCAGAGCTCGCACTGTAATGAACGAAGGTGCGGACAGAACATCTTCGCAAAATCGCCCACACACGATGATTCAACGTTCAGGTGTGATCGGTTCATTAATAAAAACACAAGCGCACAAGCTGTTGATTAAGGTTTACTATAATAGGAAGAGTGAAGGTGCGGTGAAACGGAAGAAACCAGCAACTGACCTAAAATATATATCTGTATGTAAATGTTATCTTGCGCAAGAAAAACACACACACACACAGAGGTGGGGACGCCAAGAGAACACGCTGATGAATGAACACATGGTCATGAATGAATGATAAAGTAACTTAACTCGTGCCGGGGATATAACGTATGATCAGCCAGGGTCGCGGGCGTGGTACCGTCAGGGGTCGAGCCGACGTAGGCGCTGAAGAATGATCCAGAGGAGTGTCAATATGCCAACATAGATTTCATCTTTACATATGTCGAAGGTGCCACTAAAACGCTGCATCAATCGCGATAACGACTAGATACTATTTCTCTAATGAAAACAAGTTGGGAACTTTCTATCCTTAATGGCAATTTGTTTAAAGGAAATTTGCAATTTGATTTCATCATTCGTAATTTATGGAAACACAATACGCAATTATTTATTTTGTGATAAACTTGAAAAGTATATAAAACACATCCCGTTACAAATTACGACCTCATTTATCACTTAGCGTTTTCTATTCAATTAATTTTCGTACTTGTATTTGTATGCCTTTTAAATATGTACTTGTCGTTAAGGTTAAGAGGCAAGACTTTCACATTCTCCGATAAAGATTTCCAACCAGTAACTACCATTGACTACTGTTACCTAATACACCAGAACTCGTAAAAACATTTAACATACAATTTTATTGAGTAAGCATTGCGGCAAAAGGGAAATTTGTCTGGTAAAAGTGACACCTAGATTTGTGCTTCATGAATATGCATGTTTTTACGATTTAACCTATATTCAGTGGTAATATGTTATATTCAACACGTATAACTGCATAATAAAATATGATTGATTTATGACTTACAGGCGTAATATTATCTGTCGATAAGCGATATTTTCAAAAGTGAGTAGCCTAACGGCTAAGCGTAAATTACAGTTGTTATTGATCTGCAATTTGCTGGACAGAGAACTTCCGTAGACCGACATATGAAGCTTGAACCGAACACTTAGAAGACTTTTCTATTTATACTCAAAATGTAATTTAAGATGATGGTCTACCTTACTTAAATAATATTTGTAGAAGACCGAAGACAGAAGGAAACCAATACGTGTTTAGAGAAATAAACTATCGCCCACGGTGAAAATCCAGAAATATCGCACGAACTGCTGATGGTGTTCGGTGTACTGTGTCATTGAAAACGACAACTTAATGAAAAATATATCTGGATTTTTTCAAAATGTAAGTGATCACAATTAGTTCATTTTACTTCTTTTATCTATTCCAATAAACGCAGTATACATTTTAGCTAAGATTTTTGCTAAGCTTAGAATGATGTGTGAAATGTTTCATAAAAGTAGAAATGTAGTCAATCTTAGAAAGTGGGTATGTATACTTTCGTGACCTAACTATTATAAATATCCTCTCCTCTACTACCTTCAGGCTAATCAAGCAACCAATGGAGAGTTAACAGCTATATTTTCAGGACATTAAAAGAACGTTTCCGGATAACTTTCGTAAGCGAAAATAACTACACATATGCATTAACGAACATTTGTTTTTATTTGGCACTCTCAACAAAATAATACAATAAAAACAATGTAAATATAACATTCATTCTAAATTATAGTAACAAATTTCTATTCACTAGCCTTAAATGCAAAATAAATAAACAAAATCAAAGCAATGCAGTTTATAAAATAAAACTGTAAAGACTGTGATGGAAAAAAATGTATAATCATAAGTATTCTTTAAATAGTGCTTTTGCTGCCATGACCGCTCAAGCAAAACATTACAGAGATGTAGGTCATTGCTTCGATTTTCAAAATACAATTATTTATAAAAAAGAAAATCATTATAAGAAAAGGCTAATACGCGAAATGATAATTATACAAAAAGATGTTAGACCTATTAATTTCCGTACCGATGTTCAGAATTTAAGTAATATACAGTCATTTATTAAAGTGATATTTACATTTCATAAGAAGGAAACTTTGGCTAGGTTTTTCTTTTTAGTTTTTCCAGTCCTTGAACAGAATTGTTGTGGTTCCGACAAAGATTTTTTGATCTAATGATTTTCTGGTTTTTATGGTGTACGTAAATGTGCAGTTGCGCATTAAAATAGAGGTATAATTTTTTTAGAGATACTATATATCAAGAAATTCTAGTCGTTAGTTATTTTATTGATTGTGCTCAAAAAAACATTATTTATGCATATATGTATGTATGTAGTTATATTTTCACTTACGAAGGTTATCCGGAAACGTTACTTTATCGTTCTGAAAATATAGCTTTTAACTCTCCATTTGTTGTTGGATTAACCTGTAAGTGGTAGAGGAAAGCATATTTAAAAGTCAATCTTAGAAGTAACCATGCGGTATAAGTGAAGACAAATCGATTTACCAACGTCCTCTTTTGAGACATCGAACGCGAAAAATAATTCCAAATATTTTTATGGTATTTAAAATCATACCGTTAAGATTGAATAAGTTAAAGGTTTCTATTTTTGCTATCTTAAAGATAATTCGGTCTTTAGTTCTATACTACCCTAACTCATACAATACTACCGTAGTCAACTATTTCCATAACGGGAATTAATAATTGGATTAGTACTATACGGTTGGAACCATTATGCAGGTAAGTTATTGTCCTCTCTTAATAATTTCCCTCATTTATAACACATGCAATTATACTTAAAATTAGTAAATTTCCTTCGCCATTGTACGAAACTGCCACCTAATGTTCTATTTTTATAAATATTAAACTGGCAGCAAATTAATGCGTTTTGATACGTGCACTAAGCAATAAATAGCAAAATTTGTACCAGTAGTTTGACCCATTTAAAGCTACCGCCCTTTTGAAGGTACAACGCATAACGTAATCTACAGAAAATCAGGATGAACTGGATTAATCTGAGATTTACCTGAGAAAGTAACAGATTGAATACATTTGCGATATTGTTTTTCTTTTTTTTTTTTTTGTAACAACGTCTGTGTGTATCTGTTTCAAAATCTTTAGCTCATGTTTTGGACCAGATGACATTAGCTCATCCACTGCAAAGATAATTGACAAAAATTTATGAAGATGATTTCCTTGGAGATAAATTTAGTCGAAGCAAAGAGGTGGATATTGATGTTTCAAGGGCTGAGCTTCAAGCAAATCCCTTCAAAACTACTGATTTTACACAAGGATTGAAAGCGGCGCTGTCAGCATATATACTTTATTTTGTTTCGTGGTCTACGTGATTAATAAATTTATTGTTGTTATTATTATTATTACTACCTCTATTTTCCGACGAGACCGTCCGAATCCATCCATTTCCAACTTCTGTAGTAGCAGGTATTGAAGCAATCCTTTAGACAATTGCGACTATCTTTATCATCTTGTTAAAAAGTGAATATGTTTTTTGATTCTTGTTATTATTCTTACACTGTGATTAGTACTGTTAGGTGTACCACTATTATTGTACTACTCCGCTTCAATAATGTTTTATTTTTTGTTTTTATTTCTATACATGAACTAAATTTTTGAATGTAGGGTAACTGGGCGGAATACGCCATAGTTAAGGGAAATTCCATTTTCCTGTCAAATTTTGTCATGTATGAATTAGTTTTGCATATTAATCTCTTATATCACATCTATTGTACACTTACACGCACTTTCAGTATAGGAAGAATACACTTTTAAGAGCATAATTTATAAAAATCGTTGAGCCTGCAACGTGGCATATTACCTAGTGGCGTGGGTAATATGCCATATCAATCGGGGCAATATGCAATATGGAACAAAACGTGGAGGTAAACTTAAATGAACAATTTATTAGTAAACATTATAACAAAAATAATTGATCTATAGTTCCTAAATTCCTAAATACATATCTTAGTAAAAATAATGTTAACTAGATTTACTTAAGTACAACATGAAGCTTTTCCTGCACAGTTCTCGGGTATCCACTTACTACAACATTCAGAAATTATCCAATCACATTTTGGACCGTTTTCGGCATAATAGTATCCATTGTGTGCAGCAGAGTAGTCATTATCATGTTAGCTCATATCGCTGCCACTGTCCTGATATGTAAAATCCTATGATATTTTATCCTGACGTTAAACTGGCATTTTATCCCAAATGCAGTTATACAGTAGATGTTTATTTTACACAATATGGCGGCCTTAACATAAAGCGGTGAAACACACAGTAGTCCTATCCTGACCTATACAGTTATAATAATATTCCGCTAGAGCCCCTGCTTTCATAAATTTTACAAAATTGCTTACTATATCCATTGAGAAAGTTGAAAATACTCTGCTTCAGTCTTTGCTTACCGTATTAACAAAATAAAATCTAAAATATAAACTACGAGCAGTACTGCCAATGAACACATAAACAGTACGTGCAATCCCAGCGCAAGTTTCGCTAAATCGTAGAATTGGCGTTTTGCCCTGACTGGCATATTCCCCCAGGTTACCCTATATGATTTTTATATGATTATCTTGTCATAAACCTTTTGTAGTTTTACTTTCAACATTTCACTATATTGTTGGGGCCAATAAAGTTATACTGTGATTATTATTATTATAGCGTTTCTGTTAATAGCTCCCGATGGGTTTCTCATTAATCGAACGATCGCAACTTAATGGACTGTATACGAAGATGTAATTTACTTATTTTTCGAAATTTTTAGATCACCCACTAACTAGAAAAGTGGATTACCGACACAAATATGATGCGAAACAGGGTTTACTGTGTACCAGGTGAATAAACGCCAAACAGCTCAAGAGTACCACTACACCTGCAAAAACGTATCGTATGCTTGTGGTGAGATAAAAGATAACCAGACTACAACTTCACCAGTACCAGCAACTTCTTCTATGAGGAGCTTCCATGTCAAACGAGTACTATTCAAATTCTACAACACGGTAGTATACACTGGCACGCAAGTGTACAAATGCCACTAAAATTAAAAGAATTGGACTGGAAGGCTCCGTTATCGATCATATTCATTCAAAATTGCGCGTTCACACTTCCGTGCCATACCCATAGAACGATATAAAGGTTCCATAATCTGTAATATTGAAGCATTAAACAAAGAACAACCAGTTCAATCCGCCAAACGAATTAAATGAACTGGTTAGTCCAATTATATCCACGTCGAGTAGTAACCCAATAACGACGCTAAGCGTTTGAAGAGTTCTTGAAAATACGAAAAGGCAGTCAGTTTCGCTCTCACAATTCCTTTCATGTGACAAAAATGCATGTGCAGCTTATTTTCAAGAACTTTCAATCAACTGCACAAAACCCGGAGCTAAATATGATTGGTGAGCTATCCCAACTTGGAAAATATTGTTATAAAATACCTCCAATACGAGATACTTTGGTGCCTAGTGAAACACGAAAAGATTTCTCGATATGGCAGAATACCGATTTCCAAAGCAATCCCAATTTAGGCTGATTTTAAAAGAATCAATTAGAAATTCCACAATTAGATACATTCACCTACACCTAAAATTCTTTGTTGTATTGAATTTTGTGAGCAAAGAAACAGCAACGGACTGAGAGAAAAGTGGACTCTAGTACACGTAAACTAATTCAGATTTCCAATTCTAGTCATGTAAAACCATAAAAGAGTTCTGAGCAGAAACGAAGAATTGCGTTTTACATAGTTCTGTAGCGTCCAAAATTTTATTTCACTTATTTAGTTGGAGAATCTAATTGATCAACACAAATGTACCTTATTGTTAATTAGGTTCTAAAAGTAACATTAACAAAGATAATACAATTACAAGAAGTTGGTGATCAAAACTTCAAACTGATGTCGGACGGTCCATTAACAGAAAGACGACCTGGAGTTGAAATATAAATCAGTGTTAGTGATAGCAGAATCTAGTGAGCAGAAATGATAAAAATATGTTGGGGATCGAATTACTGCCTCCGTTCCTAATTATGTATTCACTTTTAATAGATCATACAGCTCTGTATTCACTTTTAAGAAACATCTAATCAACAGAGATAACATTGTAAGATTCGCAATAAGAAAGAGGTTTATTACAACTGTTTCTGTAAAACAGGGTAGAGGAAATTAAATTAAAGAAAAGTAAATATCTGGTCTGCAATACATACATATGTATAGCAGGCACACTTTCTGAAGTACATATTCATCATCAGCGCAGTAAACTAAATTGCATATTTGATTCAGATGACGTAATATGTACTTCTGAAAGTGTGGCTGCTATATATTTCTATTATATATGTACATGCTAAATTACAAATATATAACGACAAGAATCCTAATTGTGATTGCCACCTCGTGATCTACTTGACGTATCCTACAGTGAGAACCACATTTGATAGCATTAACAAGGTGAATACGGAATCGCATTAATATATTCAAAAGATACATCTGTTGTCTTGTTATAAAGTGACTCCGCTTCTTACTGCTGCTGCATACTAACAGAAATCCGATATGAATGGGCCGCTAGAGTCCTCGAATAGTTAAGCAACTGTGTGTGTGTGTAAAATTGTGCAAGACTACACCATATATGGAATCGGATGAATGAAGTAGAAGGGTGACAAGGCGCAGAGAGAGAGATTTGTGAATGGCTTACGCAATGGCATGGCGTTTTCGCTTAAGGCGAAACGCTATCTATTTCATTATAAAACAGACGAGATTCGACAACGTCGAATCCTTAACGTCGAATCTGACACCGAAATGCGGATAAAAATAATGCGAACGCACCTCTCACCAGATTATTAAGCGATAAAAACCAGTTTGTAATGACATTTAAGTAATCCAAACAGTTCCTAACAGAAGCGCGCGGTCCTTGCGATATCATGCAGCCGGCGAGGAACAAGCGAAAAAATGCTTGGACTGTTGGTACGTGACAACTCGAATGAAAAAATGATTTATTTCTCCTTCGAATACGGACGAAATGATATTTGTTTGTGGATGCGTGAAGCAGATTACATGTTGCAAGTCAGAATTATTAATAATACCAAGGTTTTCTTCAATTAATTACGCGAGAGCCGGCAGTCGGGAATATATTATTTATTGGGTGTACGTTTATACACTAAGAGCATTTCGTAATTTTAATTATCAATGGACTTACATGGCTCATGCTTACCTTTATTAATGAACACAAACATTTACCTTAATAAATATGCAACGACCGCGTCCGTGAAAAATCTGCTTAGGTGGTAACTATGTAAATAGTTTTTGAAAACTAGCCATACTGATACTTTTTTATTGCTGATTAAATTGGTATTACTGTATATGTAAAATTATTTTATACAGTTACCATTTCTCTGACATTATCCAATAAAACTTGGATAGATCAAAAATATATTGACAAGGGAAAGTTTTGTACAAGAAGTGATTACTCGACAACTAGGTATGGAAACTTTACAAGTTAGTTAGAATCGATCCAAACATTAAGGGGAGCAAACAATTGATGAAACAGAAAGAGCTAATGGTATAATCATAGTACAAATGGAAACGTTGGACGAATTCTATAAAAAACAGTTAAACTATGTTTCAGCATTAGTTTTCTTAAGTTACCATTTTCTTTTAACATTTAAATACGGATTGAAGGGGTTTTAGGTCGAGACCTTTGAGATGCAGCCAAAAAGTTGAAAAGCTATTTGACCACGGGTCTTGATGGTATACCTTCCTCTTTGGTTAGAGGCATTTCGTGTTTAATTGTCGCATTAAGATGTATATCTATCTTGAAACGGAATACTTTTCCCGACATGGGGAAGAAATCTAAAATAACTCCAATTTTTAAGTCTGGCAACAAAAACTGCGTGCAAAACTACCGTTCTGTCGCTGTGATTTTAAATTTTGCCAAGATCTTTGAAACAATTTTGTATAACAATATATTTGCACATATTAGAGCCTTAGTGCACAGAAATCAGCATGATTTTGTGAGGGGCCGTTCAACAACTACAAATTTGTGTAATTTTACTCAATTGCTATCTGAGGCAATGGACCGGAGGAGGCAAGTCGACGTCATATACACGGATTCCAGTAGGGGCTTTGATCGCTTTAAACACGTACATGGTGTGCCTCTCGATAAACTACATGATTTCGGTGTACATTCCAATTTAATTTTATTATTGAGGAGCTATTTAGATAGTCGAGAACAATATGTAGAATACAATGGATTCAAATCAAAGCTGTTTAAAACCAAATAGTGGTACAGTTCAGGGTTCAAACCTTGGCCCATTGATATGCTTGATATTCAATAATCACATAAGTGCTCTTCTCGGAATCGCTTTTGTATGCCGATGATTTGAAAATCTTCCGTGCTGTTACCGATGTTAGTGACTCTTGTGTGCTGCAACGAGATATTGACGCTTTGTTGGGGTGGTGCAGTGATAATCTACTGGACTTGAACCTTAGTAAATGTAAGACTATGACTTTTACTCGTAAAGCTGAGTATATTGTGTTTCCATATAAAATGAACGACAATGTTTGGGAACGTTGCTCTACATTTAAAGATTTGGGAGTGTCTTTTGATATGAAATTGACATTTAATATGCAAATTGGCTGTGTTTATTCTAGCTGTTGTAGATTGTTGGGATTTATAATTAGAACGTGTTGAGACTTTAGAAATATAGACACTGTCGTCTAATCGTATGAATATTGATATTATTATGTTCAAACATATGTGGCTGTCCCGCTATATCATTCAAATTAATTCAAAATTGATCCTTTGCTAATCTCTTATCATTAAATCAATAGACCCATGGTACGATCTTGCTCTTCATGGTAGATCCAACATCAGTACATCAACAAAATCACTTCATCCTTTCGCATATCAATCGTATTCGATCTCCAAGTGTGCCATCAAAAGACAATTAATATTGGTTCCTATGAGTGACATTATGCTTTTCCTTTGTCTACTCCGTCTTAGATAGCTGGACATTGAATTTCTTTCAAGGCTAACTGCTTTTTGAGTGTTACTAACCCCTTATTACCACCAGATCAATAAGCCCATTGTACGATATTACTTTTCATACCATGGTACCTCTAACATTAGCAGATCTTCGGAACAAAATCACTTCATCCTTTCGCAAATCAATGGTCTCAGGATTCCAACTGTGCCGTCAAAATTGAATTCAATTTCATTCTTGTGATTGACGTTAAGCTTCTCCTTTGCCTACTTCGTCTTAGATAGCTGGACATTGAGTATCTTTCAAGGCTACCTGTCTTTTGACTTTTAAGTAGTCATACACTACATAAATTATTTTAAAACCTGCAGTAATTGGAGAGGTAGTATTCATAATGTACGTGTTCAAATCGAATGCACCAAATTACTGTAGGGGCTACTTGTCGATTCCCTCCCTTACATAACAGAATTATATCTAATAGCGCTTTTATCTTGGGTAGGTCAATGTAGCAGAGTAATCTATGCGTCCATCCTTCTAAACAACACTTTTTATGATTTTGCTTGGGACACTCCGGTCAAAATATTTTGTATTGAGTTAAGTGGGTGCGTACTGATTATTAACTGAACATTAATTCCATATAAGATATACAGGCTGAGTATAAAGTCCCGATACGGTCAATTAAGTTCGTTAGTTTCAAAACCATATTTTTGAAAATCAGCACACATACTCAGTCAATGTTATCCAATCTATTAGCGATGTTTTTCCTTCTTTTTTACATTTCCGGTTTTGCAAGGAACTACCCTAAATTAACTTTTTTAAAAGGAACACCTGTATATTTCCCCATTTTCTGATGCAGAATTGAAAACTATTGCTATTTCTATAGATATGTATGTTCAAGACGTGTCGGTACGATAGACTTACAATCAAATGCAGATTGTTGTGGTTACACTACCACCTGTTCCGAAAATGAATGAGATTCTAACAAGGCCGGCAAGCGTTAAAGTAAGGTTTAGAGGTATTTAAATTAATCGCAGCTTCAAGTTGTACTAACAATAAGTACACTGTTACTAAACTGGACGCGCTTTATGTACAGTTACATAAATTCTCTACACTCAATAAACTCCTAATTGAATAATTCCGTATCGGCTAAAATTTAAATTGACAATAGCTAAGACCTGAATAGTACGTAATGACGTGTCCATGAGTTTCGTAGCCAATATTGCATGTCAACTGCTCCCCTCAGGGTGAAGTTGATTGGTTTATTTACAATACAAACTGTATACCTACCCACTTGTTAAACTGACCTTATATGAAAATCCCCGCTCACCTGTGTACCGTTGCATTGTTGCCAGTGCACTTACTATATGAGATTTTATTCTATCGTCACACCTACAGACTAACCCCTCCATCTTCCATTCATAAAACCCACACTGCGACCTTATTTCTTAACTTTTACCAGATACACGTTCTTCGATAACATAAGCATTCATTAATGTTTTTATTTACGGTGTTTTTTCCTGCGCAATAGCACGCATGAGGGACACCGACGAAGGAGAAAGAAGCAAAGCTTTTTACGCAAATAAGAATATAATCTCGTTTCTTATAGAAAAATGTCAATCGCACCAGATGTTTATGGCCGGTAGATATTTTCCATCGAGGTGATTGCCACGTGCGACAAATCTTCTGTTTAATAATCTTCGAAATGAGATTCAGATACATTCCGGAGTGATACGGGTAGCAGCGATTGAAAAATGAATGAATGCCCATAAAAAAGCGGTCGTAAGAATCTGGTTTGGGTTAGGTTAAACTCGATAGATTAACCCGAGAAAATGGCGCGATGTTGAAGGACAATTATGTTTTGAAAAAGTCAACGATAAATGTTTCCGGTCCGTTATGGTAATATGGCTTGCAAGCGAGAACGAGATATGAATGACATCATGTTTCAGAGTAGCCTAACAGGTTTCGCGAAGACGCTATTAGAAGATAAACACCAATTTTAGATTCGCACGTTGGCTATTTTATGTATTTAAACAACTTGTATAGAATATCGAGTCGATTGACTAATACATTGAAAAAACTAGTAGAAAAAACAATAAGTAAGGTCATCTTACTTTAAATTTTATGTTAATATTAATAACAATACAATTATTTCTAGTTACTGAAATCTCTTGAGAGCTATGTCTATGATCCAATTCACACAAATGTTAAAATCCCACGTAGAATACACATACGCTTGTGTTCGACCAAGCCATCTAAAACTTTAATAATGTTAATAAACTTAATAAGATGAAAATTCATCATCTTTTCTGCCGTATATACATACAGCTATGCAATACAGTTTGCATTACATTATCGCAAAACTTGGAATTATTAATAACATTCTGCTCTAAGATCACACCTGGAGAACCAAAAATCTGTAAGAACGACTTTAAAAGTTCTTCAGGTTTCTGCCTGTCTAGCCAAAAAATATACTTAATACGTATTTTCCTTTGCCTTAGTCTAGAAATATTTGGCAAATCAGTTTATTCTTCGCTGCTATTATCTTCCACAATGTGATAATACATTATTTGATGAAGAGACCCATAATCAAACCAGAGGCAAGTGATTCTATCTTCGAACACTGGCGGCAATTTCTTTTCAATTTATGACCATTATTATCAAAAATAATTCAGGAAACAAAGTGATAACAGAAAAGCAAGAACTAATTGTAAGACAAAATTACACAATTTTATTTTCCAATGCCTAATCTCCATTCCTTCGTGTGGTTTCACTGTCCAGCTTTGCTTAACATCTGATTTAAATATATCTTTATCTATATATATATGTACATATATATATATATATATATTCGTTCGTCCCTGTTATAGAAATGGTACACAATGGGAAATCCGGTTCAGAATAATTTGCAGAGAATCTAGAAAAAATCAATATAAGTAACCTTTCGGAAATAATCTATATTGCTAGTAATACTGAATTCCCCTAGTTCTTAACTGAGGATGGCAACTTAGTTGCAGTAATGCGTATCTGGAATTATTTGCGAAGGGTGTAGTACAGTGAATTTTATTTATTTATTATATATTATTTTAACCAGAGTCTCCATATTCTTATTTACAGACAATCTAGAAAGAAAAGAATTAAGTTGAGATCAATTCAGTATACCCAATAATAAATATTAGAGAACTAGCTGACCCGGTGAACTTCGTACCATCTTAGAGTTAATAAGTGTTGTCTTAAGTTATTACCTGAGTTTTATTAACTTGTCTATATTAAGATAAAATTAATTAAATTGAATAAAAGTTCAAAAAGGAGCAAATTCACGTGGGAGCAAAGCACTTGCTTTAGTAAATGTAAACCAAATGATTCGCGTATCGTTGTAGCACAACTTTTCTTAAACTATTTGCTGAATGGGTTGCCCTCGTGCCGATTATCTTCATTGAAGCATCTTGTGATAGACCATATTTTGCGACTTTATCTATTGTCGGGGCGTTGAATTGTCGTTCGTGTGTTCCAGCCAGGCATTTATTTGCCCTGATCACGACTTTGTAGTTATCACTTGGCATGGGATCCAACGCAGTTTTGAACAACCGAATCAATGCACGATGTTCATGAAGTATTTGCTGCAAATCTTGAAGAATTTCTCATTTCATTACGTTATTGATCGTTTGACGCCGATCAAGTTAGCCCTCCATATTGGCCATGAAGTAAATTTATAACCATTTTATGCTGTGCGTCTTGAACCGGCTGCAATGATCCAATTCTATGCTGAATTTGTCCTTGTATCTGTATAGTCGCGAGAGAAATGGTAATCAGTGATTTATGATTACCAAAAATGAAGGTTACTCTCTTATTAACAAACATTACCTTGAATGTCGGACTGGATCCGGGTGCTTCAATAATATTTGCTCCAAATGAAGTCATCTGGAAACATACATTGTACCTTCAAGCGTTCGAAAGAAAATGTCGTGATTCTTGAGCTTCGCCATGAAGCAATGAATGCAATGGCTCAGGTGACGGAGGCAACAATGGCAATTTAACCTTTCCACTGAGACAGCACAATCCAGGCGTTTCTCCAGCGAAATTCAATGTACCGCAATGGACGCACTCAACCTCCATAGTGCCTATTCTAACGAAAGGGGGCGAGTTGTAGTCATTTGTGGAATCGTATTGAAACGCTCCTCGTTTCAAACTAACACTTGAAGCATTTCTTGTTGCGGCTCGACGTTGTTGATCTCTGTGTTCTGTTCGACGATTTCTCATTGCCAACCGAGCCGTATGGCCTCTCTTTGTTCTTGTGTTTGTAAAGCACGCAGTCGGGGCGTACTAACACGGCGCCCTGCTCTCATGCGATTTCTTCTTCATCTGCAGTGGATTGATTCGTAATATTCTTCAGTCTAATTGCATTACGGCTTCGTTGTAAAAGATTCGATGTTCTCGCTCGCGGCATTGTAAATAAGACTATGATGGATATTGCTGACTTTGTTTCTATTATGACATAACAATTATTCATGCGCCCACAATCACAAATGTCATAACCTTAATTGTCTTTACGCGCACCATGACAACTGTCATAACCTAACCCACCAAAGTCATCAATTTGCCTAATCTCTAATTTTCTTTATTAATTTTTCAAACGTTTCAATAGTTTTCTTTTTCCTAAACCTTCACGTAACAATTACGAACAAATCCGCACAAGGTAGTATCCAATTTGGTTCAGTCGTTTTCAAGTTTTAAGCATCCGAACAAACCACGATCCATTTTTATATATATAGATATACAGGATTTTTCGCAACTAACGCGTCAAATTTATTTTTAAGATTATATTGGATAAAAGTAAATTGAGTGTAAAAGAAAAAAATTAAACAAAAAGAGGCAAATCAGTTTAGTTTTAGGTCCACTGACGTATTTATCTCAAGGGTATACGCATTCGGCGTTAAACGCGTTGATCGTAAACGTAAATATACACGTCGTATTCAAACATCTACTTGATCGTCTTTAACATATTGCTCTAATTTTACTAGCGTTTATATTTCTTTGTCTAAACAGTAAACGTGTATCTTTATTTTAGTCATTTACATGTGAATAAAACTTCCTTCCTACATTTCAAAATTCGTTTCGGCTTTCCTGTGATAGGAAAATATTTTCTCACAAACTTCCTTTTGCTATAAATAATAATAATTTTGTGCATAAATTGTGAAAAACCTCAATATTTTACAACGTATGCCTCAAGTTCCTCATAAGATTATAAGAGGTAAAGGTAAGATCATAAATGCAAAAAAATTATATCGCCAATTCTATTTGAACGGTAACATTTTATTTGACGAGTTGCTCGCATTGGCACATGATTTGATCCCTTTATAGTAAGGTCGTAGATATTGCTTATTGAAACTTAAATCCACTTTTACATTTGTTTGTCCAAACAGTAGACATTAGGAGTTATTTAACATGACATAATACTTGATAATGACTTAAAATACGTGTATATAACGTATAAATAAATATAAAGAAGTTGAATGAACTCTACGTTCGAGCCAGTATTAGCGTTTCAACGTAAATAAAAACATCCTACTTGAAGGTAGAAGTTCGGAGGTAATCAAAATTTTCGATCTGAAACTTTAGCATTAAAAAAATTAATTAGTGTTTTCCTATGATAGTAGAAAAATATTTTCTATTACAAATTTCACATTTACAGACACCGGGCAATCAAAATATCATAATATGTGAGTGATGAGTTAAAAAAGAAGTAGGGAAGAACAATATATGATGTAAAGTCCTTCAGAGCAGCAAGTGTCGATACGGGTCACTATCTAGTTATAACAAAAGCTAAAGTGAAGATTAAAGAAAATGAAAACAACAAGATGGAATACAGAACAATTAAAAAACGAAACAATAGTAAGACCATTCAGGAGAAAACCGACGTTTCGCTAGCAAGTTAATCTAACAGCATAGATGAAAAAATGGAACAATATAAAAAGTAGCCTGATAAACCCAGCAAATAGATTACTAGCAATAAGTAAAACAGGAGGAATGAATGCTTTGATGTTGAATGCTTAGAACACAACACAAAAAAGCAGGCAATACTGATATAGATATGAAAAAATGAAGGTGAAGTATTAACAGATTATACAGAAAATAGGAAATTAGCGATAAAGCTCTGTAAAAGCAAGAAACAACAATGGATCAGAAGCTATACGAATGAAGTGGAGGAACACAATAGAGACATCAAAAAATTATTTAGAAGTGTAAAGAAGTTAATTAGACTCACGCAAATGTGAAAACTACAAGGATATCACATTGACAAATATTACCCATGAATTGACAACGTCTATCAAATATAAGCGTCTAGGAGTGTATAAGGAAAAAGAATTGTGTGATTATCAGCCGGGCTTCAGAAAAGGCAGATCCACGATAGACAATAAAAACACAAAACTGCACATAATCTTTAATGACTTGAAGCAAGCCTGCGTCAAAGTTAACACAAATTCTCTAACTAGAGAAATGCAGAAAATAAACATTCCAAATAAGCTAATTACATTAGTAAAAATGACAATGAATGGAACAGATACAATCTTTATGGCAACCGTCGGCCCTAGCAACCCTATCACGATAAACACCGGTGTGAGATAAGGAGACGTACCGTCTACTACTCTACAAAATACATGCAGCATAATAAGCAAGAAGTCACAGATTATAGCATACGCGGTTGACATAGTATTGGTATCTGAAGGGCAAGGAAAGTGTAACAATGAAACTTGAGCTGAAAAAAGCAGCACGGGTAATAATAAACCAATCCAAAATCAAACATATACGTAGCAGAAGGAACACAGGTCACGTAGGACAGATAACAATTGGACCATACAACCTCAAAAAGTTAAAAGCTTAAAATATATCGGAACCTGTATTAACGAAAATAATGACAGAAGGGAAGAAACACAAACATGCATAATAGCAGGGAAGCGAACTTTCTTCTACTAAAGAAATCTGTGTCAAGTAAAACCCTAAACAGGAAAATTAAATTGATGATCTACACAGAAGTGATTAGAGCAGTGGTAACTTACGTTGGGGAAGTACCGTACCTAAAGAACGGTGATTGCGAAAAACTTATCACCTTCTAGAGTAAAGTCGTCCGAAAAATAGTTAAAAATTGGGGAATTACTAGAGCTTGACATAAGAAATTTCATAAAATACCCAACAGTATAGTGGCTGGGACGTATATGTACATAGAACGAGTAAGGACACTACTATTAGAATGATAAGTGTAGAGAAACCAACAGCTAATGGGCCGAAGATAAGATGCAAGGCTCAAGTGATCAACGTCTTGGTCGCTATGCGTGTGATGAACTGGGGGAACACGGTGCTGGTAGAGACAACTGGAGAGGACTAAAGAGGCAATAAAGCATAAACGGAGGAACAGTTTTCATAAACAACGTGGAGTAATTCGCGACATTAAAAGAATGATGAGGGCTCTAGTGAAGAACGACTTCAAATTCCGACAAGGAATGTATAACCTAACTTGATGATGATATATTCATTATAGGGCTATTATACTGATTCTGTAACGCAGAATGCGTCAATACCTAAATGTTTTAAGTGATATTTAGCTTAACTATGGCTTAACACATTTGACTGAAATAAGCATAAGCAACTAGTGATTGAATTAGTAAAACCAACATTCATCGTAATATGCATACCTACGTGGACAGCAATATAAGTCTTTATGGTTCATAACCTGAGACCATCCCCATCTACAATTGTTTACCGTTATAGATTTTAAATCTTCAACACCAAATCATTTAAGATTCTCAGAAATTAACTGCCATGGACGACGTTTCCTATTTTTTCCTCCTTCACCTTCTAACAAGGTTTTGGTGGTTGTCTATATTCCAGTATCCTGCATACATGATCAAATCATTGAATTAGATATATAGTTTGTCACCGTTGCTCGGTGTTTTCAGCTCGTATTGGTTAATAATTTCCAAATTGTACATTATTCTATATTATGCCAACTTATCTTTGACTCTCCCATCTTTTTCTCACACCTTTCTTTTCCAGACCATTAGCCTTTGCCTCGCATTTCCGTTCATTATTTAAGTCTCATCGACATACAAAACCAATACATTTATCGCAGTCTTCTTAATTCTTGAATGTTCTAGGTTTTAATATTGCTGCCAGTATTCTTCTAGCCTTCTTTCATTTTTATATTTTTAATTTACTTGCTACTTCCGTACTGAAGGAAATATAATTCCTGCTAGCTTCTTTATAATTGTTTTCAATTTCATTTCCTACCCTCTCATGTATTTGTTTTTATCCTATGTCTAGGGGCCCTAGTATCTTTAATTCATCTCAGTTTCTCTCAAAATTCCTACCAACTCTTTAAATATAGTTAGTACGACATTATAGGCATACGCCAGAAATGAATGGCGGTTATAATATGGCACGAATTTCTAACCTTTTAGCACTCCAAATTCCTTACTTTTCTATATACGGTCTCATAGTTTGGATTCAAATGTATAACTTCATATGTACGGAGTTTATTTTTGTTTGACCCAATCACATTACCATGATAGTTTTCAAATCTGATATTAACACCTGCCTGAAAGAGAGTGTATAAAAACATAGTTGTAGTTCGAGATAAAAGGAAAATATAACCGTTGTTATTTTTAATGTGTTTAAATTGATTCTAAAAGTCCATTAGTTTTGCGGTTGCCATTGTCGTCAATTGTAACAATTTCACAGTAAAAACCACTTCAAAACGTAACATCATTTTCGAAGCTTTCCTTAATTATTTTAACAGGAAACACACTCATCATTTATATATGTTGTACATAGAGACGTACCTAATTTTTAATTCCGCAGAAATTTTTCGTTAGAATGAGGAAGTGTATAGAGACAAAAGTTAATTAGATTATACCGTCCGTGGTTTTATTGTATTTAGACAGATGTTCCGAAAATAATTTCTCTAATTTTACGGTGCGCGCTTAAAGTGCTATCATCCAATTACGCGCAAGACATCCGGCCTTGTTACCACTAATTGTAATTAAAGCGGCTAGCCAATTCGAAGATGAAGAACTTGCTCCGTGTCACTAATAAATCTATAAACGACGACGTTTGAAATCGTGAATGCTTATGCTTTTAAAGTATGTAATTATTGGCTTCATAATTGAGTTACGAGGTGTAGTAGAATATCTTGCGATGACGAGAAGAAAAAGCATTCAAATATACTGCACTTTGTTTTAGTATATTTGTAACAAACAAGCTTTAAAGGTATTTCTTGAGCGCGGAACGTTGAATATCCTAGCTCGGCATAAAGTTTCAGTCATTGTTTAAGGACTTCCTGCAAACTGCCCATTCTGCATTTAAGACGAATTCATTGATTTATACTGTTGTGAAACCCGTTTGAAATGACAATGTCTGTATTTTTATGCTACTATGAAGAAAACAATATGCAACAGTGGTTCGTTTGCTCATTTTTGGGAACGAAAACGTATCAGCAAATCAAAGTTGCGTAGCTTTTATGAAACATCTATATAACCGATAACAACCGTGACACATTGGTTCAATGTTATTAAAATGTGGAAACATCCATATCCGATTGGGGTAACTAGTAAAGAGATCATCAATAAAGTCTTTGACATTTGAACAAAAGTGAGAGGAAAGCTTGTACGCCGTGAGCGTTTCGTACGAAGTTGAGTCCAAAATATTGCAGGAAAACTTGAGCGCGAAAAAATTATCTGCGCAATGAGTATGCAGTTGCTCACCGTGAACAATAAACGGAACTGAATCCCAGAATCCAACAAAAAAACTTCACCTAGCCTTTACTAGGTTTACGGTTTAGTCGGTGCCATCAGTCGAATAAGTGTTGAGCTTAGTTGTTTTGAGATTTACATGGTGTAATCTTTGTGAACTATTTAAAGATAGAAAAAACAATCATGTGACCGATTCTATGCAGAATTAGACAAATAACACTCCAATCGGCAAGGGCGAAAGTGCTAAGATTGGAATACATCACACGACCCTCGAAATCCATTATTTTTATTATCGATACTTTCGCTTTTGATATTGCTTTGTAGCAAATGGTTTTTAATCAACTTTTTGGTTTCCTCCAATTTGATCTTAGGCATCTTCCTAAGACGTTCTTTCAGTTCCTGTTTCAGTTCTTCATTCAAATCGACTACACCATGTTAGCATAGAACTTTCTCGCTTTTGATACTCATCTATCAGCCGAATTATGTGTTTCTATGATAGAGCTCGATTATGGTACAATTTCAGAAGGAAGCTATCAAAATGATTTCATCGGTGAATCAGTATTCCTGGCTTATTTCGCAAGCCGCATGTTACAAAAAATCAAATTTTTACCTTAACATTTCCACACACATTTTTATCGTTCAGCTGACGACTACACCTGATATTCAACTGATTGGTGTAAACTTTTATCAATATACATATCTTGCAATAACCCCGCCGTAACGTTCGATGCGACTGCTTTTTACTAACCATGGACTAAACAATACCAACCGCCAATTAGCATATAAATCTCAGAAATTTATGCAGATATCTTCTAGAGAAATTAGTGATGTAACTACTTCCTAGTCTCTGAGCCTATGTTGCTCAGCAAACTGGAATTGTCTAGTAATTTATTTATAATATATATGTATATATCGATCAAATGCAACTCATTTGCCGCTGGATTTTAATATTTCTGATACTGAAATCAAGTAGTATGTAGTTATCTTGGGTCGTGGCCACGGAGTTGGATTCAATTACTTCCTTAATACGAGGGATGTTTCGAACGCTTTTGGAGTTGGCTCCAGTTCTATAGCATGAAACTTCTAGATAACGCTACTGATCATAAATAAGTTTTAACACGTTTACCCACATATTCCGTGTCATATTGTTTAGCATACTTCAGCTAGTTAACTAACACAGACATATTGCCATACCGTTGATGTTGCAATCATGGAAGACGCGACTAAATCAAAAGAAACTACCATTTTCTCTTTATTTAACGCGTGCGTGAAACTTTCAGAGATCATTCAACATTTGCAAGGTATATTTGGGGAATCTGTACAATCCAAAAATACAGTCTGCCGATGTTTCGATAGTTTTAAAGCTGCCAGAACGTCACTTGAAGATGGGCGCGGTGGTCTGCCACTACTTCCATAAATGAAAGAAACTTTGTTGCCGTGAATAACCTACTGAAAAATGATAGACGAATAACTATTCGTGGAATTAATGTTAGTGTAGGAATTGGTATACAATAGGTTCATGAAATTTTACAGGAATGTTAGGGCGTGAACAAGGTTTCAGCCCGTTGGGCACTAAGGCTGTTGGGACCGGAACAAAAACTCAACAGGTTTGACACTTACCGCCTAATTCAAGAGCTTTTAGAGCACTATAATTTTGGCAACAGATGGTAACTACTGATAATAATAATAATAATAATAATAATAATAATAATAATAATAATCTTTATTATCCAACAGAATAAAAATTCCAATTTATAGGATAATTCAAAATAAAGAGAAAAAAATATTACATATGCTCTCAACATAAAAAATGACAAATGAAATGAATGACAATGTGAAAAATATTACATACATATACAATGCAGAAATCAAAACAAAAATATTAGTCCTTTACAGAAACAATAACTATATATATATATATATATATATATGTCTATATATTAACAAAAACAATAACAATAAGATTATCCAAACGGATCAAGATCGAGTCTATTACCATTGCTCATCATATGACACAATGGAGCCTATTTCCAAATATTTCTTCTATTCTCTTCTATTTTCTGCCCCTAGGTACAAAAATGCATCTGAAGATCGTGTGTTATGAGTAGCCACGGCGAAATTGATTTGAGATAACAGGGCTGGAGAGTCGATATAGTTGTTAATTAGTTCAACCAGGAAAGTTAGACTGGCCTTCTCTCTTCGAGCCGTCAATGACTGAAAACCATGTCTATCAAGAAGAGAGTTATAGTCGACGCCACGAGGCGGATAATAGCCGTAACATCTGTAACTCAAGTATTTGAGGAAGCGCTTCTGAACCCTTTCAAGTGTCATCTGTTGGTATATATAAAAAGGATAGCAGACAACAGAACAAAATTCTAGTTTCGATCTAACAGAGGCACAGAACAAAGCCTTCAAGGTCGACGGATTATTAAATTGCCGGCAGGTGCGAATCAAAAAACCCAAGGATTTCGTGGCAGCGTGAATTGAAAAGAACTATCAAATAGGATTCCTAAGTCTATCACTTGTGTTTTACGTGGAATGTCTAGACTGTCAACATGGTAATTGTAAATAATGTGGTTGGAAGCCTTAGAATATGTGACCACAGCACATTTATTTACGTTTAAAAGTAATTTATTATCACTGCACCATCCGTATACCAACTGTAAATTGTTCTGCAGTTTGATACAGTCTGCATCACTACCAATCTCCACAAAAATCTTTAAATCGTCGGCATAAGCCAAAACGTCACAGTCCAACAAGGTTAAGAGATCATTAATGAAGAGATTAAATAGCAGAGGCCCTAGGTTAGAACCCTGAGGATACTGATGAAGGATAGATCCCTTACTTCAATCCAGAGACCAAAAATAGTCGAAGGGATGGCGTAAATCAGAAGAAGGGCATCCGCTTAAACTACGTGCAGTTCCATCGGTTGGAAAAGTAATGCTTACTGTATTTTGGGATTGCGAGAGGATTATTTTTATGACTGACTTTTTACGAAATATTACGCTGGTCAACTGCCGCAGATGTTTTGCAAGAAACGGTCTGGAAAATTGCATAAAGAAAATGCAAGACTCCATATCACACGAAGAACGAAGGATGTCTTAAATGAGTTGCAATCGTTCTTACTTCCACATTCACCCTATTTGCCAGATATGGCGCCTAGTGATATTTATCTGTTCCCAGATGTTCGATTTGAAACCTTAAATAGAGTAAAACTTTGTTATAAATACGTTGATTGCATAGACTTCGAGAAAGTTCTTTGAGGACGCTTTAAAAAAATGTTTTATTTTGGTATAGGTAGGTTGGTATATATTCAATTACATGGAGATTATGTTGAAAAACTGCGTTGTGATTTTGATGAAAATTGGGGAAATATAAAAATTATAGTCAAATTCGTAGAAGCATCCTATGGACTCGTCCAACGACTCATCGCTGAGGTAGCAGTACTTCCAATATTGTCAAGCGATTGTATCAATACTCCAAATTTTTTGAATTTGGGACACCTTCATAGATTCCCGAACATTAAAATAGATCTATACCTACTGGGCAACTTAGTATCTTGTAGCCAGAGCAAGAATGTCCTTGTTTTACTAAGTTAAGTGTTATAACTACTAAATCAAACAATTGGAAACAAACGAAAGGCAGTTTTAGAGTTTTTGTATTTTTTGCGACAAAAATTGCTTACCTAATTGGAATAAGTATACATTAAGACACATTTTTGGGAAAAATATAATCTAGAAAAAGAATAAGAATATAAGAATAAGAGTAGACGATTACTTCCAATGTTTTTTTAAATGTCGTTAATATAATTTACTTAACTGCGTGCCAAGTTAAGTTCCAACTTACGATAGCAATTTGTGATCACATCGGCAACTGCGCCTTTCATCCAGATACAAATACAAAATTTTCCGATTAATTTCCTAATTAAATTTTAAGCAGGAGGCCAAGGTATCTACATACATACATAATTTCCAGTTTTTAATAGGCATCGCCAGACCGTATACAAGTTGAAAAGTGGGCGAGCGAAGGCGCCAGCAACTCTGACGTAACTTTCATCAAGTCATCCACGGCACGCGCTGGTTTCTTGTATCTTGTGGTCTGTGCGGTGCGTTCGAAAGATTTTGATTTGCGGTTAGTACTCTATTGTAGGCCCACACGTTTAACTGTTCTTTTATGCGCCCATATTACTTCTGCGTTAAAACTTACAGTTTGCGCCGTACGCTGCAATACGATCTTGATATTGAATACCTAATGTACCCGTTTAATATCTTTCATCCATGGGTTCCTATTACTTTGTGTGAGTGATAGTAATTTTTGTTGTTCTAATTTGATATTTTATACATGACTGCAGTCACAAATATTAGAATATCCTACGATGTTGTCGGATGTCAATGTCTTCTATTATTGCAGTTCTTCTAATTAGTTCTTGCTGGCTCTTTGAGTTCCACATACCTTTACTGCACATTTTCCTTGGTCTTGCCTTTTTCTTGTGAAATCTAAGTCACATATCTTCCCGCATTTTGTGTTCATTTACGAACGAAAATACTTTCCATATTTACATCAGGGTATAAGTAATATGGAGTCAGTACAACAGACTAAACAAACTAAAATACACAAATTCTGAAAAGTACTATTAACAATTGGTTGACCATATGGAACAAACAACATAAGTAAAATTGTTGTAGTTCCGCTGCCAGTATTAACATTAAAATTAGAGATATCTAGTAAGTCATATGTCTCTGGTCTTATTTCCTCTTTTGTTGAAGTATTAAATCAGCTAAAACATACCCTGGAGCGGACGCTGCGATAAATTACAAGCCAATAATAGTAAGAATTACAGTACGAAAAGAATACAAAAATAACAAACAGGAACAGATTGTTAGTGTAGATTTAAAGGATCCAACAATTACAAAACAGCTAACACAAAAACTAAACGAACAATTAAATGAAACAAGAGAAAAATTATTGGATCGCAATGTAAATGAAAGATGGGAAAGTTTCAAGATTGCGTTAAAAAGAATCAAGTAAATAGATAGTAGAGAAAATTAAAGTCACCAAAGCAAATAAACCATGGATAAGAGCAGAAACACTACACGTGAAAAAAGTAGAAGATTGTTCGAAAATAAAGATAAATATGCTTGTGAAACTCTTCAAAAAGAAATAAGAAAGAAAATACGAATATCCAAAGAAGAATTACATGAAAACCAATGCACAGAGATACAAGAATTGCAAAGAAAGCATGATGACTTCAAGTTTCACAAGTGACTAAAATAATTCGCAGGTACAAAAGAACAAAGCAGTAGTAATATTATATTAGAGCAGAATGATCAAATAATCTCTGATACCCTACAAAGTTGGAAACCATGAACAGAGCATGTGCGGGAGTTATTTGGAGATAAACGTCATGAGGAAACAATACAAGATGATGTAAGTGGTGAAAACAACCCAAGCATAACGAAGGAAGAAGTGATACGTGCGAAAGTGCTTTATAACCATCTTATAAGGCTACTAAGAAAGTACAAAAATAGATAGAACCAAGCCAAAGGGAAGATAAAAATTGAATTACCCAAAGAAATTACCATAAAACGGGAAGTAAGACAGGAATTGGTGTTATCGCCTATGCTGTTTAATATTTGCTCTGAAGAAATAATCTAGAAAGCGGTAGAAAACCTAACAATTGGGATAGAAGTGAATGGAGTGCCTGCAAAGTGGTGGCATATAGTGAGGAAAGCGAACTTACATTAAATGTCCAAAAATCTAAGTTTATGACTATAAGAAAAACACAACAACAACCGGAAGCCTTATGGATACGAGGAGTAAAGGTAGAGAAGTCAGCAGATTTAAATATCTGGAAACAGTAATGGACAAAAAGTAATATATAGGCAGAAGAAATAAAATCAAGAATTATTCAAGCTAGAACCGTATTTAACAACATAAAAAAGATGTTATGTAGGAAGGATCTTAGCTTACAACTTAAAATAAGAATGTTGAGATGGCACGTCTTTTCGGTGTCGCTCTATAGAACAGGAACCTGGACGTTAAAGGAAGATATTAACCGGACAGAAGCATTGAATTGTGGACATATAGTAGGTTCTTAAGAATAAGCTGGGCGGACAGAATAACGAACGATGAGAAAGAAAAACAGTTGTTAAATAGTAATAATAATATACTGTGGTTAAAATAATATATAGAAGAAATAAAATTACTCTTACGACACCTACCGGAAATAATTCCAAATACGTATTGCGACAACTAGGTTGCCGTCCTCAGTGGAACACTGAGGGCTTTAAGTATACGGCTAACGCCCAAAATAATGTCAACATTGTTTTAATGTGTTTCGCGCGGCGTTTAGTGTGTGATGTTCATTGGGTAGTGCTTTAGAGCGGTACAGTGATCGTTGCGTGGTGTTTGTCTTATGCGTTAGCCAGATACTCCTGGTGATTCTTAGTTCCCCTAGTTTTCCACTGAGGATAGCAATCTAGTTGCTGAAATACGTACCAGGAATTATTTCCGAAAGTTGTCGTAAGGGTAATTTTATTTCTTTTATATACATTAGTACAGATAATTAATAGAGGGAAAGATACAAGGTCAAATAAACGAAGGAAGAAGACGCATTTCGTGGATGAGTAACCTGAAACAGTGGTATGGATGTAGTTCTGTGGAGTTATTTGGAGCTTCAAAAGTTAAAATAGCCATGACGATAGCCAACTTTCTTAGAAGAAACTGCACTTGAAAAAGGAGAAGAAAAGAATGCATATTTCATTGACTGGTAAATTATTAAATTCATTAAAGGTCTAGTGCACGAGTGAGTGCAAAAGTGGCGGACATCATTAAATTACCGGAAGAATTTGTCAGGAAATCATACCTTAAAATTTTCCAACGAAGTCATTATTCTTGAAGAAAATAATATACAGAAAAGACAAAGTGCAAAGCAGTATATTAGGACGACAAACAGGGAAAAGAAGAGAAGTTCACACAACTCCTGATAAACAGATTATTTCTTCATCGAACAACATTTCATCCAAAATATACATTATTAATACTGCAAGTTGATATTCGTATATAGTATGCTACTCTAATATTACAAGCTCAAACAGCCTAAACAAAAGACGAAGTTCATCATTTCATGTGAACTAAACACTAAAATGTCATTGGTACTTTGTATTACATCAGTAGCTAGAAACTATAATAGAAACCCTTAAAAATCATTGAAATAATTGAAAATCCTTGATTCGGTTGTGCTGATTTTGAGGGGCTCAATTTTCTTTGAGATGGCGGATCGAAAGTTTATTGCTCCTAGAGTTCATAGTAATACATCTGCCTGCATTCATCTCCAGACAGTATAATTTTTAATTGATCAAACACATTTGCGACATTATTTCAAATAGGCAAAAACGCAAGTAGGTATGGGTTTAAACAAATTGTTAAAGTTTTTGTATGAGATGTCATATCAAAATGTACTTTGCCAAAATGGTTTTCAAATTTCCTTCAGAGTGATTTCGGCCTAAAGATGAGGGAGAGGAAATGGATAGAGGGATGATAGTGACACGTTGAGACTTAAACTGTAAGGCAAAACTACGCTTTAACTTGCTTTATTAAGAAAGTGACCACAACCTGACGAAACGCATAAAAATATGCAATTTGGTTACTTTTTGATAGGTTGTGGCTCTACTTTTGTACCACAGTGAATTACCTAGAAAGTAATATTAAATAAAATCTATTATCACAGGTAAACAAGTTCCAATCATCTCCAGAGCACCAGTATACTAGTAAAAGCGTATGCTGCTTACCCTTATATCTGTGATAAAGGAAGCTTAATTCATTATGAGTTCTTTTTTTCACAAGAAGAAACAATAATAAATTACTTTTCCGGTGAGCGGCTTGAAAACATCTGTCTTGCCAAACCGGAAAGACTTTGCTCATCAACACGGCAATGTACGACAATCATCATCTACAATATTTGCTGAATATTGCTCCGTTTCAACTGTTGCGATTACTACAAGATCTTTTTACCTTTTACAAATGAAAGGAAGTTTCGGTACTTGGAAGAACATTTGCCTCGAAGGACACTTTTTAAGCGGTACTAACAAGTTGCCAGATCGATCACATCAGATGACAGCAAATAATGAATTCAGAATTCGAATAAATTGCCTGTTTAAAGCCATCTACTTCTTTGCAACAAGAACGCAACGACTTCTGATTGACTTAAAGTGCAATTGTTAGTGAAATTGTTTTTGGTGAAATGATTGGCAGTATAGTACAATTCCTATTAAAAGTACAAATAGTACAATACATCAAAGGGTCAAAGGTTTTAAATTGAACGTATTTAATTACCAACGAAATAAAGCCTTTCCTATTAAGCACTAAAATGTAAAATATTAATAAAAACAACAACCTTTCAAACAAACACACCCGGAAATACAGAAGATTACAAATATAAATTTCTCATCTCATATGCAGTATGTAAATATGTAAGTAGGTACTTATTGAAATAGAAAACAATATTCGAAACAATAACGCTTTTTAGCTATTTATTTTGGGACGCATAGGGCAACAGACGTCGCTTAATTAATCAAGTACCTGCTAATTTTGAAAGTAATATAGGCTGTAAGGTTTCTGGTAAGTTAATATATTGTCCATCGAGCCATCAAGATTTACATCTTAATTGTACTGTAAATGCGAATGGTCAACAGGAAACATTAATTTTCATATATGTATTTCGTAACATGACACCTTAATGTTTTGTTCAAAGTGTGGCGTAATTCACTACCAATAAACTTCGTCGATTGTAACGAAAATGGAAAAGTAATAAAATGCCATCTCCACACATATTAAGTATAATTACAGTTAATTTTGTTCTAAAAGATCATCTTTCGTTAACATCGAAGCTATTTTAAACTACAGTTAAGGTCAAGGTTAAGGTATATTAAGATTATAAACAATGTAGTTGGATAAGCTTTCTTGGCAATATCTCTAAATCTTTATTGTACAGTAATGTGTTTTAGTTTTACGGTAAAATTCCTTTCAGAATTCCTGGTTTAATGTAAAAGTTCTACGGCAAAAATTGACTTGAATTGCAATTTAGATTTGAAATACGAGTTTGTACATTTACAAACATACACTGATTACGTTTTATATATGTACATATATACATATATATGTATGTTTTGTGCATATATAGTGCTACTAATATTGAAATATTAAGTCGCGGAAAGCTAATATTGAACAGGTTGCATTTGAAATTTCGAAATCCATTTGTCAAGGAGTGCATTTGGAAATATTGGTTTGGCAACTAACTTTGCTCTTTTCAGGAAAATAAAAGAAATCTTTCTATGGAACGAAACGGCTTCATGTCCATTCTTATTAACCATTTTTTGGTATGTTTCGTCATAATTCTACACTCACAAGACTTCTGTTTTTCACTGGAGGAAACCGAACATAACTTAACATATATAACTACAATAATTTCGATCCAATAACTCAAGACATGTGTAGCTTTGCACTGTCATGGTATTCCTTCTCAGTTTGCCAATATTGGTAATGGCATTGGTCAGTTTAATTATTTATTCAATGTATATATCTTAAGGAGCATCTAATTGCGTAGGAAAATTTGGAACTACTCATAGCATAAATTTCTTTACGTGAATATTAGTTTCAAGTGTTTATTATGTTGGTGGATTTAGTTTGCTCCTCTTTCGAGTCATATTGTTATAAATAACTGATTTTAATCGCCAGTTATCAATCGTTTTAAATTGTAGTAAGTGCTACATACTTCTTCAATCCGGATAGATTTTTTGTTTAATTTAGCTGAGAACTTAAACTGGACGACCTGAAGATTATTCAACAACAAGTGAAAACTCATCACGTACATCGTGATTCCTTCGAATCTTCATTACACAACACTTTCACAATACTTTCTGTGCATGTCATGCAATCCTTTCTTTACGTAAAGGATGGAATGAAATAATATCTTCGGATTTTCCAGTTTTTAACCGGTGCCAAATAAAACCTCGGTCGACACAATTGCTTCTCTGAAGTTTGTTTACCGACTAACAAACAGTAATATCAGTTTGACAGATTCGAAATCGTAAACATATCTAAAAATTCCATTAAGGCCCATTATTATTGACACCTATAATTATTTAGTCACCAAGACAAAAGCATTTTATGGTTTGGCCTCGTGGGTACAGGACGAAATTAATTAGTCTACAGTTGCGGTCTGCGATTGACAAAACTTAATTCTCCTCACGGATTATTGGCAGATGCAAATTTTGGTTACTTTGTCAGTTTTAACACAGTTACTTGATAGCTGCCCATTAACGCACTTAATTCATTAGATCACCATATAGAGAGTCCTCCAGATTTCATTTTATTAAGCTTTTGGCACTCAGAAATAGTTTTCTAATCCTAGCTTTCTTCATCATTACATATCTAGTTTTAATTCTTCACTGTTAATGAGTTCAGCACATTGCAATTGTTATATTTTGGATAAGACTCTGTTTAAGCAGATATTTGCGCATTTAATGCTGATCTTTATCTATAGAGATATAATAACAGTAATAAAGAAAATATGTTATATGAATGAATGATGTCAATATCTCTTTGCTTGTGTTAGTATAACAACTAGAACAATTGTAAGCCCATCTCCTTAGGTCTTTCTACAGGTTGTTAAGAGTGTCTTTCCATTTTTAGCAATTTTAAGTGGTTGCTCGCTATTCATAAAATACATATTAAAATTTTATTTCTTGCTTCCTGGTTTGACAAACTCAGTAATTCCCTAAATCGGTTCATACGGGGTTGAAGAATATTCACTTGATTCTAATGAATATACTCAAAGAAATATATTCACGAACTCAAAGAAAGTGTGCATGCAGCCAGTTCATCAGATTTCTGTCTGTGAAGTTATTCTAAAACTACAGCTTATGTTAATAGATCTACGCCAATCAATACTAAAAAATTGAAATCAAATGCGACTTTGCAAGTAATGAGCTTCTAAATCATTTTGATTCTTTCAGCAAATGTTTTCATGTGAAAAACAAATTCTTGAAATTACAGTTGACATTGATAATCCTCCTCTAATATGTATGTGAGTACGCGCACTTGTAGCCATGTTTCTTCAAAGAAGTACCTCCTTCTCTTGGAATATTTGCCATGCAGTGTTGTGACAATTTTACCTCATAGAGTACAAATTGAGTTATTACCAACGCCAAATTCCTAAATATAAAGACTACAAGGAGAACGATACTACCCGCATTGCCGCAATTTTGTGAGGCTAGTATCTTTTGTTGTTTAGGCTCTTTGGCCATTATTGTTGAGGAGTTGGAGATACTCTCGGGGCATACGTTTGGCCTCCACGGTTAACAATGTTAAGACGCATAGTTCCTCAAGCTCCTATATACCCAAATACATATTTATCGTGTAAATATGTTGGTCTACGAGTAGCTAGGAGGAGCTAATGCTTAAACAACCGCAGGTTGTTTGGTGTTTGGAGCTGCTAACTAGAAAAATAGAAAACGGTATGTTAAGCACTCAGCCAGTTCTAGCTATTTCACATCCTTTAGCCATGTTTCTTTTAAAAAAGGCATCGTCATGATTTTACTTTAGCTGTATTTCTGCGGCATTAGACATCTGATACAATCCAAGATAGAAATAAAACTAACTCCTAATTATATCACTTCGACATACTCGATTGT
Source organism: Chrysina gloriosa (assembly GCA_038088585.1). NCBI lineage: Eukaryota > Metazoa > Arthropoda > Insecta > Coleoptera > Scarabaeidae > Chrysina > Chrysina gloriosa. The sequence continues at coordinate 9,561,340 of CM076093.1, forward strand.
GGAGGCGTGTACATTCCAATCTTAGTCGTAACTTTACCTTAGCTGTATTTCTGTTGCGCTAGAAACTTGACACAATCCAAGATAAAAATAAAAATAACTCCTAATTATGGCACTTCGACATACTCGATTGTTGAACCGTCTACATTCCAATCTTAGTTTATGTTTCTTACGGAAAATTTAGAAGGAAAATGACGAAAACCACATTCCCAATTGATACAGATCCTATTTCGCTTATGTTACCACCCAAAGCGCACCCATACAAATTGTTTTCTAAAACCAACTAACAAAGTCATATTAAACTTTCTCATGAAACTGAAGTTCACCTATTCGTAAGTGTTTCCCTAAAGTATCTTTAAATTTATTCCATGCTTTACATGGACATCCCATGCAAATTCTATTTATACTCCAGGATATTTCTTTATTTGTTAATACACGTCAAATTACAAATGGCAATTGACAAATTCTCATTACGACACGTATTACTAACGCGCGGTGATTAAAATTTAAATTATCTACACCTAAATATGGCAAAGTTTTTTTTTCTGCGCAACTATACTTAATTAAAAAGCAGTGGCTTGGCTAAATAAGGCCAGAAGGGGCCGGCACCACCTACGGATATCCCTTCTACTAACTGGAACACGACAAGAAAACACCAATAATAACAATCAGCAAGTATTACGTCATCACTACAAGTGTGTTTGGAAAGCAAAAAACTGCATCATTCCATATAAGTGAACAGAATTTATTACCGGTGCCTGAACAAATAATAAATGGATGCCGTAACGCCACGGTTATTCGAAGAACTACCATGTTATTTCGCATCAATTTGCACGTAAATGAATATCAAAAAAGGTTTCGTTTGATGTATTTCTAATGGTATCATGGACAATGGATAACATGAATCATTTTATGAAATTTACAATTAAGTTGTACTTACTTAAGTAGGTATTTCCATTAATTTTTATTGATCCTTTTTTTCCAGATTTTCAATATTTCTAGGAAACTCTATTGGCAGTACCAATACAAGCTGACTTTTCCAGAAAATTTTCGGATTAAAGGCAATAGCAAATAGGTAGGGTAAGCTATTGGCATTTTAAGGAGCTTTCTTCACTGATTGTCAGTATTTTCACGACTTTCACTAAAATAATTATTGAAGAAAAAATAGTAACATTTCTAATTTTGGATATATATCTAATAATTCTTATATTCTATATAATTAGAAAATAATATTAGGTAAAAGAAACAGAAAATGCACTCATGCACTCATTGACATATCTGTAACTGTTATTGGCACGTTAAAATGATAATTATGGACACTCAGGACTAATGTTATTTTCTTGTTTTGGAAAGCTTACAGAAGAATTTCTCGTGGTTTACTATGTTTGCACAATATTTTACCACGCATTTTATATAGTATGATGTTTCACAATTAAAACATTTGACGCTAATACTTGATTCTGTTATATCTTTCATATCATAACTTTCAGACCAATCCGCCTGTTTATAATCATTATTCTCTAGTTCATTCTGATTTTATGTTTTGACTTGTTCTGTTGAATTCTCAAGCTGGAATTTTTTATTGGTTCCGTCTCAATTGGGCGTTGTCGTTTCTTCTCATGGTTTTTATCTTGTTTTTCTTGTTTCCTTCTATCTCATTTGACAATTTTTGCCATTGATTAGATGTTATAACGAAGGGTATCTTTTTTATTTCTCTTATTTTTTTTTTTAACTGGTGCTTCTGGATAGTATAAAACTCGTTGTACTGATATTTGGTCACTTTGATAGTTTTGGGCATCCATTAGTTCTTTGTATGCAACTATTGATAATTCCTTAATCAATTTGGTCAAATTATTATCTTTTTCATATCAAAATCTAGTCTTTCAATATTGTTTGTATTATTTTCATTTATATACATTGGTTTTGTTTCCGTTTTTGCAGATTCCTCATCAGTTCTAGCAGTTTCACAAGGGACTTAAAGTTTCTATACATTTATATGATCATCGTTTTCAACGGAAAAAGCATTAGTTGTATTTCCCTTTTTGAAGAAATTCTTCCCAAATTAAATATACTTACTTAATCCTAAGTCTTCCTCAATAATGAAATTTTTGGGGAAAACCATGTTGTTTATCGTAGGGATCGTGACTTATCTACTAGCACTAAATCTCGGGGTGGTGGAGTACTTATAGCGGTACGTCCTACCATTCCTTCAGCTGTAATAAATTTGCCGTCGTCTACTTGCGAAGAATTATTTATCTCCATTTTGATCAACAAAACAGAATATGTTTTTGGATCAGTTTATCTGCCTCCGGAAGCCTGTCGAAACGTCTATTCTCTTCACTCATCGTCGATTGAGTCCTTGCACACTCGATTTCCGGATATTTCTCTATGCATAGTGGGTGATTGCAATTTGCCACATGTACGCTGGCGGCCCGGTGATGAAGGCCTGTTTCCTGTCGTTGGTGGCGCTGCTCTTTGGGAACTGGAGTTTTGCGACCTGCTAAATTTTTAGGCCTATCTCAATTTAATAATGTGCCTAATGGTAACAATGTTATCTTAGATTTATGTTTATGTTCATCACCTAATGTTTAGTATTGTAAGGAATAGTTATAGCTTAGTTAATGTTGATTACAACCATCCCCCTTTTGATTAATTTTAAATTATTATCACGACTTGTGTTGGTCATAATTACAGTTGGAGATATAATTTTAAAAAGGCCCAGTTTAATTTAATTAGCGACTATTTTTGCAGTTTCGATTGGCATGAGCTTTTTGATAATCTAAGCTTCGACAGTTGCTTACACATACTTTATACTTTTATATATTATGCAATCGACCATTTTGTGCCGAAATCGTACTCGAATTCCAGCGATTACCCGCAATGGTTTTCGGCGGACACTAAAAAACTACTAAATAAAAGAATAATGCGTTCAAAAGATATAAACGTGATCGCTCCAATGCTTTGGCTTTCGATACTTTTAAAAGATTGCGTTCTATGTGTAAAATTAATATAGACAACGATTACAAATACTTCGTATCATTTACTCAGAGCAATGTTCACTCTAAGCCCAAAATTTTTTGGAATTTTATTAATATAAAGCGCAAGACTCAGGGTTTACCAAAGAGAATGTTTCTTAATGATACTTGGGCGAACAATTCCAGTGACATTGCAAATTTATTTGCGAAATATTTCCAGTCCGTTTATCTTGACCATTCCACCCCTACGTCCACTCTAAATCCTTATTTTTATGATAATATTGCTTCAATAAATTCCCTGGATATCACTTCGAACATTGTTTTCGCTAAGTTGAGTTCTTTACCAAGTCCTTTCTTTTCTGGACCAGATGGGGTGCCATCATTTCTAAAATTTTGTAGCCCTTCCTTATCTCTACCAATCTCTCTTCTTTTAGCCTCTCCCTTAGATATGGAACTTTTCCGGAACAATGGAAGTCGACCTATATTTTACCTTTGTTTAAATCGGGAGACCGCTCTGACATACGTAATTATCGCCCTATCTGTGCGTTGCCAGCTTTGGGTAAGGTTTTGGAATCTATTGTTGCTGATGATATTATATCTGTTTACGTCAAACTTATTATTCCTGAACAACATGGATTCATGAGTGGCAGAAGTACAGAGACAAACCTCTCCATTTACCGCCACTTCATCGTGGAAGCTTTAGAGGGTGCTGGTCAAGTCGACGCTATCTACACAGATTTTAGCAAGGCGTTTGACCGTGTCGCCCTGCTACTTTGTAATGTAACGTCATATCATTTAGCAGGAAGAAAAAAAGGAAATTATTAGAGTGCCCTTATTCAATAAATGGCAAATCCGTTGACAGAGTGTACCACGTCAGGGACCTCGGGTTGCTCTTCGATTCATCCCTGAGTTCCCATCCACATATTGATGATATTGTGACCAGGGCGAACAGACTCTGTAGATTTATAAAGCGCCAAACGCGCGATTTCACAAATGTCATAGGTATTATTACATTGTACCAAAGCATTGTTCGTCCTATATTAGAGTATTGTGGTTCTGTCTGGTGTCCTTATACGGCCGTCCAGATTGATAGGATTGAGAGTGTTCAACGTAAATTTGTAAATTATGTACTCTTCAAATTGAATATCGATAAAAATGATTATGGTTACATCGACCGTTTATATATAGTGAGTCTTCAGTCTCTCTCGCTCGTCGTCGAATCTCTTTGTTGAAGTTTGGCTTTAAGTGTTTCCATAACATGATCGATTGTGCAGAGTTGTTGGGTTTGCTTTCACTTAGGTATTTCGCATAAATACAAGAACTAACGAATTATTTTTAATCAATTTCCATAGAACATCCTATGGATATAATTGTCCAATTAACTTAATTGCAAAGGAGTTAAATTCAGTTAATAACGATATAGATATTTTTAATATGGATTATACTCAGTTTATTAGGGTGGTAAGGTCGATGAATTTCGATTCTGTTGTGTAATTTGTCTTAATCTATAAAAGAAAAATTGTTTAGTTATAATTTATTTTGTTTGTTGGTATGATAAGTAAATGGATTTATTTTATTTTTATATATATATATATATTTAGTATCACACGCTTCTATTCTATTTTAATTATTTTCTGTAATCTTTATGTATTACTTTGTTACCTATTATGGGATCTTCCCGTAGGTTGAAATAAATAAATAAATAAATAAATAAATAAATAAATAAAAGTCTTCCTGCCGTGAGGTGTAAGACTACAGAGTTGAGTTGAACTGACCATTGCTTTCCATCTTCTCCTATTCTTTGATAAGGTTTTGGTCTGCTGCACAATCGCTTACTGTTTGGCATTCTGTGAATATATCCCAACCATCCTAGTTGCCTTTTCTTTATCTTCATTAGTATCGGTTTTATCTTAAGGTTTCTCCTGAATGTTTCGTTCCTCATTTTGTTCAGTCTTGTTTTATTTCCCATTTCCTTAGCAACCTCATTTCTGTTGCATTTATTTTGCTTTTGTTTTTGGTCATATAATGTCCCCCACTCGCTACCATATTTAAGTATCGGGTTCACCATCTTCTTGACCACTTCAACTTTCATTTCTTTTGTTATTTATCTTTCATTACAGAATGTTGACTTCAGGGTTCCACTTTCTTATGTTGTGGATCCTAGGTATCATAATTTAATGTGTTCTCTTATCCGTTGAAATAATCACCGTTCTTGTTTTCTTTATATTTATCTTCATATTGATGTTCTTTAATTCTTCTCTTATTGCATTGAGGTTATGCTGTAGATTTTCTCCTGAATCCGTTATTATTGTCAGGTCGTCTTCTTAGTCTTCTTTAATGCCTCGTTGAACACTACCGAAAACAAAAGTGGGCTTAAAATACACTTCTGCTTCAGTCCGTTGCGTGTTTCGAACTCTCCGGAATTCTCATTGCTAGTTCCTATTATATTTAGTACAGTATTATACATGGTCTTTAATATTTCTATATTCCCTCTATATACTCCTGTTTCTTCCTACACATTCCATCTTCTTATTTTATCGAACACTGTTTCCAAATCCACAAAGCATATGTGTCTTTTTTGTTTTTAATTATGCTCTTTTCTATTACTTATGATATTATAAAATGGATCTTGTGTACCTCTACCTTTTTAAAGCCATATTGGGTTTCTTCCAGTAATCTTTCGATATCCTCTTTTATTTTTCTATTATGGTTAAAACTTTTGCTGGTACACTTATTAAAGTATTCTCTATAGTTCGAACATTCTCTCACATCCCCTTTTTTATGTAGGGGTAAAATGATTCCCATATTACATTCTACCTCTACTTTGTTATTTCTAACGTCGTTTAACAAGTCTTCTTCCAAATATTTGACCATTTCTGGGGTTGTTTTATCTATACCTACTGCTTTCCATAGCTTTAATTTACCGATGGCTTCATTCAGTTCTTCTACCGTTAGTTTGGGTATATTAAAATCTAAATCAAATATAATTTCAAAACCTCAACGCTATTTCCTTCGGTCATGGCATTAAACTTTTAAAATGTATGTACATAGTCTTACTTACCTACTATATCTTTTAGTAGTAGCTTATGTTGTGTAGTCTGTGTAGAACGCTCCCGATGCAAGGATAAAGATGTCTCACAGATATTTTGTAATGTAGTCTTTTACAGAAAGCGGTTAATAATATGAAAGAATATTGTTAACCACTTTCTGTAAAAGAAGAGCAAATCCTTCTTTAGTTAGTTCGCCTACACCCGTCAGGGGCTCACTGTTAACAAGTTTAACAAGTAAGTTTGGGAATTTAGCGGTCCCGAGGTACCCGAGCTAAAACGCAAACTAGGGTGTAAGCTAACGTGCCGAGAGTTGCGTGGCCGCAGGGGTGTGCGGTATTTAACGTTCCCCTGGGGGCACCAGGCGAAACCCCCTTGTAATTAGCCTTACCCGATCAAGCGGGGCTCTGATCGGGCGGACAGATGCTTCCCTGGCTACTCCTCGTATAGCTACGCTATCTAGAACTTCCCAGGCTAAAGTGCAAAAGCTTGTGAAACAGGGCCAAGATTTCATACAGGCTAAAATAGCCATAATCAAGGCCAACTTCACTAGCCATGCACAAAGGGCCAGGTTAGTCTAGATAAGGAAGTTAGGCCTCAACGAGGCTACTAAACGTAAAGAAAGGACGGAAGTCCAAGAAGGCGACGTCGGAGGGCAGTACTCACGTAGGTCTTCCGAAAAGCAAGCGGCCAGAAGGTTTCACCTTCAAAGAGGCTGCTTTGGAGGGGATCGTGGTAGTATGCATCGACTATCCAGCCACTCAGATGGAGCCGGCAAAGCTGAAGGCAGGCCAGGACTCCGTTATGGAGGCATATAACAGCATTATGGAGCAAGGGCTTCAAGTCCGCTTTAAAAATACACCTGTATGCGGAAGTACCGCTCTCAAAGCTGTTAAGTCTAATTAAAGGAATAAAGCTCTAAGGAGGCATAAAAATCCCTAGCTACTCTTCGTATAGCTACGCTATCTAGAACTTCCAAGGCTAAAGTGCAAAAGCTTGTGAAACAGGGCCAAGATTTCATACAGGCTAAAAGAGCCATAATCAAGGCCAACTTCACTAGGCATGTACAAAGGGCCAGGTTAGTCTAGATAAGGAAGTTAGCCCTCAACAGACGGCAGAGGCTACTAAACGTAAATAAAGGGCGGAAGTCCAAAAACGAGGTCGGAGGGCAGTACTTCCGCAGGTCTTCCGAAAAGCAAGGGGCCACAAGGTTTAACCTACAAGGAGGCTGCTTTGGAGAGGATCGTGGTAGTATGCAACGACTATCCAGCCGCCCAGATGGAGTCGGCAAAGCTTAAGGCAGAGCAGCACTCTATTATGGAGGCATATAACACCATTTCCGAGCAAGGGCCTCAAGTCCGCTTTTAAAAGTATATGTATATGCGGAAGAACCGCTCTCAAAGCTGTCAAGTCTAATTAAAGGAATAAAGCTAGAGAACGTACTCTAAGGAGGCCTGAGGACCACAATAGACCTGGAAAGGTGGCAGTGGAACAGGCACCAGTGCCACCTCAAGTAATCTAATCTAATCTAGTTCGCCTACAGGGTTATCTCGCCTCCAATTCATGACTGCATCTTTCCATCCACTTTTAATAGGACGAAATGCTGCCACATATGCTGACTATAACATTTCCGTAGATTTGGGATACAGTCATATCAAAATAATTTGTAATTTTGAGCACATTCTCTCAGATCTTTATCTGAACGTGTCTTATGCCCATCCAGGAACGAATTATTGAGATGGTTACAATTTTGTTTTGTAAATATAGGTGAGAAACGAAAAAATATTTCGGATTTTATCTATTCTGAATCACTTAACCCTATCCTCCATTCTCTTTTGTTTGTTGGTAGCCGGTGTAACAATGTGTAATAATGCATGATTTTGCCTGTCAAATATCCTGTTAATATATATTTCTGGAATCTTTCAGTGTCAACACTTTCTTATTTTGTCGATAAAGCTGAAAACCTGTTTCATCGCCCTTATATAATCTCGTCGGATCTTGCCAAATATCGTCACATCTTTCATCGACTAAACATTCGTGATTATTTTGAAACTAATTTCGAATGTCTTTCTCAGATACTTTTGAGTTCGCCGAGTTAACAGTTATGCTATATTTTTATATTTATTCAGAAACACTTTTTCCGGGTAAATAGTTGCATTGCTTCATTCATTATGAACCACAATGTCTCATTTTTTTGTTCAGATTTTAAATTTGGCGATACATAATATTCGTTAGAAACTCCCAACTTTCTGAAACATTTTTCAATGTTCGTTGTTAACTACGTGACTTAATAAAAAACTTAATCGCTGAAAAACATCGAATGCGTGAACTGCTTTCTTTCTTTTTGTCTATGTTTTGCACTGTTTACATGGGTACGCCATTTACCTACATTACGGAATGCGAATACACAACACGAACACTCTGTTACAACTAGAGCAGAAAGCGGCGTACCGTCATATATGCACATATGTTTCACACCGCCACCAAAATCCCATTTGGACAAGTTACAGATGGACTTGGACAGATTTCGACCAATATAGTTATCAAACTATTTTCTCTCTTGTAGGTCAAAAGGTCATTATTGTACGAAATATATCAATTCCTGTACCATTTGTATTTTAAATTTTGATGATCTAATCTGAATACGCTTGCTAAATATAACAACCTAACCACTGCTTTCATTATGGAAACAATTGTGTGGACAATATACAAATCGTTGTATGCATTAACTTTAACTAAAATTTTCTTCTTCGTGTATTGTAGAAGATCTTCACTAAAATGGTTATCCAGAAGCAGCAGCCAATATCGAAGAATAGTTCTAGCGTCTTTTGCACATGATTTTCAACAAGCGATTTGTCTTTTTATTATATTTTCTGTTTGTTTTCTATGTCGGTTAGACAGCTATCTAGTCATCGGCCATTATGTGTTCTGCCCACCACGGGTATAATTTGCATGAAGATATGGCTGTTTTCATCTTTGTTTTCTACATACACCTGTTCATTTTCAGATTTATTATTACTATATTCTCGCTTTCTTTCAGTATTATGCTCGCTTTAACTCAGGTGATCATCCGATTCTCGCTTTCTGATCCATCACTTTCAAACTTCACTTCTGCACAGAACGCCCTCAAACGCTTTTGCTCTTTTTCATAACTCCACATGCTCGCTTAAAATTCAATAATGATAAACACCTGCATACTGATATCAAACAAAAATCTTTACCTTCAAATTATTGAAATAGTTTCGTAGTTGATCAGGTAGGATTTACCATACTCTTAGGTACTTGTAATACATAAATTAGGTACGACTAGTTTCAAGTAAATTTATACAGTATTTTTGGGGTACAGTGTTTCTGGAAGGTACTAGATTGGTACTAGCGAGCACATGCACCTGAAATAAAATTATGCAAAGTTAGCTTTGAATTAAAATGCTGGGAATGTGACCAGAGAAATGTTATATATACTACGTACAGATAAGACGCATGCTTTGAAGTATTTGATGCCAACAGTTGCACGAATGAAAAGGTCAAATTTATTTATTTTATTTTTCTGCAATGGGCATATGTGTTTGAGATGTGCTTTAAGGTTCAATACATATTTATATCTTATATGATAGATCTCTACCACTAATAGATAATACATATTTATGTTTCAAATAATTGGAAAAGTTGTGTTATACGTCTGCGTATTATTGAGCCATATTACCTAATCCGCTTGCCCCCGACCGAATATGTTGGCTTCACTAGTTATATGCTTCTTCTAGGTACTATAACATGTCTTTGGGTGTAACATATCCAACCTGACCAAGTTAAGAACTGGTTTATTTTTAAGTTCAAAGAATGTTAGGGGCGACTGGTACATGAGAACACAAGACCAGGTGAACACGATGGTAGGCTGGACAATAATCTTCAAAAGATGTCGGCATGTCCACTCAGTGTAATGGATTTAGCGGACGTTGTAGTTATTAGGCTAAACTAAAACTACTATTACCTATAATCTGTTGCAACTGCCTGCAGTCTGTGCCAAGATTCGCACCTGAGATCATGTGGCTGGAGTCGAGGCGATTTAACTTGGAAGTAGAGGCATGATATATTGTTACTTGATTAAACGCACCGGTCCCATAGATCGTAGGTCCAGTTGATACCTTTTGTATCATACATTTTAAGAATTTGATGATGTTCTATAAATCGTTATTCAATTATGTAAATACATTTTTATTATTACTAAAATAGTAGAGATTTGAACTTGTTTATTGCCTACTGTTGTCAATGTAAATAAAAGAATAAACAAATTTAGTAATCCTACAGTACAAATTGATATTTGTTAAAATCAATATAATCTAAGTCTTCGAAATGCTGCGCATAACAATCCTCACATGTGGGTGTAACATGTAAACACAAATATTTTTATACATTTGACAAAAATACCTCATTTCACGATTTTTCTTGTAGTCACACAAATTATACAGTGCCGAAAATGTATTGTTATTACTTCAAATAGACCTCGTGTAACGCCACAAATTTCCATAGTGCTGCCTCTGTGTTCCCAAGGCAGCTGTGCTTCTGAGTACATGTCACTGAAAAAGTGAGACGTTCAAGCTGATAATCTCGTACCATATCCAAGTACAGTTGGTGAAGAAACTGTCGCCAATTTAATGTGTAATCGCTGCTGTTCGAAGTAAAAATAATAAAAGAATTTATAGCAAAAACATTCAAGAGACTATACAATATGATTTCAGGCCATCGCCTGCTATTTCGAGTCACTTAAATTCAGGGATCGATTTGCCAACGTTGTTTGCTTTTATTGCTTGTAAGCGCTGCTCCAGAGCTTCTGACACAGAATTTGCAGTCATTAATGTTTCCCCTGAGAGTGCACCTTCATCTTGATCCTAAACATTGTTTTGTGTCTGAATTATGTTTTCTTCCATTTGGGAATCTCCCTCAAGATGTCCATGCATGGCAGTTAAGTCAGCTTCTTGACCGCTCTCTACAGATTTTATAATAATTTCAAACTGTTTTATTATTTTCACATATTTTAATGCAGTTTCATTATCCGTTCTTTTTCTTGATACCGTAGCAGCAGAGTTGTATTCATTCTTTCTTTGATTTAATAAATCTAACAGTTGCTTTTGGTTATCACATAAAACTATTTCCACCTTTTCTTCGTCTTCTTTAGTATCCTTAGGTGGCGGAAGTGGCGCTACCCTAATACGTGCTCACTGTCATTGGTACGTTCTGCAATATTGCCGACTCCTTTTTACCATCGTTGTTTATAGGCATTCCAGCTTTAGATTGTTAATAAGGTCCTTTAATGTCTTTATACATCCGCCAAGTCTTCTCGCTCTACTATTTTCACCTGCGGCCCTAGCATTACTTTCAGAAATCTCATACATCTTCAACTTGTCTACAAGCAAATAATTTACATCTCTTAAGTTGTTTGTGTCAGGAGAAACAGATTCTTCGGCGTTAGATGGCTGACCATTTACAATTAGTTGACTAAGTTCATCGAATAATTCTGGATCATCCTCATCACCCGATAATTCCTCATAAGAAGGAATATTTCTCATACTTTGAGATACCATCACATCCAAGTCAGACTGGGGAATTTGTTTCCTACGTGGCTTTTTTGGTGGAGCATTATTTGATCTACTTAGGGCTAATAATTCTGCTTCTAAATCACTATTATTATCATTGTCATGCACTTCAGCCTCATCAAAAGAGAGGGTTATTGATATATCAAGAAGTCTATACCAAAAGATAATCAATATTACAATCTCAAATGTCAAAGTCAATAACAATATTAGTATAATATTAGTTTCTGGATAAAAATCGTGTCACATTTGAACGAAACGCAATAGAAATAAATTTAATGTGTTTCATAAATTAGTACGTATCCTTACTGCACCGATTCTCCAAATACGCATTTCGCCCACCAAGTGGTTACCTCTAGTGAAGAACATAAAGGATGACTACTTGGTGGTTGAAATGCGCATTTGAAATTTCCCAAAGAATTTGTGGTAAGGGGAATAATAATTCGGCTATAATCCATAGTGATTTTGGCTTTATAGGTTTCTTGATCTATGGAATCGGTGAAGTGCATTGTGGATATTGCTAAAACATGCTTCTTGTTTCAAGGTATTTAGGAAATCGGCGTAGTTTCTCTCGGAGAGCGGACATGCTTGATCCTACGAGTCGATTTCCTTGACTTTTAAATTTCGGCAGAGTGTAAATTTTTAGGTTTATAAGCTTCCTGCATGGTCTAAACTCGTGAAACAGTTGTCTGTAGTAACTGATTTGAATCATAAATCTGTTCATAAAATCGTCGTACGTCTTTGGCACTGTTAGATTGGAAATAAGATCCTTGAGGTTGTTGTCCTATAAACACTTCCATTGCACTTGTATAAAGTGTTTGGGCATCGCAAAGCGCAAAGTTCCTGATGCTATATTTATTTGACGTGCAAGATATATAAACACTGAAACCTCAGTTTTCTTTATATTCCTCCAACTTTTCATCCAGCATTACAAATTTCGAGTGACTATAGTTATTTTTGCAGTTTCATGTGAAAACTTAGTCTCTAATGGCTCATAATTTATTTAGTTCCTTAGGTTGATTTCTTCTTTCGATGTTGTCGAGGCGTACATATCGCAATAAAAGAAGAAGACTGCTGAAGCTCATTCTAAGCCAAAATGCTTCAATTCCTGTCTTGTCTGTCTTCCAGAGGTATTCGGTGTTAAGATGATTAGATTTGTGTACTTCGACAAGATATAGTAAACATAAGAGTGCTCGAATTTCTACTTTACTTGCTGGTTTTGCATCTCTTTTTCCATGAAATTTGTCACGAACAGTACTAATTTTCTTAATTGTGCATTTAACGATGAGTTGAATCATCTCAAAGGAGACAAAGTGTCACAGAAATATGGTTTCGAAACTGTAAACGTTCTTTCTTTTAATTCTTTTTTTTATTCTAATTTCATTGTCATTTTCGTCACCATCATATTTTACTCTAACTGATTGAATCTCTCCAACAAGTATTTGAAGACGTCGAACTTCTTTTTCGCAATAAATTCTGATAAAAGAAAATAAATGAATGCACAGCATCTGTGCCGCTATAGTGGACAAAGTAAGATAATAATAATAATAATAATAATAATAATAATAATGTATTACCAGTATAAAACCAGTAACAAGTAAACAAAGTAAACAAAGTAACAAAAAAGAAGTAGCTATGAATTGACAAATAAAAAACAAAAGTATATATACATAAACATAACGGTTAAGTACAATAAAGTTATAAACAGAGTCTGTTGAAAAAATGTCATCACAGTAAGACTCAGGAAGATGGCACATATGAACTACGGGAGATCGCCACAATGCATTTTGTTCTTGCCGATGGAAGGGCGAACGTCGACGTAGTGCGGCTGGAGTTTCTTGGGACGTGGAGCTTGACGGACGTCAAAAGTTCAGGAGCTAGGAGCTGATTATAGTCGTATCGAGCGAGTAAGATTTTAGACATTTTAGAAAACGACGTTGAATGGGCTCGATAGAAATCTGGTAAATAATATAATAAGGCGACCAGACTACTGCTGCAGTTTCAATTGTGCACAGGACGAAATCATAGTCATAGAGTGTACTAAGGGCGTTGTTATTCAAAAACTTTACAGAGCGCATAATGAAACCCAAAGACTTGGAAGCAGAGAGACAAAGTTCTTTAACGTTATTTGTGAAAGTAAGTCGAGAGCCAAAGTGGACACCAAGGTCTTTTATAGAATTGATAGTGGGTAAATGTTCACCTGCCAAAACATAAGTAGGATGCGTAATGTTGAGTTGGCGAGAATAGGTAACAACAACTCATTTATTCCAGTTTAACTTTAGGCTGTTGACATCGCACCAATCAGCTAAAGCACGACAAGCTAGAGTATGGGGAAGGGATAAGGAATGGAGTTAAAATTCAAGAAAATATTTGGAAATGCTGAGGATGCCGGTCTGCAAGACCAGAAGACGTCCGACTATCGGGTAAACACAAGGGGTGGCTGGGCGATACGCAATGTTTTTAAAATTTCATGACAATTATTGTCCGGCTTGCAAGAGTTCACGTGCTCTTGCGATATCAAGTGCTAGTCAGCTTTGAAGAATATTCAAGAATAGTCTACGCTTTTATTTATCTTTTATTTATTTATAAAATTTACTAAAATAGGATTACATTTATGCGGTATAGCAGACTACAAAAATAGAAATTGTTGGAACAAATCCGGTCACTATTATAATTCGATAATAAATGGACAAAATGGAAAACAAACAAATCGTGATTGTATTAACAATAAATTCATGATTAAATCACAAACATACCACTAGAGACATCTCGCAAGCTCAAGTATATTTCTTACTACGTAGTTAAAACAGTAATCTAGAGAATTGTAACGATTCAAACTTGGTCGCACTGACCGCTGAAGTTAGCCAAATAGATTTACCTATTTGACTGTCTGACATGACACACAAATGACACATGACATTTGACAGTTGGGGAGTGTGTTGAACGCGTGTATATTTTTACCATTGTATATTTTTTTAATTAAAATTACAATGCTTTGTATTTATATAAATTTTATATAATGTAGAATTTTAATAACGCAACAATGGAAGCTTCCGCATTAAACCAGGTAGGGCCAAACGTAACACTTTTCATGTAAAATAAAGATCAAAAATAAAAATTAGGTCAGCTATCATGAATAAAAGTAATCAAATTGCAGGCTCATCTTCAACACAGACGTGCCGAGGTTCATTTAAAATATAGGCGATTTAACGAAGCGATTGAATGTCATCGAAAATCCGCTGAATTGCTATGCGAAGCCTTAAATTACACTCAAAACCTAAAAGCTATCGAGTCCCTAAAACTCCAGAGAGACTTTCATATCCGCCAAACAAGTGTGATATTAATTAAGAAAGAACAATTCGAAAATTACAGGAAGGCATTAGAGAATCGTCGCAGACCCAGTAACTTTTCAAATAACGATTTCGAAGATGCACATGAAAATGAGAGTACTACACTTCAAGTGGCTATTTATCGCAACATGGAAGAAGCAGATTCGCTTTTAGGGATGCTCATGAAACGCGGTAGCAGTGGAAATAGTGATAGTGAAAGTTTAAGAAGCTTTTCCACCACAGACACTGATGAGAAGTTAGGGCCTATTGATACGTTAGATAATGGTATCATTGGTAATAAACATCCCAAGGATGAAACTACTGTTATAGAGGAACTAAGAACGTTAAACGAGCAACTACATACTCTAGTTTTTAAATTGGTAACACAACTGGACGCTAGTAAAAGGGAAGTTGACTCTTTGAGAGAGAAAGTTAAGCAATTAGAAAGTGATAAATGCAAAGGTAATATAAGTTTTGCCTAAATTATAGTGAGGTAGTGTTTTGTGCTTAGATGGTTGGCCTGAGACATTGTGTGGAAACTTTTTTGCTTATTTCTTACTTGCATATTGTTCCTAATGTTACACATATTTGTGTTGTCTTATTACGTACTTTTAAATTTGTACTGTTTTTGGATAAATTTCTTTTATTTGTTTTATACTATTTTTAGTTGTATCGCCATTAACTGCATGAATTAGTAATATAATTATAATATTTAAACCATTGTGCATGCTTCAAAACCTTGTCTTACGTTAAATGAGAAACCCAGTTCAAGATTAATTTAATTAGCCTTCCCACTTGAGTGCAGACATACATATGGGTGCTATGTATACGAAGGGTTAGTTATATGAAATATCAATATTACTTGCAGATGTATGCAACCTTTATAATTAGAATCACAAGTGAGATTCTTATTAGATTTTTAAAAATAATTTGTGGCGCTTAAAATCTTATTAAATTATAATATTATAAAAGATGATATGTTTGTAGCTTCATTGCATTAAATAATTTCAATTGAAATATGTGTATCTCTGCATTTCTTAGTGCTGAATAGTCTTGAACTGTAGTTTGATTAAGAGGTTGGGAGGTCAAAGTTGTTGAAGTCCTTTCAAGAGTAAATTCCAGAGTTCTTATCATAACAAACAGGAGTTTATTTTTGTCATACATTAGTAATATGCCTTGCTTTTATTTAACTTATGGCATTCATAATTGTTTAAAATCCTAGTCTGCTTAGCAACGTTTCTATTTTATATTTGTACATTTACTTGTATAGTGTGATTTATCTGGTAACTATTGTAGCTTTATCTAGATTTTATGTTACAACAAACTTGTGTATGTTTATTACCAAATATCTTGAGATAAAAATTACACAAATCCAAATTCTTTTATCCCAACACTGATAAATTCGTTGTAAATTACATGTTTTAGAAGCACAATTTAGTTGCAATAAATACGATCTATTAGCTTAAGCTTCAGATTTGTTATTTTCTTTTTTAAGCTTTGTAGTATACATTCATCGCATTTGCAAACATTATTCGTTATTCGTTAGATTGCACATTATGTTTTGCCACTGACGGTCTAAAAATTCTGTTTTAGTGTATAATAAAAATGCGTCCAATAACCTTAAAATAATAACCGATTCTTCAGGCGGTACCTCACCATTTGTGTTTTCACCATGTAGCGAGTTGAGTCCGGAAGTGAACGATTCAAGGGCTCTACCGCCACTGGCACCTTTAGAGATGCCCAACTTTGACTTTACGAACCTTATTAAAAGTAGTTCTCACATCAACGCAGGAAACTAACGATAAGATTTATTCGATACGAAATGTACAAAAAAATCGCAGATATTAAATGAAAAAAGGAATCTATTTATTTTAATTCTATTTTATTCTCGTGTTAGTACTTACAGATATCAAAGCTGTGATATACTGTACATTGTTCTGAATGAATGAGAAAAGCAAAGAAATCGTTTTTTAAATGTTACTAAAAATTTTCTATAATTACTTTATGAAATTCGACTTTGAACTAAATTTAAGTCTCTAAATGTGTAATGTAATTTTCGAACGAAATACAAGAAGGAAAACAAACGGAATAACATTCAATGAGAATCCTGTGGTTATGAAATGTGAATGGAAAATATATATTATTGAACAAATAAAGATGTGTTTACAAATAGTACTGTGCTTACTTTACTACATTGAGAGTGTATATTCTTTCGCATGCTCCTGTAGATTTTATCAGAAACGCATAAAACTATTTCAACCTTAAAAATTAAATTACGCCAATAACTTACTTCTATAAGTAGATAATTGCTGATAGCAATGCAAATTTCATAATTGACATTTCTTTCAGCTAGGCACTAACATTCTACAGTTGCTGTTCAAACTAACTGCATTTTTAACAATTCTACATTTTTAGTTAAGTTGATGATAGTTTTTAGTTATACATCATTTTCGATTTAAAAATAATAAAAATTGGAGTATATAACTACACCCAAAATACAGCTCTTGTAACGTAATTGTCTTCTGAGAAATATATATTATCTGAATGGGTTCCTCAGGTTGCCCCAAACATATAAGAGCCGAATTTTAAGGGCAGCTGCTTGGATTTAATCAGAAATTCTAATAAAGTAGTGAGTACGTCTAAAAATTTTATATTAGAGAAAATAAAACCTATATAAGAAACATTTAGAAAATATTTATTATCATATATATATATCATACATTACATTTTCGTAAATAAATATGAGATTTTAAGATAAAATATATGTATTAAAAGATAGAATTTTAGATATTTCGTTTCTTACTGATTTAGATTCAATGTATGTACATTGTTTAAAATAATCTTTGGTGAAGTGTTGAAACTTTAGTAGATTACATACGCGTATGTATTTATTGTTAAGACAGACTAGAAAAGTCAATATCACATTTTTAGAGATATCTGAAATTAAAGATAACCGATTTGGTTCTTCTAACATATATGACTATATCTAATTCAACAAATACCGTTTTGGACTTAGGCTAAAACAAAGCGAAGTGCATACAATAACAAGAAATATTCGATAAACAAAACAACATATGTGAACGTATACTGGAACAGAACTTAAAGTGTGAGTATCGCTTGATCACTTTTCTAAGATTATTCATAGGGTCTAAGGTGTGTAGGGGGAGGCGGTACACTATATGGAGGTGGTGGAGCTTGGGCGTTAAAGGTGTCCAAGCCATCATTATAATCATCGATTAAACAGGTATCATCGTTGTGATAATCATCCCCGGGAAACGAGTGCATGGTTATCAATGTCCAAAATGTTCCCATTACAGATATGCTACCTAAAAAAGTAAGTGAAATATGTAGTAAGCACTGTATTCGTAATTCTTTTTGTTCTAATTGGTAACGAAACGTAGAAACGTAGAAATCTTTTAATATTAAACTACGAAGAACGTCTTAAAAGTAAATTACACTTTTTAAAAAACTCTGCAGGGTAGGCAGGAGAGATCCAGGAGTCGCAGAAAACTTTTGTCTGGATGTAGTGATAGCACTGAAAAATTCCTATGCATCTACCTTCATCGCTCGGATAGTCACGCGCCAGCAAGCATGGAGACTACACTTGCTCCTACCGGTGAGTGCGAAGTTCGTGCTGTTATTAGTTTTTTATGGCAAAAAATAAAAATGCGACTGAAATTCATTGCGAGCTGTTCATAGTGCGGAAACGCCCTTGAATTGGGTACTGTGCGATCAGGAAACTGTTAACCGTACTCTCTACAAGTAACAACGGCATCTTCATTATTAAACCCGTAAACAAATACCATATCGGCATATTCAGCCTATTCAAATACGTGGGATGTGCTTAAACGGTGGAATATTGACCAACAAATCACAGTTTAACACTTGTAATATCAAACAGTGTCAGGTTAAAACTGTTACATTTAAATTCATCGGGTATGTGCGCGCCCAATTCAAACAATATTTATTATTCTTGAAATACACTGTACTTAAAATTTGGGTGGGACGACGTTACCATGTGTCGCAGGAGTCTGCTTGTAAGTGCATGCTGAGACATGTTCATACTTGCACAATAACCGGTGCGCCCAGTCGGTGGGCTCAATTGCTTGCTATGGCATCGTGGTCACGAAATGAGATACGGGTGGTTTAGCGGTATAACTTCGCGCGTGGTTTAAACGTAGACCAGTGCTTAGAAGAAACGATTCTTGCACTAGGTGATGTTTGTCCACGTCGTACGACTATAGTCAAGTAGTACAGAAAATTCAAATTTCACTCTGAAGGACACTGAAAGGGCGGGAAGGCAACGAACGTCAGTTACGGAGAAAAACGTTACTGCTGTGAGGAAAATGCTGGACGAAGGCAGGCGCGTGACATCACAGCAGATTGAGGATGCCTTAGGCCTAAATGCAATAGCAATTCGTTCGATTCTGCACGGTATTTGCATGTGAAGAAACTGTGTTGTCTCTGGGTGCCATAGTCTGACTGAAGAGCAAATGACACGACGTGTGACATGGTGTCGGGAGAGGCTGAAAATGTTTGATAAGGGACAGTCTCGGTATGTGAACATCATGAAAGGTGACGAAATTTGGATGTACTATTATGATGTGCCGACCAAGACTCAAAACAAAGTTTGGGCCTCTGATAATGAGGATACACACGTAGCTATCAGAAGATTCCTATCAGTAAAGAAGAAAATGACAGCTGTATTTTTCAAACCGAGTAGAATTGTGAAGCGAGTCGTTTTGGACACATAGAAGATAATCACAGCTAGGTGGTACACTGAAGAAGTGCCTGCTTAGTCATCGAATCTGCGACCGATTTCAACAATGAACATTTGGTTTCTCCTGCATCAAATATTTGACCACTACAGGACTGAAATCTCTTGAGCTCCCTCCTTACCGTCCAGACTGCACTGTTTCCTTATGTGAAAATGAAGGAGGGGGGATGCAGTTTTCCAGTGATGAAGACCTTTCTGAGAGTTTGGGCCAACGAATGTGCCCTAGTGAAACAGCAGATTTGGTTTAGGGATTGGTTTTATATTAAAAAATCTTTGTTTTTAGCTATTATGTTGATAGCTGCCCAAATAAGAACAAATGTTTTGTTTATACACAATTATATTTCACTGTTAGTTTTTATTAAATGATTTAAAATGCTAGTTATGAAATATGATCTGCAGAATTGTCGTTTGTTTGACCTAAAGTGGTAGAAGCAACCCGAAAGATAAGTATGGAAGTAGTATAATTGTATTACATACCTGCTGCTGTTATTACATAAAATCCATAACCATATGATACAGTAGCATTTACTTTTGGATAATGCATTGTTAAGGAATCTTCCAATAAAACAGTTATGTAGTAGCAAGTGCTTATGATTGATAATATCCACAAGACTAAAATTCATAAGAATTACACATGTACAAAGATCTATCAACTCATTACTAAAGGTTTTGAGAATTATCAAAGACTCAAAGATTTATTATTTTCTACGAGTCAACAAATATTTCTTTATGTCCAAATTCTCAATGATAATGGCTCGAAGCGTCTACTGTTAGTAATTAACTTTTGTCCATTTAATTTTTATATTTGGGAACGTGCAGTGATATGACTATGTCCTAGGCATCTTAGCAAATTTTATTCAGACAATCTAACCCAGGTTAGAATGCCTTAATAAAATCTTCAATCGTATCTTTAAATTTGTTGCTTTAATATACCCGAATTTACTACTAATATTCTTGTGTTAAAATCAATCAAAAATACAGCATGAAATAAAAGTCATATTACAGACTTCCCAGTTATTCTTAAGTAGAATGCTGAAGATATGAACGCAATACAAGGATAAGATTGAATTTCAGCGATTGGAATCAGTTAAGAAAACCGTTTAAAACAATTTATTATTTACCTGTACATGTGCTAGCAAGTGCGTGCTTTCGCGCGAAATTATAAATGCTGCTTTTTGGTCCTATAACATGTAGGAAGAATCCAAATAATGAAAATATCATACCCATGAAGCATAATAATATGATAATCCTCATTAGATTAACAATAACCCCATCAATACATTCATATTCTAAAAACCAACAAGATATCACAGTGATAGAATTATCACAAGTGCACAAGACATACCTTCATCGTTTACTTTATAATCAGTGTAACCGAACCAAAAGAAAAAACTAAGTGTTAAGTACGGTGCACACACTTCTCCAGAAATTGTAAACCACTGTAGATCAGCCATCGACATCACAATCAAAGTTATTGTTATCATATGAAATGCAGCCGAAACAAGATTCTTCTCCATTTGTTTTGGATGCAACCACTGCAAGGCCGCATAAATAATGTGACCAGACATATTATCAGCTGTAATGTTAAACAAACATGATTTGTCTTATTGGAGTTGGAAATGACTTACTTAATGTTTATTTAAATTAAATGGATGACATATTTCCTACACTAATGTTTTATATTAAAAGATTGGAATATATCAGGAAGAAATCATGAAGTATGCAAATTATAAAACATGACCAAAACTGATTTATAGAATTAAAATTTATTGTGGTTATGTTTAATTGACGTTTATGTCAAAATCTGAGAGTGCCATCTTTAGAGGGTAATAGATTGTATTAGTATAGCGAACTGTAATCCCAAATTTGTAATTCAAATTTTATAGAACTTTGTTAAAAAATTCGGAAAAACAGAAGCATTTCGCAAAAATCTCGGTTTAGGATTTATAATGCAATCTGAGAAAGTACTTTGATCACTAGTAAAAGCAATTGTGGGCTGCCTAAGTGTAAGGGGAATAGAATTCCATATCTTTGATCTAGAGATCCTCGATTTACGGCTTACTCATGTAGTCTTCGTTATGTATTCTTTATCCCCTGCTATTTTTCTGTTCCTATTATCTGCACATAAAGGGATCCTTTGAATTTCCTTTTCATTCCGTTTTTAAAATTATTATCTTAGTCTGCTTATCGGCAAATCTAATAGGACTCCATACCAGCATTGCATTACTACTTTTAAAAACATCCCTAGCGATAAGTCTAAAAGGCCTGCTAAAGCTATAGATGCAATTCAATTATTTTAGTTAGCTTGTTGTTAGCATCCCTTCAAAGTCTATTCTACATTATTTCGGTTGAAGATGGATTTCTGCCATTCTCTTTTACAGTAGTTTCATAATTTAATATTGAACTATTATTCTCGAATTTGTTCTTGATCTATTGACGAGGGTAGATTAAAATGTTTCCGGAATGACAATGGAAACAAAATAATACGGGTTCAAGTTATATTTTGTTTTTCAATATAATCCTCTCGAGGCTCAACACACTTGGTCCAACGTTTCTTTGTCTTTTCGTCATACAGGCATAAAGAGCCATAATCAAGGCCAACTTCACTAGGCATGCACAAGGGGTCCAGGTTTAGTCTAGATAAGGAAATTAGGGCTCAAAAGACGGTGGAGGCTACTAAAAGTAAAGAAAGAATGGAAGTCCGAAACGGCAGAGGACGGAGGGCAATACTCCCGCAGATCTTCCGAAAGGCAAGAGGTCGGAATGTTTAACCTTCAGGGAGGCTGCTTTGGAGAAGATCGCGGTAGTATGCAACGACTATCCAGCCACCTAGATAGAGTCGGAACAGCCTACGGCAATCCAAGACTCTATTATGGAGGCATATGACAGCATTACGGAGCAAGGGCTTCAAGTCCGCTTTAAAATACACGTACATGCGGAAGAACCGCTCTGAAACTTGTTAAGTATAATTAAAGGAATAAAGCTGGAGAACCTACTCGAAAGAGACATGAGGACCATAAGAGATCTGAAAAGGTCGCAGTGGAACCGGCATCATTCCCACCTCAAGTAATCTAGAACAATTGGTTGAAGTGCCAACTCGAAAGCGCTTTTGCTTTGAATTGAGCAAATGCGGCATCCATCTGGCAGAAAGCTTTTTCAAACCCAATTCATTATGTGAAATACTAACTACTCGTTTATAAGAGATGCCCACAGTTTCCTCAATTTTACATACTTTTATTCGGCGATCTGTCAAAGTCATGTCATGTATTCATTCTTCACTCCTTGGCGTGGTACCCGTCTTCGGACATCCTGAACGTGGTTCATAACTTGTATGCGTGCGGCCACGCTTAGATTTCGAAACCCATAAACTAACGGTGGAAAATGCACGTGATGAATCTTCAAGAGTAGCATCTAACATTGATTTGATTTTCGTTTACGGCTTTTCCTTCTAAATAAAAGAATTGATGACCGCTCCAACTTTGTTCTTATCCATAATTGAAACCACAAGAATGTAATTGACTTAAATGCGTTGGTATCACAACGATATAAAGTATTTGAAAAAATAGCAACCCCCTAGCATGCCATGCTGAATATTAGCTCCGACAATGGAGGGCTTTTAATAATAGTCCAAATATCACCAACTATAGTTTTCCGTTGACGTTCAAATGCACACCATTCCAGTGATAACTATCATTAATAAGCTATCATTGAACAATAAAATTCGTAGAAGTGAGAGCGTCAGTCCAGTTTACACTACTTAATGATAACACGTCATCCACTCTTTTATCAAATTCTACTGATAACCATAAATATTGTAAATTTTATTGATGTTTTTTATTGTAACAACACGATGCTTGTTTACTTACAGAAAAAATAAGATGAATTGAACCTACGTACGAATGTGCCGTATCATTTTCTTTTGAGTAGCTATAAACGACGGGTACAAATTATTTCTTTGATCATTTCAATTTAAGTTATCATTAAATTACTGCCTAAATCTTATTCGTTCGTTAAGATCTTGTGGCTAAAAGCATTGAACGGCCGTTACTTTATATGAAAACATGTTAAGTTTCTTTGTTACCACTTTGTGACATGTTTCAACAAACGTAGGTGGCCAAGTTTTTCTTCTTACTACCTTGTCCCAGCGACGAGACTTTGATTCTTCCTTTTTCACTTTTCAGTAGTGGATTGAGCCATTTTATTGTGTGAGTCAACTTTAACAATATTATAACACTGTTCCGTTGTCTTTTCCTTTCTTCCTCTACTTTCTCTTTTTCCTCTTTTCCTATGGTAAACTACAGAATATAGAGACCTATCTTCGCCGGGATTGTGGAAAAAGTCTAACCGTAACCTCTTTTTACGCTTTACATATTGGTTCATAACCCTTCGCAAATATTTGTAACGAAACCTAATTCTCTGACTAGCCCTGAATTATTAAATCTAAAGGTTATAAGCCTTTAGGAAGGAAACCAATAGTTCTGCACTATTATTGTTTCTCGCTATATTCAAACTTGTGGTCTCTGTTTGACCTCCATGTTCAATTAAGTCCCGAATGTTCAAACCTCCAGAAAGGGCTGATAGGTTCAGAGTCCGCATGACCACTGCTTTTCGGAGCCTGCTTTCATAATTTTGAGTAAAATAAATGGGAACTTTGTTGGTGTCCTCTTTTAGAATTAAGTCAGTCTTCAGTAATCATTAATAGAAACTTTGTTGGTTTTATTTCGTGGAATTAATATTTTAGGATTTCTGTCGGCGAAAATCTTTTGGAACTTTTATAATATTTGTCCAAGAATTATTTTATGCTTCGTCTTTACAATTTTTGACATTTAGTAGGATGTATCTCTCAGTGTTAATCAATATTTTCGGTGGGTTTTTAAATTTCTTTGTATTCAACATCCGAAGGCCTTTTCAGCGGCAATCGAACACAGGTTTATTGTACACAAAGTAGTAAATGATAAAAATGACTGTAGCAACGATATCACGTAAACCTTCCTTACAATCTGTCTGCAATATTACATAGAACTCGTCAGAAAGAGTTGTTCAATGAAATGCATATTTATAGTGGCAACGGTTACAATATAAATTGTAAAACTGACAACGAAATCTTCGTTCTTTTTCTTGACATGCCGTTATTAAAGGGAAATGTGAAGTAAACTAGTATCTGCAGTCGATACATCTAACATAATAAAGTGTAACAAAAAGTGCAAGAATGGTGAATGCCATTATGTTGAAAGAATGAAACGCTGTCACGGTATCCGGGTATACACAACATTGTTTACATGAAATGATTCAGCGCTTGAGAATTAAGAGCTGCTGAATTGTCACGACAATAGTTCTGCAACAGTTGTAACCTTTTTGAGAAAAAATACTATGAGTTACTGAACATCCAGTGTTCTCGATCTTGTAATGTACAACTTTTTATTATCTTTTAACTTGAGATTAAACTGATCGGAGTTTAATTTAGAGTAAAACACCGATAGGTATCGTTGTTTTGATGAAATTTTTAGAAAACTGGTGGCATTAAAATTCGCTTTGAACGAGCTTTTGATGCACGCATAGAAGTATTTCTTTGAATTCAGCGTTACTTGCAGCAACTAAACAATTTCGTCGGGTATATTTTTGCTTATACGAGGGATAAGCTGAAATTATTGAGAATAAAAAACACGGTTAATATTTTCTAGGATTTTATTTTAAATATGTTCCAAGTAATTTCCATCAGCAACGATACACTTGACAATTTTTTCTTTCCACTGTTTAAAAACTCCCAACCAATCTTCTTTCGGAATACCATAAAAATAAGCGCGAACTGCGGTATTAATCTCTTCTTCAGACGAAAACCTTCTACCCCGCTAATTTCGTATAAGCCCAAAAGATAGTTAAAAGTCACACATTGCTAAATCAGGTGATGCTCAATTATTTTTAAATTTTGTTCAGCCAAAAACTTGAGAGTCGAAAATGCGGTATGGGACCATGCATTGTCATGGTGGATCATAATTCTCTTGTTTGGAACTGTATTGAACACTTCAGGCAAACATTTTTCAGTGTACCACTTAGCTGTAACTGCCTTCAGTCCATGTAGATTAATTGCATTTACTAAGCCCGTACTTCTGCGGAATACCTATATATATAACCTTCTTCATAGCTCACTGCTTTTTACAAGGGAACACAGGGAAGTGTCCCTCACCGATTTAAATAAAACTAGGTGGGTTTGTAGACTGATGACTGATGTCGTGTAAGAACAACGGTAACTTTCATAGATGCCAAATCGCCCGTTTTCGGGGGTTGGGCGGCCTAGAGCCAACGCTACTTTTTGCTATTTGCTTCAATATCTCCAAAACTATGACATGTCAAAAAAGTTAACACAAATATGTAACTGTTTTACGTGTACTAAAGGATAGCGACAATAGTTTGCCTATCATAGTTTTTGTTTCCCAGAAACAACCCCCAGCCCACCGTCTTTTTTAATTTTGAAATTTTTATTTGCTCGATAAATACACAGAGTTATGCAAAATTCACCCATATATATTAAACATGCTATAAAATAACTCAACTTAAAAAAAAACACGAATTGACTAGGTATACCTGCGTATGTACATACATATGTATGTAGGTAAATATGTAAATAATATTACTTATTGTTATTGATGTGAACAAATCGTAGAGATACTTATCTAAAGTATCTGTCTAAATATTTTTAATACTTTTTAGATCATTTATACCTTATCAGCATTAGATCCCATTATTTATTTTTAAGTATTCGATTAGCGTATTATCCGTTATACTTATAAAATTCCTCATTGAAACTTCATGTGCTGATTTTCACGTGCAGATTACATGATTTATATAGTATTTAAATTTTATCTAGATTAATGTAAGTATTAGGATATCTTGTATACCATAAATGCTTTTGCATACGCATATATCTAAAGCAAGGCAAGTTACTATTAGTACTTGCAGTCTTCAGTTTATTGACGACGAGTGCGTCTCGCAATTTGGCTGCCGAAAAGTGTTTCTTGAAGTCATGAGAATCAACGTTGCTAATGTACTGAATTTGCTACGTACAACATTCCTTGCTGCCAATATCGCCGTTACAAGAACAAGACCTACAGGAAGCTCTGACGGATATCATTATGAGAGCTCAAGAAGAGGCATCTTTTGTATTTGAAGCAGATGTAGCGCTGGAATTTGAAGACTTGGTTGGTCCACAGGAACCGCAATTCGTTGAACCAAGAAGTGAATATGATGAAGATTATGAACATGAAGACTGTGTACCCCAAGAAGGAGGTAGTTCAATTGATGTTGGATATAAAACGCGAGTCGTTGAGTTTTGGAGGAGTGGAAAAGCGAAACGACGTTCGTTAGAATCTTTTTAAAATCGATTTAGAAAGGTAATATAATACGTAAATTACTTATTCTATCTAAACATTTAAATACGTAAGGGAAAGTTTCTAAAACTAGTACATAAAGATATCTTGTACAGTTTTATACATCAATACTAATAATAATAGCATTTGTATCTTTGACGTCCATTTGTTCCAGGTAAAACCAAGTAGGTAACTTCAGAGATGGGAAGCAAGTGTTGACCGGGGTGGCACCAATAAGGACAAAAGTACATACGTTACAGAATATGTTCTGATAAAATTTAAGGAAGCGCTGACCAGCGGAAATATTATCCACGATATACATAGATCTTCGCAGATAGTCGCTACAGACAAAAGATGAAATAGAGTATCATTCATTTAAAGCTTGTCATTGGTGGATACGGCATTTCAAAAAAGTACATAGAATTGTCTCTCGTAAAATAATAAAGTTTATCACACGATCCACTCATAGCGATGTTGACGAATTACGATCCACAGCCGAGCGATTTGTTAATGAAATTAAACCTAAAATTAACGTTGTTGGACAAGACAACGTTTATAACGCAGACGAGAGTGGCTTTAATTTAGAGATACATTCCGGTCGAAGCTTGTCTGCTATTGGAACAAAGACAGTGGAAGCGGTCGTGCAATTATTATCATCTACTGCACGTAGTTGCATAGTCATGACTACAATTTTATCAAATGGACAACTATTATCCCCCTTCCTTCTTGTGTTAAAAGAAACAACAGGTCAATTTGGACCGAACGTACAAAAAAAAACACTTTTTAGGCCTATTAACGTGTATATATCTGCATCAACATCAGGAAAACTGACCTCGCAGCTTACCAAATACTAACGCTGAAAGTGTCTTGTTATTGGATTCGTGGAGTGGGCATTGCCCTAAAGAGGCGAGCAATTTAGTACCAACGAACAAAAAGTCTGTTGTTTTCAATATTTCTACACAGGTTACCATTATTCCAATAACTATGCAGAGTAGCCTGTTATTTATTTTTGCCTTTCTTCGGATTATCTGCGCGGGAACCGAAGACCAGGTCCACTTTTAAATATTATTATTGTCATTAAAATTGTTATTAGGTACCAATTTCATTTTCTTCATTTTCATTAGTTAGTTAGTTTAGTTTGAACATTAGCAACGTTGATTCTCATGACTTCAAGAAACACAATGACAGTCAAATTGCAAAACGTACTCGTTATCAATAAACTGTAAGCTGCAAGTATTAACTTGCCTAGTTAGATAGATACTTACTTACGGTTTGTTCGCATCAATGACAATAAGTAATATTTTCTACATATATACCTACATACATATGTACATAAGTAGGTATACCTTATACACTTCCCTGTGTTCCCTTGTTAGTCATTGTAGGAGTTTGCAAATATTTGTGAATTCGTATACGACTCTCTTAGCGGCTAGAAAGATGGAAAAAGGGATTAAAAATTTGGTCGCTTATCAGTATTTTGAAAAAATTGGTGCTCGCCATTATGTAATAAATCTACAGTTTCATGGCAAATTCTCACACGCTCTGATTTTTCGAAGTCGGAAAGGTGAGGCGATACAAAACGACTCACCACTTTTTTTTAAATGGAGGTGATCACATATGATTTTTTAACAGCTGAGGATCCCATCTTGAATTGATGTTCTATTACCGCGTAAGTGACTTTATTATCCCCTTCAATTATTTTCTTAACAGGAGCAATGTTTTTGTCGTTAACAGCCGTTGGAGGACGCCCTGCTCCTTTTTGATGCTGAACAGAATTCCTTTCGTGTTCAAATTTCTTATACAATCGGTAAATTATAGCCAAGGAAGGTGCTCGTCCACTAAAAACTGATACTAAACTCCCTTTGCACTCATAAGCGCTTAAACCTCTCTTAAAGTTATAGTAAATTATGATTGGACAGTGCTCTCTGGTTAATTCCATATTATTTTACTTTTAAAAACTAAGTAGCTGAATTATAACGAACATAACTTCAACTAAACGTTAAATGACAGATAAAATGTTGCTCTAAATAAACACTGTGTGATTGTTTTTCAGTGTACTGGATTTTCTTATTCTTAATAAATTCAGTTTATACTCTCGTATTATTTGGAATTATTCTTTTGTTTTGAATTATACTATATAACATTGTTTATTTCTTATATATGTTATGTGTAAAGCAAATCTTGATGCAAATAATTTAGTACAAGGGCTGCTGTAAAATTATTGCAAGAAAGTAATAAAATCACACTATAGTAAGAATGTTTTTATTGTTCACAGTATATTCCCTTACACCAATACATTTTTTGCATGCGTCAGAACAAATTTTCGAATCATATTTTTTATTCAAAATATCGCATGTCAGATACCTAACTATACGGATAATGAACTGTTGATTCGGCATTGTGCGGCTTTAGATAATCAATAGTATGTGCTGATGTATAAGTGATGAACTCTTATGGTAAATGATAATTTCTCCTTTTGCATTCCGTTGATAGTTGCTAGAAAGTAAAGGTTTTATATCAGTCAGCATCGATCGTTCGACGATTATCGACGATAGCAATATTATTAGTAATGTCGTGAAAATCCTTGCCAGTGGCAGAGGTGGAATAATGTGTGAGTTAAACATCATGGATTTCGGTTCATGTAACCAGCAGAGATAAAGAAGCTTCCTATCCGCAAGATTGGTTTTTATCGAGGATCGACCGTAAGGTTAAAACCCACACCCTTAAAAAGAAAGAAAAAGAGAAACAGAAGTAGAGGCTACTTCGTGAAGGCGATACCGTTCGTCGGTTGTGATTTATTTTGGAAGTGTTTGATTATTGCGTCGTTTCAGGTTCATACGAATAAATCCAAGTTTTGGCATTTCTAACGCCCAATTCTGACGTAGCTCGGGTTAATTCTTTGGCCATTTTTTGTTTCCCTTTAATCTCCTTTTGAGTTCCTTATTCCTTTTTACTTTATCTTTTTCTATGATATATACACACATCGAGGTTTCATTTCTACGTACCCAGGGCTCCTTTTCCTATATAGAAATTCTAGACTGATTTTGTTGTGGTTCATTCCGAGTTGCTTTTAAAACATTTCAAAACAAAACCAAAGTCGCAGATATATGCAGGTTTTCCCCGACTTCTTTATATTAGTTTAGCGAATCTCAGCAAAAATAATAGTAACGTTCTTAATTACATTTTATAAAATTAACGGAAAAGTTTGAAGAATATATAACGTTCCATGAATGAACAGTTAACGAGCGTATTATTCATGATGCTATTTCGTTATTATAAACAGATCGTGTAAACTTATATGTACATACATCTCTGCATCTTTAATGTAGACGTTTATGTAGATATGTTATAGAATTTTGTTTCGTTACATTCCCGTCATTTCGCAGGATTTGGCTAAAAGCTTTCCGATATAATCTCCAGTCCATTGAATGCAGATACGAAATGACGACCTTGAATAAAATTCCACATTGGAACTTTTTAGGTAGAACGCGAATTACCGTAGGATTACCTTATATATTTATCTCCAGGGACCTAACTGTTAGGGAGATGGATGCTAAAAATAAAATTATGTTGGACTATTGAAGGCGTAGGGCCAATGGTGAAAATATTTTTTGAAATATACATTTGGAATGCCTAAAATAGTTATGCAAAAAAAACGATGTAATATCCAACAACCAATGACTACCTTTAATTTTTCTTATCAAAACGTTCGCGGCTTAAATACGAAAACGCAAATTTTTATAATAATATGCTTGAGTCTATGGATTATGATATTATCATGATTAGTGAGACTTGGGCTAATGAAGGTTTACTTAGCTCCGAACTTTTTCCGAATGAGTATCTTGTGTTCAGAACTGATAGGCAAACGCGCGGCGGTGGTGTACTTATGGCGTTTAAATGTGGTATTCCATGTTGTGAACTGGATACTGACTCTGTCAGGGATTTCGGTGATTACAGAATTGAATTGCTTTGTGTACAAACACGTTATATCCATTTGGTGATTAATTTTATTTTAATTTATATACCTCCCGATGTTCCTGCTTGTGTGAATGATGAATTATTTGATAAGCTTGAGATGCTGGGTTTGTTTGATACCCTGTTTGTTTTTGCTGGGGAGTTCAATATCCCTGAGTTAGAATATGCCGGCCGTGCGAGATCTATCAGTGTTAGTAACTTTCTTACTGGTACGAAAAGTTTTCAGATAAATATTATTTTGAATCGCAATAATCGCTTCCTCGATTTGGTGTTCTGTTCTGATGGTTGTCGTACCAATGTTGATCGTGCTGAGCTGCCACTTGTAGAAGAGGATCTTTATGAAATACTGTATAATTGTTTTAATTTTTTTGTACCGCTTCATGTGAAGCACAGGACGTCATTTCCAAGTTGGTTTTCGACTACTACTAAAATCCATATAAAAACTAAAAGACATTATCTAAATATGTTTAAGAAAACAGGTTTGCAATTTTATAGAGACAAGTTCAGGGAGTTTAGAAAATTGGTTAGAACAAGCATTGGCACGGATCATCAGACTAGCTTGAATATTATTGAGGCAAACATAAAAAGTTGTCCAAAGAAATTATTTGATTTCATAAACTCTTTGAAAAGCCAGACTCGTATACCGGGATCCATGTTGAGTGCTGAGAACAATATTGTTGATTCTCCTGCTGACATTACTAATACTTTTGCTTCTCATTTTCGATCTGTTTTCTCAGACTCCAACATACAGAGCTCTCCTGGCGAGTCCTCGTCGATTGATTAGCCACACTTGGTACTCAGGGCTTTTGATGAAGCGGATGTGCTCTGTGCTATCAACTCTTTAAAGAATTCTTTCACAATGGGTGCAGACTCGATACCAGCTTTTTTAATTAAGGATTGCAGGAATGTTTTCATTACACATTTGCTGCATATGTACAACTTGATGACTGAAAAAGTCCAACGTAAATTTTTAAAACTTACTTCATGAAAATAATTATGATTCACTTGAAGTTCGTCGTGTACGAGCACAAATTTTATTTATTTATAAATTAATTCAAGGTACTGTATCAAAATCCCAAATAGCTTTTTATCTGCCTAGGTCAAATAGCAGAACGCGACAAACTTTTTATATTATATATCTTCTAATACGCTTCACCATTCTAATGCGCCACTGATATCAATGTGCAGAAGTGTGAATATGTACTGCGGCGATGTGGACTTGTTTAACATAACATATATTGCCTTAAAGAGTCTTTTGCAAAATAACTTACTTTGATTCTTATGATAAAATTATTATTATTTTTTTTATTTTTTTATTTCTCTCTCTTTAAGTTAGCGCATATTAGTTTAAGGATCCTCTCATATATACTTCCTATTAAAATAAAATTATCCTGTAATTAGTTTAGTTTAAGCTGTTGGATAATAAATCATTATTATTATTATTATTATTATATATTCAGGGTCTCCTCTTCATCGTGTATTACTATCATCGAGAGGAAAATCACTTCTGTTTACTGTTAGAGTTCAGAAAAGCTTCTAAATCTGAATTTTACCAATTTATTTTTTGAGCTATTTTAAATTGCACTCAAGGAAGATTATAAAGGAGATATAACATAATGAATTTATACCATTATGTAGTGATTAGATCATATGCATATTACCGGCATAATCTGGAGAGATGCTATAGTCTACTTCAGTGCATTAGGAACCCCTTCAGTGTTGTTCTCTTCTTTTACATTGGTCATCCAGTCTTGCTAGTAGTTGGCTGCCTGTGCTAACAGATTGTTAATCACGAACATCGCCAACGGACACATGCGTGTATGCCCTTGTTTTGTTTCGAATTCATTTCGTTGCTTGTTTGTGTATTCAAGAGGGAACACCAAATACACGCGCCCGCGGTTGTTTTAAATTACACCGTAGTAAGATTTTTTTCACATAGTCGCCTTACCACCACGTCAGGCAACTTTACAAATGCGTAAATTTGTTAGAATTCGGCAACAGTTTGAATTAACTTGAATTAACATAGTGGCCAAATCAGTTCAAACCTATCGTGGAAATTCCGATATATGATAAAACAGAAAGAATATTTTGGTTTTAATAGTAATTACGAGGGATGTTTTAAATGTTTTAGGAATGTGGCTCTAGTTCAAATACGTAAATATTATAGGTCACGCCATGTTTACGCAGTTATCCCGTGCAATATCGGTTAGTACACTTCAGCTACTTAGGTATTTAAAGAGGGTATAAAACCTTCAGACATCGTTCGATGCCTGGAAAGTATATTTGGAGGATTTATGGAATTAAATAGTATAGTTTATCCATGGATAGATCGTTTGAAACCTGGAACGACGTTATTAGAATACGATTAGCGCAATTGACGGCCGCCTGTATCTGAAACCAACGTTGCTGTTGTGGAGAGCCTACTGAAAGATGATAAGCGATTAACTAGTCGTAAAATTAAAGTTAGTATTAGTAGTATTTGGAGAATCTGCAAAATCTTAAAGTACAGTCTGCTGATGTTTCGGTAGTTTTAAAGCTGGCAGAACGTTAGTTGAAAATGCGCGCACTGCCGGGCACTTCTACAAATGAAAGAAACTTTGTTGCCGTGGAGAATCTATTGGAAGGTGATAAACGAAAAGCTGTTGGTGAAGTTAATGTTAGTTAGAATATATACACGACAGGTTCATGACATTTTACACGAATGTTTGGGCGTGAACAAGGTTACAGCGCCTTGACTGTCAAGGTAGTTGGAACCGGAACTCAATAGGTCCGACATATGCTGTCAACTTTTGCAAGCGATATTAACTACTGATGAAATGTGGATGCCTTTCTTCAAGTCTGAGACCAAAAATCAATCCAAAGAATGGCGAAAACCAGAAGGGCTTAAAACAAGTGCAGTTATATCGATTGTAAAAGTAATGCTTGCTGCATTCTGGGATTGCGACAAGAATATTTTTATGAATTATCTACCGAAATGTACTACAATGAACGCAGAATATATAAGACGTAATTTCTGAATATTGATAGACGAGACAGCAGCTGCTGCAGGAACGTAAGTTTGAAATTGCAAAATTTAGCTTCTTTGTATCATTACGACCTAATTTTACTGACATCTTGCCAATAATTGCAACCAAACTAAGCATTTAATTAATTAAATTCAGAATGTCTCGAGGTGGTCAATGGTAGTACAGTCGCACAATTATGCCGTACTTTCCCATCACTATTGAAATCAGAGACAATTTATTATGATCACGTATGCATGTCCGTAAGTGATGCAGCTGATAAGGGCAGCAAATGCTCTGAAACTATTATTTCCACGTATGTTGCATTTAACACGCCTGATCCATGGGATTCATTGCGTGGCAGATCAAATCCTTGAACCGTTTCCATGCGTAAGTTTGGTGATATCTTTAGTAACAAATCCTTTTACGAAAGCACCATACAGGATAAGATTTGGAATGGCATTTGACCTAGCTCTATCACATCAACCAATACTAACAAGATGAGACACGTGGATTTCAGCTGCATGACTGCGCTACCAATTTAACAAAGAATGAAGGAAATAATTGGGAGTTTAGACAAAAGGTTGAGGCATCAGTCACAACAGTGAAGAAACTTTTAGAGGTAAAGCTTTATAAAGCAGTTTGGCCTTTATTCCAACTAATTAGCCTGTATTTCATAGTGCAATAATAACTTTAGAAAGCAGAGACTTAATTTTTGGTTAATTCTATCAATATTGTAAATAATATATGCTGTGCCTCAAGCAATAAAGGAAGTAAGCCTAAAGAAAAGTGTGAAACTGTATTCACTACAAATCCAGAGTTTTAAAGTTGTGACAAGTATAGTTTCTATTCTCTCCAGAAATCACTTGTTCTAGATTTGCTCTTGTAGCATCAGTAGATGTAGAGATCTTTTTCTCAATTAAAATAGCTATTGTTTAATAGAAGACAATCGTTCACACATACTGTAGTACGACAAACCGATTTGCCAGCAGATTTGTAGCTATTTGTAAGAGATACTTACTATTGAGAAACCGCTGCAATTTCAACGTCACCGGCTGAGCTAACTATCAACTTTAAGATGTACACAAGTTTGCCCCTTATTAACACGTTGTCTTTCGTTAACAATATTCCAGGGAAATATTTGTGTGCTACTAGTTGACTTGGTAGTCCAATCTTGGAAGAGGTGTAATCAGCTTTAATTATTCATTTGTACTACGATCATCCTATGGATTTGGAGTTATTAAGCGTTCGAGGAAATATACG
Source organism: Chrysina gloriosa (assembly GCA_038088585.1). Taxonomy (NCBI): domain Eukaryota; kingdom Metazoa; phylum Arthropoda; class Insecta; order Coleoptera; family Scarabaeidae; genus Chrysina; species Chrysina gloriosa. The sequence goes on from CM076093.1 coordinate 9,596,657, forward strand.
ATTTCAAGTTTTCCTCGTGGAGTAAATGAATGAATAAAAACTAATTTTGTTTGCCATTTGTTAAATTCGCTGAAATGCATATTTTGTAAAAGTTTTACAGAAATAGGCAAACTTTTCTCGATGTACATAATTCGTTTGCGAATCGAACTCGTCATATTTCTGTTAGCAATATATTCTATGTACTAGCATAAATTTGTAGCCATCTAATGTTCTAATTCGAAAATATTTAACGCAACAAAGTACGCTCATATGACCTACATTACGAACTTGACATTTAAGTTAATGAGAACGTCCATACGGATAATCGTAAAGACGTTACTGTAAAAGTGTATACGTTGTCTTGCGAAAGCTGTAATTATAGAAATATGCGTACGTCTTTTATACTCTTGATACCAACATTTTAATATACGAATTAATTTCAGTATGATAAATTATGTTCGGTACCTTGAAAATGTAACTACCTACCCATTTATAATTGCTTACTGAAATGATTTGAATATTAATGTTACTAACATCTTACCCATATGATTCTACAATAAGTTTGGATAAACTTAAAGTTATTTATAGATTTTCGAAGTGCATTTTCGTTTAGGTAACATATACAATTACAAGAAGGCAACAGAAGCAATAAGCCGCCAACAACAAGTCGTTGCAACATGCCATCAGAACCTTATATAATACTAATTCATTAGATGGAATTATGCGGATTACTTTCAAACGTAATCGACTGCAATCGTAGTTGTAATTAACAAATAATTTATAAATGACAGATTGAAAAGTCTTTCTTCGTGTATCCTACTTACGAATTGGTAGATGGATCACCTTGAAGAAGATATCTTTTGATACTTTTTATATATTGAAATTGGGTATATAAAGCGAAGATGATGAACTAATTGCATCAGAATCGTTTCAACTCTTATAAAGTGAATTAGAACCAACCAGTATGGTAAGTAGTTTCCTTAAAAGTACTTCTTGAAAACGTTACAAAAACCTATTTGCTTTTTAATTCCAGCTCGCTTTTTTGTTATGCATCGGTGTTGCTGCAGCGGCGCGCTTAGACAATACCTATTTACCTCCATCTAGTGCAAGGACAGCTGGTGGTAATGGAAATTTTCTAACAACTCCTAATGGTGGCTCAAACGGCGGACGTTTTCCAGCGCCACAATCACAATATGGTGTTCCATCTGTATCTGCTGCACCTGCACCCCAATACGGAGCACCCAATGGATATAATGGAAATGGTGCCAGTGGACGTGCTGAAGCCAGAGCTGCTATCCTTCGTTATAATAATGAAAACAATGGTGATGGAAATTATCGTTTCGAATTTGAGACCGAGAACAAAATTAGACAACAAGAAGTCGGCCAAGTGAAAGATGTAGCCCCTGAAGGTGGCGTCACCGTTGTTCAAGGAACATACTCTTATGTAGGCGATGACGGCCAAACGTATACAGTAGAGTATGTTGCTGACGAAAACGGTTTCCAACCAACTGGTGATCATATCCATAAGGAAATACAGATGGCCGCTGCTGAAGCTGCGCGTACAGCAGCTTCTGAAGGCGGGTACCCTTCTGGTCCTAATGGACAGAATGTGCAGAACGGATACAGATATTAAAATTGTACCTGTAGTAATATCTAGTATATTTATTATACCAAATAAATTAATTAAACACGTTATAGCAGTACTTTTACTTACCCTAGGTAAACGATAAACACACAATTCGACTACCTTTAGATACGTTTCGTTTAAGTGTCATGAAATCTGTGCTTATGGAAAGAAGATGTGGTATGCATCAAATAAATTTATAGGAAACGTGTTGAATTAATTGCAGCCTTTTAAATTAAGATCAGATCTGAAGGACATTACCATTCCATATGTCCCTAAATAGTTATCGCTTTTGTTGCTTTAATATGGTCCCAGCAAAATGGTTATATCTGTAAGAATTGAAATATCATAAACAATCATAAAATCTTACTAGTACTTACTACTCATTTAATAGTAGTAATTTAATAGAATAGAATGTTTTCTATATAATTACGTTGGAAATAGCTTGAGAATGCATTTCGGACGATAAATAAAAAAGGGGCTCAAAAATATATAAAAAGTCGAATTTGCACGAAATCGAATTGAAAAATTAACTTTTCTCGATGTCCGTTTTACGTTGGAAATAGCTTCAGAATGCATTTCTGAGAATAAATGTGTTATAAGGGGCTCAAAAATATGTAAAATGTCAAATTTGAACGAAACCGAATTGAAAAATTAACTTTTTCCGATGTCCATTTTAAGTTGGAAATAATGCAGGAACCACATTAGCGAGTTTTCATTCTTGCATTTTGTAGAACCCTATTCTCACGCAATCATTTTTACCAGCAACTTCAGCACTCTGTATACACCAGTTCGGATTTTTATACATTTACATAAAATAAAATAATTTTAATTAACTTTAAATGGGAAAATTAAATACATCTTATTAATGAAATGAATGCGTACTCTTAGTAATAAACAAATTAAGATACCTACCTATTAGTTGCACATTTTACGTATTGGAATTAATGATGTGTGTAATTTACATACTCACTGCCCGCAATTATTTGCCGTGCGCCATGATTGAGAACGAATCTCGCTTGCTCAAGTTAAAATGACTAATTAACTTACAAAGAATATTTAATGAATATTGCCATGATTTGATTTTGTGATTGTGTTTCAATATTATTTGATTTTATCATACTTCCGTTAATAGGGCTTCAAAAATTGAAAAGATGTGACATTACTGCGATTTTGTGAACGCCTATTGACTCTTTGGCCTTATTGATATACAATTGAAGTTTAGATTATGTGTTTGAGTTGAATACATTCAATAAATTCGACACCTTAAGTGAAAGAAAGCAGGAGTTTCCCAGAAAATTGGATGTCCGTAATTTTTGGTCTGACACTAAACTATTAAATAAATTTCGTCAGTCAATATAATGAATAAATATTAATTTCACTGCACATGTACACACGTTCTGAAAATATTAATTTCTAAAATTACTAAAAATGCAGATACGCAAACAGACATTCATGGGATATTTAACGCACTTATCGTATTTACAAGGCTTCTGCAGTATTTTGAGTGTAAACTGGAACAGGACGTTGCATAAAAAGCTAAGAGAAATCTGTTTCGACAGCATTGAGGTCAGCATCGGTGACAGCTTCCTATTAAGTACCTTTGTTGGTTAAATTCAAATTGCGATTGAAGTACGCAATTCAAGACTAAAGCCGCATGTAATGACAGATTACCTAGATCGAGGTCTGCGCAAGATGGACATGGACATGGGACAAGTTTTGAGGGGTGACCAAAATACCGTCGACTTTACAAAATTTAAATACAACAAAACAAAAAGATGTATTTTATAAAGTTTTCGTTTTCTTTTATTGGATCAGATTTTATATTTGTCTTTCGGGGGCCTCCACCACTTTCAGGTCAATTACGAACCTGAAATTCAATTTAATAGATTATATTTCAGAACGATATTTTAAACCTCTTTGTCTAAGGTTTAAATAAACGAATATAACTTATACAGACGCTTTGAATTTGTAATTTATAATTATGTATAACGAGTAATGTTGATAATTGAGATGAACTAGGGGAAATGTTGCTTATGATGGCTATTCCGCTTTTTTCCCGAATTGAAATATTCCGTTTCCCGGTCAATGCGGCAGATTTTCAGCACTAAGTAGATGTGCGTGGGGTAGCCCGGGGAAGCGGAAAAAGCAATAGCTTTGTACTTCTGGATGTATGGGACGAGTTTGCAAAATTAGCTATTACACGGGGCGCAAAAGCTTCTAGTGCCAGCCCTAGGATTACCAATGTAATTTAATGGCAATTGCATTAGAGCCTTGCTATTATTACTAAGCAAACACCAAGTTGGTGAAAAATTAAAAGAAAGGGAATTCTACATTAAGGCTAAGAAGAAAATCTAAAGGCACCGTACTTACCAAATGCGAAAAGTGAACCTACCATACTCCGACGGGCTGGACGGGCAGAAGGATAATGTGAAAGAAGAAGAACTTAACAATACTTCAGAAGTTTTCATTGATTATTCATTTATCTATTTATTTATGTATTTATTTACCAGTAATTGTCGTCCCTTGCAAAGAATTGAATTGAGGATTTATTTTTTGTGTCTATTGAAGATTCTTCTCGACAAAGAAACCGTCTCTTTTTAGTTTTACTTACTTGCTTAATCCTGAGCCTTTTTATCGTGAGCTGTAAAACCTGAGTCGAGTTGAGCTGACCATCTCTTTCCATATTTTCCTATTCTGTTAGTTTTATCAAATTGTAATAGTAATTTATGGAAAAAGTTGGACTTTTGGTTATATGCTTTCTTGGTACTGCATTTGCTCTAAAACGGGAATTTTTGCAAGTTTCTTCCACTTTCAAGATGAAGGATGTATAAGTCGCATATTATCTCAAAAACTGTAATCCGCACGACAAAAGACTCATAAATCACTTTGGATAAGGTAGTTCGAGAGGTCTGTATAAAACAGCAATTTTGTGACCTACTTCTGCGGTTCCTTACATAGTTGTAATGGATTTGTGCCATTGCAACCTTATATATCATCTCGATGCAGTATTATCTGAAAGTAATAGTGGAATTATGCACAACAAGTTATATTTGATAACATCCCCAAACACTGAGTATTGTGGTTTATCCCATAATCTTTCTTCTACAAGATTTTTGTTAGGAAATCAAATTATGCATCTGGTAGTTGCTTCTAGTTCTATCAAAATATAACTAAAAATATTTTCATTTTAGCCTTCTCGCTTGCACTTGGACTGAATAATTTGAGTTACCAATATCATCAATAACTTCAATATGCTATACAGGACTGTAGATATGAATTTCCGATAGCACAAGATAACGTAACCATTTTCTGTGTAGAGCTACAATGCCATTGAAGTACGTGTGAGGTAGCTATTTAGGATAAGATATAAAGGAAGCATATTAAAATGAAATTTGGGGCACGGAGTTCGTACCGAATTGAATCTAAATTTATCTGTAATTACCAAAGACAAGAAGAAATTGGCAAAAGCAAATCACACATTAGCATAGCCTGTTCCATTTCCATCTAGATTACGTCAGAATTGTATAAAATCCTTAAGTTTGAACAGGAATTGTTATTTTGTAATAGGTCTACTAAATGACTATTACAAGATCCTAAAACATCTTAGTATGTATTGGGAATGGTACAACGGGTTCGCGATGGTCGTAGTGAGAGAGGCAAATTCATTCGTATTAAACCTAAAATTTAATCCAGAGGTTTTGCTGTGATACTTTTGTTTAAAACGAAAACGCGTTGTCAACACTTTGCTTTGAAATGCTCCTGATGATTGTAATACTACAATATGGACAGATTTGGTTGTATTGATTTTTTCCAGCAGTTAAACAAGCCGTAGTTTATAAATATAAACTTAAAATGTATTTCATTCAGAAATTACAGAATCATTGAAATTTTGCATAGATTATATAAAACAGTTTACAGTTACAGCATTACCTTGTTAGTCGAAATCAAAATAAACGATTACCTGGTGCAGGCTACTAACACATTCACCACCAACTGCACTTTTCAAGGAATGTGCTTGTCGACTTATTTGTAACATGAATTTGTATATTAAAAACATTATGCTTTCTACTGATTTAATTTACGTTAACAGATTTTGTAAGAAAATTGAGAAATATCTGTTGGTCTCATGGGATCAACGCGATGGATTGAGACGATCTCTGCAATAGTCCCATGGGAAGATCTGGCAGTCAATGCGTTAAGCAATAAACAACTAGAACACACAATGGGAGGATTACCTACATTTTACAAATTAATAGCTTCAGGTAATAGTAACATAAAAATAATAGCCCATATAATTGTCGTTTGAGTCGTTTATATTTAATTTTTTAGATTCGTTTTTGAAGCTCAGTATTCTAGAAGTGCTTTTACTTACAACTAGTACAATTGTGAAATGTATGAAACTGTATGGAATGAAGAATAAAATGGTCTTTGAATTTATTTATGTATATACGCAATAATGTCGCGTGCGTTGTAAATAAAGTGTCAATTGCAATTTTAATCGATCTTTTACATCAAGTGATCCAGATACAACAAAAAGGATTTTATAGAATAGGCAAATAAAACAAGGAAATTAATAATAAATAATAGAAACATAAAACTAATATAGATAACATCATATTTTACATTTTTAAGTATTATTATTGTAAGTTTGTTATCGGCAAGGTGTATCTAGATGTTTCTCTTCATTCTATTGATAACTGAAACAAAATTGTATCGATAACTTCACTCTCCATGATTTCCAATCAATTTGGTATACGTTCTTTACTGGAAATAATTACAAAATTTTGATCTTCTCTTGCCATCCGTAGACGTACGTTTCGCGGCTATACCGCTCGTCAGTACGGCTTTGCAAGAGCTGTAATTTCGTATACAAATTTTATGTATATATGGTCTGAACATTGATGTTTGTACATGTGAGAGGGATTCGATATGAATTCTCTCACAATGCACGTATTACGCATTTTTTACTGAAGTTACTGCAGGAGGCTGTGGCAACGCAAGTTGTCCACTTCTGTAGAAAAAATAACTGTAAGAAAATGCGTAATACGTGCATTGTGAGAGAATTCATATCGAATCCCTCTCACATGTACAAACATCACTGGAAATAATATCAACGCATTCACCGTAGTTTCCCAAATTCGGTTGAACATCTATTGTATTTATTTTAAGGAATATGTGTGTATACATTGCATTTAGTGACCCATACTACTTACATCATACCTGCTGCACAACGGGATAATTTATATACCACGTTGATCCAACTAAACGGGATAACATATCAAACACACTTTGTAATTAATTTCAATTAAATAAATTTGGAAAATGGTTGATAACATTATTAATTTGTTTGTAATCTAAAAAATTAGGCAATAAAGAAATTCTTTTGCCCAAATTATCATTAAGCGAACTAAACGTAATTAAGTAAACCTAGTTCATTTAACCTTCACATTCTTATTAATTGAATCCCATTTATTTATTATTTAGTTTGTCTGATTGAGTAGGAACTCTTAGAAATACTAAACAGTGCTACTTTCACATTTTTACATACTAAATCTAACCAGGAACAAAATTTAGTTAGTACTATGCAATCAGGTACCCACGAAGATATTAATGAGTTAAATTGAAAAAAATAGAATTGATTTCACGTTTGTAGACAAACACTCACTTAGTATTTTCTACTAACTCTGGTAACTCACCCTATAGGAATCGAGAAGCTTGAAGTAATAAAACAGCAGAAATATCGAATAAATTATTACTTCATACTCCCTAGCGTTTGTATTCCGTCTGTCTTATATTTTCCAGTATCTATATATATTTTTATCATATTCATAAAATTTGGAGTTAAACGCCATGATTCTGTGTATATACTTGTTTGCTCTTCAATACTGCGTGGTAACCATCGCGGTAGAGTCATAACAACCATTATTTCGTATACTATTATTCGTATTATATTTTATAGTATTATCTAATACAAAAAGCTGGTAGATTTCCTGGTAAAGCTCACTACTCAAAATGGTTACTTAAGAATTTCCACTTGAAAATTAGAAAACATTACTAAATTTTCTTTGCAAGCGGGATATTTATTGTCCACAAACAAATCACTTTCGGTAATAATTTTTAATAAAGTCTATATAATCGTTTTTTCTGAACACTGAACAATGCAAGAGCAAACTTGTAGGCCCCAATTAACCATAGTCAACTCTTAATCTATCTACCAAACCATCACTAACAATAGTTTAACCAATAAGCACACGACTTGATCGTCTTTTTCAAGTTGTAGAGTCCTCATTATATTATTTTATGAAATTTTATTTTTCTAAGGAAGTGGACATAGTGGCATGGGAAAATACGACCAGTTTCAAGGTAGCCATCTATAACACACCAGGATCCAAAACGTCCAAACACCATAGATAAGATTTAAATTTAAAGATGGGAAAACTACTGGGGATTTCAGCCAAAGATAAGTTTACTTCAACTTATCCTTGGCTGCAATCAGTTTTTCCATCTTTAAATTTAAGTCCTAACATGTACAGCAAGTACTTCTGCTAAAACACTATAGATAAGATCTGTCGTATTAAAAAAATAGCTGCTGGTGGCATTCTTGTCAAAAATATCCGCGTGGTTCTCCTTATGACAAACAGTAAATTATATACATATGTTGTCCCTTTGTAATATTCTCATTATATTGGCTTACTTATTAAGTTAGATTTTATCGCCCTTGGACATGGATTAAATTGAGGTATATCCAATAAGGAAACCAGTTTGTTATGACACACTTCTCTCTTTTGGTCCGCAAATATTTCCTTTCTTTTACATCTATTTTTTCGTAGTAAGCTCCTGGATATCTATTCCTCCATACTATCAAAGAATAACTTCTTAGTTTTTAGATATTTTTGATTATGAGAAATTATTGATCGTGCATTAAAACGTCAATGTTCTTATATCCAATGTGTTCATTCTAAAGAATCGTTTCCGCATATCAACACAGTAAGAAATTAAAAGATTTTGCTGTGTTCAAACAGTTGATGTTCTTACTTCCCACAGTATTGAGAGCGTGCTTCATTCTTTCGTCTTTTTGTAGCCACCAGCTGAGGAACCAAATGCCCTTTTTAAGAATATAATTAATTTATACTTGACATTTAATAATCGAAGGATCAAAGTTTTCCAATTGGATCTTAGGATGTCGAAACTGTCTAATATTAGGATACATATAACTTGATTCTTAAGATTACATTCAGTAATTTATGTATGAAAAGGACGACTGACAGCACCTTCATTTGGCGATGCATATGGAGCCTTTATTCCGACTTCTCGTTTACCGGTACGAAAGCTGAAGTCACAAACATGAAAATGAGCAAATTGGGATAAACAAGAAAAACCGCGAGCTGGCACCGTATGTTATATCGCCAGATTCTGTAGTGTTTGTAAATATTTTCTTATTTCACACAATATTGTGTTGTATACTGTATTAGTGGTTCTACACACGTATATATGGTAATCCTCAATTTCTGAAATATATTGTGCGATAACAAGCTACCTTTTCCTTATAAAAAATTGATTAGAAATATATCCGAAAAGAATTAAGGGAATATTAAAGAATAATTAAAGAAAATCGCATGAATTTGTTTCCAATATTGTCCAACAATCGCGCTTAGGGAAGATATAACCTACTTCTCCTTCAACATCATCAAATTTAGGGAGTGAAGAGAAATGTATGTTGGGTAGTCGGACTGATTTTATTAAAGTTTGAAAACGTTTTAATAGAATAATGAATGAAAATTTAAAATTTCTTCTAGCCAAATTTTCAAATTAATGTGTTATCGTGAGTTGTCTATTCAATATTATTCGTTGTGATAGGGTTAACCTAGAAGATATTGTGATCGAAACGAATTTGCTTTCGTCGGTTATTTGTTTGATTTTATCCATTTCGGAGGTGTTAAACCAGAAGAAACTCCAGACGTAGTAACTTTTTATCACAAAATATATGAAAAACTTCGAGGATGTATTGTAAATAACTTTAGTAAACGATATGAATTGAAACTAATGCGAAAATTTCCATAGCAGTAAACAAACATACGGGGAGGCAAAGATATTAGAAGAGGATAACAGAGTAGAAAGACGATAACGTCGTTCGAGGGAGAAAATAAAAGGATACAAGGTGAACTACATTCGGAAATAGAAAGTAGTGGAGAAGAACTGAGAAGAAGGAGCTAAGTGCAGAAGAAAGGTATGAAGAGGTGATAATAAAAATGATGGGGGAACTAGTGGAAAGTAGTGATGAAATGACGAAGGAAATAAAGTTATACGAAAAGAACAAAGACAAAATATAAAACAGAACTGAAAAAGAAAAATGAAGAAAGGAAAAGGGAATTGAAACTAATAAAAGGATGGAGCGAGTATTACGATAAAATAAAAGGAGTATCTTATTCTAGTATGCTCAAAAGTATTAAAATCACAAACAATAACATATTACCGGGGCAAATAGACATTCCGCAGGAATTTAGAGCTAACAGTGAAGGAAAACATAAGATGTGATACCAGTGCCCAGGAGGTGGTGCATACTGAAAACCAAGAATAAATTAAGACAGTTAAACAATATAGAACCAGACAAGATGTTAAGCAGAAGTATGAAGCTAGTGGAAAAATGTGGAAATGGAACCAGGAAGTCCAAAACACTAAGTAACGCGAGAGAAAAGAAGAAAACAAGCAAACGAATAAGAAGCTAATAGAAAGCGAAGAACGCGATGGGGGAAAGGCAATCAGCTAGGATATGAAATGGAGTACGAATCAGTCAATTGTGAATAGACGACAATAAATACTAGCAAGAAGTAGAGGCGTAAACGTTACATGAAGAAGCAAGAGAACTGGTAAAAAATAGAAAGAAATGGAAGGAAATAGGCAGTGATAAGGCATGAAAATAAACTCAACACAGCAAGGCTTTAAGCTTAACGTCAGGAAAGCTCAACGACACAGTCAAGTCAAAATGGATGGAAACGTCGTAAATTTTTATCACGAAATATATGAAACGTTTTGAAAATACTTCGCTAACAGCCTTAACCAAAAATATGAATTGAAATTTCGAATTTCTTATGTTGAATTGTCAAAAAGATCGGTTTTTATGGGTTGCCTGATTGGTTTCGTCTAGAGTAGAGATTAAATTTGAAGATGGAGTAAAAAAATTGAAACAATGTAAAGTTTGAGCAGAAAATACACAATTTCTCATAACAATGGTTTAAACAAATTTGTTTGTATTTGGTTCGACTTTCCTGTTCAAGGAGTTAAACCTGATGATATTCCTAAAAAATTAAGATTTTTATCTTGATATATGTATGTATGCTGGTTATTTGGAAGAAATCTTAACGAGAAATGAACGTAATTAACATGTCTTTCTTTTCACTAATTTCTCTATGTATGGATATTGTCATTTTTATCTGTATCTTTTCATGAAAATCAAGACACTGACTACTAGTACTTGTTTCTCTGTTCAAATTTAAATAGTAGAGCAGGGCAACAGCATTTAGCGTTTATGTCAAACTAATATTATAGATATTGTAGCCTTGAATATTAAGTAATTAAATCAAATTTGACATTTACATATGTTACGATATAATGCAAAATATCTTTGGCTGTAATGTACATATAACAGAGTTGTAATTAACAGCAATACATACGCAGAATAGCGCCGTGCCCGATAAGAATCGTAGTTTTTATTGAGAGTGTATCTGGTTGTTAGTGTGTATAAATAAAGATCCACGATCAAGATAATGGAACTCATTTATACCCATCCTAATTAATTTTAGTAAAGCTTCGTCTTTCCCTCCATTAGTTTTCTTTGTATTTCCTTATTTCTCTCTCCTATCACATTTTGGGGACGATGTATGTATGTACCACTATTAATGGAATACAAGTTGTAACTGAAAAGAGGGTTGTATTAAAATATAATTAAAAAAGTGGTGGTCATTGTTCTAGTACACAGGACCCTGTTACAAATGATGCAAACTTCATTCTGATGTTTTTTAACATTATGCATTAATTTTTATTATTTCTTCTTTCTCATTGTAATCTCACGGTTTTAATTCTCTAACACCACGAACGTTCTATTTCTGTCAAGTTTGTATCGATCCATATTTCGAAAGACGGATATTATAATAAATAATTGCCATTATCTGATTAAACAACACGTATCTCAGTGGAATACAAACTTCTACGCAATCGTTACATAGGGTAGACAGGTAGACATAAACAAACGCTCGAAATATTATTTCATCACGTCCTTGTAGCGTAATACCCATAACTTGTACAGTCGTCGGAGCTCAATTAAACGCGACGTTGTAATTAGTCGCTAAATTATGAAGTGGCTGACTGAAAAGGCTTTCTTCGCGTACAACCAAATTGTGATTTAGCGTCCAGGTCACCTTGAAGACGATCTTTTGATACATTTACCTAGTAAAATATGAAAATAGGATTTGATCCATCAATGTTGCGTTCATTCCGATCTAGGGTATAAAAGACGGTCGCGATGAAGCAGTAGCATCACATTCATGCGAGTCGTTCAAAGCTAACGTTCCAAGTGCACTGCCATGGTGAGTATACGTACTTTGTTAAGTATTTTGGTAAATAATAATGTATTACGTAATTTCCACAGTTTATCCTTTTATTATGCCTTGGTGTTGCCGCTGCGGCTCGCCTTGATAATACGTATATACCACCCTCGAATGCCGGATCAGCTGGAGGAAACGGAAATTTTTTGGCAGTTCCCAACGGTGGTTCTAATGGTGGTTATAACGGTGGTTCCAATGGTGGTTTCAACGGCGGCTACAATGGTGGCTCCAATGGTGGTCTTAATGGTGGTTACAATGGTGGTTCTAATGGTGGACGCTTAGGCAACACCTACTTGCCACCGGGTAGTAACGGTAACGGAAACGGAAATGGAAAGGGAAATGGAAACGGAAACGGAAATGGAAACGGAAACGGTGGCTTCAATGGCGGTCACAACGGCGGGTCCAATGGTGGTTTTAATGGTGGTTACAACGGTGGCTCCAATGGTGGTCGCCTGGGCAATACTTATTTGCCACCAGTTAATGGTAACGGTAATGGAAACGGAAACGGTGGTTACAATGGTGGTTTAAACGGTGGTACCAATGGTGGTTTTAACGGTGGCTACAATGGCGGCTCTAATAGCGGGCGCTTGGATAACACATATTTGCCTCCAAGCAGTAACGGAAATGGAAACGGAAATGGAAACGGAAACGGAAATGGAAACGGAAACGGAAATGGAAACGGAAATGGAAATGGAAACGGAAATGGAAACGGTGGTTCGAATGGTCGTTTAGGTAATACTTATTTACCACCGTCTGGACGTAGAAATGGAAATGGAAATGGAAATGGGAATGGTGGTTCAAATGGATACTCTTCTATACCTGCAATACCTCAACAACTATATGGCGCACCCAGAAACGGCAATGGAAATGGAAATGGAAATGGATATGGCAACGGCAACGGAAATGGACATGGCAACGGCAATGGAAATGGACATGGCAACGGCAATGGAAATGGACATGGCAACGGCAATGGAAATGGACATGGCAACGGCAATGGAAATGGAAATGGAAACGGAAATGGACATGTTAATGGAAATGGGTACGGTAATGGAAATGGAAACGGAAATGGAAATGGAAACGGAAATGGAAACGGAAACGGAAACGGTTTACCTTCATTGTACGGAGCTCCATCTAGACCAGCTGGGCCATCACCAGTATATGGCGTGCCGAATGGGTATTCTAATGGTAACGGGGGTGCTGATGCAAGGGCTAGTATCTTGCGTTTCAACAATGAAAATAATGGTGATGGAAACTACCATTTTGATTTCGAAACGGAGAACAAAATCAGCCAAGATGAAACCGGTCAGTTGAAAGACGTAGCTCCAGATGGTGGTGTTACCGTTGTCCAAGGAACTTACTCCTATGAAGGGGATGATGGTCAAACTTACACGGTGGATTACGTCGCCGATGAAAATGGTTTCCAGCCGTCAGGTGACCACATACACCCGAGTATACAGCAAGCGGCTGCGGAAGCTGCCCGCGCTGCTGCATCCGAAGTTGGTTACCCTAGCGCTCAGAATGGACAAAATGGCCAGAATGGTTACAGCTACTAATAACATAATATATCCTATACGTACAATGTATTATTTAATGTATATTATACCAATGATATGTAAATAAATAAATTATATGTGTATATACTTGGTTGTTTTGTCTCAAAGAAAATTACTTAAATAACATGTAATTTTACTAGTTCATTACTACTAGACAAAGGAGAAAAATATCTAAGATTGCTGCACACCTACATTGCTTATCTTTATTTGCTGATTAAAGCTGATTTCACTAGAATCTAGTGATGACCCTTTTAAAAGTTTTAACTATACACGATTATCTATGAGGTTTATTTATTTTATTACACACCAAAACGCTAACTAGATGAAATGAGTAATTTTGACCAAAATATAATAATGATAATAAAACGAAAACACAAAAGTCGATTTAAAAAGTTTACCGACTGAAACCTCTTCATTTAATTACAGTCGTTTTCAATTTTGTACGCTATCATTCATTTTTCTTCTCTATTCAAATATCATTTCGTAATTCGATATCCTCATTCATTCTGCTACTTGGAAATTGTTGCGCAATTCGTTTTATACTCTGTGGATTTGGTGTTCGGTACTGGATTCTATTTCCGCAATGTAAGGGAAACAAGATGTCATTTATTAACCACCGCTAACATATTTCTATTGTGATGTACATCTATAATCTCTTGTGGATATTACGTCTATTACAGTTTTATCGCAAAGTATACTACAAGAGAATAGAAAGCTCTCCATATCTGTGCTACTCGTGTTTCTATATGATTGTAATTGCACACGGTAAAATCTTAATTCAATAATTTTCCACTACGGCACGTGCTTTTGGAAGGAAATTTGTTTTGTATTCTTTTTGTAACAATTATTATACCTTGACATTTAATGTATTAGATTATGATGGTGCCATAAAAGGAGGCTCTATATATGGATGAAAGAATTTGCTTATATAATTTTGAAACGGATACTTTGCCCATTGCTCCATCCATTTACGTACGGCTTATCTGATAATGATGATGAACGTTATTGTTCTGTGAAATAAAATATTTATTAGAAATCGCACGCCTTTGCATTTGATTTTTGCTTTTCCTTAACGTGACTTGAAGATATCTAACTGCATAAGCCTTCCCCAAGTAAGCGGGACCCTGTCACAGATAACCTGACTTTCCCCAGAGATATAGAATGTAGACTTCACAGCACTGGTGACTAGGACCAGGAGTCTTCTACACACAGAAAAATCTTTTCTTAAAGGAAATATATACATTTATTTGAATACACCCAACTCTTTTTACACGGTCTTTTTTACACGATTTTGAAATAACGCGGTTCACCAATAAGAATAAATACACGAATTTTTTGTTCTAGCACGAATCCCTAAAAAAATTTTTTAATTCTAATTTTAACAGTGTCTTACAGAAACTTATCTATATAACAACAAAATACAATTGTACGGTATTCCCCGTAACCCGCCGGTATAGATAACTAAAGAAACCGTCGGTCGGTTTATGCTCATAGATGCGTTAGTGACTTGGTCTACTTCATGGCTTTTTTACTTTACGGGAGCTACTCGATTTTTATGATCGCTTTTTCCTTTATCTCATTGTACTTCAACTTGAACACACCATTTCGTTATTCAGTATTGTGTTAAAGTTTTCAGTTCGTAGGACGTAATAAATAATTTAAATAAACTTCTAAAAGTTAATGTTCAAATTAAAGTTCTTTTAATCAGGTGATGCAATTTTCAGTTTAATTTATATTGATGATAACTTTTTACTACCAAAACAGGTAATATTGTGTTAAATAAAAAGTTCTATAAGCAATATTATTTTACATCGTTTTTACAGTACTAACCCTTATTAATAAAATGCCTAAACAACAACAAAATATTCCGAAGATACAAGCAATTTCATTAGGAACCAAAATAAACATCTTAGACTGTCTAAAGAGAGGCGAAGGTCCCACATCTGTTGGCAGAGCTTTTGGTTTAAGCGAAGCGACTATAAGAACAATTAGAAAAAATGAGAATTCCATTCGACAGTCAATTATTTCTGGATCGGAACTTAGTTCTAAAACATCTTCTTATAGTCGAAATCTTATCTTGGAGACAACGGAAAAACACATGGTGTTTTGGATGGAAGATTTGCAGAAAAAAATACCTATTGATGGGAAAATTATAAAAGAAAGCATTTCGAATGTACAACCAACTTCAGGAATTGGAACCATCAACAAGTCTTCAGTCAACGAAGAAACTGGCATTTAATGCAAGTGAGGGATGGCTGACAGGTTTTCTGAAAAGATACGCATTTCACAATGTAAAAATAAAAGGAGAAGTGGCATCAGCAGACGAAAATGCTGCAAAAAGCTTTCCGGATAAACTAGCAAAAATAATTGAACAAGGCGGTTATACTCCAGATCAAATATTTAATGCCGACGAAACGGGATTGTTCTGGAAGAAGATGCCTAAAAGAAACATACATAGCAAAATCTGAAAAATCTGCTAGTGGTTTTAAAGCGGCCAAAGATCGGGTGACGTTCTTGTTATGCAGTAACGCATCTGGTGATAAAATGTTAAAGCCTCTGTTAATCAACAAATCCCTTATGCCACGAGCTTTAGGAGGTAAGAACATTAAAAACTTCCAGTTCACTTGATGGCGAATAAAAAGGCATGGATGAAAGCTGATCTGTTTACAAATTGGTTCAACAACTGCTTTGTTCCTGATGTCCAGAAATATATGAAATAAAAAGGTTTGGAATTCAAAATACTTTTGCTCGTTGATAATGCGCCCAGCTATCCAGTGCTGTATCATCCAAATATTCAATTGCTGTTCTTGCCGCCTAATACCACCCTGATTCAACCACTCGATCAGGGTGTTATAGCAGCATTTAAAATGTACTACATCAAGCAAACGTTTAAATATATTTTAGATTCAATGGAAGAAAGAAATTTTAATGTTATGGAGGCATGGAGAAAGTTTACGATTATGGATTGTATTACACATGCTTCTTTTGCCACCAAACAGTTGCGCCAATCGACTTTAAATGCTTGTTGGAAAAAAAATTTTGCCAGCATGCGTCAAAAGTGGAAGTTTCGTAGTACAAAAATCAGCTGTGTGTTCTGAAATTATAAATCTATCGAATGCAATTGGTGGCGAAGGTTTTAACAACATGCAAATGGCTGATATCGATGAATTATATGCGAGAAAGCCCTTTGGATGAGGACGATTTGATCGAATTTATGACATTTTGTGATAATAAAGAAGTCGATAATGACGAAGACGAGGATGAAGTTCAGTTATTAACGGCTGATTTAATTCGTGAGGGCTTGAAATTTGCTACAAGTATGGAACAACATTTTCTTTCTCATGATCCTGACATGGAGCGTGCATTAAAATTTCAACGTAATCTTAAGTTTTGTGTAGCTGGATATCAAGAATTATATAAGTAACTGCAGAAACCAAAAACAGCCGCTAATAACAGACTTTATAACCACAAAAAAACCAACAGGGGCCGTTAATAACGAACCAAATTGTTCATTTGAATCAAACCCGACAGTTGAGCTAGACATATCTGACATTTCTACTGATGATAGCATTTTTAGCCCAGTCCGTAATAAACGTGCACGCTTGTTATCAAGTAGCGATGAATAGTGGCAATTGATTTTTTTCCTAATTTCAATTTGAATTTTTATATGTTTTGTACTCATGGATTGAATTCTCACTGTACACTAATTTTATTTTTTTGCAATAAAAATGAATTGTTTTTCTTTTATAAATACTTATGTAATATGGATTTCATTATTACTTCTTTTGTACGGTTTTTGGGGAAAATGGTTAAGAGTTTTTTCATCTTACACGATTTTTTAAAGTTGTAGAACATATCCCCAAATGTATCATATGTATTTTCTTACACGATTTTTTGCACGCTTTTCTAAGGAACGTATCTACCGTGTAAAAAAGAGTTGGGTGTATATAATTTCAAATCAAATCCTTTAAGAATACTTTGTTTAAATATAAAGTATATATTGATTTATAATAAAATAAGGATGTGTTTAAATTATATGTTCAAATTTGTAATTATTTCTATATATTTCTTTCAAAAATTAAAACGATTATTGCAAATCCTTAGTTATTGATATATATGTATCGACACTGTTAACTTAAACATAGCAGTATGATCACTATCAACATAAAAGTTTTATGCATATGTTTGATTTTAATAATAATAGCTTGCTTTTAGTTCAAAAATAGGTAGAAGAAACAAATTTATGGTTAGTTCGGGTATATGTTGAATTTATCATTTGCTTCATACACACCTTATATGCTTAAATTAAAGATTCGTTTTTATGTGTGTAGGACCAGGCGTCTTCTACCCAACATTGCTGCTTCGGATGTATTTTCGCCACCGTGTTTGAAGCCCTCCAAAATTTCCTTTCGATTTTCAAGGATGCCAACTTAACTTGCATTTTGGGATTTGGGATTTGCTTCTTAAACTGATCTTTAGCATAATCCTATCCATTGCTTGTTGTATGATTTGGAGTTGATTTTCTCTCCCTAGTTGAACTGTATGACAATTTAACATTCTCCCCTCTAAAGTAGCTGCCTCGGAAAGCCGCACCGCGCTAGAGACGGTTCTTCTACTTCTGATAGCGGTGCTGGAACTCACACACCGGAATAGCTTTCAGGTGTTCAGTTGTAGCCGCTTGAATATTATCCAGTGCCCCAAAACGACGTCCTTTATGGTGTTTTTCAATCTCGGAAAGAGAGAAAACGACAATAAGTAGACTGAGGGCCACAGGAATGTTTTCACTAGCCAAGAAACGGTTTATTGAAATTGCTGTGTGACAAAGGGGATTGTCGTGAAGCAACATTTAGTTCTTGTTTGGTCTCTTTGTGAACGATTCCCTTGTTATCAGAAAAAGCAAATCAGCATACTTTTGATCATTGACTTACGCATTCTTCCCTTGGAGAGCTTGGAGAGCTTGGAGTGTGCTACCCCTTGCTTTAGCGCTTGGTTGGCTGATCGCAAATCGTTGCTTCAAATTCATGTCACTCATTGTCGTAACACACAAGCAAAAACTGCTTCACTGAAACAATCGCTACGGATAAACAACGTGACTATAGCGACTGTCAAATCGCACTGATGGCATATCACATGTTCACCTATCTCCGTGTTAAGTCCCGAATCACCCATATCCCTGGATCGAATACTATCCTATCAGTCTCATTACTTTATTTACACGAATTTGGAAAAGATTTCATTTTCAGATTTATGAACGTTCACTCGGAGCTGTTTATGTATTGGTTTTCTCCTCGGTGCTGTTGCCGATAAGAACAATGTCATGAGGATGTGTTGCAGAAAGGTTTTCCCTTTCTTTCTTAGGATTAAGGCAGTTCAATTTGTTTATTGAGTTTTTAGAGTTTAAAGCTGAGTCATCACTACAAATGGGTAGAAATTAAATCGGTTGAGGTAGCGGATCTACTAAGCGAAGACTGCTGTTTGAACATACCTTTCTATACTATTGGAGTAGTGGATGTTGGATCTGCAAAGTTTGTTAAAGCAAAAGTAAATGTCACAATACTTCTTGTAAAAATATCACTACCTCACTAAAAGTAAGCACAGACACTTTTGCGCTTGAATCAACAGTTGAATAGATTTTTCACACAGTTTGCAATAATACTGATTCAAGACAACAAGTGAATAGAGGGGACTAGTTAATTCTGTAAGAAAGGATAAGGTTAACTCGGCATAGGAAAATGCTTCCACAAAGTGCATGAGAAATTAACTTGCCATGGAATTTAGAAACTGATGTCCTTAGACTTGATAGCAGTTTTTCAGTTGTCGACGAGATACACAAAGAAAGGAAGCTTCCCACTATTTAACAACTGCATAAAGTGAAGGTGATTGCAAGGATTGTGGTGTAACTTACTGGCACCACATCCCATCAGTAAACTACTTACCACACAATTGTTTCATAATAAATTCGGTGACAGGTGTTTTGCTAGCTTGAGCATCAATCGTATAAAGCGAACTTCGGTCAACTGCATAAAGTGCAATTATACATATTTTGGTATTTATTGTGGGCGCGATGAGGTAGCTCTCGTAATACAATAGATATGTGTAAATCGGGACGCCACGCGAATTAAATAACTAAAGGACGCCATAAGTCATTAGCAGTTCACTGTAGTAGGCCCGGGTCCATACTATCAAGAAGGAAAATAGAATATAGGAGTCTTATAAACCCATTGAAGTGATGCATTTCGATTAAAATATTTGTTCTGTAGTGTGCTTGGGCTAACAAAATTGTTTTCAGTTAACATGAGACTTGTCTTATCTGATTATCTCAATTAATTTTTTTGACAATTATTGTAAGGTCGTCGTTAGTACAAATAATACTAAACTCTGCCCTAAATGGTATACTAACTTCTATAAGCTAATATTAATTATATGATAAAATGTGTATCGATTCAATTTAGTTTCGGTTTATTTAACCTTCCTATACTCACGCATACGGTCTGTGAGACCGATTTATATAGTATGGTATACGTCTTTCATTTTGACGTGAGTATAGGAAGGTTAAGAAAGAAATATTCCAATTTTTCGTATTGGATATCGCAATGGTAGCTGTGTACGAGTATTGCACACACGTTCAATATTCCCATGCGGATAGTTTTTGCGTTAGCTAAAGTCAAGAAAAGTTCTAACTACTACTTGTTAATTCAATGGAGTTATCACAAAGAATATTTGAGGTATACGACAGACGTTCTAGAACTTTGCTGATACGCAATACGGATGTAATGTGGCAAAAAAAGAGTTGTATGCCATTTGTGTGTTCCTAATTGACAAAGTGTCGTCTAATGAGGATTATTTCAACATGAGGATTGTCTTAAATTTTAGTATTTATCATTAACATTTGACCTTTTTGAATCAATAAATACAAAATTTAGTGGAATGCCTTTCTACTTTTGTTTCATCATGTTCGGTAGCATTATACGCCTTTCTGTTTCGATTGTATTCACTTTTTAGCCCCACAGTTTTTAATTTTCTTTCGCACCAGCTCCGTTATTTCTCTTCAATACTGCACACTATTGATCTTTCAATTATCTGTTGTGTACTTTTCCCCGAGCGTGATCAATCCAGGTTGTCTGCATGTATTAGTGTCAACAGATACTGACTCTACGCTACTGTGGACTATTACCCTCCATAAATGCATTTTGTATATAGTCCTTTCTTAATATCGTGTTTTTTATTATAATAAACAGTAACGAACCCAGATTGTTTCTTTGCTTTATGTCCCCTTTTTGTAATTCAACACTTCCCGATCGTTTGAGTTAAATCTATAGTTTCACATAATTTTTGTAGGTTTTTAGTTAATTTGCGCACTTTGCTAAGAGCTTTTAGTTATTTCAGACAGTTATCTACAGGTCTTCCATCTGCAGAATCAAAACTGACCTTTCCTTCTATTCTATTATATGGATTTCTGTGTGTCTGTTGTCGTTTGTCTTTTCTTCAGTAGGTAGATTGTTCTTCTTCTTTTCCATTTTGTATTACTAAGGCTACCGCTCATAAACACATAGCTCTCTAGTTTTTAGACGAATGTTGATCGCTTTTCTGTGTATAGGGGTGATTACGTTATTTTACCAGAGGAATTTTATTGGTTTACCATATCCTGCGAAATGTTTTTAGCAGCCATTTCTTTTGTCAGAACCCTACCTCCTTCCTTTGATAACTAATTCTCATAGTATGAAATACAATGATATCAAATAATGTCGTTTTAAAGGAAACCCGTTGAAACTAATAAAAAAGCACAAATATTAACTTCCTAAAGAAAAAGTAGTTAAATCGTTGTCACTTTAAACATGATGAGCATAACACGTATAAACGCAGTGTTTTGTGTAATATGCTTTGTAAATTTAAAATTGTTTGATACTTTTAAATTTTTTAAATTGACAAATTACATTTATGAAACCAAAATGAACAGAACAAATATTATAATTTCTGAACAAGGATATTACGCAACGTACCATAGATAAATAGACGACCTCCATGACCAAGTACATAACTTAAGTGAAAATAACTAACAAAATTACAATATGGAAGAAATAAATTGAAGCAATTATGATCTAAAATATATAGTTTTCTAAGTGAGTTGTGTCCAGAAATATACAGGATAATAAATACTTTACTTTTATTACAGTATAAGCATCTTACAACTAATCTGAAAGAAGCTTTTGCGGTTATACGATTCTACCCTTCTTAGATGGCATACACGACCTTAATCGTTTTCGTAGAAGAGAATCGGATATTGGACATGGAAAAACAGTAGGTCTGGACTGCAAATACTTGGTATACGATAAGGAGACAAATAATTAACGTGATGTAATAAGTCATTGATAAAATGGGCTGAAGTTTATTAAAATTTATTGCAGTTTTAGAAGCGTGCCGAAATTGATACGAAACTTGAAAAAATTGCCATACTATTGATCCAGGTGCGAAATTTCCCGTATTTTTCCTTACATCGGCGCCATATTAGAAGAATTGAAGGCAAATTTCCTTTTAAAGTTATAAAATCAACATTAAAGGGCTCCTCAAAGAAACAGTCGAAATCTATGCTTCCTACAACCCTAAAGACGCTTTCTACTAATGAAATGCTTTCCGTACCTTCCATTAACAATTATATTCCCCATAAAAACACAAAGGCAATATTTACATCCATACTTAATATTTACATCTTCCTCGTGTCTAAGTTTTATAGTAATAATTATACTACTATTTCCTACGTAAATTTAATTTTAGTTTGAGTTTTTAAGATTTATATGCTTCCATTTAACTAAACGACTTATTAAATTTTTCTTATTTAAATCACAAAGAATACAGAAGAAAGTCCTATACTTAGAACATCATTTGATTAAGTTCTTCTGACATTTAGTCATGCCTTCTACATATCACAATATAAAACAAATCGAAATTTTGATTTTATTGCTACAGTTTACTATTATTGACACTAACTACCGGTTATGTTTCAGATCTCGGCACATATCCACACTTAATTAAATTTGCACAAGCACACAATCCCGCCACATTTCCGTAAAATTATCATTAATATCTATATCGCGTCAGCACTGGCTCCTTACCAATTGAATGACATGAAAAAAACGTCTTAAAAAGCACTTTCTTCGGTATGCGCGAATTGTAATTTAATAAAGAGGTCACCTTGAAGGCGATCTTTAGATACAGCACCCACCTTTTGAAATACGCAATAATGTATTAATGATAATTGCACCAAATTTTTGAGTATATAAGGCTGCGAAGATGAATTCAACGCATCAGATCCGATCCAACTATAAACACAACATGGTAAGTTAATATAAAAGTTTCATAATTTTGCACGGCATATAATGATTTACATAAATATTTATCTTAGCTGGCACTTCTATTATTTATTGGCGCTGCCGCTGCAGAGAGCCTAGATAACACTTATCTACCTCCATCTAGTTCGTCGACCTTTGGTGGAAATGGAAATGTTTTATTAGGTAATAATAATGGTTTCAACCGTGTACAACAACAATACCAGTACCAAACGGAAGCTATTGTAAGGCCATCGTCCCTATACGGAACTCCATCCAGACCCAGCGGACCTGCGCCGATATATGGTCCCCCAAACGGACATTATAACGTAAATGGACGTGCTGATGCCAGAGCGAACATTCTACGTTATAACAGTGAAAACAATGGGAATGGGAATTATCGTTTTGAATATGACACGGAAAATAAGATCAGTCAACAGGAAGTAGGTCAATTGAAGAACGTTGGTCCTGAAGGCGGTGCTACTGTTGTTCAGGGAACATACTCTTACGTTGGAGATGATGGTCAAACTTACACTGTAAACTACGTCGCTGATGAGAACGGATTCCAACCTACCGGTGAACATATTCATAAGGATATCCAAATGACAGCGGCTGAAGCTGCACGCACAGCTACTGCTGAAACCGGTTATCCCAATGGGTACAATAGCCAATCCGGTTACAAGTATTGAAATGTGTTCTTTTAGTGTATTTATTGTATAAAAAGTTAAACAAATAAAGCTGTCTTAAGGTATTCCGGTATCTTTCCTTGCACGAAAGCGATATACCCTAATTATAATTTGAAAAAGGCATTAATGTTCTAATAGGCAAAAGTTTTGCAGTACTACCATGTGTGATTTTACTAATGGGGACTCGATAAAATAAAATGCCCATTTTAACTGTGGTAAAATTCACAAATATATTCTTTATTTTCAAACTGGCGCCTTCACAGTTTGTGCGGACCCGTCTTCCACATTTCATGCATTTAATCTACATCTCATTTAGTTTAGATTGAGTGAAAAGTTTATTGCAATACTAAAGGCAGGCAGTGTCATCATTATGATCATCACTGCAGTCATACTTTAAAGAGTTCCCTTAGAGTAGTCGAGTTAGATCACATTTTCTCGTTTACTTTTCCTTAACAGCCTAGCTTGTTTTTCTTCCGCTTTCTGGTGTTTCAATTCTAGGTACATACTTAATGTATAAAAAGCTGGATTCCCAATTTATCGCCTCCTTTTGATATCATTCGTGACGGAATACCTTTTCTGTAGGTTCTCCCTTTGACTGTCCTGGCTTAAAAGTATCTGCTGGAGCGATGTCGGGGTTCGTCTGGTTTGTGATAGAGGCATGTAAAAGCAGTTTATCGAGAAAATGTTTGGGTTTATTGGTTTAAAAAGCAGAAACGTTCGTTGAGGATGACTCCTCGAGCACTGTGCTACGTATTGATTATAATATATGTATTTTGAGAGCCATAGGAAAGGTTACATCAAAGGGGTTGAAGTTTACGAGTGCAGTGAGGAGGGAACCAAAGACGATGAATGCCATCAGCCTGTTTCTCAAGATGCTGCATTCATTTAAGAAATAAATCTTCACTCACCCAACCAGACTCTTTAGCTAAGCTGAAAATTCCTGTGGGAGCACGGTCGATTGGTTCACCTTTCAAGTTTTTTCTCCCGAAGATCATTATTGCAGGAACACAGTGATCTTTTGCATTCATCCATCTTAGAATGGCAACATGCTGACTTATTTCTACACCGGTCACTGATCCAATTTGTTTATTTCCGGTTGTAGGGTGTAGAGTGCCCTGTGAACTGCATTAGAAATTCGATGACGAATTAACTGATCTTGTTCCAAGACATTCCCAAGTTCATGAAAATATTTTTAAACGAGTGGCTTACTAAATATCATTACTTGAAGCTTAAGTTGCTTCAGGTTGCCGAGAAGATATTTCATACACGAAATTACCTCAGCCAATCTCATTCTGTAATTTTTTCTCATTATTAAAACGATGTGTCAATCCACATCACTGCAAACTGAAACGTTAGTTTACGTAGCCTCGAACAAGAAACACCAAATATGTACTTTGGCATCCAGACTTTTAAATGACAAACTAAGGTTTGTTCTAAGCATTTACCATATACACCTATGTTCCGAAATCGATGAAGGCCTTTCATAATTCCAACTACTACGTTGTCTTTGGCCTGAGCCCTTCAATGTAGGGTTGGTTTGTGGTACATTGTACATATTTGCAACGTCTAACCATCTCCTTTTCTCATTCTTTACAGACGCAATAGCTTCCTTCAAATCTTCCTCTGACCATTCGTGTCGGTCTGTTTTCTATTGGCGTCGTTCATTCATAGCCACCAAGACGAAGGTAGTAATCAACATCTATTTGAAGGTCAGCGTGTACTATATACTTCGTAAATTTACCAACAATTGCTGTATCCAATGTTACACAATACAACAATATAAAATTAAAATTCAGCAAACGTCTATGCAATATTATGAAAAAGGTAATTCACCCATGAACCTATTCCTAATAGAATAATATTGCTCCCTTGGCTAGATCAATGCGAGTGAAACAATTTTTTTACATTTGCACCTGGTTTCCGAAGGTATGCATGAAACACAAATCATTTAGATTTTCACCAGGGTAGCAACTAGTAAATTAACGATACGATACCTTATTAGTAGTCTGGACAAAGGGCGCTAATTACGAAATAAGTTACGACAGTCTACATATACACACATTACTCGCATGAAGCGTACTGACTAGAGTGGGAAGTCGGCGATGTTGTAACTTATTTCGTAATTGCACGCTGTTACCGCTATTACTAATTATTAGGCGCGCTGCTTACAATTCGATAAGCACGAAGTATGTCGTTTTACCAACTATGCCATTCTACACATTCGTTCCCTATGTTATTTCTTCGAAAAGGTGGGCATGTCCACTTTTTGGATTGAACCTCTAATTTATCTCTTGTCCATTAGGTGGGACATTGAAAGCAATGCAATAAATTAATATCGAAGAAAACATAAAGTGTACTTGTTTGAATGCATGTAAACGTAACGCAATTATTAAGCAATGCTTCAAATTCTATACTATGGTTGGTGAACTGAGTATATAGAGCTCGTTCAGTTTCAGTGAATTTTCAAATCCTGTAAAACCTATCGTAAAACGTTTTCTAAGTGAAAAGGGATGCACAATAGTGTTAGTAGCAGATTTATATCCCTATGTTTTTGTCAACTACCCTCTAGTGTAAACAATATCCCCCATCTCCAAAAATTGTTTCATTGGCGTGATGGCTTTGTTGCTTCATATAGCTATCAAAACATACGAATAAAATGCCATAGCAGTGTACCAATTGGCGACCTATTGATTGCTTGTTATGAATAAACAGCTTTAGAATCTTAGGTTTATAGAAAAGTGCAAAAAAATAATAACAATGATTGTGCGGTTGTACACTAAACGAATTTATTATAACCAATATTTACTTACTTACTTACTTAATCCTGAAACCCGTTTGACCGTGAAGTGTCGGGTTGCGTGGAGTTGAGTTTCCTGGCTCCCTCTTCCATATTTGACCCCACTCTTCTCTCTCCCTGCATCTTGCTCTCGTATCCTCCCATTTCTCTCCCCTTGCCTCGTATGTCCTTCGTACTTCTTGCTCCCATGTCTTCCTCAGTCTTCCTCTTCTCCTTTTTCCCATTTCTTTTGATTCGTATATTTGTCTTGCCAACCTTTCTTCGCCCATTCTTATAACATGAGCAAGCCATCTCATTGCCCTTGCTGTATTGTTATTTGGATTGGCTCTATCCTGAGCTCCTCTCTGTATTCTGCGTTCTTTATCCTATCCAACTTAGTTTTATTTTTATTCGTCTTAGGAACCTCATTTCTACGCTGTTCAGCCTACTTCTTTGTCTCTCGTTTGTAGTCCATGACTCGCATGAGTGTGTCAGTACCGGTTTCACTACCTTGCGGATCACTTCTGCCTTTACTATCCTATTATAACTATAACCAATATTTAATAGTTATATAAAATAGCAGTTGGTAGACTACATTTACAATGTTTTTGATTTTGTCAAACTGTCATCTATGAATGTGGTATTTTCCTGTTTTCGGGTTTTCTACTGCTTCTCAAATACTATTTCCGTCTTTTCCTCTCTTCTTTCTCGAAGAAATCTTTATGTTCCTTTTAGAAGTTCCTTCTTGTAATTAGATTTATCATCCATTCTCTATGTGCGTTTTAGAGCTTGGAAATTATTGGTAACTAACTTGGTGGTATTTCATTCTAAACCTCTCCTTTCTATCTTTGATCTCTTCATACTTTGGTGCAGGTTTCATATTTACCTAATTGGAATCTTCGCTCTCCAGTCGCAATTCTAGAACGAATTTTTTGCTTTGGTCAATATTGAGATAGCACATGGCCGAGTCCTAGTAACTTTCATCCAAGAATCATTCCGTTACTAGTGAGGCAAAACTATATAAGAATAGAGGCCAACCTGGAAAATGTAAAACAAATAAATTGAGGAAAGTATCAAGTTTCTTTAAATTTAATTGCATTAGACGTAAAAATAAGATGTTTTGTACTTCGTGCCACCAGTCTTGTCGTTCAATTGAACAATTGAAATATAATGGGTAGGTACATATAGTAGTACGAGAAAAAAATAATTTTTATTGTTGCAGTTTATTGCTATTGCCAAATATAAAGTAACGTGATGTCACATAGGGGTAATTAATATTTCAGAATTTTTCAAGATTTCCCTAAAATTATCATTACCGTTAATAATGGGTCCGCAGTGCTTCTTACTAATTCAATGACACGGGCAAAGGAATCTTCTGTAAAAAACTTTCTTCGATATACGCGAATTATAATTTAATAAAGAGGTCACCTTGAAGGCGATCTTTACAAACAGCACCCACCTTTTTAAATATGCAATAATATATTAATGATACGTACACCTATCTTTTGAGTATATAAGGATGCGAAGATGAATTCAACGCATCAGATTCGATCCAACTACAAACACAACATGGTAAGTTAATATAAAAGTATCATAATTTTGCACGGCATAGCCTT
The DNA here is from genome assembly GCA_038088585.1 of Chrysina gloriosa. Lineage (NCBI taxonomy): Eukaryota > Metazoa > Arthropoda > Insecta > Coleoptera > Scarabaeidae > Chrysina > Chrysina gloriosa. Next base: position 9,624,818 of record CM076093.1, read on the forward strand.
ATAATCATTTGCATCACACAAATATTTATTTTAGCTGGCACTTCTATTATTTATTGGCGCTGCTGCTGCAGAGAGCCTAGATAACACCTATCTACCTCCATCTAGCTCGTCGACCTTTGGTGGAAATGGAAATGTTTTATTAGGTAATAATAATGGTTTCAACCGTGTACAACAACAATACCAGTTCCAAACGGAAGCTATTGTAAGGCCATCGTCTCTATACGGAACTCCATCCAGACCCAGTGGACCTGCGCCGGTATATGGTCCCCCAAACGGATATTATAACGTAAACGGACGTGCTGATGCCAGAGCGAACATCCTTCGTTATAACAGTGAAAACAATGGGGATGGTAATTACCGTTTTGAATATGACACGGAAAATAAGATCAGTCAACAGGAAGTCGGTCAATTGAAGAACGTTGGTCCTGAAGGCGGTGCTACTGTTGTTCAGGGAACATACTCTTACGTTGGAGATGATGGTCAAACTTACATTGTAAACTACGTCGCTGATGAGAACGGATTCCAACCAACCGGTGAACACATTCATAAGGATATCCAGATGACAGCGGCTGAAGCTGCACGCACGGCTACTGCTGAAACTGGTTATACCAATGGGTACAATAGCCAATCTGGTTACAAATATTGAAACGTAAATGTGTTCTATTAGTGTATTTATTATATAAGAAGGTAAATAAGTAAAGAAATCTTAAGGCATTCTGATATCTTTATCCTTTTTCCTCCATAATTAGTTAATATAAAGCGGACGTAGACTGCCACGTCTCTTTCCTGCATATTGTTAGTGAACAGACAAATGATAACGCTTACGAGTAATGTTCTAAACGTATTTCTTATAATGGATAATAGAAAATCATTTAATGGATATGATCAGTCCATTTTTTCAAAAATGAAAATATCTCTACCTTTTTACTTTTGGACTTCTTAGTCGATCATTTACTTACTCGAAAACCTGAATAATTACAGAAGTAAACTGGAACACCCGGAGAATGAAATAGACAAATTGCGTTAGACAAATGATTTGACATTTAAAATTCGATTCGCTACTAGACTTGAAATCTTGCTTAACAAAACAACTAATATAGTAAGGAGTGGAGCGCATGTAGAAAGAGGACCCCGGTTTTGGGAATATCAGAATTACCAAATTTAAGAGCATATCAAATTCCTTCCATTAGTTAATAACAGTGAAACTACTCCATTAGCAAAGGTTTTCTATTCATATGAAAATTGTGAAAACCCTTTTCTTATGACAGTCACACTAACCAATAGTTATCATTTCCAACTGGAGTATTTTTCATGTAAACTTGGAATTTTCGGCGTGCCTCCACCAAATTACCTAATGTTGTAAATAGGTTGCTGGCAACGCTCGTATAGAAAAGAACTACTACCCGGATATGTTGCATATCTTACGAGGGCTGTTCTTTTTCAGCGCCGATCGTACAGTATGAAGACCAGGCATGTGGCGGATGGCTGGTGAGTGTATTGGTGGCTACACACCTCGCCGTCTACACGCTCTGTCACTGCCGTGTCCAACACGCCATTCATTGTTGAGCTGCAGTCGCATAAACATGGCTGTCTCTATTGATTCTTCCGCGAAGTGTGTACTGCGATGTGTTATTCGTTTCTTGCAGGCAGAAGGGAATAGTGCTGCGCATATTCATTGAAGAATGAGTCGATTGTATGGAGACAGCTTTATGAGTAATGGTCCTGTTTGTGAATGATATCGACAGTTTAAAGATGGCCGTACTGTTGTGCATGATGAAGGGGGTCAAGGTCGCAAGTCTATCGCTACAGACAACCTTGTTCAACAAGTTGACGAAGTGGTTAAGGATAATCAAGCTTCACCACAAGTGAATTATCGACGAAATTTCCGAAAGTTTCAATATCTTCCCTGCACTTTATAGTTAATGAAAATTTTGTGCTCGTTGGGTCCCAAAAGTGTCGACTGACAACCTCCCAAACTCGCCAAATGGCTGCAGCTTTGGCGTTTTTCACCGTAACAATACTGATGGAGAAGATTTCTTGGAATCCATTGTGACAGGTGATGAGACATGGGTTCAATATGACACGCCCAAAAAGAAACGACAATCAGAACAATGGATGAACAGAAATTCTCCAAAGAAGTCCACAAAATTCAAGCGAACCTTCAACAACCGTAAGGTTATGGCAACTGTTTTTTGGGACCAAAAGGTGTGTTGCTTGTGGAGTTTATGCAACCGGGGACAAAAATTACTGCAGATCCATATTGTGAAACTTTGCGACGCTTACGGAGAGCTATTCAAAACAAAAGCAATGCCTGTCCTCACCCTGCGCGTGTAACCCAATGGCTCCTTGAGCAATTTCAATGGGACCTTTTCGAGCACCCACCACACAGTCCCAACCTAGCACCGAGTAACTACAATCTTTTTCCTGGACTGAACACGTGGCTTGGAGAGCAGCGCTTCCAAACTAACCAAAAGCACAAAGAAACCGTCACAACTCACTTCAAATCAACAGCGCAACATTTTATGAAGAGGGTATTGCAAAGCTTGTTCATAGATATGACAAATGCCTCAATTGTCAAGGCGATTATGTAGAGAAGTACCACTTATTGGACATTACTTTTGGTAATAATTTTACGCCCATGTGTATATATATGTACGCATGTTTGTCATCATGTGAGTAATAACTAATAAGAGTCAAATATTCTCGAACATGTGCCTGTGCAGGTAAGATCTTAATATACATAAATCTCTTGTTGACGTTATCTCAATGTTCTTACTGGATTTTTAGAAGCTTTTTCCCAGCAACCAGGTCGTAGACGCTGTATCCCTATACACGTTACGCGTATAAATAGTGTATATACGTAGTACATTACAGACCGCAGTGGCAGTGTGTGTAAGTGTCCTTCCGTTATTTTCGCTAATTCTATGTCCCCGAATTAAGGTAAAATAACTCGAATATCGGTAAGCCTTCCATTTTGTGCAAATGTTAAATTTGCATTTATTCCCGTACCTCGTTGAAGAAATATAGACGTCCAAATTTTAAAAAATATGGAAATATGGTAATTTGTTTCCGCATTCGAGAAAAATTTGAGTGTGGCATACAAATTATCCTTGTTAATGTTAATATCTTCTTCACAGGGTTTATGTAGGTACAATGAGTCAATGACAAGTTGCTTTTTATGTTAATTATGCCAGTAAACAAAATTTTACATTTTACCTGTTTGTTTCAAGAATTCAGAATTTCAGAATTATATAAATTTACTGGAAATAACCAAGGATACATTGACGTACAGTACAGGTTTCTATAACAGCAATATATTTGGATGAACTGAAGTCAAGGTGAATTAAAGTGTTCGTTTCGGGGACAACAGGAAAAGACAGCAGTGTAGTCCTGGTTTCAAGAGAAAAAAAGTTTGTTTAGTTAACGACGAATTAATTGACAATATAGAAAAGTCAATAAATAAGCCAAAAAATATATTTCGAAAAAAAAAAAAGGGTTTTAAGAAGAAGTATTAGTAAGAAAAAGATCCTCACCATACAGAAGAAGAAAGAATTGATAAAAGGGAAGAATCCATAAAGCTGCGTCGAGAAAAGAAGTGAAGAGAGGAGATACAGGAAGAACCGTCACCGGAAAAGAAATTACACTTATACATTCACACACTAAATAGGTAAATATTTCGATTTTATGTTAAGAAAACCAAAATTGATTTTATGACTTATAGTTAAGAAGAACTAATTAGGAGCTGAAGGAACTGTACAAGGAAACAAATATAGTGGCGATTGTAAAAGCACAACGTTTACAGTGAAGAGCACATATAGAAAGAATGCCGGAAACTAGAGTGCCAAAATTACTTATGACGGAGTCAATAGAGGGGAAAAACAGAAGAGGACGACCGAAGACCAGATCGAATTTAAACGTAGAGAAGGATGTAATCAGTTTGGAAACATTCGGATGGAAACTGCAAGCAAGAAACAGAAATAGATGGAGAACAATAATTGCACAAGCTATGGGCCAATGAGGCCCGCAGAGCTAATATATATATATATATATATATATATATACATATGTATATATATGTATATATTTCCTACAAAACTATATTTGAAGATTGTGCCAACTATTTGATAGTGCCACTGTTGACATTATCGAATACATAATGCAAGAAATTTGTGCTCACAGTAAAGCATTGTTCATGTTAATATTGTTTACAATACTGCGACTGCACTGCATTTCGATTTCACGTTGAATGCACTAGTTTTTATTCAATTCTGTTAGTATGGTTAGTAAAACACTTTATTTGCAATTTATTACAGTTGTGTTATCATACTTTATTTTCAAGCTAAATTGAGTTAATTTTTCCAATAAATGTTCACAATACGAACAAATTAGAAAAAATGGAGGTATCCCTTCTATCATTTCTGTTCTCTTCACTCATAATAGCATACTTAATTTAGTTTACCGGTTCATAGGTGATATGTTTCGGTAAAAATACATAACAGTGATTATGAGAATATTCTATACAAAACGCGACTTTGTAGATGAAATTCATCGCTTATATTTCCAACCTCGTAGGGGTTTTATCTGGCAAGCACGGCTATTCATATTTCTGAACGGACTTGTTTGGTTTTTGTTAGGGCCTTTGTTTTATCGTGAGCATAATCGTAAATCACGTTCTCTGTCGATGGCAATTTCGCGTATGATATCCGTAGAATCGGCTGTGTAGGCGCTTTATCGTTTTTTTAAAGAAATTTGAACATTCGTATCTGGAAGGTTCTTGATTCCCTTTTCCTCAAGGGTAAGTTGATTATTCTTGTAGTTATAAATTTTTGGAGTTAGTGTTTTGTATTCTATTTTTCATTAATTAGAATTAAGAACTCTGTGGAATTGGGGGAAACAATGCTAATTTTAAAAAGAAATTAATGATAATTGAAAACACTGATTCATATAATTCAAAACCTAGATTTGAATTTTTTAACTTTCTATATAAACATATGTAAATATTAAAAAGGAATTTCACATGTGGCATCTATTTCGAAAGTCTGGCTACTCTGAATTGTTTCTCCCTTTATCAAAGTACTAAGACCAACGTTCGCATAAAATATTGCTCCTATAAGTCCTTTTTAATTGAAGTTAATAGAAGGTCAGACAGTATTTCTAACTTCTGGAAATTATTATAAATTTCCCCACCAGCTTTCTTACTCTCATATAAGCATGGCTAATAGAAACTTCTCTAGTTTTCGCCCTTAAGGCTCTTAATTTCTCCAAAATATTTTATGCAAATTTTTCAAGGCGCGTTCCCATGACTAACAAATCTATTTTTGTTTTTATTGCCTTGTATTTTCTTGCTTTTTATTTGTATTTAAAAAACTCTTTATTTTTGTTAGTTCTACAGTTCGAAGGTAACATAGCCGATATTTGCTGCTTTATTAATACCAATCTAGCTTAAAACGCTAGCAACATTTGTAAAATTGTAAATAATTCGATGTTCTCCTATATGCCTAAATTAGTAAACTGCCATTGCTTAGTTTTATAGCATTTCGGGATTGAATTTTTGTAAATTTTGATGCTAGATAAATGTGTAAATGTAAGCTAAATTCTGCAGCAGTATTCGTCTCTTTCTATTTCTGCCAATCAGGTACTGGATTTAAATTAAATACATTCTACTATCTGTACATGCTAGCTAACTACTGGCTTCCCTTGAACAATTGATTTATTGGTGACATACCGTTAGTTTTTATTTCCGCCTAATTGAAAGCTATACTGTTCAAAGCTGTTTCTGTATTAGCTTTTGCTGGTGGCCAGTCTGGCTTACTACCAACTTTCAATTACATTAGCGATGGATGCTCTTGAATAGACACCTTAAAGGCGGTTTGAGCCACTTTACAGTTAAATTGATATAAAGGAGAAACTCCGTTAAATAAATTTCATTTAGCAGGAAATACTTTCACTTATTTACCATTTCACAAATACGAGGGTAGATTGACAACTTTCCGGAATTGCTACTATGGGGTTGCTGCTTTTTGAAATACTTTATGTTGTTGTGTTGGCAACTCCTTCATATCAATTGACTACAAATTTCATTTAAGTCAAGTACCTTTCTGCCTTCTCAATTATGGATATAACGAAGTTCGAGCGGCCATCAATTTCTTTTTTATTTGGAATTTCATCACCTCTATTTTCTCATGTGACTTTTTGGGTTTCGGAACTCAAGTGTGGCCGCATGCATAGAAGTAAAGAACTACGTTCAGAATGTCTGAAAACGCCCACTACGTCAGAAATTGTGAAAACAGTCCATGACATGGTTTTAGTAGATCGCCGAATAAAAGTGCGTGAAATTGAGGAAGCCGCGGGCATCGCTTATGAATGAGTACTTCATATTTTACTTAATGAATTGGATTTAAAAAACTTTCTGCAAGATGGGTGCCGTATTTGGTCAATTCGGAGCAAAAGCGTATTCAAACTCGAATCTTAGTCGATCGTTTGAAAATCAACGGATTTCAAGAGACGATTCGTGGCCATGGATGAGACCTGAATTCATCACTTTACACCAAAACAAAAATGGACAGTGGATTGTATGCGGTGCATCGGTTCTGAAGAAAGTAGGCTTTTTGGGACCAACGACTTTTTGCCAATTGGCTATCTTGAAGAAGGCAAAACTGTTACTGGCTAATATTGCACAATACTTTCGGACAAATTGAATGCGGTAATTCAGGAAAGACGTTAGGGAATTGTCAAGAAAAAGTGTTTCTTCATCACGACAATATGCCCGCTCATTCAAGCGCAATCGTTCAGCAAAAATTGATAGAATTTAAGCTCAAAATCCTTTGGCACCCGCCGTATTTTCCTGACTTGGCTCCGCCATACTTCCACCTGTTCCCGAAACTCAAAACATTTCTCGGTGAAAAGAGATTTTGGGTGAATGAAGAATTGGCTCTAAAGGATTATTTTGGAAACCTCAAAGAAAGTTACTTCCGGGAGGGAATCGAGAGGTTTGAGAAACAATGGACCAAGTGTGTTGAGCTTCGAGAGGATTACAATGAAAAATAAAATATAACTTGAATCCATATTATTCTGTTTTTGATGTCATTCCGGAAACTTTTCACCTTCGTAGTACTTTTCGATTAATTATGAGTTAATGAAAATGTTGCGTACTTCGTTCATATCTCATATAAATAAATACGATATTGAGTGAATGTATCGACATTTTTACAGGGTGACGCGTTCCAAAGGCCACTCTATCCCTTTCGCGGCCACTTTATTTTTTAAAAGGGTTTCTCGTGGGAACCTGCTGTGTCTTCCTCATTTGGTAAGATACAAAAATTCTGAAAACACCAAACTGCTGGAAATTAAAGAAGAAGTCTTTGTAAAGAATAAAAACAGTGTTTAATTTTTGACGTTCATTTGCGTCATGACCCTCCTTCTATTCTAGAATTGACGCTCTGCGTCATGACGTTAATAGACGTCAGACGGATATATACCTCCTTGCTGATATACGTAAAAAAGTGTTATGATGGGACACATGACATGCATACACGTCAAAAGAATTTTTAACATTTTCATAGTCTTTTAGACTAATAAAAAAACTAATAAAAACAAAAAACCAAGAAACAAGAAAAACAATAAAACTTATTACGATTAATATTCACTTATCATTTGAATGCCATTTTCAAAGCATGAACCTGGACAAAGAGGAAGTATTTCGACGCAGGTCTTGCAACGGTATGCGGTTTCTCGTCGTATATTGTCTTTATAACACCATCTGCATCGTAAGAAATTAGATTTCTTTTTGTTTGCACCATTACATGGAATCTCTTCTTGGAAATGCTGATTTTCACTTAGCTGATTTGGTTGCATTTGAGGTGCTGAATCAGCAAGTCTCAGAAGAGAGCTGTTGATTCCTAACAGAGAATAAATAATTTCTTCTCTATCTGAGGAAAAAACAGAAGAAAAAATTGGGTGGTAGTATAAGGTATCTTCGATAAACACTTTCCGTATTGTAGGAAACTTAAGATGTCCTTGCAATAGACACAGCGCAAAAAAATGCCCAATTTCTTTTAGCTTTATCTCTTCAAATGATTTATAACGAAAACTTCTTGTCCTTTTTCCTAAACTTTGAAACAAAACCTGCCCATATTTGTTGGTACATTCAACAAAAGTTGAAATGATATCAGGAGTCCAAAGCTTTGAAAATACTTCGAATGGTGATGGATTTTCAGGTAATGAAATTTTTATTCCTGATTGACTCTTATCAAACCGAAAGTCAGGAATACTTTCAGTATCAAAAGTCCAAATATCTTCTTCTGCATTTTCGATACTTTTTTCAGTTTCATCCAAATTTACTTCCTCACCACTAGTTGCAGTTTCTTTAGATGGTTCAACAAATTCGTCTTCTTTTGAGCTAATAGAACACGTGTCTGAGCTTTGTCTTTCTGGTATGTAATTTGGATCTCTACCAGAATATTCTGCCTCATCAGCGAATGGATCTGACGAATCTGAGTCTATTTCAGAGAAGCTTTCACAAGACTCTGCTTCAGCAAACAACTTGTCTAATGTTTTCTTTTGTTTTTTCCTACGACATTTTGAAATGTCTTCAATAATTAATAAAATATATCAGTATATTTCGCTAGCAAAAGAAGTTAAAAATTATTTACTTACAAGTTAATAAATAACGAGCCTTTACTTTTTATACGACTTCACAGAAACACACACTTTTTACTACTGAAGAGAAACTCATATAAACAAGACGGCTATGCACGTCATGCTTCTATGGGAAATCCCTAAATATAAATGTTGAGATTTTGTAACGACTTTTAGTAGTTGCTTTATTTCTTTGTGTTTTGAGTATGCAACATTGTTGCTTTACATGTTGTTATAAGCATAATAGTTGTACACATGACGCATGACACAAAAGCTAAGTTTCTCAGAGAATAATCCACTCTCAAAAATTTTGTGACGTATTTACACGTCATGTCCCACAGGAAAACTTTGCTTTAACGTCTATACACGTGTCCGCGAAAGGGCTATGTATGTATAGGGCGAAGTGCAAAAGGGTCGAGAAACACTGTTTTATATACGGTGCTTTCATAAGGGTATTGCTTTGATACTTGTAGAAGTTTTACATAGAATATTGAGGATATTCAAAAACGATATATTCTTTTCCTTAATATGCTAAAAATCCAGATGTGAAACTCTCACAAGACGAATGTTCACAGTTCTTTGGAAGTTGTGTTTACATAACCGTTCCATCTGTAGTGACTCAGAAGAAAATCCATTCCAAATTTCGATTAATCTTTTATCTCATACGGCCGCAACTCCATGAATTCCAGAAAGATCGTCCACTAGATATCTGTCCTTCTGTTTTATGTTTTTCACCATTTCTCCTTAGTTAGCATTTCTCCAAAGAATTGATAATATCGTCTTCCGCTTATGTTGTCGTCGAGCAAATCTTCTCTGCTTCCATATCTATAGATTTCTTATCTATTCCACTGCACTTCTTTCTTGAGGTGTATCACATTTGCTGATTTGTCGGTAGGTACTCCACTTCACAGAATTCAGTGTGGAAATGGAATGACTTGTCAATACAATTATTTGATAGTAGTTCATCTATAACAAATGTTTCGCCATGCCTTTCTTTGCGCTTTATGCCATTGGATCGCATTTACGCTTCTACCTATACATTTTAAGTCTTTCTGTAAGTTGAATCTAATTTACCTAACCCATTACCGCCGAAGAGTGTTCATTTTTGAACTTGTTTTACACATTTATAGTATAAAAATAAATGAATAAAAGTAATGTGTCGGAGTGCTTCTGGCTGCGCACTTTCAAAATCCGGGCTCAGAGTAGAAATGCTTACGCCAGAAATAAAAAATGTATATGTATGTATTATTATTTTTCGTATTAAGAAGTAAAAAATGAGAAATCTCCGGCAATCATCAATTGTTTTCAATTTTTTGCAAGTTCAGAAAGAATGTTTTTTTTTTTGTATTGATGCTAATGACATTTCTACGCCAAAATGTGGGCTTATTGTAATAGCTGTTTGTAATATTGAGTAAACATAGTATACATAATACTTGTGATGACGAGTCGTTCAATTTTAATAAAGGATGTTAGAATATAAGGGTCCAATAGAGAAATATGTTGTGAAGCATGCATAAAAGATATATTATCTCAAAGAATATACAATCTTACCTACTCCAATGCCTATAGGTTGTACGAATAGTAGAATGGTAAGCAATAATTTTGGAATAGTGCCATGAACATGAACATGAAATTGATAGTGATTGCAAGCACTGTTGAGTAGTTATTGAAATTATATCACACAATTATTGAATTAAATTAGGTGGCGCATGTTTCGCAAACAACGAGACAAGCATCTTCAAAACTATTATGCAAACTAAATATCCCACCCTCACTTACCGTTGTACGGTTGTATCTACGGAGGATGGAAATAATTGTGGGAATTGACACCCACGTCGTCGCAAAACTCATAAATAACGCCCGCTTTATCCTAACTTACGTATCTCCTCTCGAAAAAATGTACTAAATAAATTTCCGTGTACCGTACATGTACAGATATAAACTGTAGAAATTATTGTGACGATGCTTTGATACCATTTTGTGTTTAATTTTAGTTAGATGCTATTTAATAAATTGCGAAAGTACTCACTTCTACAGTTGTTTGGTGAGGAGTGATGTGATATAGTGTCATAAATATGAAAATGAATTACTACTAAACTTCAACAATGTTGTGCACTAATGATGGAGTCAAATTTCTCATTCTTGCACAATCTGAATGTGTTAAAAGTTGATAATATATAATACAATTTCTAAAACCCAACATATTTCTGACCGAAAAACCTCAGTTTTGAGCCCGGATTCCAAAAGAGCATTCCCAAAGCACTAGAAAACATTAGTTTTATTCATTTATTTTTTACAATCAACATGGAAATGAAGTTCGAGGACTTTTAACTTGTGAAACACACAATGGTAATATTTATACTAGTGTTTAAGAATAAAGTACAAGTAGAAATTACTTTGAACTGCGTATATTTTCACTAAGTTAATATAAAAGAAAATGCGTATGAGTGTAGGACCCACACCGTCTCATCTTCAATATAGATTGCATTGGGGCCCATTTTATTTTCATTTTGCACTACGCTTTTGCATCTCTTTTATCGGGAATAAATGTAACAAAATGAAATCAATGAAGTTTCTGGTAGTGAATCATGAATCCGTAAGAGTAATAAGAGAATACCAACAGTTAAATAGCCAGGTTACGGTTTCAATGAAAAAGATTTGATTAGTTACTAAAGGCGCTATCCGTCAATTTTCAAAGAAAGAAGCACATCATTTATAGAATTGTTGATCAATCACAATTTTAAACGACTTCCTGAAAGTCGAGTGATAGATTGTTTTCAGCGCCGCAGTTCAATTTGAAACAGCGTAGTTATCGTAATTGTATTTCGAATCAGACTGCAGTCGTTCTAATCGACCCACGAGGAGACAGAAAATACATTATATTTACCACGTCAGGCACGAATTTGGTGCAACACTAACGTTTTATAAAATATGCAAAAAGTAACTATTTATATCATAAGTAGAGTTGGCTAACACGGGACGACAACTTGAGGTGTCCTGCAAAATCTTAAACTAATCGAAAATAACTCTATCATTTTGCGCAATAAGTTGTACATCTCTTACAAGTGGGGAATTGTTAAACTGGTGTTAACATTTTTCAAAGCCGTTGGGTATGTTGCGAGTTTAAAACCAAAACCACGTTTTTAACTTTGTTGAAATGCTTGTTATAATAGAACATTACATCAAACCAGGTTCCCGATCTTGTTGTAACAGGCTGTGGTGGTATCGGAATACCTGGACACACCTTGAAAATTCTCGAATTCGCTTAGCGGATTTCAGAAAACCTTTTATGCTTCATTGATTAATGCGTCAACTTCAGGGTAACGCTGCCTGACACATTCGGCTAGAGGATGCATAGTATGCAGTGAACATCTTATACAGAGAAAATTAGAAAACTGTGTTGCCAGTGCCTCGCCGGCGTTTGGAGTATATTTAGATCCATTTGTTGTTAACATACGCACTTGTATGGGTTTCACTGCAAATTTTTGTAGGGTGGCTATGAAATGGGACGCCTTGTTTGTTTCAATGTTGGTATCAAGATATAAAGCACGCTTGTTGGATCTTGCAGCTGGGTTTTCAATTTTGACCGTGTTTTTAACTTGAATAAAAGACTTGCTTGCTATGCATATTACATTGAATGTAATTAAAACGTTGTGTGCAAAATAGGATAACACTGGCAAGGTGGTTGAACGTAGAACTGTAACTTTTTTGCATATTTTTTAACACATGTGTTGTGTTCTCACCTAGTGTTACGGTCTCCTGGTTTGGAGAGAGCACCAAATAGTTACCCGTTTGCGTGGGGATATAAAATAAGAAAACAGGCTTTTCTGTTTTCATGCCGGTTTATTTGAACAGATAGATTGACATATTTTTACAATAAAAGACATTTAGATAGACATATAACATATAACACATTTAGACAGACATTTAGACAGATAATATTGATATTTACTAGGAAATAAAATAATTATAAAAATACGTATTCATATATATATATTGTTTCAAGGTCAATTTTTTTCTTACACAATGTTCGCAACTCACTTATATTATATTCAATATCACGCACTTGGCGTGTATTCTATTTGTGTCTTTATTTTCTGATATAATGACATAGAATTGTACTTGTGTTTCCCACTTAACACACGTTTGTGACTAAACGTTTCAAAATGCGTTTTGTTTTAGTTCAAATATATAAAAATGCGTTTTGTTTTAGTTCAAATATATATCTTTGCCTTGTTCTTAACGTTTTAAAATACGTTTGTCTTAAACGTTTCATATTCTATGCATCTATGTATTCAAAGATCGAATGATCTGTCTCTGCTTTTAGACCTAGGGACGGCCGGCCCTAATATCTTTGTACATCTCGTACATAGCAGCGGTTTACGAAGAAAGCTACGAACGTCGTCGGTGAGGCGGGTCAGTTCTAGACGACATTCGGGTGATATGGTTTCATGCTAAATTTCTGATATTGCTTTCTTCTAACGCGCTGGCCTCATCTAAGTAAGCGACAATTCCAGGGAACGTTACTCAAGTAGCCGGTCGTTCCTCTTCGACTCGTAGCCTACGTAATGGGCCACATGTATATAGTGGACGCTTGATGAATAACTCTTTGTACGTTCGTACTGGAGCCGATCGACGAAGTTTCTTTTATCTGTATGTTAAGGATTTTCGGTACGCATTATCGAAAGCGTTCATTGTTTGTCGGCGATGAATTTAGATAATGTTTGATACATAATACAAGCATTTACAAATTTCGAAACATAAAACTATTCTAAATTTAGTACATACATAAACAGAAATGAATATTAATTTTAACACATTAATACAAATCAAAATAACTATTGAAATTAAAACAAATGAATAATATTAATATATACAAAAACTGTTAATATAAGACTCTATTTAACCTTCCTATACTCACGCATACGGTCTGTGAGACCGATTTATATAGTATAGTATACGTCTTTCATTTTGACGTGAGTATAGGAAGGTTAACAATGATGTATTTAAAACCTTAACACCTAGCAACTTATTAAAATAAAAAACAAGTACATAAAAAACATTGTAACCGGATTGACAATGGCTGTATCAAACACATAAATCGATAACAGGCTGTAAACAGTGGGCAAACAGAAAACGTGTAGCTTGAAATCTAATGATAAATGTTTGACTATGCTAATCTAACTTTTAACGGTTTAGAATTTAAATAGGAAGTAACTATTATAAATAAACCTAATTAAGACATGTTGAGGAACAGAATAACGTTTTTTTTTGATCTGCTGTTTAGTCCATTGTGAACTGTAATGCTTATCTTTTGGTTCAGATTTCAAATTTGCTTCTACTCTTTTTATGAGCGGTAAATGATGCCGTAGTACCATTTGGCTCGGTAACTTGCAAGCAGACACTTTTGTCATCCAAAATACTTTGAAATGCTCGTTGTTAACTACATAATGCGGAATATTACACACACTTAACAAAAATGAAATGAAATGGAATGAAAACTTCGAAAGGATAACCTGCCTTCCCCTGCGTTGTCTGTTTTGCATTGTTTACATAGACACGCCATTTACCTACATAACAACAAATACAGACGCTCGAACTTTGGAAACCGTGTGACAGATGTTTGTGTGTGTAATAAACGGCATACATTCTTCATACGACATCGGTAAGTTTACAAACTGCAAACTACGCAGCACGAATATTCTGTTACAACTCGAATAGGAAGTAACGCACCAATACCATATATTTCGCGCCATTACCCAAACTCAGTGATAACGAGTCACAGATGGAATTGGACTGATTTTGGTCAACTCTGAACATAAGCCACTCAAGAAGTACAAAGATAATCGATTATAAGTTAAAAAATCAGAAAAAGACGTGTAAGATAGGTAACAAATCTCAAGGATTCTACAGTTCCCAAACGTATAAACAACTGTGTAAACACGAGAATCACATACTAGTCTAGTTTTCCTCGTGTGAAACCTTAGATTAGTTTTATAATTTTCAAAGGAAAGCGAAATTATTTTAGGTTGCTATAGAATTATCAATTTTTAAATAAGCACAGCTAATTAAACTGTATTGTGCTGAGCAATTTCTTGGTGATTGACAATTTAATTAACAGTCCCTATTATAGTCGTTATTTGATACTTTCGTAGTGTTATTTGAGGCAATTAAAAAATGATTGAATTTTTATTTTGCGAAAGCGTATCTGTTGACGTCAAGTTAAATTTAAAATTTCAGAAACTTGTTTTATGCCTATACAGTGTAGACGTATAGGTTGCAGCCAGATCAATAAAATCTGTAAAATCTGAAAAAAAAAAACGAACGGACACATCGACCATAATTTATAAATGAGTAATTTTTTACAAAAACGTATTTTGTGACGTCATTATTGTCACAGATATGACGTCAGCACCTTTCCTTTTAAACGATAACCCCAATTTGTTTTTCTCAAAAATCTTGTTATCCCCGTTATTCCTACCTGTATCCCTGTTATACTTATTTCAGAAGTCATCGTTCTGTACGCAGAAGAATGTTTTCCCCAAATGGCGATTTTATTGATTTTGTTCCAACCTATACTTCCACACTGTATAACGCATGAAACTTCACATTCTTCTCGAATATATAACAGTACTAGTTCATCTCTACAAATATGCTAGCTCACTTTGAAAAATAATTATCCTGCACTGGCCGAAACGCTTGTTGGAACTTCAGCAATCGATCGAGGATTTATCAATTCTTCGTCTATTTTTTAATTTCAACTTTTGCTGGTGTCATATACGCAAGTGTTCTTCATATTCCCGTTCTGAACGAATAAAACGATTTCGTATTGATCAACCGGGTAGTAGTGATAATGGCGTGAAAATATAACCGTACAAAAATAATAAAACGGTTTTGAGATCAGATGTACGATATGTGCATATGTAGCTTTAAATGATTTTTATGTTGATGTAACTGTATAATGTCGTAGATTTTTAAGACGCGTTTTAACCTTCCTATACTCACGCATACCGATTTATGCGTTTATTTATATAGTATAGTATGCGCCTTTCATTTTGACGTGAGTATAGGAAGGTTAATAATCTGACATCGCCTGTTTCTTTAGGAACACAAGAATTATATCACCGCACTGAAGTGCTCCTGAAAAATAAAATGGTACTCCATTTAAATAGATTGTGTGAATTCTTCCCTAAGATGTGAGTAAATGGTTTTTGTGATATACATTACGTTGTGCCAGGGATAATAGACCTGCGTTGTACGATACTCATGTAAACTTTTTTATTTATTTTATTCAGGTCGGTTTTTACATCTCCCGCAATGTTAACCAAAGCAAAAGCTGAAAAATCGTGAAAATGTTTTTCGCAAATATAAAAAAGTATTACGTTCTATATGGTTATGTTCGCCATTCTCATTTCGAAATTTTTAATGCCACAATAATAAAAGCCTTCATTTTCTATTTATTATCCCATAAACCGGAAAGCAACGTAGAAGATTTTTTGTAAACAAATATTCTCGCGTGTGCACTGTAACATTCTCGCAAAGCGAAAATGTTACGGCGAAGCCGTGGTTTGTAGATATTTAAACACCCAATGGAATCTTTCTTATGCGATATTTGTGTGAAAAATAGGTGAAATTTAGAAAGCTGTTAGTACTCGCTATGTAATATAAAGAAACACGTTTGTACAGAAGGAAAGCTGTCGTCGAATGTAGGAGTAACCTACGAATACCATATCTGAAAATGATCGTTAGAAGAACAAAATCAGCGTGTATCTGGTAATACTACCAACTTCTTCAGAAGTTATCTCAAAACTTTACGCAAAGTTCTTAAGGTTTCGTTGGTAATGCCGTTAAGGTTATTTTTATTTTACATCTAGTACCCCGGGATATATTTTTATTTTTATATTGTTATTGTGAATGTGGCTTAGTTTATCTGCCTATTAAACCGGTATAAAACAGAAACACTTGTTTTGTTTTCTTTACCCTAACGCAAACGGGAAAAAGCTTGGTGCTTTCTTCAAACTAAGAAATCGGAGCAAGTGTATAGATCAATAGTAGACACGAGAGATAAATACTAGACTGGATTTAGCGAATAAGGCCGATTTCTTTTCCTCAAAATTTGTATGTGCTCACGTCTAGAAATGTGCCGTTTAGTGTAAAAATGCAATTGCAAAAATTTTAGTTCAATTGGACATTGCCTTTCCGTGCCGAAAGAGCCCGGAAGTTTTAAAAATTTACCGTTTTTTACAAAATAGCGCAATTTTTCTACTTTGGCTGATGCCTGATTAAATTTATTACAAACAATTTTATATCAAATAAAAGGTTATTTTATTAGCTTTACATTGAATTTATTATAGTACATAAGAATACCAGAAAATAACAATATATTTTATTTATACGGGTTTTCGTGGACTGTTACAAACTATATTAAGGAAAAAGATATGACCAATGGTAGAATTTATATATCAAAATAAACTGATTTAAATTAAATTAAACTAATGCTTAAAACCATTCTAATTAATCAAATAATGTACGGGTATACATACTTAGTTAATACAAGTTTGTTTAACATCACTCATCAGACAAAGTTAGAGCAAGGGTACCTTTGGAAGTGTCAGGGTACAGCGGACGACATTCCGGTACCACCTGAAGTAGGAACTGTTTTTGCTCCTCATCTTTTGTAAGAGTGCTATTAAAGTCTTGAATTAACTTAATCCCTCTTTTAGCCGTGTCGTTTACTACCTTCATGTCATGTCTCAAAATTTTCAAGTTTTAAAAAATCTTTATTTCCGGATCAGTTCTTTGGATGCTCTGACAAAAAATCAGTTTTAATTTTAAAATATTCGAAAAAAGCTAGACTTTGATCCGAAACAAAATTCTCATCATCTCTTGGCTGTATTTCGGTTAACTGAAGAAGAAGAAAATCCGAAATCTCTTTTTCGAAATCTTTCACGGTGTTCTTTACCGAATTATCCTATACGCCTTCCATATATTTAGACTGATCTATATTTGGCCAATACATTTGAAACCTTCTAAAAATATCAGGTTGGGGGCCCGTCGTCGATCCCATTTTGTACTCAAATACTGATCGCAGCACTACTTCTAAAATGTGATGGCGACAGGTCAAGTGCAACAAATTTTTACCTAGCTGTTTTTCTATCAAGGTGCATGCTCCTTTCATTCGTCCAGTATTTGAAGCCGTTGTGTCAAAACACATACCCACGATTTTATCTCCAATACCCCACTTTTCTAGGCTGTGCTGTTATCTAATGCAGGTACCCCTAGTAGTTGTTCATTATCTCCTTTGCTTACTAAGATTGCCAACAGTACATTATTTCTTGAGAAGTTTTGGTAGAAGCTTTCCATCCCAATGAACAACAGTTCCTTCCAAGTTCGATTTTTGAAACATCTCCTTGATTTTCTGTGCTCTTTGATTTCGAAAGAACATTCTGCGTTTTCTTATAGTACTTCTGCTAAGAGATAATTCCTCGAAATTTGAGCCCACACTTTCAGCTGTTCAGCGAAAATTATTCGCACAGCATTTCTATCAGAAATATTGCACCTATCTAACAATATTGATAGATTTTCCGTTATTACTTCTTTATATCCGCGAGTGTATTTTCTTTTTTAATCGATGTATCTGGTTTTTCGATTTTTTCTTCATCGGTAAATACATCGTCCGAAGTCATTTCTTCCACTTCTGATTCAGAAGAGAATAAAATCTCTTGTACATTTTCTGTTGCAGGAAAGAAGAAAGAAATGTAATTTCGGGAGGAAAAAAGGGCTGACATCAAATAAAAGTAAATTAATGAACATTATATAGACTTTATAACGTACTCAAGAGTGAATTTTAAAAGCATTAGCTGTTTATAAAGCTTGGGTCAATATGGCAGAAACTTATCAACGTCTTCTAGTCATATCTGTGGACATAGCCGCTCTTCTACTTCTGCTTTTCTTGCTTCTCTCCTTTCTTCAGCTAGAGTGGCCTTCAGATCGACACCTTCCATATGGCCAGGACGTCCTTTCATTCTCTGATGTATCAAAAACGCAATGTCTTTCTCGTTGGTCATTTTGGAAGTCGCATTTTCTACTGCTACATCGAACAAATCAAGCAATTTAGATTTGAATGTGAGATTTCTTTCCTCTAGACTTTTTGTCTGCAATGTTGAACTTTTCTGAAGTGCTCTCCATTCGTTATATAACTTCTCGACTTTACGAACAGCATTTTTTTGCAATTGACAAGGTATCCTAGCTTTCTCCCAGAATACAAAAACTTCTTTCAAAGTGAGTTTTGCAGCATCACAGAAAGGTAATCCAACATTACGGATGTTGTAAAATAAGGACTTTAACACTTGGTGGTTAGATGGCAGCTTGTTGCCGGTTATTTGTTGAGATAAATGTCCAATTAAATAAATCTGTCTTTTAGCTCGGACACGAATACTAAACGAGGAACTAGCCATTTAACTGGTTAAATACCTGAATATTTCTTAAACCGAACTATTCACTTAACACAACCAACAAAATTCGGGGTTCCCCGATTTGTACTTTCTACTAGAACACAATGTGTAAATACGTTTACAAAATAAACTTGAAGATGCCAGAAGCAGAAAAATAGCAAACAATTCTAGAGATCCTAGAACTTTCGAGAATAAAATTTAAATTTAAATATAAATCAGTAGTAGTAACATCTCAAAACTTCGGGGCACTTTCGGCACCGGAAAGCAAAGTCCAATTGAGCTAAAACTTTTAAAATAGTATTTTTACACTAAAAGGCACAATCCTAGACGTGAACACCTATAAAAATCGAAAATCAATCTTATAAAACCACCCTAATAAATACACATCAGAGTGCACGACCAACAAACTAAAATAAACATAGAAATCGAGTAAGTATACACGTAAACATAAAATGTACTAACTCTGTTATTAAAAAATCGTTACATGGTGCAGTGTTCTATCTATTTCTTGATAAGTAACTTAAAAGTATTGTAGATCAATTGGTTAGTTTTCTTGATTTGCCTAAATAACGAGTTACATGCTTAGCTTTATAGTAAGGACCCAGTTTTATATTTATGCAATAGTATGCAAAACTTGTACAACAAACAACTATTAAGATATATTATGTATAGAAGTCAATGTTATAACTCTAGGGCCTACTAAACAATAATTGTTTACAGAGATCTCTCGACGATACACTACAGATAGATCGGAGACGTTCGTTTTTATTTAATAAAGAAACTTTAAAAATTGAAAAATCTACAGTCATACGGTACTTAAACTACTGATTACAGGTGTTTCCACGTGGGTAATGTTTCGAATTTAATTAAAGAATTTGTAATACTAATAGTTTTAAAAAATGCCGTGGTTGAATACTATTTTTGCCTTTTATAAGTGGCCATGAGAAGCTTAGACCTTAAGCTCAAATTCCGCGAGTATAGTAGTATATAATAATAAAGTATTATATTTTACTACTTTGGCTCCTCCATCTTGCCTGCTTTACGCACTGTGTTTAGCACGGCGCGCGGTGGTCCAGGTGCGGAAAAAATCATTTTGGGAAAACATCGAATCCATTGACATTTGTGATCTTATTAAGCAGTTAAATAGTTAATCTACCTGAGAAATAGAATTAGTCCCTGACTGCGGCCAATTTAACATGAAATATCGTCGCCTAAAGTCGGACTAATCGCAAACAGAAAATTTCGTACATTTTATTGTCAAGCATTTAAAGTACTCCTGTTCTGTAAATTATTATTCAACTCTTAATGTTATTATCATCTTAGGTGTAATAGTAATCAGACTGTATGTAACCGAAGAAATTATTGCTAAATATCACATAGATTTTATAATATCATTAATAGTTTGGACAGGTGCACTCCTTGCTACAAACCGAACTTCAGTAAGGGTTTTAGTAGGAAGCTACGGGGAGCTACCATCTGAAAATGGTACCAAGGACATCTTTAAAGCTTCCATAAATGACCTTCTTAATTTCAGCTGCGCTTTTCTGCGCTTGCCTGAGGAAAACGTGTTTGAATGCGAACATAGCGCAATACTACGATAACGTATGGGCATTCGTAGGGTTTGTAAATGAGTTATATTCAACGCAAAATTTGAGATCTTGGATATTATTTATTACGATATTTACTTATTGTAATCAAATTAATAAGATGTTACATATGTGCAGCTACACCGAAAGAAATGAACAACTTGCCTAACATTAGTCAGAAACCTCTATTGGAACAAAGTCTTCAGCTAGGTCTTTCGACATTACACGCGCGCATAAAATTTATGGAATGTCTTTTTACATATTGCCTACAGAATACCATTTCAAAAATGGGCGGCTGCTACCTTAGAAGAAAAACAAATGAAAGATAATACAAGAAAGAGAATTCAAGAGCAGTTCGGGAACAGATTGGGTATTCGGGTAGATTTTGTGAAGCAAGGTGTGGGCACTAGTAACGACGGCAACACTGCTAGAAAATTCTTCTCACAACCTCAAGTCACTGCAGATATAACAGGAATTGATGTAACATTAATTGAAAGGTTTAGTGTAATCCTGCAGGTAATTACTAGCAGTGCATCAATTCACGCCAACAAATTTGGAATATACGCACGCGAAACCGCTGAATTGTATGTGCAAAAATACAATCGGTATCACATGCCAGCAACTGTTCACAAGGTTCTGACGCATGGCGAGGTTATCATAGAAAAGGCGGCTCTACCTATAGGACTATTATCGGAAGAAGCGCAAAATAAGAATTATAAGAAGTACAGGTTGCATCATTCACGAAAAATAAGCCGTCTAACAACAAACGAGGATGTTGTTCATATGCTTTTATTGTCATCTGATCCTTTTATTTCAAATCTCAGACAATTACCTTCTAAGAAAGCTTTTGAAATACACGAAGATGCAAAAGCACTACTTAAAGACACAGACATTTAAATTTAGTGTAGGTGATTCTAAGATTTACTGCAGTGAATTTTATCCATCAAAGTTATTACAAGATTATATTTATGATAATCAGAATGCGAAAATGTTAGACATTGGATTTATAAAATTTCTTTTCCAATTCTTCTTCCTGATGAATAATTTGGTATTATAATAATATAAAATATTAAAGTAGTATTTAGTAATTACAAATAAGATATATTTATGCAAGTATTCATGACTTCGCAGAAATTCACACACATATTCCCACATCTTTCCTCTTCGTTATTTTTTTCTTCTAAAGTAGAACAGTTAAAGTTCCATTTATTATAATTTCTAAAGCACAAATATATATTCTCTTTAGAAGGAAAATAGCAACTTATAATTTTCATGAATAAAAAGTTACAGATTTTTTCCGCAAAAACGCAATTCTGAACCACTGTGCGGCGTTCAATTAAAACTTGTTAATGAAATGATTTCAACAACTTCAAGTTTACAACATTGTTTGTTTTTCGAACAGCAAAATCTGAATTGGAGGTTATTTATTACCGTTTCGGTCATGATTATGATCATCCGCACTAAGACAATTAAGTCGACCATCTAAATAAATGTCACGACAGAATCAATGGCCGAGATCGGTTTGAAACTACGCTACTGCTCAGGTTTATACTCTTATTCTTTGCCATCTTTGAAAAATGCATTAAGTTTGCCTACATTCAGAATCAATTTATTGTTACAGGACCACTGCTTGAATTTACTAACAATGGAATATGTCAAGGCTTTAGCATCACCCACTATGGATCGGGGACTATTTATGATCCATCGTTGGTATAGTGCGAAAACCACCCATCAAATATATCAAAGAGATTATTAACACACAGCACAAACAGACTAGGCCTACAAATTGAACTTTGAAACACACGGCATCTGCCTCTATCAGACATAAATGACGTTCTGATATTTTTTCCACACTGTAAATGCATGTTACTTGCCATCAATCCACAAGATATAATCTAAACGCATTGAGAGATACTTCGTGTGTCCCATAAGATTCTATTTTTCTGAAGAGGATATAATGGCGAGTTCGATTTAATGATTTGAAAGAAATCAAAATATAGCGAACGCCATATTGGGTCATGATGTTGATGATAATTCTATTTTAGACCGTCACTTACCTTCAAACTTTGTAAAGAAACCACTTAGTAATATTTAATTCTTTCTTTAGTTAGCGCTATTTCATTCTGTGATTTCTTAGATCTGGTGTAATTTAAATTTTCGTTGGGAGTGTCCTATATTATTTTTAAGATGATTTTAGTCCTTTCGACTTTCAATTTCTAGTATTAATAGTACTCCTACTGATATTTGGCACATTTTTTTCATACTTATTTCCTTCCACTGTTACCGGTGAATAATTCAATAGTTTGCTATTATTCTATGTAATGCGAGTTTAACTCTATAGTTAGTTCTATAGTTATCTATATTCGCAATATATCTTGAAGTATTATGCTAGTTACTCTATTGATATTTTGGTTTTTGCTATATAATTTCGTAATAAAACTAACTTGAATTCCTGATTTCCTTTGAATTCTTGCAGGCGCTACCTCTTCAATTTACGTTTTAACAAGAATTTCTATCTGTTCTAACTTCCTCGATGCATTTCTATTGCTTAAGAATATTTGTATATATCTGTTCTGCGTGCCCTTTAAATTATTGCAGTTCTTCTTCGTATTATATTATCACATTTTATATGTTTTTTAATTTTCACATAGTGTTTTCCTTATTGACATCTCAAAACTATTAGGCGAAACTATTGTTCTTCGACATTAAGGATTACCATATAAAGTGTAATCATAATAAAATAAATAAACAAAATATAGCTTCACTGATTTCTTTTTGCATCGTTAAATTATGGTTGAAAGGTATTCATATAATTACCGAATTAACATATAAATGAGGTAGGGTTAAAAACAAGCAGGATTAACATATTAAATATAACATGTATTATGCAAAGTTAGAAGTATACATATATACATACTAGATCTATGGCGAAAAGATTTAATCTCACGTTTAATACCTATATCCACTGTTTTGCTTATATACATTGCTATCGTATGGGCGATATTGTCCTTCATTGTAACTGTTTGATACCCCAGCAGCTACATTTTGTTGGATTGATTTTAAAATTGCATCTGGAATTGGTGGTGGCGTTGGTAAATGTGCACCACTTGGTCTGAAACCATTTTCGTCAGCTACATAATCTACAGTCAACAGCTGACCATCTGGTGCAGCATATGAGAAAGATCCGTGTACTACCGATGATTGTTGGTTGGTGCCCACATTTTTCAATTGACCAACTTCGTGTTGACTGATTTTATTTTCTGTTTCATAATCGAATTGATAAGTACCATCTCCGTTGTTATCGTTGACGTAACGTGTGATTTGAGCTGGTCGCGAAGAATAATGACTTTCTTGAATTTGATACTGGGGTGTTCCATATGTTGTAGAAGGCAATTGGCTTCTTACTGGGGATCTGAAGATACCCTTTGTCGGGAAAGTTTGGAAAGGAGTTGACAAGAAGTTGCCACTTCCTCCAGCTGTTCTAGCATTAGATGGTGGTAAATAGACGTTATTTAGTTTATCTGCCAGCGTAAAACTGAAGAGTGCGGCAATTACGACCTGTAAAGTATTCGATTTTAATTCATTGGCATTTTATGGAAAAAGTAGCGTTAGTATTTTTATATCACTATTACGATCACTTACGAATTTCATCTTGATGATTATTGTTGGACTTATTTCGGCTGACTGTGGTTTTGTATAATGTAACACTCGCATTTATATCGCGAAGTTGCGGAAATGCTACACATGTTCCATATTTGAAAACATTTTTTTCACGTGGAAACTTGGGATTCAGTCAAGGTGATCGCGATATTACAATAATTGTTCCGAATTACAGTTTCGGCGATAAAGGTTAAAAGAATCCTCCAATGCGCCAAGCCACGCACATTACCTTTACATTTTATCGTTTTAGGCTTCTTATGACTTGCATCTTTTGATTACTTTATTTGCCCCCAGCCATTTGCGTAATGCACTGACAAGTCGAGTTTACAATCGGATCTTCTATTTTAGGATTAATTCTGTAATATTTTAAAGTGCTATAAATGATCTTCGTGCTCTTATGAAGATTACGACAATATATTACATGTTAAGGTTAATAAAATTTCGTGATATTTATGTTTTCCTCAATATCAAATGTATAGCACTATTGTAATATACAAATAATATGCTTTTATACATATGCTTTTACGAGTTTCATATCGTGTCTGGAACTTGACGTACATATGTACCTACATACATAATATATAACTTCTGCTTGTTCCCCATGACTTACAATTAGTAAATAGGGTACTTCCTGACTTGGGAATAATTTTTGGTACAGAAGTTATCTTATTACACAGACCTATTTTTCTGATAATTAACATTCCGCTATTTACGTATATTTTAATTAAGTTATCGATACTGACCTAATTTACACATTTTTACACAGATATACTTTTTAGTCATATCTTTCATTTATATCTAATTATACAAGGTGCAATAAGAACAGAAAAAGTTCTGAACATCCTGAACAAATCTCGAGTGTTTTACTTTGGGCCTAGTGTTGTAATCTGTCTGGTTGGCCAAATTACTTGTGCCTTTTGGAAATTTTAGAACGATGCTAGAATTGTTCCAGTTTCTAAGAAAGAAGGTAAATTAGGTGTCCAGTTATTATCTAAATTCGATATTTTCTTTTGATAATATGATAGTTGATGTTAATATACTAATTTAGCAATCAATTTCCTTTGAAGGCAGTTACTAAACATTATCGAAATCGAATTATTGTTTCCGATTTATGTTCACTAGAGGTGATATACAAACATATACAATCTCAAATGCATTGTCGATCGGAAACAGGAAATTAAAATGTTCAACGTAATTTATTATCACATCTGGTGTTTTCTTAGGCCCAAATTTGAGATGATTACTGTTCATCATCTTCATTAATGACCTACCAATTCGCTCTTGTTTATCAGGTTACAAATTGCATGTCAAAGTCTAGCAAATCGGGTGGCTAGGATATGTAGACCAAATAATCGGTGGAAGAATAACCACGCTCGCATTAAGTAGAAGACTCATTAGACGAATGTGGAAAGAACGATGAGGTTGGAAAGGCCGAAGAAAGACTCAAAGCAGGTGGATGTTGATCATTGAAGAAGGGAAATAGTTTGCAGAAGGCGGCGTAGACCAATTCTGAGTGACTTTGTTGTAAAATTAAGTTTATGGTTAACTCAGCACAAGGTAACGGCATCCACTATTCAATTTCCGAATATATGTATATTTCGTAAGCTAATTAAATACTCTGGCTTGCTTGTGCGACCCTTTAGGTCGAATAAAAGAAAAATTTCAATCTGAAATCAAAATAAATTAAAAAGCAGTAGAAGTAACGCCAAAGATAAGTTGCAAAATGAAGTGAAATGGAAATTTTGCCCAAGGTTCCCAAGATCTATCGCGCATAATTATATTATATATTATAACAGATTATCCATTGCTCAAAAATTGCCACTCACGAAATAATATACAACAAAATGAAAATGAAAATGAAAATTGACAGAAACAAAAATTTCACATCTATAAAGGGTACTAGGAAAGTTTTGCAATACAGCTTTATTATATAATTTTTTCAAAATAATTTCCATCATATTCAATACATCTCTCCATCCTCCGAAACCAATCCTTAAGTTAGATCTGCCAAGCTTCACTAGGTAAGACACACTCGTTGTTCCAAGCCTCCAGAAGACCCTCATCACTGGAAAACCGCATCCCTTTCAGCTTCATTTTCACATGCGGGAACAGTGCAGAGTCGCAGGGAGCAAGTCTGGACTGTATGGAGGGTGCTAAAGAAGTTTCAGTCTGTAGCGGTCAAATATTTGGTGCAGGCTTTTGCGCGGTGAGTTGGAGTGTTGTCATGATGCAGGAACCAGGTGTACATTATTGAGCTTGATCGTAGATTCTTCATAGATTCGATGACTTTAGGCAGGCGCTGTTCAGTGTACCACTTAGCTGTGACTGTCTTCTGTGTATCGAAAACGTTACGCTACACACTTTCACTCGATTTGAAAAATACAATACAATACCTCTCTTTACTGATTAGGATTTTCTGATAGCTACGAGTGTATTTTCATTATGAAAGCCTCAAACTTTGTTTTGAATCCTGCTCGGTACATCATAATGTCTCGTCACCTGTTGTGATGCTGTAAACATATCTAGGTTGTCTTTTATCAAAGATGTTCAACAATCTTTCAACACCATGTCGCGCGTCGTGTGATCTGCTCTTCAGTCAGATTATACAGAAGCCAAAGCAAATATCGTGTAGAATCGAACGAACTGCAGGTGTATTTAGGCCTAAGGTGCCCTCAACCTGTTGGTAGTTCACTCCCTTGTCTTCGTTAAGCATTTTCCTCATAGGAGTAACGTTTACCTTTGTAACTGACATTTGTGGACTTCTTCCCCCTCAGCGTCTTCCAGAGTGACATTTTTCGTTCTGAATTTTCTACGCCACCTGAATGCAGTCGTACGATGTCGACAAACATCACCTAGTGCAAGAATCATTGCTTCTAAACACTGATATACGTTTAACCGCGAGAAGAACTGTCCGTATCTCGCTTCGTGACCATGATGCCACTTCACACTATGACTGCTAAGGAATAACTGAGCCTACCGACTTGGCGCAACGATTACTGCGCAAGTATGAACATCTTTCAGCATGCCCCAACAAGTAGACCACTGCGACACAAGATTGCGCCATATTGTAAAACTTTCCTAGTATACTTTGTATAACATCTTCCTAATACCAAAATAAAACGAATCAATATGTCTTAACAGATTCTTACAATTCAATTCAATATAGCCATAGCATTAAATGTTAATATCAAGTATTGGATTTCTTAAAATAAAATAAATAGTAAAATCGACAATGTAACCGTGGCACAAGGAGGTTAAACATGAATAACAACGTTCAAGTGCGTCAATATGTCTATTGACTAATTGTAAGTTGAGATAAACAAAATAAGTAACCAACTTCGCCACAAAACGTCGACCTTGCAAACTAGCAAAGTTCAACTCTTTCAAAAGTTCCTGTACAAGTAACCGCTATACGGATATACACCATGGGCACGAAACCATGGTTAAAAATTTTGGTTGTACTCCTCAATGTCGTTCACAGGACTTTTAGAATATGGACTCTACACCACACCGTATGCACACTAAATGCCTTCCCACATGTGCGTTAAGGAAATGCATCCTAGGCTCAATTGTATTGAAAACTTTGGTACTGCGCGCAGAAAACTCAAAAATGTTCTTTAAAGGATAATGTATTATCAAATTAGGCGCTTAAATTCTTGAAACATTCAACTTTATCAAGCTGTTTATTATTGGTTCAATTTTATTGTAGTTGACCTGCCTTTTATGGAACCATTCTTGTAACTCACAAATCTCACTTTTAATTGGGCGATATATTATATCCGATAAGATCTCAAAAAGTTTGGAGAAATTATCAATTAGTGATATATGGCGATCTGAATTAATATTTTTTGGTGTTGCCAACTTTGCATGTGGGGGTTATTTTGCTGAATTTTCAGATCTTAAGAAAGCAACCTGTACATTGTACGTAGGTACATAGTATTAAATTATAGACAGAATAAATATGAAGTACCGAAACGATCAATTACCTTAGTTAGTTTTAAAGCCACATTTCCGAAAATTGGCATCTAAATACAGTCAATTCTAAAGAATCTATTCGTACGTATTCAATTTCTTTGCGATTTGGCAGGAAATAAATGTAACTGATAAATGTTTTTAACGAGAATACTCTGTATATTTCTTAATTTTTTTGCGTTAGGGCATATGACCATAAAGGTTTTCTTTCAATCGAAAGTAAGTAATCAAAATATATTTTAGCACAGAGGCATTCCCAATTGAACGACAACAATTGTTCGGAATGTTTTCCGCTGGAAAGTCGGTAAATCTAAAACAAAAAGTATTCATCACTGTCTATCCAAACCGCGAAATTAGTTTTTGGTTTTTGGCATATAGTACTGTCAAGTGGTTCGAGTTTTGGATAGACAGTGATGAATGCTTTTTATAAAACATTTTATATATTAAAAGAAGTCTCTTTAATTATGCAGGCCATTGCGCATTCATAGAATATAGACGGTGGTCATGGAAGCATCCATACATACATATTCAAATGCGGATTATCGGGAAATCCGGTTCATTCGTTTTTCAAATTTTTGTGCACATATTAGTATTGTGCATTATTCCTGCGGTAATTTAGGAAAGGAATAATCGATTAGCACTCCACGTTTCGTGTGGTGATAGGTAGTAATTGCGCATTTATTATTTATAGTTTCATTATTTTGTCTTTCGGCTTATCAACTTGAATCCATAATTACGTACGAAAGCCACTTAATATGAATATATGCGTTATCAATGTTTCTTGCCATACACCGGATGTGATGATTGAGATTTTTACAATAAATTGAAAGAAAGAAACTGGAAATGGGTTCCTTTCATAAATACCGCAGCAGGTGTTTCACGAACAGAAACAATTTTCAAAACTTTTGGCAATCATAAGAATATCGCACAAAGGTGCCGTGTCTGTTACTCACATAATATACATGCATACCTACGGCGAGCGATTGCTTATAAATATCTTCTTAAGTATTTTCAAATTCCCTTACATCTTGGGGATTGCTTTCAAGCATATTACGCAAAGAAAGAATATTAACTATTATTATATTATATTATATTAAATTAAAAAAAAGTTGGAAACATTTGATAACTGCATTTTGGAAAGTGTGCAATATGACGTGATGAAGTAGCTTGGCACGTTCCTCAAAATTTGCTTAAAGAATATTATTTATTTCCAAAGTTTTAGCAGTTTCTTTTAACATAACGCAGTCGAAATAAAAGACAAAAAATCTTTCCATACACACGTAAAGTACGACTCCAAAAGCTCCGACGCAAATGTTTTAATAACAGTGTTGCGGTGAAATAAAGCTTTAACACTTTACTAAATATATCTAGATATATTTGATTATGTTGTTGAAAAATCAACAATACTAATTTGATTCAGGGAAGAATAGACTTTATTGTATTTCTTGTAGCCGATTAAAAGTGCTACATCCTAAAACGATCCTTTAAAATTCAGACAAACTTCAACCTGTAGAAGATGGCGTAGTGAAATAATGAATACCGTGAATGAAACCGTTTTCTTGTTTTGCTAGGAAACACTTTGGAAGGAAACCGAATGGTAATTGCTAGCAGAATAAATTTGGTAACAAATGGAGACACATCTTTTGCTCGTTTCTGCGTTGTTAGATAACCCCAACCTAATTTAAAAAAAAATCCTTTTTAGTTATCTTTGCTAATAATAATAACTAAAAGAAATAATCATCATTAAGCTTATACTTTATCTTCATCTCTGTGTGAATAAAAACTGCCCGGATATTAGTAAATTCAAAACAAAAAACACAATACTATTGTTTGAAGTATATATTATAGATACTTTTTGTAACTTCTTATAAAAGAAATTGTTAGTTTAGTAACCTGCAGTATTATCTGGTGGAAGATATTTGCGACTGGTTCCAATCCCTCCACGTAAGCTACCTAACGGTTGATTAAAACTGGCCCCACGATTAAATGCAGGGAAACTGTTTTGAATTCCAAGCGGGAGTAATCCAGTTCTTCTTCCACTCGCTTCCACATCATTCTGTCTACTGAATGGTGAGAAGCCATTTCCTCGCGACCTGATTCAATCCATTTTGATTCGGAAACGATTTAATTTCATTATTAAAGTGTCGATTCTGATAATCCTGTTGTTGCGGACCGGTTCCGGGTAAAATATATCTAGCGTTTCCATAACTTTGCCCGCCGTATTTTTGTCCGAATAGATCGTGCTGGATTCCTGCTCCGGCAGATCCGGCCGGAATGTGATCGCCACTAGCTCTAAAGCCGTTTTCATCAGCGACATAATTTACAGCTATCGTTTTTCCATTAGGAGCGACGTATGAGTAAGCGCCTTTAACAGCGTTTGATTCATTGTCAGTTCCTGCGTTTTCCAAACGGCCAGCTTCTTGTTGCGATATTTTGTTTTCGGTTTCGAAATCAAATTCGTAAGTTCCATCGCCATAGTTTCGGCTGTTATATTTCAAAATGTTATCGTTAGTGTGTGGGTATGAACTTGCGCCATAGTTATTTGGGCCTCCAAAACCAGTGGCAGGAGGTACGTAACCGTGTTGTGTGTTAGATGGTCCGTATGTGTTAGCTGGGTAACTGGTTCTGGTGGGTGCGTGTTGAAAGTTTGCATTTTGGAACGTACGACCAAATCCGTCAGATTCCGTTAAGCCACCGAACTTTTGAAATCCTCCGGGACTTTTGAAACTGTTACCTCCGAAAGGGGTACTCAAGAATTGGTTCCCACCTGCAAATCCAGCATTTGGGGGTGGCAAATAGGTGTTATCCAACTTGGCAGCAATTGAAGTTGCAAACAGGCAGCAGAACACAATCTGAAACAGATAATACGGATTAGTGAAGAAATGCACCTTCGTGGATGGTATCGAGTTAGTTATGAATTAGGAAACTGAATCGCTTTTTGTGTATGTTTCAATTTTCACAATTGGTTTCTTTTAATTGGTCAGAACATACAATATCAAAGTTGCGTAGAAAGGATGATGATAAAGTTCAAACCAAAATGCATAGAACGTAACCTATTTCTCGGCCGTTGTTCAAATCCAAAACCATCACGCCATCTCTGTGTATTTGCTGTTGTAGGTATTTCAGCGATTATATCCTTTTAAATTTGTAAATCTATGCATTTGTTCAATCGACTGCATTATTAATATGCTACCATTCTTGATAAAACACTTATCTAATTATATAAAGACAAGCTAAATATGGAAATCGTCTGGTTCTCGGTCTAGCAATAAACATAAAGTAGTTAGTGATAATTATTACATACCTGTTTCATGTTTTGTTATTTTTCCACTACAAACTACAATCGAAGTAGAACTAAGAACATATTGCTTCGGGTGAGTATTTATAATCAAAATCGTTGCACGTTTTTCTAGTTGAAATTGGAAGATGACACGATTTTTCAATCATTCCTTCAAAAAATTCAAGGCTAAGAAACACAAGTGCCTTGTTAATTTATAGGAATGTGATTTGCTTATGTATAATTTAATAATTGCTCGATTAAGCAACAGGATGTCTGAATGAACAAGAATAAGATTCATGAATGTAATATACTTATTGAATGGTAGACATCAATAAGTGTTTGGCGATAAAGAAGTAGAAGTAGATACTTCTACTAGTTAGTTTTGTATTTGTATCTATGAACTAATCGTTATGAAGTAAATTCAATGTAATGTCATGCGTTTGGGACTAATACCCGATGAGTGAAAATTGGAGAACAAAGATTCGAGTGTCATTATTAACCGCATTATACTGTTAACAAAGAAGAGATTGATTTATCGGTAGATAGGCGTGTTAGTTTTGTGCAGAAGTTAAATAGCTAATTTCACAACTTTTCGGTTCCTTTAAATAGTTCACCACTAATGTAGTGTCATTAGAATGAATGCCAGTACCTGCTATTAAGAAAAAGTTACGTTAATATATTTCTACTGGATACAAATTAATTAGTATATATAAGTGATATTGGTGTATTGCTTGCTATTATTGAGAATCCATCTAAATCGAAACTCTTCTTGTTGCGTCCATTTCGAGCCCATTATTTTGTCCTTTTAACTAATATATTAATTGATAATGTATTTTTTCTTCACCATTTATTTTGGGCGATCTAGTATCTTTGGTTTAAGTGCTCAGAAAACCTACATAAGAATGATTTTAAATGCGCTGATACCAAAAGGATTTTGTCATCTTTCCAAACTTCACGCGTATTTTTTGAAACCTAATTATTAAAAGAAAATGACAAAAATTAAATTCTTGTACACCTTTCCTCTAAACATATCCAAATCGTATTGCAAATTTAACTAATCTGAAAAAAAATTCAACTTTTAATACTAAATCGTGTAGATAGGTTAACACCACTACATGCCTTTTTTCCTTTGGCTATCCTTTTCGTCCCTGAATATACGCTTCTCCTAGTTGACAGTTTTGGACTCTTTTCTCACATTAAGCCAGCACATTATGATACATTCTTGTGCGTTCTACAAAAGAAGAGGGAGGAATTCCTAGTTCTATTGTTAACATGAGTGGAGTGACATTAGGTGATCCATTATCTATTGTTTATTCTTTTCAAGAGTTCTTTCAATCTGTATACCTTCTGGATTCACCTGCAGTGTCTGCTTTTGAAAATGCTTATTGTAGTATAGTAATACTCAAATGGTTAATTACCATTAGAAAATTTATCATTTATTACAATTCAATATATCAAAATTCACAGTAAATGTTGGGGTTATGGATGTTTATGTTCAAATGACATTCGGTTATTTTAAGTCCAGCCAGAGACGTTTAATGGGAGAAAGAATGGAACTAGAAATAAAATTATTAATTATTATAAAGAGCATCGATTAAAAGATAGAAAACTTTGTAACCATTCAGACACACATTCAACAATTTCACATCACATGAATTCCTAATAACGACTGGATATAAATAACCAAGGATACTTGGACATTAACAATACAGGTTTCTAACATTTTCGGTCCCTCGCGTACGGGTGTGATTACGTTCGTTTTAGTATAACAACGTTACACCTTGGATAAACTGAAGTCATGGTGAATTAAACATTTCGTTTCGTGGACAACGGAGAAATAATGTAGCGTAGATCTGGTTGCCGGAAAAAATAAAAAGTTTGTTTGTTTGACGACGAAGAAAATTGACAAGATAGATAAGTCAACAAAAAGTTCAAAATATACTTGGACCAAAAGGTTTTTAAAGGTAGTACCGGTAAATAAAAGAACCTCACTACATGGGAGAAGAAAGAATTAAAAAAAAGGAAGAATCCATAGAAAATAGAGCCACACCAAAAAAGAAGTTAAGAGAGGGAAGAATCCATAGAAAATAGAGCTGCATCGAAGAAGGAATTCAAGACAGGAGACAGGAAGAACCATCATCGAATAAAAGAAATTACACTCACACACACACAACACTAGGTAATTATCTTTATTTTAAGTTGAATATTTCTCAAAATTTATAAATATAATTTGTTATAATTTATGCTTTTTATATCATTAATTAAGAGCTCGGCCGGTGCAATTTTGTTTAAAAAATTATCCAAATTCTCAGTACATTATACATACGTCTCATCGATTAATCTATTTCCCATTACGGAACCAGAGGTGTTGAGTGTGTTGCAAGGTCCTAAGCCTACCTTCGCTTCGGGTAATACACCATCATTTATTTTAAAAGATTGCGCAAACGTATTTGCGAGTCCATTGTGTGACATCTTTAATTTATCGCTAATGGCTTCTACCTTTTCTGACATTTGGAAAGTCGCTAGATTGACACTAATATATAAAAGGGGTTATAGACATATTATTGAGAACTACAGACCTATAGCCATAACAAATAATTGGCCAAAGTATTTGAACTGTGATTGTACAAGGCGATTTATCCCCAGATAAAATCTTTGATTCCTATTGATCAGCACGGCTTTATGGCTAGACATTCTACTGTTAGAAATCTAACAAGTATAACGCAATATCTTACTGACTAGCTCGATAATAATAAGCAAGCTAATGTTACCTATACTGACATGACTAAGGCGTTTGATTGAATTAGTCATGGACCTTCTTCTTACCAAACTTGATATAATGGGCTTTTCTCAATTTTCAACCTCCTTTATTAAGTCTTACCTTCCCAACCGAAGACATTATGTAGTATACAAATGCCAGATTTCCAAGAACTTGTGTCTGACATTAGGCATGCCTCTGGGAATTAATTTGGGTCCCCTTCTATTTTTAATATTTATAAATGACTTATCTTCTATACTTGATTGTCCTAGCTTACCTTTTGCTGATGACTTAAAATTGTACGCTACTATCAACAGGATTGACGATTGTATATCGCTTCGGAATCAGGTGAATACAGTGCAATTGTGGTGTGCAGATAATGATTTGAATATGAATATGAATATGTCTAAGTGTAGAGTAGGAAGGTCTTCACGGAGAGTTATTAATGTTTTTTATGATTACCGCTTTAATAATATTACTTTAACCGTAGAACACATAACCAAAATATACCACGCAAACACATAACCAGGCTACCCGTGTATCCCATTATAATTTTTAATCACTTTTGACTTCACAGCTTATAAAATATGTCATTTAAAACCCGTTAAAAAGTTAATTTATTAAATTAATATATTTTATGAAATATTTAATTGTTTATTCAATAACTATAAATAAAAGAGAACCTAATCTATTATTTGCGATATTCATATTTGTGTATACATATAAAGTGACGAACGGAAACAATACTTGTATCAAGTTTGTGTGTACCAAAGCAATTTTTCACAACGTTGGGGCTTGCAGAACATCTGTTATCCTGGAACTTAACGCTTGTTGGAACGCTCAGAAAGAATAAAACATATATTCCGGCAGAAATGAAAGCGCAGAAGAATAAATCTCTTGGTTCAACTATGTTTGGCTTCAGAAAAAATATAACAATGTGTTCTCATGTTCCCCGCAAAAACAAAGCCGTGTTGCTGCTATCATCGATGCACTACGATGGCGAAATAGCAGAAAGTGGCAAACCTGAAATAATAGAATTTTATAATAAGACCAAAGGTGGCGTTGATGTCATGGATTAGTTATTCTCAGAGCGAGCTACGGTGACATCTATCACTATTTTTCAACGTTTTAGATATAACGGCCTTGGCTGCTTATAAATTATACCACATGAATAACGATATGATCCCAAATTCTGCTAGCAGACGAAAGCTTTTTCTTATTAGCTGAAGAAGTGTGGATGCACATCATTGAGGAACGTGCACGCAATCCTCAAATAACTAGACACTTCACAACAGAAATAGCTATAGAAAGTTACTTGAATCGACCACTAGAAATTATTTGCGAAAGCGGTCCACCAACATCTATTGCAGCAGGATTGAGAAAGCCAGTAACTGGATCTTGCTATTTATGCTACATGCAGGAAACAACACGAAGAAGAAAAACTCGGAAAGCATGCAGCATATGCAAGAGACCAATGTGCCTGGAACACTCGATAACAAATTGCGTCTGCAGTTCTTGTGACCGGAATAACTAATACATTCTTATAAAATATTTCCAAATTCTTCAGTATTCATGTTTTTAATGTATTCTTATAAATTCCTAATAAAATGTTCACGATAAATCGTTAAACAACCTCTTGTTTACTAATTTTTTCATACAAAACTATTGGGTACGCGGGTACCCCGGTTATGTATTTGCGTATGTGTCATCTTCGAAAGCTTATAATTATGGAACCACTGGACCGAATTTCATAAATGGTCTACAAAACAACGCAAAAAGACTTTAACTTCCTAGATCCGAAGTTTCAATACTCTATTTGTATTGGTTTTGCAGCTACAAACGTTTAAAATCGCTAGTGGACACACGGGTACCCGGTCATGCATTCTAGGGTTAAAGCGCAGTGAAACTATGAATGACCTGGGCGTAACTTTTGACTCTCGATTTAAATTTAATGACCACATCAAGGGCATATCTTGTTCACCTTTAAGAATGCTGGGTTTTATTATAAATATCACACGGAATTGTACATTTACTGACCCGATCTTGTTTTTATACTTCTCCTGGGTGAGCTTTAAGCTAGAATATGCATCCTAGATTTGATCATCGTTTTATAAATACTATATAAACTCACTCGAACAAGTACAAAGACGTTTCTTAAAATATATCGGTTTTAAAGATTATTCTACATATACAATACAGGGCTTTAGTCACAAATTACTCCTAGATTTGTAC
This sequence comes from Chrysina gloriosa, assembly GCA_038088585.1. NCBI lineage: Eukaryota > Metazoa > Arthropoda > Insecta > Coleoptera > Scarabaeidae > Chrysina > Chrysina gloriosa. The sequence goes on from CM076093.1 coordinate 9,661,397, forward strand.
AGGATTGAACCTCTATCGGGCGAATTCATGTTGATCTAAAATTTCTTTTTAATTTACCTTGCAATAGATTGGACGCGCAAAAACTATTATATCAAATTAATTTCATGGTACCTCGTTTTTGATGTTTTACTGCAGTAAACCAAATACCAATATTTTAAGTGAATCCTATTTCTATAGGATCTGTGTGAATTATGATTATGATATCAACTTTTTGTCATTGGTTTCATTTTTAGATAAATGAACTAGTACCTTTCGGTATTCTTAGGTAGTATTTGTAGATTGCACGTATGTTATTGGTCAAATAGATGTAAGTAACATATGTTGTAATGTACTGGTACTATAATTGGATTGTAAATCTGTTGGATAAAATATATTATTATTATTATTAATGCAACGCATTTGATATTTTTCCCTTGAAGTTTGGTCCAAGGAAAGTTGCCAGTTTCTTATATCCTTATTCCATCTTTCATCTTAATACCGTTTGTATGGACAAGTTCCGGTTTGATCTTGCTGCGTATTCCACAGGATTTATAACTTAGGTTTTGTTTTTCATCTCTAAACGTCATTCCAAGTCTCCGCACCTATCACAACTTTTTATTATATTGTGCTAGCAATAAAGCTAGAATCCGCAAAGCGTACCTTACTAAGTAATAAGAAAATAATCATTTATTGTAGTTTCGGTACTGTCATTAAATGAAACATTTCGATGAGGGCACATAAAGCTTAAAACATTTGGGGAGACCATAAAATTTTATATAATACTCACCAGGGTTGAAAACGAAGGGAAGAGTGAATTAACTTCATAATTTTATCCTCCAGATCTTGATGATACGAATGTAAAAATGATGAATATTAAATTAGGAATGATAATGTGGATCTTGTACATTTTTCAAGATAATACCTTTTACGTACATTTTAATGAACTTGTCATACTGAGAGTTGTAGCTTTGGGAAACCTAATCCTCAAAAGAAATTCTATATAAATCTACCTGTAGTATTCGTCCTGCAAAAATAATTGAAACAATGATTGCAAATAATTTCTCTCAGAATGAAGATTACTAACACAAAATCGAATGAATTATTATACGAATGATGCAACAATGTAGAATTCGAATACGATATTTCTTATTGATTTGTTTGTGTTTGCTCGTTGAACAACTGCTATCCTCTGCCCTTTTATAAAATTTACATATTATTTTACTAATGTTCTTTTTATTTTTGGAAATCACGTCTTGACACATAAAAATGATGTTTGTGTTTCGTTACTTACGAAATTAGTAACAATTACAATGTTTACGCCTTCTTTCCAATATTTATCTACAATTTGAGTTAGGGTTGCATGTAGTAAACTACTCATGAGAGATCTATATGGCTTTTATAATTAATTAATTAGGTGCGTTAATTGGGTAACTTCAAGATAGCTGTGCATTGGCTTATTAAGTTAGCACAAATTGCATGTGCCAATAATCATGGAGGGAATCGCGAACTTCAACCTCAGACTATAGATTTGTATAGTAATTAGGTCCTTTTATGGAGAGTCATTCAGAATGTATGAATTAGGGTTGTGTGTGTTTTGCGAAACAGAAATTAACACAAAATTGACCAAACGTTCTGAAATAGAAGAATTAATTTGTTTACATATTTCGAATAATCGCCAGAATTGGTCACGTACAAAATTATTTGCAAGATAAACATAAGGACTTTTATAACATTGGAATTTACTAATTGCTAAATTAGTTTGAAGAACAAAAGTGATTTCAATAAAGCGCAAGCCCTCGGTTTGATTCTGCTAAACGTAAGTGTTAATTCGGTTACACGATATTACGAGTGATTGTTGGAATTCGCTTGGTAGAAGTCTTAATGAATAGTTACACGCTCGCCTTGCTGTAGAATTATTGAAACGCAGTCTACTAATTATGCAAATTTCTATTCGCACGTTCTAAGCGAAATATATCGCGTTTGAAATCAATAATTTCAATTCCGTTTTGCCGCGGTGCAGCGCCAAATTAATTATGTTCCATGTAACGATCTTATTATCTGATTAACTGGTAATTTTAAGGATCCTCCGGCGGCTATTATCGTGATAACATCTACAAGTTCTTTTTATTTTAAGTTTGTGATTAAGCCCAGAAAATATTTTCTTATTTTTAGAATTATTGTTGGTAGGTTTTCATCATAGTCAGCTTGCGTGCAAACACGAAAAGTTTATTTTAAATCACGTACATATTTCGACTATAACTTTGCTGTTATAGTAGAAACGTTATATTAAGTTACGATATTTCCCCTGTCCTTCATTTGCATATAAACATACCAATAAAATTATTATACGTACTGTAATTTAAAAGGAATCATTTTAAGCGGGCCGCCACAGAATATAATACATTCTTGCAAAGATTTTTATTATTTTCCTTGTTTAACATATGTAAATATCATAATAATTCGATTTGAGGAATATATTAAGATAAAACACAAGAAAAGTATATGGAAATGTATAGATAAGAAATTTTTAATATTGTTCCTCAATAGGTAGGAAATAATAGTGAAATGCTCTTCATGGTGGAATACGTAAAGAATTGATCCTAAAATGTAATAAGAGACATTGTATACCCCTTTGAATTCAGCTACAATCTGATGAAGCCAACAAAGAATTTGGTGTTTTGTTTTGTTAGTAATTAGCCTACGCTAGATGTTTTACCCGAAAGTACTGCCCATAAAACTTACAATATAACACCGACAAGGCTTCGCTCTCGAGTGCTGGGATGCAAACAGAAAGTATTAAAAACTTTGTATCTTTTCTTTACTCTTTAAATGTACGGACAACTCATAACAACACGCACAAATAGTGTGCATTATATGCACACAGTAGTGATAAAATTGTATTTTACTCTACCGCTAACAACTCCATTAAGTAGCACAAAGAAAGATGACTAATATTAAACTGTGTACATATGTTTTATGATGCAAGTTTTAACCAACTAGAATACTTACTTTGTACTGTTAACTTTCCACAATTAGTGGCGAATCTGATAAGGAAGATATATGGTACAGTAATGTATCTTTTGTAGCTACCAAATTGGTAAAACTTAATTAACACGCCATTGGAACGAAATAAATTACCATAGAGAATGTGAACGTTTATGTCCCCACACATGCATGACTAACGGTTAAGCTACCTGTTTGGTAATTAGGGAGATAAAGGGTGTAGCTGTTGACTAAATTTGTGTTTACAAAAATATAAAATCGTTCAAGTGTTAACGCCTTGTCCTGCGGTTTCCACTATAGTTGGCACATTTTCTGTCCCAAACATTAACTAATGATATTGTACTATTAGAGTATTTAATTATTACCGGTGTCCCGGGTTTATCGTCTTTGGGGTAATGCATAGAGAATACTGTCTTTAATACATATAATATCAGGGTTGTACCATTAGAAAAATCATAAAGCATTGTGCATTTCCAAAACACTTCCCAATTGTTTTCCTTCAAAGTCCCTACATAAGTGAGTTTGCATTTTTTCAACTCATCGACTAACTTTATTGAAGAAAAATAGGATAGGATAGCACATTGAACATATTTGGACAAATTCAGTTCTCCTTCTGATAGCCCAATACCATTAGAATCTTGTAGAAATACGAGTTCCTTCCGTCTGTCATGCACTTTATTTTTATGCCGTATTTGGTAGGTTTACTTGGCATGTTAATCCGAAAACTGCGATGACCGCCAAAATAAATAGCACCTTGTCCACAGTCATACAACCGTCCAAGGGAATAGCATCTGATAGTTTGATGTAAAGTTATTGGGAATGTTAGTAATCGCTCGGTACGATTAATGCTATTCTCAAATCTAAGACAGAACAGCAGAATGCTCACCCTTTTCGAAAATATCGTTATTCGAAATATTGGCTAGCCCAAAGAATCTTTAGAAAACAGTTCAAGCATACCTCAATGAGAAGATCTTGTAAAGGGAAGCACGAAAAGTCCAAGTAAAGCCTTTGCCTCAATTATATTTGTACTTTTATAGTTTGAAGTGTAAGTCGAATGAGATAACTTTTTATTCATCGAAGTAATTTTTTGGTTGGTTGTATGTAACAATTTTTTCGAGCACCTCGCTATCAATCAACAAATTACAAATATATGACTCGGAAGGCCTATTCCACAGACTGTATATTTTTCTTTGGACAAACGCTAAAATTAAAGAAACATATTGTTTTCTCATTTATTCCTTTTCGATGTATCATGGTTATTTGTAGATTATAATACGTGCACGAGAAAGGGTAGGTTTAATAACGCGGTCATTGTTGTTATACTAACGATCGAAAGACGAAGTGTTGTTCACGTATGTGCTTTTAATAAAGTAAGTTGGGAATATTTTTACCATCAATTTCATTTATTGGATATATTAAGTGGTATGCAAACACGGTAAATATAAATTTTCTTGGAAACCAATGTGAGATTGCATGCAATAATATGTTAATAAACACAAGCGTACTTATTTATTAAAGAAACATAAATTTGTGCAGGAGAGAAAGACGATTTAGAAAACAATAACAAAACCATGATTGCGGTTTCTAACATCGAAATCACGATAGTCCCTTAAAAATTTGAAAATTATATATGAGACCTTTAAAAGTAATGTGTGTAACGATAAAGTACTAGTTTACAATATTAAGAGCTTCTACAGCTTTAATTGTTTTTTCAATAATAAGTGAGGAACCAGTAAGTTTACGGGCTCGAAATTTTGCATACCACGTATTCGTCACGATAGCTACGACTTTTCGACGAGCTCTTTTGTAAATTCCTTGTTTGTTGTTGAATTTAACCTCAATTAAGGAATAGAAAAGTGGCCATGGGCTTACCCTCATCTTTGGGCTTCAAGAAAGCAACAATAATAGGAATTAACAAAAATGCTCTTTGACAAGTTTTAACTACCGCATCGAATATGTGGTATTCAAAATTTCAGGTCTGCAAACGTGCTGGTTTATCATTTATTATTGAAAAAGGCTAGCCCTGCACGAGCTCTAAAAATTGTAGAACATTAGTATATTATAGTTATACATACATCCTCTAGAGCTGAAATATACAGCTTTCGAAATAGTTTTCGAATCGACCAAAAAACATCAAGCGATCTTGAAAATAAGTATCGAACACCCGTAAATAAATATAAATCGTCCACTGTTTTCTAAACTCAAAAGTTCACTTTTGGAACACCTCCCCTTTGTTGATCTTTTAATTGCGTCTTTAAGTTTTCATTTTATCTTAAAGCAAATGGCGTTGAAAGTTCTATTAAAAGATGCAAACTTTTCTGTAACCAAACTCGTTAGCGAAGTTAATTTTGTGGTTAAAATAAGTAACTTCAACTGTTCAAATCTCTTCATGTGATAGTAGAATTTTGTGCAAAGTGGTTAGTTTAAGTTCGAATAGTCAACTTCAAGAACTGTAATAAAATTTCGAAGAGTAAGCTTTGTTCATGTACCGTTTGGCATTAACGTAACTTCGGGTATTGTGGACTAGGCGGGTAGTGTGGAACCCCTTTATTTCACAAACTTAATGTTATTTAGAAACTGTATGCTAATAAAGCTTACAGAAAAATATTAACACTACGCTGTTGGCTATTGAATTGATCGCACCGTTAGTTTTCAGTTGATCTTTTAATGAAAACACGTACAGTCGACTTTTTTTGTGTGCGTACTCAAAAAGTTATTTTGTTTAAAAAATTGAGATTTTGTTTGTGTTTTTTTACAAATATTGCAAATAGTGAACTAAATAATGCTTTTAATTGGTAAGTATGTTAGTTTAATAGATTTTTTAAATTTTATTAGATTTGTTTTAAAAAATTTACTAGTCGGCTAATGTGGAATACCTGAAAGCGGGTATTGTGGAACCGTAATCCACATTACCCATTTACTAATTGGATGTTTTTCTTTGTAGCAGAAAATTTTTAATAATGCCAAAAAAGGGATCAATTAGAAAATGGCATCCAGAAAATATGAAGCAAGCCGTCGAAAAGGTTAAAAACAATGAAATGGGTATAACATTAGCCTCAAAGACCTCCAATGTTCCTCACACAACAGTTTATAGAATTGCAAGAAGTGAAGCCAGCCTCACCGATCTTTTGTCAACACCACTGGGACAAAAACCAGTTTTAAGCAAGGAAATGAAATCTGACTTTTTGAAATATGCTCTTGAAATGGAGAGTCGTTATTGGGGAGTAACTCGGAGCGATATGAAATCGCTTGCGTTTCAACTTGCAAAACGAAATGGCATTCATAATAATTTTTCCGTTATGAAAGAGTGTGCTGGCAAAGACTGGCCGTACGGATTTTTGAGATGACATAGAAATCAGTTAAGCATACGCACACCAACTGGTACTCCATTTGACAGAGCTAAAGGCTTTTCGCGAGAAAATATTCAATTATTTTTTGACATCCTTGAAAAGGAATATTGTACGCACAACTTTCCTGCAACTTCCATGTGGAATGTGGATGAGACCGGTCTTTCCGTTGTTCAAAATAAATATCTGAAAATTATACCGAATAAGGGAAAGCGACAAATAGGTGCAATTACATCTGCTGAACGTGGCTCCCTAATTACAGTTACTACCTATATGAGTGAGGGCGGAGCGGGGAGGGGAGGGGCTCATTTGTACCTCCTTTTTTATATTTCCTCGTAAAAATGACAGCCCACAATTAATGAAAAACGCACCACCTGGTTCTACTTCGGCATGCCATATATCCGGTTGGGTGCAAACAGATATTTTTACGAAATGGTTCTAACATTTTCTGAGATGTGTAAAACCGACAACAAATGAGCCGCATTTATTGATTTTAGATGGACATTACAGTCATACAAGGAACATTATTAGAGCTCGCTCGTCAGAATGGAGTAGTAATAATATCTCTTCCTCCACACTCTAGTCACAAAATGCAACCCTTAGGCGAAACGTTTATGGGACCCTCAAAAATTTATTACAGCGAAAAAATCAGGAGGTTTACTCGAGAGAATGGTAGAAAAGTAACTCAATATGACTTTGCAGAATTATTTGCCAGAGCATACCAATAGGTTCAGACGGGTGAAATTGCTATAAATGGATTTAAGTGCACTGGTGTTTATCCATTTGATAGGAGTATGTTTAAGGACTCCGATTTTATTGCTGGCGGAACAGTAGAAAACGGAACTCACGGTATTGCTCAAACTTCTGAAAAATTCACCGAATCATCGAAATCAACTACTGAGGGAAGCTTACAAAAAGACGGTCAGTCATTAAGTGAAGTGAATATTACTTCCATCCCAGATGCAAATCATTGCATTACTCCTTGGCAGATATCGCCCCCTCCAAAAATACAACACCCATCAACGAGTCGCCAAGGAAGAGAAACAAAACCGACAATCCTTACTACATCTGCTTATAAAAATGAATTGCAAAAAAGTGTGGATTCAAGTAAACAACGAAAGGAGATAGTAAAAACAGTTAAAAAGGAAGTTTCCAAACCTCGTAGGGTCACAATATCATCCTCGAGTGATTCGGACACGGGTTTAATTTTACATGACTCCGATGGTGATGATATTCTCCCCGATATTCCGACAAATCCAGATACCAAATGCATATTTTGCAACATTTTCTTTAACGAAGATCGTTCTCCTAAAAATGGACACAGTGCCACATGTGGACTGCCTGCCAAAACAACAAGCAATTTTCATGTGCAAGTCCTGTTTAAATGCATAAATTTGTCATCATTTATATACTCAAACCAGCAGCCATGAGGGCCAGGGAATATTTTTTTATTTACATATGTACTTATGTTTGTATGTATTTTTAATTTCAAATGCCAAGGAGGCATTCTTATGTTTAAAATTAATTTAAATAAAAAAATGTCTACTTAATTGAATTTGTTTTTATATTATTATTTTGTTTCTGGTAATGTGGAATGGTATTCCACATTACCCACCTGGGGGTTCCACATTACCCTCCAATTTTTAAAATGGCGATTCTCGTGGTATCTCAACTTTTTCATGTATAACTTTTTAACCTTCCTATACCCACGTCAAAATGAAAGACGTATACTATACTATATAAATCGGTCTCACAGACCGTATGCGTGAGTATAGGAAGGTTAAGTGGTAAGATAATATATATTTTGTAAAATACTTAGTTGGGCAATCGTCTAACAAAGACATTGCCACCACTCCTATGAAAAGTTTGCTAATACTTTTTGAAGACCGCAAAAACAAAAATCGGGTTCCATAATACCCGAAGTTACTCTACACAAACTATTAAAAATAAAATCCCATTACTTATTTTATTAATACATTATGCAATGATAATATTACAGCATTGAAGTCATTTTTTAATAATGTTAAGAACACAAAAAGAAAATCAATGAAAGAGCGAAATAATCAAATGGTATTAGCACTGCATAATATTTCATTCTTAAAGTGCTGATATAATGAAGATATACTATACGAATAGACCTAAGTAATAGAGAAATTACTGAATATTTGTGTATAAAGCAATACATTATTCCCTTGTTAGTTAATGAGCACCAATGAATCTAAAAGTTGGGCCACAGTCGGAGAAAGTTTTAGTAGTTGATAGCTAGATGGAAAAAAATCAATTTGGGGGCATCAGCAAAACAAAGTAACGAAGGGAGATTTGATATCCATTGAGATTTATTTAACTTTGTTCCACATCGTGGTCGAAAGAACCAGAACTTAAAGTAGTTTATTAATAGGATGGAATTTGGAATGAGAAAGGAAATAAATACTAATTTAGTCCGCATTGTTGGAATTCTTTTTAGTTTTTCTTGTAGAAAAGCTATATGATTGTTTGGATTCTATTTCAACATTGTTGTAACAGTGGATTGTATTAGATATGTACATATGTGCAGTTTCAACGTTTCAACTCTAGATTTAGCTCTTTGAACAATCTAAGTCTATTACGATAAAGGTTAATAGCTAGGGGCCGACAACAATAAGAAATATGATAAAAGTGCTCTGCTTTTGTAAGTTAGTTATAGTGGTTGTAAGGAAGTATGTTTCAAAAATAAGACACAAATTACTTTACTATTACCCCATAGCCTTCCTATTAAATCCAGACCTTGGTCAATACATACATAATCATTTTGCCTAAAAGAGACAGTCGGTTCAACACCTATGTATGTACACAGCGTATGTAAGTGTGCCAATTAGGTTGGCAGGCTTGCAATGGTATCAACGGGTAGTGAGACCCTTACCGCTTGAGTGACTTGCATAGACGTATCGTTAAATTGTTGTTAATCATATAATCACATTGTCAATCGTGTTGTCAATTGCCATCGCTGCTATTCGATCTTATTTCTTCATGCATATATCTTCAATTTCAACCAGTTGTTTTCATATCTCATTAATTATCGTTTGTAAGTTGTATGTAAGACATAATTTAATATGAAATGCAACTTGCGTTTCCATAATTTTGTAGCTTTGGCTGGAGAATCAAAAAATGTTTACGCCTTAGCAAGGACGCGTACATGCTTATGGCTGACTTTTGAAGTGCAACTTACAACCAGGATGGAGTTTGGTCGTACAGTTTGTAGTCTTGCTCTGATCAATTTGTGGATGTATTTGCTAGTGATAATGTTAACTATGAAGTTTTCTGCCATATAATAATAATAATAATAACAATAATAATAATAAAACGTTTGGAGAGAAAACTGCAGTTGTAAGGGTAAATGAACCGACAATATTAATCGGAACTATTGTCAATAATCTTGAAGAACCAATGAATCAAAGCCGTCACAAATCGCTACAAAAGCTATCAGCCGTCTGGTATGCTGCCTACAGTATTTAAATTAGCAGAAGTCCTTAATTATAGGACTAGTTGTTGGTCTATTTCCAACAAGACGGACCTACTGCCTCCTACTAGACGTACCACTGTAGATTAATTGCAACAATTTTATAGAAATCGTATTATGTCGTCTGCGGAGAACAATAAGTCGAAATCTGGCACCATCAGATTAGTTTCTTTTGGAACAAGTGAAGAATAATGTCTATAAAAACTGTTTGCATAATTTGGTTGATCTTCAACAAGCTAACAGGCCTAAAATTCAAATCATAATGAAGAATGAGCTTTGTCATGTATTTGACCACACGAAACGATGAATAATGTTGTTTACCAGCTATTGGAAAGCATTTTCAACAATTGTTATACACAAACGTATTTTACTCAGCAGTGTTATTTTCATTTAATAAGGCATTTCTTATACTTGTTATTATTCGTGACAATGTGACTCCGTAATTATATTCAACTGCACTGGATTTCACCAACTGTAGAAAAATAAAATCTATAATGCCAACATAATTGGCGTACGGCCAATTACAGACCCAGTGTATTTCTTCCCTGTTTTTGTAATAAAACGAACATAGTCTCAGTTAATCTAATCTATTTAATATAATGGGAAGTGTACGTTCAAATTTCTTATCAGCCGCAGCCTTTGGTTTGTCACCTAGGAGATCATCCTAAATCTGGTGCCTCATCTTTTGCTCGCGGTGCTTCTCAATCCTTGCCATCCTATTGCCATGGTCCTGCAGTATCGTCTTCTAGGTGTTGTAAACCGTACTACATATAAACATCGTATATTATAAGTTATTATCATCTTATGTGATTTCTGCTGCTGTCATTAAACTGTTTTATTTCTATATGCCTCTACCTGCGTTTCTTCTAGATATATTGAGACTGATTTTACTGCTGATTTTGCTCTTAATATAGCCAGAATTTCTTGAGGCTTTATTTGTTTATAAAGAGTATAGAATAATGGTTCTACCGTCTTACCCAGATGGTATATTGAAAAGAGGTTCAAGTAAAAAGTGTCTACTAACATCTTGCGTATATTTACTGTAATTTTCTTTTGCTGACTTTACTTTGAATGGTTATGTCATGTATACATTTTTAAAGGTAACAGCTGCATATTTCCACTTGTTTACAAAACCCCCGTGGCCTAACCAGCGGTTTAAGAAAACTACATCTAAATACCTACGTACATTTAACTGATAATCAGGAGGTGCCACATCTTTTTGAAACCAGAAATTGTTATTCTTAGGATATAGGGCGCCGTAGAAGGAAATTATTTGCTCTTGTAGTAACTGTAGATAACGATCGCCAGTAAGATTTGCAAGGTCCGATAATTTGTTCACGACAAATCCTCGCCCACAGATTGAGCTTCTCTGACATTTGCATATAGGCCCATATCGCGCAGTGGGAATTATCCACAGCCCGATATTGACAATTGTGTCTATTTGCTCTTCTATTTAGACAGAATTGCAAATTACAAAGTTTTGATCTTCTCTTGCTATCCGTAGACGTACGTTTCGCGGTTATTCCGCTCGTCTGCGTAATACGTGTATTGTGAGAGAATTCATATCGAATCCCTCTCACATGTACAAACATCAATGTTCAGACCATATATACATAAAATTTGTATACGAAATTACAGCTCTTGCAAAGCCGTACTGACGGGCGGTATAACCGCGAAACGTACGTCTACGGATGGCAAGAGAAGATCAAAATTTTGTAATTTGCAATTCTCCCACGGCGGGTAGCCGAAGAGCGCCACTGCAGTTACTGCAGGAGGCTGTGGCAACGCAAGTTGTCCACTTCTGTAGGAAAAACATAACTGTAAAAAAATGCGTAATACGCGCATTGTGAGAGAATTCATATCGAATCCCTCTCACATGTACAAACATCAATATTTAGACAGAATGTGGTTCGTTAAAAAAATACTATTAATAAAGTTCGAAAAGACGTTGATTTACTCGATCATGTGTCCACAAAATTCTGCACGTTTATCAAAATCATCTTCTGCTACCTTTTGCACCAAAGTAGGTTCGTAAGGATGCTGTTTCTCAGTTTCTCCAAAGGGGTGGATGGAGTCTTCACTGACATCGCAATTTAAAGCTAGCTGACCAATCAATGAATGGGAACATCTAGCCACCTTTAGTAACACACCCGGCCTTGTATCTCCGTTTGTTTGTTCATTAGGTCGATCGCTCTTCAGAACATATAGTATTTCCTATGACCTTTTTCTCTAAAACGCTTGGAGTTTTACTGACAACCAACTGAGTAATTGACTGCGGATCTGTATATACTTTATTAAATGGACCACGTCCTGTTGGGTGTTTGTGCTATCTTCATAATCGACCATCATTAAGAGAAAAATTCGTACTTTTTTGTTCTAAGGTACGTAGGTAAACTAGCTAGCACTTTATTTAGTTTAGTTGCTTCTTTATAGCATTTTACTTACACTAGCCAACTTCCTTCAGCTCAAATATTTCGGAAATTGTCTATTTTACAACATTATAACCATTTAGAAGGTCTCATCGGGAGTAGCCCAAAACGATTGGAAATATATAACCTGTTTTTTTGAAAAACATACGCATCACTCAAAGAGAAGTCAACAAAAATATATTTATACTATTTTCAAAATATAGACAAGATGCTGTTAAACAACTTCTATTTGAAACTTCTTTCCATATAATGTCTGGATAAGGCTGTAGAATAGCGTGGAGTGAAAATGCCCAAAGAAATGTCTTTTCTTTACAAATTTCTAATAGTGATAAACATTTGCTGGGTACGGTTGTCTTAAAAATGGCTTTTACAATTCTAAAATAAAAAATGCATTGTAAATTTTAGCGGAAAAAGTCATTTCCTTTTAGGTATATTAAAATATGTTTTAATACCTTTTGTTTCCTAATAGCAAAATCCTTTAGCTTATCTATATCCCTAGATAGTAAAATTGCATTTTTAAAGAAATATTTATATCCACACGGTACGCTAGAATTAATAAAATTCTTAAAAAGTCATTATTTACACGCGTTAACCCTACGAAGCAGTTCCTTGTTTACTTTGGGCAAACAAAGTAACCCACAGCTAGCCACGTGGAGAAGATTGGTTATCGAGCTTCTCCGCGTCCCAGTCCTACCTCCCAACCTATTATACTACGACCTATGGCTTATTCACGACCTTAAAAAATATTATTTATTCGTACTTTTGTAATTCATATTCCCTTTTTGTTTCAAAAGTCGGCAGATTTGTGACTTTAGTTTTGCTTTTATAAAGCCATCTCGTCTATTGAGTCCATTACCGACGAAGAAGCCTCAGTTACAAGCTCAATACTCCGTTCCTTAGCGTGTGTGTGGTAAGGAAATTTGGGGATCTCAAACATACGTGTTGGCAATATATCATTTCCGCATACACATTTGGATCAAAGTTAATTTTTGGTATTTCGAAAGTTCTGACATTTAGATGAATTTCTTGTGATCAAATTTTTCTTGCTTTTAATATTCTTCGTAATCCAAGTTCCCTAATCTGTTCTCTTGGATCTGTTACCATAGTCAAAGTAATGTCTCCATGCGTTAAACCACCGCATCTATGATCTTTAAATATTTTTTGTCCATAAATCTCGAATATTTACAGAGATTTCAAAGATTTTGTGCACCATCAGAACATACATTGTTCTTCTTTATAGTCAACCAAACTGGTGCGTAAATTTTCACAACATATTGCGTCAGGATTATTAAGGTCTGTGGAGGATTTTCGGTTTCCACATATAATCTTAATATACGGTTTGCAAATGTTAACTAGTGAGCATGCTTCAGCTTTTCAGGAGATATATTAAGTAAATAAGTTGGGCATATGCCGTTGATAATTGCATGACACACCTCTAACAGATATTTCTGGTTAGTACCTTCTTCAAAATCGAAAGGAGGTAAATCTAATTCAGTTTCAATTGCTTTGTAGTTCCTTAGGAGAAGGGTTTCACATTTTTGCAACAAACCGCCAAATGGTCCAGTAAAGCTCTTTGGACTTGTAGTTTGTCCATCTAAATTCTGAAATAAGTGCGTTAAAGGAACCTCGTTTACATGTAACGGGCACACCGTGAAGTGATCGTCCTAGTGTCGAATCGAATATACGAATTATTCCACCTTTTGCACCAGTATTGGTAGGGGTGCCATCACATTCTAAAGCCATAAGCCTTGATAAATCAAATTTAGCCGCCAAATAATGTAGAATAGTTTCTGCACATTTTACTGCATTACTTGAATCGGGAACCACGTGCCCTATATATTTGGAGAGAGGTTCTTCAATGAGAACTACATATTCTTCGACAATACTTCTTTTATGAACCCTACCGTTAATTTTTTCCAGCATTTTTTGCTATTTGTAACATATACACCTATCCACGAAACTAATGAAACTAATATAAATTCTCTTGAAAGTTGCAATTTTCAACTTCTCTTCTAAAATTCGTAGGTCTGGCGGACTTACTAAATATAAAGCGATTGAAACAAAAATTGGCATGGATAATATGTGATCCTAAAGGCATCTTTTTGTAACTATTAGATCACAGGAATGAAAAATATCTTTCTCACTCCATCTTACTGTAGAACCCTTAGTTCATGCTTTTGGGTACACAGTATATGGATCCCTATATTATATAAACATATCTAACGCCTTCTACTTTAGCAAACAATCAAATTACAATGTTCAGTGTTCCCGTTCTCCCCATAAATTAAATACCCAATACATACATGAATCCCCAAAGAAATAAACTGAATACAGCAAATACATCCGGTACATTCGGTAAAACGCCCAGACATATACTAACACGTTCAGTCTTCTATGTAATTCTCTAGGATGAGTACTCATACTTGTGTTACAGACGAGATAGTATAACAAACTAAACTAAGTAAATAATAACCGTTCTTTATCTTTTGTGGTTTAGATATAATAACTACTCATACATCTTATGCGCACATGAACTCGACCTCTTACATTAGTTAATGTGCGAACGCTAAGGCGTTGTAGATATTTTGAAATTAATTAGAGGTATAAATCACGGACGTGTAATTAGCGAAATACATCAGTGGAATAATTACGGACTATAAGACATTTCGAACTATATGATCTTAATGGTAGTAATTGACGTGTCGGCGCTCTCAAAATTCTTTCAGGTATTTATGGACGCGCGGTATTGCCTTATTGAACAGGATGTGTGTTATACGAGCAAATCTTTTTTCAATGCCGACTATTAATTTTAGGTCTCCAAGTTAGGTAAGATGCATCAGCATCGAAATCATGCTTTGTTGCTTTATCTTGGAAAAAAGTTAAATTACGATTTTCGTTAAAGAAATTCTTATTGAATTCTGGTTGATATTGCAGCCCAGTGTTCTACAATTTGGAGTTGGTGGGTTTTCTTCAGTCCGACGGATTGTACGGATTTTAGTTATTGATTTGATTATTATCTTCCAATCATAACTGTCGTCACACCCAGTTGAATTGCTCAAAAAAGTATATCAGAAAATGGCCAGTTTTATAAATACGCGAAAGATACAGTATCATCCAAAATCCTTTGTTAAAATAAGAATTTAAATGCCAGGATATTGTCTATTTTCAATTGTTGTGTGGAAGCTAAACGCTTATGCACGGGAACATAAAAATATCGTTGTATATGTAGGTACCGTTTGCATGTTTGAACGGAATTCCAGTGATTATTCGGAACTCTACAGCGATTTCTGTTTTAGAGAGCCTCCAATGATATTTATTCTTCTATTCGTTTAGTTCAGACAACTTTGTGATGTATATTACTGTTTAGTTTGGTTTTGGTTTGAAGTTTCTCTGAAATACGACTTCTGTTTTGCATACATACATACATCGGTACATGTTAAATCTAAGCCAAGTACATATACATGCACAATCGGCCCTAATTTCACATCCGCCACCATCATGTACGCAATTTAGATTCACAACCTTCTCTCATTTAAAGAACGATTTAGAAGTCCTGTATACTACGACGTAGTACAAGAGAAACATGTTCTGCACAGATGAAGGCAATAATTCTCGAATAAATAGCAGAAAATTATACCTACAGCCTAGCATAATATTCCTTTTCGTTCTTACCCATTTCCACTACGTATTTCTGAAAGCTTTTAGCTATGAAAAGCAGCTTATTTTAACTTTGCAATAAATAATAGAGAACAATCTCTCGGAGTTATAACTGGAAATAATATAAAATGCTCAAGAAGGAAATTGTGAAGCTAAATTTTACATTTTCCGTCGAATATGCAATGACATATATTGGTTTAATAAAAGGAAACTAC
Organism: Chrysina gloriosa; assembly: GCA_038088585.1. Taxonomy (NCBI): domain Eukaryota; kingdom Metazoa; phylum Arthropoda; class Insecta; order Coleoptera; family Scarabaeidae; genus Chrysina; species Chrysina gloriosa. The sequence goes on from CM076093.1 coordinate 9,677,523, forward strand.
GCTAAAATCTTACAATTTTCTTGCATATGTAATTGGAAAGTATGTGCAGCTGATTTTTGAAGTACATTTTACGTTAAATTTGCTCTCAGCGCTTTTTAAAGTTTAAGTAATTGACGTAAATGATAATGTGCAGCTCCATGTTGTAATTTAACTACAGTTTCTTGTTTGTAGAAACGTGCAGGTAAGTTAAATAATGTAATTCGATTTTTGCAACTTTAATGAGCTTTAATTTGAAAATTTCACTATATCCTCGCAGCGTAATTTTCTGCTTTAGTATAATGTGGACAATCATTCAATGAATTTAATTTTGTTTGCCTATTTTCTGTACCATTATAACGTAATACGGTCTTCCAAGTATTATCACCAAACAACGAAATTAATCCGAAAACCGGTCACGTAGCAATCTAAAAGGCGCGCCAATGAATACAGGATAAGCATTGAACATCAACGGTTGAACTAGAATGAAGGCAAAGGCACTAATTCACAAAAGATCGGTAAACACGTTGGCGAATACCGATGAAGGGGAATCTAAATATTCCTTTTCATATTTAAATTTTCGTGGGAGTTTATCACAAATTGATTTTGCCCTTTCCTTCGTCATAAGTTCTGTATGATTCTATATGTTTGCTACTTTAACGTTATCGATTCAGTATAGGAATACTGACGAACTAAGATTGCTTCGATTTTCTCTAAAATTCTGATATCCCAAATATCTTGATAACAGTTTTTGTCGTTTCTTTTCTCTATGTATTCGTCCTAAAATGTAATACGAATTTCCGAATTGTTTTAAAATTACCTACTGGCAAAGGACAAATTTTCAATTTCTATTAAATGGTTTAGAAATCAATTTCTGAACGAAAAACTACGTCTGTTACACAGCCTGACAAAAAATTTTCTTGCTGCATCAAAAAAGCTGATTTTAAATATTTCCAGAACTCCGATTCGAAAACTACCGTTCTGTTTCTTGTACCTATTCTGTATTCAGAAGCAATACCAGTTCCATTATGTAGTAACCCATATATATTACCGGAGGATGGTGATGGAATGTCTTATTATGAACATGACAATAGTGACTTTGAAGGAGACTCAACATGTCTAGAAAGGTTTATCCAGGAAGAATGAAATGACCTTATTAGAAAACCTTTCAAAGGAGTTCTCGGAGTTGCTTGCTTCTAGACTGAATGAAAAATCTTCTTTCTCCGGAAACAAAAATTACGTATTACCGTAACAGAGAAAAACATCTTCTACCATTTTATTCTCAGGAAGATAACTTGGTATTTTGCAACGACATAAAAGGACGGTTACAAAAAATAAATATATCGGAGTACACATCAACTGGTTGTCGACTTCTTATAGAGAATTCCAAAAGAAGTCTGAAGTGTGTCCTTCTAGACAACAAATAGGGAAGTGTTCCTATTGGGCATTCCACAAGGATGAAAGCTGATTATAAAACCATATTTCTACTTCTGAAAAGAAAATAACCACTACACAATTGGGTGGATGTTTGTGTTGATCCAAAGATTGTAAACTTCCTTTTAGGACAGCAAGTTGAATATGCAAAATATCCTTGTTTCTCGTATCTTTCGGACAGCAGAGGGAAAGATCAACCTTGGATAAAAAGAAATTGCCCTAACAAAGACGCCAATGTTATTAATGACGTATTAGTAGATGGAGGAAAAATAATTTTTACTCCCTTGCACATCAAATTAGGGCTAATGAAACAATTTGTGAAAGATTTAGATCAAAATGGTCTTGGTTTTCATTTCCCTGCAATCAGTAATGGAAAATTAAAAACAGGCCTAGTAGATTTACCTCAGCAACTTATAAATGACCCATACTTCACAGAATCGATGACTGAAATTGAGTCCAATGCATGCTCTTCTTTTGTTAAAGTTGCGCAAAATTTTCGTGGTAGTTATAAGTCCGAAAATTAGGAACAAACTGTGGAAGATATACTTAATGGCTTTCAAATTTTGGGTTGCCATATGAGCATTAGGGTCCATTACCTCCACAGTCATTTAGAGAAATCTTGGCGACTTTAGTGAGTGGCTGGGCGAACGATTCCACCAGGATATCAGAATAAATGAAGAAAGGTGCCAGAGAAGATGGGACACACACATGATGGCTGATTACTGCTGGAGTATTAAAAGAGACAAACCATTTCAAACACACGCAAGAAAAGCGCTGGAAAGAAAGTTTTTAAGTTTGTTACCAACTGCTGTAAATATCTTTGGGGTAGTAACATTTGTAACGTTAAATTAACCCAACAATTACTGCCTTTTCTTTTTGATTAAAAAATGTGTACTTGTCTGTGTTCTGTCTAAAATTTCTATCTACAAGGATGTTGTAAAAATAGCTTGTCCTTTTAAAAGAACATTAGCAATAAGGTGTATCCAAATCTAATAAAGGGCAATTTTACTGGTTAGAATTAGATAAACATGATACAAGCTCTATTGTGTTATATTTTATGTTTTGGTGTGTGAAACAGTTTAAAACATTCCTGAGGACGTCAACCAGCAAATGATTCGCGTCATCAAAATAAGTGACGTTCAATTCCAGCAGTGTTCCCTATATTCGTTTGATTGACAGATGGTTTGTAAAGAATAAAATAAATTTGTATACCCGAAATTAAAGTAAAAACTATTTTAGCAAAAATATCAGTAGTTTAGCTTAGTTTGCAAGAATACCATGTCTCTAGGTATTAATGAAAGTGCTTTTATTTCTTCTGTTTAAATTTGAAAGAGGAAGGATATATGTTATGCGCTAAGTTATTTATTTTCATGATTATTCTCCAAGCGAGAAGATAAATTTATGGAGGTATTCTAGCTACATATATATTTCATATAGCAATTATACAATAAGGTCGTATAAATTCGAAATAATTGTATCTTTTTCAAAATGAAACTATCGAATGTACCATTATAGCTAATTATAACTGGATTAACATTCCTTCTGCTCTATTTTGTGAACCCAGCCTTCCTGTATTTCTTTTTAGACATACCTAATGGAATGGAAAACTACATCTCTGGAGTAATATGTTGCAATGCTTCGCTCCACTCATCTCAACATACCTGTGTAGATATTTCATTTATATTTGTATAGCTATTGCAATGATTTTTAGTAGAGATGGGACATTCGAATCCGCGAATCCTCGAATCCATCGAATCCTGAAAAGATTCGAGATTCGAAAACTCGAATCTTCGCACGATTTTCGTAATTCGAATCTTTCGAATCCAAAAAAAAAAATAATAATAATGATGACTCATGTAATCACGACACATATGAATCACTGACTAGAAAGATCTCGACGATTCTCTTCGGTTCTCGTTCTTTCAGCCACAAAGTATTTATAAGCTGGCATGCTTTCCTAATGTTTGTGGTATTTTAATAAATAAATTGTTGCATAATCATCAAGATTTTAACATAATTTATCTTTTAATATTGTGTAATTTGTTTTTTTAATTTCATTTGTAATATAAATATGTTCAAAAAAAAATCTTTTTAATAAATATTTTTAAAAACTGTATCGTTTTTAATTAAAGTAGCTTTAAAATTTTCCTGTAAAATTGTTTTTCCTCTCTGTCCTTTCTTATTATTGTAATTATATGATGGATTCGAGAGATTCGAGATTCGAAGGATTCGAGAGATTCGAGAATCCTTTAGGATTCGGATTCGGATTCGGATTCGAGAAAATTTGGATTCGTCCCATCTCTAATTTTTAGTTATTCTCCAATTTAGCTCAATGGCACTAAAATTGCAGTGATATGGGAGCAAACTTATGTTAGTACCTTGTGGCCGGGTTCTTTTGCCAAACAATTCCAAATTTATGTTGTTTCAGTGGTTTGTTTCAATTTTTTTAAACCATTTAAGATCAACATATTAAATATGTAATAATTACAATGCAACTTTTGAGGGAATTTAGATCATATGCCATATTATTTCTCACCAAACCAATCCACAATATCTAGTTTTGATAGAGAACTGTTCGGAACTTTTGATACTAAAGCCTTATGATAAGTTGGATTGGCCATTATAATTATAGATGGACCAGCTGAAAATACATAGAAAATTATGAAACCAATTTGAAAAATTTACGAGATTCATTTCTCCTTGGTAGATACTGTGCGCTGTTGAAAATGAAAGCATCACTATTCCCAGCATAGAAAATAATATATCTATAATAAAATTGTAGTCATTAATACATCTACAGCATTTTATCCAGTTGTTCAAAGATTTTCGAACAATTACTTTACAACAGGATTTATAACTGTGTACGGTGTTATATTTCCACACAACAACACGGTTTCATGTCGGGTAGATCAATCTTGACGAATCTGGCTGAAGTAACGCAGTATATCAGTTCCTGTATTGACTCACGGGGTCAGGTCGATGTTTTATATATAGACTTCGCAAAGGCTTTTGATACCTTGGACCATAACATATTACTCTCCAAATTGAGCTCATTTGGCTTTACTTCAACTGTAATAAACTTAATGGTTTCATATCTCAACAACCGAACGTGTTACGTTTATTATAATGGCTTTTACTCCTCTACCTTTACCGCTTCCTCGGGAATTCCACAGCGGTCAAATCTTGGGCCACTTCTGTTTAATGTTTACATAAATTATCTCCTATCCTTGCTTAAATGTCGCGTCCTTGCTTATGCAGATGACTTAAAGATTTTTAGTAAGATATCCTCGTCTTCTGATAGTGAAGCTCTACAAAGAGACTTAGATACTATTTACTCCTGGTGCAACAACAATAACATTAACATTAGCTTAAATAAGTGCGCGGTTGTCACTTACACAACCAAGAAAGATCCAATAATATATTGCTATTCTTTAGACCATTTTGACATCCCCAGGCAGACACAAATCAAGGATCTAGGAGTCTTATTTCATCACCGACTGCAGTTTACCAATCATATAACTGCTATCTGCAGCTCTGCTTCACGTACACTAAATTTTGTAATACGATCTTGCAGAAAATTTGTTAATGTTGCGACATTAAAGAAGCTTTACTCCACATTAGTTCGGCCCAAGTTGGAATATGCCTCAATTATTTGGTATCCCCACTATGTCTACCAGACTATATTTATAGAGAAGGTACAGAGAAGATTCCTAAAATACTTAACGTACAGATCAACAGGTAACTATCCGGTCAGGGGTATCGATTATACTGAATCATTGTCAAAACATCAATTCACATCACTTTAGGATCGTAGAGTGATTACTAGTGCAAACTTCATAATCAAACTAGTAAACAATAGCATCGATGCTCCGAATTTACTCTCTGCCGTAAACATTATTGTACCTAAATATGGGACTAGATCTAACGATACGTTTTTAGTGGCCAGAGCCAGAACAAATGTCTTCGTTAAAGCACCTATCAACCATATGGCCAGGAACGCAAATAGAATTGTGCGGGATCCTTTTTGTACCTCTGCAATAACCGAGTTCACCTAACCCTTTCCACACCCTGTATCCCTTCACCTAATCAGTTGTTAATTACTGCGTCTTAAGCTTATTACCTCTTATAGTATATTGTATAATTATTGTAAGCACTGCACTATATTATATTGTTAATATTGTCCTCTTAATGGAAATCTCTGTTGGATAATAAAGATATATTATTATTATTATTATTATTTTCTACATTCTAATTAATTTATGTTCTGGTATTACATATGGGCATTGCAAACCTTCTTCCATCAACTTTGGTAGTTTCGAGCGTAAGTCATTACCTTTTCATGATCGTTATACGGTACCATTTTGAAAAATCCAGGTTTCATCCAGGAATACTAAATCGCAGATTTGTTGCTGCTTGTATTCTTGATATAATCACAGGAAAAACGCAGGTGTTCTGAAACAACATGAAGCAATTCGATTAAAGCTCTCCTTTTCTCATTTGAAACCTATAGTATTTTTAAACTCACAAAGTCTTTTTTTTATTTTTACAAGTTATGATTATGGAGTTTCAACAAGTTATTCCCGCTTCGATTAATTAATAACGTATTTATTAGTATTACACATATCATATACCACAGCATTTAAAAGTATAAATGGGCAGAATTATCACGTCCTTCTTCAAACAGGTGTATTAAGGAAGTAATCATTTGTTCTTCCCCACTACTTAACGCTTTAGACAATTTACTGCTTTACTACTACGTAATGTTTGTTCTGAAACGAATAATTTTGAACTGCTGTTTTATCCCAAATGATTAATAGAACACACGAATAAGGCTGATCATGTTTTATTTTGGGAGCTAGTATTTTTTTGCTGTTTATGTTAGATGTTTATTTTCTTTGTGACCAGTTATTTCTTTTATTATTAGCACCAAAACTAGGGAATTTTTCATTTTCTGTAGTTTGTCAGTTATCTAATTCAAGTCTGATAGATAAAGTTCTTTGAGAGTTGCCTCTATTTCAGGAAATACTGGATCAAATATTTCGATGTTTCTTCTAAAAATCTGAAAATATTTGTTGGACAATTCGATAACAATTTTTGACTATTCCAGTTAGTATTTCGCAGACTATATATAAGTGTATTTGTCATTAATTTTATGTGCTTTGCTCTTACCCTTTCGAATTTTAGTCTCCACCAAAGTACACCAGGAAAGATGAGTTAACAAATTCTAAAGTTTTGAAATGAAGAAGTAAACCACTCTCTTACGAATTCATAATCCGAAGTTATGATTTGTTTATCACCGTTACGTCTGACCAAGATTTTCAATATTTTTAAAAGTATCTCACTCGAAGGCTAATACCTTTAACCGTGCGTATAAAAGTTTACCGAGGATCAGCCGGGTTATCCTCATAAATAGGTTTTGGAGATACCTTGCGTATCCGGAAAACAATCAAACCTTGGAGGCACGAATTTGTTATACATTCGGTGGGCGCGTTAGGTTTCGGTTAAGTGAATTGAGATTGTCAGTTTATCTCTGAAACCCACTGTGACATCAAGAAATCACAATTTTATGGATTGCAATATTGAAATAGGAGTTCAAATATTGCGCATAGAAAGTATATTAAGCTTTCCGTGCGACCATTGTAGTAAGCTGTAATGGGTAACAAATGGATATAATCGAAATTGGGCTTTGAAAGTGATATAAACGGTTTCGATTTGGAACGATACCATTAGAAACACATTATTCACAATATAGCTTCATTACATCGCCGTTGTGAACATGATACTAAAATATAAAGTTCTGTCTTCACACCGGTTGTCCAACTGATTAATGTATGATTTAGCTTAATGCACGTAATTTCGGTACTACCGTTTACCAAACGCACTAAATTAATTTTAATGCAATTTCAGCGACGGAATATCCGTTTGCTGGCGTATTTCACTTTATGGTCGCATTACAAGCTATAAAAACTTTACGTCCAGTTTTGAATGTATAATTAGCCAAATACTACTGTTTTACGAACTATTGCCTATGCGACAGCTGTCCAACGTTAGTCGTATTGTTTTATGTACGGTAAATTATTGACGTGCTGCTGGTTTTACGGTTCTTTGGATATTTAATTATTAACAACTGCATGCGATCGGAGCTTAAGCAGACTAGTACTGCATTTGCAACGGCCGTTAAACATCGTCCCAGAAGATGAAAGAAAGAAGAATTTTTTAATTAATGTCATACATTTCTTTTTAGCAATGTTGTTTGAATCCGTTAAACTTTGTATTCTGAATTCAACGCTAATTGAGGGTTTAAAATGAAGACGACTGTAGAGGTAACTGAATTGATAGTACATACTTTGATACATATTTACTTGTATTGAGTTGTTTCCTGGCTTAGGCATTCAGCATCCAAAGATAATTTTCTTTTTGCAATAAATGATCGTTTGTTGATCGCTTATTCTATAAATAGGGTTTTCAGCTTACATATCTCGAAATCTTTGTCCCATTGCTGTTATTGGTCTTAGTATTTGTATTGTTGGGGTATGATTCATTCATTTCGCCTCTATTGGGACTAGCTCTTGTTGTGCTTTCTTTTTATTACTGCAATGATAAAAGCTCATTGTTGTTTATTCATGTTTATTTTTCTACATAGTCCCCAATCTTATAACTTCCTCCAACGGTCTGGTAAATTTTTAATGCCGATATCGTAAAAAGTTCGTGGACGTGCTTCTAACCAACTTTACACGAACTGCCGCACCTCCTTGTTTGTTTTCAAGTGCTGTCCACCAAGAGTGGCCCAAATATACGGAAGTCAGAAGGTTGCAGGCCTGGGCTGGAGGGTGGACGTTCCAGGACAGCCAAGTGCATATCAATGGGCATCTCGAATTTAGCTAAAAAGACCATGATAATAGGCAGCATTAATTTTTCGACGTTTCTAAAGAAAATCGATCAGCAGAACGGTTTTACGCTGGCCCAGAACACCGTCGTTTTCCCTCTTGTACCTGGTTAGGTGCCTTCCAGAAATTTCAAATCGCCCGTTTCTTGCGTTAGAACCCAACGAGGCGATCTTTTTCGCTGTCCCAACTCATTGATTGCATACTATCATGGCTGATCTGAAATTTCTGAGAGATTTCAATAATAATAATACAGTGTACTTGCCTAACCATATACAGTCGGGGACATAATTGAGTGGACACGAATAGCAGGCGCGCCTTGCCTTTAATTACAGGTCAAACTTTTTCCCGATTCCATTCTATATAATTTTCCTTTACCTGTATAAAGTCTTTCAATGATTTAAGATACAATACACATCAAAATAAAAATGTTTACCGTTAATTATATGCATCAATAGTAATATATTGAAAATTTAAGGTGGACAAAATAAAGTGGACATTTTAACAACTCAATGTTTAATGCTGAATACTACAATTTAATACTTAGTGTGTCCTCCTTTAGCGTTAATTACAGCTTGTAATCGTTTTGGAATACTCTTCACAAGACTTTCAATGAAGTTTTTATCTATATTTTCCCAAAACGATTTTATTTCCTCGAAAAACTCCGTTTGTTTGTTCTTTGTTTAGTGTGTATTTTCTTGTCGATTAGAGCCCACAAATTGTCGAAGGGATTTATATCCGGACTTTGTGCAGGCCACTCTAAGACCTTTATCCTCGAATCTTGAAATAATTTTTTAGATTTCTTCGCGGTATGCTTGGGATCGTTGTCTTGCTGATAGATGAAATGCTCAGCAATACCCATTTTTTCCAAAGACTCTTCTAAATTCTCATTTAGGATAGTCATATATAGATCGGCGTTAATAATTGTGTCGATCAGAACTATATTCCCCACTCCGTTAAATGAAAAGCAACCCCACACCATTATAGAGCCGCCATCAAACTTTATAGTTGGAGAAATAAACTTTTCCTTATACGCCCCGCTCAATTTTCTGCACACTTTCGATCTTCTTTTCATGCCGAACAGTTCAAACTTGCTTTCGTTGCTCCACACAACTTTTTTCCAAAACGAAATCGGCTCATTCACATACTTTTTGGCAAATATTAATCGTTTGCGTTTATTGACGTTATTTATAAAGGGCTTACGTGGAGGTGCACGGCTATGCAACGATGCTTCTTTCAATCTACGGGAAACAGTTTTCGTCGATATCCTTAGGTTTAGTCTCTCAACCAATTCACGTCGTGTAACAGTGGGTTCTCGTCTGCATTCTCTGACAATACGTCAATTGCATGTATCGATTGTGCATCGTTTGCGACCGCGACCTTTTAGATTTTCTGTTGTATTATATGTTAAATATTTTTTCCACATTTTTTGCACAGCCCTTTTAGAAATATTGTATTTTTCACCAATTACTCTGTAACTGAGACCCCTAATCAGTCAAAAAGAACTAAATTTCTAAGTTGTAACGAAATTTCTCCGCGGTTGCTCATTTCTACGTGAACAGAATAAATGTTACTGAAAACGATGCTCTGTTGACATGACAAACGAGATGCTACTTGTTGGAAAACGAAAACGCTGTTTACTAACATTGTCGATGCGCGTAAACCATGTGATACACTATCTGAATAGTGTCCACTCAATTTTGTCCCTCCCTTGGGAACAATACTTTCGTTCATAAATGTTTGCCGTGAAAGCTATGGTAATTATTGTTCGTATATTGGTGGATGTTACTGATAAAAACATCATGTTTATTAAAAAAAAAAATTACTAAGATTAGTTGCAGGAAATGGCGTAATTTTGGTCCACCTACTCGAATCAATCAGGTGTCCACTCAATTTTGTCACCGACTGTATATGGTAGGTTAACAAAATAAAGTAAAGAAAATACTGCACATACACACATATACACAATTACTCAAGAAATACAAAAACTTAGTGAACACTTCAAAAAGAAAAACAAGTCCTCATAAATTCTATTTGCAGAACGACTGATATGACGAAGAGGAGAATTTAACAAAATATTTGTTCTGGGCGTTGACGAGGTAGTTGACAAATTTGGAAGACTGACGGGGCGCATAAAATCGTAGTTGAAATAGTGACCCTCATGAATATAGCGGCGCGTAGCAAAGGATTGTACGTTGAGCCTGACAAGCAAAGAATCATGATCAACGCCTCTTGGAGGGCATATACTATCAAGTTTATAAGACATATATTTGAGAAATTTTCTTTGCAAACGTTCAATAGAGAGCAGATGTTAAACATAGTAAAGTGACCACACAGGAGAACCGTAATCCTAGCTGCTAGCAATAAAAGCAAACAATATAAACTGAAGTATGTCAGGATTAATGAAATACCTAGAAGTACGGATGACAAATCCAAGCCTCTTAGAAGTGGATGAACAAAGATTGTCAATATGAAAAGGAAACGGAAGCTTACCATCAAAAAGCACTCCAATATCATGAAAAGTGTGAGATTTGCGAATGGGCTCATTACCAATTTTGTAGGAAGCAGGAGTTATAATATAAATAATAATAAAAATGGTACAAAGTCCTACCTTGATATTGCATTAATGCTATTTAGTGTACCTCGCACATTTCTTAATTTTTCCAGCAACCATCTTCTCTTATTTACAATACAGTTTTATTTCAATCTGCATTGAGCCTTGCTCTCCTAACTATCGTTCTGGATTATGTGGTTTTGATTCCACCGGTAGTTCATTTCATATACACATATGTATATGTATTCCCGATACGCGAAGCAGGGGTCTGCAAAAATACATTGTGACTGTGTGAAATTCTAATCTCCTACAAAGGGCACATCGTTCACTCTCGGTTCGAAAGATGGAAAATTAAGTTTCGCTTGAGATGTTATCGACAAAGGGCAGGGCAATTGGTTTAAAACTTCTATATACGTTTTCCAGACTTTCTTTGATGCTTTTGTATAAACTGACTTGCTAAACGTATAGGTGCGTGTACGTAAACGTGATACTATCTATTTTTAGTGTTAATGTGTTTGCATTTTCTTTATAATATATTCGTCAGAGTTTTATGGCGAGTTAAATGTTAGTGTGAGCCATGATTAGAACTTTCGGAATATTTGAGTTAGAAAAAGATTTCAGCTTCCTCAACTTTGAGTCATTCGATGAGATGGACACCAATCTCTCTAAAGTTTCTGTCTAGGTGATTAGATATGCAACCCACAATTTTGGTATAATCTCCTTCGTACATTCTTTTTAGGTTTCTTTACTGTTTAGTGTGGCAACTGAAAAGTTATTCCAATATTTGTTTTATCGCATTCTTTTCTTTTCCCACATCTTTAGCAAGCTTTTTCAGTTATATATTCACTTTGAAATTTTGGAATGTGCTTCATATGCTCGTCGGACTTGTCTCGAAAGTGCGAATTTTAAATAATGATAGCTTTGTGAACGTTCTAGATAATTACGTGAGTCAAATCCGGTAGTGTTGGTATCGAAAATGCTGTTCTGACATGTACTCCATTGGTTGGCCAAAAATGTTGACAGTAGATGTTGAGTTTGTCGAGTTTGTTTCGTTTGCACGTCGCACTTGTTATTTTGTCACAGAAATGCCTATGTTTCGAGGAAATTCCCTCTAATAATTTGAAAACTATAAACATTGAATGCTGGTACTATACATGCGATTGGAGATAACTATTGTTCATTGCTCAGATTTGGTGGTGCTGTAATGGAAAACCTTACTTCGTTGATCACGGTAGATCTTAACTTTGTAGAATCCTTTGCAGTAAACTGATGTTTTTTTTGCAAATGTTTCGAGCAAATTTAGAGTAAATCTAGCAAATTGCGCTAGATGTCTTGAGCCTGCAATTAAAAGAATTAACACATCGAGGCAGGTCGCTGAGGACAAAGAAAAACACGACTCTTGCCAAAAACCTTGAATGCTCCTCAGGAGTTTCATACGAAATCCAATACTGATAATGTCTTGAATCTTGTTAGTTGATTCTATGTGGCCAACGGCATGAAAAGAAATTCTGTTTGATTGGAATATCGGACAATTTTTAAATTTTAGTAAAAGTGGTCTTTTTAATACAATATTTGAAAGTGGAACCATCTGCAATGACTGGTGTTCATAACAGAGTCGTGAATTGTTAGATGTGTATGTGCTAGTTGGACTAGGATTTAATAAAGGTTCATGTAGATATCAGACATGTACAATATGTGACTTTTTGTTTCTCAGTAAAGGTGGCACCTTCCTTTTACAAACACTTTGTTTGCTTAGACTAAGAGTAATGGACATTGCTTCATATTTTTATAACGCTGATGATTATCAACTAAGCAATAAATTGGTATGCATTTTTGGGCTGCAATCATATTTTATATTAAAAACAAACCCCTGAATGTTTAATTTTACAATTACGACATACATAAGGTCTTTCTCTACACACACAATCCTGCCTTTGAAGTTAAAAAGTCGAAATACTTCACTTTGTGTTCGACTGGTCCTCTTTCGTCTTTCTTTGCTCTTTCATTCATCTCGATCTCCAATGTCGTATCGGTAAAACGAATCTTTTCTCCTTCGGATGATTGTTTAAACTACTTATACTTGTTAGGATACTTCATGTACCTTGTCCTTCTTTCGATCCTATTTTGTATGCGAAACAACGCGATTTCGGATTTGAACAACGAATTTTATTTTATATTAAATAATTCTAATACTATCTTTAAGTAGCATTGTGGTTGAGAGTGATTTGAAATGTCCCTTGGCATATTACATTTAAACTTCAAGCGTTCCGCTTTTAGTGCTTATATGCGGATATTCGAAAAATAATATTTATGATGTATTGGAAGTTCGAAGGATTTGATAAGAAAATAAAGAATTGAAAAATATTTTTATCATACTAGTAGGACAAATGCGCAAATTTTGCAAATTGATTGTGTTATGTAACACGTTGGTAGTCGTAGTAGAATCAAATACTGACTTGATGGTTCATATCTTCTTGAATATATTTAGATATTTATCTACTTTCTCCAAAAGCAAATATTGCCATGATCGTATGGCGCTAATTTTAACATTTTAAATGATCACGCCCCATTAGAAACGCAAAGAAGGGTTATTAGAACTGCTTCGCTTATATAACTTCGTCACTTATTATTTTCGTATCTCGACTAAAGTGAGCTACTTTTAATTCAATACATCTGGATGGTGTACTGAATGGAGAAGAGCAACTTTTTTAAGAAGCGAAATTATTAAAATGATTAGCATCCAGACGTTTATAATTACCTGCCGTATTTCGTAAGTCAAGGCGAAGCTGTAATTGCGTTACGTAGCTGCAAGTCGATCATTAACAATGTTGTCAAGAAACTAATTACACTAATTAAAGGTATAGAATTAGACGATCGAACTCGCTCCTCACCTAAACGAAATAGATAAACGAATACATCACCGTTTCGCAATCAACGAAAGAAGTGTCTTAATGGAATGTGTAGCAGGTACGCCACCGCTGTACACTTTCGAAACAAGTAGAAGTTTCTTAAAAGGAGTAGACAGTATAGATCTATTTAAATCACTTAATCCCCAATGTAATTGGGTAAACTAAGTAGGTATTTGTTTTCGTCTCGAAACGGTGATGCACGCACTCCTTTTTTGTGACAATCACATGGCAATTTGTAATCCTCGCGTTATATTTATTCAACTTGAGTCATCCCAATTAAAGTCAAAATTGTGATAGTGTATTAAGTTTGTTATTTATATTAAGAGTATGCTCTATGCTTTGTATTAGCAACTAAATAATTGTATTTTTCCCTTTCGATACGGTACGTTCTAGTTGGGATTTGTGTCACAGACCTCCAGTAATTTTGAACAAGTGATGTGTATGATGAGTATGGTTTTTCGCTGTCACGGTCAATTTTTGCGGTTAAACTTTTAGAATTTATCGAATTTGGTAAATTCTTGTGTGTACATATTTGAATTACCGCTTGATTGCTTAATAAAGCTGCAAAAACGCGAAATTCCTGTGAAACGTAGTAACACAACCTTCTTTACATGAATATCATCTGGGGATGTAGCTTGAACTTGTTATTTACTGCGCCATATTTCTCGGCTAATATTTGTGCAAGGTACTCATATTTTATCATCAGTTGCCAGTCTTTTTAGAAATGGATCATTTTCGTCACGTTTCATAAGTCACTTGCAAAAGTTAGTACAATCTGTTAAATGCATTTTTTATCTAATCTGGAACCCATAAACTTAGTTTCTTAGATAATCAAACCGAATGCCTTTCAATGTATGTGTGATAATCCGAATCAACTGTTGTTTTGATGTAGTCATCGTCAACTTCAGAAATTTAGTATCTAGTACGGAATTTTGAGAATCAACTTTAATGTTGCTGCATCGTCTGTATAAACAAATTTATTATCATTTCGGACGTGAATTTTCATCCGTGCAAGTAATACGGCACTAGAAAAATTTCCTCTTTTGATTTTCAACATGTCCCGCTTTTTCTCCTGCACGGTACATAGATGACAATATGATATTGGGATTTCAAGCACATGAACATAATCAAATAGTTAATAAATCCATCTATCAATTAGACCCACAATTTATTAGTTACTAAATCAGTAAATTTTGAAATGAACATCTGAGGTTTCTTTCTTTTCCACATTATGTCATCCGTCATTTGTAACAGTGCTGATTTTCAGCTATGAACTGATCGAAAGCCTGACATACACAGGCAGAATTTATTCTTATTTAAATGCTCCTCCAATTGCAAACTAATAACTTTTACAAACATTTTTGAAAAGACCGAAAGCAAACTAATTGGTCTTAGATCTGCATAAGAATGTGGAGTAGATGTTTTAGATGTAGGTATCATAAGAGCATTCTTCCATCAGCTAGGAAAAAAAAACCTTTTATAATACAGCTGTTTATTACGTGTACTATATATTGGAGCAAGCTTTATCATGTTATCATGGGTTATAAATGTCTTGCAAATGCAAATGCAAATATCTTGGTTGAAATGTGTTGGGGCCGGTATCGGGTGAGCGAGTTCCCGAGGAATTGCAGAAGAAATTCAAGTCTGTATTTAGTTCCGACGTAAAAAAAGAAAAATTGCCTTTTAATGGTTAAATGAACTGCAGTTGCCACACTACGTCCACACTACGTACTGTAAACGATATTAAAGCGAGCACTTCCGGGGAGTTTATTCTATTAAATAAACATTTTATACCAAACTTGAGGGTGGCGATTCTACGTCGGGTAGACAGATGCTGAAACCTCAAACGTTCAGAGTAGTTATATAAGTTTTTGTCTATCTTAAGCTTAAATAAAATGTAGTTGACAAATGTAGTTGACAAATCTACGTTGAACTCTCTCAATTCTATCCCTATGCAAGGTAGTGTGTAGGTTCCAGATGAGACTACAATACTCCAGAACAGAACGCACCAGGCCATGGTACAAAGTGATAATGCCTATCACGTTGCTGAAGTCATGGATCTGGCGTTTTATGAAGCCACACATTTTGGAAGCTCTGCTGATGATATCGTCAATATGGAATCGAAAGCTCAATGATGAGTCAAAGGTTACGCCTAGATCCCCTATTTGTGTGACGCGATCTAACGTTTGATAATTGATCGTGTAGGGATAAGTGATGATATTGTTCCTTTTTTATAAAATGAAATGACTTTGCATTGGTCAATGCTCATGTTTATATGACGCCATATAATTATGAAAACCATTAGGTTTCCACTGACGTGGTGAAGTTGGAGCGATGAAAGAAATTTCTGGACAGAAAAGCATCCTAACAGAACCGATTTCTTTCGTGAGTCGGCATTCGGTTGGCTTTCCCTGATTTTGTAGAATTGGAGGGATGGGGTGAGCTTTGAAAAAGTTGGTCTACTATTTCCAACTTTTTAGAATTTCACCCCATCCCTCCAATTCTACAAAATCAGGGAAAAGGGACAAAGAATTTTCCCAAAGTAATCGCCAATTTTAGGAATTTCTAAAAATACAATAAAAGACTGTGAATGAAGTATGTCGGTTTAGTTGTTTGATACAAGCCGATTCAAACTTTCCAAGAAGGTTTTGAAAGTAACTGACCGACTGCGGATAACAATTATTTATGCGGAGGTGTTTAAAATTTGATTGGTAAGGTAAGTATTGTTCCTTTTTTGGTTAGTAATTCATTCATATTTTGTTCTCCGAACAACACAACGTCCAGGATAAAGTAGATATGCAAGCACATACAGTATACACTACAGAACTATTAGTCTAATTAGAAAAAGTAATAACAAGGTTGCTACTTCAAGGATGATACACATACGATATTTCATGTTTACAAACGATATGATGAAATTTCGAAAAGATATTTGTAAATCCTTAGCAAGTCCGTTAAGAACAAATTCTACTATAAAAGGTTTTCTGACTGGATGGTTTTATCTTATCCCGAAAGATATCCCTTAATCGTTAAATGTGTGGTAAATAGAAACTTGCTAGAAAGATATTCGCTTCAAGATCTTGGAATAAATTAATTCATTAATATCTGCTGCAATATCATCTGTAAATCATCCTCAAGTACGGCGTCGGGTGTAGTGTGTAACACTATTCAGCTTTTGATTGGCACACCTGAGAATATGCTGACTTCATCTTCCATTACTTCACACGTTGGAATCTGTTCGAAGGAAATTTGTTAAATCTCTTTAGAGCGGAGTATATGGATTTTATTCGCCTCGATATTTTGAGTGATTCACATTGACAGCTTACTATTCTTCCGAGTTAAAGTAAAAACACCTTTCACGGTTTTCTATAATTCGTTTACGGCAACAAAGTACAGTGGTAAAATAGAGATTCTTTGGTTACCATTCCCAGTTTTCCTTGAACAAACGTATGATGAGGATGTCATACTTTCGATAAAACTAGTCGTTCCTGTATTTCTTTTTCAACTAATACAACATTCTTTTTGAATATTTATTTTGAAGCTGTTCGTGTTAAAATCTACGATAATGGCGAAGGAACAGTCGAGAAAATTGCGCGAGCGTTCCCAATGTTTTCGTTGCCTGTTTGCATATAAATATTTAACGCTGCAGTAATTGATCGCGCATATTGCTAAACTTTCAATGAAATAAGAGAATAGCGAGTTATCTACGTTCGCTTGTGTTAATGGGAGCACTGTTTTAAGTTTGTAATACTAAGCACTAAATTAAGCAAGTATGGGTATACGTGAATGTTATGAAATTTAGAATAGGTATCGATTTCTGCTATTCTTGTGATGCGCTGTTCAGTAACGTGTTTTACTTTTTTATGGTAGCATCACTTGTAAGAGCATTGCGTAAAGTTACATTCTCCTTATTCATATGCGCTTTACAACTTCAGTGTTTTCTCAATAGAGTAAACTGTTAGTACTCACCTATATAAGTACGTTATAAAGTAATCGAAATTCAATGTGTCTACATGCATACAAGCGAATAGACCCAATAAAATTGCCAACCTCATCTCAGAAAGCGCTACGCTGTTGGAAATAATAGAGGGATATTGTTATATTGCAGTTCTAGGCGAACCCAAATCTATATTAGAGGAACGTAATCGTATTTTACTATCGCTCCTGTCCGATGAAATAAGCGTTAAATTTTCGCAATCGGCAAACTGTGAGCACGTATTCAATTTAGTTCAGCGTTTTTTCATTATTTTTTCATAGAACTTTGGTTTTTTTCTACGCTTAACGCCACGTGAAGCGCGAACGCAAATGAAATTTCAATTAATTGAAACGCTTTATAGTTGCGCCAGATAAAGGTTGTTATTGCGGTATATACGTGAGCCCTCAGAGCGCGTTAATCTATATTACTATCTTAGGTATCGTTGTAAAACTATTTCCGTGTTCACTTTTGTCGGCAATAACAGGAAGAAAAATTGTGTACTAGATGGTCAACGGGCGCTATCTTAAACAAAGTGTTCTTTGATTTTACTAAAGTTGGATACAATTATTACGGTTTGGAATTACCAACTACCAATACACTAAGGTGAAAAAGATGAAATCTACGTTTCACCAGCTCATCAATACACTTCTTTCTGTTTTCCCTTATTGTAATCTAAATATTTTGGAAAACATGGCCCATGTACTTTATATGAACAGAATGTTTGATGACTATAGATACAATTTTATTATTATAATTACCAATTCAACTTACCTTTTATTCATAATCAACTCAAGTATATGTAACTTATATTTAATTTAGAAACTACAGGGCTCACAAAAGAAGTTTCGTTCTAGATAATCAGCAAATTATACATCAACACATATGGTACTGTTTGACAAACAGTCCACTTCATCGTCACTACAGCTACAGTTTTCATAACTTAGGTGGTAATACAGCCTAACTTTGCTAACAATAAGTCGATATTCCTGTAATTCGAATTTCCTCGAAAGTCGAGTTCATCAGTCCACTGGAGTGTTAAAATATAATTTGGATAACTTCCCCTAAATCGAACAATTTGGAATAGCAGATCTAGCAATAAGTGCGACTTATTGAGGTTTTAATGTACATATGTTAAAGCAGTGTAACATTAGTATTCTATACTTAAGTGCGAGCAACACCAAACTTATTACTTCAAGCTCGCCGAAACGAACTGTTAATCAGGCGTTGCTGATCCGGCTTGACTTAATGCAGTCTACTGAAACTGTAAAGTGTTTAAGTTGCATGTTCAATAATATCCAAAATAATCCTACATAATGAGATGATAAAGCCACAACATTGTGTCCAGATCGCAACCTCTGCAATTGTGCCACAAATAAGTTGAAATATCGAATCATAACAATCAAACGATTCCTTTTTTAAATATCCTCTCCTCTATCACTTTTAGGTCAATTAAGCAACAAATTGGGAGTTAATAGCTAGATTTTCAGATGAAAAACAAATGTTTGTTTATACATATATAGGGTGCAGCAAAGAACTCTGGCGGTTTTGATATGAAATCACAAATTTATGTGTCAAGATATTTATTGAATTGCACTTTTTAGTAGTAGAACTTTAATTGATCTTTTTATGCACGTATTTGTAATGTGTTTATAATAATTAAACAAGATTAGCAAATTATGTTATAATTAAGTTAGTTTTGTGTGTACTTGTCCTCAACGAAGGTGCATCAGATGTTAGTACGTGGTGTGCTCTTTTAACCGGCATTGTAAATAATTGCGTTTCTACAGTCATAAAGCAATTGCTCTTTTGGTGTAATTTGTCAAAAATGTTTGTCGGACAGCATAGAGCATATGCGAAATCTAAGCTGCGATACGTATTGTTATCTTGCTGACTACCTGGCCATTATATTTTGTGATGAAGCAAATTATTAGAAGCTTTTCTAGTATTGATAGAATAAAATAATTTTTTCTAAACCCATAGATTTTTGCCAAAAACTTGTTTACAAAGAGTTGGAGTTGGATGTGTGTTGGAATATGCGATCAACTTTTAGTTCATCTACACCAACAACGGTTCTCAACTCTTTTGCTCTCGCGTACCCTTTCATTAAGTTTTCTTCTGTCCCACATAGATTGCGTTTTGTACACCAAAATTGTTGTGATTTATGCTAACTCACCTGTTTGGCTTTTAACGCCATTATTGTCATTCGCGTAAATTCGCCCAATCAGGTCATCGAGTACGGCCAGGGATAAGCATACCACGATTCCAGATTTAGAAGCGATGATCTGCACCAATTATCGACTCGCAATAGGTAGTTATCAACATTAAATTTAAGTGAAAGGTTTTTAATCTGACTTAATTTTGAATGGTAGGAATGTATGTGTGCCTGTCTATCAAAAATGATAGCCGTCCCTCCCCGTGAAATTTAAACACAAGTTTTTCAGCACGGACTACGGCTGTCATATTTGAGCAAATCGGCAGCATTTAAACTTCTACAGGATTTGCATCTAAGTGCTACCTTTTTTGATAGCCATGTGAATGCACCGTGGTTATTATATTTGATAGCCAAAGTCCCAACGAAAACATCACTGGCTATCACTGATGTCTTTTGTACGAGGCAAAGATTTTTGGCTCCGTACAAAGATTTTTTGGGTAGTTCAGTTACCATTATGTTTTACAAAATAAAAATCTTACGTAGAAAGATTTTTTCGGATCTTTGTACATGCACAAGGAGGCTCGTACAAACGAAAATCAGTGCTGGCTATTAAATATGATAGCCATGGCAGTCAATGTGATAAACAAGTCGTTGCCCATAATTGTTATTATAACATAAATTAAGTTCTTGTACATTTTTGTATGGTTATTCGTGTTACTAATTATATACTTTGCTTTGTTTTTTAATTTGTATATCATTCTTCACAACTATTTTACATTTTCATTTATCATCAGAAGTAATTACTGTCTATTCTTAAGAATTAATCGAAGTGTGAGGAGTTCGAGGAGTCAAACACGTACTTTCTGCGCAAACAGTTATTTTTATCCAAGGATAACAAATCAATTCAGACTAAGATTCGCCAAAGATTGCGAAGGATGCGTGTAGATGACCGATTCGTTTATCATATATTTATAACTTTCAGAAATACAATAACTCTTTTGCATTGGAAAAGAATATATGTATGTATGTACGTCTGTTGAAGCTTCTAGTATAATGTACATACTTGGTGTTTATGTAACACTGTTTGGGATAAAGCACAGCTGCTCTGCCGAAAAGGACGCAATTACAACGGGCGCGTGATTTCAATTTACAACGTATTCTTTACACCTTCTGAACGTATCATCACGTCTCGCACGGTACGACTTCGCTTTCGGTTTGACGTAATAATGTATTCCACACCGTTAACAAGTTAATAATGGTGGTGAATCTGAATTTGGTATATGAACTTTCCTAGATGTGCCATATGATATAAAAATTCTCCTTTCTTGAACTTCATGACCACTGATGGCTAGAAACCTCAGAATTTCACATACCTTTGTGTCAAGGTTTCTTATTCAAATAACCATAATAAGAAAAATATTTGGAATTGTGAGGACAGTCGTGACCCAATATTCAGCATATTTAACGAAAGAAGTTGGTGTCGTAACTGGTTAGGTACAAAACTGTTACATTTTGAGGTACATATGGGAGCGCACATATAACTAAAACGTGGCACAAAAATAACTTACATATTCCAAATAACCTTCAAGAATGTTGCATTTGATTGTAAAGAAACTATCCAATTCAAGGAACGAATTTACAGTAGTCTAGTCACTATCTGATTTAAGACAAGCGTATATAGAAAAAGACGATTAGCAAACTATTTTGTTTGAATAAATTATCTACGCGTATATGATAATCAATGAAAATTATATGTAGTTAACTTTATTGCTACTTATCTATTTTATTATAACGTAGTCGTAATTGGCACCCAGTCGAGATATCTAAATTATGCCTTGACATGCTCAACAGAGTACGGCGTTAATTAGGCGAACTATATAAACATCTCGGAAGCACATTATTCGACAGTACACGAATGTTGTATAGAAGTTAGAAATGGGTTTCAATGCATCCTTGTTAGACCTGGAGCAGTTATAAACTTAAAGTGCTCATTAAGATACGGCAAAGGTGTCGCATGTGTATGTACATTTTATTTTGAATGTATGGAAAGCGACTATACTCATAGTCGTGAAGATGTTTTAATAACAAATTTATGAGGAACATATGTTAATGATTGTACACTGTGATGTAGTCGTAACTCTCGAGAAATATTGGTAATTATTCATTTGGATCTAATGTTTTGCTGAAACTGCAACTCCTACCTGCAACCGTATTTCATAGAATTAGGTTGGAAGTGAAACATATATAAGAGGGCCTCCTTTTATATTTTTACAAATGACCGCTTAGTGGCATTATTGATATGTGTCATTACTATATTCGTAAAATTTTACATTTTTTATTGCACAAATAATGGCAGCTTAGAACTTAGCCAAGTAACAACAACCAATAAACGTTTGCATGAAAAGCTATTTTGTGGAAGAAAGGAAAGTTTACTAGAAGGTTTTCGTTGGATGATTTTTTACAGCTTTAGCAAAGGCCTAACTTAACAATAATCCATTGAATCGCTTCACTCAACTTTCAGCAATGAAACACCGTAAGAAAATACCGTTTGCAATTGGTTTGCAGAATTCTGTCATCGCCGTGTGTCCATCAGTGATAAATTACGTGAATGTCGACCACAATCGATTGTTATCTAAGGAACATGAATGCTGCGCCCAATATGATTGAAGAAGATTGGCATGTGACTTACAGTGAAATAGACCCATTCTTAGGCATATACACAAATGCAATGAATTCGATTTTGCATGAGCATTTGTTTGGCAAAAGGTCTTCCGATGCATTCCGTGTTCTGGCTCGTGTTAATTGGTGTAAGGAAATGGTCAAAAAAGTCAACTGAAGAACTGCAAAATCCGTATATAATGTCTCCTCGCCAGCATTCATCTGACCTACTGCCTAATGATTTCTTTTTGTTCCAGAATACCAAACAAAAATGCACGGACTGCGACTTTCAGCACCTTAAGAAGCAGTCAAAGCCTTTAAAGACCATGGTTTTGAGATATTAACTTCAGCGTGGGAAAACTGGGACATTTGGTTTGAGTGCACACAAAAGTATATAAAGTATATGAAGCCAATATTTTGCAAACGAATGAAACAGCTTTTTCTGAAAAAAAGTTCTTTTCTGGTTTTTATAACAACTTAAAAGATGCCTTTGTATGCATTAAATAGATAGCCAATAGCGTTCCAGTGGTTTTGGTGCCAGTTAAATTGAATAGCCTGTCGAAGTTTCTTAAATTATAGCATAATTGATTATAAGGATCCAGTAGTTTTGTCACAATTTCTTCGTTTCCCTCATTTGAAACCGGTCAATTTAAATGTGTATAATTTCGTGTTTATACATATATCTACATTCCAGTGTCATTAATAAGATAAAAGTACGTATTTTTTCGTCATATTCTTTTACTATCTTCTTTTACATAAAATTGCAGGATTTGTGTTGGTACGGGATTTATATTAGACGTTAGACACTATTTCGCAATTTTACTGAAATTGACAAGGATCTAGTCCACCGGGACAAATTTCTATGGAAATTTAATCATATTCTGCTTGTGGTGTGGTGTGGAACATTTGTAAGGACCCGGTTGAGAGAAAACTTCCCCGGGTGGTTCTGCGATGCGGTTGAAATGGAGAATGCAGAACCGCAGCTAACGTATAGATGGATCAATATCTTTTCAATTTTTAATATAAGCGGAACTTCTGCTTCTGTGTACAATAAACAACGAAAAATCTTGTATTTGCGAATGAATTTATATGTACGCCCTGTAGCACTAGACAGAAGGTTTATTTTAGGAAAAGTAAGCGGATGAGTGCCTTAGTGTACATAGGATGATTGGATGTGTTGCAAAATTATGGTGGCTACATTCTGTTACTTTCCCACCCACCTAAAATTAGTTAGATCAGGGTATGTAAGTATTGATATTATTAGGTAGAAGTAGCGGATGATCTTTGAAGGCTTGAAAAATAAAGAATAACAAAGTAATGCTAGCCCCAGTCTTTTGCGTAAATCTTCGAAATTAACTCAATGTTACTAGAGGTCGATAAGGACCATATACGGTCCCCATTCAAAACTAAAAGGAACGGTGTTAGGAACGGTAATACGCTTTGATAAACAGTCGGAAGAAGAACTGACGCTGTTGCGCCGGTAGAGACTTGTAAAAAATTTACCAAAACCTATCAAGCACTTTGAATCTACTGTAACATAAGTGGTTCTGAAATTGTATTGACACAACAAAAATTGAAAATACTCAAAAACTGTAATAGGTAAGTTAACATTCAAAAGCTCGTGACCTAACAAAATGTTTTCGAATAACATTTAGACATATCAATGTTTAAAGCAATATAAAGGGTAAATAATTAAAAATGGTAAGTTAGAGAAGGCAAATAGTAGAAATGTGTTTTATACAGAGTGCACATTTATTACAAGAAATTGAGATAAATTTATGTAAAAAAGAAAATTAGCAGAAGCAGCAAAGAGGACAAAGGGTGACATAACAATGAAAATTATGAAAATACATAAAACCAGAATGACTGTCAGAAGTACAGAAATGAAAAGACAAGAGATAATAGTAGAAGGGAACAAGATAAAGCAAGAGGCGTGGACTACGTGGACTAAATTAAAATCAAAAGAAATAAAACGTAAACATTCAAACGTCAAGCCAAGATAGAAAATATTTCGAAAAGCTCTGTAGATGAAACTATCAAGGAGCTAAAGAACTTCGAAATCACCCGCGAGGTTGGGTTTGTATTACTTCAACGTTCCAAAGTCAGTACAAAATTTTGGGTAAAAGTTAGGCTTTTGCAAATGAAATTAACATTTAAGTGTGCTTTATTTCATTATTTAGAATAAAATAAAAACCACTTTTTTAGAAGCAACTTAAATTTACATTAATGCTAATCAATTCTCTGTAAATTAACTAACTATTTTTGAAGTTTCTTTCCTTCAATATTCCTCCGGATATGGCATATATCCGGATTTGGCACTTTGCAATACGATTTGCCTGAACGACATGGTATAGACTCACTGGCATCTCGAAGGGATACGATTTGCAAAAAGTTCTTTTAAACCTAATGAGCAACAAGTTCGACTATCCATTTTTATTACAGCGTCTGTCATTTCACGTATCTCGCATTAACTCCCGGACCGACTGCACCTTCAGATTACCCTTCGCTAGGACAAACATCGTTAAGCGGACGCCGATCTTTGTTATGAGTAAACTGGCTAATAAATGTCAGGATTCATTCATATCTTAGTGTTCTTTATATTTTGTTCTGTACATGTTTTCAGACTATTACATTATATTCTTTTTGTAACTTTTGCCCTGTTAATAGGGTGACCTGTTGGTCAAATGAATAGTATTATTATTATTATTATTATTATTATTATTACTATTATTATTATTATTATTATTACTAACAGTGTATGACTTTAAACAGGTCAACAGGAGCAATCCTTCCTCTTCCTTGTCGGCTTCCACATTTCGTTGAAGATTTTTTGGCATTGAGATTATTGACTTTTTGTTTATCCACAAGTTCGCCCAACCTATTTTTTCTTTTTCTCTTTGTACTTCCCTTCTATTGCATTCTCTCTCGTTATTTAGCGAGATGAAAATAATACTTCGCTATTTCGATAAAATTACTTTATCAGAAACCATATTAGAAAGCAAAGTAACTAACAGAATCAACAAAATCAAATTGTATATAAATTAAATTTTATCTTAAACAAAGATTTCCATCTGTGCATATAGGAAGAAATTTTTACTTAACTAAAAACACCTCTTTCCTGAAAAACTTACTCTTTAGTAAACTGGCTTAAGAAAATCCGAAATTTGGGGACAATTGGAACAAGTCTCCCCGCGCTCTTCCTTACAACTATTACCCCATACACTGGGGAAGGAACCAATCAAATATCTTTCTAACTTAAGATGTTAATAATTTGAATGTGCGCAGCTCTTGAAATCGTTCTAAGCAAACAAATAAGTAAAACAGAAAGAAAGTACCTACGTATTCCTTACTGTTTTACACTTTGAACGGAAAAGCAAAACCTTACAACAATAACATGGATTCAATTTAGTAATATAATCCGCTTTATTCTTGGCTGAGTGGATATTATCTAGACCGGTTTTTACCAAGCTTTTGACACCATCGAGTATTATATTCTCCTATATAAATTATCCTCCCTTTGATTACGACTTAATCTGACTACTGAGATTGCACTTACCAGACAGATTGAACTACGTGTTTTACAACGGATATAGATCTAATTATTATATATCTATTGGAGTTCCGAAAAAGTCGTACTTGGGGCCACTGCCATTTGTACTCTACATCAATGATCTGGTTATTGCCTTAGACTGTTCCGCGTTGCCATACGCTGACGACTTGAAGATCTTCCATGTTGTTCCTACTGGTGGGACTTTCTGTTTGTAAAAAAATGTGAAGTTGCTCTCTGCGGACCTTGTCCAGAACATAACTAACTCAGCTTATAAATCGCCAAGATGTATTAAGAGATCAAGAGATTTTAGCAGTCCAACTGCCTTAGATCACAATTTCTTGTTTATGTCGCCAATAAGCTCAAGTATGGGTCTGTGGTTTGGTATACCATCTTTGACGTATTTATGCTTCAAACTAGGTAGCACTTACTTAAAACGTAACATTGCATATGTTGCCTTACTGAGAATAGGCATACATGGGTTCCAAGAATTGAGCAAGCGGTGAAGAAGACAGAGTATCCTACTCATTATAAAGCTTGTTAACAATGAAAATGACGATCCAGATCTGCTGTACTCCTGCTGCTTGGACTAATATTTTTCAGGGCGCCAGTAGTAGATTGTGCTCGTAAAGAGGACGCGGATAATTTTTAGGAATATATTCATATTTATTAGGTTATATGGCACAGTTTTGTTTAATATATTGATTTGTATTACAGCGTATAATTTGCCTTTTTCGGTTAATTCTGTTGGGCATTAAATACATATGTTTGTGTTTACAAAATTTATTAAAATCAGTGTGTAAGTTCTTTAAAACTGAAGTAAATAAGGATAAGGAGACTGTGGCTAAAATAATATATAAAATAAAAAAATTACCCTTATCCCACCTTTCGGACAAAATGCCAGATACATATTTCGGCAATTAAGTTGCTATCTTCAGTGAAAAGCTGGGGGAATTCAGTATCACTAGCGATATACGCCTAATACCCAAGATAGACACTATACAACGAACATTGTACAACACTAAAGTATGCACAATGAACATCACACAAAAAAACGCGCGAAACACATCAAAACATTGTCAACACTTTCCGAAAGTTGTGGTAAAAGTAATTTTATTTATCTTTTATAAAAGATATGGGGCAACATAAGCTTGAAAGAATATTGATTTATGTGAGAATTACACCACACTTAGGAAGTGGTGTGACGAAATTAACTTTGTTAGAAGATAGAACTGCACTTCAACTAATATGTTTATCTGTGCAATAACAAAATTTAATGACACCTCAGAATAGAATAAAATGCGTAAAATTTTATGATTTGTGTAGAACTCTGGATGGATCTAAATTTATATAATAATTAATGCGAGATATTTGATACAAGGATAAATTTGTTATTTTTTTCTTATACAGAAAAAGGTTCCTACTTGAGGACATTGCTTATATCTGCTAGAGGTTTCGAGCCTGCGTGATTTTCTCTTTTACAAAGCTCCAACTCAAAACCGTTTATACTTTTAGAAATTAGCTTCTATTCTATAAATCTCTGAGTCACGTAGAGTGGTCTATGAAAGGAGATATATTGAATTTTAAGGAGTCTTAATGAATGTACTTTTCGGCAAGTACAATTGAAGCAAAGAAGGGTATTAGGTCAGCAAAGCAGTGTGTCCGGGTTTTGGCTGCCCAAATTTTTTTGATCTGTCATAAATTTTTCCAGATTTATAGAGCCCACGTGATAATAAGGATCAGATAATACAAAGGTGCTTCAATTATTAAGTAAACTTTTTGGCGATTACATCTGTTTATTCCGAATATTCCCTTTGTCGAAATGTCTGTCAGTATGCGTGGTGACTGCATAAACTCGGAATAGACAGCCCAGAAATTGTTTAAAAATATCTTCTGGCAATGAATTTCTTGAAGGTAAGCCGTGCAACGGGAGACCATCTGTCTTGGATCACGAAGAGCTGCCTGATGTCGTTGAAAGCAATTTACAGGTAACATGTCAGGAATTTCGACAAGGTTTAAACTTAACGACAACCATTTGGTTAGATTTGGATCGATTTGGGAAATTGAGCAAATGAGTCTTCCATAACCTTACGGACGATCACAAGATTAAACCACTAGACATTTATTTTTTACTTCTTTCATGCTATAAGAAGACACTCCCTTTCGATTTCAAAAGTATGTGCACCAACAGGAAACGAATTTATCACTGCTTCAATGATAATCACCACAAGAGCACTTCTTTATCCGCGAATTTTACTTGGTCTGTGGTGGACCGGAATTGATATTATTCAATACCAGCTTTCCAAAACGAGTGAAACAATTACTGTTCAGATATACTCTCCGCAACTGGAACATGTGTAAGAGATTTCGTTTCAGCAACAGTCGGGGCTAGTTAATCGAAAGAAGTGCTATTTGGGGATAACGGAACACCTGATTGGATAATAATTATTTGGAAAATATGTGTGCCTCAAAATAGGACATTTTTGCGCATCCCTCACGTTAATCTGACATTTCCCCAAACGACTAGAAAAGATCGTGAACTGTGCTGAATGAAAGTGTTTTTAACATACGTATCTTATCCTTGTTTAGTTTAATATGCAAAACTGAACGAACTATTTCAGTTAGCTAGTAGATGTTTAATAGCTTAGTACAAACATCAGTCTATTTTAAATTGTGTAATGTTTGGCCTACACCATGTAGTTTCCGATGAACCTTTGCGGGTCGTAACTATTGTAATAAAAATTGAACGTATAAGCAGGTGCGATTTTTTAAAATAGAAGGAGAATGGAAACGGAAAGAGTTCTGCTTAATCACGTAACTTCTGTAATAACACCTTAATACCTACTATGCTGTGATTTTGAGAACCTAGATTAACGAAACCCTGGAAACCGATGCCACCAAATGTACTAGACAAGTTGACCCATAAAGAAGAAACGGGGTGCGTGTATTAATTTATTGAACCTTGATCAATGGTTATTATCCTATTACTACAATCGATCTTGTACAGCATATTTGTGGTATCTTTAATTCATCATGTAAACAATGTATGCCCCAAGAACTTATTAGTTCCCTACTTTATAAGAGAAATATTGCGACTGATGCGGTAAAAGCTCCTAGTTATACCCAATTTAGGCATTCACGACAGAAGTACATCTTTGACTTTTTCAATTCAAGGTTTCTAATAATTCAATAATAATTATTACCTGTGTATTTATATGGTTTAGTACTACCTAATAAGTGGAATTTATAACTCGGACATAGATGTATT
Organism: Chrysina gloriosa; assembly: GCA_038088585.1. Taxonomy (NCBI): domain Eukaryota; kingdom Metazoa; phylum Arthropoda; class Insecta; order Coleoptera; family Scarabaeidae; genus Chrysina; species Chrysina gloriosa. The sequence goes on from CM076093.1 coordinate 9,706,881, forward strand.
ACCGTTTTAGATTGTAAAATGTCTTCATAAACTTTCTTCGAATTCAGGTTTCTTTAGTTAGATACGTAGACGTATGTATGTGTGTACATATGCATGTACATTACATTCCTTTTTATATACTTACATATTGCTGTATTTTATAAATACTGGTCCTATAAGTTGGTGATATATTTTTGCGCTTTTAAGTACTATTGTATTTAGAACGCGGGTTTGCTCTAATTGTTTCACCTATGAAGGTTCAATATTTATTTTTCCAATGGAAGTAAACGATTCTACAAATTTTACTGTAGTTTCAAACGTTATGGTCTCCCTTCTTGGTCTTATTTTTGTATACGTAGAATGCCGGCTCGCTCTTAAGCAATTACGTTTTCCTGTACCTTCCAAGTACGATAACTCAAGTCCCAAATGAGATCCGAATGCCGACGCAAAGAAATAAAAGCAATTGTATACCGGGATTTATTTTTTAACAGAAAATAAGTCTTAATTACAATGAAATGGAACTGTTGTGTCAAAGGACACGGCCAACAATACGCTTACACAAGAGTTTTATTCAAAATGTCATTGTGGTGATTTACTCTCGAGAAATGGAGAAGACCGAACTACGTAAACGAAAAAAGGGCGAAGATAGGACGAAAATTCGGGAAATACGTAATAGGGTCAGGTTTGCAGACGAAAGAGACTAGTAATCGATGAGTGAATTGATCTCGACATCCTGTGAGCCAATTAAGTTATATCGTTTGCCACAATTGACAATTTTATATGTATATTTTCCAAAGGGTGATTTGCTTTTAATTCAGCACAGTTCCACCTCACAATTCGTCCGATCCCTTTTCTTTACATTTACATATGTATATAGTTATCTAGGCGAATTACTGGTATGATAAGAAATGTATCTTTAACTAGCGTACAGCTTAAATATTAATTCATCTAGAATAGGAGTTTAGGTAAGAACGAGACCAGTATCTTCAATTCTATCTTACCTAATAGAAATTCTGGGTAATTGCAGGTTATAAATACTTATCGAGTAAGTGATATTTGGGCGTTGTTACCCGACCGAAGTTCGATTGCTGTTGACTGTTTTTATGAATCTGATACTCTAGTGTAACGAAATTTGGTCTTAATTCCATAAGTAAAGATAAAAATGCCTTCCAGATTTCTATTAATCCTTTTACTGAATTTGATACAATGCAATAGCTAGATAATTGCAGGAGAAATGAGTGTTCAAATCTCATTTTCATTTGTTTGTCTAATGTAAGCCATAGTTTAGTCTGAAGAAATTTCAAACTTTTAAAATTAAGCGCAAAGTAGTTTTAATACATACGGAAAATACATTTGAAATGGTTTTTATTAATGTTAGTAATGAATTTCAGCACTTCTCTATGTCGTTGAATTATAATGAGCAGCTTCATTAAATTACGGCAGCTGTTTATCTAAAGAAAGCAGCTCTGGCAATATAAGCTTATTATAAAACCACAAATTATAAGCATATTAGATACAACAGCAAGCAATTATGGTAAGATGTGTAGGAGTTCGTAATATACTTATGTATGTATATACCGTTATTAATAGTGCTGACTAGTTTGCAGATTACAAATTGTATGTTACGTATACGGGATTTAATCTAGTTGTAGCGTTATATTAAGTCTAGTACATAGAATTTCAGCACATCCCAACCGCTCGCTAAAATGATATTTTAATCAATAATTAAGTTTTCGTGCATTTAGAAACGATAAAATTGTTAAAGATTGGAGCTACTAAAAAGCTGGGTTGAGGAAAGTATAAATGGTATTCATATCTAGGAAGAACCTTACACCAAATGGTACAAAGATTTTTGATTATGTATATATATATATATATATATCTATGTATACATAAGCGTGTGTTCCAGATCGAATGGGATTGCATGGGTAATGTTCTTATTATTGAAGATGGAGTTTTGGTTAAATGGGATATGCTTCGTAGCTTTACATGCTGATTTAAGATCTGTATGAAAAAGTTCAAAACGTCAGAAGCTCTTAAAAGCAAACAGGAAACTGTTATTTTTTTGTATGTCAAATATGTTCTTAAGTATAACAAATACGAAAAGTAATTTCATATGAAAGTCATTGTTTTTGATGACCAATTTAAAATGCACGTCGAATAAAAATTTAAGGTGGCTGACTTTGAAGTACTTCTACTTCCTTACAGTGTAAGATAACGTACGATTGCATAAAAATATCAGTAAAATTAGCTTTTTTACATCGTTGCTCATATAGAGTGCTAAGAAATGAGTGGTATACCAGCTATTGGAAGGGAATGTTGATGTTGAGACAGTAGTAACTATATATCACCAGGAGATGCATACGCACAAATTTGTATATCCCCAACAATACGGAGGTTATATACAACTGTGTAATGACTCGGTAGAAATAAAATTTTGATATACAGGTGCTTGGTTACACTTGCATTGCAAGACTTTATCATCTTTTGTGGAAAAGAATTATTGCGAAACATTACATTACAAAGACAATCAAAGGGTTTATTCTACATGTAAGTGATATGATGCATTTCAGCTAATCATATTATAATAGTCGTCTGGTGTCGCTAGAACATCCTTAGGCAAAATATGTAGAAAATTGGAAATGAATCTTACCCAACTCGTAATTTTCTTTTGTTTTTCAAAAACATATCCTTTTTAGAGCATCAGATTTATGGTGATCTGTTGGGTTTTTCTAGCCGCTTCTTAATACTCTTACAGTCTTTTACCAAAATTTCCATTTTTACTATAGTTTCACATCTTACTTACTGCTTCTTCAATTTTTTCTAACGTATTCCTGGGTTTATCACCATTCCCTTTTGTGAAATCTCCTAACCAAATTATCTGCGATTCACCAGGGTGATTGGAAAATTAGCCTTTGTTTTCGCACAAAGAGAGAAGTACTGCGGTTGACAGCAGTGATATTGGGTGAAATTAACCTATGATTCAGTGCGCACTTGATAGTTTAAGGTAATATCCTTTATTACTTAGTATCCCTCTGGTGGTGCTGTATTAGGTACACGCTAGCCTGTGGCCGCGTGCAGTGATCCTATCTTTTCGAGTAAGACATTTGAAGGGGCTGATATTCATCATGGTGCTTGTGTTGTATATAAGTAATACGTAAAATGCGATACAGGCAGTTTAACGGAAGCCTTGCCCAAATGTCGCCAGCAACGAAGTTATTTTGAAAATGAATTTAAAAAAATGTGAAATTAGCCATTTCATCATCCCAACATTCCCTGTGTAATTTCCTGAAATTTCTGGGACAGCTTTGTTACGGCTATTATCAAAAGATTGACATTACAAAACACCGTTTATGGGGAACTTGTTCCATCATTTGCCAAGAAAAGTTGGTCGGCTGAATTTAAATGTGGTTGTACGCACATGACCAACGATGACCATTCCGAAAGACCAACAGTAAGAACGACTACCAACAACAATGAAAAAACCTATCAATGGTATTTAATGACAACAGCATCAAAAATAAGGGAAATAGCAAAGGATGTAGACATGTCTAAGGAACACCTTTAGAACACATTGCGTGAAGAATAGGACATGAGAAAATTGACGTTGGGTGTCGCAAATGTTGATTTTGGATCAAAAGCAAATGTGAAACGAAAACTTAGAAGTGATTTCGGAGGTAGTCAATTGGTGGTTAGAATCTGAAAATCTAGAGAAGAATCTGCAAGTTTTAGTGCTACAATTGTTGGCACAGCAATAAAACCGGCCCAATTGACTGATGGTTGCAAGGGTATCAGAACCGTCTGATTAGTTCCATCACGTTAAAAATTCAAAACGCGATCGAAGTTGTATTAATGTGGTACATCTTGAAAGCGACTTTGAAAGTAATTTCCGGACTAGATATAAGCTCATACATACTTTTCATATCCAACATGTTAATCATAGCAGTTGTGTCCAAAATGGAATTAATCATTATTTGCTTCAATTTGTTACAACTGCTACTGTTACAATGGATGTGGGGTATCGACAATCTGAATATTTTAGAACTAATGCACCGTTTGAAGAAAGAAAATTATGTTGAGAAGTAAAGTAGGGGTTGTAGTCCTAAATCATACATGTATAACACGTTCCCTTTATCTATGATTGCCTTTTTTTTATCCACAGAAATTTCCAAATTAGCCTCGTACACAGTTTAGGCTTATCCGATATCTTCTTATGAAACTTCGTTTCTATTTTACTTACAATTAGTTGCCTTTCGCGTATCTTTGCTGGCACCCATGGGTTCATCGGCATATATAATTGTTTGCACCGCAAATATGATATATACTGTAACTTTATATTTCTATTGTTCTGGCGTTTCTAAGATGGTGGTCAATTTCATATAATGATATTGTAACGTTTTGATTCCACGTTTTTATCAGCTGATTGTGCCTGTAAATAGCAAGAACGTAATCCTTGTATATGTACCGCGATCAATAATTGTCTGTGAAATTATTTTTTTTGCGTCTGGACTACTACTCTCGTGAAAGCACATTTTCTTATTTATCTTGTAATAGAATGTTTGTGCGCCTTATCTAATTGACTTCGAACGACCCAAACAGACCTCATTTAATGCTTTTGTTCATTCGTTGATGTTTCGTTTGCTTATTTTGAGTGCTTTATGTGGCAGAGAGCTATCTTCTAAAAGTTTACTGCTAGGATAGCTTCTGAACATTTATTACTGCTTTGAAATCATATGGCTTACTACGAATTTATGAAATGCCTTTACATTGCACTGAATGTTTTGTTTCCATATTTTGAATGCATGTGTATTGCACAAACGTTGGCAAGTTATTATTGGATTGTAACCGACAAATATATAGATCTGTATGCGTTGATTGACTTTTGTGTTTAATCTCATGATACGTATGTACATCCTACATCGAACTTGATTTTAAGTACGTAATTTATAACCGTAATTATACAAGTCATAAAAAAATCGTACAAGGAGATCCTTTATTAATATGGACGAGTCGTAGCTTCGCTAATTCAGAACATTAATTTCGAGGATGACGATTCGGTATTCAATAGCGAGTAAGTAAGTAATAGCTTTGACCTTAAATACTTAAAGAAAAGTAAAAGTATACCGAACGAAGCGGCGCGTCTTAATATCAGGCCGTATCATTGGGCAACAGAAATCATCTTCGAATATTATGTATCTGTCGCTTATTTTGAGCGAATCAGTGCATTATGTCGCAATCGTCGAATAAATGCTTTCTGCCGTCTCTGCGAAGGTAATACATATTTCAGATTAATATCGATCTCAATAGCAGCTGAGTGCTTTTCGCAACAGTTTCAATTGCCGACCGTATAAGTTAATCGTCTAAAAGTGATGATCACAGTGGGTGGATAATCTGCAGATATGTACGTATGTAAGACGAGCACATATGTCGTATATTCATACCATATGGTACATGTCTATCAATCTGTTCGAGATCGTGGAAAATATAAAATGCGAAAGAGATATTTAGGCATTTCTAGGTCTTCCATGGTTTATGTTTCTTTTATTTTGTCGTTGTATTGATTTCTGTCGATCTTCGACCAAGATAAGATATATACGTTGGTACTTTGAAACATTTAATCATGTTCTTACTACTTCTTTTCGAAAGTGTTTGAAAGTGCTTTTACTTTCAGTTCTCCACACTCAGAAACAATACAAAAAAGAAATAAATAAATAATATATATTTTAATTAATTTTATCTTTGACCTTTATTGTCCTTGTGTCGGTGGATGCAATGTTGAATATTTAGCAGATGCTGCGTAATGGTGCATAATCAAAAGTTAATGTTCTGCAGTATAAAGAATTTGCGAATTAGTTATGGAACTAACAAGAAATTGGGGACGCAATATTCATATTTCATTAAGTGTATATACATATGTACGCTTATATTGTTATGTTACTAAAACATATGCGATCCTTCTTTTAAACTTATCCATGTAATTTTTATCTCAGAGCCTATTTTGTTGATATACGTAAGTTCATTTCTAAGTCAATTAACACTTTGCCTTTCCATTTTATTGGCCACCTGTGTCTCCTTAAATTCAACACGTGCTAGTGATCTGAATGTCTGAATAATTATGCTCTATAGTTTCTTATTACGTGCTAAATTAATTGTAGTAAATTTTATTGCGATGATAACAGAAACACTATTCGCTATCTCTGCATTTCGCCACGAATATCATCCTAAATTAGATATACACCCTCTGTCCCAAAAGTAACCGCAATAGTTCGAAATAAAGCACGCTATGTATGTTATGTCTACAAAAATCATTGTATTTATCCGAAATATTCTCCATGTGCTACAATACATCGATTTGCATGGTCAACGAGTGCTTCAAACGACTTTTTCATGTCGATCTCTGGGATGGCCTTTAGGATGCCGGTCGTCGATCTTTGAATGGCGTCTACGGATGCATAACGAACTCCTTTCTGCTTCAAATGAAGACGAGGGAACAGGAAATAATCGCATGGGGACAGATCAGGCGAATACGGTGGGTGCTGTATCGAATATATTTCATTTTTCGCCAAAAATCGGTGACAATCGTTGCTCGATGACACGGTGCGTTATCGTGCAGTAATCTCCAGCTGCCTGGCTCGCGATATTCGGACCGAACACGACGAATGCGACCCAGCAAACGCCTCATAACATCGAGGTAATATGCACCATTAACCGTTGAGCCGTATGGAACGAACTCCTTATGGATAATTCCCTTCGAATCGTAGAATGAAATCAGCATTGACTTGATTTTCGACTTCTCCATTCGTGATTTCTTCAGATTTCCTTCTTCTGGTGACCTCCACTCTGCGCTTTGACGTTTGCTTTCTGGTTCGTATTGAAAGCACCACGTCTCGTCACCAGTCACAATCGTTTTCAAGAAGTTTTCATCTGCACGGGCTCGTGCAATAATGTCTTTGGAGTGTTCGATTCGAAGCGTTTTTGGTCGTCGGTCAATTTGTGCGGAACAAACTTCGAATTGACTTTCTTCAAACCAAGAGTTTCAGTCAAAATGCGCTGAATAGTTGTTTTAGGGATGCCAAGCTCCATTTCCATAAATCTCACTGACGATTTCTTCGAAATTTTCACAAATTCGCGCACTTTTTCCACATTTGCCTCGGCCAAAGTTGTCGAAGGACGACCGGCTCTTTCGTCATCGTTAACATCTTCTCTGCCTTTACGAAATCGTCGATGCCACTCGAACACTTGCCTCTTCGACAAACAATCGTCGCCATAAACAATTTGCAGCATTTCATACGTCTCGGTTGCAGTTTTTCCAAGTTTAAAACAAAACTTAATATTGACTCGTTGTTCGTGACTCATTTTCTGACCGTTTACGAAAAACACTCTCACAGGATGCGTGATGTATCAGCTGACTATGCACCAAATGTCATGAAAATTTGTCAGGTTGGTAAGGAAGAGTCCCACTACAATAATCAATCAACTATCAAGAGATGACGCCACTGGTTTCTGATTTATAGACGCATTGCGGTTACTTTTGGGACAGAGGGTGTATATATAGGTGCTATGGATGCGCTAATCATTTATTATTGCAAAATCTAACGCAACACTCGACATACCTATATATGTAAGTACATGAATATTTTTGGATGAGGGTGAAGGAATTAATTCTTAACATATTTATTGGGCAAAAGGAAAAAGTGATTTGAAGCAAATAAACAAAATTTATTCCCTACGGGTATCAAGTAAAACAATCAACGGATGTCTAGCAAGTAATATAAAACGTATAATAGGCAACAGTAGGGGACAAAGATTTCCAAACGAAAAGGATAACGTCGTTAATAATAATAATGTTTCGTAACGCAACAACTGAACTGAGATCAGTTGAGAAAGGAGGGATGCACGAATTGGAGAAAGGAACTCGGGAAAAACTGAACATGAAGAGTATAAAAGCGGAACCTATAGAATTTACTAAAACAGTGTGTAGTTATCAGTTAAACTGTACATTTGCATTACTTACAGCCTATTATTTTCTAAAAAATTAAAGGTGTACGCCACCCCTTATTCTATTGCTTGCACTAGCTACAACTGGAATTTGCATTAAGCGAATTACGTTTGTCAAAATATAAAGGTACCTAGCTCGCCCGTTGTTAATTCTAATTTTATACTAACCATATTTCATGACGTACGAACAAAACTGAACGTAAAAGGAACAAGCATTGCGTGAACATTCGGTTTTGTCCGTTTGTCATGAAAAGGTACCAGTAAAACTGGAATCAGACGCGAGTGTGTACGGAACTACTTTCTCTCTATCCCACCAAACCAAATTGGGACTTCCAATAATTTACCCTGCATGTACTGTTTTGTGTCAAACCTTTTCTTGCCCTACCCCAGTTTTAGTTATATTTACTCCGACATACATATTTGTAGGATTTAACTTGTAGATTTGTGTTCTGGTTTCACATTACATACTTTCAGTTCCGTCAACCTAAAATTATTTCCAGATAAAGGTTACAAGAACATCAAGATTGGAACACATAGCAAACGACCTAATCAGAAATCGCATGAAAGCTCCAACGACAGAAATAGAAATAATCGAACTGCAACTCTCACACCACTTTGTTCTTCATTTTATCTCGTGTCAATCATAAGAGGCAAATTATGCTCCCTTAAGAGTTCTGTTAACCAAAGATTGCGAATGACGCCTTCTTTCCTGTGCGTGCCTTCCCTCAGTGAATATGACACCTCAATTCTCGGAATACGCAATTGGGGTTTCGGCGAATTAATGCGGTTTTTTAATTCGCGTTGTATTCTTTCCAATTTGCTCTATTTGCTTTCTTGTTTAGAGATGCTATAGAAGATACTTTATTTTTATAAAAGGTAGGTAATGAATGTATCTATTCCTAAAATCTTCGATTGTTAAGGAAAGTCGTTTTGTTGGGCAACCTGATTTCGGTTCATGATCTTACATCGCAGCATCTGCAATTTACGAAAGTTTTTAAGAATTATGATGGTGGATTATCGCAGTGTGCGTTTTCAAGAAGATGGTACTATTCAAATGTAGAGTGATTTAATGGAGAAATATAAAGTATAACCCCTTTCGAACCTTGCTTCAAAATTTTGTATTATTTCATTATTTACAATACCACCATCAATACTCCCTACTGATTGTAAATCTTTGACCCACCTTCGACGTACGTTTACGTACTTCAGTCTTCGAGCGTCTCCGGAAAATTGGGTATAACATTAGAATTTACCATTGGCCTTGTTTCAAAATTTTGTACCATGGAGACTTTTAATTTAAGACTTATGCTTTTATAGCAGTGTGAGTTCAGATACATATATCCTGTTGTAATCATATAACACTTTTTTCAATTTGTTGAGACATTTTTTCTATGACCAACCTAGTTCGTTAATGGACAGTTAACAAGTAACCGTGCAAAAGCTTACAAAGTAAGCACAATTTGCCTATTATTAGGTCGTTTATAGAGAGTCCTCTACATTTTATTTTATTAAAATTTTGGCTATCGAAAATTGTTCCCTATTTTCTTTCGTCGCTGAATGCGATGTAACCGGGTATGCCGGTATTTCTTCTGCTCGGGAGATGGGGTCCTTATTATGACCATATCCTTTTCAACGAGATATCGACGTATCACCTGGAAATTTTTACTGTCACTCGCAGAACGATATACTGTACTGACGAGTCCTAATAAGGACAAAACTAATTAATCTGCAGTTGCGTTTTGCGATTTATACAGTCAAAATTTCCTATAGGATTATAGGCATATGCAAATTGTGCTTACTTTGTAAGCTTTTGCACGGTTATTTGTTAACTGCCCATTAACGAACCTAATTTTATTATTAGGTCGTTTACACGCAGTCCTCTACATTTTATTTTATTAAAATTTTAGCTCTCGAAAATAGTTCTCTAACCTTTAGATAACATCGGCGAATTCCACACTCTACATTTTTTGAATTTCAAGACACACATTTTAGTGACACCAAGGTAGAAAAGCCAACCAACACTTATGCACGATCTCGTACAATGCCGAGGGAATCTTTCGAGCATTATATTCGGTACAGTATACAGATTGAGATTTTATTACACTGTCACGTAAAGGTTAAAATCGTTATTTTCTGGCTTACCTATACAAATTCGAGATAAGATTTCAACTTGCGTACTTGGAAATAAAGCAACAGACGTAAACGATATCTTTTCTGAATGTCCAATAAATTAAATTAGTCGTAAAGCACTAATAGAGAAACTGACCACAGTAGGAGTCACTATACTAAGAAACGTAACGAGCACTTTGGTTTACAACTACAATATCACATTAATGTCGGTTTTAGAACTGAAATAAATTAGCTCTTATCGTTACCATGCCGATTCTTTTCTGAAAGTAATTATTTCGACCACCATCATCATCTTCAGTGCAGAACATAAGGGAGAAAAAGCACTACTCGTGAAAATTTCATGAGAAGGACTATTTCGTGGTTGAAATCCGAATATGGTATTTTTCAAGGAATGGATGTGATGAAAGTATGGGCAACAACTAATTTATTTATAATTGTAAAGATACCTGGGATGTATTCGTAAAATTCGTGTTAAAGATTAGAACTTATAAGTTTTACAGGGCTTCCCCTCTACCTATGTTTTGATAGCTCCTTTATCAGCTGGCCTTCTTTAAAATCGTATGAGTTCATCAAGTGCAACTGATTTTGTTATTTTCCCTTTGTGATTTAAAGCGCGGCAATATGATCTTAAATGCAAAAGAAGACATTTTTGATTAATTTACTGCTTCGTATTCTCTGATACATCTGTTCATTATGACTTACTTTTAACAATACGATAGGTAACGTATCGAGTAGCTTCATATAAAAATTATATAATTACATACTATATGAAAGCAATTACATGTGACAATGCACACGGAAATAGAAGAATTATACTTTATTGGCAGCCAGCCATAACGGTCAACCAGTTTCATTCTATGTGAGACTCCTCAAATGGAAATAAACTACATTCAGTTTGTGCACATACGACACTTTCGGAGAGGATATCCTAGACTTGCGTAACAGCGCTTTCTCAGTTGCGTACGAAACTTCCCGATGAATGAATGAAAAACTGGTTTCATTCTGATAAATATGTAGGCAATGAAAATCACTTTCATTTTTGTCTTGGATGGAATTGAACACGAATTGAAATAGGGATAAAGATTGAATTAGAGGAAAAGACTTAATAATCATTCCCGTGATTGTCGTGCAATATTACTGATACTATGCCATATCGTTAAAATTTCTTAACACGTAACTATTTAATGAAATCCGGTCGAAAATCTATAAAATTAAGCGCAGCGACTGTGATAACGCCTATATAGGCTCATCAAAACATGCAATAATAGCACTCTATATGATGTGCACAAACTTGCGCCATTATTTTTTATCCATTGCCAAAGCTTCTGCTTCACTCCATGTCAAATTGTTTCCTTGCAGTATTTTTATGATCACACTGTTCCACGTCTCCTTTGGTCTACCTCTTGGTCTCCGATACAAAGTTCTTGCCTCCCATATTTTCCTAACTGGCGTATCACTATCTAGTCTATGCAAATGACCCCACTATCCTAATTGTCGGTCTTTCACTATTTCCAAAGTCGGTATAACTTTCAAATCTTCTCTTATTTGTTTGTTTCTAATTCAGTTTCTTCTTGTTACGCCTTTAACACCACGTAGATACATCATTTCCATCGCCTGGGCTCTGCTTTTCATGGCGTTTGAGAGAGTCTATGTTTCACTGCCAAAGAGCAAGATGGGTTCGAAGATGGTTTTATATATAAGCATTTTTGTCTTCATGGATACACCTTTTTTAGCAACTGACTAACGTATGCTGTGATATGCTTTCGAAGCTATCTCGGTGCGCTGTTCAAAGTCTTTTTCTTGATTTCCTCTGTTGTCAATTATTACTCCCAAGTGTTTCAATTCTTAGCTTGCTCTATTTCCTTTTCACCTATTCTTATATGGATTTCCTTGCCTTCATTATTTCTTATTATCAGTACTTTAGCTTTACGGGTGTTTATTGTCAAGTTCTTATTATCCACTGTTTATTTGCATATATTAACGATACTTTGTAGATCCTTCTCATTGCTAGCAAATATAGCTACAGCATCTGCGAAAACGCATTCTGATATACCCACTATCTGTAAATTTTTGTAGCCTACCTCTACTTTCTTTACTTTTGTAGCATTTTATTTAGTTATGTCGTCCATGAAAATTACAAAGAGAATAGCGCTCAAAACTCCTCCTTGCCGTAGTCCATCTATTACTTCAAACTTATCGGATTTCATATTTTGGGCTCTAACATAGCTTATGCTACGTGTGTATACACTTCTAATTGGTTTTCTATCGACTCCTCTTTCTTGCAAAATCTTCCATATAATATTTCTCGGTGCCCTATCAAACGCTTTTTGAGATCCAGACACGCTATATACATTCTCTCTCATGGATCAATATTTTGTTTATAATTTGTTTCATAGTAAATATATGATCTTTTATACTATGACGTCTTCTAAATCCACTTTGGAAATCGCTAAACTATTCTGAGTCTCCTTCCCAGCACTCTTTCAATTACCTTCGTTGCCGTGTCCAATAGTGTAATCCCCCTATAATAGTGGGAATCCCTTCTATTTCCTTTTCTATGGATAGATAGCATTACACCTACCTCCCAATCGTGTGGTATTTTTCCTTCTTTCCATGCCTTATTGCAGATATTATGCAACAAATGTATACATTTCTTTCGCATATATTTAATCATATCAGGTATAATTTCATCATGTCCGGGTGCTTTGCCGATTCGACTTTCTTTAATGACTTCTTCTATTCCTTCAACCGTAAGCTCTTGATTTTCTCTGTTTTTGAATCATTTTCCATTTCATCCTTCTCACGCTCCACTTCTATTTCAATCGGATTGAGTAAATCATAAAAGTTTTCTCAAGAGTGCGCCATCTTTGCTTTTAAGTGCTATCGTTAGTTTAACTTAAAATAATCTGCCAACGTCAAATAATCCATTCTTTCGCTCCCGAGCAGAGGGGAAAGTTAGTGTTTGCTTAAATAATTTAAAAAAATCGTTAGTTCGGTAAGGTACAGCTTGAAGATCGATGTTAACGAAACACGTGTCACCCGATTTGATTGTGTACTGAGAAGTTTCACCGATGTGATATAGTGCCAGTGAAGAAAGTAAGATTGAGATTATGCTTTCTCTACCACAGGTTTAACTTGTAACCACATAAACGAGGACCAGAAATACATAGTTTCACAACTGTATTGAAAATGTTTCGATGGGATTCTAGAAGATATGTACTATTACTCGGTATATTACTGCATTTAGCTAAGAATTCATTTTTGTGGAAGCCGATGGCCAATTCGAACTTTATAAATAGGATATACAAGCTTTTGAGGAGGAAGTTTTAGGTACTACACTATCAAATGAATTTAACATGTGTTCCAGCTGTCAATTCTCGTTTAAGATTTCAGATGAAAGTAAATTCGTCATTTAATCTGAATCTTCTTGTTAGGGTAAGATTATGTTTTATTAATGAGGAAGCTATGATTTCCCCCAAAAATTATTAGACGGTTCTTGGTTAGAAAAATAAGTAAGAAAAGTGTTGATAACTATAATTTGCGGAAATTTAGAGAAAAAGTAAAATACTGCCTAGTTGTTTATATCTATTTATAAATAACTTAATGCCGCCAGAGCAAAAGGGCCTCTTTGTATGTTGAAAATTAACCAGTATTTTGCAATTCTTTCTATTACACATATACATATCGCGCTAAAATGCTGTGTACTTTAGACACACTTTTTAAACTTGTACATCGACTTGTAGACCGATAAAATAGATAAATATTTATTTCCATTATTGCCAAACTATCGATAAGTTTAAAAAAGCAAGAGAAGCTTAAAATTATGATAACAATTTGAACGGGCTTTACACATATCGCGCTGTTGAAGCTGTAAAGCATATTGATGGTACATATTTGTACAGCGTGTTTAAAGTGGCTTGGTTAAATGCGATATTGATACTTTCACTATGTTTCCTGTACACATACGTATTGCCAACATCGAAAAGTATTCCTTCTGTCATGGCAGGTTTAATCTATTATTTTGGCCGGGCTAACAAGTCGTAAATTACGTTCAACATGCTACTGTGTCGTATGAAAACAGTTAAATCAATATCCCGACCTCTGTTGAATTGGTGTGGTTGTATTTTTCCGATACATAAAGCTAATGGCACACGGAGCTTTGTGCGATTCTATTTTTCGATATTTCTGGTTTATGCAACGTTAATTAGAGAAAGGCAATAGGTAGCTAGTAATTTGTATCGTAGTTCTACGAATACTCTTAAATATTGGCTAATTGTTATTTATGATTCCATTGTTGAAGCTTCCTTTGTGCACGACCATGTATATCGAACTATTATACCAATATAAGCGATCCCTTACCCACAAAATTTATCCAGATAATGTTTGTAACCAGTAGATGTGAATATTCAAATTAGTTTAATTAATGAATGGGAGAGCAGGGGCAAATACACTTTACTAATTACGGACTTTCTAATTCTTTGAACAGACAAAGGATTCTAATAACGAAATGGTTTCCATCGACTTTGAATTATCGCGAGAATCGTTTGTGTAATACTTTATTGCAATTACAATGAAACGTCTTGTAAGAATTAATTTTAGCATGAGTTATGTCGATGTACCAGTTTATTTCAAGCAACTGCAGAAGCTGCCATGTTTGGCAGGTATTGATCTCCGTATGTTTCAATATAAAAACGTATTGCTCGGTAGTTCAAATATGGAACCTCTTCAGTATATACAGTATACAAGGTTTTTATTTCAAGATTGATTCGATGATTGATTTAGATAATATCTTGCTTTTAAAGACGGAATGTTGCACAAAAAATCTGTTCAGACGCTTTACGCCATTGTTTAATTTATCTATTTTAACTGCGATCTCAGTCTAACAAGCGCATCGATTGGTTTTTGTGTTTACCTTATAATGAAATTTGCTGTTATATGGAAATAGAGATGATAACGGCATTGCTTTAGTAACGTCTTAAATAAATTCACAGCAATCTTTATGTAAACATGTGCAAGACATAAATTATGATAATGTCAAGGGTACACTAGGTACATAAACTAGGGATTAACGAACAAGAAACTGAATATTATAGTAAGCTGTAGGGATACGCAACTGGAAGAAGTCGGGGACTATGAATATATAGCACCAATAACAATAAATTAGATTGCTAGCTAAATAAATAAGACGAACAAGATATTATTCATTATATAAATCAATTTTGGCGAAGAAAAAAAGGAGGATAATATTAAACTGCAAATGTTGAATAAAAAAATATGAAAGTGAATCATTGACACCGCAAAATATACAATTTCAGGAATAAAACGTTTTTGTCAATAGAACATAAATCGGAAAAACGGGAATACTCAGAGAAGCAGTCGAACAGGAACAGTAATGGGATGCACAAATAAGGGATGGTTTAAGTTGTATCGATATATAGATAGAATTAATAGAAGCTACGTAGCTAGAATGTTTATAGAGCTCGAAAGAAAAGAAAAGGTGACAAAATAGAACATGGCTAAGTTAGATAATGGAAATTAGAGTAAATGATAGAACAAATGAAGAGAAAAATAATACTGCTAATAATCACTTCCTGCCCTAAATTGTGCATATTATCAAAAGAATATAAAATAAGGGGAAATGCTGGAGACCATAGGGCAAGAGAAGGAAGAGACGAAACAATGCGAAATAAAATACGCAGTTGTATAATGACTAGCTGGGAATTAAACCAATTAAAGGATTAAATATTGTTGGGCAAATGAGATGGTTTGGATAGACTGATAATAAAATTTAAGAAGAATAGAGAAAGAAAAGCAAGTGGAAGGTGTAATGACTTAATGAAAGGAAAGAGGAGAAGAGGTCAGTAAGATAACAACAAACTGAGAGGAATGGAAGGAAAAACAAACCTAGATTATTTTGACTGCCGAAAACTACCGGTCTAGAATGGGTTTCAGTAATTTCTTGTTCTTCTTCTTTCTTATGTGCCATATGCCATTTAAGTAGGTTAATTGCCTGTTCTGTCCCAATTAGGCCAACACTCCTTCCATCTCTTCAGCGGTCTGCCCCAGGGTCTTCTTCCTCAAGGTTTATTACATTTGCCTCTTTTCACAGGTTTGTTGTTGCCCATTCGATCTACGTGTTTGTTCCTTCTAGCTCTAATCCAGCTACATATTTTCTGGATGTTACCCAGCTGCCGAAAATCTTCATTTTAAATTTTGTCGTGAATAGTCTTTCAATGTACATATGTTTCTAATCTCTTTTATTGCTATTGTATTCATCATTTGTATTGCTTGATATATATCAGGTCTTGTTTCTGTGGCATATGTCAAGACAGGTGTATCTGTAACCTTATGTATCCTTGTTTTGTTCTCCAATTTGAGACATCTGTGTTTCCAGATTATAACCTTAAAGCAACCCGCTAAAATTATAGAATTAGGTATTAGGGTCCAATACCCTTCTGCACAACAACTACTACTCGTACCACCGGTCATTGAAATACACAGGAATCGAGAATAGTGCGATGACTTACAACATAGTAGGTTCAGTCGAATATGCTAACTAGGGGTATGAATTGCACTGAATAACCAGACAACAGCAACACCGGACCAGCTTGTTTCCCTTTCGGAGCTCATTAGTGATATGTATTTGCTGGCTGCTAAGTCGATATGCTCGCATCTAATTTAAGCATTTGGACTCAATGAGACATATGCTACGGCGATTCAAATCAAATACTTATGATGGGTGAAGGTGCAGGTATATATTTCAACGTAGTCTCCATGACATACAATGCACTTATTGCACCGCGTCGAAACTGCATGAATATCTTGAGAAAATACATTTGGCTGTGACTATAGCCGCTTGTGCACCCATCATCGCGTCTTTGAGCCTTATGAGCCTTATGAACATATTGAACATATGAAAGTCGCTGAGGGCAGGATTGCGTGGATAAGGTAGGTATGCTCGACATTAGAATTTTATTATGCTGAATTTGCGCAATGTTTGGATGGAAAGTTTGGGGTTGGGCATTGTCATCCTGAAAAAATACACCTGAAGTCAGAAGTCTTCATTGTACTAGTACCACTCCTTGCAGGATGAATGTGATTTTGACGAAAATATGCATATGAGGTATTAGCCATTGTTGCTTCTTTTTGAATGTAGCGTTCCAAAAATTACCGCTCTTGCACTCCAATCGAGTAAGCATGACTATTTTTACTGCTGGTTGGGTGCGGATTCTTTTTAGTAGGCGTAATACTTGTTTTATTCTCACAAATTTTGTGTAGCTTCCATCACTATTGGACTAGCAGCCTATGTGTATTCAGCACCCTTGAAAATTTAGAGCAGAAAATTGTTATTTTACACCCTAATTCGAAAATGTTGGGCTATATTTAGGGAAAACTACCGTCAGAAGACACCTTCCCCAGTTCTCGTTGGCTAAAGCCTATTTATTTACGGTTTCTTGTTATTAATCGTAAAAAAAGACCTCGAAAGAAAGTAGTGATAAAGCGCCTTTTAAATTTGATTTAAATTTACACGATGGAATCAGGTTCGGTAATAGAAAAGGTTTCAGTGCGTGACAGAGGCATTTATTTCGAGGTGAAATTGTTAAATGTTGCTCATAAGTTATTTAAGAAGTCTACAGACTTTCCCATTTAATCGATAAATTATCTAGGAAACGTGACATATTCTCTCCTTCAGTCCTACCTTCCGTTTTTGTGTAGTTAAAAATTTATTCATCGAGATTTCGGTTTCCTTCGTTTAGCCAGTAGGCGATCAACAAAAGTTTGCGTTGCGTCTGCGATGTTCGTTATAAATTCTTATACATCTGCGATATATTGGGTATTAGAGATCTTCCTTTTTCTCTATATACAGCGTTGGCCATATGTATTAGACACCTTAGTCCTACGTACGAAAAACTTTAAATTATTGTTACCCGTAGTACAAAATCAAGAAATGAAATCAAAATCACAAACAGGAATGTATTCGTCAGTAATTTATTAAAGAATGTTAGTTTATTTTAATATTTAGTAGCACCTCCACCTGCTTTTATAACAGCACGCACTCTTCTCGGCATACTTGCTACCAGGTTATGGCACATTTCACTGGATATTTTTGACCATTCCTCGATTATTCTTTGTTTAAGAATGTTTTTATTGTTGCATTTATGTTTTACCACCTTAGTTTTTAAAATATTCCATAAATGTTCAATCGGGGAGAGGTCCGGAGACTGAGCTGGCCAGTCTAGAATCTCTACGTTATTTTCGTTGAACCACCCCATTGTTTGCCGTGATTTATGGCAAGGCGCATTGTCCTGTTGAAAATAATATTCAGGTACATCTGTATCAAACAATTTTAATACCGACGGCTCCAATACCTCCCCAGCATATCAATATAAGCACCACTGTTCATACGACCTTTGCACAAGAAGAGTTCGCCGACGCCGGATGCAGACATGCACCCCCAAATCATAATACTGCCTCCACCGTGTTTTACTGTAGGTACTATACAATCCGGGTGATATGCCTCTCCTCGTCGTCGTCGAATGTACTGCGCCCCAGGTTGGCCGAAAAGCTGGAAAATAAAGTAATAAAATATACTTTAAATTGGCTGTCTTTTTTGAAAAACTTTAAGCGGTAATTTAACTTATCTACGTTTACTAACATTATAAATATTAGAGATGGGACATTCGAATCCGCGAATCCTCGAATCCATCGAATCCTGAAAAGATTCGAGATTCGAAAACTCGAATCTTCGCACGATTTTCGTAATTCGAATCTTTCGAATCCAAAAAAAAAAAATAATAATAATGATGACTCATGTAATCACGACACATATGAATCACTGACTAGAAAGATCTCGACGATTCTCTTCGGTTCTCGTTCTTTCAGCCACAAAGTATTTATAAGCTGGCATGCTTTCCTAATGTTTGTGGTATTTTAATAAATAAATTGTTGCATAATCATCAAGATTTTAACATAATTTATCTTTTAATATTGTGTAATTTGTTTTTTTAATTTCATTTGTAATATAAATATGTTCAAAAAAAAAATCTTTTTAATAAATATTTTTAAAAACTGTATCGTTTTTAATTAAAGTAGCTTTAAAATTTTCCTGTAAAATTGTTTTTCCTCTCTGTCCTTTCTTATTATTGTAATTATATGATGGATTCGAGAGATTCGAGATTCGAAGGATTCGAGAGATTCGAGAATCCTTTAGGATTCGGATTCGGATTCGGATTCGAGAAAATTTGGATTCGTCCCATCTCTAATAAATATCTATTCTTACATACCTCTATATTAGATTCATCGGACCATAATACTTTGGCCCAGTTTTCGACGGACCAATTTTTATATTTTCTAGCCCACTGAAGTCGCTTTTTCTTGTGTTCTGCAGTTAAGTATGGTTTTCGTCGAGCTCTACATCCACGTAAACCAACTGCCACAAGCCTTCTCCTAACTGTCCGTGCAGAAATATCAATTCCATGACGCAGGGCTAATTCGCTGGCGAGATCTTTCGACATTTTTGTCCGATTCCGTATGGCTGTTCTCTCTAAAATTCGATCTTCTCTTGCAGTTGTTAGGCGTTTTCTTCCACTTTTAGGCCGATTAGTGAATGATCTTGTCTCCTCGTACCTTTTAGCGTGGTACGAACCGCACATCGCGAACACTTCATTTGTCTTGCGATCGCTGACAGTGTCATCCCTTGCGAACTGAGCAGAAGGATCTGGTCGCGCTGCACTTCCGTTAATTCACGAACTTTTGGCATTATTTTATACTTTACTGTATACACACTAATAATAAAAATACACACTTGAATGAATGAATACAATTTCGCAACAAACTCCTTTTCGTTAGCGTGTCGGAAATAAAGTGATACTCAAAACTGTAAAATGACCCCTTACTTCAAAACTACCTGCTTAAGTACACACGACCCTCGTTAAAATTACATTAAGGAGTTTTATCGAAAGTATTTCCGAGTACTATCTATCTGTAAATATAAATGTATTCATAATACGGCATTTTCACAGAGGTGTCTAATACATATGGCCAACGCTGTAATGATGTACTTCGCACACGGAAGTGATGTGATGTTCGACATTCTTACGAAAGACCTACTGGACACACATTATAGCGGCAAGCAAGAATCAAACGGATTACGTCATTCTATAATGATGTAATTCTTTTGATTCCTACTCGTCGTTGTATAACATCCATGGGTCTATAATTCAATATTGGCATTCTTATACATTTTGACAAACAATAGAAGGGATTGATTTTACAATTAGAAGTACTAAAAGTCAGACCAAATTCCTACAATTCTGAAACGAGTGAACATCTCCTAAAGCATGGATGCACAGACCGCGGCCCGCCTGTCGAATACTGGTGGCCCGCCGACAGCAAAAATAATACTCTCGTACATTCGAAGAATATTTAATTCTATTCCAGAATAAAACCAAAAAAAATATGTTCGAAAAGTAATTTGAATCTCGCGCGCGCGCTATTTGAATCTAGCGCCCAAAAATGCTAAGTCAAGTAACATCGCTTGCTGCCTTTATATAAAGTTCAAAATAGTAGAGAAATCAAGAATTTTCTAGCGCGGTGTAAGCAAGCGAGATAGCAATAGTCCCGAATTCCCGATTGCTCGCGTAGGTACGAGTAGATACACGAAGCTTCCAGAGTCGTATGCGCGGTATAAAAGCCACGCTAACCGCAGCGACCGACAGTTCGGTTTTAATTTGAGTGAAATGTCAACAGGAAGACATAAGCGCGAAAATACAAAGTGAAGTAATAAGTGATTGAGAATAAGTACAGTTTAATAGTGTTTTGGGGAGGCAATAGTTCTAGTGTAGATTTTACTCGACTAGCCGGTGTCATATATTTTGATCCACATTCAACGTAGATTTCCTGTTAACCCGTCAAGTGCCGTGTATAATTGTGTTGTGAAATCGTAAGTAAAACTCAGTTATTAATAAGTGTTTCCCTACCTATTTAATCAATTTTAATCAAATTTAGCTTTAATGTTGGCCAAATATTAAAATAAAACAAAGAAATTACTATTTTTATCAGAATTTCTCTAACTGTAATAATTACGTCATTATTTCAGATATAAAATCTGTATAAAAATCTTAAAATTTCTGAGGAATTAAATCAATTATTTTTGATAATTTAAACAAGAATGGGTAATTTAAGTAGGTACTGTAATTGTTTTTAGGTGCTGTGTTAATCCTAGCCAGGATTAGAACGCAACATGGAGAAGCCAGGACCTAGTAAAAACGTAAGGTTAAAGGTGAAAATCGGCAGTTTCAAGAAATTTGGACTGAGAAATACTTTTTTGTATGGTCGCATAACAAAGTCGTTTGTTTAATTTGCAAGAATTCTGTTGCGATTGCAAAGGAATATAATGTAAAAGGCACTATGAAACGCAGCATCCTTCTTTTACCAAGTTTACAGGCGAATTAAGAAAGCAAAAATGTTGTCTTTAAAACGGGAGCTTATTGGTCAGCAAGCTATGTTTACAAAACCCATTCAAGATTCAGAAACAGCTACAGAAGTTAGTTATGAAATTTCCCGAATGATAGCAAAGCGAAGTCACCCCTTCAATGATGGCGATTTTGTAAAAGAATGCATAGAAATTGCCGCTAAGAAAATGTGTCCAGAAGCAGCAAAAAGTTTGAGAAAATTCAACTGAATCGTATGACTATCCAAAAACGAATTATGTCTTTGTCAGGTAATATTGCGGAACAATTAATTGAAAAAACTAAGATCATTGAATTTTTTTCATTAGCACTCGACGAATCCACTGATATTAGTTCCACAGCTCAACTTCTCATATTCATACGAGGTGTTACTCAAGATTTTGAAGTCTTAGAAGAGTTATTCGGAATGTGTTCATTGAAAGGTCAAACCAAAGGAGTTGATATACTCAATGTACTTTTGGATGAGTGTTCAAAAACTGATTTGCACTTATCAAAATTATCGGGAGTTGCGACTGACGGTGCTACTTCGATGATTGGTGTCAATTCCG
Organism: Chrysina gloriosa; assembly: GCA_038088585.1. Classification (NCBI taxonomy): domain Eukaryota; kingdom Metazoa; phylum Arthropoda; class Insecta; order Coleoptera; family Scarabaeidae; genus Chrysina; species Chrysina gloriosa. The sequence continues at coordinate 9,729,007 of CM076093.1, forward strand.
GGCTAGTTACTTTACTGAAAAAGCATCTGCAAGGAAAAAACATAAACGCTGAAGATCTCATGCAGTTTCACTGCATTATACACCAAGAAACTCTCTGTTCTAAAAAAATTGAATTTCAAAATGTCATGAAAGTGGTAGTTTCGACTGTAAATTTCATAAAATCACGAGGACTCAATCACAGACAATTCAAACAATTCCTTGATGACATCGAAAGCGAATACGGAGATTTACTGTATTATACAGAAGTAAGGTGGCTTAGCCGTGGATTGACACTGGAACGATTTCTAAATTTAATAGAAGAAATTGGAATATTTCTGGCGGAAAAGCAAAGGGATGTCCCGGAACTTAAAAATCCTGATTGGTTGTGTGATTTGGCTTTTTTAGTTGACATTACAAATCATTTGAATGTCTTGAACACACGGCTTCAAGGCAAAAATCAACTGATATCCCAGCTCTACGCTCATGTATCATCCTTTCAATGCAAGCTGACACTTTTCAGATCACAATTGAATTCTGGAAATTACAATCATTTTCCGAATTATAAGAAAATGGCTGAAAAATTCAACAAAACTGCGATTAATTTCAGTTATGTAGAAAAGCTAGATATTTTGATTCAATCTTTTCAAGACAGATTTTCGGAGTTTAAAAAAGTGAAACCTCTGTTGGACATATTCAGCAATCCTTTCACGATTTCAGTTGAAAATGCGCCAGAGTCAATGCAGTTAGAAATTATCGACATTCAAAACGATCAAGATTTACGCAACAAATTCAACGAAGGAGACTTGCTGAACTTTTACCGCTGCATTGATAAAAATATGTACGAAAAGTTGCGCATAAACGCTCTGAAATGTGCCAGCTTATTTGGTTCTACCTATGTATATATGTGAACAAACTTTTTCAATACTAAATAATAATAAAACAAAAAATCGAAACCGCCTTGCAAATGAAAGTTTGGAAGCAGTTTTACGTGTTGCTACAACTAAATTTGAGCCAAATATAAAAAGATTGTAAGCACTATGCAGTGCCACGCTTCAAATTAATAAATTCTTTTTGAATTTTAATAAATTATTATCAATTCTTTATTGTCTTTAATTACCTATACTTCTGGCGGCCGGCCCGCCATCAGTTCATGATTTGCCCGAGTGGCCCCTAGTCTTCATAAGTCTGTGCAACCATGTCCTAAAGTGTTTGACAGAATTGTTGGTGTTTAAATAGTTTACGTTAGTTTGTAAAAGGCAAATGTTAGCTCAATAATATTAGGTGATAGTACCATATGTCTTTGTTAGAATGATTCCAACGTTATTCTCTATTTAATTTGATTTTGTTTTGCAATTTGAAATAGTATTGGTAAATGAATATATGCAGAAGTGTGCAAAATAATATCAGTGCATCATATAGGACATAAAAACAAGTTATCGCAAATTGAATTTATTTTATTTACATCGATTGTTATGGTAAATATGAAACAAGAATTTAATCACAAATGTTAACATGTTAAAGGATGTGTAAAATAATGGTAGTTACGAGGAGAATTCAAACATCCTGATTCTGTTTAGTGATATTTTGTTGATAAGAGCACCTTGCGTGGACTCCTTGTGTAGTATTTATGCTGCGAAAGAAGAGAAGGATACCTTGGAGGCATCTGCCTACTATGTTGGTTGCCTTTCTTAATTATTTGTCGTCTACTTCCATGAGTTTCAAGTTGTTTCCCTTTCAAAGCATTGCAGGCTATTATTGCTGGACAGCCAATCATTTCCTATATTGTTTTTTCCGTTATCCTATTTCCTTTGATTTGTTTTTTGTACAAAGTTTCGCACAATGCGTCATAATTTTTTTCAGTAGAACAAACAACAAGTTAATATTTGACGAAATTGTAGTCCCGTTACAAGAGATATATGAGGAAGTAAAGAGCAAAACTTCTTGGAATGCAACATGTGATATTACATCACACTGCCATTATTCTGCACACAGTACATTCAGTTTCTTTAAATAAAATGATAATTTCCCGCATTTTGTTCTAAATTTATGTATGTATATTGCCTTCTCTTAGCAGCTTTAGTAGCTAATGTATAGATAGGTCTGTGTTTAGCACAACGATAAAAGGGATTTTATCTAAATGTTACGTTTTCTGGAATTGTGTACAGTAACAGCAACAACGTAGAAGTTTATATAGTTTCAGTTTTCCTGCTTCTGAAATCCAATGTTAACGGTTTTTATTAGTATTTTATATAGTATTAATTTGATGCTGGTTTACTAATGGCACCCTCAATTAAATACATAGTGCTTCATGTTGATTCTCAGCTTGCTTATGGAAGCAATTTGTTCTTCAAATATGGTGCTACGTGCTTCTTTTTATTGCTTGTGTTCGGAAGGGTTGAGAATTTAGAAACAAGCAGTTGAGTCTTTATTCATCTCAAAGGTGTTATATTGTGCTATTTCAGGTCTGTTCACAAGCAAAAACGTTTTCAGCCTAGTACAACGTAGGGTGTGGGTCAAAGTTAAGTTTCAACAAAAGGGACATTTTAAACGTTGGCTGATGGTATAAATAAAATATGGGTACCATTGATTCGGTAACAGCACAAATTGAGCGTTTCTATACTGACGAGAATAATAATCAGATTATAACTACAACGCGTCGTTAAACAGACAGGGCGCTTCAAAAGCTTATCTGAAGATGTTTCTTACTTTCACTTGCTCTTACTGAAGTTCTGCTTGGTGCCCCAGACCTGAGAAAACTGCGGTAATGAATATGAGAACAACCAAATAACATCAATAAACTCGGAGTTTAGTGGCTAAACAGAAACTATGAAAATAAAAAGAATAGAAAACGTACTTTACGATTTAATCTAACAGTAACACATAAAAAGTACTCTTGAATGGAGTTTCAATATGTAATAGAATTGAATCAAATTTTAGGTCGACCCTGCTGCACTGTTCGGGTCTATTTGACCCAAACAGAATTTTGTTTCGCTGTAATATGAATATTTGTCAAAAAATGTTCATGACGTTCACTGACTTTATTTGTTACTTTGTTTACGTTAATATTCCATAAACATTTTATTTTTTTTAATTTTTATTTGAAATATTTATTCATATGTTACCTTTATTACGTACGGGTCAATATGACCCGACAGTCATCTATGTTATATACATATTTCTAGGATATGTTTTTCGCATTTATATTGTTTATTATTATATTAAACGCAATTGTGCATATAATAACGACCCATCACTGCGCCTAATATGTTAGAAAGTAATAAAAATGATTTATTTGTTTTATTTTTTTGCTACTTGACTATCACGTATTACCTTCTTGCATGTTCTTGTTTACGCAGGGTTATTCAAGCTCAAACATGTTAGCGTCTGTTTTTGGTTTCTGTAAGGGGACGTCTCGGACGTTGCACGCATGCGTGATACCTTAGTTATAAAACGTTGCACTCAATTTGCTTGTTAGTTTCACTCTCGATTTCAACATGGCAAGTCGAAGACCACTAAGTGATGCAGAACTGCAAGCTCTTGCACAAGCTTCTGATAGTGATGAATCTGTTTCTGAATTTGAAGATCATATAAGTGATGTGTCGGAAAGTGATAGTTCTGATAGCGAACAAGACCAAGAAAATCTTCAAATGCCTCAGAATGTTCAGACAATTTTCTCGAAAGATGATAAAATTGAATGGAATTTACTTCCACCTCAGCCACGTGGTCGTTTTAGTTCTGGCAATGTGATTCGCACTCCTGCAGAAATTACAAGATATGCATGTGCGAGAATTACAGACATAAAAAGTGCATTTGAAATTGTATTTTTCCTGCGATCGAGAAGGAAGTGATAATGATGACAAGTATTGAAGGATTACGGGTTTACGATACAAAGTGGAAAGTTTTAGATAGTACCACTTTTCAAGCCTACATACATTGGTCTTTTGTTACTTGCCGGCGTCTACCGATCGCACGGAGAAGCTACAAGAAGTCTGTAGGACAATGATACCGGTCGAAGCATTTTTCGAGCAACCATGTCTCTTGAGCAATTCAGCATGATATCCCGTGTGATTAGCTTTGATGACAAGACTACACGCCAGGAAAGAAGACGTGCTGATAAATTAGCAGCCATTAGAAACATTTTGGGAAATGTGGGTAGAAAATCTTCCCATGTTATATAATCCTGGAGAAAATGTAACGGTGGATGAACAGTTAGTTGCATTTAGAGGTCGCTGTCCCTTTCAAGCAATATATACCTAGTAAATCAGCGAGGTATGGTATCAAAATTTGGACTCTCTGTGACAGTGAAACATCTTACGCATTGAAAGTACAAGTTTACAAGGGAAAGGAAGAGGGTGCTCCACCAGAAAAAAATCAGGGCATGCGGGTGGTTTGCGATCTCACCAGCGGACTAAGAGGACATAATGTGACGTGTGACAATTTTTTCACATCATACAACTTAGAACAGTTACTGCTGAAAGAAAACTTACGATGGTAGGAACTGTTAGAAGAAACAAGCCGGAACTTCCTCAGCCAATAACTAACAAACAAGTACATAGCAGTTCTTTCTTTTTCACAAATGATACAACCGTCGTAAATTATGTGCCAAAAAGTGTAAGAACGTGATCCTTATGAGCACATTGCATCACGACAACAAAGTCGCTGAAAGAACTGATCAGAAACCTCATATAATACTAGACTACAATGCAACTAAAGGTGCCGTTGACACACTCGATCAATTAGTGGGCACATATACTTGTAAAAGGAAATCCAATCGCTGGCCTATGGTAATTTTTTATAACATGCTAGACATTTCGGCTTACAACGCGTATGTATTATGGACTGCTGTGAATCCAAATTGGAACAACAATAAACTAATGAAAAGAAGATTATTTCTAGAAGAATTAGGAAAATCACTCATAAAATTACATATGGAGCCAAGAACGTACCTACCCAGGGGAGAAGAAGCTCGCAACATGATGGTAAAAGCTCAACAATCGAAAAATCGAAATATAGTCTTAACATCAAATGAACCCTCAACAGCAGCGAACATTAATGCAAAACGTGCACGATGCAAATTTTGTCCGTCAAGTAATGACAACATAACAAATATTACTTGTGTAATATGCAATAAACATCTTTGTAAGAAGCATGTAAAATTCTTTTGCCCAAATTGTGCTCCATAGTCTTTTTATAAAATACATTTTTTTATGTTTAAGTGTAAATGTTTTTTATTAGAAGATGTAAATTTCTATTTTTCTATAAATAATATATTTCTTTTCAAACAGTAGACTTATTCTTTGTTGCAAATAATGTTTCGGGTCATATTGACCCGAACGATACACGTGTAGAGTAAATTTTAACAGTACAGCAGGGTTAATGGAAATAAATACATAAATTTAGAGGTAACTAACCGGATGAGGGCCCAGTTGATTTTAGTGATAATAGAAGATGGATTTGATTAGCTCCAGTTTCCTGCTTTGGAGTACGATCAGGCCATCAGCAGATATCCTCAATGAAGAAACATGAAGCTCTCATCACGGTCGACTTTCACATAAGTCGTAGGGCACTACAAACTGCATGTAATTTACTTACTACTAAAACCGTAAATATACTACCTTACGTTGCGTTGCCTTACGTAGAATCTTAAGAAAGCGTTAATAAATTTAAAATTTAAACGTAAAGTAAGAGTGTATTTGGAGACTGTAACAATAGTTCATTCGAAAATTTACTAATTTTCTGAAATTGTTATCAAACTTTTACGTACGATGTAATTTCTGAAAGAAACGAAGTGCTAGAAACTCAAGAAAAAGTTATTGAACGGTATCCCGTTTTTTGCTACTCTTAAGTGGAATGTGATGGAAACGTCTTATAAAAATAAAAAACATATCAGCCCAATCTAAAGCTTCTCTCTTCTACACGTACGTATATACGTACAGGATATTGGGCAAAAATTTCGGTAGCTCAGTGATAAGTTAACCGTTGGAAACACGCTATTTTACTTTTCTTTTTTCTCAATTTCTATCTCTTCGATAATATACCCTATAAAATTACTTTCGAAAAGGACGTTTCCTTCACTCGTATTTGTCGTACCGGCAGTGAAAGGAATATTAGAGGTATGTATTGAATTTTATGTTTGTTTTTATCTTCTATGACATTTGGATAAAAATAATGACAAATCCAGGACATCCAGATCATGCTCACTGAAATGGTATCAATTTTTGGAGGAATATAATTACTTAGGAGAAAATATTAGAACATATGAATAGCTAATAATAACAATTTGTTTCAAACAGATGTTGTGTCAATCGTGTCTTAAAAACGATTATGTTCGGAGATCACGTAATGGAGTCATCTAATGCATTTAAAAGTTTACACCCCATATAGTAATAATTCCGCTGATAAAATAAAGTGCGATGGGCACGGGGTTGTAGCAGGCCCTTGTTACGTGTTAGGCAGTCGCAACTCATCTAACCAAGCAGAAATATATTTAAATTGTTGTATACATAATAACAAATAGCAAACATATAAGTACTTGCTATACTCCATATTAAAATACTAATTGACATGTTTCATAGTTGTGGCTTTGTTATTAAACCCCTTTCTTTAACGAACATTAAATTAATGCTGTGCTCGAATAAAGGGGGAAAGGAGGTTAGAGCCGATGATAACTGGATAGCAGTAATTCAAGCTTAGGAAGCGTTTTGATGTTTATTTCATCGTTTAGTCTGCTTAGAAGTTTTCGTAAAATAATCAATATTTTCATAGAAAACTATTTATATTATATCGAGTCCATCGCACAAGTTCGGTCTAAAATTTATACCCCGCGATAGGTACCTAAATAAGCATTAAATTGCTTTGCCTATAAATATGTTACTTTATATATATTGCAAATTATACACCCCGTTTTCGGCGATAAATCATAATAGCGATATGTTCCGTTTCGTTTAAATTTAATGGTATTTTTAGTTATAGAATCAAAAACGGGTGGAAATTGGATGTCGGATAATGTTCAAAGTTGCTCTAAACTGGTTGATCCTGACATGTTCAAGGGCTTTCCTTTCAATGTTGCATATATGTGATCCGGTCTATGAAAAGGTGGCTTATGACTCAAAAACAAAATTGCGAGAAATCAACTGTTAAAGATAAACAATGCATTTCGTCAGTTTCGCGGTAGTTGTTCTCCTTCGTTCTGTTTCTGTTGGTCTTTTCCGTTATAAACTAGTGAAGTTTTGAGAAAAAAAACTGTGTACGGTTGTTGTTGTTAAAATGTCATTTATTTCCAATTTCTCCTTTTCCACTCTAAGAAATTTTGACGTGAATACCTATAATCATCTGTCGATGAAGAATTTTGCGAAGTTTTTAAAAAATATTTTGGTGAGGATGAAGATGAAGAGAATGATGATGATTCTTTCGATGATGTTGGTATCAATTACGATGAGGAACTACAATCATTATTTCAAGCTGAAGATCAAATGGAAGGGGAACAAATTTTTTCAACAATGGACTTGTCTACTATAGATAACAAAGAAAACAAATTGATAAACAAATTTATTTCGCAAGTTTGCTGTAATAACAAATGCCAAGAAAATGATACCGCGAAAGATAAACGAAAATGCAAGAAACAACTATCTAGAATTATCAAAACATGAACTTGATTTGGTTATGCTGAGCCATATCGAATCAGCAATAATGTGCAGAGACAAACTTGGAGATGCCTACACAAAAATGACGACATGGAGGGAACATGAAAGGCAAAAAGGTAAAGATGTTGAAAGGCATAAATTGATGTTCACTTTTTATCACTTACCTGTTTGCCGCTCATTTTTCCTTTTTGTGCATGCGTGTGGAAGAAAACGTTTTGAAAATTTACTTCGACATTTTCATATACATGGTGCCATAACACGGGTACATGCGCTAACAACTAAACCATCTACACATCGGAGAGCGTTTCAACCATCTGATATCCAAAAAGCTGTCAAATTTATTGAGTATACAACCGATCTATTGGCTCTTTCACTGCCAGGACGTTTACCCAAATTCAAAGATTATCGTGTAATGAAGTTACCATCTAATGAGACAAAGGCCTCAGTTTATCGAAAATACATTGCTTCACTCGGTGATGATGAACTGAAGATGAGTATTTGTTCCTTTCGACGCATATTAGCCAAATACATACCTTATGTTACAGTAATGAAACCAGCGAATGATCTCTGTGATTACTGTGATAGTAAGTAAGCCATTGTTTACTTCTTTTTAAGTTGTATCCATTGTAATTAAAGTTTTCGTTTTCTTCAATAGTGAACACAATATCAATTACGCTAGCCAAAAACATTCCTGACCCTGAACGTGAAGAAAAGCTGAATCAATTTCTCGATCACCTCCACAAAGCTCGAAATCAACGTGCATACTATCAAAAATGGTGTGACAATACTGATGATACTGTAAAGGTCTTATCATTTGATTTCGCCCAAACTGTTCATTATCCAGTGAGTCCTCAACAACCGGGTACAGCTTACTTCAAGGCAACAAAGAAGTGCGCAGTCTTTGGAATTACAGATGAAAAAGGAAAAATACAGGTTAGTATTTCATTGTAGAAATTCAAATCACTTGCTTTGAAAGTATCTTGACTATTTTTTTTTCGATAGTATAATTACATGATAGATGGGGAACATGATATTGGCAAAGGTCCAAACACCGTTGTGAGCATCCTGCATTATCACTTGGAAACGTATTGCAAAAATGTCCAAACAATTGTCCTTTTCTGTGATAACTGCGTTGGGCAGAACAAAAATAATGTTATGTTATCATATCTGCAATGGCGGTTGGTTCGAGGACTCAACACAACGATTTTATTGAATTTCCTTTTGACAGGGCATACCAAGTTCGCCCCGTATCGCTTCTTCGATATTTTCAAGGCCAAGTATGCTGTTACTAATATTGATACGTATGAAGATTTACTGCAGTGCGTCGTACAATCGTCACCAGGTGGCCATTATACAGCTGTATCGTCGAAAAATGTCATTTGGTATGAATGGGACAGTTATTTTAAACCATTCTACATGCCACTTGTTGGTATTACACAATTCCACCATTTTATAATGGACAAAAACTCTTTAAAAACCAAAAAATTTGCTGATAGCGAGGATGTTGAATCATTTCAACTATCATTGATCCCAGTAGATGACAACATGCCCGAAATTATCCAAACAGTTGGTTTATCTCTGCAGCGTCAGTGGTACATTTATCAGAATCTCGGAAGCCTGGTTTCAGATCCCATGAATGCTGATATTTTGGGTCCATTGCCATCGAAAAAATACCATCAAAGGAATCTGAAGATGCTTTACCAGCCACAAAAGTGGCATCGAAGGAACCCAATGCTTCATCCTCAAAACCTAAACCGAAGAAACCTGTGGCTTCATTGTCCAAAAAGAAACCAAAGAAACCTGTAGCTTCATCGTCAAATCACGATCCAAAAATGAAAAAACTGAAGAAACCTGCGAATTCAACTCCAATAAAAAAGTCAGGAAAACGTAAGGCCTCATCTTCAGAAGAAGATTCAAAAAAACGAGCAACTTCAAAGGTTTCAACAAGGATGGCGACGAAGAAAACTACTTAATATTGCTAAATAAATATTTTTTGTGCAAAATAGCTTTCTTTTTTTGGTAAAAACATTTTTGTAGCGTTCAATCCTTTTTTTTTTTATTTTCAATTCCATGTATTATCTTCATTCTCGATTTTCAATAAAATTCTGTTTTTCTTCCATTTGTGCTCTTCTTTCTCTACATTTTTAGTACACTTCCAAGCAAGTTAGGACTTTCTGCTTTTCACCATGTAAAAGAGAGTCTCAAAAACTATCCGAACCAAAAAAAGTGAAAAATAATTTTTTTAGTCATAAGCCACCTTTTCATAGACCGGGTCACATATATAGTATAGAAAACTGGTAGACTGAAAGTGTTTTATTGGTTCTCATTCGTTGAAAGCAATAATAAAGCAGCTATTTCAGTCTTCAGTAAAATTTTTCGTCTTGAAGATGTTGACTGCTTCTTTGGAAGAGCGGAATCTTTGACCACGCAGTGAACTCTTAAACTTCATTTAAAAGTATCGTTAATGTTCAGGTAGGGACTGTACGGAGGTTGATTTAAGAATTCGATGTTTTACTGCTCGATAAAGTTAATGGCATTCCTGTATGTCTCTCGTATTGTCTTAGTAGATGTAGAATCGCCGTTCTGGGTTAGCTTTTCGGAGCACAATTCATTTTGGTACACAAATGTTGGAATATCTCGCGATATTAACCGTTCTTCAACCTTGCAGAGAAATTACAGCTGTATGATTTGCTTTTGAGAAAAGTGTTCTGACCATCTTATTTGATACCCTGCAGCAACGGATCGATTTTGTTGCATCTTATTTTGACCTTTAGTTTCGTGGTCATAAAAATAGATTCACGATTTATCGCCAGTTATGATGCTCTACGCGATATTTGGACCGGATCAAAGTATTTTGGCATCAATTGCCACGAATCATCTTCTGCTCGTAAGTTGAAAGATGCGAAATTTGTACAAAAACTAACTTCTCATCATGCAGAAACTTTTGAATTATTGAAATATTATTATTATTATATTATTGAAATATCTAGAAATGTCTCAATTTCGCATTATCTAACATGTCGATTCTCTCGAATCAAATGCAGGAGTGGTGAACCGTTTCCGGGAAATTTGCAGAAACTAATGCGTCTCCGTTGGCATTTGTAGCACCTGGGGAAAATTTTCGATTAATGTGATGCTTAATTACCAAAGGCGGTAGCTAGTTCGCTAGGATGTTTTTATCTAGATAATCATATGCGGACGTTGCAGAAAAAGCTATTGCGCGATACATTCGACGAGTCACATTTTCCTTCGGCAAGTTGCCAATTTTAAACATTCATTGTGGCTAAATCATATCATACAACTCAGGCTATAGGAAACTAAATACTACAGTTAAATTTAGCGCTTCACTTGTCATTCACGGCGGATATGCGATTGCATGTGTTTTAAAACTATGAAATTCTTATTAATCCATAAGATAATTTAATTTTTAGTTTCCTTTCGCTGTGCTGGTATATATTTTTTACTGTAATTTAGTTGAATATTTCCTTGGTAATAACTAATAAAACGTGCCCTATATGTAATCGTAAGTACACATGCGGTGTTTTGAAAATAGCGATACCTTCAGGCATATATGCGATCACCGTATAAATTCCAACTGAAGTAAATCTAGATTTACTGGAAAGTAGAACATTTCCATGCAAGATATAATTAAGAAATATGCCCAACGGAACATTAAGTTATTACACAAAATTGTTTATCTTTTGAGGCAACCGCCGCCAAGAGAGATGAGGTGATTTAAAAATTAAAAGAATGATAAAGTACAGTACTTCATTCTGCGCAAAGAAATAAAAACAACAAATCGTTACCCGTTAATGTTTGTGGGTGGATTTGAGGACAAAAGATTAACAGATGAATAGCCCATTAAGTTCTTTTACTTAAGGGCAATAGGTCGGAGTTGCGAAAGTGGAAAAGAACCGAATGGGTTTTAAGGAAAGTATTTAGTTGCCCATAATTAAAATATCTTGTGATATTTGTATTCCTACGTTGATCTGTTTTGTCTAGTTGAAGAGTTAATGATTTCCTCTATTATTAGCCGGCGCAACACATAAAATTCCGCCAATCACTAAAAAGATGTATTATATTAAACATGAATATTGGTATTTGTAAGCACAAATGTTTAGTAAAAACTGGATTAAGTGGTTTCTGCCGTTGATAACGAAATAGGTTTCAAAAAGTTTTGTACATAAAATTTTGACTATTTCTCTTTGCTGCGATTGAAAATATTCTTGTGAAGGGGAAGGGGAGGGGGTCATACATTAACCAGGCATTCAGAGAAGTTGCAGGATATATGAATGTTGTCGACCTTTAAAAACTTAATTCTCAATAAATGACTGAGTTATGTATATGGTTTATGTAAATCGGAGTAACCTATTTAATTACTACCTTACAATGCTATATTACATTACTACATGAAATACCCGGTTCTAGATTCTTTTTCTAGTGCTATCAATATTTTTGATTTGTTTCATGTGGTATGATGTCTAGTTTGATCTAATTTCTAATTTCAGCTCTAACATGAACCATTGACAATTTCGTGACGGGCTGTAAAGAGACCTGTAAGAGTGGCATCATAAGTTATTACGCTCGTATTTGTTTATTACCTTATTTATATACTATCTGAAAAAAAAACACGCAGTGCAAGTGTATATTTTTAAACCAAATTTTGTACAAATTGTTACTGTGTTGAGAATAGTAAACGATTAAATTTTCTGTTATTAGTCTGGTGATGCTTCTAAGGAGATGATCTATTGACTTCTGTAGAAGCTCACTTCGACCAACTTGTAGGACATCATGTAGCTGTTGAAAGTTTATTGAAGGGTTATGAAGCATACGAACCTTTCGACCCTATCCTAAGCATGTTCTATGGGCGATCAATCTGGCGATCGCACTGGCCAATTGAGAATGTAATGGCCTCTTGCAGGAATCTGAAGTAGTGTGGGCAACATGAGACCGGACATTGTCGTGCTGGAATGTGGTATTGTTTAGCGCTTGAATATATGGTGAGGCAAACGGTTCCAAAACTTTCGTGAATGTACATTAAGGAGTCTTACTTCTTGTGCTAATTTCACACTAAACCATTAGTCCTTTACTGACAATAAGTGAAGTTTCACGTTCTGAGGCAAAACGTCAAAATTGTCTTTCTTCTTTTCTCAGCTGGTTTTCTCAGCAACATTCAAACAATAATAATTTTGTTTCCAACGTTTTCTGGCCCGATGAAGCATATTTAATAAGAGACGGTATAAATAAACTTTATAATGATTATCTACGGGCGTAGCAGAATTCGCATGCAAATAGATTACGATGATTTCAACAATGGTTCATCAACATTTGGGGTGAAATTTACAAGAATAATTTATTACCTGTTCAAGTAATAAAGGTAAAAGGTAATAAATAATAATAATAAAGGTAAAGTAATAAAAGTAAATGCAGATGCCTACCGAAGTTTTTTAGAACATAATCTTTTCGATGTAAGTGATGAGGTACAATACAATTTAATTCACAGTATGTTTTATTAGCGTCACGCTGCACCACCACATTGAGGAAGGCAAGGAACTGATTTGTTGAATCAACACTTCCTAAATAGATGAATTGGTGCGGTGGATCCAATAGCTTGGCCACCGTGGTCCCCAGATTTGAATCGGTTAGATTTTTATATTTGGACACACATGGAAAACAAAAGTCTACACTGTAGACGTTACAAACTGCAAACAATTACTGAAAATAATTCGAAATGGTTATTAAGAAGGTCTTTGCCGCTTGAAGTATAAGCACAAGATCACCTGTACAAGCACAGCCAGCTATCCCAGCAGGTTTCAGTATGTTATATCTAAATCGTAAACTTTCTGAACACCGCCAGGTGTTGCTTTAATATATCATCAATAACAATTTGATTAATATTGAGCTCAGCAATCAGTGAAAAGCTTTTTTCTATATCTAATATAATACCATACCAAATGTTTTGCTCTTGCTCTTTTTATTAGTTGTTTCAGTGTAAATATATTGTGTTGTGCACTGTGTGCCTTACTGAAGCCACTTTATATCCTGCTGAAATGTGATTCAATAATGTCCCTTCATTTCTTTTTGTAATTCTTTCATATACTTTGAAAACAATGTTTAACACGTTGACTTCCCAACCAATTTTGCTAATGTTCGCCGGGGGCCACCATAATTTTTTTTTCGTAATACGTAGTATTCAAGATTAAGTAAAATCTTTTTTAATCTGGCTAAATTTTGAATGGTAATGATGAATTTTTCTGCTTTTCAAAAAGATAGCTGCGGCTTTCCATGAAACTTAAACAGATTTTTGTTCAGTCCGGATCATGGCTATCATATTTGAGGATATCGCAGTGGGGATCGCAGTCAAACTTCTACAAGATTTGCGTCTAAGTGATAAATTTTTGATAGCTATGGCGTGGCATGTGATAGCTAAAGCCTCCACAGAAACATCACTGGCTACCAAATATGATAGCCATCGCAGTCAATGTGTTAATAATGCCATTCCTCTATAATTGTCAGTGCTACTTGGTATTAGTGCAACCCTCCAATCATCAGGCACCTTCGCTTGATTCCAGGTTGTATTGAATATTGTTGCCAACATGTACACTAGCCCAAATTTTTCAGCATTCTTCCAGTAATTTTATGTCCCGGCAATTTCCCTTTCTTGTTTTTTTTTTTTTTTTTTCATTTATTGTGAAACATCCTTAATTAATTTGTATGTTGTCCTAGTATTCCTCCTCGTTCACAGCTTTCTCTGCTTGTTCTAATTCATCCTTTGGACACTATGAAGTCAAGAGTTCTCTAAAATATTCTCTGCATCTCACCATAATATTTCTTGCATTCGACTTCAACGTTTTGTCCTTGTATTTCATTTGTTTCAAATTGGTATGCATTTTTTGTCGTAAGGTCTTCAATTCTATAAAACAGTTTCTGATTGTTACGATAATCAGCGTCCATTTTCTTTCCAAACCCTTCACAAGTTTGCTTTTCCTTCTGATTGTTTACCGTTTTATTTGCTATTATTCGTGGCATTCCTTTGTTTTCCTTTTGTTGACATAAAGCTTTTATTTTCCTTTTTATTTTTTACCTGGGTCAATCATTCTATTCACATATTTTGGGTGCACTCCCTTCCAGGTGTTAAATATAAAATGAAGAATATTATCATTCTGGATAAACTAGAACCAGCTAGATCTAAAGCAAATAACGAAGATGTCGGTATTACACAAAAAGAAATTGTAACTTAACATTATAAGAATTTTCACAAAATAGATCGATCAGGATTTTACTGAATTTATATCCAACGTAACCACTTAGCCCCAACTGCTGTCTGTAGAGATGATGGAAACTGAATGTATGTACCTTTCATTGAGTTAGTGATACATTCATTAATTTAGTTAGATAATTAGATATGTTCATGGATCAATTTATCTTGTATAACAATGTTTATTGTCTTACGGTTTGTTCGATGCGGCATATTTTCCATTAAGGAGAAAGATTGCCAGACGACATGATTTATGAACCCCTTGCAGATTAGGGAGCAATAATTAGCATCATTTGATTAATCCAACATTTCGGATGTAAGTATGTATGTAATTATTCATCCGCATTACTTCGAGCTCTTTGTGGAAGGTTTTGTGTTCGCAGTTTGACAACGAAACAATAGCGGGCGCACTAAATTTCAAATTTACATACTCAAATCATGATTTGAATAATTGTTGCGTTTTAACGTCTCTGTGAGGTAAAAGTTGTCGTTGAATATAGAAATTTGGTCCATTTCCCTAGTAGTATATACTTATGAATAATAAAATATAAGATAACGGTATTCCTTCTATTCTTTCAAGAATAAATTTCTGCGCAAGCAAGAAGGCACTTTTCAAGGGAAATGGCTTTGTTGCATAAACTTCCATACCATTATTAATTTACATATACTCTACTTAAATCGAAGGAAATTCTTGTTTGCTGCGATAGTAAAGATCAAAATTTTCGATAACCTAAAATCCTTGTGTATGTAGATATAAAATGAAATTAAAATTAACCTCGATGGCAATGATAATTTACATTGAAATTATATAAAACATTTCTTGTTATAGTTATAGAAATTTAAATGCAATTAATATTAACGTAATTAGGTTAGATCGGCGAATACATTTCATCTCATGATAAGAAAAGGTACTTGTTTCCTTCAAAATATTTCTTGCTCATGGTTTATTTGCTACAGTACTTGAGGAGCACTGGTAAACAGCTGTACGTAAAATATAGACAATCAATATTATTTTTGTCGGTTATTCATTGTCGATGGATTGAGCTCCTTATTGTACTAGTGACAATCCGTGTAGTGCTTCGATGACTTAATTCTTATTGCAGTGCCAGAAAGCGGCGTATGCGAATGATGCGAAGTGTTTTTGCTTCGTTTAGGTTTATAAGAATCGTGCTTTCGAGTGATGTCGGATTAATTAGTAACCGAGATATTTAGTCTCCAGGTACATTTAGTTCCCTGTACACGAAATTCAAGTCTGTATCTAGAAGTTGTTTCAGACATCCACTACTTCGGCCCAACTGAATTGTGGTTTTTCTTGATTTGGGGAAGTTGGAGGGAATGAGATGAAATTTGTAGATAGAGAAACGCATAAACAGATGCTGCTTTTCGTTGACAGTTGGATTAGACAGGATTTGCTCGGCTTTCCTTGTTTGGTGGAATTGGGGAGACATGAGCTGACACTTGGAAGAGGTGGAGTTGTTTGGTTTACCTAAACATACTTTTTCATTGTTCTTATGTTAATGAATTAAATGTCTGAAACAACCTTTAAGTACAGATTTGATTTTCTTTTGCACGGGACAAACCGTCTCAAGCGCTTAACGAATTCGTACATATATGGTGTAGTGTTCGAATTTTGTAGAAAAATTTTCAGACACCATTGCATCTTATTTATTCTTTTAGGACACTTTAAGCGTGAAGAAATTCGATTTCTTATAAAATACAATTTGCGAGCGTACTTTTTACAAAGATGTTGATGTCTAGGATACGGCCACAGAGCCAATTATCTCCAACCGAGGTTACGCCTGTTTCTTTCTCGCGAATACGAATTGAGCACGCTAATGTACAGGGTTCCTTCGAATCCTCAACCGTATGCGAGAGTAATGATGAAATTGCATTTTCGCCGAACGGTTATGGGAAATTAATTATTGGTCTATTGCAATTTGAGGAATATCTAGGGTCACCGTCAACTAGAAACGTTATTCTAGCGAAATGACACTGAAACTAACGAACCGAAGCAGCAGCGCCTGAAATAAATTATCGCGTGAATTATCAGTAACATGTTTGTTATTTCTCTTTGTAGCTTTGCGTACATTTCCGTGCTTTGCCATTATTCGTGCAGGCTTTCGAATTGCTTGATTAAATTTTCCGTTGAATATCTGGTTTCCGTTATTGCTTTGGGCGTGCATCTGTCCCCTGGTTGTTCTGAGAGAGCTATAGGATATACGAGGGATGTTTCTAAACCTATAGGAGTTTGGTTATGATTACTTAGTTCGTCAATTTTTTCAAAATTACAATCTAGTTTTCCAGTATACGTAATACCCATTTTTGAAATCGCCTTCAAAAAATTAAAAAATTGAATAAAATTGAACCAGGGCAAAGTTCCTGAAACATCAAAACATCCTTTGTATTGGCAACTGGAGAAATATACAATTGTTACGTTTAATTCTAGTTAGTTGATTAGCATTTTAGCAAAATCCTTTCGATATTTTTGTTATTAAGTTATTACGTAAGCGTATTACGAGATGTGTATTTGTTCAAATCCTCCTTGTGTACTACCTTTGGTATTTCTTCTAGGAAACATATTCCAAACTATTATTAATAACCGATTTTCGTTTCCGTTATAGTGTTTTAGTATTTAAGCCTATGCTTCAGTTTAGGAAGTTGTACAAACACTAACTGAAACACATCAACCAAGTAAAGGTCTGATCTGTAAACTAATTTTTCCAAATGAGTACTAGGCTGTTTTGGAATACAGAATTGCGATTGACTTGAATTTAGCGGGAAGCACAATCTATACTTTTTCTCGGTCTCGTCCTAGCGTTGACATTAAATAGTAGTAGTAGTAGCAAATTAAACTTTTGGGGCGAAATATACATATAAATTATTACATTGTAGTCTAAGTAATTTATACACGATAGATATATGTTACCCGTTAAGAGAACACTACTTCGTCAATTCTGAAACATCAACTGACTGTAAGTAGAACTCAACTAATTAGGTATGTCATTAATGGATGGAGTTTCATATAGGCGAAACGCTGGTAGTGCACCGAACATACGCTTTCCTAATTTCCTCCTTGTAGAATCTTTACGGCTAACTTGTACCCGAAACTAGTAGCCTTACCCTGTAGTTGAAGCATTAATCAAGACAACAAGAAATGTTTTCTGGAAAGCAAATTAGATAATTTTATATAGTGACCAGGAATTGCGATACCACCACAGTATCACCAACATACTATACCATCATCGCAAGCACATGTAACTACAATTGACGTAATTTATACCTTACATTATGTTGTCCATTATCATATCGAGCGTTGATTGACCAAGATCCCTGTTTATTACCTGTTGATGTACTTTCTTCGTTTATTAGCCCTAATTCTGCTTTCTGCTTTGACTTGTGGTTTTGCCTTGCATGAGACAAATCACATATCTCGGTCATACGCTCCCAAAAGCTCGTCGCAGATCAACAGATCACGAAAACAAAGACCAATTAAATTTTCTAGAATTTTCTCTTCATTATCGAAAGATAAAGATAGTATTAGTCGTAAGTCTATTTACTGTAAATTGTTGTCGTTCTTTAAGAGTGTTAACTATTCCAATATAATCGATTTTAAAACACCTTATCCTCATAGGAGAACAGCAGCTAGAAATTTTTATATTTTTATCAAAGACATGGAGCAGGTCCTGAGTCCTATTAGAAGATACTAAAATTGGAAGCATCAGTAAGAATTTGAAACAGGGGATTTGAAATAAGCATAGTTTGTTATTCAGTAATGGAATATGTGCACAATAGACTAGATCGTGCAATATGAAGTGTTGGAAAAGAAAAAGAAGAACCGTGTGGTGCACTAAGAAAATATTTCGCACATCAAAGTAGTAACCAGCTAATAAAAAATTTAGTTCACTTTGAAATTGTGATGTTTTAAGTTTATAGTTTGCAACTTGTAAATCATACGTATCGTACTAGTTGCTGCTGGAGTCATGTGTTTTCGGAGAAATGTTATCTGACATATGTATGTGTTACCTGTTATGCATTCCCACAATATTTACGACGTTTTATGAAATAGCGCGCACTAGCTCTAACAAAGAATTCACATTGCATTGTCTATTTTTCAGTTTAGCGTTGATTTCTCTTTATAAAATCTATCGGCTGCATTGTTTAATATTTGTAGTGTTTATTTAACAGGTCATAATGTCTTTAGATGCCAATGTTGTAGTAAAAATTGTTATGTAGATAGAATATGGTCGAAAACAACGTGAAACGGCAAGAATTGTTGGTAAACGCTTATGCGTTGTACAAAATGTGTACCAGCGCTTTGAAGAGATTGGCCTAATAACCAGAAAAGTAGAACCCGGGCAAAAAGAGTCACCACCGCATGACCGTTTTTTGATATCTGCAAGTTTGCGGAATAGAACAGCTTCTGCGGTTTTGCTGCCACATCAACTCCAAGAAGTTAGGCATGTGAATGTTAGTGAATGGCCCGTTAGAAGAAGGCTTCGTGCTACTGTATTGTCCTGCAGAAAGATGGCTACAAGTCCGCCATTGCAACGCAGGCATCAAATTGCAAGATTGGCTTTTGCCCGAAATCACTTGGCATGAAATAATGAGGACTGGGACAAGGTTCTGTTTTCAGATGAGTTACGATTTGGCCTCAACGGATTAGACATACGTTGGTGAGTATGAAGAAGACCAGGAGGAAGATATGCTGCAATCTGCAATCTGACGAGCGGCTTCAATTTGGCGGTGGGTCGGTTATGGTTTGGGCAGGAATCTCTTCACATGCGCGCACAGAGTTAGTCTTCATATAAAATGGCTCCTTGACAGCTCACAGGTATATTACGGAAGTTCTATAAGACCATGTTATGCCTTTCATGCTCACCATGGGTGAGCATGGTATTTCAATGCAAGATAATGTAAGACCTCACATAGCGAGAATTGTTAATAAATATCTGGATGAGGTGGACATTAGAAGATTTGATTAGCCAATACTCAGTCCAGACATGAATCCCACTGAACATATCTGGGATGAGTTGCTATGACGTATCCAAAGCCATGTACCAGCTTCAAGAACTACTCAGGAGCTAATAGAGCTTTTATTAGAGCAGTGAAATAATATCGACCAGAATATGATCCGTCATTTAATTTAGAGTATGCATCGTTGTCTTCAAGCAGCCAATAACGCCAGAGGAGACAATACACGTTATTAAAAATACATTTTCTCATTAATGTTAGTTTTTTTCATACATTTGTAAACGTGAATTTGTTGCTTTTTCAGAATAAGTCGATAAAATGCTTGCCTATTCAGTATTGACTATTAAATTTAGCTCTCAAAAGACAGTACAACGAATTATAATTTTCAAATATATACATGCAAAAGATCACAATTTCAAAGTGACCTATATTTTTTGCTCGCCAGAGTATATTCCGCTAACTCGATATTAATTACTATATTAATGATAAAATATCTTTCCTAAAAAGGAATTTGGGGCAGTTCTACCGGCGAAACTTGTGGGGAATATAAAGAATGCAACAATAATTCATAATCGAATTCATGCTCTTAACGATATGTAATCTTGCACTCTCATGTAGAAGAATTAGCTCAAGTGTGCTAATTAAAGAAGAATCCATAGCGGTGAACATTCTATACACTTCTTTCAATTTTCTTATAATATGACCAACTATTTATTCGAATATGTCATTTGCATGACTAGCAAGCCATTGCACAGTTACTTTGAAAGTTGCCCAACATCCTACCTAATTGATTAGGTCCTGTTGTGGACACTTATCTAGGTTCTTTTGCGAACTAATATGATAACTATCTAGGTAAACCCAAGATAGGAAAAATGACACCTTCTACTGTCAACGACATAGGTTTGGACAAATATTGTGAAATGTTTCAATTGTCACATATAATATACTTTCCTTGGAGATTACGTTCATCCTTTAGAAATGGTGTTCCTAGTTTTCCTGAAAAACAAAAAGGAGGCAATATTTGGTTGACATTCAAATCACAAAGAATTCACTAATCGGATCTGATAATTTAACCGATTTGTTTGAGATAGTTCTGAAGGCTGATTTTCCAAGCTCCTCTGGTAGAGTTAACGATGTTTTAGAGAGACCATTCTTCACTAGTGTTTGAAGACGGTCATGCTATACGAGGTGAATACCTAGCAGACTGGTTTTTCACATTATCATCTCTGTCTCCAAATTTTTGCGACATCTGTTTATAGTTCATTCATTACCCTATCTTCTTCCAACGTGTAGAAATAATAATTGCCGGACGGTCATCGTTACAACAATTTTCTGAAGAAGTTACGGTGACCAGAGTACATAAAAACACTAGTATTGGGCTGAAATAAGAATTTTTAATACTCCAATAACAACTTTTTCAAAAATCGGTTCCTCCAATAATCAGCGAATATTGGGTGCTCAGTGAGAGAGAGAGGGAGTTTGTAAAATTAGTAAAGCAGTAACTACAGAAGATAGTATTAGTGCGGCTCCGATATTTATTTATGTCGAATGCCCAAAGAAAGATTTGTGGCCAAATACGCAAAGACAAATCATTAAGTAAAGAGTAAGGAAGGGCAATTGGGGAGTAGCAGAAGGAGATAGATTATTAGTATTAATTGCAAGCAAATTAGAAGTCGGACCTAAAGTTGAAGAATGCGTAGAAGTTCAAAGGGTAAGCATATATCAACAGACCTACACTTAAGTGGTATATGGACTTAGAACTAGCAAGGAAACACTGGTAAGTATGTCTCACCATTTTAAATGAACCTTTGTGGGCTTATAGACTGATGTAGGGTAAAAATAACGGTAACTCTCTTAGGTCTCCAATATTACATTGGCGGGATGTACAGCGCCTTAAGCTCAACACTACCCTTTGCAGCTTGACTCAATGACTCAGAAACTATGAGAGATATCAACAAACAGATGATAGACTTTAGACAATATTTAATTTATTTTACATGCTTTTAGCGACGGCGTCAATATTTTCCCTATAATAAGGGAGTGAGGGGCTGCTTTCATAAACATATATTTGTTATAGGGAGAATATTTACCCCATCACTAAGAGCATGTATAAAACTTTAAATCTTGCTTTAACTTTTTTGATCTTTTGTAGTTATTGAGTCACACAGCAAAGGGTAGTGTTGAACTTAGAGCAGCTGGACAGCCCGCCAATGTGAGATTGGACAGCTAACAAGAAACCGTTGTATTCTACACTATATCAGGCCGTAAACCCACAAAGATTTATTTAAATTGGTGAGACACACTTATAAACACTGGTGAGTGTGTCTTCTAAGCTAACTAACGTAACTATTCGCTTATAGCATTAATTTACATAGATAGCGGTCAAATAGTTTTATACTTAAATGTTACGTAGGGCAATTATACACATTCAGAAGACGTTTCCCTACATGTTGAAGAAAACGTATTTTACTTTGATGTCCGTAATTGTTTGTGACATAACTATTCAATTATGAAAATTTTAATCTTCCTTTCCATTCCTTAGGAGACACAGTACGAAAACTCTCTCGATAATATTTCGCAGCATGTTATATAAAAAATGTCCTGGAAACTAAATGGGTAGTGATGTTTGTAATTCTGATGGGTGCAATGATTATTGATTATGAATCCACTTCGTTGGTGATATGACAAAATACTATGAAAGTAAGACAAAAAATACTACCAAAACGCAAAGAAACTAATGAAATAATAGAATCCGAAGAAAACAACAATTTTAAAAATTTCTTCTAAGTTTTCAAATACCTAAAATTAAACGTAAAGTCAATGACTTTATCTTGTATAGAATACACAACCATATTATTGGAAAGTGTTCCAGAAAGATACATCCGAAGAGCAATGTGAATACCGTCTCAAACAGATCGACATTCCAAGCCATTTAAGTGACCTTTGCTTCATACACTTGAATTCTTCCGAGTTTTCTACCTCCGATGTTTTCCAATTTTCGTCAGATACTGTCATTTCCAACACCTACGTCGGTATTGATTTTATGTCTGGCCCTAGCTAACACAATAACACGGATTTATTAATGAATATTGCATGTGTCAATAGCAATTGGGATAGAGGGTACAAATACAAATAATTCCATTAAGACCACTTTTGTGTGTAATTATTTTCAAATTGTGTGATAATTTGTGTACAGGCAGAAAATGATAACTGTATACCAAATAATAAGCGCGATTACTAATTTTGTTAGTATGGAAAATACATAAAGAATTGACGAGTAACAGTAAACTCATTTCGAAAGATGTTTGCTTATATTCTTTACAAAAGAAGTGCTTGCGTGCATTACAGTAATTTAATTCCGAAAAAGCTTAATAATTATTTCGCCGCGGAAAGGCATTAAAACGTTAATAACACATTAATCTAGTTGACCAGATCCATAACATATTAACGACAAATTAGCAGCCTGTAAATTGCTCATCCTGCGTATAATTAGTCTTGGTTTGCCGGCTGTATTATATAAGTTGCCTAGGTTATATGATACTTATACTGACATCTCGAGCGTAACCGGCCGTGCGATGCAACTGATCCTTTTGTTGCGCTTATTGCTGCGAACATCGAAAGTAGCACACCAGCGACATATTTACATACATTGTTTAGTCGCGAAGCGGTGAACTGCATCTATTGAGATTCGTACCCTTACGTGTGCCGGTAAATATGTGGGCATAGAATCTATCGATCCTATAATTGAACAAATACAGAGTGCAGATACTTGGAGTTGACAACCCGTTTTCTGCAGCAGCGCCTATCTACAGAATTTACCCGTTTAGTTCTTTTGCTTGTTCAATTTTCATTCTACCCATCAAATTGAAAAATATTACCATGCGTATAGCACTTTCATATTCAGGTCAGTAAACAATCGTTGCATTCTCATTCTCAAACTCTATTTGATTTTAGTATGTTCATTATCCATCCACACACACCTACTATAGTATAATTTCAACTAATGGGGATTGGAATTTTTGATCATCCTTTGCACGTTTCCAAAGAAAGTTCTAAATGATTTTCTAAGACGACCTACTAATGCGACGTCTTTGTTCGAGAACTCTCCAGGAAAGCTGTGCATGCACAAATTACATGTGCCATTATTATCAAGGGGGAAGAGAGCCACTGAGATTTTTCTTTTTGGCTCTCGTAGTATTCAATTTGTCCTTCGTCGCAAGTTGTGATGTATCTGGGTATGACAATATCGCGCTAGGTTATCACGTGGAACTATTTGTTTGGTCAAATCTATTGCCATGAGCTTTTCACATCTACCGTAACAGAGAAAAAGATCATGTGCCATTTTATTCTCAGGAAAATAACTTGGTATTCTGTACACATCAACTGATTGGGGACTTTGTATAGATAGTTCCAAAAGAACTCTGAAGTGTGTCCTTTTACAGAATGGAAACAAATATGGAAGTATTCCAATTAGAGATTCCATAAAGATGAAACAGGGATATAGAACAACATCTCTAGTTCTGAAGAAAATTAACTATTACACAAATGGATGGATGACTTGTGTTGATCTAAAACAGGTAAATTTCCTTTTAGGGCAGCAATGTGGATGTACAAAATATCCTTGATTTTTGTGTCTTTTGGACAGCAGAGCGAAAGATCAACATTGCATAAAAAGAAATTGGCCTAACAGAGATGCTCTAGTAGAGCGAAAACCAATGTTATTAATAAAGCATTAGTAGAAAGAGAAAAATAATTTTACCTCCCTGGCACATTAAACAGGGCTAATGAAACAATTTGTGAAAGCTTTAGATCAAAATGGTGTCTATTTTCAATACGTGGCAAATCGATTCCCTGCAATCAGTAATGAAAAATTAAAAACAGGAATATTTAATGTACTGCTCTCCACGATTTTCAACAACTGTCTTGGAAAGCTGCCTAACAAATGTAACTTTCGAGAGTCGTTTAGATTTATCTTTGAAGTATTTTAGCTCTCGTTGAAGATAGTTTGTAGGAACATGGTAGCATAGTGTTGATAGTGAGCAATTAATCGCAATTCCTCATGGTGCACAGAGGTCACAAAGGCACGAACAGGTATTGTGGAAGAAGACGTTACATTCATTTTCTGTAGAATGAAGTGAATACTACATTCTGGAAGTAATGATGTAAGAAACACTAGGGTTTCGCTGTTGAGATTATATAAATACTGTATGGACATAAACTAGAGAGCACAGAACTCTTAAGAAACCAAAACTGCAGTTTTGTTGTAGAAACACGAATTTCAAACTAAACACATGTAGAACCTGATCAGGAAAAAGTTTAGCGATTTAAATCCTCTTCCACAAACTTTGATTTATCTCCAACGTAAAATTGAAGTTAATTGCTTACTTTTTATTTAAGTCTGAATTTAAAATTACTTTGGTATTAGACTAACATTATCATAATCACCAACATCATCTTTGGTTCGATAATCCGTAATAGATTATGATCATACGTTAATGTACATTTCAATTTTGTTACATTACCAGCAGCTTCATCCTTTGATCCTTGAATTTTGATGTATTCTTGACTCCATCTATTCGTCTTTCACGTGTTTCACTTCTACTTCTCCCGTCTTCTGAAGTACTTACTGTAAGCCGCCCTGTAATGTTATGATGAATAGATTTTGGTCCGTCCGATTTCGTCCTGTCCATATTAATCTCGTATAATCCTGTACTGCTACCCGAGTTTATAATTAAGGCAGAATGCTTAAAGCCAGTGGCTATATATCTTCTGAGAGTTGCATTGTCGCATTTTCTTGGAGCTCGTTTCTCTCTTTGGCTACACATAACCTTGTAAATCATATTCGACCTCTATCCTTAACAATGTTAAGAACCATTTTGCCCCAAACCCTGACTTCCCAGACCTTTGGCAGATGCTCTATGCAGTCTAATGGGACAGTGCCCTCATTGTGACAATTCTTGGATTTTATTCCTCCCTTGGGCTTGGATTCCCAGCTTTTATCCGCATTTATTTTTTAAAATATTTCATAAGTTTTGTTTCGTTACTTTCCGTTGGGGTTCCGGTTCTCACCCATATGTAAAGACTAGTCTTATCCACGTTGGAGATCCTCGTATTTATATTTTTTCTTCACTGGATATTTGTATAGCGGATGTATCTCTGAAGATTTCGATTGATATAATTGATTCCTTGGATATGATAAGTATTTGAACTTACTACCAGATAGTCCAAGTACATTGAGTAAATTGCCCTCTTGAACATTGAAATTGTGTGTTATTTTCCAAATTCTATTTGGTTTTCCTTACCTATTTGTTTGTCGTTCTAGGGCAATTTAGATGTAAGGCACGTCAACTTCGCTTTATTGTCTTAAGTTAGAAATACGTAGAATGCTGGTTACAGATCGGCGCTAGAAATGGACGGGAATGATGTCTTCAATTTTAGATGCAATAACGTACAACACTACTACACTACTGCTAAAGTTATCTTAATACATTTGTAATTACCGTCGATGTTTCTTTTGAGGTATCCTAACTTTCATGTCGGGAAGTATAGGGCCGCTTTCTAAAAATTCTCACTCATCATACGACCTTGATCGTTGTTATTTTTGTATGCTCAACAAATGCAAATAAGATTAATTTAACGTTAATAACAAAATTAACTTCTTCCTACATAACAAATGTGAATAGTATACACATACTGAATTAATTGTTTAATTTTGTGCATTAACGGAACTAGACTTCGCCAAAGTTCGTAGTAAACTTATTGGATAACAAGGCGAATGTGGCGCATTACTTGTCCAGCATGTGATATATGTGAACTTCCGAAATGGAATGTTTGCCATTACATCGTTAGCTAAACCAATTCCTAACTGAGCTAGTCCGAGTTTCCCATACTAATCTCTTTGGAAGTCGAGCTATGCACCAATCTTATAAAAAGCATAAATGGCGAGATATCGAAAACGTATTTCAAACCTTAAAAATTAGGAAAAAGTTTATAGTGTATAGTTTGTTGTTTGATAATTAATTTGTCTACTTTAAATCAGTTAAGTAAATTCTGCATATTCTCTGTCGCGGCATCTTCATCGTAGAACTAAACCTCTCGTACAATACATTTTTCTCATTGAATTTATTTATTATAACATAAATTTAACCATCATTTCTTTTAATGTAAGGTAAAGGTACAAGTAATAAATGGAAATGTAGTATGCTTATCTTTAAAGCGACTGCTATAAGGCTAGATGGAGTCGTAGAGAAAGGCCCAGCACTCATGTTTGGAGTTCTATTTTCTACGGCAGTATATTTCCTTTGGTTTATATTCGTGGCAATATCACTGTCCACCGATACATTCAGAAATTGGTGCAGCTCCGAGTTCTTCCATTTCTATAATCACTGCAGAATTCTCTGTTTCAAGAAAAGTAACGTCCGTTCCTATATTGCATTGCAGAGTCAACCTCTTTTCTTGGGCACAGGGGTCTCCAGATATTTCTTAAATAGAACATCCGTGGGATAGAAACGGAAGGCTGGAGACTGACCTAATCCACTGTGGATTTTCGAAGCTCTGCGACATGAAATACAATTTGCTTGGCATGCAATGATGACCACACTGACATTGATAAACTTTAAGATTCGATGCCATGATGTGTTACTGAATGTGCAAACAGCCGAGACGGCTGGAAGCGTTATTACTGGAAAATAAAAGACTTCATATCATTCTTTCAAATGTGCGTAATTTCTTACGTTTCAATATGTGAAAATTTCTGCTAAATTTAATATAAGAAATGTCCAAGATTTCTACTTGGGGGACTTTTACTAATACGCCAGATAGTGTATACTCCATTATACACTTTATATTTTTGAATAGTAAATATGTACCCAACGATTGTGTAATCTCCTTCCAAATTTTCAAGATTTATGTAAGCCTAATCTCTTCTTCTTCAGTGTCCGTTCTCTTTCTTTGCCGAATGAGACGTAAAAATTTCAAAGTTGACTAAACTGCTTTGTCTTCGGAACGTTTCTAAAGTAATTCATACACTTTAACCAACGCATAAAGCTTATTCGCTTCAGCTGTGTTGGGATCTCAGTTTCTAACCAGGTACTGAAACTCTTGTCAGTAGTGGAGTATATTTTTATATCACGTTTATCACCTTTCCCATTCTGCTGCTGTTCGTCTTCGTTTCTGAGGTTTTTCACCTTGTCTTCGTCGTCTCTCTGCTGATTTAGTTTTTGTTAGTTATTCAATATATTCTATTCTCAAATCTCTTGAATGTTCTTCAACCAATTCTTCTATATCTTATTTATTTACCTTTAAGTCTAATATTTTACCAAGAAGACTATAATTTCAGTATTATCAGGACCCAGGTTTCCAGAAGCGTACTACATACGTTATCAAATTTGAACCACCTTATGTTACCACGTGTCTTATTCCTTGGCCTTCCCTATGTAATACCAGCTAATTTCCTTGTCACAAACGTATAGACAGAGAAGATAAGCTCTTCAAATGGCCCAACGCCCATGTCTACTGTTTCATGTAAACGGTCGCACACTGTGGGTAGCAACTCACAAGGGGTCATCCTTAGATTTAAGGGGCCGCAAGACATTTCCTAAAGAGGGGAAAAACGCTTTATTAAAACATTTATTGTCGTCTTCTTTCTCCGCCGTGTTATTATGAATAAAGTGCGACAAAAGGTGAGAGCAAAGGTCACCAATAAAACTATTGTCCGAAAGGAGCTCTTTGGGAAAAGAAACTTTTAGGAAAACTGCATTAGGGCATATGTTAGTTGATTCTGAAAACAATCTTCTTCAACCGAAAAATTCGCTAACCATGTTACTCATTTGTCAAAGTGTTATTGTAGCAGTATAGAGGAATGGGGAGGTGAGGATGTGATATCCGTCCATACATCTAATACAAATCCAACCACATTTGCCAAGATTTGCTGTACCGCCAGAAGTTACCCCTATTCTAAAGTGCGCTATTGCCCATAGGAATTTGAAATTTATGTCCCAGATGGTAGATTTCCACATTATAGGTTAGATGTGGTTAGAATTTGTGGCCATGTTTCATTTGTCTGAAGAAATTTTCTTTACTGAATATGTGATAGACAACCTTGGTTTATCCAATGCGAGGAAGTCATTACTCGCACTGCAGGAAGTTTCACACCGTTATTTCTTCATCCTTATCGCAAACGTCAATCTGTCAACCATACCACTATTCTTAATTTATACTATTAGAAGGCTGAAACCACTATCGCGTAAATATGTATGTCTGCGTACGCGATTCTATCTTGATTTGCCTGAATTTAAATTTTATGTGAATAAGGCCGATAGTGTTTATGTAATTTAATCGATTCGGAAAATTAGTTGAATGTATCCACCCAGCTTACCTCGAAGCAAATTCTCAACACTGATGGTTGTTGCATATTTAATGAAGTGTTTAAACAGTTTGAGCGCAACTGACATGCAAATGACGTTTGAGTTTACTGCGAACACGTACGTTAAATATCCACCAGCATATTCAATTACCTGCAATATTCTCTCCGTTTGAAATTTATGTTTACATGATAGAATAGGAAGATGTATGCGATTACTACATCTAAGATGTCTGAGCAATAGTCCATACATCATTTAAAAGCTTAAAGCTCGCGATGTTCTATAAAATTCTTCATATGCTATGGAAGAAATGATTCCAGTTTAATTAATCACAATGGATAACTTACTTCACTTGTGTAAGTACGTAGTAATTAGATTACCATACAGAATCATTGCGCTCATTAGCATTTGAACCTCGCTCGATGCTTCTGCCTTTGATTGTTCGCGAATACTGGGTCGACTGGGAATTTGCGTTCCATATCCTCCTCCGAATTTAATAATACTCCTGGGAACTGAATTTTATCTTCAATAAAATTGTTCTTGTTCTCGCTGTTTCTCTGTTAATTATTATTGTCTTCTCCTCTTCTGCTCTTCATATGTGTGTATCCCAACCATTTCTCCCCCATACTCTCTGGTGCTTTACTTTTCTGCCTATTATCCTCCTATCATTGTGACATTGTCTTACCTTTCTCTCGTTATTTGGATTGGTTTGATTGGATCTGTCGTTTGCCTATTTTCAAGTTCTCTTCACCTCTTTTCGCGTTATTATTTTGACTTGCATCAATTATTGTTGATCTTATTGCGGTCTTATATATTTTTACTTTGGTGTTCTTTGATGGAGTTTCACTTTCTCGCAGATTTCTGTTATACTTGCATACCTCCTCCCTTTGGGATACATGGACTTAAGGATCAAGTAAGTTAGTGTGTGCTTTGTTTGTTATCATTACCTTTTCCTCTGTTCCTGGTTCTCTATCGCCGTCGTTTACTATAGTAATTTCCAAATGCTTTTGCTTCGTTCATAGCCTTTGCTATTGGTATTCTTATTTTAGTTGGACTGTTCATTTTCGGGATGGCTGACACACCATTACCTTCACGTATGGAATTGAAGATCTGTTGAAAAACTTGGAAGAGCAATTCTAGTTTTATTTTATATTGATGTGCTTTTCCTACAATTTGTGTATTTTTCTGGCCCTAATTGCTTGGTATGGTACCTAATTTTCTTATTCTAAGGCTCGTTATCGCAAGCGTTTTCGGTGTTTTGTGAGAACTGATTACTAGCTACCTACTTAACTTCCAGGCTTGTAGGACCGTACCTTTCTGCTACGGTTTACTTCTGAAGTTACATACTCGTATCTCAACAGGGATAGGCTGTTAGCTAGGCCCCAATTCGAACCGAATCTCCTTATCAAATCTGTCGTAAAATGTCCTCGATTGGTTATGATATTTTTCCTTATACGTCCTTACTATTACCTTATACTATTATCGCGGATTGCTATATACCGAACTTGGTTGCTGCTTTTGGGACGGTGTACTATATACAGGGCCTGTTTGTACAAGATCTGATACATGTCCAGCATCCTTGTTCAGGATTCACCCTTGTTCAAGCAGAATGTAATGTGATACCATCGACGTTAGCGAAGTGTTTTGGAATTTTAGACAATTTTGGAAACAGTGCGGAATTTGAAATTTTACCGTTCGCAATATAAATTTTAGCCTACAATTTTATGACAGCCTAGTTAACATAAGTTTCCTAACTACCTTGGACAATTCGCCCATTACAAATTAAATACATACATAGAGTGTATTTCTGTGAAGCAGCTTCAAAATGTTTCATCAAAGATCAGTATTATGTTTTAATAGTTCGAATAATACTATAATGTTTATATACTAGTCTAGTCATGTTAAGTAAACAACAGGTACAGGTACTTTGTATACTCAGATTATTGAACACCTTCGTGAAAATGTAAATTGCATCTGATTTTCATCAAGCTAACTACATCTCACATAAGTTGCTAGCTATAGTAGGCATTCGTTTGTAATTTACCTTATTTCAACAATTGTTTGCTACAATACTAATAACAATCAACATAAATCTGGGTTATATCTCACCTGCTACATATCCGATTGGGAAATTCGATATATCTCTTGCATCAATTCGATTCTACTTACTGGTAGGTATACATACATATATTTTCGTGTAATAAATATGACAGCACTAATGTACATTTTGAGCATTTAGTCCTCAAGTATAATAGCCGAAAGTAAACATACTTCTCGGAATACGCAGTGAAATATGATGGAATCCCCGGGGCTACTCGCGCACCATATTTTTCACAGTCGACGGGGAAAATCCAATCTGTATAAAAAGTGTCTGGATGGCATCCGCATAGTTGGGACGGAAATATTAGGTTACAAGATAGGTTTTCAATGTTTTTATTTGGTACTCCAGTATTAAATGCTCATCCATTTATAACTGTCATCGAGTAGGGGACTAGAACATATCCAAATAAATCTTCTGAATAAATTTCGCATAGATACTCAAAAATAGACTTGATGGTTGATGAGTTGATTCTGAAAGGAAAACATTCAGGTGCACTAAGCGATCAAAGCTCTACATGTATATATATATACAGGATGGCCCACCACCAGCGCCTCGGACTATAGCTCCCAAACTAATAATTTTCTTTTAATCTTTTTGATAAGATGGTGTACGTTTATAATGGCCATAACTAGAAAATATTTTCATTGATACAGGGTGCCCCAACAAAGCGCTAAGTATCAAAGTTATGTTTTTTAAATGGAACAATATATATTTTTTGCCTTTTTCGAATTGTGTAGAAAAAATAAAGGTGAGTTACTTCATTGTTCCATATACCTATCGTTAGCCGTTTTCGAAGTATTTGAGGATTTTCGAAAACGTAAGGTATTTTGAAAATGGACATAACAGACAAACTAATTGAAATTTTCAAATCATGTTTTTAGCCTTGATTTGGTATATCTTAGGCTACTTATTTTCAGGTATGTAATTTTACAATGATGTACAGGGTGATTGCATAGACCGGCTTTATTTGTCCCAACTTTAATTGTGTATAACTTTCTTATTTCAATTGGAACATCCTGTATATTTTCAGACTCGGAGAAAGATTTTCCAATTCCTACTCAAACGGTATTAGGTTTCGCTATACCTATCTCTTGTGATTTCGGAGATATTTGAAGATATTTTAAATTTTACGTAGATTGAAATTAAATCGAAGCTGCTGAATATGGAAATGCAATTGTTTTTTATTTCAAAGATCTGAAAAAGTTGCTAATGAAACACATATGCCTTTAAATGATAAGTATTATAATAAATGTTCTACATGATCGCCATTTTACGCTATGTATTGTATTCTTTCATTAATTGTAACCCCTTCGTATATATTTTAATAATTTTTGCGTTCCTCATAGTTAAAAAACAGCCTACTACTAGATACAGTAATTAAATTGTCATAATGACATACCTTTTAAATGTGCACAATTTTACTTTAGTTTTAGTTAGTATACTTTATTCTTTGATAATGGTACATAACTACTATTAGAGAAATTTAAAACGAACTTGTGAAATAATTGAAGTGTTATTTTCTTTTATTTGAGATATTTTTACAATGAGGGATTTGTCTATCCTAGAACGAGTGGATATGATTTTGACAATAGGTGAATGTCATGAAAACTGTTTTTTGGCTGGCAGAGTTTATGCGCAAAAGTATCCTGAACGAAGACATCCTGAAAACCGGGCTTTTGAGAGACTTTTCGCAAGGTTTCGAGAGACAGGTAATATTTCCTACTCTAAACGAAAAAGAAGGTTGACAACGAGGAAAATGAATTTCTAGTGTTAGGTTCAATTGCTGAAAATCCTAGTACCAGCTCACGGAAGATTACCCAAGACACCGATATAAGTAGATCTAGTGTACAGAGGATCATAAAAAACACAAGTATCACCCATATCATATCCAAATACATCAACATTTATATGGGATGGACTTTGACCATCGATTGGAATTTTGCTTGTGGGCTCTGGTTCGTGTTGGATAAGAGGAGGATTTTTCTGAATATATTTTATTCACTGATGAATCTACCTTCCATAATAATGGATTAGTATGTAGACATAATTTTCATTATTATGATACAGAAAATCCACACATATTTAAGACTGTTGATCACCAAAATCGCTGGAGTTTAAACGTCTATGCGGGAATTATTGGTGACTATGTTATTGGACCTCACTTTTTTGAAGAACGATTGAATGGGCACCGTTTCTTACAATTTTTACAAGGAGATTTCTGGACTCTTTTAGAAGATGTTCCCTTATTTACAAGAGCCAAATGTGGCTGCAGTTAGACGGGGCTCCTGCACATTTCCACGTAGATGTTAGAAACTATTTAAATTTAATGTTCTCAAATAAGTGGATTGGAAGACAAGGACCCTGTAAATGGCCACCCAGGTCACCCGATTTAACTTGCATAGATTTCTTCTTATGGGGATATGTAAAAAGTATTGTGTACAATTCGACACCAACTACGCCGGATGATATGAAAATCAGAATAACAAATGCATTTGCTACCATTACCCCGGAAATGGTAAGAAGGGTTAGAAGATCGTTTCAAGAGAGAATTAGAATATGGGTAAAGGAAAATGGCGATCATGTAGAATATTTATTATAATAGTTATCATTTAAAGGCATATGTGTTTCATTAGCAACTTTTCCAGATCGTTGAAATAAAAAACAATTGCATATCCAAATTCAGCAGCTTCGATTTAATTTCAATCTAGGTAAAATTTAAAATATCTTCAAATATCTCCGAAATCACAAGAGATAGGTATAGGCAAACCTAATACAATTTGGGTAGGAATTGAAAAACCTTTCTCCGAATCTGAAAATATACAGGGTGTTCCATTTGAAATAACAAAGTTATACACTATTAAAGTTGAGACAAATAAAGCCGGTCTATGGAATCAGCCTGTACATCATTGTAAAATTACATACCTGAAAATAAGTAGCCCAAGATATACCAAATCAAGACTAAAAACATGATTTGAAAATTTCAATTAGTTTGTCTGTTATGTCCATTTTCAAAACATCTTACTTTTTCGAAAGACCTCAAATCCTTCGTAAACGGTTAACCATAGGTATATGGAACATCGAAGTAACTTACCTTTATTTTTCCTATACAATTCGAAAAAGTAAAAATGTATATTGTTCCATTTAAAAAAACATAATTTTGATACTTAGCGCTTTGTTGGAGACCCTGTATAAACGACAATATTTTCTAATTATGGCCATTATAAAGGTACACCATCTTACCAAAAAAGATTAAAAAAATTATTAGTTTGGGAGCTACAGTCCGAGGCGCTGGTGGTGGGCCACCCTGTATATATATATATATATATATATATATATATATACATACTGGAAGAATAATTTCTGTTTCGAGGTTACGTGATGCAAATGGCTGCGATAATTTTATTTATTAGAGAAAATAATAACTCATTTTATTCTTTGGAACCAAATCAAAACTATGCAACTAATCTCTACTTTTTCTAATAATTGAAGAAGCAGCTATCAGACAAGAACGTACGTTCAACACTTTGAATAGGTATACATACTTAAATATTCAATCGGTATATTCCATAATGACTTTCTTGCCAAATCAAAATAAAAGGAAACAAATATAATAGTCTCAAGTTGCAACATTTTAAAGCATGAAAGCCATATTTCTATGACCCAATTAGTTGTAACTGAACTTTCTTAGATTATATTCTTTACCCAATTCTTTGACTTCCATATTAGTGCAATGAACATTGGCCCAGAAGGACAAGCGATAACATTATTCAAGAAATGTATCCGTTTTTGTACAAAATGTCTTAGGTTTGTAAAGCTTTGGTAATATTCAAGCACGTTTAATCCTAATTTTTGCCAAACTGCTCGTTAACTGTCAATTACGAAACGGTAGAACGGAGTTAATGGAAAGTTTTCGAGGGTACTTCCACAACGATATTAGATCTGTATAATCGCAAATGCTGAGTTCGTTTGCAAGTTGCGCAATTTATAATTGAATACCTGACAGGGCAGAAATAACCAGTTAGTTAATGTAATGAACTTATTGATGGAATGCTTTAGCTTTCAGCGATTTCAATTGGATTAACTCGTCTACGATTGTTTACTCACACATTAGGAGTGCGTAATTCGACATCAAGGAACAGATACTTTATGGCATATTAATGTAATTAATAGAGCGATAAAATTGATTTATATCAGACTGACAGTAATAGATTCTTTGGTATATTACAGCGAGAGTTGCAAATAATAATTCTGAAAATTCCCACGGCTACCCAATACCTGTATACTAATTTAGTTCTCTATTAAAGCATTTCCTGTTGGTCTTTTATTTAAAATATGCATCATGACGCACCTTAGGGAATACGCTCGTTTGAGATTGAATCCCATATTTGAACGGTATAATCCCGCGAGCGCTATCGCTTCTGCTGGGGAAGTTATTTGGTTAATTCTGTCACCGTATCGTTATTTGCTTTTGAAATTTTAGGCACAGGATATGTTTCGCTTTCTAATTAACCGTTTTAATTAATTACTTTTACTTCGTTCGCCGGCATGTCATCGCACACAAGAATTTATCAACTATTCATTGAAATTTTGAGATAGACGTTATCCGAATATGTAGCAAGATGTTGGTGTATATGCACTACATGCTTATATGTATGAGTCTGATTCAGTAGTTCGAATTTTTCCGTATATATTTGATCCATAAGCTCATTCAATTCCGCATACTCAAGCTCGCTAAATAAAATTAGAATCTTAGTAATTTTCAAAGTAAATATTGAAAAGAGAACTTAATCGAAATGTCATCGGAATTCGGCACTTCGTCCACGCTATGATCGTTTCCTTGTACAGAGGTATTGGAAAATTTACATATTGACAGTTAGGAATAAGAAGGATGCTATTTTCACAATAATTAACCAAAACATGCAGAGCTTAAAACACAAAATTTATGACTTAATAATTTTCATTAAACATTTAAAAATGGCAGTAGAATAGGGAGGATTTATATAGAGAGTGCTATCGGATGGCATTAATTTTACTCAAGAGAGAATCGTCAACATGGAGGTTCCATTTTAGTTGCGAATGATACTGAATGCCTGAGACTAGAGTACCTAAAGCAAAGAAAGGAAAATAATTAATTATTGAAATAAGTACCATACCACTAATAAAACAGAAGATTGTAGTTAAACTTATATACCGACCAGTAAAAGATATTGGGGAATTCCTTGAGAACTTGCAAGAAATGTTATTTGAACTGAACGGGAAGAGACTCTAACATTGATCGGAGATGAGATAGTGCAGTAAAGGACGATTTCCTAGCTATTACGGCTACCTAGGACCTCTCACTAATGTAGGATGCATTTCTAACACATCAATAGGCAAATTTTAGTTAATTTCACAGAATGTGCTAACGTCCGCAGTATCTGATCATTTGGAACACAAAATTTGTTTTAAAACATCAAACAGAGGGACAAACCCCAAAGAAGAGAAAATGGATTTTTATGCAATCAAATATAGAATAATATATTATTATAAATAAATATTAGAGAAAAACTAGAAGCAGAAGATTGATTGCTGACCTTATCATTGACGGAACCAAGAACACGCCAAGTTTTCAACAAATATTAATGCGAATTATGGGGGACCACTTTAAGAAAAGCACTTTCTTTTGTAAGATACTATCGAACAAAAAGTTTGGTTGAATGATTATATAAAACATTTAAGTAGTATTAAACCCCACTTATATAAAGCAATGCTGGAAGAGCGTGCACAGCGGGAGACTTACGGTAGATTCTGTAGAATTTTGCGAGGTGAAATTAATAAATCTAAAAGGAAATCTTTTGAAGTTTACGTTCAGAACTCAAATAATAAAGGAACTACATAGAAATTACTGTGTTAGCTATATAGTGGGCACATATGCAAATGAAATGGATGCTCTAAATGTCACGAATAAATATTTTGCCATCACCTGCATCAGAATGATTACTCAGGTGTAAGAAACAACAAAAGCATTGAAGAACAGGAAATAGAACGAACGCAATGAGTAGTATGGGCAAGGTTACGGTATCACTACTAGAATTCTGTGCATCTAAATTGCTTGCTCCTTTGATGTTCCTGATTAATCGGTTGATGGGCTGTTTAATAATTTATTATTATAATAACATTTCTGTCCAATATATCCAACATCTTTGAACGATTTGGATTAACAAGAATGGTAATCTATTAACCAACACACAAAAGGATACATAATAGGACGACCAACAAATAAAGTTAGCAATTACAATTAACTAAAGAAGCTGGAAAAAGCTT
Source organism: Chrysina gloriosa (assembly GCA_038088585.1). Taxonomy (NCBI): domain Eukaryota; kingdom Metazoa; phylum Arthropoda; class Insecta; order Coleoptera; family Scarabaeidae; genus Chrysina; species Chrysina gloriosa. The sequence continues at coordinate 9,766,624 of CM076093.1, forward strand.
CTTTAGTTAATTGTACATCACTTGATCAAAGAGGAAACGTTTGCTTATGTATTTATGGAACTGTCGAAAACTTTTGATGTTGCAACCGATGCTTCCATTCTGTGCTAAGCTTTTGCCAAGACCTGCAATGGACCTGTATAGTGCCATACCAATTTCCGAGAGACCAGCGAAGGCTCTCAATTTAAATATAAGACGCTTTCAATCAACTTTATTAAGCACAAAAATTATCATTAATTTCGAACTAATAAGTACGTAAACCTCATCTCCAATAATGAATGAAAGTACTGGCTATAAATATGTATTGCGCTGCTGGTTTATAAACGATTTTATTGGGATTTGAATACTCGAAATAGACTATTCCATCTAATCGCATCAAATTCTTAACATGACTTTCTCTTCTGGTGTAACTCTATCTTAAGCGCTGATTTGGTTGACTCTTCCGTTTCGATTTATTGCTTCCTATTTTTGATATAAAATACACCTTTCATCCGCTCTCACGATCTTCTATCTATATATTTTATTTTCATAATAAATGATTAATGAGTCTTGAAAAATTTTAGGCTGCAGATGATCAATATACTTTACAGTAGTACACATATATTTATACTTTGCGCAATATATTAGTAAAGAATATTTTTATTTGCACATTCTTAGTACCTACTATAAGACGACATTGGAGAGCAAGCTTAAAGTCATAGGCGATATTAAAATGTAACATCGTTATTCCAAACGTAAGCTTCGAATTTCAGAAAATTTCTAATCGAATGGAAAAACTCCTTTACTTCATGGAATTTATAGTTGGTCCTTAAATAATCACGAGACGTTACGATTTTCTCAAACTTAAGACATTAATTCAGATCAAATAGATTTATGTATATATGACGTATGTATACATTTCCTTATTATTATCATTGAAAATATGTTCCAGTCTTTCGACTTTTAGGACGGTGTTTGTTTAATTTATACTACTTACCTAAAATTTAAAGGGTCGTGTATATCACCTGCATCTTATTACTACGTACATTACTACTTATTCAGTCTGAGTTCTAGGTAGCACTAATTGTAGCTATAAAATATGATATTCTTCATAATTAATGTCCTCTATGATGCAAAGGATGACATCCAAGACGTGACATTATTATTAAAGGTGCTTATTACTTTCCAAATAAGAATTTTGTTGATTTAGGTATAGAATTTGGTATTCTGAAAGGATTAGACAACCAGGCGCATATACATACGCGTAGAATATAAAACGATGCGCGAGTAAATGTGAAACTGAGGCTTTTAATTCAATTTCCAACTTGTTGTGTTTGTTTAGGTTTCATGTATTTCGATATTCAAATTTGGAATCTTTGTTTAATAGTAAATGTTACGATATTTACATACCTTGTTAGTACTAATCAACAAATTTGTTCCCCTATTTGGGAATTTTGAAATAACCGAATATGGACGATGTTTTACAGTATTAGGGCGTATCGATAAACGATCCATCGATAAACTTCTAAACAACTATTGAATTCTGCGTATGGTAATACCTTCTATACTTTGTTTGGATTTTTCCGTATATGTATATCCTTGGGGAATTCTAAATGTAGCCAATATTGAGATTTGATTGAACATTTTAATTTTTGGTGAATGAGGTGACTTGGTACGGATACCATTGGTGGTGCTCTGAGGAGCATTTATGAACAGAGAAATTTACCTCTAGAAGCAACTTCGATCCGGAAAGCCTTCAATTGCGGATGAAACGCCTTGATTTTGCTGTCTACGAGCAACGCTGACCATCGCCACGACGTAAGCACAACAGCGTGTTCTCAACGAACTGTTTGAGAAAAATCGTAATTTATCAGGAAAAAGGGATCCATTACCGTAATATTAGCAAATAACATAAGTTGTTAAAATAGGGTGAGCCTATAGAAACAGTGGTAAAGTAAACAGGTTTCGATAGGAAAACGATGCCGTGAGTTTGATGAAATTGAAAGAGTGTTATCCATTTTGAACTGGTACCTAAGAGTGGGATAATGAGTACGGATGTATACTGCGAGCAGGTTTCCCCAATTTCAAGAAGGATATCTCGCCGTGATTGATAGAAATTGCATACTATTCCAGCAAGACAACATCAGACCGCATATTGCTCTAAAAACATTCTGTAAGCTTGGAGAACTCAAGGGACTAAAGTCTATTTATTTAGGCTCTTCTGAATGAGACTTCGTCAATGTTGCGAAATTAAAGCCAAGATGTTGTAAGTTAGAAAACTTACAACATCCTGGCAGAGGCCTTTAAGGCACTGGAAACCTATCAGCCATGGATATAAATATCGTGCAAGACAATGGAAATAGACCATCCAGCACAATAGACTCAACGGTTGATTTAAAGTGTTTTCTTACATTTCTCATTTTGCCTAAATTAAACCGCTATATTTAAAAGCAAAACAAGGACATTCATTTTATTGGTAGAAGACCTAACAAACTAGACCAGCAATCCTTCCAACAATCACAACATTATACATTTCAAAAGTTTATGTTGCGTCGGTAATGATTGCGCTACGGACTTTTGATGGTGGGGTGTTATTGTTAGCAAGGAAAAGGAAGTAGCAGGTTTCTTCAGATTTTTTCTACAAGAGGTATCTTTCTTTCATTATTAAAATATAACTATAATAATATATAATTATAAAGGGTTCAATTGGGAAATAGCTCTTAAGACAACAGTACTTCGGATCTAAACACTGGAAAAGTCTAGAAAACAGAGAAAACAGAAAGTACTGCAATGAATATATTGAATATCGATTTACGTATATAGGAAATGAAAACTGCCTTAAATCACAATGTGTAGTATGTGGAGATGTTTTGTCTAGTGGATGCACGAAACTTTTCTTACTTTTACGATATTTACAAATGAAACATCCCAATTATGAAAACAAGGAACATAATTTTTTAAACGCTTGTGGCAAAAAATAAGTAAATCGGGTTCGAAATCGTGCATCCTGTCATCTAACAAAAATCTCGAAAATGCCGTTGAAGCTAGTTACCGTATTAGTTATCGTATTGATAAATGTGGCAAAAATCATACCACAGCCGAGAATTTGATACTTCCCTGTATGCCCGGAGAAGACAAAGTACCTAAAATGAATAACATCCTTCGTTGAACAATACAATATTTCGAAAAATCCAAGTTATGTAATACAAGTTCTCCTTGGAAGCAATTCTTTTACGCTCTCATCCAAATTTCATGACGATAAATGGCTTCAGGCTCTCCCATATTTATCAGATACTTTTCTGCATATAAATTAGTTAAATTCGGTACTCCAAGATAAAACAATGATATTTAGTGTGTCTAACAAAATTGTATCTATGATTAAAAATTTGAAAAATAGTCAACCTGAAGTATTTGAAACATTGCAGAGTTTCTTATCTGAAAACAAATTACGATTTTCTCCGGAATTAAATCAACAAGTAATTGAACATCTACAAGGATTAAAGCCGGATTTGCAGAAATACTTTCCAAAACCTGACAACACGTTTTCAATAGTTTTATTGGATTCTAAATTCATTTGAAGAGGAATACTTCCAGGCAGCTAAATTGTCAACGAAGAAAAAGATAATTTGATCGCAATATCAACCAATTCGATTTTAAAATGCTAATTTAAATCAAATTGTCTTTTCAGCGACGAAGGAAGGAAAGGAAGTAAACTATTTTCGAGAGCCAAAATTTTAATAAAATTTTAACTTTTGGCTAGATATTAACAAAGAGCTTCTGCTTCCTATTTATTTATAAAAAATAAGTATCGCAATAAGCTGAAGGCAGTTTCAGATTTGGTGTTACACCTCGCATCAGTCGAACCTGACATAAAAAATTATGCGAAAAGGCTCACACTAAACAACTTTAATAGGAAATTTAATACTTTAAAGTAAGTCTTTTTATTTTTATTGTTATAATAAAAATAATTTTTATATTTGTACTGTAAGTGTATTTATTTTTACAGGTATGAACGCAAATATATTCCTTTTATCAACATTACAAATTAGCTTTTTTAAATGTAAAGTTACAACTAAATTTCTACATTGAAAGGTACAATCTGGAGAAATAACATGTTACGGGCTACGCTAATGAAAAAAGGTTAGGACCTTGTTAATGAAATTGTGAACCGTTAGTTAAACAAGAAAAGCCTTATAGTGGTAGAAGTACTCTAAGAACTAATATAGCAGGTTTTCATTGGTACATGATCTAAAATGTAACTGTATCAAAATTTTATTCTAAAAAGTTGTAACTTGCGCAGAAGCTAGGAAAATATTATTGCCATGTTATGATTTTTAGTCTTCTACCAGTAGATAAATAAAATTATACTTACCTGCAGCATTTCGTAGTTCCGTAGCTAATACCTATGTATGACACCCCAACATTGTAAACTTCGATTACTGAATATATTATATTATATATATTATTAGGATTATATTTGTCAGTACGAGTTTATGAAAGTAATAAGACCGTTAGAAATGCATGTTATCAAACACATTTCTAACATGTTGTACTCAACAACGTAATTGCCAAAGTACATACATATATAAATTTCTTCCAAACTGCATAGATATGGAAAGGGTTAGAATAAAAAAACTCTTTTATTTAAATTAAATGTAGGATACTACTATTACCAAAATTGGTTAGGCAGTCAACGTGTTAATAGGATTTACTGCTCAACTACATATGAAACACAAATAAAACGCTTACATCCAATTAAAATAATTTGCTTTTATTTGGTACTCACACTCGCACAAAAATTCAAATCGGCAATAATACAATTATGAAATATTTAACAATATTTCGCGCCCACGAAGAGGGTCTTACGGCTAGGTAACTTTTAGATTTCATACGGTTCGTTTCGTTGACAATCTTTCGTAGTTAACAAGCAAAAATCTAGTCGACATTTACGGATCACAGTATATTAATAATACCTTCTCTCGATATTTATTACAATTTGCAAGCGTAAAGACTGGTTCGTACTTTTACGAAGGATATGAGCGGTTTTATTACAATAAACATCTTTACACTTACTAAGATAAAACGTTTGAAGATAATGTAGACGATCGCTTAATTACATACAAAAAGTTGCGATTTCAATTAGCTCTTAAAACTCTAGAATATACACTAAATTTATCGATCTGGCATCGTGGTTATGGGCTCTCAAACTACGATGCGAGATCGATAAGTACACATGTCTTTGGAATGATCTTAGGGACCTTATAAACTATTACCTTAAGTACTACACTTCGATCAGTCTTCTAATATGTACAATAAAAACGGTAAATTAAACGTTGTTAGCGATGGATTCTGCCACCTGGTATATGTATATTTCCTACTTTATTTCATCCTACACTTCCAGAAATATTTCATCAACTTAAAATTTTAACCCAAGTAGTTTCTTGAACGCTCTTCTAAAGTCTAAATTGAAAATGGTGTATATGATTGGATTCAATGCCGAATTGATATATCCCAACCAAGTTATAAAGTTTATCAAACGGTTTGATGGACAGCATGTATCGCAAAAGGGCACGATGACGTACATTAAGAAAAAGGGCAACCAACATACTACGAAGACTCCCATTATAATTCCAAGAGTTCTCGCTGCTCTTCTTTCCTTCGACAGTGATATTCGCTGTTTCTCCTCAATGAACTGATAAACTGTTCCAGGCTTCTTGTTTATTGAAGCAGTGGTCTTACTATTAGATTGAGGGGAAGGTAACATCGGCATCGTATTGGTATCTCTATAATCAGAAGTTGACGGGATGGAATTCTTTCTTTGAGATCCGGATGTATCTGCATTATCAGTGAAGGAATCTTCATGAATCAACACCGGCTTGAGATAAACTTCCCTATCATTTTCTTTATCGCATTTCTTCTTCTTCTTGCTTTTTTTATATTTCTTGTCTGTAGGCTTGCCATTGGCTGGAATTTCTGAAGTATTTTCGTTGTGATTTGTTTCGCTACTTACAGATTCCCTATCCTGTATAGCTTTATTTTGAATATTTGTTCTATTCGCAAAAGCGTTTAACTTTGATGCTTGAGCTCTCTCTCTCAGCCTTCGTTTAGTGGCTATAAATATCTCTACGTACACTATAGTCATAATAAATAAAGGTATAAAAAATGAACCGAGTGAAGAATATACAACGTAACCTTGTCTTTCAGTCAATTTACAGCGCTCCTCTTTATGGAAAGACTGACGGTTCCGGCCAATCGTTCCATCCAATTAACGGCGGCGAACTGATTATTAGCGATAGGACCCAAACACCGCCTATCATCAAAAGGACGCGCTTCAGCGTACGTTTCTGAGCGTAATTTATCGGATCTGTGATCGCCCAAAAGCGATCCAAAGCGATGGCGCAGAGATTTAGGATCGATGCTGTACAGCACATTACGTCGGATGTAAGCCACATTTTACACACGTGTATTCCGAACGGCCACCTTCCGAGTATCAAATAGGCTACGTTCAGGGGCATAACTAGTACGGCTACAGTCAAATCCGCAACTGCTAACGATACGATAAAGAAATTTTGAACGATTCGCAGAGGTTTGTGCGTGAATACGCTGAGTATGACCAAGATATTACCAACAACTGTGAGTATTATGATAAGACCAAGAGTAAAGATAGTCGAGAGAGCTTCCCATTGTGGCACTGCTGATACAAACCCCAAGCTTGTGTTGTAGGAAAGAAGAACCTCCGGCGGGCAGCTATTATTTTCTACCATGGTTGTATCGTATGAATTCACATAGTAGTCACCTGAAACAAATGGAAAAAGTAAAATTAATACTGGCACCTAGTAAAGTTTTCGAGTTGATCGATTTGAACATTGCGCGAACAAATCATAACTTTTTGTTTATAAAACGCTGATCGTTAACGACGCGTTTGATCGTTTGATGTTTGATCGCTCAACCAAGTTTTTGAGAAAATTGATCGAACAATGCATCAAAGGAAAAAGATCTAAAAAGTGGGAAAAAACTGCTTTGAATTGAAACCAGAATTTATTTGGATTTAAGTGAAGCATATGAAGAAATATTAGCGAATGATTTATAAGTGCGGCGAGAACAAAATAGATATGAATAACAGTTTCCGCAAGTTAGAAACACCATAGTAGAAGGTTTATATTCAATGGCATTAGAAATAAAATATAGAAATAGTATGTTCCTTTGGTCATTCGTTGATTGTTGAATAATAATAAAGGAATTTATTGACGATCAATTATATACCCAAATTGATTTAAATAGACGATCACCTTAATAATTTTTGGTTTGGCACTAATAGGGGTTTAATTCTTGGTGCAAAAATGTTTGAACACAGAGATTGTTCGTAGCATGGATTATAATATCGTCACGCTGCTATGAATTCCATAACCTTGAAACTAAGAAAAACAGCGCGCTGATAAATCAAGATACGCCGGAGCCCATCAAAATCAACGGTCATGATTACAAATTCATGCTTAATTCATTAATTTGCGTCATATCATTTGAATTTGATTATTCTTTGTTACCGATTGCGGCTAGCAATCCTTTTGGCGTTGGACATAGAACAATTAGGGCATGGAATCTATTTATTTACTTATTTATTCATTATTTAATTATTTATTCAAAAGCCATTATAACTATTATTATTATAATATTATAACTATTTAATAGGTTCATCTGTGTGTATTATTCATCACTGATGTCAGACACAATAGGAGAATTTGGGTGATGCATTGTGTTTGATCTCTACACATAAAAAACACTATGTGCTATAGTGTTCAATATACAGTTTGGGTGGCAAGTGAGTGCAAGTGCCTTCCGTGTGTTGCGAATAAATTTGATTTTTACTCAGGTAATAATTATTAATTTCAATAGTGATATACGTATATGCTTATTGTAATTTTGATTTCTTTTTCTGATGTTCGTGTGCATATATATTGAAAAAAAAAATTATTTTGGTAATTTCTTTTCTCATTCTTATTACCTTTGTTCTCTATTGCAATACCTATCCGTGGTCTGCCTTGTGTTCGTGATATTGTTACTCACCCTTAAACGACCCAGGACGTGGAAAGTGTCTCCCTGTTTATTATTTCCCTAGTAGAATTAATCTTCCAATATATAAAACCTCATGTCACAGTGTTTGTAACAAAACTCCTCCGAAACGGTTTGACCGATTCTTATGAAATTTTGTGTATATATTCAGTAGATCTGACTATAGGACGCAAACTATTTTTCATACCACTAAGTGATAAGGGTGGTCCACCCCAAAATTTTTGTTTATTTGTTGAACAGAATTTCTTATTTTAAATTTTTTATGATTCGGCATTAAAAAATACATACAACACTAAATTTTCACCCTTTTACCACCAACCCCTATCTTTTAATAGCGATATTAGTACTTCATAATTTTCTACTCTCGGCGGTCGATAGTTGATCAGTTACCACTCGATCAGTTATTCCCGTCAGGCGTCTACCAGTATCATTTCTCACCCCGTAAACAGCATAAAGTAGGGATGAGAACGAAGCCGGTCTCCTGTCTTTCTGACACAATAAGCTTTCTCTTACTCACTAAAGTTTAGGCCCTAAACCGTTTTCGGCCATTATTATTGATTGTGCGTCGATCGTAGCAGTGACGCTTATACTTATCATTTTACTTTTTCAGTGCAACTTTCATGTTAAGTATATTTTCATAGTAAATGTACCATCAATTTGCAGTGCTATAATTATTTATTCCCATTTTGCTTAAGATAGTTCTCGCGTTTAGTTAACTAAATCAATAGTTTTCAACACGTGTCACGAGCTTCCACCAACAACAACTATTGTGTTACCTGTATAAACCATTCCCGAATATTTTTATTTGACTACGAAAATATTCACTAGAAATAATTTATATCGCAAAACAACGTTTGCCGGGTCAGCTAGTTATTAATATAAAATATCTTCAAGTTGTAAATGTTGTAACACAAAAATTAGTGAAAACAAGTCAATTGCTTCTTATGTTTGTAAGGAGGTATGTATATAGTACTCGTTGTGCCGGATTGACGACTCCAGATTTTCATTTCTTGCGTTCGAAAAGAAATATAGAATGGACATGCACAAAGTGTACAAATTTTGATATGTCCGAGCAGGTATAGCTATTGGGAACATTACAGGAACTTATACTTAATTTGCAGCAAGGTATGTCAGATTTAAAATCACAAAATTCATTCAACGTTAATAAAGTCAAAATCGAGGATCATGATTTCGAAAAAATTGTTAAGGAGGTTGAAGAGAGGGATAAGGGTAGGAGCAATGTGATTCTGTACAATTTGCCCGAAGGTGATAGTGATACAGAATCTGCTGGTAATGTACTTAATTTCGTTAATAATTCTACAGCTAGTGATACAGTTGTAACGAAGGTTTTCCGACTGGGCAAGATTGTTAATCCTCGAAAACCTCGTCCCTTGAAAGTGGTAAGTGGAAACAGCGTTGATGTAGCTGTGCAAACAATTCGCAATATCAAGCGTTTGCGAAATTACAGTACTAATGTTATATAAACTGTGATTTAACACCGAGACAGCACGATACCTTCCTGCAGTCATTAGATTCCTTCTGTATATATTACCAAAACGTTAATGGACCTAATACCAAAGTATTCACATTTTATCAAAACTTATTGTTATTTAATGAATTAGATATTGTATCTCTAACTGAAACATGCTCGGATGACGGTCTTGAAAATGCTGAAATTTTTACTGAAAATTATGGAATGAAACAATGTGGTGTTCATCTGATATATAATGCTTGTGCTTAAGGATTAGCGATACCTGTCTAGCGAAAAAGCATTGCAAAGAGGGGAGGGAAGGGGGTTACTGTTATCAACAAAGCGAGGCAAAGAGGAGATTTCCCCTATCAAATTTATATTTGCGTAAAGGTGTTCATGTGTTTCGCGAATGTGGGGATTACGATCGTACCCAGAATGTTTATAAAATACACCCGACGAGATTGGCATCTCAATACGAAAGATAGAGGTAATCTTTGAAAAACGTTTCGAAATACAAAGACACCCTCAACCCTCCCTCTTTAAACAGTGTGCATGTAGCCGGAATTATTCTTAATTCAGATACTGTTTAAATACAAAACAAACAAGTTTATGTTTTTCTTGTTCACCCCTTTTTGCGCCCACATTTAGTATCTTCATGATTTTATATTTCAGCAATTTAAGACCCGTGTACATTTAGAACGCAAAGTGACGAATTGGTTTGCAAAAGTTACAAAGAATGCTCTTCTCCTCTTACCTGTCGAATTCCACGTGTAAAACATAATTTAAAAGGTTTGACCAAATTCAAGCAAGTAGCAATTGTGAGCGTATAGTTAATCGATTGTCTGTTTGAGAGCACAAAAGCCATAAAGAATTTCTCAGTAAAAGGAATAAGGAGAATACTAAAGTGGTTCGAACAAACGGCTCAAAAAATGAGCTACTACTACTAATAATAATAATAATAATAATATCTTTAATGTCCAACCGTTTTTCAGTTATAGGACGAATAGGATGAATTACATGCATGTAACAAAAATAGAATACTATATAACAAGCTAATGTAAATCGAAACTAAACAAAATTATTGATATTACCAAAAATATATCGTTATAAAATAAATTAGCATTTCTGCACATAGTTGACAGCGGACAACCATGCAGTGCGTTCGTTCTCGGTAGTGGTAGGGCAAATGTTGACGAAAAGCGTAAATTTAGTCTTGGAATATGAAAATCTAGTCCTGTCAATAGAAAAGGCGAGTCAATCCGTAATCGAGCTCCGTGAACATCACGGCGAGAAGAAAGCGAGCCGAAACCATATCTGTATAGTAAGAGATTATAGTCGGTATTCCGTGAGAATAGGTTCCATCTATTTTGAACGATAAAATTTTTAGAAAGCGTTATGGCACTTTTTTAATGGAAAGTTGTAAGTATAACTAATGAAAAGTCCATGCTGATGAAGCATATTCAAGCTTGCTGGCTACGAAGACAAAATAAAGTTTCCTTAACAATTGAATATTATTAAAGAAGCGTGGACACCTAAATATAAATGCCGGAAGTTTTGAAGTGGGGATGCAATGATTTGTTATGTGTGTTGAAAATGCCAGACGAGAATCGAACAAGACACCAAGATCAATAACAATTTCAGTTCTTTGTAGATGTCGACCAGTCAAATTATATTGTAGGTTTATATAATTAACTTTTCTTGTATAAATATTTTAACTGCACTTAACACATTTTATTATACATTCATGACACTAATTGGCAAGGATATCTAAGTGGGGTTATAGGTGTAAAATATCATCCAAGCCCTCAACGGCAAGCTCGGGATGTGTTAGTGACATTAATAAATCATTAATATATATATAATAAACAGTGAACAGTAAGTAAACAGTACGGGTATATTCTAATGATTTGTAATGATTGCAAAATACGTCATTTATACGATTATGTAAAAAAGATAACTTTATTAAATGCGTAGTACTTCCTAAACCAAACAACTTTCTCAATAATATGTTGTGGTCTATGGTATCAAGTGCACTTGTGAAATCAGTGTAGCGACTAATAATAAGAATAATAAAAATCTAATTAAAAAAATAGGAAATATTTTATTTCATATTTCAAATTACTAGAAATTATAGAGGTGTACTTAGCGAGTTTGGAAACCAAGAAATACTCTGTGTGACTGATGAGTTCCGTATTTCTTTGTGATCACGTGTATCGAGATTGAACTCCTGTGATCCTGTCTTTGACCCATGTGAACTTTGATAATATATCACGAGGGAATAAATTAGTTTTGGGCACTCTTTAAAATTTGGATTAGAATTGATAAAAATCGAAGACGTGATGTTATTATATTTTACGACCTTGTAACATAGACTATATTGACCGGTGACTCTTTCCATCTGCCTTCCAGCGCGCAAACATTTAACACTCTGCCACCTATTAAACGACGCCGGTTTAAACAATTTCTATGAAGTTGTAATAATGAAACGAAGGAAATCCAAGTTTAATAGGTCGACATTGAGTTACTACTAAAGTTACTATCAAAGTTTGTCCAATTTTACCAGCTAATTTCAGTTTCATCAACACAAGTTTAATTGAACATATATCGCGTTCTTGAAATTCCGAAATGACTTCTTCAATAGTAAATAGGGACGAAAATCAGGACGAATTTTACGCATATTAGCGTACATATATCGGCTCAATCGATTTTCAAACATCTTTTATCATTAGCTTGGAAAACGATCCTATACGATTCAGCATGGGTATTGAAGCAATTGAATGAAACTGCAATCATCTCTCAGCGAATATCAGCGAAGGTAACAAGAAAAAGAAATGCAAACAGAAAAAGGCCCAATAGGAATAAATCTGCAAGATAGAAATTAGTATACAGATAATGTCGTAATCCTTCTTGAGCTTGTAATGTTTGTTGAAGAATGAGGTGGACAAAGAATATGCCGATATCAAAATGAGTTCACAAAGTATCAAAAAGTGTAAGAAAGGGTATGACTAGGTACATGCATACGTGACAACTATTTATATTTTTAGGGAAGGTAGAAATACTTTCGAGATCATACATATTATGTCATTGTTATCATTGACCTTGTAACCGAAAATTTTAAGTGCAAAATGACAGTACAATTCCGCATGTTTTATGATATCTATCTCAAGATGCAAATGTCATCCATATGAAGTTTCGGGTTAACCAGCGTAATCAGCCGGATAATATGCAAATATAATAATATCTGATATTCCGTATTCTGCTGATGATTTTTAAATAAAAATCAATTTAAAATAAAATTATTTGTCGAAGCGTTGTGTTGGTTATTTTTATTAAATGTCGTTTATTCCGATTGCTTCGCAAACTCTTTACACATTAGTTTTTTATTACTGCTTTAACTTTTACTAACAGTTATTTTATAAGAAAACAACTGATGATACGATATTTTTTATGCAGGTTACAAGTGAGAGAAAGTTTCAAGTCGACCAGCATATTAAAACTCCATCTCATGCTGCAAAACTATCAAAGATGAAATTACAGCAATGTTTGCCATCAACTTCCAAAAAATCAGAACAATAACAATTTAATGAAGATTTGTGCCTAATGTTTTTGTCGGCAAATATGCCACTACATAAAATAAACAATTTAAATGTCCAGTTATTTTTGCAAAAGTACACCAGCAAATACAATATTCCCGACGAGAGCACCTTAAGAAAAGATTATATTCACCGTATCTATGCAGAAACATTGAGTAGCATTAAGAAGGCTGTGTCAAACAATTACCTTTACATATGCGTAGATGAAACTACTGATAGTGTGGGCCGATACATAGTTCATGTAATGATAGGTATCCTTAACGTATCGGTTCCAGCAAAATCTTATTTATTTTCATCCGAACAGTTGGAAAAGGCAAATAATTTGGCAATAACAAGGTTTATACAGGAAGAACTGGCAACCTTTTTCTTACCGGAATCGATTCCAACAGAAACAATTCTATTGTTTTTAACGGATTTCGCACCATACAGGGTGAAGGCAGCTTGCAACTTGAAAATCTTTTACCCAAATTTAATTCACACAACTTGCTTGGCGCACGGACTAAATCGTGGTGCAGAAGAAGTAAGAAACCATTTTCCCTTGGTAAATACTTTAATTAGTAGTGTTAAGAAAGTGTTTTTAAAGGCTCCATTAAGAGTTCAGTTTTACAAACAACATCTACCCGGTATTCCGCTTCCTCCTCAACCAGCAATCACACGATGGGGAACGTGATTGGAAGCTGCTATTTTTCATGCAAATCATTATGAAGAAATAAAGACAATTATTATGGATCTTGATAGCGATACATAATCTGTGCTAGACGCCCAAAAGTTGTATTCGACTAAAGAAATACCTTAACAGTTGGCGTTTATTAAAGCCAACTACAGTTTTATTTCCACTTCTATATTGCAATTGTAAACAATAAAACAATAAAACAATTATGTCGCTAATTGAGAGCGTTGAAATAATAAAAAATTTGAAAAGTTTTGTTTTGGTGTTAAAGGAAGGGTGGGAAAATCCGTGTATGAAAAATTTTTTAAGTGTAATAGAAAAAAATGAGGGTTTTAAAAAGCTAAAGGATATTGCTGAAATCTTGTGTGGTGAGTCAGTAGAAAATATTGAGTTGACAATAGAGGATATTTTTAATTTGCAATATGCTCCTATAATAAGCGTGGACGTAGAAGGAACCTTTTCAATATATAAATACATGTTATCGGACAAGCGCCACAATTCTTCTATTGAAAACTTTGAGAACATATTTCTCTCAATTGCAAATTGTTTTCATAGTTAATTATGTTGTAAAATGTTATAAATAAATTTGTAGTAAACATAATAGAATATTTCTTTTCTATAGTATTATATTTTCTAGCATTACTCCTATTTTTTTATGTGTATATTTTTCATAAGAAAATGCATATTTAGGCCAAAACATCTGCATATTTCCACTTTTTCTTGCATATAATCCGGCCTCTAGTAATCAGGAACGCGATTCCCTACTTAGAACAAGTGTGATTGCATTCTCTTACTGCGCGTCATACAATTTCTTAAGTTTCTTTTATTATTATGCGAACGTTGTTTCTTACGGTATGTAGCTCAATCCAGTTTACACAAGTTGCACGGATAAGGTACAGCAACAAACTCAGCATTATATTTTCTATAGATTTAATATAAATTAAAAGTTGTACTAAATTAAGAATTTTTATTGACATTTTAAACAAAATTGTTTTCAATTGCAGCTACAACTTTATAATTATAAATTTCAAGTTCCTTTGCGTGATAGACTCACAAATAGTTGCTAGAAGCTGCTGGTAGTAGTATCAAAGGTACTAAAACGCTATAATATAATACTTGTGTTGAAATTTTAAAGTTTGTCACTAACTAATTAGTCGTCATGGCTTGCAATGAGTTCATTCAGTAAACCAAGCAATTGAGTTTACCAGAACAGATTGTTCTTCCGCTCTCCAGGAGAATACGAATTTCGTTGCAAGTAGCAGACGCCTGGTTGGGAATAGAATAAAAGAACTTATCTCACTACTGAGGAATGCTTTTTACCGCTGTGCGCTGTAAAGGTTCGTTCTGTTAATTTAAAGTTCAAGTGTTTACTATTAGAGTAAATGGTGCTGTAAAATAGGTAATATATTAGCCCTCTTTGCACAAACAGGTAAAGAACTCGGAATAGAAGTACATTTTCGGTCTTCGGCATAATTTTGAAATTTTGTATATTGTCAGGTAATATCAGGAAACCGACATTGTTTTCAAATTCGTTAAGGTAATTCTATAAATATTCACTAGTTAATTAGGATATCGTCAGCACGAATATTGTGTTGACTTTGCAAGTAGGTACATATCTTTCAAATCCCAGATGTCGTGCCGAAAAGTTCCCGAGGTGTTTGATACTTTAGTCCCTTGTCCTTAATTACATAAATTAATTAGTTCTGTTTGCAAACGAGATATCTCCAGAATAAATGGCGAGCTGTTAATGATCAATTAAATCTTCTTCATAAAAGGTGTCGGATAATTAGATTATCTGTTTAGCTCGTTCCTCATTCTTCGACAGTAAAAGTTGTTAAAATTGTCTGGACAATAAAAGTACGCAATTTCGTTTTGAGAACGGGGAATTTATTCTACTTTTAAATTATGACCGGTGCTGAAGTTTCAAATAACTCATTAAAATTCTTAACGAGTATTCTGCGAGAAATTGTTTAATATAGAAACCAAATATTTAGGCATATAATTTTTTGATGTTACGTATATAGGAAAGATGGGAAAGAAAGAAATACGTCTTTTACTGGAAGCTGGCTACAACAGTTAGAGATTATTAATACAAATCCTAATTTTTGTCTAAGATTTAATATTGTTAGGAGTACCATGTATGTAATATCTCTGGTTAACAGTTCGCCTAAACGCTAAGATTTTGGCAATTTAGTTGAGCAAAATAACAGACTGCGGTTTACGGTTATATTCAAAAAGTGGCCTCTAGAAGAAAAGGTGTACGATGAGATTTACGTCAGTCACATACCTACATACATAGTTGTTGGTCACACTACCTTCAATCCTCTAGCCGATGGTCTAAAAATGGATAATTCGTACTAAATCGGACCCAAGATAGTTTTCAGCCTCTAGTCATATGTGGGGTGTTATTATGAATTATCATTATTAGTGGGGAAAACGTATTTATAAAATATGGTTAAATCAGTTCTATAGAAGGCGCACGTCGCTCGTTTAGACCAAACATGTAGGTACGAACACATCTCGACTGTTCTACACATACATTTGTACTCCATGATTTGTAGCAGGACGCAAAATAGTTTTGATATATTTTAGCGACGAGTAGTTTTGTTTTACGTCTATTGATTCAATACTCCACCGGAGGTTGTTACTTTTATTTTACGGTTGGCGACATTCATCGGTTGCCAAGAGTAATTTAGATTTATCGTCGTTTCATCAACTAATTTTTGCCCTACCAGAATTACTATTGAAGCTGCTTTTTGATTCCCTTATGTATTTGCTGGATGCGCGACCATCCATAATCTTGTGAGATTTGGCCGAGGAAAATTTTTGTCTTGGTCGTCGGGATATTCTTTCAGGCCATAACACGGTGTTAGAAGATTAGGTTGAAAGGTTTTAGCTGAATTTCGTCCAAAGTTATTTGTTAGTTGCTACTCATGTTGGGAAAGTCTGGGGGAAATAGTAAGTCATTTTTGGTACCTACGTTTTCTTGCTTTCACTTTCAGTTTAAGCAACTTTCACTTTGAACCGAGACATCGTGCCAATTTTAAACGTGCTACAGTTTATTTTCCTTATTACTATTAACCTTCCTATACTCACGCATACGGTCTGTGACACCGATTTATATAGTATAGTACGTCTTTCATTTTGAGGTGAGTATAGGAAGATTAAGCGGATGGTTTATAGGATGACAAAAGTCTGCACAATCGTCCAGACGATGCTTCTGATCGTTTGTATCATATCTATGATCAATCCTTGACGGTTTCATTATGCTGTGCAGCGAACGGATCAGATGCTAGCCAGCCGCAGAAAGGATCAGATGCTTTGCATGCCCGGCTGTACAGGCTTGTGCTATAAAATAAGGTATCCACTCACTAATGATTATTGAAGTATTTCCATAATCCACTACTTCAAATACATTAAGTTGAACATTAGCGTGTTTTTGCTGGTGCGTTACTTCCGGTTCAGTCAATTTTGCTTTTAAAATTTTATAGTCGATTATAGTAAATTGAAGCCAATTATAAACCAACTTGGGTATCTCCTGACGTGCTTATTAAAATTTGATTAGACATCCAGAAAAAATGTACACAAAAATGGAACAGAGCTAACAAGGGGACCGCCAAGTATGGTACAAACGGATTTTAATGGGTCTCGGATATGTTGTGAGGGTATGTCCCCAGAGTACTAGCCTAAAGGATTTATTCCGATGGGCCTTGGTTTCCGAGAAAATCGAAGTCAAAGTTCTATGCGTACCTATTATACCTGTGCATTTTGTACGTTACCAAGCGAACAGCGTGGTGTAGGCAGCAAGGCGCTTGGCTGGCACCCCGACGATCAGGTTCGCGTCCTACTCGGAGTATTTGCGTTGACTGTCCCCTACCCTTTTCTTTATCCTCGCTTATGCTGTGCCTATCCATACGACAAGTCCTAACTGGATTTTATCCTTCAGACAGGCAATAAATGGTCAGGAAATAATAAACTATAACACAGTATTCACTCATTATTTGATTTAATGTTATTTAATGCAATTTTTATGCAAAATTAATGCACCGTTATTTATTCACAGTCGCTACCGTCGCTAGCTTTAAAAGGTGTACACAATTCTGGGTGATAATTATCATAAAAACACTGAAAGCACAGAACATCACAGCACCACGCACATCTAATAAATGCTACCTCTTTAGAGGCGCACAGATTTTTCAGCAGCGATACCGGAAAGACTGGTCAGTCAAATTTAAAAAATATCTTCACCGTTAATTAATTTCGACGTAAACAAACGAGGGATGGGGACACTCGGCGTAAATACTCCGAGCAGGACGCGAACCCGGTCGTCGAGGTGCCAGCCAAGCGCTTTGCTGCCTACACCACGCTCTTCGCTTGAAAACGTACAAAATGTACCGGTATAATAGGTACGCCTTACACCGAAAGGTAGAAAGGGTAAAAGATTAAGAAGAAGAAGATAATAGGTACGCATGGAACTTCGACTTCGATTTTCTCGGAAACCAAGGCCCATTGGAACAAATCCTTTTAGCCTAGTACTCTGGGGACATACACTCACAACATATCCTAGACGCATTAAATCCGTTTGTACCATACTTGGCGGTCCCCTTCGTTCTGTTCAATTTTTGTGTACATTTTTTCTGGATGTCTAATCAAATTTTAATATGCACGTCGGGAGATACCCAAGTTGGTTTATAATTGGCTTCAATTTACTATAATCGACTATGAAATTTTAAAAGCAAAATTGATTGAACCGGAAGTAACGCACCAGCAAAAACACGCTAATGTACAACTTAATGTATCTGAAGTAGTGGATTATGGATATACTTCAATAATCATTAGTGAGTTGATACCTTATTTTATAGCACAAGCCTGGACGCAAAGCAGCTCGTTTCTATCAGGTACGAGAAATTGGAAGAGAACCCCATTTTGCGACAACATTCGCGATCAAAGATGATATGATCCTGTTTTCAAGCATGGCCTGTATTTTTCTAATAACAATATCTTCCAAGCCAAGCTTTTTAGTAACATTACTTATAGACTTGAAAATAGTGTTGCTAAGCGTGCTCCCTATGCCTCCGGAGTAGACATCCCGTTTGAGCCTGTCAGGTGGTCCTGATTATTACAAGAAATATTTACAAGCACGTAAATATTGACCAATCAAACTTACATTTTCCCTGTGTTCTGCATTTCCACTTTCGCAACTGGTCCGAACTTTCTAGCCATACAAATTCAATTGCTTCCACGTATTCTATTGTCTTATACTGGCCGATATCCAAATCTGACAGCAGCGAGGCAACATCCTAAAACTGTATCTACTAAATTCTATAACAAAGTACGAATCGAACTGTATTTTAATTTGAAATTGAAATTTTTTGGAAAATGTATCAGCTAGTGCCAATACATATCACATTTCGTTTCAATGAAATAACTCCATATGGGAGTGATAAATTACACAAAAGACTGTTATTTATGAAACACTGCTTTAAACAATATTTGATATTGAATTACAATGATCATATCGATAAATATATCGTTTACAAACTTTCTTTATTAATTGTATTCAACACCAATGATATATGATACTGATATTACCAATATCGGCCATTAACTTAAAAATATTCCTATATTTAAAATTTAATGCCGGGGGTTTTAGGAAATTAATGGATGTATGCTATCTTCCTCTACACGCACTCTTTATGCCTCGTTAATTTTACATTCATAACGGCATACGCTTCTCTTCTTTGCTTATCGCTCTTTAAATTGTATAATTCATATTCATTTTACGGTTTGAATTAAGTTATTAACTGAATGAACTTACGTTGATAATGTTCTAGGATTTAATTCGTACGTCCTTAAGCGTTTATTTTACAGTAATTTGCTTTTAATGAAACGTATGTTGCGTGTCCATTAATGAACATTAATCTTTAGGTAATAGGTGAAAACAAACAAAACGGCGACAATTTGAGTGGAAATTAGTTTCCTGGGTGCAATGTATTAGAATATATATTATCACCAACAAGAAATGAACTTCCTTGATTTGAAAATTACAAAGTTTAATCAATATCAACCAGTTTCTCATAAACTACATACAAGTGCTTGTAGCGTACCAAAGTTAAAATAGATTACTAAAGCTATATCCCACAGATCTTACGCCGGAGAGCATAACTACTTTCATTAGTAATAGGATCTAAACGTGATGCTGGTAGCTGGTAGAAATCCATGGACCACCGAAAGAAGTTTTCGTTAGCTTTCGAATGAACTGGAAAGTACGCCAACTTTACGTAAGTATTAAGAAGCAATTTGTAGAGCAATACAACAAGCGTAGACAGTAAAAGTTGGTATTTCTTCTACTTTGGTACCTAGCCACATAATATCTTATCATAATTCCACCGCTGAAATGACTTTTAATAATTTACGAATAACAAAAATGCGGTCACCGCTTTATATGCAAGCTTAATAAGACAATCCATGATAGGTACTGATGGAATTTATGTTCATATATATTACAAATATACTGTGTCCCAGATCGAGTGCGATTGCATGGGTAACTTTCTTATTATTGAAGATGGAGTTTTGGTTAAGTGGGATTTAAAATCTGTTTGAAAAAGTTCAAAATGTCAAACAAAATGTTAGAAGTTATTAAAAATAAACAGAAAGCGGTCATTTTATTGTATATCAAATATCTTCGTGAGTATAAGAGATATGAAAAAGTTTCATATGCTCAATGCTTGAAGAAATCCAATATCTTCCAATGGAGTTTCTTCGTATATTCTGCATATTCACCTACTGTATAGAACATTTCTCTATTAAGAAGGTTTTGATTTGTTTTTTAAATTTTACGAGCGGTTTCTTACTCCAATCCAGCGGTAGGTCATTGAACACTTACAGGTCGCTGTATTGACTAGATGCTGTTAATGTTTTGTGTTTTGGAATGGATATTTTCTGACTACATCTTAGATGGTATTGTAGTGAGGAACCCCTTCTTCTACGGTTTGGTAGCTCTGATTTGACCCTAAGTAATTGTTTGAAGATATAAATTGAAGTCAATGACCAACTTACTTTTTCTAAACAGTGGTCTGCAGTGTGTATTCTGATTTAGCTGTTCTATTGCTCGAATAACCTTCTTGTGGAACAAAAATATATCATTAGCGTGGGCTGCATCACTCCACAGCTGAATTCCATAATTTATTCTGGAGCGAAACCGGGCATTATATGCCATTGTTGCCACTTCTATGTTACTTATATGTCTTGTTCTTCGAATAGCATACAGAGATGAAGAGAGCTTTCCCGATAGAGTTTCGGTGTCTGCTTTTCTCGTGTCCAAGGTTATTCCCAATAATTTTGCCGCGTTCGCGTTAGGAGTAGGGATGACAGTATCGGTGGAAGGGATCGGTACTTAGCATCGGTATAGTTATCGTTTGTTGGTATCGATACTGTACTAGTATCGGGAAAGAAGTATCGATACCTAGAGGTATCGAATATCGGTATCGATAGGAATGAAAGTATCGGTAGAAGGTATCGGGTATCGATACTTAGCATCGGTATCGTGTCTTAGTATCGATACTGTACAAAGTTATCGACTAATAATACGTAATTTTTTTCATAATTGAACACTTTTTACATTAAACTTAATAAATATTATATAATCTAATAGTACAGGATGAAAGAACGTGTAAATGTCGGATTGGTAAGAAAATATTGTTTTTTATATCAACTCGCTGCAAAATTTACATTCGGGTGTTGTTTCAAATGTTTCGATAAATTTGAAGTGTTTCCTCAGTGTTTAATAGTTTTCGTGCAAACTTTACATGCAGAACTATTATACATTTTTTTATAAAAAGCCCAAGCTTTACTTTTTGGGGGCGACATGATAGCAAACACGAAGTTAGAAGTATACATGTAGTAACCAAACACGAAGCGCAATCAATAATGCAATAATCTATAATATTGATTGTTGATTGTAAGATGTATCATCAGAAACAATGTAGCTAAAAGTCACCTCAAATGCAAATCTCATTATTCTGATTGATAAATATTTTAAATTATCATTTAGTTATAAGTTTACGCATAAACGCACAATGTGTATAAACACTATATATTAAAATTTTTAAACCATTATACCGCAAAATGTTCCAAATGCGTGCGCCGCGTGTCGCATGCGCAATATGGTATCTTTATTGCTTTTCTTTCGATACCACTAAAGAAGTATCGATATTAGTAAAGTATCGAAACAAAAGTATCGATACCAAAAGTACTTGGTATCGAAAGGAAAGTATCGATACCAAAAGTACTTGGTATCGAAAGGAAAGTATCGATACTGTACTGGTATCGATAGTATCGAATCATCCCTAGTTAGGAGGGGTCAAGTTACGTTTGCACATGAAGAGCAAATGGCCCGTTTTTTCTTCATTGAGAACAAGCTAGTTCATTGTAAACCAGTTTGTTGCTTGTTGTAGTACTCCTTTCACTTTCTGCTCTATTTCTTGGATGTAGGTCTTTCTGTTTGTGAAAGTTGTATCGCCGGCATATTTGACAGTGTAGATGCTCAGTAGACAGTAGATGTGAAACGATCTTGGAGCTTTCTAGCTTTTAATAGTTGGCGTGTACGGTGACCAAAAATTTTGAAAAATTAGGTTTTACCGTTCCTGGAATGGACAGTGAGTCCAACTTTACACAGGCATGAAAGTGGCATTAGATAGAAATGTATATCTTTACTGCGGGGAGAACTACATTCTCCTTAACTCATATTTAAACGTTGGTCTTACAAACAGCATCTATAGTGCCTTCTTGAAAAAAAAAAAAAAACAAGGCTTAAATGATGGATTAGCTAACAAGAAATCTACTTTAAACTTCACACTGATCTGCAATGTAACGACACTGCTAACTGATGGTTAAGTGCCCGTTGAGGTTGAAGTTTGAGGTAAAATAAATTGTATCCTACTAAGAACGGTGAAACATAGCCATGCTATATGTATATATATATACATAGGATGTATATATATATATATATATATTAATTTTTGCAGAAATTCGTGCTTTCAACTTACTTTCAATTTATCCTTCCTTCCTGTTTGTTTGAAATGTATTAATGTATAGTGATTATTACAATTCCAAATGCTATTACAAAATTAAAAACCTCATCGTCTTATTCTTTACTTCAATATGTACGGTGATTTTCTTATTCTCCATTTTATTGTATGTATGCGTATTTTATCTCGTTTAAGCTTATTTCGGTTTCTGCAACGGTACAATAGGTTTAGAGAAAAGTTTCAAATTCGTATGTAGAAATATGTACTTCTGTACTACTAGTACTTGCATTTCACCGATGTTCTCAATGAACAACATACGTAGAATACAAGTCATTACCGATGGATTTGTTTTCTTAATTCAATAATGCAGGAAATATAACTTGGTTACTATTTATAGCACTAAGAATGCATAAGAACTGTTAAACTAGAGCGCATAAATTTAGGTGCATTCAAAATTTTGTTCTAAGAATTCTTTGATTCTTGTTAATCCTACATATCCTTTCGCCAGTCTCGTTCTAGCATTAACAGTTTGTTCAAAAATTGCTTTTCCAGGCAAAATTATGGTGTTTACTTACACTTAGATACCTTTGTAAATACCTCATAGTATTTTATATTTTAAGAATTAATGGTTTCATTACATCACAACTGTATAAACTTATGAGCAGTAGTGTATACGTCTTCACACACTAGAAGCTAATGATTGCTTTTATTTAGCACGTTTTTCATGTTGTAGTATTTATAAATAGGTGTTATCCAATATTGATACATTATTCCTTTTATTATAAGCGGTTTTTAGGAAACAACAGACCTGTCAGATTGAGATACGCGTTGCGATTCTTTTCTTTAATAAACCTTTTGTTGCGTTTGACCATACACCTGCAATCGCAAGAAACTGATATGATAATGCGCGTAGTAAATTATTTCCAAGTTTATGTCCTTCGGAATACATCAAGAAGATGTAGACAATTGTAAACAATAGTATACAAAAGCAAGTGGAAGATGAAAATGTATGTATCGCTTCAAAGATATAAATTTCCCTATCTGTTCAGCCCCTCTAACGGGCCATAATATTTTTCGACAAATTTGTTGTTTACATATTTAACGATTATAATAGCTGACAAATATACATGAATATGTTTAAAATATTCAAGTTAAAAGTGATAAGAAACCGTAGACGTAGACGGCAGCAAGATCGAAATACCTACAACACTAGTTTGCAGAGTACAAATCTCAAAAAGCAAATACTTTTTCTGTTTGATCAAATTCATGAACATTTGGAAAGTGATAGGAACAGACTAACAGTTTGCCATACTTCCAATCTAAAATATATCGTACATTTTGAGAAAACACGTTCCAAGCATTGCAAGTTTCAAGAAAAAGTAGTCAATTTTAAACAAAATATATGGCAATACCTTCAAAGTCTACAATGTTTGGAATATTATTCTCACAGTTAGGTTGAGTGGAAACAGAACAGCCATCGGGTATTACTTTCCTAGAGGCTTATACTTTATAGATAACGGTGAATAAAATTTTAGAATAGTTTAGACTAGATAATTATGAGCATCTGCAACAATAGGAATACAGAAAAGACCGCGGTTTAAAATGGACTTAAAAATGAAATGGTCCATATTCTTATTGCATCGATTTAGAGCGAAGATATTACTTCATTTTCGTTTTTAGTATACAGGATAAGTTAGTTGTTGAAATATCTGCTAGGGGCTGTTCGCGTCAATGGTAATGATAGAGTTTTTTGCGTTTCGATAATGCATAAACAAAGACTCATGACTTTTTTATTTGTATAGTTACAACGATAGTCCTAATACAACCGAGAAACTTCCCAATAACTTTATCTCAGGTGACTTACCGGTGTTGCTTTATGAGTTAAGTTTCAGTTACTTATAAGCAATTACGATGGTTTACATTACGAGTCGCTACTTTTCACGTTTTCGTCTTCTTGCCACAATAAATGCATGCATCCATGCAATATGTATGTATGATATGCGTATGGTAATATGCACAATTAACTATCTTCTCAAAGCACTATGGGATGCTTTAAATTTAAATCAACCAACCGAGATAATGGTCCGCTTTAGTTTCCGTTTTCATGTTATGCATGTAATATGTATTCTGTGACATAAAATAGCGCAATACGGGGTCGAATCATTAAATATCCTTGTTGGACGGATAAGAACATTACCAATATGAAATCGGCATGTCATCCCTTAGCCCCATCTTTCCATGATCGTTTGTTGAAATTCTACTATACTAGCTAATCCTTAGATATTGGATGTATATATTTTAGCGTAAAACATACTAGATGATTCTCAATACCAATTTAAGTCAGGAAGATCGACGCCAAACGCAATACACACGATAGAACCAACAATAAGCCCGGGAGTACAACAAAAACTGATATATAATCTTCATAGACGTTAAAGGCCCCTTCGACACCGTCGACAGAAAAAGTATGATGTAAGAAATGAAATTACTAAGAATACCCAAAAGAGGAACGAAAGGAACTTTTGTGTGTGTATTGTGTTTAACTAATACGATAACATTAGTACAGATAACGTCAACACCAATAAAGGAGCTAAACAAGAAGAATCGATATCTCCAACCCTCTTTAATTTACAACCAGAAGGAATAATACGCAGAACTGGTCAAAATAAACATATAGCAATAAACCGAACGCCAATAATTGCATACTCCTCTATCTGCGCGAACTCACTCCCACCCTTCGCCAACTTATATTGCGAGAACTGTACATGACATTAGGAAAGGAGAAGATAAGAACAGAAACCTAACAGTAGTAAATAACAATAAGCATGTGGAAAGCACAGGACATTATTAAGAAGTAAGAGAAATGGGGAGAAAGAGGAGGAAAAACTGGAGCAGAGAATTTTGAGGCTATTGTAGTATATTAAAAGTCACAGTAAATGTTGCCGGTTTAGATATTCTTGTGCAAATGACATTTGGTGCAGTTTGGGGGTTCTATTTATACTTCTTCGACACCACGCACACCACTTTTTGAGCACTTTATTGCCCTACGGGTGTTAGCTTCTTATGTTAACTATAGCCAGAGACGTTTAACCCCTTGCACTATTTTCACGAGTCTGACTCGTGATGAAAATTTTAGGCCAAACTTGAATATCACGAGTCAGGCTCGTTGTTCAATTCCACGACAAACGTGGATATCACGAGTCAGGCTCGTAATCGACATTTCGGGCCAAACATGAATATCACGAGCCGTGCTCGTGGTCTTAATCTCCGGCCACCAGGAACGCCTGAATGAGGTCTTATCTCTTCTTTCCTTTTCTTTATATGAATGGGTATTTTATATCTTGTGTCCCAATGCAGTTTACGCGCTACTTAGGATACATATTCACTTGTGAGTATTCTTCAATAAAACAGTTTGTTGATATTTAATTGTTTATTTATATTGTCTTTTCCAGTTTCAGGTCTGCTGATTATGACAATCTGCAAATTTATTTCAATTTAAATATTACTGCCGCAGATTCGCTTCAACTTATTTGTGTTCTGCTATTAATTCATCATATTATTATTATTTATATAGAATTAGTTGCATCATATGTAACAATTACAAAACCTTTTAAAAGTTTTTGATTTAAATTCGTTTGAATTTTACAAGAGCACCATCGCGTGAAGTCAACACGAGCACGCCTATCTCGCGCTCATTGTCAGTCCTAAGATATCGTGTTCAAAGTTCCGACGCTCAGGCTTCGCCGCTTCGACTCTTTTCGGGACCACTCAGGCGCCCGAGTTTGGCACGGCTGATGGTGAATTTCGGCGTAGTGCAAGGGGTTAATGGGAGAAACAAATGTTACTAGAAATAAAATTATTAATTTTTATAAGGAGCATATTTTAATGGATAAGAAAGTATTGTTAACATACAGATACATACATACAACACTTTACATTACAAGAATTCATAAAAATATTACTGGAAATAACCAAGGATACATCGACATGCAATACAGGTTTCTATAACACCGATATACCTGGATGAACTGGAGTCAAGGTGAATTAAAGTTTTCGTTTCGTGGACAACTTAGAAATAAAGCAGTGTAGTTCTGGTTTCCAAAAGGAATGAAATGTTTGTTTGGTTAACGACGAAGAAAATTGACAAGATAGATAAGTCAACAAATGAATCGATAAATATATTTAGAATAAAAGGGTATTAAGAAGAAGTACCACCTAATAAAAGGGCCTCACCATACCGGAGAAGATAGAATCTAAGAAGGGGAAGAATCTATAGAAATTAAAGGTGCATCGAGAATAGAAGTTAAAAGAGGAGGTATAGGAAGAACCATTTTCGAAAAAGAGATTTACACTCACACACACACAACACTAGGTAATTATCCTGATTTTATGTTAAATATTTCTCAAAATTTATAAATATAATTTGTTATAATTTTAGCTTTTTATATCATTAATTAAGAGCTAGGTCGGTGCAATTTTCTTGAAGAAATTTAACTAAATTCTCAGTTCACTATACTGGCACCAAATATAACGTAGAGGGGGAAGGAAGATGAGAACCATACAAAGGCATAGTAGAAGAATTAGCGGGTGCAAGTGTAGTGAGATACGAAAAAGTGCTACAGCTGGAATTTGCGAGTCACCAAACGAGACAGAAATTAGTATATCGTAAGCACGGTAACGAACTGGGTCCCTATCGTAATGAAGCAAAGCTAGACCAAAGAAGAGATTGTGTGATGAGATCGAGAGTGGTGGTGGTGGTGGTTATGGTGGCGGCGATGGCGGTTGTTTTCTGAATTCGAGCAATATCACATACATGTGTGATATGTCACTGAAACTAGCAAATAAAGTAGCAGCAAAGCGCCTAGAAGATTGGTTTTCTGCTTCTTTCCTCGATATTGTTTCCTGTATATAGGAATTCAATACCAATTCAAAGAGCTCCTGGAGCAAAGTTCTTGCTCCAGTTTTGTTTCCAGCGCTTTGGTGGTCTTCTTCCTCCTCTTCTTACAGCTGGGGTGTGGTCTACCGCGCTTCTTGCTTTCCATTCTATTCACATATTTAGTCCAGAGCTGACGTTCTATCTAACATAATTGCTACATCCTGTGTTCCGCTTTATTTTCTAAAATCAATTTCTGATCCTATCGTATAGTGGTTTTCCTCCAATAGCTTTTATGATTTTCATTTCAACCGTACATTTTATTTGCATATATGCATGAATAGGCTAAAAATTCCTAAACATTTTTGAGTTAAAATCTTACTTTAAGAGCTTCAAGTGTGCTTGGATAAGAACTAATGTCATATTTCACATTTTATATTACAGGAGATTAAGTCCGTCTTAGATATTAAGGAAAATCATAAACTGCGGCTTTTGTAGTAGATACCACAAAATAAAGGAAAACTGAAAAAGAATACAAAATTTCAAAGCGCTAGTACTTTGATATTTTGTTAATTTAATTTTTTGGATAAAAAGGAAATTTCTGAAAATATTGATTATCCATCAACATGGAAGATACTTGCGTCATTAAAAATTAAGAAATTAAATATCAAAGTAGGCAGAGGTTACATTTTGAGTTATTATTCAGTTCTCCTTTACGAACAACTTTTCTTAATTATTACCTACAATTCCTCTTTTTTAAATAAAATATGGTGCAAGTTATTTTTCTTTCCAAGTAGGGCTGAACTCTACGACCTGGAATTTCAGTTAAAAGATTTCAAGTATTCCTTACTTATTCATGCGCCGACCCGGGGACAGATCGTGTCTCTCAGGCAGCCTGAAATACGGGACGGGACGCCTTCATTGGTTCTGCTGTAGGTTCCCATCGCTAACTATCTCCGCTTCCAAGTTTGTAGATTGATCGATTTGCTCAATTATTCTCTTATCTATACCTCTTGTAAAAAGTGTGGAGAAGTTTTTGTAAGTTATCTTCCGAGTCTGCAATAAGCACCGCACCGTCAGCGTAGCACACTTTGTATCCCAATGTCCCAGATAATTTTTTTATGGTCTGTATTGTAAATTAAAGGTGAAATGGATAAGAAAGTGTCCTTGTCTTAGCCCTTTCTTTATTTCTATAACTTTAGTTACTATCTGTCTTACTCTTATATTGGCTTTGCATTGTCAGGCAGCATCTGATATTAATCCATTAATTTATTGATTTTTCTTTTTCCTTTCAGTATTTTGGTAGCACCGGTGAGATGGACTCGATCGAATGCTTTAGTTGTGTCTATGAAGCAGAGGTAGGTCAGTGTATTGAATTCTCTGAATTTTGTAAAACAAAATTTTAGACTGCATCAAGGGTGGATAGATTTTTCCTGAAGTCCTGAAGTTATTCCTCTTTAAATTGAATAAAATTGTGATAAGTTTCTATAGGGGCATCACTATTATCAGGCAGAAGAGATTGCAACGAGAGCATGTGTGACAGCGCGCAGTTGACGGTCAAACGAAACGAGAGTGCATTCAGAGCCGAATATGCAAAATATATGAAAATAAGAGTTGTCAAAACCAATGGTACGAGTATGGGCGTCTTACGAAAATGCCAACATCGACAGTGCCGAATACAGATCTGAAGAATACAAAAGAAAGAAAGGTGAAGAAAGGTGAAGAAAACCAAGAAGACATTTATAGAAGCAAGAAGGAAACACGAGAGGGAGTCGGTGAGGTGGATAAATTAGTGATGGAAGTAATGAGCTGGATAGATAATAGGAGATAGTAGAAGAATATTAAAACTTTCGAAAAACAAATGAAATTAATAAGAGTAGAAAATGAAAGAGTAAGAAGTGAACATTTAGAGAACAAGATGAGGAACAATATTATGTAACTCATTCTTTTTTTCTAAACTTATTGAGCAGACAATCATACTCTTTAAAAAATTGGACATAAAATGAATCTAGGAAAAACTAACAGAATAACAAAAAATTACATTTACTTCCAGAACATGGATACTCAGTTATCTTCAATGTATTTTAAGGGATCTCGACCTACTTTACACATTTAGTGAGGTATTGTTAACTCATTCTAGTTGCACTATACAATAGTTCTTTGTAAAAATTGAAATCCCTACGACGAATCTAACCGGTAATCAGTACATTTTCGTCGAAAACAGTGAACTCAACTACACGAACCTCGTGCAACAGGAAAGTACCGAATAAAAGAAGGATTGTCCCTCGGAGAACTGCGATAATACGTGTGAAAGTGCTTCTTTCGAACAGGTAATTGCTCCCTCTAGGGCAGTGTTCCGTTGGTCATTTATCTTATTCAAACAACTACTTCAGCTAGCTGCTGTTTTTTTTTCCACGATTTCTACGCCGACCTATTTGAAATTGACCGTCAGTGCTTGAAGTACAAATACAATAGAACGTGACTTCATACTAAATTAGATTTTCTCCGAGTACTTTAACGAGAATTATGGTATATACGAAGTTGATTTTCGTTTTGTTACATTTCACGGCGAATTTTCTATTAAACCGCGAAAAACCTTATTGTATTAAGATAGTATTACTAGGAATCCCTCTATGCTGCAAGATGCACTGGAACTACTTAAAAGTTTTCATTCAACTTGATTAAGTTTAAGATCTTAATCAAGTTCTAAGACTAGCAGATTGAGGTAGCTCCAATCGAGATAACTTGATAAGCGTAAATCTACTCCGAGATCTTTTGCTTGGTTAGAAACTGCTATTATCTGGAATACCAATATTAGCGAGATGCTTTAAAAATGTATTCTTCTGAGAAAATATCAAAAATAAATTTTGAATGCTTAATCTATAAATATGAGAGTTTGTCCGTTTATTATCTGTACGTAATTTATAACAAATGCGTGCACATATCTAGCTATTTATTAATACAGATTCGCTATCTATTTCATTTTAACCTCGGCATAAACAAATAACGATACATTAACAAATCCGGACCACATCACGTAAATGTTTAATATAATATATCGCGTGAACTCAGCGCGGAAACATTGAGGTCATACTTATTGACGTGTAAATGATATACGTACTTTAAGCCATTCATTTGAATTTATCATGGGCTGTACTGACCAGTGGACGATATAAAACTAAATGCGGTATATCGTCCATTTTAGGTTGGTATTTATATGTAGCTGCAATTGTAATTTCTTTTTTTTTTTGTAATTTACGCGGATGTATTTCTGCTGATTCACTTAATTTTTGTACTATGTAAGATTTTGATAGTTACATCATATGTTTCTCAAGTGAATGTTGGAGCATTTGCGGTTCCCCTGTTATTATGTTCTAAGTTTAATTTCTAAGAATACATATGTTTGTAAAGTGAAATGAATGTGCACTTAATACTTTCTTTCTTACAAATGACTTTTGGGACTGGTTTGAGGTAGCTCTGAGGCCGACTAAGGATAATTTTGGAGTTGATTTGCGTTGGCTTCGTACTTGGTTTGCTGGGACCGGTATAGAGTCGTTTTAGGACTGTGTTTTTAACAGACGTTGATTGTCGGTTTGTGGAATTCGTATTTTGGATTTTGAGCGTTGTAATTACTTTTCTTAATTCGAGTATAGACAGCCTCTTATTAAATTCGAACAGCTCGAGTTCGTTCGGAAGGGCTCTAGAGGGTACAAGGGTGTGTTACTATACTTTACACAAAAGAACGCAGTACCTATTAAATACCAGTGAATGTAAACGTGTTAGTATCGTCA
The DNA here is from genome assembly GCA_038088585.1 of Chrysina gloriosa. Lineage (NCBI taxonomy): Eukaryota > Metazoa > Arthropoda > Insecta > Coleoptera > Scarabaeidae > Chrysina > Chrysina gloriosa. The sequence goes on from CM076093.1 coordinate 9,798,097, forward strand.
CGGGTGCAGTAAACGTAATGCAAATTCGTCCGGCAATATACCTTCAAATAATTGTAACAGTTGCAATATCGCATCCATGCGTTACGATCCTCTAGATCCTTCTAGATATAAGTATTTATATTTTTCAAATTCATAGTTTACATCCTCCTCTGTTTGGGGAGATTCTACCTCTTCTCGTTCAGGTTGGCATCAATCGTGTTGGCATTACTGACTGTTTCCGGTCATGTTCCGTTTCCCTCGCGCTTAAGCTCACGAGCACATGTGACTTTTCACCATAAGTCTGTCAGCCGCGGTTGAGGTTGGAGTTCCCTCCGAACGAGATTTAATTTTTAATTAAAAAAGAAGTTTAAGGGTTTAAACTCATTCAAATACATGAGTCTCCAAATTATTTTGTGGGAATTTTAATATCAAAATCGCCGTAAGTTTAACACACAATGTTATTTAATACATTTTAACTTAAAAAGAAAAAAATTTTTCCTCTTCAGTACACTGAAGATGCTCTCATTTTAAGAGCGAAAATTCTGTAGAAGTAATAAAAGGTATTAGCAATTTAGGTCTTTTCACCCTGATCTTCCCGAAGAGTCTAATACAGTGTAACTCCTGAAGTTTGCAGTTACGTAGTACTCGTTACTTCTTTTCAACTCTAAATATAAGTGTCAGGGCTTCGACGTTAAAAGTGGTTATACGCAGTGTGCTAATAAATTAGCTATGTTACAAGTTAGAGTATTCCATAATGTCAGTGGTATCCAACGTGAACTTAATGCACAGCTTCGAAACAAAATGGAAGTGTGATGAAATTATACAAAACAAACTAAAAATTATGTACAAAATAAATTTAAGTTCTAATCTGCAATAAGAGAATGTTACTTTACAAGACGTCAAAAATACCATCAATTAAACAATACTCAAGTCGGTCATAAAACTTAACGCACTAGTTCGAAACCAAAATCGATAATAACGTTACCCATTGTATCTGTTCAAATGTTAGTTTTTCGAGGTAGATACCGACTTCTTTCAGTACTGATAAGATATTTATTTTCTGCAGTTGTGTCATATATCGTGTATATCGTAAATTTAGAATTCTATATTTAGACAAGCAACATGCCCTAACGTTAAGCAATAAGTGATGTTTTACGAAGATTTCGCGTGAGTTTCGTAGCGATGTCGTACATACATACATATACCTGTACTGTGTAGCTGTGACAACTTACCAATAGTTTGAAACATTGTGTCAAGCATTATTCATTTTGAGCTATTTTTTCTTCTTGGTCACTAGTTCAAACTCAAACTTTTTTCTACATTCTTTTTAAATTCTACGGTATTTTTTGTCCCGTCTTTGTTTCTTTTATTTCATGTCAGCGCTAGTTGAAAATATTCAAAATGTTTCTTTAGAGTTAAAATCCGAAGTCGGATCATATGCGAGGTTATCAAAACTGTTTTCTGACTTCAAAACGTCTTTGGGCACCTCATATGACAAGATTCGATAATGAAATATACATAAGCAGGAACAAAAAATGTTGAATTTTGGACAGATGATTCGGAAGAAGAAATAAATTATAGTTTTTTATTCACGATTTTCTAATCAATTCATTAATAACACAACAAAGTTGTTAGCAAAAATAGGAAGGAAAACTATAAATACCACCAATTTTATTCTGGCAATTCGATGCGTCCTTTGTTTAGACAATAGAGGTTCCCAGTGACACAGATTTAATGTTCTTCTCTAGTTGTCAATTTTTGCTGCTGATTATACCGGGTGCCTATTTGAAAACCTCTATTTTTTGAATGGACAGAGGAAAATATGCCCGAAACTATTTCGGCAATATAAAAGGAAAACCAGAAAGGTCTTACAAATATAGGGCCCGTCCCAATATCGGGTTCACAGTCACCACAACTTAAAAATGATATATAAATATCCCCTGCATGTGACACATCGCTGGGAAGTTGTTGAAAATCCTTTTCACGGATACCATGCAAAGCTAATTTTGGGTAAGTAATTATTAACCGATTCAGCAACAAGGTGTAGGAATCACTGCGAGCTATTTAGTTCCATTATACACTGCCAGACCATTGCTGCTAATTTAGTGTTACTACTTTTATATGTAAAATAAAACATGTTTAACCATTCTTTGAAACGCCTACTGTTCCCTTCCCTAAACGGTACTATAAGCGACATTGAAACTCTATTTTCACATTTTCGAACGTAAACGTCGGAATTCTCGAATGGTTACGCAGAGATAAAACTCCAGAGGCGTTAAATCTGGTGATCTTGGTAGCCATTCCATGGGATCTCTTGTGTTAATCCATTGGTGAAGGAATCTTTCGTATAACAACTATCGAGCGAGCACTACGTAGTGATCTGGTGCCTCGTCCTATTCAAAGTAACCAGAGAATGAAAAATTAAGTCTATGGGAAAATTCACGGTTCTGTCTATACCCTGCTGGTTCCCCACCTTGTGTGAAAGCTTCTGCTCGATAACTCGAAATAAAGTTTTCCATTCAAATTTTGTTGAATAAAGGTAGGACCGATAACAACTATACCTCTAGATACAGGTCAAGTTTCTGGGGTCATTGTGTACGTCTTTTATTTGACTATTTATTTTGTTATTTGACCAACAGGGGCAATTTTGTATGTCTATTGCTAACTCCATTTACGAGAAACGTGCATTCGGCGCTAAACATTTGTCACCCATCCTGGGATAGTTTTCAATTTTTTCTCTCATATTCGCTTGTCACTATTATTTTCGGCCAAACTTTGAACGATTTGCATCTTGTACGGGAAACATTTACGAAGGTTAAGCACTTTGCAAATGCTCGTTGCAGCAAATGCTTTGCGAAGGAATAATGCTACAGTAGGAGCAAACTGCGTGGTCCCATCGAGTATTCCTGATTTCGCAGGTTTATTGAAAAACTATTATTTTGTTTCCTTTATACCACCCCGAAAGCCTATACTAAATGTAACCAAACTCCTTCGCCTTAATTAAGTCTTTAATTACTTATACAAAATTACCTTTGTATAAGAGAGTTTACCAAAACTATGTGTCAAACTTAGAGGTTGCTTTTTAAAGCTTTTGAGGTGTGAATGGGTGGGAAATACGGGTTAAGGTTGGGGTCATATTTGCAAGGTAATCTTGATTCCCTCTCCATGCTACTGAAACAGTTACGGGCATTTCATATCTTTTAAAATAAGATACTACAGTGAGCTGTAATGTTTCCAAATACACATAGTATATCTAAACAAAATTTACGGGGCATTCGGGTACAGACCAAGTAGCTGGAAAAGCGCTAACTAATTCAAATTGTAATCGCAAAGATGACATATATCAAAGTTGCAGAAATTTTAGAAATATTCACGCTCTGTGTACTTCTTGCCTCGTTTTAATTATGTTCACCTTAGAGTATGCAGCGCTTACGTAGGCCCATCCATTGTATTCATCCTATGTTGACTCTCGAAATGATTCAGAAAATTTCTACAACTTTCTAGTGGAACTATCAATACAAATACATATAATTATAGTAGACACAAAGTTTCAATTTCCTTTGGTTAGTAACAAAAATTGATGGACTGTGACATCTTTCTTACTCCCAAATCCAATGTAAGATGTTTTAATACATTTGGTACAGACGGAAATAAGATACGTCCTCCACAAATCTTTTATATATTTATTGACACATTTTCATCTTTACAGTCACATTACAGCTTTGGCAGAACGTAATTAAAACAAGAATATATACAAGTGGCCAGTAACTGTGCTCCCCACTTATAGTACTAAAGGAATTTAATGTTTCGTTCAACAAGTATATTATTAAATTAAATTTTTACCCAGAATCTAATCCGCCCCCATCTAAAATACCCCTTTTCACACGGAAAAAATCCCAGACTTAGTAACTCTGAACTAAATGATTCTAGAAACTTTTGCCCAAAACTAAACTAGACAAAAATAAAATAAAATAAAGTCGGATCTTAGAGCAACGTATTTCCGGTCGAACGCTGTCCAAGATGGCGGGTTTTCTCGCACTTGATGTAAAATTGTCGGATAGCCAGCCGAACACTGCAGGATTGAAGTCCTTCCAGCTCTCTACTAGATTGTACTATTCCTCTAGTAGTTCTACTGGCTTGTACTAGATCACACTAGCCTATACTAGCTCCCTACAACAACGTGAAGGAGAAAATTATGGCATCGATACTAACAAAGGGAAGGACTCACCTCCACTTGAGGGAAAAGCAAACGTACAACGTGGACCGTAGTTCGAACAGCAAAATTGGGGAACCATAACTCCCAGATTCACACAATGATAACATTAAACATCCAGCGTCGAATTCCCGTGTATATCCTCGCCTAGTGAGACTTTAAAGTGAAAATGGAATAATTTATTCACGGAAAAAGACCTGTTCAACTGAACGCCAGAAGCCGAATACTTAACACGTCAAAAGTTGAAGCGAGACGTCACAAGTAACAAACGGAAACTGTGACCAATTGGCCGTAACACCGTGACAAACCGAAACTGTGACAAGGTAGAGATTAAAAATTGGTTACAACACACTCTTTAGTACTTTAAACATTCTCATTGAAATTAGTTTTTGTTAGTTTAGACAATTTTTTCGTATGTGAATTATTAGTAGTATTTTTATTATCATCATTATTTTAATTAGTAGGTACGTATATTACAACAACCTATTTAGTGATAGAAAGATTTTCGTGAGAAAAAACCTGAGGAAATACAAAGCTCTTATCAGAGATACTTGTTTGATTCTTGATTGTCTACTAGGTTAGTAGGTAAATGACAAGCACTTATTCGTAAATGACTTTGCCGCTTGTTTTGTATATAAAAAAAAAACCGTTTGAAGTCGTCTTATTAAATTGCGGATTTAAACATACAGTGAATATCCTATATTTAAACTTCTGATATCTGAAAGAGCTAGCTGGCCGATTGTTTTTCTATGATGAGCTTCTGGTCAAACAAGTCCATTGTCAAATGACAAACTCCCTATCCAGCGAACAGCATAACTTTCTGTATAAGTGGCTCTTTTTACATCTATGTGTATGTATGTGTAATCTGTGTTCCTTGCTATACCTTGCCATTTCGGTCCATAATACGGCAAGATATTATTGAGAAAAGTCGTTCAGAATGTAATACTATTACTCTTCAACAATTCACATATATATCGCGCTCACCAGTCTTATCAATCTGTGTAAATGTTAATAGGTTTTGTGATGAAATTGATTTGTTTAACACTTCACTAAGAAATCTAAGATTATTGTTAAATACTAAATTTAGTGTAGCATAATTGATCCATTTATTTTTGTTTTGTAGCTTAAGTATAACTTATGTGTTTGAGTATTGATGGAATGATTGAGGTTATTTTTTATTTTATTCTTTTGTTGGAGTTTTCTATTACTATGATTAAGATTGTCTTTTATTGTAAATATTATCCTGTAATTAGCAGCTGTCGCTGCTGTTGGATAATAAAGTATTATTGTTATTGTTATTATTATTATATATCGGATCACTGCAACGCAAGAATTCAAAAAAATACTGATTTAATCAAAGTGATCCGATATTTGTGCATAGAGTCATAATTTCATTTTCTAGACAACTTTTTCAATAATATGGTGCCGTATTATTTATCGAAATGGCTCTTTACAAAAGAAAATGTTTTTTATTCCTAATTGTCATGACGACCTTGATTTTTAGGAAGCTGGGAGGTTATTATTTGCACTTAAATACTCACAGTTGGCAGCTTGCTTTCAGTATACAAGGCTGAGTAGCCAGAGAAAACACAAAAATCGCGAATCAAATTAAGGCTCGGAATTTCAGTTTGTCATCTAAATTGATAGGTATTGCTTTGCAAATACAATATTTACGTGTGCCTTTCATATACAAATGCACATATTTGTTGTTGTTCCCTTTACGCACCAGTAATTAACGAAATTGGATTAACTACTAATACCCGAAAATATATTGTCGTCGGGGGAATTATAGTTCGATAAGGCACCAGTATATCGCTTCGACTTTTGTAAACGCTGGCATTTATTGGGTAGGGTAGAACGGAACGGTAATATTAAATCCGTAGAAGGTTTAACAATGACCCGAAATTCTTTCAACCATCTTTCCCGACATAAGAATGTTGGGAAGATACTTTTCGACAAGATCTTGGAAAAAACCAATGAAATAATTTCTGTAACTTCAGAAACATTATTATCCGTTACCTATATCAAATGTTCGTGTCGAAGTTTAGGTTGATAATTTTCACACCATACAGATTTAGTTTGTTACAAACAAGCAGGTAGCACGTAACAAGTACGGAAACTGACAGAGAGAGTAACTTCAAACGCACTTTACACTAAAGCTTACGGCACAGTAACGTTCCCTACATAGTTTCTGGGACCAATTATAAGTTTACCGTAGATGGTGTAGAAATCTAATGTAATCATATCGATCTAACAGCTTCAATCATGGCTAGAATGGAATCGGACTGATTTGTCGAATAACGAGCGTAGTGGTAAGGATCTAGGTCGGATACACAGCGTAAACAATTTTAGCTGGCTAATGCCAATGTCGTAAATAGATACAAGCGCAAATTCCAATTTCCGTGCTAAATATATACATATATGGTGTTACATTTATCACAGCTTTTGTAGGGATTCAATTTACTATTGGATAACGTTGCAATTATTTCGATAGAATATATTTTGTTTTTCATAAGGTATTCTCGCAACAGATTTGTGTTCTAATAAATTTTTGGCTGCAAGAATTGTGCGTCTACATTTAGTATTCAATGTATTAAATGTATTAGATGTAAAACTATTACAATTTGCAGAAATCCATTTGACCCGTCGTATATGTATATCTGAATATTTTCGCATGAGCTGCTTCAATTGGATATTTCACAATATCCATAAGTCTTCAAAGCAATGTGCTCACAGATTCAATCTCATGAAACGGAATTTAGACGTGTATTTGTCGACGGCAATTGCAAGTTTCATATATTTATGCATATACGAAGTTGACGGTAGATACGTACATAATATACGAATCCGTTATCTGAAACGCGCAGATTTCTCTTTGGAGCAAGAGGAACGCATGGCAAGCCTTTGTCACGTTTCATAGCATGCAGTACCTACTGCTGAATATTTTCTAAATCATCAAATATACAAAAATATACGAAATGCCGCCGCATTTTAAGGTTATATACATATAGTTTTCAACGGGGTAGAGTAATGCTTTTCATAAAACCGTGCATGAAATGGAGCCCACAGGCGTCAAATCTTAGAGTGGCCATAAAGGTAGCAAATATAATTTTCACGATAGCGTCTTGCTAGCGTCTTGCTAGCTTTTATACACGACGTCCTGTAAATACCAATATTCTCCCCGTTGTTGTGGTTGGCCCAAATATAACATTACAAGAGCTTAAATAGAACAGCATAAGAAGCATAATGTACCTTCTACTGTATTGTTGTTACCATAATCTCGAATATAATTCTACTATTATTTTAATGTAGTCACAAGAATAGAATCCGTTAAGATAAAATAGAATTAATTTGATCATTTTCAAATGTATCGGACATCGTTAGAAATGTAATACTTAGACTTGTTAAATATAAAATATGCTGCAATTAGATGCATTCCTATATTTCTTTGTATTGAAATATAGATAACACGATGACAGTTAAAATGCGAAATTTAGTAAGTATTTGCACAATGCATTTGACCCCTACAAAAATTCTGTATTCTGCAGTATGTGCGGAGATAAGCATCTTCCCTTATGTTTAATTACATCCACTGGATGTTCCTAGTGCTAAATGTATACTTAAGGAGGATTATGGAACTCCAAAACTTACCACTCTAACTGCAGATTCGAAAACTGATACAAAGAGCGATTACGCTTCAATGGATTTCAATTTGATATAGATTGTGCTCTGAAATATTGATTTGTTGGTGGATGGTTTAAGAGAACGAAAGTATCTGGAAAGAAAGTATTAATCTAGAATAAACGTAAGCCTACGCAAATGTAAATAAAAAGCATGCGAATGTATTTTTAAGATATCAGTTTTTATACGGCAGCAGTGATAAAAGATAGTCTTTGCGCATCGCACGTTATTAGCAAACAACTATTAGATTGAGCATCTAAACCGATCAGTTCTCAAAAACTCCGGCGTTAACTATATTATACCTATATACGAGTAGAAGCATAGATTTTGCAATATCTCCAGTAATTAGCTAATTTTAATTAGCAAATACGCTTGTAGTTACTTCATAGCAAGTCGTAGTATGATTCTCGGTGTGCATGTAAGGTGTTCACGTGCCAAAGCAACTTATGCTGATTTGCCAGAGATATTAAGAAAACTAAAACATTAACAAAACTGGATCAGTTTGTGTACAAACAGAGATAACAGTGAACTACGTTTTGTGTTTTCGGAAATAATTTTTTGAAGTTGGATACTTCACCTTTAGGCTTTTAACTTGTTATTACCGAGTTGCGTAGATTTTTACCCACTTTTTAACTTTGAATTAAATTTTCTGTTTTCACTTCAGGTTAACCAGTTAAAAAACAATTTATTATCTTTTTAATTCTCTGGTATACCTAAGAGTTTGATGCTAGGTTTTCGTTGCTGATTATTTCTTTGAATAGTAATTTTTAATCTTTTAAGTTTTGAATTTGTGGTTACGACCGTGTGTTGGCATCGGATTTAACGGTGTGGGTCTTGCCGCCGCAATAGAGCCAAACTGTCTTGCCACATGGTGATCTATAATCTTTTTATTGTGGATAATTCTGCAATAAGCGACTCAAATAACCAGATTCTCCATTTATGTTGATTATTTCTGTGGTTTATAAGCCCCAGGTTTCTTCATATTTTGGGTAAGGATACTTTTTAGGTATCGTTGTGATTTTCTCAAAAATAAATAAATAAAAAATAAAAGTTGTCACAGTTAAGTAACAGTTTCACCATAATATTGTGTAAACGGTGTTCAGAAGAAGGCAAAACTCGTCGAATAAGTAAAATTTACCCGAACTACTAAAAGTTCACGCACTTTACATGAGTGATGGTGGAAAGATTTTTCGCTGTGATGTAACCTCAAATGCCACACGTAATTTAATGAAGTACAAGGAGATCGAGTCTTTGATGTAACCCCCAGAAGAGCTGAAAACGAAATGTGGATATGCTGAATAGTACAAGAGGTGGGGAAGATGGAGAGTACTTTGGGTGAGCATGCCAATAGCTGTAAGTGTTACCATAGAGATATTGAAATTAACAAAACAAATAAAACAAAAACTATCTATAATGAATAGTAATATGCTGCGAAAATCATTGGCTGAGCTTGGTTGTGAGCCAAACACAGTTGAGATAGATGACATGATATGATAACATTGAACAACCAGCTGCGGAATTGAACATAAAGAGAAAGATGCATTATATGGAAGCGAGATTAAAGGAAATCGGCAAAAAATCATGAAAGAAACAACAACAACGATCAGAAATGAGTAACAACAATAGAACAATTATTAACTCAACCTAGTTGATGAATGATGTAGAGAGAGAGTACTCGAACACATCCTCGGCACCAAGATATAATGTTGAAAATCGTAATTTAATAAACAAACGCCGTGAAACAAACAAACGAAAGAGACTACTAGCTTCAAACAAGTTTCGTCTAGACAGCCAGATTTTATCATAATACGCAAAGAAAACAAAAGAGTTAAAGGAGCTGCTTCAAGAACTAACAAAATATATAACAGCGAACAAGCAAAGGACTCGAATGTAAATAGTACAGAAAGTAGTTAAGAAGGAAAGAAGAATATGCGCACTGCAAAAGTAAGAGGTACCAATTTAGAAAAGATAGTTGCCTTCAGAAGCTTGCATTGAATGTATGTGGGTAAATTCCGGGTTGGTTTCGTGAAGGAAAATTACTGCGTAATAAAGAACCTCACAAAAAGATAAGGAGTACAGACGAGTATAAACACTTTAAAATTGGGGTTGACAAAAATTTCATTGAGGAAATGTATGTGTGGCAACTGGCCTATAAATATCCAGGTAGGCAAATAAAATCTTGCTGGAATTTAGCACATTCCAGTGGTAAACCGTGGGTGTATGCTGACCATTTTGACCGAACTTTGACGAAATGTGTTTGAAAAATATGTTAACAAAGGAGCATGCAAGTGATACCTACGCTATTGAAAAGATAGGAAAGGAAAAGTATAAGAGTTTCAAGATATGAGTATCAAAAGAACGTGTATCAGAAGTATACAACGCCAAACGTTGGCCTAGGAATACGAAGGAAATTTTGAGTTTTTCCATAAACAATATCTGCGAACCTCGAACTACTGAAGCAACTAAAACAGAAGCGTTGGTTTCTAAATCTAATATAAACATATTGAATATAAATCTATGCTCATTAATTACGAAAATACGTGTATTCTTACAATATAACCACGAAAAACATATATTGACAGCTGCTGGCATTTATTTAGTTGAAATAAAGTTAGTACTGGTAGTAAGTATGCAGATTACCCTAAGGCGATTGAAAAATATTTACAGATATGCGGAACAACGAGCTGAACTAACAAATATAGTGATAGTTGGAGATACTAGCATAAATTCTCTGCAACAAATTTGGAAAACGTTTTGCTAAAAAACGTATTTGCAATATGCAGTGTTAAACATATCTTGAATGGGAAGTCAACTGTTAGTCAGAAATCTGTATAGACTAAATATTTACAAGGACTTATCATGGATACATCGTGCAATCAGATGATACATGAAAACATGCTAAGCAAATGTTTTACAGATCTTTTGCTATTTATAGGGCTTCTACTAAGGACTATTTTAGTAAGGGACAATTTCAGTTCAGGATCTATTTGAGTTTGGACAGATTTAATATAGATAAAAGATATACTAAAGTCATGTATCTATTAAGTTAGGTTTTATGAAATATTGGAATCTGCGAATTTTTCTTTTTACGAGTCCACGTCTTCGAGGATTGCACTTTTTTGAATATTTATATTGAGTTGTTTACAACCTTGAATTGCGAGACATTGCACTTACACCTTGCCATCAATTGAAGCACATCCAAGGATCCCATTTGTTATTGATTAGAAATGTTTTCTTAAAGTTAACCTGTTTGATTTTTTAAGGTCAGTCCTTATTGCTTTTATTTTATTTAATACGTTCGTATTAGCAGATGTCCTTTACGTAGTGAAAACTCGATTCATTTTTTGGTTTTCTACAGTGCGTCAAATACAGGAACGCTCCTCAAGGTCAGAAATGCACTATGTATCAAAATGTAATTTTTCCACAGCGCACATAATTTACCTAGTGGGCGGGATCTTTTGATTGCAACTTGTGCTTGATGCTCACATGATCAAAACTACTAGGTAAATGAAAAGTGCTGTGAAAACTTTCATTTTGATAATGCACTTCTGACCCTGAGGCGCGTTCCTATATTTGACAGACTGTAGGGTAACATTACCTATTTCGTTTAATTTGGAGTTATTAAAGTTTTCTCTTTATAATTTTATTGCGATTCGAATGTGTTAAGTTTAGTATTTACTCATTCATTTATTTACTAGGTTATGATTTATTACTTTTAACGAACATTAATTTTGATTGAATAAGTTTATGAAATAGTTTTGTGCTTCTGATTCATGTGTGCATTCTCTTGTTAGTTTTCCTAGGTTTAACTTATAATTAAAGAAAATCAGATGGGGCTCATAAAATCAGTAAGTTATTACCTCACATGTGTCTCAGCTCCGAACACCACCCTTTAAATGTTTACCGACGTGCAGTTGCCGTAGCCAGTTGTACTTTAAATATCGCTCTCAGTCAATTTGGGTTACAGGAAGGTCAACTATCCCAATTCCTTTACGGTCTATAATTATGATTTCATAATCAAAAGTGGTCCTTTAAATCAGATTCAACACTTGCTATATTTTAAACTCTTTATCAAGGCATTTTTGGAGCGATAAGTGCTTCTACTTTACATATTTCTCGCCATAAATTTCTGTCCCACGTATTTATCCGATGTACGTCCTTGATTCAATAATATAATTTATTACTTAGGGTGGTGGCGATGGAATAAGAGATATCATCAATCTTTGTATCGTATAAATTGAAAATCTTCGCCAATACCTTTATTCAAAACAGATTTTCCGCAACCATTACTTTACCACGGTGTGGGTTGGCTGAACACCACGCATCGTTACATTTGCATAACGTAGAAAACCCGGAATGGGTGAGTGTAGAGTTGAACGAACAGGAAAGTAGAGAAAAAATATCAATATCCGATTTTCAATTTCGGATACTTTAGGTAGTTCGTGACGAATCTAATTGAATTGGATTGCGTGCACGACTTTTTGTAGATGGTAATTTTTATAGAATTGTTTGTATGCCATTTCCTCTTTATACATTTCTTGTGTGTCAATTTGGCTACAAGATAACATGCGCTTGTTTTTCTTTATTATCGTGTAAATATTTTTGGTTGATTTTCACTAGCAATAGGTGCTTCGAAATTTCAAAAAGGACCTCGAACTTTGGATTGCGATCTGAGTTGTGTATCGTTTGCAGAAACAAACATCTAAGAGGCGATAAATACCGTTTTTGTTAATACCTCGACAGCCAAATACGTGCCATGTGATGCTAAAGACAAACACAAAACCAAGGCAGACAAATTTCTCAACGTAAATATATGTTACAATTAACTAAAAATAATTATTTGAATCGCATAATACGTAATGTCAAAATTGTAGAAAATGAACACAACGATATGGTATAGTAGGTATACTTGTCCATTTAGTTGCTATAACTCATTGCAAAGGAAAGAACAACCAAACGTAGAATCGACACGTTTAATGTTATCAATCAAACTTACATACTTACACGTCAACTTTGTCATCCAAGCGATGGGAAATATAGGATGTAAACGGTGACCTCGGCGGAAGTACGGAGTTATATTTCTTTCTGCATAGTTACCTCTAACCAGCGATAACCATAATGTATTATTGCAAATTCCTTTTCTATTTCGGCATTGGCGCGTGTCCATTGCAATTGCGTATGCATAGCACACGGTTCTCTAAATAAGTTTGTACATCACCTCGACATAGCATAAAATATTATTGTTATGTCACGTGTACATTTTGTTTTAAATCAAAATCGAAATAAATAAGCACCTCCTAAACGAGGAGCACGAATCGTAAAACACTTCTTAAAGATGCTCTTCTCGTATATCACCGCCCCGTTATTTTCAAACTGCACACACACGGTAAAATAAATCGGGATAGGTATGAAAAGAAACGCTTGATTTGGTATTCTGCCCAACTTGAATACAACTAATAGCTTTTGTTTCAATTCACTGCGCATTTCAAAACAAATGGATTCATTCAATGTTCGCTTGCCTTGCAAAACATTATATACGAACAACTGACACTAGAACAGGTTTCCACACAAAATTGTTTATTAAATTCAAAACACGTTTCGGTGATGGAAGGGCCAGCATCTTCAAACCGGATTTTACCGAATTTGGTAACCTTCCTGGTTGATTTTAACTTTTTGTGAAAGTTGCCTAACAGAAGAACCTCGGCGTATTTCTGCATTTTCGTTGTTCCTCGATAGTTCATAAATCTTCAACTAGTTTACTTTTTGTATTTTTCCTCTCAAGGTCTCTATTTAGGACTCTCAAGATCGGTTAAACTTAATTTTTTTATTGGTTTTAAAACTATTTTAAAAATTGTATATCTTACCTTTAAAAGTAGTGTGTCTAACGATAAAATACTAATTTTTTACAATGTTAAAAGCTTCTACAACTTACATTTCTTTGCAATCATAAGTTAAGAACCAGTAAGTTTACAGGCTCGAAATTTTGCATATCGTGTATTCGTTACGATAGTTACGGAACTTATCATCGAGCTCTTTTGTAAATTCCTTGTTTTTTGTTGAATTTAATCTCAATTAACGGAATAGAAAAATGACCATGGCCTTACCATCATTTTTGGACTTGAAGAAAGTAACGATAACAAAGAAATTTACAAAAAAGCGCGATAATAGGTCGTACCTATCGTAACGAATACGCGGTATGCAAAATTTTGAACCCGTAAACTTACCGGTTCTTCACTTATGATTGCAAAAGAATTAAAGCTGTAGAAGCTCTTAACATTGTAAAAACTAGTATTTTATCGTTACATACACAACTTTTAAAGGTCAGATATACAATTTTCAAAATAGTTTTGGAATCAATAAAAAAATTTAAGCTTAACCGATCTTGAAGAAAAGTATCGAACACCCTTAAGTTGTGTTGCAGGTTTTCTCTAACCCGACGACCACCACCATACCATCTGGGCATAATAACTCAGCTATCTTAACTACATTTTGTAGTTTCGTATATTTATACTGCGAAAATACCAAAGCGAATAACCAAAGGCAAATTATCGGAGGCACATGTTAAACTTAGATTGTAGAGGAGTAGATATGACGTTTGGAATAAATCACTAGAGCAAACAAGAACGAATAAATCAGAAGTAATACTGGCATTTTTAGACCTAAAGCTTTCCTCTGATCAAGTCTTCGAAAAACGTGTGGGAACAAGTGAAATGGAGAAATATCATTCAGTAATTTACGAAGGATATACTAGTTTACACGAAAACAACAAGAACTAATGCAGAAAGGATAATTAAGATAGACTGAGGCAGGAATAATTGTAAGACTAACAACGCTATTTGATCTAGTCATAAATAATTTCATAAAAGTAATTTAAAATAAAGTCTTCAATACCCACATAAATCGGTCCAAATCTCTTTTTGCTCATGACTTGATCATCTCCAATTGAAAGGGTGAAGGCCTCGTTTCCAACGGAACACACGAAAAGGGCAAGCAAATGTTGCACAACGATACTCAATCCAAATTTGTATTAAAAACGCCTGAAATGTTAAGAAACGTACAAAATTTTTAGGTTTCAGATGGCACGATCCTTAAATACCTTGCGTCATATGACTTTTTCTTCTATTAACTAGAAGGCTGACAAAAGATTGGAGGTGTCTGTGCACGTCGGAAACCAATGAAACGATAACAAAGATTGATTGGAAATGAGATAATCATATGTAAAGACAGCGTTCATTGCCTCTTTATAAATGAGCGAGATATTAGAAACTTTGGTGCAAATATAGTACCTAAGAAGTTATCTGCAGATTAGAAAGGAGAATAGCTTACCTCTTACTCAGAAGATGCTAGATCGCGTGACAGACGGATTGAATTTCGTACACAAACTAATAACAGCAAATCGTGGATATTTGAGTTTGACCCTGAAATGACAAAACAAAAGGCAGACCGACACAACATCACTTTGGCCGAAGAAAGCTCACATGACCAAGTGTCGAGTAAAATCTATGCTTGTTGTCTAATTATTCGAAAGGGATTTCGTGAGATTCTTTATCACTTGTAAACAAGGGGTTCGATTATGCGATCTGATCCCGAGGCCTTTTGAATCTTCCACGACGACAACGCCCCCTGTCACACCTCATTGTCGTTTACAAAGTTTTTGTGCAGAAACAGGTTGCAGTACCTCCACGCCCGCCTGCTTGTTGATATTTTGTTTTATTAACTACAACTACAAGGTCATCATCACGGAACAGTAGAAAGCATCCAACTTCACTAAACATGTTAAACAGCCTAACGAAACAGGACTTCTAAGATTCTTAGGAAGAATGGGAAAACCGCAGTATACTTTGCGTACATTCCCAAGGGGATAAGATATACTTAAATTAACAATATAAGCAAACAATTAAAGAATTACTGCCATTTCTTCTGAGATATACCTCGTATATTTCAATATGGATCGTGTCCAATTACTGACTGAATGCAATCTTAATAAAGATTTCTTTCCGATTCCAAACACCTTTGTTATTCTCTTACAGCAGTGGGTTATGGCTTTTTAATTTTAAATTTTGCAAGAACATAGTTTTTAGTAGTAACTCTTATTATTTTTAATTTTGAAAGAACCACTATTGGGTGGTAGATTTGAAACTTTAAATAAGGTAACACTTGCTATTAGTAGGTGGATTGCAGATGTCTCGAGAAATTTCTTTGAGGACTCTTTGAACAAATTAGTTTCACATTGGGATAAGTGTATTCCATTAAATGAAAATTATATTGAAATATATCGTTGTAATTTTGATGAAACATCCAGCATATACATAGACATACAAGCTCGTATACCAGCTTTCCTTCTTCAATGTATTAGCTGCATGACAAATTGGGAATTGCTATTCGTATTTGTATATTGACAGAAAAGAAATCCCTATATTCATCAGATACCAGCGGTTTCAAGCAATTTATGGAAATACTTCCGATTTATGCATCACAAAAGTCTTTCAATTTTACTCATCCAAATGACTTCTTTTGTAAAATCCCCAATCAAGAAAATAATAAAAGGAAGATAATGAACCTCTCTCTTATTCGCAGATGTTTGTTTTAAAGTAAAGCGTCTGATATGAATTGATTGCCGGAAATAAAAACTTTTGCAAGAAAGGCAACACATTGATATATAACTTTCAATTCAACATTTTATATCCAATACGAAATTCCGTGTAATGTTGTAGGTATTGCGAGGACACGCCAACTGCATTTGTAAAATTAAATTGGAGTTGCATATACGTACATACATACATACATATATAAAACTGGTTTAAGAATAGAAGTTAATTAGCGGTGTATAGTATATGCATAAATAAACCTATCCCGGGAAATATCGCAATTTCCATACGATTCGGGAAGCCACTGTGCGATGTACAATAACAAGATTAAAAATGTTTTGCTGGATTTAATAAAATGTGCGGACCTATAAATTTCCAAATTAGCTTTCCTTCTATAATATATTCATGGAGGGAGCTGCAGACCAGAAAAGGTTTATTATTAGATAGGTGAGATCGCGTAATGTACTTTATCCTTCAATATAATAAATGGGGTATTCATCACTCAGTTTCTAAAAGCTGCCGTCGACCGTAAGATAAAACGTCTACGTTAATGGTTAGTGTAACTCCATTAACACTGCCTGATATCGGACCAAGCCATTATTATTGCATTAACATTGAGGATTAAAATTGAATTTTAGCGACCGCTTCTAGTATATAACATACTAACAATATTATGCATTTAAGCCGGTTTCACACATTTTGACTCTTCGTTACTATGTAGTAATGCTAAAGAACTTATCGAATTAGAATGATATTAATACAGCAAAATATAAGAACGTCTTCGTTAAAATTTTAACTAGTTATATTCTAATAAAAACTTTCCTATCAACAAGAAATTCAACTTATAAATACCGTACCACAGTTATGACAAGTCAGTGGTCAAATATCAGTATACCGAGCTACAGTTCTATAAAGCTCACTGCGGATTTCATCGAATCTCCAAATCGGGCCCCTTCTTCAGCATTATCTTCGATAAGTGCTTTATTTGCTTAACCTGGACATTCAACATCAACAGCCTCTCCACTTCTTTCCACATTTTCGATGATACTCTTAATGTATTCGGTAAGCAATAATCCCCATAAACATTTCAGAGCATTTGAAATGTTTCGGTAGCTCTCAGTTGTGCATTTTTCAATCGAAGCTCACATAGCACTGCCATTTAAAGCTGAACTGATGTTGTATTACATGAAATGCCATGAAATTTCGACAAAAAATTGTGGCAGGTTCATACTTTATAAATCGATCATTTATGGGGATATAACTTCGCGGTTTCGCTTTTATAACCTCATTCAGGTTATTTATAGGACATAGTGTGTACGTAAAACTTCTTGTGCTGTTATAGATAATCTGCGTTTCGTTGTGTCGTATAAAAGGTAATTCCTTGAAATAACTTAATCTTTTGGATGTTTTACAGGCAATGGAAGTAATTATGTAAAACACTGTTTTGAAGCAAGTAACTACTTTTTTGGTGTAAAAGCAATTGAGTCAAATGTATGGGCTTGGTGAGGATTCTGTGAATTATGGTAAGACAATAAGCAAAATTGGTTTGTGAGATTTTGATTGGGAGATGAGTCATTGGACGTGTTGGGTGCATTTTAGACAAAATAACAGTTTTCCACACTTAATTGCAGGCGATTGGAAGAGTGAAAAAGATGGACAAATACATACTTCAAGAATTAAACGAAGCTAAGAAACACAAGGGGCTCGTTCTTTCGCTACTTCTGGGAAAAGAACATTGGTTGTGTGTGGTTTACGCACGTTTAAAGGGAATACTTAATGAATACCGCTCGCACATCCATACTCTTTCTGTCTCTTCTTCTGTTTCAGACAAAGCAAGCACGCACGTATCCTTTCTCTCGATCATCGCCAATCGCTCGCACATCATACTCCCTGTTTTCTCTGTCCTTCGCACGAAGCGAAGTTTCGCCCAAATTTAACGCTCTTACGCTTACGTTTACGCTTACGCTCGAACTGGTCCGGTATTCCTTAAGAAGTATTCACTTCAAAAATATGTTTCCTTGATCATGTCGTAACGTGTGATGAAAAGTGAATACTATACAACAATCGAACACATTCACTCCGATGGCTGGTAAAGAGTGAGACACAGGAGAGTTGTGATGTGTGTACACCGCAAATCCAGAATAACTTAATCACAGTTGGTATACTTCCACGAAAGTAGCACGCTACAGATGCACTTCAGATGTGGTGAACTAGATATTAGTACTCCGCCAGGAACTTGTAAAAATGCCACCTGCATTTGCAATCAGAAGGTCACCTTTATTCCACGACAACGCCAAATTGCATGTGACGATTTCAAGCCCTCTGGAATTACGAAATTGGTGTTTAACACAAAATACCATGTACTTTACTTCTTCGCCTTGTCCCCTATTGGCTACCACAAACTCTGCTTCCGCGGCAAATATTTCAAAAGCCAGGATGATACCGGAAATAGCGCCCGCAAATTCGCCGAATTCGAAAGTTCGCACAAAGACATACTATTAAGATCAACGTCATACACTATACCATCAGTAATGTTGCTGCAAATATAAGCAATACATTTACTGCTAGCAGAAAATATTTTCAAGTCAAAAGAATTTATTTCCAGCTATTTGTTCGGCTCAACATATAACTAGAGCTAAGAAGAAAAATCCAAAAACATATTATAATTTGGGTATTTCATTATGAACGTAATTTAGAGGAGAGCGTGTGGACGCTCTCTATTAACCGTCACTTTTCTAAGGAAATATTTAGGGATGCTAAACGCAAAATTTATTTAAATCCAAGACAATGCAATAGCTTGATATTCTAGCAGGCACTCAATCATACGTGGTTTAAATTTCTGCTTGATTACTAAAGGAAGCAATAGGAAATGTGTCAATTACTACTTATAAAACGTAACCTTAATCAGCGTAAGAATATTGAATTTTGCAATACCTTTTTTGCAAGTATCAGTGTTCATTAACATTATTAATAGTCATTGTCTTGAGAAACTGCCGCCTTAGTTGAAAAAGTGGACTTAACTTTATTTGGTTACCAAGCCATAATAGCTTGGGTTAACTTACTGTTAGATCTGTTGCAAATATAATCTTTTAAGGTTGTAAGGTACTTTCTTTCAAGATCAGTTAAACCTAAAATTTTTCTATTGGTTCCAAAACTATTTTGAAAATTGTATATCTGACCTTCAAAAGTAGTGTGCGTAACGATAGAATACTAGTTTTTTACAATAATAAAGCTAAAATAAGAGCTTCTACAGCTTCAATCTTTTGTCAATAATAAGTGAAGAACCAGTAAGTTTACAGGTTCGAAATTTTGCATGCCGTGTATTCGTTACAATAGCTACGACTTATCGAGGAGCTTGTTTGTAAATTCCTTGTTTATTGTTGAATTTAATCTCAATTAAGGAACAGAAAAATGACCATGGGCCTACAGTCATTTTTGGACTTCAAGAAAGCAACGATAACAAAGGAATTTGCAAAAGTGCTCTTGGACAAGTCTTAACTACGGTATCAAATATGTGGTACTCAAAATTTCAAGCCCCCAAACCTGCTGGTTCTTCACTTATTATTGACAAAAGATTGAACTTGCCTGAGCTCTTAGAATTATAAACAATTAGTATTTTATCGTTATACATACATAACAGAGCTAAAATATACAGCTTTCAAAATAGTTTTCGAACCGACCGAAGAAAATTAACTTTAAGTACCTACCCTACTTTAAGTACCTTATAGCCTTAAGTGTAATATATACAAATATTTGGTAGGCATGCTTAAACCATATTGTAGAATATCATATTTCACTAGTAATAATAAGGAAGTATTTTGAATACTACATATTGAGATAACCACATCCTTTTCATAATATATTTTTCATTACAAGTTTATCTAGTTCAAAGACAAATCAAATATACGTCAGTCACTTATAATACTAATGAACTCCGATGTAATTGACGTATCTATTGTAATAACGATTATCACATGAGCGTCACTATACAATAATACGATGCTATTTACTGCTGTTCTGTTTCGATAATCTCAGGCATTGTCGGATGTTGCTGCCGACTGGCGATGTGAATACATCAGTATATAAATCCACGTATATTTATAATTAACGTATTAAAAGAAAAAAAGTTAATACAAGTACAGAAATAATGCAATACGAATGTTTACGATAGAGTTTGGAGTTTCAATATTAAAACGAAACTTCACCAAGCTGGTCAGAAGATTAATCGACGGGCTTCATTAGGGTAGCGTGGAAAACTCCACCATTCATCGAATCTGATGAAAATTGTAATACCGAACCGTAGCGTAGTATAAGGGAAATATCCTTTAAGCCGCTTTCATTTGGTTTCCTAAGCTAGGTCCCTTGTCGAATTTGACTAGTATCAAATAGGTATTGGTGGGAGCAAATAATTAAATTTAAGGGATCCATTCATTTGATATATACAAAGTGGAAGTCGAAATAGGCAAAGTAGGCGTTTAATTATCCCAAGGGCATGAAGCATTTGCATAAAAAATTGTACGAAGTACCTTCAATTAACACGCAAGTGTTTAGATGTTCGTAGTAAAACTGCACTCCCTTTCTAAAATTTGATTGTTAGAGATTTGTTGGCACCCCGCATATAAATAATAAAAACGTGGTTTCTGTTTTGTCGTCTCTCATAAATTATGCGCACTTTAACCTTGAACCCCCATATATAAAAGTGGGCCAATTTGACACATTTACAAACTCGAGTTTTATTTTTAGTAACAAACTATAGCATGGTTCAATAGCCGCTTTATAATATATTCGAAATTTTTCTGTTTATAAGTATTATTCATTTATAATTTCACATCCACATTTGTTATTGTCGTTTATGTACATAAACGTAAAGGGTTGGATACTTTGACCTACTTATAAAGTTAAGTTTAATTAGTACAAAACGTGATCTTTTGTATTTCACCACACACACCTGCGTAGATAGGTCCTACTAATTCACAACTTAATAGTAAAGAACCTACATGAATTATGACACAAGCCAACACATGTTTTAGTGGCGGGAGTTCTTGAGATGATCTTACGTACATAGGATGTACTGGACTGAAATATGACAATGGCTTTAGCCTAAAAGCTCTTATTTTATAGATCTCACTACGGGGTGATTTCCATAACCTGATTTTAAATCGGACTTATGGTACAGGAAAGGAAACATGAAAGGTTGAAGAAACAGCATACTATTGCTTTCTTGAGCATTTTTATCGATAAATAACCTAGTAATACTACATAACACTGGAACAACACCTCAGAAGATAAATAGTTCAAAGTAAAAGTGTTTATTGACACTTGAAGCTTATTTTGCCGGACATTGTTAAATGAACTTCTTACAATAGTCTCTCTTGTAAATTCTAGCAGTAATCTGTCATCATATCTATATCTTATTTCCAGTGAAAGCGGTCCTCCATTAGTTTTATATCTTGATGAAATTTTTTACCTTGTTCTTTACTGATATTATTTTCAGGAAAGCGGTCCAAGGGGCGGTGTAAGTAATGAACCTTTAAGTCCATCTAAGATCTTTGAAATTATGAAGCATGTTGTTTACTAATTCAACCTAGTTATGCGCTTTGTGATTGCCCAAAAAGTTTCTGAAAACCAGCACAAGTAACGTCTACGCACTTTGGCTTTAGTCATAAAATATACAGAATAAGGATTATTTATGACCTCTCCTATTTGAGGACCGTCAAAGCTTCCAGTTCTAGGTTTTCTGTCCAGACATTTTTGCTAATCTGTACACAACACGCCATCCATTATGAACAAGAACCTTCATAAACTGTTTCAATGGTAGGGGCCTGACCAATCTGATAACTCAACATTCGGAAAATATAAACTCCTATTGGAATGTTAATAGGATTAATTTGCAGACTGGGACACCGAAGTGCGTTGGTATGTAAGCAGGTAACGCGTTTAGCATTATAAGCTGCTAACGTTCTCTCTCAAAAAATTAAGCCGACAAGAGGAAATGGTATGTATATTTGGAATCAGCACACCTAATATTGTCAAAATCAGTTACAACATTCCAGACACTAAACAGATATTCTTTCCTTGTTGGGCTGTGTAATTAGTATATCTACGAAATGGGCTCAGTGCTACATACTAGCACTGAGCCCATCGTAATTGTAGACAATTAGGAATTGTTTGTGGTAATTGCAAAAATATATGATATATAATTTTCCCATACCCCAAATTAAAACGCAAGATAGTGATTAACTTTTGCATTTACTAAAAAAAAAAACGGGATTCAGCAGTAGATATGCATTAACATATACCCTTTTTAATTGCTACGTAAACTGCAGCTATTACATTTATTATTAATATTAGACAGTAGATTCTTGTGCTTTTATTTTTAGAGCTGGTACAAATGTGACAGTCCACTTTTTGTCTTTTTCAGGACAAAATGTAGCTGATTAACGGGGCTTGAAATCATTATAGAAAATCTAAGAATATTTTAATACCACAAGCAACATATTCATTAAACTTTTGTAGTGATACGCAAAATAATTGTGTCTTAAGATCTACAGATCCGAAACGTAATAATTACACTGTTAAAAACACATTTTCTGACATGGAAATTTATAAATCTCTGATGTATGTACATACTTCGGCACCATAAAAACGACTTTAAAGACAGAAATTGCCTATTACTCACGAATTATTACTATCAAGCATTATTATGCATACAAGTATGCACCATATGTTGGATAGATTTATCGAAATAAATAAATACATAAATATTGCACCACTGTTTGTACTATATCAACAGTGACGAATCTACCGTGTTAAGAAAAGTTCATTCTTGTTCATTATTTGCAAGAAATACGCATTCATATCATATATTGTGTATTAATAGGCATTTACGGGAGAATGAAGTTACTGTATTTTCTATGTACTGCGAAACGTCGTTGCTAACGTTGTGTTTTACATACCTGATTTATGTTTATTACTGTAGTGTGTGTAAATAATGTCAGCGGTTTTTGTTATGTGTGTGGGGAACAAACTTTTAAATCCCAAACACGTACTTTCATCTAACTTTTACGAACAACTTCTGAACTTTAATTTGGAGTTAAAGTAGATGATCAAGATAAGCCATAGGCCCCTCACATATGTCCTAGGACCTGTGAAACATTGTTAACAGGTTGGTTGAAAGGTACAAAATGTAAAATGCGCTTTGCAGTACTTATGGTGCGGATAGAACCGACATCGAACAGAAGTCCAAGCATACTGCGCAGTATCCGAATTTACCACCAGCTTTACGGCCTGTCAAACATAGTAAAGAACTTATATATAACTTATCCCAATATCACGAGAATCGTGGAGTTTTGACGAAGAACAACCTGAATCTGGCCGTGATCTAACCGATGATATGCAATTCGCATCAAAAATCGACAATCACCCAGACGTTCAAGCTCCAAAATGTTCAATAGAACCACATTTGACTTAGTTGGAGATTTCAAACAATCAAAATCACAGTCAGAACTCCTAGCACCTAAATTAAAAGGATGGAATTTCCTCGAAGGTGACGTACATATAACTGACTGTCCAAAACGTCATAAAAGAAATTACACATTGTTGCGCTCAAGGAGGAACTTTGGTATACTGCACGAATGTTGGCAACTTATTGATGCATTAGGACAGAAACATGAACCAAGCAATTGGCGGCTATTCATTGATTCTTCCAAATTCAGCATAAAAGCAGTTTTGCTTTACAACGGCCATCTGTACCTATAGCTCATGCCGTTGTTGATCTGACTGGAGACCTAAAAGTGATAGCGCTTTTTCTTGGACTGCAGCTGGTGTGTACGAAATACTGTGGCTGGGACAGCCGTGCACGAAATCGTCACTACACCTATATACAGTAAGATTGTCCAGTACTCCAAGCACTAGCTACGGTTCTAAAAGCTATAATCAACGAACCAATGGTTGATTCTAGAACGTATTTCTACCACCACGCATATTAAATTGGGTTTAATAAAAATTTAATTAAAGCACTAGATCGGAAAGGAAGAGGGTTCTTGTATCTGAAACTAAAAGGGCATATATGTGAGACCACAAATACGAGAAGTTATGAAAGATGGTGAATTTGGCAACATGCTGGCTGAAGTTATACTAAGAGTATGAAGAGCCTTGAAAACAGTTTCCACCAATTTTCTTGGAAATATCAAAGCTGAAAATTACGAAGATCTTGTGTCTGAATTACTTAGTGCCTTCAGAGAAACGGTATGTAACTTATTAAAAATTCATTTTCTGAACACCCATCTCAATTTTTCTGGAAATTTGGGTGCCATAAGGGACGTACATGGGGAACGGCTTCACCAGTACATTGCAAGCATGGAAATTTAAAGCGATATCAAGGCAAATGGTGTCCTCCTTTGCTTGCTGATCACTGCTGGACATTTATCCAGTATGCCATGGGGACAAAATATTGCCGTAAAAGATCCGCAGCACTTTCAAGTAAATGTAACATTAAGAACATACCGATGTTGATATGTCTCAACATAACACACAACACTTTGCAGCAAACAATGTATGGATGATAGAGAAAATCCGAACCCAATTTCTGCTTTCTAGTGTAATTTTACATAAGCCCTGTTTTATCTATGTCACAAAAAAAGTTGATTTTTGTTTACCACTGTTACACTGTATGAATCCAATTATTTAAAGCCTATAACCCGAAAGTAAAATAAATAAGAACAAAGAGGAATAGAAGTTGCGCAAGCTTTTAATTAAAAAGGAACGCACGAACGCATGAGGAACATTTTGAAACGCAAACGGCTTTTAGTAATGTCAAAAGGAATTTGACAAATAATATCGGATCAGTCCAGAACTTCGGAATTAAATTCGTTTCGACGAAAGAAAATCGAATATGTTCGGAACGGACTTTAGTTATCCCCTGGAAATTTGTGTTTACCTTTTATTTGAAGTTACGTTTTTATACATCTGGATTTTTCCGTTCCGTCATCGTCGTCGAATGATCGTTCGCTGGACCGTTTCATTTCCTGTAAAAAGAAAATTCGCTTTACAATGCGGTATTACGGTTAAGATAAATATTTTTCTATTGTTAAACGCGATCTCGGAAATTGAGGTTGCTAAAAATAACATCATTTCGAATTTCGTGCTGTATTTAAAACACTTTAAATAGTTTGGCTAAAATACCATTGGGTATTCAATAATTATAGAAGCTACACATATGTAGCACATGAATGTATATAATTGTGCTGTTGAAAATTTGAGATAATTATAAAGGGCATGGAGTTTGCCCCACCGTTGAAGCATGTTATCAATTAGTGTTCATTTTGGAAATATGACAAAACAAAATAACTTTTTAGTTCCATTGTAACAGTCATAATCTTTGCTTTGTTGCTGCATAGTTAACGCCATTTCTTTCTCGATTAGTGCCTTGGTCTCCTATTTTGGGTTATTTTTCATTTATTGTTATTATTTATTATTAATTATTTTAAAGATTTTTTGGAGCAATTTAAGATTACCTCTGTTTTGATTTTGTAATCCTTTTCTAACTCTTTCCATGGGTTTCTATTTAATATCCTTATTATACCGCTTATTTAATCTCTTTACTCGTTTTAGATACCTCACGAATTGTCTTTATGATTCTAAAGACAATGTCTTCCGTACTCTGGATACTTGCTTTAATTTCGCTACTTATTACCACTTTTCTTGACATTCTTTGGTTGTGACGATAGTAGAAAACCTCCAGGTTTAAATCGATTCTTCTCGTTTTTCTGATTTTTTCCTCCTACGTGTCCATTTATTCTGGAAACAATTCGATGGTAACCACTCTCTATTTCTGTTCTTCAGTTATAGGTGTCTCTCTTTTACATCTATAACCGATTCCTTATTATCATTGTCTTCCCAGAACTCGATCTTAACTCCTAGTCTATGGTTCTCATTTGGATTATAAGATGCTATTATAGACCATATATTCGAATTTCATCCTTTACTTCCTTTTCCTTTTCCTATCTTTTGGTAAGCCTGGAGTCTGCTTCTTAAGTATCTCTGACTTGTTTCTGTGACCATAGAATATTTTCCCTCATCAAAAGCTAACCAGTCCATTGCCCAGTTGAAACACAAATTCATCAAATCTTAATTGCAATTACATGTTTTGCTAGCGCGTCTTTGATTTCTTTTTATATGTTCATCATATGCGTCTTATGAAGCTAGACCTCTTGTCTTTATCCTTTCTGTCTTCTTTCGCTTTCCGTTAGTACACCCAGCACTAGCTTTTGAACTTCTCAGTTAATATAACTTCCTTTCCGTTCATACTTATGTTCTAAGTTACCACCTGCTAAATTTCTATCTCTGTCTTTAAAAACTCATTGTGTCCTCTTCTCATACTTATGCTTACTTGTCTTTCTGTTACGCGTACCTTCATTACATGAGTGTACCAAACTGTACCATAAAAGTTATTTGATTTTTATTGTCTCCACTGCTCTCTCTTATTTTATATATATTTGATGTATAGTCACATGTTCTAGAGTATCCTTTGAAATAATCTATTTTACTGATTCAATTCATTTCCCTTTTTTCGCTATCGCTTGCCAACGTCCTCTTATCATGGATATGTATACTAAAATGTGTAACGGAATTAGTGTCTGAAGTGGTTTCGACCCTGTGGGACAATACTACCCGCTTATTACCCACTATTCGGTTTACCTTTATCGCTATCACATATACGCCTACATGTATTCGAACAAATTGCCTTGAAGATTATTAACTTTGCTAAAAGTTTCGTGAAACTTGAATCAAAACTCGAAAGTAAAATATCAATAACATGTTTTCGTCTTACATATCAACATAAAAATCTTGCTTTGCTACTCGTTTCCATTTTCCTTTTTAGGAAATCTTTTTAACTTTCGCAATCCATTACGTCGCGAAAGATATTGCATGAAGTTGGAAGAAGAACTGTTGTGATATTTAGGGCGGCAAAAATCCATCTATCTTTCGGAGAAGGCATTTCAGTTTCTAAGCACTACAGTAAATGCGGACTTTTCATTAAAATCAAATGTTGAAGATAGTAATTTCTGCTGTGTCTTTCATACAAAAATGTGTATTGATATACCATATGTATGTTCAGATAAAAGCCGAAAAATGGGATTCAAATTTTTATGGCCAAAACAGTTTCATTTATATTAACTAAAATTTAGTTAATTTTCATGGATTTTTATAGAAATACGTAATTTTATCGAACATCCTTCAGTCCATAACAGATTTTGCAGGCTGTTGCTTGAATGTAAACAGGTAGATTCCCCGGAGATATGAGGAAATGTATAGGAAATATTTTATAGATTTCATATTTATTTTACGAATCATATACATGGAGTAATAATCCCTAGTACGACAAACTGTTAATGGTAATTGCTATGTTTATATGAACTAATAGGTGGTCCAAGAATGAGGAAGAATTATAATTTCTGTTCCCCTCTTTTCTGAAAATTAATTAATAATAATTAATTATTAGATTCCATCTACTCCAGATATAATATAACACTTTAGAGATGAATCCCTTTCTTGAAAAGTAGAAAATAATAAACAGTTTATATCTTAATTTTATATTAAAAGCGGTCCCATCATTAACATCGTTTATGAATCTATTAAGTATAATATTTTTAATGGCAAAGATGTTTTTTAAGGCCTTCTGCAATATATACAATTATGTGACAAATCACCGCGATAATATTAAAGGAAATATCGTAAAAGGTGTTGAAATAAATATTTTGGACGAAGCCTTTAGATGAGTTGTATTTATATTTTACAAGCGCGCTCGTCCCTATAAAATGAACACTTTTACCCCGATATAAATTTAGATAGTCCAAATTTTATCTTCATCCGCGTTCTGAATGAGAAGCGACAATGATGAAGCCATGAATGTTTGTCGTATTATATGTAGTTTACGAACATTACAGGCATTGTCGGTGCAAAGTTATTAAAAAAGTTCAGACACACAATCTTGTCAAATAACAGGGTCTATTGACACATGGAATTTAGTTGTCCCATCGTAATGTGTGATCGTATCGTAGACCGCTGTCAGTTTAGTTAGGACCTGGCTCAAAGCAATCAACATTTGTTCTTCCGCCTGGACAAGTTTCTGATGGGACGACATCATGTAAACGGGCAACAAGAGGGTCGATAGATTTGAGAAATTTTATTCCGGCGCTTATTCAAAAGGTGGACAAAACGTTTCGGAAAGGAAGAGATGTGTTGATTGAATATATTGTATGGAAAAATTGCTTTATCCTTTGCTTACGAAAATGGACTGCACGAACAACCCTAACACTTTAAATGAGTTATTGTTGTTCTACGGTACCTTAAACTTTTTACGATCGATTTCCTTTTGTTTTCTAACTCTCGGCGAGTCTGAAGTACGCTCGGGCGTTTTCCTGAATTAAAGATCATTTTAATAAGAATTACCCAATTCAAATTCAAAAAAGTAGGTTCACAAACAAAATAAAGCGCACCGAATTTAGTGAGCAAGGAAAATTAAAGTAAAAAAACACGAGTAAAATTAATTCATACTCTTTTTGCAATTCATCACATACGCATCAAGCTAACGATAAAACAAGAAACAAGCGATAAAGACAAATCCGACGATATAAATAATATCCACCGAGATAAATATTAACAACACAGAGACGGACTCAGGAGAAAAGTTGGAATTAAAGCAGGTAGTGATCAATTTTATCTGGAAAAACATTCTCTGGCACCCTTAATAATGGACCGATCTAAGAACAGAAAACATATTGAAGAAAGTAGAAGAATGGATATGTGTAAAACTGAACAAGTTAGATACAGTGTGTGGAAAACTATAAGAAAGTTAACTAATTGGAAATCTACAGAATGCATACCAGGAACTAGAAACGAGAATAAAATACCAAGAAAAAGAATCAATGTACTAGAGAGAGAGCTCACAAGTAAGAATGTAATTAAGAAAATTAAGAAACGAAATATTCATGAGGAAGGGATGAACAAGATATTCGTATTGAAGAAGAGTTTTAAAAAGGATAATGAAACCACTAAAAATCGAAAAATAGGAAAGAGAGAAAAGAACCAAAGCATCTTTCAGATACACCAAGATGATTATAAATAAAGAAAAGAAAACCACGAGCGAAGCTAGATAGGCAAACCAATTAAGCTCAAACTAGAACCTTCACTAAAAGGGAATCACTGGAAGAAGAAGAACAAAAAGGGAGAAAATTATTACAGAAACTAAACTATCAAAAATCTACTAACAAAGCAAGAAGAAAGATCTAACACAAAGACTACACTAGTAAAGAAAAAGCAAACGAATAAGGCTGTTTGTACTGAAACAGAAAACGGCAACAAATTATGTAACGGAACTAAACAATAAGAAAGAAAAAGTATATAAAAGAGAAGAAATAAGAATACGAACGAAATAGGATTTAACATAGTTTAATTCAGTGAACGGTCGAATTGCTCTGCTCAGATTAAGAACAAAGAATGCCTGTTTGTTTCTCAATTTCTATGTATTTAAGACGCAGTAGATCAATCAGAAAAAATAAAATTCTGTGGTATATAGTATGAAAATGTAGAAAGAGATATCAAGAAGAGACAGAGTAACATTACTGAGGAACTTGAAGGTCAAAGAAGAACAATAGTGCTATGTATTGAATCAATAAAAAAGAGATTTAGGCCAGGATAAAAAGATTACAAACAGTCTTCAATGACTTTTACAGTGCCTTTGATAACGTAACCAGGACCAATATGATGGAAGAAATGAAATTACCAGGAGTACCCAACTAGCTTGTAGGCGTTATTGTTTTGTGTTCGACAACTTCCAAAATAAGAACACAATAGACAAGAAAAGAAATAACAAGAGCAATAAAAGATTAAATAAAGAGGCAAAACAATGTATGTTGGAAAGTAATGAACGTATGTATGTACATGAAAGTAAGAAAGGAGAAGAAGATAGGGACAGAAATCTAACACTACTAATCAATACCTTTAAGAGGTCACCAACTAGCAATAGTAGTAGGAGGAGCAGAAAAAAATACCAGAATAAAATAATGAAAGGGAATCAAGCGTATGGAGTTCACAGGACCCAGAAGCAAGGAAATCACCAAGAAAACAGAAATCAACATCTGCAAGACCTCGATAGGATCAAACGTCACATATGCACGGAGATGGTGATAATGAAGAAAAGGGAGGCGAATGGTTAAGAAAAAGTGGAAAGACAAACGTTGAAAAAGGAATACTAGCAGCAGATATATCGTTAGAGGGAGAAAGAAGAAAAGATAGTAATATACATAAAAGAGCTACGGGTGGAATGGGCGGGTCATATAATGAGAAGATAAAAGGATGAAGAGGATAACAAACTGGATTTTATAATGACAAAAAGTAAGGTAGACCAAGGATGACATCGAGAAGGACTTGCTATGAAGGAAACAGAATGGAGAACAAACTACAGAAATAGAAAAATCTGAAAGGAGATAATCAAAACGGCCAAGAGGTCTATAACTATGATAGAAAGAGAAAAGGCACCAATCCACTAAAAAATGGATAAAACTTGTTTTAGCAGCAGCCAATATCCAAGAGATTGAAAGCCTGTAATGTTGACGAACATTGTAGCATATATAATTTTTTAACCATCCTTGTATATATACCTGTGGTTAAAGAAAAACTTGAAACGATAAATTAAAATTTACGGAGAAAATCACTTGTATATAAATATAGCAACCAATGCTCTTTACTCTTTATGTCTATTTCATTTGGTTCCAAATATTTATATTAAAAGCTTCTTATGCTTAACTCTAGAAGTATTGAGCGTAAAGTCTTTCTATCAATTAGTGCAGATACATTAGATTATGTGTTTGCGTAGAAATCTTCTAGAAATTTTAAGTTGTTTAGTAGTGCTTTCGATGTTTACATTTATATGTATAATGAAACATTAAACACTTAGAATTTGTATTGCACACTACTTTGGCACATAAACAACTAAATCGTGCACGAAGCAGTTTAGAAAGCTCCTAGTAGATGTGAAATTCTGGAATACCTGCTGTAGAATGCAAACAACATAATAATGGAGAAGATAGGTTGGTTAAGTTGAAACTGTCGATAGGATATTTTCATAAATTCTAACTGAAACTATTTGTATGACAGAGAGAAAAAGCAGAAAGAGTCGCAAAGATTGTTCAATACCAAATTATTACGTTTTAGTGTTAAATTGCATTTTATATCAATGAGGATAATTCCCTATCAGCTCCATTTTTCTGAATCTAATTATTAAAATAATTGCTGTAGCGTGCATAACTATATTACGATTGTTTTAAATATTGCACGAAGGCGAAACTGAATCACCAATTGGAAGTTTGACAAACTGCATTGCTTAAAACAATGGACAATGTACGTTCCTGTTATTAATTTGCTAAGGTGGCAACGTAAATACCACTTTCAAGGTCAACAGCTGTAGGTTTGCTGAAGCGCGAAGTTGGAGTAGATCGGTGTTTTGGACTGTAGGCCAAATCTTACACTTCAACAATATTTTCCCGTTGTAGGTGTTAACAAAATACACTAATTGTACCTCACAATTTAATCAAATTGTTCGTTACAATGTGCTTAACCACTAAATTACAAATTTAACTTGAAGAAATACACGGCGCACTTAACGGCTACTTACTTACTAAATAATTGTTTAAATTAAACGCGGTTGAATTTGTTGTAATCTCCAGAAATATGATACTGGTGTACCCGAATGATTTATTGCCCGGATTGGCTGTGTTAGACCGAGTCTTGTATTCGAGTCCTACAATGTAAAACCGAAACCTTTTGACTGACAAATTGCACTGCCTCATCTGCAATCATCTACACTTAAAGAAGGTTCGCAGGGTGGTGCTAAAAAATGGTAAGTGTTTCCCTATTGGTGCAAAAGTGAAAGTTTAGAAATAGAAATTAAGGGAAAGTACATGAAATGGAATTTTGTAGAAAGTTAGGGTGAAAACAAGATAATAAAGTTGCAGCTGGTGTCCCTTCTAGGTAAAGGGGTACTAAAATCGGTTCCGATGACATTGAATTTGACAACTTAGATTTACGTGAAACATAACAACGGAGATAAATTGTTCACCATAAAACTAAAATACAAAACATACAAAAAATACAAAATATACCGAGGTCGTTAAGAACTTTCGGGATCGAATATTTAAAACCTTTATTTAATGTTTCTTGACTTTGTATTACTAAAAATAACGCACACTATTCAACAACAGCATTTGGGTAATTGTTTTACAGAATTGCAAA
Organism: Chrysina gloriosa; assembly: GCA_038088585.1. Classification (NCBI taxonomy): domain Eukaryota; kingdom Metazoa; phylum Arthropoda; class Insecta; order Coleoptera; family Scarabaeidae; genus Chrysina; species Chrysina gloriosa. The sequence goes on from CM076093.1 coordinate 9,830,851, forward strand.
CCATGGAAAATATTATCATTACGTTATTATCTACTTCAAAATTGGAAAGGTGCCCAATCGGTGTGGATATAAACTGTGAACAAACATTTTCCACCTTGAGAAACCATAATTACAAGAATATCAAGAACAAAGAACTCAATTGTACATGTGATCAACATGAACCGCTAAAAGGGCGGCGAATCTTGCAGGCGTGGAACCAACAGGTTTTTAGAATTACCCCTTAATTGCACTGAGCAGTGTAGTTTCAGGGTGATACTGATATTTCCTTTATCTGTTTCCACATCCGAAATTTTGCGTAAATATTTAAATATAACAGCAAATCCTATACATATTTACCATTTTACGTGATTCACAAAACTGAATCATCAAACAATAGCTATTCTTTATGAATTTTTTCGATTTCTCTTATAAACAAGCTTTCGACTATAAAGGGTACGTTGATTGGAAATATAACAGGTATACGTTCCACCGTCTCAAATAAATATAAGCGCAATTCTGCGAATTTTTAAATACATTTCTTATTTTAAAAATGATGTGATATTTGCTGCTGTGGTCAACTTCAAACGAAAGTTAATTTGCTTTAATAATTGTGTCAAAATATCTGTATCGTCTAAACACGACAATTTCGAATTCCGTTTCCTCGTTATTAAGAGCTTATGCTCCAATTATAAATTTCAAGGCACAAAGACGTTCAACTCCGATTTGCAGACAAAGAACACAATAAACTAATTAACTAGATACTTTGCAGCAACGCTATTTCTGTCGGACAAATTTCCAAATTTAAGCTTGATACAATTTCGCCCGGAGAGATTCGCTTTTCGACTTTCATCCGTTGTACTCGCATGGCGCAGGATACTTGGGCTTTAATTTTAGAATTACGGCCCGGTAAATCAAGCGAATGCGCATGAATCACACTAACTTTTGAAGTGAATTTTAAATTAACGAGAGAATTTGCGGCATCCATAAAATACCCACACCAAAGGCAAAAGGATTACGCTTTTTTCGTAGACGTGTTGCTTTATATTTATTTATCGGATAAAAATTGTTATTCTTCTACGCCGTAACTCAATTTTTAATTAAATAATATTTAAGCTCTGAAGATTGAATAGAATATGATGTCTACGGTATGGATGGTGAAAAATTACTCAAAATAAGCTGCGTGTGAATAGCGGCATAGCATCAAAACAGATGATCTCTTTTCTCCTAAGGGTGTGGTCTCCTTTATGAGCTTATTACACTATCTCAGCTAATTATTTTCATCAGGTCGGTGTCCTTAATAAAATCTACCACCTTGCTAATAGGAAGCTCATCTAGTTTTAGGAAGTATGATCTTAAATACTTAATTCTCACACAAAGGCTAAGTACATTGGGACGTATGAAGGCGTGTTTCAAGATTTCCTCTTCCTCAAAACAGGCCGTGCATATCTACATGTATAATTTTCTACTACTGCAATAGTGTGGAGATGTTTGTTATGCTGGCAGTGTTCTATTAGCAGGTGCGTCATCTTGCCAATACTTAGTTCTAGCACTTAGAAGCTCCGACCACGAGACTACCTTATTCCGTGGCAGTTTTCCAATTTACATATTGTTCTCTCAGTAAGTTTCTCATCTCAGTTGTTATTGCTTGGTAAGAAATTCTGCACGCAGATGTGGGTACTACTAGTTGCTTGCTTCACTGTATTTTGTTTTGCATCAATGCATACCTTCCTTGACAGTATTATAATGTATTTGCAGGTTTTCAACCGCCTTTGTATCTGTCTGGCTATCAGTCATCGTATAGACCCTGTTGTTTTTAATGCATTTCCGTATCATAATTTGGGCAGATATACATAGCTATAACATCGACTTGGAATACAGTTGCAGAAGCTCCCGAATTACGCTCGTCATTGTGTGTGCCTCAAACAACCTTCCTCCAGGTTCGAGTATTCATCTGAGATCCATCTGTAAACCAAATGATACTATTCCCTTTGTTCAGTTTCCGCAATTCCAACTTCGCACACCAACCAGGTGCGAACAGTCTGGGGCTTAAACACAACTCCATGATATTTGATAGTGTCAGCCGCTGTGAAATGGATATGATTTTCGCATAATGGGTGTCGCACAATTTTCATCAAAATACAGATACAAGTTATTGGTTTTGGAGCACCTATCAGTAACATTAGTTCTGCTTTGCAGTACTTTAACACCATTTTCATTAGGGTTTCTATTAAATATTTTAACACCATTAGCAGAACCTAAAGAAATACATAGCGCTGTTACCAGCAAATCATTAATTAATATAGAAAACAGGATCCCAGGGTCGATCCGTGTACAATGCCGAAGGAAGAATTAAACTCTCGAGATGGTATTCATTGTACAAGACATAATTAGCTATATTCTTTATGCAATCTCTTCCAAGTAACAATCCTGTGCGAAGCAATTGATGAAAGCAGAGCAAAGATATTTCCTTAAATTCATTATTACATCAGGACATTTAAAAATGAGTATTTATTTATTTCCACAGTACGGAATACAGTGTATTTTATGAACACTAATGGGCAACCAGATGATATGTAATTATAGACACAAAGTTGTATCGATAATTATAGAAATGTAACCCTGTGCAGGAATTTATGAAAGGATCCACATTTTATATCATTTACAAGAGTTTTCTACACACTGGAAAGCAATATACTGAAACTCAAGTCAATAATGGGATCAAACACAGATCAACCAACTGTGGTAACCATTCAAATGTCTCTAATCCTTGGAAATATAACGGGAACGTTTTAAAATACAACAACAACAGGGATCTAATTTACCATGTGAAGACAAAAATATATGACCCTTAAGAAAATAAAAGTATTCATTTCTTTCGAATTACTAATTTACCTTTATCGTATTTTAACTGCATATTCTGCATTTGTTGGGTTACGTAACATCTAAAGATTTCGTGCCTCTGTTCCAAATTATATTTTTGAGCTATGCTCTCTAGAGGTTAAGGAACAGCTTTGACAGGGAACCATGGCTGCTGTTTTATCTCGCGCATATTTCGTTAAGGTTGAGATATGGAATTATATTTTGGGGTCATTCGTTCCGCCCATAGTTCATGATACACCAGATGATCATTAGGATAATGTTTCCATTGGGACATATGGAATCCTGTAAGCCACACTTCGAAGCCAACAAATTCATATCTTTGCCATCTCGTTATTTGTATGGCGATATTAACTTAAACATATAATACCCGAAATATTGACCAGGACTTGCCATGCCAGTACATGGCACTTCCTTATTTGAGAAAGGTCCAAGTCATGGGCGTATCAAAGTATATAAGAAACTAAAAGATGCAATAAAGAAATATAATTTGTATAGGTATAAACTAGTTTTAAAGAATTATTTTATTATAGCAAAACTGTGGCTGAATTTCTGGATCAAAATGCTTGCCCTAGAGATTCTTGTTTTTTATTCGTAATTTTAACCCAATTTTTGATTTCTGGTGTTTGTATATGTGGATGTATATATGCGTATATTCATGTGTATGCTGTGGACTTTGAATGTCGGCATATGTGAATGTGTATTACACAACTTCGTTAATGTTCAGTTACTATTGACTTACCCTATATCTGTAATAATCCATGGCATCAATTTAAATAAATAAATAAAAGATCCTGTGAAGTGTAATTAATAGGAGATGATAATATACTACATGCAACTATCTCGCTTTATCGTTCGACCCATCTATCAAACAACTGACTTATCTTAGATACTGGGCAAACTACTGATCAGATAATATACCAACGACAAAGATATTAACATATTGCAGCAGAATAGAAATACACTTATGGTAGGCCGAATTGGAACAGCACGATTCCTGTAACATTTCTTACTTCTTGAACAAAATCATATTAAACTCGGCCTATTCCATGATAAGATGTTAAGGTGTATTACTTACGTGTTACACAAGCAACAATGCTGTGTTTTACAGTATCGTAGAATTATTTTCTAGCTAATTGAGATTTATATGATCTTTAGCCAGTGAAAGTAATCAAGTTGGAGGAATGAGTTACAAAAATTTGTCTCCCCAAGAATTGCAATTTTTCTGCTGCGCCATAGCTGTGAAAGAATACGTACCAAATTAAATTTTCAGCAGATGAGTAAAGGCGATAATTGATTTAGTAAGGAAACAGATTGTTCAAGAAAAATTAGCCCCAATTTAGACTTGCAAGTATGAAAACTACGTTAACCTTTCTTTGCGTTTTCTTCTATCCCGGTAAATTTTCGTACAATTTTATAACGGTGAATGATGAGACAGATTTATACACCTACATTCCTATCTGCACAATCATTGTTTACCCTAGGCTAAGTTTCAGTAATAAAAATCCTGCTAATTTATGATTTTTATCTCGGTTATAAAATATAACAATATCGAATTGTATGGTAAGTTTATTTTGTCGGTTTATAACATTATACTCACATTATAATGGTGAAATGAATCAGATTACTTGAGTAAGTAAATGTTACATTATTACAATAGGGAAGCTAATATATTAGTTTCAAACTAAGGATTGCATCATACACAAATAAACAAACGGATTACGTTGTTCTGCTGATATGTGTATTTCTAGCGTACTATGGGACATCCAGTGGTAGCGTAGTATCTATTCAAAGTCAACTGAGAATCCGAATTTGTTAATTAAATCAGTGAAATATGAAGTGTCAAAATATTTTATAAAATGTACCTACTATCAAACGTATCCTTTCGCTGATTACTTAATAATAAATTTGAAACGATTTCGTAACTACCACAATCCCACTGCGAATGGGTTGATATATCCAATTACATACAACTATGCAAGATATTTATTGAATCTTTTTCAAATATGCTCAAAAACAAAAGCCGCAAGTGAATCCCTTCTGAATGCTTGCTTCGTCATTGTAATTTAGAGTACAGATCCTTTATAAAACTTACTTTCAAATTCATTATTTCACTGTAAGCGAAAAATGCACTGGTACTTGTGTAGATACATATGCAGAATGAATTTCTAACGTTTTCCTCTCTTACATCGAGACATTTCTGTTTAGGTGGAAGAAGGACCTGCTGGTGATCAGAAAATAGGCCAAGACTTTGCAATACTGCACCAAACCGAAGAGCATTGTGATAATGATCTCGACGACTCCGAAGATTTCAACTATCTTGCCGTTTTTGATGATTTGCTAGCTCGCTTCCTTACTCCGCCATGATGATTCTTTGATCTGGACTTGAATCGTTTTTGCTTCATTTTGGGCGTTAAGCAAGCGCTTTTGATGTACTGTTCCTTCTATTGTTCGCTCATATTTCTTCATTATCATCCCGCATCGCGCGCAATCTGAACAACGGTCAAACCGCAATATTTTTTGCGATTCTATTTTTGCTTAATTCCCAAGCAAATCAAAAAACACAATTACCTCAAAAGCATCATAAATAAATATCGGCGAAGTAGAAAACACGTAAAACGTACTTAGCTTAGTTAGTTAGCTGTTGCTTTAGTATTTAATTGTTGGGAGCGCATTCCGGTTATAAATTCAAAATAGTTTTATTTAGCTGATAGCACTTCTACCGATAACTTTCACAGAGCTGTTGTTACTTTTATTTTCGTGATAAGTGTATTGCTAAACTGGCTATTTGCTAGACGGTATAACCGATCGTCAGCCAATATCAAGTTCCTTAGATTCTGCTCATATGTGTAGGATCAAACATATATTTCAAAGAAGATACCTTAATGAAAACAATACATTATCATCATCATCATAGACTTCACATCCTACAGGGCAGTAGAAGTCACTCCGAGTTATAACTCTTATAACACCACTTTCCAATGAGGGCTTGGCCCTTAAATGCTCATTCTTCTGTTTTCTATAGCTGGCGTTTTCTTGGTGTATATGTTACCTTTCCTCACTCCTTTCTGTTTTGTATTGCATTACTCCAATCTTTGATTTCTATACCTCTGATACAATTTAGCAAATAGCTTTCCAATTTTATTGTGTATTTACCTACGGGTCTAGCTTTACCAGATTTTCAATTACTTCTTTCCTCTGCCTCTTCTTTGAATAAATTCTAAACAGTTAATCTTTGCACCTTTTCTAACTCTGACTACGCCCTCACGTTCTGTCAAGTCTAATATCTTCATCACTACTTTAGTTTTTTGATTATCCACTTTTCTCAAACGCAGTATTCCTATTGCTTTCCTTCTATTTCTATTCTACCCATTCTTATTAGCGCAGGTATTGGTGTATGGACGACTTGCTTGAAGTTTGAAGTCTACGAACAATTCCTTTGCAGCATTGTGTCGTGTTATATTTTTGTAATGTTTAGGTTATGATACGTATGGTATCTAGCGTCAATTTATCTTTCCCAAGCTTCCAAATATTGAACAAAACATTATATCAGTGAAACGATAACAGAAAAGTAAATAAATCCAATAAAGCCTTAAAATCAGATGAGGTAGGTGACGAATTAATCAGAATAGAGGAGAAACTTTGCACAACAGTATCTGCATATAGCTTGTTGTTAGTATCTACAATATAGAAAGAAGGGGGAGTTATGCCTTGTGAATGAAAAAATGAGCTACTAATTTATAAGGAGGGTGACCCTCAAATTGTAGTAATCATGTGGACATTTTGTCCTGACTTCATTCATCAAACAACGACTAGACCAGTGCTGAAAACATTTCCAAACATATTCTGTTGGATCAAAATTTGTGAATGTGTAACAGTTATTACTACATTTTATTTACAGTTTACATTCACCAGACAAGAAATCAGGATACGTTTCTTTTATATGAATGAATTGTTGAACTCACAATGGTTAGACAACCAACCTTCGGTTGTAAGTCAAACACACTTGCACAACAATTAAAATATAACTTGACAAGGCTTACCGGACGTGGTAATAAAATTTACGACTGTAAGATACTTTTACTACGCTTTTGTTTCTTATAATAGTTATAATAATAAAATAAAGCATAAGATTATTTTTGATGATGTAATTAAATAAAACAATACATATCTACTTTATATGCCGATCGCACTCAGATTCAATACGTCAATATCTTCTTGCATCCGACAGCACAAATTTAGATGAAAAGTGGAGCATAATTCCAGAAAATAATTGAAAAACGTCTCGAGTCATTTACGCGTATCTCGACAAAGAAGGCGTCGTACTACAGAAGATCCGGGCATTACAAGATAACGAGAAGTCGTGGCTGAACGGAATGATAGGGAACTGAAAAGGCGAGAGAGCTGTTGAGGATTTTTGGTGAATTAATTGCATTGTAAAGGTCTGAAATGCAACGCCTGGTATTAAACTTTAGTTAAACGTAAACAATAGAGATTACAAATATTAGCGCACTAGATTTATAAATTGTGAAAAATGCAATACGTTGTATACATGTATATATCGCTTCTTTCTTTGGAAACTAATTAATGATATCACATAAAATAAGATTATTAATATTATATATATATATATATATATATATATATATATACATACCTATACAATATTTTCCACTCTGTTTAAATCCAGGAGAGACTGTTAACTTACAGGCCCAAATAAAATGAATCTTCACCCTACTACACCAATTTAGATCCCTCCAAATGTATATTTCAATAACTAAGTTATGATTTTCAGTTAAACACAAAACGAAAATCGTTTCACAAAGCTGCTAAGAGACTGTACATAATCCTCCGTTAATAGGTACTAGCTGTAACTATTCCTCCATTCACAAATATATTACCTGTAAAGGATTTTAGCAGTTTCATCTCACACCTTGAATTATACAAAGATTTATTGCTTGTCTGTTGCATCTAGAATTCTCCGACGGCGCTTTATTAACGCGCTCTTTAAGAGCAAACATTGTTCAAATGGCAATGCAATACTAAATTATATTACGCGAAATGTACTGCAGATGACAGCTATTAACTATGTGAATAGAAGTGTAATATTACATAAGTGGAAAACGTAGTTGCTATTATAATCTGATGGCATGCTATTACCTTAGTAATTATTTATTCTAATTCAGCCAAAAGTTATTGTTTCGTTTATTAACAGAATCGGCTGTTGTATTTAGTGCTATATGACTATTGGTGAAAACAATAAAATTTGATATTCAAGAATTGAAAAGCGATAAACAAAAATAGTATAATATTTAGAAAACCTGCAATTGTGTACTTAGTGCTGAACATTAAGGAAAGCTTGAAACAGTACAGGCATTCCGGGTAGGTGAATGCAGCGTTCTTACTTAAGAGCACACTAGCAGTTCCATCTATTGAAAATGTTCCCTTTTTCAATTCTAATTAAGAATAACAAAATTTTTGCATACTCTAACTGCAATACGGTGACAATTCTGTTATAAAATAAATTTTTCTTGGTTTTGCCTTAACACGTCCTCTATTCCAAAAATGATTAATATCGATACAAGCGGGCGCCAGTAGAAATTATAATCTATAGATCCATATCAGCTCTGAGTCCTTAGACCTTTTGCATAGATTAGTCTTCATAGAGACACTCTGCCCTTTTCGGCCAACTACTTTGTAGCCTTTTGTAGATATATTTTACCCTTGACAGAATCATGTTTATACATTAACATAATATGTGCTGCTGCGAAATATCTGTTTCAATATTGCAAAAGCTACAGTTATCATCTGTATTTCGCTTGAGATGGTGTCTTAAATAATAGTGGAATTTGTTAGCTCTTTTAGGTGCTAATTTCAAGCAATTAAAATCTATCTAGTTCAAACATTTAGCCAAACTTTGAATTTCTTAAATTAGCGGTATACCACAAAGTGTCGATAATTACCACATTGCCTAATTGTCTTTCCAGCTGAGATGAGGAATTGATACATTTGCGAATCTTATAATTTACTTGAAAAATAATCCCCTGGTGGTCCAGGATCATCAGGTTGTCCTTTTTTAACGGATGGTACATATTTGTTCATCTATGTGCAAGTTATAAAGAATAGTATGTAGTAGATGTATATAGTAAATAGATTACAGTCGCAAAAATATGACAAAATCTATTATTGTTTTAGTGTTGTAATTAAAATCCGAAGTCAGACGAATTTGTTGCAAATGCTTCTGGAACATTCATTATTTAATTGTATAATTCCGCAAATATGTCGACAGTAAGTACGTGTATTTGAGAGATGCAATACAGGTGTTAGTAAATACGGATGAAAATGTTATGATGCCTAAATTAATTGATAGCTTTGGTAATCTCGGATTAATGTCATCATTGCCTTTGAACAGAATTTTCTCATCAGGAAGTACCAAGGAAGTACCACTGGTTCCTTAACAATATTTGCCTTCTCTCCTATTCTATGCAAACATACTAATTGTTATATATATTTAATCAAAGTATAAAAATACCAAAGTACCACAGAAATACCTTACTACCGAATGAATAAAATTTTGCTAGATATAAAATTGATGTATCTAATCTGCAACATTTCGTAGTGAAGAACTAAATGAGATAAAAGCAACACTGTCTAAAACGTCGTACAGTAGAATATTATTTTCTACAGAAACTATAACCAGTTCATCTTAAGTGGAAACTGTAAGTCGTCTTATTTTGATTTTATGCTGTAGTTATACTGGATGTGGAGCAAAGCTATTGGGAATATATGTACATTAATATGAAATTTATGTCTGTCTACTTCCAGCATCTTCTAGGGCAAATAAAAGAAGAATTACAAATTTACAGCTTATACTTTATAACAGAATTTTATATTAAATAAAAGTTGTAAATTTTACATTTGTCCCTTATTTGATGTAAAAGGTGATGGAGGTATCCCCAAATGTAAATAAATAATTTAAATAATAAATAATAAATAAAGGGGACACGAAACATATATACCAGGAATGTTTCTAAATTTCTGGGAATTTGGCTATTACTTTATGCCTTAAATTTCCATCAAAATTACAATGTAGTTTCTGCAACCCACCTATTTACCATATAGTAAGTTTTAGATCATTTAGAGTCAGAAATTGAACCCACGCACGTGGTGGTTCTTTAAAAATTTGGAAGAGATAAAAATCACTAGGATCCAAATCTGGCGAGTAGGCTAGATGCGGAAGCAATTCCCAGCATAATTTGTTTATAGCACCCTTCGTTCCTTTTGCGCTATGTGTTCTTGCATTGTGCTGTTGCAATTTAACAAATACCATGGCATAAATTTAATTTAAAATGTTTTCAAAAGAGGTTTATTGTTATGAATATTTCAAAATTTGAATATTTTCATTTGGTTAATAACGTGGTGTGACAATGGGATTCCTGTCACGTCATCGGAATTAACGGACATTGGGAACGAGGAGACCACAGCCTCGAAACGTCTGTCTCATGTTTTATCCCTGGACCTTTAATTAACAATATATTGATCGTCTACTAGCGAATTTTAAAATATTGCTACATTCTATGAATGGTACAGAATTTCGATTTCTGACGGATCTGTTTGACAATAAGACACTTTTTTTTCTCTGGGGAGGGCTGATTCCTGGTGGTTTTCCTAGATTTTTGCGTTTTGTTCTTCCTCTCTGTTTCCTGTCTCTTGAAAAAGTGCATCTAATCTAGAAAAGAATTCGGGTCCCGTAAATGGTGTTGATGACTCCTATGTCGGCAGCTTATCATTTATTGAATGGATTTAATTCCGAGGTAATCCTATACTCAAAAATCATTTGACGTTCTTCCGCGAGGTGTTAAACTTCTTCTTCGATTTAGCTTCAAAACCCTGATCTAACAAAATAGTACGTACTGGAATAGTAGATAAATATACCGTGATTCCTGCACTTCTTTTCCATCACCGTCATGAATTGAATTTTATACTGAACGGAGGAATTATTTTTGTATCACTACCATCCTTATACTCCCCAGTTGATTCCGATATTAATTACACTAAAAGGTATCTAAAAAGCTTTTGTTTGTGCCTTTTAGACGAAAACAACGGATGTAATATTGTTGGCTATCAACGATGGAATATCTAATTGAGTTATGATATGATCGTCATAGTACCGAAAATATTTTTAAATAAGATATTAAATTTTATCCATTTTAAAATTAATAAAGTATAGCGCAAAAGCTCACAAGACCATTGATGTTTTATTAATACCGGTTGTAGCTCCATTAGAGAATATTACGAAACCTTATAATATAAGGATTTCTTACGTCTCAACATCTCAATATCTATCTGCAAACACCATTCATTCATTCTATATCTTACGTTTTAATATTTGTACCATCGTGTAAAACTGACGTATTTATCTACTATTTAAAGGAAATTGTATCATTAGAAAAAATCTCTTATAATAAACGCTTAGCTTTCAAGGAAATATGAGTTTATAGTAAGTACACACACACATTTTAGAATTCAGACCGATTGATTAACAATACGTCGTTAAGTTTAATTCCGTAAATTATAAGAGCTTTTGTTCTTGGGTTTGGTTCAGTCTAAAATATACCACGACTATAAGTAAATAAACATAAATCATCCTTAAGCTCTACGCCTTCGAAACTAAATGAGCCTAGATGTCATCATTTTCTAAGTTTATAATCGCGTCGTCTTCATTTACATACGTATACTACAAATACGATCCTATATTTGGCAGCAGTAAGAGACTCAACTTTTGAATGCTTTCATGCTTCGACGCTTTAGTGTGACAAATTTATTACTTTGCGAGAAACGCACAGAACTGGAGGGTCTAGAGTTTATAGGAATCAATTTCTTAGTGGATTTTCTCGCCGCTGGATCTCTGGTTACTTGCACATTTACCGAATTTCCAACGTCAATAGGGATATCCCATAGCTACCATGTGTATTTCAAAGATATCGAGAAATTGTTGTCGATATTTATATGTTGGTATTCTAAATTCTATATACATACTACACAATAATTTTTTCGTTAACTATTTTATCTGTTACGTATTTCATAATCACACTTATTCACATATATCACAGAACGCTGCTTGATGCTTGAGTAGTTAATTATCTATTTTCTCTAACAAAATTAAGAATAACCTTAACACATCTTAGGATCAATCTTTTCACTTCTCTATAAAGTTAGCTTTAACAATTGGAAAGATAAATTTATTGAGAGATTTTATAAATAGGATATGCTTTTCCGTCTTTTCAGTACCATTTAAACGGATAATAACTCTTGGGAACATCTTTTATAAACTAAACCGTTAACTGTATTCTGCGGGCTACGCTTCAATATGAATGAATAAGATACATCCACATTCAAGAGAATAAGGGATACGAGGGCGATTCGTAAAGTAAGTTCCGTTTGGTTCTTAAAGAAAACATCAATGCATGGAGAGATTTTCAAAGTTACTACTTTCAGCTTTTGTCTAACTAATTGCCATTTAGATTGAGTTTGTCATAGCGATGAACCAGTATTTTAATGCCCTCTTCATAGAACTCTGCCGCCTGTGAATTAATCCATACTGTGACACTGTCCTGCATCTCTACATCGCCCTCAAACCGTTATTGGTTTTGTGATTGTGGATCGTCGATTTTCACAATTTCTCTCTTCGACATTACCCAAAAGTTCGTCCATCACAACAGTTGGTCTTCGACTCCGTTCTTTATGATGGCATTAGTTCGTCCTTTTCGAAACATACGGCACAATCTTTTCACCATAAACAGAACAAAGTTCATGCAGAATCTCAGCAGCCTTCATGTTGTTTGCATACACAACTCCATTTACGAATCGCCCTCGTAAAATAAGGATAAACCTAACTTATTTATGTTCATTCTATTCATATTTGTTTCAAAGTACATTCCAGATTTACATTTTTTATATATACATGTATGTATATTGTATGTACTTATTACAAATAAGAATAAGGAGACTGTGGTTAAAGTAATATATAAAATAAATAAAATTACCCTTACTATACCCTTACATAAATATAATAAATACCTACAGTTTCAAAATTAAGTAAAAAGTTTAGAACACTGTGCCCTAAATTACATTGGAAGAAAAAATAGGATACAAGGATAAAAGAAATTTTGGTCATAAAGGAATCATCGCAGATGTTTAATTAAACGGAATTAAATTTACTTAATAAAGATTTAAAATATTGTTTGCCAAATTCAAAAACACCTTCCGAGGAAATCATCGGTGGAATTGAAACAACAATAAAAAGTTTCGACGAACGTTCCAAGAGTTTTATGAGAGAGTCATGCAAAATTAATATAAAAAACTGCCGATTGGTTAAAGCAAAACCAAGTCAACATAATTAGCAAATTCAAAACTATCAAAAATCTCAAAGCAAAAGATTGCTTTTATATTGAGGCAAATAAAGGTAACAAATTGGTAATTTTTGGACAAGGGTCATTCCATGTCAAATCAATCGAAAAAGGCAAAAATGTTCTTGGTCCCCTCTAATTTCGACGAAATTTAGTGTACTTGCTATAATAACCGAAGAAATGACAAATACAAATTTTTAGCCTCCTTAGTCGAAAGGGACCGAAAATACGGAGGGTAACAATTTCCCCCAAAATCTCCAAGTCGCGACAATATTGCACCTTCAAAATTCAATATCTTCGGTTTTATTATAGCTACAGAGCTCAATTTTTTCTGTTTTAGAACTCTTAATATGCTCTATAAAACTATTATAATCCAAAAAAATTGGGAGAAAAATGAGGGGTGCCTCACTAATTTGAAGGTCGTGGCAAGAAGTGGCACAAATGGGGGAAATGTATTTGCCGCGTTTTTGAAAACTTGGGATTCTCAAAGAGTAAGTCCTAAAGACCATATCCTGAAATTTTATCTTAGGGACAACAAAGGGGTCGCTCGCAACGTGCTTGTTATTTATAAACGGGCAAAAATAAATTAGTTGTGTTGCCTAATTTTTAATATGTTTTTACTAATTATGAAAAAACCCAAATTCCACATCTACCAAGTAGATGTGGCATCTGAATATATATATTTTATTTTAATTATGCACATTACTTAGAACTGATGCTGTCTTTAGGAGAAAATTTATCGTAATTCTAGTTTAATTGTCATTTGCCAATTGCTTGTGAATATTTTATGTTATATTACCCATCATAAAACCATAAGCATTTCAAAGAGTATATTACATTAAGTTAATTTTATTTAGAAAAACCATCCCCATTTCACACCTGCGTTTTAATTGTCCCTTACGTATGCACATGTATTCGCTAATGACCACCCTATATTAGTTGTAAGATTTTCATATTTAGTTTTCAAGTTGTTAATAGTTATAAATAAAGTCAGTGTCTTACAAACTCTCTTCAATGATTACCCGATAAAAATATTTAGATGCCACATCTATGTGGCGGATGTGGAATTTGGGTTTTTGCATAATTAGTAAAAACGTATTAAAAATTAGGCAACACAACTAATTTATTTCTCTTCGTTGAGATAGCGAAGATAAAAATTTCAGGATATGCTCTTTAGGACTTAATCTCTGAGAATCTTAAATTTTAAAAAATCGGGAAATACGTTCCCTGCCATTTCTACCCCCCGCCCCCTACATTTAAATTAGGGGACACCCTAATTTCTCTTTCAATTTTTTGTTTCTTATAGTAGTCTTGTAGAGCATATTAAGAGCTTTAAAATAAAGAAAAATGGGCTCTGTAGCTACAATAAAACCGAAGATATTGAATTTTGAAGGTGCAAGAGTGTCGCGACTTGAATATTTTGGGGAAACCCGTCCGTATTTTCAGCCCCTATCGACTTCAGAGGCTAAACATTGTCTTTGTCAATCTTTCAGTTAATATAGCAACTAAACTAAATTTCATAAAAATCGGAGGCGGTCAAGGAAATTCATGATTGATTTGGCATGGAATAACCCACAAGCAAAATTATTTTAGCAGACTTAACGGAATGATTTGAAAAGGACTATATATTGAACTAAAGAAGAATCCTCTATCAAGGACGATGCAACAAACCAAAAACATATTAAAAGAGTGCATGGAACTGGTTACTTGGTCATTAAAATACAGACTTATGGTATCGAATCCCACAATGCCGAAATTGTACTGTTTCCCCAAAATTCACAAACTCGGTAAATCGATGAGACCTATCGTATCTGGAATTAACTCACCGACATATTTCATATCCAAGTCGCTTGTAGAAAAATATAGAAATTTACCGGTAAAACCCGAACGTTTGGCAGTAAATAATTCATCACAATTCATTGAGAAACTTAAAAATTGTAAATTAAAAGAAGGTGAGATTTTGGTATCTTTCGATTCTACTTCATTATTTCCATCAGTATCTATTCCGGACACTTTAAAATATTTGGAAAACTTACTCCATAGAAATGATTTGCGCATGGCAAAATAAAAGAGTATATCAAATTAACAACCCTTTGCGTGTCGCAAAACTGTTTCCAAACTGAAGGCAAATATTTTGAACAGAAACACGGGACTTCGAGGGGTAATAGTTTGTAATAATTTTGAGATTCAATTTAGAAAAGATGAAGTTTTCAAACAGTTTAATTTACAGGTAGCATTTAAATCAGCTAATTCATTAGGTAATCTTTTAGGAAATGTGTGTGGGTTTGAAAGAAATTAAAAATCAGGTATCTACGAAATCGGTAGTCAGGAATGTGGCATAAAATATATTGGACTAACTAGGGTTTCAATCCTAACACGACACAAGGAGCACACTGTTCATTTTCGGTTCAACAGGCCCGTTGCCGGGCCGAGATATTTTAGACAGAAAACACGCTATGCCAATTGATAGTTTAAAATTAATGAAGGCGGTAGAAAATAACAGGGAACTCGATAGCTACGAAAGCATATATATCCATAAAAATTGAGAAAGAATTATGAATGCAGATGGAGGACCTATTCCAAATTCCAAATTGTAGGAGCCATTGAATTAAATTTTAAATTTATGTAGGATCATTCAACCGTATTGACACGCTCCATAGAGCATGAAATTTAGGCTAGAATTACGTTAAGTTTAATGGGAGTTCAATATCAATAGAGTTTGGTGTGTGCAACTTAGTTGCCGACAAACGTATGTGGATTTTTGCGAATGGTGTCTTAAGGGTAATAATAAGAAGCAGACTCTGCAATGCGGAAAGAAAAAACAAAACGTGGAAAATGGTTTAACAGGAGTTGAAAGCAGTAACAGGCAGTCAATGGTTAGCAGCAACTTTAAAATCGAAGTATGGTGTTACTAAACAAGGAATTTAGTCCAAAATAATACAGTATAAACTGGAAGTATTCAAAACAAGTTTAGGTGAATGAAAATAATATATCCCCATGCAGACATTGAAGACAAATTAATGGGATATCTATTCTGCAGTATTCACGGTGTGCGAAATGCAGTTGATTCTCCAAGACTTAAACCTAGTAATTATATCATTAATTAATTAGTTCAATCATTACCAATCAATTTTTTTATAGATAGTTACTTTAGATATCCTAAATCGCCAATTAAATTTGTTATCATCCCAGTTTTTCTAGTTGCTTATTATAGGGTTTAGAATATAACATTTTCGATCGCGATTTACAACGTTATGCACATCTGCAATTACCATGAAATCAAGTTTTTCGTTAAATATATCATCACAATTTGGTCGGTAAACGTAATTTTACTAAAAGGGCAGGCGATGAAATCAATACCTCTTTAAGCAAATTTGATAGGTTATAATCCCAATAACATGTTTATTGGCTAGTTCGAGTAGTTTTTAAGTTATAAACGACATAAAACATTATTTATGAAAGAAACAGAACGTGTATGTATGTACATATCCTTATTAGCAGACAGGTCTGTGTCAATACAACTTTTGTCTTGAAATATGTTTAACAACTTGCAAGAAGACCATAAAATGTTGTTTTCGAAAATACCTACACCAACAAAGTATAAGCTGTGTACAGACATGAATTATTAAAAATCGAACTGAGAAAAAACACTCCCCTTGTTGATTTCCGACGGATTCGAGGCTCCCCAAATCTAATTTAAAACATCGCAGTCGCTGAACGCCTAATCATGTTAAACCTGCAGGAATTTTAATCCTGCCGTTAACAGTGCACCGAAACAAAATTCAATAAAAACGTTCCGGTAAAATTTCCATCGAAAATAAATTTAATGTCGCTCCCGTACCGCTGACGAAATATAACCGTTTGCTTGATGTTTTCGCCTACCCACGAAAATCGCAGCGATTTGCGGTAAGCTTTAAAGAGTTGGGAGCTGTTGCGTGGAATTTTCTTATTATATCTGTGTAACGCATTCTCGAGTACGAGATCGAACGGATATGTATGTATTGAAAACGACATTGTCTTATTTACTTTTTCTCGCGGAAAATGTCACGTTTTTGTATTTTTCTATATAAAAGAAAATTATATTTTCGCCTCGTGTAATTTCCGTAAAGTTTTTGAAGTTGATAGAAAACAAGAAGGGCTGCAATTTCTAAAGAGTGTAAATCTGGCGTATGTGATATGCCATATACACAGTATGCATTGCAAATCCTAGGATTTCAAGTAAAGATTGATTCTGCAACTATTTATTACACGTTGTAATTTGCAAGTCAGTTATGTTTTTGAATGCAAGCAAGCAATGAAAGCAATACAATTTCTGAAATGAATGTAGCGCATACGAAAAAGTATGAAGTAGTGTATTTGTGTATACATCTGAAAGGCAAAAATTAACGGCTAAAGCAGCAGCTCGGTTTCTACATCGGTCGGGCGGATTTGTAAGAAAATGGGTGAGGAGATATAAACCTATAAGAATGCGAATGTTTAGCCTGAGGGCGGTTTGACACATGATAAGTTGCGTGCAGAACACAGACTACTGTTTAGACCATTTGTACAAAAGCGAATAACACGCTGAAATTTCTTTCAGCGTCTTATTCGGATATTGTTTACTCGAAATGAACGTGCGAACTAACCAAAATCAAACTTCTCTTGTGCGAGGAGCATATCACTAATTACTGACGAAATTTGAAACGCGATTGGATCATTATGATGTTTATTAGCGTGGTGGGTAAGATACACCTCAATCGTTAAAATATGAACGTTCTTCTAAACACGATTTCAACAAATAGCATGTGTTTTCTGAAATTCTGAGTGTCTAACAAGTAATGAAATTTATCAAGAAGATCTGATACTTTTAGCACAAAAGCTAAGTGGACAAGATGCCAAGGAGTGCATATTGCAAGAAGATAAGGATACGAAGCACTGTAGTCTACGTCGCGTCGTTCTTTTCAGGAAAGCGTAATGTCAATTTTTAAACGCCAATCTTACCGACAATTTTCCATATTCGATGAAAAACGAGCGCCGTCAAAACCTAAAATTAGCTTGAGGAACCTTATTCACAAAATTCCAGACATAGCTCGTTCGTTTCCAACGAGATACGCGAAGACAATTTTGAAATTGTACTAAAGGCCTTCTATTTGTACAAAGAGGGCTAGAAAGCTTTCTAAACAGCTAAACCACTCCTGTACCGGGCTGCCAAAGGATGTAACATTTTCCACTGTGTCCTTTAGCAGACTCTTCATCATTAAGAAATTGCCTTTCTATTGGCTGAGTCTTCGCTTATGGAAGCAAGATCAGGGTTATCGTTGGCGTGCTCAGAAACATTGAAGCCCATTGGAACCAAATATGTCACCGTTTTTAAGCGTGGTCATGATGAAAGGATCAACCGTCGGGTCCCGATCTTGTACATATAGTTTTGAGTGTCTCTGTAAACCGCAAAGGACAGTTTCGCGGTGATTGCCTTTTGCGAAATGGACGCCACACGTTATAGAACGCCCATTACCATGAGAAAAATATTGCTTTCTTAATAGATCGTGATTTTCGAACTGCGACAGCTTATTCTGTGACTTAGCTGGAACGTCGAAATAGTAAAGCGCGATTTCACAACCTTCAACAACGCTGTTTCTAAGGGCAAGGCGCCATTTTTATTTCTCATAGCACCTTACGTGCTGCAAAATGTATACAATCTGCTTCTCCGTCAAAGAGGAAACTTTCACACTAACGTGGTCGTGTAGAATGGTGTGAGTTGCAACTGCAGACCGGATCGAAGACTGGCTAGGCTGGTGCTATGAGACATACTTGTCTTTTTCTGCTTGTGTACAGCAGCGATATTCTCATCAGAAATCGACAAGGACGATCGCCCTCAACAGGAAGCATCCTTCAGGCTGATGATACCCATGCTACACTCGATAAACCATCCGTATATGAGCGATGTGGATAGTCAGCTATAAACATTGAACCCGGATATAAGTTTGCATCGCAACATCGCCCGACATTCGTTGCTCTTTCACTACGACATTTTGTGTAGCTTACGGCTCAGTAAATGATATAAAGTTCTCCGCCGGGACTCTCGCTTTGCAGAACTTTCCTTCCTAGTTCCCTTTGTACGATAAAGTTGTAGGCGATAATTCTTTTGCACGGTGAACTATCACTGCTCTTTAGTCGCGAGTTTATGTTTAAGAAGAGTTAATAAACATCAGAACGTTCGTACGAGTCTTCCTCATGTGTTTAAGTCTCCTGTAAATATGAATATCAGTTGTAATAGTGTCAAGCTCTAGAACATTATAAGTAATTGTCACTTTAAGATAACGCAGTGCTAAATTTGATAAGCTTCAAATATTACCAGTAAAATGGTAAAGTAGGCTCCTTGGAGTAAATGTTGATTCAAAATTGACGCTTCTTTTGCTTTTGGTGTCTCAGCTGAGGATAATAACTTACCTGTTTAAATCATATATGGAATTATTCAAATCGGAAAATAAGAATAAGAGCCATTAAATTTAAGTAATTTCAGGCATACACTGAAATTGCTTCCGGTAGTTTTAGCTTAATGCATATTTTGTTTTAGTTACCATCTTAAGCTAAGAAATACGCTCGATAAATTGCGAATCTCTATTCCCATCTAATAATATAGGTTTATGCAAAAGGTATGAGAAATCGACGAAGAACAAAATATCGCGCACTCTGCTCCAATTATATTAGTTAAGAAGAGGAATACCGGTAATTAATTCCGTTGTGTTCTGTATTTCAGAAACTTTTGGTAGAATTGAAAAGCTTTTAGATTATAAGAGGCACTTATCCCCGAAAACTTCTTAAAGCAGATTCTCTGGGAAGCATTTCACAGAGGTGAGCTTTTACTCGGGCGCAATGTTTCCGATTCTACTGCCATCGTATTGTGGATATTATTACCTAGTTAAAAATTTCATTTAATAAAAGTATAATTGATGAAGCAACTCTTAAAGAGGTACGTCTGTACCAAAGGGGAACGGTTGAAAGCAAGAAAGTATAAGTCGTAAAAAATATTTTTCCTTCTAAAACTCGCCTTTAATTTCTTTTGCAATTCTTCTTCTTCTATAGAGCAGATGTATCAACTTATAAGATACCCGGTAATTAATTTTAAAGTGCTCTTAAATAAAACAGTATACATACATGTGGGTATATTTGAACTGGTGGATACTTCCAAGTCATCCCCATTTAACGGAATACACTCATTCCAACCTGAAACAATTCTTTTTAAAAGGTTCTTAAAGAGCTTTTCCGTAGTCTCTAATTCATCTATTTATAAGTTTGGCTTCGTTTAAGATCATAAGTCAAACGCCCTGCAGTGGTAAATGAAGAATAGGGTAGGTCTAGGACCAATTTCCAGCGCATATTATTCAAGACACTCTTCATTCTTCGTGCGATATGGCCGTTTTTTGCAAAGCGTCTGTCGTAGTAGATCAGACAAAAGATTAGTTAATTACAATACCTTTAGATAGATAATTCATAAAAATAATTTCTTCGCAATGCCAATCGACTGATTTTTGCTCTCAGAACTGAAGTAAGGTAATCATGTTTCATCAGTAGTTATTATCCGCTGCCAAAGTTGGTCACCCCAACGTGCTAAAAGCTCTTGAAATTGGCAGTATGTGTCGGACCTGTTGAATCTCTGCTCCTCTGCTACGACTAATTTAATGAATAATTACTTGTTTATCATCCTTCAGTAGGCTCTCCACAGCAGTAACGTTTCTTTCATTTATAGGGGTGCTTGACTAACGTTCTGCCAGCTTTACAACGATGTACCTGTGGATAGACTGTAGTTTTAGATTCTGCAAACTCTCTAAATACACCCTGTTGTATAATTTCGGATCCCACGCTCTTTTTAAATCAAAAGAAAATGATAGCTCTTTGTGATATAGTTGCATCTTCCATAATTACAAAATCAACGGTACAGCAATCCGTATGTATCAGTCAAGAAGCTGAAGTATATTATACAATATTGCACGGCATAGCTGCATAAATCTCAAGACTTGTTTCTAACCAAGAGTATAACCTATAAGATTTACGCAATTGAACTATAACTGTTGCGTCGCAAGTAAACAAATTGTTTACGACATACTATTTAGTAAAGCGCAGATATTGACCAATATACATTTACGTTTTTTACGGTCACGTTCGTGCTTTCTTGTGTCTGAAGGCAACGGACGGACCAAGGATGTCCAAACTTTTGGGTCAGATTATACCTGCTTTGACGAGGATATGACCCCTGTAATTTTTGCACATTTGCTACATTATTTTTCGCCTTCGTAAATATCTCTTATACATATACTGTTTACAACCATGAAAGACCCACCAAGGACACATTTGAACAAATACTCGCCGTGTTAACATTGACAGCAACATATGTATTCATTTTGCGAAAAAACATTGGCGTGGGAACGTGTATGAACCGATTAACTTCATTCAGACACAACAATAGCCAAATTCCTAGAACACTCAAAACTTTCCTCGTAATTATATTCTTCCGTATCACATAGAAATATTATTGACCGTTTCTCATCTTCTATTGTTATTGATTCATGCGTTATGTCAGGTGGCTGAAAATAATGGTCGGACCAACTATAGGAATAAGTTCGTATCACGTTAGTTAGGGAAATTTATTGGGGAGCTTTAAGTTTTTCTTATTGTAACTTATACTACATGCGTGGTTTCCACGGTTTTTCTTCCGCCTTATTTGCATATAAAATACATTTCTCTATCGCGTATGACCTATACAATATACATATGTATTTAACTTAACTTGGCCGGCGCTTTCTACGACAAAGCAATCGTTTCTTAATTAAATTCAGTTCTGTGTCATAATTTGATTTACCCGAATTAGTTGGTTAGAAATTACTTTTACAGTTATTTCAAGTTAGTTTCTGCTTTATTCGAAAAATCCATGTGATTTATCTACGAATAGGGTCAACATTCTACACGCTTCGAAAGTCGTGAGATACTGATGATTGTCCAGGAATTAGTTGCTTGTTATGTGAACGTCGCCGTCTAGGCCTAGATATTAAAAAAAAGCTCGGTGTTATTTTGTTTAAAAGAAAAGCTGACAATAATGCAAGGTAAGCATGAAAGAAATAGTATTTTCCGTGTAAAGACAATACTGAGAAAGAATATTTATACCAGAAGTGCTTTACAATGGGCAAATCATTTCAACTCGTAACAAAAGGTTTCAAAACGAACTTCCTCGAATTTTCTAATGGAGGAAAGTTAGTGGTTTAGATAGATTGAAATAAATTAGTTCTTACTATTACTACATCATTTTGAAAATTGTGGTCATATAAAAATGCACTTTATGTTCTACAAATAATTTAAATTGGAGTATGTTTTATTGTTATATTTGTTAGTTTCCTCTGTCTTTCCAGCGAATTCATTTTAACAATTTTAAGCAAATGGTGCAATATTCAACAACAGTCCTTTTTTACGGTAGCAATATATTTCTAAAACTGGTATCTCATTTAGCACAATCCTATGTATATCGCACTATCTCGCTTGTTTTTATTAAATACTACATATGTATTTGTAGGAAATGAGTTGTTTAGATAAACGAGTCGGTATCAAGCCAAACTATAGTCGTTAAAGCGTTATTATGAAGAGAACAATATAACGTGATAGAAAATATCTTCTTGTACTTCACGTAATCTACGTTTTCATTGGTTTTTCTCGTAAATCAATTAATGACTAATAGTATAGGATTTGTTTTGCTTTTGAATGACGTCACTTAAGGGTTAATACAAAGTGATCTTATCTCTGTTAAAAATAATCTATTGTATGTACTGTATGTACCGGAGTTGGTTTTGGTATCGGTTTACTGATATATCAACACCTTTTCAACGCAGGCAACTATTCAGATTATACCAGGTTGTCTCGCCACAACTTTATCGTCCATCAAATATTGTCCTCTTGTTTGATTACTTTCACAATTTCTTAACCTTCCTATATTCATGTCAAAATATGAAACACGTATACTATACTATATAAATCGGTCACAGACCGTATGCGTGAATATAGGAAAGTTAAAAGGACATGTGGATTTAGGAGGGGACGAACCGTTTCTTGCTAGTTAAAGTGAAACTGTATGGAACAAAAGCAATTATGGTTGCAAGATACATCAAAATTGAATAATGATGCATCACACAGAAGTGCACAATTCATTTTCAACCAATGGTCGGCAAGATTTCGTTCGCGGACAAAAAGTTAAATGTGTGGTGATAAAATTCGCTTCAATTTGATTTATTACACAGGACAAACTAACAGCTTGTTAACTACATATTATTAGTAACGTTTGACAAATGCGCCCCTTGTTCGCTGAAAGAACAATCTATACCTATAGCAAACATATATCAAACTCGTGTAGTTCTATCGCCTTCTTTCAACTAACGTGTGTTTGTTCGCTGTATATAGGCTGTTGCTTAATTATTAGTTAGTGTAAAATATCACTGTCCTTGCAAGAAATAAATTTAGTGTAATTAGCGTCAAGGTCTTCAATATGTCATTCGATCTGGACGAAGCTTGCTTTGATGTAGTACGACTTTCTATTGAAGAAAAATGTTCGCGTATGTAAGTACTGCCAGAAAAATCTGGATGCACTCAAAACTAGTATGAATTGCTTAGAAAACCTCTTCTCTGTGCTTGACGTCATATATGTAGGTACTTTAGATAACCATAGTTCAATAATCTCTAACTGTAAACGATAGGTACGGGACTTTAATTGACGGAGAAGGTATTTTCAACGGCTTCCTCTCTGGAGGAGAGTCGCCTATGAAATGATTAAATCAACATTGATACGTGTTTGGTACATGTATTTAAGAATTGAACTCCATTGTTTGCGGAAATATTGACAATGTTTTCTTAGATGTTGAAAAATACTACAACTCTTCTGTATCCTGCTTATTTTAGAAAAGGATAGATTTCTAATTTGTAAGATCCTTACACGGATAGGATTTCAAACATAAGTTGACTTCTACCCAAAACCTGCAGCTATAGTTCATCTAAGTATCTAGTAGGGCCGCACAGAACATCCAAATTATTATTTTATTTTCTGGTAGTTTGTTGTGTATTGCCAATGTTAGAAAACGCAGAATTATTTCGTGATTTAATCGGCGGTTTGAAGAGGCAACGCAAATGTGTCGCGTATGTATACAAAAGCAGAGGAATACGGAGAATTTTCGCAAAAAATAAATCAAATAAGAGTTCAGGACCACGGAGCCAGTAAGATGAAGAGCTTAAGATTCAACATGTTAACATAATATATTGGTAGCTATTAGTATTATTTGCATCTTTGTTAATACCCTAAACTGAATTAAACAAAAGTATAAAGCGCTGCAAGGAAACCTCAACAAATAACAAAGACCTTCCTTCTTAGGTGTTTATACTTTACTAGCAGGAAAGGCTACACTTTGTCATTATGGACATTTATACATTTCTATAAATAAACTGAAGAATACAAAAAGGAATTGAAAGTTCGGAATACTGTATCCGCACACATACAAAATAATCGTAAAAATTTAGAACGTGATTGCATCTAGCGTTCTTCCGCTTACCGAACGAGAACAGAGCAACTGCGCACAATAGACAAAGGCCAAACAAGAAGTAGTTTTGCTGGTTGTATTTGTGTAATAATACAAATGTAGAGGAAACTAGGAGAAATATGAACTTCATCCCAAGTATCGGTTATGTATAGCTTTACTTCTAGCTGGGCAAACAACAATAATATTGTATGGATCTGCACACTGATATGAATTTATATTAACTCTACAGTGTGCTTGGACGTTCCCTTTAGACCAAACGATTATAAAATTCTATACAATTACTAAACTTCTTACATTATACCGTCCTAAATAGATATTTTGTGGAGTAATGACGAATGTTTGATGCCCCTGAGTTAGATAATTCTTTTCTTTCCCAATATAATCGATACTTATTGGAATTGATAACTTATGTACATTTTTAGTCTGGTTTCATACGGGAACTTGATAATATCGACAAATCCTTCGCAAAAGCTACATATGTAGCGAACAAAACATAACATTGGCTAATGGCCTTGCTTTATTCCATAATAACTATATTAATTATTTTAACAGCCCCTTGTAAACGTGAAAAGACACAACTTTTCGTGGTGTTGCTTTTAGTTTAATTCAACCGCATACTTGGGAATTACATTACATTACAAATACCCCTAAGGACACATTTAAAATGCGTGCCGAAGAATCCGTTAAAAATAAGGTCAAATAAAGTCCCAATAGAAAATGGTTTTGCACAAGATTAATATTAGATTATATGTGTTGATTTAAGAGCTGATAATAGTTTTGTTACTTAAAATAATAAGTAATTTTTTAAATTTGTATTTGAAGCGTAATATAACTAAACACATAATGGCACATTATTTTCCAAATATATTTGTTAGTTTTATGAAACCCTATCGTATGAAACAAAATTACATTAGAAGAGGGATATGAATTATCACATTTCCGGATTCATTCACAAACACTTTTTGATTTTGTGTAATAAGATATTCTATGAAACGATTGATCAATTTATTATGTCAATGAGTAGCTTTATCATTTGGCTACTGCTACTCTGAGGTAACGCGTTATACGCTATTAGTTCCGTTTTAAATTGACTTCATCTAGAAGACGTCACAGTTAGGGCAATATCTAAGAATTTGCAATGTCATGAATTTTATTTTCCGCTAAGTATCAAATCAATACATTAAAGTTCAATGGCAAGTTATTGAATTCAATGTGCGTTCTATTCTTACGAACGTGGCGTGAATCATTATTATCACTTTATTAAACCGCCACTGGTAATAAAAGTCGTGTATTTCATGCAATAGATATCTAAAGATTTATGACATTTTTTCATTAGCAATTTGCTTTTTATGTTTATACCGCTAGCGATGTCTGGAATAACATTAGTAGTATAATCATTAGCATTTCCTGTCATGTTCTGAAAATATATTTAACATCTTTCGTAGGTACTAATGTGGTTCCAAAATTACGTCTTTCCTCATGTTAAATTTGATTTGCTTTAATCTTTCTGATTTACCTCTCAATTTATAGTTTCTTCTATGTTTATTATTGCTTTCGCTGTATTTACATCAAATATATCCCCCTTTCCTAATGGCGTGTGTATCATCTGCTGCCCTGATTAAAACGAATGCGTTCTACGTCATTCCGACGAAAGCTTCGTAGTACTAATATGTCTAGATTTGTTAAAGCATGTTATTTTAATATAGAAAATATTTTAGTAACAAAATATGACTACAAGCTATTTCCAAACAACTTCGATTTTAAGACATAATATACTGTAGGTCCCGTGGATCTTCTAACCAGCGTAATTATCTATCGTTACATCTGCTGTCACGTGATAGACCCACTCACAGAAGAACAAGTTATCGAATGCCATGAAAGATATTTTTCAATGCGATACAGAAACAAAACACCAAAGAATGCACTGGAAGACTCCTACATCGAATGAAGAAGGCGTATGAAGACGTCCAAATTGAAGGCAATGCTTATTGTCGTTTTCAACATCGCGTGGCAGAACAACACTCGAGTCCACAACCTCGCTCTGTGGAACAGTTTTTAGCAGACAAGCAAACTGCTCTGCTTGAACATCCTAGTATTTATCACATCTTACTTTATACGACTTCTATGTGTTCATATATGTTTCAAATGCAAATGAATTGAAGGGAACACAGTTTAAGCTTGCGGCCGCAATGCAAGTAGAGAACAACAGATTCCTTGAAAGAAGTGGCAGTTGGTGAGCTACTACAGCATTACTTGAGGCAATGGAGAAAACCCATCAGTGTATAGATAGTTGTTATAAATCACATTTCTCACACAAGTATCGTCATCTAATTGTGACACCTCGCATAAGGCAAGTGTGCAACGAAGGGTGCAAGGGTAGAGTAAACATATATAAGCATAATGGTCGTAGGTAGATTAACTAGAACAGTAGAAGGTAAGAGGGCAAAAGATAACCACTTTCTAGGAAGAGCTTACATTTATTGCGTTGGCAACGTTCTCCAAACTTTCCTCCTACCATACATATCTTCAAGAAAAATTAAAATTGCATATTTTCCCATAGTTCAACTAAACTCCACTTGTTTAGTAATTTTGTTTTCGTCCTGTGGACTAATATGCTTAACTTATGAAGGGTAGTCTATATTGAGAAAAAGTTTGCATTGCGTCTTGCGTTTGGCGAAAATTTATGCTAGCCTAAACAAATTTACGAGAATGTAGATATGTGCGTCATTCTTATATGTATATATACAAGTAATAAGAAACTTCGCGACATTCAACGCGCACTCTCCATTGTTGATTTTCAGAGATGCATCAAAGAGTTCAAGATATACAAGCGACAGAGTTAATTTCTCGTGGTCCATAGCCGAGGTTATTGATTTCGTGTTAATTGCTACCACTGAAACAGTTTAATTTTCAGATATACGTTGATTACATTTTTAAGTTTCTTTTTCTGAAAAGTTCTATGGAACGCAAAAAAGTTCTTTATACCTTTTATATCAATTTCAGGCTGTTGGCTTTCTTTCTACTTCTTCTTTCCCATTACTATGTTATTCGTCTTTAAATTCCAAAGAATGCTCGTTACTGATATTTGTCTAAAATTCGTTTCAAATTGCGGCGACTTGGATTGAGATAGTAATTCGAACACTGTAAATATATAAAGCCGTCTAGGTGCTTTCAGATTTAAACTTTCCGGGATTGTACTGTTAAAAGCTTCTAATGACAGAGAGCAAGTCACTATCCGTAATTGCTGAAATGTACCACTGCTTCTTATTGAAAACTTGGTGCTTTGCATCACTATTAAGGAAATCTTCGCCATAGTACGGTAAACAGATTGGTGAAGTATTTACATATTATGTACATAGATACATACAGAGTTTTTATGATGTCATAAAGAGCTATACAAAAACGTAATAAACACCAAACATTAATGCTCCACATAATGAAATGGAAGCATGCTTTAGAGATAAATAAAAGACGATTATCAAATTTCATTTCCCCATTAAGCGTGGGTGTAGGCTATCATATTAAATCCTTTCGCTGAGGTAGCCGTTAAAATTCGTTGAAAGAGTATTAGCCCGCATATATTTACATTGAATATTTACAATAAAATTTTTAACAAAAATTTATATAAATGAATTGGAGGTGAAAGCTCGTTTCTGTAAAAATGGCGTACGCACAAACTTCCACAGGATTTCAAAATCCGTAACAAGTACAATATCAATAAAAATTATTGTTACACAGGCGTATCCCTATCGGCTTAACAAAAGGGCAAACGTGTAGTTAGAACCGCACAATTTCACATATCAAGCGTAGGCGCGCTTGTAAACTCAAGTGTGTATTGTGTAATTTTGGAACGTATACCGCAGAAATGATGTCAAAAAACGGTAATATGCTTCAATAAAATGCTTGCGATATAAGGTTTATAGCTAACTACATATATATCAGATAAAGGAAATTTGCAGCGAACGTCTCATTTATCTATTAATTTTGATTTAACGATTTGTAGAAAGAATCATTGTGTTCTCACTGCCAGTGTTAAGTTGTACTAGATACACAAATAACCGACTACGGGCAACATTATTAAACTGGAGCAGTAGTAATTAGCCGTTAACTAAATTAATTTCCAATCGATACACCAAAAATCCAATTTTAACATTCACAGAAAACATTAATTTTCCTTGGATAACGTTAGATTTTCTCATTGAAGCAGAAATAAAATAGAATATTGCTTTGCGGACATGTTAATTGCTCTAAGCTTAATATGTGACAGGTCTGAAACTTGAATCTCAAAGAGTATAATTATGTCTGCGCACAATTTTAATTTACTACATCGTCGCAATTAAACTGAAACTATACCGTAAATTAAGTTGCTAATAAAGTTAACTATCGCCATAAAGTTCTACACCGGGGAAACTTCGTTAGTCCCAGCTGGAACAATTTTAAATTCGGCACTCTCTGTCGATATAAAACAACTAATTGCTTTAGTGTCCATCTCGTTGTCTTTCAGTCTTTGTGCCAGCGTTTCGGTATATCTTGGATGTTTTGCGGTGAATTTCTGAATGCTATCTCCAATTTGTTTTCGAAAGTTTCTGGTATTCTAAATAGCAAACAGAGTTATAAAGATATTTGAAAATAATATGGAAACGTGGCTCACTTAAGAATATTAACGATAATGAAAGAATACCGATAAGTTTCTTACGAAGGGGAAATATGAAGATAAGTGATATAATATAAGGATAAGACTAGACCAAAATTTAGTTCCTTAAAAAGCTGCAATACAAAAAAATTATTCATACATGGCTGCACAAAGCTAAGAGGAAAAAACTCAACCTACATACGAATTGATTACAGACCTGAATATAGAAAACGATTCCAATTATTACAAAAACTGAACGGAGAAACTGAACCGGAACGGCATTGATGGAAGAAACGGCGAAGAAAGAGCTTGGAACAAACGAAATTATTAAGAACTTTCGAGGAAGAATAAAAGCAAAGAACACATGTAACTTGGAGAAAAGGCAATATGAAGTGAGGAGAATGAATAAAATGGAAGCATATCGGAGAAACAGCGGGATTATCCAATTTTGTAAAAAATAAAGTACCAAAGCGCTAAATTTCAACCTGTAATCACAATTTGGGAAGCTCTAATAAGGGGGTGATAATAAGGAGATACGGAGATAGACGGAAGTAAAAGCAAGAATGTAACACAATGAAACCGCTAAAATAGAACAGCTGACACGTAATGAGATTAAAGAAATATTAATGGAAATAGTAGGAAAAAACGATTAAGGGAAACACTATATTGTAAGTCTTCTTGTTATTACTGTTGTAGACTCTTGTTCTTTAATACTAAATTGTTAACTCCTCAAATGTTGATATCCCATATTCTTTTCATTGTTTTGAACTCGTTTCCTTATTCTTTCCTCTCCAACTGGTAACTTCTGTGTAAAACTTTTGCTAATTTATTGTGTCCCATTTGGTCAACATGTTTGTCCATTTTTTCTTTGATCTCACGAAATATATATTTTCGTGGCCTAATGGATTTTGAGTTTACCCCACCCCTGATGTATGTAAGAAGTTTCATTTTTGAAGAAACTTCTTGAAATATTTTGAAATACTTTCTGTAGAATCAAACTTTAGTTGCTATTGATCTATGGATGGAAAAACTCCGTTCTTTAATGTAGTGTGTTATGCGCTGTTCCTTACATCTTTCTCTTATTTTATTATTATGTCAAAATGTGAATGAATTTATACAATGTGCTGGGGAAATACTTTCAGGAAGAAATGTACTAAAAACCACCGAAAATTTGAAAGAAAGGGGAGACGCTGAAGGGTTAGAAAATAATGATAACGTATTTTATCTATAAAATGAATGAATCGTCTATTTTATAAATGCCTAGGATAAGTTTATAAAAACGAAAACAGTGACGGTATCTGTCGATGAGCAGTCAATTTATAAAATATAAATCTTCCATTCACGATATTTCGGTCAAATTTCCACATTTCATTTAAGAGAAGCCGAGATTGTTAATATAAATTGGGACTTCTCTTTGTGCTTCGATCGAAAAATTAACAAAAAATAAGGACTCGGTGATAATAATTATAACAACAATAATCTATAGTATCATACAACAATATGGTATGGACATTGCTAATAGTACTAGAAAACGTAAAAAAAAACACTGTGTAGAAAGTATCAAATGATGAAATACAAAACATACATAAAATAAATAAGATTCGGTTCTTGTCACTTTTTAAGCCTTCCAGGTTTAAGTGGGCAACTTCTAGGAACAGTAGACAGACTTTGCAGCTGCAAGTCCCCATAAGAGGATTCCGTACACTACACTCGCATGGAAGATAAAGGGAAATGCGGCTTTTTCTGGCATTGGATGTTGCAATTGTCACCAGCCGTCGAATAACAAAAATTGCTATCGTAGTCATCTGCAGAAGGATGAATTTCTTTTCAGTGAGAAATAAATGGTGACACCTCATATTCAATTGCCACAATTACCAAGTGATCACAAATGTGTATTAAGGTATTCAGTAAATTACTAGAAAGCAAAATTCAACCCACATATGCAGGAAAAGCTACGTGAACGTTATAGCGAATTCCGAGAAAATTATTAGTAGATCATATGTCTGCACCATGTCAAGTGGCATCAAAATTCTATGCATAATGTAGATCCACTTTTCATAGATTTTATCCAAGTTTACAAGCCAGTTACAGCAACGAAAGTGTATAAAGGAATGCAGTAGATGCGAGTCGCGTTGAAGTTAATCTGTTTAAGATTATCTTAATCGATATAAGAGCAAAAGTTAGAGTAAACTTTAAACCCTAAAATTAGAATAAGACAGCGAGATTATATTCCAATTACGATGTTTAATTCGTCTTTGAGAAAATTATTCTGGAAATATCAATAAACCCAGAATAATGTAATATATATTTATGTAACAATGTCATCTGTTAACCTACTGTATGCGGATTTTCGTACATAGTACAAGAAATAAGCTCTGTATGATCTGTACAGATATCTTAAAGCTTCAATCCAGAAATAGGGTTAGAAATAAATGTAGAAAAGACCAATTATTTGGTAGTACAAAAAACAAATCAAACAAGAAGAAAAGGGCACAAATATCACATCGGTAAACTCCTCAAAGGCAAGCATCTTCAACAACCGTATAAACCGAAGTGACAAATTTCTAACATTAAAAATTCTACAACATGCATTTTTACCCCACTTGTATATTGTAGAATTTTTAATGTTAGAAATTTGTCACTTCAAATTGCTGTGACCATTCAGACATGCTATCTAGCGTCATGCGTGCCTTTCTGTTGGATTTCCAATTTGCTGGTAGGTCCTTAATTAAAAGATTTTTGAATGTCGACGCGCCGCTTGTCCTATCACTAACAGCTCTTTTTACTGTGCCATATTTACATAAAACAAAATAGTGAGTCTCTCCTTCTACAGCTTAGAACCGATACATTTGTCAGATTTCAAGACGAAAGTTTTACCAGGTAAAGTAAGCAAGAATAACCCACCTTCATCAGCATTGTAAATATTCTTTGGTGGATATCCAAGCAATACAAATGGAAGCTTTTGCTTGAACTGGTCGGCTCCTACCTGAATTACATTTGAAGTTTCGCCAGCTATACGCTTGAAAGTAAGGTTATGTCTTCTACGCCATTTTTGTACCCATCCATCTGACGGAGAAAATGTAGGGTATCCCATTTGCTGAGCTATTTTTCTTGCATTGGCCTTTACTATCGGTCCAGAAATGGGAATATTCTGGATTCTAGCCTTTGCAAACCAATCAAAGCACATTCTGTCTATACGAGAATCATCAGGTTTAAGAAAACTTTTCTTCTGATGAATATTTATATCAGACTGCCATCTGCGATATATATTTTCTTTACTTTTTGAAATTTCTGAAGCCCCTCTCGATATTGAACGTTTGCAAAAATATTTACGAATGTGGAAAACTGTTCATCTTTTTCTAAATAAAATACCTTCCTTACCTTTTCGCTAGTTCACAAACTCACAACTTGTCTTTATCCAACATGTTGGTTATTTCAAATTTTTCGTTCAACGAAAATATATTTTTCACGGTACCATTCTAATATATATGTATTGTTACGGGATACCAGTTGTGACTGTTTCAAAAGCAGTAAAAATAGCAAGGAGGAAATAAACATTACGTACACTGAGCATAATAGCTTGTGTAAAGGGGTATCACCGCGTTACCTGCGATTTGTGGCACACACTACGCATAAGAGTGTGTAAAAGAGGAATCACCGAATGCATTGCGATTCGTGACACATACTGAGCATACGACTAGATAAAAAGGGTAATACAGAATTTGTTACGATTTTTTTCTGGGTGTTACATACTTAGAAAGTATTCTCAGTCCGCTTATGAGAGATGCTTTGCACAAAATACATAGAAATATAGTGTCCGCATTTGTCCATTAGGGCGTTTCCTGACCGAATAGTAATTTGTACTAAAAACGTAACAAAATACTTGTCCATATAAGACCTGTCCACGAGTGGAGTTTCACTGTGCATATATACATATATCACGACTCATTGCACTTACCTATGTAATTGCTTCCTCTACGGTTAAGAGAAAATAGAAAATATAAATTTGGTTTCATAAAATATACATATTTCATAACGTTAACTAATGAAATGTAAACCAAAGAGTTATATATATTTCTGAGAATGCACCCTCGTAAAATCATGAGAACCATGAACTTCATTCCGCAGCGCTGAATAAATAAATTCAGCTGCAATTTCTGAAAGATTCATCGCGATCTAGTTACATATGGAAATTTTTAGGAGCACCTAGGCAATGACAGTGGAAGAATTATAGCTAGCGGGTCGTGCACAAATAAATTGAACAGGACATGGTAAAACGTAAAATTAAATAACCGATTCAAATTACCAGCTGGTCGCCTTTATTGGGACCGAGAATTCGCTTTGAAAATACATACATACCTCTATTCGAAACAATTTCAACACACTTATAAAAATACATATGGACGATAGTATATCATGTTTTACGGCACACTGCCAATGTCAATAATGGTTTATTTATTTTTAGAGGACCGTTTGCCTTTGCGGAAATATTCGCCGTCCCCTTTCATCATTTTACATACACGTCAATTAAAAATTAATGAGCCGAATGATAAATGGCCGTTAAATGGAGCTTTCGGCTAACTGTTAGGAAACATATTAAGCTGAAGCCTTAACATTTAAGTTTATACTTTTTCTTGCATCATTAAACTCTTTTACAGAACCTACACTAATTCGCAGTGGAGCTTTAATTACATTTAATTGTATTCTTAACTTCCAGTTGAAGCAAATACTATAACTAATTTAGAACTCAACATCCTTAGATTTTATGTGAACCGTTTTAAGTTGGTTATAATTTTGCAATGCTGAAATTGGAGAAAGAAAGCTACTTTACTTCTTTTTCTAGCTATAAAAGGGCTTTCTAGATGTGTTTCGCCGTTTCTGTTTAGAAAGATAATCTATTACTGCAATTATGTGTTGTCATATGATATGAGTAAATTCGGTTTGTTCATTTACGAAATGAGCGCGAGTTATGTCTTGAGGAAGAATATTACTGCGGTAGCAAGCGTTATATATGCACCTAATAGTGGTAGTATCGAATATGACTATCGTTTTCTCCGATATATTTACCGACACACCCACGCTCTATGAAATATTTAATTGTCGCTCCATTTCCATAAGTTCCCCAAACAACCCCTGTAATTGTTATTTGTCTATTTAATAAAACAATGAACCCCTTCCATTTGCTCATTTTAGCTGCATAGTAAAGACGTGAAGTTATGATTGCGATATTTTAGGATCTCGAAAACGGGTATGCGACCCCTTTAATTGAATTTCTAGATCGAGTAATATGCTTAGGCTTAGCTATTGTTCAAAAGTCTTAGCCGGGTAAATGAGATACATGTGTACGATCTGCTTGGAATGAAGCTTTCTGAAGGACTTGAATAGAGAGCACAAATAGAGTGCTAAATTGCGACATAATGAAATGAAAAGCTCTACCCGCACGGCGTGACAGTTCCTTTAAGTAAATATTAAATATGATCATAATTAGCGTAGGAGGTATAAAGTGTAAATAGAATAGATTGATGAAAATTTCGGAAAGATGTTGATTTTGTTACAAGAGCAGCAAAATTAGTTTATTTTAAGACTGAATGAAAATAAATATACGTATACGTAGGTATCTTAGCTTTTCTGGCTAATTAATACGTTTTTTTCGGGATGTTAGACAATATGTAGCGGTATGTATTAATTAAAGTGACAGTACATGCTAGTAATCTTAAGCAATTAATTAAATAGTATACACTGTCATTCTAATTTTAATACCTCTGCATACTGTCCAACATTCCAAAGAAACAATATGAATTAATTAATTCATTCTCTGGATAAGAAAATATCATATCTTAATCAACGGTAGGGAATATATTCTGTATAAAGGTATATTCAATATTCCATAAAATTTCAGACATACAGTAGGAAGCAAGCCTTCGTTACTTTTTCTTCTCATTCACACCAGCCTTACATCTCGGTGACGGATAGTCTAAATGAACTCATCTAGAATCAGCAGAAAAATATCTTAATGGCACATTGTCTAACAGAAGAATATTGATAATGTGAAGAGTACCGTGAGTACCGTGAAACGGATCAAAAATAGCGATTACATTGGATAGAGCATCCACTTAGTTGACCGTTTTGGTAATTTTCTATAAGCTGCCAGTAATACTAAAAATGCAGTTCTCAAATAGATCATAATCGGAAACCGGATGTTATGTTTTTGCATGAACTAGGGTAAATAAAAGCGTTTAGCACTAATTTAATTTCACATATTTGGAATATTTTGGCTTCCGTCCACATATTTCAAATATTTTAAGCTATTTGAAATTATTCGACATAGTTTTTCGTTTGAAAATCGCGTTATTTTTATAAAAGCTATAGCAGACGATTTTCTGGAAAATTTACATTGTACGATTGTTGATGCTTCGTTAAATATAATAAAATAAATGTTACCTATATAGGGATTAATGCTTTTTCCAAGAAATTTATGTTTCTACATTTTTCTAAGAATTATTAATTGCTTTTAAACTTCCAAATGAAATATCATGTTCACCATTGAAAAGCAAAGATTATTTTGTTAATAATAATAATAATGACTTTATTGTAACCCTTCGATTTAGTATATATCTGGTAAGAAAAGGATCTTTGAAACAAGGAAGTTTTATGTGGTGGTGGAGAAATTTTACCTCTAAACCTAGTAGTGAGGTTATGAACATCTGTACGAAATGTTACGATTTCTCAGAACAAAAATCGGAAATTAAACAAATAAGGGTGAGTTCCGATTGGTTAAAAATAATTAGGTAGGGGGTATATGCGTTTCAGCATTTATCATTTAAAATTTTTCATCATTTACAGACACTGAATAAAGTGAAGTGTTATCCAGAAACGTCAAAATTGGAAAACGATTTAATAGCTTCCTGTATCAAGACCGTTGCAGAATTACTTTTGAACGAAGAACAATTATACTGCAAAGCGTGCGATGAAATGATAAGTTGATAGTTTTACCAAACAATTTTATTGCAACATTGTGATCTTCTCTTGCCATCCGTATGCGTACGTTTTATGGTGATATCGATCGTCAGTACGGCTTTGCAAGAGGTGTAAGTACGTATACAAATGTTATATATGTATATATAGTCGGAATATTGATGTTCGTACATATGAGAGGGATTTGATATGAATTCTCTCATTATGCACATATTACGCATTTTTGTAGTTAGTTGTTTCAACAGGGCTGCAGTTACTACAGGATCCTGCGGCCACGCAAGTTGTCGACTCATGTAGAAACAAATAACTGCAAAAATGCCTAATACATGCATAATAAAATATTGTAGAAATACTGTACCTGACGAAAATACTTTAGGGAATAATTATGTAAATAAGGACGTAATTAATGAATTCAAGCAAACTGTAAATAACAGTTTTATATATTTTATAGTAGATGAAACCACAGATACTTGTGGACGCTATATGGAAAATTTATTAATATTTTATTTAAATAACAGCACTCCCGGCAAATCCTATTTCATTTCGTGTAAACAAATTGAAAACGCTAACCATGCACCAATGATTAGGTTTATTAATTAAAATTTAATGCTTTCCGATGCTACGTCATACATGGTCAAAGCTGGTCAACAACTTACAGTTTTGACTTCCAATTTAATTCACGTGACGTGCTCAGCATACGGTTTAGACAGAGTGGCGAAAAATATTAGAAATTCATTTCCTATAGTTAATAGTTTAATTAGTAACGTAACGAAAATATTTTTAAGATCTCCTCAGAGGATTCAGTGTTACAGAGAAAAATTACCTAATACTCCTTTGCCACCGGAACCAATAATCACAAGATGGGGAACATGGTTTGAAAGCTCCCAGTTTTCATGCAGAAAATGTTGTTCCTATTAAGGAACTTATCTTAAGTTTTGAAGAGGAAAATATTGGTGCAATTTCAAAGTGCAAATCTATTTTAGAATATAATTCATTGCACTATGAACTTTGCTTCATTAACTCAAATTATGATTTTCTTCATAAAACTATTACGAATTACGGCCGTTACAAGAGTCACTTCATTTGATTAATGAATTTAAGGAAAAACTTCAGAAAGTTCCTGGAAAAATAGGACAATTAATAAATAAAAAGTTTAATGATATTTTAAAAAGAAATAGCAAATTATATTTGTTGCAACAAGCAAACCAAATTCTCCGTGGCGATTTCGTTGTTGAAACCGATTTAAATCCGGAAGTTGTTAATGTCTTAAAATATGCACCAATCACATCAGTTGACGTCGAACGAAGCTTTTCAACGTACAAATCGCTACTAACGGATAGGAGACATAATTTAACTATTGAAAATAAAAAACTTTTGTAACGGTTAATGTAAAAATGTAAGTGCAGGTATCGGTTTAATAAAACCTGTTCAAATTTTCTGAGTGTTTGTTTCCTTTCCTTGTTACTTCAAATATATTCTACGTTCTCAAAATATTTCTGAAATAAATTTTACATATTCTAGACATTTTAGGAATATCTTCAACACATTTTGCTCATATTTAAGACCTATCTATATATACACATTTTAGTCAAATCTCGGACGTATAATCCGGTCTCTAACATAATATTTATTTTACTTGAAACAATACGTCAATGAGTATGAAAAGAAATCCGAACATTACTTTACAAATTGTGACTCGGCAATATAATCAATCGATACATACATACATATGGAAATCTGGAAAAAGCATTTCCTTATTTATATCGAAGGCGCATTGTTATTTATTTGTTATTCTGACATGATATATTGATATATCGAAGAAACGCTTTGTCGGACGATGTATGTGCTTTATTCACGAATCATTTTTTCATGACGGTTTCATATATCTTCTATAGAAAAGATACAATGCGTTTGATATTAATTTACGAAAACATGTGAAATATGATCCGTCAGAGAAATAAAAATATACATACAAAAGATGCGTCCTAAGGATTGATGAAACCTTTTGTCTTGCTGTTTGATTTCACGTTACTTTTTGAAGAACGGCCAGAGGGAAATCTAAGCATTAAAACGTACAAATGCTGTAAATAGTTTATTTAATGCTTATGAAATAATGTTTTGTTATATATACCGGAGGGCGGATATTTTAAAAGAAGGTAAAGAAGTAATAGTTTTAATATAGAAGGATTCAATAGCTGGGTATATAGTTGGTATACAATATAGAAAGCCAATTTATTCTTCTCCTTCCGTCGCTCATCGCCTGTTCCTTTTGGATCTTTTCCTCTGGTATCTACGTGTATTTCTTTTCCCATCTAGTCTACCTAGATCTTCAGCGTTTGTATACCTGCTTGCCATAGCTAGTTATCACATTCCGGGTTAATTCAATTTCTGTGTATATATAGAATATATTGTAGTATTTGTTGCGCATTTCACTGTGTAAATTATGTTATACCTATCACAAATGTATAGTAACTCATCGACAAAGTATTAAGGTGGGTTACTCTGAAACTAAAAATTTCCCAGAATTACATTAGGTAAGTAGCACCAACGGTTAGATGTGATAATGATGGATTCTTGATTGAGGCGATCATGATAAGATAGATTTTCGGCGGATTGGAAGCAATAGAGTGCGAGTTAGGAAATCCCTGATAAGCTCAGGGTTTAGGCAAAATACCTGCCGCAGGGGTTGAGAACGAAATCAAAATAAGAAATTATTAGCAGAGGTAGGAAACTACAAAGGGATCACGTTTGCATATTGACTAATACTAAGGATTGCTTCAGACATACACTAATTACTTCGTATGATAAAGAAATTTTATTCACTCCACTTTAATACATACTTTGTCTATATCTAGTACTTGTGATTAGAAGAACGAAAGTGAAGAGAATTTATATGAAACTCATCTTGTAAAGCAACAAGTGCTAGTTGTACTTCATTTTGAAATAAAATTTTACGCAGTAAACGGAGAGAAACGCTACACGCAATTGGCTAACACCTATAGTTGAGTTTCAATTGAATAATTCCATTCCTTACTATATAGAATTACATAAGTGCGAATGGGTATTTCGGAAAATAAGTTGAAGTTCTCAAATGAGCACATTTAACTGTTTTGAAAGTCGATATTCTTGGTGTGTGTACCGTCAATCAATGAGATGGTACACAGAATTTCTTAAAGAGCTGTTTTGCCAAATTTCATGTGTTACGCGTTCTCCTTTCTCCATTGAAGCACTGTATCACATTTGTGATCAGATCAGATTTTGTAAATAACTTATAACTTAGACATATCATGGAGTAGATGAAATTGTAGCCGGACATGGATTATAAGAGAAAGTTGACTGTCATTGAACTTAAATGTATACGAATATTTAATTCATACAGGATATTAAAAATAATATGTGGTATTATGCACAGTTTTTTGAACTTACGATTTTACATAGTTGTAGAGGTTTACTCCTTCCTCTCTCGATAAAAACGCTCGGGTCTTCGATTTTCCACTTTTACGCTTATCTTATCTGGCATTCTTGGTGGCAATGTAGTAATTACAACACTTTCATACAATTAGTATCAGTACGTAAAATATTAATACAAAACTTTGAGTATTTGGTTATCAACAATAAGCATATGAAACATAGATCGATGTAAAATACTCTGAGAAGATCACATCCGATATTATGCGTCAAAATCGTAAAATCGTTTTTAGACGAGTCCAGTAGCATATTTGCGGAGTACAAAACTCAAACTTTTTGCATCCCCAAATACTCTTTGTTAATATTTATTCATTATTAGTCGTCATTTTAATGCGGCATGTATTGAAAGTCTAGATAAATTAGCTAAAGGATTGGGTTAAACTTCAAATTTCGATCTTTAACATTTAATTCCCGCCAATACAATCACATTATTGCATATCAGTTACTTTTTCTATTATGTATGGTTCCGGATAAAATTGAAGAAATCAAATTTGGACCATTAACATATTCAAATTTGTCAAAATCAATAACTACTAACACATAATATATTTGACAGCAGAAATTTGGTGAACATTTAATTCACAATAACGTTCCAGTCGTCAGACTGGGAAGTATTGATAAAATGCAACAATATATGCAGCAAACAAATTAAATATTTAGATTAACAAATTATTAAATACTAAAGTTCTATAATAACTATAATCGTGCTGATTACAATATTATTCCATCCGAAATGCTGGAATTAAGGGTACTGCGCCATTTGGAGATTGTCATTCGGACTCCCGGCAATATAAATAACCAAAGAATTCTTGCTGCTTTGACGGTTGTGGAAGCCCAAATATTATCGGAAACTGTACAGTTTTCAAGGATCTGCGTCTGCATGTACTTTTGTGGTAACAGGAATACATCTGATCTGTTTGCAAGTCGCCGCATTCAATTACAACAATTATTGGAACGCATTCCTTATACCCGACTATATGGTAGATAACTACCTAAACCTAGTTGCTACACACATAAAAATTTCACGGAGTAAAATGAGACGGTGTTGAACATTCTCCTGAAAGTGATCAATTTATTCCGAAAGTTAGTTAAAAGTTATCCGTGTACATGTTAAACTAACACTGCCGAGGTAAAATGTAACTACTTAACAAGTAGTTGATTTCCTTTATTATCCGAGACGATGATAAGTTTCACTTTTGCAGAGTTACGGATTATATTAACACCACCACGGTGTAGTTACATATCTTAAACAGATGATATATTCTACTTTATGTAGTTAACTAATGCATTTGCAGGTATTTATAGAGTCCACGCGTTTTCTCGTGGTATCAAATGCAAAAGCAAATCGATGCAGTCTAAATTTTTACACCGTGACGAGAAAATTCTAACACCGAAAAATGTCGTTGTTCCACTATCATTCCGTTTACCCTGTGACGGTGTTATAACAACACCGTAATATCCTAACTCCGTCGTTTTTAACTACTTGTGCATATGGACGCGAGGGAACTACCAGACGGTGTTGAAACGGTGTTAGATCCAACTCCGTATTTTTATGTGTGTATGTATTATTCGTGACTTCAATTTAGTGCAAGTATTGCACGGTCACTTGTGAACGGACGGCCCATGGGAACCTCCTCACAGAATTTATGTATATGAATATGTATGATATTCTACTAATTAAAACTAATATCGCCATAATACTAATACTTCCAATACTACTCTCTACTATTACTCTCTTTGGTTAATAGAAGGATATCAACGTTTATAGAGAGTCAATTTGTTTAGTTTCTTCCGATGATCACAATCCATGCCTTCAATATCAACTTTTCTTTCAGAGCATACAGGAAATGAACTTGAATATTGTTACAGTTTTC
The DNA here is from genome assembly GCA_038088585.1 of Chrysina gloriosa. Taxonomy (NCBI): domain Eukaryota; kingdom Metazoa; phylum Arthropoda; class Insecta; order Coleoptera; family Scarabaeidae; genus Chrysina; species Chrysina gloriosa. The sequence continues at coordinate 9,872,615 of CM076093.1, forward strand.
TGTATTTTTTATGATCTCTCTCTTCAACGTTCCGCGTTTGTAATTTGAATTCAATGATACGGCTTGCGCTGTGTTGCATGCTGAACGGAAAGCACCAGCAGTCCACAGCGCATAATGGAAGAAAGGTACCAGGGCAGATGGGACTTGCAGACGATGTCTGATTACTGCTGGAGTATTAAAAGAGACAAATCCCTTCATACATATGCAAGGAAAGCGCTCAAAAGAAAGCTTTTAAATTAGTTAAGAACTGCTGTAAATATTTATTTTGGGTAATAACATTTGTAAATATTTGTTTGATAGAATAAACTTATTTTCTTTTTTATTTGTGCGTTCTTGATAGGTTGTATTGGAACCAATATTTATATGCAGAAATAGGACTATCTCAATACAAATACGGGCTCACATCTTTTGAAGACGATCTAATAGAGAAAATCTGAGGGTATTTTTTGAACTCAACGCACCAAAATTAGTTAAGAACAGTAGAAAAAAGTCTGGCAGCAAAATATGTGTCCAGTGTAATAATAGTACATGCAGTGTACGTCTTTAAAGCCATTCTCCATAATTGGATGCTAAAAGAGTTGTTATATGAAATCACAAACTGTGAAATTGAAAGGAGATATTTACTGCTGCTATTATGTTACCATTACGTTTATATTACACGTAAAATACAAGCTTCTTGCAAATTTAGTTTCTTAGGAAGCGTTTAGCATTTTAATATCACCTTAGAGGAAGTAATCTTGAAAACTTATTGTCCGCATAATATTCGTAATTTTGGAGTTTACCAAATGTTCAAGGAAATACAAAGGAAAACGCTTTAATCATATCCTAATTCCGTTTCACCTTGCATACAAGAACTTGACACATTAATTGTGATTACAAACAAATTTGTTTGTAGTCTTCGCTTGTAATATTAATACTGCAAGATGAATGAGTAGTAATACCAATACGAGCAGCTTTTAACGAACATCAACAAATAGGTCACTTGGATCTTGCTACATACCGCGCGCAATATTAAACTACCCGGAGAAATATGGGGTAACCGGAATCGAGTTAGAGCCGGCCACGCAAGGAGCAAAATAAGATCTTCAAATAGGGATTGGTCGAAAGCCCGCAGTGTGACAGTGGAACACCGGAACAAACAGTAATGCATATAGTTCGTAAATGTTCTCTGAGGAAATTCTCGGAAATACGGCTACGCCAGAAGCAGTCAGCTGGTCGTCCTAATTGGACATCGATCTGCGACAATAAGATCGAGGGTTCTATAGGGTACGTTTAATGTGTGTTCAATTTTGATTTGTTGCGATAGATATACACTATTGCGGTAGGTTCTACAATTTGAGGAAGGAAACGCGGTTTCTTGGGTATAAGACTGAATTTACTCAAAATAGCGAAAATTATGCATTGGTGTTCATGGAAGTCGAACGCTAGATAAATATTTTAGTATATGCAGTGTTCGGATTTCTATGAATATTAGTGTAAATTAAAATTCCTTACATCGACAATAACCTTATGCAGTAGAAAGATTCCTGTGCACCTGATGTTTCTTTCTAGTCTAGGGTGTAACAATGATTTTTCAACTCACACAAAATTACTGAATTAATGTTAATATATCTACGTGTATCGCTGGAAATCAGATCAGTATTTCTTTAGTAATTTCCTTGTTGAAAGGAGAAGGAGAAGTAGGGTGCCCGCGTTAAAATTTCATCTCCGCCTGCCTCAACCGGCGGAAGCGTCGAGTTTCGTCAACGTTTCTTATTGCGTAATTCTTGAACAAAACGAACATTTTGGGGGTGTAAAACATTTTCAAAGAAAAGACATTTTCTACGTTTTCAAGACCTTTTAGTAACAACAAATAGGAAATAAAAAGCCAATGTTGAAACTTCAACGTTGGTAATCCAAACCGGCAGAAATCTAGAGATTTTCCGAGCGCCTGCCACCGTGAGATTTAGGAAAAAATGGCAACATTTCGAAGATATAAAATATCCAGAATATACTCAAAATAGTATCATTTTGATGAGATCCCAAAATATCCTTAAACTTTACTGACTTGAAAGATCCTTTGTATGAGGAAGTAGAGTGCCATATAACTGACTAATCACAAACCATACATTAATGAATTACATATGAAAATACATGGCACAGCTTTCAGACATAATTTGGAAACTAGCCAAAAGGAACCCGACCAAATGTTATAAAGTTATTTATTCAAGTTCGTGTAACAATCATACATTATTTTCATTGCAGAAGGAGTTTCCTAGATTTGGAGGAATTTATTATAGATATTCGTTCTTTCCGTGCAAATTTTTATAATTTTATAATAAACTAGGGATTTCCTACTTTTCCTTGATATACCTTTTCATTTAAATACCTTCAACTGTACAATGGGTTCTACATTTTGTCGATAGTAAATCACCCCAATATTCGTCGATCTTAGAGATATGTTTCGCCTTGGTCGTTGAAAACACGTGGAATTGAATGGCTTTGGAAATGGCGTTACTACAGAGAATTTAAATTTCATTTGTTTGGAAAAGTAATATTTTCAGCCCTATTGCTTTGAAGGATTACAATGAAAATAGTTGGTAACATTAATTTTAGTGTTATGATATAACGGTCGAAGCTTACTTCAAGATGATCCTCATCGCGTTATAGTATTATTAAGATAGCATCTTGTTTATAGAGGCAAAATTAACTAACCTTTCGTTGTAGCTACAGTAACTGCCTTACCAAAATACATTACTGACTTCCTAATTTAACTGGATCACCAACACATATACATTTACTACAACTAAAAATAGTATCGACGTTAAATATATTACTTTTACAGATGATACACATACGATACTTTATGTTCCAACACTCTGCTCGCGCATTATTAAATAATCCATTAGATACTAAGCAATAATTATATTAATGATAAATGCAATGTTACTATCAATCGCCGAAAATAAAATAGTAAGTAAATGGTGCCATTAAGCTAACTGTTATAGTACAGTAGGCGGTGCAATTTACTAACGAAATCAATCGTTGGCGTCGTTTATTTTCTTAGTAATAACTTGCTGATATCCTTAGAAAGTAGCTACTAAAAGAACTTATTGATGTAATGCGATATTATACACAACATTGTATTAAATGTCAGTTGTTGTGCGGAGTCATAATGCCTAAACGTTCCTTGCTAAGCAAAAACTCGAAACATCGAGTTCTTGCTATAGCCGTGTCCAAATTCGATAGACCATAACCCCGCTACCAATGTACAGATGCTGCTCGGTACAATAAAACAGGGTATCAGTTCAGATTAACTAAAAAAACTGTTTGCGTATGGGGTTTATTCATACCTTCATATATCGAGTGATCCCTAAAATAAACGTCAAACGCAATAGAATGAATACGATATTCTAACGAACGGTCGAAGTAATCAATCAATTCTTGTCATATGCTTCACATATATCGCATAGACAAATATTGAGCAAATGTATACCATTTAATGAATTTTAGTAAATTTTCGTAGGTATAATTCCACATATTGGAATAATGTGTAATTTTATTCTAGCGCGAATAGCGACAAAGGAATTTTGCTGAAGACTTTTGTAACTCATTGTTTTCTGCACTCACTTGAATCTAGAATAAACTTGTTTGTACAACACTTCGGGCAAGGCGGCATATAATACTAACACGATCAAGTACACTGAGGAAAAGGAATTCAAATTAACACACCAATGAATGTAATTTCTCTAGTAGTTGAATGAACTGAAATTCAGTTTATCGAACAGAAAATGTTCAACGAACAGACGATAAAACTCAAATTCTATGAATTCAGTAAAACCCTTTAGGATATCCAAACGCAGTATAATTCAACCACACGTTTTTCTTTAAACAGAGAGAAAAGTTGAATGAACCGATTATATTTATATGTGTCCCTTGTCGATTCATCATTGTTATTTGTAAATTCTAATACATGCACTAGAAATGATAGATTGAATAGCCCTAACTTAATTGTTGTGTTACCAGTAGTCGGCAGAGAAAGCACGTATCTGCTTCTTAATAAGGTAAGTTGAGAATTATTGTACTACTGATTTCATCTTGCCTAAACAATATCCACAAATGTTGATAGTGCTTTCATTACATATTGTTACGTGCACAAATTTCACTTAGTTCAGTTCCGTATTTCATTTAACTTGTTAGAAATATAGGCTCAAATTTTACTCCTTTCGGACAATAGTTATTTCCTAATATCGCCTAACGATACTCCCGTCGAACTCATCATAAAACCGCGTGTTAGTTGCCCGTGAGTTTTTCGAATTCGTCCAATCATGAGAACGCGAAGCGAATCTGATCTTCGGCGTAGTAACAAAAAAGAAAAAGAGGGAATTAGGCATTAGGTAGCGAGTGGTAAAAGACCGGTGACGAGATCGGAATAGGTTACGGCTGAGAAAATTTAAGTGTGTGTATCGTTTATCGAATTATCATCAAGAAAGTATTTACCGTGTAGTGGGGAATTCGCCAGCAAATCCTCTAGTGTATTGTTCAAGTACATCTCCCATTCGCGGAGGAAAAGAAACCCGAGATCGAACCCTCCTACACCTCGTCGTGCCTAATAGAACATCATTGTCTTTATACCTTCCCATCAAGGTACTAAACGAAAGAAAACCGATCGTCTAATCCGTCGGACAAATCCGAAAGACCATTTCCAACATCCGAGGCAGACAAAGGATAGAACCTTATGCGATGACAGCACCCGGAAGCCATGACAGCTAAGCATTCATTCTATATGTCTTAAACCTTTTCTCTTTGTTTCAAATATTTCGTATATCGTATCAATAATTTCAACTAAATTCAAAGTTAATATTCACTAGCTTGTAAAATCATTATTATCTAGATGGCCGTATTTTCTTATTAAATTCATTGATATTCATATATATATCGACATTCCTACTAGACCTGTATCGTATTTTGCATAACTCACAGTAACAATTAACATCACGCATTTTGTAGTTTATATTGTGAAAGTTTAGATAAAACGTTTTATGTTGACTTACGGTTACCGCACTATTAGCATTATTTAGCTAATTTTATCTCAAATTTTATGTAGTTTTTTACTGTTTTTAATGAATTCTAACTAAAGGCTAAATACACAAGTTCTTGAATAACCGGGCGTAGTTTTTCAAGTAGAATTTTATTGTTTTCGTAACAGAATCTAAGCATATATAATCAACATGCATTTTCCAGCTGATCTTGGTCGCTCCTGATGTCAGACAGTTCTTCGATCGATATAAAGGTACTACCGATTATTTGACCATGAAAATATATCTGGCAAGTTCTTATGACCTTTGACCAAAATTTCATGGTTGGCGCCCATACTATCTTTTTCCCTGACAAGACCTGTTGTATTCAACGACCGTTATTTAGAGCTTGAAAAAGAACCGACACGACATCCCACTGAGCTGAGCATGGCATTTGCTAGCCTATTGCGACAAGCGTATGTACCGCTTCTTGTTTTGTTCTTGTCGTCTTGTGCACTCTAGTCAATTGTTCCCCTCAGTTATTGCTATCTCGGAGAGATAGTAGTAACGCAGTTTTGGGGGTAACAATATATAATATATTTTGAAATGGTAAGTACATATGTATCTTTCCTTTGCAGTATAGTTGTTGAAATCATTCAACTGCTGACTCGATGGCCCCTTATATAAGGTTTTTCATAACATATGCGTCAAATTTATTTATAGGATTATGTGATGTAAAAGTAAGTGCAGAAAATAAATTGATAGAAAAAGAATGGGTAAATAGATTTAGTTCTGGAGCCCCTAATGTATTATATTGAGATACGCACTTGTAGTAGAAAATAAACACACCGTGCCCAAACATTTATTTCACCACCCTTAACATATTGACCTAATTTTACTAGTGTTTGCATTTTTGTTAGTAAACATTTTACTCTATGTAAATGTGAAAACAATTCCCTTCCGAAAGTTTATTCTTTTCGATGATAGTAGCAAAATATTGTTTTATTTTTTATGAACTTTCTTGTGTTTTAATTTGATGCATAAGTTGTGAAAAGACCAGCATTTTTCACAAGATACATGTTAAATTCATTTATAATCTAATGTTATATGAGTTAAAAAGTAAGTCAATAAATGCAGAAGATAAAACAATTGACATTTCCCATTCTATTTAAATATTCTACCTGGCGAGTTGGAAATCAATGCGAGATGTAGTGTTTCGAAAATACATTTTTGCTACATAGTTATCGCTCGCTTATAGATAAGTTGGAATGATTCCAGCTCTTGAACGCGCTTGAACCTACTGAACATATCATATTTTTTACGTTTACATTTCTTTGTCTAAATAGTAGACATTGGGAGCACATCTAAATTGACAATGACTTAGAAAATTCAAAGTTGAATGAACTATCTGCATTTGATGCGTGTTATCTTAATATCCCACTTGAGGATATCGCTCGGGCCACTACTAACGTTTATGCTCCGGCGTGTAAATAACAAACATACTACTGAAAGGTATGGAAGTTCAGCGGCACTAAACATCTTCCAACTTTAATTTTCAGAAAAATAATTACGAATATTCTGCGATAGTAGGAAAATGTTTTCAATAGCATCGGTGTAATTTTGTTTGAACTTTCTTTTGTTTTAATTTGATGCATAAGTGGTGAAAAGCGTTGTATAATAATACAATAAATATGGTTCCTTGCAGTAACCTACTTTGCTGATTCTATTGTCTTTCTAATAGTGAAAATTAGAAAACTGGTTTACCTTTTTGGGTATAAAATGTTGCTGCATATCTCTTTGAAATGCGTATTTTCTCTATGCTTATTTCTAACCAAAACTAAAAGAAACGGCATTGCGGTCACATGATCACCTCTACTAGTTTCCTTCTCTCGCAACTTCCATCTTTTCGCATGTACCAGCTATTATAGCTGATGAACCGTGAAATTAATGACGCATTACTCAATAGCAGGTGCGAAAACCACGGCACTAGAAAATTCAGTAACTAAAGTCTTTGGATTGGAATCTGACGGAGTTTGAATAATTTCGAGGTGATTTCAAACCAAAGCGGAACGTAACAGAAAGGATCCTCATCTAGTTTATATTTCAATGTTTCGTGGAGGAATTATTATATTAGCCCTAGAAAGATAATCTGCGTAAAATTTACGCATGCACTTTCAAAAAGTTACTGGTTCTTTCAAAATAGCACGAATTCGTCGCTGTGCGCTTCGGACATCTCAGTCGTTGGGCATACCTTTCGCGAGGCACACAAGTCGCTGTGGTAGGTATTACTAATTTTGAAATATAAGGACTGTATGAGTCAAAATGACGAATGATTATCTTTTAAGTGACTTTTAAGATTTTTATTTATATGAAAATTTGTTTTGTTTGTTTATTTGATAAGCACTAATTCTACATATATTGTTCTATTTTATATCATATTTAATATTACAGTTTAATATTTGGTGATATCCTGACTAAAAACTATAATGGCGCGTCGGAATTTAAACGAAGACGCTATTCTGACCGCCCTTTTAGAGACTGATGACGGTATCACTTGTGAAGACACGGATAAGCGTTAAATTGAAGACGTTGTGCAGAGCGACGTAGAAGAAACTTTTGAAGTGGAGAGAGAGTGGAGAGAGAAAAGCAGCTAGACACCTAGCGAAGACCAACCCATTGTCGATGAGGATATTGAACAACCAGCTTCTCCGTCAGCTTTTCGCCGAATATTAACTTTGTCGCAAAGAACTATTGAAGGAAAGAATGGTGGTCTACTTCGAAATCAACTAGGCGTGGACGAATGTCAGCAATAAATTGAGCGATCAGACAAGAGTGGGGTACCTGAAGAAATGAAAAACAGTCGCTCTAGGCCAGTGGGAATAGCTATGTTTTGCTTTGACGGACCTCTTACACTTGTCTCTTATAAGCCGAAACCAGCTGAAATGATTTACATGTTATCATCTTGTGATGAAGAAGCCATTTTCAATGAAACTACTTGTAAACCTGAAATGATTATGTATTATAATGAAACTAAAGGCGGAGTGGATACACTAGATCAAATGTGTCCTCCAGTAGAAAGACGAATAAATGGCCTATGGCTGTTTTCTACAGGATGATAAATATTGCATACATTAATGCTTATATTATATACAGCTGCAATGTTAATAGGAAAGGTGATAAGGCTGTAAGTCGCAAAAACTTCATGAAAAACCTAAGTATGTCAGTAACATCGCATTTTCTGAATAAGAGATTAGAAACACTTACTTTGAAGAGATATTTGCGTGAAAATATATCTAATCTGATGTCAAAACATATTGCTCACTCATCAAAAGATATTACTGAAGAACCAGTACGTACCTACTGTACATTCTGCCCCTCTAAAATAAAGCGGAAAGCAAATGCATTGTGCAATAAATTCAGAAACGTTATTTGTCGTGAGCATAACATTGACATGTGCCAAAGTTGTATATGAATGATTTTTAAAAAAGAGAAAAAAAAAAAATAGGATTCCTAAGTTTTGTTGATTACTGACGAACTTTTTTGTTTTTGTTTTTGTCATAATAAATATATATAAACATATCTTTAATTCTGGTGTTTTTATTTCATTTATATGTAAAAATATAATCCACATTAGTTTATTCTAAATCAATCAATAAAATAACGACAATATAGCTAATTAAAAATCATGCTTCAATTTTACGCATGATTATCTTTAACGTATGTCAGAATATGATTATCTTTCTAGGGTTAATAAGGAGAGGGTACATTGCTATACGATACCAGAACTACTGAGAAAATCAGGAAATGTTTTACCATATTATATGTGGGAGATTTAGTTGAAAGTTTGCAGAATAAGCAAAAATTTGTTGTATTTGTTTATATTCTAAACATATCTGCATTATAACCTAATATCTATTGCGGGTGCTCTTTTCTATGTCTTTATTATAAATAAAAGTTTTCTTGACAGTTTTCCATGAATCATTGACGACATTATGCACATTGTATACGATAATTTGATTGTACGTATTGTAATGAATAAGATGGGAATAAATTTGGTTTCCTATTCATTTAGGTATACATATACAATATTATCTTTACCTTCTCGGAATTGAACATTGTATTCCTACAACTTTTACAGTTTGGTTATAAACGTAAATCGATAGGCACTGCTTACAATACGAGAAACTCGAAATCACGAAAACGTATTTCCCAACTTTGCCACCAATGCCTAATTATTTAACTTTACTCAACTGAATTATTCAGCTTCACTCGCGAACAAATTTTTGAGGTAGGTATACCAATTACACTACAAATCCAAAACGTGACCTAGAACGAATTCGGTGATGTAATAGGAAAATCATCGCTTATATCGACGCTATTGATTTCTGTTGGAGGAAAATATTGTTTATCTACATCGAGCGAAGAAGCTTGTTATTAAGACGCTGCTTTATGAATAAAATATAAGGGATTCTCTTGTCACGCACGAACGTACATTTCTACCTATGTTGTGAATTAGATTAATGATAGATACAAATAATGACCGCAAACAATATAAAATAGATTTCAGAAATACATATTTGTTTGTGTGTCTTTATAAAATTTATAACAAGATTTTATTATATATAATAGCAATCGGAAGAGGGGCTTGCCCTGGGAAATTCAAGTTCAGACACGAACGTATGATCCACGGTTTTAGTTGAAATAGATGCTAAAAAGCCAAACTAATTTAACTTAGTTTAGAGGCTTGCTTCTTACCTGTCAAATTCCTTTCCAAACTGAACAACGAAACGTCCGCACATGGCTGCTGATGAAACTTCAAATTGCTGAAACAGAATTACTTTTGTCAATATTCGCGAAGTTCTCCTAAAAAGTGGCGTTGTAGAAACCAATAATGTTCAACGTTAACAATATTCGCAATGTAAATAAACCCACATTCGTTATGAAACTGAAATGTATTTTGCCACGAAATATTCTATTTCTAATACATGAAGCTCCGTTTGCATATCAAGTAGGATGAATACATAAAGATAATTTAGAAGGACAAGGAAATAATTATGTTGATGAATTTTCACGGTTGATACAGCTTTCGAAGGACATAAGCTTTTTACTTCAATTCTATTTGCGTGTACACAGAAAGACCATTTACCCAATAAGTTCCTCCTCCAACCTAGTAAACTACCTTCGAAGGAGAAAATATTCTGATTTGGATTTATTAAATTGGTTTAGGATTGTGGAAAATATTTAATATTTTTCCTCATTTAAAAAATAATTAAGACCACACAATGTTAAGAAACTGTCAGCGCTCTAAGATACCCAGAACTCAGTATAGTAGAAACTATTACAGTGAACGTATTTTGATATATAAGATACAATGCAATGGAAGTAGGGAAAGGTATACATACTTCTCCAATCGAACAATGCCAACAAATAGTTTTGCATTAAAGGGCATAAGATGTTCAGGCAAAAACATATACAACAGAATGACTCACAATCCAAATTTGTGCGCATTTGAAACCTGACAGAGGGGATCTTTAATAATCTTTGGAATAAGTAGAAACCCTGTGTTTTAAGAGTAGACACTAGGATAAGTGAGTCAATAAGTCGCAAAACTTGATAGAGGCAATAATAATCAAAGTAACTTCCTGACATTTATTTAATTTGTCGACATATTAATCCTGTACATTCGGGCACTTATCCCATCTCTTTAGAAGTCCTTGAAAACCGGGGGCAAACAAGTCGTTTTGTTGCTGTTGCAGCCAACGAGTAACCTCTTGGCTTACAGCATCATCAGTTTCAAAATTACGGCCACCGAAACGATCTTTTAGGGGCCCAAACAGGTGAAGATCACTGAAGGCTAAGTCGCCACTGTACGGTGGATGTTTCAAGCGTTCCCAACGAAATGTTCGTAACAGCTCCTGCGTTGGTCTTGCTGGGTGAGGGCGGACATTGTCATCCAGAAGAATCACTTCCTTTGTCAGGAGTCCTTGTCGTTTGCAGCATGACCTGTTGCAGTTCCCACGGAGTGATGTAGTACGACTCGGAATTCATATTCTCACCGTGAAGCTGTCATTTCTGTAGTATGTCTCTTTGAATGTCCCAAAATACGGCGAGCATAATTGTGTGGGCCAATGGAATCGTCTTGAACTTTTTTCTTATTGGGGAAGTGGAATGCTTCCATTTCAATTTTCAAACTTTCAACTTCGTAAAACCGCAATGATCATGCACGATGTTCCAAGCGGTTCCATGTGAACAGCCTAGAGCACGCGCTACGTCATCGATCGTCACACGTTGGTCATTACGAACAATTTGTTACACACGCTGCACTGTGGTTACAGTTCATACATCTGCAGGACGCCAGTTTAGTCCCCATCTCCAATGCTTTGCCTACTTTTGTTAGATTTCTGTATTCAATTGAATACAGCTTTCCGTGAGGAAAAGTATTGCGTCGTTAGCAATCATCCCTGCGTCCAAGATTTAAGTAATAAATATTTCTACGTCACGTCAAGTAGTCCCTTTTTCGATCTATGTAATTTACAACTTCTATCTTAATTTCAAGTTACTTTACTAGTACCTCACCACGTCTTTGCAACATACGCAAACAATCCAAACAACAAAAGAAAGAAGAAATAGCAAGAATAGCTCGGTATCTTTGCGAAACCTTGAGTACTCTATATTTATTGTCTTGACTTTCGTTTGAAAGGTAACCCAAGACCGAAGCAGCACGTTCGAATATATTTCATAGATACTATGTTACCGCTTCCACGTAAAGTTCATCGCGGCGCCGATGTTTCGAACAATATATCAAACAGAAATACAGATTTGATGCGCATGAATAAAATAAAAGGGCGTATATTGAAAGAATAGAGTTTTATACGGAAGATTATTGACAGCATCTTATTCGTCTTACAAGGAGAAATATCACTATTTCCTTCGTCCTTTCAATAATTTATGATATCCCATTTGGATCACCTCTAAAGCGAAATAGGCTAAATAATTTGGAGCGTATATTCGTAACCTATGTCAAAAGAAGGATTGGCATCATTAGTAAGGATAACGTTATACTTTTTGTCCAGTAGCTAGAAAGTCATTAGTTCACCTTTATACTGCTGAGCTAAGACGGATTTCACCTAAGAACACACATGGGGGCTATCCTTACGGTAGCGACATTTCACTTTCTCCGATTTTGTGTTAGAATAAATAACCGTCATCAATATTTACAAAATCAATTTTGTAAATGTTAGTCTTCCCAGTAAAAGGTAGTTCGGCATGACATTTATAATTTGTAAAACATACTTTGAACCGCTAAAGAAATTACTGCGTTAAAATATAAATGAGCAATAAAATATTTGTATAGAACGTTGCTTATAAGAACACCAACAGTTACTAAACCATTTTATGTGCGCCTGTCATACATTTTTCTTATTTACTTCTTTTTCGCGTTATTTACGTACTCGCTTAAATATTAAATGAATAAACTCCTTCGCATACCACAGTTCAAGTAAATTGGCAAACAACTTCAAAGTGAAGTTATTATGAGATATTATACCCAATATATTTCCAACAAGTCGAGAAAATTTCATCGCAAACATAAAAATTGCAAGAAAAACATTTACGTCAGTTTTTTCTGAAATCAGAAATTCACACATGTAAATATGCCATTTTTCAGATTCTGGAGTGTCGAAATGAGACGCGAGTGAGAAAATCCGAAAACAAACATATCTCCAAAGAGAAATTCTCAGAAAGGAAGGGAATAAATTAAAACTTCATCTCTAACAGATAAGTAAGGTTCTCACGTTTACACTTGCAGTAGTATTTTCTAAACTGATCAATAAGAAATGCATTCCTATAAAAATTTTACTTTGATAACTTAAATTTAGTCCACCAAAGTGAAGATAAACTAGACACTCGTTTGAAGTCATTTATAAGAATTTTTAAGAATTTATGTTAAATAAGAAGCAAACGAATCGAAGGGGATTAAATTAAAGCTAAAATAAGACTTTAATAATAGTAATAAATAATCCCTTCGTAGGTTAAGAAACTTGGGATTAACGGTTCCTAGTATTCACTTTTCTTATTACTAATACGAACAGTGGAGGCGAAGAACAACATATGCATTTTTCAAGCCGTTGTCTGTTCACTATAACTACCTAAAATAAATCGTCTGATCTAACTCATCATTCTTAAACGGTAATCTATCGAAGTTTCATATTTACTCCTCCTGGAGTTAAACTCAATTGGTCCTAAAAGCATAAAATCTTCGATGTGGGTATATACTCAGCTATCTTATGTCTTTAGGTTGTGGTAATGATTTGGGTTAAAATAGTAGGCAAGAAGTTTTCCATTGTAATGTTGTTATTACGATTAAATGTTAATTATCCGAACTTTAAATACCGGGATCCCCGATTATCTGAATTGGATTTTATGTTCTTCTTTTTCAGAATTAAACACAATCATTTCCAACATTTACCGAACCGTGCCTAAAAAAATTATCAATATTTATACTGCCATGATCTGGACAAATACAGTGAACCATAGTTATACATTCTTAATCACGTTGTATCCTAAAGTACCGTTATCTGCCGACAAAGGTTTAATTCTAATAACAGAATTTTCATTTGTGGGTATGGTGCCCAGTCTCAATTAATTCGGAAAACCGACATTTTACTATATTTGCTTTTATTTGTTTGTTTGTAAAATATTGGAAGCAGCTTTGGGATGTAGGTGTGACACCAACATTATCATGTTATCAGCAAAGGTTGCTTCAATAGTTATCCGAGTTTTTGATGAGTCAGGTTTAATATTTTGCTTAAAATATTTGACAGCCGCATTGCATTGATGAGCTGTTGGCTAAAATATCATAGAATAATATAAGTAACAGGTGTCTAGAGCCTTAAATATATAGAACATAGCGACATACATCCTGTTGAATGCTTGGTTGATATTGAAAAAGGCAGCAGAGCAGAACCTTTATTAATTTGGTTGACAATTCCATACTGTAAGAATATGTTTTATTGGTTCAAGACGATTTCTTTAACTTGGTGTGTTGTAAAGTAGATATTGGGTAGACGCTACTCAAACAACTTTTTAAATAGTTCATCAACCGACTGGAACTGATTTCTCTTGATTTCAGTACTATAATAGTTTCTACCTTCCGCCAATTTGAAAAATAACTTATACCGTATTTTAAATTTGAGTAAACGGAGTTTGATACTTGTTTGCTATATTTTACATGACTTTGGCCGTGTCTTTGAACCTCTGGGCCAAGGATTACTACATAACCAAAATGTATTTAGACCGAATAGATCGTGTAGAGGTCATACATGTCATGCCATAAATAAGATAACATCGAGAAGGTACAGATCAACTTCATAGATTTCGAACGAGCATTTGACTCTATCCATAGGAGCACAATGTGGAAATTACTTAAACGACATAAGGTTATTTAGACTTTCCTACAACTACAGAGCAAGAATCAATTATAAGGGATGTCTTACCGAAATATGCGACATCAAGAAAGGTGCAAGATGGGCATGCTTGCTCTAGCCAATCCCATTAGTAATAATCTTATATGATAGATCTCTACCACTAATAGGTCAATAAAACAAGGCTGGTTTGAACGATAGTTATATTTTCAGAACGTTTACAAACGTTTTCGGAATACCTTCTTCAGTGAAAATATAACTAAATAAATATATAAACAAACTTTTGTTTTTTATTTGGGAACTATCAACAAAATAACTAATGACTAGGATTTCTTGATATAGAGGATGTGTAACCAACTTTTATATATATATAAATTATAAAAACTAAATTAATGTGTAAACATACATGCAAATTAAGTAAAACCTTATATCAAAAAATCTTTGTCGAAACCTTAACAATTCTGTTCAAGGACTAGGGAAAACCCAAATTTAAAAACCTAGCCAAAGGTTTCCTTCTTAAGAAATGCAAATGTCATTTTAACAAATTGCTATATACATTACTTAAATTTTGAATATCGGTTCTGAAATTAATAGTTTTAGTGTCTTTCTGTATATTTATCATTTCATATATTAGTCTTTTTTATAACTATTCTCTGTTTTTAATATAATTGTTTTTCAAAATCAAAGTAATGCCCAAGATCTTTGTAATGCTTTGTTACAGCGGTCATTGCACCAAAATCATTATTTAAAGAATACTTATGGCTATACAACCTTTTCTTTAAATATTGTTTCGTCTGACCGATGTAACAACCATCACAGCCTTTACAGTTTATTTTATAAACTACATTACTCTGATTTTGTTTAATTATTTTAGATTTAGTATTAGTAAAAAGAGATCTGTTACTATAATTTGGAATGAAAGTAATGTTTATGTTGTTTATATTGAATTCTTTTTTTTTATTTTTCGCTTAAACCTTTTTTATAAGGAATAGCGTTATACCATTTATTGTTATTATTTTTAATTCATCTATTGTATAATTTGTTAATTCTATTTTTTATTATTTTTTCATAAAAACTATTTGGATAATTATTTTTATCTAAGATTTCTTTAACATTGTTTAAATTCTTTTCCCTAAATTCGGGATTAGCTAATCTAACCGCTTGATCAACTAAACCGGTAACTACATTAATTTTATGTAATTTTGATGTTTCTGAAAAATAATTTAAATGTCTTCCTGTATTGGTAGACTTTGTATGTCAATTTGTTTTCACAATGCCGTTATTATGCATGACTGTCACGTTCAGGAAACTCAATGAGTTATTAGATTCCCTCTCATATGTAAATTTTAATCTATTATGATAACTATTAAATGAATCTAATATCTCATCAATACTATCCTTTCCTACGGAACAAAAACAGTCATCCACATAACGTCTGTAAAAACTTACACTAGAATTTAGTTTTGCCAAACAAGTTTGCTCTAGGTGCTCCATTACCAGGTTTGCGATAACTGCTGATAACGGAGAACCGATTGTAGTACCGAAAATTTGTTTATAAATTTTATTTTGATATGTACCTAAAATAAGTAGAATTTAAACAAAGTTTCGAAGCTGCAATGAATTCCTCCTTTGGAAGATCTGTAAAATCTTTTATGGAATTCCATTTTTATCTAAAATTTTTAGTGCTAAAACCACAGCACTTTGCACATTAATGCAATTTACAATTGCATTAATTCCCCCACTTACAATCTTTCCAAATTTTTATCTAAAATTTTAAGCAATATTGTAGGTAAAACTACATATAATGTGAAAAATTCATGGGAATTTGTAGATTCGGTTAGAAATCAAACAATTCCTAATAATTACGAATTAATCAGTTTAGATGTTGTTTCTTTATTTACTAATATTCCTGTGGATTTAGCACTAAAATTTTTAGATAAAAAATGGAATTCCATAAAAGATTTTACAGATCTTCCAAAGGAGGAATTCATTGCAGCTTCGAAATTTTGTTTAAATTCTACTTATTTTACATATCAAAATAAAATTTATAAACAAATTTTCGGTACTGCAATGGGTTCTCCATTATCAGCAGTTATCGCAAACCTGGTAATGGAGCACCTAGAGCAAACTTGTTTGGCAAAACTAAATTCTAGTGTAAGTTTTTACAGACGTTATGTGGATGACTGTTTTTGTTCCGTAAGAAAGGATAGTATTGATGAGATATTAGATTCATTTAATAGTTATCATAATAGATTAAAATTTACATATGAGAGGGAATCTAATAACTCATTGAGTTTCCTGAACGTGACAGTCATGCATAATAACGGCATTGTGAAAACAAATTGGCATACAAAGTCTACCAATACAGGAAGACATTTAAATTATTTTTCAGAAACATCAAAATTACATAAAATTAATGTAGTTACCGGTTTAGTTGATCAAGCGGTTAGATTAGCTAATCCCGAATTTAGGGAAAAGAATTTAAACAAAGTTAAAGAAATCTTAGATAAAAATAATTATCCAAATAGTTTTTATGAAAAGATAATAAAAATAGAATTAACAAATTATACAATAGATGAATTAAAAATAATAACAATAAATGGTATAACGCTATTCCTTATAAAAAGGTTTAAGCGAAAAAATAAAAGAATTTAATATAAACAACATAAACATTACTTTCATTCCAAATTATAGTAACAGATCTCTTTTTACTAATACTAAATCTAAAATAATTAAACAAAATCAGAGTAATGTAGTTTATAAAATAAACTGTAAAGACTGTGACGGTTGTTACATCGGTCAGACGAAACAATATTTAAAGAAAAGGTTGTATAGCCATAAGTATTCTTTAAATAATGATTTTGGTGCAATGACGGCTGTAACAAAGCATTACAAAGATCTTGGGCATTACTTTGATTTTGAAAAAACAATTATATTAAAAACAGAGAATAATTATAAAAAAGACTAATATATGAAATGATAAATATACAGAAAGACACTAAAACTATTAATTTCAGAACCGATATTCAAAATTTAAGTAATGTATATAGCAATTTGTTAAAATGACATTTGCATTTCTTAAGAAGGAAACCTTTGGCTAGGTTTTTAAATTTGGGTTTTCCTAGTCCTTGAAGAGAATTGTTAAGGTTTCGACAAAGATTTTTTGATATAAGGTTTTACTTAATTTGCATGTATGTTTACACATTAGTTTAGTTTTATAATTTATATATATATAAAAGTTGGTTAAACATCCTCTATATCAAGAAATCTAGTCATTAGTTATTTTGTTGATGATTCCCAAATAAAAAACAAATGTTTGTTTATATATTTATTTAGTTATATTTTCACTGAAGAAAGTATTCCGAAAACGTTTGTAAACGTTCTGAAAATATATCTATCGTTCAAACCAGCCTTGTTTTATTGACCTATTAGTGGTAGAGATCTATCATATAAGATAAGTAAAAAGGTCACGAAATATATATATATATATATATATTAGTAATAATGGCGGACTGGATTTTAAAGAGGATAAAAGAAGTAGACAGTAGTACATTGGAACATGTTTGGATCGCTGTGATCTGAAGTTCACTGACCATATCTATATACAGATATTGCACGTCATTGTGAAAAAGCAACCAGGCTATGTAGCGCTGCAAGAATAGTAGGATCTCAACACAAAAAAGATACTAAACTAACAATAAGATTCAGAAATATCAACAAAATATAGAAGATGTAAGATAAGATTGAAGAGATACAAGACATTCGCTACCTAGCTGAACACAGTAAGAGATACAGAAAACGGCATACCGAGGAGAGTGGGGTTGGCACCAACTGCATTTTGCCCACTACAAGAAATGTGAACTAAAACTGTTTAGCACCAACGTAAAAGATGTGCCCTTATATGGATGAGAAACTTGAAAAATTAACGAAAGCTCTATACTATACATTACTAACATTTTCGCATCACATTTCAAATCGTTTGAACACAAAAAATAAGGAATAACGAATTGTGGAATATAACACAGAAAGAAAACATTTACGATAAAAACGTAAAGGAAAGTGGACTGGTCATACTTTACGCAAACGAAAAACAAGCATAGCAAGACAATCGTCAAGCTACAAAACCACATGCAGGAGGAAACAAGTACGTTGGACTACGTTGGAAAAGTTAACCATCAATGAACTAATAACAATCGGAGTTAACATAAAATGAAGATACAAGAATTTCCAACGCTAGGGAAGAATGGAGATCATTGGTAGACGAGACAGCAGGCTGTGGGTAAGACCAGCCATCCCACCATGGTTACATGGCTTTGCAATGTCTGTGAATGTGGCCTTTGGTCCTCTGGGAGCACAGTGATCATTAAAGCCTATACTAAAGTAACTAGAAGCGATTGCATGAGGTACGTATGTGCTACGCGCGCATTGAAACCAAGAAAAAGAAAGAGAACAAAAGATTAGCAAGTCGCAGGCACCCCTATTATAACAGGTAATGTTACAGTAGAAGAGTATATAAAAAACAAATAAGTAGTTGTCACTGTCGCTGTCGCACGCATTGTATTGAGTCTGCCAAATTGAGATAGAAATACGCATAAGGTTGGCTTTATATATTCTAAATTTTATAGTTATCTGTAGTATACAGTTTCTTGTCCGTGGTTAAGTTATAAACCGATACATTCTTGGGATTAATTTCAAGAACTATGATTTTCCTTGGCATGGGCCGTCAACATTGTTTCCTTAATAACGAGTGTGGATGCGAAGCAGCTGAAAAGAACAGTTTATTGAAAAGAAATTAAGGTCGAAGCAGGAACAAATGAAACCTAAAATCAGTTTCTCAAAGTTTCTTTTAAAAACAAAGCTGCTAAAGTGTTACCAAACACAAGCTGTTTTTACCCGTGCATAGTGTAGGTCGGTATAACCGGGCATTAGTAATCTAAATAAAATGTGGTAATTAAAGAATCTACTTAGAACCAACTTAAAAATATTTCGGACAATATCAGAGGGAGCTATTGCAGAACATAGAAACTTAAAGAATACCAAATCAGTCCTAGACAAATGCCCAAAATATATAGTATTTTTAATTTATTTTTCAAACTTCAGGAGTAACAACATATTAGACTCTCAGGGAGGTCAAGGTGAAAAGACCTAGATTTTGCTAATATCTTTTTATTGCAGCTACAGAATTTTCACCCTCAGATTAAGTGGGAAAAAGTGATATTAAAATCCCCACAAATTATTTGAAAAATCCATATTCAAAGCAAGAAAGCAACGAGTTTGAAAACCCTTAAGTTTAGAAAAATTATTTCTCCTCTCTGGAGAAAACTCGCGAGATCAATTGCGAGGGAACTGATCGCAATTGATCTCGCGAGCACGTGTGACTTATCATTCTAAGTCTGTCAGCTGCGGTGAGGTTAGAGTTCTCTCCAGAAAGGAAACATTATTTTTCTAAATTTAAGGGTTTTCAAACTCGTTGCTTTCTTGCTTTGACTATGGATTTTCCAAATAACTTGTGGGGATTTTAATATCACTTTTGCCTACACTGAGGATGCCCTTAATCTGAGGGCGAAAATTCTGTAGCTGCAATAAAAGGTATTAGCAATATCTAGGTCTTTTCACCTTGACCTCCCCGAGAGTCTAATACGTTGTTACTCCTGAAGTTTGCAAGTTACGTAGTACTCGTTATTTCTTCCTGACTTTATTTTTTTGCGTAGATCTAATTGGGCTTGGCAGAATATGAGAGTGTAGAAAAGCTAAGCAAAGGAAGAAACTGAAAATGAATATGACAAACTGTCAGAGAACCATGCAACAGTATCACAATATAAACATTGCGCGTCGACAAACCAAGAAAACCACACATGCAAATAGAAAGGGAATGCATAAGACAAAAGAACTTCAAGAAAAGTACGGAAAAATTGATAGATCAAGTATACAAATTTGCACAAACCGCCACCCATCCTGCACTTTAGTAACAGATTTGTCATTATTTTGTTCGTCTGTTCTCAAAACATAAAAGTGCGCTATACGATACGAGTGACAGGAAGAGGAAGAAATTTACGGGATGGTGGTGTGGTCTTTCGATATTAGCCAAAGTTCGTAACTGTCAACTTCTTTAAATTGTGCTTCTCCTGCATTTATGATGACAACATAACTGTCGCAATACATATTTTGAGTTATTCAAGTAGGTATGGTGACAGTAGAGACTATTTACAGTAGCTTTGGATGGTGAATGTACACTTTAAAAGTCTGTTACATCCTTGCGATATCATATTTTTGCGATACGCAGAAAGTTAAAATAAAAGTTACTTCCAAACGTTAACTTGTCCCATAAACTTCCTTCTTGTTCGTAAATAATCTAAAATATGTTCGAAAACACTCCGAAATGTCACGTTTATGCGTTCCCAATTTCCGAATTATAAATATTCGAATAGACTACTCTTCGCGTAGAGCTAATTTTAAACGGTATTCATGATCTCCATCGTACACACTATAGCAGCTCGCATTTAGAATACGCGCTATTTAGATCTTTCTATATAAATATTTGAGCAGTTCGGTTTTACACCAAGAAACGAATTCGCCATTATTTAAATCGTTTCTACGTAAACATGATGGAACATTGGCAGCAGAAGTGGTACTGCTTTTACGAGAAATTCCGCTAAAGATAGTTATACATATTTCTCAATTTGTTTAATACAAATTGAAAGAAGCGCGTTTACATGTCCGCCTGTTTTTCAGACTATCCGAAGTATAGCACTTATGTAAGTGTATACATACATCTGTACGTCGCCGTTGCATTGATGTGATCCTTAAATTAGTCTGCAACTACGACATGAAAGTAGACCACCAACAGTAGTAGCTCTCCGATTCAATTAAAGGGAATTAGATAGGATTAGAGCGACTCTTGATGTAGAAGCTACTTTGTAGGAGAAATGTATACATTGATTGGTATCATTAGCTACATGCAACTTCTCTGACGCAGTTCACTTCGGTTAATTATAAGACAGTGTCACAAAAAGAGCCAATTGATTCTTTGCAGTAGCAGAACTTGCAGGTCGCTTCGACTACTACAACCTTATCTTATTTAACCATATTGATTGAGTCGGTCCAGTAAATTAACAACTGTCATCTGCTCTTTGTAACCTTAAGATGATCCTCTGAGGGGTTGTACCGTCGAAAGCGAAGCTGCTACTAGCAATGGAGAAATGGGTATTGATTGGCGTGACATATAGCTCTTATGACATGATTGCGATCGGCTAATTATAAGTATCCGCAGTGGATTCATCAAAGCAACTTACAGTATTAATTTATTTCGATAAGTAAGCTTCAGTTGCTGCGGGATAATGTTGGAAACTTAACACTGAAAATATATTATTACAATTTCTTCTGTTGTGTTTGATGAATTTATTATGCTATAATTTATTCGTCATCGAAACGTAGTGAGCAAGCTTCTTCATCAATTTCTTATAATCATAATCTCACGATGCAGAAGATTGTCTAGTCGAAAGTAATGTGTTGAGAACTAAACATTTGACTTTAATTGTAGAGTGGCTGCTTCTACCTCGTATCGAAGTAATTTTAAAAAGGACGGTAATAGAAAAAGCGGCACACAGTGATTTTCTAGTGGATTTACTAAAACAAGGAAAATTAAAAACAATTTCAGGCAAAGGGTATCAGCTGCAGAGTAGATAGAAGCTTGAACAATTCAACGATGCAATGATCCTGGAGAAACTTGCAGAAATTGATAGTATCGTTTCATGTAAATTTCGTAAATTTATCGCTTTTCCCCTCTAGAAAATACAAACGCACCATCGCTTGCATACAATTTAAACGAAATATTCCTTTTGGTATCGAATACTAGAATTTGACTACATGATATACGCTTAACATTGTCAAATCATAAGTTAGTTTCTCTTCGGTTGCTCATTGCATCCTTGTAATCTAACTTTCGTTACAATAGAAAAATTAGCGTACCCATATATGTACATACATAGGGATAACTCTCTGCAATATATATATCATCACGTACACTAGAACACAAAAATTTATAATCACTTAAAATAAATTATAAATAAATAAATAAAAAATAAAATAAATGGTGGGTGATCCAAGTCTTTTTGCATTGTTTGTAACAGTGATATATAATAAAAGAGTTCCCCCATTATTATACATACCATTCTATCAAATCCAATGGGTTAGAATACATGTTCATAAAAAAACATATACGTATCACCTGCCTAAACAGGACATACAGTCATTTCCATCTCAATAGGAGTCCCTGATATTGGGTTATTTACACTTCTAATATACCGTTTGTTGGGATAAGAAAACATTTCGTTACTAAATTTCATTGGCGGTGAGTCCACTTGGTCAAGTAATGTGAAAAGTGAAAGTAAATATCACGGAAAGGAAGCGGATAATGTATTATAGACACGAAGAACCAATTAGGAGCATTGTATAAAGATTGTTGTTACTTGTTACAAAGGAGCGCGGTGTACAATCAGACGATAGGATTATACTGGGAAAACAGCAGTAGCAGTCAGTGTAGTAGATAAGGGGATGGGGAGTCGGCGATTATTTTTTCACACGTTCACAGCTTCAGCACTAAATCGATGCTGTATGCAAGTAGTTCTGTACGTATGTAAGCTGTTGTAACTTATTTCGTAATTGTGGGCTTATGTTTGCTTTAAGAATGTCACAGTTAGATACGTCGCGAAAACGACCAATGGCAACCACAGCTAACAACTTTATAGTGAACCTGCCGGACTTAATTTATGATGGCGCTAAACTTCAGTGTCTAGTTTGTAGGATTCCTCTAATGCGTTGGACCAGAAACTATTATCAACGTCACATCGCAGCAAACAGCACTCTTCTGCCAAAACTGGCACACGAGACCAAGAAAAATTTAAATTTAATTTATACGTTACTTTTATTTATTTTCTTTCGTTTACTAGACAAAGAAGCCTTTGTCTCATTCTGGAATAAATATGTGGACTTTAATTTAATACGAAATTTAGTGCCAATGAAATCGCAATTGAAAGATAAAAACTGTGGTTGTGTGTGGACGAAACAACAGATCGTAAAAAACATTTTGTGGTTAATGTAATGGTACGCACAATGGAACCATATCAACCGTCATCCTCCATCTTACTTGCTTCCAAAAGAGTTGTAGATTGTACTGCCGATGAGATTGAGATGAATTGCCGATGAATTTGAAGTTTCAAGTAAGCAACTTTTAATGTTTATGAGGTGACAGTGTCGTAAACGTGCTTTCTTTGGGCCGTCATCTTAAGGAACACAGTGGTAACTTGCAGCATGTGACGTGTAAAATCAATGCTCTAAATATTGTGGCACAAACAATTCTTGCATGTTATCCACTAGTAATTGCATTAATTGCTTGTACAAAGACCATGTTTCTAAAGTCCCCGAAACGTACCCGACTATTTTACAAACTGTGTCCTGGTATATCTGAATCACCACAGCCGATCGTTACATGCAGGGAAACATGGTTGCAGGCTGCGTTTTACTACAACAAATATTTTGATCAAGTAAAGAAAGTAGTTTTAAAATTCGATCCGACAAAAGCTGCAGCTATCAAGAGAAGCCATAAAATATTTCAAGATAGTCAGGTTAAAGAAGATTTACAAAATATTTACAACAATTACTTCGGACTAGCGGAGGGAATAGAAAACAAAATATTTCGATGTCAGTGGATTCTGTTCAAATTGTGAATGATGTTTACATATAGTTATGAGCTGTTGAAGGCGAAAAAATTGGTGTGTAATACGAACATTTGAAAGTGTTTTTTGAGAGAGCCTCCGATTTTCTTATATTAGGTGCGCATAAAGCCAAATTAAGTTGTTTCAAATATTATTTTAAATATGCACGTATAACATCACTGGATGTATTCCGGACGTTGTACTCACATCTAATGATTGAAATATTTAACAGATATTACCCAGTTTGTGATATCACGGAACACTTTTAAAAGTGTTTCACCATGTTTTAGTCGTGTACTGTATACATAAAAATTTCTTGTTGGTGTTCAATAGATCTGTATATGCTGTAGTGCAGTCCTAACAATTTTCCGCTGTCAAATTTCAAATTGCTTGTATGAAGTATCCAGATGACAGACAATAATCTACATAAAAGAAGGTGCAAAAGTGTCGTGCAGAATAATGTACTACCGTCAGGTTTACAGTTAATCGGCTAAAACTTTGTAAGAACGCAAGAGGTAAATGGAATACCTCAAGAGATTATTTGGCCCGTGGAAACACACGATCACACATCTAATTGAGTTACTGTAGTATATCGGTAAATATGTAACCAGTATCCGAGATGTAAGACACATTTATGGCAACTTTTAAGGGGTACATGAACAAATATCACCATTCAAATACTTCAAAAATTAGTGTCTGGCGTGCTATTGTTCCCAGTTAAAACGATAAGAAAGCCCCGGATTGTGCGCCTTTTTTAAGTATTCGTGGATGTGTCAAAGAGGTACTAGTATATGCTGCAATTCTTGTAATTCTTCAGCATTAAAACACATCTTAAACGTCAGCCATCTCCAATTACATTTAGGTCGGTGGAATGTAAACGAAAGCCACCTCTATACTGCAGGCGCATTAACGGCTGGTTCGCTGGCGTCATAAGTCCGCTGTCGAGTTCAGTCCTAATTTATTAAATTCCTCTATTCGTTATTATTCCTCGCTATTTTTGTTGCATTTTAATTCACGCCCATGTTTTTTAATTACTGCTTTTTTTCAAAGTATTTGTCAGTCTTTTACATTACGTTACAATTTATGTCTGGTCTCGTATGTTCTTTCCTTGACACATTCTAAACATACGATCAATCCATTTTCAAACTTTTCGTTTAGGTTACTTCGCTTTTTCGGTTAATTTATGTGAATTTTCTCTGGTTACAGCTGATGGCCAGTAAAGTTCTGTATATACACAGACCGCTGTTCGTAGAGCTTTGTGACTTCCTATAGAGACATTTGAAATACTTAGCACTCATGTTTACTACACCGATTCTTTAGAAAACTCCAAATAGGGATTTCGACCACCAATTGGTTTTCAGTTTCTTATCGATGATTAAACATAAAGAAAGAAAGCAGGCGAATATTTGATGGATCGTTTCAAAGAAACTGAAAGTGCAGATTCGAGATCTAGAGCAAATTAAATGTAAACGCAAACCAATGCATTTTGCGAAAAATGGATATTTCATGTAAAGATTTTCGTTTGAATGACTTTCGACCAGTTTAGTAAAGGTCTAGCTCAACAACAATGCCCAGAAGACCGTTTATGATTGAAATTTGGTATCCAAATTGGTATCAATATTTAACTCAATTCTTCTGCGCTATATACAAGCTCGCCTTGAATCGGTACACTTACCTGTATAATTAGAACTATCTGCTGAAAGAAAGTAATCTAAACTGAATGGTTCTATTTTGGTCAAATAAGCACAATGCTTAGGAGTGGAGATTGCAGGCTTCGATCGAAAATAACCGCATGTTAACCGCATTCGTAATGGTGGCTCTAAGATGGTAAACTTGTCATCGTAATGTCACTTTCTAGCTTCAACTAACAGTTAATCTTTTTCCCAGTCTTACGTTATAGAATAAACTGCTTCGCAAAACTAATCCCTAATTACGACAATCATTTGCATACTTGCCAATAAGTATTTCGAAAGCCAGGTTGTCATTCTCAAAACAATAAAATACAAACAAAGAAAAGGAAATATCTATCAATGTTCAGCCAGAATGTAATTTTTCCATGTGTAGAGTTTCCGGCGTATCTCCAGTAAATTACCTATAATTGTACTGTACTGAGTATGCACATTTCTTGTCTCAAAAACTACTACTACCCGGACAGATACATATTTAGGTCGTGAATCATATGTCAACTTGCAATATAGCAAGTATACATACATGTGCTAATTAACTAGTCTCGATGCACGCATTTGCCCGATCTAACAGTGATTGAGGTTCAGCGCTGGATCGGATTTAAAGCAGGCGAACTAGGTAGCCATGAAATTGAACCAGCGCGATCTATCCTAATATCCGCTTGACCCTGCTCAACATATGGGGCTGGCGTTTACATTTCTTTGTCTCAATAATAAACGACTGCCTGCACTTCTTACTATCTGCAGTTCCCAAGCGATTCGCACCGAAACTTTCAAGATGAATTTAGGTTTTCCTTCAATAGTAGGAAAAGTGTTTCTCTCAAAAAGTTTGTTTTATTTATTATCCTGTTCCATTTTAATTTAATGCATAAGTTGTTAAAAGGCCTGAATACTAAAAACAGTGTCGGCTCTAATACTGACCTGATATTCCATATCCTTGACTCAGGATTGTTGATTTGAGCTGGTTATTCCTCATTTGCTCATTTGCTTAAAGAAGAACTTCTAACTTAGAAAGCGATAAATTATGGTCGACAGAACAACTTTAGTCAGATTTACGAATCTTCATAACTAACTAATTAATTTGTTACAGGTGACTTTGATACATTAAATGTCGTTTTCTCAATTCAAAGTAATTAACTACAATATATAAGTATCAACACAAAATGCTATTGTAAATAGTCAAGAGCACACCAAAAGCGATTATTTTGCTGTTCGGATTTATATATGAAACTCACAAATTAAAATCGTGCCGTTTGCATGTTCGCTCTCATATACGCAACAATTAATCCTGAATACGACAGAAATTTTATCTGCTTCAGCGTCGAAATAAATCAAACAAATTTTTAAACGGCTGGTTAAACAATCAGAGATGAAATTTTATGATTACATTCACTTAAAAAGCGGTTCATTACATTTTGAAATTTTAGTCTTTATTCTTGTACATCAAAGGCCCCGCTTCAGTCTCTGTTTACATGGCGGTCTTCGACGCTGAAATTCTTTTTCAATGTATTTTTAGTGTTTTAAAATGATCCTATTTGCTTGTCAGATTTTCACGATTCCATTTCCCCAGGTATGGAAATACAGAAGTTAGAAAGTAAGTTTCAATATTGTTTTCTTTGTTTTGAAATGGAACGGGCGGCTCCGAGGATGAGTAGTGACAAAAATTATTCTGTCGTAATGGAACCTGCACTTGACGTTTTGCTTGTTACTATAGAATATTGAATTTGAAAAATAAAAAAAAATCCGTATAGATATATAAGACTTATAAGCTCGAAATGCAAATCGTAGTATCACCAGAACATCGCGAACAATAGTTAAACGCATTATATATCCAAATAGTTGGATTTCAGCAATAAAAACTGATTACCTTACATATCCATCACCGACTGCATCGGACAGGATCTCATACTAAATGAAATCTGCTCCAATTTCCTTACAAATTTACTGCAAACATGAAACGGAAAGCATCTTGGATTCTGTTCACATACTGCTGATTTGCAAAGGTAAATGTTATTACTCCGTATTTACCGCACTAGTGCATGTTAATTTTCGTCGAATGGTATTGTTCGAAATACATATCAGACATGGAACGATTTCAACCGCAAGTGTACGGTTCGAATAATTGTATTAGGTAAAAGAAAGAATTGCTGTAGTTTTCTTTTACGTTACAAATTAAACGTAATCAGAAACGTTGCGAAATAATTTTAATTACAGTCCCTCACCAACTTGTCCAAATTTGTAAACTCCATCTTGACAAAAGATTGTGTTTTTAAAATTAAAAGAATCTTCTCTCTAGCATCTTCTTCATTACGAAATTCTTGAAGTTATATACTATTTAGCTATTTAGACTATTTAGCACTAAGAAAATGTGATCCCCTCCAGTTCGGTTGTTTGCCAGTAGTTATTTGAGAGGGCAAGGGCCAACATTCAGATCCGTGCATTTATGCAAGTAACAAAAACAACAAACAACAAAGACCAAACAATTATAAACAAGATGTTTGCAATATCCTAACGTCTAAACCAGGCATGGGCAACCTTTTTTGTAGAAGTTTTATGCTGCGAGTAATCTTGAAAAATATACATTTTTGTAGTATTCTTATGATTCATTATGAATTAAGTTTAGACGGGGCGTGCTAATACGCAACGAAAGATTCAGTAGCGGGCCGGACAAATCTTACTCGAGGGCCGCAAGTGGCCCGCGGGCCGGAGGTTGCCCATATCTGGTCTAAACGATACGAATTTCGTGGATTGTAAATATGAAAGCATATTCCACGCTCTTAAAATCATTTGATGAAGAAATTTCAGTGAATTTCAAACATATTGAATTTCTGACAATTTATCAAAGAAACGTTTGCGACAAAGTTCAAATGCTCGCAATGTAACTTATTATACACTAAATCAAAGTCTTTAATGTTGATTACGGATAAGATGGTTTTTTAATAAAATGTCGAAGAAGAACCCGATACTATATGATCTTAAATCCTCAGCCGATGCCAAACAGCCCCGAAATAATGTAATCCGAACCTTCCAGGCAAAACCAAATGTTTCTAATTCTTATATATTTTCAAAGGGATATTTCTTTCTGCGAAAACATTTTTTCGCAATCGAGAAAGATTTCTCCGATTTCGAAATCCAACTGCACCCCAAAAATTAGTAATAAAGATTTGTAATTCTCAGATTTTCAAACGTACTTAGAAACCACCTACAATATAATCTGACTGTGCGGAAAAACGTCACTAAAGAAAGGTATATAAAAAAACGGAAACACGAAAACTATGGCAATTGCAAAGAGACCAAGAGGTATTTACGTTGAAATGCATGGAAACAAAATAAATCAAATAGAAATAGCTAAGTGTTTAGGACTGGCGATACGTGAATGAAGAACCAATAATTCAGAAATCAATGCCAGAGTAAAAATACATCAAAACTATAACTTTCCCTACAAGACCGTTATTATAGAAGAAGAAAGTGTAAAAGAAAAGCAAAACCACCGCGTCCGAGACTCTATCCAAATCAATGCTGATCTACAATTGCCAGAGTAACCGCACGAAGGCCGAAGGATGTGTTAAACGAATTGCGCTGGGAATTGTTTCTGCATTCGTTCCATTCCTGGCTTCTGGCTCCTGGTTCCTGGGGATTTTCATCTGTTCCGTAGTTTGAAAGAGCCACTACTGGATGTTGATTTTGAGGCCTTAAATTGGGTAAAACTTGCTCTAAACAGGTGCATTGCAGAGAATCCGAAAAAGTTTTTTGAGGATGGTATAAAGAAATTAACTTCACATTGGAATACATGCATTCAATAAAGTAGAGATTATATTGAAAAACTACATTATAATTTTGATCGAAACTGACAAAATAAAAACATTATAGCAAAATTGCTAGAACTTTCAGAAATATCCCTCGTCTAATAATTTATATTTTTCTTTGAACAAACCAAATTAATTGATCGTCGTGTGGACAGATTAATTGGAATTACAGATAAACCTATATTCTTAATTTTAAAGTTTTAGTAATCAATGGAATGAGGAGAACATAGATTTTAGAGGCGATCTTCAGTAGGTATGTTTTTCAGAGAAGCGGTTTTTATGCTTACAGGTAATCGTTTAACTCCATTTGGGAGGACATTTACGTGGAATAGGCAACTTTATGCGCTGGTGTCTATCAGCAAGTGCAACAATTTTTACTTGTACAATACTTCACTTAACCTCAAAACTGTGAGGTATAAATGATTAAATTCTGGAATTTGTCAAATCGATAAAATCGTACCGGTATGATTTACCCAACTGCTTGTAAGTAAGTTATAAAAATATACATTCACAGTAATGGATTCAAAGAGAACATATGGAGTATGGACATCCGATGACATGAGAAATGCCATCACAGCCTACAGAAGTGGACGATGCGGCCTAAATGAGGTTTGTCGAAATTTTAGTATTCCAAAACCTACTTTATAAGGACATTTAAGCTCTAAAAATCCAAAGCTCAGTCTACGTCAGCCTGAGTCAGCCTCAATAGTAAGAGCCAAAGGTTTTAACAACAACAGGTCTATCAATTTTATGATAATCTTCAAAAGATATCTGCGAGTATAATTTGAAAACTACAAAAATTTGTTTGTTGTGTTAACGCTGTAGGCACTTATGAACTACTATGCATACTAAAAGTCGGTGCCCCACCAAGCAGTTTTATTGACATTTCAGACTTGTTTGTGAAGTGGTTAAAACAATTTATCGCTTTTGTTAAACCTGATGAAAACAAAAAAATCTCCTCGTACTACACTCAAGCCATAGGCTTCAACTTTTAGGTGTGGCATTTTTAAACGTTTACAAAATTATTACGTTCAGGCGATTGAAAAGTGGTTACGTACAAACATCGGGCTATATCTGACTCAGTTTCAAACATTACAGCTAGTAGCTGAAGCCTATGGAAAAGCGGCCAATATTGAAAATGCTATTAGTGGATTTCGGGGAAGTGGAATCTGGCCTGTTGATCGCCATTTTTTAAAAATACCAGTTCTCATCATCTGAACTGCTTACCAACGATGCAGATTATGCAACGAAAATACAATCGTAAAATGTAGAAAAACATGAAAACATTCAACCAGGAGTATCGGGTGAAAACGTTTTGTTAGACGAAGGTAGAAGGATGACCAAAATGAATTACAGGTGTCTATTGCAAATATTTGTCCAATAGCAACATCGACTCCTTACATAACTAAACGTTAAAAAAGGAAACTCACATGTTATGCAATAAAAATAAGCTGCTTCTGTTATTGAAGCAGGTTTCTTTGACTACAAGGATGCATATGGTTTTCCACCATAACGGAGCCCTTGCATATTATAGTCGTCAGGTGACACACATTATCTATATCTAACATTGCCCTGAAGGACGGAACAATCGAAATAGTCAGGTTTATTAGCCACTAAGGTCTCCAAACATTAGCCCTTTAGATCTTAATCTAGGGGAATGACTAAAAGGCGAGGGCTATAAAGAAAAAGTAAATACAAGCGACGAATTCATCGTTTCCATTGTAAATAGTATTGCATTCGTAACAGAACGCCAAGACGATCTTAAAAGAGCCGCGCGTGGCATCGCCAAGAGTATTGGAAAATTGGTGGTGGGATTTTTGTAAATCTACTTTGAACTTAATTATTCGTGTGTTTTATATCATTTAAATAAATAACAAATGCAATCGATAAGTCACCTCCGCCTAATTAACAACCTCTGCAAATCTTTTTATGATTAACATTCAAGTTGCTGTACCTATGTAACCATTAAGGATTAGATGCATCTTTATATGAATATTCTTTTAATCAGAATAGTCCATACTATTACTTTCTCAAATATTTACCACCCTTCCTGAAACATACTGAATAACACGTCACAAATATTGAAGCACTACTTCCTTTACCATCAATATACATCAAATCTTTACCCTCTGTTTTGATATGATTGATAAATTGAGCTACTGTAAGCATAGAATGTTTCCTTCAGTTGTTGCTAACTGGTCAAATTGCTATACTAATGCCTATTTACATAATCTAGCACTTGTAATTCTGACCATAAGTTTGATGTAGGGCTAAGTCTTGCGCAATAAAAATCTAACTCTTACTTTGATTAGATTACGTCGGTAAGCTTCTTGCAATACTTGACAATTATTGCAAGGACGGTCGTCTAGTAATTACTGATACTATATCATATCGGTCAACTCTCCACCTCCCAATTATCTAATTAAATCTGGTGCATATCACCGGATTTAATTAAATAATTGTGTCATGAGGAGTTTATCAATGTGATATAGTAACAAGCAATCTGGAGAATATTAGGCACAACAAATCTCTAAAGAGAAAGTTAGGCTTGCATGAGTAGAAATAAAAATCGCATTTCCTTGGGTAAGATCGCGCTGAATACGCTGTGATGAAGTTTTTACTTAGACAGGTTAGAATTTATCACAATAGCGCACATATCATAACCATAACGGCGACGTTTTGTAACAATATGGTATTATCTTGTCGAAACACCTTATCGATGAGAGATCTCTTTACTAAATGATAAACGGTTTTTCAGCACTTCGGTTGGGAAATTTATTTGAAGAAACATCTTTAGAAATATCTATTTGAAGAAGAATATTGCATATTTATAACTTTAGATTGAATTCACCTTAACTCATTTATTTTTCGAACTACTTTGATGATTATCAGTACAGTCAAATGGCAACAAAGATTGCTAAAAGAGAAAATCGGGGGAAGTTATCACGCGTAAGATAGAATTTGAATCCTAACACATCTAGTTCTTCCATTGCGCATATCGATATATAGGTCTAGTGTTATCTTGCAAACAGTTCCAATCCTAGTTGCTGCTGAAAGAATGCAACCTGAACATGTTGCAATTGAGGGTATTAGATCTGACCCGCCATTGTTTAGCTATATCTAGTTAGTTACTTTAATATCATAGAGGTAACTGGGAGTCCAACCAATATTTGGTTCTTAGTTTCGCACACAAAATATTGCGTTATTAGATGACGCGATCTGCAAATATATGGAATATGTTTTGATAACAAGAAGGTACTTACAAAATTATAGATTAAGACAACCGAGTAAAAATGATTTAAAACAAAACCTACTTCCGTTCCATGGTTGTTCAAATGTGTACGAATAATCATGTATGGTGTAAATGCATTGCGATATCATTATCTATAACGAAATGCGGTTTATTTCCCGAGATAAAGAACTTAATTCCTTTTATCGAGTTTTTACGTTACTATCTTTGTTGGACAAATTTATATTTTCGCTTAGAAAGAAATTCGATCATAAACTTTGAAACCAGGAAACTTCCCTATAATCAAGAATAGTAACTTATTCATTACTTTGTGTGGTTCATGTCCGAAGACAAAAGAAAATTGATAACCTACTTTCCCGTAGAAATCGCTGCCATTAAGTGTAATCGCTTACGTATAGAAGAGCCGTGCTATTGAACTAGAACTCGCTCCAAACTTGAGGATCTTAGAAAGAGGCAATCAATAAATAAACGTGTTAGTAACGAGAACTTATTTGGTGCTAGCAGTATGCGTTCGGTTGGAAGATGGCAACGGTGTCAGCTTTAAATTCGTTTGAATGAAATTGCAGGAACGCGGTGGTGTGTTAAAATTGGCGTAAAAGATTTCCGCGTGCCGGAGGAGGTAACAACTGAAAAGCTTTCTATCGCATGTACGAAAATTGTGAAGTTTTTCTTCATAGTCAGTTATTGATCCTCAACTTATGAACCGAGCTGGTTAACGGTGGAGAGAAAGTTTCATCTATTAATTAATTCAATCATGAATGAGTCTAGTTGTACTTCATACGAAGCTGCTCAATTTTATCCTTTACGATTTTAACTAACGGTATCGTATATAGTATATATACATATACTACCCAAACCAGGCTATCCCACAACTATTGGTATTCAACCCGCAGTCCCCTACAATTGTTTCGTATGGTAATAATACAATGCGATTTATATTTGTACCCAACAAACGATTGTTTAACATTGGAAACAGACTCTCTTATATCTAAATTTCGTGTTACATTTAGCCTTGTCATTTTGCATTCCGATAACTATAACTATAAATCTCAACGTTTCACAGGACAAAAGCGATTTACTTTGACATCAAAACGCTATTAGCAGTATTAAAAGTAAGCACTTAATCATGTTGCTACCAAGCTACTTACATAGATATTACGGGACAATATTGTTTATGAACACGTTACACGTTACCATAATTGCACAACTAGCACGCAAACTCCAAATCAGTACTGTCTGTGTATACAATTCCGTACATATTCGGAACTGTTTGCTCAGGAAATTAAATGGGGAGACCGCGAATCTGTCGCTTCCGATTCCTATCGCAGAGAAGACCTCAAACGACTAAAATATATGCTAACAAATACATGGGCTATTTCTATATTAAATCTTCTCTGTGACAATCGAAATTTACTGGAGATCTAATAATAACTAAAATTAGAATTTTCAATAATTGGAAACAACGCTCAAGATGTTTCTCGATGAAGATATTGTATTCTATGCCAAGACGTTCTTTGTTCTCGCTACCGGCATAATTCGTTGCCGTTGGTTACAAACTCGAAATGGTTGCCAAGCTACTCCTCTATTCTTCCGAATTTACAGATTTATAAGGCGACAACATTATTTAAGTGAGAATAGCAAAATTTTCGAAATCGATTAATTAATGTCCTAATCAGTTCTAGTACTCAACCTACATACTTGTTACAGGCAACGTTCTTGCATTTCGTTTGAATAAAATTTATATTATTGTGGCGTAAAGTATACTATATATGTAGGTCGATGCAGAGCTTAGGTCTAGAAGCACGGTAGTGCAAACGAGAACGAATGAGCAACTTTCCTGTGCGAATGAGATGAGTAAATGTATTGTGCAACCTACCATGTTTATTCGAATGTGCGGGTAACCAGCGTTCTACCTTCCTAGCCAGAATGAGGATATTTATTCTTGTAGCTAACGGCTACTAAAAAAAAAAAAACACGTGTAAATTGCATTCACACTTTCTGTGCGACTAAAATTGACGTGATTAAAAATCCATATTTACACACAAGAAATGTCATTAATTTACACAATAAATAAATAAATGTAATAATGTTTGAAAAATATTTTGTTATATGCACGTAGTGAAGGGATCATGCCAGGCAGATGCACAGCCTTGCTTACTTTTACACTCACATTCAAAACGTGTATTGTGAATAATAGATTGCCGGGTAGATCTACCATCTAAAATTGTATATGTAAATCGGCAAGTTTACAAGTAGCCGAATAAATGTGACGCACGATTGTTGTCAACCTCCACCATCCCGCAGAAGTTTCAGCTAGCTCTGGAGCGGGGTAACGCGTTCTTTACATATATATACTAGTCACTTTTATCGGCATCAAATCATCCTTGACGAGCGTGGCTTCCATCACGTCCGTGCGAGATTGAGATGACTGATCTGCTATCTTGTCGACGACATCTTATCGGTCTGCTAGTTTCATTCTTCGCGCTCGCTGAATTTTCCCGTTAGGGTGAAAGTTAACAGACATCATGTTCCCTGTTCCGGCCACTTCCAAGCTTTTTGATTCATTCATGCACACCATTGTATGTCATATTAGTCCGAGAAACTTCAACCGCTGGCATACCTAACCAGAGATCACTTGTTTCTTTTAACGCTCCTATTGACGCAGTTATAATATTTGCACCCAAACAGAAGTCAATCTTCGGTAATGCGACAATACAAATGCAGAAAACAGTAGGTATACCAAATCATGAAATTGTAATACGGTGACTGTGTGCATAGCTTTCTACTCTCTGGCACATATAGTACTACAATTGCCACCCGAATTTGAACAGTGGGATCAATAGATTATACGAACAAATGGTTGAAACGTTGAACCTGATTGAATAGAACCTCACTGTAAATCTGCTCACGGCTAAGACAGTGTTGTTAAAATGTCTGTCGGAAGCGTCCCATGAAATTTGGAAGGAGGCAGCTTCCCCATTAGTGGTAATGTATTTACTGTTTGAGAGGAATTCTACGTTAAGCCTGAACGAAAGTAGAGGTAGTTATTATAAGTGCTGAGACAGGATGCAGCGGCGGATTTGTACATGTAATACGGAAGAATTCAATACACTTGCGGCTCGCAATGGTATTTATGATGTACTATCAAGCTAGCTTTCTAAATGTAATGTCCCACAGACATGAAAGATTTACACACCTGCAATCTATCAAATTTAAAGCCGGTCGGAAACCCTTGAGGTAATATTACGCTTCTAAACACAAAATTTAACTTCAGTACATTTCTCGTGAGATAAAACTGATGTAAAATAAAAATGAGTACATATGCGAGATGGTCTTTAACAGGTAGCTTGCCCTCAATTAAAGCTTAGCACAATATTTGTTGTATCGTGTATCAAATTTCTGTTTTATAGTTATTCTTCCTGAGTGGACATATTCGCACTACCCTTATAACCGCCAGAAGCGATGCAAATAGCAATACGGCTTCTTGTTTTATCAGCTCATATCAAAGTGTCATGAAATGTATTCTCAGTGTAGATACACTTGGCAAAGGTTAACGAAAAAATAGTTTTTAGTAATAACATTCGTAGCACATATGTAGTGTGACGAATTTAAGAGGTTAATGATCGTGACATTGGCAGGATCAAATTGGAAAAATTGGCTCTCGAAGCAAACATTTGAAGAATGATAATAATGGCACTTAAATCATCGAACATTATAACTGCTTCTGTGTAAAAATTACCATCTATGTTTGCATTATATATCATAATAGTCGCAAAGTATCTTCCATGCGAAACTGGTGAAATTCTTGAAGGTATCTGGAGCAAGGTCAACTAGTTGGTGTTCGTTTTATCATACGCAATAAATGACATGTGTCGAAGGACTTTCAATGTGTGTTTGAAAAATGAATGTAAATATTTACAATTTAGAGAAAAGAAAACATTAGTAAAAACTGACTCTAATGTGAAGCACGGTGAAGTGCTTCTTTTGACAGGACATTTTCTTTTTCATTTACTTTCATGGCTACATCTATTTCTGTACGAAGTTCAACGACCGCTGCGTTTTTTAAATACCATTCGACGGTACATAATGCAGTAGTTCGAAAACTATACTTTTATTTGTTTAATTCTCTTTTAATTAATATTTATTGACTTACTTTTACCTCATATAACCTTATAAATAAATTTGATTCGTTGGTTGTGGCATGTCCTGTACGGTTTTGAGAGGAACGAAACAGTAAATGTGGATAAATTTCATCAAAATATGGTGGATATATTTGAACTTCATTTTGTAGCTCCTTGCGAAACAAGTAATTATCCTATTACACACATGAAACTTATGATAGTTTCCGAGATATTTACAAAAATTCAAACATCGTACTAATTTTTGAAGGAGGCTGTACCCCGAAATCTTTCAGTCTGTACAGTTTCATCGAAATCAGAATTTCTCAGTTGCCGGTGTTCCTTTGTTAGTACAAGGAAAATACCAACACCAAGGGGACTATCTGAAACTGGAGTCGACTACAATCCATATACTGAAAAAGAGGAAAAGCAAATCGATACAGAAAAGTTTTTCCACCAATACTAGTTGTTGATGAGTTTTTTGAAAAATATTGCTTGACAGTATATATTGACGGCTTGCTTAGCGATACGGAGGAAGCTGTGATACGGTAGCAGGTGTTTATTTTGATTCTGACAATGAGAAAAATCAATTTAAATTAGGTAGGACTAGATACGATATAAAGGAGCACCTGAACTCTATGAATTACTTTTTAAGAACCATTCTATTGCTTATACAAAACAAGATGAAGACCGCTACCGTAATATTTTGAGAAGACTTAATGTTCATCACCACAACTACTAAGGGTTGTAAGTGTATCTCTTGGGAAGCAGATGATGGTCAGCAATAGATCTTTTCAATATGCTTATTGGAACGATATAAATGAACTTCTCAAGCGTCTATTAATCACATCTCAACAAGGTTGTCATACAGATCATTCCAATAAAATTGCTTCCATTATTGAAGGACTAAGATAAATGGGTATTTTCTATAAAATTAACATTGATAATTTGGGTCCTCACTTAAATGTAGGAATCGCACACCAGGCTAGTATGGGCAAGTTTGGAACACACATCAGCAGTAGTAGACAGGAGTTCATAATACTTTTCCTCAAACTGAAGGTGCAAACAATCGAGGTTAACGGTACGTATTAGTAGTCATTGATTTCTTCTCGAAGTATCCTTGGATTTAAACGTTCCAAACTAAAGGTGTGATTGGAGTAAAGAATGCAATCGGAGAAGTTTTGCTTTGAGGCATCCTATCTCAGAACATTCAAACAGAAGTTGGCAGAGAGTTTTACAATCAACTTTTTCAGACATCATGAAAAAATATAATATTAATCATTATTCGGTATGTAGTGTAGCTAAAGCCTTCGTGGCTGAAAGACTAGTGCGAATGCTTAAGGAAAAATTATACGGAGTTGAATCTCGTGTCCAGACGTGTATATATTTGCCGATAATCCTGTTTGTCGTATATGTACATACATATATCGGAAAAGGTGCACCAGCAGCTCCATTACGTTAAAAGAAAAACGGAATAGGTTATGAAAATTGCTTTTTCAAGAATAGTACCGCGTTCATTTAGTTTTCTATATGTTGTTACTAAAGGAGGTATCTCTATTGAAAGAACTATAATATCTAACATTAAATGTGTCTAGATACAAACAGATATTTCTACCTTTCTTTTTAGGCGTGTGTTTCTTTTCTCAGTCTCAACTGTACTATAGATATCTTAAATTCTGCTTTGTATGAACGCTAAGTTAGTATAAGCTACTATCAGGATGCTTCGCAACGTGAACCGTTCCTATTTTAAACAAACTTACGTACATACGTAGAGCCAAAATATTACTCAGCCCACTTAAATAGTTGTTATACAATGTAATTAATTTGTAAGGTATTTACGCAGTACCCACTGTAAATATATTTATGTAGCCATAGCAGTTAGAATTTAAACGTGCATTAAGCAAACTCTACTTAGTAAACAATGCCAGAAATTTAGAATTGGAACGGATTTGTTGGAACTTTTCATGCATACGGCGACACAGAAAGTTTATACTGACAAGTTCGAAAAGAAACACGTTCAGAAGTTGAGAACGTATAATTCCTGAAATGAGCATCATTCGTCTTAAGCTTGAAAAAAGAAGATATTGAATGAAGAAATATTTAGCGCTTTTTTTCGTACTCATTACATAATGTCAATAACGTTGGACTATTCTCATTGTTATAAATGAGATGAACCAAATAAGAGCAAATAATATGTGTTCCTATATTAACCTTGTACCCATATTTATTTTCAATGCGGGTTGAAACTGTTGTGATGCGTGATAATATGCATGATAACTTCAGTACGTCTATCTTAAGTAAGGTAGGTATTGTAAGAATTCCCAAAATGTTATATTAATAATATATAAATAATATATTTTTATTTTTCTGAAAGCAAAATGAATTTATTTCTGAAAAAATAATAGTTTTACATATTAATAACAAAGATATTGAAGCAATATTGACTACTTACTTTTATTGTTCTTCGAGCAAGTTTGGTTAGTTCCCACCTTAACGTCGGATATTACAGCAGTCTTACTTCAAAACGGAGCTTGGAAACTAATTGGATTTGCAACCGTGTTGGGTAAAAAGAAGTATTGAATGGATACGTAGTTTTATTAAATTGATAAACGAGAAACCAAACAAGACTGTGTTGGTTCCAATCGGATTTCATTAACGAATTTTTCAAGTTAGGTTCGGGCAAAGCATGAAACAATCAGCGATGTATTACTGCCTTTAGCAAGGGAGTGTTGCAAATAGCTCAACTACATCGTGTTCATATCGAAAAGATAAGGTTCCCCAATAATTTTACAGCCAATATTCAATATATTTTTACGATCTAAATGGCGAATGCAGTTTTGTAAGACGCAAATATTCATCTCTATTGGTTTTTATACTGAAAAATCTTAAGAGCTCGAATGGCTTTTATCGTCAATCTTTAGTTTCTAGAGTTCGGCTATCGACAATCTGCTTGCATATTTAATATTGATTCAAGTATTCGATTTAATGTAAAATTTAAAAAGCTTCCGTAATAAAGTAACGTCAGCAAATCCCAGGAAAGGATGAATAGTAATGGTTGCGGATATCAAAAGTATCGATTCTGGAAGAGCGAGCTTATTTTTAAATTAAAACTAACTGCTGACGGAACGTCTTTATAGTCGGTTGCTGCCATTAAGTAGATGATTTATTATATGTATTTTGAAGAATACTGCCCAATGAGTCAGTATTCTTGAAGTAAAGTCAACATATGTATAATAAGAAAGCAAAATGTATAAAGAGAGTGAGCAAAAATAGAACGTGTAAAGAGATAAAGTAACATAAATAATAATAAGGTATAACACCATAAACATACGAAATATGTATGTAAACAGAAACATTTTAATAAGAGAGTGCTCATCAGTGTTGAACAATACATTGGAGGTAAGGAAATCCTTAACTTTAGATTTAAATGCATTATCTGCACTTATAAAAACTAATTTAATTTCATAGAGTATTATAAAGTATTATCTGCAAAGCAATCATCAATGTAAATGGTGTGACTTTGCTAACGTAATTCAACATGAATTTTAATTGTGTAATTCAGATATTTTTACGAGTTCCAATTGTATGAATTTATATCCACGAGAGTTTAAAATTTTCCGGAATTTCAGTTAATTTAATCCTCCAAAACCGTTTATGGCTGATTTATCCTCTCTCCCCAGTGAAACTTAGGAAATAAATTTGGATTTTATTATAGGTTTCATTGTTTTGAAAAGACTGTATAATGCACACCAATTTTCAATAGACATGTTTAAATTTGAATCCTTATGAAGTCGAATCCGAATTCAAAGAAGGTTTATTTAATTTAACATAAATTGTAGAGGAATTATGAATGGCGGTCGAAACGCATAAAATAGTTAAAGGAAATCATTCGCAAAGCATGAAATGGAAAATTTGGTGTCGAGTGAACGAACAAATTCAAATAAAAGAATAAAGATGACGCAGTTGCGACAACGAATTGGAGGTGTGAATTTGAGAGAGTTATGTGTAGATACAGAGATTGTAACGAAATCAAAGTAAGATTGGTACCTTTTATAAAGCTGATTGGGCAGTAGCAGAGACACATATGCAGCAGCTTTTATTGTAATAAACGTGCAAGATCAATTGTAGAATGTGTCAGTATAAAATACAATATTCAAGTTACTACAAACTGTAGATTTGTTTATAGTAATAAGTAAAGGCCGGATAATATGCAGTTTGCATAAATTTGCATATTTGCATAATATATGCATTTTGTATATTATTTGCATATTTTGTAGTAATTCAGCATATTTGAAGTATCCGAGTTTTATTTATTTATTGCATATAATTTATTATAGGATAGGCATTACTAAAAATATGTCGTGGTTGTAACAAACAAAGAGTTAAATAGCTCTCTTTAAATTAAAAATAGCATTCTATGAAGCCTCTTCTCGATACTTTTCCGACAATTTCCATTTCCAATTTCGACTTTTCCAAAAATTTATTAATGCTATTCCCATACATCTAGACCGGGGCAGAATTCAAGGAAAAGCTAATTCCCCGAAACTTCTAAATAAATACAAAAATACATTTTACCAGAAAATTAGGAGCACAGGTGTTTATTTGTTATTCGGAGAAATTTATTCCCATATTCGAAAGCTATCTTATTTATTTTAAACATCATTTTACGTTGGTTTTTCGAAGTGTAAACTTGTGGGTTGTTATTAATTATAATACCAAAAATACCGAAAATAGCGACTCTGCCTGGATGGATTGCGCCTTATTCAGAATTGCGTATGGATGTAGAAAAAATATTTTGCGTAGCATGCAGCAAGATTGTAAGTAAAATTTAAGTTTATTTCCTCTTATTAATCTATAGTTTTTAAACGATGTTTAACAAAATCACCAATACAACGCTTCGACAAATAATTTTATTTTAAAATTTTATTTCAAAATGAGTAAAATGAGATGTATATTTCATGCGTATTGTTCGCATATCATCAGCACAATACGGAATATCTGATATTCCGTATTCTGCTGATGATTTTTAAATAAAAATCATTTTAAAATAAAAGTATTTGTCGAAGCGTTGTGTTGGTTATTTTATTAAATGTCGTTTATTCCGATTGCTTCGCAAACTCTTTACACATTAGTTTTCTATTACTCCTTTATCTTTTACTATCACTTATTTTATTAGAAAACAACTAATGATGTAATATTTTTATGCAGGTTACAAGTGAGAGGAAGTTTCAAGTCGACCAGTATATTAGAACTCCATCTCATGCTGCAAAACTATCAAAGATGAAATTGGCGAAGAGCGGTCAGCAAACATTACCGCAAGGTTTGCCATCAACCTCCAAAAATCGGAACATGAACAATTTAATGAAGATTTGTGCCTAATGTTTGTGTCGGCAGATATTCCACTACATAAAATAAACAATTTAAATGTCAAGTTATTTTTGCAAAAGTACACCAGAAAATATAATATTCCCGACGAGAGCACCTTAAGAAAAATATATTCACCGTATCTATGCAGAAACATGACGGATGCCGCACCATACATGGTGAAGGCAGCTTGCAACTTGAAAATCTTTTACCCAAATTTAATTCACACAACTTGTTTGGCGCACGGACTAAATCGTGGTGCAGAAGAAGTAAGAAACCATTTTCCCTTGGTAAATACTTTAATTAGTAGTGTTAAGAAAGTGTTTTTAAAGGTTCCATTAAGAGTTCAGTTTTACAAACATCTACCCGGTATTCCGCTTCTTCCTCAACCAGCAATCACACGATGGGGAACGTGATTGGAAGCTGCTATTTTTCATGCAAATCATTATGAAGAAATAAAGACAATTATTATGGATCTTGATAGCGATACACAATCTGTGCTAGACGCCGAAAAGGTGTATTCGAGTAAAGAAATACCTCAACAGTTGGCGTTTATTAAAGCCAACTACAGTTTCATTTCCTCTTCTATATTGCAACTGGAAAAGCAATTTATGTCGCTAATTGAGAGCATTGAAATAATAAACAAATGTGAAAAGTTATGTTTTGATGTTAAAGGAAGGGTGGAAAGTCCGTGTATGAAATATTTTTAAGTGTAATAAAAGAAAATGAGGATTTTAAAAAGCTGAAGGATATTTCTAAAATCTTGTGTGGTTAGTCAGTAGAAAATATTGAGTTGACAATGGAGGATATTTCTAATTTGAAATATGCTTCTATAACAAGCGTGGACGTAGAGCGAACCTTTTCAATATATATATACATGTTATCAGACAAGCGCCACAATTTTTCTATTGAAAACTTTGAGAAATATGTAATTGTAAATTGTTTTTATAGTTAATTATGTTGTAAAATGTTTTAAACAAACTTGTAGTAAACATAATAGAATATTTTGTTTCTATAGTACTATATTTTCTAGCATTACTCCTATTTTTTTATCTGCGTATTTTTCATAAGAAAGTGCATATTTAGGTCAAAACATCTGCATATCTATGCGCATATTTCTACTTTTTGCATATAATCTGGCCTTTAGTAATAAGAAATAAAACTCGTAGACAAAATGCAGTTTACTATACGAGTTTCATTCTTTATTGTTATGGATTTTCACCAAGTAAAAGTCAATTCTATTCGACGTTAATAATAACTTGTACCTATTATCCTAACCAAAAGATAAAGAGCAAGGTTGGAAACTATTCGAATAATATAAAATCAACAAACCGCCGTTGCTCTGGAAATTCTATTTAGTATTCGCAATTGTATAAAATGCAATTTTATTGTTCTGTAGTTTTTACTTTAATAAACATTGCTGGTGTGTGTTTGAATCTTGCTTCGTATACGTGAATACATAGTTGTTTACCCAGTTATATTTGCAAGTATTTTCGATTTACTTGTGCATATTATTCAG
The DNA here is from genome assembly GCA_038088585.1 of Chrysina gloriosa. Classification (NCBI taxonomy): domain Eukaryota; kingdom Metazoa; phylum Arthropoda; class Insecta; order Coleoptera; family Scarabaeidae; genus Chrysina; species Chrysina gloriosa. Next base: position 9,916,489 of record CM076093.1, read on the forward strand.
TTTTCCTCTTTCCTTGCAATGTTTGAAGAGTAAGTGCCATTTACTGCATAGCAGACGCTGTTCCTTGTTGCTACTGCAAAGTGTTGGTGATTCTGTATTATACATACATGTCTCTTCTTTGTGGTTTCTGTCGTGAGCAAATAACGCAACAGTGGTTTGATACATAAATAATAAAAATTGTGTTTTCTATTACCGCTACGTAGTCATATTTAATTATTTATTTAGAGTAAGTAATTATACACAAGAATTATATTCTTTTGATTCCAAACGTAGACAATGGACACAACGATCAAGATAATTCCCCTTCGACAAGTGCTTTACTGACAATTACACCGGTCAACACATATTTTGCTACTGGACTAGATTTTCTCTATCAGCTCGTCTTCAAAAGATGTGAGCACGTACTTCCAGTTAGCTAGTCTTATTCCTGCATATAAATATTGGTTTCAATACAACCTATAAAAAACGCACAAATAAAAAGGAAACTAAATTTATTCTATAAAACAAATATTTACAAATGTTATTGCGCAAAAATAAATATTTACAGTAGTTGGTAGCTGAATCAATCTTTTTTGCTTTCCTTTCCTTTTCTCCATTATTCTGATATCCTGGTCATTAATAACATTGAATTTTCCATCCATTCCACTATTGTCATGTTCACAAGAAGACATTTCATCACATCCTCTGATGATATATGTTGGTTGCTAAATATTGGAACTGGTATTTCTTCTGAATGTGGAATAGGTCTTTTCGCTGAATCCAAATTGGGATATGTTCACGTATGGTGATTATTCCGATTAATACTCTTTATGTTTACTAGATAAAAGCAAGAATGGTCAAAACGATTTGTTGGTTCCCTCCATACCATTGGAATTCCAAATTTCAAACACTTTCTTTATCCTTTCGTCAACTGGAGCAGGTTCTCAACACATGATTTGCAGGCAATATGTAGCGCCCAAGTTTTTATTTTGATCCCCTAGATGAACACCAAAAAGGCCATGCACAAACTCACAAATTGGTTTTCTGCTCTCTATTAATATGTATTCGTCACATATATAGCAAAATACGTCTGGATGATTAACACAACTACCACTTGCAAGAAGGCTGAAGTTTAAATTGAATCAAAGGTTGACACGTAGATATCTTTACAGTTATTTATGTAGATATGATTGGAAAGTAAACCTTAAATACCAATTATACCGATATTTTCGTAAACCCTGTATATTTGTACATTCTTGAAAATTGTTTATTGCATAAACGCATTAAAGCCAGTATTCCTCGAAACCAAGGGTAATTAGGGCAATTTAAAATGATAAATAAATAGTTTCTTGCATGGAAAGATTGCGGAAGTAAAAAACAGCTGCAATAAACAACTAGAAGTGAAAGGAAGGTCTGTTCAGAAGGTTTATTGTAGTAATATGAATGAAAATATGTGAAATATTTATTTTTTGCCTATCTCAACTGGAACTGGCACAAGGAACTGAATGGTATTTTTGGAATCAGAATTATTGAAATATTTAAAATCAGCTTCTTTTGATGCAGGAATTTTTTCTGTCGGGCTCTGTTATCATTAACTCGATGTTCAAGCAATATTATGGGCCTATCTTGGAATATGCCTCAAAAGATTCTGTCACGAATGACAGACTTGGACCACCGTTTGCAATGGATTGAATAACATTCATGTACATGCGACAACTTTTACTACCTATTCCTGTTTGGGGATACACAAGCCAACATCCAGAGCAACTGGCCAGTCATAGGATTGTAACTTGGGGTGTGAATTTCTATTATATCAAAACATAACATAGAAAACATGGTTAAAAGTTTGAAATAAAAGTAAGATTTGTACCAAAATGCGTAGCAGGTTTATAGAGCTACTATACATTTTATTTTAATATTGTACTTTGATGTATCAAATACCTTTGCATGTATTTCTATACAGTTAGTATTTTCATATATTCTGATCAGTGTTTTGTTTGTTCTGTGCTTTCATCAACGCATCCAACTGAGTCAATTAGGTATACTTACTAATTAAATTAAATTAACAAATTAAATCTCTAACGAAGCCAGGAAATACATGTGTTCTACTTTTTTAAATGAATGAATACCTCTCTACAATTTTAATAGTTTTCAATTAATCCTCTTCTATTACAATCACAATTGTAAAATGTGTGCATTTGACATTGCAATGAATGGCACAAATTTTAATGAAGTTATTCATTTAATGTTGGAGGTTTCTATGCGTGAAGCAAATTAAATATTATCTTGTTCGAACAAATTTTTGGACTTTCCGAAGTCATAAAGTCACGTTTATTTAAAATACGACTCTTTGTAGAATTGATACGCGGAAAACTCGTGAGAAAGTACGAAGCGCGGCGTAGCAAACTTGGATATTTGTTTCGATGTCTTTCTTTCTTTAGCCGCGGGCGTGGGAGGCGAACGCTTGCTCCGATGTAAATTGCGAATTTTAAATTAGGTTCTTTGTTGTAGAAATATGGACGTCGGTTAGTGTTACGCTAAATATACGCAACAATCGAGTTATTTGTAACGCCAGTCACGAAATCCAGATTCGGATGCTGTATCACAATATAGTTATAATTAAATTGTTGCGTGTTAGGTGTATACGATACAACAACTTTTTCTACTTTAGTGATGTTAGAGTTGGCTAATACGAGACGAATACATGAGCGTTGCCAAAGTAGGCTTGGTTCTCTAATATTAAATTATGAAAACTTTTACTCGCATAAATATGTAGATTATTTACTTTCATCGGAAATTTAACGGCATTAGAAAAGAGCGACAACCATTATCTAACACTGATAAATATGAAGTGGAAAGTCGTTGGCTGCTACGGAAGTAGCGTGAACGGGAATCTCCAATTGTAAAATCGGAGTAAAATCAAGTAGCTTTATATGGTAAATTACTTCTTTCTATTTTCTTTGTGTGTAGCAATTCGGCGGCAATCGAGGTAAGATATACAAAGTTTAAGTATGGATCAGTATCAATTCTGAAGTCGATGCTAATCGCCTTCGCACCTTGTGAGTTTAAGGTTAAAACTACGTCTTTCACTTTGTTGAAATGCTTGTTATAATGTGAAACTGCATCTAGGCACGTTCCCCATTTCATTGTAACAGGTTGTGGTTATGTCAGAACTCTTAGACACAACTTGCAAATTTGTCGAACTGATTTCAGAAAAACTTTCTTTGTTTCATTGATTAACGCGTCAAGTGCAGGGTAATTCTGTCTAACAATTTCCGCTACAAGTTGCACAGGATACTGTAAATATACTACGTGGACGAGAATAGGAAAAAGTATTTTCAGTACCCTACTAGTGTTTAACATAAGTACATATATGCATCCATTCATAACTAACATACATATGTATATACTTGCTTGGGTTTTATTGGAAATTCTTGCCGAGTGGTTATGAAATGGAAAGCTGCTGTTTGTACAATAAGTACAATTATATAAAACGCGCTATCTTCTGCATTCATTTTTTCGTTCATTGTGAACCACATTGTTCAAATTTCTAGTTCAAATTTAAATTTTGTTTCTACGATTTTATTTATTCGCAGTAAATCATAGGACGCTTTCGCTTGATAACTTCCAGGTACTTTAAAATGTTCGTTGTCAACTACATGTTGAGGAGTGTTACACACACTTCATAAAAAATTAAATTGTATGATAACTTCGAATATGGTAAACTGTCTTCCTTCTTCTGTCTATGTTTTACACCATTAACATGGGCGCAACAAATATAGTACTCCAGATTTTCTGCGCACTTGAACTCCAAAAATTGACAGAATTTATGTGCGTAATAGATGGCATCCGTTTCTCATGCGACTTCGGTCAGTTTACGGAATGCGAAACAGACAACACCAATACCCTGTCATACCTAGAACAGATATATTGGCGAGTTCCATATGCTTGTAGGTAAGTATTTTCATGAATGGAATGGGTATTGTCTGTAACAAGTGAAAGGTTTGTCCGTGTATACAAACTATAAAAATTGATCATGGAGCACAAAGAAAGTGACGAAAACGAAACTAAACAAAACTATATAATTTACTGAAGTTGCTGTAGTCAGTTCAGACTGCAATATATTAGATAACAGTACAAGAAATAAAACAAAATATTTCGTTTGCACAAAATCATATCTGATAGGTCATCGTAAAATGCAATCAAGCAAGAATTTAGTTCCATAAGATGGTAGTTTTTTCAGTTGTATATTATGTAGCAGATTATTGTGCTATGTGTTATTGTGCTTAGTAAATTTTTGATTTATACTGTACTTAGAGTCTAACGATGCTCAGCGTTTTTTCTCTTGCATATCCCTTGATCAGGTTTTCTACATACGAGTAACCATGCTCTTTCACACAAGTTTCGTCTTGTATACCAAAACTGTTTTAATGTGTGGTAACCCTTTTCTCTGATGTTTAATGCCATTACCAATACTATTTCCGAGTAGTCCGGGGATAAACATAATGACTGGTTGTAAGGAAGTTTAACTGATATGTGAAAACAAAATTATCCAACATTTTTAAGGAAAGAACTCTATGAGACAAATTAGTCTTGTTCTATAACCCATATTTTAGAACGTAGTAACGCAAATTGTAGTGAGAACAAATGGTGTACAGGGCTACCAGTTTTGTTGTCTGAACATTATCTAAGGGGCATTATCGTTGTCTCTTCTTGTTCACTAGCACGGAGTCATATTGATGGCTAGGCTGGATTAATGTTTAATGTACTACTCTAATCGCCAAAAAATAAAGCTAATCCTGGTTTACATAGACAAAAATACTCAGCTGAACTAGAAGTTTCAATTGGTAGATTTTACACGAAAAAATCTTGGAAGACCTTTAACCTAACTTTTAGCTACCAGAAGCCAAGAACATATCAACTAAAATCTTTCAACAATATCGAGGAATAACTTACTTATGAATTACATCACAAACACTGACCGCCTGTGTTTCTTCTTTAGGATTGCATAGCTTGGTAATTGTCAAATGGTACAGGCACCCAACGTACGGTGATAAAGCTGCCAAAGGGGCTAAAGTCAAGAGGGAGCTTCTTCAATACAGTAGAATTCCTGATCTGATCACATCTGGCAAGAGAGAGGCACGTATGTTTCTCAAACGATGGGGAATTTTTGAGCAAGTTCATCATTCAGCTCGCAATAATGGAAAACACCGACCTTTCTTTATTTGATAATGCCCATAATCTAGGCATTATGTGCAAGGATGGGGTTACGTTTACAATAACTTATGTCCCTGTGGATAGACGAAACTAATGGACCACCTCCCATTATGCGTACCGTTCAGCTACATAAGGAAGAGTATGATGCAAGATCTCACCCTATACAACGATATTAATAATTGGGTCTATGCTGGCTACCGTAGAAAGAAAATTCAATTCATAAATTAATTCCGTAATTTGACTACCATTTTATAGTTACGAAAGGTATTCCCTTTCCGCTGAGCCTCTATAGCAGACCATAATATTTTTCAACAAATTTTGTCCAATATCTTCAGCTAGTTGTTTTTAATGACACTGACAAATATAATTTAATAGTTTTAATAAGCGTAAGTAAGAAATGCACAAAAGGTATTATTGAGCTGTGGTTTTCCACAATTTCAAAGGTGGCTTTTAAATGTTTGAAGAAATCAATCGAGTCCTTGATAACAAATTATTGACCCTAGCTGCCATAAAGGCATGATTGCTTAAATAATAGTTTTTGAGCTCTTAAAGCAAAATAGCTATTACCGAAAAAGATGCTGGCTTATTCGGAATGTGATTGAAGAGGTCCGACATGTTGCTGTAAGGACTATTCAAGGAACTTTAACAATTCGCATTAAAGCAATTAATATCACGTTCCACAAGCATTGGAAGCCACGTGAGCTTTATTTTGTATTGGTGCAAATGTACACAGTTTGATTTGGCAATGAGATATCTCACCCGGTGTGCAACACAGGTGAAGAAACATGCCGTCATCATTCCAAGAAAACCAATAATCGATAGTGTAAGTATTCGAGAACCAGTTGACTCCAACAAAGGTTATTTGTGATAATAACCGAAACAAAAGATGGCCTTCACATTTTCCTTTTGAATTACTGGACATGTTTCAATTGTAATATTGGAGAATTGCCGCACTGTTAATGTTGACTGGTTTACTACGGTTTACATTAAATTCTCTAAAATATTCGTGAAATGCGCCCAAAATATAATATCAAACGTTTTGATTGAGTATTTGAATGCCCAAAAACATTGCAATAAACCTGACACCTAGTAATTTATTTTTGTTTTATGTGTAAAGAATTTACATTTTACAACCGAAGATGCGATGGATGCACTTAATGTTTAAATATACAACCTAGCGCGAAAAGAAAAAGGAAAAACGGTTTGTAGATTAGCTGAGCCATGCAAAAGTGCATTAACTGTAATACCTTGAAAAATTATAAATAAATGTGTTTTGTCAATGTAATGTGCATCACTTTACTACGCTCGTGATAAAGAGAACAATTCTCGTATAAATAATTTATTCTCTTGTGATGATTGATTTTGATTCCTTGTGTTTATATTGTGAGGTTTATAGTTCGCGTGTAAAATGAATAAAAGATCATTATATTTAATATGAATTTGGTTAAAAATTATCTTTTAGAATGGAATTAAAACAAATAACAGAGAGAAAGAAAAATGTATGTCCGAAACGTATCCAACATAAGGAACTCCCTAGATTTTTTTAGAATATATGAGCTAAATTTAGTTATCGGATACGGTGAATTAATATTTCAAAAACAATTGAAAAGATGCTAATGTGTTTAAGATATGTTCATATGCACGGTTGTACCCATTTGGCAATGCAAAACTTAAATATAAAAATCAGGTTCACTAGAAACTTAAACAAAACAATTAAGACACGTTGAGGTTGAAGCAAACATTAAGGATATTGAAAAGTTTATAAAAAGCGAGTATAAGTAATGATTTTACGAAAGTCTGCAAAGCGTTTCAAAATTTTTCATCGGTTTAAAAGCGGAGAAAAAGTTTGGAAGTATATGTATGCCTATGTAAAGTAGGGGATAAAACCGGATCGTAACACCGATTTAGATATTTTGTATACTTCTTCAACTAACAAGTCAGTGAATATTTCTGTCATAGGTGTATATACCTTGATAATTTGTATGAAAATTTCCTTCACCGTGCTATCATCATTTGTATCAATTACTTTTCCATTAATAAAAGGTGTCTGACTGAAACGACATTTTTGAACCAATTCTCCATCTGAGTATTGTTGCTATTATTGTAAAATCACCGGTAGCAGCTATATCTTCTTCTTCTTAATCATGTTCCTATCTACCTTTCGGTGTAAGGTTTGGATGGGGTCAAGTTTCCTATTTTCTATATAATTCTCTCCACCGTTTTCTGTCGCCGGTCTGATCCTTTATTCCCTCCCACTCAATTCCCCTCTCTGCCGCTGGTCACATGATATCGTCATTCCATCTTCTTCTTGGCCTTCCTTTCTTATCTTTTCCTATCACTCGTGTCTCATACACTCTCTTCATCACTCATACGACACACATGGCCGAACCATCTCAGCTGATTCTCCTCCACTATTCTCCATATGGGTTTTATTCCTAGGTTTTGCCAGTAATTCTCGTTTCTTATCTTGTCTTTCTTGGCCTTGTTTTCTATTCGTCTTAGGAATCTCATATCCATGGCGTTCACCCGCGATTTTAACTTTTCTGACGTTGTCCAGGACTCACTACTACATATATGTTATTGTTGGTCTTATCACTTTTTTCACAATTTCCGTTTTAATCCGTTTTGGCACTTCATTTTTCCCCAGAAACGTAGTTCTCATCATATAAAACATTCTTGCCGCTTTTTTCATTCTTTCATTAATTTCTTGTTCCATTTTTCCGTCCCATTGAATTATTGTTCCTAAATATTTGTAGTTATTCACCTGTTCTATTGTCCTCCCTTCGATTTTGATGTTATGTCTTTTCCTTTCTCCTGCTATTATCATTGATTTGGTCTTTCCGATGTTTATCCTTATTTATTTATCCTTTATTCCTTATTTAGGATTTCAAGGTTCTGTGCAGCGCTTCTTCTGATTCAGCCAGAATTGCCATATCATCCGCAAACATCAGTTCACACAAGTTAGTCTCCTTCATTTTCCAGTGACCCATTTTTAGTGGTTTCATTTGTTTTTTAGCACTTTTTATGGCCTCATCTAGTACCATAGAAAACAACAATTGACTAAGCACACAGCCCTGCTTTACCCCAATCTTTGTTGTAAGCTCTTTAGATTCTTCGTTGTTGCTTCTTGCTATATTTGTGTTATACCTATACATCTCTTTTATTAACTCTATTGTTCGTTTGTCTATATTTCTCTTTTCTAGGACATTCCATATGTCTTCCCTTCTTATCCGGTCGAACGCTTTTTCTAAGTATATAAAACATATATGTATTTCCTTTTTCTTGTTAATTATCTTTTCACTTGTTTGTCTTATCACAAATATTAAATCTTGTGTATTTCTTTCTTTTCTAAATCCAGATTGAGTGTCTTCTATGCTCTCCTCAGTTATTTTTCTTATTCTTTTTTCTATAATACTCGCTAATATTCTACCTGGGACGCTTGCTAATGTAATTCCCCTGTAGTTATTGCAATCCCTCTTGTCCCCCTTCTTATAAATGGGCAATATTATTCCCGAATTCCACTCCTTCGGTATTTTACCTTCTTGTATAATCGTATTCACTAGCTTGGTTATTTGTCTTATCCCTTTTTCTCCCATATATTTGATCATTTCTGGTGTTATGTTGTCTCCCATATATTTGATCATTTCTGGTGTTATGTTGTCTCTTCCTGGAGCCTTTGCTATTTTCAGCTTCCACTCCATTATTTCTTCTTCTTGAATTGGTTCTATATTTTGTACTTCCTCTGTCTCCCCTTCTTTTTCCCTTATCTCGACATTGGTTTCTGTCTGATCTTCCTCTGTAATTATACGACCATACTTATCTTTTATGTTTACCATGTTATATTCTCTTTTTTGTCTTAATTGTTTGAGTATGCCATAGAATAATTTTTGATTTTCTCTATAATTATTAGTCATTTTCTCTCCAAATTTTATCCAAGACCTCTCTTTCGCTTTCTTAATTTCATTTTTGACCTTTCTGCGTTACTCCTGCGTTTCTTCCAAATCGACCAGGTTTCTTGTTTCAAGATATCTTTTTCCAACTGGTTTACTTCTCTTTTACAATATGTTTTATTTCAGTGGTCCACCACTCTATTCTTTTTCCGGTCTTGTTTGATATCTTTTTAACTCCACAGCTCTCTTTTGCTGCTTCCAATAAGCTGTTTTTGAAATGATGCCACTTTTCTTCAATTCCGCTTCCTTCCGGCTCATCAAATCTTTTAGCTAATATTTGTTGGTATTTTTCATGATATTTTCTTTCTTTCAATTTGTAACTCTTAATTTTTTCTTGTATCCTCGTTCTTCTTTTGTCCTCTCTTTTCTCTTCTCTTTTCTCTTTCCCTCTCATATCCATTTTACCAAGTAGTGGTCACTTCCTATCTCTGCACTGCGTGTTACTTTAATATCTTGTATCATTTCTTCCTTGTGTTTGCTTACTAAGAAATAGTCTATAATTGATTTTTCTCTCCTGCTTTCTTTGACTCGCGTGAACTTGTGAATGGCCTTGTGTCTGAACTTCGAGTTTTCTATGACTAGATTGTTTTCTATACAAATTTCTATTATTCTGCTTCCATTGTTATTTTTTGTTTGTTCTCGCTTTTTTCCCATAATATCCTCGATTCCTTCATTCAGATTTCCTACTCTGCCGTTGAGGTCTCCCAATACTATAATATTTTCACCCCCTCGTCTATTGTTTTCTGGAGTCTTTCAAAAAACTCGTCTTTTTCTTTTTACAAACGTCCTCACTTACCCCATATGCCACTATTAGTGTCCAAGTCTCGTCCAATATACTAATTTCTACCTTCAACAATCTCTCATTTATATATTCTTCTTTCATCACGTCTTTCAATCTAGTTGGCGTTATTACCAATCCAACCCCGCCTCTTGCTCTTTCTGTCTCTTTAACTCCAGACCAGAGCATCCAGTATCCCTTCGTGAATTCTCTTCATGCCACTCCCTTTCTTTTTCGTTTCCATAATTCCCATTATTTCTATCTTATGCTTCTCCATTTCCATCACCAACTCCTCCTCCTTCCCATTCACACTTCTCACATCCCACACACCCACTCTCAATGTACCATACTGCTTTCCTTCTTCTTTTATCTTGTTCTTCTTGCCGTCTTCATTAAACTCCTTGTTTTCCCCTCCTCTTGTTTTGTTTAAGTTTTGCGTTGCCTTCTTGGGTTGAGTTACCCCCAGTGCGAATGTATTTTCGCTTTCCCTTTTCCAGCGCTGCTCCCCAAGATTTTTCCCTTTTTCGAGCCCTACCCTTCTACCATCCTCACCCCTCTTCCGCTTTGCACCTCCCTCGATCGAAATTTTAGGAAATGACTGAACAAGGAGGAAGGTTCTCCGATAAGTATATATACAGCAAATACAGAACAAGTAAAATAAATAACAAGTCAGTGAAGGAGCTGTAGCAAAATTGTAACCAAAATCATACAAGAAACTCAAAATATTTATACACTTAGAAATATAATCTGTGTTTGCAAAAAGGAAATAATCAATACCAGATAATCAATAAATAGGAGATATATAGGAAATTACAAGGTTCGCCCAAGAATTTTATGTAGATTTCTACAAAACATTTTGAATGACAGTCAAGACAGGAAACATACACAATCAAAGTTAGGACAGTCTGAAGACGTGAAGAACACCACAGCCCGGGTTTAAGATTTTCAGAATCGCAGAAATTTGAACAGGTTAGGAAAAGCTTACATCCAGAAGGTAAACCAGTATTGGTGGAGCATGATGATAGGCTACAGATGCGACTACAAACTCGATGGGGATGACTGTTGGTGGACTCTTCTGGTGCAAGTTGTTGCTTTTATTATCGATCTCTTTCTACATTTCGGTGTAAAGGTGTATTTTCAGTATATGGTGTAAACAAGAGTTTAAAATGAAGTTTCCGATAAGCAGCTTCTGCTTTCCTAAGCTCTGGTGTATCGACATTATTGTTCGACATTATGTTACTGTATGCTCTTGTTAGCTTTATTATCCGATACAAGTGAGTAAGTAGCAATTGCTATTAACTATATCCCAATTAGGAAGCTGACTAATACCAGTACAGATCTCAGAAAAAAACTGAGAATTTTTAACCGAGATTGGAACAAGCAACGTGACGCGCATGAGGCAAGCATTCTATTCTGCCCGCTAGCGTTATCCAATTCAAGTTAATAACCCTAACTCAATATTAAGTTTCGAAAACCCTCGAACACTGTTACAAATCATTTGTACTGAAATATGTTACACATTCATATAGCAAACCCTTGTAAGGAGGAATATATCAGGTGCTCTTCGATGTCAAATTAATTATACAAATTTTAACTGTAAGATATGGTTATGAAACCGTATATGCTTAATCAGTAGGAAAATTGATATGTGTATATGCTGACTGTTACACTCACAAATTACAATTTGTTAGAAAAGCAATATTGTCAATTTAAGAAACGCAGCGTTGTAAATTTCAACGATGAAATTCGAAAGATCTGAACTTTGACTGTAGTATTAGATACCAACTTTTACTCTTTTCGGGGTAATCTTCGATTTTCATTTTCAAACCAATACAATCATAGTCGGATGACTCAAGAACTATATTTAATTGGCATCCAGACAGAAACAGGAAATTACTTGAACACACGTAAAACCATAAATAAGAAAGCCTAAAACTAAGTACATTACATATATATCAAGAGCTATCAAACACATTAAAGCATCCGTCACTTACTGATGTTCTACTTTCAGATGATTTACGTATTTGACACATCTACCAACATCGGGCACATTTTAAGGTGGGTACTGTACGTACATATGTATGTTACATATATTCGAGACTAACATTCAAGAATACTGCACGTTTAGGTATGAATACATGATATCTACCACAATGCATTCATTAGTTATGGTATTAAGTGCTTAGTGATGATAAACTGATTTCACTCAGTTCCCATTTCTTTATCTATATCTGTAGCGATTAACTGAGCTCCGTAATCATTAATTACTTCGACGTACATATATAGTACGTATCTAGCACCAGTCAACAATATAAGATTACATGAAATTAGTTAAGCGCGATATATAAGGCCTTTTTATTGCATGTTTTTAGAGCGATAATGAAAAATCCCGATAAAGTTATAAAGGAAGGACGCGTGTAATGCTGTTAAAGAAACGGATACATCAGTATTAATGACATTACATGCTATTTAAATATCCTTTCTTTTTTCTAACCTCTCATATAGGTTCTAATTTTAACACATTAATTTTAACTTTTACTTTTACAAGATACGATGATGGAATTTGGAAAAAGCGACCAAACTAGAAACATTTTGATTTTGTTTCTCTCGTCTTGTTCCTCCACCTTCCTCTGTTGAATGGGTTTGTATTTTTGTGCTTTTTGCTTACAATTTGTAATGCATAAAACATTTTGTGCGACTAACAGGTTTGCACTGCAGTTTGTCTAACCAAATATCGAATTTAGGTGACTTCGGACGCAACACAATCAATAAAACAACCACTTTGACACATCAACAGCAAAAAGGTATACTTGGAACACATATGCATACACCAACAGATCTTCTTCTTTTACTTTATTATCGGAAAACAAAAAGAAATAGAAGTCAAACGGAATAATGGACTTCTGCATAACAAGTGATCTAATAAATAGTGACTAACATACAATTTGCCTTAGTCTACTAGGAAACAAAACTAATACAAAGGAAAATTCAATTATTGACTATTTCTTCGTCGATAGAGAGATGTGGACAAAGATAGCGGCGTAAGAGTGAATGGAGGCAAGAAATTAAAAAACGAAAGAAAATAAGAGAGGAAATTATAAGGCGAGGAAAAGAAAAACAATTCATGAAAAGCTGTGTTCATATAAATTAAAAGAAACATGTGTCATAAAGCTCTGAGCGTGCGAGGAGTAGGCACCAGTAACCAATTTAGACAAGAGATGAAAAGTGCTTAAAGATCGTGTAAATAAGCTGCAAAGGAGATTGTGGACCAAGGAAAAATGGAAATGATGACAATAAAAAGAAACAGCATAGTGATTGGAAGTAATAACAAGAACCACTATAGGAAACCACTTAGACTACGATACATACGAGGAATAAAAGAGAAAGTAAAGGATTTAGTTAAAATTAGTAAACAAGGAACAACAAACTGGTGTGCTTAAAAATATAAACGACAAAATCTAAGGGAGGAGATATTATGGAAAGATGGCAGAACATTTTCTGGAGATAGATGGTGAAACCGAATACATACTTGACGAAACACACATTGAAAACGGGACTCGAGCGGAAACAAAGAATACGAAAAAATAAAGAGGATGGGATCATTATGAATGAAATGATAGAACCAGTTTATAAATTGAAACGGGGGAAAGCACTGAGCACCGATGAAAAGGCGGCCCAAATGGCTAAATATCTAACAGAAGAAGTAAAAAGAGAACTGTTACAATTAATAAACCAAATAAAGGAATAGAAAGCAACTACGATGGGCGGGAGAATAGAAATAATTTTGCCGCTATTTAAGAAAGGCAGTTGCAATGAATGCAAAAATTACAGAGGCATAATTGTACCGGAAAGAAATATACCCCAGAATTTTAGAAGTACGAGAAACTTTGGAAGAAACACAAAGCGGGTTCAGAAGAAACCGATAAATCCAAAACCAAATCTTAGCTATTAGGCAGGTAAGTGGAAAAGCTATTGTAACTTCCAAGAATATCCATATAAATTTTATTGATATAGAGGAGTTTTTTAGTCGTATGAAAAGAGAAGACGTATGGAAAACCATAAGAAACAGGAATAGTGAAGCAAAATTAATCAACCGCATTAAAAGCGAACACCATAAACTATGAACTATAAACGCCTAGATAAGGCGACGTTAAAAAACAATTGGATTAAAACTTGGGTGCATCCGAAACCCACTCTTCGTCAACTTGGCTTCTGATGAAGTTATAAAGAAATCGAGCAAAACAGGAAGCTTATATAACGTGGGTTTCTGCAAAACGGAAATGTAAGAAACCGGCAACGGTAATAAGTGGAAATACTGATAGGAAATAGCATCCAAGTGAATGAAAAAATTATGGAACATGAAAGGACGTTTACGTAATAGTATGGAAATGCCCTTTTTGAGAAAAGTAGAAGGATAGACTGGACGGTACAATTACGAATGAGACATTCAGGAATCAGTTGATAATATTACTAGTACAGACAACAATACAATAAAACTACATATTTACGCTGGTTAGGACATATTTAAAATGATTGAAGATAGCAGGGTGGTAAGGGTGGTAAGGGTGGATATACAAAACAAAAGAATTAGGCAAAAGAGGAAAACTGATAAAATTAGGGGAATCGCTTGGGCATGGGAGTAGGAATCACGAATTGCATCGGAAAATAACTTTAATCGGAAATGAGATAAATATCGTTACGATAATTATATTGCAGTGTAGACTATACAACACTATCAATAAGAACGAAAGACTGGAAATGTCCTACTACACGAAACAACCCTTAATGATAGTCCCAAATGCAGACAAAACGAGCTACTTAACATTCTGTACCAGTAGGATTACTCTCCATCGTGAGGTCAATTACTAGCTAGAGTTTCGTTCCATTTTAACGCCTATCGTTACTGTTATCTTCATTCGAACTGGATGATGCTTGGAATAATTCGCTTTAGTTTTTACGATAATTAATTGACTGACGAAAAACATGTATTTAATCAACGTGTATCTTCCAAGGAAATTTCATTTGTGTAGTAACACCTAGAGGCGTGTAATTTAAGCCTTATGCTATATTGTTACAGTTTAACCGCGAGAATGTATTTGTGAAATATTTATCCATTACGTAGATACAGTCAGTCTGTCAGTGAAACCGGTTGTTTACTAAGTATTTCATATAATAATTTGGATATTGTGGAGGTGTATATAAAAATTGATAAAGATGATGATGATAAAACAAACTGTACTGTAACGCTGAAGCAGCCTGTAAGATAAAAATTGGAGATAAAGAAGAAACATAGAACAAGGGATGATCATTTATAAAAAATAGTTAGCGGGAAAATATAAGACGTCAGAGTAATATTAAGAATATAACGACATGGGAAAGAGCCAGACGAAAACAACACGTCAACGCACTGGCAAAACAAGATTAATAAAATAACAAGAACTTACAGGCTAAGCAACATAAGTCCACGAGAACGACCTCACATTTGAAATCCGTAAGATCGACATATTTTACAAGTGAACATAGTCCAAGCAGGGAAAAAATGATTGTATGGGAAGATGTTGAGGACTAGGTTTTCTGAATTATTGCCCTGAAGGATTCTATGCTTCTCTACGTTCCCTAAACAAAACAAAACAAGGAACTTTTGCCTTATGAATATGTTAATTGAGGTCTGGGTTAAAGCAAAACCTGCTTTGATTGATTTGGGGGCATCCTAAACGAGAAATATTAATTGGGTGCCTATTGGAATTGTAGGATGTAATTTCTTGAAGTAACTTTTGCAGTAATTCTTCTTATTTCCTAACAAAGATGGCGTTATTGATAGACGAAACCGTTCAATGATATCAACATTTTTAAAGTAATCTCAATACAATTTATTTGCCTGTGAGATATTATTATTATTAAAGTTATAATATCAAGCATGAAATTATAGTATTTTTCGTGGTAGTTGGACCATTTTTTTCTGCGTCTGTTTAACTATCAGAAACTTCTGAGCTTTTGCTTTTTCAACAACTTTTTTCTACATTTTCCTATCCCAATTATGACTAATCGTCAGATTTTTCTGACTTGTGGAGACCTGTAAAACTCTCTGTTTATTTCAATAGCCTATCAAAAATTATTCGTATGTTCTCTGCAAAATGTAGCTTGACTCAAGACCCTACGCTATGAAAATTTGGGTGCGTTACTTCCATTTCTGCAAGTATAATAGTTAGTCATTTAAACGATTTCACGGATAGATTACACAACAATTATTCTAATGAGATGTGAAAAATTTATAAAGAACTTACAGAAAGATAAAGAAGAAAAAATATTAGCCCATCTCGGTTTGGCTATAGAAAGCGGTAAAAACCAGAAAGCGCCTGTTTGCTATTAATACGTTTTAAAGAGGTAAACTTTCGTAACTAGACTAGGCATTTCACAAAGTTCATCATAGTCTTCTGACTAACAATAGTCAAATTAATAATTTTATATATAACCATATGAATATAGTTCGCAAAGCCTTGGAGGATTTGACAGTCGAAATAGACTGGAACTTGCAACATCTGTAGCTCGTAATATTTTAGTAGCTACTAACAACAGACACAATAAAAACAAAATTTGCCTGCGGTATGCAAGTATATTTTCGATTATTTTGATATCTTTACTTCTCCCAATTACTAATATAATAGTCTTCCGCTTTAACCTTCCGTCCTTGGTCCAGGACAAACATGATCCTTTAATTCCATTATCGAATTTGTTGACATTGGCACGACGACATTGAACTTTAAATTTATTCAATGAGTTCGAGCGATCTTAATTCCGCCTTATTGCAAGTATTTACTTTCCCCTTAATGGTTGACTTTATTAGATCGACGAAGCTGTCACATTAGATATAATTTGCAGCGAAGCTAGTAAAGAGGAAAATCATTCTCTTCCTCTCTCTTTCCGGACTGAAACAATTTTATGTAAATATAGGGAAGCGCCCTCGCTTGAGAAGACTGTAATATAATTCTAAATTAGTGATTAATTAAAGATGTGCCGATGAATTAATGAATGATAATTTCTCGGTGGATTTTTAATAAAACTTGTTTACCTAACTGAAATAGTATCCAGATATTTTCGGCTCGACTTGTTACGACAAAGATGTCTGCGCATCACATCATTAACTTTTTTGATTTTAATCCGTATCGAGCTTAAGTTGAGCTTTTACATGTACGTATAAATTGCTAAATTCGAGCTGGTTCGAAGTGGATAGATGCTTTAGATTCCAGCGTTGCCGTAAATTATTACCAATGAATGAACTACACGCAGCTGGAATTGCTAAGAAATTTAATCAAATAGAAGTTATTTCCTTCGATATTCCGTAATAGGTGCTTATGTAGATGTCGTTTCTCTCTACACATATTTCTTCGACGAACATTCATTCGTACTAAGCTACGAATATTATGATAAAGCAGCACATCGTGTGTTAGATTTTAAGGAATCTCGCCATAATATTACTTACTGTGAGGTTATATTAATAATTGATGTTTCGTCTTGTATATATTCCTTCGCCAACGCAATTTGTGGAAATGGAACAGCGGTAGATAATTATTTTTCGATCCAATGTCAATCCTTCCAAATTTATATTGGATCTAGCGGTTTTAATACACAATTTCCACAACCTTGTTCCAAGGAAATGTAGGCATGATACATATATGTAAATATATTAGCGGCATATGTGTAGCCTTGTTCACCTAACAACTAGTACAGCTCAGTAAACTGTGATAATGTTTATTAATTTTACTCCTCACGTTATAAAGTTCTCTGTCAGCTTCTTGTTGCGTGTTTGGCTAAGTTGTATATTCCGTAATGTTATTATGAAAAATACCATGGTCATGCCATTATGAAGGTATACAAATAGAGACAAAACCAATCCATAGAATAAGTGATGGAATTTAGATACTTTGGCGGTGGGAATAACTTGTTGCTGCAATCTAATAAGAAAAGTGCTACACCAAGTTGAAAAGGCGGTAGTAATATCTCGGTGCCTACGAGATATCTAAGAGAGCATAAAGTCTACTAATATTGAGAGTGGACTTAAAATCTACAAAGCGTGCGTTAGACTAATCCAACATCTGACCACATAGGACTAAACAGAAACTACGAACAAGAGAGGTAGAAACGTAGAAAGCAAGATCTGGCGAGACGCTGAAAGAGCGCCTAAGGAACACTGCAATCTTAGAGATATGCGCCATTGCATATATTGTTAAATGAGGGAGAAACCCCGGGAAGTATTGGTGGAAGCATGTGAGAAGAATGGGAAAAGATGGGAAAGATGGATGAATAGGTAGTAGTCAAGCCTGGAAGTGGCATAATGGTTTACAACAAATCATGGATTATGCAGTTGAGAATATTGTATATACAGCACACAAATGTGTCAATTGCAATCCGTCATAGATAAAATGCATCTAATTACATAAATTTTCACAGGCGGTCTAACACGGGAAACGTCAAGGTTGTGAATAACGGATTTTGATGGATCTTGAATATGTTATTTATGGTAGTTTGGAGGCTGGTAATTCTAAGCAGGATCAAATTCATTATGATACAACTATGGTCCAGAGTGTGCTTAGTGAGGTCGGTACGAAAGTGGACAGCGTAAAACCTATCCGCCTTGGTAAATTCGATTCGACAAGACAACAACGAGCACGACCAATCCGAGTCAGGCTTGCGTCTTCTGAGGATGTATGGAAAGTTGTACGGAAGTTTAAAAACGTCAAAAATAATGAGCAATTTTCTCATTTATCTGTTTCACCAGATCGTACACCGAAGCAAATCTTAGTCTTTAAAACAGTTAAAGCGGAGTTAAATACTCGCATTGCTAAGGGCGAATCTAACATGATCATTAAATACCGAAATGGCATTCCAACCATTATCCAATCCAATTCGGAAAACTAAATATATCCAACAGTCCAACTACACCTTACGAAATTTATTATCAAAATGTTAGGGGTCTGAATTCGAAAACACATATTTTTTATAATAACCTACTTAATATTTCGGCTGACATAGTGCTGATAACTGAAACATGGCTAAGTGGTGCAGTCTATGACAGTGAACTTTTTACAAGTCACTATAATGTTCTACGTAAAGATAGAAGTTTCACTTCGACAGGTCGTTGTAGGGGTGGCGGAGTTTTGATTGCGCTTAAGCATAATATTACTTTTAACATCATAGACACTAGCCACATTAATACATTAGTGCCCATTGTGGACCTGTTGGTTTGTCGGTGTTATATTTCCGGGATGTCCTTTCACCTTGCACTTACTCATATTCCTCCTGATGCATCTTCAGAGGAACTAGACATTCTTACGTCTGCCCTTGAAATGCTTCTAATAGATAAGTCTTTTATATTGGTTGGCGACTTTAATCTTCCAAATCTATTTTTGCCAGTTGATCAACATTGTAATAAGACTAGAGTTTTCCAAAACTTTCTGAACATACTCAGTTGTAAACAATATAATACTATTAAGAATAGTAGAGGCAAAATACTTGACCTGTTTTTCTCCAATATCAATTTCAACTTTGAAATAGTACAATCTAGTTATCCCGTTGTTACTGAAGATCCGTATCATCCAAGCCTCGAAGTTTTGTTTCAACTTGTCCGTTCTATTACCCAAAAGTGTTTTCCGTCATCTGATAACCTTAGATATAACTTTAATCGAGCAGATTATTCTTCTTTATACCGTCATCTTCAAGATGTTGACTGGTCTCTCTTATTACATTACGTGGATGTAAATGAGCAATTAGATGCTTTCTATCTAGCTCTATATTCCATCTTTAATCTTTATGTTCCTCGTAAGCGTCAATCCAATTCTAGCTATCCGCCATGGTTTTCGAGTGAAATCATATCTAACATTAAAAATAAAAATTATTATCATAAAAAGTGGATGAGGAGTGGTGATATGACATCTAATATTCATTTTAAACGCTTCAGAAGTTTAATTAAAGACAAAATAAATGAGAATTACAACCACTATTTTGCTGACATAGAAAAATCTGTCAAAACGACTACTTCCAATTTATGGAAATTTATCCGTACGAAACGACGTTCTACAAGAATACCGGGTACACTTCACGATGGTGAAGGAAATGTTTTTGCCGATCCTAATCACATTGTCAATGCATTTGCACGTACTTTCTCCTCTGCATTCACCGTTACAACCAATTCTCCTTGCAGCAACACGGTTTACAATCCCCTCCCTTACTGTTTCTCATCTGTAACTGAGGAAGAATTGATTAAGTTTATGGCAAAATTTCCCAACAAACACACTGCAGGAGATGATTTAGTACCTAGTCTTTTGGTTCGTGACTGCAGATATGTCTTCGCCTTGCCACTTAAAATAATTATAAATTTATCCATTTCTTCTAACATTTTTCCTGAACGGTGGAAACGGACTAGAATTGTTCCGGTATTTAAAAAAGGTGACAGTGGATTACTATCAAACTACAGGCCTATTTCCATAATACCAAATTTTGCGAAATTATTCGAAAAAGTGCTCTACTCCTATATCTACCATAGTACACAATCCTACGTTTCACCTAATCAACATGGATTTATTCCCCGGCGTTCTACTATCACCAATCTGGCTACGGTGTCACAGTACATCGGTGAAACTATGGACAGACGAGGTCAAGTCGATGTAATTTACACAGACTTATCTAAAGCATTCGACTTAATTGACCACGAAATGCTTTTGTCTAAATTGGGCTCCTTTGGACTCGTTCCTGCCTCTATTTGTCTTCTTAGGTCATACTTGCAATGCAGAAAATGTTATGTAACCTTCAATGGGTTTGCCTCACAGGAATTCACCCTCACATCAGGTGTCCCTCAGGGATCGAAACTCGGTCCGTTGTTCTTTGTATTATTTATTAATGATTTGCTACTTAAGATCGATTGTCCGATTCTTGGATATGCAGACGATATTAAAATATATTCCGAAATCTCTTCGATAGATGATGTAAATAAACTTCAACACAGTCTAGATACACTAACCAATTGGTGCGACCTATTTAAGCTTAAGTTAAATATTGACAAATGTTGCATAGTTACTTATACTAGGTCCTGTACACCTTGTATGGGAATTTACACTGTTAATGGCAACAACCTAAACCGCGTAGCAGAAATTAAGGATTTGGGAGTACTGTTTGATTCTACTCTATCCTTCAAGTCACATACCACTAACATGTGTTCTCACGCCTTTAAATCACGGGGATTCATATTACGTGTTTCCAAACACTTTAAAAATATATTGTCAATAAAATCACTATATCACGCTTATGTCGTGAGTAAGATTGAATATGCATGTCTGATTTGGTATCCTGTATTTGCTTGCGATTCCTTGTCAATAGATCGGATGGAATATATCCAGCGAGGGGTACTCCTCAGGATGAACTGCTAATGCGTCATGAAATGAGACCATCAAACATAAGACGAGATGCTATTTGTGAGAGGTTTCTGAATGGAATTTTGGAGAACACAATTGACTGCCCATTTATATTGAAGCGTATGAATTTTTCTGTTCCCCGGATTAACTCAAGATATGGAAGCACATTCATAGTTCCATTTACCAGAACAGCTGCGATGAAACGAGTTCCAATTTACATCCTTTCCAGAATTGGAAATAAACAACCGGGTAGTACATTCGATGAAACTTTACCTTTTCTTTGCTTTTTTTCTCTCTTTTTTGTACATGGTGACACTATTACACTGTGATTGTTATTATTATCTGTATGATGTATTTTTGTATATCCTGTAATTGGGCTTGGCCTGTTGGATATTAAAGGTATTATTATTATTATTATGTTACAAAGAGACTTCCCCGAGTACTTGACTACCAGCTTTTGTACCTATTCGCCCTAGTTCTTGAGAAAATTGCAAAAATCTGTTCTGCCGTACTTTGTATACTGTTAATGTCAATAACTAACAAAGCGAGTGTGGTGCAGTGAATAAGACCATGAAGCAGAGGGAAAATTGAATAACCGGAGCTGCTTTCACTCTATTGAAGCTTTTCTGAATGTCAAGATATTGGTAATAACAAACTTATAAAGAACAATAATTTGTGCATTTTTTAATAACTGAAAAGTCTTTTGTCTTACTTTTGTCATGTACGGTAACGAGAAGTCAAAGGGGCTGGGCAAAGTTCTTCGGAGACGATTCAACTTCCTTAAGTTTTCTCTTTCGAAAATGATAACCTAGTGGTCGAACTACGTGGACGTATTGAAATTAAAAGCAAGAAAACAAATTCATTTTTCGTGTTAGAATAGTCAGGGAAAACTGATTTTAACATTCATAGCTTGTTTATATTCCAACAAGGCTTAACAATCGAAGCTAATCAGTCCTGCCACGTTGGTTGATATACACCTCAGACTCGAATTCTTGTATGCATAATCCCCTTTAAACATTGGCGAATTAGCAGTTGCTATGACTGTTTAGTAACACTAGGTTGTATCGGAAACTCCGCCCCACATAATTGTTAGTAAATCCGACTGTCAGTAATTCTGTTAAATATGGTTTGCTATGGTTTGCTATTAATTATACATCAGTCCTTCCAGCCATTGTAAAGTAATCGCCTGTTATAGAATACAGAAAATAGTTAATTAAGTTTCAGGTTGGTCTCAGTGTGTACAAAAATTCTCCAAATCTCTCATAATTGAAAATTAACCTCGGGCAAACACAGAACCACATTTACTTTATAGCATAGGTACGCCTACGGTTGCTGACGTCTGCCTACAGGATTCTTTTCGAATAAGTTTGAACACTGCCGCTTCTAATGGTTTTGTTTTTATAGCTAGTTAACTAAAAGATCTCCCTACCCTATCATACTGCTAGATTTGTTTTTAGCACTAAAAAGTATCTAATGAAACCATACGATACAGTCTCGCAGTAAAATAATTCAGATTCAAAATATTGATTATTGATAATTATGTAATATATATATAATAAATTATTAGAAGCTTAAAACTTGAAACCTAGTACATTACGAAACAAAATACATTACCAGCCAAAGTGTAAGGTTTCGTAGGGCGCAAGTTTCGTGCCATTGCAGTGAGCAAAATTGTTTATACAGATTTCAATGTGGTCTAGCAAAGTTTGTAAATGGAATAACTATCTTTCCCTGTGTACCAGACAGATGTAATTTGCAATGCCTTAAATTTTATTTCGCCGACACCTGTGCACTAAACTGCAGTGTGTGTTTAAATTAATT
This sequence comes from Chrysina gloriosa, assembly GCA_038088585.1. NCBI lineage: Eukaryota > Metazoa > Arthropoda > Insecta > Coleoptera > Scarabaeidae > Chrysina > Chrysina gloriosa. Next base: position 9,939,639 of record CM076093.1, read on the forward strand.
AAAACATATAATCAGCAAGAGGATCAGTCGAGCTCGGTGTTTAAAATGCCTTCATTTAAGTTCTGTTTTCGTGCTTAGATATTCAATTTTATCCGTGTGCGAGTTGTACAACAATAATACTTTCAGGAAATTTCAACAACAGCGAAGACTAGGTACTTCGCGAAGAAACAGTTGCTCGAATAGTAAAGGATTCACAATCTGTTACAGTTAGCAAAGTAAATCACTATGAAAAATGTAAATTATAAGACCTGTTCTAAGTGGTCCAGTTTAAAGTGCTATTAATTTCCTTTAAACAGATAAAAAGCCAAAGAATTGAAATTAGAAATATTTGGGATTACGCATAGAAATGCCCAGGCACAATTGACATTGTCCCTACAAAGAATTTGTGCCTTATCATTAAGGTTCGACAAATGAGTGCATTATAAGTACTGTAAACCGGACTGACGCTGTCCCTCCTCCAAATTATAATGTCGCGCCTCGCACGTAAGTGGAGAGAAGCAGTGATAACGTTAGTTCTGGTTTATCGAATCTTACTTATCACTCTAGATTTGTTACATTCAAACCGCGTCTCTATCTTTAGCGCTTCTATTATCGATATATCAACGTTCCCTGCATTAAGCCGTACTGTAAATCCTTAGACAATACTTTGCAATCCAAAGAGATGAAAGTTCCTATAACATGCAAAAGATTCCATCGCATGTATATGACGCAGAGGTGTACATGGATATGTAGCTAATTAAAAGTATAATGCTCCTCATATTTGGTTTCTCGATCCGTGTTTAACAATCAGCGCCTTTGTGAAACAGCGTATTCACGAAAATATATAATTTTATGCAAATTAAATATTTATTTTCCACCGGAAGTTGTAAAACGTAAAGGATAAATGCGTGTTTCATTAGCGAATACTGTTCGGGTACATATTTAAATATATACCCGATATATTCTTCTCTGCGAGCATTTGTTGTCAATTAGATTATTTTCGGAAACGTAGCGAAATATTTCGTTCTGGCGTACATACATACGCCGACTTCCTATCTTGATGGAAAAATATTTTATCAATTTAAAGAGCCAATATTGAAGGTTGTCAGATGCCATGTCGATGTTTCTGTAAGAGCATTACAGAATACATGGCAGCCAATGTCGAGGCACGTTTAAATAGAGCAGTGGTATGCTTATGATCGATAATTGAATTTCGTAAACATTCCAAAATAATTGATTTTTTGGCGTACTTATTGTTAGTTAGATAATTCTATTTCATCAGAACTTATTAATCGAATGAATATGTAATAGCTAGAGTTGAGCTAAAGTTTCAAAGGCATCGAATGCATGAATCAAATTCTTTGGCGATAATTCAACATACTCGTGCGTCTACTTAATTTCAATTTATAATCGATTATGTTCCATTTTCAAGAGTAGATCATGCTTCAAAAAACTAACATTGAAAGCAGATATTCCCTTTACGCAGTGGTACGTAATTACATTCGCGGTGAAAATCATATTATTACTACAACCATAATGGCGCTTGACTTGCCCAAGAGCATCGTTTGGCACTGTTCCCAAAAGCCAGTAAAATGCAAGCCGAATAGCCCTGATTAAATTACGGTTTTACCTATTATTACTGACAATGGCGCAATTTAACTTCAGGTGAAATCTTGTACGGTTTACAGATGCAAGCTGCTCAGGATGTAGTGTTAGTAAATATATTGGCTGCTAATGAATGCTTATAATTTTAGAATGATATGGGAGCCAATAGTATTTTTATAGAAATGAATAGATTGTAATCGGTGTCTTGGTTGGTGGCGAGCTAAATTTAGAATACTAACTTACATATAATTCCCTTAGTAAGAAACAAAAAATTATGAGCAAAGGAATCAATTTATTATTAGTATTTTCTCTTGAATTTTAGGAAAAAGGTCGTTAACACAGACCTTCGGTAACTACTTGTTGTAAATTACAGGTCAATTATTTCTGAACTCATCCACTCTTAAAAATGTGTAAATGAAGAGGCAAGAATACATAGTATTTTTGTGAATATATACACAAAATTTCCAGAATTAACGTATGAAACGTCAGATCAGAAGTGTTTGCGAGAGAGTGAACGAGAAGGTATGATTGACCTGTGTATTCAATTCGTGGAAATCAACAATTCTATTATACCTATTATACATATGTATATCTAATCGTTCTTTCTTTTTATAACTATTACAGTAGTGTGACCCTTGTAACACATTTAGCCAAGCGGAGCATATTTCTCTTAGGCACTGTTCTTCGACGTTGTTTCAAATATGGTACAATAAAGAGAAATCAAAAAATAAGTGTTTGTGTTGTAGTATTTTTTCAATATTTGTTTGTTATTATAGGTAGAAAACTAAAGTTTATGATTTTTCTTAATTCACACAAAAATCTGTGGAGTGAAGGGTTATGCACTCTACAATCTGCATCTGCATACTAGGTTATAGGCGATACAAGCTCACTTTTCTTAGGCCAAATAGTTCTTCTTCTTCTTCTTCTTCTTCGTATTTATTGGCTTACGGAAGAAATCATTTCAGCCAGACACTGTGTGATGACTAGAGAAGAGAAATTACACTACTATATATACGATCCAAAACTCGTCAAGCGGGGGCTCTACATAAGCTTTGTTTGCATGCAGCGTGCTAAAGGAATATAAAGGGTTAGCTTAAGACTCTTCTTGCTACAGGGCCCGTTGTAGCATCACAGAAATGGGCCACGGAAATACACGTATAGGTTTAATAGAGTAGAGAAGAGGGAGAGGTTTTATTGGGAAAATATTGTTCGCTTGTTACATATTATAATTTGATTTTAGTTTTATCAAGGAAGTTCATTATTGCTTTAATAAGCTCCAGTGAGGGATTTATCAGAAGATAGGGAAAAGCAAAAGGCGAAGGCATCCCTATCGCGATGGAGTCGAGAACAAAATTCGTTGCAGTGAATTAGGTTTATTCTACAGACAAAGAAAATGTGATTCAAGTCGCCTATCACCCCGCAGTTACAATTGGGGGAATCCAGGATATTGATCTTATTTAGATGAGCAAATGAAAGACAATGATTAAATCGGAGTCGACATATAGTGACGATACTTCTTCGATTAAGAATTAGGTCCTTAAACCAGGGTTTATTTGGGATCTTGCTTACAATCTGGCGATAGTATTTCCCTTTAACTTGGCTAACTTGATCCCATTGCGATTGCCATTTCTGCAAAAGTGGCTCTTGGAAGATATGTAAAACATCTCTGAAATGAACCCTGTAAGAGACAGATATTTGATCTAATCTAGCCCCCTGTTTGCCAGTTCATCTGCTTTCTCGTTGCCTACTATTCCTTTATGCCCTGGTACCCATAAAAATTCAATGTCAAACAGAGAACTTGACAGTTGTAAGAACATTTTCTTAATCTCCAATGTTATCCAGTCAGATCTACTATTTATCCCAGATTTTTTGATGGCGTAGAGAGCACTTTGAGAGTCAGATATGATGAGGATTTTGAGATTTAGCCGTTGAATAATTTTTAAAGCTTCCAAAATGGCGATCGACTCTGCTCTAGTTATATTATGGTCGTCGTATAACCTGATAGATATTTCCTGATTAGAAGATGGTGCATATATGCCAATGCCTACGCAGTTAGTTAGAGCCAATTTGGACGCATCCGTGTAAATCAAATGAAATGATGGCCATCTGGATGCTACCATTTCACTAAATACACCATTTACTAGCTGGATGGGAATGTTTGATAAATTATACTTTACGTTAATATTGAGAATGACGGGAATTTGGTTATTTTGAGCATAAAAACTACAAAGAAAGCATGGGAGAATTGTAGTTACTTTTAGTCGGTTTCTATGATCCCTGCTATCGACATAGGATTTAATTAAGGTTGGCAGGGGCAATTTCCTCCAAATATTTTTGGTGATTAAGTTCGAGTTTAAATATATCTGAGACAAGTTGTGTTTTAATTTGTTCTCTAAGCTTATGGATTTAAGTACTAGCTTGTAGGCAAGCTCTTCATATCTTATTTTTAGACGTTGTTCGCAGGCTTCTATTAATAATGCATCTGTTGGAGTAGAGCGCATCGCTCCCAAGGCAATTCTAAGAGCTCGAAACTGAATTCTGTCTAATTTGGTTGAAAGAGTTTTAGACAGAGGAAAGATTAAGGGGCCACTGTAATCAATATGTGATCGAATCATTGCCCTATATAATAGTAAGAGACATGACGGTTGTGCACCCCACCAAGTTCTTCTGAGAGACTGTAAAACGTATAAACCTTTGGTAGATCTTTTAACTATATTATTCACCTCCGATTTGAAATTCAGTTTTCGATCCAATGTAATACCTAAGAATTTTACTTCCCATGAAATTCTAATATTATCATCTTTGATAAGAATCAGCGGTATGGGATCTGGTAATTGCCTCCTGAGTGAAAATCACTGCTTTGGTTTTCTCAATGCTTATAGAGAAGTTATGATCCTCTAACCATTGCTGTAATAATTGTAGGTTACTATTAAGTTTATCTATTGCATTTGAAAGGTCTTTTCCATTTACATACAACACAGTATCATCTGCATATTGCAATATGCTACAATCACTGGTTAAGCTATTCCCCATAGTACTGGTGTATAATGAAAATAAGACCGGACTTAGAGAGGATCCTTGAGGCAGACCTTTAGTGGAGTGTCTGGGGTCCGAAATATAACTCCTCTACTTCATCCTAAGAGGACGGTCTGTGACGACATCCATAATTAGTTCTGTTAAGTTCTTCGGGATATTAGCCGAAACTAATGCTTTTTGGAGAGTTAACCAATCAACATTGTCATAAGCCCCGGTAATGTCGAGGAAGCACGCAACTACATATTCCTTATTACCAAACGCTTTATATATATCTGTTATTAGAGTCGCTACGCTGTCCTGAGTCGATTTGCCCTTTCTAAACCCATATTGGGAGTCCGGAATAATCCTGTTATGTTCTAGCCACCAATCCAACCGATTTTTAATTACAGATTCGAGGGTTTTAATCAGACATGAAGATAACGCAATCGGCCTATATGACGTTGCTAGGCAGGAAGGTTTACTGGGTTTAAGGATAGGTATAATATAGCACTCCTTCCATGATAGGGGAATTTTTCTTGAATTCAGAAAAAGATTAAACACCCATAATAGCAGCGCCTGAGCGTTATAGGGAAGTTCCTGAAGCATTTTGTAGCTTATATTGTCTGGTCCGGGGAGCGAGTTCTTTCTATTAGATAAACTATTAGCTAATTCCTGCCATGTAAATCCTGCACTTAAGACTTGATTGTTTGAATACTCAATACCTAATTCGAGCAATGAGCCAGTAACTGAAGATGGAGCTATCATAGTGAGCAGAGGTTCAATCCAATCCATGTCTAGTGGTAGACAACGAGCTGGTTGGAATATGTTACTGAATCTTTTAACTTTTTCCAGACCTCAGTAATAGGAGTATCCCTATTTATTGAGGAGCAGAATTCGATAAAGCTCATTTTCTTTTTCTGTTTTAACTTCCTTTTAGTTATTGCTATCTTCCTCTTAGCTTCCAAGTAAAAAATTCCATGCTACAATTTTCTTTATATTGACGTATAGCTGATCTTCTCTCTTTGATGAGTTGAGAGCATTCATTGTCCCACCATGGAGGGAAGATTTGTACTGATTGCTATTATTGGGTTGTGAAAATTTCTCCCTGCAGTTTGGAGAACCTCCTGTAGGAACACCTCAGGACTCTCGTCGTCTTCTGACATATTAACTATCCTTTTACTGATATAATTACTGAAAGGGGGCCAGTTGTTTTCAGTAATATTGTATTTGCGTCTATTCGCAGGTAACCGCCCATCCTTGTTAAGCGACAAATCTATTATAATAGGGTAATGATCACTGCCATGGGTATCCTTTAGCATTTCCCATGTAGCTATAAAGTTTAGATCTGGGGTGCACATAGTCAAATCTATTATGTGGGCAATTTGATGTGGAGATGCCATTCTAGTTGGCTGTTCATCATTAATTATGTTCAGCTCTAAATCATCCACTATGTCTTTTAAAATATCCCCCTACCCTATTATTTTTTTCATTTCCCCAGACAGTATGTAAAGCGTTGAAGTCCCCACACAGCATGAATGGAGCTGGAATTTTGGACAAGCATCTTCGAATTTCCCTGATACTAATATTACTATTGGGAGGAATATAGATGCTGGCAATATGGAATTGGTTTAAGCGGATTATAGTCACCTGCCATTCCTCGGCGTTGTAGGGTACCTTTACTCTAACATACGGAATATCTTTTCCTAATTAAAATTGCCGATCCCCCTTTGCCATCTAATCTATCATCTCTCTCAATGTTATAGTTGGAAATATAACATGGATATTCTTCGCTCAACCAGGTTTCACTAAGACACGCCACACTAATCTGCATTTCTCTCAAAAAGCCAGATCAAATCACATTTATTACTATTAACAGATCTAATATTCCATTGTAACACCTTGAAAACTGCAATTTGTGGAAGTAAATATGCATTTGTGGCAGATGTATAATTCCAGTACATAAAGAAATGCTAATATAATCAGATTAAGACTGTAGAGGAAGTATCGAATTAAATAAGTTTATTATAGATTCTAACATACTGGTAATTGGGATTACCATAGGATGATCTTTTAGTGACTCTTGTATTTCGTTTTTACTGAATTTAGCTGGGTCAAAGATGAATTTATTGGATCCTGTGAACCCTCAGTGGAGGAATCCTTGTTTCCCCCAAATAGGAAAACAGGTGAAGTAGAAGGAAAATTAATATTTCCATTTTGGTACATTAAATTCTTGTTATGTTGAGACCAATCTATATTCTTTGGAGTGTCAGGTTTTCTGCGTTTCGGAGATAACACCTGCGAGAATGATTTTCGAAACGTATTGTGAGAAGTACTCGCCTCAATATGCGGCTCAGTCCTCTTCAGGGTAGGGAAATGGTGTGTTTCAACAACGTTTACATTTGGTCTTTTAATCAACAAAGGAAGCTTCATAGTATGACATATTTTGGAAGGCCATTGTTTCTTTGATTTGCTTTTGTCTAGAGAATTCTGGACATGTTTTATCCAGAGCACTGTGCTCTTCTTTACAATAAAAACAGTTCATCTTTGTGTTTTTACATTGTAGTTTGGAATGATCACCGGCGCAAGAACTACATATTTCTTTCCCCTTGCATTGTTTTGCAGTATGTCCATAGTGAAGACACTTAAAACATTGAGTGACTGGGTGTCTATACATCTCCACCTCCACAGAATTATAATATAAGTAAACCCTTTTTGGCAATGTCGTGCCTCAAATGTTATAACCACTGTTCCGGTTGGTTTATAGTGGACCTGATCTTCAGTTACAACCCTTCTATTAAGTCTCCTTACCTTCAAAATCTTGGTGGGGGCATGTATATTTTCTATAATCTCCTTTCCTCTATTGCAGTGTGTACACCTCGGATAATGCCTTGACAAGAAACTAAGTGCGAAGGGATGAATGCATTTAGGTTCCTTTTACTAATCTCTGGGTGTACCAAAAATTATTTGCATTTTTGGCACAACTAAATAAAATAGAATCCTATTACGACCTTTTCTTGCAATAGATTTAATGCCTGGAATATTACATTGGCTCAAGATCTTACCCATAGTCATTGGGTGAATAGATCCTATTCCTCTATTTTCTTCTGAGTATTGATATTGTACATACACTTCGAATGGTCCCTTAGAATGTTGATTGTATGAATTTATTATGATACTACTTCGCTCACCTTGAGAAGATGCTCCTTGATCCGTAGCTGGAATTCTACTGCAGCTGTCCATATCCATTTCATCCAAAATGCTGTTTTGAGTTTTATTTTGGGAAGCAATAATTAGTTCCTCAATTCTGTTTGCCGTATTAGGAGATAATAGTAAAGGAGGAACGACATTGGGATCTGGGGATTTCTCCCCGAAGGGGAGAATCCATAATAAAACAGGACCTCCCTACTGAGTTAGAGGTTATGTCTACCAATTACCGGATAGTAAAAATATATAAAGAAAGTAGGAAGCGTAGCACAAAAAGCAATAATTGCAAACAGAAGCTTATTGTATTACTTACAACAACGGGATTCACAATTATTTTCCTCTTAATTACAGAAAATCAGAATAAACAGTCACAAACTTCAGGGCCAAATAGGTTTACTATCGACACCTCATCACATTCGTGACAAAACTAAGAAAGATTTATACGGAGTTATTCAGAACTAGCGATTCTAAAAACCACAGAGAAATCTTTGTTGCTTTCCGACTAGTAGGTAACCTATATAGGGGTTTGTAACAACTAATGCGTCAGATTTATTATAGCATTCTATAGGACAAAAGTAAGTCAACGAGTGTACAAGAAAAAAATATATAAAAGAAAATTGGGCACATAAAAGTATTGTCTTAGAACCACTGAATTATGTGTTGCAGCAGAATTGTCGAAACATTTACAATTAAACAGTTGAAAATAGCGCCGGTCGTCGCAATCGTTAGATACATGCATAGGAGGCGGCAGCAAAGGTACACAAAATACGTTCTATCATTTATTTTGCCCAATTTTTACTAGCGTTTACACTATTTTCTCTTAATTCTCTTTACTTTTTAATGACATGTTCGAACGTCTTCGACACATATTCATTTTCGAATGATTAAGCAAATACGATTTACTAGACTTTGCTCCAAATATGGCCCGAATTTAACTAGCGTTTAAATTTCTACCTCTAGAAAATAAACATCCTAGTTGACCGCATACTGTCTGAGGTTCTCCATAGGCTCCTTTGTTAAACTTGCGATATTTTGAAAATTGGGTTTGGCTTTTCTGTGATAATTGGAAGGTATTTGCTTGCACAAATTTTGTTTTATTTTGTTTGAATTTTTTTTTTAATTTGATGCAGAAGTTGTGCAAAGGAAGATATAATACAATACAGATTGTTTTCGTAACGTAGAATACTACATTATAAGCTTTTATTTGACATAGTTTACATAAATAATAAGAAAAATTTCTATTGTATCTCGTTTGGAACAATATCGATCGTCTTTCTTACCGCGATGCATCGTTACACATTCGTTAGAGAACGCTAACATCAGTGCGTGGTATTAGATTCAAGATTTTTATAACGCTTCCACAAATACTAACAACATTGTCTGTCGTTTAGCATCAAAAACAATTTCGATCTTTTTCGTTACAACGATATACCTCTGTTTGGAAAAATCTACATCATTAGCTCTTCTTATATATCAGATGTGTTTTCTAAGTAAGTATCGTTCAAGTAATTTTATATTTTCATCAAACCAATATTTTCTTCTGCGCGATTTCAGTTTATATTAAACCACCCATTACAGCGTTTGATCAGTTTTTGAATCTCGTTTTCATAAAAATTAGTTCCTTCAGAAGACAACCATTTTGTTGCACGGCCGATTTGGCGTCGTTACCTTTATCGTCCAACATATCGTTAAACGTTGTTTCCATAATTTTATCATATTGCTTTGGGGGCGAACAACTGTTTCACTTCACGTAAATATGTCTGTCTCTATTGATTCTCCCTCGAAGTGTGAATTGCGAAGTGTTATTCGTTTCTTGCAGGCAGAAGGAAATAGTGCAGAGGAAATTCATAAAAATTCACAAAGGAAGAGGATTGTCGACTCCTGGAATTGGTCTGATCCATGATAATGCCCGTCCTCACACTGCTCGTGTAACGGCTCCTTGACCAATTTCAATGGGACATTTTCGAATACCCGTCATATAGTTCCGACCTAGTGCCGAGTTACTACCATCATTTTCCTGAACTGAAGAAGTGGCTTGGGAGCTCCGCTGACCAGGACCTCAAAGAAACGGTGACAACTCAATTCAAATCACTGGCGGTAACATTTCATGAAGAGAGTATTGCAAAGCTTGTTCACAGATATGACAAATGCGTCAATCGCCAAGGTGATTATGCAGAGAAGTAACCTTTGTTGTACATTACTTTTGATAATTAAATAATTTTTTTATATCCACATGTCTTTCCTTTATATCTTATCGGAGGTTGAAAAGAAAACAGCCCTCGTAGATTTCCGCCAAGTGACTAGCACTTGTCGTTGTATCTAAAGCTACTCTTTGCTTATCAATTCTACGACGATAGTGACCTTATAGTAATTGTACAGCGAAGGTATTTTGTCATAGAAACTGGTGGGACGGTATGATATGTACTACGTTGACAATTACGTAGCAAAATAGATTAGGTTGCTGGCTTCCATAGAAAAATGAAACTGTTAAAAAGAACATTCTTTTTCAATTTTTAGTAACAAACGGTAGATGCGTATTTAAATGACACACCTCCTGCAAGTTGTAAATAGATGCATAGCAACAATAGGAATGAACTAAATTAAATTGTCTCTGTCTGAAGATCAACTATGATTATATCTAAAGCTATTTCAGGCATTTGGTTTTCTGAAAGTTTAAATACCGACGGAATGATCGAAATTGAGCAGAAATATGTATACCATATCTTCAACAAAACGATGGTTTGTGCCAGTATATGAACAAATAGATATTGCAAGATGATAATGATCAGAATCACTGCAGTCGACGTTGTTCTTTTCGAAAACAGTGAAAAGTTTTAAACCGGGCATGAATGTTGAAGCCCAATGGGACATCAACTATGTGTTTAACCTGTTGTTAGTTTATTTATTCCCAAGACTGGAGGAATTGATTGAAAGTGTACTAACAGGTTGTTAAGCTATATCGGACAATATCGGAGAGACAACGTATTATATCGTGCTGATGTTTACATATACACACATAAAAATTTCACGGAGTGAAATGAGACGGTGCTGAACATTCTCGTAAAAGTGATCAATCTATTCCGAAAGTTAGTTAAAAGTTATCCGTGTACATGTTAAACTAACACCGCCGAGGTAAAATGTAACTACTTAACAAGTAGTTGATTTCTTTTATTATCCGAGACGATGATAAGTTTCACTTTTGCACAGTTAGGATTGTATTAACACCACCACGGCGTAGTTACATGTACATATCTTAAACAGAGAATATATTCTACTTTATGTAGTTAACTAATGCATTTGCAGGTATTTATAGAGTCCACGCGTTTTCTCGTGGTATCAAATGCACATTTTGAACGCAAAAAGGAGGTAATATATTGAAAAGCGATGCAGTATAAACTTTTACACCGTGACGAGAAAGTTCTAACACCGAAAAAATGTCGTTATTCCACTATCACTCCGTTTACCCTATGACGGTGTTGTAACAACACTGTAATATTTTAACTCCGTCGTTTCTAACTACTTGTGCATATGGACGCGAGGGAACTACCAGACGGTGTTGAAACGGTGTTAGATCCAACTCCGTATTTTTATGTGTACTTGTAGCATTATATGTACATATGTTACATGTTTATAAATTAATTATTATACAGAAACTAAATAGTTTGGCAGGAGAAATAATTCTATTGCCATTGATGCTGATATTGCCAGGTAAATTGAAAAAGTTATTTAGAGATGTAGTAGGACATCCTTTTTAATATTAAAATTTTGTATATGTGTAGAGAGAAAATATGAAATTTGAGTAAAATTCACGGAAAAGTCCAAATTCAAAATATATTGGGGAATATAGACCCGTGTTATTTCATATTTTAGTAAAAATAAAAAGTGTTCACATTTCTTTGCAATACCAGTACTAGTGTTCCATTTAACTTCTCTAATGTATATCAATTACGGCTTAACTTTCCCTGAATTATCCCTTGCGCTATCTTTACACCACTTTATGAGCGATATCCTAGATTGCGAAATGGCTCTCTTTGATCTTATACGTTGCAATAATTATGCAAGACGGCTGGTTGTTTTGGTGACCTAGAAAGATAGATAATCGATACCAGATAATGTCTAAAAACGTCTTTGAAGCTGTTAAATTGCTAATTACACGTCAAACGTAATCGCTTGGCTAGATTCCCTTTTAGATTCTTTTTGTTATGGAGCGACTATCACAACGTAAATTAGTTTAGTGCTTCTAATTGGCTTTTCCCGAAAAGTTTAACACAGTAGAGTACAAAACGCCGTTGTAACACGAAACTTTAGATATTCACGACCTAACATTAACATAGTACTGCTTTTAATGTATATATACATAAGTTTGAGAGAATTCCTTAAATATTTAATTAAGGAGAAATTTGTTTATTCATTGGTGGATGTCAAGATCTGTCATGCGGATTGAGGGAAACACAGTTGTTCTGAAAGTTGTTTACTAAACCGTCACTGTTAGTTAACCTTAGAACTAGCGAAATGTTCGCAAACTTAGTTCAAGTACAAATAGTTTCTGCGAGGTATGCCAAAATATACAACTTGACGTTTTCTTGACTGAAGACACACTAAGTAATGATTATTTTATTTACAGACAGCGCAGAGAAACAAAAAACAAAGGCCACAATATACAAAAGTTCGAAACAGAAACTAGAAGTTAAAAAAGAAATTGGCATTCTAAGTGAGAATCCAAAGAGAACAATGCAATTGTGATAAATTACAATTCAACAAGGGGCTTTTTGAAGTACTTAAGGCACATAAAATGCGTTCTGGATAATGAGCGTTTGCGTTTATAGCACTTCATAGTCCTTACTTGCAGGAAAGGATCAAACATGCAATGCGTATATTGTACTGCTAAGTAACGTAATTTGTGAGCAGGATAACTTCGTATCTGATTGCTACTCCATATTTCCCGGAATGAGAACGGTATACAAATTCTAAATTGTGCCATAACTAACGAAGCGTTCTTTGTTAAGCAACTTAAGAGAAAAATAATAAGTGTAATTTATTGGTCGTGTGCCGCAGCCAGAACAACAATTGAATGGCAAGCTACGGCATTTGTGTCTTATATTACTATAGTGACAAGTGGAACCCAAATCATTCCTATTTACTTGAAATGCATAGATCCGTGATCAGTTCGGATTGACTCTGTGTCGAGGATTTCGCACACCAATGTGGATATTTTTATTCGAAAAGAATTCGATGAATGGGAGGGAGCGTGGTTTATTTCGATAACGCTAAGACAGATCGACGATGTATCCTGCAATATATAACTTTTCGTGTAGTTGTGTGCATTGGTTTCAAAAGTCACTTACGTGTTACAAAGGAAAGATATTAAGAACGATGTTTCCTCTGAAAATAAACTTGGGTTGGATTTAAAAAATTAACTATTCTGGTACCCTTAGGAGTACCTAATTTTATTTTTAAACTTGGTAGTGAAAACTTAGTAGATTTCAATCTGAGGTATTTCTTCTTCTGGTGGACGTCGATATCAGATCCATTTTATTTTTCTTCAGTTGTACTATTGGACTTTTACTTTCACTACAATTTTTGTGTATGTACTACCACTAAAATTTGTAATACGACTTTTCTTCTATTCCCTTCAGAAATCAAGTAAATTTTCAAAGCTGCAATCGCTACATTTCCTTTTTCCAACCGTTTGCTAGAATTAGATAGGATAATATGTAGTGTCAGTCAAATATTGCAGTATATGTGTCGTGGGTACTAATAAGATTCAGACCTATTTTCCTAAACAGATTAGATGACATTCCCCCTCGTTTAACATGGATATTTAAGGCAAATTATAGAAATACCTCCAACCTTCTGCCATATTATGCAAAAGGTCCTAATTTAAACACAAATTTACTTTTTCTAAATACATCCAGAAAAATACGTTACGTGAGATATAAAGATTACTGCATCTGACACATACAACCCATTTCTCTCAATGTAGAAATGAAAGTATAACTCACGAATTTGTAGCACAATTCAAATCCTCTTCCACAAGTAATTAAATACTTTCGTATTCAAAACGTGAATCCGACTGTGGACGGAAAGATGAGGTTCTGATTCAAACCACGAAATAAATTAGAGCCGTGAATGATATCAACTTTGTCGTAATTTAAGAGAGTAAATAAACGCTAAAAGTTCTTCAATAGATAAAAATCGTTGATCTTGATATTCATTTAATAAACAATCGTATTTCTTTTACATTATAGTTTCTACAATTTATTTTTGTTACATCAAAAGCTCAATTCGTAGACTAACATAATATTTTCTAAGTATTTGAAACCTGTAAGATAAGAACGCATTTATTTGTAATTCTGGACACAATAATTCCGAAAATTTAGCTTGACCGTAATAAATCAAAAATTTAGCCAAAATCCTAGGTACAGATTTTCAAGTGATAAAGAAACACGTAACTTGGAAAGAATCGCGTATTCGGATCCAAAGGTACTTAGAAGGATATTAAGAGATATTCAAAGCTCATACCAGAGGTACAGTTATGTGCTTCATATACATATATATGTGCAAATTCTATAACACTCGTTTATTCTAAAGCGATTTCGAACAGGAAATAGAAGTATCGTTTTCTTCCCTTCAAGGTACATCTTATGTACTTACAGTGTGGACACATAATATTTCATTAAATACATAAAAGGCAAGTATCCGAAGAGATTCAGTACACTTACTTTGGTAAATAATAATTTGATTTTTGTAGCGAACTGTTTGTTATTTTACTTTAGATAACATAATAAGTGTGTATTATGAGTACACCACGGAAAGTTTAAGGAGGTTAACCCCAACGAATTACATCACTGACGTACGTTGCAAGTGTTTGACGAACGCGCCTGCATACCAATCTCTCCATATAGGTTTGTAGGCAGACCGCTCATTAATAGAGTTTGTTAGAAGAGTGGTACTGGATGGCAGTAGCGTCGATAGGGATAATTTTCAATTCGTTCAAGATTACCGCGAGAGAGTTCAATGCGAAAGTACGTTGCACGCTGCAGGCTGCACACTATATAAGTACGCCGAGATGGAACGTTCAAAGGGTGTAAGGTTCTCTTCGAATGTGTACAAATATCTTAGGCATTTCTCTAGATAAGAATATGCAGTAGTAAATTGCTAATTCGCGATAGGTTTGAATGTAGAAAACATTGTAAAAGTAAACGTCATGTAACGACTTTAAGTAGATTTCTTCATGGAAATTGCCAACATCTATCCAATTAGGATACAATTTGTCACGTGTTCAAGGTACAGTAAGGTATAGTATAACAGACGAGTTGAGAAATAGGAAAATCTACCTATATGTGGATGAAACAACTGATGCTTAGAAACACAGCATTCTTCATGATGTAGCCCGTTTTCTGGAACGTGATAGTCTACCGGCTGCATTGTTGTTATCCAGTAAAAGGATTCAGAAAGCTGATGCAAAAACCGTTGTTAAGACTATAGAAGATTCGTTAAGAGAATTTTCTATTACAGCAACCCAGGTCACAATATTCGTTACCGACGAAAGTTGGTAGGATAAAAATATGCTTTCCGAGTCTTCACGTAACATGTTGCCTGCAAACCTGGTGGTTCTTCACTTATTATTGACAAAAATTAGACCTGTCTGAGCTCGTGAAATTGTAAACAATTACTATTTTATCGTTATGCATATATCGTTTAGAGCTAAAATATACAGTATTGGAAATAGTTTTCGAACCGACCAGAAAAAGAATTACCTTTAAGCGATCTTGAAAATAAGTACCGAACACTCTTAAGGGAAATGGAATAAGTTTTTGCAGAACTAGTATATCAAAAGTTGTCTTTATTATTGTCTTAGCGACTAAATTTTGTCGCAAGTAGTTTCTAATCTAATTTAGGGTTTAGTGGTACTAGTTGTGGTCACTTTAAATATTACTGATGGAAAACTTTCCATATGTTCAGTAGATAGTTATATGGATTTATACAATAATAGTCTTTAAAAATATTTCACTGCATGGTTTAGGAATTGCCTTGGCGTTACTAGCAGATATAGATATTTTCGCCAATTTTACACTAGTTTCAGAAGTACTAGCACCTCTATCTCCGATTAGCTTCAAGCTCCGATATTACACACTAGCCATTGAAACGGAAGTCGGCTGATTTTAGAAGATCGCCCCCTATAAGTAGCTCTGAAAAGGTTTAACATCAGCGAGCTGCAAAACTTAGGTTGCCACCCAACGCCAGGAGTATAGCCTTGAAAATTATCGCCGCCCGCTTTCAATGTTTCCCTATATCCGGCTATAGAATTTCACAGTACAACATTTTTCAGCTCATTGATTTGGGACTCAATTCTGAGAATTGCACGTGAAAGTAGCCCTAAAAATAAGAACTTCTGCATCATTCGTTTTGTCAAGTTGGCTGCATTAATAATTTAATGGCTGTGGAATAAACAACCCTTTTGTTCAGAGTGAATTACATTTTAAAAGTTACAATTAAAAGTTCAAGTGGTAGTCAAAGATATTGAGGATGCCTATGACTGTTTGAAATCCATCTTTCCAAAACTCAGTGAAGCTAAAATTAGAAAAGGTACGTATCGTTGTCTGTATTTAAATATTGTCATATCTAAATTTGTTCACTTCGATATATTCGCATTACCAATAATTTTTTCGCAATTGCTTTTTTTTATTTGAAGCAGGTACTTGAATGGACCGGATATACGAAAATTAATGAAAAGCGAATCTTTCACAAATATGCTTTCGAACCATTATAACTACCTATGTGCATGGGACGCATTGAAACAAGTCATTGAAGGCGTTTTAGGAAAGAACCGTGTACAGCGAGATAACATACAGACACGAGTGGACAAGTTGCTGTATTATTTTGACAAAATCAATGCATCCATGACGTTAAAATTACATTTCATGCATTTCCACCTTGATGCCTTTTTGGCACAATTACCTCAGGAATCGGACGAACAAGGAGAGAGGTTCCACCAAGTGAGCATGCCAATAGAAAAGCGATTCAAAGGCAAAAAATTAGATGCATTACTTGCGGCGGTTTGTTGGTGGAGTTCTAAAATTATGCACTTTGAAGATGAAAGCACCGAAGATGAAGATGACACTGAAATTGGTGGACACACTGAAGAAAACATGCATTTTGTTATTGTCTAACTCGGATGATGATGCAGACACAGAACATGAATATGAACAACCTACGAAGAAAACAAGATCATCAGAACCACAAGCGTCAACTTCAACGAGGATGGATATTGGCAATAATTGAAAATGTTCTAAATTTTGTTTCCATGCATAGATAACTAATAAAAATCTCATATTTTCTGTGTAAGAATAGCTCTAATATGAATCGGAATTTTTATTTTCATGCAAAGTAAAGTTTATAAAGAAAAAAACATATTTGTGGATTTGTAATCCAGTTATTGAGCAAAAAGGTGAAAAATGGGAATTTTGCGATTTTTAAGGCACTGGATGCACTTTTCTCGGGTAGGTTTGTTCCGATTTTCTTTTCTCCTATTCAATATTTACAGCTTTGCTTCAGACACAACAGAGATATTCCGTATGGTATACTGAGATATAACCGTGTTAAAATATAGAAAAAGTGATAAAAATCCACCTTGAGCAAAAAGATTCGTATGGCCATTAAATTATTAATGCAGCCAACTTGACAAAACGAATGATGCAGAAGTTCTTATTTTTGGGGCTACTTTCACGTGCAATTCTGAGAATTTAGTCCCAAAATCATATATTGTACTGTGATTTGTAACGCGTTATAAACGTTATAAACTATTACTTAGATTGTTGTATACAAGTTAGTTTGTCATATAATGCCAGATGTTATATTCTGTGTCAAATTCCAGAATTACCCTTGCCTTTGTTGGTCTCAGTATTTTGACCTCTGCCATATTAGACCTGAATCAAACTATGGAATGGGATCATCTCTTAGCAATTTGTTATATTTTGCTTAAACATATTAACAGTCAGAGTACCCACAGCAACAACGCAGCAAGTGACAGAGTCACACCAATCCTCAGCCACTAATCTACATGTAATAGGATGGCAAATTTTTTAAATGCTTTTATGTAGTGGGTTTAGCCTCAAAATAGTATAACATATACCCAACGTTTTCTGGTGTACACCATAAACCACATATGTATGTTGATTGCCCTTCAACGACCTCCACAACAAATGAGAAAGAGTGAATCAGAGTTAGTAAAGTAAAATACCAATGGGCATAGCAATGTGTTGCAAACGGAGTTTGATGGTTTTCGCAGATCATCGGCGACTGATAACTACATACTGCGGACTCCAAAAACCTTTCTTTTTTAATTTTAAAGTTAAGATACGAATAAGAGTACATGCTCGTCCAGTTAGTCAAGAAATTTTACATTTGAAAAGGTTTTCTAAATCACTACGATGGTAAATATAACCAACTAATTTTAGAGAGTATCGATGATTCCATTTGTTCAATTGTTGTTCCAAAGCCCTTACGTAGTTACTCCCTCGTCCTCCCCACGGATTTTCCCAATAACACTTGTAAAACACAAACTGGCTTCTTTGGATTAACAGAAAGTGGATACCGCCGTAAGCGCGCTATATCGTAGTTGGTGATGGGTAAAGGTCGTACAACTCGGGGAATACCTTGTGAGTGATGGTAATTAACTATCATTATCGGAGAATAATTCGGCTTAATGACGCAAATGGATTAACTACTATTCTGCTAAATTCTGGACCTTATTTCCTATTAGCAAACAATGTAATTGTCTCCTTCCAAGATTTTCTCCCTTTATATCAATGTCCAGCTCTTGAGTTACTAATTTGCGCTAATCTTTGGCTTCGTTATGCTTACTTTTTATTTAAACAATTGCAGCAGAAAATAAAAATTCCTTCGATAACGCTTTATATTTCACAATCCTTTTGACTACTAGTTACAAATCGTTTGTTTTACTGCGCTTGTAGGTGAAGTATCCGAATTCGTAATGGGATTGTTGGGATACAAATGTATCACTTCAACGTTTGTTTTCAATTCAAATCGTTTCAATAACTACGGTTTCATTAGAGTAATCGATCATTGCATTCAATTGTATACATTACTAATGGCAGCAATCACTACTACTGGAAAACATGTCTTTCAACATTCGCTGACGGATTTTATAAATCGTTGCCTATTTAATCCATTTAAAATGAAGGGTGGGATTTTCCAAATTATGTTATAACGCACATATATGAAATGTACTGTTATATTCGTGATAACTATGTTCCTTCCATAATAATTAAGGATCAGTTTGCAGTATTTAATCTATATTCCTCTTTCTAATATCAGAGCCTTTAACTTTAACCGTGTTCGTCAGATATTTATAGTAGCTAAATTAACGACCACTACCGGTGTCCGCCTATATTAACTTGTAAATAAACCAAATTAAGTTCAGTATATTGAAACGATTTAATACACAGCGAGAGCTTGGTTAGCAGCTGTTACGGTCAAGTGCTTTGATTACTGAACTGCCAAAGACCAAGCGCCAGGATGTGAGAGAGTCTCAAGGGTGAGAAATCAATTTGAAGTTCCACTCGGTCCATTATAAAGCAGAATAAGACTGAGAATTCTCAATTTAGCGGTTTTGCCTTAACGTAGAACTGTGACAAACGTTCGCACTAAAGCAACTAGAAGGAATGATTGAGTGGAGCCGAATAATTCAATCGCCGGCGCGGTTAATTAAATTTAAGAATTTCTCTAGAATGTATCGAAAACGTACTGTTTATGTTAAAACGCCTGGAATCATTGGAAATAATATATAGGAACGCAAACGTAGTAGTAGTGGTATTTAAACAATCTATATCAAAAATAATTAATGCGTTTTAAGTGAACTTGTTCTAGGAAGAATCGCAACGGTTATCTATAGTATCGGAAAACGGCGGTAACAGCGTACAATTATGAAATAAGTTACGACAGCATCGCCGACTCCCCACTCTAGCCAGTACGTTGTCTGCGAGCAGTTCTGTGTGTATGTACGCTATCGTAACTTCTTTCGTAATTATCGCTATTTACCCAGATTAGTTATATAACTAATATTATATATACTTTATATGTTGGTTTACATAAAGGAAAGATTGCTTTCTTTTACAATGTGAATGGCATAGCATACAATAATTAGTTAATTTCATTTAGAAAACCCGTTTCAAAAAGATACTTGATACATAACTCTCCAATGAATGACTTAGGCTGCGGTTTACTTGTTAGCTAACTTTCGCAAAAAGTTCTGCAATGGCTGCACTGCAGACTACATTGCACATTCCAATAATTGGAGGGAATTATTAATCGTAGACTGCAACCATAGACTAGTTTTGTCCATATTAGGACTGCTCAGTACGGTATTACGATTAACAGGACAATAAGATGGATCCACTACTTTGGTGAAATCTTTTAATATGATACACTTTGGTAACACCTAGCTGTGGGTAATTGCTTTCTTAATCGCAGACTGCCATATCGTGCTAAAGGTTTATAATAAAGACAAAACTAGTCTACGATTAATGAGATTCATAAAGCACAATTCCCTCTGGGACAACTATAGTCTAGTCTAGTCAGTGCAGCTATTGCACATTTTCTATGAGAGTTGCCTAACAAACGAACCTAAGTGTAGTTCATTTATTGGCGAGTTATGTAGATGTTTTACTTTTTTATTCATTTGTTATATCATTTACATATTTAACGCTATCCCAAGACAAAAACAAAAGCAGCTGAAACAATCCTTATGCCTAAACCTGGTAAAGACTCGAATAAAGTATTATTCTATCGGCCTATAAATCTTTTGCCGATTATTTCAACACAACTTGAAAAATTCCTGCTGCAACGAATAAACTCCGATTGAAACACTGAATAATCCAACAAATCCAAAGAGTTAGCCAAAAATAAATCAATTTCTAGAACAAAAAATACTGTACATCAGTAAGCCAAGCGTTGGACAAGTTCTTATACATAGGGCTGCTATACACCATCAAATAATTCTCACAAATCCTATCTAAATGATAGGGAATTTAGATTCAAGGCCAATGAAAGTATGTCTACTCAATTTCCAATATCTGAGTATCGTAAAGTAGTGTCTTGTATCAATTACTCTGTTCTGTATATAGCAAATCTACCAGTCAGTTAAAATGCAATGAAGGGAATCTTTGCTGATGACGCAGTAATTCTCTTATCTAATCTAAATCCAGTAACAGCATCCAGCTCGTTACAAAACCATTTGGACAAAATTGCACACAAAAATGGAATGTCAACATCAACGAGACAATATCCGTAGAGGTAAATTTCACTCTAAAAAGGAGCGGCACAACAAAGTCCATCAGTGCATCTGAATAACATACAAATACCGCTATCCTCGAATATCTACTACTTAGGTATGCATTTTGATAACAAACTCACATATAGTCAATGAACCCAAACCGATAGGCATGAAATTACAACCAATAGTGGTTAATAGGACAAAAATCGAGACTCTTACTGAAAAATTAAACTCTGCTATATAAACCAATAATAAAATCTACATGTTTATGCAGTGAGTTCACCTGTTAGTAACTTTTGCTTAAACTCTTGGTTTAACTTTTTACGGAACGCTCTTTTTTCTCGCTGTATATATTCACGGAATCTTTTTATCCTGGATGATATGTTAGCTTTTTTTATTATTATTCTCTTACAAATATTTTATGTTTATATTCTTAGAGTGAATTTATATTTAAAATTTAAATACTGTCTTATATTGATTCAGTTACAGTCTATTGATTTAGATTTCTTTCTTTTCTCTCTTTTTCGAGAGAACATCATTTTTAATTAGTTATTATCTGCCTTATTTTTTTATTAGTGGGTGCGGTTTGTAGGATTATCCAGTGAATCGACATGCATGGTAGTACTTTCAAAATCGCTCACATCAATATAAGGTCATTAATTACTAAAGTCAATTGTTTAAAGCTTTTTATTGAGGAGTACAGTATAGATATTTTGGCTGTTTCTGAGACTTGGCTAAATTCAAAAACAACTAATGATACAATTAGTATCGATAATTATGTGTTTTATCGGTGCGACAGAGAGGGCTGTGGGGGTGGCGGTGTGGGCATCTATGTACTTAATACTATTAGGTGCAAGGTAATGAGAACATCTAATATCATTGAACAAATATGGCTTGTGGTTGACCCGGGTGATAAAAATATTGGCGTGGGTGCAGTATATAACCCCTCTAATGCAGGCTACAAGGAGTTTTTGGGTGAGTTAGAGGACTCAATTATTAACTGTCATTTGCTTGTGAATGAATTGTATTGTATGGGTGACTTTAATATCAACCTCTTTAGAACTGAACACGCTGACACTTTATATTTTAATTTTTTTCACTGAGGGTATTGGTCTCAAACAAATCATAAATGAACCAACTAGGGTGACAGAAACATCAACCTCACTTTTAGATTTTGTTCTAGTTTCGGATCTGACGTCCGTTTCAGACTTCGGCGTTATACATTGTGATGTTTCTGATCATGACTTCACTTACTACTGCTGTTTTAAGGCTTCTGATCCTCGAGATGGTCCTACCACACACACTTTTCGTGACTTTAAAAATATGTTGTTATCTGATTTTCAGGACGATTTGCAAAAATATCATTTTTAACCTCATGTTGTATATGACTAACATTGATGACAAGGTCAGCTTCCTTAATTATACTATTCTAGAACTCTTTAACAAGCATGCTCCCTTTGTAACTCGTAGATTCACAAAAAACGCGTTCCATGGCTCACAGATAATTTGACACTTTTTGATGAATTTGCGTGACAAAGCTAAATCTAAATATCGTAGGACTAATAGTCCTAATGACTGGGAATATTATAAGTGCCTTCGAAATTTAACAAATAGAACTTTTAGGATGGAGAAAAGATCTTATTTCAATTTTATTTCACAGTCTTATGATGGCCGTTCACTCTGGCGTCAATTAAATTACATTGGCATAGGGAAGCGGAAACAAAGTAGTATACCACCTGATTTAAAAGATCCTAATACTATCAATGACTACTTCATTAATAGCGTTCCCTTTGTCAATCCGGGGTCTAATCACCCTGCGCCATCTCTGACTTGTAATTCACCGGCAGGGTTTTCTTTTACACTTGTATGTACGGATACGATCACAAAAATTTTTAACAATCTAAAATCAACTGCTATGGGTAGCGATGGAATAGATGTCAATATGTTACGACTTTGTTCAGCATACATTTTTCCATATATTACGCATATTATTAATTTTTGTATCTTGGAAAGTATTGTTCCTCAGCAATGGAAGCATGCTGTTGTAATTCCGCTTCCTAAAATATCAGAAGTTCGTGAATTAAAAGATCTGCGGCCAATTAGTCTTCTTCCGACACTTTCAAAGGTACTTGAACGTGTTCTGGAGGGACAAATGAAAACGTATGTAAATGAAAATAAACTTCTTCCAGATGTGCAATCTGGTTTCCGGGCGGGTCACAGCTGTACTACGGCCCTGCTGTGTGTAACGGACGATATTTTGGCTGCTACTGATCGAGGCTTAGTTACAATTTTGGTTTTATTAGATTACTCGAAAGCTTTCGATACAGTTAATCACTCTGTACTGCTTGATGTGCTGTGGAGCAGGGGTTTTGATTGTGGGGCTGTGCGTCTGATTGCGTCCTTTCTGTCGCATAGATCGCAATCTGTCAGAATTGATGGCGTTCAGTCTGGGTCTCTGGGAGTGTCGAGAGGTGTCCCTCAGGGCTCTACATTGAGCCCTATTCTTTTCTTTATACACGTCATCATTCTTGGATGGTTTGAAGTACATGAAAGCACATTTATACGCAGATGATATCCAGCTTTATTTTTCGTTTAGACTGTGCGACTTGGTCATGAGTATCAGTAAAATTAATGAAGATTTAGCGGCTCTTTTTAAAACATCGATTGCTCATTCATTATGTCTTAACCCTGTAAAATCACAGGTTTTGATTTTGGGGGCAAAGAGATATGCAAACATCTTTATGACGTTGTTGACATCAGAATTAACGACTTGCAAATACCAGTAGTAATAAAAGCGAGGAGTCTCGGATTGACTCTAGACAATACTTTTCGCTTTAGAGGCCAGATCAGTGGCTATATTCAGTCTGCATATGCAAACCTTCAAAAGTTGTATCCTTTTCGCTCGACTCTGAACACCAATATTAAAAAAACCTTATGTAATGCCTTTGTTTTATCTAAATTTACATACTTCAGAACTCCTGTCTGAGATATATTTATGGTATAAGGAAATTCCAACATATATCGCACAAACTGTCCGATGCAGGATAGTTAAATATGAAGAGTCGAAGGGAAATACAAATGCTAACACTATTTCATGGAATTTATTTTACTATTAAAGTCGCCACCTTATTTGTATGAAAAATAAGATATCGGACGGATGTTCACAGTGTCACCACCCGATTTCGTAACTTGATTTCTCCGCCCATTCACCGCTCCTCACTTTATGAGAGATCATTCTCATTTTGTATTTATAATAAATATAATGAATTGCCAACACATCTAAAAATGTGTACCTCTGTGGCACCATTTACACAGAAGCTCCGCTCTGTACTCTTCTCTAATTTAATATCATGATCTTTTCTCTTTGCTGGATGGTCGTGCAAACCATTGTTTTTGTTTTTGTCTTTTTTTCTTTTCTCCTTTTATTACTGTTCTGCTCTATTATTTTTAATTATTTTGTTATGTATCATCTAGGGCGGGGATCACACTAGCAGGGTTTTAGTTTTTTAGTTTTAATTTTAAGTTCTTCAGTTTTTTTAGTTTTTAGGTACTTAGAGTTTAGGCATTTACTTATTATTTCACTATATTATTTTATTAGTCCATTATATCATGTTGCAAAATCATAATTTTTTATTGAGTGTGTTACTGTTACTCGGGGTTAGGTAAGAGCTGGTACATGTAGTACATGTAACTGGGCCTCGCCCCGCGGTTGTGCATCTGCATTTTATATATATATATATTTTTCTCTTCCTTATGTATACATATTTATTTATTTTTTTCCTCTTTATGTAAAAATGATCGCACAATAAAGCCATTTATTATTATTTTATTATTATATGGTGCTGAACTCTGGGGATGTGGCTCTAAATCCAATTTGGCGAAAATACAGAAAAGTCAATCAAAGATGTTTATCGATACACCCTGGTATGTCTCCACACAAATTTGAGAATTCCCTGTGTCAAGAACGAAATAATAGAAAAATATAAAAGGCATCATGACAAATTGGCAGATCATTTTAATCATGTCCGGAAAATTGATCGCCAGCAGTTTACCGCGCTGTCAATTTATGGCAGAAGCAATTGAACGCCAGCAATTTACCGCCGGCAATTAATCGCCAACAGGTTACCCCCGCATCAGTTTATCGCTTAAATAACTTATTTATTTATCGCCAGCAAATATGTATCATTTATATAAATTTATTGGTCATTCTAATTGAAATTAATTTTTTTCTACAGGTGTTATTTAAGAATCAAGTGCAGCTAAAAATGGAAGTTGTATTTAATTGGCTGTTATTTTCGAAAATTCGAATTGGGTAGTTATCACTACTTTAGAATTGTTTATACAAGAAAATAATTGATGGCTTGTTTTACCATCTAGAATTAATGAGATGTGTTTGGTCTAATAATAAAAAATGACTTTTTTATTTAAGTTTTTGTCTTAAATTATGATTAGCATATTTCTGGAATTCTGTAAACTACAATGGAATAATGCGGAAATAAGAAAACGCATATATAGAAATATTTTATTTAATAGGTAGATTGCGTATTTTAATACTTCTATGGATCACAAAAATAGTAACAAGAAATTAAACAATATAACAATTCTAAAGTAGTGGTAACCACCCAATTCCAATTTTGGAAAATAGCAGCCAATTAAATACAACTTCAAATTTAGCTGCACTTAATTCTTAAATAACACCTGTAGAAAAAAATATTTTCAATTAGAATGACCAATCTACATATATATAAAAATGGATCGTGGTTTGTTCGGATGCTTAAAACTGAACGACTGAACCAAATTGGATACTTCCGTCTGGGGATTTGTTCGTAATTGCTACGCGAAGGTTTAGGAAAAAAGAACTAATAAGAAAGAAACTATTAAAACGTTTGAAAAATTAATAAAAAAATTAGCGATTAAGCAAATTGATGACGTTTGGTGGGTTAGGTTATGACAGTTGTCATGGTGCGCAAAGACAATTAAGGTTGTGACATTTGTGATTGTGCGCGCATGAATAATTGCTATGTCATAATAGAAGCAAAGTCAGCAATCTCCATCACAGTCTTATTTATAATGCCGCGAGCGAGAAGATCGAATCTTTTACAACGAAGCCGTAATGCAATTAGACTGCGGAATTTAGCGAATCAATCCACCGCAAATGAAGAAGAAATCGCTCGAGAGAAGGGCGCCGCGTTAGTACGCCCCGATTTCGAGCTTCACAAACACAAACAACAAAGAGAGGCTATACGTGAAATAGCTCGGGTGACAATGAGAAACCGTCGAGCAGAACACAGAGATCAACAATGTCGAGCCGCAAGAACAAATGCTTCAAGTGTTAATTTGAATCGAGGAGCGTTTCACGTTTACGATTCCACAATTGACTACAGCTCGCACCCTTTCCTTAGAATAGGCCCTATGGAGGTTGTGTGCGTCCATTGCGGTGCATTGAAGTTCGCTGGAGAAACGCCTGGATGGTGCTGTCCCAGTGGAAAGGTTACATTCGTCATTTTCGCCCACATTTTCTTTCGAACGCTTAAAGGTACAACGCATGTTTCCAAATGACTTCATTTGGAGCAAATATTATTGAAGAACGCGGGTTCAGTCCGACATTCAAGGTAATGTTTGTTAATAAGAGGGTAACCTTTATTTTTGGTAATCACAAATCACTAATTATCACTTCCCTTTCGACTACACAGATACAAGAACAAATTCACCATAGAATTAGATCATTGCAGCCGGTTGAAGGCGCACAGCATAAAATTGTTAGAAATTTACTTCATGGCCGATATGGAGGACCAACTTGATCGGCGTCAAACGATCAATAACGCAATGAAAACAGAAATTCTTCAAGATTAGTAGCAAATACTTCATGAACATCATGCATTGATTCGGTTGTTCAAAACTGCGTTGGATCGCATGCCAAGTGATGACTATAAAGTCGTTGTCAGAGCAAATAAACGCCCCGCTGGAACACTCGAACGACAATTCAACGCTCCGACAATAGATAAAGTCCCAAAATATAGTATATTACAAGGTGCTTCAATGAAGATAGTCGACACGAGTGCAACCCATTCAGCAAATAGTTTAACTGAAATTTATGCTGCAACGATACGCGAATCATTTGGTTTACATTCAATAAAGCAAATGCTTTGCTTCCACGTGAATTTGCTCCTTTTTGAACTTTTATTCAACTTAATTAATTTTATCTTAATATAAACAAGTTAATAAAACTCAGGTAATAACTTAAGACAATATTTATTAATTCTAAGGCGGTAAATTCGCCGGGTCAGCTAGTAAATTTATATAAATGATATATATTTGCTGGCAATAAATAAATAAGTTATTTAAGGCATAAACTGATGCTGCGGTAATCTGTTGGCGATCAATTGCCGGCGGCAAATATACTGGCGTTCAATTGCTTCTGCGATAAATTGACGGCGCGGTAAACTGCTGGCGATCAATTTTCCAACACCTCATTTTAATATACTACTACATCCGTTGCTTGAAGTACAAGATCGCGGGAGGCTTAAAAGGAACTGGCGAGCAGATCTAAAAGATTTCTAAGAAGGTCTTGTCACTGGATAAAAATCTTACTGAGTCAACTCAGGCAGGACATTAGCTTATAGAATAAATTGTAGTTCTCACTGTTAATAAACACCAAAGAAATTCATTCAGACTTTATTATTATTGCCAGTTTATACATATCTGGTACATTTCGTTTGTGCCTAGAGATTCCTTGTTTCTGACATAATGTGGAAGGCACGCTTCAGTCATACGTACTATGTTAGTATTGCTTTCCATTCTATGGACATGAACCTAAAAGATTGCATATATGTTATTTTACGCTGGTATCAACTGGCCGTGGTAGCAAGTGAACAATTAGATATATTCTACCTTTGTACCTCTGTCCAACAATACTATTAATTGAAGAATCTATCTTATAGCTCTGAATCTCAATGATCAATTAGAGAAAATTATAGCCATGGAATTTCTGTCACGGCCGTTCTCCAAAACCATTATTAGAAAATTTAGCTGTAATAAACAGCAAACCACGCCCAAAAATAAAAAATGGTGAGTGTCCAACCTTATTCGGCGTTTTGAAAGAATGTGCGACAATCAGCAAGCTCACCCGTCACATTAACTTACTTATCGTTGAAGGTTTTCACCATACATTTCATTTTTTGTATTTCCATATTTTTGTTTGACGGTTCTTGTAATTCAATTGTTATAAATGTGAGACTCACATTGTGAGGCTTATCTTAAGAGTTGTTTTCATTTCTGTGCCTCATTTATGTCATTGTGCACATATTTTGAGCAGGGCGCCAGGACAGAATACTAAACCTGCAAGTACGCCGCCGATTGATAAAATTTGAGAACCGCTTACATAGAACATTTAACGCATGAACTTTCTTTATGTTGTCGCTCCACTCTTACCGTCATACATTGATTTTGTCAACGTTAACTCGAAATTTCACTTTTAGATGTCTTTTGTTCAGTTTTTGTGTCAAGTTGTTCGATATTCAGGAAAATAAAACTTTATCAGTCACGAAATCAGTTTACATAAAATATTGTGTTACACAGACGATTACACTGAGGTATCCTTAAGAGCTTAGTGTGCTATTCATTCAATATTTCGCGAGGAATACCAGGGCTTAATGATTCTTTCTTCGCTTTTAGACTTTCTTACAGCCTAAAATCCGCAGCAAAATCGTTTACCACTTAACGATAAAATCACGAGCGAATGCATTGTGTGACACAAAAAGACCATTATGTCGCGCTATGCATTTTAAGCGATACAAGTTTCAGCATCTGCTTCGTGTTTGTTTATGCATGCATCTCAACGTCGCGTCGATGCGCGTCGTCAATTTTCGTAAAAGTATCTTGCAACGCAAGGTGTCGCGGCAAGAATTTTTCGTAATTTTTCTCTATTCCGAATTTTAAAGCGGTAACAAGTACGATCTAATGGCTGAATAAAATTTTGCAGAAGAATCGCCTCTATATATTACCATGTCATGAATAATTCAGATTTAATCCGACGCTATAGCAAAAGCTTTTAGGTAAGCGAACATAAGTTGTTTAAATCTATCTTCTTTTAATCTTTTATGATGCCCATTAAATAAGTAAGGCAGGCGTTCGAAATTGCACCTGACCCGTTTCATGTTTGACTATATGACTTTTTAATACTTTTTCCAAAGCATCCTACTACGATGGTTTTCTAAAAATTACTAAAAATAATCGTTCCCACACTTACTTTGTAGGAGTGAGCACGTCACGTATAGTTGTTCTTAGAGAATTGAGATTTTCGGCAAATATTTAACTAAAGGACATCTAACAATAGCCGGAGAATTAAGAATTGGATTTTAGTATTGAGTATCATTAGCACGTTATAGTAGAAGAATGAAATTTCTTAGGCTATTGGGATTATGGGCATGTAGTTCTAGAAAAAATTTGAAAAAGCGCACAAAGGCAAGTAAGTCATAAAATAAACAATATAAGCACAGGACGAAGACCGCCATATTTTTCATTGCGTAAAACTAAGAATAATTAAGATTTCTATTTAAAACGGTTTTTCTTATCCACCGTTTTGATGCCCATATATTTGACAGTAGAACCTGCACCTAATCATCGCTTGAAGTTTTAAAAATTTCCTACATTACTTTGAAGGTAATGTACTTTTCTTAATTTCCCAAATTATTTTTCTCAAAAAGCTATTACTATTTTCACTCATAAGGCCGACGGTCGTCTAATCAAGAAAGCTAACAGTCGACTCCGGCACCAAATGCAAACCGAAACCCAATAATAGTCAATCCAAAGGAAGTAAGAGAACATATGAAAACATTCAACAATGACGTACTAATACGAAAAATGTACAAACAATTACCAAGGAACAGAAAAATTACATTGTTGTGTATGTTAAAATAATTTAAGAACGCATTACTAACCGTTTAAAACCTGTTAAAATGGTATTATTCTCAAAGTTTGGGAAAGATCTAAAAGAACCATAACCATCATCTTTCAAGTTCTAGAGGGATTACTACCTAACTAACGACACATACATATACAGGGTGCGTCATTTGTATATTTCTTAGAAAACTTACTGTATTTTAATGATACTTTGCAAGCAAACTAAGTGACTTGTGGGTTGTCCAGTTATTCGATATAACCGCTCTCAGCGGAAATCACATCTCCAATTCCCTGTCAAAAACCTTCTCATGTCCGAATCAGACTAACCTCGTCCATATGTATGATTACCGTGGTAATAGTTACTCTGAGAGAATCAAGCAAGCCGTGGGACTGCTTATTGCTCTCCCGTTCAGCAACGCCCGATACATAGTAATTTAGAAGGATTTTCGGATGCACAATCTCGGGTCATTGCGGTTTTATGTGAACGAGCAGAGTGCTGTTGTCCTCAACACGCATGCTATCTATCCCGGGTTTCACAACTGCTTCTAAACTTCAATGTACGCACCAGCATTCGCCGGAAGTTCTTGAGGAAGAAAGTTGCCCTAAAAGTTCCAGAAAACTTTCTGTGCATAACACGAGGAATGTCTGAAGGATCTGCACATGTCGGTGACAATTCTTTCTGTCGCAATAAAACCATAGCATATCCGAGCTATCAGAATGTTTTAGCTTATTTGAAAGACGTTGTGCTCAGATGAATAGCTGTTTTCGAGTTTGTGCAGACATAAACTGACCTTTGCCCATCACCTAGGATTTGTATCGGATATATTTCCGACATGGTTGTTATGGACTTTCAAGGGTCATCATCAATAATGTCCTGGATTTGCCGCACCAACTGTGGTGTTCTAACCATATCTGAAATTGCTTCATGTTTCTAGTGCTAAGCAATACTTTCCAAATTGCTATCACTTAGTTCTAACTCTCGACGAACTTTGTCAACAAACGATCGGGCGACATTAAAAAATTGGCGGATTTGAAGATTGCTGTGATTCGCGTGTATAACGACGATTACAGCGTGTTTTTTTATTTTCTAGGTCAGGTTATTGTCCTCTATCTATGATTTGAAAAGAGAAAGGAAAAGACACAAAACTTGCTGCGAAGGAACAAGCACATATGTGGGTGCCCTCAAATGCCTCAGGCACTGTTACGTTATATTTTTCTCATTTAGTTTGCTACGGAGTTTCCTTTTCTCTAGAAAGCGGCTTTGTTCATCGAAGACGATGTTAGGGGTTTCACTTGCACATTTCATGTATGTATCCGGTTTTGCTCCCGACATGATTGTAACTAAACTATCTCTTTTATTTTGGTTTAGTTTTGTGCTTCACTTTAGACAATGGCACCTTTGTTTCGACTTAGTTCGGGGTTTTGGCTTAAGAATGCCTTAACTAATTAAATATTTTTGGTTTGTACTGGAGAAAGTAATCCCACCGACTGGGATTTTTGGGTATGGATGCAAATATTTTATTATCACCCCGGTTTTCGTTACTTCCGATCCTTATTCCGTTTCTGTTGTAGTAATATTCCTATTAATCCGATTAAAGATTAGGATAAATAATCCTAGAATTTACCGTACTCCGAATAAAATTTTGGGAGTCGAATTCATGTAAGTGAAAGGTTACACTTTCATTTTTATGAGACTATTCCTTAATTACTTAAGTAACTTAAGTAATTTTGATTTTAGCTTAGTCCAATCTTAAGGACAGCCTTTCTTGTAGGGGACGGGAGGAGGAAGTATCTCACTTAGTCACATCTTTGTGCTGTTCAGAAGGAGTATTTTTAAGGATTCTCGCAGCTACTCTTTTATCATTTCGGTATTTAGAAACATCAAAACTATGCAGTAAATCACGAATTTGGTTTTTACCAAAAGGCAAGTTTAAAATTGCTCATTAAGAATGGAAAGTGTGTACTGAAAAAGAAAAATTATTTGATAAATTTCGACGTTCTTTGCTCGTCATCAACATCTTAAATGAAAAGAAAATACCACTTAATGGAAATATAGTAAATCAATCTGTGCTAGTGGCAAGATTTTCATCAGAAGAACTGCACACTATTAGGATGTAGGCACAACAGAAGTTGTGCAATGCTTCTAGTAAGTAGGTAATATTTGACTGTGCTAAATATTTTCGTACTACCTGTAATTTTATAGCTGTCCGTGCTTCTGTATGGGAAGTTGTTGTTTCATTAACAACAGCACCCACTGAATATTAAGTAGGACAATAGCATTCCTTTTTAACATCTGCTGATTTATAAAGCTCAATAAATGTTTAAAGTTATTTATAGAATCCGTGCATGTGTTTCTCGTCGCTGATGCATGTGGCATTATCCAGATATGGTCACATAACCAACAAACATAAATTCAGAATAAAGACATGTCTTTCAAAATTTAAAAGAACTCCATTGAATGTGGATAATAGAAGCCTAATATACTGCAAATTTTAACCTTAGTATCACCAACATATCATAAGATTTTCTGAGCAGTATTATTACAACAAAGATATAGACATTATAGAGGATCCATTTGATAAGTAATTTCTGTTTTTCTTCTAATTATGTAAGTACTATTATCCAAGGCGTAATTTTAAAGCACTTTTAGATGGTGTATCGCATTTGGACACTTTGCAGTATTCGCACAATATACAAATTAATCTAAACCTTATTACTAATGACGAATGCCTCTTAACGTTCATTTCGTTCAATTACATCGACCTTCAACGTTTGTATGGAGGGCCGATGACGACATATTAAGAAAAAGTAGAAACAGAGAAAAACCCTTGACAACGCTGTGCTGCCGGTTTAAATTTTTACGAGCACGTACAGTAAATCGCCGTCTATTCACATCAACCCGTGGCGTAGCTGCAGTTCAATTCTGTTTATTGTGGATTCGTGCCAGTAATAAATTGGCAATTATAAATGAATTTCGCATGTGTAAATATGTTTGCGTCGTTGCATATCGGCATGGTGGTGAACATCTAAGATTGTGACTTTTCTTGTGGTAAAAGGATTGATAGAACGGAAGAGGAACCTTTTAGAAGAGGTAAGATTATTACCATTCACCTTTCTGTTACATATATAGAATAATTTGACGTCGCAGGAAGTATTATGGCCGTAGCAAATAATTTCAATGCATGTACGATACTTTAGAAGAAAAGGAGTGGGAGAAATCTTGAAACTCTCATCTAATCGTCTACAAATTTGACGTTGGTCATATGTATTCTCATTTTCTCATTGTCCTTTGGTAGCTTTGCACAAAAATATCTAATTGTACTATAAAGTAATCCAGAAACCACTTCCTGTAAAGTAATTAGTATGTAAATTGAATTTGTGTTTCATTAGTTTCATTTTAGATTGAAAATTTTGGCAGTTTATATCTACGTACTCTTGCGGCAACAAAAAATCAGACACTTAAAATAGTTGATAAAGGAGTGGATGACTTGTTATTATTAAGTGGTGCAAACTGGATTCATGTCCTTAGTTCTCCGAATTTTAATGTTTCGCCTTGTACGTAAGTGGAGACAAAGTTTATACTACTTAATGATAACACGTCACCCACTGTTTTATCAAACCTTATTCATTATACTGCATTTAGGTGTTGCCAAAAAATGCAAATAATTACATTACTTGGGGAAGAATGATCCATAAGAAGACTAGGTAATAGATTTAGAGTCTCCAAAGGTACTGTTCATGACATTAAAAAGAAATGACGACATCAAAATTGACCGAAACATGACAAACGACAGTCAAAATTTCCTATAAGACTTATCCGGATTTTTGTTGCCGTAATAGTACACTATCTAAAATCAATGATATTAAGTATTCAAGTTTAGATTTTGCCGGTTTATTTTCCATTATCATTGCTGCATATTATGGTGAAAGCACTTGTAATATCGCGATCGATTTTGCAGATAATAAGGATACTTATCTATACTCTCTGGCTGGTCGCGTTCGGAGAAAATTGAAATTTTGACAAAGTGCCAAATCATATATTAAAATTTAATTCCTACAACAAATTTCCCATCGCGTTTTCTACAGAAAACAGCAAAAATATTTATGATGTCTACATCGCAAATATTTTGTTAAACACTCCTACGTTCGTATAACGTTCCAAATGCAAGTAAAAAGTTTTGATTTCTTCCGGTACGTCCATTTGTATGATGATATGTGGACGGATGTCTATTCAGCTTGCTAGAAAAAGAATTTGTAGTCACGGCGTCATGAAGTAGTTACCACCCTCTAGAGTTAAAACAATAACAATTAAAAGGAAATAAGTCTGCAAAATAAATATGATTAATGAAAGAGAATTGTAATTACAAATCCATGGAAATTGCTTCCCAAGGCGACTTGAAACATATGTGCTTGATTTGTATTGAAAACCTTCGAACAAGAGCATGAATGAAAACTGACTAATTTCACGGTGGTAAAATTTAATTGTTCTAATTATGTGATGGATCCAACTATTTTATTTCCTTCATTTAGAGCAGGCATGGGCAACCTATTTTTGTAGAAGTTTTATGCTGCGAGTAATCTTGAAAAATATACATTTTTGTGGTATCCTTATGATTCATTATGAATTAAGTTTAGACGGGCCGTGCTAATATGCAACGAAAGAATTCAGTAGCGGACCGGGCAAATCTTACTCGAGGCCGCATGCGGCCCGCGGGCCGGAGGTTGTCCATCTATAATTTAGAGGATCTCAAAGAAAGAGAACGATCAGCAATGAGAAATTAATAAGAAAGTCGCAAAAACAGGAAGACTCTAATCCAATGAAGATAAAATTTCTCAGCAACAAGGATATACCGAGAGACGAAAAGCCAAAGTTATTACAGAAGTAGTGAAGCCAACACCCACAACACACACAAAGAAGCAAACTAATAGCAACAGAAATGAGGACGATACAAAGAAAAACAAGAGATAAGATGGAAATGTAGAGTTTAGAGAACAATTACGTATAATATCAGTGGAAGTGACGATACAACAGGGAGAACTAAGATAGATGGGACATACATATACAAAGAAAGGGGCAAGGGAGACTAGTGAAAAAAGGGTACGAAGAAGAAATCATGGGAAACGACGAAGAAAAAGACCAAGAAAAACATGGAATTGGACGGAACGGAAAGGAATAAAGTGGGAGAATATACCAAGATTGGCGCAAAGCAGAAGGAACTGGAGAGAAATATGGAGGAAACCGAATATGTCAACTCTCCGGACGAATAATATTTTCCAGGTCATCGTCATCAAAATCCTGCAGCGACTCGGTACTGGCCTCGGGAAAATCAACGTCTGCAAGAACACACTAAACACAAAACGTAACATTTGGCCGGGTATCTTGAGTGACAACATCATACCGCCATTTGTTATTGAGAGCAAGTCGAATGGGGCAAGATGCATTTGCCGCGAACAGAAATTATTCCTGCAGTTCGTAATATTACGGCCGAGTTTGATGAAATTTGGTTCCAACAAAACAGCTCTTCTGCGCATAGTGCCAGATGAGCAATGGAATTTTTACAAAACATCTTTTCTACTCGTGTTATTTCTTAGAATGAGTACGATAGAATGGTCACCTAAATCACCCGATCTCAATCCCTGCGATTTTCCTGTGGGGTTATGTTAAAAAAATCTTTACAGATTTGAGACGACGGACAACTGGTAACAGTTGCAACAAAATCGTTTAAGAAATTTGGCGACAATAATCCCTTAAATTCTTGAAGAAGTGTGGCGGTAGTTTTACCACAGACTTGATTACTGTTTAGCCAAGGAAGGTGACACTTTCGAGCCTTCATAAAGTGACGGTTTAATGTTCCAAGTTAGATTTTCTATTTTATAGATAATTATTTCGTTTATTCATTTTTCTACATTTATCAGAATTCCTTTTAGATTTTCGTATTTAGGGTTCCTTTTCCCCTTTTATAAGCTGCGACAAAATAAATATGTAACAAATTGAATGAATGCGAATTAATATATTGCCCAAACTGTAAACGTACTTGTAGTACTTAGTTCCATTTAACCACAAACATAAATAAATCATAACTGCAGCCAATCTCGCGGGGAACACTGTCAAACTTGGCTCTCTTGTCTCCCTTGAAGAACTGCGCGTGCAAACATTGCAATTTATTGTCCCTATATTGCACTGTGAAAAGGCCACTTGTATATACACGTATGATGATTAGAAATTTTTTCAAAATTCTCCTTTTACAATAAAAATATGGCGGCATTGATCATTTCTGTACCTGAACTAATAAATAAAAGAGAGTGATTGTCAAACAAAAACCTTCACTCACTGCTTAAATTTAACGAGCTACTCGTGCAAATCGATGCACATTCACGGTAGCGCGCATCGAGAGCGTTTGTAAACATTATTTAAACCATCGCTAACAATGACCGGGCAATTATAAAGAGAATCTGTGTGTGTATGGTAAATATAATAACGATATTTTTACTTCAACGTTATAATCTACCCGTAAACAAAACTATAATGGTGGAAAGTCCCTTGTAAGGTAAAAAAAGAATTCCTAATGTAACAATGATTGTACATTCCTATAAATCTTTGGCATGTTAGAACATTTAGTTTTTGTACAGTGCAATCTGGACTTATATTTATAAATAAGATTTCATAAAAGTCAAGTTAAGTGTACACTACTTAATGATAACACGTCATCCACTCTTATATCAAACCGTATTTATAAGCGACAAATATTTTTAAATCATATTTGAAGACCCATTTGTCCTTAGGAAACAAATTTATTTTGATTTAAAGGCATGTATAAAGTTATACCTCTTATAGAATATTCTTATGCCCCTTTTAGAGCCACACACTGCGTTCTGGTTTCTTGGATTTTATATCTATTTCTTTCAGCTTTGCGGTTCCTAATCAAGCTTTCATCTTCTTTACCCCATATCTATCTTCCTTCCTGCTTCTTAAATTTTTATGATCACATTTCTCTCGATATACATCTTTTATTTTTATTGTTTTTACGTCTCTAGTACTTACTGAATTGATTGGAGAAAGAATCTGTTGGATAATTGTAGTTTTATTCGGTCATTGGATTCTATTTAGGAAGGAAACTGTTTACCAACTTATAATATAGGTGCATGTGCTATTAATAATTATTCATTAAGAATAATATTATTAATTCATTAATAATAATTACACACACAGGAAATTTCCAGCGTGTCTCCGGTAAATTACCTAATGTTGTGAGCTAATTACCCAGTAAATTTTTTTAATTTCGCGCAGAGTTTAAGTTGGTAGTTCCTGCAATAGTGGACGTACTCGCCCACTTTTAAGCACAATGCATGCGAATATGTTCGCTATTGCCGGAACTACCAACTTAAACTCTCCGCGAAATTTAAAACACGTTTACTGGGTAGAAGGTGGACAATTCTTACTTAAAATATTACTACCAGTACAAAAACCCGGACGGTTATTGGATTATTATTATATAAAGTACCATATTTACATATTTTATATCTGTTTGCTACCACAGTAAACAATTTACTATTACCCTCGTAAGTTGCAAGTTGTAGTCGATTTTCAGGTGTTTTATTTGCTCTATACCCAACGCTTGCATTTTCGTTCTTAAGTTTGTTGTAAAAATAGTAGTAATAGTCACTTATAGTTTTAGTATGGTTATAAATATCCCCGATTAGTTACTACTTACTACTACGAAATTCTTCTCCGTATGATACTAGTTAATTAGGGTTGTTTTAATTCCGTCAAGCACCGCTTAGGTAGTCAATAGAATTGATTCTGTTTTAATTCAATGTCAGTTTACGTCAAAAATATGCACTATCTTTGAGAATCACTTTTTATAACGACACTATTAAGCCAGTTCTTTAGTATAGCAAAAATCTAAATATTTACATATTTTAAGAACTGTATCTATATTTTAGTTGAATAGAATATGACAGTGACTGCAAGGACTGTGGTGTGTCTACTGACACTATACTACATCGGTAACCAAATTAAACCATTGTGTGGGGTATGATATGGTGAATAGAATATGGTACTTTTGATTAACTAAATTCTCAACAGACATTTTAGAACTCTCTTTCGTGGAGAGAAAATATGATAACAGTAAGAAGTAAGCCCGCTGCGATACTTCAAACAAGATGATCTTTATTCGTATTTCATTAGATTGTCTGACTCCAGATACAAATTCAGACGACCATGCTACTGCTAAAAAACTACGACAAAATCAAATGCTACACATGAGTTTGGCTAAAATTTTCCCATGGAGGTCTATAACAGATACATGAACTTTTCCACTGTTTTACAATCTCCTTCTTCAGGGTATGTTCACCCTTATCATATTATTATGTTTACAGATTTATTGTCTTACAAGAGGAATCGATCTCCAAACAGAATAGACGTTATTCTTAGGTGCGAGACTTGAATTTTGAAACTATCGGTCAATTGTAAGTTAAATTACTAATGCTATGATAAAAGGAAATACAGCATAACGAAATTGATCGGAAACAATGAACTACACGAATATCAAAATTCAATGCGTCTAGCAAGAGAAATGAAAACTGTAGGGTTGAGAGAATGTAATAAAATATCTTATTCACAAAAAGAAGGTGAAACGTGGTTATAGAAATATTAGGGAGAGTATAGTTTAGTTATCTTTTTATTGGTCATAAAAGCTGATTTCTCATATGTTAATTTTTGTACTTCTGTGCCTAGAGCCTTATTAGCTCCATAATGCTAGTATTTTCTGCCGATTCATTCCTATAATCTTGTTTCTTGAGACTTCGCTCGCGATATTATGCCACAGCATTTGAAGTTCGCCTTTTAATCATACAGTAATATAAGGTTTTAGAGCAAATTAGTATCCCTGTAAGTTTCAGAATTATAATAACTATGCAATAACATCACTACCAGTTAAAGTTATATACACACAATTATTGGTCTTCCATTAGTCTATATATATATATATATATATGTATATATATATATATATATATATATATATATTTCGTGACCTTTTGATACTTATCTTATATGATAGATCTCTACCACTAATAGGTCAATAAAACAAGGCTGGTTTGAACGATAGTTATATTTTCAGAACGTTTACAAACGTTTTCGGAACACCTTCAGTGAAAATATAACTAGAAAAATATATAAACACACATTTTAGGTAATAATAATATAGTATTTTAATGTTTGTTTATATATTTATCTAGTTATATTTTCACTGAAGGTGTTCCGAAAACGTTTGTAAATGTTCTGAAAATATAACTATCGTTCAAACCAGCCTTGTTTTATTGACCTATCAGTGGTAGAGATCTATCAAAGTTAGTCTATATGACAACATTCTTCTGTCGGTTTTAAATGAATCCATTCACATAGTCCATCATCATTGCTTGAAGCTTGGTGGAATAATACACAGAGGTCTTGATGTAAACGATATGTTCCTATGTTATACCTACACTTGTATAAAACTGATAAAAATGTTACTATTTTAATTAACTGTTTGATAGTATTGTAGTATGCACCGCTGACAGCAATGCCCAATTCATCTTCAGTTTTTTAGTTGGAACCAAAAAAAAATTCCAAATACACGAAAGGCCTATGTGTAACATGTTGACTTGAGTAAACGGTAAAGTAACCATTTAACAAATTTTTATGTTTCTGAAACGAAATTGGAAGATAACATTTAACGTTTAACCTTCCTATACTCACGTCAAAATGAAAGAAGTATACTATACTATATAAATCGGTCTCACAGACCGTATGCGTGAGTATAGGAAGGTTAAGTGAAATTTAGTACTTGAACATGTGTTTTTAATTGCCGATAAAGATCTACATATATTTCTATGTTTACATATCCGATAAGTTAAACCGAATCGTAGAGCTAAAGTTAATTTTCGTTTAGAAAATTTACAGTAATTTAACGTAAATAGATATAATCACTGTTCCATGTACTAGAGCTTCATAAATTAAAGTTGGAAATACTTGCTCATGATCCATGTAGGCGCAAGGCAAGCTGACAAGTGATGAAAGAGGTGAACTGTGATGTTTATCAGTGAACGTTGTTCGAGTCATATACCGTTGTATATTGAACGTTTATTTTAACATGACATCATGTTGGTGTTGGTGTGTAAAACAAGTGCAAAATATAGATTGATCTTAGTTCGAGGTTTAGATATAAAAGTTATAAGTTTTATAACGCTACAAACACCATGACAACTGAGGAGTTGGGACGGCTTTTCATGTTGCTGTCATCATTAGAATACAAATATCAATAGTTCCAGTGTACTTTGGCCAAAACCGTTGCAAGTGGATACTGGAGAT
This sequence comes from Chrysina gloriosa, assembly GCA_038088585.1. Classification (NCBI taxonomy): domain Eukaryota; kingdom Metazoa; phylum Arthropoda; class Insecta; order Coleoptera; family Scarabaeidae; genus Chrysina; species Chrysina gloriosa. The sequence continues at coordinate 9,979,991 of CM076093.1, forward strand.
CTTTGAGAAAACTTCTAATTATATATTTAAAAGCAATTGACATAGGTATATACTTAAGAGCTACAGGACAAATGGAATGAGGCTCGGCAATCCCAGAAAGTCAATATGCTGTTGTCAATTATTGAAGATACTGCCAACTTGAAATTCAACAATTTTGGTTTGACGGAGGCAGGTAGAGTTAGTGCGGAAATAGTTTTGAATAAGATAAGGAAACAGCTGGTGGTAGGAAAACGTATGATGTATGAACGTTAGTAATTTCGTACAATCAATTGTTAAAGAAATAATTTGATTCTGTTTGATTCATATTCAGTTCGAGTAACTAAGATTTTATACAAATGCCAATTTGACAAAATAACTTCAGATAATATAAAAAATTGAAGAAGTTTCTGAAAGTAGATCCGAAGAAAATAACACTAGCAGAAGTTATTAATATCTATAGAGTAACTGAAGTAACAGAAAACAGATGTAAAAGCATGAATGTAGAAGACAAAGCTGTTCATAAAGTTTTAGTAAAATTAATACTAGGCAAAAGAATTGCAAACTTTGTAACAGAATACATCCATTTAAAAAGATATATTTATAGTATTAGACAACAACTTCTGCATAGAGTTTTGTACGCAGGTAACTAAAAGAATGGAAATAGACTCCACTAATGTCGCTTCAATTTCATATTGGTTTTACTGTTTTCTATAGTATTGTCCATATGATTCGTTCCACTTACGTGCTTATTGTTCCTCTAGAATTATTCCTGATTATTGCACTTGGCTGACACTTTTCTATCCAATGTGGATTTAAAATTCCACTATATCCTGGACGAAAATGTAAATAATTTATTAATTTTAAAGAAGAAAAATATATCTCTTCGTAAATTTGAAATGTGCAATTGCGACAATAATGTCATTGCAACAGAACCCCTAAATATAGTTCCATACTAAATCGATTATTTGTCTTGAGAAGGGCCAAACTGCACCAAACAACCAAGAGGATTTCCAAGGCACTTTGAAGTCGTACAGAATCGATTTGCTTTTATAAATGGATTGGTTTCATATGCACGAAAAGAAACCGAAACAACAAATAGCATCCAATTTAATTTCGTTAGATATCTGCTTTAGTGAAACGAAGTTAGCACCATTAGGGGTCAAATCGATTTTAGCCCAACAACGCTCTACTTTTATAGAACATTCCTGTAACTATCTATACGTTTTTGTTGGCAACTGGGCAAGAGGTAAATTAATCTTATCATCAAACTCGAAACTTAATTTTCGTCACTAACGGAAAGTAATAGGTACATCAAATTTAGTAATTGACCAATGTCCGATTAGACAACTTGTATCTCCTCAGTCGTCCTAATCGGCATTGTTTCAAAAATGGGACATCTATATTGATAGTTTTCAAATAAAATAATAAATTTTTCTACATGTATGTCTGTCGTACATGTTTTTAGTAAACAGCTACTACATATCTAAACAAATATTTCACGCAGTACATAGAATATTATAGAAGTATATATTTACCTATTATATTATACTGTTTCGTGCGAGGGCGAATCAAATATTAACCGGACTTTTCTTGTTAACGCTCCCTAGGTGAAGTGAGTAACGTTGTGTCTTGATACGTGTTGGGTGTAGATGTAAAGCGGAGGGAAGTAAATCGGTTCTGCTCGCTAAAGCAGATTGGCATCATGCTTGAGCAAGACGTGCACACGTCTGTTGAGAAGGCTTTATTATTACATTTTTGTCACGAGGGGACGTAAAGCCTGCCCAAAATTTTGCGTCGACTAACTGCACAGTTCGCTGAGAAAACATTTTCAACGACCTAAATCTACGATTGGCACAAAAAATTTCCCGATGACCGAGAGTAAGTGCAAAATGAGACCCATGCTCGCCGGACCGCGGACAAGTACCAGTGAGACGAATATTGTTGGGATCCGTGAGATGATTGAAGGAAAGCGCCGCCTTACAATATGGGAAATTGATGCACACGTCGGAATATCGTATGGAAGTGCCTAATCAATCATTTCAGATGATTTGGGTTACCGAAAAGTGTCGGCAAGGTGGGTTTCTCGCCTTTTGATGGAAGATCAGAAGGCAAACCGTCTTGCCATGTGTGAAAGTTTTTGGCACGACATCGAACAGAGGAGGATGATATCTTGACATTGTCACCTGTGATGAGACATGGGTGCATACTTGCACACAGGAGTCTAAGCAGGAAAGCATGGAGTCGTGAAATCTTGGAGAAGTAGCACCGCGGAAAGTGAAGACTCGTCTTTCTGCTGAGAAAGTTTTTGCAACGATTTTTGGGATTGCTATATACTCTCGGTTTATTTATATATTTTTGGAATCCTGAAAGTATTTGACCGCCTGACGTAAACTCTTTACTAATCTGCTACCCTAATTCCGGTACGTACTGATCTTCGCCCGACGATCGAAGGCAGTAACAGCGTTCCGGAGACTATTTATCTGACTAACAATATATTCACAAGACTTTAGATGATGGAGAATTTTAATGGTTATAAAATCTAAGAATGAAACGCCCTCGCATCCACTGTTATAACGACAGATATTTTAGCGAAACTAACACAATTTTTTAAGATTATCGTTAAGTAAATTTAAAAATATGTTATTTTAGAATTTGGCAGTGGGCATGTGTAACAGAAACTGTAAAACGTGATTCTAACAGTGAATAACGTTTTTTCTATTACCTCGGACCGGAGTAGACAGTTACCCTTTTTAGCTCTCATCAGTTCGGATCGGAATTTAAATGTGTAATATTGTAACTACCGACTGGAGTTCATAATTGGCCGTTGAAATTATTTAATGTCGAAGATATCATTTCCTTTCATGTTTGCTGTAAGTAAATATAAACTAAATTTTCAATCTCTCAATTAATTAATGGACGGTTATTAAATATGGCTATAGATGAATTGAATATTACCCCAATCAAATTACCAGGTGTATGTGCATTTGCATTAATTAACCACAATTGCGTGTATGTTTTTTTAATTGATTCATTTATAGATCAACCCATCAAATTCATTCATTAGTCTACTCATGTAAGTACCTATTTATATAACATTCTACGAATTACCATATGAAACTAACAGCTCGGATCAAATTCCTAATTGCATTAGGGACTGGTATATGCAACTATATATAACTTTGATTCAAATTATAAATAAACTCCAACTTGAGAGACGTGAATACAATGGGATAAAAAGCATCTACATGATAACTAGATAAAGTGCTAAATCATCCTATTACAACGTCTTGTGAAAAGCAACTAATTGAAAGCAAACAGTTGGGAGAATTTGTTTATCTAGATTTTGATCGAGGCCTTCGCCGTTATGAGCGATTTTCTATCAATTGCTTCAATAATACAGTACTAAGGTGTTCGCGCCAGATTTATTTATCAGTAGGTACATTAAACTGCAAATTATATCAAATTTACCCGCAAGCGTAGTAAATACGAATATCCTAGTACCGTGGAATAATATTCACACATCAGTGACGTATTGATCAATTAAATTAGCCCATCATGTATGAAATCAATAAAATTATCCTCACCACACCTTTTGGAAAAATATCCAAATATATATTTCGGCAACTAAGTTGCCATCCTCAGTGGAAAATTGGAGGAATTCAGTATCACTAGCGAATTCGCCTACAGTGTTTTGGTTTGTTTCGCGCGTTCAGTGTGTAATGTTTATTGTGCAATCTTTTAGTGTTGTACAGTGTTCGTTGTGTAGTGCTCGTCTTGGGCATTAGCCAGATTCGCTAGTGATACTGAATTCCTTCAGTTTTCCACTGAGGATCACAACTCAGTTGCCGAAATACGTATCTGGATTTTTCGGATAGGTGTATTTTATTTTGCTTTATATATAATTTTAGCCACAGTCTCCTTATTCTTATTTGTAGTCCATCATGCACTTTGCAAATTTACAATAAGTAGAGCTAGTCAGATAACTATCCTGCCTCAAACTTTTCACCATGAAATTCTGACGAGATATAATCTCACCACTCATTCTATGCTGAGTCATAGCACATCTGACCTTGGAACTTCAATTTACTTTTGACGGCTTGTATTTGTGTGACGAACCATGAGTACATAAATTTTAGGTAACGAAATAATTTTATTCAATAATGTGTTGTTACAGATTTATGAACTTTCATTATAGTTATATAAACGAACATGTAAACGGAAATTTCTACATATTTAGGTATAATTTTCTTCAACTAATCAATTACGATTTTCACGCTATTTAGAGAGAAATCTTGACAAATGAATGGGGTGAGTATCAGATTCAAAGATCGATGATTCATTAAAGTTCAGGCCCTATCTCCCTCTATATCTTTTGTCCGTAGGTGTCCAAGAGCGAGAAAGAGTATTTGAGAAGCGGGTGGCGCAGCCTACCGAGATTTAAAGAATCATTAAGTTAAAAATTTATAACAAAGTTTTGAAAGCAAGAAGTTTATGAAGTAAAAGAGGAAACTTTATCGCACACATCTGATTAGGTCCTTAGGGACGGGGAACTGGGGTATGTAATTTAGTCTAATTATATTTCGCCGTACTAGAAAGCGAGCTCTATAATAAATGTAAACAGAATGAAGTAAAATGAATGACGGCCAATAGGATGCTATTCTAGAGAAACTAGTACTACGTGTCTTACCTTGGAAATAATTTTTTCCTCTTATTTAGTATCATTTAAGAAAAATAGGAGAATTTGTAGTTTATAACTTAATCCTCAAAGTGTAAACCACATTAGATAAGCTCAACATAATTTACTTTGCGTGCCGTGGGAACATTTTCCATTTCCGGATTTAAATGTTGCTATATGGTCAGAGGTCACATCTCACATACCATCGTTTACCCTTCCCAAGGAAACCCAACTAAAAATACTACCAAAATCTGAAATGAAATGGAAGTATTGGGTGGGAACGAAGGAAAGAGTGTAAAAAGATAAAGATAGCCATCCAAATAAATGAAATATTTACAACAGATATACAGAGGATACTACACCCAGAAACTTGCCAAAAGCGCCGAGGAATATAGGGAAAAGAATTGCTGCTTCCAAAAGGAAAATCCTTTGGAAAGAACCGGCTAGTTTTTATACAGTTTGATAATGCTTACCACGTGCTGGCGAAGCACGTGTCACCGAATTTATTATTAAACAATTGTGTGGAGAGGAGTTTACCGATGGACCAGAGTTCTTGCAATCACAATTATTGGGTAAAATGCCTATCTATTTTTTAGAATTTTACAATAACCCTACAATCCACAATCCCATGTTTTCACTCGCCGAATAGTTTTGGCAGAAAGAAGGTATATCTTATCTTAAATTACATTAGAAATGAAGTATTCAGTAATAACTAAAGGCCGGATAATATGCAGTTCGCATAAATTTGCATATTTGCATAATATATGCATTTTGTATATTATTTACATATTTTGTAGTAATTCAGCATATTTGAAGTATCCGAGTTTTATTTATTTATTGGATGTAATTTATTATAGGATAGGCATTACTAAAAATATGTCGCGGTTGTAACAAACAAAGAGTTAAATAGCCCTCTTTAAATTAAAAATAGCATTCTATGAAGCCTCTTCTCGATACTTTTCCGATAAGCGCTTCCAAAAATTTATTAATGCTGTTACCATACATCCAGACCGGGATAGAATTCAAGGAAAAGCTAATTCTCTGAAACTTCTAAATAAATACAAAAATACATTTTACCAGAAAATTAGGAGCACATGTGTTTCTTTGTTATTCGGAGAAATTTATTCCCATATTCGAAAGCAATCTTATTTATTTTAAACGTCATTTTACGTTGGTTTTTCGAAGTGTAAATTTGTGGGTTGTTATTAATTATAATACCAAAAATACCGAAAATAGCGACTCTGCCTGGATGGATTGCGCCTTATTCAGAATTGCGTATGGATGGAGAAAAGTACTTTGCGTAGCATGCAGCAAGATTGTAAGTAAAATTTAAGTTTATTTCCTCTTATTAATCTATAGTTTTTAAACGATGTTTAACAAAATCACCAATACAACACTTCGACAAATAATTTTATTTTAAAATAAAATTTTATTTTAAAATGAGTAAAATGAAATGTATATTTCATGCGTATTTTCGCATATCATCAGCACAATACAAAATATCTGATATTCCGTATTCTGCTGATGATTTTTAAATAAAAATCATTTTAAAATAAAATTATTTGTCGAAGCGTTGTGTTGGTTATTTTATTAAATATCGTTTATTCCGATTGCTTCGCAAACTCTTTACACATTAGTTTTTATTACTCCTTTATCTCTTACTAACACTTATTTTATAAGAAAACAACTGATGATGTGATATTTTTTATGGAGGTGAGAGAAAGTTTCGAGAAGTCGACCAGCATATTAAAACTCAATCTCATGCTGCAAAACTATCAAAGATGAAATTGGCGAAGAAGGGTCAGCAAACATTACCGCAATGTTTGCCATCAACCTCCAAAAAATCGGAACAAGAACAATTTAATGAAGATTTGTGCCTAATGTTTGTGTCGGCAGATATTCCACTACATAAAATAAACAATTTAAACGTCAAGTTATTTTTGCAAAAGTACATCAGCAAATATAATATTCCCGAGGAGAACACCTTAAGAAAAATTATATTCACCGTATCTATGCAGATACATTGAGTAGCATTAAGAAGGCTGTGTCAAACAATTACCTTTACATATGCGCAGAAGAAACTACTGATAGTGTGGGCCGATACATAGTTCATTTAATGGTAAGTATCCTTAACGTATCGGTTCCAGCAAAATCTTATTTAATTTCATCCAAACAGTTGGAAAAGGCAAATAATTTGACAATAACAAGGTTTATACAGGAAGAACTGGCAACCGGATTCGATTCCAACAGAAAAAATTCTATTGTTTTTAACGGATGCCGCACCATACATGGTGAAGGCAGCTTGCAACTTGAAAATCTTTTACGCAAATTTAATTCACACAACTTGCTTGGCGCACGCACTAAATCGTGTTGCAGAAGAAGTAAGAAACCATTTTCCCTTGGTAAATACATTAATTAGTAGTGTTAAGAAAGTGTTTTTAAAGGCTCCATTAACAGTTCAGTTTTACAAACAACATCTACCTGGTATTCCACTTCCTCCTCAACCAGTAATCACACGATGGGGAACGTGATTGGAAGCTGCTATTTTTCATGCAAATCATTATGAAGAAATAAAGACAATTATTATGGATCTTGATAGCGATACACAATCTGTGCTAGACGCCCAAAAGGTGTAGTCGAGTAAAGAAATACTTCAACAGTTGGCGTTTATTAAAGCCAACTGCAATTTCATTTCCACTTCTATATTACAATTGGAAAAACAATTTATGTCGCTAATTGAGAGCGCTGAAATAATAAACAAATTTGAAAAGTTATGTTTTGATGTTAAAGGAAGGGTGGGAAAATCCGTGTATGAAAAATTTTTAAGTGTAATAGAAAAAAATGAGGGTTTTAAAAAGCTAAAGGATATTGCTAAAATCTTGTGTGGTGAGTCAGTAGAAAATATTGAGTTGACAATAGAGGATATTTCTAATTTGAAATATGCTCCTATAACAAGCGTGGACGTAGAACGAACCTTTTCAATATATAAATACATTTTATCAGACAAGCGCCACAATTTTTCTATTGAAAACTTTTGAGAAATATGTAATTGTAAATTGTTTTCATAGTTGTAAAATGTTATAAACAAACTTGTAGTAAACATAATAGAATATTTTTTTCTATAGTATTATATTTTCTAGCATTACTCCTATTTTTTATCTGCATATTTTTCATAAGAGAGTGTATATTTAGGCCAAAACATCTGCATATTTATGCGCATATTTCCACTTTCTTTTGCATATAATCCGGCCTCTAGTAATAACTATTAAGATAACCATATAGAATAGAATAGAAGACATTCGGAAAGGATACACTGGTGGAACTTCTGAATATTATAGCGGAAATAGACATCGTTACTTTGTTTATATTTACCTTCAAATGAACCATAAAAGCTCGTTACACACTTAGACATAGATATTTAAAACACTGTAGATTATATTATTTATATATCTATAATTGTCTGTTTAGCTAGTTACTTTTAATTAATATTTCCATTTTACACGTTTATCTGCTCGAACTATTACTTGAGCAAATTCTGTATGTACTAGTTTGGCAATATGGCCGCAATTATTTTGACAATGAAGCGATAAATTATTTGACGATATATATTAATAATGCAAATTAAGATTGACACATCAAGGCATACAACTACGACAGTTCTACGAGGGGCACCTTTTAAGCTGTTACAAAAGGAAAGGGAAACAATTATTTTAGAGCAAACGAAGCGATAAATCAGGTGAATACGATGTTTTCTTATTTCGTTGATGACTTTCGCCAAACAAATTGTTGTATACCATTAAGTATTAACTGATATTCGACCTTCTAAAGGAGTGGTTACGACATGACCAGTGCAACAAGCAACTATTTTGTTGGAAGTACATCGTGAATAAATAACTGTTGTGGGATTCGGTTCACTGTGGGGCAGTGAATTAGTGGATTTTGCTTAGTTTCCAGTTCACACAGGTATATCTAAGTTTCATCACCTGTTACGATGTTGTATACGGGATCTGCAGTTCCTCGGTCCAATTTATTGAGCATTTCCTTACACCAATTAACACGACCCTTATTTTGGGCTTGAGCCACATTAGGCGGAATTTATTGTGAAGAGTTCTTTTTCTCAGCCAAGTACTTATGGTAAATCGAAGCTATTGCAGTTCTCGATATACCTGCGAATGCCTTTATCTCACTCTGTCACGTGTCGGTCTTCTTCAATCATGTTGCGTACAGCGTCCACTTTTTCTGTAATAACAACCGGTTATTGGTCGACCTTCACGCAATTGATCACTGATGTAGCACGATCACAACAAAATTCTGCGAACCAATTGTAAACAGTCTTTTCTGATGGTGCTTCATTACCAAATGTTTATTCACTAAAATCGTATAAAATTGTCCAATGAAACCCTTAACTTGAAATTTCCATTCTTTTCCAAAATTGCTTTTGCTCGGGAAATAATAAGAGTGATAACTAAAAAGTCCGAGAATATTTCCAAGAGTAGTGTAACTGTTGGCAGGGCACGACCACCATAACAAATATCTTTACGCCATAGTGGACGACACATACAGTTTGCTGTGAGAGGTAAGGGACTTGACGGCATGTACTTTGTGAGTGCCAGAAGCTCAACAATCTGACATTTAATCCTTTGAATATTTGTCAGTTCCAGACACTGTGAGTGACACTTAATGCTTTGAACCTCGACTTCTGCAGATCAAAGAGATAAAGAAGTTTTTCACTAGCAAGGTAGTAGGTTGGAATTAACTGGCTAGGAGGCATAATAGGCGATTAAGCTACGGCGTAGTGGGCCAAAAATTACATCTTTATGAAGAAGATAGATTTCTTGCAGAAATAACAGAAGAACATAAGAGGCGAGATAGCACTCATTATTTTTATTTATTTTTTATTGCGATTTACGATGTTAGGTCCAGCTTTATATTGCAAAATTGCAACACTTTCCTGCACTTAAGTAGTTTCGGTTGTTTCTAAAAACAATACATCCTGAACATACTTCAGTTATTGGCAGCAGCATGTTTCATAACAATAATAATAATAGAATTTAGTGAGTAATTAATTTAAATCTAAGCTAGTCGTAAGAAATTCCAACAAGTAATGAAGTCGGGAGTTACGTGATATCTCACATTAAAATTTTTAATTATTATAAAACTACGAATCTAGAAAACTGGTAGAAACAAGATAAGAATGGGAGGCTGAACGTACAGACTTTTTTAATCGTGCCGCTTGGTTCTATTGACCTACTGCTAGCTGGTTGAATTGATGAAAAGTGTCGAACGAGCCGCACAATTAAAATCAGAGCTGTATTTGAGCTGCAAGCGTTTGATACGGCGTTGGAGACCAAACTAGGAAATATTTTACATAGTATTCAATATGCTGAATAGCCTTGAACAATTTGTTTGTAAAATGATTGCGTTTTCAAACGTTGTTATTATTCAAACTTCATCCGCAGGAAGTTAGACAAAATGGCAGGGTGTATACTCAAGTTGTTAGTGTTGCTATAAAGTTGACGTGTGCACATTATGCTCTATGATACAGTCGTGAACACAAAAATGGACAAACAAGTGTTGTTTTAGAAGTACAGAGTTATGTATCGTCAAACTATATTTATTATAAAAACGCGATGGTGGTCGAACTCGACGTTAGATAAAGGAATATCATGAAAGAAAAAAGAGGCGTTCTATCAAAATATGTATATACTTTTGTCTAAATTGCGCAAATTCGGCTTTGCTTTTCAATCACATGTTCTAATTTTCTTGACATATATATCATTTACCACGCTATAAAAGATTCACTTGACCTTGGTCCAGATATCACCCGAATTTTACTAACGCTTGCATTCCTACATCTAAATAATAAACGTTCTGGAGGTCTCCAAATGTTCCTTATAAAACTTACGAAACTTCAAAAGTAAATTTTTGGCTTTCCAGCTTTGTTGTGATAGTAGGAAAATATTTGCACTTACAAATTTTCTTTGAACCGTCTTCTGTTTCAATTTGATGGATAAGTTGTGAAAGACACAGTACATGTATCTGTTCACAAATGAAATTGAAATATTAGACAAAAAGCTGGATTCCCAGTGTACATTTATAATTCAAACTCATTATTATTTGGAATATGCCATCCACAACAAAAGATAGGTAAATATAGAATGCTGCAGCTCAAGCGCGGCAATAATATTGCATCTCCTCTAGCGCATGAATTTTAATTAAACTAAATCCAACTGCTTCATAGTTCGACGCGACAAATTCCAGTTCAGCAATTTCCTTTATCTGAGAATATAAAATAGCTCAGGTTGTAGCTTGAGGCAGATAACGTTGTTGCTTCGCTATGGCACTTATACGAATTATCCTAAGGTAATTAAAATACCCGTCCAAGTTGTTTCCCTCGAACGCATTAAATCTCGACAGTCGCATATGTATGCACGCACGCGAACATATCCGCTAGTCATTTCAAATATTTGAATTTCAAATTAAAATACATACACATTGGTTATTCACGATTTTTCTTGCATGCAGTTTGTAATCAAATTATTCATTTCCGGCTGTGCCACGCATTGTTGATTTTATGTAGTTTTTATGTTTGAATAAAACACTTAGCATTCCTTTAATTTTAGTGGTTAATTTGAAACCCTATGTATGAATAAGTCTGGCTGGCTGTATATTTTTGAAGCATTATTAACAATAAATTGATAAAGGGGTTTTCGGTTCAGTTACAAAATAAAGATAAGTATAACGCTAACGATAAAGTTTACTGTCTGTAGGTATTACCCTTAAAGATTAACTTAACAAACTATGGCCATTATTTTTTTCTATTAGGCAGATAAAGAGTTAGGGTGTTTAAACTTGTCTCTCTGAGTCTTAACGTTCTCTATTATTCCTCTGTACCTCGTTCTCTCAAAAACTTATTCGTGTCTCTTCTGTCCTTCCATGTTAATGATACCTTATACAACTTAGCCTTCCTATTTATTTACACACTATGTTAAATGGACGCAGACGGCTTACATCCGAAACTAGTAAAATTATTTATGAAAAAATAAACTTAGGTCAGTTTTTGATTTGAGGGTAATTATTTTGATTGGTTATTCTTCGGGGGTTCCAACAGAAAAGATATCGTACTAATCATAAATTCCAAAATGAAAACCTTTATTAAAAGAAATATATATTATATTCTTGAGTCATTCTAGTCTAAGTTCGACAATATTCTGCACTGTTTTCAGGTGATCCAACAAGAAAAAGTAAGTGGAGATCAAATCGAGACAGTGTTCAGGCCATTTAATTGATCTTCACCGCCTTATCCAACCATTTGGAAAATTATTGCCCAATTAATATCTAATAGGAAAACCATACCGCGCAGGAACTCCATCTTGTTGAAGAAAAGCCCATTTTCATTGATTAATAAATTTCCGATTTGATCTTGCTGATTTTTCAAAACTTTTATTATTAATCGGTTAATTGTATCTTGTAATAGCTCAAAACATAGTCCGCTGGTGAGGTTTTATTAATGAAAAGAGGACCGATTATCTCATTTCCAAATATTTCAGCCCTTCTTTGAATAAAATATGGTCTCATTACTATTACTTTTCAGTGTCGTCGTTTTATAAGACTCCATTCTCCCATCAAAATTATGATGAATTTGCGTAATTTCAGTATTTTGTGCACGAAACCTATGGTGAGTTGCGTTTCCGAAGCTATTCTTCTAAGAAATGCATATGGAGCTATGCCGAAGTGACCTAAAAGTATTTGTCTACCTTCATCGACCTAACCGATACATTGCAGATTTGAGGCAGAGGCATTTCTCGTTGATGTTGAAATTACTACCAAGGTTTCGAATCTTGATTCGAAATAAAATCAAGTAAGATCAAATCTAGGTGGTAAAACCAAGAAACTCAAAATAAATAAATAAAGTAAAGACCACCGTAATGCGTACTTATAAACATTGAAATTCAAGTTAACAGAGGAAGGTATGAAGGCATGCTACTCACTTACTTAATGCTAAGTTTTAAGTAAGTCAATACCATGGATGAGTATCTTCTTGTGGTTTTAACTTTAATCTGTTTGCTACACTATTCTAATTAATTGTTGTTTAAATTTCAGTAAATAATTCATAAATGCATATATGTCTTGTGACCTATTTAGATACTTCTCTTCAAGGTTGTCCTTCTTAAAATATTTGACAAACAATTACAGTCCAATTTTCATGAATAAGGAATTATATTCTGACTCCATCGGGCTGCGATATCGCAAAATTGTCTACATCTCTGCTGTTATACATATATGTATGTAAAAACAGTATGTCCTGTTAATTAAATAAAAATTCTAATATACTATCGATAATATCTCAAAAATAAATAAGCGGCAGTGGAAGTGCATATCTACCGCTTTTATTCCAAAGCAGCCTACTCGCTAGTGTCAGCACTCCCCAAACACACTCAGACTTGTGTTGTGTCAAAGCTCGAGAGGCTACCAATTCCCAGTAACAGAACAAGGAATGGTAGTACTGCACCAAACAAGTAATAGTGTAAACTCTCAAGAAAATGTCGCAATTACGCCAGGTACACCATAACCAAATCCTTATACATACTAGGTCAAGGAAGATGTAGAAATTTTCCAAAACAACCGAAATGTGGAGATATAAGTCCTAAGGGGTATACTTTTGACTTATACTGTTCCCCATACCATCCAAGTCGCGACAAGAGGTAACTTTCCCTTGATTTCAGGACACGATCGCCGCATATGTAAGTCGCATAATCGAGAAAATTACGTCAAAACTATTCAAATCCTCACAGCCAACGCGACAAATCCAAAATTTACTAGGACAGATATGTGCAAAGTCCAGACGCTGCAGGTATGTTAAAATTTCTACAAAACTGAAAATTAAAAACTGAAAAGGTAAGTAAAGTGCATCCAAGATACAATAAAGATGCTAGGGAAATTGGCAGCGAACAGACTTTTAAGGGACTTTAGAATGATATGGTACGAGCAAGAAAAGTTACCTCAATCTCGGAGAAGAATGTCGTAACAACACTGCGGTAAATTCCCCCAAGGCAAAAACCACACCACAACCTGACTCAAAAGCTGATCAGTATTAGGATAACAATAGCCCTCCTTTTTCTTTTGCTGCAGACGTTGCAATCGAAAACCAAGCACAACAAATACTGTTTGGCTTACCTCGAAATTGTTCATTCAGTCTATACCGTTTTAATATACACTAGCGAGCAAAAATTTAGGTCACTTTGAAATTGTGATGTTTTAAGTATATAGTATACAATCCTCGGTTTGCAACTTGTAAATCATACGTATCGTACTACTTGCTGCTGGAGTCATGTGTTTTCGGAGAAATGTTAGCTGACATATATGTATGTTATCTGTCATGCATTGCCACAATATTTACGACGTTTTATGAAATAGCGCGCACTAGATCTAACAAAAAATTCACATTGCATTGTCTATTTTTCAGTTTAGCGTTGATTTCTCTCTATAAAACCTATCGGTTGCATTGTTTAATACTTGTAGTGTTTATTTAATAGGTCATAATGCCTTTAGATCCCATTGTTGTAGCAGGAATTGTAATGTAGATACAAGATGGTTGAGAACAACGTGAAACTGCAAGAATTGTTGGTAAAAGGTTATGCGTTGCACAAAATGTGTACTAGCGCTTTGAGAAGATTGGCCTAATAACCAGAAAAGTAGTATGTTAGTGAATGGCCCGTTAGAAGAAGGCTTCGTGCTGGTGTATTATCTTGCACAAGTCGGCCATTGCAAAACTGGCTTCAAATTGCAAGGTTGGCTTTTGCCCGAAATCACTTGGCATGGAATAATGAGGACTGAGACAAGGTTCTGTTTTCAGATAAGTCACGCTTTTGCCTCAACGGATTAGAGGTACGTTGGCGAGTATGAAGAAGACCAGGAGAAGGATATGCTGCAGCTTGTATTGACCAGCGACTTCCAGTTGGTGGTGGGTCGGTTATTGTTTTGGCAGGAATCTGTTTACATGCGCAAATAGAGTTAGTCTTCATACAAAATGGCTCCTTCACAGCTCACAGGTACATTACGGAAGTTCTATAAGACCAATCCTATTGAACATATCTGGCATGAGTTGAGATAACTTATCCGAAGCCATGTACCAGCTGCAAGAACAACTCAGGAGCTGATAGAGCTTTCATTAAAGCAGTGGAATAATATCGACCAGAATGTAATCCGTAATTTAACTGACAGTATGCTTCGTTGTCTTCAAGCAGTCAGTAACGCAAGAGGAAGGAATACACGTTATTAAAAATACATTTTATCATTAATGTTGGTTTTTTTCTTACATTTGTAAACGTAACTTTGTTGCTTTTTCAGAATAAATCATTAAAATGAAAAGAATGCTTGCTTATTCAATATTGAGTATTAAATTTGGCTTGCAAAAGACAGTACAACGCACCTTAATTTTCAAATATATACATACAACAGATAATAACAAAAATACATCACAATTTCAAAGTGACCTAAATTATTTGCTGGCCAGTGTATGTACACATCTATGTAGATTTGTCAAAGTCTTATATTCTTTGCAGTATAGATGCTTCTACATATGCGATACTAATGATTCAACTATTTATGGTGGTTGTGAAACAAACAACTGTTTTATCTTCATTTACCCGGCAAAACAGACGAGGTGAATTTATCCAGCATGTACTGTACTTTAGTTTCTAGGGTACGAAATATTTGATGGACGCTGTAGAATGCATGGACTAGCAGTATGTGCACGTGAAGCCATAGAAATTGGTGCGCTGGTGCCCTAATTGTTTACATCCTTACTTTTTTCTGGTGTGGAGTATTACTACCATTCCTTGGTTTGTTACTAGGAACTGGTTGTTCATCGATAAAACATAATACTCATCATATTACTGTGCAGCTCATACAACCCTTAATTTTCCAACGGTAAATTAAATCTATTCCCTGATCCATTCATTTCTTCCACACATTTTTTGCTTGTGATTAAGGCGCCAGTGGAATTTATTAATAAATTGTTAAACAGCGGATAGCAGAAATGAAGTGCATGTTTAATAAATAATATTCTCCGGCAATTTTTCTGAAAGATTTCATTTAATTTCTTATAACGATTATTTGTTTTCAATATTTTCAGATGAAATCCCAAAATTACATAGTGCTACAAATCACCAATTAATTTTTCAAAGGCCCCATCCAGCGACCGAGTCTGAGCTAATCTCCCTCTACAAAGAATACTGTATTTTTGTATAGTCATAAATCCTAACATAGTAAGTAATATTTTTCGGATGCTATCTTTATAATACAGTATTCGCGACGAATGCAAACCCATATTTCATTTTGACAGACATGATGAGAAATCAAGTTCATATCCGTAATGTTAGTGCACAGGTGGCCGACGTCAGTCGATAAGTTATCTGTTATCCTTGTAGATTGATGTCGCGGCAATTTCAGTTAAATGTAGAATTCTATTACAGAAAGTTTCTAATTTCGCAGTATTTATATCACTATAATTTACATAAGATTTAATTACAGGAAGTTTTAAATATTTCCCAAATAAACCTATCAACTAACAAGCCTGCTACCAAGTGCAAACGGTATTTGAATATCAGCACACTTTATGAAAGTATATGTGAAGACGCCTGCTTTATATTGTTGCCAAATAGTTTCGAGAACATTGACTCTGAGACAGATTTTCTTCTACGTACATATATCATGTTCTCTAGACTTCACCTCATTCTAAACGGCACACCTGACATTCAAAGTTTAATAGACGTTTAGAAGGTTAAGGAGTGATTATGAATTTCGGCAACTAAGTTGACATCCTCAGTGGAAAACTGGGGGAATTAAGTATCACCAGCGATATCCGGCTGACGCCGAAGGTGAACACCGCGCAACGAACACTAACACACACACTCTTAACATTGGAATTATTTCCCAAATATGTATTAAGGGTAATTTAATTTCTCTTTCATATTGTTTTAACCACAGCCTCCTTATTCTTAATGGAATACTTTGATAGCTTTCATCTTATCGATTGATATTTCCGACGATTATAGCTTCCTGTTTCCTAAGATCAACAACAGCACTTTAAGAAACTGTTAGGACCGTTATGTAATACGCCTTCATACTGGGATTAACTTAATGTGTACCATACGGTGAACGAATTTTTCATGTAACGGTGATAATAATAGAATGAAAATAGAAAATAGTTTAATTATCTCTGAGTTAATATGCCATGTAATCTATTTTTTCCTAGTACCCGTTACTCATATCGCTTATAAATTGTTTACATTGGAGATTATGCTATTAATGTGATTCGCGCATACTTAATAAAGAGTTCATTTAATGTCTAAATGCTAATATTTGTACCATCAAATACCAGTTTACACAAAAATGATGTACTAGCGCCTGCTCCGTTACTACAGTGGAGATGTATTTATTACTAAACATGAACGTACATTCTTTGAGAGAATTTAATTTTAGAAAATGAGTTGCAAAAAAGTTCTATATCGGAAGTATGAAAACAATGTAGCTTACTAAAAATATGACTAGTTTAATATATTTAGATTTTGTTTTTTAGAGAAATGTAGGTTCAAAACCTCAAATCTTCCAGTATGTAAATATTTTCATATCGCCGTATTTTTATGTTTATCGGTTGTGGATAATCTGTTTTTCGTATGTAGTTTGAAATTTTATTGACCTACATCGATCAAATAAATAACCTATCTGACACAACACGACAGTCAACATAAAAAAGACGAGATATACATTTTGGCTTAGACCACCAATATAACGATAAGTCTTCTTCTAGTGCGTGGGTAACTTTCCCATATTAATAGCTGATAAGTTACATATTTATTTTTGTTTAGGCTTTGGTTAAGGTATCACAGATTATTTGATCCTTTGATGCTTAAAGAAGAAGCAGAACTTTAAAGTACAAAGCGATTCCTACCTGAGTCACTACGTTGTATGTACTATGTTCTCAATACCCATAACTATTTACCGATATCGATGAGGTACATTGTTTGTTGTATGTATAAGGTCATGGGATTGCTTTGCGATGATTTAATTCATGGTATCTTGACTGAAGAACGCGGTAGTGGTAATCATTTCCGCAAATACCCCTTCCACATTTTATATTGCACCGGTGATTACAGTTTTGTATTCTATATAAAAGACATGGCAGTAATGTTCAGCGACCAAGCTGTAAAGAACTTACGTTCACTCTAGCACATTTTTACGGTACGCGTAAATATGTTGCATTGAAAGGTAATAAGTTAAATATTGACCCCAAAAAATTGCTAAATAACACGAGTTTGTATATTCATTCATGTTGAACATTTTTGTAATATTCTTACCTTTTTCTCCAGACAAATCGTTTCTTGTATACACAGCACACTTCCTATCGGTTGCTTTCTTTAATACCGCTGAAGGCATGCAGTGCACGCACATCAAAACACAGGATGTTTTTAATTCCGTTATGGACGAATTAATCCAGCACTAATTCCGCCTTAGCGCGTATATCCGCCGTAATATCTCTAAAATGTCCTACTTCATTCCCCGACAAACTTTTTCATTAAACACAGAAACAAGGCTAAAACGCCAAGAGATTTCACGTCGCTAAGGTGCTAATTTAAGATCTGTTTCACAGACACACAGTCCGATATAAACCAAAACTCCCGTGTTACTGAGGATTTGTACGGTCTATTTATATAGTTTTAGCAGGAATTTCTATATACGACATTACCAATTGCGCTGTCTTGGAATTAAGGAAAAATAACCAATTTCCTTGTTAGACTGTTTGTCTGATAACTCGCTGTGTACGGTATGATTAAGTCATACCTACAACGTAGAAGAAACACGATACGAGCGTATAAAATACATATTCTTAAATATAAATTTGATAAGATAAGTCTCAATTCCCTTTAGAGCTGTTGAATAAAATTTTGTTGTTTGTATTAGTATTGCCTCTGCATACATATATTATGCGACTGAAATTTATTAACGTAGTCCAGGAAATGCAATCAATTTATAAAAAGCCAAAACGTAACTGATAAACGAGGAAATCGTTTAAAATTGTGGGAAGCTTCCTTTAAATTTTATAATGACATAGATCAAGCAGCCTAATATTATGTTAGTGGTTTTCTCAATGATCTATTTTAACTGAATTGCATCAAACTTTAGGATTATCTTCACATAGATAACTTTCAAGTGTCTAAAATTAGATAATACTTTTAATAGCAACGTGTGATACGGTGACAATCACGATAAGGTTACGTACAAACATAACGCAAAATGAATATAAGCGGTATCATTGCGTTATACTTCTACTAATAAATCTCGGAATCAATTTAAATCAAAATTACAAACGTAAGGCAGTATATTAGGTATACCTTTATGATATCTTTACCGTGCTGTATGACGCTTGGTCGCTCATGCTGGAAACGAAATGTGGATCCCTATCTAGATTCCAATCACAGAATGTGGAAAGACATCGGTGGCAGTTGGTATTGGATATTGCAGTATGAATTTTGAGTTAATTTTATAGAAAGCAAATTTTATTACAATAATATTTATAAAATTTTAGTATTATATTAACAAAATAATGAACAATACAATCAAAATATATTACCTAGTGTGTATAAGTGTAATTTGTTTTCTAATCCTTAAGTTCTCCCTCCCTCTTGAATTCTTAACTTCTCCCTCCCTCTTGAATTCTTTCTTCACTTTTTTCTTTGGTCTTTTCCTTTTATTGTGCTTCTTTTTCTTTGGTCTGTTCGTCGTTTGTAAACCACAACTTCTTTGTTTGATGTGGTCTGCTTCTTTTCAACCCTGGTATTTTGTGTAACTTTTTATCTGACTTTTTCGTCGACCATCCCATACCGTCGCTTATAAACAAACTTCTTTTTTCGGCACGTCGTTATAGCAATTTGGAATTCTAGATTTTGAAATGTTTCAAGTGTATGTGTGTGGTAAATGTTTACAACGCTTTTCTATTTCTTAAAGAATGCTTTCTATAAAATTTACATTTTTTTATTGGTAATTTTACTAATGGAATATTACCATACTACAATATGCTGCACATGCACTGCATCCAACAATAATATCATAAAATTGTCCAACCTATTCCCGGAAGCACCACTGATTATATTATTCCAAGAGCTTTGAGGATATAACAGAAATATGCCTTGCAAGCAACTTAATTAGTTCGAACATATGGACTGTGTCCTTAACTTTATGAGAAGTAACGTGCAGGCACTCAAAACTACGCGAATAATTAATTTTTGTTCATAGACAAGTTTGATAGTTATTGCGTCACCTATTTAAAACCAAAATAAGCTGATTGTGTTACTAATTGGATGAAATCTGAACGAGTAATGTTTCATACGTTGCAGGGTTGTGCCTCTCTAATTTCCAGGAGCCATATTCTCCTTTTATCTTCTTTCTTGAAAATGGACATGGTGATGCGGGACATTTTTGAGGAATTTCATCTGTGGGACACTTATTCTTTGCCGATTTTATTCCCTGCTAATGACCACGATTTACAATCTCATATCACTAATGAGTTCGCAATACCTTTATCTGTGTATTTTTCATTCTATGGAATTCCTAACGAAATTAAATTGAAACACAGTTGACTCCAAAATACTGTGTCTTCTTGGAGTTAAGGATCACCGGACTTTAGAGAAGGTGAAAAATGAACAGTAACAGAGTCAGCAACGCCGAGCGCATAGGTTAAAGGAATGTGTATATGCGCGGTGCGTAAATAAAGTAATGAGACTAGTGGCGTAATGTTTAATCGGGTACTATTGACGCAGGACTTGGAGAAGAGGCAGGTGAATATGTGATACGCCATCAGTGCGCGTTGGAACTCGCTGGATTCACATTATTTGGCCGATGTCCGTAGCGATTTTCTTATTGAAGCAGGTTTTGCTTGCGCGTTCTGACAATGAGTGACACGAATTTCGAACAATGGTGGACGATCAGTATTTGGTAAGGAGGGACAGATGCGTTGATCTTTTGAAATCCATTCCAGATTATGCCCATCTTCTAGAAAGTTTTGTTATCGGCAATGAGGCTTTGGTGTTTCAGTACGACTCAAAAACCAAGCACCAGAGCATGGAATAGCATACTCCAAGCTCTTTAAGGCCAAGGAAAGCAAGAATGAACCAGTCAAAAATCAGAAGCATGCTGATTTGTGTTTTTGATAGCTACAAAGAGTTTGTCTCTCTAGGACAGGCATGGGCAACCTTTTTTGTAGAAGTTTTATGCTGTGAGTAATCTTGAAAAATATACATTTTTGTAGTATCCTTATGATTCATTATGAATTAAGTTTAGACGGGCCGTGCTAATATGCAACGAAAGAATTCAGTAGCGGGCCGGACAAACCTTACTCGAGGGTTAATCAACACTTTTACCGGAAGGTTCCTGAAAGACTTCGAAAAAGGGTTATACCTGTGAGCCCACACATCAAAGAAAAGTCGGTGTTGCATCACTACAATGCGCTTTGTCACAGCAATTTTAGTCAACCGTCTTTTGGGAGGTAAGAACATACCTGTTGCACCTCAGTCCCCTTCGTCCGACTTGAGTCTTGTGACGTTTCCTTTTCCCAAGATTGAAACAAGAGACGTCGTTTTGGAGCACTGGACAATATCCAAACAAATGTAACCGAGTAGCTGAAGGCTATATCTGAGTTCTGGCACCCATATGAGAACTGGAAGACCGTTTCCATCGCTGCGAAGCTTTCCAGAGCAGTTACTTTGAATAGAACAATGTTGAATTGTAACGTAATTTGGAATAAAACAAGTGAAGGAAATCGATCTCGTTACTTTATGTACACACATTTTATTTAGGTTGTTAGTGAAATTGATTTCATCTTCAAATAAGAAAACAACAAATATTTCTCGTCGCCATAGAAATTCGGCTTTAATTGTACGTATGCGACACTATTTATAGCATATTATAGACATTCCTGTAAAGATTGTATCGCTAGATCTATAAAATATTCTCTAGGAAGTACTGGGTGTATATTAGGAAGTAGCAACTTTCAATATCGATCGCTTCTTCAAATTAAAACAAAACCCACATCTTTTGATTATTACGTTTCTTATGATTTGCTTGATATATCTTTACAACTGCTATTACTCTCATTATTATCATTGCTCTTATTATTGTATTAACACATTTATGTGAAGTTAGAGTAAGAGTTTTAATGCTCTGTATTCGACTTCCACACGCATCGTTACATCGCGAGACACATGCATTCGTCCCGTGAGAATAAGTATCTGAGATTGAGTTGTTGGGGTAATAACAGTAGCAAATTTCCTCTTGGCGATGTATAACGACATTCCTGAAGATTGTCTATGCACCTTTATATTTCATACATTGAAATTTTCTAAAGTTGTGAGAATAAAATGGGAATCTACCACTTTCCTAAAATCCTAATAATATTTTGTGGAATTTTATTTGCGCTTGAAATCCAAACATACAGTTAGTAATTTATGTAAACTAAAAAAATAAGAGGAAATGTATTTTGCGCGTGTTACTTGGATTTAAGTTTTAATTATCCTATAATCTATTAATACATCTACGTATAAGTATTCGGAAACGGAGACTGGTACGAACCATATCGTTAAAACAAATAACTTACTAAAATTATATATATTTCCGTCTAATATGCTACCTAAGAATTGCGCGTATTCAATATTAGATGTACAAACTATCTTCTTGTCACAATTAGCTCAAAATGAAATACATTTGGGCGTATTATTTCTTTTAGAGATGGGACATTCGAATTCGCGAATCCTCGAATCCATCGAATCCTGAAAAAGATTCGAGATTCGAAAACTCGAATCTTCGCACGATTTTTGTAATTCGAATCTTTCGAATCCAAAAAAATAAATAATAATAATGATGACTCATGTAATCACGACACATATGAATCACTGACTAGAAAGATCTCGACGATTCTCTTCGGTTCTCGTTCTTTCAGCCACAAAGTATTTATAAGCTGGCATGCTTTCCTAATGTTTGTGGTATTTTAATAAATAAATATCTTTATTCCTGAGACCAGAAAAGGTATGGAACATGTCAAATACAGACAGCAAATAATATAACTAATATAATTACAAAAATTATGAAAACTTATTAACTTATGTACATTTACTTCTAATAACTAGCTAAGACTATATCATGTTAAGTCAGTTCAGTCAAGTTTTATATTTTAAACACCATATATGCTACACTAATACCATCTATCGCTCTTTATGTGATTCTAATTAACATCCTGCGCTCTCTCGTAAATTCTAGCAACTATCTCGTCTTGAATAGTCTCGTCGGTTCTGGATGACTGAGCTCTAATACTGGATTATTCTCGAAACTCTTGATATATGATATATAAAAGGTGCGTGGTGCGAGTAAACTTCAGATCGCAACGACCACTTTATAGTGCAGTACTGTTCAGTCTGTGACGTTTGAGAGTGGATATGCGTGGTTTATACGATATATGAGGTAAGTTACTTATTTTCATTTATACTGTATTGATATATAATTTTTTTTGCACATATTAAGTTATATTACATTGCATGCGGTGTTAGTTGGAAATCAAATTGGGATGTTATATAAATGTAATTGTTAAGTATAAGAATTAAAAAAATAAATAACTTGTTAATTGTTGTCAAAGGCCATTTCAGATGTCTGTCAACTGCATTATTAATTAATTATTCACGGCATAGTAATTTTGTACATTTATTGCAGTTTTATTATTACTGTTGCATACCGTATTTTCGCGCAATTATTACAGCTAATAATAAAATTACAAGGATTTTAGGATTTTAACATGAAAACTTAATTTTTTTTTCTTTTTCAGGGGAGTTCTGAAGTTGCACAACTGTCACTGTTACATCATATTTGTTGCATTCAATAGCAACCTATGAAATGGCTTTGTGTCATTTCATTTGTGTGATTTCAGAAAGACTATTCAGCACATCAGGCATCATAGTGGATAAAAAGCGTAGTCGGTTGGATCCAGAGCGAGTTCGAAAGCTGGTTTTCTTAAATAAAAATCTGAATTAAAATTCTCACTTATTTCTTTTAGGTTGAGCGCTTTCTTTTATATACTAAAATATGTGTTTAGATTTTCATGTGCAATATTTGCTGTTTATCTATGTTAGCTCTCTCTTATTCTCATTCACAAAAGTTTCTGAAAAGATATCGGTACTGTTATTGATATATTAATTTCCATATGCTAAGGAAATTAAATATAAATAAAAACTTGTTGCATAATCATCAAGATTTTAACATCATTTATCTTTTAATATTGTGTAATTTGTTTTTTTTAATTTCATTTGTAATATAAATATGTTCAAAAAAAAAAATCTTTTTAATAAATATTTTTAAAAACTGTATCGTTTTTAATTAAAGTAGCTTTAAAATTTTCCTGTAAAATTGTTTTTCCTCTCTGTCCTTTCTTATTATTGTAATTATATGATGGATTCGAGAGATTCGAGATTCGAAGGATTCGAGAGATTCGAGAATCCTTTAGGATTCGGATTCGGATTCGGATTCGAGAAAATTTGGATTCGTCCCATCTCTAATTTCTTTATATCAGGTATACATATGTACATATATTCGGTAACATTATTCTCGTTCCATTTGTGTCCGTTCCCTTAAAATTTAACAAAATGCTTAATGATTTAGAACGGCTCTAACGCTGAAAACGATTGGGTTGTTATGTAATCGGCCGTGCATGTATTTTATTGCGATCCACTTATGTCCACTCGTGGTTAACATAAACGGATGTTATTGCTTTTCCAGTAAATGTTAGAGTAAAGAGTAGAAAGGGTATTACAAGTACATAGTACAGACGAAAATTTAATGTTATGTACGTTATGTAAAAGTCCACAATAGAGCGTCCTTAGTATATATAACATCGAGTACATTATACGCATTTGTAAAGAGGACTACTCCAATAAAAGTTAGTGGATGTATTACTATTCGATTTGAAAATTTTAAGGTTCCTATCGAAGGAAGTAAACCAGAAAATGAAAGAAACCACTGGAATTTGAAGCTACCTCTACTTGCTCAAACCACATAAACAACCGTTACTGTCTCCTGGACTATTTAATCATATTCAGATCTTGTCAGAATGGATATAAAATCTTCAAGAATGATTAATAAAAAGATGTTGCCAGTTTGATATAAATGAATATATGTATTTTAAAAACCACTCAGTGTGACACGAGTCACACTGAGTGGTCATTGTAAGTGTTACCAAGTTAATAACATTTTACCTTTACATGATTGCAATATCCCTCCTTTTTCTAAAATTTAAACTTAAATCCTTGGATTTATACATTGTTCCTTTTCCCCACGACATTTTAATCAAAAGCGGGGAATGTAATATGATAGGAATTTTTATTACTGTACGATCGTTGGAAAATATCTTTTATATGATATGTAGATTAGCCAGTGGTAGCGCATGATATTCCAATTAATTTGTTGGCAATGTTGAAACGGACGATATTCGAGCGCTGCCTGTGTCCGTAATCAAATTGCCGCGGAATATTTCGCCTGAGGACCGCAAAATATTATGGGATTAGGAATTTTCATATGAATATAGTTCCGCTTCATACTTACTTCATTGGAAATTCAAGTGCAGTATTGACTTTAAGTTATTGTTTTGGGATTGACATCCTCGAGAGTAGTTATTACTTCTACTGCTACTCTATTTGTTATACGGTAATTGCGTCAAGACGGCACTACAGCGAAAATCAGGAGGAAACTAGATAAGTAAACTGAAACTTCTGAAGCAGTTTGCAGAAGTTTGTGTATTATAGATAATACCGGACCAGGGATGCAAAAGCACTGCATCCGATTTTCAGCGGAGTAATACATTTCCAACTTTATATCGAGTCACATGTATCTATAGCTAACAAAGAATGAAATAAGGTCAAAATTATCAAAGGTGCCCTAGAAAAGAGGTGCAGCAACAACACGATTTCGTATTTGGCTTGCGTAGTAGAAAAGACAAATAAGAACAAATAACTCGACGTTTTGCTTTATTTTTCGGGAAGTTTCTTCATTTTGATGAAGATGTGAGATTCCGTACGGAATGATCGATTTCGACAACAGAGAGCTTGCGAATTAAGTTAACTTGGAATGTGAACCAATTGCATCCGTTTCATTTCCTTTCTATGTTCACACTTCCGAAGAGGGTCAGCTATTTTGATTCAATTTATCACAGAAGTGACTCGTTTGGTCCTGGAGCCGAACGCCCAAAGTGTGTACTTTAGTTCAATGTGCAAGGGAAGATGTTTTTAAACAAAACATTTGTGGCATAAAGTAAACAAAAATATGTACATATACAAATATTATGACTATAATTTTTTTGCTGAAATGTAAACAATTGCTATTAGCTTTCAACTTGAATATTAAAATCACGAAGCAAAAGAACCTCATTTTCAAATATGACTGAACGGAGGAATGCGAATAGTATGACGTCTGAAATGATAACAGAATAAAACCGGCACCTTAGAGTCAAGTGGGCAACATAAGTAATAAAGACGGAAGTAGTAGATAGGAGGAAAAAGGAGATATGAAATCTATAATTCAGTGCAGAATACAAGGATAGGCATTACAAGGAAGGGATGGTTACAACGAAAGTAACCAAGATTTACAACTAAATGTAACGGAAGAAACAAAGAAGATGAGCAATCCATTGGAATAGGAAATTAGGCTACAATAGCAAGTTACTTGAAAGCACTGATCTTATGTCATTAATGTAAAACCTGAAATATAAAATCAAAAGCAAGAAAAACAAGAACGTCAGTTATATGATTTGAAACAAAGGTATACAATATTTACGTTCTTATTTGCGTTTAATAAAGCCAAAGGAAAGACAACGTTTTCGTTACATGCACATACGTTTAAATTTATTTGTCCGATGACATCGAATAAAGGAACTCTATGAAATATTTCAAGCCAGCCAATGTACTTCCTCTCATTACATTGTTCTCTGCCATACTGATTCCTTCACCCTTCTATGTTTTTCTTTGCCTGCCTCCATTATTTCTTCCCTGCTTCTTCCTGTAATTTTCTCTCCGCGGGTTTTATCCCTAAATTTTCCCTATATATTTAGTTTGTAATCCTTCTCTTGTTTTTCTATCTATTCTCTAATCTAGTTTTGAACCATCTTTGACTTTTGGTTTGATGTTCTTACAATGTTATCAATCTCCTTGTGTATTGCCCTAACTATTTTTATTGTCGTTCTACTTGTGCGCTTTGTGTCTTTTCTTCTTATCCTGCCTAATCATTGCTTCGGATCTACAAACCACGTATATATTTCTTTTTTATTTATTCATCGTCCTTTTAATAGCTTATCTTCCTATGGGAATAGCGTTGTGTTATTTTTCCTTTTCTAAATCCATACTGGTTGTCTCCTAATGTGTTGAGTTCTTCTGGTACGGTATTAGGATTATTTTCGGATAACTATTACATCTTACACAGCGGAGCGATTACTTCCGTCTTCCACTCCTCTGGGGTTTTTCGTTTGCTCACTATTTCATTTAGTAAATCTCTTCGGGATATTTTCCCTTTCATCTGAGTATTTGTTCATTTCTGGCAAGACATTGTCTATACTCGGTGTTCTCCCGATTTTTACTTTTGGTATTGCTGTTCCTTCTCTTTCTACTGCTTTGTTCTCTCGGTTTGCTATGTATCTAGTAGCTCTTTAAAATATTCTACCCATCGTTTCATTATTCTTATTTTCTTTGTCAGGATATTTCCAAGACAACAACACAGAGTAGGTATAGTGAATAAGCAGTACTTGTAGATTTTGCAAGCACGCAGTTGAGACTCAACATTCTAGTAAGGCACTAAAAATTGTACCACCGAATGATATAACACCCGGGATACCACCAGATTGAGAATAATAACTTACCATTACCTAATTTACGCAAGATTTTGGAGTTTTTGCGGCTGTAGACACTGGAGAAGGAGTTGTAGTTTGAGCTGTCGTTATAAAGGCGATAGCAGGGGATTACAATATGTACTCCAAAAGAACTCTGCAAGCAACCCTGTTAAATATCAAATACCAAAATAACTGAAATAAGGAACAAAATCGTTTAGCACTATTGGGCAATCCGCTAGTTATAACACAATTCTTATTAAATTAATAATAATATTTATTATTACTATTATTATTATTATTATTGCTCGATTGACTTGGATACCGTCGTACCAATATGTTGATAATCAAGACATCCTCAGCAAGAAAAAGCGAATGAAAAAAAGTGTAAGCATAAATCAAACAAATTCTTATTTTTTTGTTCTACATTTAAATTATATATGTGACGACTTTGTTGCTATGGTAAAAATCATTTTATTTAAGTCGTTCCCTCCGTATCAAAGATGAAGTTATTTTTTTGGTATTTCTCGTTCGTTTCAAATTTCTTTCCATATATCCCGGATCTCGTCGGTCGGTGTACTTCCTACCTGCTTCACTATACAAGACGAGATTAGAATTTCACACTCGACTTTCTAATGTAACTATACAATTTGCTTATTGGCTTTTCTCTAGTTATACTCACATTTCTCTTTTATTTTCCAAAAATGATTTTCATGAACGAATTATTTCATATGAAACATCTATGTGACTTTTATTATTGACCGGTAAATAACTATTCAAATATGTATAGCATGAAACCATTTCATTTCCGCCTAGATATAAAATACATACCTATTTGAATTGATTGTTTAGAAAACCGGTTTTTTAATAGGTAATTACTTCCACGTTCAAGACAAAGGCAGCAAATGATCTACATACATTTACATTCATAAAATAAATTGTTTAGTAGTAGAGTAAACGCTACGTAATTACTATAGTATAATTGAATTTGGATTCTCTGGCAAAACCGCATACAAAAAGTTCAATTAACTTACGGTAAATTGGAATAGAATACATCAGCATTAATTGAACACCGCTCCTATCAGCAAAGATAACTTTTAAAGAATGGTCCATTTAACACATGAAGTGGGCTCTCATCCTTGCAATAACTTTTGGATTCCCTGATTTACGATACCTCTGCATTCGAAACAGGAATATAAATTTTACTAGTCAACCGCAATTACTCCATGGTCCTCTCCAATGGAGCTTGAACGGAAACTTAAAGGAAATGTTTGCAGATAACTTTTTGGGCGTGAAATTATTACATATTATCTAAGCACAATATTATAAACCTTCTTTATCTTCTTTCAGCCGTTTTTCACCCGAATTTCAGAATGGTTATTACCTGAAAACATATTCCGAAATGGGTATTATTAAAAACAATATTCTTTGAAAGACGAATTTAGCCTGTAAGTGTGTAT
The DNA here is from genome assembly GCA_038088585.1 of Chrysina gloriosa. NCBI lineage: Eukaryota > Metazoa > Arthropoda > Insecta > Coleoptera > Scarabaeidae > Chrysina > Chrysina gloriosa. Next base: position 10,009,014 of record CM076093.1, read on the forward strand.
TTTGTGATTAAAACTTTCCGATATGTAAGGTATGTCTCAGCGACTTCAGAATTAGTAATTGCTTTTCAGGAAGATTTGGTATGCAAGCACGCCTTCATATATCACGCTACGGTTTCGATAGTCACTGTGCAGCTGTTTAGAAATTTGCTTTATAAGCCAATTTCGAACACTTGCTCCAGTTATTGCAGTGACACTGATGAATGGCTGAATGCTTCTTAATTAAAGATTTTGGCCTTTAGCGCACCGCTAATTTATGTTTTACTACTGCCATTTAACTAAGTGTCCTATGTTGTAATTGTCCCATTTAACAACGTTTTTGTTACAATTTCGTGCAGCAAGTCTCTTAATATATTTTTCGTTATTGTCATACGAGAAGTCAAGCGGCTATATCCTGGAAGATGATGGGGAATAGCTTTTAGTCTGTCTACTAAGACGAATTGCATTAAATTCTCATACAAAGTATTAATATCAGATATAAAGTACAGCACGGAATAAATACTACCACTTGCTAGAATTTGTTGCTAAGTACCCACCTACAATTTTTGTTGTGAAAATGTGTACATGTAAACTATTATAAATAAAATACTTTGCAATACTGAAAAGTTACAAGAATCCACTTATTTTGGAAATAACAGTAAATTAGAGAAAAGAACTATTAACTACATTCATGGTGCTTAACGTATCAGCAGGAGCACTTATGTACGAGAGATGTTTTAATGTCCTAGTTATTTAAATCGTATATGCATATCCCTCTAATCTTTTATCTGGCTCATTACGACAGGCGCTTTACAAGAAATGGGCTTGGAAGTTGCATAAGCGTCCGCAAAGAAGGAAGCACATTTTAAACGAAGTGCCCTGGGAATTGCTTCCACATCAACCCTATTCGATAGATCTATTTCCCAAGTTTGAAATAACCACTACTGGGTGTTCGATTTGAAGCCTTAAATCAGGTACAACTTGCTGTAAACAGATGGATGCAGAGGGTCCGAGAAAGTTCTTTGAAGACATTTTGATTTTGATTGACCGAATACAAAAGTTGTAACCAAATTTCTATAACTTCCGTTGTATAAAGTTCCCCACTTCAATACATTCGTGTATGATAATGCGTCATACAAGTATGTATAGTTATGACGTAAGCTTACGACAGTGGAACATTTATACAATATAATTCTCTTTATTCACGACCTAAACAAAATTCAACACAGTCATAATGTGCTAAACGTGAAAATCACACATTTTTTCGTTACCTGATAAGGAAAAGCTGTAACTTACTAGCTAAATAGAAATATGACACAGATAATTCATTTACGTGTCTTACATGGTGTAGTCTCACTTTGCACCGTGCAAAAGTTTTACCTGTTTCAGGCTCAATTCGTACTGCCGCGCCGCTTGTAACATAATTATTTATTAACAGTCTTATTTTGTAACGCGTTACTAACAGTATACCTGCGCTATACATTTTAATAATCTTTTGATGACCTCAAGGTCAAGATAATAATCTTTCCTTCTTCTTCTTCTTCTTCTTTGGGAGGGTGGTACAGTGCACTCGGACAATGATGGTGTACTTGGACGAAAAGGGACATTTTCTCATTTGGGGAAGAGGTGCCGGATGCTGATTATCCGTACGTGCGTTTTGCGGTTTGGTCCTATATTTGTACTTTATAAATCCGAAATAAACGAACAATGAACGAAATGAGACTGGCCATAGATGTATACGAGGGTAGTTCCAGAAGCACCTGACTTGCCGTATAGATGGCGGTTGTTGTTTTAGAAAGATGAATATAGTGGAGTACCAAACCAAAGGCTTCAGTTTGAAGTTTAAAGGCACTACGTTGTTTAATATTTATTTGGCAGCCATTAATAATGAACGATCTTAGTAAATTTGTAAACCTGGAAAAGATTGGTCACTGCTATGTTCTGCAATTTCATTTGAAAGGTCTCAGCCCAACCAATATCAAAGTTGAGGTAGATTCTACCCCGACGGAGTCTACTCCCTTGTTTACAACAATAAAATATTGGGTGGCAGAGTTTAAACCATGCGGTGCGATCTGCCAAGACGAACATCGCAGTAGTCGACCAAGTGAGGTGACCATGCAAGAAATGATGAATAAGATCGACAGAATGGTATTGGACAACCATCGACTGAAAGTGCGTGAGCTAGCAGACATGGTGGGCATTCCAAGAAGTGCTGTGTATTGAACACTGTTTGAAAAATTGCACATGAGAAGGCTGTGCGCAAGATGGGTGCCGCGCTAACTCACAGTGGACCAATATCGTGAGGACGTTTCAATCGACTGTTTGGCGATGTTTCGCAGCAAAAGGCTCAGTTGCACGTCGATTCATAACCATGGATGAAACATGGGTTCATCACTTGAGTCCTGAGACGAAAGTGCAGTCGAAACAATAGACTGAAAGAGGTAAATCGGCTCCAAAGAAGGCGAAGAGAGTTCCATCTGCTAGCAAGACCATTGGCACTAGTTTCATGGGATACGCGTGGGATAAGTTCCACTGACTATTTTCGAAAAGGAAAAACAATCAACGGCGACTATTATGCGAACTTCTTGTAGCGCTTGAGCGAATTCAAGAAAAGAGCGGCCGCATTTGGAGAACAAGAAAGTGCTGTTTCATCAAGGCAATGCACCAGTTGACACATCCGTTATCGCGGTGACCAAAATCAATGAGTTAATGTTCGAATTTTTGCCTCACGCACCCTGTTCACCAGATTGAGCCCCTCGAATTATTTTCTCTTCCCAAACTTGGAAAAATGAATCGGCAGTAAAAGATTTGCCAACAACGAAGAGATGAAATCTGCGGTTGATGGTTATTGTAAGGAGCTCGACGGCCCTCGCTATCAACCTGCATTGCCTTATTGTAGTTTTACTTATGTATGTTCACTATTATTTTTTATAAATCACGATGAATATTATTTTCAAACTAGGTACTAATTATTAATAAGAATATGTATTCATGTGAAAAATCTATTGAAAGGCATTGAGGCAGTTTATCTACAACGTGTCTGTTTAGACACCAAACAGTTGTGAGCCTGCTGCAGAGTAGAGAGGTATCCGTAAAATCTACTGGTCCTACAGGGACCTGTTCTGTTCTTGGAGGTGTGTTTCTTATTTCTCGAAATTACTATCACTCCATAGTAAGGTAGTTTGTCTTCAACTTAAAACACTATCCTATGATATATCTAAAAGAAATTGACCAGGCTTCTTGACACCCAAACAAGTTCCTGCAGCTCCTTTTATGAACGGGGCTTATTTCATTTCCACCAATTTGCCATTTTGTTTTATGCTACCCAACTGAACGAATAATTAATAGTTCCTAGAAGTATTCCGAGCCCTATTCAACGGCGAATTATTAAAGCGATTTAATTCCTTTATATTTCGACACGTTGCATTAAGCACTAGTCGAAGCCGAAGTGAACAGCTAACGCAGAAATTAAATAAGTATACGTCCAAAAATTGAGGAAAGAAGCCGATTACTAAGGTGGCCGAGATTATTCGCCGTTGGCCTACAGAAGACGATTGTATGTGTGTATGTGAATAAAGGTTGAACGTAAATGTAAAAGCTCATGTATCTGACGTGACTTCAAAGGACACCTTCAAAATGAAATTGCTGGGACAAGCGCGACCAACTTCGTTATTCAGATTTTCTTGTGGATGTAGCATACATATGTACATAAAGATATCGAGGTTTCTTACCGTCCATTACGAACAAATGTCAACTTGACATGCTTTTGGAACGAAAAATGGTTATTTTTTTAAAAGGAAAACGCATATAATTACGTATTTATATGTGTATTTATATACAGAGCTATATCTCCCACACACGGAAAATATATATATAATCGTTAAAAGGAAATACTAGCAATTGTACACCTCCAGTTTCGTGCAGTCGCAAAAGGAAAACACTTTTAAAGAAACAAGAATGAGAATAACATTGTAATAGCGAGTAACAAACATAAACCCCGTGTAGGTGGAAATTGATTTTTTACAAAGATTGTAGAAATCAGAGAAAAGGCAGACAATTAGATGTGTTTGCACAAGCGATGTAATTAGCAATTGCGTTTAATAACTTGTAGACTAAACACAGCCATTATTAGTCGTTAGTTGTATTCGGATACAATATCAGCGGCCGCTTCTTCTTCGTTCTAAAGTCTGCCGATGGACTTCTTCATCGTGTCAGTAGGTTTGAATAAGACGCAATAACAAGTCCTGAACTATATCACATTCTCTATCTCTAGCTTGCTTAACCTTCCTATACTCACGTCAAAATGAAAGGCATATACTATACTATATAAATCGGTCTCACAGACCGTATGCGTGAGTATAGGAAGGTTAATAGCAATATACCTTTAGCTGATTTATGGTACAACGATTTCAACATTGTCATTTCTTAGCCTTATGATACGCCTCCAGTGCTGCTTGTGTTGTTCGTTTTTCCTATTAGCCAGCCAGCAATGTACTGTAGATTTTGTGATACCAAATACAACCTAAGGATCATTAAAATATGTTTGATCTGTTATCTGATATTGACTTCCTTATGTTATTTTCTGTACGCCTATATCCAAATACTTACATAAACATGGTTTTGTTGAAGTTTCCGAAGGTAATTAGACTCTGGGAATAATACTGTAGCGATTTGGAGTTAACCTAACTACGTACAAGTTCTTGTAATTGGAGCTGCCTAGGTGTCGGTCAGAACAGGGATATATCTGACGCAATAGTTTCTTACAATGCTAGGCCAGATAGTTGCGTCTACTTCAGCTTGAAGGATTGCAGTAGTGTCCGGAATAATGTGTAAAATTTAGATCAGGGGTTTAAGCCATGTTCTCCAGCTGCAATGCGGCTATCAATATTAGAACTGCTTATGCATACATCATGTAAGTGATCGACACCGCCACCACACATTTTTGTAGTAGACTTACCCAGCTGGTTTTTGTTTGATATCACCATGACCAGGTGTGATTTGCCAGTGTTCCCCCGCGTCATTGTGTATTCTGACATCCTTGTTTCGTCCTTGACTGCAAAATTAAATGCGGGGAGGCAACTCTCATAAATGTCCGTTTTTCTTTTAAATAGAACCGGCTAAAGTAGTTTCTCTTTGGTGGCGTGCAACATTAGTTCTGTTAAATGTAATTATTTTTAGTAGTAGATACTACGATTCTTACCATTATTATGAATGTCAGTGTTCACGATTCTTCGCCGCTGCCATGACTAGGTCAAAGGTGACGTGACCAGAATTTTCAGTACAATTTCATAATTTCTAAACATATTCCCGAATCTCTTTACCACCTACTTAGTGGAGAGTAGTTTCGTATAATTTTATTGATTCATATGCACATTGACGACGGTTGCGTAGGCTTTTCTATGAAAGCCGCCCCTAATATACTCACCAGTTCTACCATCAATTTTAGCCCAAAAAGGTGATGGATTGACTCGGCAAAACTTTCTGAAAATCAGTATTCTTATGTAAAACTGTCCGGAAAGAAGCGTGGTAAGTTCAGAATCGACGTGTCGTGAAAATTTTTTACAATACCCACGATCAAAGTCGATTTTCTACAGAGGTTCGAAGCGGGAAGTGTTACGGGCCCCCGTATTTCTGTAGGTACAATTAAAAATAGGAATCCGATCTAGCAGGAATAGTTCTTTCAGGCACCTCAAACCGTAATATCCTCCGTCTCCGGTTTTCTCTGACAAAATTCGCAAAGAACATTAACTTTTTATGATTTTGACTTTTAGACCTGACCAGAGGCTAAACGACCTATCCTAGCCACTATGCTTATTAGAATTATCTTTTTCAGCGCATCTAAATCTATAAGTAGTGAAAATTTCAGATCGATACGACGAAATTGGCCGAGAACCTAAAAAGACGACCGCTCCGTCGCCAAAGTTCAGGGCCGAAATCGGTCAAAATCTCGAACTCGAAAGAGCTCTCTGAAAATTTGTATTCGTATGTCAAATTCTCCATAAGGAAGCGTAGTGTGGCCAGAATCGACATGTCGCCCTTATTTTTTACAATATCCACGATCAGAATCGATTTTTGCAGAGGTATAAAGCGCGAAGTGACCAGAATTTTCAGTACAATTTCACAATTTCTAATCATATTCCCGACTCTCCTTACCAGCTACTTAGTGGAGAGTGGTTTCGTATAATTGTGTTGATGATATGCATAGTAACGAGCCTACGCTTTTCTATGCAAGACGACCCTAATATATTCCTCAGATCTACCATCAGTTTTAGCATAAAGAGGTTATGGCTTGATAAGCATACAAATCTTGTCCTGTGTGTAGTGCTTACCTAGCTTGGGAATGGAAATGATATTTGACCTTTTTTCAAGCAGAAAATATATAACCTCTTAATAGTCTTACTTTCAAAAGTTTGCATGCTATAGTGTTATTACTATTATTATTATTAATTAAGATTCAACAAACGCGTGCAGAAGCACCGAGAGGAGACTTAGCTCGATGCGAAGCCAGTGAAGAATTTAGTCATTCTATAGCCGTGGTGTGAACCGTCGTTCGATTAGTATTTTGTCGCAGTGGACATCAAGGTGTCAATCAAAAGTAAGTATCTCACGTATCTACTTTTGCGCAATATGCCTCTGGCGTTACACTCGTTAGTCGAACCTCAGTTATAACATTACCAGTTTGACACTAACTAGGTAGTATTTTGCATATATACGAATTTCACCATCTTCTTCTGCTTGGTTTACAATGCTTTATCTCTACAACTTGTATATCTATTCTAAGACATCAGCTAAAATACCTGCTAGCTCGGCACTTGTCTTGATGTCATAGGGTACGTAATTTAATATGATAAGTGTGGGAACCATAAAAATCAAATAAAGGACTGATGATCCTATGGAACCTTAGCATTTACCCAAGCCAACTAGAAGAAATGTTGTCGCGTTTCTCAAGTATTGGGATAGTGAAGAATTAAAATTTTAAATATGATTATGTTCCAACAAAATATGCGATATTTTATATGAAATCAAAGCAAAGGAGGAGTTGTCTTCAGCGTAGTATAAAGATAGGTTACTTCGCTTCAGAAGCGATCAAGAAAATTCTGCAGATACCGCCATCAGTTTATTACGAACAACAAAATTGTATTGTTTGAAGGATATCCTCTCATTTTACAACCAAAAGCTCTTCGTTGTCTTGCAATACAAGCTTAAACATAAAATTCCCTAGTGATTAATGCAGGTTCCGTTTCCCGTCATAATAATTAATTTGATACGTCTACGTAGTTAACTGCGTCTTCTCCTTAAACCGCAAGGAAGGTACCGGGATGGTTACAAGAGCGGTTCGAAAGCGTTTATCTACTGTCGGATGTGCTGAACAGAGCACTTTACTCATAGGTTGATTTTCCATCACCGAATTTAATTAATCCTAAGACATCGTTGAGCTTGTGACACCGAAAGCCAAAAAATCGAACATCCTTTAGTTAATAGAGTGATATTGATGTCCCTTACGAAAGTTCGTGTTAATTAAAATCACTATCCACTTTCATTGTTCTACTTAAATGTAATCAATGTGAGTATCGCCCGCAACGTCTCATTTATTTAATTAAGTTGTAAGTAACTTTTGCGCGATAACAATGATTAATCTTATTAATCAGCAACAATTTAAAGTAATCGTGAAGAATTTCATCACACATAAATCTCTCTATTGAACTCAATTGAATTAAAACTAAAAATTGGTGATACGGTATTGCGCACAAAGAAACTTTATTACCGCTTGCATATTTTGTAGTTAATGCAAATATTAATGAAAGCTTGAAATGAAATTCCTTCTAGTGTATACCTAATATTATTCCAACATCCTGTTTATATTTGCGAAAACTGGTGTTAGTAATGATAACAATAATGACAACAACGGAATTTATTCCCAGTAATCATATGAGTGCTGGAAATTTCAGAATTATACATACGAGTATAATTAACATTTCATATTGTTCTTATTAAATTATTATTAAAATTACTTTATTATAAATTATAACAGCGGCTCTGTTAAAACAAACTTTGGGCTTTATGTTTGAAATGTAAAAATATCTTTTGAGAATATTGTTAATTGGGCGTGTAGCAAAAAGAGTTTATACTCAAATAACACCATCAAAGAAAGAATAACTGAGTTTTCCTTTACGATTATTTGAGTACTTGTATCCAGAGCATTAAATTTAATATTGACTTGGTGAACGGTCGTAGCTAATCAGACTACGAATGTGGAAATATCGATCCCACCAGTTTCGCACTGTAGGTTATCGCTTCTATCATTCTAGGACGATTTTGTGCCGGAACTTCATGTAGGTTCCTGTTTTAGATGCAAGTTAATCGCTTTCTTGGTTATCTTGCACAAATACGTTTTCGTGCCAAATACGGCATACGTCCGATTACTTCGTAACATTTTATTGCTTTGTGCTGAATATCAACGGTTACTATCTAGCAAAGATACTTAAGCAGTTAATCCGCCCAATTCGACACATAAGAGACAATTAAGCAATGCGATTTCGTCTAAAATAACTTTTCGACTAACTGTTTGTGCATATGTTTGTGGTAAGTTTCTAATTATTACTGTTCAGCTGATAAGAATCCGCAGAGTCTTCTTTTAAATTTGTAGTCGACTTCATTCTACATGGAAAAACTAATCATATTACTGAAAAAATAATTACTGAAAAGCAGTAAAAGTTTTTCAATAGAAAAGCAAATGTTTTATAGAAAGATTCTGTGTATAAACTATTCGCTTTTCGTCAATAGTACGCCAATGAAAGTTGTACTATGTGTATTGATCAAATAGCTTAAGCCATTACACTATGAAAGCGATTAATGCCTGACAAGTCGGGCCAAAGTAGCGGCAAAGAAACCGGAAATTAGCAGCTGTTATCAGAAGGAGAATCGGTCTTTTTGTCTGTTACAGTTACCCATACGCCCCATATATCATCGATTCGGGCAATATATTTTACTAGTGCGGTGTGTGGCATGTGGATGTTACAGACTTTCCTGACCGTTTTCTAATATTTTTATACGTCTTTTCGTATTTTACGACAGTTAAGATATTTCACTGCTTGTGGCAGCGCGTGCTTAATCTCCAAACCGTGGTGCTTTATTGATTTTTAAAACTTTATCGTCGATATTTGTCCTTGTTATATACATCAAAAGAAGGGATGTCTAAAATTATAAATCATACATCAATCCATGTAATACGTTCCGGCAATAATTTATATCCCAGACGCGGTTAGTATACCCTCTTGACGCCTTCTGGTGCCATAGCCGCGCATAGGACGTATGTAAATGTATGTACGTAGTACATATTCTGGAGTCACAATAGTAGTTTCAATGCTTTCTGACACTTACAGCGAGTAATAAAACTGGTTGTATAGCAACATAAGGCATTAAGAATCTAATCAGGTAAACATGATCTATTGCAACCACTTGTCATTATAAGTTGTTATGATATAGAATATTAGTAGTGATAGCAGTGATTGCAGAGCTTACATTGAAGAACCAATAGAAAGAATCATGAAAGCGTAAAGCGGTAAAGCATAATCTCCCTCCGTGATAATTGTTGCCATATGCAGGCTATTGCATAGCTTTCTATGAGATCTGCCTAACGACCACCTAATTTAGTACATTAGTCATTTAGATTTTTCTTTGGTTTCAAGTCGATACCGCACGAAATCAAGATCCAGGAAAATTTTTCAACAGTTTAAATAATTGAGAATTTAAGAGAGTAAACTAAATATTTTCTGCACACTTCTTGTAGAATTTATTTAAGTTAAAGCATCAGATAAAAACAAATCATTATTTTAGACATCAGCTGCTTATGGTGCGATGGAAGAACCAATTAGGAGTCAACATAGAACCTCCCCTTATATACTGTCAGTGGTCTGGGTGCCAGGACATGAGGGGCACGGGGGAAATGAGATGGTAGACATCTGCGCAAAAAAGGAGCTGAGAGAAGCTTTACTGGACCTACCCCACCTTTTGGGTTTAACAAAGGTCTCCTTAAAGGTGAGATAAAGAAATGGACAGCGTCCATTACAATGAAACACTGGAATGAGACCAGCGGGCTGGAACATTCCAAAAGATTTCTGAGCTTCGACGCTAGGAGGGCGGACCTCGCCCTAAAACTGGACAGGGGAAGCTTAAAAACACTGACAGGGGCACTCACAGGCCACTATACCTGTAACAAGCACCTTCACAAAATGGGCTTATCCAACACGGACACTTGCAGATTCTGCGGTGAAGAAGAGGAGTCAATGGAACACTTGATCACTAACTGTGGGGCACTAGGCCACAGGAGATATAGACTACTACATGCATATACGCTGAGTGAGGAGGACCTATTTACACTCCCATTGAAGGAGCTGATCCTGTTCCTAAGCGTATTAAATAAATAAATAAAACAAACAAGAGGAAGCACAATAGATCAACGTGGTCGCAGTGCAAAGGGCCATCTTGGACCAGACCACACCTCATTACAATACAATACAATATATACTGTCAGAGCCAGGTATTGGAAAGATGGACAACTTAATTTCAAATGAGACAGTTACGTAGGTAGAATAAATCAACTACCCGTTAGTATGGTTTAGAACCAGATAGTAAGAGCGAGTTTGTAGAAGTTATATCCAAAATTTGTTGCCCTTCGCGCCAAGCACCAGAGAATTTGTAAACAGAATTGAGAGACGCAAAAGTGTGACATATAGATAAATCTAATGAGAGCAGGGGTGACGGTGGCAGCAAGAAACCAAGACGACTTAGAAGTTTTTCGAAAGGAACAAAAAATAAAGTAAAATCTATAGACATATCAGGACCCTATGTTTGAGTGCAGGAGAAACAGATCACGATATAAATTAATGAGAAAATGAGAGAAATGGAAGAGAGCAACCCCGTTTGTAATGCATTTTTATAAAGCTGTAAGAAACTCGTTTTCCCATTCCCTCTAAAATATGTTTAACTGAAGTAATAAACCAATGCTATAAATGTGCTTATATATATAGTTTCAATAACTGCTTATCTTGAAGCTGTTACATATATAGCTTTAACACTACTCCAACTATACCAGAAATGCAATCTTATCATCAACATTGGTGAGACCGAATACACAAGCGGCGCCGAAAACGTCTATAATGGTCATATAGACTATACTTAAAGTTGGGTATTTTACAGAGGAAGGTGGATGTGCTAGGGATATTATAAAGGAGACGAGGCGAAATTGCAATACAAAAAGCTGAATACTTAAGGTATGGTTATCTACAATAAACACAAAAACGGAACGGTTCAAAATCTTGGATTATAACAGAAAACAAACAGAACTAGAAGTTATAGTAATGGATTTCTTGGAATGAGCCAGATGGTGTCAGCAACATACAAGATATGAAATCATCAGGGACAGAACAAAGATAATATCAATGAAGAATGGAAGACGGAAGATGACTAAAAGGAATACATCAATATTATCCTTTAAATACATAAGAAAGGAGACCTAAGTTTACGTGGAGTCAACAATTGAAGTACACGAAACTATGGCAAACTGCTTGTCTACAAAAGAAAGTGCAAAGGATGTGCACGATAAAATTATAAGCTTCACAAACAAAAAGGAATGAAATACGAACCAGCGACTGTCAATAGATTACCTTTTTAAATGTAAGGAAGTGTTACCACTTTTGATAGGAGCCCAACGAAAAGCAAAATGTATAAGACGCTAGTACTATACCAGGTGTACAAGTATAAAATTCGGCTTTCAAACAACATATGCGCTCGAATGCAGTTTGTGCTATAAAGATTTGACACTGCGCCATTTTGTTGTGAAATCGAGTGATAAATTGGAAAAGTGTGTGCATACTGTTGTGTTGCTGTATTCAATATGTCAATATTTATACCGAACAAAGAGCATTCGCGGACAGCATTAACTTTTTGCTTTCATTTGAACAAAACAACTGCTCAATCATACCGATTACTTCGAGAAACTTATGATGCTCCATCGCAAGTTACGTGTGGGCGATGGTTTAGGCGTTTCAAAAGTGATGACTTCGATGCTGCAGACGAGGAATGTGGAAAACCGCCAAAAAAGAACCAAGGAGATGTGGAATTGCGAGCATTGTTGGAAGAAGATGATTCGCAAACACAAAAAAATCGCCGAGCAATTGGGCGTTAGTCAGCAAGCTGTTTCCAATCGGCTACGAGAGATGGGAAAGATTCAGAAAACCGGTAGATAGGTAACATTTCAAAAACACATTTGAGATTTTGCAAAAATCATGGGTAGATCCAAGCGCAACCATTCACATCGACCGCAAAACTGAATCGGTTTGACAGAAAGACGATGCTCTGTGTTTAGTGGGACCATAGGGGCCTGGTCTATTATGAGCGATTAAAACATGGGGATACAGTCAACACTAAATGCTACCAACAGCAATTCACCGATTTAAACCGTCCGCTGCTTGGAAAAAGGCCAGAATACCGAAAGAGGCAACACAAACTCATTTTTCTTCATGACAATGACAATGTTGGACGCACTCAGTTGGGAAGTTCTATTCCATGCAGCTTGCTCACCAGACTTAGCTCCTTTCGATTACTACTTGTTTGCATCGATGGGTCACGCACTTGCTGAGCAGCGCTTTGGTTCGTACGAAAATGTGAAAAAATGGCTCAGTGAATGATTTGCAGCAAAAGTGGAAGATTTTTACTAGCGTGGTATTCACAAATTGTCCGAAAGATGACATAAAAAAATAAACAAGCGATGAAGAATACTTTGAATGAAGCACTTTTTATCATTCTTTCGAATTTAATGTTTTCTTTTCTTTTAATGTTTCAAAAAAATCCGCATTTCATACTTGTACACCTGGTATGTTATAAAATAACCAAAGTCGTAAACCACTTTAAGGGTACTTGTAAGAAATTGAGCAGAGTAAGCATACTTATCGAAAAGGAACCGTGTCTAACCAGCAGTAAACTTGGGTATTTCTGGATGTTCGTTGGGTTATCAAGCATTCAAAAAACAAATTCTCCAAAGTGTTAGTATCTTTTACATGATTAACTAATAATTCGTAATTATCCGATGACGTACCTACATTAGGTTTGAAGTTAAATACTGCACTACCTTTGATAAGTATTTAGCTTTTCCGGGTTACATATAAATATGTATATAATATGTATACCGCAACTTACACAAGCAACTAATTACCATCCTTCTGTATACCAATAAAAGAAAAAAGTCGTTTTCATAAGTCATTGTTTTCTGTCTTAACAGCTTAACTTTGGAAATCATTAACTGACCAGGAAATATTTAGTACACAGAGGGGATATAGAACGCAATAAATTCTCTTACTTTTTGAAAATTTGATTTGAAGCACGGGTTGTATTGAATACTTTTGCAGGTGTATCACTTCTTCGTACGCGAAATGCAAATTCAAATATAGCTATGTATATTTTTATATCTCAATTTATGAAAGCGAGTTTATGCTAATAGTATAAGTTTACTACGAAAGGTACAAATTTCTGCGGTTTAGATAAATCTTGTTATTATCACCCCGATTAGAAAACCTTGGAATATTTATTTTGACAACTAACTTTCCATTTTCAATGAAGATAACACAAAGGAAACAAAGTGGTCAAATGCTTGTTTTCCTTTCTATTATGGGATCCACTGAAAATGATAACCGAATTACGTACTTGGGTCAAGTGAATGTGATGTAGTCACAACTATTTTATTAGAAGAACCGAGAACCTGTTGAACATACGTATCTGCTTTTGGACATAAGTAAAAATATTTTGTCTTTAAGTAGTTACGGGGAGAAGACCATTTTATGTTACTTTTAATAGAAGAAAATTACTTACCGAACACGAACGTCTTGATTAGTCGATAAGTACTTATATACATACATATATATATATATATATAGGTACACTATTGTCACAGTACACGGCAGCTTATCAATCGATATAAACCGGTAATGAAAATTAACACATACATATTTTATCAGATTCGGGTAAACACGAAATATATACAACGTATAAGAATTTTTCTCTCTTTCTATATTTATAAGGTTGTAGAAACGGAAACAATGACGTCAAAGCAGACGTTAATGTTAACAATACCATACAATAGCGCGCATATAGTATACACATACACATATACATCTCTTATTACACACATGTGCATATGACGTAGCATGCTTCTGTACACTTCTTTCTGCAATACATATACACATATATGCGTACTTACAATACCTGTTCGGGAATACAGTAGGTTAATTACTTTTTGGAGAAAGTATTCAAGGGTGATGGTCAGGATATTACAGGAAGCCACCTATGTAATTCGGACTTGCAGTATTAGCCATTACGTGCAAAATGTGTTACTCTGTCTATATTAATTTTATACTATCTATAGTCGTTTGTGTGTAATGCAAGTACATTTAATGTGAGCAATCTGTTATTTCCATTATATGCTCTTCTATCTATATTTCTTTACATCCAATTCAAGTCTTTTGAAAGTATCTGGTGTACAAGTATGAACTGAACTTTTCTAAAAAAATCGGAATAATGATAAAAGATGCTTCATTCAAAGTATGCTCCATCGCTTGCTATATATTTTTTCCATCTTTTGGGCAAATTGTGAATAGGATGCCAGTAAAAATCTTCTCCTTTTGTTGCGAACCATTCATCGAATCATTTTTTCACATCTCCGCACGAAACAAAGCGCTGCTCAGCAAGTGCATGACCCATCGATGCAAACAAGTGGTCATCTGAAGGAGCCAAGTCTGTTGAGTAAGCCGCATAGGGTAGAACCTCCCAGCTGAGTGCTTCCAACATGTCGCGAGCCGATTTTGCCGTAGGTGACGGAGCATGGTCATGAAGAAACATCACTTTGTGTTGCCTCTTTCGATGTTCTGGCCTTTTTTAAGCAGGGGACGGTTTAAATCGGTCAATGTTGGTAGCGCTTAATATTAACCGTTTCCCCGGGTTTTAACAGCTCATAATTAACGCCCTTCTGGTCCCACCAAACACGGAGCATTGTCTCTCTGCGAAAGCGATTCGGTCTTCCGGTCGATGTGGATGCTGCGCCTGGGTCTACCCATGAGTTTTTTTGCAAAATGTCACATGCGTTTTTGCGCTTCTTCATTTCCCTTTCGTTCAATTTATGTAGTATCCATCTACTGATCTTCTGAATCTTTCCTATCTCTCTAAGCCGATTGGAAACAGCTTGCTAACTAGCGCCCAATTCTTTGGCGAGTTGTTTTTGTGTTTGCGAATCATCTTCGTATTTTTGACAATTTTCCACGTTTCTTGTCTGCAACATCGAAGTCGCCACTTTTGAAACGCCGAAACCATTGTTCACACTTCTCGAAGTAGTCGGTATGATTTAGTAGAAGTTTTCTTCAAATGAAAACAAGAAATTAACGCTGTCTGCTGTATATGCGTGTACATTCCATAGTACCACAGGGCTATGAAAAGTTAGAGCTGAATTTTGTGTTTCTTGCAAAACTGCCATATGTTCTTATATATTAAAGAAGCGTTTAAAGGTGTTGTGTTTATTATAAAATGCTGTTGGTACGAATTCCTGCTCTGTTGAAAGAACCTTCGTCGAAGTGTGCCTTTTATTTGTTTACTAAAAGACACCGCGTGGATTGTCTCAGCACTGTGCATGGGTTGTAAGACTATATACACTGCTATTTCATGCAGTCACTACGCTTGCTTTAAACTTTAAAGAGTGGTAATATTCCCCCTTGTTCCTAAATCAAAAACTGACTGTGTAGAAAGGGATTCAAGACAAATGAAAAATGGCAGCTGGAAGAGATGCTTCTTTTGATGAGTTTTTATTACCTTTTGATTGCATATATGTTGACAAATAAAACCTTGATTTCTTTCGCTTGTCTACATTTTATCTTTGATAGAATTACATACATGCCTTATTAGTAACAAGCTTGGAACATACTTAAAAAGCTATGCTTTTGCTTTGCAAACATCTATTCACAAACAGAAAAGACAAGCTTACTTTACTTTACTTCAAAGTATCACGCAGATGACATCAAACAACTACGTTCGGCTAGCAGCTAATCTGAAAAGTGGACGTACCAGAAGTTTTCTGTTTTTGATCCTTAATAAAGTTCATACCTATACTTCTTACTTACCGTCGTCTTCCCCTGGGCAGCTTGATCCAATAAATGAATAGTAGCAACAGCCGTCTTTTCTAATACCGATGAAGTGCCCCTGTAGTAAGTAGTTCAAAACTATTGATTTTGTATCGTTAAACTTTCGAATAAACTCACTACCTTCTCAATTACCGCAAATACAATTTGCGTCAGTTCCTTCGGAAAAGGTAGAAGTGAAATTTTCCGCAACACTTTAAGGTTTCAGAAGATGAAGTATACGATTTTGATACTTCCTTTCATGGCCGTTATGCTTCGAGCTATTCTGTTACAGTTAATGCTTTGTAATTAATTTTGTCCAGGAAATTCATTAAGGTTCTGTCTAACTACGTTTATCTTAAAACGTCTTCAAAAACAAACGAGACTTAACTTCTATTACGTTCTCCTTTAGATCGTGTAAACTTTATATTTTAAGGGAACACTACACAAAAGGAGTTAGAATTTTCTACTGCATAGTTATAAAATACGGAAAAAGTTGTTTTAATTTCATTATACGACATTGAATTCAATGCAAAATATAAACGCGAGAAATTTTTACACTGTTAGCGCTAAAGCTAAGTAACTAAAGCTGTTTCGCTCGAAGTTCTGACATAAACATTTTCTTTTTTGGCTTTAAGTTTGCACTTTTGGAGGACATTACGTAAGCAGTGGTTGCACTTTGCATAGCTAATAATTTCAGCGAACTTCCATACTTGATTAAGAAAGAAAATCAACTCGAATATTCCAACGGTTTAACTCCTAACTTTTCTAATAGATTATTTCGCATTTGAGGTGTGTATGTTGTGGCCTCCTTCTTTAGCCGGAAATGAAGTTTTCGCTTATTTATGGAAGTCTCTTATAGTATGCAAATAAGTTGTATAATTCATTGTTGTTGAGCTTTCCGATTAATGTGCAACAGAGACATTGTTTCTACTTAGTCAACTTTGCCTCTCCTAAAGTTTTGTTCATTATTTGTTTACACTCTGTCTTGTTACAATTATTTCAACTTAACTGCATTGTAGTAGATGCTGCGACCATGTATAGTTTTTGTGATTATTTACTATTGGAGTATGTCCATTCAACTTAGACCAGTTAAAACTTATGTTTGTTTAACATAATGTATGTTATGACTTTCTGCATTTTGATTGACACATATATAGTAAAATATTCCGTTTACAAACAAATAAATATTAATTTAAAATAATCAACGAAATGACAAAAGAAACATAGATTCTTGAGATATCAGAAACTTTTTCGCGCACTACGTTGGTCACGCTATATGCATACTTGGGTGGATGAAATTTAAATCAAAATTTTGCTTCGGAGCCGTGAAGCTGCATAGTGCGACATTAAGAATATGTTGGTAGGAATGCAGAAGAGTGAAAAACCGACATCCACGATGAGGAACAAGATTTTGTTGCAGGACAAAGTCACGCCAGATACTGTAACCGAAACACGTGAAAAGTGAGAAAGTGAGAAAATTTCTTGAATTACATTTGGACATCCCTTTTATAATTACGCCTTGTGTCCATATGACTATCACAAGTTTGGTCCCCTCTAGCATAGATAGAATATAATGAAAGACGCAGCGATGGAGAGAAATTTACGCACTTGTACCTGGCTTGCCTACTACAGATCTTGTTTATAGTTACGGTATCAAGAAAATTTTTATGTGATGGGAAGAATATGTTTCTAGTACAAAGTAATTATTATACAGAAAAATTATGAATAGTTTCCATACTTTCATTTTGCACCAATAAAGTGTTCAAAGAGAGTATGAATTTGATATACCCACGTATATTGAGAAGCTGATTAACTACAATAGTTACAAACTGTAACAGTGCATTTTTCGAAATTTAAAAATTTATTTCGCAAATTTCGCATTCTGTTCATGGTGAGATTTGCATTGCCATAATTTATTAGACTGTAAGGTCGGTTTAAATCACGCAAATACATCGAATGATGACGTACTTGGTGATGATTGTTCATCTCGGGCAAGTATGTTTCTCGGGTAATAGGGACAAGAGGACATGTTCCAGTTGGTGTTAACACTTTGGAGGGCTGTATACTGCTACCGATATAGGATGGAAAATTGAAATGAGAAAATACTTTTTGATAGTACCTTTAACCACACGCCACAGCGTCCGGGTTTGACAGATATGGCAATGCGTTATTTTTTGCTGTTAGATAGCTTCAAAGGCACCTACGTGTCGGAAAATTTTCTTCAGAAGGGAAGTTGACCAAGCAATTAACAAAGCTTTTGATAATTTTACATAATATTATTCACTGGATGTATTTAGTTTGCAGAATATCGGATCTGGGAGAAGTTCATATTAAGTATTGTACTTTGCCTGAGTTCAAGATATTTAGGTGGTTCTGGTATTAAAATTTAATTTATGTGTTCTTGTAACAAAAATAGGGGATAATATTACAATGTATATGACAAGAAGTTAATGACGTACTAAAGCATTCGGACAATAAGAAAAATGGGGAAGAAAATTAAATGGTAGCAGCAGCGGTGAAGTACGCAGATGATGAGAAAAGCAAAGAATATTTCCAAGAGAACGAATATAAGGATTATAATAGCTTGAGTTTTGTACGAAAATTGCTCTTTTTAAACGTTCTCTGTAAACAAACTACTCAATCAATTTCTAAGATGTCATTATTTTCACAATAAAAAATGTCACGAAAATAGTAATGACACGCCCCAATACCCAACTCTAGTGGTCTTTTGTAAAAACGTAAAAGCCGCCCTTCGTATGAGTTATATTTTTCGTGGTTATTTACATGAAACTTAGCAGGAGAGTTTATTTGAAAACATGTCTCTCATCAGCATTTTTCCCGCCACTTTTGACTTTGATTGTTTTCGTCTTTAGGATTATAGTACACATTTCCTCGTTCACTTCAACATTCAAACGCAGATGTCACATGAAATATCATATAAATATCTTCCTGTAAAACTTCTGCCATAGATACTGTGTCCATCACCACCTGCCTAAATTTAGTCCGTAAGTGTACTTGATGATAAGTAATATGATTAGGCTTCAGATGCATACGTATCTTTGTCCTTTCAGTAATTAAACACTGTGGAGAAACCGCTACCTCATGAAAATAAATTTTATAGCTCGTATAACGATTGTAGTACCTTTAACCCATATGAGTTTAGTACTTTTGAAGGTCCACCTTTTAACGATGTCGAAACGGTTAAAGTAAGCATTATGTGCGCTTATCACATTTTACTTTAAAACAATTTTATACGGTCTCTCGTATACTAGTGCTGTCTCTTAATTAAATTTTCTCGATCCAGTTTTTGAACAAACCGCACAATGACATTACCAAATGTATATAAACAGTCCTCTTGCCGGTGGAGGACAAACAAAATGTTCAGAAACTAAAGTTAATAGTTACTAAAATGCAAACTGTGTTAGTTTATAGCATTTTGTGTCACATGCGATACGCCTATTTTTTTAATAAGCGATTTTAATTATTTACTGCCATTTTTGGTTTGCACTCTTAAATATAAGCGAGATTTAGAATTCACATGTTTACGAAGATATCGAAGTATAATTTTGCCATAATAGGTAAACGAAATGCAAGTTATATGTAAACAATAAAGAAGAGAGAAAGAAACTATACAGGAATGACATTGTTATCGGCTCCTGTATGGTTCTCTGTAACATGATTTATCAATTGAAACGTAATGCGATGTCTAAACGGTGAACCACTAACGCACTGTCTGAATTTTTATTTATGTATTTGTAATAAGTACGTACATATTTGTTATTTTAGTTCTTACTGCTCTTAAATAAATGGTGGCTTCCGTTATACATCTTTTGTGCTATAGAATTCGTTTACACTAAACGGATTTCAATCGCTTTGATCACTCCTACTTTCTCAATAAATATAGAAGTGCTAACTCCCATTCCCAGTAGGACCTCTTCGCTGCAACGACTTACAGCAGAAAGTGCAACATGGGAGACTTACGATTTGAAACCTTTAGAGTAAGTAAAACCACAGCGTTGCAGCACAAAAGAAACCCTTTTAATGTATTGTAGGATAAGTTAGAGTCGTTTAATGCTGCCGTAGTCGGTACCTGCACCAGTAGTTTGATACTATGCCAACAATACGATGTTGATATTAGACTAACCCGCTAGGTTACCTAAGGCAAAAGCAATCAAGTTTTTTAAGAGTTAACTTGTTAATATCACTAAATTTATTTCGCTTGTGTAATTTCTATCCTTTTACATACATTTACTTTCAAGATTATCAGTTTTCAATTTTGAGAAACTGGCGCTGAAACGTTTCGTGTGCTTCTCCGAATTAAATGAATATTTCATTAAACTTTCGAAGCATACTGCTATACTTATGTTACTATGCAATGTTATATCGATATAATCCATTAAAACTTAAAGAGCGAAAACTTGAATCTAATGCGTACAATATTAAGCCGACTTTGTAAGTTCATAATGAGAAGGGAATCATAAATATAAAATAGGTTTCTTAGATTTGCCGAATACAAATTTTTAGGCACATTAACTACACTGATTGCAATAGAAGCGGTTGATTAGAATTTTGAAAATCCATCATCCGTCATACTTAGTTCATTGCATTAACTTGATGACTTTAGCATTGTATTCTAGTTGATTTATTCAATACGGACTAATGCCTTGCGATGAACTTAGCATCACAAACATGTGTTGGGATGGAAAATGATGAAAGACATGAACTATTCCTGTGACAAAAAATATTTTATATCACACCATGTTGCTTTTAGTTATTGAGAATCTAATAGTCGACGTAGCTATTAAGGGCTAAAAATTCCAAAATGGATACCACATTACTCCGATGTTTTTTAATAAATACCAAGACGTTAATTGTAAGTCTATTTACAAGTAAAAGTTCTTAATGGCTGGAGAAAAAGAGAAAAACAAATAAACATATTGGAGAGAACCTCAATATGTGGCAAAATTGGCCGCAGAGTACTAAATGTCGACTTATTCAAAGCTAGCTCAAACTAGGTTCTTGTAGTAACAGGCAAAAAGTAATTCGCCATACTCTATCTAAAGTAGCTACAACGTTAAATATTTTCTAGCGAAGAACTAATTGCATAAGCACATATTAAATGTACAAGTACAGATTAAGCTACAGCTATAACAAAGGTGCAGAAAAAGTCTATTCCTTACTTATTTACTTATGATGATGGATTTTACCATCCAAGAGTGATGGTTTTTTGTAAGATACTGTCTTGACCTAATAGTCTACTTCTGATTCTATTTGAATGTCATTGATCCTTTGTCCAATTTGCAATTAACTAGTAGAAGTTACCTTTGTAAGATGCTTCGCAAATTTGATATGCATCGATTCGTTTCACTGTAAGTGGTTAGTTTTAGAAACAAAATGTCCTTTAAACACCTTGTGCTCGAGAATAGTAACTCTAATTACATATATATATCAACGAAGTCATATAATACCTACTAGGTATTGGTAGCCGTTCCTCTTTCCCTAATTTAGCCACAAAATTTTGGCCGAGCCATATGTACTTTAGGTACTTTGTACGTATGTCTGTTATTCTTTAACTGATTTTGTTGTTAAATATTTATATTTGAAATAATCTCTACCACCTTTAAGTCAATCAAATAACAAATTGGAAATCAGAAGCTATATTTTCAGAACCTTAGTAAATAACGTTCTCGTTTAACCTTTGTTAGTTAAAATATAACGCCATATATAAACAAACAATTGCTTTTATTTGAGCATGTTCAACAAAATAACTAACGGCTTGGATTTATTGATATATAGGATCTAAAATAAATCCTTGTATCATTTTTTATGAGACCTTAACAATTCTGTTCAAGGACTAGAGCAAACCCAAAAGAAAAACCTAGCCAAGGGTTTCTTTCTTATGAAATGTAAATGTCATTTGAATAAATTACTAATAATAATTATTTTTCTTTTAAAATAATTGTGTTTCCAAAACCAAAGCAACAATCTAAATCTCTGTAAGGTTTTGTTACAGCGGTCATTGCAGTAAAATCACTATACAATATTCGTTTTATTTCCCATCCAACTAAGAGAATTTTTTCCAGCTCGGATCTCCATCTCAAATAATCTGCCAAAAATTTCCCTGGTCAGAAACTTATATAATAATTATAGTTTCACCAATTATTTTTGTCGGTTGAGCTCGAACGGTGTCGGGGCATCACTCTCTGTGGTGGATTCGATGTGACGATTCCTGCAGCTGTTAATCTCTTCTTATGGTAAGTCAGTTTGTACATACTTGGATACGTGTCAAGATTGATGATTGTATTTACACCGTTATTCAAAAATTAGAGTGAGATGTCTTCGGAATGATAGGTGGTAGTAATGTCATTCACTTAATTGCATATATACGGTACAAATTGATGAAGGTTTATCTTGCTATGACTATTTTGAAGGGAAAAATATCTTTTGTTCAGCTAGCTAAGTTAAATAATCTGGGGACGCGTTTTTCATTACCATCCGGGTATGAAGAAATAGTATTTAACGGTATTGACTTAAACGAATAATTCGCCTTTTAGTCAAAAACAACAATGTAAAAACTGTGATTATCCGATCCCCCTAATGAAGGAGTACACGTTTCAGGGGAACCAAAGAAATGTGGTAAGGATAAAAACTATTCTATGTTCAATAGTTGAAAAGAGGCGTACATAAAACTTCTAGCAATCTGCTGTACGCTCTAATAAACAATAAATAAATAAGTAGCAATAAATTATGTAAACCAGTAACAAATTTAACCAGTGTTAAATACTTTGCATTTTGTTCTTGGCGTATTACCTCAAGATACAATTGAAAATGTATTGGTGAAACGTAAATGAAACAGGAAACAACGATGACTTCAAAATAGGTCTGTTAGTGCCAAATTATAAACAATAATCAAATGGTTTGGAACTAAACATCAGCGAAATATTTCCACATGAATCCATGTTGTTTGTTAGTGCAGTTAGAACCTTCATTAATTTCATTTGTGTAACGTGCTATAAGACAGACAAAGCACTATAACAAAAAGCTTTTTGTTCGCAGGAACTATAATATTTACTACTTTGGTAGTAATCATGTACTTAGACAGATCAATTATCTCCCTTGAAATTGAACGTCAGCTGCCTACTTACCTTTTATTAGGAGATATTGAAACAATACATCGAGAAATAATAGTAGGTAAACTATATCGATTGGATACCCTCCATATTTACACCTGAAAAGTCTAATAATTTTGAGTTCCCCTATTACAAGTTATAATTAAGCAACTATGAATCTAATGTGAATATCAACGCGACTTCAATGTTAAACCGAATTGTAGAAAATGACCGTCAATTTAAAAACGTGAAATTTATTTATTGCAGGTTTTTAAAATAATTTGTCTTTCCAGTTAGATTTCCAACATAAAACAGATGCTTTCCACTAGATAATGATACACCAATAAAAAGAACCTGTTGCATCTTCCTTTAATTGGATTCACTTCATCTCCTCGAATCGGCTTTCAGCACCACTTCGTAACAACCTCGTCAAATAACTCGAAAATAATAAAAATTTCGCTGAGGTATTATGCCCAAAGTGCTTAGTCGGAATTATATTAACGAGGAAAAACGAATCGACTGTAAAATTTAATTCCTGATTCTTGTTACAAGTTTTAACTGTAGTAGTCTCGAATAGGTATTTTAATGATCAATTAGATAATAATCGTAAGTTAAATTCAATTTTCGTATCGGATAGCAATGAGTGCTTCTTCGAAAATTACATGAAATACAATTTTATGGAATCTATTGAAAACGTTTATGATGAAAAAATTCTTTGCATCAATTTTAATTACGTTATTAATACTTTCATCACTGTAGGAGTTGTTATAGTGAGTATAACCTAACTATGTAATTTGGAACCATAGTAGTATTATCAAAGGCATCCTCAATACGAATTCTAACTACTTCGCTGATAATTTTGCCCTTCCTAGACGTTGGAGAAATTCAAGCGACTATTTGGGTATTTGAAGATAGTCGCAACCGATAAAAGGCGTTCGCTCACGCGATGTTGCAAAACTAATGATTTTCTGTTGCTTTTCTGTTTCTGGATATGTAGCTTTTGGGAATAGAAGGATAGTAAATAGTGATTGGTACAGAATAATTTGTTTACCGGGAGTTATTGGTGACATCACAGAGAGCAATCGTTATCCTTCTTCAGCATGATAAAGTGCGCACACAGCGTCGCAAGCTGTCAACTCTTTAGCCAGTAACAAAATGAAATCGATGTTGCATTTCCGGTATTCGCCTAATTTAACAGCAAATGATTCGAGTTTGTTTCCGACAATCAAGAATAGGAGGTGCGGTGAGCATTTTTTTCGCCTATGGAAACAGTATTTTGAGCACTAGCTTTAAATTCGAGAAGGAATTTGAAAATTAGTTAAACAATACCCAAGAATGAGTTGACATTAAATTGTGATACTTTGTAAAGTAGTAAAGCCATGTACCATCACGGACTTTGGTTATGTCCGGTCCTTTGAGGTACAGCCTGTGCTACTGTTAAAATTTGCTTGACGCTAAAACCGATACAGTAAAAGGACCACAGGCAGGACTCAAAAGACCGGACATAACCAAAGTCCGTGGTGGTACTTGTACCATGTAATTTGCTCAGTTCCGTCAATCGTTTGCAGATATTTTTTCAGCAGGCTTCGTATGTACAAGTTTTATGGGTATCGAAACGTGCATTGCCGGACTACCAACGCAGTATATTATAACTAATAATATACAGATCATAGTTTGATAGTAAAAGGTGTCTTGAATTCTTTATCCCTGCTTTACTCCAACATTTATTGCCTTTTCTCTTTCTCTCTCTGTCTCCATCACCCCTATTGGAGTACGGGGCGCTTCTGCGTTTCTTAGCCTCGCGCGTAGGATGGCTAACTGGCTAGTTCTTCGCATCATCTTCATATTTCATTCTTCTGCCATCTTCTATCTTCTCGTTCTATGTCTGACTTCATCTCAACTTCGACCACTTGTTTTATATTTCCTTGTAATTAATTTCCTCCAGTTATTGTCCGGTCATCCTCTAGTTCGTTATCCTACTGGCTGATATTCTAGAACTTGTCTGGCTATGTTATTTCGTTCTTTCTTTAAAGTATGGCCAGCCGACTTCCACTTCTTCCTTCTGATTGTGACTAAATTTTGTTCCAGTCTTGTTCTTTTCCATAGCTCAATGTTAATTATTATTTTATTTGGTCAATATATTTTCAAGATCTTCATCAGCGATGTATTTACATCACCATACTTCCAGATGTTTGCACCAAATAGTAGGATACTCTTAACGTAATTGTTGAACATTTTGATTTCTGTCGTTCCTGAGATGTCATTTGTTTGCCAAATTTAACTTAGGGAGTTGAATGTATGCTGTGGCTTGATTACCATTGCTCGAATATCTGCCTTGCTTCCGCCCTTCTTTGCTATAACTAACCCATGGTATGGAAATTTATCTACAGCTTCTATTATTTTCCCATTTATCATTATATCATTGTTGAGTTGGTTATTGCTTTTTTAGAATGTCAGTTTTCTTTGCACTTATTTTGAGACACGTTTTCAAAACATGCAGTAAGCTTGTTCATTTTTGTTTCCATATATTTTGTTACGTTCTGTCAATAGGCACATATCATCTGAAAACTCTAAATCTTGCAATTCGTTGTGCAGATTCCATCTAATTTCTATTTTGTTCTCAGTCATTTTTTCCATAATAATTAGAAATAACGAGACAAGATGCACCCTTGCTTAACCCTACTTTCTATGGTTATAGCTTCTGCTATTTTCCCCGCATGTTCTAGTCTGGCTCTATACTCTTCATAAAATTGTTTACTTAGGTTCATGAATTTACTTAGTAAACCGTACAATCTAAGAATTTTCCACATTTGTTCTCTGTTTACGCGATCAATAACTATCTAGAAGTCAATGAAACACACACTAATGTGAATGTGAGTTACTGGCTTTTACCTCCTCTAGAATGTTAACAACTTTTGCAATAATACATGTAGGTATGTGACAATATTCAAGGCTTTAGTAACACAGAATATACGTACATGTAATTAGAAATTAGTATAAACTATTTGAATACGAATTTTAACATACAGTGCTTACAATTACTGAGTAATCGTTAGACTTGTTTAAAAAATACTTACAAACAACCACATCGAAGCGATTATGGCGCATTTGGAGTCAATTTGAGACAGCCTGAAAACAAATCGGGATTTACAACACATCGTAAGGAATACGGAAACAAAAATTGCAAGTAACATGCTGACAACTGTACATAAACGGATTTAAAACAAATTACATCCGTTAAGGAAAAATAAATTTCAGTATCTATGTAAATGCGATA
Source organism: Chrysina gloriosa (assembly GCA_038088585.1). Lineage (NCBI taxonomy): Eukaryota > Metazoa > Arthropoda > Insecta > Coleoptera > Scarabaeidae > Chrysina > Chrysina gloriosa. Next base: position 10,035,536 of record CM076093.1, read on the forward strand.
TCGCAGACGACAGACAAGGCATGCGCGAACTTCCGAAACATATAAGAGCGGAAAGCAATTTTAAAGTGGACAAGGGAAATAAATAGTAACAAAAGTTTTGATCGCGATAAAGCAAGTTTACGCGCCGCCTTTTTAGGGTGATTTACAGGAACTTTCACATTTATTTATTCTGAGAAATTCTTGTTTCTGTAACTAAAGCAGATGATAACCGAAGTTAATTAAAATTCTCGCCTTTCGTCAGAGCCAATGGCGACATCTGGACAGTTGGAATGAGTTTCTGAATCATTTAAACTACGAACATATTCTTCCTTTACGGCCTGTGCCAAATAAGCTACAAAACCGCTCTGATTAAGATAATTTTATGCAAATAACAATTGGTTTCTTAGGATACTATAATCTTGTGCACCTTAAAATCGATTATCTGCACATATATCTATTTATTATACTATTAACTTTTTCAAATTCGCTAAAACTCCCTTCACCGTTCTCTTCGAGCAAATATCAAGTTCTTTGTTTCCCGCAATTGGATTCATCTTCATCAAACGAATTTCATTGACAATTCGCGAGGATAATTGGATTTTCCTTGACTGTAAAGCAGACAATTCTCACTTTTTGCAATTAAATTACACTAGTCGGTATTATTCAATTGCGGGTTTTGATATTAATTAAGATAATTAGAAAGAGAACTCGTTGAAGCGGATAATGCCAACAAGAACTCATCCGTAATAGATGATTAAAATTTCTTTAGATGTTGGAATAGACGCAGATATTCCATATATTCTTAAAGAGAATATATACTCTGACGTTACAACGCTTTAATTCATTTGCTTGAATGCCCATCGAGTTGTATCTACTAAGATACGTACACGTTTATTGTTACTCAACGTGAATTAACTAGACATATACCAGATGAAATAAATTTTCTTGAGATGGCGCAAGGTATTCGCTATCGTTTATCACCCATTCATAACTTAGTAATTCGATAATTCCAACTTCATCCATTGTGTATATGGTACAGATAAGGGGAAGTCTCATAATTTCAGCAGATTGTAATGATTAAACACACGTTAGATTTTAGCGGGATAAATTCTCTAAATAACGTTATAAAGGGGTGGATAGGTGCTCCGCTCTAAGAAAGTTTATAATACCGTGTTCATTGACTGACGCGATTTCATAGTTTTCATTTCGTGAAGCCGGATGCTCCAAAGCAACGACGTTAATACAAAATCCAATTTAGAGCCCATCAGAGTTGAGTCCCTATTCTAAAACGTAGCCATTTGGCGATATTTCTATTAGCTTCGTGTGGATAATTGTTATAAATGAAGACCTACTACCGCTTCAGCGTATATCCTCTACCGAAGCGATTAAGGTGTAATGATGGCATCCGCTAACGAGCTATTAAGCTTTTGCACAATGGCGACGTTGATGCTGTCTGTGCGTTTAATCCACATCCCATCCATAATTCCAAACCATTTTCACGGTCATAAAAATTTGGAATTGGTTAATGGACAATAAAACTTTTTCAAAGAAATGCTATGTTATTCGAAATTTTTTCTATTTTAAAAGCGCGAAGTTTGTTTCATATTAAATCGCAAGAATATTTAAAGGATGGCGTGTCGATATCGAATTTGAATTACCATTCACAACAACAATGTTTAGGTACTTAATAGCTATTCGTATTTTATAGTAACACAGTTTACTAATAAGTTCAAGCTGTAGTTTGTATTCACATGAATACAAAGTTGTTTGCTCATATCTGAAAGGGCTTAAAATGTGTTTTACAGCAACGACTCGGTACATTTACAAGTCACCTAACGTTACACGAAGGTGTGTTAAAGGTTAGGTGAAACCATGTTAAATGTTACAAACAGAAGCTGGAAAAGGTTTATTCGTTCGATGAGAAGTCAAGCTATGAGAAAGACCGAACATAAAGGGAATATATGACTAGCTATTTCAATAATCCTCGAACTCAATGCTTTACTAAACTAAACCAATTCAGTCGAATATCAATGTAAGTCCCATGTCCAAAACGTCAATTGAAAATCAACCGAAGCACGGAATTGAAATTATTGTGTCTAGATAGAATTACATTGATGAATGTTTCTCGTCTGTATTAATCTTTAATTAAACGCTGTCTCGTACTCCTTCTATTAAGACGTTGTCATTACTGAAACCGGAAAGTGACCAAAACATGACAACGTATAATATTAATGATTATTGCTATAAAATAATAGGTTTAAATATACTGTGTGTCTAGCTAAGTTCGCGACAAATGGAAAACTTTTTTATTCTTGGGTTTATGAAAAAGTTATTCTTTATAAAAAGTCCTGCTTCATCCAAAACTTAAATTCAAATTGTCAGATTTTAATATTTGTTAGTCATATACGAGATATGACAAAAAATATGAAATTAGTATAAGAGTAAAGTACCTTTATTTTCAATAATACTTAAAATGTTATAAGGAATAGTCGTTCAGAATTGGAAATTATACAATTTAAATACAGCATTTACACAAAAGAAAGCATTGAACATGTTACACAAATGCTTCAACATATCCGCCTTCTCGTTCCATACATGCAACGGTTCTATCACAAAAATGCCTTAAAACCCTTCTAATTGTTTGTGGAGTTATAAACGGCGCTTGAATATAAACATGTTCTTTTAAATAACCCCACAAGAAAAATCAAGTGGGGTCAGATCTGGAGACCGAGGTGGCCAACGTATTGTGGAAAAGCGGTGTATAACCCTTTCGTTAAAACAATCTTCAACATATTGCCTTACGTCCAACCTGCTATAACAAGGTGCACCATCCTGTTGAAACCAAATATGTTGGCGTTCCAGCAATGGAAGATAAAAGAGATGTCGATAAAATTACTAATTTCACTTTGCAAAAAATTTAGATACCGGTCGGCATTCAAAGATTGGTGAAAAAGAAAGGTCCAATTACATAACTTTTGTAGATTCCGCACCATACATTTGTCTTGAACGCATATTGACTTCGAGTTTTTATTGTAAAATGTGGGTTGGCATCTGTCGACCAACGGCAGTTTTGACTCGATACAGTTCCGTTCGATGTAAATGTTGCTTCATCGGAAAATAAAATTTGTCTCGACACAAAAGGATTATCTGCTAATATTGCCTGAATGTCGGCACAAAACTCCAATCGTCTGTCATTATCACCTGGTTTTAGAGTGTGTACAAATGTAGGCTTGTAGGGATGAAATTTGTTTTTCTTAGAATTTTATCTACCGAATCTTTGCTTATAGTGTTTCACATCAACAATGCTCTTTTCCGCAACGAACACCTCGGTTGTTCTATTGCTGATAGCATCACTTCTAGTTCCATTTCGTTATCAGCAACATGGTTTTGGCGTTTGTTGTTAAATCTGTTTTCGACATTTCCGAAAGTCTTAAATTTTCTTAAAAGTTGTCTTACCGTCTCGTGGTGAATTTTCTTGTCAGGATGCCGCTGATTAAAAATAGTTGCTGCTTCCCTGAAAGTTTTGTAATTATCGCCCACTATTAAGACGATTTCAATTTTATCTTCTTTACTTAATATTACAGGCATTTCTACTTATTGTATTTTGACAAGCGTAAACGATGATAGTGACAGATTTAGTCAAACATTGTTTATCAGAGTATTCTAGATTAAGATTAAAAATGTGTACATCAAACTGTTGACTTTGTACGAGTAGTTGAGAAAAGTGTAAGAAATTAAAAACTAAATGTAAGTGAATGTGATTGAATATTAAAATCTGACAATTTGAATATTTAAGTTTTGGATGAAGCAGGACTTTTTATAAAGAATAACCTTTTTCATAAACCCAAGAATAAAAGAGTTTTCCATTTGTCGCGAACTTAGCTAGACACAAAGTATATTATATGTATATACCGTCTGGCTCACGACTAGCGCGCCGGATTGCAGCTTCCAAACTAATAATTAAAAAAATTTTTTTGACAGGATGGTGTACGGTTATAAATGCCATGATTACAAAATATTGTCGTTTATACAGGGTGCCCCAAAAACCGCTAAGTATCAAAGCTATGTTATTTTTAATAGAACTATATATATTTTTTGCTGTTTACGAATTGTATAGCAAAAATAAAGGTGAATTACTTCAAATGTTCCCTATACCTATCGTTTACCGCTTTCGAAGTATTTGAGGATTTTCAAGAAAGTAAGATGTTTTGAAAATGGACATAACAAACTAATTGAAATTTTCAAATCATGATTTTAGCCTTCATTTGGTACATCTTGGGCTACCTATTTTTATGTATTTGTATGTAATTTTACAATAATGTACAGGGTGATTCCATAGATCGGTTTTGTTTGCCTAAACTTCAATAGTGTATAACTTTGTTATTTCAAACGGAACACCTGTATATTTTTAGACTAGGGGCAAGGTTTTTCAATTCCTACCCAAAGCGCACTAGGTTTCCCTATACATATCCCTTGTGGTTTCGGAGAAATTTGAAGGTAGGAAATTCTACTGATTGAAATTAAATCGAAGTGCTGAATCTGGAAACGCAATTTTTTTGCAAATGAAACACATATGCCTTTAAATGACAAGTATTATAATAAATGATTTTCATGATCGCTATTTTCCTCTAGGCATACTATAATCTCTTTTCAAACGATCTTCCAACTCTTCTTAATTTTCTCCGGGGTAATGGGGCAAATGCATTTGTTACTCTTATTTTCATTTGTCCGATGTAGTTAGTGTCGAATTGTAAACAGTATTTTTACATATTCTCACAAAAGAAATCTTCGCATGTCAAATCGTGTGACCTGAGTGGGTATTTACAGGGTCGTTGCCATCCAATCCCCTTATTTGGGAACATTAAATTTAAATAGTTTCTAACGGCTACGTGAAAATGTGTAGGAGTTTCGTCTAACTGTAGCCAGATTTTGACTCTTGTAAATAAGGGAACATCTGCTAAAAGAGTCCAGAAATCTCCTGGTAAAAATTGTAAAAGAAAGATGCCCATTCAATCGTTCTTCGATAAAGTAAGGTCCAATAACATATCCATAATCTTCAATCAACATGTGTGGATTTTCTATATCATAGTAATGATAATTATGTCTACATACCGATCCATTATTGTGGAAGGTAGATTCATCGCGGAATAAAATATATTCAGAAAAATCCTCCTCTTCTCCAACAGGATCCAGAACGCACAAGCAAAATACCAGTCGATGGTCAAAGTCCATTCCGTATACATGTTGGTGTATCTAGATATGCTATGGATGATACTTGTTTTTTTTGATCCTCCGTACACTAGGTCTACTTATATCGGTTCGCTGCGTAATTTTCCGTGAAATGGTGCTAGGATTTTGAGCAATTGGACCTAATATTAGAAATTCATTTTCTTCGTTATTAACTCTCCTTTTTTGTTTACAGTGGAAAGCATTATCTGCCTCTCAAAACCTTGCGAAAAGCCTTTTGAAAGTCCGCTTTTCGGGATGTCTTAACTCAGGATACTTTGCCGTATAAACTCTGGCAGCTATGCATAATATCTTAAATAGTACAGTAAACTTTGTAAACGTGAATCTATGGACGCACAAGTACAAGAAAAGTATCTCCCGTTAGCGACTTTTCATTTGATATATCACACTTAAGTTTCTGGATGCCCAGAGATTCTGATGGTAGAAACAAATGAGAAATTAGTGCACACGATCAGATTATGTTACTTACACATACCCTAAAGCTTTTCCAATATTGTAGAATGATCGCAAAGTGACAAAGGTGACCGATTGTAATCTATATTTATTAGATATCTATCTACCTGGGCTCTAGAGACTGCTGAAATCCTATAAATTAGCGTAGGAAAATATTGTAACGGTCATCCTTAAACCATTTTCGCCCGGATAGTGGCGATTACCACCAGCAAGTATATCTATCTGCAAAACTATCTGTAGTGGCGTGTGTCAGTCACTTTAAAGGTAGCATTTGGAGAAGGCTACGCTACTGTAGCTGCAATTTCTGACTCCGATGTCCAGAACGAAGATCAACCTGAATTAGTGCGATCCATGTAGGCCTAGGGTACTATATTAATTTACTATAATTTATCATGATAATTGCAGAAAGTTGGGTCTTTCCTATTACTAGTCCAAAATGGATTAGACCATAATCTGTAGCCCCACATTTCAGAAGTTCACTATTACAACAAAACATAACAAGCTACAACAAGAATAATACTGCAGGCTAGAGTCCTGTGATGATTGTGATGTTTTGGATTTGTGTGTACTGGCATAAATTTATGTCTTATGAATTAATATTTTGCTGCACCTATTTCGAGCCAGTATTTCACAAAACCGCTTTCTCATATATATTCTTTAAAGTAATTCAGAGCGTAAGACTAAATTCATCATGTTCAGCAGATTCCATTACAATTTTCAATACATTGGTAGCATTAGTTGAAATATTTTACTTATTTAGGATATATTGTTCTTATATTCACCTTCAATTCCTCAAAGATTGCTGCCGTCATGTTCTTCGGTTTCAATAACATTATTGTTCCAGTGCTGAATATCCATGACACCGTACAGTGTCAAAACTACACATACTAGTATGTATAGTGCTTATCTGGACACGAAAACTACTTCTCATAAAGTCGTACTGATGAGCGGTATAACCGCGAAGCGCGTCTGATAACGGTGAAAGTAATTTTCTAATTACACACTGTGAGTTGTTTAACCTGATACACAACTTGAAGATAAAATACTCCAAGTTGAACAAACTATGCATGTGTTGTGATGAGTGTTATCCTGTGCAGCTACTACTAGCGTTTATGTTTCTACGTCTAGATAACAAATATCCAATTTAAAAGTATAGAAATTCAGGGGTACTAGAAATATTTCATGTCGAACTTTAATATTCCTGCGATAGTACGAAAATAGTAGTTCTTCCAAATTTTGTTTAATTTTTTCAGACCTTTTTTGTTTTAATTAGGTGCATGACATGAATATTACTGTATGTTTTATACTAATGAATTGTTTGAAGCAAAGCAATGGTATCTGTTTTTATGTTTTCCGTATACGTTGAGGTATTCCACAATGTAATATGTATCAATACCATTTCTTTGTAGTATATCTGCCACTATATCACTTACCGAATTTGATAAGATATGGTTTGAAGATGCTTGCCTCGTTCCTAGCGAAGCACGTGTTACCGCATTTAATCAAATATTTGTGTGGTAAGAAGTTTACCGATGTGATATGGTGTCAAGGTAATATACTAAACTTACCACAACAAAAATTATGTTATTTTGCGCTGAACAACAACTAGGAACTGTTCAACTGAACATGCATGGTTATCATAAAAGAAATGGAGAATTTTCTAGTTACTATTAAAAATATTTTTTAAATATCATCTCCTCTGCCACTTTCAGGTCAATCAAACATCAAAACGGCAGTTAATAGTCGTATCTTCATACACATTCAAAATATTGTGCACATTACCGAATAATCGATTCGTGTTCACATTAGCGCGATGTTCACATTAACACCTGTTTACACTATCGCGACTGTACTGTAGTTCAATCAATACCGTATGTAATTAACTTTTTCATTCTATGGAATGATCAGGAATATATGAATATAGTTGGCTAGCCCGGACTTGTCGATTTGTACTGTGTGTAAAAAGTATTAATATAATTGTAAATTAATCACACATCCGTATGTACAGTGTCATCTCTAATATTTACAAAAACATTTATGTCTCAAATTAAAGATCAACAGTAGACATAACGAATAAATCAAATAAATCAGGACTGCCAAATATATTCACTTCCTCCTGATCTCTCCTTGCACGGACTTTCCGCGAATGATACGATTGGTACCATGATTTACAATTCACACGTACACATAGATTTTATTGCAAAGTAAAACTGTTTCACAATTAGTACAATTATCGAAAATGCAATACCTAATGGAGTATGGAGGTTCGATAATCTAATTAAGCCACTTGTTCATTGCATCGACTGAACGCGATCTAGACTTTTTGTATTAGGTATCATACCGAATGAGAACAAATGGTTGCAGGATCTGTAATTATACATAAATTGCATTCGAGAGTAAACTACAATTATGGCCGACAGATTTACGGATAATTAATAATTTCGTCAACTTTAAGGTGGTGCAAAATTGACTCTTGTGTGGATCTTGCTAGTGACAGCAAGATTTTGAAATCCTTATATGTAATACTGAATTATCGTGTTACACATCAGAGATATTTTTATTGCTAATAGTACCAAAACTTTACAGATCGGATGAGTATATAGAGAAACAAGCAAGATACACATAAGGTACGTGTGTGTATTTATGTACATATACATAAATCAACTTGCAAATAGAACTGTGTATATTTATATTATAACATTGATTTGAGATATGATTAATTTGCACCTATGATGACTAAGAATGGAAAATTTTGTATTTCTTTAGACTTAGGACATTACACTTCGGAAAACAAAACGCATCGTTTAATGAAATGTAAATATATTAAAGTAATTCTATTGTAAAATGGAGGACTTAAGTTTTGGTTTTTAAAATCAACTGCAATGTAATTTCTACCAACAAGATACAAGGATTATACACATTAGTTACGACAAATGTGGTCTGTTCAAAATGTATCTGACCTGCCATGTTTCCCATGAAAGTAATAAAGCGAGTGCGATGATATTTGGTAGGAGGTTATAAAGTTCCATCCTGTGCATGTGTGTAAAATATGCCGTGGACAGCTCTTGATCTTCAGCAGTACGTGAATGCGGTGGCGTGCTGATGGCTCTTCGTGTTTGCAAATTTCACGAAAAGACGGAACGATTAGAGCAGCGCTGATGCATCAAATTTTGTCAGAAGCATGGTTCTGCTCAGGTAGATACGATTCGGAACATTCAGCAAGCTTCCGGCAACCACGCCATTGGTACTACATACATACATCAAGGCGTGGTACAATTGGCTCAAATGTGGCCGCACGACGATCGACAGTGACGCACGTTATCCTCAATAAGCCGAAATGACGAAACTACTCAGAAGGTTAACACCTTAATCCTGCAGCACCATCGTATCACTATTAGAGAATTGAGCATTGGTTCCGTGCATGCTATTGTGAATAATGATTTGAGCTTTTGGCTGATAGTGTCCGCAAAATATGTGCCAAAATTGGTAATGGCGAAGCAAAAGGAACGGCGTGAAGAAATTGCGCTGGACATGCTGGACGCGGAGAATAATAACCCAGACTTCATGGAGATTTATCACTGGTAATGAATCGTGGGTTTATGGATATGACACTGAAATAAAGGTGTAGTCTTCCCAATGGAAACATCCAACATCTCCAAGGTTAAAAAAGTACGCCAAGTGATGTGGACATTCTTCTGCGGCTATCGTTGAATGGTTCATCATGAGTGTTCTCCTCACAGAGGGACCATTACCAAGGAGTACTATCAACAAGTCCCCCCTCGTCTTCATGATGCCTTTCGGCGCAAGAGACCAGATCTGTGGACAGCGGTAACAACGTACCGACGCATTCCTCTTATCTAATTCCGATTTTCTTGAGCACACACAGCATCCCAGTTGTTTGTCAACCTCCTTACTCGGAAGGATATTATGCAGAATGTGATCGAGAAGCAAAACCACATTCCAAAGGCGGTCTTGCAGGGACGCTTCCAACAGTGACAGCAACGCTGGGATAAATATGTACGGTCCCAAGGAGAGTATTTTGAAGATGATTAAGCGTTCATATATGTAAGTGACAGTTCGATTTTTCCCAGCCAAAGTTCGGATACATTTTGAACAGACCTCGTATATGCAAACGCTTGGACAAGTTTGTTAAAGTTAGAGGTAGGGCATAATTTTAGCTAACTGTTTAGACGTCTTTCATCGATTCTTAGTTTTGCTACAGTGTAATCAAGAACATACATATATATATATATATGTATATAATATATATATATAGAATATGTATGTAGTAAATATATTAAAATTAATGTTTTGTCAATTTAAAGCGTATCTAACCTACGCGAAAGAGATATGAAGATTCAATTAGGGATGCTTGCTCTCCATCAATTACAAAGAAATTTGTACATAAACTGGATATTACATTAATGTCATCAATAATAATTATTTTGTATTATAACGCAATTATTTGTGCTTCCTTAACATATTTAAACGAGATTCATTCCATTATTATATTAACAGCATTTGGTGTGAATAGCGCAAATTGTTTTATGGATGTACGCCCTACTATCAAAACAACTGATGGATAAAAATAAAAAATTGTTACATAATTGAAACATAATTGTCAATAACTGCACTTTAACTTTACTTTGTAAATTTGTAAGATGCTTTAAACCCTCGCCGTAATTGGAAATAACTACTGACTGCGATAAAGTTGACACGTCCTTCCTATAATCCTAGACTAACGCCAAACGATCTTTATCTATTGTCTGAACTTAACCTTTATGAGGATAAACGATTGAGGAGTTAGAAGACAAAGTGAAGAAGTATATATATTGTAGTTTTATCTTAATATTTTTTTATGCTATAACAGTATGTAAAGACATCTAGCAAAACGTATGAATGTTGATATTATCTATATTTTCGAATAAAATTTCAATTCATCCCAAGTCCTTTATTTGATGGCAAGTCAAATTGTGTAGAAGACATTTTTCATTCAACGGATTGCTTCAAAATCTGAACACTCAGACAGAGAGGAAGTACGTTAAATAATTTGCACATTATATACAATTTTATCTTCTAGTACATGTGCTTTTTGCAAATAGGAGCCATGCTTTGTAGCAACTTTTTCTTATTGTTTGTTGTTACATATAACTGCCTTACTTTTCAATATGTATACTGTAACTCATAAATGGTCACTTGTACCGACACATCAAGTACAAGCAGTGACGCACTTTTAAATTTTAATGTACTACATATTGCCACCGATATAAGTTCATTAATGTTATCAAGGAGCTTATATACATAATGCATCAACGATGTGAAATAAAACTTTAAGCAGCCATGTTCAATTTATTTCAAACTTTGAGTACATGATAGGTAAGGCGGTGTCTGCCTGCATAAACTGGTATACGGAAACATGTGGATCTCTACTAGTTTTAGATAGCCACTGATTGAGTTATTTTTCTTTGGAGGAGTGTATAAAGAATTGGGATATCGATGCACTTTTGTGCTTACTTCATCAGAACGATAAATACTTCTAGTACGGAGTTTAGTGAAACTGCTAAGGGCTTAGGTATACGACAGTCGTAAATATAGAACCAAAGGAAGGAAAAATCCAAAACGTGTCCTAGATTGCGGATTACTGAAGAGGAATTAGAAATAAATCATATGAAGGATATGCAAGAGAAGATGGAGAAATTACTTGCAAAACGGTAAAAGCAAAGGTAATAGCCACTATAAAAATATTTGAGGAAAAATGTCTTCTTCAACTTTTCTACTATGTCATCTACATTGTACCAAAACTGAAGAAAATCTCTTGAAACATGCCTCTCTCACAAAATAGGGAGGATATTCTTTGCCTTCAACTTTTACGCGGGATTTCTTATGGAATGACGATGATGGTAAAGATAACATTCTTGGTCTGTTTAGAATATGGAGTGTCTTTTTTGGGGTCGAACTTTTCAGTTGATAGAGTTAAGATGTGTTTTCATCTATTGTGTGCTCTGCTATCGAACAGAGGACACGAAACATATGTAAAACAATTGGAAGAAATTAGCACCGCATAGGACTTCAGAAAACATTATAGGGTAGTTGTACCTAATAAAAACGGGAAATTGAAACTGTAGGAGCTATTCAAGGAAAACGGTGATATCTGTCAAATACGAATACCAGAACTGAAATGCGTTTATTGGAAAACTGTGCTCCAAGCCAAGATAATTGCTATAACTACATGTGCGAAAATTGACAAAACGCAAATACAATCAAGAACTATCCAGAAATGTAGGGACATACTAGTGCGCTTGGACGAGGATAATAAAATAAATTCACGGTGGGCGCCAGGCCACGCATACCTGCAAGAAGCAAAAAGCCAAACTTCTGGCAAAGAATGAAGCAGACAGGAGACTAGCAGGGCTCGAATCGAATCGAATATACTTATTAAGAACTGAGACGAAGAACTTGCTGAAGAAGCAGCACGATAGACGCCTGAGTGCCCGCATCGAGACTGAGGCACTGTCGCATGTTCATTGCGAGATCTTAAAAGAACGATACGCGGTAGTGGATCTGTTAACAAGAACTGCTGGCTTAACACACATCGCCACATCATAGGAATAGTGGAGGATCCTATCTAGACCATTTGTTAGGAAGAAGGAGCATCCAAGCATGTTTTTTGATACCAGGGCCTGAGTAGTGTTAGACTTAAACACTTTCTATGCTGTAGGTAGAAGAGGAAAAAGAGATTTCCACTAACAAGATGGTACGTTACATCGAGCAAACTGGCTTTGTTGAGGCACAGGCTGACGAGCTTCAGTGTGATGAGCGATGAACCACATCTTTAGGAAGCAAATATATATGAGATTTCCTAATCCTTGTAAGAACACTTACTCTAACGTTTAGAAACTAAATTGGTTAAATTATATACATTTGCTCCTCCTGATATTGTTAGCTCAAATTTGGTAGGTGTCTCTCTTGACTAGTTGATACTTCTAGAATGTAATTCACTGGCATTTGTGTGCGTATATGTAATTTAAGAAAACATTCCTCTAATGTATTTTTCACAAACTTTTACTCTGCTAATTATAAACTGCTCAGAATTATAAATTCCCTACAACTATTAATTTATTTACTACTTATATTTACATTTCCTGTATTTAGGTTCTTACCTGTTGGAAATAAAGGAATTATTATTATTATTATTATTAAACTACAGTTACTGGTTTTCGATTAAATGCAACTGGCATATTGGAATTGAAAATAGTATAAAGCCATACACATACATACATGTGTATGTACATTCTGCGTTTGGTAAGCACCAAGCTCTTACTACTGTAAATATAAATTATCCCGCACTAATTATACTCCTGTGGCAATTACTAATTAACCTCTCAAGTATACAAACTGCATAGGTGTCAGCATAGGAAATTACACGGGATGTATAAAAGTGCATGAAGCACGAAACGGTAAAGAGACGGCGTGCTTTGTGTTCATTCTACGTGTCGCATCGTATTTATTTCATTTTTGCACTACTTCTCCAAAAGAACATTTCTTGTGATTAACGACGGAAAAAGCTCCAGTTCGTGTTCTCGAGGTACGTACTTATTTCTCCCTTTAACAAAGGAAGTTCTATTCAATCCCTAGCGCACAGAAGTGCATCACAGAAAATCATTATGAATATTTTCTGGCGATGAAAGAATGTTGATACGTGCAGGGTTTTGAGGTGGAAACACGTACAGGTGGTAAATCTGAAAAGAAATTTAACACTCCAGATGAACTTTTATAAAAGAAAAATGCGAGTGATTTGAAATTGCATCTGGAAACGTTAATATGGCACATTACAAAAATATTTTTGAAGGTAGATAAGTTTACAGTCTCATTTATCTGATCTGATTTATTGACGCACGATACATAGCCAGAAGGTAAACAATAAAATGAGTCAAACATAAACAGACAACAATGTCTGTTTATTAAAGGAAATTCGTAATAGTGCGGTAAGGAAAGTAATGGATCATGTAACTACTTTTCAATAGATTTTGAAAGTGAATTATGTGTGGGCTTCTATGCAAATTACAGTAACAATGTACAATACTGTGTCTAATGACGAGTACTTGCGGCAAAATTTACTATTGTATTAGAAACTTTATTTACAATTGCAGTCGGTATTCCTTTAGGTAGATTAATGGTTAATTGTTGTCTAATAGAATTACCGTTTATTATATACTTAACCGACGTCAACAACTCCTGCATAAACAAATAAGCGGATGATAGTTCGATTTTAACCATTTGATTTAACTTTCATTTTAAGAAAAAGAAAATTATGTTCTTGAAACTGAACAATATGCATTTTTTTTTAACAAAGTGGTAGATTTCTGGAGAGATTCTAAAGATGGGTGTAAATTTATTGCTTTTCAAAGTGTTCTTACCATTGATACATTTTTGCATGCATTGGAACCAATTTTCTAAATATCTTTTCCATTAAGGACTGCGTGTCAGAAACGTGACCTGTGAATGTTTCCAAAGCTTCCCGCAGATGTTGAAAACACGTATATTACAAGAAAAATACTTGTTTCAAATCAAGACTGAATGAGTCGTTAATTCCAGACTTTTACTAATCGATAATTTGTGATGATATGTATCCCTTGTTGACTTTCTGCAAACAAATGGTTGTGTATCAATCAGAGCTGATTGTTTGACGATTATCTAAATCAACGATGGCAATATCATCGGTAAAACCAACAAATGCGGCAATCATTTGCTTCGAAGTAGTTTGTTAGCTTTGCTTTTATCTGACAGGATTCGCTTTGGAACACCTAAACAATTAATTTTTGCGTCTTTTCGGGCATCAATAAATCGAAGTTTGTCTCTTCTAACGACGTTACAAACCAACTTTAATGCAAAGCGATTGAATTTTTGTAGATTTCCTAAGTTCGTTAGCGCTAGCCACCTTTTGAGCTTTGGTAACATTATGTGTCATCCGTCAGGTATATAAGCTTGTAAGTACAAAATGTTTGGGCAATATCTTTGACAGTTGTATCGTGTAAAATGTGGCTTGGGATCATTCACCGTCATGGAAACTGTTGTCTCTACTTTTGATACAAACGCTATCAATTTTCTTTTTCAAGCGTTAGTGCAACCTACCCAGCAACATGGTAAAGTTAGATAAAAAATTTACAATGGTGAAGTTTATTATGGGTAATAGTAGAAGTAGAAGTTTGTGTTAATTTGATATACGACCAGAAAACAACGTAGCTGCTTAAATAGTCCATTATTAATTGTATCAAAATAAGGATAAAACGAGGAAGCTTCGGCAGAGACAAACTGTGAATCTTTTAGTTGCATTTACTACCGCTGGTTTGCTCTAGTTTGTATAATCTTTGTATAATTATAATAAGTAGGGAAATGTTACAATATTTCCAATGTCAGCGAAATAAATATACCTAACTTTTCAACAAACATCTGTTAAGTTTGTAAATTGCAATGAATCTTTCACATTCTTTACTCTGTGTCGCTCCATAGCATTGTGCAACTTATTTCTTTTGTGTATAAGTTTTTATAAATGCGCTAAGAAGAATCTGTAACAGCTATGGTACACCTACTTAAATATGCTGTAATACATTCCTTGCCCAACACAAATTAATTTTAACACCAAAACTTCCAATACTGTTGTGGTTCCTCGCCTCTTTTCGACAAGTGATGTGATATTCTTAAAGCAAAACATTGAATAAGTGAATAGGTCTTTAGGAAAGTATGTTTGAACTTAACACAAAAGCAGCTTTTAAGGTAATCCTAGCATTAGGAATGCGAAACTATTAGAGCCTCTGTGCATTTTGTATTGTGTACAATCTATACTTTCTGGAGTGCTTCCGTTTTAAATTAAAAACAAACACTTGTGATATTGCATAGTGCACCTACCAAACGTATCCTTTATTGGATATGTCAAAATCGCAGTGGAGCTGGTGCAAATTTGAATCCGGAATAAGGAAAAAAATTCACTTAATCTACATGGTTGTAGCTAGTGAATACGTAGAGGATTTTAAAACTATTTATTATTGTGTGATTGGTGAGTATTTGAAGTAAAACATTAAATTTTCGACAAAAAAGACAATCTTTTGTTGTTGTTATAAATAATGTTTAAATTAACTTACCTAAATCCCATACGGATTTTACTTCAAACTATTTTAAAAGTATGGCTGCGTGTTGTTTAGAAAAATTATGTTTTGAGAATAGCGCGATTAAAGTTTTGCCTGTGTTATAGATATGCAAAAATAAATTATTCCACTGCTTCAATTTTTTTTATCATTAATTTGCTATCCCAGGGCTAAAGAGCTGCCTTTTTCCTGCCTCAAAGATTGTATGCAAGAGGTACTCTCTTGCATACAATCTTCTCTTCTGCGCCCTATTGTAAATTGTATATTTGGATGCCAATAACCATCCCCAAAATTTTCATGATTCGTAAAATATTTTTCAGGTCATCATTAAAATTGCAATAGAACAGCAATATCAGTCGCTATATTTAAGACTTTTTGCCACTCAACTAAGATTTTGGAGCCAAATTCCAAACAAGAGCATTGAAACTTTTGGTGGTATCTTGCGTTTTTCTCATAAATCGATTTGATGGCTTCAAAACTTCTTCAGGAAGCGGCAGCTTATGATGGAAGGTGTCCAAGGAATCCGTTATTTTCCGCCCCGGGCACAATTTTGCATCTCTCATTGTAACTTAACATAACTTACTCTGAGATTACAAATAAATGTTTAAAATTCAGCGCTACACACAAAAGCTGTGATTTAAAGCGAGGAAATTATGTTCTTTTGTACATGCACTGACGCTACACTAACGTATTTTTATTTCTGAGCTAAACACGGAAATGCTTCTAACTGAACATAAACACTTTCGAGATTTGTTAGTGTATTAGAGCAGTTAGAAATCAAAACGCAAGACATTAAGCTGTATCTTTCCAGCAGTTATTTATTTGACGCAGATAGTCGTTTCGGAGGTGCCCTACACGTTTGGGGAAAACCTCAAAATTTGAAGGAATTTTTGTTTCGGGATAACAAACTTTTTGCTGTATATTGTAGAAGGTTCAGAACATTTATTACGCTAATAAAGAATAGCCGATTTTCTGAGAAAAAAAGTGTTATCGTAAACGTCACATCAGATCGATTTATGAAAATCCACTACTTCTAAGAGATTTTTCCATCAAAACGTATTTCATTTGGGACCCAGATGCAGCTAGTTTATTTAGCTTTTCTAAAGTAGCAGGGAGAAAGAGAAGAAAGAATGCTAATTGTAAGCAGGAGATTTATGTAACTAAAGCTGTAGCATTTTAATTTAAACAACCTTGTTTAATGATACATTCAGCATAGCAATTAATGTTAATTCAAAACAAAATAAAATTTCTTTTAATTCAGACAACTTTTTTCTTCAAGAAAAGAATAGATTATGATACTAGGTATACATATATAATCTTCACGCTAGTGGGCGAAGCATCCAATTTTCGCTAATACATAACTCTGTAACTTTTGCATTATCCATTACACACTCAGATGTATGTATATCTACGGTTACCTAAGATACTGCTAGTAAAGCATTGAATAATCTAGTAGTTCAACTTGACCTATGTACCTATATAGTAAAGTGGTAGTTGTACTATACTAAAGTTTAAGTGGTTTTATCCATTATAGTATCGCACATTTCAGCACGAACTTGCATAGGTGTATTTCTTTAAGTGTCTGGCATATTCCATTAGTTGTGATCTTCCAAACTAAGTTTCTGGTTTTATCTCCCTTCCTTGCAAAATGTACATCATCTTTACCATCACATGTTTATCTTCAGATGCGACAGTTTGAGAACGCATATAAGTATAAGAGAAGGAAATGTTTCGTTTCAATTACAATGTTGTTTAACAGTTAGCAAGGAGGAAATATAGCGGGAAATGGGTTTAATTAGATAAGAAGGTAATTACTTGATATTTGTAATTCTGCTGTACTGAGAGAGTTTATAAGAGAACAAGCAATATGTCAGCATCAGAAGGATTTTGGCAAATTTCAAATGATCAGATTTTCTAATACTTTATAATAATTCTATCAATCAGGCGATACAAACGCTTTATGAAAATAAAATAAATACCTAAGTAGTGTCTGTACTAAGTATAGTAGGAAAACGAATAAAAATAAATTACCACTAAACTGTTCACTACCTTGGTTCTTGCAAACAAAAGCTGCATGGCACATTAATTTCAGCAATTAATATGAAGTATGCGAAAACCCAAACGTTGTAAAAGAAATGGAGGTCAATGCTATTATGAAGTAACTAGAATCTTGACATTCCTTCGAAATGCTATCGCGATCATATTGTGACGTCGCAGTAAATCGGTATGGGATATGTGCCATTCAACTTAATAACTTTATAAGACAGAAGTTTTCAGTAAATGTAAATATTTAGGTAGTGCAAACGCGAGTGTGTGACCTCATTATCAATCATGCAGGAAAACATATACTATGAAATGTTATATACAGCATTATTCTAGATACAAGTTCCTTAACACGTTGACTGCCGCATGCATATATATTATGCACAATAGTGATGGTACCACCGCCTTGTGCATACATAATATGCATAGTTATTCCTGGCTAGTACGCCGTGTGCATAGCTGGTTTTCGCGCTTCCTATGGTTTTTAAAGCTTTAATGTGTTTGACTGGTGTATGACTACTGAAGTTCTACTTGGTTTCAAAAAAAAAAATCGAAGGTGTTTTTCTGCACATTTAATTGGTACACATATATGAACTAATGTAGTTCCTATAAAATACACGCGCATATATATTATACACACCTCAAATTACAATAAAACTCTGTTTTTTAAGTCTTGTCATCATAAAGAGGGTATGTTATACCATTTAGTGATAATAAATATACATAAAATCGTTTGGCGCCACGGACTCGATTACCAAACATAGCCCGGCAGTCAACGTGTTAAGCAATACAGATATTGGGCTGAATAAAAGATTTGGCACAAAACAACTTTTTCCACAGCGGTAGTGGATTTATTAGAATTACTGAAAATTCCGTGTTTACATGCACAGTGCTCCAGATGGGGTTTCTAGGAAGATTACTTATCCAGAATATGCTCACTCTTTTTACAAAAGACTTGGGAAGTCATTTAGTAAATAAGTGATACTCAACTGGAACAGTATAGTTATTGAAAGCTATTCTGTACTTACATGCACAGTGCTCCGCGCGGGGTTTATAGGAAGATTATTTGTCCAGAATATTCTCACTCTTTTACAAGATACTTGCGAAGCCATTCAGTGAATAACCCATCCAATCATTCCTTGTAAAGTGATACTCAACTGGAACAGTTCTTAAAAGCTATCGGATTCTTAGATCTGCCAAAACTTGTTTTGCATGAATCAATATCAAATGTGCTAATAATTTCTAGGGGCTATCCAGATTCCCATCGGTACCGCTACGTTTCGCGGTGCAATCTCGTACTTTTTAGCGACAGTTAACATTTTGTCCGATTTTTTCGGAACCATGTTGGACGCTCCAGTCAGGGGAACCCCATAATTAATTTGAAACAGATTGTGGAATTTTTCCTGCTAGGCATATCTACAACAATGAATCGACGACAAACCGTGACGTCCATGATTGAAATTACACAATCCTTAGTTGATGTGGATTGTGGAATACATAATGTAAGTGTGAAGTTTCATTTCTGGCCGGATTACACAATAAAGCGGATTATACTGAATCGGTGTTACCGAAGCTTCACCGTATATGTATTTACATATGTGTATATTTACATATTTTGTAGAACAGTTGTCACTAACTTACGCGCATTTGAGAAAACAGCAGCTTCTACCGCGCAGTGATAAAAGAACCACCAACTAACACCTCTTCTGAATCTCTTATCACCACTAAATCTCTGTAGTGGACGCCACTGAGCATGTTATATGAGATGACCGTAGAAAGTGTTCCCATGAAATGTTCCCATCAATTTGATAATTAATACTTGTAACATTTACATTTCCGAATTAAATGCTGAGTTCGTTTTGTGGCTCCCGTCTAAACGGTATTACATTAAGCTATATCATTGATTGTGATGAGTAGTAATTGCAGAATGCTTTCTATTTTTCATCCATTTGTTGCGAATGGCTTATCCTCAAATGCTTGCGCTTGCAAAGAAGAGAAATGTCATCATTTTGTCGGTGGCTGTTTTGGTTCAAAGTTTGGAAGTAACCCAACGACTATGTAAAAAATCATCTCCTCCATTTTGCTATTACTGCAAGAATATGTGAGATACAACCATAGCTTTCAATTTATACTTCTCAGACATTTCACATCACTTTGTTGTCTTCAATTACCAAACGTGAAACAGCTCCTCTATTATGTTCTTAAAACCTTATGTAATCTATACGTTTTCTTTTTGTTCCTTGGAATGTGGACCTTAGCCTACTGCACTGAAGTTCTCTTTGTTACTATGTCCTCTAGTTGGTTTAATCCTTCAGGTTGATACCCTAGTGGAAGTCAACGACCTTGATCTTCAGGAACTGGGATCGACATTATTTCCTTCTGACCCTGCTCAGTCCTTGACAGTCATAATGTCTTCTGTGACTGTGGAATGACCTCCCTAGCAACAGGCTCTTCACATAAGATCTTCTACTACCCCTCTGGTGTTTATTGAGCCGGCAGTGTTCTGTCAACGGGACCAGTGTCTTCGCTGTTTGGTTTGTACTTATTCACAGTGGCTAATGTTTCCTAACATCCGGATTGTCTCAGCCCTGGTGAGGTTCTCCAGTGACTCACATGCTGTTGTTTTAGCATATTCTTCATCTCAGTTTTTATTGCTTAATAAGGAATTCCGGGACGTAGTGTTCAGGCCCTACGAGTACTTTCGTTGCCTCCTTCTTTGCCAGGACCTTCGTTTACTTGCATGCCTCGGTGCCCCGGCATCCACCACAGACTGAATTTATTGTGTCCTGCTCGAAACACTATGGCATCTATGGATTCCTTTGACAGCCCTATATTGTATTTTTAAGATTCTGTATTGTCAATCATGATATAGACTCTCTTGCTTCTAATACCGATCACGATACAGATGATTTAAATGCATGCAGACATAGATATAACCTTGTCTTGGAATACGGTCGCATCAGCCCCCAGACTCATGTTTATGAATCTCCCTGTTCCTACCTCAGGTATCTCTACTCCGATTCCCATCTTAGCTCCATCTGTAAATCAGACGGTGATATTCCTTTTAATTAGTCCCCGCAATCCTCACTCCGTATCCTCACCATGTATGAACACCCTGAAGGGTTTTCTGAAATCGTATGTGGTGCTAATGCAATCGCATTGCATTTGTAAGGTGCAACTTTTTTCTCTGTCCTTCGAGGAGATGTCTGGATCCCTCCTCTCCCCCTCGCTTATACACAGAGTATTCCTCCGCTGGTGCGTGGTTTGTCCACCCTGAATTGTTCTTCGGCCACCATATGCAGGGTGGCCAGACCAAGCAGTACATCAATGACTGTTTTGGGTATAGTGAATAATGTCCCGCTTATTTGTAGACTGGCTAATAACTGGTTGATCGCAGATTTGGCCCTTGTCTTATGCCACCATGTTAGTGAGGCGTTAGTGATTGTGGGTATCACCCCCTTTGATGTATATTCACTGGACTGCCATTACTTAAAGTCCCCACGTTCTCTCCTATGCTTTTAGAAGTCATAAATATAAAGTACAATTATTTCGTTTATAGATCGAAGTAAAGTACTATATCATTAGTTCTATTTAGTATAATGTATGAAATTATAAACATTGAAAACGCATATTTGAACCACCGTATTACCTAATTAAAGCCAATTAATAGACGAAGCCATAGTAAAATACATAAATTCGTAAACGAGCTACTAGTGCTCTATTCAATAAATCGACACAATTTACGAACGCGAATATCAATCAGATCCCTTTCAAATGATTTCGACAAACAAAGAGTGTAATCAAATCTATCATCTACATCGCCAAACGAATATCATTTGTTTGTTTATATTATGCACAATCATTAATAGAGCACGAAATGTATGGATTTACTCCAAAGTCTACTCATTAATATTAGAGAAGCTCTCAGAACTTTCAAACGAGTAAACTCGCTACTTCGTACTATTGGTGATTTCGTAAAGAAAATCGGTATGGCTTGTAGCAGTTAATGAATAACGAATGTTTATTTTGAACTAGCCATTGGGTCTTATTTATATGTTTGCCTTCTGTTTACTTTGTAGGCGCCCCTTATCTGTTTATTAGAATTTATCGGCGAGTACGGACACACATTTCTCTGATAGGTTGTTAAACAACACTTGTTTATTATTTATTCGACCGTATGCTTCTTTCTCGTAAATTACCGTGTAGTATTATTCTCGGAGGTGTTTTTTGAATGTTAGGCCCGCCATAGCTACATTTTTGATTATTAAATGATAAGTTCCATTGAATGTGTTATCGGACTCATTTTATTTCAGCTTTATGATACTCTTATCACTTCTTTCTTGTACGAGGGGGGAGGGGCTCAGTTGTTATAAAAGCTAGGAAACAAAACAGTTCTTTTTTGGGACAAGCTGATTACCTTTCAAAATACTCGTCTTTAAGATGTCTTGGCATAAGGCAATAAATAAAGGCTAATAATTATTATGAAAGAAAGTTCTTTTATTTTATATAATTTCTGCACAAGGAAAACACGACCGTTTATTGCAGGAAAGACGCGTGCAGTTACTTAACGCATCGACATACATACATACGACGACTATCTCTAGAACGCTACGATACCTCTCACCCTTATGGATGTCAGTTTCCCTTTCAAGTACATAATTTACGATGGGCCTATTTGGTTTAGGTATCAATTCATTTTTGATGTGTATGTATCGGTAGGCGTTGTTCGACTCGCATTTAAGGTCGTGAGAATATAATTATTTCACCACAGTTTTCCAACAAAATGTATACACTTTTGCATGCGTTCAAATCAATGCTCGTAAAAGTTTGTAGCTGATATCTCAATATATGGACCTTGACAGCATCTTGAGGTGCTGAAAGTCGTTTTCCACGCACTTTTTGTTTGGCGTTAGGAAAGAATTCGTTCGGTGATAAATAAGGTGATTACAGAGACATGAGACATTAATTCAACGGTTTTCTCCTCCAAATAGTCAAGTATTTGATATGCTGAGTGAGAACCGGCATCGTCGTTATGTGGATGACTTTTGGCAAACAAATTCTTGTATACCATTTAGCACTAACCCTTCTTCGATCCTCTAAAGGAGCGGTTACGACAAGTCCAGTACAACTGAAGATACAGGTCATCTTTTTCTTGGAAGCGCTTCCTGAGCACAAAAGTTTTGTAGGATGCAGTTCATCTTCCTCAGTTTTCTTTCCTCAGTTTCCAGTTTATGCAAACGTATCCAAGTTTCGATTCCTGTTGTTAAAATGTTGTAGATGGATGTTCCAGTTCCTCAGTGGAGTGTTCTAAACATTTCCGTTTCCAATCAATACGAACATTTTTTGTTAGCAAATATTTGGAAGCATTGATGCCTTTTAGAATACCAACCGATTTTGGTCGATCTTCTAGTCTTTTTTGATGCTGGGTCACTACCAAAAGTTGGACTAAGCCATTATATCCATTGTTGAGTTAGCTCTTAGCCAAAATCGTAAGAAATTATTGAAATATCCATGCTTTCATAAAATTGCTTTTTCTCGACGTTCACTGTAAACAAACTGCTAGGCCAATGACCAATATTCCAATGTTTTCACAATAACAAGTGTCAAAATTTACGAAACTAGGAATGACACATTAATAGCGTCACCTGGTGGTCGTTTGCAAAAAGTATAAAAGTTATCCCTCGTATTAGATCTAGGTGAATGAAATAAGAAGCAAAAGCTGACAATTGCATGCCGACTTCTAACAATTCTATGTCTTCTTACCTTGAATCCCTTAGCTAGGATATATTCTCTCCAGATACAATTTATGCACTATTAACGTCAACATAAATTACACATTTACATTCTGTTCAGGTTACATAGCACCTCTAGCTTTCTACAGTTGTACAATTTTTCTTGCGGTGCTGAAGAATGAAAGAAATTTTATACGCTTGAATTGGAAAATATTGTGCTTGGAAAATTGTTCGGTATAAATCGAAAACACCTTCCGAGGTCTACTCCTATTTTTGATTGTATCAAGTATTATTTACAATGTTCTACACCGAATATCCTTGCAGCCGAGAAGGCGCCATTTGTCATTGCGCAATTCCCAACTACATTTTAGGAAGATGCATATACATATGTAGCATATGTGTAACCTAAGGCTAGATTACAACGAATACGAATATTACGTCTACATAGCCGCGTCAAAATGGTAACGTCGAAGGACGTACATATGCGCATTTGCGGATATAACAACACATTTAGCACGTACTCTCGTAATACTTTTCCAACATTATCACTACGCTGTGCATTTCCATCATCTATCTATGCATATGGCCTACATTTGCTATCTACATCTTAAATGATTATCCTCGACATCACCGCGAACATTGTAAGGCACTTGCACGTTGTCATATCGAAGACGAAATAAAATCAGAATTTTATCGAAACTGTTTCGAAATATTCCTTCATACAGCAATCTGAATAAAAAGTAACGTTTTCACGGGTAGCTATAGTGATTAAAAGAATTCAAATTCAAGTTCAACTTTAAAATAACTGGCAAAGTTTACGTTTTATGCGAATACTAAATGTGTTGGCACAAACTCATAAGAAGAAATAGCATATTAAAATCATCTTACACGCTTTCTAGCAAATTTCGGAAAAGCAATATTATCAATATATAAATTTAGAGTGCACTGAAAGCAATATTCTTAGCTAGTCGAACACGAGAATACTTTATTTTAATTGCATGTCGTATTGCGACTATAATCCCAAAATTAGATTACATTAGGATTCCCTTTTTTTGTAATTTCCATCCCGTTATTTCCCAATCAATCGGTTTACGAACCAATTTATAAGACTAGATATACTGCGTTTGGCCTTTTCCCATAAATTATCCGTATCGTCCTGAAACGAAATTTATTAGATTGCCTATAAATCTGTTTAAATATGATTAAAATTCTCTGAAAAAATATGTAGATCAATGCTATAACTGAAAAAATTATGCACATATCTACCTCAATTGGTTCGATCGAAATTCTCATTCGAATTACATAAACAGAAGAGGAATTAATCGAAAACGTAGTAGCGTAGTAAATTCAGATGAATTTTTGATGCGGGCCAAGCTAGTCAGTTTAAATAATTAGCGACATCACGTTTTGGGATAAACTGATTGTGGAGGAAAGCTGCGTAATATTTGTTTATTTGGGATGTTTGCTTTTAGAAAATTACGTATGCAACAACTTTTTGTCTCTCGTTCGTTGGTGTAAATACTAACGAATGAAAATTATCAAGCCGATAGGTTTATTTCTCGTGCGTAAAAACTTCCTCCAGAAAAATTTAACTCCTATTTTCCTTTAGAACACAGAGTCATTTCAAGATGTTCTTAAAAAGGTGTAAACGATCTAACCCGTTATTATCTAATTTAGTATAAAGTAAATATATTATGTAGTATATACGAGGGATAAGCTGAAATTATTGGGAATAAAAGACACGGTTAATACTTTCTAGGATTTTATTTTAAATATGCTCAAAATAATTTCCCTCATCAATGATACACTTGACCATTCTTTCTTTCCCCTGTTTGAAAGCTCCCAACTAATCTTCTTTCAAAATACCTTCAAAATAAGCCTGAATTGCGATATCAATCTCTTCTTCAAAGGAGAATTTTCTACCGCGGAAATATCGTTTAAGCCCAAAAAGTAGTCAAAACTCACGCATTGCTAAATCAGGTGAGTACGGCGGATGTTCTATTACTTTTATATTTTCTTCAGCCAAAAACTTGAGAGTTGAAAATACCGTATGGGACGATATATTGTTATGGTGGAGCATAATTTCCTTGTCTGGAACTCTATTGAACACTTCAGGCAAATATTTTTGAGTGTACCAGTTAGCTGTAACTGTCTTTTGTCTATCCAGCTTAATTGCATTTACTAAGCCCGTACTTCTGCATTTTAGTCATTGTAGAAGTTTTCCCATCTTTGTGAATCTATACACGATCCTATTAGCGGGTAGGACGGTTGAGAAACGAAATACAAATTTCGTCAAATATTTCTATTTTGGAAAAATATTGGTGCGCGCCATTATTTAATTAATTTAAAATTTCGTGTCAAATTCTCATACGCTTTGATTTTTAAATGCAGGTGATCGTGTATGATTCTGTTAACAACTGAGGATGCAATTTTAAGTTGATGTTCTATTACCCCATTCGTTGCTTTATTGTTCTCTTCCATTATTCTTTTAACAGAAGCAATGTTTTTGTCTTTAACAGCCGTAAAAAGACTCCCTGGTCCTTTTTGATGGTGAACAGAATTTCTTTATCATTCAAATTCCTTACACCATCGATAAATTGTAGTCAAAGAGGTGCTTATTCTCTAAATACTTAATCTAAGCTCTCTTTGCACTCATAAGCGGTTAAATTTCTTTTAAAATTATATAACAATAAATTAGGATTCCAAAGTTCTCTCTGGTTAATTCCATTTTATTTTACTTTTAAAAAATAAGTAGCTGAGTTGTAAAGAACGTAACTTCAACAACTAAATGTCAAATGACAGATAAAAGTTGCTCTAAATAAACACTATGTGATTGTTTCTCACACTACTACTAGATTTTCTTACTCTCAATAAATTCAGGTTATCCCTAGTATTTGATTCATTTACATCATACAATAGCGTAGAGTCCGCCATCAGCATCAAAACAGCATATGAGTTTGTAGTTATAGAACCGTATGAGATAAGATAGGAATCATTGTAAGACTGCATCGGGCCCCCAAGCATGTTCATTTCGGCAAGAACAAAATTGGAAAAGCAGTGGGCTTGTTGATTGGACCACACCGCTTTAGCAAACATCACGACATCATCGGAATATTAGAAGGCCCTATCTACCGCGTATATTGTCAGGAAACTCCCAAAAATATCTTCCCCGACTAAATACAACCGTCTAACCAGACTTAATCACTATGGGTATTTATCCATACAGCCACAGGAGGTAAAAGATCCAAAAATACAATTCATGAGGTGGTAAATTACATGAAGAACACAATCTTGATGGAGTAGATACATACCTAAGGGGAATATTAAGCTAATGAGCATCGATGCACTGGGCAATGAACCACACTCTTAAGGAGAAGAAGAATAAGTTTTGATTGTGATAGTGAAAAATACAAATTACTTCCATACCTTGTTTATCAGCCAATTTCACTCCATTATGGGAATAATGTTTTGGAAAACTTAGGCAGAATATAGGCCAAATGTTGGAGGTCTAACGATATTTGACTGATGCTGATTGTGCAGCTATGGTATTGCTTTTCCAGTCTATTGCATTTTTACGCCCTGGCTTCCATCCATCTTTCTTTTTCAGAAGCCACTTGAACAAGTCCAGCTGCTTATAGGAAGTACTTGGCTTTTGTAACTGTAAACCGCGGTGAAATTGCTTTACTAGCACAGGAGTGAAACTATATAGTTGGACACTATATCGATATCGAAAAGGTTGCGTATAATAAAATAGATGCAAATTAATAAATGGAGCCCACAATGAAAAGCCCACGTATTTTTCGTGGAAATATATTAGATACTACGAAATGTATCAAATCAGATCATTGGAAATCCGCATCATGTAATTCCCTATAATTTATACAGTTAATATAGCGATATACAAACTATGACATATTAAAACAAGTTAATAACTTTTCATCACAGCTTCCTTTCCTTTGATATTGTAGATTTTCTACCGTGTATAGTGCGACAGCACCCTCGCATCTCGGCTCGCAGTTGTTATCTTCATCGTTCTTGTTTAGTTATTAGGACTGCACTATAAAAACGATTCTTTTATTGTTTAGTTTTAGTTTGATGATGTTATTTAATAAATACCGAAACGTCACTTCATGTCTCGATGCGTTTGATTAAGCACACCTCTATTATCCGATATCGCGAGGGAATAATTTTAATTAACTTTAAAAATTGTTTCTAGGTGGTACTTAATATGCCAGGATCAAAGCTTGGACCATTTATATGCATATTTAAATATTCGAAAGCTCCTTGTCCACGCGAGGAGGTGTAACATTTTCGATATAGCGAATAAAGAAAAATCTTTCGGTATTAGCTAAGTGCAACCTTGCTTACTTAATTCGGTTGCTATGAGATTCCACATTGAGGAGTGTTTAAAGAGGAAACCTTGTTTAGCAGGTCTAAAGAGTCGATTGTTTAAAGATATTAGATAGATATCAGCAATCATCCCTTTAAAGTTTCAAGCTGAAATCCGGCGTCTTCCACAAGCTGGAGCCTTGAAAACGTCTCGCGTCCAGCAGATATACGAACGCACGGCATTCTACTCATCTTTCCATCTGCTCCGTTTTCTATAGACGATATATTTATGTATATTTGTTATTGTTTTACGATATTTTCGCCCGGTGTCTGGGCCGCTATACGCAAAACTCCAAGCAGAGTTTGAGTTCTACAATGTGGCGCCTAACTTCAAATATATTCAATATATCTAGTATGTAAATGTAGGTTGTAATGTCGTCGAAATATCTTTATATATAGCTGTATGTAATCTTAATTATTCAACTCAATATAAGGATAGGAGAGCATGCTCCACATTATTCAAATACATGCGACGAGCGGCGATGTCAGAGAGGATAACCCCAAAACTTTAAGTGCTCTAAAAATTCTTGTACAACTCATAAAATCAAGTTGCTTGAGATTAGTTTTACGAGGTAGCGGTTGTAGTGTGCGGACCAGAAATTGCAAATTACTGTATGGTGTTTGCAACTTAATAATATATGATACTGTTGTGTCTTAAAAACTTTAAAAGGGATTTTCTCAATATGGCGTTTTAACAATTTGGGTACCGATTGAATTCAATCAGAAATTGTTTTGCACCTGATTAACACCCCTTCTTGGCAAACGAAAATGATTACATTTTGATTATTTTCTTAGTAATAAAATGTCTTTTGGTCTGACTTTTTAACAAAATGGCATTTTTATCATAAAAATTTTTGTTCATTGTGTCTTCACTTTAAATTGGAGGAAAATGCTTTTGGTTTCAGATAAATAGAGCAACTGCTATCTGGTATACAATGGACTCGGACTTCGGTCGTAAGGTGCCAAGAATACCGTTTTATTTCTTAAATAAACCGTGAACACCATGTCATAAAAAATGTTTTGTATGGTTCACAACTAAAATGACTACAAAGTTCGAAAATGATAACTTTTATATATACCTATATAATTATGGAAGGACTTCTAAAGGTTATGCGTTATACACCTCTCGACTATTTCAGACGGATATAAGAAATGCATACATACATCGATGTAAGGAATAAACGTTATATTTACCTATGAAGTAATCTTCAAAAACGCAAATGCTGAAATACGGGATGACTTTCTCCATCATCTCTGATTACTCGACATCGAACTATTTAAAGATATATGCTCTTGTAAGTTGAAAAAAAATTAGAGAATTTGCAATATACGCGGTATGTAAATAAAGTAATGAGACTCGCTAGAGTCATGTCGTTTGTCCGTAGCGAGTGTTTTAGTGAAGCAAGTTTTACCTGTCCGTTTTGACAATGAGTGGCATGAATTTCGCTTCAGACTTGGACTTAGTGAAACGGAAACTTTCGGCAGACCTACGGAGACAGTGTTTTGTCAAGGGGCCAGGTGTATCGGTGGCTTTAGGCATTTGTAGAAGGAAGAGAATCGATTAAAACTGAACCTAGCACCTTTCAGATTATCGGTTGATAGTCAGAATGGGCGCAGTAGGGTTGAATTTGGATCACACCACCGTTCATCAGATTTTGATCAATGAATAAGGGGATAAGAAAAATCTGATAAAATATGGTTCCAAGAAACCTTACGCAGGACCAAACAAACACTGGGAATCCATTGAAGATGATCACTGGTTTTTGGGAAACGAGTCATTATTGGCGATGAGGCTTGTATGTTTGAATGCGACCAGGAAACAAGCCTCAGACCATGGAATTCCGAAGCAAACGTGCGTTCCGAAGCAAACGTGCAAAGAATTAGTGAGTGAGAGTGCTAATTTGGTTTTGTGATAGTCAGGGAAGCGTTCACAACGAGTTTGTACCTCGAGACGAAGGGGTTAATCGGCATTTTCATCAAAAGGTTCTCTCTCGGAAAAGAGTCGTGCGTGTGCCTGTGAAACCAAGCATTAAAAAGAACTATTACGGCAATGCACCTTGCCACACAGGAATTTCAGTAAACCGCTTTTTGGCCACTAAGAACATTTCTGTTGCTCCTCGGCCTTCTTATTCGCCCGACTTGTGTCCTTGTGAGTTTTTCCTCCTCTCTAGATTGAAGCAATACCTCAAGAAACGTCGCTTTGGGGTACTGGACAATATTCAAGCAGCTGTAATCGATTAGCTGAAGGCTATTCCAGTATCTGGGTTGCAGCACTGCTCTGAAGTGGAAGAGCCATCTGCAGGTCTGTGTGGCTTTCTGAGACAATTGCTTTAAAGGGGCCAATTTTGATTTATTTTATTATTGTAATAAAGCAAGTGCAAGAAAATTGATTTCATTACTTCATTTACACACATCTAGAGAACAGAGAACTGTTAACTACACAACCTATGTGTACTAATATAGAGTATGTGAATTTCCCAAGCATAGATTTTAGATACTATTAATTAAGGAGCGCTTAAGATATAGCACCGCACGTTCTCGAATGATTCCTATAAAGAAAAAATGGAACAAGTTCTGTAATGCAATAAACTGGACTTGGACTGGACTCGTTGTGCACATAGGTGCAATATTCTTGTCTCCTTGAATCTGGCTAAGATTGCATTTACGGTATCAGTTTTCCAGTTTTGACGTAAGGTTTGAAGGAATTTTAAAAGGAGGTTGCCCTTGTAAGCGTCTTTTTGCAGGTTTGTTTTAAATTAGAATTTCATGAAGGAATTGAATCCCTAAAATTTTAAAGGATTATGGTATGGGAACTGAATTCAGTAAGTGAGACATGTAATAGGTACAAACCTATTTAAAAACCAAGAGACTCGGCTTCGTTAATGTAATACCATCACATTAACGATGTCCGTAGATACGTGAAACATTTGCGTGAAATTTTCGCAAATATTCGAACAATGAATAGTTAATTGATTATATAGGCACGCGCTGTATACACGTTCGTTGTGCGTTTAAATTAATATTTTACGTAAATATGTTTAAACAGCGCCGCCCATTATCTTGAATGTTGCGGTTCAAATAAAACTCGTTTCACGACGCTAGAATCGCTGCTTATATATTTTACTCAGACTAATCCATCATCGCAGTACGCGCGTTTCGCCGCGTTATTATTCTAATGCTGTATTTCAAATAGCTAAATAATTGAGTTACGAGTTCCGACGCCATTATAGTATAACTTCTCGCCTGTATTTCGCACTCCCGT
Organism: Chrysina gloriosa; assembly: GCA_038088585.1. Taxonomy (NCBI): domain Eukaryota; kingdom Metazoa; phylum Arthropoda; class Insecta; order Coleoptera; family Scarabaeidae; genus Chrysina; species Chrysina gloriosa. The sequence continues at coordinate 10,066,783 of CM076093.1, forward strand.
TGTAATGTAAATAACAGAAATTACCTGGGCCTGTTCAAAATAGTTCGGCGTAGGTAATGGATATAATACTATGGTTATTAATTGCTATTGACAATAACCTTTGTGGAAATGAAACTGGTATAGGAATAGTAGGAACCGCTTTATTGTTCAATGGGTTCGGATTGTTGAGGTATCGAACTGGATATGATTGCCTTTCATACCCATTTCTTTTATGTTACATTCGTCGAATTTTAATGTACGAGCGTTGTCCTTTTAAAGTTGTACATAGCTACAGAAAATAAACAGTAATTAAACTACCAGGTGTACAAGTAAGTAAGTAAGAGAACAGATAAATAAATATCTTTATTATGCCCAACAGTTTAATAACCAAGATTAGGCATTCATGTACATAAGTCGTATACACTTCAACCAGAATACAATAGAAACAAATAAACTAACAAACAAAACAAAAATAAAAATGAAAATCACAAAAAAAAATTTATGCCCAAAAAAGATGCCTGAACAATAAACATCAGCGACTTTATACATTTGGTATAGCGGGTTTCTGACCATGCAATTAGTTCGACATCTAGGAGTGCCGAAGGTTGCGCAGTTTTGTGAAGAACAACGGAAAACGTTCATTGCAATCAATTCCAAGAACATGGAGCAGTCGATTGTGTCATGTGTAAATGAAATTGGCAATATTTCTCTACGTGTATCAAGCAGTTCCAAGTTATGAACCCTCAATGGGAAAACGTGATCATAATTTCGTTCAGGATAAACGCCAGTAGCTTTAAAGCTCGGATATTTTAATAGACGACGCTGTATGTTTTCTAATTTGAGTTTGTGACAGCTGTAGTTTGAATGCCATACTATGGACGCATACTCCAATCTAGTGCGAACTAATGAACAGTACAAATATTTGGTGGTGCAGGAATCATTTAAACTTTTAGAATTGCGCATAATAAAATATAGGGCGGCCGAAACGGATCGACAAGTTTCAGTAATGTGCTCGACGAAAGTGAGTTGGCTATCAAATAACCCTCAACCCTCCTCTCTGATAGTTTGCTTAATCGATAAGGTTTGACCATTTACATTGAACTCAAAATTCTTGTACGAGTGTATCGGACAACGCTGCACTTCGCAATATTAAGTTTTATATGATTCCTCTGACACCAGTTCCATACAATCTCGAAACTTTCCTGAAGTACACATGCATCCTCAAGGTTTTCAACACGACAGAATATCTTCAAATCGTCAGCGTAAGCTAATGCCGAACACGTTAATAAGTTGAAGAGATCATTAGTAAATAAGGGAACAGTAACGCACCCAAGTTCGATCCTCAAGGGCACCAGGTGTAGGCAGAAACTCAGACGATCTAAAGCCATTATACCGGACATAATTATAACTATTAGTCAAATATGAACAGAATAGGGTAAGATGCCCACCAATGCAGTTTGTGCCATAAATATTTGACACTATGCCATATTGTTGTGTCATCAGACATGCACGAGTGATAAAGTGGAAAAGCGTGTGTATACTGGTGTGTTGATGTGTTCAATATGTCGAAATTTATACCGAACAGAGAGCATTCGCGGACGGCATTCATTTCTTGGTTTTATTTGAAAAAGCCTGCTGCTGAATCATGCCGATTACTTCGAGAACTTTACGGTGTACATGCTCCATTGCAATAGGCGTGTGGACGATGGTTTCGGCGTTTAGAAAGTGGTGATTTCGATGTATTTCGCAACGACATAAAGGGACTACTACAAAAAATAGGTATATCACATCAACTGATTGGCGACTTTTTATATATAGTTCCAAAAGAAGTCTGAAGTATATACTTCTACACAATGGAAACAAATATGTAAGTATTACAATTGGACATTCCACAAAGATCACAAGATCACAAGAAAGATCTATATCTCTACTGAAAAAATTAACTATTACACAAATGGGTGGATGATATGTGTTAATCTAAAAATGGTAAATTTCTTTTTAGAACAACAAGGTGGATATACAAAATATATTTGGGTTTTGTACCTTTGGGACAGCAGAGCGAAAGATCAACATTGGATAAGAACAAATTGGCGTAACAGATTCGGTCTAGTAGAATGAAAAGTCAATAATATTAATGAAGCATTAGTGGAACGAGAAAAAATTATTTTACCTTCCTTGCACATTAAACTAGGGCTAATGGAATTTGTGAAAGCTTTAGATCAAAATGGTCTTTCTTTTCAATACTTTACAAATCAGTTCCCTGCAATCAGTAATTAAAAATTAAAAGCAGGAATATTTGATGGACCTCAGATGAGGCAACTTATAAAATACCACACTTCACAGAATCAATAACTGAAATTGGGCCCAATGCCCAATATTGTAAATATTTATTTCGGGTAATAACATTTCTAAGCATTTGTTTCATAGAATAAACTTATTTTCTTCTTTATTTGTGCGTTTTTATAAGATGTATTGGAATAAATATTTATATGTAGGAATAAGACCTGCTAAATACAAATACATGCTCACATTTTTTGAGGACGAGCTGATACAGAAAATCTGATGGTATTTTTGGATTTAGCACACCAAAATTAGTTTACAAACAGTTAACAAAAGTCCGGCAGCAGAATATATGTTGACCATTGTAATCAGTCTGCTTATAACTAAATCTGTTGTATTACAGCCTATTTCATAACGTTTGGAAAGGGTTTGCCACATTTGATACGAAATAGCTACGCAATTTTTAACTTCATTCTCGCCTAACCTTATATTTTCTCCTAGAGAACATTTCTGTTCTTCAGCAGTTTCAGTTTTACATCTATTTTTGGCTAAAATCAACAGCTACATATATCTGCAGCAAAAACGTCAATGTGGCAAATATCATCTATCAGTGAAAATAGTCTACTGATTTGTCTTAAGTAAAATGGCTTCACCCGAATCAATTGTTCTTGATTATTTTTCACTGGTTAGAGGAGGCCGCCATACTCGCATTTATTACCTACTATCTGTTCTGGCTATTTACAGTTTAGTACCTTAGGTTGCAGTCGACACTTACCGACGTGTTCATGGAAACAACGCAATATGTTTAAGGGAAAACTTGTTTGAACTACATCTTTCGTTACAACTTGGACGTGCTAATATGAACTTTAGAATTTACAACTTTTCTTATAAAAACTAATATTCTTATCCTAGTACCTATCGTATAGAAACGATACTTATTTATCTTCATTTATTTGGAGTACCCTCAATTGTGTTCTGAAGATAAAACATTGTTACAGCTCATTGTAAATAAACTGACGTTTCTGCAATACGGAGAACCACTATAGCTTAGACCAAACCAATAAAAAGAAAAAGGAGTAACTTTTTCAATTGCTAAATAAATCCTTAATTTCTGATTTTAATTATATAAGAGATGATTACTGGAAGAAGCGTATTTGAAGTATCTCTTTGCTAATTTCAAAACCTTCTCTTTTTCTTGTCGCAAACAGCTTTTAAATACTTGACGGTCTTCCAGGAAAACTCTAGTTCAAGCTTCAGCTTCTTCTCTCGTTCATATTTTCCTATTCAAGGAAATGTTGAATCTGAAGTATGGCAACTTCCCTTTGAAGTGAAGTGAAAAGCGCTTTGACATGCAAATAATATCGCAGCTTGTGAATCGTACCCGGGCGCTAATATTGTGCACTTGTTTTCTTTTCTCCGGGAAACTCATCTTACAATTAAATATTACTTTTTGTCTTTTGTTTTGTTTTTTTTGCTAACTATTATGTGATTGCATTATCAAACAGTTTTTGTCTGGTTTTCATAAATTGGTTACAGGATAATAAATAGAAATGAACAACTTCTCAAAATTATTCGTTTGCATGTTTGTACTTTGATATTTGTTTTTATGTTAGCCTTCTTTACAGCTTACTACATTAGACTGGTGGTTTCATCAGTTCTCTATTGTATATCAAGTATGAATTCCCAGCATTTCCGGATGTTTTCTAATTGGTAGACAGAATAGGTGCATTATATTAACACCGCAAAATAATTGTCTGTGTTATATGTAAGTGCAAGGTGACGACGCTATTGAATAATACAACCAATTGTATTACGAAATCCAATAACTTAATAGCAACCGCCGACTATAATTTAAGGCATTGCATCGATGCACTGGAAATCCCTTAAATTCTCGGCATACAACTATTTCGCGCTTTGAATTGAGCTGAAACTTAAGAAATCCCAAGTATTTCAATATTCAGAACATTCTAGTTCGTGTATAGTTGCGTCATAAGTGAACTGCTCGTATTTTTGATATAAAGAGGTATTTCAAATTTCAAGACGCCCACCGTCAGAACCAATGATTCAATAATTACTTTTACGTCTGAAAGTCGTTGCGTAAATTTCCTGTGCATTGTGGTCTATAAATATATTAAAATGTTGAGTCTGCAACATATCATATAATGAAAGAAATCCAGTCTGTTCCAATTCCCACAGCAATTATTCTCTTGTTCCGCCATTGCCTGTCGATTTCTAAGTAATCGCGCGTAAATAGCAAATTCGATTATGCACTACACAGAACTACGTCAGTTCTTTATTGATATCCTATTCAATTGGAAGCGAAGTGATGAATCTGCTTTTAGGCAATTAGTTCTCTTGCGCACAACAGATTAGAACCAAACGTAGTGCTTATAAAAATTGGTTCTGAAACACAATAAATGTATTCAATTCAGCGAGTGGAAAATTTACAGTTTGGAAATTCATGAATGGAATCTTCTTTAACTTTACTCGAAATGCCAATGGTTATCTTTTTCATTTCTGATTTTAAATCATCTATATTATTGACTTCCTTCCTATAAATTTTACTTCTTTAACAAATGCAGACTTAGCACTAAATTTTATCTTCCAATCCAATACTCACGGGAAGCTCAATCCTGTTGAAAAAGTGTCGTTATACATCTCTAGATTTACTGGATTAGTACACTTAATTACGTAATCTTGTGCCTCTCTTACCTTTCGGTGTATGGCTGGATTGGAACACAGAGCTGCTGAGGGTGACACGAGCTCGTCCCTGAATCCGAAATATCTTTGTCATGTGAGATTCTCAAAAAGGAAAGTCCCACACTACCGGCTCAAACATTGAGACTGAAAGTTGGGTGCGGTTATCCTATATCCAATACCGACTGGATTTGCGCTGTCTTTTGAGTGAATTGATGTTTTTATGGATCAATTTTTTCTTCTTTAGAACACTCTGAGATGGTAACATTACTGACGTCATTTTCTGTAGTTACTTCAGAAGAACAAGCCAGAGGATTTCCTTCAATCTATATAAAGGTGCTACCTTTACAAATCTCCAACAAAGGAATGCCATTGCAAATGTTGTAGATGCATTTCTCTCCTTCAACTTTATATATAACTGCTTACACAATGGACGATAAGTGTGGCCACTTTTATGACAAAATCGTAGTATTTTCGTGTAACTTCTCCATCTGTCACCGTGATAAATCATTATTAAAATTTGAATTCCTGCAAATTTTTTATCAGATTCTCGGGCACTTCATATATTCCTTCTTCCAGAAAGTTATTTAGTCCCAAGACTGTGAAAGCCATTCGACACCATATAATTACTAACTAATCAGTTTGCAATGACATTCGTTTCACACATTAACATGTGTGCCGGATGTATTAATTATAATTACACTGATTATGAAGCAAAATCTTTTTCCTTAAATATTCTGATAAGGAACACAGAAACACTGAAATTCTATAAACTATTATTTTCCCACTCTCAGAAATTTTGCTCCAAAATAATTCTATAGGGATTGGTGTCTAAATTCCTGTTAGAAATTAACCTTATTACGTTCTGCTGAGAACGTGAGGGTATTTCTTTCTTTCTTGGTTAGACGTGACACAGTCCAAGAGATTATGATATTCATTCAGAGGTATGTTTCTTTTAAAGTATGATACACCACACTAAAGTTCGTTGGCTTATTCTCCCCCTTTGAATCTATCAGGTCACTATCATCGATGAAACCGATTAAAACTGGCCGCAGTGACCGTGATCCAAGGTGAATAAATCTAACATTGCTCAGCCATTGGCATTCACATGGGAAATTTTGTTGAAATTTCCTCTAGTTCACTACAGGCACTGCAGATGGAATCTTTCATTGTTCTTAGGGTGTAGAGATGTTTATTAAGCTGGCAGTGTTCTGTCAACAACCCTTCCTAATTTGGTGCATTCTCAATCGTAACTATAGCCGTGTTTTATCCTATTAAATTTTGTATCCTATATGTGACAATGTTCTTTCGTCAAGTTTCTCTTCTCAGTACTTACAGTTTGACAACGTATTCCACACGTAGGGTAGCGCTTTGCAAGCTTTCTGTTGGCCCAATTCCTTGTCAGGCTTCTCTGTTTCCATGTCCCGCTGCTGCAGCACCTATCATTGATTAATGTTACGGTGTTATCCCAAAGACACTATTGCACCGCTGCATTCCTCTACTGTCAGATTGTATTTTCTAGTTCTCAAAAACAGTAAGATCTGCTTGGCTATCTGTCATAATATAGGCTTGTTTTACTGTAGTCGTCGCATTGCACAGGCTGACCGACGGGAACCTGCCGGTAGGGGTAACAAAGAGCCGAACGACCTGTCATTGACCTTGTCGTCCGATGTTATTTCTGTAGCTATGGAGCAGTGGACGGTTCAACATCGGATGTTTGGTAGATCTGTTGTTACCGTGCACTTTGGTTATCCAATGCAGGTGCTTTTGGCAGATAATGAAAATGCAGTTATTCTCGTGGGTACATTTCCATCTGAATGGGGTGGTTAATAAATAAAATGTACGGTATTGATCCTCTGAAAATTCCCATAACATTCACGAAAAACCTCTACACTCAGACCATGTTACTATTTGGTGCGGCATCATTGGTCTCTATTTTTTCGAAGGCGAGAATGGTGCGATTGTTATAGTGAACGCTGAACGTTACAGCCACATGATGAACACTTATTTGCGTCCCAAACTGCGCAGACTGCAACTGGTATTGGAAAAGGTTTCTTTCCACTGCTCATATGTCTATGCAAGTGGTTCAACATAAGTTTCCAGAAAGGGTAGTTTCACCTTTTGTGGACGTCCTATGGCCCCCGAGATCACCTGACTTGAGCACTTGCTATTTATTTTTGTGGGCGTATCTCGCGTCTATACTCTTACAAACCCCGCACATTGACAGAACTTAAGGAGGCAATCAGGGAAGAAGTGGCTACAATTGTTGGTGAAATGATCGCTTGGGCAATAGTCAATTTTCTGCGAACGCTGGAAAACTGCATTCAGGTGGATGAACACCACCTAACCGACATAATCTGTCACAGGTCATTTTAAATTTAAAATGGCATGTAATGACAAACAATTTTGTGCATTAAAATACAATTTTCCGTAAAAACTAACTGTATACTGTTCATTTAAAAAACGTCAAGTTCCCGTCGGTCACCGATATTATAATTTGAGCACCCGTAGTTATAGGAATCAACGTTTGAAATAGAATGGTATAAATTTATCAGCAGCAAATATATAACACGTAACACAAATTATACATTACACAATGTAGCTTTTGCTTCTCAGCAGTAGCACCACCAGTAGAGACAGCCACAGGCTTGATAATATTTCTGCAGCTGTGTATCGCAGTTAACAATCAAACAGTGGTTGGTGTGAAATGTTTCCCTAGGTCTTCATTTTTCGTAATTGCTTTGTCAGCATAGTTATCTTCTTCGAATGAATTCCGCTAACGGTATTTCCAAATCTTTAATCTCCCTATTGCGTAAAGAGCATTTCGTAAACACAATCTAACTTAATCTGCCGTTTAATATGTTACATTCCACAAAAGGTACAAATATTAATGAATGTGGTTCGGAGATTCGATTGCTAAAATTTGCGTTTATGCACTGCGTAATTTTTACCTTTACCATATCAACTAGATACCTCTAAATACTTATCTTAGGAAGTAAGTTGGCATAGAAAGGGTCATTTGTAAACTTTTGTTAATACAGTTCTTAAGAGAGTAATTGTTGGTCAAAGTCGGCCTTTTCCATCCTTACTAATTGAGGGGTGGACAGGAGGTGCCAACTTAGTTGTAAAATATGCATTTCCAAATATCCCAATTAGCGTGGCAAAAGTGAAAACTATTTTATTGCAATCGGTCTTCTTGATTAGATTGCCAATGAAATTGTTAAGTTTCCAACCAACTTTTACTACTGATACATGCAAAAAGGTCTAAAAGCCACTATCAATCGGTTGTCATATTTTATCTCTAAGTTGATAATGACCACCGACATGGTGAATAAGATATGAAAATTACTAGTACAAATCTACGATGAAAACTTAATTAATCACAACTGTTTTGGATCGGAGCATTTTTTCTGGGATTACAGCAATTTGTTTCGCGACAATAGCGTCTGATGTGTAGTTATTAAATGGGACTGGATAGGGTAAGTGATTACTTACTGCAAACCAAAATATATTTGTTACTATTTCACGACAAACATGACAAACTCAGAATACCGCACGATCTGGTAATGTGTATCCAAAACATCTAAAAAGGAAAGTCTAAATTATCCATCTTACGTATTGAAAGTGTACTTGAGGTGCTTAATAATAATTTCTGATAAGTCCATTACTATCTGTTCAAATGAATGTGTTCCCTGTATTTTATTATTTCGATAGAAAAATTAAATTTTTCAAAATTTATTTGAACCTACCCCAAATTTTGTGGTAAGTAATATTGAAAATTCAGGTTTTAGAATTTCCAACGAATTGCATCTTAATATTGACGCTGAAGCTAATCAGGTATATTACATATGAATTTTCGCGATATATGGATATATAGAAAGCTTAAGCGTGATTTCCTGCATAGTACATATTACGTGCAAATTGGAGCTGCTAACGATTGTGAACCTGTTTGATTAACCTCCATTAATGCTACGTGTAATTAGATATCTGTTTACTACGAGCTAATATGGATGCATACACAGCTAACAGAATCCTCCAAAGTATAGCACCTTACCGTTTCCAATCCAAATGATGCTTGTGAACCCACAATAGTAATATGCAACAACTTTGACTTGGTGTGATAGTGTTATTTGGGCTTACAGGACACAAGATCAAAATCGTGTACATATCCTTTCTGATATTCTTACAATATTTAAGCAGAAACTAATATTATCTCGTAGTCTGAATAGTTTTAATTAAGTCTCTAGAGAAATTTTCTACGTGACGTTGAATGTATTACGGGCAGTTTTCCGAATGAATAAATTGCGCTGTAATAAAATAGAATTTATTACTTCCACTTCTGAAATAGAGCAATGTAACGTTACGGTTACAATATAAAATGATAAAAAGAAAGAAGTTGCCACTAGCCGCCACTATATTACTGTGGATGTACATGTAATATATGTAGAAATATGTACAAAACTCAATCATAATCAACAAACAGCTGAAAGTTGATTTTTCCCTACAAGCGAATAAATTGCTAGCCCAGTTCGAAAATTATAAGTTACTTTGAAATAATTATGAAACTATAAAACTAAAAAATCGAAACTTTATCTAATATACAGAAGGCGCTGCGAATGGATTCGCACGGGTTCTTCCTTAAGCTGCAAATTTAGTACGTCAGAATAGTTAAAGTGATTCTCCGTCATATTTCTTAAAGGAACGAACAACGTAATGGGTAAAAGTCTTTTCTCGAGTTCTCGACGTTTGAAACATTAAAGGAAGCAAAGGAAGTTGCAAGGTTTTCTCTTTCTTTTTTTTGCTACCCTTCGTGTAACTTGTTTTGCCTTGTTTTGCATACTTTCTGCACATTTCTGAATAAAATGCACATTTAATCAACGGCCCGTGATTGTCTGTGATATTTTATAGCTAGGAGCTTTAATATCGTCGATGACGTTAACAGCAAAGTACACGATTTAATTGAAATAGAACCTTTTACATCATATTCACCGGAAAGGAGAAAAACAAGTTCTAATTAAAATATGTCGCTAGGAAGGTCAGCGTTGAAAATCTTCAAGAGGCGGCAAGAATTTAATTTTCGCGTTCGACGCAAAGCGCGTCTAAGATATGAAGCGTTTATACAACACAATTAAAAGTGTTCGTGGCAGTAAAATCAATCGACGACTACAAAAACAAAAAAATCCAGATTACGTACAACGTGTTGTCGGGATAGAAACGTTTGTCTTGGATATTTTAGCCTTTAGGTTCCTTTAATTTAGTGCAAAGCGTACCTTTGTAAGCTGATATCTTGTCCCCGAGCTACCGGTAAATAATATTTTGAATCTTATTCTGGTGATGTAGAAACGTGAGATGTTTGCGAAAACTATATCTTGTAGTTTCATTTTAATTTTAATTGCTCAGCTGAAATAAGATCGGATGAAATACAATGATTTATAGGGAAGCAACAAAGGATGGCAAAATATATCGTAGGCGATAATTTATTCCATTCTAAGAATGAGATCTAAATAAATATTACAATTTCGTTGTTAGGAAAATATACGCAAAATATAATGAGTACCATTTACATAGATTTCCTGAGTAAAGTGCAGGTATAAGTAAGGAGTATTTAACTCCTGAGCATATTTCGAGAACTAAATTTGAAAGCTTCGGCTGTTTCTTATTACTTCAAAATTAACATCTGCGCAATTCAAAGTTTTAATTACGTGCCGTAATTTCAAAGCGAAGACTCCATAGAAGACATTGTAGTAAATGCATTATAGGAAGTTTAATTGCGTTTCAAATTTCTTATTTTCAGAAAAGAAACAATCAAATGGAGTCTGCAGACCGTAATATTGTAAAGCGTCCAAAACCATTATTGTGATTGGAGAATCGAGTAATAATGGAAAAGTTCTCGCGGTTGGTGGCGTTCTATTATCTTAAATATTAATTAACGTAATACCGAATACTTCCTTAAGCTCTTTCAAGCTTCGCGAGTGCTAATAACTCTGCGTTTTCCCAGAGTTTTGCTTCTAATAAGTTTTAGTTGGATAACATGGAACTAAACTCTTCTATATGAATTTTTAAAAGTAAAATTAATTCGGTAACTATATGTGTAAAATCAACACTATTAAAGAATCTTAACTTAAAGTCTGCATATCTATCGTAATAGTTGAAAATCAGCTACATCATGTCCATTTAGCATTATTCTCCAGCTGAACACCGAACGTGTTAAAGTTTTGTTTTTGCATACACGATGGATGGATAGGAATACAGGTAAGGAGACATTCAGAAGAATGACGTAATGTATAGTCTTTTGTAGAGAGATACCTACAGAATTATAAGTGTGCTTGAGTTACTGCATATCGAAGCATCAAGCCGCCTCTAGTGTTAGTAGCAGGTAATGCGACAAATGAAAACTTTATTCGAGACGTTTTAGAACCACATCTTTCATCATATTATCAAACGCCCCAAAATCCCATCTCTCAAAAAGATAATGTTTTCTTCCTCATATTTCCAGGGAAGCTTCAAACCGTTTTGGCCAAGTAAATCTACTACTCTAACCACTGATACCACTCGATCTCTTACCAGTTGAACACTTGATAAGATAACAAGAGATAAGAGATAAGAAAACAACTAATTTACGTTAATCTCCATGGGCATTAAAAGCCCATTGCCACCAAATACAGTTGGCATTGGGATAAGATACGATAAGAAAACGGTTACACGAATGTATGCAATATATTCGACGCATTACTTACTAGCTAAATTTGGATAGCCCGTCAATCTATTCCTTTTGCCACGTTGATCATCCAAGTCCTTAGGCTACGTATATCTGTGCGCAAAAAATAATTGAAATTTAATCTTAAATACTAGGTATCCCGCTTAGGGTGTCACTTAATGTACTTTAATAGAATAGCTTTAGCTGCATTAGTAATGACAATCTGAATGATCTCCAACAATATATTAAACAGCCAGTTTCAGAAGATGCACCCGTCCGCATTTAGAAAACTAGGGTGAAACGCGGGTTTTCCGAATGGACAAATACGATATGAATGTCTTATGAAACAAGCAGCTGAAACAATTTTCAGTATTTTGCGTTTTAAAGAGTTAAAATGAAAAAAAGAGTTTGTCATATTAAACCTATATTTAGGGAATTTTGTTTATGTATTTGGGGGTTAGTGTCATTAGAATTATCATTTAACTTTTTAATTTTTGATTGCTAAAATTGTTCGAAGTTTGGTAATTTGAACCTGACTAACCACAGTTGCCAACTTTCTGTGTCATATCGTAATGAACTACTTAATGATACCTAATTGAGTTTCTTCATTAGGAACGCAAAATAGGACAAAGTATTTATTTCATTTCAAAAAGTATATTTCTTCCACAAAGGAAACCATATTTTAATTTCCAAACTGCTGAGAAATTACGTCCTACATACGTACAGTTACGAGTATATACGTATGTATATGTATGTAGATGTGAATCTATACAAGAACGAAAAGGGATAAATTAATGATTTATTTGCATGTTTTCAGAGCTCCAGGTATTTGATTTAGTTAATATTAACGAAATTCGTGGAAAAATATTGAAGTTTTTATATTTTCTTATTTGACGTAACGCAAAAAATTGTGAATATGGAAACGCAAATACTATAGGCCGCTTGAAGCTCTGTTTGAAGCTTCGGCCAAACTATAAATTTTGATATAAACTTTAGCAAGAAAAACACCACCGAACCTTAAATTACTAGTATATTATTGGTTACAAGTTTATTAGAAATATCTGAAGACATAAACATCATGTATTATTATTGGAACTGTTGGCTTCGGCATTTACCTTTATGCTGCTGATTAAGTGAAGCGCTCGGTGCTAGCTTAACATCGTAGTTACAATAAATCTATAGTAAAACGCTTTACTAGCGCGTTAATCGCATGAATATATCACCAATACAATTTATGAGTAATTTGAGACCAATTGCCCTAATTATACTGAAGATATAGCATCTTTATGGAATTTACATTTAAATGAAATTCTTTCAGGTCGTTTATAACTAACTTTAATTGCATTGCTTTGGACAATATATGCTCTCACCAAATACTCTATATGTGTTCTTTACCGCTGAACTTTTTCTCACTGCTGGAATGTTTTTAAAATTTTGGTTTTCGGTGTTTCCTTATAAGGTTTTTGGCTAATCGTCTGAATCATCCAAGCAAGTGTGTCTAGTTGAACAGATTTTGATAGGTGATAAGTCTGCAGACTCAACTCATAGCTTTCCTGAGCGTATCGGAACGTGCATTACCTTTCTGGGAAAGAGCTTTATTGAACGCTTATGAATATATGCAGTAGCATAACAGGCTACCGGACGTTATCTGTGTAGCTAGCTTTGTTCAAACTTCGGCCAGTAAAAACCAAAGTTAACCTGCTGCTATACGGTTTCATTCCAAATAGTCACTTACCAAATAATACATTGTTGTGTACTACTAATCGCCAAAGTTTCTTTTTTAATTGACGAGTTGAGAATTTCGACTCATAAATTAAAGACGTAAGGAGGCGAATGGAAACACAAGATGCTGGTTTAACTGGACTGTAATTTCCGAAATGCTGATAGAGAACCAGGCTTTTATGTGAATTTTACGCCGTCGTAATATGTATGATTCCAACGATTGCAAATTAGTCTGTTTTGCATCAGTTATAGCCTTTTCTTTTTATTTCGCAGGTGTTTATTTTGAATTCTTACATAACCTACGATTTTCGACTTAGAAATGAATGAAATCCATTTTAGAAATATTTTATTGAAGATGTAAGGGTGACGGCAATCATTAGTTAGAATAGGCAATGGGATAAATATAATTAAACGAGATTCATTTATACTCGTCCGTTTATATATAGCACTATACATTTCTACTCTCTATAAATTTAATTGGTTAGTGTTAAAATAGCATCATATGATAGGCGCCATCACATTCAATCTTGTTATAAATAGATATTCACTCTAACGCGCACATTACGTAAAAGTTGCTGTGAAAAATATGTTTGCTAGGAATTTCTGTTAAACAGCTGATGCACTGAAATTCAACAATAGATTTTGATTACGGTTAAATGAGAGGTCGTAGTTTACTCAGACCAGAACACGAGGAAATACTATATTTCTGTCTATAATATTATTATAAATACAAAGTTTTTAATTCTAATTATGTTGCCTTAGTGAACTTGTTAAACGCTGAACTTGCGGATATGTTATCAATTCTGCAAGATAGCTATCTGAAACCAACTCACGCCAACTTCGCTTAATTTGGTTATGGTTTACCTCGCGTATTTGCGGCAAGCGTGTTTGTATCGGTTTAACCCCCTGAATTTGTAATAAAATTGTATTAGCTTCATCCACAGTCAATATTCGAGACCTAACTATTTTAAATTGCGTTTGCATATCTATGAGGTCTTCTGCAGAATTCTCGTCTAATGTGTGCCCTCTGCATTTTTATTTAGAATATTTAAGATAAAATAACACAGCAATGTTTCTGGAATTGACACAAAAAGCCGGTTCTTCATTTGAAACATGTTGACAGGTAACAATTTTAGCATAATTTGTATGATCGGTTAATTTAATACAATTACAAGACAAAAAAACTGCAGTAGACTTTGGTGCTTTTCCCACTTTTCATTATCCGTTCAATAAAAGTGATTGCAAGGACTGTGGTGTAATTTACTGACATAAATATCACGTCTTATATCTGCGACTCGTTTATACGGTTGTTGAAGATGCTTGCCTCGAGCTAGCGAAACACGTGTCACCGATTTTATTATAAACAATTGTGTGGTGAGGGGTTTACCGATGTGATAATTGTGTCATTATCCCTTCAAACGAACGAGATTGTATCGAATTCTAGAAATTCCTTAAATAATCAAAACATAGTTAAGACCAACTGTGTTTTAGGAACTCCTGTAACTCTACCGAGTTTTCTATATTTCTTGGCACAATTAATTTTGTGTCAACAACTGAAATCATCTTCGGTTCTGCTTGAGTTGGATGAACGTCTATGTATAACTGAGGACGTCGACATATGTTGTATTCTAAGCTAATATTATACAAGAACTAATACCTAAACTATACTTCTCAAACATATATGATCAACCTGGTATCACAGTACTATTTTTAAGCCCAAGTAAGGGCTGAATCTATTTTGTACATTTAGCTTACGCTTTAGTACCACCGCATCAGCAGGTTCATTTGACAATATTCCTCAAAAAAATGACAATACCTACGTCAACACGTCCTCGAGACCTAATCACTAGTCACTTTTTCGTTGTATGTTAGCCACCTATCTAATTTCAATTTTTGTACCAATCAAAATGACATTCGTTTCTATATGCCATTATTACTTCGGGGCATCGAAGACGAATCGCGCAATGACTCCCGTTTCAGGCTAGTCTTACGATTTTCAGGCATCCTAAATGGAATGACTCTTTGAGCAATCCTTTGACGATGCCTATAAATATATTTTTCCTTCATTTAGTTGGTTCATCGCTATTTATCCAGGGCCAACAATTGGACCGTTAAATAAAAACGATAATGCAGATCTTACAATAGCACTCACCATCAGAGAGCTTTTCAGCAACAAATCTCATATTGCGGTCGTTCTTTAGGTCACCAATCTAAAAAGCGGACTATCCAGATCCAGCCACGCTAAGCAACTTATCAAAAGTAGTCAAGTCTGTGACAACTTAATTGTCCACTTCTTTAGAAACGAAAGCTGCATGTCACAAAGCTGTACTGAGGATCGGTACAACCGCGAACACGGATGGTGAATGTAGCTTTCTAATTCCAACTTATCAAAGGGTTGTCTGATCTTTCTATTCTAAGTAACTTGGCTTGCAAGGTCTTTGTGACAGCTTTGATCAAACTATGGTTTGCATGGTGTTTCAACTGGAAATTGGCGATAGTTTACTAACTAAAATCCCATCAGATAATGATAGATCTGTATATGTATATATCTAGCAGAACGTGACGATAAACAAACCCAAGCAACGTTTTCGGTTAGAGGAAACGTCTTCAACAAAATAAGGAGCGTAATGGAGTTTTTTTGTTTGGTCTGCGGAAAGCTGTACAATATTAGTCGACCTGGACTAAAATAGGTACGATCTAGTGATTCTCATTTTTGGTCCCTAGAGGCAACTCAACTGCTTGTCGGAGAGCCATTTTTTTGTTTCACATTTTAATGTCAATCTCAGTTATCATAGAATGAATAAGCTTTTATAATGAAAGTAATGAAGGATTACTTCTTCCTTCTGTTTTAAGTCATGGAATTGTGTTTCCCAAATTTTCAGCGTTTAGGAGGTTTGCATAATGGTTGGAGTGCCCTGAGAATTCAACATCATGAAATCTTTCTTATTCTCTTCGCTTTTATGCTGTTGTCGTGAAGACTGCGGGCTGTTTTTACTTATCGTTCCCGTCCGATTACGTTTTGTGTTTGGCACTTGTCCCTATTTCCTCTTTTCGTTTTCTATATGTCAACGTGTATCCCTCAATATTTTAATTTCTGTTATTGATAAAATAAACACTTATGCGCTTACTATCTGCTCCACCTTCAATACAAACACGAAAGGGATTGGTGATTATTAAAACTGGATTTTTTGTTAATTCATTGTAACATAAAAGTTCGATCTCTTTGTGCTTTTGATGTATTTTGTGCAGAATGAGCAGCCGGAATCACTTGAACTAAAAGTTTGAGTTGGTGTCACTGAGACGTAATAGAATTTGGCAACAAGCATCAACAATGCCCATAACCTAGATAATTTAAAAAGTTTCAAATCAATTTACGAGAACGAGTACGAATTTTGCTAGATGTTTACATAACTGGAGTGCCGCCTATTACATTTTTAGTTTTGGATCCCAGAAAGAAGACGAGTTCGGCTACTTCAACTAGGCTATTCTAAAAGACACAAACTGTAATTATAATGAAGTTTGTAATCTCTGATATATCTATAATTGCTGATGTACAAATACTTCACATAGATGCATGTGCAAATGTTTCTTCGGCGTAGTGCTGCGCCTTCGATACGTTTCCCCAACAAATTATATGATTGTAATCTCTCAATACATTCCTTGTAATTGATATGTACCAGTTTGTGAAGATAAAGTTATCTATATATAGATTTGTTGGGATTAAACAGTAATTCTGTTTGGTATATCTTCCATTAAAACTTGTCTAAACAGCTATTGCGTTACATATCAAACGTTGTCTGCTTGCATAGACCTGGTCTTCTGATAGAAGTTTCAGAATTCATTTGCTCATTGGTATATTTGGCACGAAATTGATCTACATTGAGCTCAGTGTACGCACCACCTTGGTATACCGTCTTGAAGTGGACCACAACAATAATAGTGCCCAGTTCAATGGTAAACCGTATTCATTAAAATAGAAAAGTAAGTTTGTAACACAACCCTCAAGCAATTTCAATGCGACATTTTCGAACACCCACCATATACTCCCGATCTAGCGCCGAGTGGCAACCATCTTCCAAACTGACCAGGAGCTTAAAGAAACCGTGACAAGTCACTTCAAATCATTGGTGGCCACATTTTATGAAGAGAGTATTGGAAAGCTTGTTCACAGCTATGACAAATGCCTCAATCGTCAAGGTGATTATGTAAAGAAGTAACCTTTATAGTACATTACTTTTGGTAATAAAATCATTTTCTTCATATTCACCCGTCTTTCCTTTATAGCTGATCGGAGGTTGAAAAGCATTAGCATTTGATGTTTTAATTTACTCCACGATATGCTTCAACTGTTCTCAACAAGGGAGGATAGAAACAGAACTCACATTTTTCTAATATAACTTTTAAACGGAGTTATATGCAAATCGAAAATATATAATTAGATATTAGTTTGATTAATTTACAGCATCTCAATATGCCTGGGAAACATCACGACAAACATGGAAAATGCTTCTTTTGTTCGAGGTTTACCATATCTATATTTCAGCCTCCCCTCACATCCTCGTGTTACAGTATCTCGTATTCTGTCATTCAAAATAGAGTTTATATGCTGTAGTTGAGTGACAGGACGTGGTCCTACGATATCAGAAATATTACGCATGAAGTTTAAAATTCTGTTAGCAGAGAAATGTGTAAAAATAGTATCACTTCAATCATGTGAAGAGGTAGATACCACATTCCAATGTAGCTCTCGATGTTGTATCATATAGGAATTCACTACTCTGAAAAATAGAAAGAAAAACACGTCAATTTGTGTCTAAAAATAAAAGTATGCAATATTTCATCTTCGTTTCTCGTTTCTGTGGTGGTCAACACATATCGTATATACTTATAGCCAAAACATAAGTAACTTTATATCATACTTTTTTGTTAAATTTGGAGAATGAACTTAATTCGTTTTCAGGGATTATCCTTGCGTATACACTCCCATCAATCACTTTCAGTTCGTAAATTTTCCGAACAGTAAATTGTACACAAATTCTGACTATAACGTCGGAAAGTAGATGTTTTCTCGTGACAGAAAATTGCTTTATAAACGAGTGGAAAGCCGTAAAAGTTCTACGATTATTACGGTTCATATTTATTAGTATTTACTGAAACAAAAATGCTCTTAGTTGTTTCTGTGTCCATTTCGTAAAATGGGAAAGAACAGACATCTATAAATATACAGATGCATAATAAATTTCTGATATTTCCTTTTCAATATAGGTTTGTGTATCTAACATATTACGTTTTAAAATCCAATACCATTCAAATAAATCACTAGAATTAACTTAACTCCAGACCGCAATTAGAAACTGAAACTGACGTAATTCTCCTTAATCTTAATTTCAAAGGTCGAGTCGAAACTTCGAGGCAAAAAGTGAACTCCCTCGCACCGTTGAATGTATTATTTCCCAAGAGAGACGTTCCGAACTACTGTGCAAATGAATCGTACATTAAATCGTAGCTCCTTCACCTTTTATCGATATATATGAAGCGCGCGTTAGAATGGGATCGTCCTATAAAGGAAAGCAATTTGCGTCGAAATAACTCACGTAATCGAATGCAATTCCGTTTATTCTCGGGTAAATTAGCGTTAGACGATTGATCGCCAAGCAGTTCGATCTTAGCGGCACCGTAGCACATGCATAAATGTCCCGCGTTCTAATCTCGAACGTACATACATATGTATGTACTTACGTTTGATAAATACCCGTGAGAACCAAGACAACTGAGCAACGGGACAACAAATTCCCATAAACACAAATTTAAGGTTGGTTCTCTGTCTAGAATTTATATGTTTCAAATTGCAAGGTTTGCTGCAGGTACAGAGAAACAGATGCCTAATCATGAATATCAGAAATTTAACAAAAATGTCCCCCAACAAAATAATGGGTAGCAAATGTTTTCGACACAGAATGCCGTGGCCAGGATTAAGGAAAACGGGTTAGTAAATCTCAACTCTACTTTAACATAAGATGAATGGCTGTGGAATCAACAAGTAATAACAGAAAGTTACGAAAGTCAGAATCAGAGTCAGAGAAAGCAGAAAACACTTACTCTTAAAGAGAAGTGCAAAATTTAAGATGTTCTTGGGAGTGGAAAAGGTATTTTCTTTGTCAAAAGAAAATTAGACAGTTTGTTTCAAATACAGGACCAGGTATGTATGTACAGGAGCTATAAATTTTAAAAAATTAAAACAGGGCTTGTATGTAGGTTCCAAAAAAGTTATTCGTCAAAGTTATCATCCTAGGGTAGAGAAAGCTTTATATACATGGTTCTTACAGCAAAGAAACCTTCATGTACCAATTTCATCGGAAATTTTACGTGGAAAATCCAGATTTTTGTATAGAGAAATAACAGAGATGACTTTTTAGCAAGCTCGCATTGGTTAAATAAATTTAGAAAGAGGCATAGAATTCGTTTTTAAAATTTGTGAGGAAAACTATCTAGTGACGTATATGTGGTAGCACCACTCCAAGAGAAATTCCTACAGTTGGTTAACAAAGTGACTTTATCAGAAAGCCAGGTGTATAACGCTGACGAAGGTGCTGCACTTTGGAAAGCTTCGCCAACTACCACTTAAGGTTCATGAAAGGGAAAATTCAGCTTCCGGTAGGAAAATTTCTAAGTATGGAATCACAGCTGTATAGCATGAAGCCTCTTCTTTCAGTTGGCGCCATTCCGTGTCTGAGGACATTAGTCTGGCTGTGGCAAAATGATAAGTATTTTAGTAGAAGAACGAATTGTCGTGACATTTCAGGTGAAACTTGGAAAAACCGCTACTGAAACTTATCTTTTATTAAAATTCTATTATTAAAATAAGCGCATGCCAATTAATATTTTGTCACGTGCGCAGGTTTTTAAGTGGTTTTAACGTTTCCAAGATGGCCGAGATGACGTTGAAAATGACGTAGACCCAGGACGCCCTTCCACGTCAAAAATGGATAAAAATATTGATCCGATGAAGACCGTCAATCTAATTAAGCCTCAATCCATGCACTGGAAAAGCCCATCCTCGCCGAGAGCTAAAAAAGCTCGAACGAGCAAATCAAAATTCAAAGCAATGACGTTTTTTCGATATTCAGGGAATTTCGTGCTTTCCTTGGGTACCTGAAGGTCAAATGGTTAATCAACATTACAGGGTCTTGCTCAACTCCGTGAAAAAAGACCTGGTTTGTGGAAAACAAAGTCATGGATTCTCCATCAGGACAACGTACCGACTTACACTGCATTGTCAGCCAAAACGTTTCTAGCCGAGTATAACATCTCAGTATTAAACCATCCGCTTTATTCGCCTTATCTGGCACCATGTCACCTTCACCTGTTCCCCATGGTCAAATGTGAACCAGAAGGAACGAGATTTCAAACCGTTGAAGCTGAAAGCAAAAGCGGCACGCGTCATTTACGAGCTCACAGAGAAGACTTCCAGTACTGTTTTAAACAATGGAAAATTCACATGGAGCCTTATAGAAACAGAGGATGTGTGTATGTTGAAGGGGATAATAATATATAAATGTATAAATAAAATAAAGAGTTTTACAACATCAGTCTCGTTATTTTATAGCCGCGCCTCATAAATTTAAAACACTGATCTATGTCAATTATTCGAGACTTGGATTTACAATAGCTGAAATCCAACAATCCCATTGATATCTGAAGCGCATATTTAGTAAATTCTCCAACATTTACAGCAACATTTTTATATCAGTGTTGAAATAGCTTGAAGATGGTATACATTACATATACGCGTGCTTTCAATGCAAGGATTTCAGTAGTAGTAAGCGTATTTGAAATTAACAATCAGAGTTTTAAAACACATACATGTTATCACATATTTAACGAAAATCTGTATATTTAGACATCTGGAATCGACTAGATAAATTTAACGACATTGCAACTCATACTACAGTATCACTGTGAAATTCGCAACTTCCAAGTTATTGTTGCTCGGCGCCTTTAGATGTACATGCACATGCACTAATTACCACACAAGCATGCCATTTTGCGCTAGATGAACACTGACCGTTAAATTTTGACCTGAGGCCGCTTCATGAACTTATAGACGACAATCACCATGTGCTATATAATCTCTGATCTTGGATGAATTTATCTGAGCTCGCAAACTTGCCCGGATTGTTATATCGCAACAATGCAAACCGCAACCCATAGCGTACTACTTGATTAGGTTTAACTTACATCACTTAACAAAAGTAAATACATACGAGCAAAGACTCAGGAATATTAGGTATCTGACGGTTAAATTAAATTCGCATACTTCATATTTTGTTTGGAAGAAAGGTTACGACTGTGTCGACGTCAACTTAAAATTACTATTGAATGTACAAGGCATGTCCTCTTTCGCTGAGTCTCCTTGGCAAGCCATATTTCTCAACAAATGAATTCTCGTTTTAAACTAGTTGTTTACGTATCCAATGACGGTGATAGTGAATAAATATACTTAAATGTGTTTTAAATGCCTTCGTTTAATGCGATCCTTCGCATAAGATACCATAGAATTGAACAAAGAACATTATCGAGATGTGATTTTTTTCAATTCAAGCGTAGCATTGGTCACCGCCTAGGACTATATTTTGAAAAATCAATGGAATGTTTGGTGACGAATCGTATTCCTGAACTATCATAAAATGGTGGTACGACAAATTTTAACGCGTTCTATTTTCCTTGAATGACTGTTCTCGGGCTTCTTCATCATCATCATTATCATCATCATCATCATCATCATCATCTTCTTCTTCTCTTTCCTCTTCTTCTTCGTCATTTGCTCCTTCTTCTGATAAATCTAATAATTTGTTTTGTCCTCCCAAGTTACTGGTGTACTTGAGATGTCGATTACCAGCTACTTTTCTACCTCATGGGTGATCTTCCAAACAGACTAACTCTATGCATTAATCCGTGTTCACCATCTTCTTGACATGATCATACCATTGCTCATTTGTCGCTCCATCTCACGACGTCGCTCTCTATTTTGGACGATCAATACTTCCATTTCGGATATCCTCAACATATTCTTGGTTCTGGTTGTATTTGTGCGTGTTTCGATACCGTAGGTTATTACCGGTCTTATACATCTATGTTTCATAAATCTCTGCTATCTACTCGTATATAATTGTTGTTCCACATGACTTCGCTTAAGCAGCCGATTATCACCGCAATCTTGTTCATTTGTCCTCTTAATCTCTTTTCTGGGCCGTAGCCATTTATTACATCCGGACCGAGGTAACTCCATAACTTGTTCCACTGCTTTGCTCTCTATAACGATTGTACATCAAATGGCGTTTTTAGAGGCAAATATTGTTTTGATTTTATCAATGAATATGTGAATGTTTGGTTGTTTCTCCATTTTGTAGAATTTGAGCAGTTGACTTTGTAAATCGCCCTCGGTCTCGAATATAATAGCTGCATCACCAGCGTAGCGCACCGTATTTATGGTACCCTTTAGTGTGTAACCCAGACGAAGCTCTTTCGACTATTTGGTCCATTCTTATGTTTAAAAGAGGGTTAAGGCTTTTGCCCTGGCGTTTTTCTGGTGTATGGATGTCCTTAGTTGTCCACTTGCTTTAATTTAATGATCTTGTTACTATTAAGATATCGTATCACTTCAATAATATACGGATGTATGTAAAGTTCTGCACATATTATTAGTTATTACCAAGTCGAACTTTATTGAAAGCTGTTGTCAGGTCACCAAAGCATACATAAGCACACGTATTAAATTTAATTGCTTTTTTAGTTTATTACATGATAAATAAGGTATCCGCTATAGATCTCCTGTATCCGTATTGTTCTTTCCGATTGACGATTTTCCTTTCTAGTATGTCATTTATGAAACCTGTGAGCAATTTAACAACTGAGGACAAGTGTTATCCATCTATAGTTTCCTGGGAGCGCTTTAACTCCCTCTTTAAATATGGGAGTTCTATAGCTTTTATGCTAATATAGGTATAGTGGTCACTTGTCTATTGGATTTCGTTAAAAGATGATTTGTAAATTCATGTACTAGGAGTTCATTCGGAATGTTATCTGTTTGTATTCTAAAGCTTTTAAAATTTATGTTCTTTTCTGTTTCTATGTGGCCTTGGTATAGAGTTATTTGAGGTATTGTTGCCATGTTTGAATCTTTCGTTTGTTTACACAAATTCGATCACAAGTTTATTCCTGATTTTTCAGCATTCTCCACATTTTCCTTTGTGCGCCGTATATATCGTGATCCATGTGGTTCGTAATTTTTATGCGATGTTCTTTTTTGATTTGTTTTATTGTTGAGTTAACTCTGTTTCTTGTTTCTCGTTTCTCAGTCAGGAAACTGACACTACCTACCTAGAAAATTTATCAATAAAATTTTATTTTTTATTTAGTTGGAGCATGATTGCAGAGTACCAATATCTTACTGGATGAGGTATCAAGTCGCTTTCAATATTGTTGTCTAGGCAATTTCCACCATTTTAATAAGAATTTGGAGGTACGTAATCTTTGTTTCCGTTAGATTCCCTACAATATAACAAATTGGTCGTCTCATCTGTTGCATAACATCATACATACCTGAAGAAAAGCAACAATCGGCAGTTTGGATCTTTGAGGATGAACCGAATCCAACAAACACTATTCGTGAAAAATATCGAGACAACAAAATTTTCTCACATTTCCTTAGAATTGTTTCCACTCTAAGACTGGAAGATAATTTTATTGTTAATGCTGAGTGAATCGCTACGCTACTCAAGATGTGGGGTCCACTTGCATTTGGATAACGCTCAGGCTCACACTGCTGTTCAAACGATTGAGTACTTGAATGTCCAATATATTGAAATAATAGTTCATTCGCCATATAATCCCGACACCTATTGATTTCCCTTTATTTGCATGTTCAAAGGATAAACTACGGACTTTAGATTTCACATCGTCCAGGAAAAGACTGTGCACGCATTTAAAGACGAAATAAATAATGCTAGAAGATTGGAAAAAGATGTTTATGATATTGGTTCAAACTGATTCTAAAATGCATTGAGTGTAAAGAGAAATACTTATACAAAAAATTATAAGTGAATGTGCTTTGTCGATATACTGTGTGTGACATTACTAGGCTCAGCGGAAATAGAACTGTTTTGGTGTTTTATTACTTTACTAGCTGACCCGACAGTCGTTGTCCTGTCAATTTATAAAAAAGATGTAGATAGAAGATGGATAGATTATTTTAATTATGATTTGATGTTGAGACCAAGTTTCAGAGCACCCATATTTGAATATTACAAATATTTACAAAAATTAAGCAATGAGTTGATCGCAATCTTTGTCTTTCCGTTTGGAGAGAACAGGAATAGCGCCGATGGTTTATCTACTCTCGAGCACGCCACGTAAAACTGCGCATGGGAAAAACATGACAATTGAAGATTCATGCCAAACACTTCCAACGATTGGCCTTGCGATTTATTAATCGTCATTGCAAATGCAAGGCGAACAGGAAGCTGAGCTCTCTTAAATTGAAACGGCAAATCGGTTGAAATCAGTGGTATTCTTGGAATCAGAATATCCTCGCCTTTGAACTTTCCTATGATCATCGTTGCTTCAATCACGTCATTCATCAGCTTTTTAACAGCAAGACTCGCTGTTCCATTACATAGTCTCGATTGGTTCAGATTGCATAACATGATTACCACCGAGTCGACCTTGAGCTGCAAATTATGCGACGGCATTCCTGGCAAATACAATGAATTCAGAAATTCAACTGGATAATTGACTACTTCGTTTGGATCGGTAATTGAATCACTTGACTTAAATTAATGCAATTGGCCAGCGATTTGACTTTGAATTTTTATGTTCAAATCGTCTACGTCTTTATTTTTCGCTGCCAAAATAGCTCGTTCACTCAACAGTACAATGTTTTTGTGATTTGAATCAATATTCAAGAACACTTTCGTAATCAACTTTTCTTCCGACTTTGTAAATTGACAAAAATTAGTTGGAAACAAAATTAGGCCAATGGAAGCATCAACCGGAATTTTTCCAGTGCCAATGTCTAATAATTGCGTGGAAAACGCTTTCGCCGATTCGTCATTTTGTAACGCGACTCGCATATTGGTTGTTAACTTTAGAGTTACATTGGGCCGTCTGTTTTGTTTATGTTCCAAATTATTTTGTACGTTATCTCCAACTGAGCGAGTCGAACTTGACTGTACCCGTTGTTCCGGAGTCATAATTGTTCACGCTTGGAAATTCTTATTCGATTTGCATCTAAACGGTGTCTACACTCTTCGTTGGTCTCATTGACATGACGATCATGTAATTCTCTTGCATTGCGCGCACGCCGACCCATATTGCGACGTCTTATTGGTGGCATTCTTCCAAATACACCAAATTAATCTTTCAAGCACACCACAATGAAATCACTTCGTAAAATGTCACACTTCTTTTGTTTAATGGTTTTTAATGACTTGGTTGCAAGACCTTTAAGTCCTGCACCTTTTATTATTTTGTTATGAAAATATCTGACAGCCGGACCGCAGAACTGTCAAACTGCGCCTCATCTCACATAATGAAACGTCAAATTTGACATAAAGATGCTTGTTTCTTATAGATATACCATCAAAATTTCCGACCTTTTCTGTGGATTTTCCAAACATTTTCTTTCATACAAACCTTGTCCTGATAATTACGAACACAACAAAAGAGAAATCAAACAAATCGGTTGAGCCGTTCTCAAGTGATGCTCCGTCATACATGTGGCAATTCATTTTTATTAATATAGATTAAGTATTAATATGCAACAAGGAATATAGTTCACGAAGGGTATGTATGTAAATCATTATAACTGATGCCTGACTATATATTATGCATATATACATATATACGATATGTAAAGTAGGGCCAAATGAATACAAATTTAAATATTTCATTTAACGATACCTTTTAGTTCTAGTTTTATAAAACACTGGCTTATATTCCTGGACCTTCTGGTGTTTCTCCCTTGTAAAACTCCTTGACGGACTTACAAATGCGCATTGCGCTTTCTCAAGTTAAATTCAACGTGTTAGATAAACTTATAGAGACTGTATAGGAGGCCTAATCTCTTTGGAAATTACTAACAATATTGTACTTCGCAATTGAGTCCGAAGTTGATTTCAAACGCAATAAAAGATAAATTTGCAGTTTAAATCCAAGAGCGCTTTTCGTGTGTAGTGGTAAGGTTCGAAGCTTGATAGTTGAGATCTGTTAGATAGATATTGTCTGATATACGTATTCATTTCGTGAAGATATTTCAGCGATAGTTTACAGTTCTCTTTTCGCAAATTTGTATTTACCACTGTAAAAGAATATGCAACTTTACTGGTACTAGTTCTCTCAACTTCTCCGTACAGTACAAGTTCGGATGAAAAATTATCACAAGTGTCATCATGTAAAATTGTCTTTTATGAATGATTGAAGAATTCGCATTCCCTACCAACGATTTTTGTACACATGTGCGAATGTATCCAAATGAATTCATTGTATAACTTCACGATTCCAATTTACCTTTGTCCGTTACACTCGCGGAGCATCAAATTTAAAATTCTATCCGCGAATTTCCATATTTTCTTGCGGAGACCCACATAAGCACGGTCTTTTTAACCTTCCTGAAGGAGGTTGCACAGAACGATATCCCACTTTAGTTTTTATGAAAGAATTTCTACAGGAACATCAAATACAAACCGCTGGCGTGTAGAAATTGACACCGATAACAAATATCAGACGAGATGGTTCAGAGTATCAAATTTATGTGCTTCTGTTCGCGCTAGATAATTTCAAGCATTTTGTTTATGCTTAAACTAAAAAGTGACTTAATAGGTACGCAATGATGAGGGACTTGGTTGAATCAATTAAATGTATCTAATTAGTAAATAAATTAAATTGCGCAAATTTTTATACGATATAAAATCTTGGACCGTTGGTGTTAGTTCTTCGAGTAGCATCGATTGATATGACAGTCGATTTCACGGTTAACATGTGTCGGTTCTACACTCTGTGTGCTTAACTTTTTAGTTCAATTCAAAATAGATAAGTTATTCTCTTCAAATGCTGCCACACTTGTAGTTTGAAATTGAAATACTTCTATTGTAAATCTCTTGATATAAAGTTTTCATCTAAGAATTTCGTCCTCCGAGATTGTTGCCTTTTTCGGAGAAGCATACTTATCTCGTAAGCGAAGCCACCCCTCAAATCTAGTTTTGAGTTCAAAGTTATGTAAGGTGTACAATGTTATTCAGCGCAAAGTAATAAACAATATTTACTCGTAAGAATAAGAAAGGCAGACGATAATCTACTTGATACGGGTATATGTGACGCCGATCAACAGAAAGAAAAGACGCAAATAAGGTGTCCCGTTGCGAAAATCCGTCTTCAATGCCATTATCAGACTAAATTTTTAACAAGCTACAATTAGGTCCATTTTGTTTTGCTACCTTAATGAAGTATGTCTGAGTCGACAAAGAAGTCTATCACGCTTTCTAAAGGCTATGCTAACTAGAACGTTCTTTTCAATTTTCAGATTGTTAGCCTTCATTGACTATTACGTCAATTACGTATTACCTTTTACCTATATATAAAATATTGATGGTATGTTTACAAACATCGCCAGTGAAAATGATTAAATACGTATTTTTTATTGTAGCAGACAAGATTATAGCAGTTAGTAAGTCGTAGGTCTTTAATTTCAGTTTGTTGTATTTTTGTTAATTGACATTGACTGCTTTTATTACTGCGGCGTAAGTTGGTTGATGACTAGTTATAGGAGCCGATCGATCGAAGTAAATGCTTCAAATATGTTTGCTAGCATACCAATTAGGCGGAATTATGTATTTAGAAGATAATAGTGTTTTTCCGAAAAGTAAAAGCTAGCTAAATCTACGTATTAGTTGAAACCTTTTGCACTCTAGGTATATATTTTACTTAGATAAAGTACAGACAGAAAGATGATTCCAAAATTTTATTAAGAATCTAGTACAACTTACAAGCATTACTAAGTTCTAACACAAGTTTCCACCTGCATATACGGGATGTTATATGGACCAATATGCACATGAACATTAGAACTAAGGATAAAATCTTTAAAACAACTGATTGTGAGAAGAAAACGCTAGAAGCAATAACTGGTAAGACGTTGACAAACTGGAGAAACACAAGAATCCGAGAAATATGTGGCGTTACAGATGTAAAATGGGGGCAAAACCGCAGCAAGTATTGGTACGAGCACCTGAGAAAGATACGAGGAGATTGCTATCGAAAACAAACCCATCACTGATCAAGAACCAGACAAATCTCCAGAAAGATAGATTAATAGCTGCCTTTCGAATCTGGAAGCATAATTTTGGATTATAACAGATCATGGATCTAGTTTGTGAATAAGAAGAAGAAGAGGAAGGTTAGATTAAGCAAGACTATCAATGTAAATAAGAGCAAGCTAATTATGATAACTGAAAAAGGATAACAAAAGACTAAAGAGAGGGGTAAGTAACCAAAGCAGATTATAGTTGGTCCTAACTTATGAACTTATGGCAATGGAATATCTTACTCGTTAGATTCACAACTAACGTCTCATGCATGCACGGAAAACTTTCTCGTTATAAAAATGCTAAACGACTTATTCCCGGCTAATAAACAGAGATCGAACTCAACCGAGTGACCATGGGTGTACCATCTTATAGTAATGTCAACTTTATATGAACTTTTGGCATTTCCTGAAGATTATGTTGTGTTGGTATTCTTATAAATACGAAATGTTCATCGCAACAGTTAGCGCGTGACGCCTGAACACCTGTATATTGAAGAAAAGTCGAAGCTAAAGTCAGAATAAAACACATATAACAAATATCGTTTCATCGTACCCTCTGATTAACCTACTTTTCGCACAGCCGTGTGTCTGGTCTCTACTAATGGCTCAGGCAGACCACTCACATTCAAACAAAGGAGCAATGGCTCTTCTTTTGCCAAAAACAAATATACTGATGTTGGCAAGAAAGTAATTTCGGTTGTCACACATCTAGAGTGTTGTAATTGTTTTGAGAGTGTTATGCCATTGTTATGGCTTTCTTCTTTTAACATTTCACATCAGTCATTATTAGGTTACTGTAGAAGTTATGGGTAATTTTGTTAGTATATGTTATTTTGTTTAGGGTCAATCTTAAGATGAAGTGCAGAAACGAACATTTTCAGCATATTTTACATTTCTATTTCCATAAAGAAAATATAGCTGGTGACGCTCACAAAAAGATATGTAAAGTTTATGGTGTTGATTCCATAACAGAATGCATGTGTCAGAATTGATTTAAAAGATTCCATTCCGGAGATTTCTCATTCAAAGATGACCAACGTTCTGGCCGACCAACTGAAGCTGATGATGACCAAATCAATGCCTTAGTTGAAGAGAATCTTGAAATAACTGTTAGAGAGATGTCAGAGCCGACAGTTGAAACTCACATAAATGCCTTGGACTTGCTAAGAAGCTGGATGTTTGGGTTCCATATGAATTGAAGGAGATTCATTTAACACAACGAATCAAAATTTGCGATATGCATCTCGAGCGCAAAGAAATCGACCCTTTTAAAAAGAATCATAACTGGTGATGAGAAATGGATCATGTATAGTAACATACTTTGAAGAAAATCATGGTGTAGGCCTGATGAACCAGTGCAAACCACATTTAAAGAGGAATTGCATCAGATAAAGATCATGGTGTAAGCCTGGTGAACCAGTGCAAACCACATTTAAAGAGGAATTGCATCAGAAAAAGATCGTGGTGTTAATTTGGTGCAATTGCGAAGATGTTGTGTATTTTGAGCTGCTTCCAAGAAATCAGGCGATTCTTTCGGATATTTACTGTCAACAATTAATGAAACTGGACGAAGCAACGAAAGAAACACGGCCAGAATTGGCAAACCGCAAGGGAATTGTGTTCCATTATGATTATGCAAGGCCTCAGATATATTTAGTAACTTGTGGAAAAATATTGGAGCTTGGCTGGAAATTGATATAGCGTTCCCCATACAGCCCTGATCGGACACCATCTGATTACTATTTATTTCGATGTTTTCAAAACTCTTTGGATTGTAAAACTTTCACAAATGATATTGACCTTATATCGCAGTTAGTTCAGTTTCTTAATGATTAAAACCGAAATTTTTATGAGCACGGAATCAAGAACCTGCAAGAAAGGTGGTAATAGATTATTGAACATAATTGCTTAAAGTTTATTCTTTGTATAAACCTTATATGATAGATCTCTACCACTAATAGGTCAATAAAACAAGGCTGGTTTGAACGATAGTTATATTTTCAAACCAGCCTTGATTTATTGACCTATTAGTGGTAGAGATCTATCATATAAGATAAGTATAAAAAGGTCACGAAATATATATATATATATATATATATATATATATATATATACATTAACTTCTTTGTATAAAGAAATAGAGTTTTATGTCAGGTTGCAAAACCGAAATTACTTTGTTGTCAACCCGATATATGCTAGACATGCATTTCAAAGTTATGTGATGGGATATACGGCCCTAAGAGATTAACCACGTTTTATTCTAATGGTTCTTAAGGAAACGGATACCCCTACAGTGGGCGTGGTGCGTACGGTCCTTCATATCGAGCAACTATAAAGTTTCTCAGGAATCATAAACACTATAAACTACCGTATTTATATACCTCTTTTTTACCTTTCCTACGTTCTCAGTTATGCACTTTATGCTTTAGTACAAAACGATCGTTTGGAGTGTGCATGCAATGGCATTTTATCGGTTTCCTTTTCTATATTGGTGGATCGACATTCCGCGCTGTGTGATATTTCAATGTCGATACACATGAAATTTTATGCTCCAAATATTACCATTATTTAGGGCAATTGACAAATTATGTATAAGTATTTTTACTGTGGCAATGTATGGGCGGTTGATAGTGTCGAAAAATTATGCGCTAATTACAGTGTAACAAGAAACATAAGCCGCCCCTCAATTATTTTATTTCACACATGAGATACAGCAGCAATTAGTGCGGTGGTTGTAATAATTTGTAGCAATCTTCCTATAAATGTAAGAAGATTTGTACTTTTTGAGGTATTGCTCTTGATTTTATTCGATCCCATATTTTGAATAATATTACAAACACTTACAAAGACACGCTAAGTGTGAATTCCAGAAACCTCTAGCAATGAGAGGAACCTTGTAGGTCGAATAAAACATCCCCGAGGAGGTGTAAAGATATACAAAAAGAACGCGATGTTATCGTCGAAACCATTCTAATTCTGTATACTTGGAACATCTCAATGTTTCATGTTTTTATAGAAATACTTTCACATGCTAAAATAATTATGTGTTAAATTGTATATATCTTACATAATTGAAGAATATATACAAAGATATTCATATTTTGGACTTGCCCTTTCTGTTATAGAATTTAGTGCGCCCAGTGTCGGGTTATTATCAAATTTTACGTTCTAGTTTCATGTAATATTAAGAGTTGATTGTAGCAGACGGTATTTAGTGTCAATAGTGATTTTGTGAGCGTGTGTGTACGTTGCTTAGTGTGCTCCATGCAATGGTTGTTCGTGGTCTTTATGTATAGTCCAGTGCGTAGTGTTCACGGTTGACACTTAATTCCTAGTTGAGTTTCCACTGAGCATTCGATATCGGTATTCAGTTTCCCAAATAAAGGTGTGGTAAAGGCATAGCTTATTTCATTTTTAGCTTTGCCCTTGTTGAACAAAATTCGCGTCAAACTGCCAGATAAATTACTATAATACTCATATTATCTCAATCCACCGGGTGTTACTATTTGGTTAAACTGGGAAAGCAAATCAATTGTAAGTTACGCTCACCGTCACCTCCAGAAAAAAAGAAACTGGTTTAAGTAACTATACCCCCAAGACCATGAAAACCTGTCTTTTTAAGAAGTATAATGGGAGATGACAAGTAAAGCAAGTATCAAGCCAAGAGTGCAGAAAAGGAGGGCTCCTCCACGGTAGTAAGATTTTATTTTGTGATTGATAGTATGTAATGCTATTCACTTATTGTTAGATATTCTAAGCCGCACCGAAACTAGAACACCAGAACTTTATGTTGATTAGCTTAGGTCCACTAATGTGATGTTACACAAAATTTGGGGGATGTAGCACTCTATCCGTCATATTCTCTGGCTTTTGCGTACACGCATCACTGTGAAATACTTTGCACAGCCACACTTCCCACAAAGATGACCAGATACGGGAATTCATTGTTGTTGTATTTCCTCCTTCTAATTCAGAAGAAATTTGATTTGCAACGCGCATTGAAATGCCACCAGACAACAAACTGTCGCAGATAATAATGGTATCAATTAAAAACCATTTTTTATTCATTCAGTTATCCTTAATGAGAAAATCGGAGGTGATTTATCAATCAACTCAACATATTGAAACAGCAAAAAAGGAAATTAGAAAACCAAAACAATCTTGTGCAATTAGCTACTCCATCCTAGGAAAATCAAAAATACATACAGAAACAAAACTACAGATAACAACACAATTGCGTTCAATTTTAGAATACACGACAATGAGTAATGGATAGAAATAAAGAAACGAAAATAACCAAGACAAAGTTGTACAAGAAGTTAATCCTACAAAAAATAAAAAATAGAAAAAGTAGACATCGCTGATGACCACACGTGTAGCTACAGCAAGGCATGGTATGTGCAGCAAAAGAAGAAAGGTGAAGCCATGCTTCAAAGATTTAAGGAAATAAGTACAAAGGAAGAGGTAACACCGTAATAGGAATGAAAACCTTGTACAATGCCGCCAAACGTGGAAGGTAGATACAGCAATCTGATAAGTACGTATGTGTGTTTATGTTATTTATAAACAAAACGACAAACATTTGCTGGTGCTAAGATAAGTTAAAACAGAGGACCGACGTACGAATTTTTGTTACTCTTATCGATAAAGTAAATATTTATTAAATTAACTCGTTAATAAATACAGGACCGACTAATATGAAAGCGTAAACATCGACTTAATTATGTCACATTGTTATTAATAACTGCTGTATTTTGTGTGCTCAATACCCACATTCGCAGAAGGAATTTACAGGATTACAGGAATCCATGTTCACAGACTTAACATGTGTTTGCGCCATATACATATCTAACTCACGAGCTTTTAACTTCAGTTGAGTTTACTTACATGAATACAAATAAATTTCATATTTCTGTATATACATGCTTCCTTAAGCGTATTAATTCATATCCGTCGCAGTCAGATCGTAAAACTTTACCTTACGATTTCACGTCAAGGTAGTAAAGTCCAATATACTAAAAGTACTAAAAGGAGATATAATAGTCAATTCAACATGATCCTTATTACTTTTGATAGTATAAATCACAAAACTTTCCAACGCGAGAGGGGTTTTCTCCTGGTAAATGTTCCGATTAGCATCAAATTTAGAATATATAAAAAGTAGTTCGCTAGTTTCGTGGCAATTGGGAAGCTAGTAAAGTCCGGTGGCGCTCGCCAACTATCAAACTTGTGCAATATATCAAAGTACGACATTTTCACGCTCTCATTATTCGAAAACTAGAAAACACGAAAAACCCGCAGTTCCGATGCATTCAAACCTCACCTCAAATTTTCGTTGAATATTAAAAGAACTTGTGCTGAAATGCGATGAATGCAACATTAATGAAAACAAAAATAACAGGAAAACTAATCTGTCAATTTCACGTAGCCTATTACTTATGGTTGTCAAGAAATTTAGTGAAAAATACTAGTTCTAAAAATAGGCAACTAATATAACTTGATTAGTATGTACTACATATATGTGTTTTGTTATTTTCAGTATCGTAGTGTTGTGTGTATGTATTACAGTACCATATCTTCTTTATATATTATGTTTGTACCTGATCTATGCTTGTTTTCCTTGTGTGTATTTGACGATGTCTATATTTTTGAATCCTAGATAAATAAACTATTATTGTTATTAATGAAGTGAATACTTCCTAAGGGACACCGAACTAACTCGAGCGTAAGCGTTAGATTTCGAGAGAGAGTATGATGTGCGAGCGAGAGGTGACGAGCCAGGCGGTTAATGTTAAACCAGAATAGGTGCTGCGCTCAGAAATACATAAACATAAAAAAAAAAAGAATAAAATAACACATAATACAATACAATATAATATAATATAATATATTAAATGTAGAAGACTCTCTATAAACGACCTAATACTAAAATTAGGTTCGTTAATGGGCAGTTAACAAGTAACCGTGCAAAAGCCTACAAAGTAAGCACAATTTGCATATGCCAATAATCCTGTAGGAAATGTTGACTATGTCAATCGCAAAACGCAACTGCAAACAGCTGCGCATGCAAACAGCTGCGCATGCAGTTGCGTTTTGCGATTGACATAGTCAACATTTCCTACAGGATTATTGGCATATGCAAATTGTGCTTACTTTGTAGGCTTTTGCACGGTTACTTGTTAACTGCCCATTAACGAACCTAATTTTAGTATTAGGTCGTTTATAGAGAGTCTTCTACATTTAATATATTATATTATATTATATTGTATTGTATTATATTTTATTAAATTTTGGCTCTCGAAAACACGATGGCTATAAAATAACACGTTATACATGAAACATTCGAAAAAGGTTTATGCAACCTAATCATGTTGACTCCCGAATCATCCTAATTTAACGTATAAGAATGAATAAACTAAAACATTATACAAAAACATCCGAAAAAGATTTTCTTCGACCGAATCCTACTGATTTCCAAATCATCAAAAAACAAGTGGAACAAAAACGCGATAACCTCCACATAAGAAATACGAAACTCAATGGGTATTCCCTTCAGATCAGTTGAGATCAGTAGAGACGATTGCATTCTATATTTGTACAAACTTTGGCCTGCAATACGATGAATACATGGATTGGGCATATCCCCAGTAATTACCTAATTCCTCATCCGAAAAACAACTACTTCCCATACAAATCCAGCGCTGACTATTGAATAATGTGCGGGGCACAACCGTTTATGCCCACTAATAATCTGTATATATAAAAATGGATCGTGGTTTGTTCGAATGCTTAAAACTTGAAAACGACTGGATCAAATTGGGTACTTCCTTTTATGGGTTTGTTCGTAATTGCTAGGTGAAGGTTTAGGAAAAAAGAAAGGTCGAACAATACATACAAAAAAACAAAATTGAAATTTGATTAAAAATCAAAATGTTATATAAAACATATAAATGAACTGTTGTTGTGAGTGTGTCAAAACGTGCCGCATTGCCCGACTCGGGAAAAAAGCTACCTATATTGTACAGGTACCTATCTCTTATCTCCTCCCCAATTATCTTCAATCTTCTTGAAATGACCAGCCGGCAACTCAGTAACTAATTGGAAGTAGTAACTGCATTACTACGGCTTCGTTCTCGTTGGAGTTTGTCAGGTCATCAGGAAAGTTCATTCACCTCCAGTTAATTCAATACATCTTGTACACTGTTAGATGCCGTCGGACAAATTTTCCTATATCCTGAGATTCACTGGATTCATACCGAGTAAATGCATTTGTATGACTAGCTTCAATGAAAGCGAAACCGGTCCTTGGTTTTTCACCTGGTTAATTCAATACAATATCACCGCTCCTAATTAATTACCACCCTTGATTGAACTGCTACTACACAGTATAGTTGTCGCACCAATTTGGGGAATATTTCTCTTCAAATACTTATAGTCCATGCGTCAATACTTATAGTCCAGGTTTGCGAATGCGAGTCTTCAGCACAGAGACCAAGTGTAGGCACTTCGAGTGTAAAAACTTAGAAGCCTAGCTAGAGAAAGAAACAAGCTACAGGAAAAAATTACTGTCTACAGTCTTTGCGAAGAGTCTGGGAACTCGTAGCTTTAACGGAAAAAATGTTTTCATATTATTCTATAAGAATAGAAGACTACGCGTGCGTTTAAGTCGGCCAGCATAAAGGCTGAAAAATCTCGGTAGGGGAAGGAATAGACTCCATAAATAGTGACAATGTTGCCAGTGGGCAGTGCCCATTCCTCATGACGTACAGCCTTTGCAAGAAGTCTAGGAACTTGTGTTTATCAGAGAACATGTATATCAATTTTGCTAAGTATAGAGGTCGAATGTAGGCCTGCAGTGTGCGTCCAAAATTCGGGCGAGGACGTCTTCTAAAATTGTCAAACATACAGATCGAACGTAAACATCAGACATGTCTAAATATCTAGGAGCTAAGGAACCTAACCTCAGTTAGGAGCAGGCTGCTGTAAACAGTGGCAATGTAGGCTGTGGCGCGGATACTTATTGCCTTTGCTAAAGGTGTGGATATTCGGGGCTTAAGGAAAAATGCGCCCTAATATTATTAAGCATGGAGGTCGAACCTAAGCCTCGGGTGCATGTTTAGGCCATCGAGGAAAAAGCCTACAGTGCCTAACTAGAGGAAAGAACACACTTCAAAAACTGTGGAAACGTTGGCGGCGTCCCTAGCAGAGGGCTAAACTTTTAGTTTTAAGAATTTGGGACCGATCATAAATTAAGGTTACATTATAAAAAGTGTTCGAGGTAACAGAGAGGCATACGTTGCCTAACAATCCATTTCAAATCTACAATCTACAGTCATTGCGAAACTGCCGATCTGTGTAATCCTATTGTAATTTTCTAAGTTAGATTTGTAATACTTCTTCTACAGTCTAAAGATAAAAGTAGCAAGTAACATATAATATGGTCTGTACTCTCTTGTTGTTGTAAATCGTTAAAACCTAAGAGATTTAAGGCATTACACAAAAATCATGTCCTTTCTGTAATGCGCAACGATAAACATGTATGTAGTAGATGTAAGTTTCTGCGAACCTATTTTTCATAGCAGGAAACGTTGCAAACAGCCTGTCAACGATACATTTTGCGCAAGCAAATAAATTTGATATTATATAAGGGGAAAATGCATATTTTCAGTGCGCATATACATATATGTTTTCAAAGGACCTCAAAATAACGTAAGCCATAAATAGTGGATGCGAATAGAATATGAAGTTCGCATTGTAAATGGAGATCGCGTAAAGTGATATAAATGCTGAGGAATAAGCCGAGTTTTCAGAAAAATTGTACGTAGAAGCAAATATGTAAGTTTTGAGAAAGGAAAAATTACTAGCTGTCTGCATGGAGCTTACTTGAAGGTCGAAAGCAATATATAATTCAAAAGTTAGCAAACTCGAACGAAAAGATGTAACCTAGTTTTGTTTCCTATGTGGCTTAAACGTCGTTTTCTAAAAATGGAGACACGTCCACATCTTGCATTATTATTTAATCGAAATAAGCAGCTTTAAAAATAGTACATTACAATAAATATTACTGTTATTTGGAAAATCAGAAGACTAAGGAAATTTTATTGTAGCAATGTGTAATAACCTTGAATTTGCTATCTATACGATTTACGAATTTTATTGATTCTATTCGCTGATCAACATATATACATATATACAGCGGGTGATATAATTATTTGGAACTCCAGTATTTTCTCGGAATCGTGTATTAACAAAGCAATTAGTTTTATCTGTTAATTTATATAAACGTGAAGGTAATAGTTAAGTGGAATAATGGATAAAGCTTCCGTAACGGACAACTGGGCAAAATGTTGTTTTAAAATGTGTTCTATGTTGAAGTTAATTTTATTAGAACTATCGAGCGTTCGTCAGTTGTTTTAAAGTTTTTAATAGAAATTGCTTTTAATTACAAATAAGTGGTTTTAATAGGCGTACAGAATCAAATAACAAAAACTAGAGACCTTGATGAATTTGTATGCATTTAGTATACGTTGTGCAAGCAACGATAGGGCAGCAACAGAAAATGCCAGAAAAATATCAAGCCCTTAACGGAAAACCACGGAAGAAAAATACCTAAAACTATCAAAAGCTATTAGTAAATGTCTTAAACAAGTTGGCCTTTCAACAAGAGAAGTTTCAAAAGACTCGAGATTGTCTGAGTTCATTAAAAGGATATTTATTTAGGGCTAAAAAGTATCAATCTTCGATGACGTAGACTAGACTAACGTGAGTAGGTCAAATAGGAATCATATCAAGGTAAGATGTAGTACTATATGTCAGTACAAATTCTATAGTATCTATCCGTATTGACTTCACTATAGGTATAACTGCTCAAAAAAATGTTTAATCTTGTTTTAACACTTTGGGGTATCGC
Organism: Chrysina gloriosa; assembly: GCA_038088585.1. NCBI lineage: Eukaryota > Metazoa > Arthropoda > Insecta > Coleoptera > Scarabaeidae > Chrysina > Chrysina gloriosa. Next base: position 10,105,429 of record CM076093.1, read on the forward strand.
TCTATTTGGTCTGAAAAGAATTTGAAGGACATTTTTACATCAAAGCCGTCAAGAAAATTGGGACAAAAAGCCTTTTTTGTTGACGTAGAATACTATTTTGCTCAATAAATGGCAAATGTTATTAAGAAAAGTGGTTCAAAATATGAAGTTGTGATTGTTCAAAATTTCGCAAATATCGGATCACTTTAACTAAATCAGTAGTTCTTTCGTATTCTTGCATTGTGGTGTCAGAAAAATTAGAATTTTAGAAAAAGTAAGAATATGCGTCAAATTCTTTGCAGACCAAGCAGGGCGGCATCCGAAAACATTAAAACGAGATTCTAAAATTTTTGATCAATTATAGCCATAGTGGATTCACTCCGGTGAAAGACTGTATAATTACATACTTTGTCAAATAATTGAAGGTACTCCCAAAGAAATGAACTTGGTGATATTTGATTTTAAATAATTATAATCTATATTTTAGATAATTTCGCGCTTATTTATGCATGTACTTTGAAGACCTGATAAAAGAATATCAGTTGGACTGTGTTGTTTGTTCTGTGAATGAGTAACATCAGTAGGGGCTAAAGTAATTCTATTACAGACAGGATGAACTCCAACACTTACATAACCATATTTATCCAACACAAAGGCTTTACTTTTCTTTGAAATCTGTTCTTACAATTTCAAAAGCATATCACAAGATACAGTCTGCATTTGGATACACAACATAAAGAAAGAGCACTACAAAGAAGTAATTTCGTTATGGGAGTTACAGTTGACCATAGCCGGTATTGTTAACTGTAATTTCCTCGATTCGGGTCCAATAAGTCACCAATGAAATTAGAATTCCGAAACAGTCAAAATCGGTTAACCGTAAGAAAATTCTGTTCAGAATAACGTTGTGTTTCACTGTACAAACCTGATTCGAAAGAAAAAGCATTAGGATAAAATACTCCATCTCACCTTCATATGCTTGTGGTACTACTTTAGAAATAAACATTACGTCTTTAATAGATTACAATAATCTATGAACTTTTGACGGTTGTGGTTAAACATATCCCATCGAATGTTAATAGAAGTTTTTGGCGATTAAGACATTGAAGCAAGCCAGTCCCTCTTAGTGGTTTGAGTGTTTCCAATGAAGAAGATGGCGAGCGGCGGATCGACTTTCTACATGCCGTAGAAGTGCACAAAATCATCTATGAAGATAGAAGGCGAACTGGCTAAACTATTGTATGGAACATGCCAAGGCATACTGGAAGTGTGCACAAAGTTACAGCCAAAAACCAAGAATAATAATCCTAATCTTTCTGTCCAACTTGACGAATCTTGGGTATACGGCTCCGATCTCTAACTAAACAGCAATTTTTCCAGTAGAAGAGATTATCCTCCTCGACAGCGAGGAAGTCACACAAGCTCGTAGCAACATCAGATCCATGCTGATCATTTTTCACATGCAATGTATCATGCACAAAGAATTTGTTTCTACCTGGTCAAAACGTTAACGGAGCATTCTATCGCGACGTTTTGAAGCGACTAAGGGAAGATATGAGGCGGAAACCGCCTGAAATGTGGAGAAACAAAGAGTGGTCAAACAGTTGAAATCCATATTGAACCACTAAAATCGAAATAGAAAATTTTCTAAGAAAATGCTCCGCTCTCCAAAGACCGTAGGTCTCAGGCATTTTGCAGACTTTGCCACCCCTATCATGCTGAGGTGGTGATTAAAAATCAACAAGTACTAAACTATAAAAACAGCAAGGTGATTGACAAGATACTGCCGCTTTAATATTTACTCACCATATAGGTAATATGTAATAAAATAATAGTATTCTATCTATAAAATCTGCTGTGACAAAAGAAAATGAAAAACATATTTACAGATATCAAAAATTGAGGAGTGTAAGGAAAAGCAGATACTTCAGATTTCGATGGTCGGAAGCCATTAGGAAAATTTCTATAAGCGTTGCAGTAAACATCATTCAAAACATTGACGGGGAATAAAGTCAATCTTTCAATTACAGCTCAGTAGTAAATCAAATCCTTAGAAAAAAAAATAACACGAGCGTCAAATATTTATAACCATTTGTTATCTTCAACTTAACCTACAAAATTGATACTTGCCCTACGGATTTCAATCTTCAAAATGCGCCTATTAAAGTCCCAATTCTCATTTTTCATCATAATTCTCCCTCTAGCAATGACAACTTCGTTGTTAAAATTGTTTGCAAAAATGTGTACTTTTCTAAATTATTTTAAAATCATTGTTTCCGAGCAACTGAAATATAAACAATCTGTGTTCATGATGTAGATTGCTAAATTTACTAGAATATGCCAGCAGACCTTGGTTTGGGATTTGGACAGATAGGGAGCACCAGAGTATTCATTTGTTCGAGAGTAGCTGGGAAGAGATGAGGAGCTATTATTTCTGAGAATAAACTTACTTGGATTACACAGCCTGACGAAACAAGAATATTTGCTGCATCAAAAGGAAGCTGATTTTAAATATTCAAAAATCTGATTCCAAAAATATCATTCTGTTTCTTGTATGAGCTCCACTTCTTGAGATAGACAAAAATTAAATATTTCATATATTTTCATTCATATTGATACAATAAACGTTCTGAACAGACCTTCTTTTCAATTCTAATTGTTTATTACAGTTGTTTTTTAATTCCATAATCTTTAAGTTTTCAACAATGTACGTCCGAAAGGATTTGTGCAAATAGCAGTATAATTAGTATTTAAGGTTTACTTTCCAATAATATCTGCATAAATAACTATAAAGATATCTATGTGTCAACCCTTGAGTCAGTTTAAACTTAAGCTTGCTTGCAAGTGTGTTTGTTCGAGAAGTATTATTAAAATCATGGCTTCCTCAAACAGACGTACTGGTGTTAATTATGCAGGCGTCTTTTTGTGAATTTGTGAAAAAGGCATACATGGCCTATTGTGGTCTAGGAGGAAAAGATAAAACTTCGGCGCCACATGTTGCCTGCAAATCATGTGTTGAGAACCTGCGCCAGGTGACAAAGGGACAAAGAAAGTGTTTGAAATCTGGAATTCCAATGGTATGGAGGGAACCAAGAAATCATTTTGACGACTGTTGGTTTTCTCTAGTGAATATAAATGGTATTAATCGGAATAATCAACATAAGTGGACATATCCCAATTTGCATTCAGCGAGAAGACCTATTCCACGTTCAGAAGAAATACTAGTAGTCCAATATTTAGTAACCTACATATATTACAAGAGGATGATGATGAAATGTGTTCTTGTGAACATGGCAATAGTGACTTTGAAGAAGACTCAACGTGCCCAGAAATGTTTACCCAGGAAGAATTATATGAAGTTATGTATTTTCTTTTATTTGTGCGCTTTGTATGCGTTGTATTGGAACCAATATTTATATGCAGGAATAAGGCTAACTAAATACAAATAGGTGCTCACATTTTTTGAAGATGAGCTGACAGAGAGAATCAGATGGTACTTTTGGATTCAGCGCATTAAAATTAGTTAAGAACAGTTAAAGAAAGTTCGGCAGCAAAATATGTGTTGCCCAGTGTTATTGTGTATATTATGTATTTGTATATATATATATATATTTTTCAATATTAAATTCAATTGAATTTAATAGAGGTTTTCATGCCGATATTCCTATGTAACTTATTGTTAGTCACGTCTTGTTTTCTATGGAAAACCAAATAATACTAACAAGGGAACATTCCCAAGTGTAACCCCTGATTTGAACGGAACTTGGTCGGCTTCTAGACCCCACCGAGTGTTGTAAATTGTCACTTTCCGTTTCTGCTGATCCTTCATTTAAGGGGTAAAGATTTCGCTTGAAATTTCGATGATATTCAGTTATCTGCGATTTACACGCTATTTCGATCGAAAAAGAGTTGAAATTATATATCACAAAATTCTCTTTTTATAGGTCTGTTAAATTGTGCCAAATTTGTTTTTTCTTTAACTATAAACAAATATCAGATATAATTATTCCCCGAGAAGTAGAACTTTATAATGATGTAAAAGACATGGCTATGAGCTTTCAAAATGTATAAGTCGAAGATAAGTTCCGTCCTCGTGGTACAGAGATTGCGTATGAAAACTAGACGTCGTCATTGTATGATTTGGAAAATGACGAGAAGGTATACGAAGAAATATGTGCAATTGAATATAGTAATATGAATCCAGATTACAAAGAGAGAGTGTATTTGAATTTTCGAAATCGGGTAAATAGCATTTTGAAAAGTTAAAAGCCCTTGGCAATTATATAGATGGGAAAAGTATTTATAAGAAAAGGGAACTAACTGAGAAAAGCTTTTGTAAATTGTGCAAATTTTCAACATCTATGGAATAAAGCGCAATTATTCAGGATAATTTTAAAGCGTCCGATAAATGGACTTAAAAAGAATTATAGAATGGTGTTTAGGAAAAAAACCTAATTTATAGGTCGATCATACAAACAGGATGGAAGAGACTTAGAAATTATTACAACCGATTTTATTCCTCGAATTGTGTAGTGCCGATAGTGCTTACAACGCACATCTACAACACACAATTATACGATACTGGCCAAAATATCGGCCCTAGGAAAGCTTATATCAGCACTATTAAGAGTATTCAAGGAAACTGGAGGTAAGTTTGAACTTAAAATTCGCGATAACATATTATCCAGGTTAGTACATATTAATATTTTTTTAATTTATGAAAAATACTAGTACTAAGTAATAATAATAATAATAATAATAATAATTTTAAATTTAATTACTAAATATTAATGTTGAAGTTTCTGGATCAGTGAAGTTAACAACCAAATTATTTACGAATTATTTATGATTCACAAGGACGCACTTATACCGACTTATGAGTGCGACACAAATTCCTTGCTAGACTCATAAATTGGTTATTGTCCTGCAACATTGCAAAAATATATACCTGCCGATAAAAGCACCCATATTCTACCAATTCCGAAGGAAACAACTGGACTGGTATTACCTCTCGATATGTATAGCTTCCGAATGTGGAAAAGCTTTGTGGGAACGTTTTCGATCAAGTCATACTTGGCAATATTGATATTGATTTAGATCAACGAAATGACATATTAAAATGACAATCATTAGTTCAAAATCAACTGTCGTCTTCAAAGTATCGTAATTTATTTTTATATTCTTGGTATAAAAGTGGTTATGCAGAAACTAAACCAGAAACTCATCCAGTAAAACATACTTTTTCCCACTATGGTCAAGAAATATTGCTCCTATGTTCGATATACACGGAGATTGCTTTTATAAAATCTTCACATTGTAAAGAATAGTTTGGGCAAACAACGGTAGTAGGGTATAATTACGAAATAAGTTACGACAGCATCTCTGATTCCCCACTATAGTCAGTACGCGGTATAAAGTTTTACATATTCATACTACACATAAAAAGCCCACATTTTCTATTTAGTCTGGGGTGGTAAATCGGCCAGGTAAATGTATTATAGGCTCCTTCTTCATTGCTTCGCTCAACCCCCTTTCGGGTAGGGGGTGGTTTGAACGGGCTGAAGAGAAAAGCAGATTTGGTACAATTTAATATATGTACGTAAGAGAATTTCGTGATATATAATCTAATTTTTGTCATAATAACGGTGTAAATCGCAATAACTGAAAATCGTCTAAATTTCGAGGACGACTTTTGCCTCCTAAATGTAAAATTCAGACGAAATGGGGCGCGACGATGTTGGAAAACTGAATTGGAAAGAATGCGAGTCGAACGTCGCTTACCGATAACACACGTCAAAAATGAATTGATACTTAAACACAAAGGTTTGTCGTAAATTACGTTCTTAAAAGGGAAACATAAACTCATCCGTTAAGTAACTTTGCAACAGTCTCTTGTATATTGCTCAAATAAGTGGTCGTATATGTTTCTTTCTTGTGCGAGTTGATATGAAACAAAGGAACTTTCATTTGTAATAATTATTAGTCATTATTTATTGCCCTATCCGAATAGGCGATTTACAGTACTGGATAGAATCTACAAACTGACCAAGTTTCATCGGGAGGTGACATTTGGAAATATTTCCTTGTAAGCAATCATCGTCTTTTTTAAAGAATGTCATTGTTTACAATCGTTTAATTTTATTAGTATTAAGAAGCATAGTGGATCTTGTAGAAGTTAATATGGAACAAAAAGCTGTTAAAAGTGTTTGAGACGAACTAAATACAAAAAGAAAATGGATGGAATGAAACCGAAAAGTAGGTACATACTTAGCATCAATGTGACAACCAAAAATTACAAGAAAACGAAAATGATAGATCAACATGACTACAAAAACTAATTTATGGTCTCAACGAAGCTATCATAGGTAAAGTAATATGTAATCGAATACGAGTAAACCTATTGACGTGTTATCATTAAGTAGTGTAAACCGGTCTTTGTCTCCACATATGTACGCGCAGGGCGCGACATTAAAATTCGGAGAAGTAAGGGCGTCAGTTCTACTTAATGGTAACACGTCATCCAATCTTTATTACAACTTTATAATTATTTGTGGTCACTAAAACTACATATCATAGGGACGTTGAGCTCAAAGAAAGCGCACAGCCATATACTATTTAAACGTTTTGTGTATACCAAATTGTGCAATTAATAATACCCGTTTATTATAAATTTCTTTAAGTACTTAGTATGTATTTCTACACGTTCGTTGCGTACAAAGTAAGTTTAGTATTACTGAAAATAAATCGCAAATTTATTACTTCCATCTCGCATAATTATCTGCGCTAGATATCGCTACGAATCGAGTCAGGCATGCGACATTTGATTTAATCCTAGTATAAATATGCGCCGAGCGTACACTTCTTCGACTTAAATGTCTAGGAAGCATTCCTTGACTATGAGAATATTGTATATTAAATAGTTTAATGTTGATAGTTCATCTGCGTAATATATGCGTTAGATATGCATGAACGTAACTATATCCCAACTTAAGCGGAGGCGTGGGGGAACCGAAAATATATAGAAAAGTTAACTATTGTATATTGTTTGATATTTATTGTAATAGAAGAAAATCTTATATTGTAACAGAATTATATTACAAAGGTCGACTGCCTTGTATTTGAAGGTATGAGTGGTGTATGCTAATAAGTTAAACCCTATAACAATATCTGCATATCGTCGGGAAACGGCGCCTTCCTACAATATCTAATAAGATTACGAATTTGGGTGATATGGCAAATTTGAAACTACTATGCTAGCAGACAATATACAGGATTGGATACAACCAGAACAAGATTAATTTAATCTTAATCCCCACATTTTCTACAAAATATTTAAACTATTTGGAACTAGGACAATATTTTGTTTTTGGTTTACGAAATTTCGACCATCCGTGCTTTTGCGATCTCAAGAAACGCAAAAGTAGATGTCTGAACATAATTTTAAGGTAGTGTTTATTTATATTATGTTTATGATCAACATAATTCTTTGAATGAATGGGTACTATTTCTTTTAATATGAATTTCTCGCTTTTATCCTTGTTAATTATTTTTATTGTGTTTATAGAACAAATTCTTCCAGAAATGTGTACCTAACTGCTTTTCTAAATCACAAATGTAGGTGTAAAATTCAAGAATAGATATCATCTCATCCAAGCCCGCATATCAAATACAAATCAGTTAAATACTACTATCAGTGTTTGCTAAAAATGCTTCGATCTTCTTTAATTCTTTTGATAATGCAAAATTATTGCAAATATGGTGAAGTCACATAAAGGTAATGTTATAACGTAACCGTCATCGCATCTAGTTTATTTGCGTAGAAGCGTAAACTTCTTTACAAACTTTTGAATCACTTTATGCTACTCGGATGCTCCCAATTACTCATGTTGAAGTTTCCTAACAGTTTTAGCGCATTCTCAAAAGTTTACACACACTTATCGCACATACATGCAATTTCCAAACGACTATCTTACCTTCAGCGGGAAACGTACATGGTACATTCATTTCTTACGAAAAAATAAAAAATAAACACAGTATCACGTGGCGGAAGTTGGTCCAAGTCACAAACACGGTTGACATTTAAAACGAATATTTGAAAGATTGGCAAATGTATGTTTATACTAAATAAAAAATTGTTTGTATATGTTACGATTGTTACGAGTAAGACGAAATTATCAGGAGCGATCAGAAGCGCGCGATACAGTACGCTCCTTCCTTCTCGTGAAAGCAGAAGTCGAAAGCCAGTTTGAAGCGTTACTGAAATTGCGTTTAGCTGCGCCGGAACTGAAAAACCACTTGAAGTCTAGCGGGCGCAAGCGCCTCTCCGCGCTTTTCAACGAAAACTTTTTCTAATTCTCCGTTTTGTATTTGCATCGTCGTGCGAATATATCGGAGACGCAAGTTACAAATTGATTGTTCCTTACATTATTTATTTAGTTATTTTGCGAGACGTGGAAGACTTAAGTTTGATTTATTGCTTCAAGATCGCGACGCGTACGATTTTGTTTCTTGCGTACACACGCATTCATATATATTCAGGAAAACGGTGTTCCATTTATTTCTGCAGCTGCAGCATTAATTTAGACACTTCAAAATTTAGAACCACGCACCTTCGATAATGCAAAAATGTACAAAGTAGATGAGAAATAAATCAATTTGAAACAAATTGTTTTCGCTCCCACGCCATAGTTTGTACATTTTGAATGGTCAATAATTGCGCGAGGTTCAACTTAATGGAAATACCCATAATGTTTAGAAAATATACTTACTACTAAAATTTAAAAATTCGCACGCTTGCTAATGAAACAGTGTAAACTAGGTAATAAATAATTTTAATGAAAATGAAAGTAAATAGCTGCCAATGACAGAGAAAATTGTGCCCCAACATACAAGGGATGACCCCGAAACCAGAAATTCAAAAAATTATGAAACTTTGGAACATGTAGATCACATATAGATTCTTTTATGCGAAAGAACACTGTGAATAGGAAAAAAATTGGAAATGGAAAATTTTGCATTTTACCAATGCGCATAACTCACTAACGGTAAGACATAGAGAAGAGCTATTTGTTTTGAATAAGGTTTATCAAGCAGACAGAAAGAAATATTTACTGGAGTTTTCTCATTAGATTACATTGTTTCTTATCTAGAAGTTGTAGGTTATCGAAGGAAACTACATTAAACCAGTAAATAGTAAACATGTTTTTGTAAAGAAAATAGCCTGAATAAGATAAGCAAGTAGTATATATAACTCATCAAACTTGAAATTAATAACAGTCATTGGTTGGTTATATATTGAATCTGTAGTGTTGAAAATGGTGGCCATCAGTATTATAAATGTAATGCGATTTGTTCCTACTTTTATTATTCTATAGTATTATTATATGTGAGTGAGATACATGCGAACAACGACAGACTCGTTCGAAGTAAACAAAGGAGTAAAACAAGAAGATCCGCTATCTCCAACAATATTCAATTTGGTTTTAGAAAGTGCCATTAGAAAAGCCGAATTAGACAAAAAGAATATAATGGTTGATGGATTGCAAATAATAGCGTATGCAAACGATGCCACAATAATTGGTAGCACAAGAACGGGATTGACACTAGCCCTGGAACGTCTGGAGAGGGAAGCACTGAAACTGGGTATGGAAATCAATGAAGCTAAAACAAAATATATGAAGATAGGAAGAACTGAAACCAATACGCGAGGCTACCTGAGAACACAGAACCACAAATTTGAGGAAGTTTCATGGTTCAACTACTTAGGTCTAATAATGGACAGGAATGGGAAATAGAGGGTGAGACAAAGAATATTAAAAGGACTACAAGCGTTTGCACGAAATAGGTCGCTACTGAAAAACAAAACACTAACGAAGAAAACCAAAATCAAGATTTACAAGACTTTAATAAGGCCGGTCATCACGTATGCAATGGAGACTACAGCAATCACTAGAAAAGAACAAGAAGACCTAAAGATAGCAGAAAGAAAAGTTTTAAGAGCAATATTAGGGCCGCACGTCACAGAACAGGGAGTAATAAGACCGAAAACTAACAAAGAAATAGAGGATCAACTTGGGGGAGAAAATATTATAAGATACACTTGTTAAAGACTTAGACATTTGTTAGAATTAAGATATATGTATATGTAATATTGTTTCAATATTTGCTATATATCAAGATTTGTAATTTTTTGTAACTTCATTAACTGTTCCTTTTATTTTACTATTATTTTTTAAAAAACTATATTCAATTTTTGTGTTATATGTGTTATACGTATCGTATATGTACCACATTTAAATTTATCTCATGTTTTGACTCTTGTAAGTGCTTATATTGTATCAAACGCTAGCGACAGTGCGTGCGTGTATTTTAACGTACGTTCAGACGTACGAGCATACGTCGGTCTGTTAACCGCGCTAAGATGGAAAGTATCGAATGTCACCATCGGTGAATACAAGTCAATCGTCTGCAGTCCCCGTCTGAAAAGATCGAGCGCCGAGTGAATCATCTTAACCCATTGCATTAGGCCTCGTTTCAAAGGAATCGACGAATCATTCAAATAAACATTCTGTGGCTTCGTCGGTACTATATGGAAGGCGAAGCACACAGATATGGATGTAGATATAGCAAAGCAGGGACATGCGAGCTGGGTATAAGACCACCCGAACGTCTTAGAACTGAGAAACGCCTTCCTAGACGTTCGATCTACATTTCATAAGTGCTTCAGTACGTTAAGATCATATGCGTACAAATCTCCTAGCGAGACCGTAGAAGATCCGTCCGTCTTCCGTCGTACGATGAACGAAAGTATACGCATCGGCGACCGCCATCCGATTTGCGACTGCATACACGTTTAGGGGCAAACGTATTTTGAAACTATACGAACTTACGTTCCTTCATTTTAGCGTCTAACAGACCTCGGCTACCGCCCGGCCGCATACAATTTTGTGTAGACTTCGGTCTTCAGTAAATTTAAACGTTTAAGACAAACGTATGTTAACGTCTCCGTCCTAAGAGACATATAAGGTACGGCTTCGCCGTTTTTTACCGCGCTTAGGCGCAAACGTTTGTGGCTGACGTATTTAGAACGTTTAGGACAAACGCAAAGACGAAATGCTTGAACTGTTTTGAACGAAACGTATTCTAAAACGTTTAGCCACAAATACATTCTAAATTTTCTCCGAAGCGAGAACCATCCGATTCTTCGGATTCTAGTAACAGACCGTCGTTCACCGCCCGACTTAAATGCAAGATATAAGCGTTAAGTCAAATGGGCTAAAACACAGTACACGCTAGACGTGATACACATTATAAGCATAAGTTGCGATACATTTTTTTATCTAAAAATTTGACCTTGGAATGATGATTTACCATCGTTTCTTTTATTGTGAGTGTCGATCATACTGTGTGTAGAAATGTTATATAGTAACTGTGTCAATTATAGCTATCTGATGAAAATGTTCTTTTATGTGTATTAAATGTATTACTAATCATATCTATCAAATAAACCGGCATAAAACAGAAAAGCCTGTTTTAATTTCTATATCCACACGCAAGCGGGTAACCGCATTGGTGCTCTCTCCAAACCAGGAGACCGTAACAACACTAAAGCTCAACGGCTCCAATAGGCAGGCCACATCATGAGAAGGAAACCAACGGATATGATAAGAAAGATAACCTAGTAGATTCCGATATGGCCCAGAGGTAAAGGACGACCAAGGAAGAGATGGAGAGATGCCGTGGAGGAAGACGTAAAAGTAATGAAGATAACCGATTGGAGATCAAAAGCAAGGGACAGGAAAGAATGGAGGAAAATAACACAGGCCGCCAGGACTCATAGCAAGCTTTAAAACACAGGGAGCAAGAGGAGTAGTTCGCCTCATCAAATCGAAGTTCAAAAACGTCATAAGACGTTAGCCATAGCCCAAAGGGCTGAAAGGCTTGATGATGATGATGATGATTATTAGGTTATTCTTTTATAGGTGGGAAGAAGCAATAAACAGAGGTGGTACGTCATGACGGAAGTTACTTAAAATTTCTCGATGCGTATATAATGAATTTGTAAATAGTATTGGTTCAGGTGCCATTATTCATAATTTAACGTGTAGCGATGGGCATTAGAAGCTAACACAGACATTGATTTAGAGGATTTTAAAGCGTCACCGGTACTGGGTTTGACATTTTAAGAGAGCTTATAAAATAGTTTCAAGAAAAATAAATAAATATATTACGCGATCATATGGCACAGACCCCGAGCAACTAAAGGAAATTGCTTCAACTTTCGTTAATGGCGCAAAAGATCATATGGGGCAGGTGGGGATAGATAATACATTCAATGACGATGAGAGGGGGTTTAATCTAGAGCTATATTCCGGCCGCACTTTGGCTGTGCAGGGAACAGAAACTGTTACGGCAGTTGCGCAGTCTATATCCGCAAAGACAAATAAATATGTATGTCATGCTACCAACAGTATCAACTTCCGGAAAACTACTCTTACGCCTATTCATTGTACTAAAAGAACAAAACGGTAATTTTGTGCCGCGTGTATCACGGTCTTTGTTTCAACCGTGAAATGTTCATCTAACAGCATCTACCTCTGGAAAGTTAACAAAAGAACTATTTCAGCAATGGTTAACCGATGTGTTTTTGCCAAATATGGGAACTCGTAGCATTTTGTTATGGAACTCTTGGACCGTCCACTGTCCTGCAACATTAGTATACCATCCAACAAGCATGTGAATATATTAACGATCACGAAGAAAACTACACCAATGATACAACCTCTTGATGTATATGGTTTTCCCATATGGTAAAACATTGTAACAAAACTTTCTGACGTACTACTGTATAGTTACGACATTGTGTTAGATGGGCGCTATAATATTATAGTTACAATCTCTTATTCATAATCAACTTTCGGCGCCAAAATATTACGACCTATTTGCCTACGTTTGGTATAAAAGCGGATAAATTTGAAAATCCAGTAACTTTTGCTTTCACACAACAAGATTTTGTGCATCCTTCTTGTGGTAGCTATGCCATCGTATAATGTGCAGAGTGTAACAAATTCCTGTGTTTTAACCCTTTTTTAAGATTTTCGTCACCATGCAGAATAATCCATTCAACTTTTAAATATAAACAAGTAAGTATTTTAACGTATAATAAAATCGATAGGATAACGCTGGTATATTATTGTAAACTCTAATGCAAAATGTACAATACACACTACATGTTTCAAAAGATTCGTAATTTTTTGAACTTCCTTGTTCGGGATTTTCCCTTGTAAGTAAGCATAGTTTCCGTAGGCCAAATTATTAGTAGGGGCCAACAGGTAACAGCGTGCAATTACATAATAAGTTACGACAGCATTGCCGACTCCCCACACTTTGTAGGCTATCGTAACTTATTTCGTAACTATTTGTCCAGATTACAAATTCTGCTTACATGATCACCCGCTGCACAGCTTTCTTGAAATCCAAGTCGTTATAGAAAATTATTTATTCGAATATATTTTTCTTTGGAATTATTATTTTAGCCCTCTCAGTTGAAAATAGTTTTCTAAATAATAAGTAAATTAATTTTGAATAAATTATTACTATTTACCGACTTCAGTATACTTCTTATAATTTGAAGTAACGGTCTTAAGCGCCAAGCACTTTGCTTTATGTGGGTTTCTCACGTTTAAATTACCACCAAGACTCGCATGTATGAATAACACCTATTTATTAATAATAATCAGTAGAGAAGGGCAGGAGATGTTTTCTATTGACCTACCGTTGGTCGTATTCAATACACTTCAGTATATCTACTCGGCAATCTATGTAAGTGCGTTTATGCAGAAATAGGTTCTTATCTTTTTCCGTCGCAGCCGAGTCGTGCTCGTCAGACCATGAATATCTGTTCGATAAAGTTGTTATCCGGAGCTCTCAGTAAAAGCAAGACACAGGCTAAATGACTAAAAGAAGTTACCTGTTATCTCGGACATTTGAGACCTTTAAGCAGAATTAATGTTGAAGTCCCCTGCAATAAATACGTTTTTGGAAACAATATCGTGCTGTAAAAATATCAACTTCTTATTTAGTTAGCTGCTGTAGAAAAATCTCACCGATAGCCCTCTTAAGTCTATTCTTTCTTTAAATGCTATACTACATCTTGCAAGTACTGAATGTATCATTGTTCCCTCATATTTTCATACTTTTCAGCAATATACGCTACTTACGTTAAAACTTTGCACCACCACAGTTTCCATAACATCTTCCTCCAGACAATGTACTGTCAAACATACAATATGTAGTTCACACTCGATACTCAACTCATGTTGACTTCGTTAGCTACTGCCTGAATATTTAAGATTGATAAGTTTAAATTTTCCTCGTGGTACTGCTTGCCAACAAAACTTAATTGGTCTTACCACGACACCCTTAGGTGAAACATTAGAATTCTTTTTCTAAGGTAACTTATTACTGCTACTACTTGGGGAAGCGGAATCGCTGTTATTATTGGTTCTGGAGCCGACGTACCAATCATATGCTGTGGCATTTGCCTTACAATGCGGAAAACTTATGTATAAATGATAACGTAGGCGGTCCTCCATCTACGACCTGATGGGACAGAGTTCTGTTTAATTCGCTCGATCTGTCGCGCAACCTCACGAACCACCGGGTATTCAACAGATTAGTTAGATTAATTAATTAATTTAAGCCGACCTCAAAAGTGTTGGTTCTGCTGAATTTGTTCTGGTACTTAGGAATATCTTTCACAGAGAAACATTTTTATTGAATGTAAGTGACAAAAGGAAACTAAACAGATACCGGGAAATTGGATACAGAAGTGACATGGTCAGTAATAAGAGAATTTTGTGCAATTGTAGAGCGAGAACTCTTCCCGGTATGGCTGGAAAAGTAGTGATCTACATACTGGAAGAAAAAGTAAAGGTACGAAAGGTTTCGATATGTATTTATCCTGATATATAATATGACAAGGAAGGCATGAAAAAATACAAAGAAATATGTACATGCATGTTCATAGTGAAATTTTACGTTGCACGAGAAGATATATGGACAACATTGAAAAGAAGAGGAATTAATGAAATAACAATAGAAATCCGTATAAAAAAAAAAAAAGAAAAACTGCGAAAACGAACAACGGAACATCAGAAGTGTGTAACTCAGAGATTGGTGGTAAGGAGAGAAGTGTGCTGCAAGAATGAAAACGCACTTCAGAAGGTTACTATTCGCAAATCGTATACCCATGGTAACAGACACTGACAATAATTAACGACATATAAATCTTAAGTGAGAACTGGGAAATATATATATATGAAGATAAATCTGAATAGAACTTAAGTATGACTATATCAAATTAAAACAAAAAATGTAAGCTAGAAACTAACAAATAATACACAGAATAGGTAAATGTGTTACAATACAAATAGTCAAGAACGGCACTACCAGCATTGAATCCTGAGCAGTATTAGAGAAACATGATTTGGGAAGAATAGATTAAATACCATGATCGACGTATACGGATAAGCTAAAAACAAAACTAATAAAAAAGAGGAGGTGTTGTGGGACACCCGACAAGAGTGGAACTCTTAAGTAATTGATATCCATCCCAACAAATACAATATCATGACATCCAGTAATTCGCTTTACACGTGAATTAATTTTCGATAAGATCTGTGCACTAACCATTTGTAGTAACTATGTTCCTAATCATATTACAATTATATTTACATGAATCTTAAAGCTAGAAAATCGTAAAGCTAGAAAAGCGTCTAGTCTGCCAGACCTTTTCTTAGTTAACTCTCGCCATAGAGCGTTCACTGTAATAAGTTCATAGAACAACAGTTGAGGTGGAAGACGAGCTAGCTATAAAAATATATAACGCGAAGATGTTGGAGGCAGAGAAGAGAAGAATACCATCAGGAGATATCGAAAGAATAGCGGCAAATAAAAAGAATAAAGACGAAGATATGGCAACACAAAAGTATTTACGGTATTTTTCATCTTCTTTGCTTATTCTTTTACCCTTCAACAGGTTTGATGTATGTACATATGAGAATTCAATTAAAAAATACCCCCAATGTGTACTTAAATGTGCATTTTTGCAGCTATTTAATTTATAATTTATTAACTTACATCAAACGTACGAGCATATATAGTGCTTATCTAGAAATGAAAACTACTTCTCACAAAGGCGCACTGATGAGCGGTATAACAGCGAAACGCGTCTGCGAATAGTGAAAGTAGTTTTCTAATTAAACCTTCAATAGGTGTCAGTCTTAAATAATTTCTTCCATTTTCTCTCATCTTTGGCTAAATATTCTACTTCTACCAAACTTTTACTTCTTCTTTCTGCTAGTTCTCTAATTCTGCTCTGTAAGCTTTCTTTTAGTCTTCCTATTCTTCCTGATGCTGCCAATTTCTTGACAGGATTGTTCTTCTTCGTTCTCACAATATGTTCATATCGTGCTAGTTGCTTTCCTTCAATCTTTACTTTCTCGGTGTACCAGTTTTTCTAACGTTTTCATTTCCATCACTAACTAATTTTGTTTTCTTCGCCGAATTTATCCTGAAGTATAGCAGATAGTTTATCTCTTTATTTCTTCTGGATTACCCAGGATTCACCAACATATGTCGGTACAGGTATTACTATTGCATAATATAGGTAGGTTTGTGAGGCTGTTTTAATGCTCTACCTATTATCTTCTTATTTATTGCATAATATATACCGGCTTGGAAAATGCAGATCGTGACATGCAGGGAATATATAAATATAAAACTTTCCTTTTTACTGCTTCGAGAACTTTAAATAGACACTTAATTTATTATATGATATATTAATATATTATTATTCCCGGCTGTGTCAATCTATTTTTTCCGGATGTATATATTATTTATTATTTTCCCTTTTCTAGCCACTTCCAGAATTATTATATAATCTGCCAAATTCTTCCCAGATTTTGACACATGTATTTCCATTTCCACTTTTGTCGAATTTCTTCTGTAGATGCTTCAATCAATTCTTTCGTTCTCTTGCGTCAGAATAATTGCCTGTATAGGCGGTGTCATCTGTGTATATTCCACATTGAATTGATAGTATACGACTTATAGGGAATCGGATCTGTGCTGATAATCGAAATTATCATATAAATCGAGAAAACCTGGCTTAAAACGAAGCCCAAGGGTGGAAGTAAGTAGTTTTGTTTTGCTTGTACGAGCTAAAGTAAGAGATCAATATAAGATCTCTGATTACAGTCTGTCACCTTTCTTCCTTGTGGGTTTAGAAATTACAAAAAACTGTTTTAAAATCAAATTCTAAATTTAGACTATCCTGATGAAGAAGTACAAGAATCCCAAAAAGGGGTAGAATTTTAAATCTGCCCCACGTCCTAAAAGCAACTAACTTAAAGAAGAAAGTTTAATAAAAATAAGACGTCAAGGAATGGAAAATATTATATCAAGTTATCCATTTAGTCTATATTTAAACAGATAAATTGTGAAACATATTAATCTTAACTTGTGCGTTAAGAAATTATAAGAAATCGAAATTTGCTACAGATGGAAGTTATCTATGATAATTAACGATATAAAGAAGCTATTGATAAAAGAAAGAGCTGTTTTTCTCGAAACGAAAAAGTCTATAAAATAATTTGTTCGACACATATGTTTGTGTGTATTTTTCTATATATAAAATACAATAAGGAACTATAAGTCTCATCCACTTTTTTAATATGTGGCTTCTCTTCTATTTTATTTCATTTAATTCTATCCTGCATTTTCAATGATGAAATTATATATTCTACTTATTTCGACTATGCGTTGGTGTCTAAAGCATTAGCATTTCTGACGCAAGCATTAATCTTCACTTAAATATTGACCTAAATGGAGTGGTCGCGTAATAATAGCTTCAGATATAATGTTGGCTAATGTCCTATGATGTTCCTTACGATGGGAGATTGCTTCACTGATGGAATTTTCAATATGGTATTTTAGTAAAATTAAAACAAGGTATCTATACATTTAAAAACTAACTTATGTATATCTTCTTAAACAACTTGTAACATTACACATTCTTGAAGTCAAAAAGAATTGTTAATGTTATAAAATTGCTGTGACTCGACATTCTAAACATAAACTAAATGCAAAAATGTATGTTCGAATGACGTATACGTTATTAAATTCACTTCAATACAATTTTCAGGCGTATCTCTAGAATAAGAAATATTTTTGAATATACACAGGCAATGTTGACATATATTACTATAATAGTTAAAATTATATTACTATTATCCAAGTAGCACATTATTTCTGCCGCTACGCCTACGTATTGTATATTTTACAGCTTCATATTACGATGTGCCTGTTACATGTTAATTACGTGGTAATAGTGATATTGTTAATGAGCATGACATCGCGAATAGCGATGCTCATCGTATACGCGAGCCATTACATTAAACACAGCGATGATGTATACGTCGTTCAGGATTAACGAATACATTAGGTTGACTTGCTTCTGTGAATGTTTTAATTTTATTCTATCGAAATGCCTATGCTGCTTTGCGAATGTAGTGTTCTAAATTAGTATCATTATCATATCACCTTTTAAGTGGTACTAAATGTAATCCACTTAAACAATTTTCATTTCTGAAGTTTGATAAAAAACGACATCATGTGTGCAAATCTACGTTTCCTAAATTTTATTTGAATTAAAGAGGTCGTTTGAGTACTGTAACTGCTATTGCTAGAACAAATTGGTTAAGGGAATTGTTTAAACGTGCTTTGCTTTGTACGAATATATTTTCTACTTGGCAAGAATTTATGACAGTGTCCTAGGGTCTCGTTATCATCTCAGAATGCAATTGCCTTGTTTTAAATTAACATAGACAGTATATACCTATCGCAAGCATGCGACTGAAGCATTTGAGACCTGTTGGAAATGTATCGACCTTTAACCGGCAAAAATCGAACTGTTCACTTACAGATATTAAAGCTTAATAGCCTTCAAAATACTTTCTTTAGGACTGTATACACTCATCCCAGCATTGTTGCCACTGTTGGAAGCACCCCTGGAACGCCGGTTTTGGAATGCGGTTCAGCTGCTTCTTCGCATCTTATATAATGCCCTCCCAAGTCTCGTATCTTTTCCCTTTCAACAGTATTTTCAACTTGGGAAACAGCCAGGAGTCACGCGCCATGTCGGGAGAATAAGTAAGCTGACGAACAACTGGGATGCTCTGTTTGGTCAAGAAAGTTTGAATCATGTAGCTGCTACCTTCGTGCTGTCTACAGATGTGCTTTCTTGCGGCAAAAGGCATCACAAAAACGACGGAAGACTTGCTGGTAGTATTCCTTGTTAATGGTCTGTCCGTGAGGAGCGTACTTATGATGAACCACTCCATCATAGTCGGAGGAAGCTGTCAACATTATTTTCACATTGCTGGGAGCTTGTTGTGCTTTCTTTTGTTTCGGAGATGTTGGAAGTTTCCATTGGGAACTGTGCCTTTGTTTCAGGGTCATGCCCATAAACCCACAACTCATCGCCCGTGATAACAGCTTTCGTGAAATGTGGGTCATTATTCTCCGGGTCCAGCATGTCCTGCGCAAATTTTTTGGACGCAGTTCCCTTTCTCCGTCAGCAATTTCGGCATTAATTTTGTGGACACTCTCCGGAACTTTAATCATCATTCACAACAGCACGCACGAAACCAGTGGTTATCGCAGCTGCGTATGATGATTCTCTAATAGTGATACGACACTCCCGCAGGATCAAGGTGTTAACGTTGTGAATGGTGATATCGTTCAGGCTTGTTCAGGGTCTGCCAGAACGTGGATTACTGTCGACCGTCGTGCGGCCAGATTTAAACCAATTGTACCAGTCCTTGATGTATGGAGTACCCATAATTCCCTACCAAATATCAAAGCGCTCGTTTTATTGCTTTCGCCGGAAACGTCCGATATATTTTAAACAGGCCTCGTATGTGTGGAGATCGACTTGTAAATTATCTAAGAGATAATACAATTGCTTTTATCGTGTGGAAATACACAAATTTAATAATTCTTTTGTACATTACAACCGGTAGCAGGCTGCTTTGAGCATTACGTTTTGACATTCGTAATGTGAATAGCTAAATAGACGCTGTTGTATCCTCACGTCCTCTTTGTAAATATAACATAACGTTTCTATGGCTTTATTTGTATTCGAACGAAATCTAGCGAAGTTTACAAAGCAATTTCAACAAATTTCTAACTTGATTCCTCGATTCTGATTTACCAGTTCCTCCAAATCTTGAATGCACACGCTATGTACCACTTCCGTTAATTTCAGTCACAAGTGGATACACTTTAGAGCAACGTAAGATAAAATAGGGCCTAAACTATGTTATTCAAAAATCACCTTCCCTTACTACTGAGGCAACTAGAAGAGACTATGCGCTTATAGCTGGAAACCTATTCATTCTGTCATTGGAATGCCGTTGTTTTACTTTTTCTATAGGTCTAGTTTAAATATCATGGGTTAAGCTTTCAGAATAATGATTTCAATTCGAAATACAAAGTCACCTAGTGGGTTTCATACTTTCGCACTCCTATAGATTGGTTAAACAAATCTGATCGAAGTGTAAAAGGAAGTTTACTCTAATTTTCAATTTCGTTTGCACAAAATAGTAATTATTCAGGAATTTAATAAACATTAGACAATAGTTTAAAAATATAGATGCTTAAGATACGTAAAGAGGGAGGAAAGAGAGAAAAGTACATGTAAGAAAATGCGCAAAAATGGGATCAAGTACCTCACCGGAAGAAAGCGCAGTGATAAGGATGAAGAATAAGAATGGACAGAGCACCTATTCTATGTTTTGAACTCGGCGGTTTCTTTCAATTGGGAAAAAGAGTGCAAATGTATTCAATGCTGTACCTTCTGCAGCTATTCAAAAGCAAACATTGATGAACAAAGAAACAGACACAACTGGCTACGTGTTTGCAACTGTTTCCTAACTGCCAGGCAGACCCTCTCTTCAAAAGAATTGTTACTTTGCATGAAATGTAAATCTATTACCGCAAATCTAACAAATCAGATCCGTGGTTAAAGAAGGGACCAGAACGCAGAACTTGAGGTGAAGAGTGCGGATTTGTCGCCATCACACTACCATTTATTAATGTCGGTAGGAGACGTTATAACTGAACAGAACTTCACCGAGAGAGTGCAGCTAGAAACAGGATGTTCTGAGTTCGTCTCTAGACCGCAGGATTCTTATCAACGCGGTGTAGAAAATCCCACCAAGAATCGAAATAGCTCAAGGAATATAATGGGCTTTATTTTCTTGTTTCTTTAAACTAGAATTTCGTATATTCGAAGAGACCATTACCCCAATCTAATACCAACGATTTTCTATATACCGTAAGTTAATGCTGAACTTTTACTATATATATTGAAAAAGGCACATCGATATGCTCATACATTTTCGTAATTTGCGATTTTGATTCAGAAGACCTTAAAGCGTGCTCTGACTTAGATCTGAGCACGGTTTCCATCCTGGAATTGAGCATGCAATATTCCCTCGCAATAAGTCAAAAGGCAGTAAAAATCCTCGAGTGCTCTGTATTTTATTCCTTTTCTTGTTTGTTACACATTGCGAGCATATTTCGTCGGGACGATACGAACAACATCATTCGCTGTCACACACGACCTTCTACAGCTAGCAAACGCTTAGATTCTTATTTATAGCATGTATACAACGGTAAAATATATCTTACCATTTCACTCGTTTCATTACGCCGTGGTAATACTTTCCTATTATAATTCTTATTTAAATTATTTGCGAAAAGAGAAATAAATTATACGCCATATTTCTGCAAGGTGCGTGTCGTCGTAATTCATTCCGCTTTAACAACTAAAATTTATGGCGTGACCCACGATTCAATTTAGATTTACATGCATACAAAAATATTTATGTGTGTATGTAAAGATATCATCGCTTTCCGCTTCTAATATGCCTTTGAGCGCGTTTCCTTCCGTTATCCAAGTTGTGGAAGAAAGTTAAATATTACGCGCTATTGGCATTCGTTAAAATTTTCTGTAAATCTGGAACTAAAGTTCCGGTTTCCGAATATTTACACCGACACCGACACCGATCCTTTCTAAGGATTTCTAGAAAACTAGAAAATTGTTAGGTTAATTAGTATTCATGAAGTTAGTTGACCATAAGGCCGCTAACAGGTACATATCTGGTTCCAATTGGATCCGGTCAGTTTTGAACTGCACAATTTTACCTGAACGGAGTAAATACATTTACACATTTATAGTTTCAACATTGTAAAGTAAAATGAACAGGTTATATCAATTGTAAAATTGGATATAAGATAGGTAGAAGATGTACGATTTACAACATACTTAAATAAATAGTTTTGATCCTTACTACACACAGCGGGATTCGAAATGTGTCTTTCATCAATTAAGTTGTCAAGCTTTGTGAAGGAAGAAGGAAAGGTTACTCGCAAATTCGGTCTAATACTTGCTCTAAAAGCCATCATTCACGATTTCATAGTTGACATTGGAATTCCTAGTGAAACGACGACGCCTTTGCAAAAATATCCCCGTATACTTGCTATGTTGAAAATTCATTTGCAGGACTTGTCGAAAGGACAATCGCTGGGTACTAAACTGTATATGATATAAGAATTTCGGATGAAGTATAGAAGGTAAAAGTCCTTTTACATGAAGTGGAAGTGTAAATGATCAAACTTTTTGGAAATGATAGGTAGATGGAAAATGTATGTTAAGAACTGCAACAAATTAAGAAAACTACATCCTTAAGGGAAAAAACAAGGGGACGTATGTATGTACATTCATTCGATTCTTTATATGCCGATAGAGTTCATAATTAAATATTATCTTCATTATAACCAAATATTACAACAAATTAGAACAGCTTGAAAATTAATCTAGAAAGAACTACTTTTAGTCAATCCCAGAGAGAGTTTATTTCTGCAAATGGAAAACCATTCTCATATCAAATTTTGCACAATTTCTGTTGCTGCAGTCCTTCAAGCTTTTGAACACTCTTAGTAGAACAACTCACATAACCGTTACAGCGAATAGCCTCATAGAGCGCCGTTGACTAATTTCATGCTTCTTGCACAAGCACCGACTTTAAAATAATTTGCTTTAGAGTATTTAATAGTGGAAAGTACACAGCGTTTCACGTACATATATTTTCGTGTACCATGAGTTGAAAATAATGGAGCAAAGAGCACGATGCGATGAAAGAACATCATTTCTTTAGTGTAATGTAATTTGCTACTTAATCGAAACAGGTAACTTATCATGAAATGACTAGAATAAAGGGGTAGTGTTCTGGAATGCTGCGTATGCATATATTTCTCTCTTAGGTAACTAAAAATTGGATTATTATTCTTATTATTATTGAAACTTCTAAAGAAGGTTAAATAATTTTTTAATCAAAGTTTCAAATTATAGAAACTTAAATGTGGAATTTGTTCTAACATGTTATATTGCATGCGTATGTAATATTTCAGCGAAATATTTTATTGATAATTTTGAAGTAAATGTAACTAATTGATGCCTTTTGTTTATTTTTTATAGAATCTATATTGGACAAATGACAGGGATCTATATTTTGAATATCGTATGGGTAAAATAAAGCAATGTCAAATGATTTTTGTAACCTTCTGGAAAAACAAATATAATATTAATACCGCCAAATTTTTTACTGCTATGTATACGTGAGGATTATGTACTTCCTTCTTGAAGCTTCTTTGAACTTTAGGAAAGGCATGACAAAGCAACGCATCGATAACCTATAAATATCCTTTTGCAGTAAGTTATATAAATTTAGCCAATCAGTATATTATTATTATACCAGCAGTTCTAAGACAGGAGGTATAATTATAGAATGTTTTCTGAACTCTACTATTCTATAAAATACTTCATCAAGATTCCTAATGGATTATATAGAGCAAATTTAAGACAAGGTACGCGGTATTCGAGATAACTATCTGACTTTTGGTATTCAATTAGATAAAAATAAAATTGATATTTCGCGTGTTAATTGTCAGTAAAGGAACGTCCAACTTACGTATCGACGAAGAAGCATTTTGGGCCGGAACCTATTTAGCATAACGATAATCAATTATTGTAGGTGTAGTCACGCAGTAAAATTTATTATCCCAGGCAAGGTAGTTCGGAATTGATTAAATGTTGATGATGGATTCTTTCAGTTGTTTATAGTAAGAAAAACTTTATGTAAGCATATTGGTTGTGTGTTTACTACAGAGATGTACAAGAATTAGTTCTCGAGATTAGTTTTCTGTATTTATAGACGATGATGACCCAAGCACCTGCCTTTCCCGATGTCCTAATCTTTTGGATGATATTATGCGGACTTTGAGAAGGAATAGCAGATATATCAGAAACAGAGTCAAAAAGTTCACACCAACATATGTATGATCAATTTTTTACAAGTACGGAAATACAGTTGTTTCAACATTGTGTAAAGAATAAACAATAATAAATTAAACAGCGTACAAGTGACTTGATACATTTGCTGATACAGAGCATGATAAACTTGAAATGGTTCAAATTAAAGACTTACGAATCTCACCCATTCCCTCAATGCACGTTTCAGTTCCTTCACACAGCTCGTTAGAAGCGAAATGTGTATATCTGTCGAACATTTCTCAGTGAGAACTAACTAACGTTAATCTACATATTTAGGGGAAGTAAATACAAAAGATGTGTTAATTGCTCACACTCGTAACAGACCAGCTGAATCAAAGGAAGTCTAGAGCAACTATACATATTTCAGCGGCAAGCTGAAAAATGTATGTACGAAATCTCCTGAAAAAGTTTCTCAAATAGAATAAATTCAGTAAATTTATTGTTTTTCAAAATATTCGCCCTTAACAGCAACACATTTCCACATGCGCTCAAACCAATTCTGTAAGATACATTTTCAAATTTTTTTCTAATTATCTAATATCTTGTTTTCCAGTAAAAGTTTGCTGTTCTTCGATTCCCTGAAGTTACGGTTGTCACATGTCTAGAAATGTCGAAGCAGAAAGCGATCAAACACTTCAACAACAACTTTGTTGGTTTTGACTCACTTTCAAACATTCAAACAGTTGATTGTTTGCTTCTTGGCACGCATGAGTAGGTCCAAGTCCACTAAATTTGAATGACTTCGGTTGAACTCCTTTAGTATTTATTTGTACCACTAGTTTCTTGAGGTTCGGTCAAATTATGTGCAAAACAACTAGAAAATAATATACATTGCTTCCACGTTAATAACTCAAGTGCCCTATATCTGTATATCAACAGACGTGCATGAAAAATCTTCACGAAATTCATCACGTAGAGAAGTACGTCCACGCTGAAACGTAGAAAACCAATTATAACAAGTAGAAGCTTCTCTTTCCAGAAAATTGAAAATCTGTGGTCAGTGTTTGTAATTTTCTCATTTGTGTATACATAGTCGACTAACTTTTACACACGTGTATGTCCCGGGAGAGATTTGCTCTTTCGGTCGCATTTATTCCTCAATGCCTGCAATATATTGCATGTCGACGTATATTGTTGAGAATCGCCACTGGTATGTAAAACTGGCAATAGAATACGATGGCGCTATCCAAATGTAGCTGGGGCTTCGAAAGAACCCGGCAAAGCTCTTTCAAATGGTTAACATTCGGACTACCGCCTATTGATATTCAGAGCACATTTCGCAAACTAACGGGAATAGACGACTTTTAGAAGGATCGAACGAAATTTGCTTTTTTGCAACACATCTTTCGATGGAAAAGAAATTTGTCCGATCTTTCATGTTAAAGCTTGTGTATGTTTTAAATATTAACCTCTTAAATCCATTCTTGCTAACTTAGGTACCTTATTGTAGCTAGTTTTGAAGATGTATTACCCGCAACATCAACACAAGATGACCTGAATGTTAGCAATTCTACAAAAAAGCCGTAAACATAGCATAGAAGAAAGATTTTAACTTCGTTGATGTATGTAGGTAGTGCGCTAAGGAAATGAAAAACTATTGTGTTTGCCAGAAATGTGGTTCTGCTTATCATTATGTGGATGAAATGAAAGCAATCTGCTTCTGCACTAGGCTAATCTTAAAAATTGATACAGTTGTGGCGAAAGCAAAGCAAATTAAGGTACTAAAAGACTAAACACAATCTTTTTCGTTAAAATAAAAGTGCTCAAATGAATATTGAAATTAGGAATCCACGTGCGCAGAATGGTAACTGTAAATGTTCAGAACAAGGATAAAGAGATTAAAAATCTAAAACAAAGTCTTTGAAGTACACAACAAAATTTCTGTATCAGAGTGGAATTTATGACAAATTTGGGAGAAAGATTTATCAAGCGACTGCAAGATGTGGAGTGAATAAAATGGAGAAGGTAACTATGTAAATAATCAAGCTGATATAAAACAATTTCTACACCGATAGATAGACAACCCAATACACCAGAATACAAAAAACTAAATAAGAAAAATTCGAAAATAGAAAAAAGCACTAAAACAAACAATGTAACGGGTGTTTTTATAGAGTGTCACAAGTTTAAATCATAATAAAACAAGGAAATATATTTTTAATATCAATTAAACGGGCTTTATTGGAATGAAAATTTTATGAAATTAATGTTTAAATATGATTTCTGCCATGTGGCTGCCACGGCTGGCGCGTAGAAGGCGCAATCTGGTACACCAATTTTGAACAACTTTTCGCAGCATTTTCGGCCGTATTTCGCCGATAACTCTTCGAATGTTGATTTCCAGGTGTTCAATTGTTTGTGGTTCATCGACGTAGACAAGTGACAACATACCCAAAAGAAAATAATCCAATGGGGTTAAATCACACGACCTTGGTGGCCAATTAATTGGGCCATTACATGAAATTATTTTTTCATCAAAAATTTCTTTGAGTAAATCAATTTTATCGCCCGCTGTGTGGCATGTGGCTCCGTCCTGTTGGAACCACATATCAGCAAGATTAATGCCACGTAATTGAGGTACGAAAAATTTCGAATCATATTCCTATACCGTTCACCATTGACAGTAACATTCTGACCATCATCGTTTTTGAAGACATATGGGCCAATGACTCCGCCAGCCCATAAAGCGCACCAAACATTTTTACATTTACATTTTTATTAAAAATTTCAACAATTTGCACGCATTGCTCTGGTGTAAGTCGATTCATATTGAAATTTCAAATCAAACTAAACAAAAAGCAATTATCAGCTGTCAAATGGGTGCTCAAATATAGCAGTGATGCCAGCTCAAAGTTGTGACACTCTAAAAAACACGCGATACATAGCGATGTTATTAAAATGGGAAAACTCATCAATAGACCCAAAAGTGCACCGCAGAAATATCTAAATAAAATAAGTGTTGAAAGAAGAATTCTAAAGAAGTTGCTCTTAAAGTCAGGAAGAAACATGCAAACTCAATCTAAATTTAAAGACAATAATAAGCAGGAATTTATGAAAAAAGTATTTGAAGTTGAGAACGAAGAATAAGGACAAAAGCTACATATATTTTTAATAGGAATCAACGAAGTAGGAAACCGTTATCCAAAAATAATTTACAATAGAAGTAATAGATATTATAAGAAATAAAAATAGGAAAAATCTGACAGGCTTTTCAAATTTAAATGCACAATTTTTTAATACCACATTTAATTCTTTTTAACCCAGTTTTCAGCTAGCTAAGGAAATTCATTAATTTTTAATTTGATAACGGTCAAAACTCATACAAAATGGTATATTTGATTGCTGGAAAATTTGCTTTCTGTTTGTTTGCTTCTTTCCTTGTGCACAGTTTAAACCGGGGCGAGGTTTCGAGTTGAAATTGCAATTGGTACATATTGTGTACCAGGAATGTCGAAGTGCTTAAATTCGCTCTCACAGTTATAATAACTGATTACAAATTTGTGGTACCACATCATATCGGCAATAACTAATTTGTTCAATCCCATGGCACATGTCTCACTAGCAAAGAGGTTAGAATCTTCAGATCGTACCGCAATTTCTTGAGAGTTACTGGAATCATAAAATTACAGATTTATATCCTTGATCTATACATATCTTTATTTAAATGATTGATAGTAGATTGATGAACTTCTTTGAAATCCAAACCAAATTTTAAGTTATCTCTTTATACGTAATTCATAGTTACGCTTCCATATATCATTAGGTAAAAGCGATGCAAATGGAAAATATGGAGTGCATTACCGTACGACTCAGATTTATCGCGTACTCGTAATTGCGTTAGAGTGTAGCTTTCCCAGGTCCACTTCACCTTCCTTTGGCTTTCATCGCAGAAGATTAGTAGTAGTAAGAAGATGTACTTAAAGTTTATGCGCGAATCAAAATAGAAACCCTAGCACGTTACATGTGTTGCTAGTTAAATTTAATGGGACTTTTATACGTTTTAATTGAGACTTGAAGTTCTCGTGAGAGTTATATTCAAATTAAAGACGTAATCTTTGCAAAGTATTTTGAAGTCTATTTTAATCCTTATTCACTGTCGGTAATAACAGAGTTATATGCAAATCTTTGTATGTATAGTACATTAAAAATTAGAAAACGCGAATTTTGTTCTATAGTACTTGAACGGTTTGGTTCAGATCGTGAAAATATCTATTCTCTCGATGTTGAGACCGATTATAGGAGAGACATTTTAAAATATTTGCGACATTGCGACATCGTACTTCATAGGTTCGAGTAAAAAATGGTAAAACAAATATTGCTTTTCATTCCGATCTAGCTGCTGAGTTATATGTGGAAAGCGGTAATGTTGGTAAATCAACACTTCGTTGCGTCTCCGTCAAGTTCCTCGAATGCAATTGCTCGAAATCAGTTGCCCGAATTCAATTGCTCGAAAGTGAAAATGCTCGAATATGTCTTTCCTCGAAATACAAGTTTCTCGGACGGCAATTTCTCGAAATTGTTTTGCTCGAATTTGGAATGTAGAAAATATTTATCATTGGAATGCAATTACGGACTAGCCGTAACACTATTCCTCAGTTCTGTAGTTTGTACCAGGAATAATAAAAAACACAAATTACAAATTATTATCTTTATTAACAAAAAATAGGTACTTGTAGGTACCTAGATGATTAAGTTAAAAATTGTGAAAATCATAACGTGTTTTTAATATGATACGTTATGTGCTATTCCACTTTTACAATAAAGCCAATGTGATGTTACTTCCAATAACTGGTTTAGATTAATGGCAAATGATGTGGACACGGCCTTTACAATAACAATCACCACATTATTCTGAGTAATTACTTTCGAGGAGAACATTTTCGAGAAATTGCCGTTAGAGGAACTTGCAGTTCGAGGAAAGACATATTCGAGCAACTGACTTTCGAGTAGCTGACTTCGGGCAATTGCATTCGAGCAATTTACCTAGAACTACTTCGTTGGCAGGTTGTCTCTCCAATATACATACATACATACACACCTTCTCTAACTTTAGCTTCCGTTAGAGGGTGTAGTTACGTAGGATAATATCTATCTAACTAGTCTTGCTGTTTCATTTACTTTATAAAGTCTGTAATGAAAACATTTGGAATCATCAGAAATGCCACTTAACTCGAAACTAATAACAGTATCACTACTGATTTCAGGACACATGACAATGTACGATAACATGTTAGTGAAACATTTGCAAAAATAAGTCACTGTTAATAAACCCGTTGGACTGAAACTTTCATTGTTTAGCCAAATATATGTTAGACTGGAATGAAGACGCTTTTGATACTTATTTAACTCCACCAGATCTACATACGTGCTGACCATCACATGATCCAAACACATCATATTTCACCATATGCGAGGATGAAATTGCAGCATTCCTTTATGCAGCAGCGTCACACAGAAAGTTTGCAAGCATCGCTGACTAAGTCAGGTGTGACGTAAAGTTCAGATTTATCACAGAGTTGTACTAGGTTCGATTATCGACTTTATTTAAATGAATCTGAAGAAACAACTGTACCAGTCGCAATAAGTTTCATGATATTATAGTGGAGGAGACGGATTGCGTTACATCAGACCCGATACCAACTAATTATCGCAAATACATTTGCAAGAAGGATAAAAGCAGAGTAAGCGTGAAAAGCAAGAACCCTTCTTGAGACCAAATTGAAGACTGAAATATCGGAAATATTAAATTTAACGGATCTATAACTCCTATAAAAACGGAATTTTAAGCGTGTCTCCAGTAAATATGGCCTAACCTTACTAACAACTACTATCCGGACAAAGTCCCGGACGGTCGTTGTTTTATATTTAAAGCAAGTTATTTAATTAGAGACGGGATTTGCATTGAATTAGGCAGAAGGGAAGACCCAGGACCGGTCCCGCCGTTCGAGCAATCCTTCAGCCAGACGCCCTCGTACCAGCCTAACCCAGTGCATCACTCAGTCTCGATTATGATCACTTGGAAACGAAGAAATCCAACGTCATCTGATATTGTGAAGCACCCTCGTGATACACAGCCCGGTGTTGAGTTCCAATACATCCCGTCTGAAGCACTATTCATGTAAATATGGGATTTTCAACATGCCCTAAATTACTTAAATTACCTAATGTTCTAATTAGGTGGTGAGCTTAGAAACTACTATTTCCTGGACAGAAGTCCTCAGAGTCATTGGACTTTGATCAAGGAATTGTGGGCCAACGTACAATATAGCAAGTACAGACGCATTAAAGCAGGTTTCGACGTTTTTGCGGCTCTTCAACAAGGTGCATTTACAGTTAATTAGCACACGCGTCTTGCTACATTGCAAGTTGGCGCAACGTGGATGATTAGTTTGAACAGCAAAACCTGGGGAAAAGAAACTCAACGATAGTCTCAACGGTACCATTCACTTCCCAGCGTCGGATTTCCATATATGTATATATATATATATATATATATATATATATACTCGGTAACGAGATTTAAACCCCAAACGGAAATAAACTTAGGTACGGGAACCGATCTGTTTAACTGGCAACGTTAGAAGCGGAACGAATACCACGTGCGCATTCAACACAGCGCAATCCGCATCTTTGAATCAAAATTACGAGCGCGGGGCATCACCCACACGTGAAACGTTGAAGCGAGAGATGATAAAATATTAAAACAGAAAACTGTAACAATACTGTACCGTTGTAGCTTCTGTCTGAGTAGAGAATTATCCACCATTTAATTACATTTACAACATTAGGTAGATTACTAAAAGCCCACTAAAAATTCCATGTTTACATAAATTCGATTGTTTACCGGAGGATCTTAAATTCTCTCGTTTCTTTTACAATGTAGCTACTGCATAGGCAAAATACTTGTAATGTTTAATTTTGTAAGCTTCCATCCAATAAAAAAGAATGCAGGTATTACCATAATAAGCTCTTAGTCAATATAATTTTTTTGTGAGGAACATCTTAAACTGCTTATAGCTCAACCACTTATTGAAATATAAAAGATATGAGGGAAGTATCACTTGTTTGTACTGAAAATATCCATATTGCACAATTTACCAATTATTGTCTGTGATGCCTCAATACGATATGTTCCTACAAATATCTTGCACCTCCGATAATTGAGACGCAATAAAGTAGACCACTAGTCATACATTTTGATAAGACAATCAGACCGCGTACATCTCTCTACCAATGTCAACACGTTTGGCATTAATCCTGTAAATAATACTACTCTTCTTCTTTGTTGGAGACGCGAAAGGTGATTTGCCCGAACATTAGCTAAGTTTATAGTAAATTTCCAGCAGATTGGCCAGACGCCAATGA
The DNA here is from genome assembly GCA_038088585.1 of Chrysina gloriosa. Lineage (NCBI taxonomy): Eukaryota > Metazoa > Arthropoda > Insecta > Coleoptera > Scarabaeidae > Chrysina > Chrysina gloriosa. Next base: position 10,137,233 of record CM076093.1, read on the forward strand.
TTGTTGGTTATACAAACATTAACTGGGTTTAGATTCACTACTCATGCTGATAATTAACTTGGAAGTAATTTAAGGAAAATTACGTGCATAGGAAGAACCAACCAAAGTGCCCTACGAAGCCCACAACATTGCCACTATAAAAATATTTGGGATTTTAAGAAGGAGAAGCGGTAACAATAAAGATCGAACATCAAACGAGAGAACTAATAAATAGTTCTGCTGTATTCATGCAAGAGCAACCCCTCTCGCTTCACTTGTAAAGCATACCAAGGAGTCAAAGGACCTACGATCTATTGTGGGCACTTGTACATGACCGATATATAAACCCGCAAATACACGGCAAAACAATTTCAATAATATGTGTCGCTAACCAACAGTTTTCTTCAGATTTCCAAGTAGTTACTATTGTAATTTCTTCTTTTCTCAAGGAATAAAAAAGCACTCGATGAGATGTTTCAGGAAATATCGGGTGAGGCAAAAATTAAGGGTCTTGAAGTAAATACAAACAAAACAAAGTATGTGAAATACAGTAGAGAAACATGTGAAAGATGGCATGAAGGAAATCGACGTAGGGAGATATAAATTTGAAATGGTAAATAACTTCAAATATCTAGGATTGCAAATAGGTAGGGATGGTTGTAAGGGTGACATACAGAAGAGATTGCAGGCAGGAAATCGAGCCTATTATTGTTACAAATCACTGTTAAGGGAAAGAAAAGTGAGCAAGTACACTAAAATGAAAATTTATAAAACAATGATAAGAAGTGTAGTAACATATGCAGGCGAAACATTAGCCATGACCAGAAAAGACCAGAAAAGAAGTACTAAGAGTATTCGAGAGAAGAATAATCAGAGTGATGTTGGGGCCAAAGGAGGTAGGCGCGAATGAGTACAGAACGTTGATGAATCACGAAATACAAGAAATAATGGGAGGAGAAGACATCGTCCAAATAATAAAATCACAGCGTATAAGATGGTTGGATAATTGAACACCAATGGAGAGAAGACCAAGGGGACGACCTAGAGGAAGATGGATTGACTAAGTGACAGAGGATTTAAAAATAATGAAAGTAGACAACTGGAAGCAGAAGATACAGGAGAGGAAATTATGGAAAGATGTTGTTGCCAGGGCTAGGGAACACGAGAGACTATAACGAACTAGGCAATGGGGCTAATCACCCAGAAAATCGATAACGGAGTTTCAAATTGAAACGGCGAAAATTCCGAAGAGGAATGTGGTGCCTTATGTATTGTAATTTCTTCAGATCCAATTTTATCTGAATTGGGTTGATAAAGTTATCGAGTAAGGGTTAATTCTACATCAACGCGAGATAATGAATAATGATATTTGATGTGGTGTGGAATTGCTAATGTCTTAGTGGAGTTAGCCGAATGGGATTTGAATGATTATGCCAAACTATGTTTATCAATACATCTTATGGAATAGAGGTCTCCATGAACGGAAGAATGGTACAGCCGTGACATCCCCGTTTTTGTTAATACTAGCCAACATCACCATGGGTACTTTCTAAAAAGAAGCTGTACAAATTCAGACAGACAGAAGTAAATGCATTGATGTTATTATGTGGACGACACCGTCCAATTAAGGAACCGCGTAAACTATGGCATCGTTGACTATAGAACAGCAATATCCATTTTATTTTTATGCAAAGCAAACAAGCCTCTACAATGTTATGATGTTCTGGTAAAGTATATGACAGTAACCAGTTTGGTCAGCAGTTCAGCCAGAGAGCGTCACTTATAGACATGTTCTTACGCAGAGTCTTGAAAATAAATAATAATGTAATGGAATATATTCTGCACATCAAGCGAGCAAGATTAAGAGAAACTTCTAAGATATGTATATTTTCCGTAAGTTGCTCTAATCACCCACCTACTGATACAATCTCCAGAAGAGGAATGTTGGAAGTACGTTATTGTAGCGTTAAAAATAATGTCACCGTTTTCATTACAATTTTATTCATTTACTAGTGCCAACACATTCGAACCTATCTTGTGACACAGCACGATTGGCTACCAATTCCCAGCAAGTAATAATGCATCAAACCAGTTATAGTGAAGACGGGATGGGTTCTATTAAAAAGTATGAAGTAAATACCAGAGTGTTAAAATTAGAAAGTAGGTGCACGCATTATTGTATAGTGCATATTAATTTTAGTTGCAAGCACGTGCACTTACAATGATGAATTTTCATACAGAAAAAGAAAGCTAAATCATCACGGTACTTGCATGTCATTGACCCGAGCTGGATCGCATCTCGGCCGGTAATTACATCATTATTGAAAGTTTACCCAGTCTGGCAGGGTTGATGCAGTACGAATTCCGGGATTGTGTGAGTTTCTGGTCTGTTCATTATTCCATGATTAACACGAAATGAACGAAATTTCTCCAATACAGCCGTGTTGTGGATGTATCACGGGACAAAGTAAACTTGATAGATTACCACAAATCTCGCAAATACGCCCATCTTCAGTCCTCACAAGGGCAACTCTGGCTTGATGTTACAACCTAAAACACCTTTGGAAACATCCTATAGAATGGTTCAGAAACTGCAGGAAGTGCTAAAATTGCCAAAGTTGCAACTCGGGGAAAACTACGTTCTAAATTCTTTAAGCAAACGACTACGACGAAAAAAACAAAGCACCCGAGGATGCAAGGCCAGTTGCCTAAATTTCGGAAAAAATAACTCGAATGATCTCATTGTCGTCACATCCTTTTAGTTTGTACATACGTCATTGTGTAGAAAATCGCAACTGTTAGAAGCAATCATAGTAGACATATTCGCAGCTAAACGTAACATACATGTATTTATTGATAGGTTAGATAAAAATTCCAATCTAACCATTAATCTTATGCCAAAAAGATAAATGTTCTGGGCAAACTTATGTATGAAGGTATCGCGAAAATTTTACCAAAACAAGGCGATAACTAACCAACTTTCCGGAGTTAAATATATGTACTTCTGTTTATGGAGGTATGTCTAGTAAGTGGCAATTTTTCTCTGTTTCGAACAACAGAATAACAGAATGTTGCTGATGACCCACTTAATTTCACTGAAGCTACTGCTAAACACGTCTTACCACCAGAAGTCGAATTTGCGCATTTAACTGGAAAAAATTGGTTTAACAGCGTGCCAGTACCTTTTAACAGGTGTATGTTAGTATAACTTATCTGCTTACATACATACATAGAGCACTACGTAATATCTAGTTTTATACAGATGGAGCGCAGAGTAAAAATTAATGAAGCGAAATACGTTCGTACTACCCCGGCCCCTTGAATGCAGTAAAGAAACCTGCAAGAGAGATTCCATCTTCTTTCAACTACAGCTTATTACGCGTTTACGAGCCTGGTACCGGATTCGATGCCAAGGGAAAGCTCTACACCGTAGTTTAAGAGCCACGCATTTTGCAGAACAGTTGAGTTTGTGCATTTTCGTTCTCTCCCTTTAGTTCTCTACTATTTCAACAAATAACACAATAGTTTCATCTTTCAGTCGGCTATTTAAATTTGTTGCAAAAATGTCTTTTGAACTTTTATATCGAGAGCACTTATGTACCTACGATTTTCTCATCAATTTAAATTAAGGCATAATCTGTTAACCATTAAAAAACACAGGGTCCGAAAAGATGGGGTAGTACATATTAATACATATATATATATATATATATAGAGTTACAAAACTACCTTTATCAAATTTTCGGAACAATCGATAGTTTAGCTGCCCTACTAAAAGTAGTGATGAAACTTACAGTATAAATAATTGTTGTGCAGAGCAAAGTTTGCCAGCGAGCTTTTTCGTTATGTTTTGTCCATTAAAAATTATGAGTTAGTTATCTAAATATATAACTCCTTTGCGCTGGGCAATAAATCAAAACTTTGAAAGGAAAGAGCCTGGTCCTTTTATTTGAGTTCGTTTCAAATAGGGACGATCTTGGTTTTCTTTCACCATGAATGTGTAACATATCAGATCGACTAAAAAAACGAGAACCGATATTAGCGTCAAATAATACCAACATTTTTAATGCAATTATTTCAATTACATTGTTAGTGTTTGAAACAAATAAAGAGAATAATAATAATAATAATATTTTATTTCGTGCCCAACAGTACAAAACCACAACGGACACTCAATCAAGCGAAATACACTAAGCAAAGAACAATACGCAACAATTGATCGAAGAGATACACACGTCTTCATATTAAGGTATTTCTATAAATATACATAGGTTCATATATGTGCTAGCTTATATATGTATATGTAATATTAAACTAACTCACCACAAAAAATGTCTTTATATAACATATCACCACAACGACACAGACGCGTTATTGGCGCTAGGTACATAACGTTTGTCCTTATAGGATTCAAGTAAAATGAACATATATTTCGCAATTTTTTGGCAGGCACATGAAAAGGTACACAAGAAAGCAACTCAGGACAGTCAATCCTGTTGTTAATGAGTCTGTAAAGAAACACAGCACTAGTGCGTTGATAGCGCATATGGAGTGATGACAATTTGTGTGAAAGAAGCAGTTGTGCATGATCGTAGTTCCTCCACGGATAGTTACCAGTCTCCTTAAATGTTAAAAATTTTAAGAAACGTCGCTGCACTCGCTCAAGTCGAAGTTGGTGTGATGCATAGTGAGGATACCATATGATCGCTGCATATTCTAATTTACTCCGAACCAATCGATAATAAAGAGTTTTAATAGCAGCGCAATCAGTAAATGTTCGTGTGTTACGAAGAATGAAACCGAGAAGTTTGTACGCACTGTTGTACACTGATGTAACTTGTTGACCAAAACAAAGTTTATCATCAAACAATACTCCAAGATCTCTTACAGTATCCGATGAGGACAGGAGTTGGCAATGGAGACTGTAGTCAAAGATAATCTTCGATACCTTTCGGGTATACCTGACGACGCAGCATTTATCAACATTAAGGTGAAGTTTATTGTGGATACACCAACCGCTAATAATTGCTAGATTCTCTTGTAGAAGCCTGGCATCATGAAGGGATTCAATTTTATGAAATATTTTTAAATCATCTGCAAACGCTTCATAACGGCACGTCAATGTTTGCAAGAGGTGATCCATAAATACCAAAAACAGCAGCGGCCCTAAATTGGAGCCCTGCGGGACGCCAGATGTTGTTAAATATTGCTTTGAGGAGAAGCCGTTGTAAGTTACATAGTTGATTCTACCAGTAAGGTAAGATGCCATTAATTGCAGCAATGAAGCGGAAAAGCCGATAGCACTCAACTTCTGAATCAATAAGGAAAAGTCAATAGAATCAAAGGCTCTCGTGAAGTCGGTATAGATGACGTCCAACTGTGAGCGCTGATCAATAGTCTCGCAAATTGTTTGTGTTACGCAAGCTAGATTAGTAACCGTTGACCTACCCTTCATATAACCATGTTGGTGCCAAGATAAATTGATTTTGATACTACTGTAAATGGAATCATATAAAATTTGTTCAAAAACCTTTGAAAAATTACTCAGTACAGAAATAGGTCGATAGTTGGTGATCACCTCTGGTTTGCCTTTTTGAAAACTGGCGTAATTCTAGCAATCTTCCAAACCATTGGAAAGACACCGGATTTTATACATAAGTTATAGATAGCGCATAGTGGGATAGCTAAAACCATACGACAATCTTTCAGGACAATTTTTTAGGAAGAATGAAGAAATTTGATCCTCGCCGGCAATAGAACCACTTTTAAGCTTAACGATGCTGTTAACGACCTCTGTCTCAGTAATAGTTTGTATACGAAAAGAATCGTGAGAGGAGCAAGTATCAGAAATACGGATCTCGTTGCTAGGTATGAAATTTTTAGCAAATGCATCGGCAAATGCATCAACCATAGTTTGTGGTTCGTTAAACTTTATATCACCATGAAACAACTGCCCCGGAATGCGTGACTGACTCTTTTTGTATTGATATATTGCTAAAATGCTTTAGGGTCAGACCTCAGGTTAGTTTGAATTTTATTGAGGTAGGCTGCGTGAGAGATGCTTATTTCTTGTTTAGTAAGCTTACGTAATCGCGCAAAATCATCATAAAACCTAGGACTGCCAGTAGTTACCCACTTTCGGTGATAGTAACTCTTCATTTTAAGTTTATTAATTAGAGGCTTGCTGAACCAAGGAGGATAAGAAGTAGGCCTATACTGAGAGATCGGAACAGATTTACTCACTACTCTGTACAATGTTTGATAAAACAGGTCGACAGCTGTATTCACATCCTCCGCGCTCAAAACAGAGTTCCAGTCGGCATCGAACATGTCACTGTAGAGAGTATTAAAATTAGCACGAGAAAAGTTGAAGCGAAGATTGGTATTCGCCGGAAAACATTTCATTGAAGATGCACATGGTACGCTTAAGAAAATATGCAATGCTGGATGGTATGAGTCCTCAGGAACAATAGGACCAGTACAGTGATTCACTAACATGTGAGAATCAATGTTGCAAAACACGAGGTCAAGAAGGCGTGAGTTAATATTGAGAATGTTATTAAATTGGTTAAGACCCATGGATAAAGTAAAATTGTTTATAGATATATATTTGGGATCGGCAACGTTTGGAGGAAAGTAACTTCTTATATTGAAATCGCCGACCAACGGCAATGGAACATCTGAAATTACCAGCTCAAGAGCCTCAATGAAGAGGGTAATGTCGTCTGCCGACAAATATGGTGATACATACACTGCTACAACCATTAAGCGGAAATTCCTGTAAGTGCACTTAGTGATAATAGCATCAATCAGAGGACTAAAGTCGTTAGAGAAAGCATGGTCAACGATTTCACACGATATAGTTGCATCAACCGCAATAAGAACACCGCCTCCCCACTCAACCCAGCAACCTCACAATTTCTATCGTTACGAAAAACAGTATAAGATCGAGGTACGAATTCACTATTCTCAACATCAGCAGATAACCAAGTCTCAGTGAAAATTATGATATTGAAATCAGAAACAAAACAATATTCATATATTAAATTAAGTTTAGTCCTAATCCCCGTACATTTTGATAATATATGCCTAATTGCGTGTCAATGTTACTGTTGGGGCCAACTAGTTTCCCTGTGTCAAGTTGCTAGAAGTAACAACTGGTATGCCGTTTTTATATTTCACCACCAAATCTGTCTCTCCACTCTCTAAACGTCGTTCACACTCCGACTTAACTAGTTGGTATAATTTACGCTGCATCAGTGTTTTCTCACTAGACACTGAAATATTGCGATATATTTTTCGAAGTTTTTAAGCTTTTACAATTGCGGAAAGCTGTTGACACAGAATCGATAGATGGCAGACGAACTTTAATAGGACGTTTCATAATCGGCTTGGTAATATCGAACTTACCTAAGCGAATTGGTGCAACATCATCAATAGGTATACTTAAGTGATTCAATATTTCATTAATTGACAGTTTATCATCTATTTCCTGATCTCGCTTAGAACCACGCTTTGTTTCGATAAGACCGTAAATAATTAAATTAGTACTACGACGTTGCCGTTCGGATAATTCAGTAATAATCTTTTCATTATTGTAGAGAACATCTAACTCAGAACCAAGACCGGAAGATATTTTAGATTCAAACTGCTTGATTTGATTTTGCAAACTGACGATTACAGCTTTCAAGCTATTAAGGTCATTACCCATACGTGCGCAGTCGAACACGACCAAGCAAGACCAGTTTTGTTGTGAATTTTCCGCACTTCAGCTTTTGAAATATCTACGCAATCAATTTTATAACAGTGGTCACAAATTGCACAATTAACAATTAAATGTGACTCGGCATTAGAGCCGCAGCAGGTACATTTCTTATTCATTTTACAGCAAATATTGCAAAGAAACTATAAGGATCTAACGGGGACACACACTTCACCCTAGAGCTGCCCGTCTCAGGGATTTCAAAACAAACTTACACAGGAAAGAATGGGCAACGGAGAGGATCAGCAACAGAGACAGATGGAAAAAGGAGATCGAAAATGTTGTACGCCAGATACTATATTGAAAAAGAAATAAAACAAAAATGCAAGTGCAAGAAATAAATACGTGTACCGAATTCAAGTAAAATTGCTTAAAGCAGGAACGTTATTAAAAATTTTGAATTTTACTTAATACTCACGAGTAGAAAATAACGCAAAGTTCAAAATGGTGTCAAACACAAGTTCTTAACAAGCCAATTAACTTAGTATTAACCATAAACTCACAGAGCCACGAAAACACGTGTATCTCACATGCAAGTACAGAATATATCTCAGAAAGAAACATATGGAAGAAATGTATCGACTTTCAACTGATCATTTTCAAGGGCCCAAATCTTTAGCGCAACAAATCAGTTTTAAGCTATATGGCATTTAATAATCCAGACTTACATAGATAGAATTTAGGTAACTCGTCATAAAATCTGCCGCATCGTCTTTGTACATTTGTTTCGTATTCAAGGAATCTGTTAAGGACAGTTGAATACATCATGCTACTGACGTACAACACAGAGCAAGAAAGCGTTCACGTGTTGGAACAACTGTTTGTGTAGATAATAATAAATTTTCCAATAATCTTATTCGTGTTTGTGCAATATTTAAAAATATACATGAAACTGAGCAAAACGATTTTAGACTTTGTAGGTTTATAGACCGATATAGTATAGAAATAACGGTAGCTTTCTTAGCTGCTCAATCTCACATTAACAGGTGTACAGCGCCCTAAGCTCAACACTATCCTTCGCCGTTTGACTCAATAACTAGTTTCTGAGTTATAAAAGAAGAAAAATGAAGACAAGAAACTGTTTTACATGCTCTTAGAAGTCCTGACATTTGCAAAAAGAAAAATTGGAGGGCGAGGGATTGTTTCCATGAACATATGTTCATTATAGGGAAAGTATTTACGCGAAGGGCGGCATTGTTGGGCTTAGGGTGCTGTACAGCCGCTAATATGAGAAAATTACCGTTGTTTCTATACTATATCGGTTTATTAACCCGCAAAGTTTCGTATTGGTTGTATGCAAATACATAATTCTAGGTATCTATTTTTTATTTGTAACATTCGCAGACACTGCTATGGACTACTTCAATTTCTAAATTTTGCCTTGATCCAAAGATTGTTGTTGTAAACTAGTATTTGATACAAGGAAAATTGATTCTATGCTCTCCAATGAGATCTTGTAGTGAGAAGATGAAATATCCACAAGGTATTCATATTTCGATTCTATTTTGCAGTTTTCAGATATTTTATATGCAAGTAAACTGTATTAAATTAAATGAGCTCGCCCCGAAAATATTAAACAAAACATGTTGTTGTTGTTAAAGTTGTCATACTGCCGCCTTATACTGAAATCCATCGTTTTCAAACCATAGAGTAAAGAATTAATTTGCAGTATAATAATAAACTGACAACTGTGAGTAAATATCCTTGCCGGTAACAATTATCTTCGTGATCATCAACAACAAAGAGATGGTAACTTTTTATACACCTTGTACCCGCTTTTGTTAGTACTTTCAGAAATAATTTGAAACAAAGTACTTCCACACTTCCACATCTGTAATAGTAAGTTTACGTTTTTTGCGTTCTGTTCTTCAGAGGACACCAGCAAAATTTGCATATAAAATGTGTTATACCTCTTTAAAGTATTCTAAATCGTTAAAATAAAAATCGATTAATTCGTAAAAAGTACCTAATATTCGAAATCTTCACCTTCGCTACTACTTGGTTATACGAGGGATGTTCTCCTTTTGCTGAGTGTGTTTTAACTTGTTTAATAACTGTGACAGTTGACAAATATAGTTAAATTTTTAAAATACCCGATTGTAAATTTTAAATGATCATTTGTATAGGAAATCATGGAATTACATAAAGAGCATTGTCAATCTGTGATTTTTTACAATTTCAAAGTTGCTTCAAGCCGTAAAGAATGATTTGGGGAAATCAATGGAATGTTTGTTGACTAGTCGTATTGTTACATACATGTTACTGTAAGGAGTATGCAAACAATTCTACTAATTAGTATGAAAGCATTTAACACCAGTTTCCATAAGCACTTGAAGGTACGTAAGCTCTGCTGCCGTTGGATTCCCCACAATTTGACCGCCACTTCAAAAGAAGACCTTGTGAAATGGTGCAAATCTTCAGTAGATTATCTTAATATTAGGGCGTCCCATCTCGTGTACAACAGTCGCTTTCAACAAAGGTTATTTATAAAAAAGCTGACAACAGTTGGGCGCCACATTTTTGAAATTGCTGAACATGTTTCCACTGCAGCACTGCTGGACGGTTATTGCTGAATAGTTCCCTACAGTTTGTTTGCCTCAAGTTCTCCAGAATGTTGACGAAAATCGCCCAAAAGGTTTCTTGCATTTTGATAACAATCGGGTTCACACTATTGCTTGAGAGATTAAGTATTTGAATGTCAATATCATCGAAACAATGGACTATTAGTCATATAATCCGTACCTGGCACCTAATTGTTTCCTTAAACAAATCCCGTATTTATTCGTTCGACCAATGAATATAATCTTTCATTAATGAATGCTTGACTGTAAAGGGGAATATTTGGAAAAAGTACAAAAAATGTGTTTTGTCAATATATTGTATATTACTTTGCAAGGTTCAGAGGAAAGGAACAGCGGTCGTATAAATGTATGTAAGTAGCAATTTCGCATTCATAGTTTGGTTGTCTGCAATTCATTATTTCTGTACTAGGTTATTCAAAAGTTTTGCAGATACAAAAGGGCTTTCGCAATTCAATGCCTAGGAATAAAATCTGTTTAGCCGAGGGAAAAATTGCTGAACAAGTGAAATTAATCATTAAAGCGCTTTTGTTTGTGCGCGCGTATATCCATGAGCGCAAAGTTATTGGCTAGTGATTTAGAACAGTAGAAAAAATTAATGTCATTTTATTTAGTTACGATGTTATTTTTAATATACAGAAACAGGAAACAAATGTAAGGGATCACTACTTTTGAAAACAAAATACTAGAAGTTCATGTTCTTTGTTTTCTGTATTATTGTATGGACTAGAGGCTTTAAAAATAACCCTATATATGTAGATATACACACACAGAATAGGGCATATACCTTAGAATAATATCACTAAGAGATTATCACAAAAATGAATCGTGCTTCTTTTTTCACCGGCGGCACTTGAGAAAGATAGTCAAATTAACAGATTGTCTTTACTCCTACGACAAAACAATGACGTAGGCAAAAACTCAAAACAGACAAAGAGTATACATCCATGGTCGTATTCGTATGCGCGGAGTGTATGAGGAAAATATTGAAATTACGTCACGATTTGCAATATTTTGACTTTGACCTGTAATACGTTCCAAATTAGTACAGGCAAAGAAGCATAACGCACAATCAAACTTAGATTCCTTTATTCTACAGAAATTGAAAGGTATATAAAAAAGTGTACTGAAAATTGTTTGTGGTAATTAATATTCTAGCGTACGAAAGGTTTACTGTATGGAAAGGATACTTCGATAATCGATAAAGATGCGAAATCGGAGTAAACAACACAGCTGATAAAGTACCAATATATGTAAGTGTATACAAATGAAACCGCTTCGTCTATACGTACAGACAGCATATCTATTAGAGGGCTTATCACGCACGAGTTTAATGAACATAAAGTCGGCAACACATTACGAACCAATCACTGAAATTATCATAATCGGAGGAATCCCGAAGAGTTTTCGAATTACTGAGACGAACAGTTTCAGTATCTAATCGGACGACCGTATTACAACATGTTCGGGTTCCAAATTGTCAGGCCAAGTCGATGCTTGGCCTTTAACGGTGTAGGATTTTTCAAAATACCTGGTCAGGTGGCTGCTTTACGTCCAATCATAATAACGGGAGCACGAGAAGCATCGACCTCAAACGGACTTTGGTTACCTCGTCTTACCCACGTAAGTACTTACCCTACCTTTTAACTTATTTTGCAAAAGCACATATTTATTTATTTCTAAATGGAGAATGGCACCTTAATCGTAATCGTATCTTAGTGTAAAATATATAAAGTATGACGTAAATCCAAAGTATCGACTGATTAAATCATTTTTATTTTGAATTTAATCTTTATACCAATAAAAATATTTACCAGCTGCTCTATCAGGTTAATTTAGTACTTTGGATTAATTTTATATAAACCTAAATTCGTTTGATTACTATAGCAGATAGCTTAGCAACAAAACTAGGAAAGGTTAAGTAAGTCGCACATCATTCTCTTGTATGCGTACTTTCAGTGGAAGCACTTACCTTTTCCAGATAACACCTTGACGTTGGCATAATAAATTATATTAAACCTTGTATCTCAATGTAAATACAATAGGAAGATCTACTCGGTATCAGTCTTAGTTTTATTGTTTTACTTTAATGAATGGCAAGAAACTTCTTAAGTTTGTTTCTTCTAACTAGGATCATACTGTTGTAGCAGATAATATCAAATGTATATGTCATTGAGGTTGAAAGTTCTTAATTGAATTTAGGCTCAATGGTAAAGCTAATGTTGCTATTAATTACAGCAAACACTTTATATAGTTAACTTGTTTGTTATTCAGCTTTCATTTGCAATATTGCAAACATAAACACATTAACATATCGAATAATTTCTTTACTCAGCAATGAAGCAAAGTTCAGTAGGTACGCATAATTTGCATTCTCAGACAGATATGAACATTCTGACGAAATTAGAAAAAATGTAATGCACGTCTAAGCTCATACTACTTGCCCACCTAAATCATTGTAAATATTATGAAAGCAAGTATACAAAAATAAGATTTTATTTTAAAAATGGATAATATCAGTAATTTCGCAAAGAAATTCGTTGTTTAGATATTTATTAAAACAATATAATTTTAAATATTCGTTTCGTCAACATAACCGCCCCTATATCTTGTAACAGCAGCGCACAACCATGGCATCCTTTCGATTAATTTAGCTAAAATTAGTGCAGCATATCTAAGGATGTTGGGACAGATTTGCGTACGCCACAATCGAGATCATCTCAGAGAAGTTCAATCGAGTTTAGATATGAAATTTGGGGTGGCCATTTTAGTAGAGAAATCATTTTTCTCTGCCTCAGTTGCTCTAAATATTCGTGAATTTGCTTGCCGATATGTTTGGGATTCTTGTCCCGTTGAAAGAAGATTTTTAGACAAAGCAGCGTACTGCTCCAGATGTTCTTTGTTCTTTTGCTAATGACCCCACAGTGGTTTCACCAGAACAACCCCATATCTGCACGGATCTTCTCCCGTGTTTAACCGCTGGCACAATGCATTGATCTCACGCAAGTTCCACAATAGACCTCCGTACAAGCACCGGCCTACCTGTTCTGAAGATTTGAGATTTGGATTTCTCCACACACAGCATCTTTCTACATCCCCCAATGGTTCAGTTTTGATGTTTTCTAATCTATTCATAACCTTTTCTATTTTGTTTAGGCAAGAGTAATTTTTTGTAGCGATTCGTATGTGTAAGCCCGCTATTTTCTGACCTCTATTTACTCTTAATATATTCACCGGATTAACTCGTACAATGTTTATTTCTAGAGTATTTTCCGGCGCCGATTTTCATCTATTACGTTTACTTGTAACAATATTATGATTTTAGCTTGACTGTGTTATTTCTCACCGTCCACTTCCTTTGGTATTCATTAAAACACCACTTGCTGCGCACTTCGTATTATAATCCATTAATAACCTCGCGATTTCTGTATTTCTTTTACGGAGTCTATGATGCGATATTGACAATGCAGGAGTCCCTATCGAAAATTTTATTTTTCTGTGGATTTCCAATACGCAACGCTCTTTATTATCTATAACAGGTGTCAATCTCAGCTGATCTTGAATTACAATATGTTCATCTGGATCATCTGAAAATATCCTTACACTTGGTCCCGTATCCACAAAGAATATGATTGATAAGCTGCAAAGTTCTCCTAGACAATTTTTTTATCGAACTTTAGTTTCACTGCTTTCCCTGGTTCCTAAAAGGACGTTATCGGTAAATTATAACACTGCAAGTGCTACAGTTCTTTGGAATAAAATGTATCAATTTCATTGAATAATATGAATATGAGTCATAACACCGACTAGAATTTGCAAAAGTACTACATATATTGTCTGAAATATATAGTAATGGATGGGTGTGCAAATAAATATGGGCGGCAGTGTATGTGGTTGAGACTGAACTTAAATGAAATAATGTGAACTTTACTAATATGCTATCCTCATATCATGGTCATTTATACTTTAAAATAATTTATACCATTATCACATATGATAATATTAATCTAATTGTATGGTACGGAAAAAATTATTGTATTTGTGTACGCTGGAAGAGGAATTTCATCTAATGCTTTTGATACACTTCTGTAAAGATTATCACTTATATATTTAGCACTAACGATATAGACATTGCATCATTGGTACGGCTTTATTTATTAGATGTGGAGTATTCTCAGTTTAAACAATGAAATGGTAGAACATAAGATACTAGACAACCCCAATCTGAAACAAATCTGTTTAACTCATTTTACACAAATGAGATAAACACTGTCGTAATATTTTCGAAAGGGATGAGATAGGTCAGGAAGGTTTATCCACTACTACGATAAGTAATAGTCCACGTATGCATTATACACTCGTAAAAACTGACTCACTCACTACCCATCGTTTTGATTCCGACAATTTTCCTAACTAGATTTGCATTTTAAGGATTTACACTTTATCAGAATCAATTGAGAGTACTATATGTACCCCATATTTGTCACTTTTTTATTCGCTATGACGTCAAGTGCTATACAAACACGTAAAATATCTAGTCAAGGTTAAATGTCAATGTTTGATTTGGGTATAAAGTCTCTGACTTATAAAAATCCTAACGTGTATATATATATATATATGTATACGACTATACAGAGTAAACAAATACAAAATACATGTACTTTGATTGAGAGTCCTTTTTTTAACAAACGGTAATATTTATTGCTGAACTTTACCACATGAAAATCGTTATAACTGCTGTAATCGGTTGTAAATGTTTGTTTCTGTAAACGCTAATAACAAGTACGATATAAAAATTGCAAACTGACGCAACCTGCGCTGCCAACGGACAAATAAAGCGCGTATAGTTTGGATGTTAATTGCACACTTATCTAGATGAATCGAATAATCTCCTACGCAAGTGGGAATAAAGTCAAATAAGAAATTGCATTGAACTGGTTCGATCTACTTATTATCTATTATCAGAATAAAGCAGTTCAAAGATTTAGGTCTATCCAATAGTAACAATGAACATTTATAATATTAACAATCCCAAAAGTGAATTGGGTAAACTAAACTGTAACAATGACATTGTAACTGGGTTTTGACGCTTAGCCTTTAAACAATTCATATACTTGACCTACATATATTCCATATCTCTAAGGAAATATGCATATACATATGTATGTATGTGCTACTTCCATATGTATACGGACACGCTAATTACAGAAGGTTTATGTATTTAATTAAAATGAAGACCCGTTCAAATAAATTTATTATAAGGCGAATGCGAATGTTCTAGGAATTTAGTTCTAGTTCAATTGCACGAATCTCCAGCTATTGGTCAGGCATAAACCTTGATATGCTTACGCAGCCACCCCGTGCAATACTGTTTACTACACTTCAGCTACTTAAGCTAATACAGACGCACTTCCGCACTACTGATCTTACAATCACAAAGAATTATATTCCTTTTATATATAGAAGGTGCGAAACCTTCAGAAATAGTTCAACAGCTGCTAGGCGTATTTGGAGTACCTGCAGAATATAAACATGCAGTTTGTCGATGGGGCGATTATTTTGAAACTGATAGAAAATTACCAGAAGATGATACGCGCATTAGACGGCCAAGAGCCTCTGTAACTAAAAGGAACGTTGTCGCCGTGGAAAACCAACTGAAAGATGATGGGCGAATAAATATTCATGTAACTAGTGTTACTGTAATAAAAAGTACACGATATGTTAATAACATTCCACACGAAATTCTATGTGTCAAGAAGGTTTCAGACTGCTGGGACAGAAATGCAGAAGCTCCGACTCATGCTGCTAATTTCAACAGCTTTTAGAGCACGGCGATTAAAAACTTATGCTTAGTGTGTTTTGGGATTGCGAGGGAACTATCTACCAAAACGTCCTACAATTAACGCAGAATATTATTAAAAATTTTTATCTGACCCGTTGTAGCAGGCTCTCTGCAAGAAATGGCCCAAGAAGTGGCATAAGGCTCCGTTATACAAACGGCACAATGCAAGACTCCATACCACACAAAGGATAAAGGATGTTTTAAACAAATTGCCCTGGGAATTACTCCCACATCCACCCTATCCACCACATCAGGCTCCTACTAAGCTTGATCTGTTTCCAAATTTGAAAACACCACTACTTTGTGACCTTAAATGAGGTAAAACTTAAATAAAAGTATTTCAACGTTGGGATAGGTGTATTCAATTAAATGCGGATTATATTGAAAAATTGCATTGTAACTTTGATGTAATTAAAAACTTAAAAACAGTACTAACCACAT
This sequence comes from Chrysina gloriosa, assembly GCA_038088585.1. Taxonomy (NCBI): domain Eukaryota; kingdom Metazoa; phylum Arthropoda; class Insecta; order Coleoptera; family Scarabaeidae; genus Chrysina; species Chrysina gloriosa. The sequence goes on from CM076093.1 coordinate 10,153,836, forward strand.
GTGGTAGTTGTAGATAGAATCTTCGGAGAACATACTATGCAAATGTACAGGCGAGCTTCGCTCAAGGTTAAGAGATCCTGTGAAGGTCCAAGTAATCGAGAGGTAAAAGTTGCCGAGTGAGCCACCAAACAATCCACAATTTAAAATTTCATAAGTAGAAAAGAAAATAAAGTGGGACTACGAATCCACAAAGACAAATGAAAACAATGATTGGAAGACGACCAAGAACACCAAAAATGAGTAACTTAAATTAGTAGTAGAGAGAATATTAACAGGTATGCACAGAAATATAGGAAAAATTATGCGAAAAATGGAATGGTAAATCGCCTGTAAATTAGTCAACAAGACAACCATCACGATATGCATTTCGAGACAAATAAATGTCTAACGAATGGTTTTATTTTTCATTGTTTATGTATGCTTCGAAATGCCAGGCACACAAGTTCATCTGTGCAACAATGTTAAGAATAGCCTGAGAGTCATTTGTACACACGTCCATGTTAAATTTAAATACAAAAACCTCTCACTTAATAATAATAATATATGATCATTTATTGGACAACATACAAATTTACGATCAAATGGAGACAGAGCAAAGCAAACTACATGTCACTGAAATTTTTTGCTCCTTCTTCTACATATATCATTGCACTAAGAAAAGGGAAAAACGTTACATGCAACAATAAGATGTAATGATTGAGGAAGTTTCTGTAATTATTGTCTGATTCATAAGAAGTGGTAACGTTAACTATGAACGACAAACATACCAATTTACAATTAATGGTTTAGTGATGTACACTATCCGTTTTAATAAACACACATAAAAATCAATCTACGAAGTACCTTTCTCAGCAAATTCCAACCAACATATGCATAAATTATACTTGATGCATTTTATTGATAGTTCAATATAAAAATAGCACGCTCTTCGATACTTTGGACTTTTAGGAAAGATTCTCAATTACAAAATGACGTTCGAATGATAGATAATTCCACAAGTTGTTTGTTCGATTACCTTTGGTTATCAAAGCGAATATTCATATTATAATACAAGGTTCTTGTCATTTGGATTGTGGGATAAGATAAGGCATGATGTTATGTGCAAATAACTCCAAAGGTATTGTTAACATATTATTAAATAGTCTGATCAAAATTTACTAAAGGTGATAAAATACAAAGTTTGATGTTGAGGTTCTGGCCTTCCATAAAGAAAAACTGAATGTAATACCGGGCTTAAATTTGCAAATTTTACCATGCTCGCTTCGAACTCGCATCCTTTCTGGTATTGTTATTCCGTTTATAATCTCGTTTGCAATTAAAAACGGAGAGGAATGATCACTATCTCAAAGATATCAAGCACTTAGAGCTATATATACCTTCGGTATGAATTTGTTACTCCTAAAATTGATAAAACATAAACATTATTGTGCAGAACCAATGATGATAGGATTCATTCCATTCCATACTGTAACAGAAATGTTGACTTTAACAATACTCAATAAAACCAACGATTGTGTTTTATGGTAGATATTTTTCTATTTTTTCAAATAGTTATCTTTTTCTACCCAGTTTGATAACGTCGTTTGTCTTATTTCTTGATACGTTGTTTTGCAATGCTTTCATTGAATACATACAAAACCTATCGAAAGCAATACAACGATTTATGACCTTGCTTACACCAGTTAGCTTGATTCAATATTTCCAAAAGATTAGAAAATGTTTAGCATCAACCAAAACTAAAAATCGGTAGTATAAATTTAAACAATTTTATTCGATTAAGCAACAACAGGGAAACTAAAATTTTTAATTACCTTCGTTGCCGTTTTTACTATATTTGTATAGGAAAATGCTGGAATTGCGCGAGCATTAATTACTGCTTGCAGCCAAACACACTTTATATGCGAAAATATCTTCGAACTGTGTGTCATAGTAACCTTCATATAAAACAAGTTCTGCATAATATATCTTTCCTATTTCCTTTTGCGATTATCAATGCATTTATGCAAGCATGTGTGCATTAATTAATTAGAGAATATGGTTATATGAAGATTTTATGGTAAAACTCGTGCTATGTTTGTAGAAATACCTTTGCTGCAATCTAATAGCGAGCAAGAGGTTGAGAAGTATATCTATATATAGCTAAGCATTTGATCAACGTTGAACAGCTTATAGGAAACTATAGTTTGGATGTGATTATTTTTAAGCATAGACTTTGCAAACGCGGTGTGGCAACGGTTATCTCTAATTATATTTTTAATGACATTTCAAAATCCTGGACTGCCTATTACGCTGTACTTTTCTAAATTTAGAGATAAAATTCGTGATCCTGAAGTATTAGTTTCCTCTACGATAATGTTAGTAAATTTTGCAAGGAAATTAATTGTTATAATTGATATTCCCCACAATAGGATTAAAACGTTGAGAAATTCAATTTTATTTTAAAATGACTTTTTGTTTTCTATAATTTGAAATTGAAGTAAAACTATTTCTTTATCTGGGGGCATAGATTCCTATTTGTTGTTAAGGTAGAGTTCCTTTTAAATTTTGGAGTTTCAAAATTCGCGGTTAATTCTTTCTTTCTATCTTTTCATAACTAATTCTTATTTGGTTGCCTGTATAATTATGTCAAACAAATGTCTTAACACATTCGCTGTCCAACCAATTTTATTAATATTCACCGGGAGGAGGGGAGGACCATAATTTCTTTTTCGTGATACGTAGTATCCAACATCAAATAGTAAAAATTTTTTTTTAATCTGGCAAATTTTTTTATGGTAATGATGAATTTTTGCCTGGTTATCAAAACGGAAAAAAGCCGATGCTCCCCGTCAAACTTAAACACAAGTTTTCCGGTCCTAATCATGGCTATTATATTTGAGCACATCGCAGGGGGCAGCAATCAAATTTCTACAAGATTTGCGTCTAATTTTAAGTGAAAATGTTCGATAGCTATTGCCTGACATTTGAATGTACTGTGGTTATCACATTTGATAGCCAAAGGCTGGCTATTGAATATGATAGCCATAGCATTCAATGTGTTAAATATCGAATTTATCTGTACATTCTTCTAACATGATCATTTTCAAAACACACAATAAACAATAGAGATTTAATAAAATTTCTTAATTACTGATAAAAGCGTACTCCAAATAGCGACCTATAAGAAAACAAGTGTAAAACTTAGCACGAAATTAACCAGAAACGTCATTTCAATACTGAATTTAAATTTAACTGTGCTGACGTAAAGATATGAACGCTACAATAGTATAATAATACTAAAAGTACTGCATAAAATAAAACAGTTCCTCCGGGTAAGGTGTTTGTCAGCAAAATATATCAGATAATAAATACTCACAGGATAAAAGGATCTTACAAGCAATATGGAGGAAAGTTTATGGCAAAAGTTTTATTCGTCCTGAATGGTATACGGAACCTCAATCGGTTTCACTGAAGAAAATCGAATACTAAATTTGCAAATTGGCGAAATTCTACGCTGCTATGATATGTTCGAACAAAACTCCCTGCTCACTTTGACTACTATATAAAATGCTACGCAATCTAACTACTAAATCGATTAAATGTGAAAAAGGAGCTTATTTTGAACATAAATTTAAATCCTGTATTCAAAAGTCCAAGTGGAGGGAATTGAAAGCATTGAATGTTAAGAAACAAAGTAACTTAACAATTCCTGAACACTTAAATGATGCCAACTCAATTAATAATTTTTTATCGATTCTTTGCCTGCTGCGCAGTCTGTTGCTTCAGAGCTTAAAGATTATTACTCCAGTTCCAAATTTAAAGTTAATATTCCATCCTTTTCTTTTGCTACTGTTGATATTTCTACTGTGGGTAAGTGTATTGGTGAGCTTAGGAGTAACGCTAGTGGATCTGATTACCTTTCTTTGCAGTTAATAAAATTGTGTTGTCCGTTCATTTTTCCGCATGTCACCAATATTATCGATTCTTGTATACTGTCTAATACATTTCCTGATTTATGGAAACATGCTATCATTATTCCCCTTCCTAAGAAATCTAATGCTGAACATTTCTCTGATTTACGACTAATTAGTTTGCTTCCTGTTCTATCTAAAGTATTGGAGAAAGTCATGAACTTTCAACTCCGAACATATCTAAATCTTTGTAACATCATACCTGGGTCTCAATCTGGATTTAGACCTGGACACAGTTGCACAACGTGCCTCTTAAATATTACTGATGATCTGATAACTGCGCGTGATAATGGTCAAGCTTCTGTACTTGTATTGCTTGACTTTAGCAAGGCCTTCGACACTCTGAATCATGATGTTTTGTTGTCCGTGCTGAGCTATATAGGACTGTCTATGGATGCGCTTCAGTTCTTGAATAGTTATCTATCTAAAAGAAAGTTAGAACTACGAATGGCGTCTCCGATCCCATTCCAGTATCGCGTGGTGTCCCGCAGGCGTCCACTTTTAGGTCCATTGTTCTTCATTATTTATACCTTCTTACTACCAAGGGCGGCAAAATCATGTAAGATTCATATGTATGCTGACGATGTGCAGTTATATCATATATTCAACATTGCTGATACGGACCGGGCATTGGGTGATGTCGCAACTGATCTCGATGTTATTTTTGGGGCTGCACTGCGACATTCGCTGATTCTGAATCCATCTAAATCGACAGTTCAGGTTTTTACTGATAAAAAGAGCTATCGTATGCTTTTTGATTCCATTAAACTTAGGATTAATGGTGTTGCCGTACCTGTGGTTGAGGAGGCAAAGGATCTGGGTTTAATTATTGACCGCAATTTTAGAATTAATACTCAGGTTTTGGGGTACGTTAAAAATGCTTATTGCGCTTTGAAACTAATTTATCCTCACCGACTTTTTTGTCTAGAAAGATAAAATCAGAGCTTTGTGATTCTCTGGTTTTATCACAATTTAATTATTGTTCGTCGGTCTATGGCCCTTGTTTGACTCAGAATGTGTTGAATAGGGTGCAGCGTGTTCAACACTCTTGCATACGCTTAATATATGGTTTACGCAAATATCAACATTTGTCTCCTAAATTGGTTGAGCTGGGATGGTTGAACATGAGGAGCAGATTTTGTTTGCAGGCTGGAATGCTCTATTTCAAAGTTATTACATTTAAAGCTCCATCATACTTATTTAACAAATTGAGCTTTCGTACCGATGTTCATCATCTGGGTCTGCGACACAGACATCTTATCACTACGCCCATTCATAGAACTTCTTTATTCCAGCGATCTTTCTCCTACAATGTCCCTAAATTTTATAATAATCTGCCTTTGAAGACAAAGAGTTATTCTTTCGCTAGGTTTAGATAGTGGATGCGGGAATATTTGGTGACGGGTCAGTGGTGAGCCTTGTTTTGGTTCCGTTACTGTGTTATTGCCCTTACAATACTTTCTAATTTTCTAATTTTTAAATTTATTTTATCTTATTAATGTTAAATATTTAATTGAGTAATTATGTTCGCTACTAGTACTTGTGTATCAATTAAATGTTTGTGCAATTTGGCAACTGTGTATATGACAGAATTTAGTATTAAGTTAGAATTAGGCATTCTGTACTGTTTATTTTTTGCTCATACTGTAAAGGTTCGACGGAAGATCAGACCACAGTTATCTGCGTTCTGAGTCGATCCTTTTGGTTTTCAGGTACAGAGAATGTACATTTTCTTTTTTATTATTTCTTCTCTCTTTGTTATATTTTTAATTGTACTGTATTGTTGAAAATAAATTATATATTATTATTATTATTATTATTATTATTTATTCTATGACAATGGTAGGTAAAAATAAATAGTGTAGTGTAACAATTAATTTTTAAAACTGAGGGAAATTTTACAATATTTAATATTTTTTAAGACAGAATTTAAATACAAACCCCCGTTTCAGCCAACACTATTGGTTTAGGCACGAAATTTCCCTTGAAACCTTTCATCCCAGCACATATTAGGCAACTTTCGGGACAATTTATTTTTTCTAAATCCTCATAATTCTGAACTAATATCTTAACTTCAATCACTGTTTTCTAACTAAAGCTGAACAATTCGTGTAAGAAATACGGAATGGTAAGGTAACTGAAGATTGCACTTTAATTTTGAGATATTCCTATCTAGACCTGAAATAAATGCTGTACTCGACAATAAATAATATTCTTTCATGCACTCACCACTACATTATCTACAATTTATAACCTGGGCACAATTTTAAAACTTATGAAGGTATCTAGTGCAAGACGCGTTGTGGACTAGTAAACCATTAATTTGCATATGCCCCTAACTAATCAAGAAGAGAAACTAAAAGCAGCAGATGATCAAAATCTTTCAAGGAAGGATGGCCGCAGTAAATAGAATATCGATATATACATATATATATACATACACATATCTACAGCGTTTAAGTAGAACATTTATCATAAAATTTAGTTTCGTAAGAATTGTTGTAAAACAAGTTGTATTTATGTGTTAGTACAAATATTTCGTACGACTAAACCTGTACAAAATTCAATCTTAAATATGATAATCATTATAAATGTCGTAAATCTTTGCATTTATTTTGGTCGACACCGGCATTCATAGCTACTTGACTATTTTTGGTATACTAACTACTAGTTGTTCGCTGGTAGAAGCAGAAGAGCATTAGGTTGTTAAATTAATTTTAGGATCTATTTTACAAATTCCATAAACGTAGCTGTTTTTCTAAATATTGAAAATGAATGGGTGCCCCTTTTCCAATACTTTTGCAAATATAAAGCTTTTTTGAAGCACATTCTTTACTTCCTGCTTGTGTGTCTGCTTTTACATTATTTAGAGAGGATATATTAAATTCATGCAACACATACAAAAGCCTATAATTGCGGTTAGTTATTTGCACTGTTTACGGAAAACCGCACACGCAATTTTTAACTGCGTTTACAGTTTTAGGTATTGTATGTATGTATATTTACTGCCCACAACTGTTCGTTATTTATTTTAGATATTTTGTTTCTACTGCAAAATGAAATTAAGTTATGTATAGTCGTGTTGTATAAACTATTTCACATCCATTCCACCCTCTCGCATTACAAGCATGTAAAGGTCTTCCCCATTTCCGGATGAATTTTACATACTTTAGGCTAAACCCAAAAACCACATAATGCATTTCATAGTTCCGCCTAAAGCATAAAATTTCACATTTTATATCCTAATTTCATTATTACTTATAAATTGAAGAACTTGTAGTGTTAAGGTCTACATAAAGTACTCAAAAGAGAGGACATTAACGAGAACTTATAACCTTGAAATTTAAGAATTCAAAGTTGATCATAGAATAGCGTTACACATCACAAAAGATATTGTGAAAGTCTACGTAATCGAGAGGCACGCATTGCCCCATCATAACCATCATACAATCTAATCTACTAAAAGGACATGCAGTGTCAGCTTGTATTTTCGTGTTTATTTGAATATTCTTATCTTCCAAGGAAGTTATTCATATTTATGACTAAGCTTCAATAAAGGGGTGGGTGACGTGCTACCATTAAGTAGTGTAAACTGATTTTTGTCACCACCTACGTGCTAGCCGCCATATTAAAATTCGGAACAGTAAGGGCGTCAATCCGGCTACTACGTACTAAAGAAAATTCAAATACGTATTTCAACCACCAAGTGATCATCCGCAGTGGATTTTGGTTGTTGTTCTTAAGAATATGCACCTCATCAATCTAAAATCGCTACTTGGGGGTTGACATACGTATTTGAAGTTTTCCAAAGTTAATGTGCTAAGAATAAAAGTTAATTTAATCTATACGGTGTGATTAACTCACAATTGGTTACTTTCGCACACCGCACCTATAGACTTATGCAAAAGTTTGAAGAAAAGAATTACTAAACTGCGACAATTCGTCGTTGCAATTAGATCCTGATAACATGAAAAGATCGATAATATTCGACGTAGTACCGAAATCTGACATGTAAGACATGTTCCCAACATCTTGACGACAATAAGCTGATTATCACTGTAAACTAGTAGTCTGCAATTTCCTACACGTACGCACCCTATAACCTAGTCATGACCAGTTACATTTGTGTGCCTAAGGGTAGGTTTCATAATGCTCGTATTTACCTTAAAGTGCCTTTAGCTAAAGTCCACTTTAAGTTAAAGTTAACTTTAAACGGATTTAAAGTCGATACGTTTCATAACGTAATAATAGTCATATGGTAGTCACCCTTAACTAAAGCCAACTTCTTTGAATTTTGTATTGCGTTGTAACTGATTAGAAATAGAGGAACTAATTTTAGTAAGGGAGAGGAATTATTACTGGATGAATAAATCCAGAAGGAGACCCATACTTTTCAGTCCAGATATATATTTCGACAACTAAGTTGCCATCCTCGGTGGGAAACTGAGGGAATTAAGTATCACCAGCGATGTCTGACTAACACCAAAGGCGAACACCACACAATGAACAGTGTGTTTGTTTGGGAGTTAACCGGACATCGCTGGTGATACATAATTCACCAGTTTTCCACCGAGGTTGGCAATTTAGTTGCCAAAATATGTATTTCAGATTGTTAGGTGACAAATGACACGTTCGACTGACGATTGAGACATAGGTTAGGCAACGTTAAGCGCTAAAGCGCAAAAATCGGGACTTAACGGTTAAACGGTTAAAACTACTTTTAACTTAAAGTAGTATTACAAAACCAATTTTTAAGGTTAAAGTTGACTTCTGGATTTAATATCACTTTAACTTCATTACGACCCCGGCTGTAAGAAACAGGCAATAGTACAAAAGGCCAAGAATTCTAAAATTTATATACATAATTTGAAGGTGTTACGTTCCTCTTAAGTCATATAGAATAGGAAATTCTAGGGATCAAGATGTGTTGCATAGATACTACGACACATCTTTTTAGTACAAAACATTTTGTCATTCGCTTCTCCAAATATACACTATATGCGTCAATTACCGACAAATAGTTCTTTAGGAAGTACATATGTATGACCTAAGGAATTGTTAAAAGATACGCTGTTTGTTTGGATATCAAAGTATGTTTCATTTTTTAACTCCAAGATATACCAGTAACCGCGATTTTTTGACAATATTGCATAGCTCTCTAGCCAAAACTCCGATAGGAGAGTTTAATACGACCAACAGCTGCAGCCTAAGGAGAATGGAAGTCTACTGCTGCACATAACATATGCATACGTGTGTTCCTCCCATTTCAGTAAGACTTTTTTAAACTTAGGTACTCGCTAATTAAAAGCTTAGAATCATTTACAGACAAGTTTACATGCATTAACTACCAGTACCTGGTGGACCGAGCCTTGCTCGGACTTCCCAAAATTTTTTGAATAATTTTGAACCAAATAATAACGCTCTTTATTTTAGATTTGATATTTAATTAATATTGTATATTTCAAGTATATATAGTAGCACATATATATTAAAAGTTTATAAAAGTAGTATTAAAATTAATATTTACAGTTATATTTAAATACTTGAAAATAAATAAATTCAAGCTCAAAATCTTTCTTAAGAAATACACATTTTAAGTAAACATTTATGTACATACCTTCTTTTGCAACGCCAACTAATTGTGTATAAGTTTTTTTATTTTGATTAAAAAACTCAGCTCTGATTACTTTTGTAACTGTAAACAAAGTATGTGAATTTACATGTTGTTGTTAGTTTTCGTAGATATTTTTCTTTTATTAACATACTACTTCCAGCGCCATCTATGGTTTAGTAGTAAAGTTTTAATTACTTGAAAAATTTTGCTTGACTGCATGATGTTAAAAAAGTTGCTAACCCACGTTTAGGCCGAAATTGGTGAAAACCTGGACTAAACGCATTGAATCGAGACCAGGACCATGCTAAATCGATTTTTGCCGTCCCCGAAAACTCCCAGGTACTAAATTTCATCAAAATCTAAAAGCGGGACAAAAAAATTTTCCTGGGACCGTGCTAGATCAAAATTGGTTTATAGCATAATTTTAGTTGTATTTTATCAGATACTAAGTAAACTCCTGTATTAAACAAATAAGGTCAAACGGAAAAATACTACCACTAAGAGATATATTAATGTTTATAAATATATCAGCGATGTTAACTAAAAGTCACGAGCCACCCATTCTCTCCTTTGTTTTCTGGTTTGAGGATTTTAACTTAATTGTCGAAATAGATATTTAAAGATATAAATGTAGCAACAGTAGGACAGATTTTATTTCTGTTTATTCTAAACCAGAGGTCTCCAAACTTTTTACTCTTGGGGCCATACTGATTACTTCAGTTAGTTTTCTGCGTATTATATTTGTCATTAAGCTTTACCTAGCAAGTAAATAAATCCGAGTTATTATTATCCTGTGTTTTTTTATCCAAGTTATCACATCAACAATAAGCTATTAACTGTCGCGGCCCGGATTGATGACACTGGCGGGCCGGATTTGGACTGCGGGCCGTAATTTGGAGACCCCTGTTCTAAACTATAAACACTCCTACTTTTCTTGTAAAGCTTTGCTTAACTTATAATATTTAAATATACAGTAGGTCAAAAAGGTTTCGTACACTCAGTTTTTTCCAATAACTTTATAGATATAAGTGTTTAATGGTACAGAGAAGAATTTTGTATCGGGTGTAATAAAAGAGTATTGCAAAGAAAACAAAAATTCCAGACTAAGAAAAGTATTCGTACATTTACCATTTTAGTGAAAAGCTATATAATCTTAGTTGTAAATTGTAACTATTTTGTGTGGCCTCTAGTTTCCTGGGGATGGGTTCCACCAGTTTCTGAGTTGTTTCCTTTGATATTTTTTTCCATTCTTCTAAAATTACTCGTTGTAGATTAGATTCGTTAGATGTTGTTCTGTTTCTCACTTCTACATCCAACAAATGCCATAAATGTTGTATAGGATTAATATCTGGAGATTGTGGTGGGGTAATTAATTGGTTAGGAACATTGTACAACAACCATTCTCTCGTTTTCATTGTAGTATATTTTGGATCGTTATCTTGTTGAAAATAATAACTACCATTGAAGCCCTTTCAAAGTGGACTTTCCATCAAACTACCACGCAACACCTCGATATACTTCTGGGTATTCATTATCCCATATATAAATGTAAGATTTCCAACACCCTTGTACTCCATACAGCCCCAAACCATTACGCTTCCTCTGTAATATGCTTTTGTTGCAGCTCAGCGTCTGATCCAAAAATGTTGAACTTCGGTTCATCAGGGATGACACGTTTTCAAAATTCTATGGGTTTATTTACGTAGGTTTTAGCGATACCTAAACGTTTTCTCTGTTCTTACTATTAGTGTATGATTTCTTTCTCGCGGTTCTGCAATATATTTCGGCAGAATGCAAAACGTTTCGCACGGTTTGGGAACATACGATCTTTCCTAATGTTGACGCGATATCATTGCATAAACTTTGAACACCTATAAATGGATTTTTCGTAGGTTCTTCAATTATAGTTCGACGCGCTCTAACTGTAAGTATCCTTGATCGACCTGTTTTTGGCTTATGTGCTGTAGTTTTAGTTGCCTCATACTTCTTAACAATGTACTGTACTGTGGTAAAGCTTAAATTTAGTTCATTACCAAGTTTGCGATAATTTTCACCGCGTTTACGAAGAAAAATTACTTTATCGCGCACTGATACGGACATTTCACTTTTCTTCGCCCTCATCTTTGTAAAGTGTTTGAAGATATACTAACGGCATAGAAGAGGTCGAGGTCACTGTGTAAACAAAGACTTGCTTACATTTTAGACAGAATTCAGACCTTGCGAAAGTATGTACCACGATTTAGCAGTTAAATTATAAGTGTACGAATACTTTTTGACTTTTTTTACCCACTATATGTATAAAAGATGTTATCACAGGATTTGATACATTTAGTCACCACCAAATCGAATATGCCCAAACTTTCCATCTAAACTCCAACGATGAGTTCGACAATTATTTAATTTCAATTGCATCGCAATTAGTTTTCAACTGAATGGATTACAACCTATTAATTAGTATTCATTAACGTTATGTAATCACGCAAACGCGCGGTCATACTTTATCACGCGTTCCTACTGGTATAAATTCTGCAACACAGTTGGAACCCCGCACCATGTATTATATTAGTCGAAGTATGTACGCTATACTGTGGAAAATCTCTTTAGACAGAAACAAAACTACTGCCTGCGCTGGAAAGATAACGCAAACCAGTATGTGTAGATACAAAAACAATACCATGAATAATTTCCACCTGAATACATTATACCGGGCGATCCGGCGTGATTTAAATAAATGAGAAAGGAAAAAGGAGGACGGCAAACACATACAATATATCTTCGGAAACTCTTAAATCTATTTGATTTGTAATGTCGCGATCGCACAACGTAGGTGTAGGATCCAAAGATCTGCGTCCGTTGTTATGCTTAGAAAAGAAATTTGCCATCGAAAAAGTAATTAATTGTTTAAATATGTTGAAGGAAAATTACGAGAAGAGAGCACTGCAATACACGGACAAGAGGCAATCGACGTTCACGGACAGGAGTCAGCTCAAGTACGCGAGAAGACTAGTCGTTAAATTGGGAAGCGCCGTCATTACAAGAGAAGACGAACATGGTTTGGCTTTGGGTAGGCTGGCATCGATTGTTGAACAAGTACGTTGTTTTCAGTCTTTTTCTATTTTATAATTATCGCATTTCTATGGAATAAAATCCATATTTACAACACAACATTTAATGGTTAAATAACATTTCAACTGTACGCATTCTAACATCACCAATTCTACCACAACTGTTACACTTATCATACCAATCTTGTTGCAAGTCCGATTGCCATTTAATTAGGGAACTAAATTCGTAAATTGCAAAATTACTAATACAAAAATTCAATATCTTTTGGTTGTAATAAAACACATGCATGTGCACCATTGCACCATTCCGAATTAATATCGCGCAATTTGTTATTTATGATATTGCATTTTTATCATTAAGGTATGACATACATATCTGCAACGTAAATTATTGGAAAAAGCTTTACATAGTACCCCTAATTTATTAACAACGCCAGTTGCAATTTTTGTAATAATATGTTCGGCAGTTTCATTTTTAAAGAATTACTACAATTCCCGCATAGCTCCCAATCCGAAAAATCGGAAATTCGCACAGCGTTCGATAAATATTAATGGCTCGTTATGGAAGCAAACAGGGAAACGCCCTCTCTCAAATACGCCTGCATCATTATCGAAATTAAAAACTACAAAATAGAGAGGGGCGCTGAAAGGCTTGGTTTAAGTATTGTTTTGGGACTATTACATGTCAAATATGTAGTTAAAAAACTGAAGTAGCAGTATAATTTTCTAAAATTACCAGTGGTGGGTTTTCTTATATACTACGTTCATCCACCTATTACCGTACAGAGACCACCACGGTGGGAAATACAAGACATCTGGGATACCTAAAGATCTAATGGTAATTGTATGTAAATACGTATCTGCATATAATAAAGAAAAGAAACTGCATGTACATATGTTATGTACATATATACTACGAGGCGAATTTATTCATATTATAATATTCTCCTCTCATTAATACTATTGAAACTGACATTCGTTGTAGGTATTTACGGTCGTTGTCAAATTTCGAACTACCCTCGATAGTGTCATAGCTGTTAACCTTCCTATACTCACGTCAAAATGAAAGACGTATACTATACTATATAAGTCGGTCTCACAGACCGTATGCGTGAGTATAGGAAGGTTAAGAAACATACTTCACGTTTCACTGGTGCGTGGTACCAGCTCCTTCGGAAGTTATTCTTATTCGTCTTCTGCTTGCTTAGTAGTGATCCCCCTATTGCAATATTCCTTGTATAACATTCCTTAAAGTTGTTCAGTACTTCGTTTCTACATTTTTCTTTTAGTTTTTCTACATTGCGACACGTTTCATGTTGCAAAACAAAGGGTTTGCCCTTATTTATATGTTGCTATCTCATTTAGTTTTTTAGAAAAAGTTAATAATAAGACGAAATTTGACGTTTTTGTGGCCAAGATTACAGTTGAACGAGTGAAGGAATGAATTTCTTTTTATGAAAATTGAAAGATGTATTTGAGAACTGGAGTATACCACTCTTGAATTTTTCCAATGAAACTCAATTTAGCGGAAAATCAGATTTTAGAAACGCCTTTTCTTAATGTATTTTTAATACTTCTAATTAGGAAAATCTTCATTTCTACGATCGAAATGCCCTAGGTATTAAGAATGGCTACATACATGCACGATAAAGAAATAAAAATTGTTTTAAATTAGGGTGGAAATAATCCCAAAAGTAATTTGGCACCAACCAATAAAGATCGTTTCTTATGCCTCTATCTGGCATAAGAAATGGCAATACGAGCGCTGTTTTTTTCAACTTCCGATCGCACATTATGAAGACAGGCATGCAGCAGGGGGCTGGTGAGCGTATTGGTGGCTGCGCATCTCACCCTCCACACGCTCTGTCACTGCCGAGTCCAACACGCCATTTCTTGTCGAGTTGCAGTCACGTAAACATAGCTGTCGCTATTGATTTTCACGCGAAGTGTGAATTACGAAGTGTTAGCCATTTCTTGCGGGCAGGCGGGAATAGTGCAGCAGAAATTCGCTTAGGGACAGCTATTCAGAACAATAGAAGAGGTATTCTGACTTCTGGATTTGTTCTAATTGATGACAATGCCCGTCCCCACACTGCTCGTGTAACCCAACGGCTTCTTGAGCAATTTCAATGGGACATTTTCGAACACCTACCATATAACCCCGACCTAGCGCCGAGTGACTATCATCTTTTTCCTGAACTGAAGAAGTGGCTTGGAGGGAGGGGAAGCGCTTACAAACTAACCAGGAGCTCAAAGAAATCATCACAACTCACTTCAAATCATTGGCGGCAACATTTTATGAAAAAACTTATTCACAGGTATGACAAATGCCTCAATTGTCGAGGTAATTATGTAGAGAAGTAAGCTTTATTGTACATTACTTTTGGTAATAAAATCATTTTTTATATTCATCCGTCGTTCCTTTATAGCCTATTGGAGTAAGTAATAACTATTTGTGGTTACTATCATGACAGGGTATTGCATCTGCCCGGCAAAGTTTTATCCGAAGTAATAATTGCAATTTAATATCTCAATTTATTTTGTAACTGGCACCCCATTATGTTAATGCATTTTATCTATATGTGCATGACTTTCCGCACTGACATTGCAGTTGGTGGATATCTTTATGGGCAGTTTTGATAAACCACTTTTATTGGATAGTGTAAGCTTTTTCGATCACTGACTTTAGCACGGTATGTATGATCTACATGCCCGAGAGGTTGACGTTGTGTATTTTTCTTGTTCCGAATCGGACCTATTGTTCCAATGTCCATTCTCTTATATAGGTTCCATTGTAGGACTTGCTTAGTAGTATTCTTGCGTTTTACCAAGAAGTGATATGTAGCCAACTTCGATTTCCGTAATTAAACCGAATATTGGTGTGTTGGCGGCTGAATTAGCCTACGTTTATGTAGGTCGTCCGTTTGATAGGGTTAAATCACAAAATTGTTACCCACGGAGCTATACCAGTGTACTGGCCTTCTTTTAGTGGATTCTGTAATAGTGCCAGACAGTAGATCATATATCCAATGAAGGCTGTTACGATCTTGATAATCGTTGACCAACTTGTCATAACCACCATAAGAATGGACTATCAGAGCTTGAGTTTGTTGAAAATGGGAATTTGTGAGAAATTCCAGTTGTAGCAACCAAGAAAGCCATCCCCTCTTGCATTGATTACGTGGTGTGACAATGGGATTCCCCCTCATGTCATCGGAATTAACCGACGTTGGGAATGAGGAGAACATAACCTCGAAACGTCCGTCACATGTTTTATACCTCGACCTTTAATTAAAGAATATATGGACTGTTCACTCAGAGAATTTTTCTTGCACATTTCACATCAGTCAGTATATATATGATGATATCCTAAATGAAGAAATCTGAATGAAGTAATCTGAATGAAGAAATCTGAAAGCAAGGATGCTTTTTTAAGGATAATTTTGTTAAAGAGTTCTTTTTGACAATATCACTTTTCTCTTGGCTTTCCTCTCCTTTTGCTGCTATGTGGCTTCCATTCCCATACTTTTTGTTGTATTCTATCGTCATCCATCCTTCTTATATTTTTCTTATTCTGTCCTTTCGCACCAGGTCCATTTCTGTTGATTTTAATTTCTCTATTTTATCGTCCAACTAATTTTCTGTTTCGTACGTGATGCTACTTTCTATAAACGTAGGAAATAGCCATCTTCTAGTTCGACTTGACATCCTATCATTCCCCAGTACTGGATATAATGCTCTGATTATCACTCTTTCCTTTCTATTTTTTGCATATTTTTTTAACAGTATGCAAATCTTAGCTGCTGAAGTCCGGCTGACAAAAAACGCACTAACATATCAAAATGATATAACGCCAATGATTATGGTAAGCATTATATGTGATTTATTTACTTTTCTCTTCGGCCCGCCGAGCTTCGATAGTTATCACTGCCGCCCGTCAAATCATCGATAACTTTCTATTCCACGTATATGCGGAAATGTTCGGCAAACCGTGACAAAAGTGAGCTCAATAAAATTGAGAAACTTCAGCCTGATTTTGCCAGAAATAACAAACCAACACCAGATAATCGCTCATGTCCTTAAAAAAACACAATAGCAGATATTTCTCGTCAACTTATTAATAACACTAAAGAGCGTAAAATTCAATTGTAAAATCACATTACCCAAGGTTGATTTTGTCTCAAGATTCTCTCGAAAAGTTGCTCCAAACAGTGTCCAGGTGCAATTTTATTAAGGATGTCCTTATTTCCAAATTATCCCATATTTTCCTAACGCCCCATTTAAGGTGCAATTCAATTTAGTCGTAAAGCATCTTCTTTTTATATAACGGTCGTTTATTCTGACTACTAAACGTTAACTAGATACCATTTCACATCACGTACCACATAAGGTTGTGTCTTAAGCGCAGTAGTTAATTTGTTATATTCCGTGCAGTTTACTGAATTATGCACATCATGAGTACCAAAAAGGGGTAAGTAACTACACAAGTAATTTTTTTACAATTGATTTGATATTATTTTCTTATAACTGAATATCTACACTATTAGCTTAAGTTTTGAAAAAAAATTATTTCTTTCTTTTTAGAAGTAAATTGTAGTTTTTATATAATGCCCCATTTAAGGTGCGCTGGGAATACGATCCACCGAGAAGATTTTTTTCTAGGGGTTCATAAAAACAAGTTCTAATTAAATTTTAACGAGTTTTAACGATCTTTTTCCTTTTTATTTTGGAAGATTAAGCGTCCACCAAATCATATCACTTCTGGAAGATGATAGCCGTATTATATCTGCAGATATATTTATCACACCGCCAGATGAAAGGGGTATGAGTGATGAAGACAGCGGTGGTGAGGAGTCAGGAGATATTAGCAACCTTGATCGTGGCCAATTATTGACTTAAGCTGAAATACGATGCCAGGTACCGAAGGAGTTTCGGAGACAGTAGACGGGATTCCGTTCACAGCGGGTGAAGAGGAGAATAAACAACAACTTTCTCATACGAGGAACCAGCTACCAAGAAAGCTAAAATTGTTGCCAAAAGGAAGTGGAAACAAGAGGATATATCTTCAAATCCTGAGAGACACTGAAATGTGCCAAATTTTTTATTGGATAAAGATAATCCTCTGGAATTCTTTGAGATGTGTTTTGACAATGAGGTTAACGAACTATTACGCTCTAGCACAGAAAATAATGCCATAGCAAAAGGACAAGTTAATTTCCGAATTGCAACTGAGGAAGTGAAGAATTTTATAGGAATTTTACTTCTGTCTGGCTACAATAGTGCCACCCATTATAGATTGTACTGGGATCAAAGTATTGATACGCATCACCCAGGGATAGCATCATGCACGAGTCGTAATCGATTTGAGGAGATTCTTCGATATTTTCATGTTTGCGATAATAATCATCTTTCTTCTGATGACAAATTTGCTAAAATAATACCTCTCTGGGACAAAATGAATGAAAGGTGGCTAAAGTATTTTCTAGGCGATAAATATCTATCCCTAGATGAGTCTATGGTACCATATTTTGGGAAGCATGGAACTAAACAACATATACATGGAAATCCAACACGTTTTGGTTATAAGATATGGTCAGTATGCACTCGCTTGGGTTATCTTATCTATGGAGAGCCTTACCAAGGAGCCAAAACCGGCAACACAAACCCAACTTTAGGCGTAGGTGGCTCGGTTGTCACTAGTTTAATATCCAAATTACCTGATGGAGAACAATATAGTTTCTTTATGGATATTTTTTACATCTTTACGTCTGCTTGATGAAGTTAAACAAATCGCCCCTAACGCTACCGGAACACTTCGAGCTAATACACTTGAAGGAGCACCTCTAAAGGATGTAAAGGAAATGAAGAAAACTGCAAGAGGTTCTTACCGTCAACTTGCGGACGTCAATGCTAATATTACTTTAGTCCATTACAATGATAACAAGATTATAACTATAGCCTTAACAGAAAACGATGTTCAGCCAGTTGGAAAGGCGAAAAGGTGATGCAACAACAAGCGGATAGAAGTCGATCAACCACATTGCTGTCAAACGTATAACAAGTTCATGTGGTGTAAACAGACTTGATCAAAATATTGGAAAATATAGAATTGCTATAAGGCTGAAGAGGTGGTATTGGCAAATGACGATGTTCCCAATAAAAGTGTGCGTTAATAACGCGTTTCAGTGATACCGCCTTTCACCATCGGGACAAGCTAAGGATTCTCATGATTTTTTATCTTTTACAAGATATAGAGTTCAAATTTATTTAATGCTTGGCAGAACATCTTCTGTCTCGAAACGAAAGGAGACTAAATTGCCAATGATTATCAAGAAGAAACTACCCAATTCGATAAGACTAGATGAAAAGGGACCTTATATTATTAGAAATGAGACTCAAATTAGATGCTGCCAGTGTCATAATAATACAAAATTTAGATGCAGCAAGTGTGAAGTTGGATTGCACCAACATTGCTCTCAAGTATTTCATACCTCTAAATAACTATTTTGATACATATTATTTTTCTGCTTTATTACTTTAAAATACTACTAAGCTTGTTACTTTTGTCAATATATATGTAAAAAGATGGCTTCTGTATTCATTTATTTATCAATAAAAAAGCTATAAACAAAACACACGTTGGTTGTTTCCCCATAGAAAACCCGAGGCATATTATCCCAACGCCCCATATAAGGTGCGGTTTTAAAATGCAGCCAGCAAACAAAATAAAAAGTGACAATATACATTATATTTTTGCTCGTTTTGACGGCTATTTATCACAAATTGCTAAAAATAATTATTCATACGATTTAAACACCTTGAGAAGATATGGGTTAAGAACAGGAATTTGCATAAAGTGTGATATAATGTAAATACTTCAATACTTTAATCATCATTGAATAGGAACTGATGCTACTTGTGACTCCAAGTGTACCTAATATAATATTTCTAATAAGCATTTCTAAATTAACTAGAGACAGTTTTTCATTATTTCAGATCTTTTCATGTGCAGAAATACCTAAGAACGTTAATAATGAGGATATGTATTTTGTGTGTTTCTCTTACTTAGATTTTCTGGGATTTTTTAACTACGTTGCCTTCTGCTACTAATTCTATTCTAGTATCAGAGATGGTAGTCCGATTTATTGTTAACATTTTACATCTTAAGTTTGATCTGTATCGCAGAGGCATATTCATTCCATCTAACGTACAACATAAGTTTCTATAAACCATTTGAAATTTGTCAATTATGTGTTGATTCAAAGATTGGTATTGGAAATGTGAAGATTCAAAAGAAGAGAGATTGATGATTCCAATGAGGTTTTGCAGTGAGAGATTTCATTCACCAAAGTGACATTTCCCCTTGCCTTCGAGGCGTCAAAATATTTGAGGTCATGCAAAACAAAATTGTTTTCTGTAAATAAATGGCAATAATAATACGTTCAACTTAGAAATGTTACCAGGAAATTATATATACATGTTGCATTACATTTATAATATTCCTTCTGACTATATAGCTTAAATGTAATAGAATTACACTATATAAGCTGTAAACAAACTCCTTCTGAAATCTGATGTGTATATCCATGCTGCAATCCGCTTTCCACTATGTTTGTAATTGTTCTTCAGGAAGTGGCACCATCTCAGTGGACATAAGTTTGGAATTGCCATCTCAAATACCATTCTATTTTAGGATGGTTCCTTATGTTTCTTGATGTGGCCCATAAAGCAATGTGAATATATGGACAAGATTCTGAAGTTGCTATAGGTCGAAAGTTACGAAAGTTCGTATTGCCTAACAAAACCAAGCTTGAGATGCCCACTCTTATGGTGCTTTATTCTTCGAATGTGACCAGCTAGCTAATGGAGAAGAACCTACATCACCGCAAACTATCTCTAAGATGTAATATTGCTACGGATCTAGCTTTGTTTCAACTTATATTCTTTACCGACAGCAACATTATCCAATTTTATAAAAGTAAGTGGACGAAGGAAAATCTACACTATTATAATTTCCTTTCAAAATATGAACGAGTTTCTGTTGCTGTTACATGTTAGATTTCCCATTCTTTGAGAGAATGGCACTTTCGTCATCAACTTTATATTATTTCCTATATTGTTCGATCTTGTCAATAAATTGGCGCAAGGAAATCTACTTCCGTTTGAGATGCTGACGATTGTGTAGTATTGATACAAATGGTTTTAAAAAATTCATATCTTTCAGCACAATCAAGTGTGGTTAAATAATTGCATATACACCTATAAAATAAGACAATATGAGATAGCTGATAGCCAATTAAAGAGGAAAGCGATAACCTTAACCACACCTAGTTTGTAAAAAGCCCATATAGATATTTTGACAACTGAATTTTCATCTTCAATGGAAAACGACATACAATTCACGTATTTCACATGAACTTTGGCCGAACACCACACTGAGCAGGAATGTAGTTCGCAACCTGGTCCTCAAAATACGTATCCGGTTTACTTCAAACTGGGTGTGGTAAGGGTCACTTTATTTGATCAAGTCAACATTAAGTAGCTCTTTTGCTCTTTGATGTGGCCACAGATCTGGTGAAAGGAAATCTGCTCTGTCACAACTTTGATTCGATACATAATTGATTAGCCCCTTAGGTAGCCGCTTGATTAGGTAGAAATTTTATATTTCACAATTGCAAAATCCCCGGGCCGAGTGTAGGTGGTTTATTTTTCCAGTTGTTTTTGGACATAATCGATAATCTGACGGAAACGATTTTGCTCTCTCACTTGTTTTTAATATATGAGTTACATTTTGGTATTGTTACAAATTAAGTTTTTCACAAATTTATATTACCTTTACATACAACATAGTTTTATATTGATTTTCTATGCTCCTTAATGTTATCAATAATTTTCTGAACAAATATCTACGGTTTTTCTTAAGATAAGGCAAGATGTGGAACTGATTGGAGTACAAAAATGTTTACTAAGTTCGTTTGTTCAGATTTTATTTGCATAATTCTGTTCAAAATACTACAAATGCTGGCGTGATCAAGGCGTTCTCTCGATGTTTACTTCTAAGCTATTTTACCCCGAAACTAGTACTTATATTGCAAAACACGTACATATGTATATTGTCACTTACTGCATCCACGTAGCTAATTTATGATACCCTCGACCACAACTATGTATTTCCTCCAACCGCCTCTCAGTAAACCAAGAAATAACGTATGTTTTGAATGTCCTTTTGAATATTGTTATTACAACCAAACTTTGTAAACTATTTTATTCCATTTTTTAAACGCATTGGTTACTTTGGAAATGTGTTTTCAAATTTGTCACTAACTGAATCCTATTGCTATCCTACTAGCATTACACATTCATATGTCGCAACAATCGAATGCTTGTGTACATAGAATTTCACCTGATGTACCTATCTCATTATTCAGTTGACACAAATTTTAGCGCATCGATATTTGTGCACTAAGCCAGTTTAGACAGTTTAAATACACGCATCTGTTTCATCAATTAAACCTATTCAAATGTAATTATTTCATTGCGTTTCAGCCTATTCACTGCAGATAACTACGGAGAGATTAAATTGTACAGCAGTGGTGCTAAATGGAATAAACTAAAATTTATACACTTACATTTACAGCAATAACTGAAATAGTAACAATACATTAGATGAAACCTACAAGGTCTAAATGATAAAGAAAGGTTTCTTTCTTTATTTAGTACGCAATTGTCACATTTTTGAATAGGAGTTTGCTCCATCTGGAGTAATACACTCCGTTATTTTAATGCTAATAATAACTTTCAGGTTGCCGAATGTCAAAACGAGGGAAGAGAATGCGTCATGGTTACTAGCGGCGCTGTGGCGTTTGGCAAGCAAAAGTTAACGCAAGAATTACTCATGTCGTTGTCAATGAGAGAAACATTGTCGCCTACCGACCATACAAAGAGAAGTACGTAGAGTTACTACTGGTATATGCTGAATAATTACTACAAGCAAAAAATTAGGCGAATAAAATATTATATCTGGTGTACTATTTCAGGATGCAGGCGCGCTTTTGGAACCGAGGGCAGCCGCTGCTGTCGGTCAGTCTGGTCTTATGTCTTTATATGACGCCATGTTTTCCCAGTACGGTGTTAAAATCGCCCAGGTACTAGTTACGAAACCGGACTTCTACAACGAGGAAACCAGAAAAAATCTTTTTCAGCACATTATCAGAACTGATTAGTCTTAATATAGTACCAATAATTAACACCAACGATGCGGTATCGCCGCCACCTCAGGTAGATGAACCAATTGGCGGTAAAAGCGGAAAAAAGGAATTAGTATAAAAGATAACGACAGTTTAGCGGCAATGTTGGCCGCGGAGGTACAAGCAGATTTCCTCATTTTAATGTCCGATGTGGATGGTATCTATAATAAGCCACCGTGGGAGGAAGGAGCTAGATTGATCCACACATTTACGTCCGATATGAGAAACACCATTCAGTTTGGTCAGAAGTCCAAGGTTGGGACAGGTGGAATGGACTCCAAAGTCAATGCTGCCACATGGGCTTTAGATCGAGGTGTTAGCGTCGTGATATGTAACGGTATGCAAGAGAAAGCTATTAAAACTATTTTGAGTGGAAGGAAGATCGGTACATTCTTTACCGAAACTAATTTGTCTGGAACGGTACCAACAGATGTGATTGCTGACAATGGTAAGTAATTTCAATATAAGCAATTCCTAAGGCTCTTGCAGGGATACTTATTATACATATACAATATGAATTCGAAATTACTAGAGGACTGAATATGAAAAACCGAAACTATTATCACTTCTTCAATTGTTTCATAAGTAGTGGTTCCAAATATAATTGATTGAGATGTTAAGATGTAAATTCATAATCCGATCTTAACAGAAAATTGTATACTTTAACATTGAAAATCCACTTTAAAATATGAAATGCAATGAAGTCAAAAACTATAATTTTGTCCCACCTACTTCCATATACGAATTGATAATGTTTGTAAGAAGGAATTAACACCTTTTCACAAGAAATAATTTTTATTGTGTTTCGATGAAAGTCTGAAATGATGTACTCGTTGTTTCGTCACACAATACTAATTGTTTTTTAGGTATGGAACAATCGGCGATCCGAGCATATAAGGCATTGCCTAAAACTTTTGTGGATACAGAAAGGTTTGAAGTTTTTAACAGCGATTTTAAAGCACTCTTGTTCGTGCGCAGAGCAAACTTGGTATTCCAAATTTGCTTTGCACATCTACCCGACGATTCACAAACTGGTTTTGTCGTGTGTTGGAAGGAATCTAGTAATTAGATATGATTCAAGCACTCCTTAAATAACGGTAATACAATGAATGATTTTTATTGGAAGAAATCCTCTGACAAGTCAAACACAAGAGAACACGTTAGATAATAAATTCGGGAATACTGATAACATTAATTGTCATAGATTTATATGAAATAAATAAAACTACCCTTATCACATCTTTCTGCCATCTTCAGTGAAGAACTGGGGGAATTCGGTATCACTAGCGATATCCGGCTAATGCCCAAGACGAACACTAAAACACTGCACAATGAACATCACACACTCAACGCGCGGAACACACCAAATCACTGTTGACACCCAGTCTCGCGCGTTCAGTGTGTGTGGTTCATTATGCGATGCTTTAGTGCTGTACAGTGCTCGTCTTGGCCATTAGCCAAGTATCACTAGTGATACTGAATTCCCAGTTTTTCACTGAGGATGGTTACTTAGTTGCCAAAATACATATCTGTAATTATTTCCGAAAGGTCTGGTAAGGGTAATTTTATTTATTTTATATAAATCTATGACAAGCTGTGATTATTATAACCGAGTTTATTATCTAATGTGTTTGCTTGTGTTTGACTTACCAGGGGCTTTTTCCAATAGAAATCATTCATTGTATTACCGTCATAGGTATATTCACTGGGTAAATGTTTTCCTAACCGATTATCGTATTCACCATCAGTACCTGAATAGCATAGAAATTCTATCAATTAATTTTCAGAGAGTTTTGCGTTGTCATGAATACTCATTTTCAATCCCTCATTCTGGGTAAAAGGAGCAAAAATTGACGAACGCCTGAAACTTGACAATTATTAAATGCTAGATAAGTTTGTTATAAAAGAATTGCCGATTGAAGTTAAAAGCTAGTGGAGTCTCTCTGTCTTGCGTCACGCTTCTCATTTAATTAACTTTCTTGGGCACTCATGAGTTCTTTTCTTTCCCATATTTGCTTCGACTGTTTTCTTTAAAATTAGGTTTGAATCTTTCCTTACTATATGTCCGCACCAACTGACTTTGATTCTGTCTATAAAGGTTGTGAACGGTTCTTGTCCCACTAGTTGCCTGATGTTGATATGATGTTGATAGTCCTGTTTTGTTCTTCCGGCTCATTTTCTTTACGTGATTCTATGTGACGTTTCGGTTGCGTAGATCAAAGTGGGTTTCTCCGTGGCATTAAGTGCTTTTAGTTTGATCTTTTTGTCAATTTCCTTTTTACTCGGCAATATATTGTTGATTGGGTACTATATTAGTTTCTTGTTTTCTTTGTATTGTACGCTATCTCAAGGTCTACTCTCCCATCATTTGTTACCACACTAGCTAGATATTCATATAATATTACTGTTTCTAATTCTTCCTTATTTTAGTCTATTGATCTGATCTTTTGTCGTTTATTACGTGCGTTTATTACCATTTCCTTTTGGTAAATTTGTTTTAATAATGTTTGCCCATTTTTCTAATTTTCTTGTGCATGTCGGCTATCAGGGCTATATCGTTTGCGTACAACAAAGGCTCAATTTTTACTGGCATTCATTTGTTATAATCTGTGTCTGGAGGATTATGTTTCTCCTTGTATTCTTCAGAATTCCATTACCAGTATAAATAACTACTAGCTTAGACTGTGCCCCTGCTTTATACCTCTTTCCATTTTAGAAACTGTTAATTTGTCTCCTGTCATCTTCTCAGTAAACGTTTTAATTAGTTTTCTTTTTACTACTTATACTACCTTCTTTGGAACTTGTAGTTCTTCCAGGGAGTACTATATAGACCCCTATCCATTGAACAGTTCGTCAAAATCTTTCTAATAATTTATATTATCTGAGATCTGCTTGCCTGTCGCAGTTTGCTTATCTGCTAATAAGTTTTAAGAGCAATTTCTTAACTTCCCTTCCAAAATTCTTGTATACAGCTTGAAGATAACCGAAGAAAAACATATGCCTCTATAATTGTCAAAGTTACTGAACTCTTTTATAGCAATCGATATATATTTCTCAGTCTTCGGAAATGAAATTTGTTTTCTTTTTTCAAGTATCCAGTAAACATGTTTTTCCTTTTGTCTTCTAAACCGTTCACAAGCTCCGGCTGAATTTAATAGTCTCCACATACTTTTCCTACCTTGACTTTAGTCCTATTTTCTTCGACTTCCATTAATGTTGTTTCATCTAGATTAGATTAGATTAGATTGCTTCAGGTGGCACTGATGCCTGTTCCACTGCGACCTTTCCAGGTCTATTGTGGTCCTCATGCCTCCTTAGAGTACGTTCTCTAGCTTTATTCCTTTAATTGCACTTGACAGCTTTGAGAGCGGTTCTTCCGCATATACATATATTTTTAAAAGCGGACTTGAAGCTCTTGCTCCGTAAAGCTGTTATATGCCTCCATAATAGAGTCCTGGTCTGCCTTAAGCGTTGCCGGCTCCATCTGGGTGGCTGGATAGTCGTTGCATACTACCACGATCCTCTCCAAAGCAGCATCCTTGAAGGTTAAACCTTCTGGCCCCTTGCTTTTCGGAAGACCTGCGGGAGTACTGCCCTCCGACCTCGTTTTTGGACTTCCGTCCTTTCTTTACGTTTAGTAGCCTCGTTGAAGCCTAACTTCCTTATCTAGACTACCCTGGCCCTTTGTGCATGCCTAGTGAAGTTGGCCTTGATTATGGCCCTTTTAGCCTGTATGAAATCTTGGCCCTGTTTCACAAGCTTTAGCACTTTAGCCTTGGAAATTCTAGATAGCGTAGCTATACGAGGAGTAGCCAGGGAAGCATCTGTCCGCCCGATCAGAGCCCCGCTGAATCGGATAAGACTAATTACAAGGGGGTTTCGCCTGATGCCCCCAGGGGAACGTTAAATACCGCACACCCCTGCGGGCACCCAACTCTCGGCACGTTACCTTACACCTTAGTTTGGGTTTTAGCTCAGGTATCTCGGGAGCGCAAAATTCCCGAACTCACTTGTTAAACTTGTTAACAGTGAGCCGCTGAGGCGTTATTTCATCTATGTTACTTATTTCTCCCTTTCCTATCGATTTGATATCCCTGCATTCCTTGGAGTAGTAGTTTGCCCATATATCCAGCATTCCTCCTGTTCTGCTAAGGCTTCTTAACACACTCCAAAAGTATTTATTTGTAGACGTGTACAAGTCCCCTAATTTGTCCCAAGCTTCTCCCAAAATGTCTTCTTCGTCTTTTTAATCTTTTGTTTACCTAGATATGTTACTGTGCAAAACTGGAAATCTTTAAGAAGTAATTTTTCCACAACTAATTGGTCGACTTCTAGGTATTGATTATTCCACAAGAAATTGACATTCCACTATGGATAGTACAACTTACATAAAACTATCCTCTTCTAAGCTTCGTTGCCATGATTAAATCTGACGGTGATACTGCCTATATAAATGAATCCCTAACAGTGACGATATGGCAACACAGATTTCATTTGCGATAAGCGATAAGGATTCCTTGTGGAATAAACTATAGAAATCACGCTTGTGTAAGAAACGGGAAACCCATTACAGTAAACAGTTATTTTGCCAGTTGGCCAACTTTGTTGGTAGCCCCTAAACACAGTCAGAGATATAAGAATGTCTTTCGCGGAAATATTAATCCCTATTGATATATGCAATCGTCTTGTTTTTATCTTCTTTCAAAACTTTTAGTTTTCCAAGTTTCTTTGGTTCCACCAATGCTGATTTGTTTAACGCACATTGTTTGCACAAAAAAAGCAATATTAATAATTACAAAAATATGAGAGTCAGTAAGTCAATTTCAATGTGGAGTTTCTCGAATTTTCAAATTCGAAAATTTTAGATTCTACAGTACGTACTTGCTAAAGAACATATGTTTATAAAATAGCATTACGAAAAGTGAAGTACTCATCATTCTAATTGTATTCGTATCGAACAATACAAACGTTTCACAAACATTTAGACGCAGTTAAAGCGCACAATTCGACGTAATTGATTATATTCAGTTGGTTATAAATTACGCTGAACTACCTTCCTATTTTCTAATTAGAGCAACACTTGGAATCCGATTAAAAGTACCTAGCAAGAAAAGCTGGAAGAAGCAATCTGCCTCTTTTTTTACTCACTTTTTTGTTTCTCACTCTTGAGATGTATAATGAATAAACGAAGTTCGCTGCAAGTTTGTTGTGTACAAACAGATAATGAAAAGAAAATTTTTATACTTTCAATCTAGTTATTCGCAATTTTCTTACTTTTGTGCGTATAATTATGTTCATACAACAACACTTCACACCCTAGCTGCCAATCGTATAGTAACTACATTGATTATATGACAACCGGTACGTCGATGCCCAGCTAGCGTGTTAAAAACTGTAATAACCAAATATCGATACTGTAATATTTGTTCATTTTATATCCTTGTTTCAACGTGGTTGTGGCTTTTCCATGCCAAACAACGCAGAAACTCATCTCCCGAAAAATTGAAGCAAAAGGATGCACACAACTTATTGTCGACAATGTACTCCTTACGGCCTGACGTTCACAATTTCTTTCCAAATTCAAATTATACGTAATAGATTTGGTGTTAGTTTTACTGTAAACCGCTTTTTAAGTTTCCATCCCCTTTTACTTTGAGATATACGCCAAAAATTTGCTGAAGCACTAAAGTAAGTTAGAAACAAAAGAGAGACTGCATAATGCGGTTGTCTTTAACTCATAGTCTACGTCTCGTGGGCACTCCTCTTAGATTGTTTCGTATCTTCCGTCGTGGAAACAAACGCGAAAGGAAAACAGCAATATATATGGTAATGTGAGAGCTGTAATGACGGTAATTTAAATATGTCAAATTTTGGTTCAATTCTTTTGACTTCGATAAATAACGCTTAACTACGAAGGTATGCATGTGATAACGTAACAAGCTGACGAGTTGCGTTAACACGCTTTAAAACTCTCTGATACATTTCGAATATCGTATCCTAAATTTTTCGAAGTTTAAATTGAATATTAGGCGGCGAATTAAGGGTAAATCACCTCCAGAAAGCTTTTACGTTGCTATCTGCGATTGGATGTTATTTTCCTCATATAAAACTTTTTATCAGTTCAATAATTAATGTGTGTATGTATAATACGAAAGATTTTGAGATATGACTAAACCAATCACAACTTCAAATAAATCTTGCATTACACATGATCAAAGTACTAAACAATATACATAGATTTTTGTAATCTCCGATACTCAATTCAAAACCTACCCCCACTAATTTTCTAAAATACTCCTAAACTACAGAGTTATTCGTAACTTTATCAATTCTCCTTTCTATAAGACATTGTTGTTAGCTGTAGAAATTTTCTTCACATTGAAGAATAGAAGTCACAAACGATCAAATTGAATGCACAAAAGTTTTTAATTGCCCTGACATTACTTTCAGTTTGAAGTATGAGAAGATGTCTTTACCTAACAAGGGAAGCCTTACTAGAATAATCTCAACAACATCAGCAGTTAAGATGATATTTATACGCTTTTCTTAACTAAATAGGTTGTACACCACCTTCTCGGTAATTGTCGTAAATTAAGGATATACGGAATTTGCATACCTTGTTATCTAATATCTATGATTTGCTAAGTTAATTCTAAGTTTTAAAATTCAATTAGTTTGCAAACTACTTATTGAAGGAACTGGCGTAAAACATACCATCTTATTTTTTACTAAGATGCTCTCGTAAGAAATAAGGGACATCTGATCATGGAGGAACAAGGATGTATTTGCTCTCACTCCTACCACGCCGATTTTGGAATACTCAAATCAGTGTGCTAGCAATAAGAGCTAATTTATTCCTAAAAATAAGAACTCGAAGATCAAAAATAAACCAAAATATAGGAAAGCGTGGAAACCGGATATCGCACATCAATACGCAGCAAGATGCTGAAACATTTAAGATTTAAAAAACTATTTTGTGAATTCTTTAGCAACAAACGACTTCTTTTGGGATTCGTGTGCGCAATGGGCAAACCACGATAGAATATACACGGAGCACTTTCGCCTACATCAACGTTCTCTCTTCATTTATTTACGCATCTGAGATAACATACTATTCTTGGAGCACTAGGCGCGTACAAAGTTCAGAAGTACAGTTACTGATCGACGTACACGTAAATTAGTATAATATATATTTGGCAAGGGAGAACCAAATGTTAGCAATCGAGAATCTGCAAAAAGTCGCCATTTTAGGCTCTTACTACGCAAGTGTTCATGTCCTCTTTGAATTAATATTCCAAAAAATATATCACGCGGGACTCTAATTGCAACCCACAATCAATTTAACCTTTCTACGTACATTACATTAACTATGGAATCTGTTAAACTCCTTTGGCCGGGTAGCCATAATTGCAAATTAGAATAAAGAAACTGTGGTTAATATAATATAAAAATATCAACTAAAACCGCCTTCCCATCCCTACGAGCTGTAGGAGCTCATTGCAAATAATAGAAAGCAGACTGAGACACAAAAACGTGACATCCTTAACAGAGGAATCAGATCTGTAAGACCTAAGCGAAATAAAGAAAATAAAAAACTAGATGGTCGAAATCAAACCAGGAAATATGTCTGACTTCTGGAGGCGCCCCATATAATAAGGGAAGCTTAGAAGAATTGGGAATTGAGCTAACCAAACGGATTGACTGAAACTGGCGCAGAAAGAAATAGATGTTAGTGATATCTACCCTAAAATCACAGGAAAATTTAATTATGTTATTACTTTAAGGGATTCTCTTCTTTATTCGTTGTAACACCCTAGTTTGTTAACCTACGAGGGTTCCCGGGATGACAATGGAAAACAGAATAATACGGACTCAAGTTATATTTTATGTTTCAATATAATCGACTCGAAGCTCGACACACTTGGTCCACCGTTCCTCTAGCTTCTTGAATCCCTCCCGGAAGTGACTTTCTTCAAGGTTCCCAAAATAATCGTTTACAGATTCTATCAGTTCTTCGACCAAAATTTGTTTCCACCCAGAAATATTTTGAGTTTCGGGAACAGGTGGAAGCCTGACGGTGCCAAATCAGGCAAATGCGATGGATGTGGAAGAATTTCGAACTTCAATTCTGTCCATTTTTGCTGAACAATTGCATTTGAATGAGTAAGCGCATTGTCGTGGTGGAACAGTACTTTTTACTTAACCGTTCCAGGGCGTTTCTCTTGCATTGCTGCTTTCAATTTGTCCAAAAGTGTTGCGCAATATGGGCCAGTAATTCCTTCTGCGTCCCAAAGAAAGTCGATGTCATCACCTTTCCAGCCGAATGAATCTTTCTCGAGACCGATTTGCCGCCTGCAATTCATTGTTATGATTGCATTTTTGTTTCTGATTTACAATAATGCATCCAGATCTCTGTAGATGATGTAATTGTAAAATAAGTGCGAAAAAGTATGTTGGAGGAAGTTTTTCACAGACTGAAGATGTCATTTGTTGGTTTACTCTGTCCACCCAAAAGCATTCTCTCTGCAGATACAATTTTTAGGATTGTAAAAAACTTAGCTTTCAATTTTTTACCTTGAAAAAACTTACTTTGACTTTATAGCTTCAAAAATAAATTAGCATCCAATGCTTATCTAAGGAGCAATAAGGAAGGTTCTGCTTCTGAACGGATAGTGTGACGGCATTCCGCAAAACAAGGAGAATCTGTTTCAAAGTTTTGTAACTGCAACTGATTTCGGAAAGTTCCTAAAAGAACATTAATTTTATACGATTTCGGCTAGTTTGATCAGTGAATCGTTGCACCATATTATCATTTTCATTGAGGTCCAGTCCAGGTCCAGTCGTACCTTTCCGCCTTGGTTCAATGCTGAGATTATAAGGCACGTTAAACTAAAGGAAAGTTACCACAAAAAGTGGATGAGGACAAGGTCGACCTACTATTATGATGAATTTAGACGTTTACGTTCTTTAGTAAAACACGAATCTTTGATTGCATACAACATTTATTTACACCAAGTGGAGTTGAGTGTCACAGAGAATCCAAAACTGTTTTGGAAATTTATCAGTGACAGGAGATCTACTTCTAGAATCCCGGGGAGTGTGGTATATGATGGCAAGAAATGTAGTGAGTCGAATGATATTGTTTGTGCGTTTGCTGACGCGTTCGCTAGAGTGTATGGACCTGCTTCTTTCGCAACTGCTCCATCTGGATCCCCCGCCCATCTGAGCAACTTTAATGTGGTTCCTTTCACTGAGACCGAAGTAATTACGAGCATCAAGAGATTAAAATCCAATTTGAGTTCTGGACATGATAGCTTGCCCAGCTTTCTGGTGAAAGATTGTGCAACTATATTAGCACCCCCACTTACCTTTTATTTTTAATCTATCATTGAGAACAGCAACCTTCCCAAAGAACTGGAAAATCAGTAGAGTCACGCCCGCCTTTAAAAACGGTAATCGTTCTAATGCTTGTGATTACAGGCCTATCAGCATATTGCCAAACTTTGCTAAAGTTTTTGCATATTTGCTCTATACTGATATCTAGACGGCTGTTAAGCCCTTCCTATCTCAACATCAGCATGGCTTCATGGTAGGTCGACGACCACTAACTTGACCCACATCACCCAATACTTGAGTGAGGTGCTTGACAGTCGTGGCCAAGTGGATGTCATTTATGTTGATTTCTCTAAAGCGTTTGACAGAATAGACCATGGGATGCTCATTGGTAAGTTGGATAACTTCGGCTTCAGTACAGTCCTTTTGAACTTTCTCTGGTCCTACCTCACTGATCATAACTGCTACGTTTACTATAATGGTTATGCATCTAACGTATTCTCTCCAGCGTCAGGTGTACCCCAGGGTTCTAACCTGGGTCCCCTACTATTTAACTTGTACCTTGACGATCTTCTATGCCACATTAATTGTGATTTGTTAGCCTATGCAGATGACTTAAAAATCTATTCAACAGTGAAAACTTTTGCAGACTGTACTGGGTTGCAAATTAATCTCACGGCTATCGACGCATGGGCTACTGCAAATAATATACCTCTGAATATCTCTAAATGCGCGGTGGTATCTTATACTAACTCCCACACCTCCATACTATACAGCTATACAGTAAGAAACACACCTATTTCCAGACAAACTGGGAGTTCTTTTTGACGCTAAATTGCAATTTACGCAACATATCGACTCCATCTGCGTATCGGCCTCTAAAGCGTTAGACTTCGTCATTCGCTCTTGCAAGCAGTTTACAAACATTAACGCAATAAAATCCCTGTACTTTGGGTTTGTCCGATCTAAACTTGAGTACGCTTCAAGTGTGTGGTTTCCATATTACCTGTACCAAAATTTAGCAGTTGAACGTATTCAGAAAAGGTTCCTTAAATACTTATCTTTTAAAGCGGATGGAGTTTATCCGGAAAGAGGTACTGAATACCAGGGGTTACGTCTTAGGCACAACTGCATTTCTCTCTCTGATCGAAGAAACAACAACAGCACAAATTTTCTTCTTAAACTCCTTACCAATAGAATTGATTCTTCTGCTCTTCTATCGCAAATTAATTTTACTGTGCCTGCTCGTAATACTAGACACGTTAACACTTTTCATCTTCCCAGAGCTAGGACGAACTTGCTACTAAAGGCGTCAATAACACATATGATGAGAAATGGAAATGAGCTGGAATTTGATCCTTTTTAATGCTACCGCATAATTCTTATGTTTAATTTATTTTCTTTTTTTCTGTTGTACTATTTGGTATATAGTGTGTATATTTGTATCGCAAACTTGATATTTGATACTGTTTCGTATTCATTTTGCTCTGTAAATAGCTCTTGGGCTGTTGGGCAATAAATAAATTATTATTATTATTATTATTATTATTATTATTATTATTATTGAGGAATATCGAATAATGGATATGGAAAAGTGCGAGATGTGGTCTACAATTACTTGTCCTACGACAAGAAGGTACAAAATTAATGTGATGCAAGAATTGATTGACTAAACTGGCCGAAAGTTAAAAAATGTTATGTTCTTCTAGAAACTTAGGAAGAATTATCTAACGAAGTCCTTCCTTGGGAAAACCTGTGAGATCAGGTGATTCTGAGACTGATCAAACGAGTCAAAAAAGTTTTGTTCAATCAGGGCGTCAATGGATAACCGACATCGTTATCATTACGTGAGGTTTTATACCGTGCTGCTACATAGCGCTCTTGTTCATTGTTCGTTTCATAAAATTAATTTATTAGAAGAATAAATAAAATAAAATTGATATTGAAATGTTTATTGATTTTGCGTTAGTCTTGAAAGTAATTAAATACTTGACTTGATATAAAATGATAGATAGAAGAATTTAAGCGCAAAACTTTAAATGGAGAAATTAAAGAAAAATCAAACTGCCATTTAAATAACAAAGAAGAATCCAAAGCCCTGTAAATAATTTGTGTGTTAAAATTCGATTAAAAATTTCACGAGGTAAATAAATTTTAATTCGGTTTCAAGAGTTCGGTTTTGAGCAGCATCGTAATAATAAGTACGGTTTTCCCTTTGGTCTTCAAATGTCTATATATAAAGGGCTTTATTTAGGCCATTCAGGCCTACCGCCTAGGATGTGGTTTTGTATCTCCGTTTCGCTTCTGTTGATTTTTCACCTTCTCTTTCCCGTTTGCTATTTTCTTTTTTCTGATATATTCCTTTTACTAGGCCTTCCCCTCCTTCACTTATGATCCGGTCTTCTCCACGCTATTCCTTGACTACTCTGGTGTCATCCATTCTCTTCAAATGTCCTAGCCATTGTAGTCTCCTGGACTTTACAATTTCATCTGTATTAGGTTTGTCAAAAAGGTCGTATATTTCTTCGTTATATCTTCTTTCTCAGCCTTCACCAGCAGCACCCCTCTTTCCCATATCCGTATTTTCTC
Source organism: Chrysina gloriosa (assembly GCA_038088585.1). NCBI lineage: Eukaryota > Metazoa > Arthropoda > Insecta > Coleoptera > Scarabaeidae > Chrysina > Chrysina gloriosa. Next base: position 10,188,634 of record CM076093.1, read on the forward strand.
TTGATATCTCTTTGTCATCCTCAATGTTTCACTCCCACATAGGAGGGTAGGCCATATCAGTGTCTTGTAAATTGTTATTTTTGTCCCCCATGAAAGCTCTTTAGATAGGATTATTTTTCGTAACTCTGCTGCACATTTATTACTCTTGGTCCCAGTTTAGATGCTTTCTCTATAAGTTTTGTTGTTAATCTACTAAGTTTCTTCCCGCCATGATGACTAGATCATCTGTATATGCCAGACATTGATAGCCCTTACCTGTTGGTTTTGCTATTTCTTATCGCTGCCTCTAGTACCAGGTTAAATAGCAATATAGATAATTGGTCTCCTTGTCTTAGCCCCCTCTTGATTTCAAATTCATTGGTTTCGTGACCCTCTATTCTGACCGTGTTTATCGTTTGCTCTAAGCTCATCTATACTAGTTCAATTAGTTTTCTGTCCATTGAATCAGACGCTACCTTGAAATCGATAAAGACCATATGTGTTAGCATACAATACTCGTACCTTAGGTTTAAATTGTGATTCAGCAGAAAATCATAGATCTCCTTTTTCGAAATCTGCACTGATATTCTCCTATTGCCCTCTCTGGGAATATGTCAAACCTTTCTTTTTGTTACATCCAAGAGCGCGATTCCCCGGTAGTTGCTACATTCTGAGATATATCTCTTTTTGTGTTGTGATATAATTACAGCTTTTCTCCAATTTTCTGGCATTCTCCCTTGTTCCCATATATTTCTTATTAACATTGATGATTCTCTTTTTAGTGTTTTTCCTCCTTATTTTATATTTTCGGCCATTATTTGATTTCTGCCGGAGCTTTTGTTGTTCTTCATACTTTCTATTACTTCATTTATTTCATCACAACAGTAAGTACGGTTTCCTCGTTGGTCTTCAAATGTCTATGCAAAGATTAATATAATGACTTTTGAAATATATGCGTTAATTCTAATATATCCATCCACGAAGATTACGCAAACTGAGGGTTGCACAAACCCATATGAGATATACCGCAACGTTCAACGATGCGCTAGGGAGATAACTCTACTTGTATGGAGTTCCTTACCGATACAGTTTTAGTTGTTTATTTCCAGCTCATGTTCACAACTTTAAACAAATGTAGTCCGAAATTGCATTATAACACTGTATTTTGTGTAATAGAGCAAAATTACGAAAAATTTTGTGAATAGTAGTAGTGGAAAGACTTTTAAGACCGGCAGCAATATCTTTGGATATCTTGTGTACCATACAATTTAAGGGATATCATTAAAACTAATTGATTGCACTGCTTGTGCTACTTGGCGACAGGTCTACTTGCTATCTTCAGGATAGCTGTTTGTTGTCAAACTCATTTCGATCTTGAACTTCTTATGGATGCTCTTCCGATAATTACTCCATTGGCAGTCGCGCCGAATTTAGCTAGTCGAATCGAACCTTCATTAGTATGAACAATTCTGAATCTCTCCTAGAGGACAAAGGTTCAATCTCCGTTAAGGTCGAGAATTTCTCGGAAAATATCCACAGAAATAAAAATGAGTTTGGAAACGAACAGATTTTGTGTGTTTTGTCCTGAATACGATAATATAAAGATTGACAAAGAATTACACACTCTAGCGCCATTTAAATTCAACTTATTTCAGAAGGAGATGCATTTTCTGCAGTATCAAAGAGAAATGTATACATGATGTGAGATTAAGACGTGATAATAATCACAATTTAAAAATTTTAAGTGAGATATTTGAAGCTGCAAAGTAGTGTATGTTACATAAACGTATCTGAAATGGCTAGACTAGACACAAATCATTAATTATAAATAGAAATTCTTTTAACATTGTGTTCTCATATTTGTTGTATCTATAACGTATGTTGTGAACATTACCAGCTTCTATCACTTACTGCTCCTCTTTCTGAAATTAGATGCACATCCTTGATGTCGCACACTGCATTAATTTTGTCCAGCTCCATTTTAAAAGTTTAATACACAGACATACAGTTTTCTATTCTTTCTATTATTTACAGCAAGAAAAGGAGGAAGATTACTGCAAACTCTATCGCCAGAGCAAAGGGCGTCTTGCGTTCATACGTTAGCCGACCTCCTAATATCGAAGCAATCGGAAATTCTCGACGCGAACCAGAAAGATCTATCAGAGGCTACGAAATCCGGTCTAGCCAAACCGTTACTCTCCCGCCTCTCTCTGACGCCAGCAAAACTTAAGAATTTAGCAATTGGTCTTAAACAGATCGCAGATTCTAGTCACAATAACGTGGGAAGGGTTTTACGCAGGACAAAGCTAACGGACGGCTTGGTATTGAAGCAGATTACCGTTCCTATAGGGGTCTTACTTGTTATCTTTGAATCAAGACCGGATTCGCTTCCACAAGTGGCAGCGTTGGCCATAGCTTCCGGTAACGGACTGCTATTAAAAGGCGGAAAGGAAGCGGCGCACAGTAACCGAGCTTTAATGGAACTCGTAAAGGAAGCGCTGGCCACTGCCGGGGCAGCAAATGCCGTTTCTTTGGTAAATATAAATGCTTTAATCTTTTTGTATGTCGTTTACCGATTTGATAATAGCTCTTCCGAAAATCCATAAAGCCAATTTTCGTCGTATTCACCGTTTCTAAGCCTATTTCCATATTTTATGACGTAGAAATTAGACTACAACACGCTTCAACTCACTAGGAATCATTTACTACTTGTTAGAATACGTCGCCGAGCCAAAAGAATTCGTCTCAAAAATACAGACGATTTGAATACTCCAATGTATTCTTCGAATCAATAATGCACTTTTAAAAGTATGGTACATGTATTACTGTTGTATTTATATCATATTCCTGGACACAAATAGAACACAAATAATCATTAAACTGAGACTAGGGAGCAACCTAATTTGGTGTAAAGGAAAAAAACTTTAGCTTCGGATGTCCTTCTGGTACTGCACATAGACGCACAAAGGGTTCCACGAATAAATCCTAACGTGTCAAAATTAGCGAATAGCCATCAATATTTAGCTAACATAAAGCCATTGAATGGAGAAATGTATCGTGTAATAGTTCTTTACAAATTTTGGAAATTATGGCCCCAATAGCAGTGTCTCGCCGTGTTCCTTCTTTCGATTGGTGTGGGTCTGCATCATACCCACCACAATTTCGCGCTGGTACGAGCATTCAAACATGGCCGTACTAGTCCCAGCGAGGATCCACCAACGACAGCGGTCAGACATTCGTAACCGTCAAAACAGTCCCAATCTAAAGGATCCTCCATTGTGGGAAAAAGGGAAGTTTTTCATTGGATCTGGCAATTTTCTGAGTGTTTTGAAAAAGGAATAATCCAAGATAATCACAACGTTTGGCTCGAAACAGATTCTATACCTACAAATCTTTGATTAAAGAACGTTTAAGGTCGTGTGTTTTTACCAGAAGTAATAGCCATGCTTTGACAAATTAACCCAGAATAACGAATCATCATTTACATTCTTCCAATGATTTGGTTACGTTTTCGAGGATCAATGCAGCGAATGCCTTTAAAATTGCAATTCTATCCAGCTAGAAATTGGAATAACTGCTTTATAACATTTCGTTTGAACGAACACAAAAGCAAATCGATCTTTATGAGGATGCTTTGGAAAGCAATGAAGCACTTTCGACTTACTGTTTGCTTTTTAAGGGTATATGCAACACTAAGAAGGCAACCCTCGTGTTTAATATCTTGTGCTCTATAATCAGCCCTAATGTAATTAGGATAAATTTCAATTCTGTTTTACATTCTCAATTAGTGAGACCAAACAAATCAAATACAATTTAATAGAACTTTAAGGAACAACAGCATAAATTCAAATCTTTTACAATATCGTTCAACCAAGTCAAAGAGATACCCTATCTAAACGTAGTAGATATCTTTGGCATCCACATAAACTACAAGAAATCCGTAGTCACTTTAGGAAATTTATACATTTATCTTCCAAAGAAAAAGGATAAGGACGTTCATTTATCAAACGATGACGACCGATTAGGTGAAGTGAAACGGAATATCTTTTCATTCGCATGTAAAAGTGAATATTAAGAGTGCCCTTCTTATCTGCAAATAAACGATCTCGGGAAAACGGGAAGAAAACGAGATTCGCAAAATAACCAGTGCGCATGTCGTATGGGCCTTATAAAAATAAAAACCCGAAGCGGCGTTGTTTCGACAATATTGACATACAATATTTGATTGTGAAAGCTTTCAGATTTATTGACGCGCTTTCCGCTGACGGCATGATCCGAAAATATAAAATCGATAAAATGTATTTTCATAGTTCAACGAGTGAAAGGAATGCCTTAAAGAGAAAAACATCGAAGAGGATTATGAAACAAACCTGCAATGAATAGCAGTTTTCGATTATATAAAAAGTTTTGACCCGCATAATATATTTCAATGTTTCGGGTGTAATGGCATTTTAAATTTCTATATTTTGCAGGTATCCACCCGGGAAGAAATCGGCGACTTGCTCTCGATGGAACAACATATTGATCTCATCATACCACGTGGTTCTAGCGATCTAGTCCGAAGCATCCAAAAACAAAGCCAACATATACCAGTGATGGGTCATGCTGAAGGTATATGCCACGTTTACGTTGATAAGGACGCAGACCTCATGAAAGCTATCAAAATCATTCGCGACGCCAAATGCGACTACCCCGCAGCATGCAATGCCATGGAAACTTTACTCATCCACGAAGACCTCATGGATGGTGATTTCTTCTCCGAAGTCTGTAACATGCTGAAAAAGAAGGAGTTAAGATTTACTCCGGACCTAGATTATCCGAGCTTCTAACATTCGGACCGCCACCGGCTAAAACGATGAAACACGAATATGGCGCTTTGGAGTGTTGCATTGAAGTTACTAAAAACATAGATTCAGCAATCGATCATATTCATACATATGGTAGTGGACACACGGAAGTAATAGTCACAGAAAACAGTAAGATGTCACATTCTTAACATAACTTCAATCTATTCCATTTCTATTTTTCAGAAAATAATGCGGAGGACTTCTTACGCAAAATTGATAGTGCCTGTGTTTTCCATAACGCTAGTTCAAGATTTGCCGATGGATTTAGATTTGGTTTAGGTGCCGAAGTAGGCATTAGCACCGCAAGAATTCACGCCCGTGGTCCCGTTGGTGTTGAAGGGCTCTTAACAACTAAATGGATCCTGGAGTCTTGCGATGGGCATGCGGCTGCAGATTTCGCGGATGGGGGAAAATGTACCTGGTTACATGAATCCCTTCCACTTAATTAATTCAGCTAGTAAATTGTAATTTATATTAAATACGAATCCGTTTTGCTGCCTGATTATTCGTAATTTATATATTGTGAAGAAAAAGAAATCAAAACGTAGATGTAATATGTATAAATGTAAATACGATTATCATTTTACTATTTAGGAAATTATTTTTGTACTCTAATTGTTTAAGGGAATAAAGAAAGTTATTTAAAATAGTTGCTTTTCGCTGACATTTAAAAGAACAGAAGGTTTTGAAGATGAATAACTTGCAACTTGTTGTCTCGTGTGTTACTTATATTTTTACAGAAAAAGTAATATTAGTGGGGTTTCTACTGACCCCAAATATAGTTATTCCAAGTTACATAAGTAAATGTATACTTTATTAGCAAATTAATAAAAACATTGTTTGACACCATACATAGCAGTTTAATACACTGATCAAAAATATACAAGAAATTTATAAGATTTAATATATGCGTAAGCATTTTTTGTTTTATATTTCGGGCAAATCATAATTTGATGCTTATTGCATAAGTACAAAGGGTACTAGAAACTTCCAATACTTCCAATACAACCCAACTATGTCTCGCAGAAGTCTGCTTATTGGTGCACGCTTAGACATGTTCATACTTGTAGAACAACCGCTGCGGCAAGTCGGTGGTCTCAGTTATTCGTTAGCAGTGATAATGTAAAGTCTTGCTATGGCATCGTGGTCACGAAATTAGATACGCACAGTTTCCCTGTATAAGTTCGCGTGTGGTTTAAACGTACACCAGTGCTTAGAAGAAATGACTTTTGTACTAGGTGATGTTTGTCCACATCATACGACTAGATTCAGGTGGTACAGAGAATTCAGGAGGGGAAATTTCACTTTGGAGGGCGCTGAGGGGGCGCTAAGGCCACCAACGTCAGTTACGGACGAAAACGTTATTGCTGTGAGGAAAATGCTTGACGAAGATAGACGAGTGACTTACCAGCAGATTGAGGATACTTTAGGTCTAAATGCACCAGCAATTCATTCGATTCTGCACGATCATTTGCTCGTGAAGAAACGTTATTGCCTCTGGGTGCCGCTTAGTCTGACTGAAAAGCAGATGGCACGACGTGTGACGTGGTGTCGGAAAATATGTTTGATAAGGCACAATCTCGGTATGCGAACAACATCACGACAGGGTCTTTGATAATGAGTATACACCTGTAGCTGTCAGAAAATCAGTCAAGAAGCTGAATTTTTCAAATCGAGTGGTATTGTGAAGCGTGTCGTTTTTGATACACAGAAGACAATCACAGCTAACTGATACACTGAATAGTGCCTGCCATCGAATCTATGAAGAACCTATGACCAAATTCAAGTATAAACACCTGGCTTCTCCGTCATAACAACGTTCCAGCTCACCCCGCAAACGCCTGAACCAAATATTTGACCACAACAGGATTGAAACTTCTTGAGCACCTGTCTTACAGTCGAGACCTTGCTCTCTGCGACTTTGCACTGTGTTTGCCGTATGTGAAAATGAGGCTGAAAGGGATGTGGTTTTCCAGTGATAAGGACCTTCTGAGGGCTTGCAACAACGAGCGTGCCTTACTCCCTCCTTTGGAAGGATGGAGAGATGTATTGAATGTATTACAGAACTTTCCTGGTACCCTTTGTACAAAACAAACTTATAAGATTTAATATATCGTAAACATCTCTTGTTTTACATTTCGGGCAAACCATAATATGACGGTTATTGCATAAATATATACTGCATTTTTCACATTTACTAGAACATTTTCTCTCTAAATTTCTGGGACATTTCCAACATCTTCCACAGTTTTGCAATTGATTCTTTTTGTGTTTGAACTGGGAAAATACATAATTTTACAATATTTGCACAATCCTTCGTAGTATCCACTAATCCTTTTCCTAGTTGCATAAGAAATCGGTGCCTTTTGTAACCTACATAATTGTTAGTGTTTATTTAAGGGACACGATACCATATAAGGATCAAGAGCACTAATATCAATCATACCAGAAAAAATCAGACCACCTTCGTATTTACCGATTTTCTTTTATTGTAATCGATTATAATCTGTGGCTTCTTCTTTTCATTGTCAAAAATGTTACATGACAATTCATTGATAGCTAAATTCAGTCGAATATACTTCTCTTCTAATCGATGTTACTAATTCTTGAGGAATTTTTCTATAATTGAATTGAACAGTATCTTTCTTTCCCCAGGTCTCTTGCAAGTCTAGACTTGTATAAAACTTTATCGGTAAACATGTTCCTGCCTGATTTATAATAATAATAATAATAATAATAATCTTTATTCTCCAACAAATTACAATTCAATTACAGGACAATTAATGAAAATACAATAAGCAAACCAGTATAACTCTACAATACAATATTTCCAGAAGAACAAAAATACATTGAAATGACGCTCACAACAGCTGACTATATCCCGCAATGAGTCATGGTTGATGCCACAGACAGTCGAAATTATATTGTAATTGTAGCACATCAAGTATATAGGCGTGCAAGATCCAATATTTGTTCTACATCGTGGCAAATAAAATGTTGGTGGATTACGAGATAAAAATGGTGGCATATAAAAGTTTACTAATTGCAAAAGATCAGGACAGTCAATGTTACCATGAATTAATCTATTATCTATCTAATCTGTTATCTAATCCCTGTATCATATCTGATACTATCCATCTCTTCTAGTACCCGTCTCTCTCGGTTTTGTTTATGTTTGCCAACTACTTTACCACTATACATTTCACAATTGATAGTAGGTTCGTTCCAACACACCACGAAACCAGTTTGTGGATCGTTGGATATATGCTCACAGCAAATTTGACGTTTCAAAATTGCTCTGCGCATGTGCCCAACGATCTGCAATATGGTTTTGCGCTGTGTTGGAACAAACCTAATATATGTCATACTTTCCTGGTTTAAAAGGGATATTCTATTTGAGTAGGGATCTGCCTCGAAAGGTTAGAAGTTGATCATCAATGGTTATATTATCATAAGATATGTATGCCTCCTGAAGTACTGGTAGCGATAGTTCAAAAACGTTTTTTCTTTTATAACAAGCTATCTGAATTGCGATTTCTTCTTGCAGTATCAGCATCATCAAAATAAACACACTTGCAAATTACATTGAACTTGTCTCTACTCATAGTTTTGTTGAATATAGAACATCCTTCTTCAATATTCCACAAATATGTAAATGCATGCTTCATGCGTTTTAAACTCCTGCTAAATTCGTTAATTCAATAAGACGTAGAAATTCTTCGTTGTCCAATTTTTTCCATGAATCTCCATGCCTTGACTGATTTTCTGCATTAGTCCACTGAATGACATAATTTATAATATTACGTATCTCTAAAGACCACAACTATTAGAGATCATGTCTAAATTTCGATTTGCATATCTTGTAGGTCCTCCTTCTTGATGCATAATATTTCATTTCGATCCGTTGTTTCTTTGCTTTTGTCATTCCAGATATTACCTTTCTAATTTATTTTTTGATCTATGGAATTAGTAAATCTTATTTTGTTGATTTTTGTTCCAAACCACTGCCTCAACAATCAAAAAACGTGATGAGGGAAGGAGACAGCCCGTACTCCTGAGAATATCGAGCGTGTGAGAGTTGCAGTTGGAAGAAGCTCAAGGCGGTCCACTGGTCATCAGAGCGCCGCGCTCCAACTGTCCTCTTCATTCTTCTAAGATTATAATTTAGTGTGTGGTTTATTCGTCAGGCACTATCGGTCCTTTTCTCTTTTTGATAATGAACGTGGAGAAAATATGACTGTGAATGCTGAGCGGTATTCAAAAATGTTACGCACATGTTTGAGAGGACGTCACCTTACCGACGTAACTTTCAAAAACTGAACAATGTTTCTAAATTAAATGTTTTTTATGTAGATAATAATAGTAACTTTATCTTAAGGAGTTTATTGATCTTTGACAGTTATTTCAATATTACCCGTTTCTTTGCGGATGCTGCAGTTAATTCTGATCGAACTTAGTCTGTCACTATTCATCCACTTACAACAAACTTATATATGTAGTACTTACAGCAGCAACACAAGTAAAAAGTATTGTGGGAGTAATATCCAATTAACCTAAGGGAGAAAGGTAGACGCCCAGATCTCATTTTGTCTTGCTATTTCGTAACGGATGTGTACATAATTCAAAATGTAATACCAATTAAATTTTCTTGTTTATTATTTGATTGAAATCCCTTCGTTCTTTTATCGTTTCCTTGTTTCGTCGCAGATTAATGCTGGATGGCGTTATACCTTAGTACAATGAGCCAAATATAAGAACGCATAAACAACAACAGAAATGGGTTGAGAAGACTACGAAGAAAAAGACAATAACAAACTCAGCTCTCTACAGAATCTCAAGACTCAAAGATGATAAGTAAGGAAGAGGCACTTTAGATAAATGATTCCCTTCTCCATCAATTACATCAAGTTCAAATGCAAGTGTTGGGTTTGTCTAAGCAATTTACTTGGTGTACAAGTGGGGAGGTAATGGGAGCTATTTGCTGTGTTCATTGGGGGTGGGATAGTGTTGTAGGGAGATCCTTAGTAATAAGATTTGGATATGCTAGAACCCCTAATTTTATGAGGTTCGAAAAAATGCTTGAGCTAAAAAATGGAGGAGGTGGACTGCGGGCAAATGGCTAATCATCGAGATTAAAGGTGGCGCTGAAGTTGTAAAAATCCACAAAAAGCCTCACAACTGCTGCGAAGTTGCCCTTAGAAGGGTGAAATGTAAGACCGACACCCGTTAATTCTCCCCCAACATTTTTTCCGAACATACCTAGCCCCTATCTCCGCTCCCTAAGGGGGCCATCATACAAAAACCAGACAGAACCTTTTTGGCAGGTATATTAGAGTAGGTTTAGGATTTGAGTATGAGTAGCACTTAAGTTCAACGTTTTTTAAATAAATAGTAGTATCTTACGAACATTCAACGGTGAAAGTGTATTTCTTTAAATTTTTAAAAGTAATTGTGTATTATTGTGAAATCAATTCCGGAATTATTTAAAATAAAAATAGCATTAACATCAATCGGCGTTGCGAGAAGTTTGAGATCGCATACCGAACTTTTTTAATTCGACAACCATACTATAATGGGAATCAAGATGTATTTTTACAATCATAATTTTTGGCGTCAAGCGTTTATTCCAACGAAATACAGAGGCGATGCGAAAAAAGTTCAATCTTTGGTCGTTGAATAGCTAGCCTTGCAAAAAAGCACTTTGAGAGGCGCCAAAGCACAGACAACAAAGGAAGCTGAGTTTGCCGAGAAATTTGATGAAGAGATTCTGTGGACATCTCTGGTATCTCATTGGTGAAGTTGTTGCTCCTGCATTATTTGATTAGAGCATCACCTGTGGGCATCAAGCGAAAAATGAATGCCATTCGAGTATTTGAAGAAGAGAAAGAGACAATGACAATGAGATGGACGAATTGTTCGACGAAGACAGCGAGAGAGAGAGGGCGACGTGAAAGTTAGCAGCGGCAGTGGCAACCAAGATCGTGCTCGTCCAGCACATGTTGAATTCCACAGTGTAAAAAGAATTACCTTGCCATCGAAACAAGTGCATCAAGAGCTCGTGAAGAAAGATTTGGGCCATTACGTCACGCCTGAGACAGCAAAATTTTTCGCACGCTTCGGATTGTCAACAGATTTCATTGTTACCGATCCAGAAACTTGGGAAGAGCGTGAAGACTACCAGCAAACGCTACATATATAGGCGTCAAATTAAAAGAGAACTATAGCAACGTTTTGTGCCGTAACGAGGAGGAAAAATAAATTAATTTGAGAAACAGTTTATAATTATAAAAGCGTCTTTTTACGTTCAATAAAAGTTACAATTACTAGAAATTGAAGAGCTGACAACCGGACTTCTCGATTTCATATATTTACAAAAAATAAAAATTTTGTATGGGGACCACCCTATGGGTTGAAGATAGAGGGTTCTGAGAAAATGTTGGGATCGAGAAAATATTGGGGGTCGGTCATACATTTTACTCCTCTAGAGGCACCCTTGGGACAATTAGAGTGGTGGAAGCAAATTTTACAAAAAAACATAATTTTTGTATGGGAGCTCCCTTAGGAAGCGCAGATAGGGAGCAGGTATGTTCAGAAAAATGTTAGGGGAAAAATTAAAGGGAGTCGGTCTTACATTTCACCCCTCCAAAGCGCCACCTTTGACGCCAATGATGTCCTTTGCCCCCACCCCATCTCCTCCATTTTTTCTTCGAACCTCAGAAAATAAGGGGTTCTAGCACATCGAAATCGAAAAGTCGTGCACTATCCCACCCCTACTGTTCATGTTTAAAACAGTGTCTAGTAACAAGGAATAAATAAGTAACAATCTAGAACTTCTTCTTCCTAATTAGAATAACATCCAATACAAAATTCAAGCTCATTTACAAAATACAATCAGTAGCATCACATTAGGTGACAACTTGTAGAAAACTACTGACACTAAATTTGTTACTAAGAGGGTAAAGTGTTAGTTCTACTACACCATGAAGCTTGTAGTTAAAGTAAGGTGTAAAACATTAAGGACACCAAAGTAATACCACAAAATTCAACTTCCATTCACTACATCGACTATTTAATTTTGATTGAAGTAATAAAATATTACATCTTACACCATACATCAAGATACTGGCAGTTTACACATATATATATATACATTTATTTAAACATTGATAAATGGTTTACACATGAAATAGATAGACTAAATAAATATAGCATCATACATAGATATAAATGTACTTTTACAAAGTTACCACCATACATACATCATTTGTTCGTTTCAATCCAAGATTACGACTTTGTATAAATAAAAATCAATTCCAAAATGTTGATAAAATCACAATACAAACTTAAAATAAAAAAGGGTACACATTTTTGTAATGCTGCTTAAATTTAAATCAGTGGCTAATAAAAATTGCTCTAATCTTCAGTTGATTTAGAAGCATTCGAATCATCTGACTTTGTTTTTCTTTCAAGGGTACTAGCCATGTAATCCCAATATTTGCATCTAATTTTGTCATAAGATTCGGCCAGTTCCTTACATAGGGCAATGCCTTTTTCCTTTGCCAATAAAGTATCACCACACCCCTGCGAAAGCTGTTCATCACACATATCGACTAGAACCGCAAGTAAGAATGGAGATCTGTTTCCGGAATCATATAAATCTTGGCAAAATTTTACAACCTTTGCATTTTTACTTAATCCCTCCTTATCATGTAGGAGTAAACTGTAATAAAAAGAGTTGTATTTTCAAGGAATAAAGTACAATAAAATAAAAATACCCCCTTAAGTAATTCCAAGCACTTTCATTCTCTTTAGCAGTATTAATTTTTTTTAAAGTATAGTCAATTTCACGGGATAACACTTCGTTGGTGAAACCTGTGGTATTATTTACAACAAAATACCTTTGATTCCATGCTGAATTGTTTCTTATATCTATTTGCAGTAAACTATCAATATATTCTAGTTCTCCGTCAAATAAACTGAAATGATCATCATTAACTTATTACTGTATTAATAAAAAAATTAAACTTACTTAAAAGTCTTTATAGCCCACTGCCTGTGCTGCCATGCATGATAGTTCTTATCATCCGTTGCCAAAATAGATCGGGTGAAGTCTAATTCTTCTGAACCATCCTTTAACCATTCGACTAGAACCTTACGGTGATGCCATACTTGATAGTTTTTGTTATGTTTACGTATAGTTTGGTGGATATATCGCAATTCTTCGTGTAAGTCCTTCTTAAGTGCTTTTAATATGTCTCTCCTACAATTTGATGCATCAAACAGTATCTCAAAATTCAGTGAGCCCATAAAATATATGAAGATTGTATGATGCTGATAAGAATTCCCTGAACTTCTACCTGTATTGCCAGACAGTGTAATTAGCTGGATTTAAGTTTGCTGCATCCTTAGTTAATTGTAAAGCACGTTCCGATTTTTCCTGCGTTTTTAAGATGCCCCTGAAGTAATCATAAACGTCTGTAACTGTTAACGAAAACTAAAAATCCTTCTATACACAAAATTTAGGTTAGGTGATTAATATTACTTACATTCTTTGGAATAGGCTATTGTAACAACCGGTTCTTCTCCGTCGTCTTGTGGCACCGGCTTTACGTCCTTCCACTCCGGTTTATCTTTATAAAACACCCACTTTTGCTGAGAAACATCTTCATCACTACTATCACTCATTTTAAAGCGCCTCCAACTATGCCCACCGTATTGCTAAATGTCAAAGCCACAAGCTCAACGTCAAAATCACAACGCAGGTGTGCCAATGTAAATTATCAAACACGAAAATCAATAATCTTCCTACGTACAGTCTGTTACAAAAGTACGTGGTAAAAGTGTCATCTTTTGCACTTTTTCTTTAATACTCTGACAATCTCTCAACTAAAATTCCATCGATATAATTCTGAAACTTTTTAGTCGAAAATTCACTATTGGAATGTGGCACCTATTGTATATCACACTGTTCTATCAGCAGTATGGCTTCCATATTATTATTTACATCCAAATTTACATTCCCAAAGTGTTTCAAAAATAAAACAAAAATCATTTATTTTATTTAGAGGTTTATTTTTATCTTTCATATCGTTAATAAAATATAACGTTTTAATATGCTATGTTAATTACTAACTAAAAATATTAATGCGATGTATCTGCCTATTTCTCAGACACTAACTTTTCGAATCGAAATTTTATATTTGATACACAAAGAATGATATCATTTTCGAGTTTCAGGCGATTTCTCATTTTTGTTTTAATAGCAGTCATCGATGAGAAACTTAACTCGCATCAATATGATGTTGCAAATGGAGCCAAACACTTAACCTTCCTATACTCACGTCAAAATGAAAAACGTATACTATACTATATAAGTCGGTCTCACAGACCGTATGCGTGAGTATAGGAAGGTTAAGAGCTTCGTTTGTCGGTTTGGGATACTCTTGCATTCTTTTGATTAAAAAATGGTCCGGGTTCTGGGAAACAAATTGTGATTTTAACATTTCATCGCTTGATATTTTGATAAGTTTTTTAGAGCGAAGCTCTTTTAGGGTGGTTCTACAGCGAAAGTTTACTGGGAAAAGGTGAGACGTTTGAAACCGTCGGATAAAGGCTTTTATTCTATCTTTCTTCTTTCATTAGTTCTTTCTCGTTCGCACATACATACACACGTTGCGTCTCCCACCATCAGATGGCACTCTTATTATTTAGACTCGAATTTATTTCAAATTCAACTGCAACTAATTTACCATCGGTTTCGAAATGAAATACTTTTTCTTTATACATTGTTTATTCAATTATAGAATTTTACCGTTTACTCAAATATGCATCAAATGCGTAAAGAGTTTCGCTCTTTTCGGGTGTTCCACACCTCTCCTTTGTTTCATATTTGTTGGAATTTTTGCATGTTGAAAGGAATTGTCCAAAAAGGAATTCAGTATTCATTTGTAATTGTCATAACTGGTTTGGATTTCGATTGGAAAATATTCACAAATCTTGCGAGGTTAAAAGATTTGCTCAGATGTGATATTGTACTTAACTAGATCTTTCATGGTCTTTCTTGAGCGCACTGAAATAGATTAAAATTCTCTTTCTTGTTCGAACCTTTTATAAATCAGTCTTTTCATAAATCAATTAATTTTGTTCATTGCTGTTATTAAATAAACATCGGGGCCTTCACTGTTCAAGATATTTAGGTGTCCGAAAGATCAGCCAGAAAAGTCAGCGTAAGAAGCCAAAGAGGATTGAAAAAAGGCTTTCATATTTCGATTTCTCATCTTGTAAGTACATCTGCTTTTAATTGAGAAACTCTATTCAAAACGTTCCCATTCGAAACAGATCTTCTGAGTGATAAAGAATGTTTGCATATAAATTTTTCTAAGAATACGAGTCTGTAATGCTCTTCCTTTGATGGAATTTACAACTCTAGTGACACTTTTCACAACGCAATTCATTTCCTAAGGGAAAAACTTTGAGGCAAACGTTCCTCGGTGTAAGAATCAGTGTAGCCATTTAGCATTACTGAAGAGAGGCATTGTTTCTAATTTTGTAGCTTCCTTTTTACCATAAAATATTTCCACCGTCTCAACAGCTACTAGTAAAACTAAATCGTCGGCAATTGCTGTGGCCTACTGGTTTTTGCAATGCGAGTACAATACGATAACTCGCTAGAAATGCTCTTTTATTAGTAGTTGTCGAAGAAGTACGAAGTGTCTTGCTGCTTGTGGAGGGACCTTAGTTTTCTTTCAAAGGGCTCTGCACGCCTGTTTTTCTGGATGTTTGCTACATAAATATCGAAGTAGCTTTGATGATTTCACACTTTCATTTTGATAAGACTTCTCCACAAACTACACATTGAGGTTTATTGAAGAAGACGGTAAACCCATATTTAAGATATACTGTACAATCTGTTTTTATTTGTATTGTTGCTACTACGGGACGTAAATCGTTCAGAAGATCTTTCGAAAAGTTTGTTAATATTTAGCGAAGTAATAAATATCAAGGAATTAATATAACAAGTGCAAATGAACCTTAAGTGTTTAATATTGCACTCGGTGCAATACACAACTGGCAAATAACGCCAAAGCAGCGCTTCGCTGATTATATAAAGGCAAACAGATGATTCAAAAAAAAAATCAAGTATTGTAGTGTCCTTTCTTGCACATGCTGAAAGTTGCAAAAATAGAGAACAAAGAACTTGCGGTATTTGATCATAGATGGCGCAAGTAACGAACACATTTACTACGTTAAATTTAATTACGTGTGTGTTCTTTTAGTTTCTACAAATAAAATTGGGTATGGTATAAAAAAGGAGACCGAGAACAAAATTCTTACCAAAAGAAGGTAGTTCTTTAAAAACACCACTTGTTTACTTCTTACCGCAATCTTAGTTTAGTACAAGTAACCATTTTCACTACTTTTTCAATACTTCGTCATGGGGTAAGATTCTCTTTCATGATATTATGCTTTCGTACTTATCAACTTATAACTATAGAGATGAATACTACTGTATTATAGTCCGTCCCAACCTTTAAGTGCACTGTGGGATCGAATAGGGGTTTTGCGTCACTTACTATCACTATAATCTCTCAATAACGCCCTCGGGTTGCCATGTTACATGTTGTATCGAACGTGCAAGTGTTATTATTTGTTAAACACATGAAATATGATGAGATAATTTGGCCAGCCTGCAATCAGATTCCATAAGACCTGAACTGCATCTTATGATTGAGATAGACTATAGTGTCAGTGCATTCAGTTTGTCGGAAACTGGATTCCGAATATAAAAACGTCGAGTCTAAGTAGCCCTTTTACTTTACTTTTCTTACTGTATTTGCAAATCTTCAGCTTTAACAATGGGATCGCCCTTTGTCATTGAGGATAAGATTGCAGCGCAATGCTTAAAAACTCAATAACTTCTTGGGTACCCACCCTCAGTTTTGAAGTATATAGAAATAGGAAATATCAATTACTATGTCAGCGTATATTATTTAGACAAAGGGAAAGTGTAATATGCCATTAAAGATTTCGTTTAAGGTTGTCAGGAACTAAATAAGTTAAGGAACCAATTATCAATAAAACTTCCAATCTTACTAATGAGAAACCTATGGATATATTTTGTCTGATTGTGGGACTACTAGTACTTTGATATAAGAAGAAAACATGCAGTGATGTCATTTACTATTCATATTCGGATTTATGTGGGATTCATACAGAGATCTATCTTATTGTGGTGGATTAATAATCACTAGAAGGGTTGACCTTATTCGGTTCTGAGTTAAGGTTTTCCAGGTACGGGTGGCCAACTACTCAGCTGATATACATATAAATATATACATCGAAAGGCCGGTAAAGAGTATTACAGCAAGTCTTTGAGCTTGCAGAAAGTTCCTTAGACGCCCCTGAGAACTAGAACTTCGAATAGCGCATTGGCTATATACAACTGTAATATTGCGAATAACCACATATGGCGCTTCTGTTTGGTGGTCAGCTGTTCGATTGGAAACTAACAAGATGCGGTTTAATAAGTTACAGGCATTGGCCTGTATGGGAACATCTAGGACTTTTAGAACAACATCTACGTTAGTTCTGGAGGCCATTATGGGACGTGAGTCTCTGATTTTGGCTGTGGAAGCTAAGACACAAGAGTTTTCTATTTACATAAATGGCGGGGACAGATGTGACAGTAGAAACTTGTCTCGTGCACGCACTCGGGCCTGCTTGGAAACGATATAACCTTCTTCTGTTGAGTAGGGATGCGACCCTTGCCGTTTCTAATCCTTCGAGGCAGTCTAATGCCATTGTTCAACAGAAAGATCAATGGCAATCAGCGACTACTCAGGTGCTACGCATGCTTGCCAAGTATGAGGCGGACCTGGTGGTTCTGAAATTGATCAGGGTCAACAAATCTTAGAAAGGCTTTGAGAGCCTTTTTATTTGGATGTACTGATGTTGTTTGCAGCGATTCAGATCTACGATGATAGTTATGAAGCACACTACCAATTATATTGTCAAACATTGGATGGATTGAAAGGGCAGTCTGTCAGATATCAGTAATTTTTCCCTTTTCATAATCACTTACATGACGATAGTTATTCCTTATACGCCGTGTAACATAGGTTTAGATGATAAAATTCTCTGCCCATATACAAATAGATTACGAGCCTTTCCTGTATGTTTTCTGCAAATCAGTAGGGTAGGTGGGGATAAAACCCTGTATGGGGTAAAAGTCCTCACACGCGTAATGGGCGACATATTCATTTTATCCATCCACCAAAGTATGACTGGGTCACTACGTTGCAGAAATGGCAATAGTGCAAACATGTGGTTTGTGCTTCGTTAATTTTGGTAATTATGAGGTAAGTTGTAAATTTTGTTGTTCTAATCTAATATTTTCAAATATATGAGTGAAGATTACGTGTCCCTAGGGCATTTGTTAAAATTCTTTTAATCCCTCTAAAAATGCTCGACTTCTTGATAACATTTTTCGCAAAACAAGAATTCAGTTGAAGTTGTCTGTTTTCAGACACGCCTTGCTAAAACTAAAAATTTATTTTGGGGTAAAAGTCTGCATGTCTGATGGAGCAAAGATCTGCTGCGGACATTTCCCCGTTTATGTAGATTTGGCGATGATTTTGAAAACTGTCAGCTATTGTGCTCACAAATAACCAATTATTATATTCTTTTCAGAACTTACAAAAGAGAAAACGAAAACCATTGATTGAGGGTCTACTAAGACAGGCTAGAGACTTCAAAGAGAAAGGCATATCATTAAGGCAATTAGAAAATACAACAAACAATGGGATTCAATAAGCAGCAATTGGCACAATATTTTGAAAATTTGAAAACCGTTCTTGAGAAATATAAATTTTCAGCCAACAGAATCTACAATATAGATGACAGTGGTTTCCAAACCGTTCCAAATAAATTACCTAAACATGTTGCTCCCATTGGGAAAAGTAAAGTAACTAAAAATGTAGTGGCCAAGCAGGGAACAACTGTGACTGGAGCATGTTCGATGACTGTAGCGGGACACTATGTTCCACCGTTTTTAATTACTCGATTATTTGGAACAGTTCCGCAAGTATACGAATTCTAAAAGAGAAGAGAAATTGAGGAGACAGAAAGGAAGGCAAGTATCAAAAGCAATAAAACAACGACAAGAAAAGTGTTTGGCGGAAAAGAAAATGGCTTAAAGAAAATGCATATCAATCCTCCTCTGAGTCAGAGTCGCAATTTTTACTCCAGCGATATGAATTTTTCAGAAAATGATGCCGAATCAAACAGTAACCCATCCGGATTTATTCCAGGAGAGTTTGTTGTAATAAAAGTTTGTGGGAAAACAAAAGATTCGTTTCGACTTTACGTAATGCAAATGACTGCAATGATGAATGATGGTTGCAATGGAATTTATTATAAAAGGGCACCAAACACAATGATTTTTTGGATTAAATTTATTAATGGCCCTAACGTCCCGACATATTTCAATTTCAACGAAAATTTATAATACTTATATCTCTGGAAGGATATTTACAGTTGGATGTTTCTTAAGGTTATTGGTAGTTATGAAGACAAACATTTCACGATTTACGACGTCTGTATTTGTATTTCTCTATACATAAATAATATATGTGTATCTTAAGTTTAATATAATTTTGGACATATTTATTTACACAAATTCAACATTTATGGTTCCGACATTGAAATGGTTCAAATAGGTAAGTATTAAGTTTCTAAAACACTGAATCTATTTTCAGAAGAGAATTCATCTTAAAATATGTACTCTTTTAGAATAGGTAACATATAACAACCATATTGTCTTTCCTAACATTCAAGCTCGTCTAATTTTAACACATTATTTAGTCTTTAAGGTTGTGTTTTCGCACACATAAGATAAAAAAGCTGCTTTGAAATATCTTTATTGCCTATTCCAAGAATTCTGTAGAGCTAAAAATGATAATTTTGATCAATTTTATCTTTTCTGCATAATAAATTAGAAAGCTACTTCGTTTAATGTGTTCGCGTAGGTCTAAGAACTGCCAAGGAAGAAGAAGTTGTAAATTATTTGGCACGTTGTTCTACTTCTCAACACAGAACTGTATCCTTAGAAAATGATTGAATAACCTTTCCGTAGCACCATATTGCTCGATAAATATTTATGTTTCGGCTAATGTAATAAAGAGCATTCGTTCGTTTGTAGCCAACTACGTTGAAGTTTCAAAAAATAAAATAAAATATAGTACTATAACTTAAACTACGTTTTGAATTAAAATTAATTGTTAGTTAAACTCAAAGGTTTTAAACAATTTCGAAACATACAACGATCTCCTAGACACATTCTAACTTTGACAAACGCACGTTTTAGTAATATATACAAGTCCTCGAAATTATTACTATTATTATTATCATATATATAAATATATCGCCCAACCAGCTCAATAACACCATGATGTCCATAATACACAAATATAAACTTCGAGGTATAGGCGTTATTGTGCAATATGCAAAATTAAACAACGAAAGTATGAGCAAATTTTCAGAAGGTATTCGTAAAAGCTGATCTATACATAGGGCGGTATTAAACTGGAAGTATGATATACGCGGCATATAATCTAAATTCGTTCGAAACATACATTATAATCGGTAACAAGTGAATTAAAATTATGTAGTATAGGAATCGTAGCGACAAGACCTAAACAAGTCGCTAACTGACGACTTCAGTTAAGTGGTTCATTCATCAGTTTTGAACAGTCTTATCGTAGTAACTTCACACTTCTACAGAAATAATAACGTATACAGATATGTTTACACAAGGGTAACTAATCTCTATCTAACATGGTATTTTGTTCCTCTTGATATTTATTTATACTACCCATTAAAAGTATTCGAGCAGACGATTGGATTAAAACTAATTGTCATTCGAGGCGTTAGGCATGTGTAGGTAGGTATTGTAATTATGTGAAACACTATATTTATATGCTTGCAAAGTTTATATAGATAGGTAAACAATTTTGGCGATATTTTTCTAGATAACTGCTTATGCGTATATGTAGGTATGGTCATACTTTTTAATATAATATTAACAGGATCGATAACTTTATGCTACAATTTTTTAGGTTCAATATACCAGGTAACCGAAAAGGTTTGTACGGCTTTGGACACGCACGATAAGTATCATTTAGAAATAATTTTTATAGTAACATTTGGCGCTGTTTTAGAAGCAGGTAACTATCGCACGACGAACTATGTGTCTGGAATAATGGATCTTGAATACACAAAGGGGTCTGGGAAAATTTTGCGTTGAACATGGCACCATATGTTCCTCTGTAAGTTTAGACCTGTTGTGACACAGCCATTGATCCGTAGGCATCACAAAATGTTGGACTATAGGACAGACGAGTAGTAAAGAGTGTTGCAATAAAGACTCTCAAAAATATCTCCAGTACTTGGAAATAACTGTCTGCATCGCTTTACCATATTTAGATAGCTTCGAGAGTTTAAGATCGGTAATTTTGGTCCGGAGGTCATTGCCGATCAGATCGACCATCTTCGGAGGTCACTGATATGACCATTGCTGCCGTACGAACTCTAATGCACAAAGACCGGCATGCGTCGTACCATTGTTTAGAGGAATCTTCGAGCCTGTCTGCAACTATAATTCACACCAACCACATTTGAGTGTAGAAGGTTTGTTTGTGGACGTTGCACTTGTTGACACAAGAGCAGGTGGCACGTCGTATTTCATGGTGAAAAGACATGCTCAAAAATTTTAGAAGTAATTCACGTCCCTATGTCGATATCATTGCAACATGTAATGAAATCGACCTTATTATCTCGATGTTGCACGTTGCAGAATAAGAATTGGGTATTTGAAGACGGAGGTACACTGAATTGCAATCTGAAATCAAGTTATATTAAGAATAGAATGATTTTGATGATTTTTAAAGTTCTTGATGACCATCGTTTTAGCCCTCATGTCTGACCTCCTGCGACTTTGCCCTGTCTTCATAAATGAAGACTCGGATAAAAGCAAAACTTGCTACAGATGAAACGCTCCCACTATCGTGGGAATTATTCCGCATTATCCCACTGGGCATGTTCATTAGAATGTGCTTAGTTACGAAAGGGCATTTGGAAAAACTGGTTTGATTGGACGAACAGGTGCATAATACCGAACGGAAATTACATTGACACAATGAAATAAATCTAGCTCTATTTGAAAACCTCCCTAGTCCCTTTGCATTTCAGTTGCAGGCAATGCATATGATTGGTTTGTCTCTATGAAGAAACTTACTGCGAACTGATCGAAGTGATAAAACATACGTCATTTCTCACCGCGATGCAGTTACAAATGAATGATTTTTAGTAGAAAATCCTTTTAGTAAACCTTCAAGTGCTACAAGTATTTTGTGGCACACTTTTCTAGCTGCACGACACGAGCTTACATCTTATAAGTATAAAAATTCGCCCAAAATGAAACGTCCAGCCACAATAAAGTTTCGTTGAGTAATTGATATACTGTACGTTACCTAAAATCGTAGTAATTTGAGACAGATCACTAACTCCAAGTCACACAGAAACCGCAGGAACATTTCGGGTTACCTGATTTATACATTCAAGGGTAAGGCAATATTTCATAAACAAATAAGCCATTTCTGGATTTCTCAGTGAATAACAACTTATCGTTCGATTTAGAAAATATCTATAAAACTTTAAATTGATGTATCACATGTAAAAGCTATTTAAAGTTAAGTACCGTCGTTTCATAATATAAAATTTTAAATAATAATAACATAATTTTTTACAATATCCCTCTTAAATCACAATATTTTAAAATTCCATTGGCTGAATAAAATCCTTTCATAAGTAAACTAGATTTCGTATTACATTACTGCTATACTAATCGAGATTTAGGGAAGTTAAGAGAACGTTGTATTGCAAGGCCGCAATAGTTCCGTTAGCTGCCCTAATCGAAAAAAATACCGCTTTATCGTACTGTATAGATTAATGAAAAATATTGCAGTTATTTGGAATTAAATTCTGATTTCATGTTATTAGCGTTTAGATAAGTTACAATTAAATATTTGTTATAATTGGTTCTATACTTAAAATATATTCATCGCTTTCTCATCTACATTTTATAAAAACCTTTATGAAACGCTGTATAAATATACAAATTATCGGTGTGGAATGAACGAGTTTTCAAATGTAGAACTTATAATAGACTGCATTGTATAGGCATTTTTTAACATCTCATCTACGAATTATTAATTCATGGTTCGTACTTTACTTACTCAAATAATACGAATTAAAACAAAATAATAAATAAAACTAAGATGTTTGTATGTATCTACCACCTGTTGAGGTCTTAACCCTTTGAACCTTATAGCTCGGTAAATTTGCCAGCGCACATTTCCTTTTTATGCAATTAAGAAATTTAAAAAACATTTTGATAATTTGACTAATGTTGTTCATGAGTGTGATTAGTGTTCAAAGTGTCAACGGGAACTTCAACTTTATTGCAATATTCAGTAAATTTTCAAGCTGCTTTCTTAGTGATAGTTTTTTTTTCCTTCTGTCTCTTGATAACTTAATTTCGTTGTTAGGACATAAAGTTTCGACGTTTTTGAAAGGATATCTCTTTTTCAGAATAATCAATTCTAACTTCTTTTGTACATCCATCTTGCCATGAAAAATGTCTCTCTGTCTTTTTATTTATGTTTCCTTAGTTGTATGTTTCGTTTTCTTTGTAATTTTCGAATAATATTACTTTAAAACCGACTACTTTAAAGAAGAAATAAATTTATTTCGAAATGTTAGGAAAGATATTGTTATTGTCTAACGTTTTAATGACAAGCCAGGACCGCTAACACTAGAAAGAAGAAAGAAAATTTCCCATTTTAATTAATAATCAAAGTATTGAATTTGTAAAACTAATAAACTTCTTTGAGATTGCATAAAACAATACATATATGTTACGTAATTCAGATTTAATTCTATTGTTATCCAATTAGCTCACAAGAGAACACCGACAACCCAGACTCCGCAATAAAAATTAAATTTTGTAGATTTGTAGAGGGATCCCATGTAAGATTACTGCATTTATACCTATCGGCGAAATCCCCCATTTGTGGAGCAAAAGGCGCTCTAATGAAAAACTGTCCCTTGAAATTTGTGCAAATATCTCGAAAACTATTAGAGATATTAAAAAAAATAGGACATGTTTTTAATTATATGAAGAGTATTAAATGATAGCATAATCGTCATTTCAAAATTTATTAATTTAAATAGGAGATTACCCCCAGTACAACTCTTTTGAAAATTTTAATATCATTTACTATTCTTCAAACAATTAAAATCCTGTCTGAACCCTTTTTTAATACCTACTTAGTTTTCGAGATATTTGCAAGCATTTAAAGGTATAATATTTTCATTAGGGCGTCCACCACTCACAAATGGGGGATTCCGCTGATAAGAACAGGTGCAATAATCTTACATTGGACGCCTCTACAAATCTACAAAATCCGAGTTCCCGGTGTTGCCCTGTTAGTATTATATCAGCATATCTCAGGGTCAACTGAGAAGTTTGGCAGATCTATAGTCGATAATAGTAGACATAGAACGTTATTTTGGAGGTAAAAACATACCCTAATATGCTGTGTGCAATCAGTCTTTTTTCGTAATAATGAAAATAATATTGGCCGTGTCACAATTGAAATAACAAAAACATAAAAGCAAAAATAAATATAGAATAAAATATATAAAAGCGATAGAAAGAAAAGGTAAAATAAAAATGAAAAGTCACCCCTGTCTTATCCTTGGTCCCTACTGCAGTTTCCTCGAACCCTTGAAGAAACCACTTGTTTGATTTTTATGTAGTTTTTTTGCAATTGTATGTTACTCTAAGTAATTGCTTATTTTCTTGTTTCATATTCATTTGTGTTATGATCATCATTATTTTGCTTTTTAAAAAAAGAGAAAAGCGGGACCAAGCAACACCCAAATGTGGTTTTCACCAAAATCTTTTCTGAATCGTTGAATCATGTCTGGTGGTTGGCCAACTTCTGCCGAACAAATTAGAGATACAATTTCTTGATTTTCTTCAGTTAATCCCCTCCCCTGTTCCTCTCCCTCCTCTCTCTTCTTGATGACTTCTACCTTCTTGATAAAATTTCGCATTTCTTTTTAAATCCGACCTATAATAATCGAATGATTTATTGGCTGTTAGTTAATTTTAACCAAAAAGTTATCAATGGTTAAGTCTAGTATCTACAATACATTCTCTGAAAATTTCATGGACGATTTTGTGTTTCCCTTCGAGGAACTACTCACTTCTTCGTTATTGACCCTATTAAGTCCAATTGTTAGATAGTCTAGCTTCCCATCTACCTCAAGTTTCTCATTGCCTGTTCTAAAATATTTGAAGTGCTGTTAAACTTGAATACATGTGATGGTTTCAGTAAAACTGCCATTATGATATTTATCTTCTGGTGGAAAAGAGGTTATAAACATTTCATTCACCACTAGTGGAAGTTATCGCTTTCGACAATAAAAATATAATACAAAAATTCTTTTATTTTAGAAGCTTCTGATTTCATTTTGGACAGAGGATATGTTCAATGGAAGCGAAGATGCTCAGGCTTCCCACATTTTTATAAAAACCTTCATAGCACTGTTCCTAGAAAAGTGGTAAATTTCTCATAGTTTCAACCGAAGTTAGATGATAACCAATTTCCCCTCGTCGCGTCGGTCAATAGTTTCTCTTATTTTAGAAATGATCGGTTTCAGTCTATTATTGAATTGCTAAATACCATTTCTGCAGTGCAATACTAGGCTAATTCGCATAAAAATGAATTGAAAAATTAATATTTGAAAACTTAAATATTAACATCGATTGGATGATACTTTTGTATGAGGAAACTTTTGAATTGAGTCGATCTCAAAAGAATAAGAGTGTGTATTTTTACTAGTCCTTGGAAAGAATGTATCGTGATAACTGCGAAATTGCAAAGAACTGAAACATCAGAGACGCTGGGGCAATAATTTGCCTTGCGGTTTAGTACTATTATTACAAATGAAATGATCAATCCACAGTGTCACTTTCCTTTTCTTTGATTCTTTGCGCAATTCCATTTTGCTTTTTCTAGCGAATTTCTTTGTAGACTGCGTTTTAACATTGCACATATGGAATTGACAAAAATAGAACCGCTCTAATCAAACACGACTTCAAACGTTATTATAATGGCCAATAAAATAAAATATAAATTCGTATATTTATTGTAAGGCCGTAACGTTTAATAATATTTTATATTTATGCACGAAGTGTGTAATTACGACAATAAAAATATTGAACAGAAGCTATTCAATTATAGGTACCCTGCTTCTATATGGATATGTTACTAGATAAACTTGCCGCTACAATAGTTTCACTTCAGCATCAAGACTGATAAGGTACATATCGAAAAGTCAAATCAAAATAATTATACAAAAATTTGCAGCATCGTTCATTTCACACCGTTCTCAATGTCATAAATATGTATTATCACTGTGTTATTACATGAACAATATAAAGGTAATTTGGTCAATTAAATCTAGATGTTAGGGGTGAATTTGGACGTTCGTCGACGATCGCTCATGTCCATGATGGTGGAGGACGAACGCCGACGGGTGATCGTCAAATTGAGGAGTCGAAGACCGCCATGGAGGTGGATATGTCTTTGTCTTTATGGCAACACTCCAAGAACTCCTCAAATGTGACCACACCGTCTTGATTCTTATCCATTTTCTAAAGATGGGAAATATTGTAAATTTACGATAATCGGGACAAATTAGCACGTGTTATCTTTGGAATACAAAACCTAGAAGCGCAACTATGTAGAAACCAATCGCATTGGTAATACTAAAGGCGAAGCAAATGAAAGAGTAAATAATTCCGCAAACTTTGTTGAAAAACAATAAAGCACAAATATGGAAGCGTATCTAGGTACCCATGCATATAAACATAAATAAGCATATATGTAAGTATATTAAGCTATATAGTAAGTATATATGCATCCACATATTTTTGGTATTTTATGATCATTGCATGAAAAGGGTAGCTCGACTTACACTCACCTGAAAAATTCTATCGACTTTCTCTTTTACAGTGTCTTCTTCGATACAGGGTTCGGCAAGTTTGCCCATGAGATCATATATAGCGGTAACAATGTCAGTCATCTCCTCCCTCGTAATGTAGCCATCACCATTGATGTCATATAGGTTGAACGTCCATCGTAATTTTTCATCTAAACTGCCTCGGGATAAAATAGATAAATTCTGCACAAAATCCTGGAACAAAATGTGTACAAGTTTAACGTTGAATTTAAGTCTGATCTTTTGAATTTTCAGAGGAAAACAAATATGGACTTTTCATGAATACTCAATGATTTGGCTGTCACCATTTCATAGTAAACATCCACTGAAGTGTAGGATTGAAGTAAAAATACTTGCCGGGGTATTTTTGTTGCATATAAATATAAATCAAAGGATACGAGAGGAAAGTCTTCAAAACAAAATCATAATTCCAAAATACACATAATACACATAAATATACGAACTTAATCTACGTTTATTTACTCAACCTACGAACATCATAAATCGCCTTCATTATAGACAAGTAAAGAAAAAGTTCTATGGCGAAGCACTCCCGGGTTAAACTTTTTCAGGAAGCACTTTAGAATTAAACTTTGAATCTTTAATTAAACGCCAAAATTAGTTTAATTTTATGTACTGGAAATAATGTTTTTAGCGAAATTTGTATTTGTCTCCGAAATATTTTCGCCAAAGTTTAATGCGAACATTCGGACTGTTATCTCGTTTGCATTCTCTTCTACTTTATTTTTGTTCATATCTTTTCACTTCAGAAAGTACAATTAATCATTGACAGTTGTTATCACGGCGGAAACACTCGGAGCTCAATTTAAATGCGTTAATATCGATTTGTTACTGAACGTTGTATAATTAACGAATGAAGTCAATGTTTCTCCTTGCGTTTACACCTTTATTATTGTTTTAATATTATATTTGAATAAATGTTACCTTTTACAACAGCATATAAATCATTTTAGAGACAAAATTTTAACATTATATCTATGGTGTGTGCTTTTATATAAAAAAACTACTTCCATAAACCCGAAAATAGATTAGTGGGTTACGCATAACAAAATTTCCGGTAAAAAGTCAGTATAGGTGTCCACTTGAACAGCTATCCCTTGCAAACCTAAAAATAGCATTCATTCATAAAATATACTGTCCATATTATTCAATTGATGTTTGTTCGAACTTTTTAATTTGTATCTTTAAAACCTGAGAGTTTAAACAGTTTGTAAAGATAATTTACTTTTATCATTGCCAAATAGGAAATAGGAAACCTTGTAGATCTCTTAGTTTTTGACACACCTCATTTATATGTTTACTGTACAAATTTGAGATTTCTTCATTTTCCACAATTTCTCGAACGCCAACTTAGGGTTTTGGAATCAATCAATACATAATCGTCGAAGCTTACACCATTCAATACAGAAAGTGGTTGAGCCATAGTAATTTTGTCTTCGTGAGAATACTTTTCTTGTTGAATATTTTCAGGAAATTCTCAATTCAACATTTTGAAATTGCAAAGGAAATATCTTGCCAAGCCAATGTGTGCTGGCTGAATTAATATTTTTATTCCATACCTTCGAAAAACTTTCGCGGTTTGTGAATGGTCAGAGCCTTTTGGTTATTAAAATCTTTGTAGCCATGCATTTGAAACCTGCGCTATACGGAGGTAGTCGGTGTTAAAAAGCCATTACTAGGGATATTCGATATATCTAGGTAAATGATTTGAGAACTTGAAAACTGGGTATGCCCAGAGGGGATCGCTGTAAGACACTGGTCAAAAGTCAGAGTTTCTCTGTCCACTAATTACAAATTCGAACAGAAAAGCACGAAAGGCGACTTAAAACTTAAATAACAATATATCGTCAGAAATTGATAAAAATTGCAGCGACCTATTAAAGAATAGTAGCCAACAATGTCTATTAATACAATACAAACTGATCGCATCGATCTAACAAAGTGAAACAATTCCAGGAGCATACCTTACGTGTGTAATTTATTCCCTACAAAAAGAAGGGAAACCAGTTAGTGTATAGTAGTTGTAAGGACTTAACAGTATTAGCATACTAGTTACGGCATACAAAACTTTTGGTAATATGTTTGATGAAAGAGTCAACTATCTTCAAGCAAGATACTAAAACTAAATTGAGGATTTTAATATCCCATTTGACATCCGCTAAATTCACAAAAACTGGTAATGACCAGTATTAGGCTGTGTATAAGAATCGAAGCAAACAGTATGACATTTATCGACATAAAAACCTCTCTAAGACCAGGAGACGTACGCCTTCTATTTAACACATATTTACATTAGAAAGGATCAGCGTGTGCATATGCCTTGATTTTCTACTAATCACAAAAACACAATCCTCTTTGACATCCGTGGAGGGAATTGGAATTGTCAAAATCTGCATGGTCCTCGAAGACATGTCCATAATAAAACCAATTAAAAGAATAAAACTAAACATATGCAGGACACAGATAAGATCAGCTCTTAGACAGAGGATATCTGATTCCTCATGCGAAATAATTTAAGGCTCTTGAGCAAAAAGAAATGATATTTGGGACTCTGATTTCGAAGGCACAATTGTTAAATACATCAGACTTACAAGAACCCAGATATCAGTATAACAAAGATTCAGAAATTCATATCTAGATAGTTAGACTTTGCATCTAACCAGAATGTCAGTTAACGTCATCGTAGGAGAAGTCATAAATTAAATACAGAAACTTATCCTTACCACACCTTTATTTGGGATCAAAGTTGTATCCTCCAGCATTGTAGAAGGCAAGGGAAGCCGAGTTCCATTGCGCGCAACAAATACAAATGTCACTAAGAAAGATGTTGAAATTCTAGATGTTAGGAGCAATACAGAATGGATATTAGATCTTGGACCAAGTCAAGATGTACCGGGCGCTATCGAGCTAAAGATGTCTATTTATATACATATACAGTAGAAGCCGCTTATTGTGATCAATTTGGAACAAACCCTTTTTGATAACATTAACCGAATGATAACAGTAAGCGGAAGGTAAATATAAATGTATTTTTCTATGCTGATGTAGTCAATAATAAATATGTATGTATGTAATCAAATTATTTAACGACTTACAAATAAAATTCAAGGGAAAAATTAACGATTAATCAACAATTTTTAATATTTTACCAAATTTGTTTATTTTTTATCATCGATACAATACGTAGGTACATTTATTTACACTTTACGATTTCATTCGAAAAACTGGTCGATCGTCGTTTGACGTTTATTTTTATTAATAAGATTTTGTATGTATATTTCAAAATCATAATATCTATCAAAATTACTTGCTCGGAATTGTACACCACGTCGGAGAATATTTAACGCTTCCTGCATCTGGCCATTAGTTGGCGGCTCTTCAGACATTTCCTCTTCTTCTTCTTCTCCTACTTCGGGTAATTCAGGATTACTTCCTTCGGACGATTGATCCACAACTTCCCGACAAATGTCTGATATAGTCATTGTGGCAGCTGTTTGAACATCATTGTCGATATCCACCCAATCGGAAAATTCGCTTTTGGACAGACCTTGAACTACAAAAAAATTAAAAAATATTAGTTAGATGTACAAAACAAGTTCTTTTTTCATACCTTCTAATGTCAGCGCACGTTTCATGGAGATCAAGTTCTTCATCACCAGTTTTGGAAAAACCTCCTTTTCGAAAACAGTTTCGGATCGTTTCTGGTTGAACTTGCCTCCATGACTTCACCAGCAAATGCAGCGCATCTAGAAGACTGATTTTTTTTGCTATCGCATCTGCAGTAGGTGCATCTCGATTCTCATCAAGTTCTTGTATAATTTGGGCTCGAATTTGCCCTCGATAGTATTCTTTGAATGTTCGAATGATTCCTTGATCACATGGTTGTATCAATGCCGTAGTGTTCGCAGGTAAGAAAATAAGTTGGATGTTCGTCAAAACTGCAGTACAATTGTCTACTAATAAGACGATTTGGCGTTTCAATTTTTTGTCCCACCTGAGTAACCACTCGCTGAACAAGACACTTGTCATCCAAGCATTCGCATTAGCAAAATACTCCACGGGCAAAGTTTTAACACCTTTAAAACACCGAGGATTCTTACTTTTTCCTATCACTAGAAGTTCTTCCTTTTCACCTTCCATATTAACAGAACATAACACTGTTACTCGTTCTTTCGAAGATAAGCAACCTCTTACTTTATCGTTTTTGAACAAATAAGTATGATTAGGCATCGCGCGAAAGTAGAGTCCTGTTTCATCTGCATTGTAGATGTCCCGAGGCGGATATTTTGCAATAATTTCTGGCCATTCCGAACGCATCCAGTCAGCGGCTGCTAACGAATCAGCACTTTTTCTTCACCGTGCAGAGGTCTATAAACGATGTTTTCTCGCTTTTTCCACCGATTGAACCATCCGTCTGTTGCAATGAAATTTTCTTTCCCCATAGTTTTGGCTATATCTTCTGCTTTTTGACGCATGATAGGACCATTCACAGAGGCATTTTTTCGCGAACATTTGTAAACCAAATTTTTAAAGCTGATTCAACTTGATTATCCTTTCCAGATCTTTCCCTTTTTCGTTTTATGTTTTCATTCGAACGCGCACACGTTTCTATTTCTGTACGATTTTTTAAAATTTTACACAACAGCGGTTGCGAAATTTTTAATTGTACCGCAGCATTCCTTTGACTCATTTTCGGAAGTTTATCGAAGTTATCGAGAATTTGTCGTTTTTCTTCGTTCGATAGATCGCGACGTTTTTTATTCACTTCTGCCATGACCACAGTGGTTTATGCGAAATTTCAATAATTTACCCGTACACAAGACTGTAGAACGTGAGATTCGTAGAAGAGTATAGGAGAAACTGAATATCATTTAAACGAACGGACCTTTTATACATAAAGTACATCAAAAAAAAAAAGATGACCTCTTCATAATATAGAAATAACAATTCGTTAGATTGTAATATGCGATATGAGAGTTTTAATTGAAATCGGCGAGAAAAAGCGGCTCGTTCAAAGGAGTTGCGCTGCAGACACCGTCGCCTGAAGAAACTTTCCGACAAAGGATACTATTCATAACTAATAACATTAAGCGGCTTTTGATTACAATATGCGGCTTTCTTTCAATGAGTTTTAAATAGAGTGATTTGGGACCAACGGTTTTCGATAACAATAACCGTTTGATAACATTAACCGTGATTATAATAAGCGGCTTCTACTGTATTTGTTCATGTATTACTGAAATATAATTTTACATCTCACTTATCAATGTTATCTTAAATTTTTGTATCTTTGTAACATCAACTATAGCTAACGATTATTTGACTAATTGATAATTTGACATCTGCTTAGAAAGCTAACAACTTTAAATATAAAAGCTCATCAAGTAAATGCAATAACGAAAGTTAAGAATTAGTATTGTATGTATAGGATATTTTAACAATAATTTGCACCATCTCCGTCATTCGATTGTTAAAACATAAACCATATTTGGTAATTTTTAATTGAAATATTACATTTACGAAAATGCTGCGTTACAATTTGAAAGAACCATTATACTTATTTACTTAATAAATTCCTCTTAAACTTTGAATTGGTCGGAGCGGATAAACACCCCACGACTTGCTGTTGACAGCCATTCTTTCTGCTGGCATCCAGTTAACTTCTCTTTTCGCTATTCACTATTCTTCTTCCTTCTTCTCTTCTTGTTCCAAGTGCTTGCGGTTCTCTTTTGCATTTTTGTTCACTCCCATGATCATTACGTTTGTTCCCTTATTACTTCGTCCCTTACACGATCACGTGTAGTCATTTCGCTTGTCGTTTTGTAAGTAATACATCTCACACGCTTGAATTCTGCTTGTATTTTGTTGTATTTTGTTGTAATGTACACGTTACGCTAGCGTACAGCAGCATCAGTTGGTTTCATCTTTGTATTAGAACTCACTTTTTTTTTCTTAATAATGTTTTTATTCGGAGCATAGTTTTGTTGCATTAGTCACCCTACTATTTATTTCTATCTCCATCTCAACTTCTTATTTGCTTTCGATGTCATATCCGTAAAATATTCCACTTGCTTGATAATATCGACATCTACATTGATAGTAGCATTCACATCTTTAAATATTACTGAAGGTTCCGTCTTTTTCCTGTTCACAGAGACTTCATATATTCTACAAATTCTCATTTCAAATGCTCACATTACATTACATATCCATCTCTGTATAAGCAAGTAATCGGCTTATATCAGCTCCGACAAGTGCACTTGTTCGGGTTTATACACCCCCACTCCTGTTTTCACTATCTTTTTCATATCTTGGTAATTTAATTGATCAAGATAACGAACATCGGACTTAAAGCATCGCCTTGCTTTCACATCTGACCTATAGTGGCTTTCATCGGGAGTTGCTACCACACACTTATGGCTTCTTAAGGATTCCTCACATTAATCGTATCAATTACCTCACGCTATCCCTTCCTATCTTATTTTTTGTTTCACTATATACGATATGGGTATCTAATAATGACACTAGATCTGATTTCTCATAGACTGTATTGTAACAACTCCCGGTGGAACACGCTACAGTATTAAATTCCTTATGCATTTCATTTTGCGTTTTTGCGGCATTCCGAGTACAGCTATAGACGGCCTTTATTGCTTGTATAAATTTGCGTTCAACCTTTCTAGTTTCTAAACTTTTTCAAATTCCATTTCGAGGAGAGAACCCCATTGCAAAACTGGAAAAAATTTTACAGTAACGAACTCGTAGACTACATGATCATATGGCTGTGCATAATTGACCGTTTCAGACGGTCATTTAAAACTTCATCAAGAAATTTAAGCAGAAGTTTTTATTTGAAAGACGAGAGATATATTACTCGTCATCGCCCTACAAGATTGGCTGCAAACATCGGAGCAGTGACTGTCATTTAACAACCAACACACATCCATCGCAAATCGTTCCCAGGCTTAGCCATTCCCCGCATCACTCTCCATCGAATTTCGACAAAAGATTTGTATATTCATTCAAGAACTGCATCCCACTGACTATAGACCAAGCAGGAACTTTACTACCTGTATTTGAAAACAACTGCAAGTTGGTGATGCATTCCATACCAAATCACTTTCACCTTAACAGATTCAAGCTTCCGATGAATGCTCGAAAAGTGACAATTTAATATACCATCTGGGTGGGAGAGGTGATCGGACCAAACTTTTCAGAAAATGATGAATGTGCATCGGTGACTGCCAATGGCGACTTTTACCGTGTCATGCAGGCAATTTCGTGTTGGAAAGAATTTGAAAAAATGGACGCAACTGGAGTGTGGTTTCACCTGAATGGCGTCACCTACCACACCAAACGCGAAAAATGATATTGTTACTAATGAAGTTGTTAGGTCGCGTTATCTCTCCTTCTGGAGACCAAGCCTGGTCACCAAAGAATTGTGATTTAAGCTGGTTGGATTTTTTCCCTGAGGTTTCTTAAACACTAAGGTCTATGCGAACCACTTTGAAACGATTGAGGAACTCGAAAAAAATTTAAACGCCAAATTTGTGACATTCGGCTCTTACTCTGAAACATATTTCGAAATGGCCATTTGACCGGCATTTGTTTTCATTTCATCCTATATATGTATATTTGTATGTAAAAATGTCTAAGCAATTCATTGAAACCATTTGCTTTTTTAATTATTTAATTTCTTGTTCAGACAACCAAGGACACGTAGGGCCTATGTAAGCTAACAACTGTAATAAACGAACTTGCACTTTCTTAATTTGCTGATTTCATTAACGACATTAAAGTAAGTCCTATTATTTAATGCGGCTAAAATGAAGTACGATGGTTATATATACTATATAATATTCGGAATGTGAACAAAATCTAAAGAAAGAATACACTGTCTGCCCAACCAGTCCATTTGAATGATTTTTACAAACATTTAATTAAGTCGAAGAGCACCTATTATCATACACTTCTAGCTAGCGAAAATGTGCACCGCTTAACTATAAAAGGAAACTTGGCAGCGCTATACGTATTTGTGCTGTTTATTATAGCATTTTGTTCCGCGTGGAGTTGCAACTTCAGTAAATGCTACCCATTATCTGAAATTCTCGAATTTAATTGACTTGCTTTTACTACCTACTACTAGTTACATTTTACTTACTAGTTTAAATTCAAGTACAGATGAAGATCAGAATTGGAATATTATCTGCAGTCGCGAGCAAGGTAAACATCTTTTGGGGAGCGATACTACGGTCCGTCGTAAATGAATAAGAGTTTATGTATATTTAGCTCTTTTTAAACAGTAAAGTTACCCATTTAAGGTCAGTTAAGGTGTGGACAAGTAGCGTGAGTTTAAACTGTAGCAGAAAAATACATTTTC
This sequence comes from Chrysina gloriosa, assembly GCA_038088585.1. NCBI lineage: Eukaryota > Metazoa > Arthropoda > Insecta > Coleoptera > Scarabaeidae > Chrysina > Chrysina gloriosa. The sequence continues at coordinate 10,223,992 of CM076093.1, forward strand.
AGCTGAAAATAAGTGTTGGGTGATATGAACAATAGTTGATACTTATAAGATTAGCGCTCGTAATACTGATGACAAAACCAAATGACATGAAGATTTCAATTCCAACTTTGTACATCAATATGTGTACTCCAACGCATTCAAATCAACCGTACCCGCCGAAACCAGTAACATACGTTAGTGAAAGATATTTATAATTGCCAAAAGCCCTGATCTGGCCTACCCATGTAAACATATCGGCGCGTTTCTAGTAATAATCTAATTTTGTAATTAAATGGTGCGCACCTTTCGCGTAAAAAACAACTACTACCCCGGCAAAACTCCCGACAGTTATGGCATTATGTTTCGTTGTGCGCTCACAATAGAAAGCTTTGATCCAGATCTACTTTTTTGCAGCTCTCTAGCGAGGCCATTCATTTAAATGTATTTCGTTTCTAGATCTACAACATATAGCCTGGGCACGATCTTTTATGAGAGTGCTGCCCACCATCCACTAGCATCTAATTACAAAATTAGTAACAAGCCGAAATTCTGTTTACACGATATCTGAAGTTCTTAGTAGATTACTAACATATCTAACATGATTTGTGCGTCATAGATATTTAAATTTTGTAGAATTTTGCTTTTCCCGTATTAGATAAACCGCACTACTATCGTATAAGCAAACGTATTTTCAAAAGAATACTTCCAATTTTAAAAGTCATTCGAACTTGAGTTTCAAACGCCATAAATCTCTCGATCTGATTGAATATTTAAGGTACTACACAATCAATCTTTGTTTGAATTTAGAGCTCGGTGTGCTAAGAAAAGCGAACGTTCTTTGTTTGCACCAGAAGCTTTTGTGTTTACACGAACGCCAGCCTCTGCATTTGCGACTATATCGACAATGGAGAATTTCCTGTGAATATTGAAAGCGTATTAGGGTACAATATCGCAAACCGGGCGGCATATTGAGCGGATTAATTTCCCTTGCCACGACGGGTTTTGTTCGCATATTGTACAAAATACAAAACTTTAATTAATATTAGATATAAATTATAGTGACAAAGGGGTGTATATTAGGGCACTGTTGTGTTCGTAAAAATCACAAAGCGTGTTAGTGTACATAGATATTAACAGTTTATCGTTAATCAGCTTTTAGTAATTGAGTTCAAACAATGTTCCGTAACAAATACTGGATATATACACCGAGCAACGTAGAAATTGAAACAGTTTGGTATTACCAAAAATAAATTATCACTGAAATGTACAATTTTGTAAATTAAATGGAATTTATACCGGTGATATCTATTTACGCATAAAAGCCTTTAACGTACGTGTATTCATAAACACTATTGGTCTTTTATATTGATTTCTGACATTATATTTTCAGCCTAATATCCGAAACGTGTTGCGTACGAGTTAGCCATTCCAGCGAGCATGCACACATTAAACGCGTCTGTTCAGACAAGTATGAAATTCGTGGTATGGCGAAATGAAAAACGCCAACACGCGTTCATCCATTACTCCAGCTTAATGGAAAATTTCATTCCGAAGTGAACGAATCTACGTGAATACGTGTGTCTAGACGGTTCTTTATTTGCTATTACGCTCAATGTTTAGTTGGTTAACACACCCATACAGTTTATCAGTGTTTACTCAACAAAGAAGGAGAGATTCAAAATATTAGGAATATGTATTCAACCTCATATCCTTGATGCGATTTATAACTTGATAACTTTTGTACTTGAAAATCAATTTATCAACACACGTCCACGAATGAAACCAAACAAATGTAAATGTAGGTATTGCTTCATAGCGAATTATTGAAATTTAGTTTACTCAGAAGCTGGTTGACTCGCATTCATGTGGTACAAAAGAGGAAAAGGTTAAGAATTTTTAAGCTAACTAATGAATGACGGACGTAAACCAAATGAGCCCATTGTTTCAGCTAGGAAAGGAACCCGTTGTACTGCAATATAATGATTAAAGCGTATATTTGCAACAAAAATCGTTTACTCTTCATTATTTGTATGAACAATTTTACATGGAAATGTCTCGATATGCTAATGGCATTCTCTTCTACAAGATCAACGGAAGTACATCATTCAGCATCAGATAAAACAATTCGCGTTAATAAGTTGAACAGGAAAGACAAGACATAAAGGGCGATAAGTTTTACCAAAAAGTCTATAAGGATCTTCAGCGATAAAGTTGGTTATTCTTCTCATCGCTTAGCACTCCAGCTGGCAACAACATATTGATAGATTGGTAAGCAAGTTAACTTCTGCTCCATTTATGATGAAGAGATTGGAATGTATTATTAATCATGACCATTGAATGATAACAATTAACCAAACCGTTTCTTTGGTGTTTTCGTTTTTCTTTACAAATCATTTATGTCGATAACAGTTTGAGAATAAATGTAATTATTATCAGTTTGCAGTATTGTATACTATTTTAATGTTGGCGATTCTAACTTGACAGTTTTAGCAAAGAAACACAAGAAGTAGAAAACATGAGCACATACAATTGTTGAACTGAATGAAGACATGTTTAAAAAGTTAGCAATAAATAATCTTTTCTATTTTCTCCAACAAATTCACAAATTCGCGTGTGAAGTCGAGGTACATAATTATTTTTATCTGTTCTTAATTGAGAGCATAAGCATTAATAATAATATGAAAACTTTACTTCTTAAAAGGTATAATTGTGTATAATTGTCATTATAGTTATATAGTAGTATACTGGACCCAATAGGCATCAACTCCCTATATGAAGGATAAATATTAACTAGGAAGCTACATACATATGTATCTACCGATCTAAAATACTTGGGATTATTAACAGTATAGGAAGATTGCAATCAAAGTTGCACGAACTACTCACATTGATGAGCTTTCGAAGATAATGTAGAATGTGTTTGTCGATAGAAGTAAATGCAAGTAATTTTCAACTACAGCTGAAATATTTTGGAATGCTCTTTCAGTTGATAGTATTGTTTGATTACTTCTTGATCTAATCTAGTAATACTGATTAAAAAAATTAAATAGAAGTAAGTAGAAACATTTGCATAGAGTAAATTGCTGTTTACACTTTTTTGTTTCATTAAATTTATTTCCTCCCCGATATTCCACGTTTTTCCAGTTTTAACCAAAATACGGCATTTGTTGTCTTTTAATTTTTATTAACTGAATAGTCCCCTGAGGAAAGGTAGGGAACAAAAAATCGCGTCAACAGTAAAACCGCAAGCATAATCCATAATATTTTTTTTTAGAAAACTTTCAGCTTCCCATCGGCCTATTCTTCTAATTCTGAATCACAGCACAAAGCAATAAAAAATATTAACGCTGAACGAAAATGTACAAATTGATTTATTTAATGCACTGCCTGTGGCAGGAAAAATAGCTACGTTTACATTGTGTGAAACCCATCAAGCTCTAATTAAATGTACTGTAATCAAAAGAAAATAATACCTACATTGTAAACCGCATTATAAATAAATTCATTTTATAGCACTGATCAGTTCTCTTCACCGTTGGATTGGCAAAAGCGTACTGATTCCTATACAATGTTTCTGCCTTTCGCATAAATAAGATTTTGTTCTACAGATAGATATTTAACGTCGTAGTTTACGAGTCGTAGATGACAACGGAGACAGATTAAGTGCAGAAAAACTACACGAAGTTTTATGCATGCTATATATAGCTACTCTCAAGAAAATGAATTATATTCAAGAAATTATTGCATAATGCGAAATTCGAGGAATAATTCAATAATGTGCCTTAATATTGCCAACCATTGAGCTTAAGCGTGCATCCAAGTTTACGAGCATATATGTTGCGAAGCCAAAGTAGGAGAAGGAACAGGCTTCAGAAAACAGTAGCCATGTGGCCAGTGCCTCCTTCTGATAACTTGCGGGCTTTACTAGAGGTCTGGAAATGCAGGGCTTTAAGGAAAGATATGTTAATTGCTATATTGTTAAGCATAGAGACCAAAAGTAGATCTCCGGGCGAGCGTTCAAGTTGTGGTCCATAAAGGCCGAGAATCCTAGTTGAGGGTCTTTGCTGGGAAGTCGGGAGAAAATGTGTCATAACATTATCCAGCATTCAAGTGAAACGGAGACCTTAGACGTACGTCTAAACCTTCAATGATAGAGGATAAGGAACCTAGCTAGAGAAAGAAGCAGGTTGCTTTAACACTTAGACTGCCATGGCTATCATATTTGATAGCCAGTGATGTTTCCGTTGAGGCTTTGGCTATCAAATATGACAATGACACAATGTATTCACATGTCAGGCCACGGCTATCAAAAATGTATCACTTAGACGCAAATCTTGTAGAAGGTGGACTGTTGCCCCCTTGCGATATGCTCAAATATCCATAATTCGTGTTGAAAAACTTGTGTTTAAGTTCCACGGGGAGCCGCAGCAATTTTTTTTTTTTTGATAGCCAGACAAAAATTCATCATTACCATTCAAAATTTAGCTGGATTACAAACTTTTTACTTAAATTTAATGTTGGATACTACGTATTACGAAAAAAAAAAATTATGGTGCCTCGCCCGGTGAACATTAGCACAATTGGTTCAGTCAACGTGATAAAGAATGGCAATGCCAGTAGTCCCCTTATTCCATTCTTCCCCTTAAACTTTAAAGGAAAATATGCTCCATTATTGAATATTGAGATTCAACGTGGGCATCGAGTGTATGCTTCAGTACCCCAAGAAGGATACAAGAAGCCAGACAGAGGAATGAACAAACTTCACTTCGCATACATTAGCAGCGTTCATCTCCGAAGATCTAACTTTTAGGTTTCAGAATTCAGGACTGATCGTAGATTAGGGTTAGATTACAAAATATCTGTGGGAGATCGAGATAATTGAACCACACGTGTTATCCAACGACTTCCTTCAAATCTACAATCTACAAACTGTTTGTATTTGAAATCGAACAAATGGTAGCAGAATGAAAATAAATTTGTAGTTAAAAGCGAACGAAAAATATAAAATGAGTGTTGAATTGTAAAGCTACTTTAGAATAGAAAAATTAAAAGCAACGTTTGATAAAACTGTGAGGTACAATTTTAACGTAAAATTTTCGGGAGGGTTAGGATTGTTTAAAATAACGGTTTTGAGCGAGTTACGTTCGTAAAACTCAGAAACACATCGCGCAATGCTTATTCTGAATCGGTAATACAACAGGTCGTCGATATATGGAGTTGACTAACGTTGCAGTCGTGGTTTAAGCATTTCGTCTTGTAGGTTCTTCTGGGAGCAATCCAACGGCCGAATCTTGGTCGACAACGATCTCCGTGAAAACGAATGATAGGAACGGATCAAAGAAAGCTTTTTTCAACACGCAGTAAGTCGGCAACAACAGCAAGCACAGTTTCGGCAAACGTCTAACAAAGAGAAATAGAATATTAACGCGAAACTGTGGTAAACGAAATTATGAATCCAAAAATGAATGAATGAATGAAACTGTAACAACTCTATAGCTGCGAAGCAGCAACGCTTTATACCGTCACAAAATTGAGCGTATACCGTCTGCTCTTGTAACTTAATATTTACTATCCTTTGGCACCCATTATGACATAGATATTGTGAATAGATGTTTTTTTTTATTACTGATGGTGGCATTTTTTGCATATTACCTCTCTCTCTCTCTCGGGTATTGCATTGGATTGTACAACTTTGTTTGGTAATACCCCTTTTAGCACTATGGTAAAGTGGTCAAGCGCAAATAATGCCAAGAAGCGCAGCCGAAGTTACTGGCACATAATATGACAGCAATGAACAAGCGTATGTTTTGGATGATTGTCTTAATGACACTAATAGACCTAAAGCATACCTGGTATTGAGGCCGAATCATTTAAATTATTCTGTTTTAATTGTAATATATCTCATCTTATCTATAATTCGATTAATAAATTCAAGATTACTTGCACCACTGTCTACCAAAAATCTGGAAAGGTAACAAAAGCACGTCTGTTTTATGGCAGAAATTAGGTTTCAGGCGAGCGGTTGTTCGTCGCGTCGATGGAAATGCATAAGTAAAATAAGACACTAATTTTAATTTCCCCTACAATTTATGTCCATGTATGTATAATCCATCGCATTTCATTTTCTCAGCGGAATTATTACTATATAGGGTGTAAATTTTATTAAGTCATCTCCCAACATAAGCGTTTCTAAGAGACGACTGAAACAGCATTTGTTGGAAAAAATGTTATACACTGCATGAGTTTTTGTATAAAGTTTTGTGTCTTGTGATTTTGCAATTAATCATTCTATTGTACCTTTTGTTATTGTGACAATGTCGGCGTTCTTTTTTATGAATCTTCCGCAATAAATATATTATTATTATTGTTATTGTTAAAATAACGTTTTCGGAGAATCTTGGTCAGTAAAAATATAACTACATATATGTATGAATACACATTTTTAACGTTCTGAAAATATAACTATTACCTCCAGTCTTGTTGTTGAATTGATCTATTAATGGTAGAGAGAATATCTAAAAAGATAAGTATCAAAAAGTTTTTAGTGTGAAGGGAAGGAACACTATCGTAACATTGTTTATTTAAATATTGCAATTTAGCACAACAATAATTTCCAAGTTCTTAATATCCGAGTTTGTGGTTACGAATTTATAGCTTGCTTGTTGCCTGTAGTAACAAATGATTCATTCACGTGTAATTGAACATGTGTTGAGAGAGGCTATCTTTGCCATATGGTGAGTGAGTTTCTATAATCCCTTTTGTTTTAGATCATCCCGCGTTGGACATTTGATATAAATAGAAATAGGCTGCTCAGATGGCCCGATTACGTACTTATGATGAGTACTTTTCTCGTTTATAAGATCCCATGTTTGAGATAATTTCATGTTTTAAAAAGAAAACAGATAATTTTTTAGTGAAATTTATGGGTTACTGGAAGAATTTTACCATATTGTGTTCATGGATCCCGAGAACAATTGGTGGTACTTCACGATGAATTTTATGCCAAAATTCTTGCTGTATAGACTTCACAGTACAGGTACTGCGATAAATAAAAATATTGAATACTGTAAACATTATCTTATGGATAAATGTCGGTATACCAAAATTAAGCTAACGCAATAAATTTGAAGTCAGAAGGCTGGATTCAGTGGGTTGTCATAGTATGTAGATTACGACCGCGAATACATACATAATTTAACCTGAATATGATAGGTAAAGAAAATACATAAAGTAAAAAGCATTCCATAGAAAAGGTTGTGACACTTTAATCCAACATGTACATATGTATGTGCATATGTACATACATACGTCGTGTCATGTCTCTGAGTGCATAAAATATGAAATAAATTATGCAGCGGCTTTTACGAAATTTTAAGGTAGTGTGTTTGACATCTAAATTTTACAATTTTATTTTGCGTGATATATGTGGGTAGGTATCCATATATAGGTGAATGCAGACGATAAATTACATAAATTCGGTGTATGTATTTTTAATATAAAGTCAAAACTTTCCACCTTTCGTTTTAGAATTACTATACAGGGTTTGATATAATTAATGCGTCAAACTAATTTACACGATTATATAGAGCAAAATTAAGTTAATGAGTGTGAAAGAAAAACTTCTTTTTTTCACCTTGTCCTTTTGCCCATCTAGGACGTCGGAATTGGAGTACCGCTCTGCTTTACCCATTGTTCCCATTCTTTCCTATTATGCGTTAGTCCCTGCATACTCCTCATTTCTTTGCCTCTTTCCTCCCCTATCCTGCGAATCTGCTTCATCCAGGTCTTCCTCGGTCTTCCCCTTCTTCTACTTCTTCTCAATCCCACCTCGTTAATACCTGTTTATTCTTAATTCTCCTCAATACTGGCTCCTGTTTCAGCTTTGCCCTAATGTCTTCATTTCTACACCTGTCGATTTTAGTTACTCCAGCTATTCTCCTTAAATATCTCATTCCTGCTGCGTTTATCATCGATTTGTGTTTCATTTGTATCGCCCACCTATCTGCTCCATACAGTATTATTGGACTTACAATTGAGTTATATACCTTGATTTTCGTCTCCTGATTGATTTCCTTTTTCCGGAATATGATTTTATTCAGTGCGTAGTAGACTTTAGTTGTGTTCTTCATGTTATTACTTATCTCCAGAACCATCCTGCCATTCTCATATTACATTTACAATGTATTCGATTGAAGACACCTGTTCTATTAGTCGGTTTTTTATTATTTCTCCTTCTTTTTTGACTTATTGTCGTCTATTTTACCTTATCTGTGTTAAGTTCTATATTTAGCCTTTCTATCTCTTTTAACCCATATGTTCATTAGCTTTTGCATACAGTAGCGAGTTAATTCCTATCGCTGCTAGGCTCTTGTACCCAACTGTGCACTGGTACTTACTCGTTAGTTCTCTTGTATTTTTGATTAGCATATCCATTACAGTAATACACAAGAGTAAGCTTAGACCATTCCCTTGATTCCTTTCCCCCATTTAAAAACTTCCGAATTTCTTCCTTTCACTCTAACCTGAGCATATATAGACTTTATCACTTTGATTTAATTTTCCCGGTATCTTATTCAGAGTACTCCAAATTATTTCCCTGTTTATTGAACCGAATGCTCCCGTTAGGTCAACAAATCTTAGATATAGTTCCTCGTCTTTCCGAAACTGTCTTTCTGTAATGTTTCGTACTATGTGTGTGTTATCATTTGTTTGCCGTTTTATCCTAAATGCTGTCTGTTCATCCTCTAACTGCGTCTCTATCCTTTTCCTCACTTTATTTTCAATGATTCTTGTATACCGTACTGAAGAGTCTTAATAAGGACGAAAGTAGTCTATGGTTGCAGTCTACGATCAATAAAACACAATTCCCTCTGTAACAATGATTGGCGTATGCAATCTAGTCTGCTTTGCAGCCATTGCACAACTTTCTGAGAGTTGCCCAACAAACGAACTTCAGCGTAGGTCATTCATTGCAGAGTTACATGAATATTCTACTTTTCTAGTCTTTGTAATTGTGACTGTCTCAAGTATCTTTCGGAACTAGTTTTCTATTTTTCAAATTTCCCGCCGAAGCCCTTTGAAGCACATAAAATATCAGCAGCCTTCAAAATCAATATGAGCTAACAACTTGCCAACTTTAGAAGTTATTAGCCTAAAATGAAGCGGCCAGCATCACGCCTATTACCAACCCAGAAAATCTGGTACACACATACATATACAAGCGCAGTAAAACCTTTGTTTTCAGTCAGCTTTTAAAAGCTGTCACCTCTAAGAATCGACATTATGAAATTTAGCGAAAGTATATGGAAATATCCGTGTTACTAATCCTCCTAATAACGGCACCTCTATAAATCGGTCACGGCAACATAAATCAGAATATTTTCGGAAATTCAATGTAATTTTATCCCTGATTACTGAATATACAAATCGCATTATAACTATATTAGCTGATACTATTTTAGGATTGGTAAATAGGTACATATTAATAGGGTCCGATCTTTTACGATTTGAACGTAAGGGTTTATTTTTCTTGGTATTTATTCCAAATTGCGTTTCGGTTAAATAGTTTAATTTGATTTCGATTGTGTTACTGTTATCATATAGCTCGAAAGGAAACGTTTGTGTCGCATATTATTGAGGAAAGTAAAAAGTGTAGGATAAGTGTAAGGAAGTTGGCACAAAAATATGACATTGCCAAAACACAGCTTAACGATACAATTACAGACTCGACTTAAAAATATTAATCCAGAACAGAAAGGAAAGCTTCCAAAAACTGGGAGACTGGCAATAGCCGAGATAGTGTACAGCTGATTTGTCAGAAAGAAAAACATCCTATTATCTGGGCCACTAATAAAGCAAAAGGCGTTGGAAGCAGCTCGAGCTTTAAATTAGGCCGAGTTTAAAGCTTCATTCGAATGTTTAGTGAGATTTTGTGAAAGACAAGATAGTGTTTAAGTCAATTGGTGGCGAATCAGCTGATGTTGATTTAAATGCCGATCAAGGCTGGAAAAGGAAGTTACTAGTTATATTAAGCGACTATGCACCCGGAGATGTGTACAATCCCGATGAAACCAAACTCTTTTATTTAGCAATGCCCAATGAAACCTATCGTTGAATTCGAATAATTGTGGGGGTGTGAAAACTCCAAAACAAAGGTTGACAATTTTATTTTGTACAAATATGAGCAGTAACAAAAAAATCGATTAAGTATTGGAAGAAGCAAAAATGCACGTTACTTTAAAGGAGCTGATATTAATATATATATATATATATATATATATATATATATATACATATACAATAAAAGAAGCCGATGACACCAGGCATTATGATGTCGTGGCTACAAGAAAAGGACCAATAAATGGCAACACAAGGAAGAAAGATCCAACTGCTTTTCGATAATGCCACATTGCATCTCAAAATTGTTCTAAATAATGTAAACATCATACTTTACCCCCCTCCCCCACATTACTTTTCACTGTCAACCAATGGATCTGGAAATTATCCCAAACTTTAAGTTGCAGAAGGTTCCTGGTTAAAAGGCTTTTAACGTTGACAAATAGCGAAACACCTTTCGAGGAAGCAGATGACTGCATAAGAGTAAGCAGTGCTTTTATCTAAATTTCGGCAGCTTGGAAGAAAATATCAAGAGGGACCATTACTAATTACTTTGGAAATGCAGAATTCTTGAAAAACGTAACGCTCTGTAAATTATTTTGGTGAAAAAGCTGAAATTCCTCTGAGCCAGATTTTTTCCACATTCCCACAGATAACGAAATAATTTCCAAATTACACTTGTATAGATGCTGATGTACTGACTAATAATCCACGAATTGTCATTAAGGACATGGTGAGCGAGCTATTAGTTGAGTTTAAAGATTCAAGTTACCTGAAAGAATTTGAAATTTTAACAGATATTAAAGATATGGTGGAAGTGTGTGTGTGTTAAACAGTGAGATATACAAAATTTCTTATTGTGCAATGAATAAAGGGTAATAGGTTTAGATTTTGCTGCAAAAACCTGTGGCCATTATTCACGCTCACTGTACCTGTTTTTGTAGATTACTTGCACTTGTGAGTCCCGTCAAGTTGACAACCCAATTTGTAAAAATATAATAATTCATCGGAGCTCTTGGTAGATATGAAATAGTTCTAGAATACTTTGCGGAAATTTTCAAGAGTTCTGCAAAATTGCGCGCAAAAATGGAAAATACCGAAAATGAACGTAGGGATTGCACCTGTGATCTGAATGGGAAAGCCGATGCTACAGTAACGTTAAAGAAACTATACGCTTGTCAACGACTTTGCTGCAGCCACATTTGCACGTTTTGTTGTTTGCAATTTGTTTAAACGTGGGATATTATTTCTGAGCGCTTCGGAGAGACTACCGTAAATCACTCCAGGTTACCACATCAAAATATACAGGCTAACTTCACTTTTTAATTTGCTCACATCCTTATGATTAAAAATAAACTGCGCTAAAAGCTTTTGCGTTAATATTAGCTTAATCCATTAAGGGAACCGTATTTACTTTACAAATTACACGGAGTGCAGGCATATAGGATATTAGAATGACTCAAAGTCAACCGTTCACGTGATTCTAAGAGCTCGCTCACCGTCGCTTATAATTACGTAATAGTGGAGCGATTATGAGTGGAAGACAATATACGGCGCTTACATTTGAGATAGCGAAGCGTCAAATCCTAACCGATTTGGACGAGGATATCACGCGATCTAAACCCTCAACTCATCCATCACGCTGACCTGACAAACCCAATGCCGGACCCAAGAGCCGCAGATATACGTAATGCGGACACGCCCTTCGACTATACTATGAAACCGAGTTCAATTCATCGATTGTGACATCCTCATTTACATCGTACTCAGAACCTTTGTCGAAGCTAGAGATTACATATGGATAGATGGTCGGAATGATGAAGTTCTGCACTTGTCAATGTATATGTGAACAATTGTGCAAAAGCATATATTAGTTATGCATCGTCGAAAGCCGTAATAACCTTCCGTGCCATTCAAATTACATCTGACACGTTTTTCGATGGTAATCGCTCGTACTGGACATTTGATAATGCAATGTGTCTTTTATGTCTACGATGTCGACCTGCGCTTCTTGTAATTACCTTTACCACAGTCGTCAAAAGCAAAACCAGGAAAGTTTCAAGTTTCACTGAGAATTTTTGATATGTACGTACGTATTATATTATTGAAAATGTTTCTTATTTTTTACTATTACGATATATGCAACTTCATTTCAGTAAACTTAGAATATTTAAGTTGATTTTCATTATGTCTGAGAAATTTGTATTAAATCGACTACATACTCTATATCCGCAATGGCTATTGGTATATAATTCCTTGCAGTATTTAGTGCTTTCTATAACTACAAGCAGGATACCGGTAAAAATGTAGTTCCTAGCTGCATAACTGCTATTACAATACTACAGTCCGCTCTGGTAATAATAGGGCCGACTATGAGCGGTTAGCAGAGTATTTTTCCTGGAACTCGGGTACCCCCTATATTGATGCGCGCTCATGCCGTCGAAATTTACTTTGCGCTCTAGTAATAGGGCGGCCGCAATAAATTTAATTTGAAGCAGCTAAATTATACGCTATTTAATTGAGCTAGTGTTGAGCGAGCTAACAGTTCGATAGAAAAGTCTAGTGGCACATAATCAGCTCTGATGCTTTCAAGGTAAGAATATAAGATACGAAGTAGCAGAAAGTATCTACATGTTAGAAGTAAAACCTGTAACTTAATAGATTAATGCCAAGATTTTTACGCATTAAAATCAAATTCATGTTTGTGGGGAATCTGAATTTAACTATTATCTTAACTAACTCGAATAATTTATTGCGACTTTAACTGTTATAGCTCAATCTATTACAAAAACTCATGAAACATCTGTAATTAACATAATCTATGCCTAAGGGGATGTAAATTTATTTACATTTCTTGCTCCATAAATTTCTGGAGAGATATTACGTCGCGCTTTGGTTATACAAATTATAGCCTGGGATACAGGGAACAATTGCCAGCTTTCGGAAGATTGATTAACGCTGAGCGCAACGCAAGCATAAGGTGTGTAACAGCACAGGATTTAATTCGAAACGGATTAGTGCCTAACGCGAGCTTTTGAGTGAAAAAGAAGCAACATTTCAACCATTTGTTCGTAACATTTTTTAATTAAAACTTTAAACTCATTCTACATTCAACATAGAACACAATTTGCACGAAAGTGGATAAGTGTAATTGTAACCGTAATATGAAAAGTATTGAAGAACGAAATGCAATTTTCTGTGGGATAATTTAATGCATTATAATTCAGAGACTGCTTTATCAAGGATCGTGCACTTCAGTGCATTGTTTTGTATAAAAGCGTTCCAAGCAGGAGATGTAAGATAAGCACGCTTCTCGGGAAAAAAGTTAAGCGAAATCTGCAAAGGGATGATGGGTTTGTTTGCTATTAACTTGGTAAGTTTTTGTAATGTAATGTAATCAAGTAATGCGGTATTAAGGAGGTCAGTTACCTATAAACTGAACTGAACTGAACTGAAACCATTAAAGTAAAATTAAAAAGCTCTCTCGTAATACGCGTATAAATTAATAAAGGTCGGTCTTTCCACGTTAGTGGGAGCCGCATTATTTTTGCGCAACACAAAAACACGCTGCACAAATATATATGGTAGGTCTGTCCATTCCATTGTACAAATTATAAATTTGCATCTCTGGATAAATATTAATCCAAATCGAAAATTATTATTATATATTGAGTTTTGCTTTTTGTTTGAGTGCGTATTTGCACGTGATAAATGTATTTGCACACGTAGAATTCATAATTTACGTTTTCATTGTATTACAAATCTAATTTATATATTATCAAGATAATTTGAATTAAGCGATATATTTGATAGCATTAGGCATACCGAAATATTAACAACATACAGATCAATTAGCCGATTTGATGGAATAGCTTGTCAGGTTGCAATGACTGGCTAACATGATTAAGAGCTATCATCAATAATAATTACATTAATCCAATCATTTTATTCGTATTTACATGGGAATAGTTTACCAAAATGAACAGCAAGAGTATAATATATGCATTTACCTGATATGGCATCGGAATGATCTATGCTTGACAGATAAATTGTACTGAAAACCAAAACTAGAAAAGAATTATTACGAATGTGCTATCAAATTTGGAGCATTGTTAAATTTGCCCACTGGCTAACTGGCCAACACAGCTATCATCAAAAAGTCAGTTGCAGTTGTTATCAGCATTGTTACCGACATATTGTAATGCTTTCAATGATGCTCCCTAATGCATTCGCACGTTGTACAAACAAGCCCCAAATAAATCTTTTGTTTTAGCAAAACAAGGTCTTTACACACCATCTTCTCAAAATAATTTATATTTGTCGCTATACAGACATAAAATACACACAGAGCGCACCAAGTGCTTGTTAAACGGTTGCGATATTAAAACATCCCCATCCGATACAACCAAATATTTCCGAAAGGTTATTTGATTAATACTCTCCAACCGAATTTCAATCTATTTGTTGCCTATAAATAATTTTAAACGATTGTATGATTTTCAATTATAGCTTTATTGCAGCACGCTTCCATGAACGTTGTAATTTAATTATCTCCTTTCAACGGCATCGCATTCGGTTGCACAATTCGTAGAATCATTCGGACATGCTTTGTCGGCTAGAAAAATTAATTGGGGAGGACAAACACTGCAACATGGTTTCACGACTATTGTTTTCGCATCAGATCACAGGATATAATTTGTTAAAATCTATTGTTGGGCGTAAAAGCTTTTTCAGGTACTCTTACGCTTTCCGGAAAAGTTAAATAGCGAACGCTTCGTTACAGTGAAATGGTTTGTACGATTCGCATACTGCCGAATTAGTTAAAAGCTTCTGTTCTGTTTATTCAAAAACGCATATTCATCAGTTCTCTTTCGAATAGAACAGCATGAATGGGATTCGGTAAGCTCGTTCGTTTCTATGCATTTTATATATTATGCTCCGCGAATAAGTACATCGTTAATGGTCCAAGGTTCCCTTTGATGGATTAATGGCGTAGCGCATTTTCACTGTTCGCCGATTTGCGAAAAGTTTCCGAAGCAAAATATTCATAAATTTCGTAATTTGCGTAGCTATGATTATGACTTAATTTTCAACAATAAATTCGTAAATATGGAAGTAAAACATTTTGTATAAATTACAAAATTCGTATCATGTGCAAAAGAATATCTAAATTATAAACGATCGAAGACAAGCACAGAGCACGGAGACACCCAGATTATACACTAGTTAAAAAACTCATCAGTGCTGCATAAAACATTTGAAATCAGTACCCTCTTCAAATGTGTAGGTGTATTTTTCAGTTCTTTGGGAAGGTGGTTAAAGAATATATACCCGTTATCGTACATATGCCGTTGATATTTGCCAGTAGCGTGTTTCTCCGGTATTAAGGGATCTTTGTTATGTGTATGATAATTATAGTTCAGGTGACAAAATTTACTTTGCTTATCATATGTAAAACATAACACTTCGTATACATATAACGCATGAACTGTCATTAAATGAAGATGCTTAAAAGACGATCTAAAAGAGTCCTTAGATGCTAACTCAGACATTGCCCTCATCGCCCTCTTTTGCATCAAAAACACACGTCCAACATTAATGTCTGCAGCACCGTCCGAGAGCACTATACCATACGTTAAGACGGATTGATGGCAGCCAAAATACAACGTCCTCAGAATTTTAGTAGAACAAGAAGCTAGATAGGTTTCTAAGCGTAATTACTACCTTTGAAACTTGGACATATAATTTTCCTAAAGAAAGTAAGTGATTTGATCAAATCCCTTAACTGTTTTAGTAAAAAATGAAATAATATTGTTTAGATATTAAAAGTATTTATTTAGTAAACCATGCATTACTAAATGTATCAGTAGGTAATACTGCAATAGTAATTGCAACACAATTTTTTTATTAGAAACTAATTAACACAAGAAATATTTACATTAGCTGATATTCTTAAAAACAAAAAGGATATTTATAGTGAAATTTTAAACATTTTTCGTGAAATCTTAAACATTTTTAGTGAATCTAATTGATCTGACTCTTATCGAATTTGTATCTGAAGAACAGTTTAATACTTGTTATTCAAGAGGACTTGGATCTACTTCTTAATCAGCAGGACCATGACATACAACACCAGAGAACTTCAGCTTCAGCAGCTTCCTTAGAGAACAACAACGACGCTTCAACTTCAAGAGATCTACCAGCATCTGAGCTAATTAATTACAATGCTTCAATTTCAAATGATCTATCAATAGTTAAATCAACCAACAATAACACTTCAATGTCACACGACCTACCGCCAGCTCATTTACTCACCAAAGAGGGGATCTACCAGAAATTAAATCGATTTCTTTATGGACAAGAAGACAACTCGAACCAGTCAACAACAAGAGAAAGTAATGTACTTTGTAACTCGAGATGCCACAAATCAACAACGTGTTCTAATAAAAATGAATGAATATTATTATTTATTAATTAAACGCTAAAAATGTTTGAAATTTCACTAAAAATATTCTCTTCGTTTTAAAAAAATCAGCTTAAGTACCTATTTCTCTTGTTAATTAGTTTTGAATAAATAATTTGTGTCTCAATTACTATTGTAGTACATTTAATAATGCATGGTTTACTCAATGAATACTTTTGATATCTAAACAATATTATTTCATTTTTTCACTAAAACAGTTAACAGATTTGATCAAATCACTTACTTTCTTTAGGGAATTCACCCCACAGAGTTGTTATTTTATCATCTTTCGTGAATTGATCATCTACTTGAAGAATTGGATCAAATTTCCATTTTCATCATTCCCTTGCGACATATATATGATCAATATGTGCATATAATGTTAATTAAATGTATATATATATATATATATATTTCGTGGCCTTTTTATACTTATCTTATATGATAGATCTCTACCACTAATAGGTCAATAAAACAAGGCTGGTTTGAACGATAGTTATATTTTCAGAACGTTTACAAACGTTTTCGGAATACCTTCTTCAGTGAAAATATAACTAGATAAATATATAAACAAACTTTTGTTTTTTATTTGGGAACTATCAACAAAATAACTAATGACTAGGATTTCTTGATATAGAGGATGTGTAACCAACTTTTATATATATATAAATTATAAAAACTAAATTAATGTGTAAACATACATGCAAATTAAGTAAAATCTTATATCAAAAAATCTTTGTCGAAACCTTAACAATTCTGTTCAAGGACTAGGGAAAACCAAATTTAAAAACCTAGCCAAAGGTTTCCTTCTTAAGAAATGCAAATGTCATTTTAACAAATTGCTATATACATTACTTAAATTTTGAATATCGGTCCTGAAATTAATAGTTTTAGTGTCTTTCTGTATATTTATCATTTCATATATTAGTCTCTTTTTATAATTATTCTCTGTTTTTAATATAATTGTGTTTTCAAAAGCAAAGTAATGCCCAAGATCTTTGTAATGCTTTGTTACAGCGGTCATTGCACCAAAATCATTGTTTAAAGAATACTTATGGCTATACAACCTTTTCTTTAAATATTGTTTCGTCTGACCGATGTAACAACCATCACAGTCTTTACAGTTTATTTTATAAACTACATTACTCTGATTTTGTTTAATTATTTTAGATTTAGTATTAGTAAAAGAGATCTGTTACTATAATTTGGAATGAAAGTAATGTTTATGTTGTTTTTATTAAATTCTTTTTTATTTTTTCGCTTAAACCTTTTTTATAAGGAATAGCGTTATAAAATTTATTGTTATTATTTTTAATTCCTCTATTATATAATTTGTTAATTCTATTTTTTATTACTTTTTCATAAAAACTATTTGGATAATTATTTTTATCTAAGATTTCTTTAACTTTGTTTAAATTCTTTTCCCTAAATTCAGGATTAGCTAATCTAACCGCTTGATCAACTAAACCGGTAACTACATTAATTTTATGTAATTTTGATGTTTCTGAAAAATAATTTAAATGTCTTCCTGTATTGGTAGACTTTATATGCCAATTTGTTTTCACAATGCCGTTATTATACATGACTGTCACGTTCAGGAAATTCAATGGGTTATTAGATTCTCTCTCATATGTAAATTTTAATCTATTATGATAACTATTAAATGAATCTAATATCTCATCAATACTATCCTTTCTTACGGAACAGAAACAGTCATCCACATATTGACCTATTAGTGGTAGAGATCTATCATATAAGATATAATGTTAATTGCACGTCTATAATTTGGCAATCTTCTAATAACAAAAAAGCTATTTTTATCTCATTTTATTCTCTCCATTTTTAGAGCTTTAAAATAAGGAAACAAAATTTGATGGTATTAATCACTTACATATTAACATTACATTGATAAATGGTCAATATACATATAAATATTCGCAGATATTAACGAAAACGTGTATGATAAAGAAAATTCTGCGGATTTATGCACCGATGTCATTGAAATAAATAATTTGAATTTAATAACCATAAGATAGAACTCAAGAGTGTACGGTTTTCTCTGAATTGCAGTCCAATGAAATGGTTTCCGGTGTGCATCATGCTGAAACTTCAGCTCCGCATTTAAGTGACCATTAGAGTGCATTTTCCTGAATTCTAAGTTTACAAACTCGATTATAGGCAGTTACGTAAAGATCAGGAATTTCAGATGGAAATATATTAATATTCTGCGAGTAAGTTTGTGATAGAAACTTATTCACTTTAAACTTTAAAGGCACACCGATGTATTGTACTAATCATGAAAACAGATGATGGTTGTGAGCAAGGACTATTTTACAGATTTAGTGTAACGATTATGTTTCTAGCGACCTAACGTTGTTGCATAACCGCAGGTACACATGTAATAGATCATGTTTGTACCACTAAATTTACACGCACAATTGAATACACAATTAAACATGTGTTGCGAATACACATACTACACGGGTACGGATTTCGACGACATTACACAAACAAATGCGATTGTCATTTCATAGATAAATCTTGAGTCACTTAAGTAGACATGTAAATTAAGCGAACGAAAATAATCTGTTCATAAGTATATCATATCAACCTGCGCAGATACCGAAGAAGAAAGTTAATTTTGCTTGGTAATAATAGTAGTATGTACTACTATAGAGGTCATATCACATTTGTACGTAAAAAGCACGGCAGCTTTCATGTAGGACAAGTTAAATAATTCCACATTTTTAAGAATGTAATACCGCTAACACAAATGAAAATTTATTCCTACATTCTTTACGTGGGAGCAATAAATAAGAACGTACTTTAAGCAATCCCTACAAGGGAAATTAAACCATAAACACGGGTTTTCCATTCCCCTAACATGGTTAAATCGCAAATGGAAATAGCTAGCAAAATATTAAAAATTTAGCTTTACCAAGAGATTTATTTTAGAGATTAAAGAAGTTGCCACGATTTTACGAATATAAATTGTCCCAGTATAAGTCGGTGGTTCGTGCGGAAATTATAAATTCAACGTGTAAATCCAAGATTACATAGGTATTGTATGCCCTTTTGTGCGATTTTGTTACGTTAGTTAGTTCGTTATGTTACTATGGTATCAAATTTTTAACATTCTTGCATAATTTCAAAAGCATCTTCACTTGCCAGCAATATTAAGATATTGCTGCAAAGTGAAGAAACACTAAGGAGAAGCATTTTGATGTACATAAATTGTCAATTTAGTCTTAAAATGATCTTATAATTAAATTGAAAGACATTACGTAAATTTTCCAATGGAAAGCTTCCGGTGAATGTGTTACCACGATCCTCTTTGGAGGTACATATACTGTTATTGCGAGAGAGGAAGACTCGCATGTATTATACCATCGATAAAATGGATCACATTAGAAAATTTGGTGGTTGGATGGTTGTGGGTGTCATTCTTTTGATCATATGAGTTGCTTCGTGTTGGAAAGTTGTATTCAGAAAGCTTAAAAGTTGGAAACCTCTTTTTGTGGTTAGCATTGTTACAGGTGACGAAAGCCCGCTTTACTATTTCGATGTTTCAACTGATTGGAACAATAAAGAAATGCTTGATCAAAGTTTATCAAAACGAGGATAGTTCTTTCGTCGTGAAGAGCGTGCTACAACGAGTGGCGCTCCGCTCAGAGAAGACAGTCACTACGAACTACAGTTAAAAGTCGAATCAAATGGTACATTCCGGGACAAAACTTTAACACGTGCCGTTTAAATTGTTTCTAACCTAATAGTTTAACCTTCTGGCGGTTAGAAAATGTATATATTATATTTTTTTGGTATAGAATGTAAACACGTGGAGGTAAATAATTAAATATTAGATTTATTAGATTTCATTTTATTTATTACACAATATGTTGTTTATTCAACATGAAGTAAACTTGAGAAACGTTATATGTATGCTTCGTGATCAATGAGCTACTAGTCCAGAATTAAAAAGAAAATGTTGTTTTAATAATATAGAAATCTCTCATTCACACAAAGTTTCAAGCTTTCTGCAATAAAAAGTGTTCACAACATATCAAAAAGCCCCTTACAATAATGATTAATCGTTCAATAAGTTCGTCTATTTATCCTGATAGCCTTAAAATTTCCAAAATCGTTCCAGTACATAAAAAGGGAAGTGAATGTGAGCCAACAAATTACCGACCGATATCACTCCTGCCATCCGTTTCCAAAATATATGAAAAAATTCTAAATAAGCGCATTATTAATCATTTGATCAAACATAGGATGTATACCATCTAGCCAGTTTGGATTTTTGCCAGGTAAGAGTACGGAAATGGCAATTTATGATTTTCTGAACGTGCTTCTTCGCCGTATTGATAGTGGGGATGGGGTCGCGAGTATTTTCTATGACATTTCCAGAGCGTTTGATACGGGCAATCACAAAATTTTATTAAATAAACTGGAATCAGTAGGAATAAGGGGTATGGCTCTGAATTTAATAAGATCATATTTATCTAACAGACAACCATTTGTTTACATTAGAGGGATTCAGGGTGATGTGAAAAAGATTTCTTGTCTTCATCAAATTTGATTACGCGTGGTATTCCACAGGGATCCATTTTGTGTCCAACTCTATTTCTGGTGTACGTAGCTGACATGCCTGATAGTCTCAAGGAATGTATTCCTTACCAATATGCTGATGATACGTCATGTATAATAACAGGTCCTAACATCTCAAGATTATCGCAAGTAGGGAGTAATATTAGTACATGTATAAATGATTGGTGTGAGAGAAACTGTTTGGATTTGAATGTTAGCAAGACTGCTACAATATATTATAACAACAAAGTTAACGAAAGTATTTACCTTAAACTGGATGGTAAATCTATACCTAATGTGCACTGTTTTACATTTTTGGGAATGAACTTAGATAGTCGCTTGTCCTGGGATATATACATCGGAGACTTAGTCAAAAAGCTTAACTCTGCATACTACGCGATTTTTCAATTGCGGTAGTCAGTAAACATTCAAGCCCTAATGTCTACTGTGTGTTACTTTGGTTATGTGTACTTTAGAATAAAATATTGCATCCTAGTTTGGGGTGCATCCAGCAAATTTATTAGAGTGTTTAAAATACAAAAGGAATTATAAGATGCATAATGCATAAACGAGCAAGTGCGCCATGTCGTCCATTGTTTCAACTGTTGGGTGACTTACCGCTACCAGCTGTCTATTTACTTGAGCTTGGAATTTGGACGCGTCAGAATATACACATGTTGGATAGGAAACTCTACATATTATAATAATATGACAACTAGAGGATCAGATGATTTATGTATACCTCGACATAGGACGGCAATGTTTGAGGCAACTCCTCTATATCGTGCAATAAAAATGTATAACAAGCTGCCATACGAAATAAAAAATATCGATAATTTTAATAAATATAGGAGCTCTCTAAAGACTTATTTACTCCAAAAATGCTTTTATTGCTATAAGGAATTTTTAATGTCTTTTTAATTTTAACGAATTGTGTTAATGTGTGATGAGCATACGCTACCTAATGCTTTGTGTTAGTTGTTTTTTTTTCTTTCTCATATACCTTTACATATATGTAATTTTTGGACAATGCTAATATCGTATGGTTATGGTCATAAGCAATAAATTTTATTATTATTATTATTATATATACACAAGCTTTAAATGCAAACATTATACATATATATATATATATATATATATATCTACAAAAGTTGCCTAAACTCCTCTAAATCTGTCCAGTCAATTGAATAATAAATTCATTATGCTCCTCATTGAGTCTATCAGTATCTACATACTGTTCCTCAATTCTTTTGACATATTCGCATTTCGCTTGCCATAAATCTGGAGTAATTTCTTTGAATGCTTGTCATATTAAAGCTTCTATATTACTATTTGAATCTATATTATGTGTATAATATACCATACTCAAAATCAATTCAATTCATGAGCCATTGCAAAATTATCAATGTCACATTCAAGAGGGGGTTTGTTTCTGTATAACTATATGCAACAATTCACATTTTAGCCTGGGGGATAATATGGAAGATTTTTTGAGCGTAGCCAGAATACAATTTCACTTTTCTTTGATGAAGGTGTTAGTGGTGTATTAATCTGGACACTGTGATATGCTGCGTTTTCCATTACTATAACAGAATTCTGTGGTATTTTTGAAATTGCAAATATCTTAAACCATTTTGAAAAATGTTCAAAATTCATATTGACTTCATTATTTTGCTAACATTTTCCTACCGTGTAATTTATATGAACATAACTTTCATCAAGGTATGTTCACTCCAAGATTACCGTTCTTCATTATAAAACGTAAATATCGTGCTCTCCATGCCACAACATCCTGTCATTCCATTAAACAATGTCTGTTTGATTGACACTTTTTATACTTATACCCCATTTATACAATAATTTTACGCAATATTTCTTTGCAACCACTAAATGCTGTTTCCTGAATCATGTAGGCATGTGGAATATTTAATGTTGGTACAGTCTTAGTAAGTGTATAGAAAGAATTTATTTTATCTCGAAGCACACACCTGCAATTTATATATATTTATGCATAAATTTTTTTTTTTGGGCGATTGTACTTCGTGTTGTTCCTTTAGGTTCTTCGTTATTAAACATATTTTTACGTATTACATAGTACGTGATTGTACTTCTACTGATTTACCAGTTATGGCAATAAGATGGTGGATTACTTGTTGAACGGAAAAGGTGTATGGTCCAGTTGCTTTTTCCTCTTCACAATACTTAAGAAGATTCTGAACCAGAATTAAAATTTCATCTTTGGAGGAATTGGCCCCGGCCATGATTAAATAGCTTAAAGTTATGTACAATTTAGCAATAAACTAAACGCAGAAGAAATGTAGCTAGAAATTTTCTACTTACCCCCTATTATTATTTAAAAGTAATACCTTTTATAAAAGTGCTAGTTAATTCGAAATGCGGAAAAATTGTGGAAAACGTTGAACAAGAAAGACATATGTAACGGATCGCAAATACCAGCAAATAATAAACAATTGCACGGTACTGTACTTTGCTGCTAAACGTGAAAAGTAATGATACACGGGGTGGGTGGGACACGGGGAGGGCGAATTAGTTCACATATTTGCCAGGGCTCAAATATACCTGGTCGCACTATAGTACGCAGAACAATGTTGTGCGTTAGTCACAGAGGCGCCCAAACTATCTATCCAAGAGCGAAATCTGACAGTTCCTTCTTATATTATGCCAAGGCTTCAGGTCATCGGTAAAATTTTTGCACCCAATAGTTATCCACAATTGGTTTTAAAGTTATTGATCACCTTCCATATAGACCTTATCATGCCCCGTGGAAATTCGCATTGTTTCCAGAACTGAAAATCAGGCTGAGAAGAAGACAATATACTACTAAGGAACAGGTCCTACATCCGTGGGAAGCAGCTGTAAAAGAATATTTGGAATAACTAGTTTGATGGGTGGTTTCGGCGATTACAGAGATACAACATATACTGTAATGGGAAGTATTTTGAATAAGTTAAATGAGTGTAGCTATATTGTATAATTGCACCGTGTACAGTCTCAATACGATCAATAACTTTTGTTAATATACTGCAACTTTTGATGCACAAACTATTAATTCAAGCCAAACTGAGAGCACTAAAGTAAGGAACCTCTAAACATTTTTCCCAGTATCTCTTTTATCTAAGGAAAGGCTCATTATTTAAATAGCGAAATAGTTTTGTATCTTTATTACATGACAAATGAGTTAAAATAAACGATTTAACCGTATATATTCAGAATTTGAATTGTACATTCCGCGCAAAATCAATATCGGCGTTACAAAACCACCGTTCGTTATTCTATTTACTTTTCGGCGCAAATCGTTTTAACGAAATAATTTAATTAAAGCATCGCGGCCGGCACATCCTATTAGCAGTTTTAAACAAATTACGCAAAGCTAAAGCCTAATCGTAATTAATGTGCAGACTGTATGTAATGAACGGGACGCTTTTGAATAATTCATAACAGCAGCGAATTTTGCAATCATTTGATACGCTTAAGGATTCACTCACGCGAACTGCAGAAGGAAATTCCGGCCGTAAATTATCGAAGCTGTTTGATTTACTACGACACAGCATTTCGTAATAGAAAGCTTTCAGCTTTATCGCCTGCTCTAAACATTAGTGCTTATGTCAGCGGCGCTTTGAAGTCAATAATTAGCACAGATTACCCGCTTTATTAATCAAGCGTAAGGAGACGATCTGGTGCAATGTTGATATGGCGTTTGCCATTAAACTGTAGCTAGATATTTGCATACGCAAGTGATTGTTTTATTTATACTGATTACCTCGAAACTTATCAGTCCGCTGTGGTCCTGGTCTAGCGTGTTGAATACGTAGTGGGCATATTGGCTGGTGTTTGCTGAAAAATAAGTTAACATTAGTTTAAAATCTTTGAGAGGTGGAAGGATTTTAGATGATATAGTAATAATATTCTAATATTATACTACCCAGTTGTGTTAAGCACTCAATTGTGAGTAGAAATAGCAACATCCAGAAAAAGGAAACCTAAAACTATGAAATTTGACTGACAAGTTAACTTTAGAGAAATGTAAAAATGGTTCATATTTCAATTAGTCTTTTCTTTAGTACGGAAGAAAGCTGGAATTATACCGGTGTTTAAGAAGGACGATACTTCTCATTTTGTTAGTTACAGACCTATAGCTATCTTATCTAATTTCTCCAAAATCTTTGAACAAGTCTTGCAGGCGGCAATATATCCAAATATCAAGCTGTACATTTCACCTCAGCAGCATGGGTTTGTTCCTGGTCGCTCCACCATTACCAACTTTGAACATTTCCTCAGTGTTTTAGTGAAGTTGTTGATGATCGAGATCAAGTTGATATTATCTACACAAACTTTTCTAAGGCATTTGATTGCCATTAACTTATGTTAAAGAAATTAGATGCATTTGGTTTTGCACCTTCCTTGGTTAATTTAATGTCGTCATACCTTACATACAGATGCAACTACGTTTTTTATAATGGATACAGATCCTACGATTTCTATTTAACTTCTGGCGTTCCCCAGGGCTCGAACTTTGGACCGCTGTAATTCGCCTTGTTTGTTAGTGACCTTCTATATGCCTTACCTTGCCATTCACTTGGGTATGCTGATGAGTTCAAATTGTTTGCCCGAGTATCTAACCTGGCAGACGCTGATAGATTGCAAGAAGCTATCAATTCTCTAATTGGATGGTCGAAAGTCAACAAACTCAAGCTCAATTTTGACAAATGCCTTACTATGAGGTTTTGCCGAAAATTAAATCCTGTTGTAGAGTTATGTGTGATGAGAACCACGTACTTAATACCGCAGCTAGTGTTAAAGTCCCTGCCATCATATTTGTTAGCAAATGGTCGTTTACGGATCTTATTGACTCCACTTGTAGTCAGGCTTCTAGATTTTATATAAGTATTTTAATGATGTGGCTGTATTGCAAACGCTGCACTATGCATTTGTGGTGAGTAACTTAGAGTATGCATTTGTCGTTTGGTTTCCATTGTATTTGTCTCAACAGCTTTGTGTTGAAAGGATTCAACAACGGTTCCTGAAATTTTTTACTTTTAAAATTACTGGTGCTTATCCTGTACGTGGTTGCTTATATGACGAGTTATTAAACCAACATAGTTTTGACTCGCGCATTAGCAGAACGGAAATTGCCAGTACTAAATTTTTGTATAAAATTATATCCAATATCGTCCATTGTCCTACGTTGCTATCCAGCGTAAATTTTTACGTGCCACGTCTTTCGGTCAGGCATTCGGTTACGTTCAATATGGGTATCCCCGATCTAATGCTTTGGTGCAGGCACCTTTGGGGCATATGTGTAAAAACGCTGACGTTTAGTATACCGATAATTTTGTTGGTAAACTGAAAACAAATGAGTACACCATTCTATTGTGTATTGTGTATGATGACACCTTACCATGTCAATTTATTTTTGTCTATATTGTTGTTAGTTGATTTTTATTTATGTTTTCTATTTGCGGTAACTGATTAGTTGGGGTTGTTTGTTATTCTTGGTTTGCTTTTCCTGTAATCGGGTTGTTGTACCTGTTTGGAAATTTAACGTAATTATTATTATTATTATTATCGTGTAACAGCATTGCAGTTCTTCGAGCCATCACGCAAGTTCCCTTTCTGTCAATTCCACCTCAAATCGATGCCGTTATTTTTTATTTGTACATGTAGAGCGCATACAAGATATTATTTGCAGTTGTCCCATGGCGAAACTTTCATCGTTTACAACATCTAGTGCGGTCATCAGAGTTCTAATTTCTATTCACAGCAGCGTAATAATGATGATAATAGTAGAATTACTTCTTTTACCAAAGTTTCACTAACAATAGTATTATTAGAACATCACTTACATAGTGTGCTTTCTTAGATTACATATATCCGCGCAAGGGGTGTAATATTTGTAGTGTTCCTGCTGATATTTTACTCGAATGCATGATTTCTAGAGTTGTGTCTTATTACTTGAAGTTGAAACGTACCTTCACTTAATTATTCTCGAAATAATCGTATTCAAACAGGATTCTCGCAGCACGATTCACATTCACATCAATATGTAATTACTAATAATGAATTATTTTTTATTCTACTTAGATCACACTCCCGCGATTTTCAAAGGATACGTATGTAAGGATCCTTAATTAAATTAATTTTATGCTGTTATTAATTCCCTTTTCGAAGCAATTTCGTCTGACGGTTCTCGGAGTACCAAATTATGTAATGATTAAACATTAAAATTAGTTAAGATGTCTGCTTGTTAACTTTGCGCAATAGCTAATGTAATTGAATGCTTTCAGGCAACGTTGGCCTTTAATGTGAATACTGCGTATTGCAGCAGAGTGTGCGGGCTAGCTTTTCTGACTCTCGAAAATTCATTCTCAATATGTGCTTTGTACCGCTTACGTAAAAACGTTAGACGAAATCCAAAAAGAAAAAGGATAAACCAACCGTTTCGCGGGTATTACGAAATTAATACATGCTTTGATACCACCAAAACTCTGCATTAAACAGTTTTTATGGTAGTTGGCTTCATATTTAGCGCTACTACTCGATAATTATACGAAAAGATTTGGAATAAATCCGTTAAACGGGGAAATTAAGATTCTTAGTTCTCTTTTAATATATAGCAGGGAATGTGATGTGTCCTTTGTAATTAATTGTATTTTTTAAAGGATTTAGAACACATAATATCCA
Source organism: Chrysina gloriosa (assembly GCA_038088585.1). Lineage (NCBI taxonomy): Eukaryota > Metazoa > Arthropoda > Insecta > Coleoptera > Scarabaeidae > Chrysina > Chrysina gloriosa. The sequence continues at coordinate 10,251,842 of CM076093.1, forward strand.
ATTTGTATGTCTGTATATTTGAAATTGTTCTGGAAACAGAGAAACACAATTAGTATGCATAAACAGTATAAGTTTAAAGTCTGTTCCAATATTATACAAACGTATCCTAAGCTGGAACTTATTGCTATAACGAATTACTTTTAATGTATGCGATAAGGCCGTTAAATTTCATCCGGTTGAACTGGAGGTAAAGAAATTCAAGGAGGTGGATGTCACACGAATTGATATAAAAAGAAATGCAGCAATTTACCGTTACCTTTCACCATTGATATCTCTTTTAAAAAGGAATTAACTTATTTCGAATTCTAACATATTTAACATTCTTCACACTTTCATCATTTGCGTCTATCTTATTGTTAGAGTCACAATGTAAGGAATGAGTAAATATAAAGTTCCTACAAAATAATGACTTGACCAGGAAGCTACTTTCGGTCAGAAAAATGCAAGGAACCTACTTCGTCACTTAACAATACAGTTACCATATATTACCACCCGATATTTGGTTAGATTTTGATAAAATCGTATGATTATAAATGGCATTTACACGGTAAATATAAACACTACACAGTGTATAATTAATACAGCACTATATCGTATTGCAATGAACATGCAGTGATTTTCAAATCAAAGCAACTTGATATATGCACGTCCAAATAACCGCAACTAAATGTCCAGTTGTAAGTTACAACATATTCGATATATAGTTAGTTTGGTGTAAATATTGAAAATTATAGTGTATTACACTTTGTCAGTGACATGTTGCTCACGTAGAACGTTATTAAATACGTCGAAAGGTACACATCCACATACGATATTAATATTTTGGCTATATCGCGGGCTTGAGGTTAGACGTATTTTCTGTGCCATTCCAATAATATGGTAATTTTTTGATAGAGCAAAATTCTACGCAGCGTGTGAAAATAACGTATTTGGGTGAATGATGTGCACATTCATATAATATAAGTACGTATTGTATAAATTTAAATCAATCAAATTGTCTAACACCGAATGTTAATTATTTCTTTGGTCTATGCCCAATGTCCCAAAAGTATACAGATTGAAGCTGAATTCATATAATATAAGTACGTGTTATATAAATTTTGCTTCAATCCGTTAATTCTTCTCCTGACTTACAAAACAATCCACAATGACACTGTGTGGAAGCTAGTACTGCCACTGGACAAGCCGAAACAATTATTAACATCCGGTGTAAACAAATTACTCGAACCAGTGTCTTTAATAGTAACCTATACAACCACAGCTGTGGGGATTGACGCAATGTTGCGAAGAAACAACTTCGGTGCTTCTTGGTAGCGTTATCTTGGGAAAATTGTCGACTAATGTCTGTACTAACCATATTTTCGGCAATTTACACTAGTATTAATTTACTAAATATTCACTATGAGTACGTCTTTATAGTCTCGATCGTTGTGACTATAAATTACTCCTCAAGGAATGACACATTTCTAAGATTTCGTTGGCAGCGCCTCGTCAATTCCATTGACTCCCTTTTCAAAAAGGCATCATGACAAACTATCACCGTTTAATGCCCCGTCAGTGATATTAAAGCTTCGTTAGCATTGGCTTTACAAAGTGTAAAAAAGAGGATCGACCATACTCAATACGTTATTGAAATTTCTATAGTTTAACTATCTCATGCAACAAAATTGTGATCTCATCTTCGTGAGAATGTGGCATACAACTATCAAAACACAAATCTATCGTATACCCTTGACTTAGCTTAATATGTTAGGTCAGGTACCTACGATGCTCTCTACATATATGCCAAGAAGTTGTTGGAAAACTATATTCGTGTAAAACATATGCGTCAGTTTTTGTTGTCCTGCATAAATTCATTAAAAAGGAAGAAAGCCTAGGATTCATATAAAGTAAATATTAGGCATCTCTTATTCCAAGCACACCATTTAGAGAGAGTTGTCGTTCTCGATAAAGCAACATCAATAAGTTAATTCTAAAAGATAAACTTTGGTCAGAACTACTCTGCAGGATGTTTTTCGTAGGTAACATTAAAAGCTAATTTATCAGATTGTTAAGGTCAGTATTTGGAGCTCATGGTCCCAAGATTCAAGCACATGTATTGCCTAAACTAGTTTATTAATGAGTGCAGAAATTGTGATCAAGTATTACTGACACCAGTACACTGAACACATCAGTTAATTTCACGCCACATCAAATTTCCTAAAATATGGTGGAATCATCTGCCACACATATTTAGAATTAATCAACAATTGTATGAATTGAAAAATTTAGACTAGAAGCGTGAGATATCGAAATATATATATATATATATATATATATATATAATATTTCACATTTGCATATCAACTCCATTTAGTATGTGCTTGTCCATATAACTGTAATTCATCCTCCCCAAGTATAAAAGCGGGTAGTACCAATAAAAATAGCATGCACTGTATGCTCTGCATGACATAGAGATCTTCAATTAATGCCCGCCCGCAGTATGTGCAATGTCCTATTGAGGTTTAAGGGTACCACAAATAGAGTTTGGTGTTCACGTAGTGTGTACATAAGAACACCTAATACACAATTCTACTCTAATTAGGACTGTAATATGAAATTCTTTTGTGAGATTAAACATTTCAGATCTTTTGAATGTGGCAACGTAAAGTTAGAGCAGTCAACGAGACTTTATTATCAATTGTGTTATGTTTGTTCAAACATTTCAGTATTTACAAATTATGTACACTTTCAAATAGAAGGTCGGGGACATCGCAGTATAGGAATTAACTAGCATTGTAAGAAGCTAACTTAAGTGCTGAGAATGTAGTTAGAACTATCGTTATCGGAAGACTTCTTGAGATAAGTGTAATTGGAAAGAACAGGTTAGATGGTTCGAAAGCAAGTAAAACGGAGGCCAAACTTCACTAGGGCGCTCTTTTCCTGAATATACCATTTCTCTGTGTGTACGTGTACCCCAGTTTTTCGCGGAACATCTTTGGAGACCCCTTAGCAAATCCACTGATTACAATTCAGGTTATAATCCAAATCGCATTCGGTTGTACCTTTTCACACCTTGATTAAAACGACGGCGACTACTACAGAACGACAGCTGCTCCTTACTAGGGTATTTGAACCTGGAGCATTCGTCCTTAATAGAATGCTGCCGCCCGGTTTTTCGACGGTGGTCGGCGCAACGCGCAACACATTACTCGTTGGGACGCGATAAATTAATTAATGTATTATGTTTTAATGCAAGCAGCGCAAAGTCATAAATAATCCAAAGTAACTGCAGTAAATTTCAAACTGACATACGAGATGAATTTGCTGTCCTAGGTATTCAGGTCAAAGGTCGTCTATGAAAATTGAAATATTTTAGTATCAAACTGTTCAATATACACGTAAACAAGGCCGCTGCTAATATTACTTATGGAAAATGTAATATGGAGTTAAAATGTATTGTGATCTAAAACACAATATGGGAATACCGATATAGAGTTCTTTGTCTTCTGATAACGTCAAAATCGAAGTGACGTAAAGACAAATAAATACAAACTGTAGCTTATAGATGAAAATTTCCAAACTCGCACTTATCCTTTTTCATTAGGTTTTATGCTTTTAGGCGGTAAGTATCGGGAGAGGTGGGTGACTCGAGCAACTGCCGTTTGATTTCACACTAGACAAATTCTTAGCACAGTACCATACTGTAACTTCAACTTTAACCAACTACAATATTTTAAAATTTCTATAATCAAGTGGTCTACAGTCGGGCCTTACCTTTGTTTTTCCTTGAACGAACTTACACACATATCCGGCTTAGGCTAAATATGATGATGGCTTTATCTGAAATGATTAATAATACTTTCCTTATCGGTCCAAATTTATGTTAGGGAATTAAAAGCCCTTCCTTAAATTTATATGATTATTATGAGAAGATAATATCTGCGCACTGGCTAACCAAAGGGTGTTGTCCGTGGTACCAAATTAATCCCTTAAGTGCTGCGAACGCATATATACTTTAAAATATTAAAGGTTATTGGTATAGAGGCACATATACGAGGTACGTAAATAAAGTAATGAGACCGATTTTTCTTTCACTTGTTTCATTCCAATAACTTTAGAATTCAACATCATCAATTCAAAGTAATTGCCTTGCGAAGCCACGCAGGGCTGAAGACAATTCGTCCACTCCTCCTAGCAGTGCCGGGAATAGGACACCGGAGTGGTCGCTTACAGCCTCTTGAACATTGTCTAGTGCCCCAAAACCACATCCATTGAGGTGTTATTGCAACCTTGGGAAGAAGAAAAAGTCACAAGGACTCAAGTCGGACAAACAGACAGGCTAAGAAGCAATAGGAATGTCCTTACTGGCCAAAAGACGGCACGCAACAACAGTCAAATATGGACACATTTGCATATCGCGTACGTGGTGATATGGGATTGCATATCTGGTTAAAGTATTCCGTGGTGAAAGGTTTAATCCTTTCACTGCTAGTAACGGATTTAATGTTTAATATTACCGTTGTAAATGTATTGAAGTAAAGAGTTAAATATAGACAAAATGTTCAAAAACTGAGGGATTTTTTTTTAGGTTTTCAAAAAGGATGAACAACGTTTTAAAATTTGTTATAGAGTTTGAAGGCTGGCTAGTTTGATGTATAATTTCGTTATTCATATATAGCTCGAGAGTGATAAATAATAAGCCACTTTCACAAATATCAATCTGACAATGTTGCTGTTTGAGGTTGTTCTGAGGTTTGTAAGAGAGATCTGTTTGTAAAGCTTTACTGTTCAATTCAATTTCTCTTTCGTGTTTCGGGAGAGAAGACCAACAAAATTACAACTAACAATTATACAACCATAAAAGTTTGTTAGTACGCAGTCTTCAGGTGCCATTTGCCAAGCCTCAAATAACTTGTTCATCATTTTATTGCTTAAAACTGTTTCGAAAGTTTGTCTCATTTCGGGTGGAAAAATACTGTGGACTGTACCTCAAGAAAATGTTTCTATAGTTATAGTGTTGTAAGCAGAAATTTCAGAAACAAAAAAACACAGAACAACGAAGTCTTCTTTATAAATTAGCCTCACAGTTGCTAATTTCAGAAACTGGATGTGAACCACCACTAAAGACGATCTATAACGCCGCGTAGAAAGAGCCACTATCCAAAGATACTTTCAGCCCATACCACGTCTAATCGGAGTTAATCCTGATATAAACACAAGGTAGTAGTTTCTTTTTTCGAAATTTGTAACTATCTTTTGGAAAAGTTTTTTTCATTTACACGCACCATCTCTCCAAAGTTAATTTAGAAATAATTATGATCAATAATACAACAGTAGAATTTAATTGTTCAAGACTCTTATTTTCATGTTGCGATTTGAGTTTACAGTATCTTCTGAATAAAAGACTATACCTAAGTATACCTCTAAATATTGTTTATTTGCAAACTAGATATACGTGGAGACACACTACTCAAATCATTCCGAAATGTAGGCCTCTATAAACTTCTTGCGAGTTGGGTTCTAAGTCTTTCTAACAGTAGAAATAAATACTGAAAAGGTATGTTGAAGGAATAGTACAAATAATTAATTAAAAGGAGTGTTAGTTACAAAGACTAAAGAGGAAAAAGCAATGAATTCAATAAACTAAATATCCAAAGTTCGTGATGTAAATTCGAAAAATAAATTGCAAAATATATTTATATATGTCATAAACAAAAGGATTCGGAACGACATATCTGGCTATAAACATGTTTTTTACGGATACTTCAAATGAAATTTAGTTGTCTGTACATTGTATCGTAGTTCCGAAATAAGCAACGCAGCTACTGTTATTTGCGCGTTACGAGGTATAAGCAAAGAAGAAAATTGCTTATTTTTACGAGTAAATCCAGAGGCAGACTGGAACCGTAAAACACACCCGACTCAAATATTAATGAAGATCATGCTGTTTAAGTTAAGAGTGGAAGTACTTCATTTGAATACATTTTTTAACACCTTTTTGTACATGATCTAATGTACGGTACGATTACCTTTGATCAATATATTTAGTTACGAAAATTTTGTTTATTTTATATTTAAAGCAGGAGTGATCTCTAATTCGTGATAAAACTATGTTACTCACATATTAGCATGTACTTTTACCTCAATATATTCCATCTTTCTTCGCAAATATAATAAACTCAAATCTTGGCTTCTGCTTCAACTTATTTAAGACGTTTGTAGAATCATAAATTTTGATTTAAAAACAATAAAAACAATCGAATTTAATAAATTTTCTTGTTTTGGGAGATACCTGCATGTTGCCATAATGAGCTAGTTTCAGAAATTCCATTTAGAAGAATTGGCTTCCTTCCGCCTTCCTTGCCTGCATTCATTCAAATTGCAGAAACAAAATGACAATATTTCCAGAAAAGGCGAGAATGTAAGTACCTAAATGCACACGGCAACAGTAAGAAATTAAAAGTTCTATTCTCTATAGCAATGCTTTAAATTTAAGCTTACGAAAGAGAACCGTATATCGTTACGAATGCTGAAAATTGTACGAGAACACCGCGTACTGCGTAATTGAATAAAAGCCCGGTAATCTATAATCCGACCGTTATTATATTAATCTTGGTGCTTCAAAATCGAATTTTGACAAATAGGTTGTCCGCGAAAGTTAACTAACATTTTCATTATTTCTTAGTAGACACCATGTTTTCTAATTCCCCAGTTGTTATTGTATTTTCCCCATTGAATACGATGAGTAGGTATTTGAAAGTTAAAGTCTGTGTATGAAGCCTGTCTAGTTCTAAACAAAATTAGATTATTACTGGTGCATTTTGCTTTCTTTTAGCTTAGGGATTGCGTATATTCCCAAAACAAGACCAAGGAAGTTATGTTTACTGAGTTCTCATAGCAAGACGGAGCTCAAGTAATCTAAAAAATTTTAACGATAGAATTGGAAATACAATCCCGATTATTCGAATCAAATGGGACCTGGTGCCATTCGGATAAGCAAAAATCTGGATATTCAAATGAAACTGATTATCGATAGATCACAGTACTTTATTACATATGGCGATTAGAAATGTATATAAATAGGCAGTGTATCTACTGATACTTTTGTGACCCTGATATAAGTGCCACAAATTACGGTCCATTGTGTTTAGTTCTGAAAAAACATACAAAATCGAATACCAAAGTTTCGGATGTCTGACGTCCAGATAATTGAGATTTTACTGTAGTGAGAAAGACAATGTAATATAAAAACTAAATGGAGACTTGGGTACTCAATGCCATACATTTCTGTTCCTTCACTACGTATGATCTATTAAGTGCATAGAGTGTACAGTGTACAGTCACGGTAACACAAAAAACGGCGATTGAGATGACTTTTAAGAGGAATGATATACATAAAATAAGCACTGATTATTAATTTACATGTTTAAATCGTATGGCAGGTAAAATACGTTTATTTTCTAGTTCATATTTAAAAGGCTGTTCTCATTAATCGATAGTACATCTGTATCGAGTACATAATGAAAAAATTCTTGATCACATTAGCACATTGTTCACGTGAACGCCCGTTCACACTATTGCGAGTATAATATATATTAATTCAAATATTTTAGATTACGTTAAAACGTGACACAAAGCTTTCCAAATTCGAGCAGTCGAATTTCAAACAAATAGAATTTATCAAAAATAAGCGGGGAGTAATACAAAGAGGAGAAGTTGTTTTTCTACCTTTATAAACACATGGGATTCGAACATTCGACGGTAATAGAGTTGGAAAAGTTGTTTTGAAAAAGTAGAGTGAAATCAGAAGGAAGTGATAAAAGGAAAAAACAATCGAATTATTGGAATGTTACGCACTTGCATAATTTGCTACTAGCAGGGTGCATCTCACGATCAACAACAATATTATGATAGGCAACGAATACCTCTAAGATTTCTTAATATATGATGAATATGAAATTACAATGTTCATAAAGAACCGCTGGCATTTGGCACATAAGGGGATGAAAATTCGGTTCACACAGCAATGTTTATTCGTTTAGCCTAATATATTCTCAGAAAAGAATGGCAACTACGGCCCTTGGCACTGAAATGATTTCTTATTAGTGGTATAATTTTTTAACGAAAAGTTATAATTTTTGATTAATACCAATTTAGAAGTAGGAACAAATTTATTGACAAAATAGTTTTCAGCACATAACCATCATAGATCTTTCAGTTGATCAACAGCCACTTCTTATATGTATACACGGAAATAAGATACATACTCCAAGACATATAAGTTGCATCTTCTGGAAAGCGGTGGAATTTTTGATCAAATTTGGCAGGAGTAGTGCATCACATGGAGGTATTCTTTTGATCCCGAGAATGAATGCTAACCTGCTGGTTTGGTATTTCAAGATTATAGGAATCCAACTAAAGTTCCTCATTTTAGCAGTGTACCGAAGAAGATGCTTGTAACGTTTGTTTCGAATGCAAACTACGTACCTACAGATTCAAACAATACGGGTTCAGCTTCACAGCTCAACAAATTAACGAGTTTTTGGTACTCCAAAACATCAAATTAAAATTAATGCTTGTTTTACGTTACCCAAGGATCGAGAATGGACTGCGCGAGAAGAGGCAATCGATGTAATTGAACTTTTGGTTAGAATAAATACAAAAGAAGATCAATCTTCATGAAGGATATTTCGAAAAGCAATAACGTACTTTCGGCCGACCTACTGTTTGTTTGTTTCTTGCTATATGTAATACTAAAGAGATGATGAGTATTCCTCTTAGGCGTAAATCTCCTTAATATGAGGGCTAATTTCTTTCCCATGAATCTAGTAAAGTAGTAAGCACCATCATGATTATCATCATGTTTTACCCTTTCCACCTTTCGGTGTAAGAGTGGTAAACAATATATACAAAACAAATTATTTACGAAGTTTTCCCCTCCACAGTCAATGCACTTTTGCATTCGTGAAATGCGATCCCCAAAATATCTACTCCGATCTTCCCGCATAAGGTTGTTTAACACGAAAATCCCGCAACTTATTATCTGCATGTGCAAATACAAAGAATTCGTAGAGCGCGAGGTCTTGATTGTATGACAGGCATATTCTGGACATTCATATGCTTAATTGTTCCAGCAACAATCTAGTTCCAACTCTTAACCAATTCTATCTATTTGTCAATTTTGGTGAATATTTTGAAGAGCCTAAGATAAAGTGAACCATTCAGTATTAATAGTATGGTGATCCTGCAGCGTTACGGTGGAAACATATCCACTAATTTCGAGAAGCATGGCGACCATCTGCTTGTCGAGTCGATTGATTCTTAAAGACACATTGACGAATCTTTTTTCCGCATCACAGTAGCATACCCATGTTTCATCACTTGTAATGATGTTGTAGACTACATAAGACAACCCATAATCAAAGTGGTCTAATGTGCATCTTCACCATTTCATATGGTCTTTTGCTTTGGTTGGTATCAAGTTATGGTGAATCCAACGGGAACAAAGCTTACATACCATCAAGCCCTTGTGTAATATTATATTAATGGCTTTCATAGCAACCTTTATAGTTGCTTGCTCTTTAGTGTGATTTCTTATTACCCGATAAAATATGGTACGATACCCATTGCATCGTGTCGACATCAAAATATATCATAGATAAAATCGTTTTAGAATTCTTCCTTGACAACACCCGTAGTGACATCGGTGACGACAAAATGTTAAATTAAGCATTTAGTTGATGTTGATGTCTTTGTTGTATTCGTTATATTTAAGACAACAGAAAAGATAAATCGTAAAATCCCATTGTAAAGTTTAGTGTCTATTTTTGTACACTTTGTATTACAAAGACAAGGCATCTGGCAAGTTCAAACAAAGTAACCTAATTGTATTTAAATGTTCCCATTTTAGCTGCAATAAAATGCACATAAAAACATTGGAAATGTAGGGACAATACAAGAGCGAATTATGGTGTCCCCGATATGTCGTCGCTACAAAACGATAAATCGGAATCGTTTTGTTAAATAAGAGTGTAAGTGTCCCGATATAATTCCAACAATGTCGGGACGGCACTCTCAGTATCGTATCCACTAATGAAGAAAGTCCTTACAGTGGCTCTCTTTCGATCATGTTCCCAGTAACTCCATTTTTTTAAGTACTGGTGGTTCTTGGCTTCGGAAAGTTAATCACGTTTGAGTTCATGAAATCCATTGTATCATCGTTTTATGGTAATTAACAGACAGGACTTGTCATTCGATGGATTTCCTCAAACCATCGTTTGGGGGTTAAGCAACGTTTGGAACTGTAAAAGAGTGTAACAGAGTTCGACCATATTCTTCAATCTATTCGATGACTTCTTATACAAAAAATGACTTTAAACTTATGTATTCTAAAAGTATTCATGTATATTTATTAACTGCTACAGTCACTAAACATGTAAACAATGTTAAACGAAATTTGTTGAACGATACCATGGGCTGCTATAGAGACTCAGCGGAAAGAGATGATATGTCGTTCTTTTGCATAAAATTAGAACAGGGGAAAGTTCAAACAACACAATAAAATTCGTAAGAAAGAATATTTTCCTACTATTAGAAGAAAGTCGAAAACAATTTTGGAAGATTCGCAAGGAACTTAGGTTCACATGCACATACACTTAAATAACGGCGTATGTTTACTTTTTAGACAACATTTTTTATAAATAAAATAAGAATAGGTCAATATATTAAGGACAGTCTAGTACACGTTTAGATAGGACATGTATATTTCAGGGACGTAACAATTATAAGTTAAACGACAAAAAAGTCACTTTTAACCATTTATATTGATGAATTTATAAAATCGTTATAATTAACCATTTCTAGAAGATATATATTATTTTGGTTATCGTAACCAATTAAAGTGTGAAATATTTTTTTTTGGTTATAAGTAATAATTATATCAACCAAAATTTTTTGGTTTCAAATAACCATTATATCAACCCAAAAGATTTTTTGGTTAGAAATAACCATTACAAAAAATTCTTTTTTTTGTTATCAGGGACGAAATTGATAATAAAAAATTAATTCATAAAGTTTCAGTGGGAAGTTTTGTCATTTAAAATGTTGAATAGGGATTTCTAAATCCATTAAAATCGTTATTAAAATTGCAATTTACTGTATGTAACCTTTATTAGGTTTTATGTAATGATTTTAAAATATAAAAAAACATACACCGCCTTCAGCTATGCTTAGTTTTGCTACTACCGCCACAGATTTGTTGTGTTATCTTGTTCATGTGTTGTTGCATTAAATTTATGGCTCATTTGTTCTGTTTCTTAAAATTTTTGTTTTTTTATTTTGTGAGGATTTTCGATATTGTATGGTATATATTTTTTTATAGTTTTTTTATGTTCATTCCCTTAAATTTTTTTTTGTTTTTTTTTCATCCCTGATAACCAAAAAGGATTTTTTTGTAATGGTTATTTCTAGCCAAGAAATCTTTTTGGTTGATATAATGATTATCTGAAAACAAAAAATTATTTTGGGTGAGATAATTGTTACTGATAACCAAAAAAATATTTCTCACTTTAATTGGTTACGATAACCAAGATAATATATTTGCAATGATAATGGTTAAAAATTCCCAATATTAAATAAATTGAATTTTCTTGTAACCTTTTTATCTGAAATAAAAATAACAATTATATTTGGTCCCTGGTATATTTACTTCTACGGGAAACGCGTCTAACACCGACTGCATGTTGGAATATCTCATGGACCAGTCAGCGGTCCCAAAACTAAACTTTTTCGCCCATTATCTTACTTTTATCTCATGTAATCCTATAAATAAATTTCACGCATTAGTTGTGGAAATTCCTGTATTAATCTGTAATTGAGGACAGATTTTAGCAGAATAAATTACTATCATTTTATATGCTGCTATACACATGGGACCATAGTTGAAAATGAAGGTGGTTAATTTCCAATGCGTTGTATGTTATTTGTATAAAATCTACTGTTAATTTCTAACATGCATCTATTCTAAAATATTTAAAATTATTACCTATCTTCAATAAATAACAGCAAGGTATACGCAAATGAAGATTGACACGTGATGTATGTATTATTGTTAGGAAGCAAGCTAGGTTACAATGAAGACCGTATTTACACTGAACGCCAATCCAAATACAAAAGAAAGTTTTGGAAGTTACCTTTTAAAAATTCAAGGAGAAAATTCTCCGCAAAATTATCTAAAGGACCAGAGGATGTAAGCCCTTTATAAGATTTAATTATACCATAATTTGTATTAGAGTACATCATGTGTAGTTGGAGATGATAATTCGCATTGATAATTGTAATAGACGTTGAAGAGGTGTCTTGTTATTGGTAATGTAAATGTAATTTGCATCATTAGGTTCTACGTTGCCACCATCCTATAGCTACTACCTAATTTGTGAAAATCTAATCAAGACGAACACATCCACAACAATCCTATCACATTAGGGTCTAATAGAACTTTAGAACATGTAAGTAGCTCTTGAGCATGATTGTTCCTTTAAATTAGCGTTGTAATCGCGTTATCCACCAGTTTCTGTCTCCAAATAATTTCAGATCTTTTAAACTATATATACTAGTACGCATTTAAATAAAATGTAATATACTCGTATGTATGTAGGTACGAATCATTAATACCGTCGAGAATACATTTTCAAGTCACATTCTTTAAGAGTTGTTAATTCTTACAAAAATAACGTTACAAAGAATAATACGTCAACATTATTTGAAGGCAAATTTAGAGAACTTTTACGATATCACAAAGACCCAACCTGCATTTATGAAGGAAGTCAGATTCAATCTGGTAGGTTGGATAGGTAGGCAGGGGAGAAAAAGCGTAACGTAGAATGAATGATTTAAAAGACCCCTAGAAAGTCAATTAAGGAAGTTACGGCGTACATTTAAAAGAGTTAGAACTCGCTCTTCAGCGAAGTTTCTCTGTTGTTCTCAGATCTGGTTTAGCGTTCTTCTATTTTTGAATTAATTCGTATTTTCAAATGCAAAGCTGATGGAACAAATATGGACTGCTGATTTTCAGATACTGAAATTTATTTTCAAATTAACTGTAGGAAGACATACAATTACGAAAGAATGTCTTCCTGAAAAACTGTTTATCCAGTAAGAATACATTACTGAAAGCTTAGAGCAAGTTTCTGCATACCCGGATTTTACATAAATATGTATTGGTGATTTTGGGTAATTCCAATAGCATAAACTCAAAGGATTCAGATACGGTTAGCGGAAATGCGCAATATAAATAATTAATTAGTACTTAACCCACTTCCGGAGGCACTGGTAGAGAGTAGGAATTTAATAGAATCAAATTATGCAAATTTGGTTCATGCGTACTATTAATTTGGAAATACCGTCATATTATTAAGAAGTTCGCAGGCTTCTGTAGTTTGGTTATTTATGAATAATGAGACACTTACTTTTTTGATTCCCATCGCTTTTCAAATCTGTTCCTAAGTAGTTGCTTCAATAAAAGCTCTTCTTCTTTATATTTATGGTTTCTGTAACACACTATTTACCACTATTTGTTGTAAGCTCCTACAAAGTTCTTTTCTTAGAACTGCTATCCAGTTCAATATCCTTCGGAGGACATTCCATCGTAATTAAAAAGTTGCTGTCCCTTCCCCCTATCCCCATTTTTTATGTTATTCTTTTCTTAAACTTATTACTTTACAACTATAAACTACACGAACTATTAATTTCTAAATATACGTTTTTATAGACATATTAATTGGCAAAATTTAAGAATGTAGAATATATCCATTCAGAGGAAGCGGGGAATTCTTCTTCTTCTTCTCGTTAATCCTTATGCCTTTCAGCGTCGGATTATTTTTGGATCTTACGACGATTTAATCCATTCTTTCCATCGTGTCCGGTCTGTACTCATTCTTCTCATTTCTGCTATGGTCTTCCCTCGCTTTCGTCCTAATTCGTTGACTCTGTCAATCCATTTTTTCCTTGGTCTTCCCTTTTTTCTTCTCCCGTTATTTTTGGCTTCTATTATTTTCTTTGTTAAACTCTTTTGTTTCATTCTAATTATGTGGCCGTACCAATCCAGTTGACATTTATCAATTCTTTTTAGTATATCTTCTTGATTTATCATATTCCTTATCTGTTCGTTTTCTATTCTGTCCATTTTTGTTTTCCCCACGATCTTTCTCAAAAATTTCATTTCCATAGCTGTTATTTTGCTTTCGTGTTTTTGCTGTATTGTCCAGGACTCACTTGCGTACATTATTGTGGGGGCTGCTACTGCATTGTATACTATCTGTTTGATCTTGGATTCTATTTCTTTTTTCCAAAGATGGTTTGATTCAGAGCGTAGTATATGTTTGTGGCTTCCCGTCCTCTTTTTGCTATGTCTAGATCAATTTTTCCATCCTTCGATATAATAGTAGCTAAATATTCGTATGCGTCGACAATTTCTTCTTGTTTATCGTTTATTTTAATTATTAGATTACTGGCTGGCTCTTTATTATTTATCACCATTAGTTTGCTTTTTTCTACGTTTATTTCCATCTTCATCTTTTCTATTTCTTCTGTCCATATTTTTGTTAATTTTTCCATTTTCATATAACTGTCAGCTATTAGTGCCAGATCATCGGCGTACAGTAATGCATCCACAGCTACAGGTTCCAGTCTGTTATATCCTAACAGTGTCTTCACAGTTTCGGTGCGTTTCCTCGTATTTTGCAGGATTCTGTCACTATAATAAATATATATATATATATTTCGTGACCTTTTTATACTTATCTTATATGATAGAGATCTACCACTAATAGGTCAATAAAACAAGGCTGGTTTGAGCGATAGTTATATTTTCAGAACGTTTACAAACGTTTTCGGAACACCTTCGTCAGTGAAAATATAACTAGATAAATATATAAACAAACTTTTGTTTTTTATTTGGGACTATCAACAAAATAACTAGTGACTAGGATTTCTTGATATAGAGGATGTATAACCAACTTTATATATATATATAAATTATAAAAACTAAATTAATGTGTAAACATACATGCAAATTAAGTAAAACCTATATCAAAAAATCTTTGTCGAAACCTTAACAATTCTGTTCAAGGACTAGGGAAAACCAAATTCAAAAACCTAGCCAAAGGTTTCCTTCTTAAGAAATGCAAATGTCATTTTAACAAATTGCTATATACATTACTTAAATTTTGAATATCGGTCCTGAAATTAATAGTTTTAGTGTCTTTCTGTATATTTATCATTTCATATATTAGTCTTTTTTTATAATTATTCTCTGTTTTTAATATAATTGTTTTTCAAAATCAAAGTAATGCCCAAGATCTTTGTAATGTTTTTTGTTACAGCGGTCATTGCACCAAAATCATTATTTAAAGAATACTTATGTCTATACAACCTTTTCTTTAAATATTGTTTCGTCTGACCGATGTAACAACCATCACAATTCTACAGTTTATTTTATAAACTACATTACTCTGATTTTGTTTAATTATTTTGGATTTAGTATTAGTAAAAGAGATCTGTTACTATAATTTGGAATGAAAGTAATGTTTATGTTGTTTTTATTAAATTCTTTATTTTTTCGCTTAAACCTTTTATAAGGAATAGCGCTATAACATTTATTGTTATTAATTTTAATTCCTCTATTATATAATTTGTTAATTCTATTTTTTATTATTTTTTCATAAAAACTATTTGGATAATTATTTTTATCTAAGATTTCTTTAACTTTGTTTAAATTCTTCTCCCTAAATTCAGGATTAGCTAATCTAACCGCTTGATCAACTAAACCGGTAACTACATTAATTTTATGTAATTTTGATGTTTCTGAAAAATAATTTAAATGTCTTCCTGTATTGGTAGACTTTATATGCCAATTTGTTTTCACAATGCCGTTATTATGCATGACTGTCACGTTCAGGAAATTTAATGAGTTATTAGATTCTCTCTCATATGTAAATTTTAATCTATTATGATAACTATTAAATGAATCTAATATCTCATCAATATTATCCTTTCTTACGGAACAAAAACAGTCATCCACATAACGTCTGTAAAAACTTACACTAGAATTTAGTTTTGCCAAACAAGTTTGCTCTAGGTCCTCCATTACCAGGTTTGCGATAACTGCTGATAATGAGAACTCCATTGCAGTACCGAAAATTTGTTTATAAATTTTATTTTGATATGTAAAATAAGTAGAATTTAAACAAAGTTTCGAAGCTGCAATGAATTCCTCCTTTGGAAGATCTGTAAAATCTTTTATGGAATTCCATTTTTTATCTAAAATTTTTAGTGCTAAATCCACAGGAATATTAGTAAATAAAGAAACAACATCTAAACTGATTAATTCGTAATTATTAGAATTGTTTGATTTCTAACCGAATCTACAAATTCCCATGAATTTTTCACATTATATGTAGTTTTACCTTACAATATTGCTTAAAATTTTAGACAAAAATTTGGAAAGATTGTAAGTGGGGGAATTAATGCAATTTACGATTGGACGTAAAGGAATATTATCTTTATGTATTTTAGGAATACCGTATATTCTTGGAGATATAGAATTTAGAATTTTTAAATGGTTATTTAAATCTTTAGAAATATATTTTTTTTTAAAAAACCAACTATTTATTAGTTTATTTATTTTTTGATTTTGTAATTTATTTGTTGGGTCTGATAATAATACCGAATAAGTTTGATTATCTTCCAATAAGGAATTCATTTTGGCTTCGTAATCAATCTTATTCATAATTATCGTTTTTCTCCTTTATCTGATTTAGTTATTATAATATCTTTATTAGATTTCAAAAATTTTTTGTTTCATTAAAAGCTTTTTGTAAGATATTATTGTTACTATTATTATTTTTATTGTTTTCTTTATTTTTGTAATTTGTCAAAATGTTAACCAACCTATGTCGTAAGTTAGGTTCTAAGTTTTCCTCATAATTTTGAACGATATTTTCTATATTACAAATAAAATCATCTATCGGTATGACATTAAAATCTATAGAAAACTTAGGACCTAGACTTAAAATTAATTTAACATTTCGACAAATCTCTTTATCAGTTAGGTTGATTATCCAATCTTCTTGTAAAATTGGATAATCAACCCCCGCATTTTTTATTAAGTGGTTAAATTTATTAATATTGTTTTGTTTTATTTTATTAAAAGTTCTTTCATAGTTTATATTAGCTACATTAAAAATTCATCCGAATCGTGTAACGATATTTGAATGACATTTCTTAACATTAGAAATGTCATTCTCTAACATTTTAATTTTAATATAACATTCATTTATTGATAAAGCTAACGTCTTTTTACAGAATTCGGATTTAATTTTTGTTGAACTTACGTTTTATTGAATCATTTTCAAAACCGATATTCATGGTCTTACTAATAAAATTTGGAAAGATCTTATGACACTTGCATTTCAAAAGGAAAATGCGTCTATTCTTTTGACGAGCCATTTTTTCTAGTAAGATCTTAAATCTTCACTCATTATGTTGTAGAACAGGGCTCTCCGCATTTGGTTCCATGACAGTTTCTATTTTTGTGGCTAGAAACAATAAATTAAATGTATATATATATATATTTCGTGACCTTTTTTATACTTATCTTATATGATAGAGATCTACCACTAATAGGTCAATAAAACAAGGCTGGTTTGAGCGATAGTTATATTTTCAGAATTTGGTTTTCCCTAGTCCTTGAACAGAATTGTTAAGGTTTCGACAAAAGATTTTTTGATATAAGGTTTTACTTAATTTGCATGTATGTTTACACATTAGTTTAGTTCTTATAATTTATATATATATATAAAGTTGGTTATACATCCTCTATATCAAGAAATCCTAGTCACTAGTTATTTTGTTGATAGTCCCAAATAAAAACAAAAGTTTGTTTATATATTTATCTAGTTATATTTTCACTGACGAAGGTGTTCCGAAAACGTTTGTAAACGTTCTGAAAATATAACTATCGCTCAAACCAGCCTTGTTTTATTGACCTATTAGTGGTAGATCTCTATCATATAAGATATAATAAATATTAATGGACTTAAGCTGTCTCCTTGTTTTATTCCCACTTGCATTTCAAAATCAGCTGATCTTTTTCCATTCACTTGTACTATCCCCCTAACCCGACAGTATAGACTATTGATTATTTGGCGCATTTTTCTTGGAACCTCTAGTTTTTCTAGACAGATATCTATACTCCCTCTATCTACTGTATGGAAGGCTGCTCGCAGGTCTACGAAATTGAAGTAGATTTCCTCCCCAGTCTCAATTTTACGTTCAATGATGTTTTTAATTATGTGGATATTATCGTTCGTTTGTTTCCCTTTTCTATAGGCCGCTTGTTCTTCTCCCAGTTTGTCTCCTACTAAATGTGTAAGTCGTTCCGCTATTATTTTGGTATAGACCTTAAAACATACTGTTGATAGGCATATTGCCCTATAGTTTTCGCACTGACTTTGATCGCCTTTCTTATATATGGGAGTGATGAGGTTGTTTTTCCAATCCGCAGGAATTGTGTTCCTTACAAAATATGTCAAGGATCCACTCCTTTCCCACCTGTCCGAGCCATTTTACCATTTCCGGTTCTATATTATCCGCACCGCAGGCTTTTCCTGTTTTTATTCTTTTTAGGGCTTTCTCTACCTCTTCCATATCTATCTCTTCAAGTTCTTCATTATATTCATTTCGTGTTCCTGATTCTGGCAATAAATCTGTATGACCTCCTGCATCTGTGAATTTTTTCGTGAAGAATTCTTTCCATATTTCAAGTATATCTTCTGTTCTTGTTTTTAGTTCATTCGCGGTATTCCTAATTGGTTTTATTTCTTTCTTTTTCTTTCCATTCATTGATCTTATTAGGTTCCAAAATTTCCTGTTATTTGTTTTACACCCTCTGTCCCAAAAGTAACCGCAATAGTTCGAAATAAAGCACGCTATGTATGTTATGTCCACAAAAATCATTGTATTTATTCGAAATATTCTCCATGTGCTACAATACATCGATTTGCACGGTCAACGAGTGCTTCAAACGACTTTTTCATGTCGATCTCTGGGATGGCCTTTAGGATGCCGGTCGTCGATCTTTGAATGGCGTCTACGGATGCATAACGAACTCCTTTCTGCTTCAAATGAAGACGAGGGAACAGGAAATAATCGCATGGGGACAGATCAGGCGAATACGGTGGATGCAGTATCGAATATATTTCATTTTTCGCCAAAAATCGGTGACAATCGTTGCTCCATGACACGGTGCGTTATCGTGCAGTAATCTCCAGCTGCCTGGCTCGCGATATTCGGGCCGAACACGACGAATGCGACCCAGCAAACGCCTCATAACATCGAGGTAATATGCACCATTAACCGTTGAGCCGTATGGAACGAACTCCTTATGGATAATTCCCTTCGAATCGTAGAATGAAATCAGCATTGACTTGATTTTCGACTTCTCCATTCGTGATTTTTTCGGATTTCCTTCTTCTGGTGACCTCCACTCTGCGCTTTGACGTTTGCTTTCTGGTTCGTATTGAAAGCACCACGTCTCGTCACCAGTCACAATCGTTTTCAAGAAGTTTTCATCTGCACGGGCTCGTGCAATAATGTCTTTGGAGTGTTCGATTCGAAGCGTTTTTTGGTCGTCGGTCAATTTGTGCGGAACAAACTTCGAATTGACTTTCTTCAAACCAAGGGTTTCAGTCAAAATGCGCTGAATAGTTGTTTTAGGGATGCCAAGCTCCATTTCCATAAATTTCACTGACGATTTCTTCGAAATTTTCACAAATTCGCGCACTTTTTCCACATTTGCCTCGGCCAAAGTTGTCGAAGGATGACCGGCTCTTTCGTCATCGTTAACATCTTCTCTGCCTTTACGAAATCGTCGATGCCACTCGAACACTTGCCTCTTCGACAAACAATCGTCGCCATAAACAATTTGCAGCATTTCATACGTCTCGGTTGCAGTTTTTCCAAGTTTAAAACAAAACTTAATATTGACTCGTTGTTCGTGACTCATTTTCTGACCGTTTACGAAAAACACTCTCACAGGATGCGTGATGTATCAGCTGACTATGCACCAAAGGTCATGAAAATTTGTCAGGTTGGTAAGGAAGAGTCCCACTACAATAATCAATCAACTATCAAGAGATGACGCCACTGGTTTCTGATTTATAGATGCATTGCGGTTACTTTTGGGACAGAGGGTGTATATTCCTCATTAATATCATTTCCAAAATCTTCCCAGCTTCTCTTTTTCGCTTCTTTAATTCTCTTCTTAACTTCGTTTCTTATTTTAACATATTGTTCTGTGTATTGCTGTTCCTTTGTTAAAACATATTTTCTCCACGCATCTTTTTCTTTTTGACTTCCTTTTGTATTTCCTTAGTCCACCATTTTGTTCTTTTCTGTTTTTTCCTGTATCTGATTTGACCACATACTTCTAGTGCAGAATTATAAATAATTTCCTTGAAAATTCTCCACGTCTCTTCTAGTGTCATTTCTTCCTGGCCATGTCTCTTTAGTAAATCATTCGTTTTCTGTTGGTATTCTGCTCTTTTCTTCTCGTTTCTTAATTTGCTGATTGCTATTTTATGATACTCAGCTATTTGTTGTTCTGTGTTAATTTGTTTTTGGAGTTCTGCCGTTAGCAATATGTGTTGAGTTCCCATTTCAGCCTCTCTTTGTGTCTCTATGTTTCGTATATTAGTTTTCATACTTTGGGTATAGACTATGTAGTCTATTATACTCTTCGCGTTTCTCTCTTCCGCGACAAAGGTGTATCTCTCTTCCTGTGGTTGCTCCCAGAAACCGTTCCCTATTAGGAGATCATTACGTATACAAAAATCAATCATTTTCCAACCATTTCCGTTTAACGTTTCTTCTCCATATGCTCTCAAGCAGCCCAGTCCCTTATTTGTATCATTACCCACTCTACCATTCCAGTACCCCATTAATATTACTTTTGAGTTTGTCTTTCTTATTTCATCCAGCAGTTCCTGCAGTTTTTCATAGAACTCCTCCTTTGAATTTGGTACTTGTTCATTTCTTCTGCTAGTTCGCATTCTTTTCCCGTTAGGGAAGTTATGCTCCACGTTCCAACGCGAATCTTTCCATTTTCCGTGTTCATAGCTGTGGTCGTCATCGTGTTAGCATTCCTCTCTGTCTCTACCTTGTTGTTCCTATTTCCCATCCTCACATCCATGTATTCTCGTGTTCGAGTTTGTTCTGTATCCGCTCTCATTGCCAGGTACGTCCTCTCTATTCCCTGCTCGTTCACGCCTTCTAGTTTTTTGATCTCTGTATCTGTATCAACTTAGCCTTCTCTCTATCCGATGTGTTTTATATGTACTCTTATCTGTAACTCTTTATCTATGAAATTTTCCATTGCGTTTTTTAGTTGTTCCCTATCTTCTGTATCTATTTTTCGAGCCTGAATCACTACATTATTCCGTCTTTTCTCATTCTCTACTCGTTTCAATCTGTCTTCCATATCCATCACTACCCCCTTAATGAATTTATTTTGCCTTTTGAGTTCCGCATTTTCTTTTCTTAACTCTGACATTTCTTTTCTATATTCTCTCTGTTCCTCCCGCATCTCTGTTATTTCTATGGATAAATTGTTCATCTTCGCTCCCATTTCCTCAATCATCTTCATCATTACACCAATGTTTTCTTCCAGCTTTTTCTGGGACTTCATAGGCGATCTTATTATTTTTTTTTACTTTTCTTGAAAATATTTTTGCTGTTCTCTTCATCCTCTCCTTTTTTTCCTTTTCTCTTCCTTATCTTCCGAGCTGTCCGTTCATTGCCCTATCCATGATATATACTAATTTCCTACTCCGCCCCTGTTCTCTACGGATATGTACTCTTTTCTGTTTTCTTTTCTTATCACCGCGCAAAAGCCGAGCCCCGGTCGACCCGTCGGAAGTCTGGCTTTTATCAATGATATTGGAATAAATTGTTTAATTTTACCTGTTATTTTGTTTCCCAGGTAATCACTTTCACTTTGTTTTTATATTTATCACTGTGTTACCAATTAAAAGATCACAATCAAGTGGGGAATTAAATATTTGAAGATACACAGTTTTAAAACCGAAACTTCTTAGTCCCATAAAGTTTGTATCAATTAATTTTCTCTTACTCTTGTTTTATGGTTTTCAATAAAATCCAATTTACATATTTCTAAACAATCTACTGCTATACCTATCTCGCGTAAATTTGTTGCTTAACAAAATTTTTGTTAATAGCCTGTGGCACAAAACATCGTTTCGATTTTGCATGTATTGAAAGAAAGAGAAACATTGAAATTATGGTAGCGGAAATACTACCGCTCGTGTACTGCGTATCTACCAATTACCATTACGAAACCAGGTAAGCAGCAATATTCAAACTTCAAACACAGAAATTGCGAACATTACAAACCACTAGATAATGGTTGCTACACATCGAATTGACTTGCTCTCTGATTCAATTTTTTCGTTTACATACACCGAGGTACTTTTATTTTACAGTTTATTTGCGTAACCGGGAAACATGTACCGAGTCCTTTTATTCTCATTGCAATACACACAGTAATACAAAGATTATGATAATGGTCAGCAACAAATTTATGGAAAATACAGGATTGTTATTCTAATGAGTGTTATAAATATATTACCACGCAAATACAATTTAGAGCTAGAGGACATTGAGGTAGTAATGTTTACAGATCCAGCTAATGTGGACCAGAGCAAATTAATGGACCAGCTACTGTTTAAACAGAAAACGCATTCGGATTTCCTAGAGGATAAGTTCATATTCATCGCTAGTGTTTTCTAAGCGTATACAGTTCACAAGTATTGATTTATAGTACGAGGGCTATTTCTTTTTCAAGTTGCGGTAAGTTGGCAGAAACAAATACTGGAAAGTTTTATTATACACAAAGTTAGTCATACATGTAAACTATTTCTCAATGTAGCCGAACATCGATATGGAGACATTTATCATAACGGGACATCAGCTTTTGTATATCCTCCTCGTACCACGTTGCCACCTGAGTTCTATGCCAATCTGATGCACTGGTTTTGAACTCCCCGTTAGTGTTGAACTGCTGCGTCCCCAATCATAAATTCATCTGAATAAATGGAAGTCACTTGGTGCCAAGTTCGGGGTGTATGACAGGCGGTTGAACAAGTCCTATCGGAATTCCTTGAGCAATTAGGTTGTTGCTCTTCCTCTATGAGAGCATGCATTGTCATGAAGGAAGACAATTCCTGATGACAATATGCATCTCCTGTTGTTCTGTATTGCTTTCCGTAGACGTTCAAGGATGTTACAGTACGACGCTGCAGTAATTGTTGTTTGAGGGTCCAAGAACTCCACTAACAAAGGTCCTCTGCAGTTCCCAATCACAGTAGCCATAACCTTTCTGTTGGAGTCATACTATAAACAATATCATAAAGTGGTGATAGAAGATTTTCAGGAAATTCAGCAGACACAAAACGGTGTTGTCGAACCACACTGTTCACTTTTTCCACAATGTCGTTTGTTGTTACGGACTTCCTTCCCTGGACCCTTTCATTAGTTGGTTCTTCTGGAAAAGTCCTACCCCACTTTCGCACTGCACTATCATGTCTTCCGGTACACAACACAAGATATTCGATGAAATTCAGCCGCAGTATTGTATTGAACTTTAAGATAACGGACCGCAGAGCGAATCTCGCATTTGGCTGAAGTTTGGATGATAGTACCCCTAATAAAACAATTCGCTTTCAAACTACGCCACGTAATAACCGACCCGGTTGGGCGATACTCGCAGAGAGATTACTGAACACTACTACGCAAGCACCACGGCACCTTGACAGCTGAGTATCAATTGCCAACCTAACGGAAGTTAAAAGAATAATAGCCCTCGTATTTAGTGTAGCAGCGCAGCATAAAGGATCTAGATTACAAATTCAGATACTGCAAATAAATGGCATTCGAATTAAGACTGCTTAAGAAGTATAAATTTTCTAGAAATATTAACAAACATCATTGAAATATTACAGTTCCTCAAGAGTATATTTTCCCTGTGATTAAAATCTTACTACCGTACGGTTTAAGATAATGGCTGGTGCAGAAATTAAACCTAAGGGCTTTCCTAACACTTTCTAGTTGTGACACAAGAATATTTCTGGCGGGCTTAACTTCAGGGGAAAACATTACAAATTTTTAATGTTTTCCCTGTATGCAATTGCATACGATGATAATGAGGATCTTAACGAATTTTTCCATTAATTATTTGTCCTTCTCTTCCACATATCATCTTTAACTCGTGGATATATTTTTCTGAAAAACTGTTGGTCTCAAATATTCAGTCTCTTCATTATTTTTATGTAGAGTAAAGGTATTACATCCATACAACGCAGTGGGTCTTATAGTAGTTTAATACATACAAAGCTTCGCAGCTCTTAACACATTTTCTGATTATATTAACCTCATTAAGAAACTCATACTACTACCTTTCATTAATCTATTCTACAGTTCTTCTTTTTCCTAAATTGTATTTGCCAAAATCACCCCCAATAATTCCACCCTTTTTTCCACCTTGTCAAAATTGTACACTTTTGAATCGATTATATTTATCAGGAAAGTCCTAAACTACAGACTATTCCTAATGCCAATTCTATATATTTGCTTTCATCTTCATTGATTTCCAAGCCAAATTTCTTTGCAGTTTCCTCCAGCCAGTTAAATTGACTAATTTATTTCGATTAATTTTACATTCATTCCTGCAAAATTATCGTTCTGAAATATATTTTGTTAGACCCAATATGGTGAAGAAAACGCAAAAGATAAGTATCTAAATATGTCGTGATATATATGTATGTATATTTGCTTTACAAAGTAACCTAGACAAAAGAAGATATTATTCTACTAATATCTAATCTATGAATAATATACAAATTAAAGTTTTTATCCAATAGAACCAATCCTAAAATTACAGCCAAATAAATGGGATATGTTGCTGTTATTTTGTTTCATTCTGGATATGCAGGTATATTTTATGCAGACAATACAAGGACCTAGTATGAAATAAATTATGGAAGGTGTATATGTACATATTATGAATAAACTACAAAATAGGTTCAAGCGAAATTAGAAGACCATATAAAACTTACGCTTCGAATGAATCTGATTCGATATTTTCGTAGATATTCCTTTAAAACAATTTATATTAGAGGATAAGATTCAGTGCAAATGTGATGTTTTGATGCAGTATTGGGACATCTAGTATGCTTGCGATAATAAAAAGTATTTAAGCAGTGGTGGTGATTGATATTTATGTGACTGCGCATGAATAATAATAATTTAAATGATGGAACCATCCAAATAAAGTACAAACAGCTACAGAGGAAGAATTAAGTGAAAAATATTGAAACTATATGGTTTAATAGCTGTAAAATTAAAAAACCAAACGATTGCTGTGGAATATTAGATGAAGTAAACTACTTATTAGTAGAAAATTCTGTAAGTAATCCTGATTTGGTCCTACTGATCTGTCCTTATATTGATGCTAGATAATTTATATTTATACTATTAAAATATATATATAAAACACATTTGCATAAATTTACTTTACAAGGAACCTACCTACATATTCCGTACGGACAAATACGAGTATGTGTATAATTTATAATCACATGAGGATTATTTTTCCGGGGTCTGCAACAGCTGCTAAGATGGATCGTATAAAAGCTTATTTCGGGAAAGCAGCTCCGTGAGTTTCCAAGAAATTCTGACAATAGTGGTACTAAAACCAATTACTGTTATTCAAGGAAGCTTTGATAGTAATAATAATATCTTAGCGGTAAAATGTGGACATTGGAGAAAATGAGAATTCCAGTCACATTAATATACAGGCCTACTCCCGTTTATGAAGGCTTAAGTTGCCTTTATATACGTCGCTACTACGTGCTGTAATAATAGTTGCCGTTAGCTTAACTAACATTGACCCTAAGATCGCATACGTTCGGATAAGCAGGATCTGTATGTGTGCACTACCTAACAAGGTAAACCCAGCTCTTCTCGCATCTACAAATATATAAAATGGCGAGGAAGACTTCAGTAGTATAATATTATATGTGCCTTGATTTTATTACACCGGTAATAAAAGGGTAGAATTTTCTGTGTTTTATGTTATTTCATATCAGGTTCTTGTGTGGTATGGAATAAATTTGCAACTTATCTACCTTTCTGACGGAATTTTTGATTGGTTTAAACGTCAGTAACCCTACAAATACCTTTTAGTAGCTAATTTGGACACTCACAAATTTATGATTATTCATTATTGTCACGGCAATTTAAAAGAATTATTACGATATACCTAGATGCCGAATCGATTTCTGAGATGGATTTGTCCTCCTTATTAAAACTTTTTGTGTTATAATTCTTTGAAACTCCACTATTGCCTTGGTGTTGCCTGGACGCTTTGGTCCTCAGTTTTCATACTATTTTCAGTTTTTCTGTTGTTTATGTCGTCCTTATGAAGATTACATTGATTGCTGATATTTCTGGTTTTCTATAGTATATTGAACTATGAATGAATTATATAGAAAGCAAAAATTATTACAAATAATATTTATAAAATTTTAGTATTATATTAACAAAATAATGAACAATATAATCAAAATATATTACCTAGTGTGTGTATAAGTGTAATTTGTTTTCTAATTCTTAACTTCTCTCTCTCTCTTGAATTCTTTCTTCACTTCTTTTCTTTGGTCTTTTCCTTTTATTGTATTTCTTTTTCTTTGGTCTGTTCGTCGTTTGTAAACAACAGCTTCTTTTTTGATGTGGTCTGCTTCTTCTCAACCCTGGTATTTTATATAACCTGTTATCTGACTTTTTTTTCGTCGATCATCATTCCGTCGTTCATCAACAAACTTTATTTCTTTTTTTTTCGGCACGTCGTTATAGCAATTTGGAATTCTTGATTTTGAAATGTTTCAAGTTTATGTGTGTGGTATATATTTACAACGCTCTTCTATTTCTTAAAGAATGCTTCGTATAAAATTTACATCTTTTTATTGGTAATTTTACTAATGGAGTATTACCATACTACAATATACATACATATATTAGTGTGTCCCAAAAACTAGAACTTCTAACCCTCTAATTTTATTTCAATAATGTTAACATAATTGTAGATGAAATACAACGCTAACCCGTACCGACTTCCATTGAAATATGTGAGTCTTCGCATGTTAAGCACATGGTAAAGTCAGTGCTTGTTTGTTGCTACTTGCATGTTATTGCTTGTGTGTTATGTTAGTCAATGTGTTGTTTTCGTGTAGTCAACATGGCAGTTGAATTACGCGGTTGTAAAAAGGGATTATTTTTAATAGGGGACATAAAGCATCAAATTATCGGTTCGACACTTCCCTCTATTGGACAGGTACTGACAGTTTTCTTCTGTAATATTCATTAAGCGAATTTAAAGGTTAAAGAAAGTGCAAATTTTACTATTTGTGGGTGCATCATTTATTGGGAAAGGCGCGTATACCGACTCAATCTCTTCCCAACTATGTTAAGACACTAACAACGTTATACCAAGTTTGGAGAAATTTGCAAAATAATGCAAACAAAATACAAGAGGTGTTTGAAGAACGTTGGCAGTAGTTTGTTACAAATTTCGGTAATCGGTTTGACATTGCTCGCGCCAATGCGATTCGTTTGATAAAAATAAATGAGGACATGATCTTCTTGCAACGGCAGAGAGAGTTAGCACAACCTGGTCACTTAGCTGGTATTAGGTTTTATTTCATATTTCGAACACATTGTAGAAATTACGAATTGATTTAAGAATGTCTGTGTAAATCTGTTTAACTACCAATAAGTTGTAAAACAAGGGCTTTGGCTTACATTCAAACTTCATGAAACATTTGGTCAAAATATTTCCTCCGTTTATTGCGCGTCCCGATTTATTAGGGTACGAGCCCAATCATAAATGCCGGACTTAAGAAACACGGAAAGCAGGGAAATCATCCCTCTGTTTGTAAATGTAAAATTCTAAGAACGGTAAAATAGTGAAAGTTTAAGAACTCCAACAATGAATCCTTGAAAGTAAAATTCTAACGCCCCTACGCCCCCAGAGTAGTGTTGACCAATAACAAATAAGTTACCAGAAAAGTAAAATAACAATTACAATTCATTCATACAAAGGTATTCAATCAGAATAGTCAACCTCGAACAGTCAAGCAATAACATTCAATCAGTAACATTCAATCAGTAACATTCAATCAATAACAGTTAAACAAATCAATAAGTGTGCGGTAGCATTTATATATCAGTTAACCAAAGGGCTGTAATTATAAATCACGTTCACAAGTTGTACTCGTTTGTAGCATAGTGTATATAGTCAATAAAGAATAAGTGTGTAGCGAATCTATTGTTTTAATTGTACACACCCAGTGTACTGGTCCTTCGAAGTCGAAGAGAGCAAGACGTGCCACCAACAAATCATTTTGGAACCGTCTAGGAGCACAAGCCGCACCAGCTGGAGTGGATAAAAAATTGACCGAGAAAGAGGAAAAGACACATTTTAGACTCACTGAGGAGCAAAAGAGGCGTTCTAAATATTTTTCGTCCTTAACTCCTTCGACATCAGCTTATAAACCACAACAAAAAAATCATCTTCTGATTCTGAAATAACGGATTTACAAAAAAGTGTGCCCATTCCAAACGAGGTTGCACGTTCCGATACTAATAAGGCTTGTTTG
The DNA here is from genome assembly GCA_038088585.1 of Chrysina gloriosa. Lineage (NCBI taxonomy): Eukaryota > Metazoa > Arthropoda > Insecta > Coleoptera > Scarabaeidae > Chrysina > Chrysina gloriosa. Next base: position 10,280,611 of record CM076093.1, read on the forward strand.
AGGAAAACTTTTATCACTTCAAAATTAGTGGCAGCATTTTTCCATAAGTACGTCGTCCGTTCAAAGAATTCGTTCGGAAAAGCAAACAGAACGCGCAGAAGCTATAAAAGTTAATTTTCAAAACGAAGTACTAAACTCTGTAATTGTGCACAGGGATGGCAAACTTTTGCCGGCATTAAATGTACACAAATCCGAGGGAAAAACATCTACGAATAGTTATTTCGCACCATAACAAGGAACAACTTATCCCTGTGCTGGAATTGAACAACTCCTCAGGAAGCAAACAAGCACAGGCAGTATGGAATGCTATTATTGACTGGAATCTTGAGGATAAGGTACACATTCTCTGTTTTAATACTACACACCTTCAGACACAGCTCGCACTGAAGGTGCGTGTATACTTCTTGAACAGAAACTGAATAGATAAGTGCCTATTTTCTCTTGCCGTCATCACGTTTAGGAATTGGTTTCTAAAAACCGTGTTTGAAACTAAAATTAGTCAAGTGACTTCAAGCTCTGAAATTTCCTTGTTTAAAAAGCTCAGAAAAATTGAGAGCTGCACAGAGAAACTTTCGTGCCTGAATATTTTAGAAATTGACAAACTGTTGAATTTTACCGAACTGAATTAACTAAAGAAATCACTAGAGTTGACTATCGAGAATTAATAGAGCTCTCAATAATGTCTATTGGCGGAGATACAGAAAATAAATTTAAGATTCGTCCTCCAGGCGCTATGCACCAAGCTCGATGGATGGCTAGAGCAATTTATTCGTTAAAAATATCTTTACTTAGCTCTCAATTGAAAATGTCAAACAGGGATAAAGCAGCTCTGTTACATGCATGCCTGATCATCGTAGGATCCTATTTTCAAGCCTTAGTTGCAATGCACTTCAGCGGTAGGCACCTTATCAGGATTTGTACTTTTTGAAGGGCATTAAGGCTTACGAAGCGATAGACAAAAGTATATTTAAAGCAAGTTCTGCAACGATTTATGGTATTTGACAGATGAAGTATCCATCTTTTCTCTATTTGGCGATGATGTGTACCTAGAGACTAAAGAAGAAATGATTTCTGATCTAACCAGAAGAAAATCCAGCAGTCCACGGTAAACGCTACATTCCATCAAAACAAGAACTTTGCGGTCAACTTTACGGTTAGTATGACTAGAAAAACATTGCTTTTCCTTTCTTTATTTTACTTTACTGATATATCATAACTGTTCTCACTTGTAAATTTCAGAGAAAAATATTGAAACCTGTTTTCAATCAAAAGCAAATCCTTGTTTAAAAGGCTGAAGATAGACAGTTTTCTCTATGAGTGTTCCACTTCATGGCCAAGTAATGCTGCATTTTAATACGCTAAAAAAGACACGATACGGCCAAACGAGCGGTTAAGTTAATGAAAGATTTTCATGGCTTAGTCACTGTTCAAGCAGAACAAAAACAATTTTTATCACGTTCTATTCAGGAACACAAACGTATGTATCACATATGATATAAAATACGGATAACACATTTTTTCTTCTTTGTAGCCTGGGACATCGTAATACATATATATGTATATATATATGTATATAAGTTCTTTCAGATCCAAGAACTAAGAGTTAGATTAATAGATCAAAGGGCTTCAAAACGGAAGAAGATTAAAAAGAAGGGGATATTTCAAGATTGCTGCTGCTCAAAGAGAATGGACGCGACAATGAAGAATACTAAGAGAAGTCAAAGAGGGTTCAGTGGGATGGTGAAATACAAATATTTGGGAAAACCTGAGCGGGATATATTATTCCCATTACAAGATACAAAGAAGAGAATATGGTAAATTTCGGACTGGTGGAATAAGAAAGAATCGACAAAATCGAAGCCTTCATATAAAGAAAAATGTGATAATAAAAAAGAGAAAGGAATAGCCTGGGATGGCAACACAGATTCAACACGCTGCAGAGTAAGAAGGCAATAAGACTGTACACGCTCTCACTAAGTGAATATTAAACAAAAAGGAAATAAATCTAATAATTAAGACCAAGATCTCTGCACTACTTCATAATCTGCCGCATGTGTGACTCTCAATTACTTCAACATATTACAGATATTTTGTAATATAACCCAACTTTATAATTACCCACTGACTGTTTTACCTAACACTATAACTCTTCGCCTATGTTTTGGCAGTTTTTATATATGTCCTTCCCCTTCGGGCTTAGTTCTTAAACCATTATCCTAGAAAGCTTAAACCTGCGCTTCATGTCTATATTCAACCTGCATGCTTTACACCAGGCATGGGCAACCTTTCTTTATAGAAGTTTTATGCTGCGAGTAATCTTGAAAAATATACATTTTTGTGGTATCCTTATGATTCATTATGAATTAAGTTTAGACGGGCCGTGCTAATATGCAACGAAAGAATTCAGTAACGGGCCGGGCAAATCTTACTCGAGGGCCGCATGTGGCCCGCGGGCCGGAGGTTGCCCATACCTGCTTTACACCATTAAGGGCACACCTTCCCTTACAACAACGTCTTCATCAATATGAGTACCTTTGGCTCAAGGATTAGATAGGTAAGATCAGGTCACCTGAGGTAGAGATCCGCATATCCTGGGCTTTTATAATCGAAGGTGTGGATTGGAGTTATGCGAGACCTCAACACGTGCTAGCTGCCTCGTCCCGATCGTATATGTAAGTTAGAACTTTGTAATTTAAAATATATACGAAGGGCAGTTAAATATAAATGAGGTATAATATATCAGATCAATAGCAGAAAAGTCTAAATGTTAAAAATCAGTACATAGAAAACAAGGAAGGTACAAATACTGTAACTAGAATATTAATGGAACAAAAACAAACAGTAAGGAATGAAGGGAGTAAAGGTAAAAAGAGGAAGAGGAGATCAAGGAAAAGGCACGAGCTAAATTAGAAGGAAGGAATTGGAAAATTGGCGAAAAGTAGAAACGATTCGAGGAAAGAAGTATATGAAGATACGAACTCTTAACCCAACGACCGAAAAGGGCCTAAATACTTGAAACGGAGAAGAAAATGTCAACGAATTGTGCTTGTACAAAAACTTTCTTTAATAGTTTTTCTTGAATACGCTAATTCTATCCTAACTAGAACTAAACACATGGGAAAACCTTATAGGGTTCGTATTGCTCCGAATTGGCTTTGGAAGTTTGTATCAAGCGATAGATTAATAAAGGTCATATTTTTAGGGAAGTTATAGTACTAACATATTCTCAGTAGTAAAAAAAGAGTAAATAGAAGTATAAAAAATAGTACAAACTAATGGACGTTAATAAACCATAAATATGCGTATAAGTTCACTAGCGCAATTTAGATCATTAATTCTCGTTTCGACGTGTATTATCTTTGCAGCGGGTTGTACGCAAATGAAGCTGTTAAACACCTAGTTTACTTACGTATGTAAATCCCTCGAGACTAAATATTTACGTGTATGGGGAAACTTGAATCTGGACGGTCATTGTTTTGCAAAGTGTGGGCGTATAATTGCCTGCATAAATAAATTTAATGATCGAATGTATCGAAAGCCGGGATTATCCATCCAGTTTGATCTTCTGTGTAAATAACTCATCCCGACTTACTCTACGTACACAAGTATTTCAGTAAACTCATAAAAGAAGTTCATGAATTTTCTAACAATGAAGGAAAACAAAACTCTTTTAGTTCGAAAAATATTTTGAACTGTTTGGGTTGATAAATAACTGTCCGCCCACTTTACAGATCCTAATAGACCTTCAAAGCCTTTAAATAATTTAAATCCATCTACACGTTAACTTCTAAACCTATAATTATTTGTATTCTGATTCCATAAAATTGAAAGGAAGCTTTTATAAATATACGAAGTCGATATAAAGTATATTATCCTAGTCATCAATTTTATGTAAAAAAATAGAGTATTAACGTCGAGAGAAGACAGATTAGCATCAAGAATCGTTAACGGAAATCGAAAGTTTTATGCTACATAAACTCACTCAGAATTGGCAATGAAACAACTATCATGATCACTGGTATGTTATGACATCCTAAAATAGCGTAGATGTTCCCTAGTGGGTGTTGTCAAAAAACAAACTTACTTATGTTCTCTGTATACATACATACGCACTTTTAAAAATGACAAGTTAGCACAGAATGCAGTATCGTAAAATATGTCGTTGCGCGTCCTAAAATTTTTTTTTATTTTTCAAAGATGTTTTCCGCATGCAGTTAAACGCAAACCAGTGGAGAACCGGAAGCTGGCGGATTAATATTTCATGAGATCGGGGAATCCACGAGAGAAATAAAAAGCTTAGCGGACCAAACGTATAATAAATACTCAATTGTTAACTCCAAATGCCTCCTTTGGGACTGTTTAATATTCCAGTGGTAACATTAGAGCTGTTTTAATAATTCAAGTATATAATTATAGTAGTTTTAGCCTTTTCGAACTTGTGCGGTTGCATTAGCCCTTTTCACATATATACATCCCAATTAATTCGCCGTGATGACGTACAATAATAATAGATTTCAACGTAAACTGTATTGTTAATTCTGTGCCTTCGGGTTTGACAAACGTTGTTTAATTGACATAAAACTAAAAACGGCAAGTTGAAGTGAAACCGAAACAATAAAAATTTGAATGATGATTGGCTTTGAAGAAAAGTTCTGGACTTAAGAGAAGAAGTTTGTGAGTTGTTCAATAATAAGTACCAGGATCGGTTTATTACGCGATCAATTGTACGTAACATAGAACGCAAATTTAGGGACTTGAATCACGTAAGAGATATCATGAGAGATCGCACGGCAATTTTAGAAGAAAAACAATTGGATGTACCAACGTTTCAAGAACACTTTCACATATCAAGCCGTAAAGTCTCCTTGCAGCAGTCAATTAGTCATTCTATGGTATTAAAGTGTCTAAAAAAGTACAAATGGTATCCATAGAAAATAAAATTGGTTCAAGAATTTCACGGGGATAACTTTTGCAGAAGAGTTGATTTTTGTGAATTTTGTGGACTGATATAATAACAATCTGGAATTTTCAAGATGCATAATTTTCTCCAATGAAGCTACCGTCTGTCTAAACAGGTGTGTAAATGGGAAAAGCTGTAGATACTGGGCACCTGGAAATCCCCCTGTATGATGGAAGGACACACAGAATTCCGACAAAGAAATTAATGTATGGGTAGGAATTGTCAATAATTCAGGTCCGTTTTTTTATTGAAGGTGTATTAAATGGTGAAAATTACTTGCTATTATTGTAGCGAAACAGAATACCGGCAACAGTTACTCTTTATGCAAAAGACAGAACATTCCCTCTTGCCGAATAGCGCCTTATGGTTCGAACAGGGTGGTGCACCGCCACATTATTCTCTAACTGTTCATAATTATCTTAGTACATTTTCCCAAACAAATGGATTGGTAAGCGAGGGCAATTCAATAACCAACAAGATCTTCCGGTCATACTCCACCTGGTTTCTTCAAGTGGAGTTATCTGAAATCCAAAGTGCAAAGTGTAGTTGGAGATTTGAAAATTAGAATAACCGAGAAAATCAGGTTAATAACTCCCCAAATATTAAATAATGATATAAACGAATTTCAACATCGCCTTGATCATTGTCAATATGTAAATGGTATGCAGTTCGAACATTTAGTTTGAATAATTATAAATTTGTTTGTAACTTTTGACTCTTTAGTTAAACTTCGATTGTTAAATGCAATAATACACAAAATTTCCTCAAAAATCTTGTTATATAACCTATCTCGAAAATCATCGTTCTGTATGTAGAAAAATATTTTTGTCCAAATAGCGCTCAAAATTGGGATTACTATTTGAAAGAAAAGGGGGTGAATAATTGCTCTACAATATACGTTTTTATCAAAAATTGCACATCATTTTTTCTCAATATTTACCGCATTTATTGATTTTGATCCAACTTAATACGTCCACACTTTATACACAGAGTAAAACCAGCAACTTCTGATAGAATGGAATTGAACTGTGACCATTTTTGTACCATGACCCTGCACAGGAAACCAATGTGTGGTTCATCCCATTTCTACTTTTGGTCATCCAATACCCTCGAAAATTACAATTTATGTCTGGTTCTCAGAATTTAAGGTTACATGTAATTGTCTCAACGCTGAATTTCGAGGATGTCCTTCGCATGTCCATGCTATTTCATAAAATATCAAAGCTGTGATGGAGCTGAAACTATATAACATAATCGACCCCCGACGTTAACATTATCAGTTAGACCGAAAGTCAAAAGTGGCTTGTGTTCACTTTGGCAAGGGTATACCCAGAAAGATCAGTCGTGGGGCACATTTCTTTCATCCATAACATCATTAAAGGTGAAGATTTTATTTGGAATTCTTCATGTTATTCTCAAACGAAGTAACAATCGGAAGTTTGGGTATTCCAAGCTAAACCAAATCCAACAACAGTAAAAGTTGTTCTCTCTCCAAAGATTTCGAAGCCAACAAATCTCCGCTATTTTCAACGCTAATGGTTATATTTTGGCCGTTATAGTGAATTAATAAATAATGACTGCTGAGTGGTGCACAACCAGAATATCAGTAATCGGAAAGCTTGAAAAAATTTCAGGGACCTTTTCACCATGCCAATGCGCCATCTCACACAGCACCACAAGCTAATAATCATCTAAAGTGTCAATACGACGAATAAGCGACTCATTATATAATCCAAACTTTTGCAAATTGCTTCCAGCTTCTGCAATTTCAATTAAAGATGGGGGTATCTACACCTGTCAACGGCTTTATTTTCAACTATGGTTGACCGCCAGATTCTTCGCAGCTTTTTATGGGGCGCTTGGGGCTGATGACCACTGTTCATTCTCGGCCATTTCGATATCCTGCCAAATTATAGCAACCAGATAGTTCCCGATTGCTATCTTGATTTGAATAGAATGTATATATATATATATTTCGTGACCTTTTTTTATACTTATCTTATATGATAGAGATCTACCACTAATAGGTCAATAAAACAAGGCTGGTTTGAACGATAGTTATATTTTCAGAAGTAATTATTCTCAATAATAAAGAATAATTACTTCTGAAAATATAACTATCGTTCAAACCAGCCTTGTTTTATTGACCTATTAGTGGTAGATCTCTATCATATAAGGTTTGAATAGAATATGGGAAGGGATTAATAATGGTCATTTGATTTTGGATATTTCTCCTTGGTGTAAGGGGCTAAGAGAAAATCAAGGCTCGCGTGGACAGGATTACTTCTCTGAACTATATTTTCTACCGGGATCGTAGAAAGCAATCTACCTGCTGCCCAACTGATTGAAAATACTTTAAAAAAGAATAAATGCATTATTTTACCGCATTCTGGTGTGTTTTATATCTTTTTTAAATAGTTTTGCAGCGGCTGATAATTAGTATTCTCTGACCCAAGAGAAACGTCTTTCATAGAAATACTAGACGTTTTATTTCCGTACTATTACAAATCTGCTTAAATTTACATAAACGGGAATACCATAACATTCAAGCTAGAAGCTCTATAGTACTAATACAATTGCAGAAAGCTGTAAAAGTCAAACTATCTCCCTTGGCAAAACACCATTCCGTCATATTGCATTTTGTAATTCCAATCCATCAATATGATTCTGGTTTTATTTCCAAGTGGTGCATTTTCATGTCTTATCGGAAATCGCATAAAATTTAGACGAACCATTAAATTAAATTTGATATAATCCGTCCGACATGTTCACGTTTCAAAGGATAGGGGAGATACGAAGGTAAATTTGATATTGTGGTTACCGTAACAACGGCATATTAAGATTATTGGAAGTATATACGTGGAATGATCGCAAATCTTTCTGAAGCATATGTATTCCAATTACACATGCATAGTGGTCGATGAAATGATATAAATTGGATTTAAAGGAAACCTATATGGGATGGGATACTTTAATCTGAGGATTATGCGAAGAACGGTTAGATAATTTGGCTAATTATATAATCAGGGATTGCAAAAGGTATCAAACATGGTAAACTTATGTATGTTATACCCACTTTAACTAGAGGTAAACATTTGAACGGCAGGAATGAAAGATGTTCACGTATTCTTATTACGTAGCTAACCGTCCGATTATAAAGAACCCAAACAATGTCAGAATACGCAATGGAAATGTGTTTGTATTCTCGAACTTTCTGCCTACACCAACTTTTTCAGATGCCCAAGCACGAAATTGTGGCAGAACTTAATTTTAACTACGCGAATGCGTTTCATGTTTCACTGGCAGTAGTTTGAAGCGTGAAATTGTCCCTGCTTTGAATTTATGAATAGCGAGCTTTCCCCGCTACGCTCGCGTGCTATTTGTTTACTAAATTAGCTGCAATTTATTAAGGGAAAGCGGTCTGTGACGTTTCGAACTGTAATTAACTAAATGCCGAATATAGCTATTGTTGGGAAATATGTTACAAATAGATAACTGAGCAAATATGAAAGTAGCATTCCTATATTGTATGAAGGACATTCAAACGTTTCCGATGGCATGGCGAAACGTCTGTAGTGAGAAAAAGAACGAGGATTTCGATAGTAGCGAAATTAGCTTGTAAAGTTAGAAATCTCTTAAATATAAACAGGCCAAATATTAATGACGAACTGGTATCTTCCTTCGTATAAAGGTTTATTTAAGTAATGTATGTATCTAATTTCGGATTGCATTGAGAAGCTGCTTTAGCTGGCTTGTCTGGCATTAGCATAATCGGTACTTGAACTGTCGTTAACAGTAGGATCAAAGCTTATCAACATAGAAACATCCAATTTGGGTAATCAGTTTCGAAGATGATGATTCTATATCAAGGACCCACTTAAGCTTCTGATTACAAACATTAGTCTTTGTAAACGTAAAGAGTGTTTTTCATATTATCAAAGGCCATACATTCCGACGTAAGTACAATCCTACCAAGTTGCAATATGCAAGATAAGATATTCCTATTGTATGAAATGAAAAATATATAAATATTATCCTAAAGCGCTGCTTACGACCTACTTTCCAAAACTACTTCTACTTGGAAGAATACGTGTGTCATGCTTCGCGAACTAAAGAATTCTCATACTTGTTTTCATGCATTATCGCTTCACTTCCACTTTGTCCGTGCCGTCTAGATGCTGTCACATACATTTCACAATATTATTCTCAATAACGCTTGATAAATATTTATGGTTCTCTACTACTAGATGTTGCTTTCGAATTGACAAATAAGAGCACTCGAATAGTCTGTCATTGTGTGCAAGCATACGTGAATGGTTCGGACATAAATTACAATTTTCTTTTGCAAATTTAACTAAAATGAATTCCGGTCTCAAAGCAATTTCTGTCATATTCCGAAACCATTGGCACATATACTGTGCATGGAATAGTGGTTTCCAGACGTTATATTAAAAAAAGCTGTTTAACAACATCTCGCGTATACTTTTTCGTAGTGTAAAACTTTTATGTTGACTTCACTTTGAGCGGTGTCATTTGTATATTTCTTTAATGGGATACCCTGTATATTTTCAGCTTTTACGTTCCTCTTCATGAAACCTTTTAAATGGTATCAAGTTGTAATGTTGTGAAGTTAGTAGCTTTCCATATTTTTAAGTTTTTACTGATAAATGTTGGCTAGTATAAGTAAAATGCTATGAAGAAGTATCTAAAGAAATGAAGAGCTACCTGGTTTACCTACCTACCCTGAGTTGTTATGTGTGACTGTCAAGAATTTGTAAAAGTAATTGATATTATCCAGTTCTTTCTTTAACAGGAAAAGGACGAATTGGTTATGAAGATTGTACAAGAACCGAACAGGACATGTGTGCCCTTTTTTATGAAGTCTACACAAATGAACAACTAATTACTCAGCCGGCTATTAGTGAACCCTTAGAGCGTTTTAGAGACATAGGTCGTGAAAGCATGTTCTGAGAAGCTGTCGACGTAATGTTGCAACCAATGAAGATGTATGACTATGTGTGTTACTAGAGGTAGCTGAATGTATCCATTTGTCAACTCATCAGCGAACTTTAAATTACGATGTCAGTAAAGGCTAAATCCACAACATTTTGTAAAAGGAAAACAGTATCCTTACTACTTTTTACTACTCCTACACTACTTTGGTGCAAAGCTGTTAAAGGATGATTTTGATCTTTTTCTGATGAAGCCACTTTCTGTCTCAATAGAATCCCTTGCATATTTCCAGTTCTCTACGTTACTCTTGATAAGACCTTTTAAATAAACTCAATTATGTTTGAAAAATAGTTTACAAGAGGTTGGAGAGAGTTTTAAATACTTCCAAAGAAAGTGAAATAAAATTTCACATACTCTCACATAAATTATCTCACTGAGATGTATTTATTTGGCAATTTTTACAAAAACGTTGTGCAAGGACCGCACTGCGGCCTACATTGCATATACCAATAATTATCACGGAGGGAATTATGCTTTGTTTGCCGCGGACTGCAACCGTAGACTGGTTTCGCGCTTATTAGGGGCTCATCAGTACGGTATAGCACTTCCACGACAAACAAAGCCACCTACCACGAGATGTTATACACACGTTCATCATGCAAGATTTTAACACCATAACGGTGGCTCCATCTGATGAACGGAGATGCTATACCATACTGATGAGCCCCTAATAAGGGCGAAACCGGTCTACGGTTGCAGTCCGCGGCAAACAAGGCATAATTCCCTCCGTGATAATTATTGGTATATGCAATGTAGGCTGCAGTGCGGTCTTTGCACAACTTTTTTGTAAAAGTTACCAAAGACGTACATCTCAGTGAGATAATTTATGTGAGAGTATGTGAAATTTTATTTCACTTTTTTGGTAGTAAACTCAATTGTTGATATTGAGCTGGAAACAACTCTTTCTAGGTGATAGAGACTTATACGCACACACCAGAGACACTCAATGTATGGGCATAAATTTGTCGTCAACAAATTATCGAACCTTTTTTCATTCCTTGTGACCGTTATCTACAGTTACTACAAGAAAAAATAATTGTGTCCTGCAGAGCCCTCTTTCCTAGCATTCTCTAGAATAGCTACCACAGTCTCTAAACCTGACAACTTGCGACTTATTTTTCCTTATGGCTATTAAATAGACAAAAGTTTATAGAAACTGTCCTAATAATAAGAGTATGAATACGAAACGAAGCAAGACAAATATCTCCCAACTCTTTAAGAAATACTGCTTATATTTTCTGTAACCGACTAGTATCTAGTTTTTACCATTTAATCAGCTGAAGAGTTTAACTTAGGTCTTTTTATTCTTAAGTTTACGTTATATTATTACTTGCTACAATTAAATTAAAGTCTACCAAATGTTTCTGTTTATTTAAGCAATAATCAAATATCTCCAAAACTACTGCCTTTTAGACGTTACAACGTACCATTTAAAAAGTCTTATCACGAGTAACGTAAAGAATTGGAAAGAGACAGGGGATTCTATCTAGGAAAAATATCCATATGATATCATTGCCCATGGAGGAAGAATATCGAAAAGCTTTAAGGTGAAAAACGGATTACGGCAAGGTGACCCACTGTCTCCGCTTTTGTTTAATCTGGTGTTGGAAGAAAACAACAAGAGATGCGCACATAAATAGATCAGACCTAATTTATCATAAACGTCATCAATGTCTGGCATATGCGGACGATGTGGTGATCACCAGAAGGACAGGGGAACTCCAAAGAGTGACAGAAAGTATAGAGAGGGCGGTGAGGAGAATGGGTTTAGAAATTAATGGAGGAAAGACAAAATACATGACGTGTACAGATCAGAATTTAATGAAAATGGCTACCTAAGTATTAAGGCAATAGAAGGAAAAGAGCTCAAATTCCAGGAGGTAGAGAAGGGAACGATATATACATATACGAAACCAAACTTGACGGAAGAAATACAAGCAAGGTTAATAGCTGCGAACAGGTGTGCGTTTGCAATGGACAGTGCGCTGAGGTCGAAAATTGTTTCGAGAACTATGAAAGTGACAATTCACAATACAGTAATTAGACCAGTAACGACGTATGCATGCGAAACGTGGACAATGGGAAAATCAGAACAGAAACAAATCGAAATCTGGGAAAGAAAAATTCTTAGAAGAATTTACGGCGGAAGAGTGGTCGGGGATAGATGGGAGAGAAGGACGAACGAAGAATTAAAGATACTATATAAAGAACCAAGCATAGTAGGGATGGTCAAAGCACAAAGACTAAGGTGGGCGGGAGACATTGACAGGATGGAATACGGAAGAACGACCAAGACAGTACTCAAACGTGCAATTGGGGAGGGGGGGAGGAGAAGAAGACCAAGGATGAGATGGGAGAAAGAAGTGGAGGAGGACCTGGGAAGAATGGGAATATGCGAGTTGAGACAAAAAGCGCAGGATAGGAAGCGATGGCAGAACATAGTAAAACAAGCCATGGGTCTACTAGGCCTGTAGAGCTATTAATTATTATTATCATTACCCAAAAGAAAGACAACAAACACATTTTAACACTACGTCAAAATATACGCCAGATAAACAGCTCTTAAAGCAGTTATATTTAAACGTTAATGTAACGTACAGGTAAGGCTGCAGAACCAATATGCCATACCTTTTTGGACACACGGTATATTAATCAAATGGGCACCATGAAGCTGCTCTACAAACCATATTTCACAATTTCGTAGTTGATAATTTTTTTCTAAATTTTAGTCGAGGATAACTCACCTGTCAAGTTACATATTTCCAAATATATAAAGTTGAAGATTAAGTGTTAGTAGATGGGTAAATGAATCCATCTTTTGAATTAAAAGTAGTGTGGGGATATCTATGACTTTGAATAAACTCATAAAATAAGTATCATCATTATTACGCCGATTTGGATACCTTGAAGTACGTAATTAGAAAACTAAGACTCAAACTCAAAAATAATTCGGCCCGGAGATTAGTGAAGTAGTAGTGAAGCATTCGCTAGATCATCAAAAGGTCGGGGTCAAGATCTTGCCCTAAATCTGAAAGTTGATCAAAGTTGATATCTCAATCAAGATTAGAAGTCAGATTTACATAAGTCCACGACTTGTTCAAATAAGTTTCCATATCACTATTAGGGTTGCAAGTCGCGTTCTAGTTCCAAATCCACATAGATCTAGATCCTGTCAGGTTCAAGGACCTGATTCTAAACTTGACGCTAGATTTGATTTAGCTTCTTTTAAATGGAAATCTTTTCGAAATGTACGTACATAGCTGGGTGTAACTGCGTGTACTTCTTTTTATGATTTACCAGTTAATTTTTAAACAATGTCCATATATGTAGCGAGGTTAAATTTCGGGCAGATAACGAAAAACAGACGAGACAGATGCATGTGATACCGTGGACAGCGATGCACTGAATCACAAAATGACCTATGTAAACAAAATGGCCGACAGCGGGATCGCTTTTATTTCTACATCTTGCCTTTGAACATTGTGTTGCTATATTGAGTGTATTAAAAAATTTGAAATACTTCAGTCTAGTTGTATTGGCTGCAAGGTGATTGCATTCGGTTTTGATGAACCTCCACCGTGCATTAGTTGCTGCATACCACATTATAATAAGACAATTACTTTTTGATTTATACATTCACTATTATGCGAAATTGGATCAATGTAAACCGAAACCAGCGTACCACCACAATAGATTATTATTATTATAAATTAGATAGGTAGATACCTATCCCAGATTAGCTTTCATCGTTGGTTATCAGACAATACAACCTGCCCATAAGAAATATTGGTGACCTACTAAATCGTTGTAAGTTGTGTATTCTTATTGTGGTATTTGTTGACAGTTCTCTTTTGTTGGTTATGTTTTTGTTCAATTGGTAATATAGTCTAGTTGTAGCTTCTATTCTCTCTTCCACTTCTTCTATTTTTCCCTCTTCCAATAATGTGACTTCTAAATATCTAACCTTGGAGACTTGTTCATTCTCTTTATTATTCCAAACTTAGCTCATTCAAATAATTATATCTAGTCGGAGTATAATTTCGTTAATATAAAATTATGGTGAAAGTGATTTCTCGGTGCAGGAATGCAACTCCTTTACAAATATTGAAACGATACGACTTCAAACAGGTTGTAAGGACCTTGAATAATTTGCAAAATAATTAAATATGTACATAAATGTTTACTATACCAAAACGGCACTGAGAAAGTTTCGAAATAAAACAGATTTGAATTAAGCGGGAGAGTACGGAGTCCTTATAGTCGTATACTCTTGTATATTCATGTAGGACCGCTGATTATGAAATCAATTATTTAAGTTCTATTCAGATTCGTCTGGAGGTAATTCGTAAAGTTAACCACCGATAATACGTATAGAGTTAAATACCAACTTTAAGGGGGAAATTATACGGGTTCCGGCTAATGCTTTGAGAAACAGGAAACGTAATAGGATGATTTGATGTAATCCATTTAAAGTTCAGCGTAAATTGTTGCCTCTTTATTTGCTGTAATATGACGGCATATGTTGTAATGGAATTTGCGATTTACGTTATTATCATAACATACTGAATTCGTAATATGAATCCATTTTCATTATTGCATGAGTAGCTGGAGTCATTAGGTTCATATTCGTGCATATGTACATAAGTACAATAAAATAACTGTACATCTTAATGTTTAGGTAATTGTTTCAGAAAATTGGTTTGGAACCTTTGGTGTAACAAAGCAAACACACTGACAAAGGTAATTGTTTGGTTATTAATTACACCAATCACAATTGTATTCGAGTTCGTCGGAAATTTAATAGAAAGCGGTTGTATTGTTTCCATTTGTTTAGGTTTGTGCATAAACCGTGTTTGGAAAACTTTCAAGCAAATTCACGACCTTCAATATATTTATCCATGCATTCGCTTTTATTGATGAAATTTGCCAAGATACTCTCCCATTTTATGACAATATTTACAAGGTCATACTAAGCAATACTTGTACGAAGATTTATACAAGAAATCTTATATTTCTACCTTTTATTTCACTAGTCAGTTTGTACCACAGCTAACAGGTTCCATTACCCTGTACTTTAAAATGGTAATTTCATAAAAAATGAAACCGACACCTGAACATTCTCGAGCAGGAGTAGTTACGATCTTAGAAATGTCCATGCTGTTTTTGGCGATGTAGCAATCTAATAGGATTGTTTACATTAAGTTTTCTGAGTTGCTTTCTGAGGCATAATGAATTTCAGGGAAATCATCTGTCCATGTTTATTGTTGCCAATATTGATGTTGTACATGAATATCGCAAGAGAGATGGGTATTGACATAAAGGCAATACACGTAAATGAACGGAAGCTGTACGGTTACTGGATCGAACACAATTGAATCGAGCGTTAAGAAAAATCGTGAAAATTTGTGCAAAGCAGTGCCAAAGAAAATCAATCAAGGCCATTCAAATCTACTGCACGACATCATTACTGGTGACAAAACTTGGATCCATTAGTATGAGCCAAAAACCAAACAACAATCAAATATGATGTTTGAAGGTATCTGCATATATGGTAACCGCAGATTTAGAGAATCAAAGAACAGTAAACGGTGATTGGTACACAATTTGTTGATCAAAAGTTATCGGTGAAATCAAGAGACACAATTTAAATAGCCGCGTGCTCGAACTTTGTCCTTAAAAGCACCTAGCTTGTCTAATTTTGAAAATGTATTCGGTCGCTTTATGTCTTCAAGAATTTTTTCATCCAGGAAAAATTTGATCAGAATTAAAACACGCTTCCCTTTAACGTAATTTGAACTACATAAAAATACACAATTTGCTGAATTTTGAAAATTTCCACTTCATTCCATTCACTTCAGAATAAATAAGGAAAAAGTTTTGAGCGGTCCGATATTTTTCGTTATTTTTCATCCTGGAAACAATTCGGCTAAAATCAGAATACGAAGAAGTCTGGAGCTCGCAAAAACTCACTTTAAAATACCCTATTCATTCAAGTTGAATAAGCTGTATCTAGAGAAGTTCTATTATACATGCAATTTGCTCATTCTTAGGAAACAGATACTTTAAATTTGAGGCAAGTATCGAAACCGATTTATAGTTTTAGGAATTTAAAATTCAAAGCAGGGTAATGCTTGAAACGTATCCTAGCAATCTAAAAGGGACATCCCTCACTTAATTCTAAAAAATTGTTGCTTCGAACTTGGAAAGCTATACAAGTATATTGCCCAAAGGCTATGAAAAATTTTCTTCGAATGAGGGTGATACAAAACCTAACTTCTTGCCGCAAGGGAACACCTGCAAACTTGATTCATACTCACCCCAGTATCCAGATGCTCAGTGATTTTACCTCAGTGCAATTGCTACAGCAGTTGTTCGATTATCAAATTACCCATACGTAGAAAAGTAATGACTCGAAATTATGTAAGTTTAATCTAAGATTTCAACTCAATTAGTACTAAAATCATTTGTGATCCGTAACATTTGGTCTCCTTTTTGTTGAAATTAGCGTTTTAACGTAATAAATGGAAGTATATAAGGGAATACAGCACACAGCTTAAAATTCCCCATTCAAGTTCCAAATGATTGTACAGAGTCTGTATTGCAGAATATGCTTCAGCGTCACCAATCAACTAATATCTTATAAAGTTGTATATTACGAAATAAATTAATTGGCATCAATTTATTTAATTTATTATCTTGTGCAAGTATGAGGTTACGCAAAATAAGCAAGAATATATTTGTTGACATCTTTTCCCCAAATACTATCTTTTTGCTTGTCAGTTAATTATCTCAATTTCTATTCTTCCTTACTTTCATCTTTGGATACCATTGGCATAATATTGCAAGCCTCTTCCAAAACGTCCCTTCTTTGATTAAATTTACACTTCTTGCGTTTTCCTATTTCCAATTCCTATTTAGGGATTATACTGTTCTAAAATTAGCTGCATATTTTTTGACTTGTACCTAAAATACACCGAGCTGCGTCTGAGCATTGCTTTAGTATCATATATCTCCACCATATCATCCACTTTTGATACATTTTCTTTTAATTCTTCATCATCTTTCGACCAACGCGACGACTACTGTACAGATGACATCTTAGCCAATGGACTGAAATGTGAAGGTTAGAGCCGCCAGCTGTCGTCACACTATTGAAATGAAATTAAAATTATGTATAGATCGCAAAAGCCAAGAACCAACTGTTTCTCTAAAACTCGGGACATGAGAAAATTAAATAGCAAACAGCGGGAGTGATACTTCGACTGAAATAATAGAAACGTCTTTTACTTAAAGTCGTAACTTACGGCTGAAAATTATAGTCCATCATAAAGTTGACGTTTCATTGCGGTTTTACGCAAATGTTATAGTTTATTTCGTTGATGTAAAACAGGCGCTGTCATAACAGTTTCTAATTAATAATATTTGCCAAGAGATAGTAGTTGAGCCAGGAATATTTTTATGCACTGCAGTGTGTAACACATGCAAAGTCTTGTGTATGTGCGTCTGTAAATACATACATTCGTGTATGTACCCGTTACGTAACAAACATAAAGCGCTAAGCTCGATACCTTGAAAAATTTAACTTTGGTGGCTATAAAAGTACCCACTTACATTAACCATAAACATATGATCCGTACGTATAATGTTTTGCGATAATTCTTAAATAGCCTGTCACATGAAGCGCACCGAAAATCTATAAGGACTGCTTCTACGCGCAGGTTGTGGTCAAATGTTTGATCGACGTTAGCGGGAAAGCGCGTCGGAGATGTTAGTGCCCGCAGGAATAGCAAGGGATGTTTTACTTGGTTACAAAAGATAATTTCTCAGTAAAAATGAAATATAAATTGTAACTTGGTTTCGTAGGCTATATTAGATTGATACAATATGATTCCTATATTTCTAATGTTTCGAATATTTCTGGATGTTTTGAACGCCTTGTAGTAATAATAACTATAGACGAACTTCTTTCAGTAAAACTTATTTCAGCTACTCCAAATTTTTCGATGTAGGAAGAGATCAAGTTAGAGGAAGTAGGGGAGTGTAATTGGGAATTTAATGAAATAATATTTCAAACTTACCGAATTTTTGCACTACGCACAAAAGGAGTTAAAATACGACGTATTCTATTTTATGTAGGTATGTTACATCTGACGATATATTAAAAGTTTAATATTTTAACCCAGCACCAACACTAATAGTTAAAAAATTAGGAAAACTCACCACCTTGAGGAAAGAACTGGGCATAAATCATTTTAAAGGTCTCCTCTTTGACAACACCAGTGGGGCACTCAGCTTTAAATCCTCTGTATATTCGTTTGATTTCCGCTTGCGTGAACCTGGTCGCTTTACAAAGAGCTTCTAGGCTGTCCGGACGATAGCGAGGAGGCGTTTCGAGATCCTCAAGCTCCGAATCTGAAGCACAACAAAAGAGGTTTTTCACAGTTTTGCTTTTGGTCAAATACTAATTTGTGAACGTCAAAGCGTTATTTATAACGTTCTAACGTTCGAGGTCACAAACAATATCGGACGATTAAAAGTGTCCTTGACTTATAAATGTGCCCTAAGCGTTTGCTAAATTAATTCATGTAAGCATAACTGAGAGGTTACATAAATATTTGGGTTAAACTTTATTATGTGCTAATTCTAGGAATTAATAAATGTATGAAGGTGTTAATGGTGAATGTTATAAAATTGAATCCTTTGTCGATCATAAGTATAATGGTTTTAAAAAGAAAATCCCCTTCGTATACGATTATAACCAAAATTATTGCAGATTTGGCTTTTGTACTTTGCAAGCAATCCAGTTTAATGTGGTAATAAGGAATACAGATACAACATCAATATGAATACCTCAATCACATTCGGCTCCTAGTCGCTAATAGAATTATTTACATATTGAGGTTTGAGCTTAACCCACTTAATTGAAGTATACTTCTTAGTAGTACAATTTAATTTACACTTTCCTTCAATTCATATGCATGAATGTATGGCCGTCATCCTGATTAGGGACATATGGAAGCGAATGCTTTACGACTTTTATTTTTTATAGTGTCCCTTTCTAGTGGTTGCTGTTATTTATCGTAAATTTTATTAAGTTGAACGTTCTATATGCTGCCCATTAGAATACATACACAAGCACATTTTTCTTCTACTTTCATTATCGATTCTATAACCACAGTTTTAATAACACCTATCGCAAAGCTTTCCATTATGTACTTTAGTAAACTTGTTCCAAAATGGTCGTTAGAGATACATTTCTACCTTAGGTGTAGATATGCTGCAAAAGGTGAACGTGGTGCAAAAACAAGCGTTTGTTAACTTTGCTCTTTCCTTAGTTTTATGATGCACATTTCGTTTTAATCTACCCGCTTTGCGTAGTAACCGCATGTTCGTATGTATGCACGTGATGATTGACACCTCAAAGATATATACATAGATAGTTCTCTAATTAGATGTTAAGCGTATTCACCTAAATCTGCGAAACTTAATTTGCATTAACTTCTTCAGTTTTACTTTGTTAATAAAGCCAACTATATGCATACATTATAATATTAATTTTTTTAAACCGCCATGGGACGGTCTCGAGTTCGTTCTGAAGTTCTTTATTAAGAGTACATGCAATTTGAATGAATGGCATAAAATTAACTTTATTATATTCGCCTGGTATCTATCGCTTTTCTTTCAAAGTAAATTGGTTGGCGTCCTTTCTCTTCGAGATTCAACATTTTCACTAATAAATATTTCATTAGAATTCCATTGTTAGCAGGTTACTGAATGGGAGAGACAGGCTGCAGAAACTTGAATAGACAGGTGATTTGACAAGGGTTGGTTGTATACGTAAATTTATGTTGAAACGTTCGTTGACTGGATGGATCCGAACCCTGCATTTGGAGTGCATGAAGTGAAACGAGAAGAGACAATGTTTAAATATAGAAGCAGAAATATTTCAAAATATGGTTCTCTGTGCCGAATATATTCATTACAGTTTATAAATAAGTGCTGTTGTCTGTACTTTATTAAAGATTTTCTGCATTTTAATTAAAGCCCACAGAAAACAGGATTTAATGAGAGGAAAGTTGCTTACCAGGGAAGTTCTTTCACTAAGCCTCTCTAGCAAACCATACTATTCAATCTATTTTCTTTGAAATTTTTGCAACTTCTTTACATGCTTAATGACTGTGTTAGTTGACAAATACACCTGAATATTTCAAAATACATAAGTTCAAAGTGATACTCTTAATAGTAAATCACAGAATTGTGGAAAAATATCATTCAGGTGTGATTTTTTTACAATTTCAACCGTAGTTTAAACCGTCAGCAATGTTTTGAGGAAATCAATCAAGTTTACACGCCAAACACTCAATCGATTTCTTCTAGCTTCTAGCTTCTTAGTTATTATACAACAGTGGCACAATGGATTTCAACTTGGTTGACTTTCCTCAAATGAAATATTTCGATCTACTTAGCCAAAACCGCCCATTTGCGAAACAAATACTGGTTTTGTTCGGAACGTGATTGAAGAGGACCAGCATGTCAGTCTAAAGAGTTGATGTGAAAGTGGTGCTAGCACCTAGCCCCACTTTACACAAGTAGTTGAAGGCATGTAAGTTTTGTTTCCCTTGGATTTCCCACAATGTGACGCCAATTTTAACAGAAAACTATGTTAAATGCTGCAGATCTACACCAAATTGTTTTGACAGTGCATCGTCTCATCTGGTGTACATCAGTGCTAGTGATGTAAGCAATCAACAATATCCTCTCTTTCAGACAAATCTTGCTATTGTTTGTGGGTCCATGATGCTGGTAGACGAGTTCAACGTCGAATAGGAGAAGGGAGCTTCTGCCTTTTCTCTGCAACGTGAGGCTACACTTACTAAGCAGACGAAGTTAGACCCCTTGAGTATTCCTTCAATTAAATGCTCAAATATACTTTCCCGAAGTTTTGGAGTCATTCGCTTTACCATGTATCCAAGCACTAAATAATGCCAGATTGCAGCAAGACAATGCCCGGCCTCATGTTACTGCAGCTACATTACGATTCCTGCAAAAGGCCGACATCGATATTCTCAATTTGCCTGTGCTGTCGTCGGATCTATCGTCCGTAAGATATGTCTGGGTAATAATGGGTCGGAGGGCTAGAATACTTTCTAACCTTACAATAAACTTACAACATCTACACGATACCCTACACGTCACTTGGAATCAGTTTCCACAGAAGTCAATAGATCATCTTCTTAGAAGCATGCCCAGGTGAGTAGCAGAATTCGTTTAAGTGGAGGAACAACTCGCTATAAAAAGTTATTTATAAAGGTACTAATTTTGCAATGAAAATCCTCAACAATTTGTACGAAATTTGATTTAAAAATACACACTTGCACTATATAATTTGCTTTTTGTTATGTAACGAATATATTTAACCTCAAATAATTAAATCTTTGAAGGAGTTAAATGTGCTCAATCGACCTCCTAAATACAGAACAATTATGGAATTTTTGGATCCTTTAGATGGGCCACTATTTAAATGTTTATTATATATTATCTGGTAGATCTCTTTTAATTTGCTAAAATTATTGGTACCAAATATAAACGTATTAATACCAAATCTAAAGGTTCATGGATAAAAGAGCATCTATACAATGGAATTAATTGCATCAAGAATGAAGAGATGAACTCTAGGAGGAAATATTTCCTCAAGCAGTTCATTTAATAATACAAATATTTAAGGTAGATGAGACGGGGATGCAGCTAAATATGAAATAAGGACAAGTAGCTGCAATCAAAGGGTCAAAGAGAGTGCAGTATTTGTCGTTCAAAAAGGAGTAGAGGCTATACCACTATAAAACATTACAAATTGGCGGGGGAATTGTCGTTGCCATATTGTGTCTTCCAAGGGAAAAATGAGAGAATACGAGTGGCGTAATAATATGTCCAAATTTAAATTTCTCAAAATCATCTAACGTACATACTGACTTAAAGTGGTTAAATATTGTACTCATGAAACCGCCTGGTGCAGTTCAACTGACTTTAGACGAGTATTATCCCCCTGTAAACTAGTGAAAATGTTGAAATATGCAGATTATAACGGTACCACTTATCACCACCACGTATCACAGATTTCTTGCAAATTGCTTTGTATTCTCCTTTGAACAAATTTTTAGAAGAAAATCTAATAAAACATCTCTCACTTATATATTGAAAGCTTATTGTGGGAAGCCTGGGTAAAAGGAACTACCGTTAAGAATGCTATATCCGGATTTAGTGCGACAGGAATTATATGATTTTAATCGAGAAGCAATTCTATAAGATGTAATCCTAAATTACAGTAATAATCAATTGACACACCGAAATAAAGTGACAATAGATTATTGTCATGTCAATCCCGAAATTGTTGCCAGCAGCAATGCATACATATTCAAAATGACTGAAACCTTTTGCTCAAAAATCAAGAGTTAGAAAACTATGAGCCAATTGGAATATTTCTTGATAAGATTGGTTCCATTTTAGTTAGATGTTCACAAGTCCATGCTGTTCGAACATGAGGAATATTATTTGCTTATATATTTCGAATATATTCAGAACAACGTCAACGTAAACAAAAAGCACATCCGTACAACAGCGGCGCAGCGTATTAAGAAACCTAAAGATAGCTAACAACAATTGAAACAAGTTTGACTTATTTGATGAGGCGACGGCTATGGAGAGCAATGGAGATTGGTTGTACTATAGAAAAAATAAGAATCTTGCTATTTGTGCAAACATTTTGAATTGTATCATTCAGATGGAAGCATGCGACCATTTTGTGTGATTGTGTACAGTTGCCATTGCATTGTAGCCTACCCCTAGAAACGAATAAAAAGCGCTATGTAATTCCCCCTTCTAAAAAGATATTTTTGTAGTTGTAGTGTTAAGCTTAAAATAATTATCAGTTAATCTGATCCTTTGATATCCTTCTCATCCACATCAAATGGTTCTATTAGCTGGACGAAAAGAGTGAGATAAATCCACTAAGTTATTTCTTATTTGTTCTCAAATCTTAAGAGAAATTACAAATGTATCAAGGGTACTAGGAAAGTTTGGCAATATAACGCAACCGTATGTGGCAGGAGTCTGCTTGCATGCTGAGACATGTTCTTACTTGCATAGTAACCGCTGCTCCAAATCGGTGGGCTCAGCTACTCCTTAAAGTGATAGTGTAAAGTACTTGCTATGGCATCATGTTCACAAAATGAGATACGGACAGTTTTGCGGTATAAATTCGCGTGTGGTTTAAACGTAGGCCAGTGCTTAGAAGAAATGACTGTTGCATTAGGTAATGTTGATCCACATCGTACGACTATATTCAGATGGTACAGGGAATTCAGAAGGAGAAATTTCATTTTGGAAGACGGTGAAAGGGCGGGTAGGTCACAAACATCAGTTACGGAGGAAAACGAAAAAATGCTTGACGAAGACAGGCGAGTGACTGACCAGCAGATTGAGGATACTGTATACCTAAATGCATCAGTAATTTGTTCCGTTCTGCCGCATAGGTTTACTAAAGAGCAGATTACACAACGTGTAACATGGTGCCGGGAGACAATGAAAATGTTTGATAACGAACAATCTCAGTATGTGAACAACATCATGACAGGTGATGAGACTTGGTTGTACTACCAGCCGATCAAGACTCAAAACAAAGTTTGAGTCTTTGGTAATGAGGATACACCCGTAGCTGTCAGAAAATCTCGATCAATAAAGAAGAAAATGTTGTATTTTTCAAATTGAGCGGAATTGTGGAGAGTGTCGGTTTTGATACACAGAAGATAGTCGCAGCTAAGCGATGCACTGAACAGTGCCTCCCTAAAGTCATCGAATCGATGAAGAACCTACGACCAAGTTCAAGAATGAATATCTGGTTTCTGCATCACGACAACGCTCCAGGTCACCGCGCGATATCCCGCACTGAATATTTTACCACTATAGAACTGAAATTTCCTAACCTGAAAGAGATTCGACTTTCCAGTGATGAAGACCTTCTCAGGGCTTGGCACAACGAGTGTGCCTTACTCCCTAGTGAAGCTTGTCAGATCTGGTTTAGGGATTGGTTTCAGAGGATGGAGAGATGTATTGAATCTGGTGAAAATATTTTGAAAAATGATATAAATAAAGCTATATTACAAAACTATTTACAAACATTATAAGTTGAAACCCAGCTCTTAGTTGATGCGTGGTGTCATTGTAGATATAGGGGAGAATTAACTCTATATTTACCGATCTGAAGAGAGCGTTATGTATTTTGTGGCTCTGATTTTATTTCCGTACGTGTGGTTTGGCACTCAGGTCTAAGTCTCATCCAAAACGTGTGGCAAATCCTTAAAAATTCAAATAAGTAAGTAAGCAACGCGTGCTACACCTTCTGGTAACGTCCCATGGTACTTATCCCTTTTACCCAATGGCATCATTTTGAAATCCAGCAATAAGTAGCAACTGCTCTTGTAGAATATTGAAGACGTATGATTTAACAATGATATTGGGACGGCAACAGAAGGCTGAATGAACAGTATACCATGAATAATTGCTTATGTAATAGAAACGGTGATAGAACATGCATATGTTCTACGTATTAGTAAATATGACTTACAATTATAATGGTTTACATGTTTGAACAAATGAATTTGAAAACATTAAGGGAATGGTCAAATCTTTACTCAAAATCGCAAAATCTGTAAATAATCTTCATTTAGTGGCCAGAGACTATCTGGAATTCAATAATATATTATAGCTATTGTAATTATTGGTCCTTAAACTTGTAAAATTTTAATAGCTTTATAACAATAGCATGTTTAAACTGCAATGACGATATTATGTACTTATTCGCATGCCTCGACCATTTGGTAAACCAACATATTTCGAGCTTACTGATTAGAATAGAATACCTGCACTTGCAGCATCACTAACTAACTAACTGTCACTAAAAAGGAAACCAGGAAAGCTACAGAATATCTGATTTTCCTAACATCGTGAGGACAGAAGATTTTTTACGACGATGTGAAAATTGGCCTTTCATAATCTTATCACATCTCTAACGTACGCAGGCACAATCGCAAAATCCTTCTTAACAATTCTACTATGACACTAACATTGTAAAATTATTACAACAGCAATTCCAAAGTTTATGTATTTGACGTTCTTACAATCGCGTATGTTTATATTTTTTTATAATCAAACTTTGGAAAATTTTTCGCTGAAAGGCAACGCTATTTAGGTTTCATTATTTTTAGCTCGATGAAGGTGAAAAAATTGCAGGTCTGCGTTTCTTTATAAAGCAAAAACATTCTAAACATAAACTAATAAACGTATGAAACGCATATTAAAATGTAATTCTTAGGTGGTAGGTAGCTTTTACGGTTTGTATTGTTTGTAAACCACATTTGGAAACAACATGATCAACACTTTATTACAATTGTTGCCATTACCTCAATTAATGTCAATACGATACTTTCTGTCACACTTAGGACTAATGACAAACTTACCCTTAAACATAAATATTATTCAAAAAGCGCACATACTTAGAAACAATGTTATTGAATTAGGTGAACGCAGCTAATGAATTACCAGCGCAAATTAGACACATGCTTTTACAGAACAAAGCCAAACGAACACCGAAAGACATTGTTATGTGATTAATACCGCTCAATAGTTGAAAAAATTTCATGACAAAATTGTTCTAGTCGCACGAGATGAATAATGTAACACACCGGCCTGAACTCGGACGCATTAGTGTTGTATGGAGACCGAGGCGTAACAGTGCTATAATCGTCCAACGTTTAACATTTAGTATTCGGGATGGGAGTATCGAATTAAGATACGTACGTAGTACAGACATAGGTTGAAGGTTGAAGTCGCGGATCGACTAATAAGTGAGGTGCGATACCAATGAATCTGTATGTACTTTACTGAAACGGCAGAGTTGCGGTTAATTTTTTCACATGCTATGCTCAAACTCGCCAAGTATCATTAACTTTCAATTTTCCTTTTTGAATGAAGCTCATGTAATTACTTTATATTACATTATATTAATAATAATTCGGTAGATGTGCATAGTGATTATGGAAAAAGATGTAATATTTGCTAGTTCAATATTTATTGTAAAGTTCCTGGAACCGTTATGTAAAAACAGCGTTTCTGTTGTAAAGTAGATATTGCACAAACCCGCATAGGAAGAGCTACACATAAAATTATGCGATTAAAGCATATGTCATTCACATACCCTAACGACTCATTTTTCAATGTTTTGGACATATGCAATTATGTGAGCAGCAATGTGAATCTGGATACTATCAGAATGCAAATTGATCCTGCCTCTTCGGTGTCTAACGAACTTTTCAGGGACCTTGAGCTTTTATGTGTGAACCCGTGTTTTTTGATGGGCGTCCATAAAGTATTTAGTGGGTAGCTTGTTTGCAATATTGCTAAGTTAATAGAGAGAAATTTGTAGATATCGTTGTCGAATGAGATTATGAAGTGCGACATATTTGTAAAAACAATAAACTACCTCCGCTAGTCTATGAAATCATTTTCAACGAAAATATGAAATGACACTAAACCCTGTCGGTAACTATTAACTAGTCCTGTACTTCAACAAGGCCAGTATATTCAAAACATATCCTGATATCTTTCCTGAAAGCATAAATTTATAAAATTTGATAGCAACAACGCTAGGAAAAATTATACGTTCAGTTAAAGTTAATGCGAAATTAACGGAGGAACGTGAGAAGAGGATGAGGCAAAGGGGTTCAATGTCCTCGCTACTGTGCAACTTTGTTCTGGTAAAAGTAATCAGAGATAGTAAAATTAATACAAAGGAAAACTCATGGTATAAGAGCCATTAATGTCTTTCTTATGCTGACGATGTGGTCGTGCTAAACAAAGATAAAAAGGAAACTTAATAATGGCGGGAGAAAAAAGACGTAGTATTATGTTTGCAGAAGTGGAAAGTTATATGTACTTGGGAGTACTAATAAACAACAAGCACGTCAAGGCTATTATATGTATATAATATATCTAAATTTAACCACCTTGGAGTTTACAAATTTTCAGTGCTTCGTCTAAAAAGAGAAATTTACATATTTGGTATAACTGAATAGGAATCTGAAACATATGCTGAAATTGTCAAGAAATACCACGGAAACGAAACTGTTACTTGTAAAATCTTTTTAAACAGATTGCTGAATATTGTGTTGTGGTTTACCAACGCAAGTTTTATGATATATACTAGGATTTTGATGAATTAAATATGTTGATAAAAAATTTTAAATGCCAAACGGTTAACTTAACTTGACTTTTTTGTCTTCGCATAACTTGAGTATTTTCAGTGAAGGATGTCAGAAATAAGTTTCCCTTTTATGCATCCTTTTTCTCAATAAAGCCGATATATTATTACGATTTAATGACAACCATGTTTAAATCGGGATATTATGTTACTAAATAATCGATATGTCTTCGATGTATTCGTTGAGTCGTTGCAACATCCGAAAAGGGTTCCATCCTGCACGTTACTCAACTCCATTTGGATGTATACATACGTGTCGGTCCTCCTCTACTTCTACATTGATCTTTGTCTTCCCTTATTTAATTTGGCATTTTACTTTCTATAAAGTGCCTTTAGCCACTGTCTTATTTACTGCGTTCTACATATAGTTTATCGTTTTATTTAATACATTTTTTGATAGTACTGACTTTAAATAGCAAGGGCGTCATCTTGCTTAAGGTATGGACACATATACAAGAGTTTCTGTAATCTAGTAACAAATATTACTACTGTATAGTAATGAAATTCTACGCTGTGTCATTACATTTTAATTGCAAATTTACATTGACACACTTTCGCGTGAACGGAACACTGATCGCTAAAGAAAATATAACTTTTTGAAATAAACAACATAAATATTACTAAATTTAAACTGAATTTGTAACAGCAGTGTTAGGTTATGTTCCATAAAATTTATATAAAGGTAATTAATGTTTCAGCAACTACTGGGTTTCAATTACTCTTCATTTATTGCAGTAATGGAATTTTCAGTTAAGCTGCCGTTAAATATTTAAGTTACGAGACCATCGACCTATTGATCCAAAGTATAAATTGTAAACCGAATTTATCGACATTACCATCGTTGCAATAATAATTGGCGATTTTCAACAAAAATGCAACTTCTATTGTTATAGATTCACATTTGAGTTTCAAAACCTACGAAATATCTAAAAAGTATAATTAGGTATACTTAAGGAAAAAGCTGTGTACTTCTTGTGTAATCACATCATACTATAATTTTCCGATAAGGTTGGAATCAATGAGGCTGTTTGTGCATTTTCGGTGTTGAAAGTTGTGCTATTTATAACACATCCCTTTATTGTTTTATGCGAAGACGCGTAAAACCATAAGAGAAATCGCTTCTTCTTCCTTTATGTCATAATTCATCAAGGAAGACGATTACTTAAATATTTACACACGAAGGAGCCAAAAATACGAGAATGCAATACGTAAATCATGATTTATGACGCAGATATATCACTGGGTTTTAATTTCAACTCTTGCGTTATAAAATTGGTTATTGCACACATGCAATAACAAATTCGAAAAGAAGAGATTAATTTCCAATTCTGTTATATCCGATGTATCAGCTATATTTATAGTAAAACTTGAATGAAAATAGACACTATTTGATATCTAATTGAAAAATTGGAAGCTCCTACTGAACTACATACAACAGAAGGTCTAAACTCACTGTCTAAAGGGATAAATATTTGACAATGCTTACATCCTTCTGCTACGTTTGTGATTAATTGGGAGAGGAGGAAAATGGGGAAGAATATAGAAGAAAAATCACAATTTCGTAATAATATATCTTCCTATTTATTTTATATATTATTAGCCCTCAAATTATGAATAGGCATTTAAAGACTTACGACCTCTAAAGCGTGGTACAAGCTTTCCCTTGTAAAGCATTTTCTGCACTTCGACCAAAGTGGATGATATTTTGCAATCACTATACGTTGTGCAGGGTTTGCAGGGTATGTATATATACATATATATAAATAATGGGAAAATAATAGAAGAAGTAGGTAGATATATTTTCATACCTTGGGTTAGTTATGGAAAGGAAGGCAGGAAGCAAGGTAGATACTCCAATAATGATAACTAAGGCGCAGCATACATTCAACTTGTTAACGAGAATTTCGCAGACAAGTCGCATCTCAGAAACAACAAAAATCAAAATATTCGACAGTTGCGTTAAGAATATACTTCTGTATGGTGCAGAGACTTGGAAGTATGATAGGGCAACAAATGGACAATTACAAATCTTTCTCAATAAATCGATGAAGAAAATCCTGAAAATACATTGCCCAAATAAACTAACAAACATTAAGCTGTTGGAAAGGACAGGAGAGGAACAAATATCAGTCAAATCAGAAGGAATAAGTGGAAATGGGTTGGCCATACTTTGAGCAAAGAGTAAAATAATATAGCCAGGCAAACTCTAGAATATCGGCCAGGGCGAAGGTGAAGTAGAGGAAGATGAGACAATAACTGGGTGAAAGCAATTACAAAGAAAAATAAAAAAATTGGTCTAAGTTGGGGCGATACAGAGAAGAATGGAGAAAACTAGTGGATAAGATTGCAGAAGAATGAAATGTGGAGAAGATGCGCACATCTAGTCAATCAACCATCTTACACTCGAGGCTAAGGAACGCAGAAGCGTCCAGTACTCCAATAGGGGTGATGGAGATAGAGAGAGAATATATATACGTTCGTCAATTGTTGCCGGTTTATTTGTGTAAACCCGTAACTTCAAATAGCGCCACAGAAAGTAATCAAACGGCATCGAATGGCAAAAACGTGGAGGCCTATTGATTAGGTTATTTCGAGAAATTAGTGAATCGTTGAATTTTCATATCAACAACGGCTCTGTGACACGTAGCCCCTTTCCGCTGCAACTACATCTCGTTCAGACCAATTTATGTATTATAATTTTGAAATAAAATATGATTTATCATTCACATGTAGCCAAGACATTACCATCCACCATAACCTGCGCCTTGAACTCGTTTTGAAAGAAATAGGAACCGATGTAGCTTCCGATATGTAAACAACGTCACACTTTATCAGAATGCAATTGCGTCGGAAGCATCATCTGTGGATTTCCATTACTCTTTTGCTTATTTACATGGCCATTGAGTCATAAATGAGCTTTGGCGGTGAACAACATTTTGCAATAAAAGTATACACCAGTGGCAAAGAATTCATGGATATAATCAAATCTACGAGGCACTAAATGGTAATTTGGCTTCGCCTCTTGTATCGCCTGGATTTTGTAAACCAAGATACTTTGACAAGGTGAGCCATGTGGAGCTCACAAACAGGTTCAATTGACGGGAATGGAGTGGTATTGACAAATATGGATTTTCACTAATACTCGTCTCCACAATAGAAATACTTTCAATACCACGTGGTCTTTTTTGTCTTACGGGTGTTCTGGTATCGTGTAGAATATATTCTGACTTAGAATCTGCAACAATACAACAAATAGACTCCTCGGAAGAACGGCCATAAAAGGCCGAAGAGCCCCATAGGTTTCCCGATCTTCATTTTTATAATAAATTTTGACTGTTGAGAAACGTCTAAATAACGTCGAATACTGAAGAGAAATGTCAGGTTTAGCAGACAGTAGAGCCTATTACACTTATTAAAAAAACCTTTTACGTCGACTAAGATGCTCAGAAGAAAACTGATTGCTGATTATACCGCAAATACAAAAGATACTTCAACACCCTTCAGTGCTGAAATTCGATGAACTTCGAAAGAACAATGGATCATATGTTTAAGAGGGAGAATGCTCTGTAGTGTTTGACTGGATAAGTGCCCAATTCTTCTAAACTTCTCCCTAAATAACTTTGGAAGCAAATGTATAGAGACTAAAACAAAACCTGAAGTTTGGTTCTTACAATGGATTATAGCAAGGGAGACCATGCAAATTTGGAGAATATCTGTTGTAGAGGACCACTAGCTTTTTAATAAATAACACATAAACCAATTGGTCTTCTTCATTTTCTTTGCTCTCTTACGACATGACAGTTGGCGAAAATTTGAAAAAGGGGAAGACTACAATTAAATCGGTTAAACTATAATACCCTAAAATTTCGTCACTGGTTTTGTAAAATTTACTGCCAGCCTTGTATATCTATATGGATGTGTCATGTTTGTTTCGACTAAGAATTAAGTTAATTAACGTATTAGAATATTGCACGAATTCATACGCCAGCTTATTATTTCGAAAAGGGCCACGAGTTTCCAAGTAACACATCGCTTCATGCTACACGTTTTGTAATTTATGCGTGTGTACATATAATGCGAAGGGGAAAACTCAATAATGTACATCCCACGGTTAGAGATAAACGGTGTTTTGTAAAACACCTTTTGAGTCGTAGCTGATAAGCGTTTTAATAAAGCAATTAAGGATTTTTAGTGTGCGAAATGAAAATTAAAGGGTCAATTAAAATACGAGTCCATTATAGAACGTAATGACTAACGGAGAGCGAACTAATAACGCTTTTATACCTGGTAAGTTGCATATATATATGTATATATAACCAATTAAATATACTAACCTGTATCAACTTCATTTATTTCTCTTGGTATACGTTTTTACTACTTAACGTTGATTAAGGTAATTTCCGACCTCAACTCTAAAATTAAGGGTTAGTTTATTTTGTGATTAGTTCAATTTCGAAGCCGTCCTAGTTTCGATTTTGCAATAAAAACAAGGGTGCGTTAGTACCTTTACCCTTTTTAATTTGAAGAAGCTGCAAGTTGATGCCCTACTTATTGAATTATCTAGGAAACGTTCTATGGTCGCATATACAATGTATCCTTGGGTTATCTAGAGAATAGGAAGAACTTTAATGTATATAATATATTTTCCTCTTATCAAGCTTCTGTTTGCCCAAGAAACTTTAATGTTGAAAACAAAATTACTTGAGTTAACAAGTCGGCTATAAGTGATATTTCCATAAAATACGTCTTAGAAATGAATCTGAGCACAGATTTTTTAATGAAGTATGTGCAACTGCAGGGGGCCTAGTAGCGGTTACAACGCTCTAGTTGATAGCAGGCTTCTACACTTAGAGACCTCACACTTTGAACCTACGGATGTAAGATATGTTCAGAGAAGAACCAAACGTCTTTCTTACGGAACATACTGCTCTCAGACTTGGGTAGTTAAGTACATACATACATAGGACCCTTAACCGTCTGAGTAATGTTCTATTGGGTTCTTCATACCAAACTAAACAAACTTAGAAGTGAAAAATCAAAATGTACAAAGAATATTCTATGAAAATAAAATGACTCCGACTAAAGCCGATTTCTGTCCATGAATTAAGAAATGATATTGGTGTCAGTCATTTTGGCTTTTACTTATGGATAGCAGCCAAACAATCCATAGATCATAATTTCTTTAGAAATGTAATTTTTTCTGCTGAATGAATGAAATTTTTTCAATCAGCGGATGGTTACGTCAGAAAGTGGTATGCCTTGGTCCATGTAAAGTCTCAACTTCTAAATTGTGAATACAACCAAATATAAAAAGTTACTGTCTTTATTATTTTAATGTCAATGAGACTAGCTATTTAAATTGCTCCAAAACTTGAGGTACGGGGTACGTAAATAAATTAATGAGACCGATTTTCTTCACTTGTTTTATACCAGTAACATTACAATGCAATATTGTCCCTTTCAAAACAACTGGATTGGGGAGCCACGCAGTGTTGCAGACGGTGCCTTCATTCCCCATAGCAGTGTTGGAACAAGGATACTGAAATAGCCTTCATCTGGTCAGTTACAGGCGTTCGAATGTTCTCCTGTGCCCAAAAACGATGTCCCTTGGGATGCTGTTTCAATCTCGGGAAGAGGAAGATATCAAAAGAACATAAGTCAGGCGAATAAGGGGACTGAATAGCCACAGGAATGTTCTTACTGTCTAAAAGACGGTTTACTAAAATTGCTGTGTAAGAAGGCGCATTGTCGTGATACAAGACCCAGTTCATTTTCATGTTTAGTGTCCACGTCCGAACCCTTTTCGACGTCTTTCAAGTAAAAGTGTCGATTGATCCTTTAGCCTGAAAACACAAACTCTTTGTGAACGATTCCCTGGCTATTAAGAAAGCAAATCAGCGTGCTTTTAATCTTTGATTTGCTCATTATTGCTTTTCTGGCCTTGGAAAGCTTGGAGTGCGCTATTCCATGCTCTGGTGTTTTGTCTCCGGATCGCATGCAAGCACCAAGGTCTCGTCACCGGTTGATCACACGTTCTAGGAAATGGGGAATAATCTCGATTCCAAAGGTTGCACTGTGAGCAAGTCTGGACCAAATCTGATCGCACACCTTTGCTTTAAGTTCGCGTTACTTGTTAGAATGCACAAGCGAAATCAGCTTCATTAAAACCATAGCTACGGAAAAATAACGTGACTCTAGCAAGTTCCAACTCGCATTGATACCATGTCACATGTTCACCTTCCTCCTATCAAAGTGCCGCGTCACCAGTGTTGCCCAATCGAACACTTCGCTGCCAGTCTCATTACTTTATTTACACACATAGTAAATCTAACTTTGAAGTTGCACGGTTGTCCTTCACATTCAGCAATGCGGTAGCTTTTATAAGAAATTTATCTAAATAAGTAGATCAGTTGCTATGAGTCTAGAGTTGCTCAATTTGCGCCAATAGTAATACAACTACCTGAAACGACTGTAATAAAATAGCAACATTGGGCTATACGAATACAGATGGCTTTATACTATACGTTGAAGCTATTATGGATTATATATTCGAATAGCGCAATGTTGGTATTCTAATACAGTCTTTCAGATAGTTGTAGTACTCTTGGCGCAAATTGAGCAACTCTAGTTATGACCCACTAACTTGACCGACTTGATCACGATTGAACCTTTTTATGGGGATACATAAAACAGTGTGTCTATCCTATCGATATAAACCACAAGGTTAGAACTTTAAAACATTCAATATACCCAAAAAGTCCATTCTATTTTACAATGTGTCATTCAAAGTATGGGAAAATGGCGGGGAATATAAAGGTTCTCTCAACACATCGGTGGGAATTGCAGACCTTCTATGGCTACAAACGGAAAGATTAAAACTTACCTCAAGCTTTGTTAGCGAACACTATGCATTCAGACACAATCTCAAAGAAATGTGACAGATGACTGAAGATGCCTTAAGATTTGGGGAAACTGTGAGAGAAATTGCGAAACATATCTTATGCCAGCTAAAATATCGCATAAAAAATACCGTTTATATAGTAAATACAAAACGTACTTACTTCAGCATTCCTCGATGCAGAAATTCGATGGCTAAAATGTAAACTTGTTGATTTGGTAGACTATTCGCCTAGTTTATCTGTGAATACTTTATTTACATTAATCGAATTTTAAAACGTTAACGTCTATACAACCAACAATTAAAAGTTTAGATACATTTTATGATTATTTATTCACATAATTCTGCGCGTTATGGCATTTATTTTTTTAAATTTATCGTCCTGAACTATCGTCATAGCCATTCTTACTTCTACAATTAGAAGCTACACAAGTTATAGTAATAATAACCCAAACTAAATAAACTTATAACTACATAACTTTACTGTCTCACGCGGTCATTATAATGGCTATCGTGTATTACAAAAGAAATAATTTATATATTAGCCATCGATTAAATGGTGTGTGTACTATCTGCAACACATGGATATTTTAACATGGTTTGTGATCTAGTTAGTTTATAAGCTATTCATAGTCAGCTGGGTAGTTTAAAGGAGAATGCACTTTCTCGCCTAATAACTACAAAATCACCAAGTTTATGTTTTAGCCCCAACAAACATCTTTGCGGCAGTCCAGAAACCGTATTACGAGTGGGAAACAGTGCAAATACAATGGAATTTTGTACTATACTTGTTGCGTGCCGTACTCGTTGGTTAGCGTTCGTTGCCCAGCATTCCGTCTGTCAATTTTAGTTCTTATGCGAAAATTACTATACCAGTTATTTTTTGATGTTTAAAATTTGGTCGAAAAGATTGTTTTTTGCATAACTTGTGAGCAGGCAATATTGCGAAAAATATCTATAGTTTTAGATTCTGATTTAGTGAGAGCGTATTCCTACAACAAAGTTTTAAAACTTTCAACTCCACCATGTTTAGTTTCAAATAAATATTTTGCACGAATGGAATGCGGTTTTTAAAGAAAATTGTTTCTACCAGTCTCAAGTCCTTTAGAGTAAGTGTATATTTCAACGTATTTTAGGCAGTTACGTTTCCTAGTCCAAGGAGAATACCTTTACTATTAGCAGAAATTTTGTACTTAAATTACCTAATGCAAATTTTACGCCGGTCCACGCTTCTCTAACGTAACTAAACAAACGTCGATAC
The DNA here is from genome assembly GCA_038088585.1 of Chrysina gloriosa. Taxonomy (NCBI): domain Eukaryota; kingdom Metazoa; phylum Arthropoda; class Insecta; order Coleoptera; family Scarabaeidae; genus Chrysina; species Chrysina gloriosa. The sequence goes on from CM076093.1 coordinate 10,316,054, forward strand.
AACGGTCTATGTCTGGAGCGATGATGCTCTTCTTGCTTTTCAGGATCGGGCTCAATCGCACTTTTCGCTTCCTGAGAAGATTGTTGCGGTTGTTGTTGTTGTTGTTGCTGCTGGTGGTGGTGGTGGTGATGATGTAGTGGTTGCTGATGAATTTGGGATAGTTGATGTTGCTGTGACTGTTCCTGGATTTGCTGCTGTTGATTCTGTAGCATTATGCACCCGGCATCGCACCAAACGAGCGCAAAGCGCCATATAAAACACTACATCTTAACCTATCCAGCACGTAAACACTCGAAAGACGACATCTTACAATGCAAGCATAGTTAGATAAAGCGACTTCGGGAGAGTTGTTAGTTTTGTTAGTAGAGGCCTGCAACGTCGAATGACATCTGCAAGAAAGAAAATGTACGAATTACCATTTGTTGAATATGTATATATTTAAACGCGCAGTAACTGGTGGAGTTTATTTCCCATTTTAATTTGAATTTAAAATCGAGATTAAAGTGGAATTAATTTCATACCCGAATAGAATATGCATTCGCCTAATGCAAAGTTTCATGGCTAAAATTCCAACAGTTTGCGCGAGCTTTAGCACGGCGGGTTTGCGACGAATTAAATTCTAAGCCGCTACTTGTTTTAAAAATGAATTTATATGGACAGATTTCTTACAAACCATGCAATTAAGATTTAATAAACGATAAAGCCGAAAGTTGTTTGGTTGGAATGGTGTAGTAGTTGTTTTTGTTAAAGCGAAGTATTTCGCTTTAGTTGGGTATGAAACAAGCTCAATGCAGTCCTATCGGAATGTGGGTGAACGTCAACTTCTTGAAAGAAAGTTCTATGAAACTTATAACGAGGGAAGCTAGACAGCATACTTTACTAAATTCAGTGTATATGTAATATGCTTATTGGTTAGTAGCTTTAGTGGCAAAACAGCATTCATATCAAAGTTATAATGTGAAAGATTTTATACACCCAACGTTTTTATACTGAAAATTTTACAATCGTTGCAAACGTTTCTCAATGGAAATGTTCCATTGATTATAATCTGTAGTACAAACTGCTAATACACCCTCTGTCCCAAAAGTAACCGCAATGCGTCTATAAATCAGAAACCAGTGGCGTCATCTCTTGATAGTTGATTGATTATTGTAGTGGGACTCTTCCTTACCAACCTGACAAAATTTCATGACATTTGGTGCATAGTCAGCTGATACATCACGCATCCTGTGAGAGTGTTTTTCGTAAACGGTCAGAAAATGAGTCACGAACAACGAGTCAATATTAAGTTTTGTTTTAAACTTGGAAAAACTGCAACCGAGACGTATGAAATGCTGCAAATTGTTTATGGCGACGATTGTTTGTCGAAGAGGCAAGTGTTCGAGTGGCATCGACGATTTCGTAAAGGCAGAGAAGATGTTAACGATGACGAAAGAGCCGGTCGTCCTTCGACAACTTTGGCCGAGGCAAATGTGGAAAAAGTGCGCGAATTTGTGAAAATTTCGAAGAAATCGTCAGTGAGATTTATGGAAATGGAGCTTGGCATCCCTAAAACAACTATTCAGCGCATTTTGACTGAAACCCTTGGTTTGAAGAAAGTCAATTCGAAGTTTGTTCCGCACAAATTGACCGACGACCAAAAAACGCTTCGAATCGAACACTCCAAAGACATTATTGCACGAGCCCGTGCAGATGAAAACTTCTTGAAAACGATTGTGACTGGTGACGAGACGTGGTGCTTTCAATACGAACCAGAAAGCAAACGTCAAAGCGCAGAGTGGAGGTCACCAGAAGAAGGAAATCCGAAAAAAATCACGAATGGAGAAGTCGAAAATCAAGTCAATGCTGATTTCATTCTACGATTCGAAGGGAATTATCCATAAGGAATTCGTTCCATACGGCTCAACGGTTAATGGTGCATATTACCTCGATGTTATGAGGCGTTTGCTGGGTCGCATTCGTCGCATTACTGCACGATAACGCACCGTGTCATCGAGCAACGATTGTCACCGATTTTTGGCGAAAAATGAAATATATTCGATACAGCACCCACCGTATTCGCCTGATCTGTCCCCATGCGATTATTTCCTGTTCCCTCGTCTTCATTTGAAGCAGAAAGGAGTTCGTTATGCATCCGTAGACGCCATTCAAAGCTCGACGACCGGCATCCTAAAGGCCATCCCAGAGATCGACATGAAAAAGTCGTTTGAAGCACTCGTTGACCGTGCAAATCGATGTATTGTAGCACATGGAGAATATTTCGAATAAATACAATGATTTTTGTGGACATAACATACATAGCGTGCTTTATTTCGAACTATTGCGGTTACTTTTGGGACAGAGGGTGTATGTTCATATGACCCGCCAATCTACCAAGCCCAGACGGTTACTATCATGGGTTGCGTTCCAGGGAACCTCAATAGAACATATTTTTGCAAAAATATACACAAGCGGCCCTAATCGCTCTGTCATCAGCCAGAGTTGACTCGGCAATACCATTGGATTGTAAGCTAGGAAAGCCTTGTGAATTTACTAAGATTTACCTAATTTGGGTAGCAGCTTATCAAGACATTGAGGAGGGAGGTGAATTGGCTCGAGAGAACAGTGCCCTCAACGACGGAACTTGCTTTCGGAATTGCCACAGCTACATCATGGTCTAGGATGGCGAACTGCTCTGAAGATCAATTCTAGTCCGAATGGCAACAGCAGGTACGGCTAAAATAATTCCCGCTTTCATAGATATGCCCTTAAGTTGCAGTAAAGCCATGAACTCAGGGAATTTGGGGAAGTCGGTGAAGCAACTGTTGTCCTTCGTGGGCATTGTATGCTCAAATCTCATCTGCATAAAATCAGGCTGAGCAATGAGCTTGAGTGCAGATTCTGTAGGGAAATAGGTGAAGCTAATGAACACATAGCATGTCATTATGCTCTAGTGAGCACGCTTATATACTTGTGGGATAGGTATCTGGTACCTGCGGATGCAAGATATCTTCGGCTAGAGAGACTCCACTCCTTCTTAAGGAAAATATAACTCTCGGGCTAGACCGTCGACTGCGGGAGATCAATACAATTGACTTTATAAAGTACTGCCCTTTTGGACTCTTTCGTTCAAACTAAACTGTAAGTTTACATGAAGGTATTGGACTTTTGATAAGGACCTTTAATTTCAACAATGCGTTGATATACCAGACATTGATAATAGTAAAATAAGCCTATAATCTTAAAGTAAATGTCACCGTGCTATAGCTTTTAGAACGTCTAATATAATCAATCTTTTTGCATAGTTTATTTTTGCATGATTACGTTTCAAGTAACTTCGTTTGTACTTTCGCTTATTAAAATTTCAAATTACAAAAATAAAGCCTTCGTAATTCATCAGCACTGAAGCACCAAGAATGTGCAAGTGCAGGAATCTACAAAAGAGGAAAATTACATTTATTCTCAACGACGAGAAGCATTTGCATTAAAAACAAAATAAGTAGAATACGTACATAGGTCGCCTGGATGCAAGGGAATAGAATATTATTTTTTTCTTTGATCATGCTCGGGGCACGCAGGTACGGTTAAGTAATTAACTATTTAGTCCCGGCAATATAAGCAAAAAATCACTGTATATAACCACAGGTTTGAACGAAATGACATCTTTTAATTATTTATATTTTGCCGGGTAAACGCGGACGACAGAAGCTGTATGTAGTGTATGCAGAATGCAATTACGAAAAAGATTTAAATTGCATTTGCGTCCTAACAAATCCAATCAGTTCAGACGCTTAGGCCATACTAACCTGTCGAAATTATAAAATGAAATGTAAGCTCCTCAATCTAAACAATTTATTTTCCTATTTCGGTAATCACTTGAACTTTGAGTTTGAACATTAAGATTACCGTTATATAATAAAGCTACAACGGGCATGCCTCATTAAGTGTTATATCTGCTGAAGTAATAGAGTTCCATTGCAATAAAATTTACGTTCTAGAACTTTTAATCAAACAAATAACTTCAGTTTTCCAGGGTGCAATTTAATAAAAAGTTAATAATCGGAAAATTTTAATTTAGGTCGACGGACTCAAATTATTGACCATTAATAATTCGCTCGGCTGTGTAAAGTTCAGAATTCGCTTCGGAGTAAATATGAGCAGCGACTAAACATTTTTCTGGCTGCTTAAACTCATAAATTAGAATGTTATCGAAACAAACTTTTTTAATCGCTTCGTATAAGAATAGTATTGACGTCAATGTGTTAGTGTGAATAGCTGTATCCTTGCGGTGAAGTGTAGTGTTTGAAAAGTATTGCCGTAATTCTTGCAAAATATATTATCTAAATAACGTACCTACCGCTAATTTTTTGTAAAAGAGGTGCCCTAGATAAGCACAGATAACGACGACTGTAAAGTAACCTTTCATATGTATACACTCCATCAAAATATGTACAAAGAGGTTATGGACTGATTTTGAGTTTTCTAGTGCTTGAATAACCAGTTATTGTTAGTAAGCTTCCTCTTGAAGTGTTCTGGACCAATTATTTCCGTCGTGTACTATTCAGGGAATCATAGAGCATTTCATAAACTTTTAAATAAGGATTATCATAAATAGCACTCTTCACGAGCGTTTGTCTTCGAGAATTAAGTGCGATGTGAGAGAAATGTGCTCTAATCTATCGTTTTCTCCCTGTAAAATTAGCCAAAGATATTCAAGTCACATACGGGACCAGAACCTCCACTTGCATTCTGTGCATTTTACAATTATACCAATACATTATTAATTTTGTTCTTGTTGATCGGCATTGATTTTGGTATTTTCAGTCAGTACAAAGTCACTGCACAAATTTTGCTTCAATACTTTGGACTTCCTTCGCACCACTCTTCGGTATACAGCACCATGTAAATTAAATATAAGTTTCGAGTTGTTAGTGTTAAATGGAAAAATACGATTTGTGGAGCAAAAGTTTGTTGTAAAAGTTGAGCATTTTTCTGAGTGTTTTTTCACTGAGGTTAACAACTCAATTATACCTATATGTTAGGTTCTTTGGAGATCGACCTTTATACATTCAAGTGCGTATTTGACAATCAATTTGTTATTAACAATGCGGAAATCACCGTCCTTCCTTTGCGTTATATGCACTGATTTTGACAACGTAGGTTTCAAAATACGCGTGTATAGGGTAAGGTATACAAATCCATATGATAGTAAAATCCTTTCCTTTCAAACGGTTTCGACGATTCAGTGAAGAGCTATCCACTGCATCATATTGTGTTTACCCATTTTCGGGAAAAGTCGCGAGGAAAGGAAAATTTCTCACAATCATATCCTACCTATTGGGGAAGCTATGAGAATGGAAGGTGACATAAAAATACATATTCTCAAAAAAACTGACCGACAGTTCCGCCTTGCAGAGATTCGATAATGCCTTAAGAGATTCTCTTTCAGGTCTTGGAAGCAAGGTGTTCCAATTTCCTTTTTCATTCCTGGTTGTTCGCATCGTGCAAACAGATTGAGATAGTTTGAACTATATCGAATTTTGCAAAGCAATTCTTTATGGTCACGAGCTGATGGACGTCTCAGTCAGTAAAGGGATGTAATATTGTGCGATGAGATCTGATGGCACCTCAATTGAGTCGGTGATGGAATAATAACTACCATTGTGGTAGAGGAATAGAGAAGGTTTCTGCATTCATTAGAATAATTACTGGAATATGGTGTAGAAGAATCGGAAATAAATGCGAAATCCAAAAGTTCGTGAAAGAGCAAGGGCACACTGGGCCACGTCTACCACTTAGACGTTGTCCTTCATGTTTCTTTGAGGTTTATTATACATATATCCAATTTTGGTGGCAATGCTTTCCAAGGTTTTTACTACGGAAGGCAGGTGTAAAGTATGTTTGCTGATGTTCTGTACGTCGAAAACTTTATCGTGCTGAAAGCTTTCCAGAGGAAAACACATCTTAGAACCTAAGATGATATATTTATCTTATTGTGGTATTATTTGCAAATTCGGGGTTGGTTGCTGTTTATTTTGTTTTGCAAATACAACACAGAAAGTTACATCCTTCTGCGTGATTTTGATAGAGGCAAACAAGTTATTGAAAATGTTCGATTTGTTTTACTCCATGGTTAGGTAAGCGACAAAACGCACTGTGCAGGTTTAGTGCACCTTTTTTCCTCTTGAAGATGATTTCACTATCAAAATTTTTGCTCTTGTCATATAAATACAAGCATTGAAGAGGTAGCTGTGACGAGTATTTGTTAGAAACATGATCTTCAATACACATTTAGTGAAAGAATTAATAATTTCAGCCGTTACTTTGTGGTATTTCATTATGAATAGAATACGAATTTTTACTTAGTACCACTTTATTTATATCACACAGTGACTGCAGTTTCAACCTAGAACGGTCATTTTCGAACTGTACATTACATCAATTTACAAGCTTCTTTATACCATCTGTAGAACACATGCACTCTTGGATAATAACGTCAAAGAGGGGTGTATATATCAGGTTAATAAAGTAAAATTCGTTTATTTTCTATACATATTTAGTGGTTGATTAGGGATATATATTTTGAATTTGCAGCGCAAATTTCCCCATTATTTCATCGAAAGAGGGGGTTTGTGCCAATACTATAGCAGGTTTAACAACTCCAATAAAAAGTTTAAGAATCAGAAATTGCGGCACATGAATTTGAAAATCTTCTTATTGCAATAAATTAGCCTTTACCCCTAGCACACCGTTTTTGGGAAATCCTAAATACGTATTTTAACCACCAAGTTGTTATCTTCAGTGGAAAGCATACAATTCGCAATATTTCTTCATGCTTGGAATAAAACGAAACCATACAATTCACCACCAAACCACAGAAGCCTTATGCCAACTGCAAATACAATCTTAAGCGCTTGACATGTCAATGGCTACATTTCTTGAGTTTGACCGTCCAACGGCATTGCAAAAGATAGTGATAAAGAAAAATGCAAAGACTACTTCTGCGTTGTATAGTGGGTTCCAGCATCTTAATAAAGTTACTACTGGATTGGTTGAAACGGAAGATATCGGTAATTGGTAATTGCTAATGTCTCTTTCAGTTCAGAAATTCTACTTCATGTTATGTCAAGTAAGCACATTATATCGCTGATGTCGGCATCCATTTCTATGAAATTAATATAAGGAAGCATAAGCACCCGTTCGTATCCTATACTGCTTTTATAATATCAAAGTAATATCCCATTAATTATAACCAGGGATGAATTTCGTACTGCTGCTTCTCATCCAGTTCCGCATGTAGATCACTGGATATACCAGGGACGAGTTTAACAAGTCAATATGCAGATCCTCTTTTGTTAGTGTTTAATTATAAGCTGCATCGGCTCGGTAAACACCAGCATGTAGGCAAGACGTAACTACCAAAACGGCCGTCTACAGCAAGGGAGCAATAAAATCAATAGATCAATTCGTTACGATATCCGAGTACTTTCATAAACTGGCGCTGTGACTGTCAAATTTTCACGTAATTCGTTTTATTGTTTTATAGAGAACACTTACGATAATTGATTGATGGTAGAAAATTTATTGCTCTGGCGAGATTTAATTTTAGTGTCGACGTTTTACTGGCGGTCATAAATGTTAAAATAAATATTTATGCCAGATCTCACGTAGCCGTGATCGAAATTCTTTGATTTCGGTTGCAGGTAAATTACATTTTTGCTCATAAAGTGCGGATAACCATACGGGACATGAATAAACTAATTTATTTGACCATCAAGGATAGGTTGGCCCAAAATAGATCGATTTATTTTTTATGTTTCTTCTCTGTGTGGCTTGAAGCGATCGAGATGTAAACATGTGGGGAGCACGACACTACTGTTTTCCTTCTATCCCTTGTGACTACGTGGGTGCTACTTGACGACAACATCCGTAAAAGTTCGGTTAAGATCAAAATAAATCCAAAACTCGTACAGTTTTCTATCTAATGGAGACTTGTACAAACATATCGTCTTAGTAAAACATTTTTCTCCACAACTAAATTTAAACCAATTCTGGTGCTGATAGGTAAGTTCAAGAAAATAAGCTTTCAAAATGTTAAACAATTATTTCTTGTTTCACAGAGATTTACCAATGCGATTTTATATTTTGGTCTCTCCGCTTTACAGAAGCTGACGAGACTATAGTGGTCGAAATTTATAAAATTAATTAGGTGACGGAGCGAAAGGCCTCATACTTAACGGTAAAAAGGCAAGAGATTAAGAGGAAGAAAAAGCAGAATGATGCAAAGTACTTCTTTGGTTCTTCTTTTCAAAGCATGACAAATTGTATTGCAATTAGCGGTAATAAAACTTTTAGTTAGATAGATGCAAGACTATAACTCTATAAACAATTTTGTTTTTGCTACCACATGCATTATTATATTCGATGAAGAATTAAGTGTATAGTGAAGAACTGGACCAATAAGTATCACTTCCATTTTCTGTATGAATTGCGTTCGTTTATTGTTAGGCATATTTTAGAATATCCGCAATCGTTACTAACAAAATGAAACTATATACTTCGCCGTATATCTACACCCTACGTCCGACGTTTTGACGAAAATTGGATACTTAAACGCACTAATTATTCGATGTTCAAAATTACATGACCTGGCTATCGTGGTTTAAACGTACCCTGTATTCTAGCTCCACCCTATTAATTAGACCTAATATCGGAGTTGCGAAGTTAAGTTGAGGAATACTTTCTCTTAACATATTCTCACAGCACCTCCATAAACGAACAGTAAAATTAGTTGTCAAATTTGGTACAAAAGGAAAGATCTGTATGTAATTTGCAAAAGTTTAGACACAAATAGTAAACACCTGCAGTAGCACCTAGAATCTGTTATAAACTGGAAACCGGGTGAACATCATTGTCCTAACCTACAATACATGAATTTTAAGAACGTATACACATTCTCGTAAAGCATAAGCCCACAAGCTAGGAATTAACGAAGACTATGTTGCCAATTTAACAACTTTTAGTATTACTTTCCACATTTTGGTTGTATTTAGTACAACATGCGTCATGGCCATAACAATTAAATTTATACAGGCGCTCAGTACCATATTTTGTTCACAATTGCTCGACTTGGTACGACACCTACTACTGTAAACCTTAATCTACATGAAAGTATTGGAGTGCACATCTTAATTTTTTTTAAGGGGCAACACCGTTGTGACAACCTAAAAAGAAGCGCCTCTTTGACAATTTCTTCTGGATGGAAGAAAAGGTAATAAAGTTACCATATTGGACTAAATTATTAAGCATATGCTTAAGTATATTACAAAAACATCATTGATAAATGTTAACAAGTGGCGACGCCGTAGCCATTCTCGAGTAGCGGGTTTAATTTACGGCATTCTGCGCACTTTTGAATCCGTAATAATAAAAAGAAATCACTAATCTACATGGTTATAGCTAGTGATATACGCAAATTGTAATTATTTTTTTGTAGGATTGCCTAGTATTTGAAGTAAGAAATTCAATTTTCGACAGGAAAAGCGGCAACCATTTGTGAATAAATAGTGTTTAAATTAACTTATCAAAAATCTCGTAGGCATTTCACTTCTAAATGTTATTTTAAAGATATGGTAAAAAATTCGAATGAATAGAATAAAAATTGTTGGAAATATGCTACGTGCCGCTTGGAAAAATCGTGTTCCGAGAAAAGCGCGCTTAAAGTTTTAAAATGTGTTATAGACAGGGAAAAAGGAAAAATTCGATTGTTTAAAATTGTTTATCATTAATCATCTGCTATCTGAGGACCACAAAGCTACCCTTCCATATTCAAATATTCTTTCTCATTTTCGTTCCTCGAAGATTGTATGCTAGAGCATGCGTCTTCTGCCGCATCTGTCAAAGATAGTTCTTCGTGATTAATCCGCTTAGCATCGACTCCAAGACAAAAATTATATGATTGGGCACCAATATCCATCTCCAAGACTTTCAGGATTGGTAGAATATTTACCAGACCATCATTAAAATTGCACATAGTAATCAGCCACTACATTTAAAACTTTTTTGCCACTTGAATAAGCTTTTGGAGCCAAATTACAAACAGCAGCAATGAATCTTACGTTGGTATTTTGCGTATAGCCTTCCAAGCAACGGTTTAGCATTTCGTCTCCACTCAACTCCTCGTAAATGGACAGAAACACGGACTCCTTTCGAATCGTTCTCAGCTTCAAATCTATTCAACGGTCATCTCGATGAGATATTGCACTGATACCGCGTTGGATAGCATTTTTTCGTACGTTTCGGAGCCGCGTACACTTTTGGGTCACGCATTGTAATCTATTAGTACTCTGAGATTACAAATAAATTGTAAAAAATCAGCACTACACACAAATACTACAATTTCAAGCGAGAAAATGATGTCCTTTTTCTACATGTAGTGACACTGACGTACTTTCCACTTCTGAACCAAACACGGAAATGCTTCTAACTGAACATAAGCACTTTCTAACGACACCTGCTAGTGTAATAGAGAAGTTAGAAATGAGGAAAGACATTAGGCTGTACTTTCCCAGCAGGTATTTATTTGGCGCGGGTAATGGTTTCGGATATGTCCGACGCGCTTGGGCAAGAGCTCGACAATTCAAGCAAAAAATGCTTCAAATAATAAGCCTTTTGGCCCTCATTTTAGGAGTTTCAAAACTTCTATGAAGCCAATGCAAGGCTTGCCCGTTTTGTTTTGTCTAGTAGTAAGTTTTGCAACTAACATTAAACCTGTGTGATTTTAAAGATCATTCTATCAAATCAACAGCGGAGAAACTAATAAAAGAAATTTAGTTCATTTTTTCTTAATACATTAATCGTCTTACAGAATTTATCCTGTCTAATACAACTAAAGAATGCAACTCAACTCAATCAAATTGTATATAATTTCAAGAAGAAGCAATTTTATCTCATTGTCAGTTTATTATCTGGAAATTCACATTAATGACAAGTAACATTACCTTCGGTTACATTTACGCATATTATATTCCTTTGGAAAAGGTTTGGTTTCAAATTCAAACGCAGATACTGCTTACAACTAAGAACCAGTTAAATGTTTGAAATACAGGAAGTACAAACATTCTTTCCGATTTATTTCCCCTATACGGATATAATATTATTGTTATTTATATAAATTACTTTGTTTTTTCAACTTCCTTCCCTGCTATTTTTCACGGTACAGTCATCCATCTACAGTAATGTATTTTATTTATCTTCATGCAGCTTTAGAGTTGTTTGTTCTTTCCGTCCGTTGTGGAGACTTCTCATTAATTTCCATTTTAGTATTTGGGGTTTGCTGCATTTTAGCCATTTCTCTAATTTTCATCCACACTTTTTCTTTGCTATTGGGATTTCTATAGTAGTACGATAATTCTTACCGTGGATGAATAGCGTAAGGCTTGCTCTAAGCAGGATATAGAATGCATTCGGAATGAAAGAGACAGAGTAGCATAAAAAGAAATTGTGTAACCATGAAAAAATAGTTGCTGAACTTAGGGGTGGAAACAGTAGAACAAGAAATAGTAAATAAAAGAATAGAAGGCAATGTAATATTCTACACTACAAATATCAACATAAGAAAAACCTGATTAATACATATGATTTGTTTCCTCAATTACTTCAGGCGACAGCTGCTAATTATTGGGAAATAACATTACGAAATGTAGTCGCAGAAATATGCGAAAACCCTTCAAGCTATACGAAAGAAAAAAAGAACAAACTATGAATTACACTCAAGAGTAGAAAAACAGTTTAAGTCGAAACTTTCATCAGAAGAGAATTCTTAGGAATAGCGCTAAAGGAAAAATTTATAATATAGGAAAGCATAATAAATTCTCCCAAAATATTTAAAAGATTTATACTAATGGAAAGGTAATTACATACGCAAAAATGAAGAATGAAAAATTCAAAAGGTGAAGATATAAGAATGGTCTTAAATAGGGACGAGAATATAATTATTGACTGTTATATACTATGTCGGATAATGCATAACAAAATTTAAATAAAAAATTATGCCGCATACAATATTAAGTCTTGGCAATTTGAGGCTATATAAGTAGAAAAGCTATGTTATTCCTACAGATAGTACTGTAGTAATTGAAAAAGCAGAACAACATTTGTAAAAAAGGAGAAGTATGGAAGAAGATCAACAGAAAAGCACAAATCAATAATAACAAGACGAAAATATGGAAAACATGATATGATAGTCGTGTGCATCAGAGAGTTATATTAAGAATTAAGTAGTAAGTAGTAAAAAGGACCTAAAGGATGAAATTTACGCTGTTTTAATATTTCAGTTTTTTTGAGCCTCAAAAGAAGATAAATTAAATAGAGATTTTTTGATGGTAATTAAGTTGTCAACGGTGTCAATGGAGTAGGAGTAAAGATTTCAGAAAAAGATAATGAAATAATGAACTGTATAACCGCTACAAATGTATGGTAAATGTATTATCAACAACTTCAGGCACCCAGGGGACCACCGCAGTAGCAATAGGCAATAGTAGTTTACTAAGAGTATCTCTTACGTATTCAGTTTACAAAAATGTAATAACAATTCCCAACAAGTTTATTGGGAAATTTAGAGCCGATGGTCAACAGCGAAGAAACAAAAAATGAACAGAATTGCAACCAAGTTTATTCTATTCTCCACACATCCCGGTTAAAGATTCTATGTACCATAACTGACGCAGCCGGTATGTCTCGAACCAGGCACCGCAACCTCCGCAATCCGTTCCTGAGACATTACTCAAGAAAGAAGTAATAATCATCATGATAAGTTAACAGCACATACCAACCCAGATGTATTGCCACTTCTCCAACACCACGTAAACAGAAGATGGGAAAATGATGGCCGGTTGACCTTAATTAAGTCAAGAAGATTTCTTCGCTTAAAGTGTGAAGGACGTGTATATCCAATGATCTCGTGTGATCTGATAGACTATATATATTATTCTGTTTGCTAATGAAATGCATGTATAAAAGATTCTCCAGTGCAATCTCCTACTTAATGTCAAAGAAATGAAAATAGCAGGAATAGCGTCAAATGTTAGTTGAAAGTACAGAGCAATCTCCATGAAATAAAACAAGTGTGCCACACATTCCCGCTACAACTTATTGTTAGATGGATTCAGAAACGTATCTCGATGGAAACACTGCCATACTCAGTAACGAGTAGTAAGAAGAAATGACATCGCATGTGTTTTTTGGGAGAAGTATTTCATAAATTTGTGGTAAAGTGTTGTTTTCCCAGTGTAGGTGATAACGAAGTACCTATTGGGGATAATCGAGGTTGACGTGGCGTATATAAGCACCACATGGGTTAAATTGCCTTGAAATTACCGATTTTCTTATTTTTTATTTTTTTATAGCTAACAATAAGTGAATTCATCCCTAAATTTCGAGAATTTTAGAAGGATAAAAGCTTTCAACATCGCAGGAAAGAATCATCGGAAATTAATATTGGCAAAATCAGGAACCATCTCTTTTTATCAATTATGGTTACTAACCATTTTTAAAATGCCCTTCAAAAATTGTTTTTGCAGTGTCGAAATGCAGATACCCAAATGAGTGCGGTGGGTGTGAAAACCATTCATGTAAGTTAACTTCGACTTAAATAAAATGAGGTTAATTTTTTTCTATTTTTTTAACTTTGCATCTAAGTTTTGTACTGCATTTACTCGTCCCAGGCCTTTGTTTTAAGCAGCTGGAAAATCTGGTTATAACGTGATCATATGTATTAATATGTTTTCATATTTAGGCAGCTTTACGTTACAATAAAGATAGAATTTCGCAAGTAACGAGAAAATTCACAACAAGTAGTCGGACGGATGATAAAACCAACACTTATACATTCATGTGTACCATGAAGTATGCACGGAAAGCAGTGTAGCAGACTGCACAGTATGGAAATGAAGCCGTTGAAAAGGAAACGGTCTAAAACTACAAGGGTCTAGAAAAATGATAAGATATGTACATCTAAAAATGCAACCAGTGCTAATAACCAGTACATAGATACAAATATGATGATTTCGACCTACTTCTTGAGTGACAAGAGGTTGGTGACGAAAATCTACAGTGTTCAGAAGCAGACAATAGTGATAAAAAGTGTGAAACCGTATGACGAAAAAGTTGATTAGGTCCCGTTAAATTATGATGACCTTTTAAGAACAAGGTGTGGCCTAAAGTATCTTAAGAGTATAAGTACTTTAAGTAATTGTCCTTATTTATTTATATATTTATATTATATTATTTATTTAGTATTAAATAAATCCGCATTATTACAAATGTGCTTACCCATTGTTTGGGTCTATGTCTTCCATTACACTGGCATTGTATATACATGGAAAGTGGCGTAATTTTTGCAGAGAATTCCACGTAATTCTAACCTGCCCGATGTAGGTACTACACAAAAGCTGGATTCTAGTATAGCAGTAAATAGTATCCAAAGATGTATGACTGATTTACTTAAAAGCTAATCTGCCACGAATGTCAATATGACAAAATATGTCCCAGCAATTTGCATATTTAGGCGAATGTCGATAGCTGATCTGATTACATATCTACTGACGCTCGCAATTATTCTACTTTACGTTTCCAACGGAAGATGTGAAGATCCAGATTATACTAAAAGTTCCGATATATCCATAACATCCGTACCATACATGGTTAGTCTGCAACAGGGTAGCGTCCACTACTGCTGTGGGTCTTATATTAAACCGCGCTGGGTTTTGACCACTTCCCACTGCATTCATCCAAATCGGCTACCGTTTACAGCTATAAAAATGGGCGATGTAAATATGAAGAAAGCCGATTCAGAAAGGAAAGTTAAAAAGGGTATACAGCACGCGTTAATGACAAAAACCAGAACCCATCGTCGGATCATAAACAAAGTAATGGGAGCTTTAAATAATATTGGTTTGCTAGAAATTGATAAACCGTTTCCACTTGGGGATAGCATTCAAATGATCAACATTGCTCCACGCTCAATTTTTTACGGAGGACGAGTAGCTGAGACGGCTGGATGGGGAAGGCTCTGTCTAAAGGATAATATCACAGATGCCCTTCGTTCTATGCAGATCCCTATAGCCAGAAATGATCGGAATTTCCTAACTCCAAGAGTAGCTATTGGTCAATGCCTGGGTGATTCTGGAAGCCCAATAGTGTTAGACTCTCAAATAATCGGTCTAGTTGTTTGCGGCTTTCACTGTGGAGAACTAACTGGAATATTACCCAATGGTTTTATAGAAATTTATCATCACATTAGTTGGATTAAGAACCACACTGATTCAAGTTAGATAATTTTTAACAAAATGGAGAATTTTGCATACCTAATTGTCAAAAAGATTATGAAAAACGAAGTATGAATAAATAATACTTTCCGTATTCAGATCTTTTCGCTATTACCCATAAATAATAGCAGCTAATCTGATATGTTAACTAAACGTGGAACAGTTTTATAAGAGATAAAGAATTGAATGGGATGCAAATGCACACCAACGTCAAAGCTACGAAACGAGAAATTAGCAGGGTATAAGCGTACTACATTTTCGGTAATAAACGTTCCAAACTCATCCCCTAGCGCACATTAGGCATATTCATTCCTACGTAGCTAAGATGTATAATAGCTTCCACATTATTCATATATTTCGGAGGTTCACAAAGATTTCGTATGGTATTTGTATACATTTCGCTCTTCAGTATTGTATTCTCTATATTATCTTTGGTACACGAATATCATATGTTTATTATACTCTACTTTACCTTGGCAGCTTAAACATCAAGATATCTTTTCAAGGATTTTATAGTAAAAGCTTAAAATTATAAAACTTTCCGTCTTCTTCCTCCTACTGCTTTTGTCGCTATTATCTTTTGCATCGTTTGATTATCTATTCTCCATAGGTGTCCCAACCACTTCATTCTTTGTGCTTTTGCCACTTTACTAATATTTGGTTCCCCATATAATACCATTACCCATCATTTGTCCTTCTTTTCCATATTTCCACTACTCTTTTGCCTCCATATATTTTTCCGTATTATTTTGGATTCCCACATCTTTGGGATTTTCTTTCATTATCTACGTCTAATTCTCAAGGAGCATTATTTGTCTTATTACTGCTGCATAAATCTGCACTTTACATTTCCTGGGGATTAATTTGTATTTGTATTTATTTCGCTCAACCAATCTTGCTTGAATTTCTTCCTTTCTTATTCTTGAAAATATACTGTCAATACATCAGAAGTAGTACTAGGTACACTTGGGGTAGATACAACTGCGTCCATATGTTAAAGCCACCATTTTCTTTTGTGTAAGTTATGTGTTATTAACTCATTAAAGAATGACAGAAAAGAACAAAGCTAAGTGAAGCATTAGGGATAAAATTATTTTAATATATTACCAAGAAGTGCCAGTAGCGAAAAAGAATTTGGATGTTATGCGACAAGGGCAAAAAGTTGGGAGAAGGCTGCCTAAAATACACGGCCGCAATTCAATATGCGCCATAGTTTCTGTCTGTCCGGATACTTCTCAACGTACTATTAAATGTTCATTTCGCTTTTAAGTTTCTGTCATCTCTATTTGCTCAGCATGCTATTACCAGCTAGTGTATGGTTTAGTTTAAGTCTTCTTCATTTCTATTAATTAAATAAATAAATCGACAACGAAAACAAACACTGATATTTTCTATAATACAGTAATCTTCGGTTTCTATTTGTCTGTCTTAATATTTTTAATTAAACAGTATCAATGACAGTGGACCTTCTTGTCGTACTCTTCTCCTTATTTCAAATTAGTGTCATTTTAACCAGCCCTATTACTACTTTACTATTTACTCTTAACTTTTATTGTGCTCTACATCATTCTCTTCTATTTACAGTCATACGCTTGTTTAAAGTGTAAGAGAAATACATACATACATGTGTACAGTTTTGATATTCGTTGCTTTCGGCTTGAATTTCCCTTAAGAATTGGAGAATTAATCTGAAATTATTTATCGAACTATTCTCATTTATCTACAAAACATTGGATACTCACATTTTTCACCAATTTTACGTATCTATTCGTCAGTTACCAATCTTGTTCATTTAAAAATTTATTATAATTCCTTATATGTTACTGAAATTTCTGTGAATATAAGTAGCTTTACTGATTCTTGTTATGTGTGCATTAATTTATTCATTTTGGTATTAATGTGTACCAAGTCCAAGAAGTTGTTAACTAAAATTAGCTCTATATATTGTTTTGCAAAGAGTGAACATTTGCAAGGTCTTGCTCCGATTTGGTCGTCTTGTATAATTTAGATAATATAGTGGTTTGCAATTTGTAGTGTATTCGAGAGTGATGCTTTCTATTTTTAGTATTTGTTACTGCTGAATATATTATTGTATTTGATGGGTGTGTGTATAATCAATATAATCATACAGGGCTTTCATTTGAAAACTTCCCACCTTGCATAGCTCTTTAATTAGTAAAATTATCACAAATCGTTGAAATACATCGATTTTGTTTCGGACGGGATTTAATAACCTATTCTAATCAGTTGGAAAACTTTTAGCTTCGTCCTCAATCACACCCACTACAAAATTGTAAATGGAGCTACGCCACCCGTGTATATCATGTTAAAGGGTATAAAATTCTCTATCTTTTATAATACATTAAAGAAAAAGTAGATCGGCCGACCCGTTCGTAAATTAGAGACAAAAATGTATTTAATTCCATCATTTAATTTTGTGAATAAAACTCTTAGAGTAAACGCTTCACTATATTTAACAAAAAAATTGTAATCATCGTTTCATCCACACAGTGATTTCGTCAGAGTATGATATCAATACAAACAAATAACAATTTACATAAACACGTAAAACATAACAAAGATTAAACTTGTAATAATAAAAAATTAGGTACCTATAAATTGTCGTGTGACAGTGGTATGATGTATGTATGTGGCGCAGACCAGCGGTTCTTTCAATAAACGTATTTCAGAACATCATTCTTTTTTAAGGAAGAATCAATACTCTACTTTTTCGAATCATTTACTAGACCTTAGCCACAACTTTAATCACGATTTTCAAATTTTACATTTAGAAAACAAAGGTAAGAAGTTGAACATCTTTGGATGTTTAGAAATTAACAAATTAAAGAGTACACAGCTCTTACTTAATTACTAAATAGATACTAATAATTCCCCATTACATATGTACAAATCAATAACTTGGTCATCATATTTAGATAAACTCTTTCATAGTTTGATGACGCTTTCTTTCGATTATAACAATTTTTTTAAATCCAATAATAACTTACCCGGAAAGTAGCCACTGTGTCGGCGAAATGATCGTTACAACTTTTTGTTAAATATAGTGGAGTGTTTGCTCTACGAATTTTATTCATCATTATTATAAATCTTCATCAAGTAAAAGCCAGTTCTATTCAATCATTTAATTTGTTTATTGGATATATAAAATAAATAAAATTACCCTTACCACAGCTTTCGGAAATATTTTCAGATTTCAAATAGTATGGCAAATAAGTTTCCAATCGTAGAGGAAAGCTTGAGGTACTAAGTATCACCAGCGATATCCGACTAAAATAAACACCATGCAATGAACACTGTGCAATTCTAAACCACTACACAATGAACATCACACACTGAATAGCCGCTCGGAACACACCAAAACACTGTTGACACAGTTTTCAGAATGTCAACTTAGATCACGAAATACGTATCTAGAATTACTTCTGAAAGGTGTGGTAAGAGTAATTTTATTTATTTTATATATATAATAAACAAATTAAATGATTCAATTAAATACGTATTATTTTTGATATGAATAGTAAAGTTTATGAATGTTTGGATCATACACTATGGCTTCTGCACTTGAATTCATTGTTCGATGTTTACAAGGCATGAATTGCATATCAATTCTGGGGCGAAAAATATAATTGCGAATCGAATCCTTAATCTAATTGACATACATGAACAAATGAAGTCGTTAAAGGTGAAAATCATCGTGCGAGATACATTTGATAAAATACATGAACATTTGATCAACGTAGCTTGTGCGTCTAATTGTGCAGTCTTTGCTCCCTCTGGTTCGGGTGAAGGTCCTTCTGCTGTTTTTACCTGCGAGTCTGCAAGCGTGACTGACAATATTATTGTGTCTAAATTCTGTGAAAGGCAAATCCAATAAAGAATCCTTTGAAATTATCTACATCAATCATGTTGAATCCATATTTAAAAAATTGATACATAAGAAGCGACTAACTTTCTTGCGTATAGCAGACATTGGGTAACACTCCACGGAGTCAAAACATTTAGTTTACGTGGGTATTATATTAGAACCCATTACTGTTGATTCATTCACATCCATGGTGATGTTTTAATTTATGTGCGTGAGGATATTATTGTTAAGCCATTGGACTGCAGCAGTTTTTCCACTGAACTTGAATTTAAGTGTTGTGACGTTGGTTCTCATATTATGAAAATAAAATACGTATCAACTCGTAGGTTCCTACCGTTGACGTTGACCAACAGGAGAGCTTGACAGTTTTATAAATAGCTTATAATTTCCCTTCAGCACCCTTAATCGTGACGATACTTGTACTATTTTTTACGGCAACTTAACTGTTGATGCCGATAAAACGCATACGGACAATAAAATACTTAAAATAAATCTTTTGGCGTCGTACAATATGCACGAAAAGCTGAAGGCGTGTGATTTAGTACTCGGACGATCTAGAATCTGCGTCTACAGTAGACCAAGTAGTGACGAATATACCGGAAAATAAGTGGTCGCATAGTCTCTGGAGTGCCCTTGTTACGGATGACTGGACAGTGTGACTGTGAGTATTATCGCCTGTACTTTCGGTGGTTATGGACAAGATTACTCGGACTGGGCGATCTTTCACTGAAAGAAATCAATTTTGTATATATCTTTAAACAGTTTTCTAATCATGCATGTCCAAGGAAAGAGTTGTCAAACGCTATAACAATAAGTAGACTACACATTACATTCTAGATTTGGGTACTGAATTAGAAAATCTTTTTGGTTGAAAAGCAATTGTGATGCTCCTGAAGTCTGTGAAGTTTATAAGGAAAAAGGAAACGAATTTATAGAAAATCAATTATTTCAGCAAAACCCCGAAAACACAGAAACTGTTAACAATTTGTAATGGTGTTTAGAACTGTAAGAAGGAATTGGGTAAATCAATAAATCAATGTATGTGATTATTCACAGGTATGTAACTCCTTTCGACATTTTTTGGATAATCTAACTAACAAGGAGAAGACAAGGTAATCGGATTTTTGTAATTTCTGATGTTTATGGTACGTGTAGTTTGGACCTTAAATAAGAATATTTTGGAGTAGTTCGACGCAACGTTCATAAATTACCGAGATAATCGATGTTGAAGTTTCACCCACCAGTTAAATCCACTAGATATAATACGGTTGACAACTGGACACGTGGCCTAGTCGATAGCCTTTTGGTGCGATACGCATGATATCTCCGGTGCGAGTCTCGTCACGGGATATTTCTTTTTCTTGAATTCAAAACGCACCATATGTTTTTTCATCCTTCTTCTCATATCAAAAATTATGAACAAACGAAATATATGAACTATATGCATGAACATTCTTCAAGTACTTCATTAAAATGCACAATCGGTTGATAAACAATATTAATTTTGAATTAACTTAACAATAAGGTAATAATAAAAAAATATTGCTTCCTATGTTTCTATGATAACTACCATTCTGGCTCGTATTCAAGGATCGTATTCGATTCGTCTTTTGCTGCAATCTTCAACTCTCTTATTGTCCTAGGAACAGAATTCTTTTGTCGAATGCGACGTATTAGCATAGCTAATAAGTGCTGCATAGAATTTAAATACGGGCTATATAATGGGTAATCCGTTCTTTCAATTTAAATGCCATCGAGGCTTTCTCTGTCAAAATACTTAGACATATTTATTTATACCAGTTTACTAAATAAATAACATCAATCCAAATATAAATTTACGACAATATTTCGTAATTATTTTCAAATTATTGTCATAACAAAATATATTCAATTTGTCCAGGAGTGCATATAATAATACTTATAGCCAGCCTGGACAAACAGCGATAAATACGAATTAAGTTACGACAGTCTATATATATACAGAACGACCACAGAATTACTCGTACAGCGTATTGACTGGAATGGGGAGCCGACGATGTTGTCGTAACTTACTTCGTAATTATACGTCGTTTCCGCTGTTTGCCCAGACTATATATAGCACCGCACTGCAACCTAAACACAATTTTCCACTCCTGACCTGTACAACACCTAAAAATACAAAAATTCATAAAAGCTTAGAATTTAAATTCACAATATGTCGGCAGCTGAATACAAATAAAAATGTATTTAAGCACCTTTTTTATTTCAACATTAGCGTACCGGACGCAAATATTTTCCTATTACACCCTTTTTGGTCCACCTAATTTATAAACCACTTACAAAGGTATAACCGCTATTATAATTTTAAACGGACGCACAATTTATTATCTGAATATACGTTCCACAGTGTTAATAGTTCATGTTTACAGCTAACTGCGTGCGAAATGAAAGGTTGTACCAAATGGCATCAGTCATACGCGTGTAAGCGACAAAAGCAGTTAAAGGGATACATATAATAGGGAGATGAAAAATAATTTTAAAGCAACGCATGTCCATATTAATTTATCAAAGTAGACAGTACATAACGTGGCGTGAAAGAGATATGTACGTAATTCCACTACCACAAGCTTTCAGCAAAATGATTTGACAATTTTATGTTGTCTGTACCGTATTCCCAAACAGTATGGAGCAATGGTTCTACAGCTTTACGCACACGTTATTTTAAAAAATTTCAAATAAAAGTTGTTAAACCTCTTCTAGCGTATATTTTGACGTAGTGTAATAATTTGTTTTTACTTTGGGTAATTACGTCATGTGTATACATTTTTAATACAACAAATGGTATATTTCGAGTTCCTTTTACATTACTCTTCATGAGACCTTTCAAATGATATCGGTCTATAATGTAAGTTAATAGTATTCGAGATACTTGAGTTTCTGCTCAAATAAACTAAAAGACTTGGATGACTAATTTCACTGTAGCAACGAATAATAAAGGGTTATTTTAACATCAAAAAGAAAAAAGCTCTAAATTATGCTTTTAATCTAATTAATAACGTTTAAAATGTTGTCTACTAACAGCGAGAAAACGGCTGCTAAATTAAAGAAGTCCAAGGTGTCCCAACGGTTTTAGGAATTAGAGCCCTGCAGGACGGAATTATTGATTGTTGTAGTAACTGTAGATAAGAAATTAAATTAGATTCTATAATTTGATCACAACAAATCCCTGTCCTTACACTGGAATTCTTGCATTTTCGTATGGATTTCTATCGCCCAGTGGAGGTAGTCAACACTCCAATATCGACAATTGTGTGTGTTCACTCTTACAATTCGACAGAAAGTGACATTGTCAGAAAAATTATGGTATTAACTAAGTTTGAAAATTAATTAAATTACTCCATCAAGAATTAATAAAATTCTGCACGGTTATCAAATTCATCTTCTGACACCCCTTGTACCAAAATGGGTAGACAAATGTTTTTCTTTTGAAAAACGTGAATAGAGCCTTCACTGACATGGCAATTTAAAACTAGCTGACAAGCTGACTAACGGGCATACTCAGCTGCTGCTCGTAACACATATAGCCTCACATCTTGATTTGTTGCAACATTAGCTGGATCGCTATTCGGACAATTGTTAACCTGACCAATTTTTGGAAAACGGTTGAAGGCTTTACTGATAACCGACTGAGTGAGAGTAATTGGTTGTCGATTTGTATAGGCTTCGTTGCATATACACCCTGTTGGGTTCTCCTACGATCTTCATAACCATTAAACGGATAATCCGTCAATTTTATGTTAAATAAACCATTTTATAATAGCAATTACTAAAGGTTCTTTATAGATACACATAAAAGCAACGGTAGATAAGCAAACTAGGTAAGCTCTTCATTTCTTTCTTCATAGTATTCGACTTACACTAGCCAATTTTCTTCAGTAAAAATTCAATCTCGAAAATTATTACCTTTAGAACATTATAGCCCAATACCGTTTAGAAGGTCTCTTCAAAAGTAATGTAGAAAACTGGAAATATACAGGCTGTTCTATTTACGTCTGATATTATTACTCAATGTGATGTTAACAAAGAAATTTTTACATTACGATAAATAAACGGAAGATATTAAACAATTTTTATGTGCAACCTTTCTTAATACATGACATTTGAATAAGGCTGTAGAACCATTATTCCATACTTTTGGGCGAACATTTTATTCTCCACATTGTAATATCAGATACACATTGAATAGCTGCTGATATCATCGGAGATCGATTATTTCCTAAATACGAGTATGAGAATTTTCTCCGAGAATAAAAGAAAAAGAGAATAAAATCTATTCTTTATATCACATAGTAACTTATATAGCAACTTCTTCGTATGAATCATTTTATATAGAAATGACGAAATCTATATTTAACCTACTTGTTCCATTATTTTTGTGAGGAAGCGATGTCAAGTTGTATAAAGACAGTTGAACGGTTTAACAAGACGACGTAGACGTCCTCTTTCTTTCCTCCGAAAGCTTACTTTATGTTCATGTTTATCACAGCTTTCAGTCTGCATAAAATGCAGGTGTATTTCAAAGCAGAAGTACATATAATGCGTTAAATACAACTCCATTTTACTCAATACGAGAGAAGAGTACGTGGAAGCTAAATAAAATAAATTTCCTTATACGATCAAGAAACAATCAAAGTGTATCCTTTGGGAAGATATCAAGTCACACCTACTAAACCATCAGTTTCGTTAACCTAAATAACTATTCTAATGATTGCTTGTTATCAGACCGAAAATTTGTTAAGGAAGATTCATTGGCTCGAAACAAACGAATAATATATTCTCTGTAATGGTACACAAACAAATGCCCATTATATTACCAAACTCACGCTTCGCCTGACATATTCGTCAATAAATTTCCGGCAAAAAACGTATACGAAACACTTTTTACGGATTTTGTGTTCGTTTGACAAAAGCCTAGATTGTGACAGTTTAATAAACCTCCATAATTTTTCCCCCATGACAGAGAAAACGACAGCTCGTGATTTAGACTGTTTATGAAGCAATTATTTCCTATTCAGCGCCCATGTTTTTCGTAGACAGTTCGCTGAAATATTTCAAGCGATTTATTTCGATTAGTTTGTTTGTTTCAGATCTAAAAACGTCACAAATTGCGCATGCAATAATACCTGCTGAATATTAATCCAAATAGAACAGAAAGCATGCACGTGTCGACGCGAACTCTAAGCAAACACATGAAATAAATATAATTCACTGGAAAGTTGCGAATATTAATACTAGCCCGTTTCATAACTTGAAGGGTCTTATAGGTGGAAGGTTTATTACCATTCATGGTTTCTGTGGATATCAGCATTGAGGGGATACGCATATTCGGTATTTAATTAGGTTGGTTATTAATGAAAAGTCAATATTTACGCGTATAAATGTTCTTGAAGGAATAAGCAATTACATTAGAACAAGCGCTAATGAAATCCAATATCCTGCCCTTATCGTAGAACTGTAGGCGACAGCTATTTATTAATTTGCATGAAACACGCCAGGCTTCGTCGTGATGTTGTTTGGACACGATAGAGAAATTCGGAATAATACATGTCCACTTGCATCGACGTTTTCAGTAGTAGGAGTACGAGACAAAGCAAAATGTAGGTCAAATGCGATCACTGATAACAGTGTTCCGAGATGGATATTGTGTTAGAATTTGGAATTTTGAAAAATTGTGGGGGGCTTTAGATAAATGTGTGTATGTAATACATACAAGTAGATAAGTTCAGGTCGAAAATAATATTATGGTTCTAGTTCTATCAGGAAAACAGGACTGAAACGTATTAGAATTTCTTATAACGACCATCTGTAAAAATAGGTTATCTCTCTTTGACAGGCAAGTCTGAATGCCCCAACATTTTTAATAAATGGCTTCTGTAAATTAGTGCCTCTAAAAGCAGGAAAGTCCTACAATATGGTTACGGGAACAATTGCAAATTTTACTAATGGTAATTTTTAAGAAAAGTATCTGAAAAAACGATCATAATTCTGAATTGCTTACCACTTCATTCAGGAAGAAGCCACATAAAATTGTTGATCCTAACTCTGTTTACTTTTGAATTCACAGTAAAAGAAACGGCAGTCGCACAAGAATGTCACTTACTTCATTGCTGAAATTAAAAGAAACGATTAGGACGCTAAAAGGCCTGTCGAAGTTTTCAATGTGGACGACACTAGCTACTGAGATAGGAGATGTAAAACCTTGTAAACAAGGTAGTAATATGTGGCGGAAAAAAATTACGAAAGCAGGAGAACCTCTTGGCGACCAAATTGTGTCTAATTGGTTTTGTAAAGTTCTGAACAGACGTGCACTTTCTAGTTCTAGTACAGCAATTCTCAAAACTACAACTTATGAGTTCGTTTTACGTAAATATAGAAAGTAAATCCAAAAAGATGAGATTAGGAATTATTAAAAAATAGAAAGTTGCATGCCAACAGACACTATGACAACGTACAAAGCCCCATAAACTTAACAAAAGAAGTAACGAGCTGTGTTAGTTTTAGATACTGCAATAATTTCTCACTCTAGATCTTATTGAAAAATTACAAACTTATTTTCCTTTACCATCATCTTTCACTAGTCTCATTACCAACCCTTGGAATTCAACTATTAAGACGATCTACAAAAGGTTCTTCTTTAAAGGAAATTCTATAGACAGTAAGGGCTAATATCAAGAAGTTGAAAAATAAAACAATATAATAACCGACGCATTACGTTGAATTTCAGCGGGTTGGAAGAAATTGTTTCCGAATAGCACAATATTCTCTCTACAGTAAGATGTAGAAATACATTATAATATCCCTGAGGAAGAAACCGAATAGAATCAGGTTTGGCGGGCGATGATTCCATCTGGGACAATTTGTTGCTAACCAGCAGTTTCAAAATGACGTTTGTAACAGATATAAGAAATATCTTTAAAATTATGCGCTGGGCTGCAGTCTTGTTCAAACAATATAATTGCTTTGGTACTTGAGTTCAATTCGTACAAGAGCTCTTGTAATACGTGGCAGAAATTACAAATACAGTGCTTCTGTAACGATTTGTTCATAAAATACCAGACAAACCACCCTTGACCTGATGAAGCCACACCAAATAATAAGGCTAAAGCATTTTTGTAAATTGCGTAAGCGATTGTGCATTTAATTTTCTCAGCTCCAATAATAATGGTTTTGTCTATGGACAATGTCATTATTGTAGAAATTTATTTCATTGCTCCATAAAGGCCATAAAGTTTGGATTATTTCTAAACATATATAGAAATCACTGACGAAGCTCCATACGCCGTGTTTGATTACCAGGTAACAATAATTGCGTCAACCTGTATTTGTGGGACACAAAACGATGCTCTCCAAATATTGTGGATTCTACCCAAATACAAATCACTATCATGCGATAAGTCTCTATCGGAATTTTGGCAGTGACTATTAACATACGCCAAAATGATGACTACCGTTCCTTTGCTGAAGACAACTTCCTTCTATGTCCCCATTTTTTTAGTAAATGCGTCTTCATTAGATCTCAATCTACTATTTAACGCCAGAAAGTATTGCCGATCTGGCAAACTTCGTTTACTAAATCATGCCACATTTTTCTGTACGCATGGAAACGAATTTTATGGAACGAAGTGCACGCCAAATATACAATTACAGAGTGAAATATATAATAATTTAAATATTTCGTTACCGATTGTTACCAATTGATACACACTGTGCATTTTTAGAAAATCCACAAAATGAATCTTTAATTCTAGACAGAGAACTCCTTTACTGGCGGGAGAAACACGACTGGCGCCGAGGACTAACCCCTTAGGAACACCCCAAGTTATCGGTTTGGTACTCTTTCGATCAGGCACCCTTCATATGAAAAATCTCCCTTGTATCGGCCAGATATGACAATAGCTATATGTATTCATATTCTGCAGTAGCTTATTTGATACTCAGCTTTTTAAAAATAACAATAGATTTTTGCACCAGATTTAAGACTTAAAGTTTGCAAAATCTTTTTCCCCATTCCTTGTTCTTAAACAGCTCAATAGCATCACAATGAGGCACAGCGCGGAAGTAAGGACGAAGCATTGCTTGTTCGAATCGAAAGGTTTACGGCCCTTCTTTCCAAAATAACTAGAAAATTTTTCAAGGCACAAACAGAAAAATTCAAATTGATCGCAGATACCGACATGATTTAGAAAAAAATAGCACACGACCACTTTCAGTTTGAAAATCTAACAAGGACAAAATGGCAATAATTTCTATTCATTACTTATATCCATTTTCCTCCAGAGAAATGTGGTTTCCATTGAAAGTAAAACAAAACAACTTGTATTAAAAAGTTTATCAAATTATATTGTGTGTAGTTTTCTAGGTGTAGAAATGTTAAGAATAAAACATACCTGTATATATATGAATGTAATTAACAGATAGATGTGAACGTTTATGTACCTAAATTGTATTCTTACATGAGGAATAAGCACGTAATATTTGCATTTATCACATTTGCTATAAAAAGTGTGATGTATAATGCAATCTATCACATACACTACATTGTTCTCATATATTATTATTCAGATCCATTCTGTTCTCATCAGTTAGATACATAAAGGGTACATGACATACTCATCGATCACATTCGACAGCTCAAATTTTTAAACGTATGTGTTTATGTATCTGAAAAGGTCGATTATTTCTGGCATTGAATTACCGCCAGTATAAGTGATGAATATCTTTTCAGTACCATTCTTAGTTTCAGCAAAGTGTAAAGACGAGAAATAACAAACCTGTATATGCAAGACAACTGTAAGATGCTATCAACAACAGTGCACATTACGTGCCATTCGTCCCACATAAAAAGACATAAACAGCCGTGTATATGACAGCAGAAATGACAAACAATTGCGGTGACATCTGTGGCCTCAAATCGATTGTAGCAATATGTCTACTATGTTCCTTTGTTTTCACATTGACGTGAGATTTGAAAGTAAAATGTGCACCAATTTTTGTTGGAACTGGTTAAACTAATTTGTGGAGATATAAAAAATATTTATGTAAACAGCAAAATTAATGTCTATAACTTTTGCACGCCCGCACGCATGTATCGCTGCATAGTACATCTGCATTTCTGTGCTGAAATTTAATGGTAGGTGGAAGATAATAAAATCTGCAGATTCCATAAACTAGGTCTCCTATGTTTAAATTTTAGATCTCTTTTTCATTTGAAATCTTTTCATTCCAACCTTCCGTGCAGTAGTATAGTTTCTTGTCTAGGTTTTTGACCACTTTTTCTTACCATGCGACCCTCAAAATTTATTCCAGAACTGATGGAGTCAGTGTGTGCTCTTGATTATCTGTGCTCCAAAGATTCGACTCCAATGCCCCGATTGATAATTGTTCGCCAAGCCGCGAGGAAGAAGATGTTCATAGACCAAAGGAAAGCCAAGAGGAAAGACGAGTAGCGAACTTGACATGTACCTATAGATCATAATTCGTAACGTTTTTGTAGTTTCAATTACTTGAAATAAGAAACAGATAAATAGAGAACGTTCCCAAAACAAAGTATGGCAGTGTATGCTAGCAGAAAAAGTATTAGCGTGTGAAGACAATTTGTATCAAGACATTTTAATTTATAATTAGTAGTAACACAGCAGAACGGATTTTCAAATACCCGTTATTGCCTTCGAATACCTGGTGGTAGATCGCTTAAAATCTTGGCATTAGTTCATATATCAGGAGACAATGATTTAAGTGTGTAATTACACGTACGCTTGATATTTGAAGAAGTCTTTTATCTCCCTTTCTTCAGTTATTTCCGAATACGTACATTCAGAGATGTTTACTTCCGATTTGAATGCACTAGAACAATTTCCCTTTGCATACGTCAACATCTTCTACGTAGAATTCCGCAAAGAGAAGAAATTCTTGCTTTACCGACAACGGGTCAACATACCAACGTTACAAGGTCCCTTCTACATACCAATATCTACATAACAATGCTCCAAAGTAAACACGGTCTTCGCAACTAGTTGTGCATTCTCCTCAGGTTGCCTTGAGCTTCACAAGAGAATAGTTTAAGACGGTTCTAGTAAAATGTTAAGGGCCGCTAGAAGTGTTTTGGGCGGAATTCCATTTTAGCCGCTTTCATATTACATGTAGAATTAAGTGTTATGCGAGATATGTAATTATGATTACAAGGAATTTGTTTCAACATATAGAAACGAAACGGAAGCAAATAATATTTAAAAAGTGCCATTCAATAATACTTTGTAAAAAAAAACAGTGCGGTTGTATTTTATTTTAAGTTGTAGAGCAAGAATATTCACTTCTACTGGAACAATTAAAGAAATCTCTTGCATATTTAAATGTTCAGAATACATCTAACCAAACTCATTTAGAATTAAATCGAAAGACAGATTAAATAGTGAAATAGGAAACGTACTCCAACAGTGGGTCTTAAGAGCAACTATCTAGAGACAGCAATTGGAATATGTAAATCTAAAATCTATCAGAAACTTACATATATCAATCTTTACCTTAAATAATAAAACCACTTTTCCTCGATATAATCTCAATCAGCAATTAAAACCAGATTGTGCGCTATAATATGGAGAATCAAATACGATTAGGCTCATTTTGTAGCATCCTATTGTTTAAAATTGGAGAAAACGTATGCAGAATTTCATCGGTTGCAGCTTTCGTTAGTTAATAGGTATGCGCTAATTCTTTCTACACGATATTGGAAGACCACATGTTGCAGAAAGGGTTATCCAAGAACATGCAGGATTGAGATATGAAATTCTGTCTTATTCTCCTTACTCCCCAGACCTTTCAACGATTGACTTTTTCTTTCTAGAATCCGGACAACCACTTACTCATTAGGTGCTTTGCTAACCAGAAATCTGTAATCCCAGTATTTGAGGAGTTTCTGAGGCAAAAATAATAAAGATCTTTTCAAATACGGAATTGGCAATTAATGTGAACGGTGATTATTTCACACAATAACTATAGTTCCCTTTTCCAAATTATAGACTTAAATTTTTACCCTCTAAAACCAATCAGTCTAATATAAACTTTCGAAACACAGGATGCCACGTTGGAATTATTTATCACGATCATTTAACTGAAATACTGAACGATTGGCGCTAGCTGCTTCACGAAACACCAAGCAAAAGTGCTTGAAACTAATTTACAAATTTATTGAGAGAAGAATTTTATATCTATGGATCGACGTTCAAACACGGGTAGTAAGAACCAAAAAGGACAAAAAGCTATGAAGTTAGCATAGAAGATTTCACCTAATTAACCCCATTTTTCAAACGATTCATTTTCTTCATTCTGTGAACAATTCACATGTGTGAACTACAAATTTCAAAGAGGAAGTTACACTAAAACGAAATTTAATAAAGTCGTTGGCAGAGTATAATGGAATGCGAGAAATGAAACAATTTTAAATAAAAAATATGTGCTGCTTGTAAAACCGACACAAGTTGTGTGACCATCAAACATTCTACGAGAGTAGATTGAAAAGTTTCCGCAATGACAATGAAAACAAAATATTACGGATACAAGTTATTTAATTTATTTTACAATATAATCCCCTCGAGGCTCAACGCACTTGGTCCATCGTTTCTCTAGCTTATCCATTCCCTCCCGGAAGTGACTTTCTTCGAATTTTCCAAAATAATCGTTTAGAGTCTCTATAAGTTCTTCATTCGACCAACAAATCTTTCCCCAGAAATGTGTGAAATTGCTGTTTTCAATTTGTTCAAAAGTGTTGTGTAATATTGGTCACTAACAGTTTTGCCTTTTTGAAGATAAACAATTAGCAAAATTCATTTTGGGTACCAGAAAATCGATACTAGCACCTTCCTAGCCGAGTGAATGGTAGCGCTAAATCCAGGCCTCATCCATGGTGGCGAATCGTCTCTTGAAACCCGTTGGGATGGGTTCCTCGTAACTACTTTCAAATAATCGGCCGAGGTTTGACTTTGAATGGGTCTCTGCTCCGATTTGGCAAATGCGGCACCCATCTTGCAGAAGGTTGGTGACCGCTCGAAATTGATTTTTATCCATAATTGAAAACACACAAAGGTACTTGACTTAATTGCGTGTCAAAACCAGACTATTTCACAGATCGAGTTAAGATTTGCAGTCAATTGACACGAAAGAGTTGTCAACACAACGACGACGCAAAGTACTGAAAAACTAGCAACCCTCCTAGCAACGATTCCGGAAATTTATAAATCTACCCTCGTACTAAGTGAAGGAGGAATGGTGTTGAATTAACGTATACACAATAGCTGTGTCCCCTTCGATACTTTAAAAACATGTTTTGTGGAAAAATAAAAAAGCTGACGCTACTCACGAAATTTAGTTAACAATTTTCCTACTAAATTTCCTACAACGTTATGTTGGTTACATACTAAATATCGTTAACTACGTTTTCATATCCCGTACAAATTGTTCGTTTTGTTATTATTATTTCTTTAGTAACAGCGGTTCATTTTCTACTATTTGTTTCCAATATACGTGACACGTACGAACTTTATTTTACCTCCACCAATAAAAGCACGAAAACAAACACAGCAGTGAATGCCTACGCTTAAATTTTTAAAACAACCCGAAGGTTATTATTGCGGTGATGTTAATGTAAACAAATCGATAACATTCATTTTTTAACGCTCGCTGTAAGTGGGCATCCCGACCATGCAGAGAAAGGGGAATGCTTTCCGCTGAAATTTCATCGGCATTGGAATTGTAGCAACAGAATCACGTTGCTACATTCCGCAAACCGTTATCTACATTTCTTTCTGTTCCGTTGATGTAAAGACATTAAGTAAATTGCTTGAGAGATAAAACATTTCGGTGCTCTTATTTGTGTTTCGTACACACACAAAACGGATGTTGGGAAACATCTATCACTACTACAATTCGGAGTTCGTAGTCTTCCTTCCTGGTGGCGTATATACGCAAACTTCATGTTTGGCGACATGACACGACTAAATATACATACAATAACAGATTTCCCTTTAATATTCTGGTATCATTTTCGACAAAATCCACGGGCATAATGTCGATGTAACGCTACACTATCATTAGTTACAAAAATATAGTCACAGAAATTTTTGCTAGATATTTTCTAATAACGCAGTTTAGAAAGGAAGGGCTAGAAAAGGAGAACGCTATATGATTTAATAAGTGAAAACTCGCGAATATCCCAGCTTTATATCAAGCACTTTACTAAAGCCTGCTTCAAACTAGCTTGGGAGGTTAAGTATATTCAATCGCCTTTCAATGGTCGTTCCTGGTAATTCTTATATTATACATGCTTAGATCTTTGTTTTATTACTAATGGTCCGAATGGTACAACTAATATTAGGGAAATTTTTAAACAAAGATAATATCTTTTACTTTAACTCAGCTGCTATAGACGTGTGCTCTATTATGACTTCCTCGGCTTTAGTACTCTTCATGCAAATATTCGATCAAACTAACCAGTATTCTCAAAATGAATTAAGAAGATTATAAGATTCATAAGTTTTGGGAAAGGTTATTGCAAATAAGCAAAACTAAATTAGAAACCTGGTTGATTTTCATACAGTTTCTATATTATTGAAGGAAGTAAACGTTACAACCGAAATTGGATTTGTTGTGAGGAAGTTTGTACAGATTTTGTGTTCCTTGATGATTCAAATTATCAGTTGTCCATCAAAACAAATGTTAGTACAGCAGGTAGAGCCGTTGGGGTAGATTGATAAAGTAGAAGATAAACAAAATAAAGAGAGAACGTTGAGTACTAAATATTGTAAAACCTGCAGGAAGAAGGAACATGTTCAATGCATGTTTGGTTTTTTGTCGGTTATGAGGTTGCAATCACTGCAACACTCCAAATGCATTTTTGCCATTGCTTGGTTCGATATTGAGAAGTCAGTGACCAAAACTTCTTGGCGTTGAATTTAGGCAACTGAGAGTGTTTACATTTCCTCCCGAAAAGATGTTACGTTTTGAATTACAACAAAAACGTAGAATTAGCTGGGGTATTATCTCAACAGAAATTACAGTTTGTTAGGAGCAGATGTGAATTCTGTGGTAATATGAGTACAATATCACTTATGAAGCATATGTAATACTACACCCTGACTCGTACGTGGATGAAATAGAAACGAAAGCTGAGGGGTCTGCTGAAATGGGAACTACGTCTTCTTGGAGACTATGTGTACAGTGTTATAAACTATAAGTACGTATGTATGTCTAAGAATCTTAAACAATGTAGTCTTCTACTTATTGCGATTTACATGTTACATATTTGGTTCAAACCAACAGTAGGTATTTAGCATTGGTGTAAGTGTGGAATATACTTTTTCTCTTCCTATTAATACCACAAGCACTGCAGGTATCTAGAACAAACGTACATACATATTTCGTATATGCAATTTAGTTTGATATACACAGGTTATCAAAGCATACAACCTAATAACATAATCCTAGATTCTGTTTATGGAAATGTCAGTTCTGATATTTCTACTAATGTTATTTGCAACGCACAGCATCATGTCAGATTCATTTTGCAATGAAGTTCCAAATACTAATCCAATTAAAACGAAATTGATGGAATCGCAAACGATAAGTAAAGCCAGTTATTTTTCGGTACAGTTACATCATAAAATGTAATAAAAGCGATAAATCTTGAAAATGTTTCCGGCGGTATTATTTCTGCTAAGGCTAAATGCTAGCCGTAAGTGTAGAATGAAGGTATTGTAGAATGGGGATTTCTTAGAAGGAAGCATTATCGCAAACGTGCTGAGAAAGCGGAAATTGGGCTCACTAGCGTTTCCTTAACGCGATCAGTAAGAATAGAATTTTTCTATCATTTCGGTGTTATTTTCAGCAAGTAGGTACCACATTATGATGCTCATTTAAAGAGAACGGCAGTTTCCCAATAACGCACAAGAGAATTTTTAATTACATAACCTGACCTAATGATCAGTGCCTATATACGTGTATGCACACATCGCTATTTTATTACGGTTTTTCTTTAAGCTTTGCTTAGTGTCAAAATTCCTACTCGAAGTTAAATTTTGTGAAGTGTATATACCTAACTACATACCTATATTGAGTCCTATTTAGAAAGTGATGAATGCATTTGGAACTTACGTTCATGATAACGTTAATTGATTAGTATTTTCTTAACTCCTCCCAATTCCACAATCCGCTTTTTTAAATGCATTTTTGTCTATTTCTATGAAAAATATAATGGATATGGGTAGGCGAATTATGTTATGAATTATATTATGAACGCTGGTTTTTGTACTCACTTCCTCTAAAAAAATTTATCTATCGAGTTGTTAATTATAAAACCATTTAAGAGTTAGCAACACTTATAATTGACCCAATTTAAAATTAGAAAGCGAGACGAACCCGTTTGTTATCGGAGAGCACAGGTAAAAATCAGTACCAGTTTGGTCAACCGTTAAGCCAAATGTGCAGAATAAGCTAACAGGTAGAAACAGAGCGTTTTTGGGAATAACTTTCAGCATTGCAAGAAATAATCGATGATCCTAGATAATTCCGTTGAAGGCTACGAAGTTGATAAGGATGTTTCTATACGCATTTTACGCACATTAGAAGATATAAATATGGCAAAGTAAAACCTGAAAGATATGGAAACTGCCGTAGAAGTGTTATAATACATCCTTAAACTGCAATTACGTTAAAATATTTGCATGTAGTATACTTTCTGCAGTAACATCAGCTAAAAAGTCACTTTAAATGTTAGACCTATTATTTGCTATATCGCTAAAGGAGAAATTTTCTTAAAATAGTGTATAAGACTGACCAAGTCGACTACCTCCAGAAAATTAAAAAGTATGGGAACGCCGATGGAAAACAGTAACAGATAATTTATGAGGAAACTAGCTGGAAAATTAGGATAAACTAGGAAGAAAATGTAGTTGCTGAGGAGTCCAAGGTCTATTCATAACCAAAACGTGAAACAAATTTAGTGAAATAACCACCTTCACATTCAATTGTATTTAAGATACTCATTCAATGGGATTTTTACCGATCAAATTTGAATGCAATATTGATATCTTATGGGGAAGATGATGTTAGGGCCCAACTTTCATAACACGAAGCTTCATTTCCTCCTCTTGTATCACTTTCTCTCCCTCATCAATTCCTTCAATCTTGTTTTTGACATTTTTATATATGTACACCATTTCTGTTGTCTCTATTTTTATTTCATTACTTGTGTCTTCAAATCAATTATCTACCTTCTTTTGTTTTCTTCTTAATCCCTTCTCTATCTAATTTTGTTTCAGACTTTCTGTTGTCTATCTCATATATTTGCTGCTTTATATACAAGTTAAGGTTTTGTGTATTTGATTTTTAGCTATTACTTAGCGCATGCCAAACTAATAAAGAATTCTGAAAATAATGAATAAATAAATTTCACTACCATGTACAAAGTGAATTGACATTTTGAGAAACAACATCAGAACGATATCTTACAAAAATTTCACCTTCCATCACTGAACAATAACCTTACTACTTTACTACTACAAGAATTCTAGATTATGATCCGAAAATCCCTAACATATTTCCTGTAGCTGTTGTGTAGGTTGTCTGTCCTCTCTAATTTGCAAATATCTTCTTTCACATAACCCCACAGAAAAATATCGCTAGTAAGGTAAGGTGATCCAAGTAACCAATCTATCGTACTCCTACCCGCAATAACACGACCATGAAAGGTGTTTTGTAAAAATTCCTTTACTGCTCTTCCAATTCTATCAAAATCAACATTAATATAGTAGTCTGCAAGAATAATTTCTCTTCGCGATAAATTTATATACGTCCCTCCTGTCAAGTAACAATGTTAATAAAACTACAGCATTGTTTTGGTTTCTTGTTTATTACATTTTTGCTCGAAATTTCGTGTTTTCCGTACTTTTTAAAGAAATTAATAAATATATCACTGATTAATGCTATTTGTTAATACTCGTAATAAAAGGAATGGTAACCGATGAAATAGCGAAATACTTTACTTGCTATTTTCCAAACAATTTAAAAAAAGAGGAGATATCAAAACCGCTCTCCAGATGTCTTTGGTTTCAATTAGTGTCATCACTATTATAAATTTTATGCCATTGAGAAAATGGGAGTATTATAATTTACCGAGGGATGACCTTCAAAGTATAGATTCGAACGCATTATTTCAGAAATACAATGCACACTACTTAACATACCCACTTCACGAATAATTTGTAACTCTACTTATTTACTACTTATTTGGTTCATGTTTTAGAAGAAGAAAATGCAATGAAAGAAATAGTTCTCCGTGTTGCAATGGTTTTCCGGACATTCGTTGTGCTCAACGGCCATGAATTTATGCGTGACTTCATAATGCGTTACGTCCAACTAATTGCTTATTTGCGTGTTCACGCTAATTTATTAAATGATTTTGTTAAATAAATTAACTGAATTTAAGTAACCTATAAAAAGCAATTAGCTTCATGTCCAATGTCCCACTTGCAATATGTTTGAATCATGTGAATGGATGCTACTTCAGTAATTACAGCAATATTTAGCTGAAAGGCTAGGTTAAATTGTTTCAATGCTAAGAAAATTGCAGAACACCAACATGTAAGGTGTACCCTTGTCATTATTGCGGCGTTTTCCAGTACATTAACGACGCTTTGCAGAGAAGTTATTGCTCGCGGTA
Organism: Chrysina gloriosa; assembly: GCA_038088585.1. Taxonomy (NCBI): domain Eukaryota; kingdom Metazoa; phylum Arthropoda; class Insecta; order Coleoptera; family Scarabaeidae; genus Chrysina; species Chrysina gloriosa. The sequence goes on from CM076093.1 coordinate 10,352,991, forward strand.
AATAGATTATCTTACATAATGAAGGAAGTCGTTAGGATAATGTAAGGATGTACAAGCGGAGTGTACTTCAGTCGCATGTATAAGGATGCGTATTTCTAAACATTGCTTTATTTAATATAAGATTAATACGAAACAATTTCAAAGAAAACTAAAATGAAATACATAGTTCTTATTCCTACCACAACGACTAAATCCTCTCAAATATTGGCACCTTCTATCTAATATACAGTGTGAACGTATAGCTTGGAAACAAATCAATGAAATCTGTAAATAGTGAAAAAAATATATCGGACACGTCAACCTTAAATTTTAAATGCGCAAATGTTTACAAGAAACATGTTTTGTGACGACATTATTGTCACAAATATGACACGACCTCCTTTTCTTTTAAATGATAACCACAATTTTTGATAGCGTCATTTGGAGAACATATTTTCAGCATACAGAACGATGATTTTGATCGAACCTAGACCTCCACACTGTATATTAAATTCAAATGTATTCTTTTTTGTGTTAAAGGCAAGGTAATCGGTTTTTGTAATTTTTGATATTTATGGTACGTGTAGTTTGGACCTTAAATAAGAATATTTTGGAGTAGTTCTGACGCAACGTTCATAAATTACGGAGATAATCGATGTTGAAGTTTCGCCCACCAGTTGAATCCACTAGATATAATACGCAATTATCAACTGGACTCTTGGCCTAGTCGATAGCGTCTTGGTGTGATACTCACGAGATCGCTGATTCGAGTCTCGTCACGAGACATTTCTTTTTCTTCCATTCAAAACGCACCATATGTTTTTTTCATTCTTCTTCTCATATCAAAAATTATGAACAAACGAAATATATGAACTATATCCAGGAACATCCTTCAAGTACTTCATTAAAATGCACAAACGGTTGATAAACAATATTCATTTTGAATTAACAATACGGTTTCTTCAAAAAAAAAAAAAAACGAACGAAGTCAGGTAGGAAATGAAAATTTCTATCATATTTTATATCTAGTATGCGACATTTTACGCAGCGTGGCACGAGCCAGATTGGTAGTTATCATAGAAACATGGGAAGAAACACTTTTTTATTATTACCTTATTGTTAAGTTAATTCAAAATGAATATTGTTTATCAACTGATTGTGCATTTTAATGATGTACTTGAAGAATGTTCCTGCATATAGTTCATATATTTCGTTTGTTCATAATTTTTGATATGAGAAGAAGAATGAAAGAAACATATGGTGCGTTTTGAATGGAAGAAAAAGAAATGTCCCGTCACGAGACCCGAACCAGCGATCTCGTGAGTATCGCACCAAAACGCTATCGACTAGGTCACGAGTCCAGTTGACAATCGTATTATATCTAGTGGATTTAAATGGTGGGTAAAGCTTCAACATCGATTATCTCGGTAATTTATGAACGTTGCGTCGAACTACTCCAAAATATTCTTATTTAAGGTCCAAACTAGACGTACCATAAATATCAAAGATTACAAAAATCCGATTACCTTACCTTCTCCTTGTTAATGTTTTTAGCCCATATCTCTGTTATATTCAATTGAAGAAAAATAATTAATTTTTACAATTTTGTGACGCTCGGGTAGAACTCTTTTGTGACCTTGTACCCTTCTCGACCGGTCGATCCTTCAGGAGGTAGAATGATGCGAATATTTTCGTGAACGTGACTATCCACACTTTCTATTTCATCGGTCCGTTTTTTAACCCCTCGCACCCTTCAGCTCTATTTAAAAATGAATCGCGCCAACTTTGCAGACACTTCACCTAGTACCATCAAGTACAAACACTTAGCCACCACAAAGTCCACACTCGGTTGCCACTGCAGCCCCCGTCTTTGCCATTTTGCTGCGTAACAAAATCTGCGACATATATTACGTACACGAGCCCACATCCTCCGAAGCTCTGTCTTCAAGTTAAGGTACCCCGCAGTAAGTACCATTTAGTAGTAGTAACATTTATCTGTCGTAAAGCGGGGAATTAGCAGAAATCAACCACTTCCACAGCTGCATTTTACGCAGAAAAAATAGGTAAGTTGTTCACCCTTTCATAAATCACCGTTTAGTAACACAGCTAACGCTCGGTAACGTAAATGCCCGATATTGGAAACAGTGCGCTAATATGAACACAAAATTCGTAGTAAAGGATTATGCGGAACACTCGATAACGTGAAAGTATTGTAAATTCGATAGCAAGATAACGTAAACAGCGTGCAAGTAACTTCGAGCGTTACTAGTTACCTATGAAAAGCCCAGTTTGATCAATCCCCGAGTTATCCAATTATATAGGGAAGTCCCCGATTTATGTAGCATATTTCCACATTTGAACTTAATTGTGTACATTTTCGGGATAACGCATTGGTATAGCAAACACACATGCCTTTAGTTGCGTATACATATGTACATACGTAGTTTTGATTTTGCAAAAGTAGTCTTAATGACAACTTTGTTGGCTGAAGTTTGTTCTTTAGTACCCGATTATAAAACGCTATTTTGATTTATTTTTATCCTTAGTGTTTACAAAAGGTTGTTCGAATATTTTCTGTATTTTATTTTGGCGTATTAAAGGTTTCTTTTAATAATTCGCTTGTTAATAATCACGTTCGCTAATGTAAACATTTCGATAATGTGAAACGCCTTGCTACGAGTTAGTTCACGTTATCGAGCGTCTGCTGTAGTTACATTTGGTGTATATTGGTCTTCGTTTTAGTTCACTACTTAGTTAAATACGTTAATATTTGACAAATGTTATATCAACCTTCTCATATAATAAAGCAATAATATTGATTATTTTTTATGTATATGTGTATTCAAAATTGCGTAGGTAAAGCAAGACATCTTTGGAAGTTTAAATTTTATGTTTATGTTTGTGACCAAACGTAATACATCTATGTATTTGGCCAAATTTATTTGTTAATCATTATAACCTTTAATTCCGTCTAAGTTAATTTTTTTAATAAAACAATATTTTTAAGTTTTGTTAAAATCTATTAGATATTAAATCCTTTCTATAACTTGTTTCTTTTAATTTATTGACATGTGGTTGCCGTTTATACAAAATTTTCTGTTGCAATATTCAATAACTACTAGTTGCACACTAATTTTCGAATAAGAGTTTTAAGTAAAGATTCTGAACTTTGGTGGCACCCTTGATATACAATAGTATTTTGAGCACCTGATGAGCGCCTGCCTAAATCTTCTATTGACTCCACGACCGTCTTCATTGAGCTACATCAAGTCCGGCTGCATCAACATTCAATATCTACATATTTTAATTTAACTAGGATTTCCTCTAATCCGGTTTAGTACCTTACCCTTGCTATGGTCCTTTAAAATCAGACGATAGTACCAACAAAATTAGATTTTAAATTGCAAGCGGGTAGCACCATTTTACCTGGTTTCATTCTTAGTATTCTCTGGGTTGAATGTTAAAAATAGTGTTACTAACGCATTCCGCATTTAATGTATAAGTACTAGCAATTTTGTAGAACAACGACGTACATTTCTGTTATAAATGGACGATTTTAGATGAATATAAGCGGTAATGATAACTAAATTGTTATAGTGTAGTTCATACAATATCATATTCCCATTTCCTACTTGAATTGAAAGCAAGGTGCACTAAGCTTTCATTTTAATAGAGTGACAGTTCAGAGACAAGAGAACTAACAAATGTATATGTACCTGCGCGAACGATTTATATAATATGCATCTCCTCCGCTTTCATTTAATGGATCTAATGGATTCTCTCAATATGTTTCAACTCGTACAATTACCTAGCACTTCCCCCATGTTTGCTATGTTCGCTTGCAGGTGATTATGTTCCAGTCACTGAGATTAATTTACTTCGGTTGTTCGCTGACATAATGAATTAAGGAAAACCTAGCACTTCGCGATAGCGCGCTGTAATGACATCCAGCGCAATCTGAAATTACCTGTACGACGTGTATTGTGCAAAGTTGGTAAGAGACCCTAAAATCGACTAGGCGTACCCTAGATAATAGATGTTATAAATTATGGCCAGATTGCCCGTGTGCAGGAACACACCTGTTGTGTACCTTATTAATATGAGTTCGAAGATTGCCGAATCTTTTTCAGCGCTTATGTAGACCAAAACCCTACCAAACACCGCGTATCAACAGGTGGCGTCCAAATACGGCAAATATTAGTGACAAGTCCTTACCCTTTACATATTATTCGATCGAGTGAAGAATGAAGAGTTTGAAAAATTGCTGACACCTATCGGCTAAAGTACTTTCAAAATGGATTGTGAAAGCTTTCCTACATATAATACAAATTAAATCTACGGCTGATCCCTTTCCATATATTCAGGCCAAATTAAAACTGCACTGCTTATACGTATTTTATTGTTGTCGAGCGATAATTCTCGTCGGCAAAGTTTAGTTTAGGCAAACGGCGGTAAGAGCGGACAGTTACGAAATAAGTTACTACACCATCGTCGACTCCCCATTTTAGTCAACATGCTGAATGCGAGTAGTTCTGTGGTGGTTCTGTATATATGCAGGCTGTCGTAACTTATTTTGTAATTACCATTGTTTGGCCAGACTAGTAATATGTCTAGCATTCATAATCGTTATTCGAAACTGAATTATTGTGAAAACGGACACTGTGTTTAAGTCGATGATTAGATGATGAGATTTACGACCGTGTTAAACTGGATGGAAGATTAACACAAATGGTTAACAAATTAGTCGTGTCAAATGGGAATTACAAATTGTTATATTACATATACATATGTATGTGTATGTAACATACACTAATTCCTTGAGTGCTGGACAAAAATTAGTGTTAATATATTATCTATTATTTATATGATTTATCAGTAGTGAACGACAAAGAATATTTTACTTGCATGGCTGCCAATATACCTGGCTGGCGATCGATGCATGTTTACGCAGAAATTGATAAAGTGGGTGCGAACACTTATCTTATCCCTTTTCATCGCTAGGTTGTTTTACCTGCACTAATTTTTGCCGCTGCTTACTTGAAGGATATAAAACACCGTTCATTATTCATCAGATAGACTAGCCGAATTAGGACGAGATTAAATCTTTTCAAATTGCATACATGCAACCTAACCTGCTAACCTAATCAATTTTTAATTTTCAATTTAATTTCAGCTTAGATCTGCCACGTTCGTTCCATTGTTGCATTACTCTCCAGAACTACGCAGTGCAGGCACAAAGCTTGGAGAGGTTTTAGTGACTGTTAGTCTTTATTACTCTCGATTAAGATTAATGCTGGCTCGTTAAATATTTTATCTTGTCAGAAAAGCGCTTTTAAACGCTAAAGCCTGGAAGTTCTCGGGAAGACCCGCAGAAAAATAACTTTAATAGCGCGATAGGGTAAGCTCAGAAATAGAGATGCGTTGCCAAGTAATATCTTTGTTTCATACGATAAAATTGAATGTAGGAAACTTTGATGAACTCCAAGGACTCGAAGTGATCGAACTTTCACAGACGGATGGATCGATGTATTGTATCTCCAATCAATATAAGCGTGTTCCATATCCGGTGATAATTAATGTAATGCGACATATAAATATTATAATAATTATGGATGAGACATTCGAATCTTCAAATCCTCGAATCTCTCGAATTTTGAAAAAGATTCGATATTCAAAAACTTGAATCGTAACGCTCTTTTCAAAATACGAATTCTTCGAATCCTAAAAAGCGGTTAAGCATCTTAAATCAAAACTTCCGAAATATCAATGTTATTGATATCCAATAGAAGCGTTCATTAAAAATTATGGGTGGGACAAACATATTATGAATATGATGATACGATGTAGAAATGTAAAAAATTGGATTTGTGTCATCTCAAAGTATCAATAAATATTATAGCCTTATATCTTTATAAAATATAAGCTGGAGATTTTTAGTAGAAATGGACACACTGTGCAATCTGGGATGCAGAAGAAGCTATTGCAGTAAATACATGTTTCAGACCTAAAAAAGTATCCTAAATTTTTAGGACAATGAAAAGATTTCTTCTTCTTCTTCTCGTCAATCCTTATGCCTTTCAGCGTCGGATTGTTTTTGGATCTTACGACGATTTAATCCATCCTTTCCATCGTGTCCGGTCTGTACTCATTTTCCTCATTTCTTCTATGGTCTTCCCTCGCTTTCGTCCTAATTCGTTTACTCTATCAATCCATTTTTTCCTTGGTCGTCCCTTTTTTCTTCTCCTGTTGTTTTTGGCTTCTATTATTTTCTTTGTTAAACTCTTTTGTTCCATTCTAATTATGTGGCCGTACCAATTCATTTAACATTTTTCAATTCTTTTTAGTATATCTTCTTGATTTATCATATTCCTTATCTGTTCGTTTTCTATTCTGTCCATTTTTGTTTTCCCCACGATCTTTCTCAAAAATTTAATTTTCATAGCTGTTATTTTGCTTTCTTGTTTTTGCTGTATTGTCCAGGACTCACTTTCGTACATTATTGTACTACTACTGCATTCTATACTATCTGTTTGATCTTGGGTTCTATTTCTTTTTTCCAAAGATGGTTTGATTCAGAGCGTAGTATATGTTTGTGGCCTTCCGTCCTCTTTTTGCTATGTCTATATCAATTTTTCCATCGTTCGATATAGTGGTACCTAAATATTCGTCCGCGTCGACAATTTCTTCTTGTTTAGGGTTTATTTTAATTATTACATTACTGGTTGGCTCTTTATTATTTATCACCATTAGTTTGCTTTTTCTACATTTATTTCCATCTTCATCTTTTCTATTTCTTCCGTCCATATTTTTGTTAGTTTTTCCATTTTCACATAACCGTCAGCTATTAGTGCCAGATCATCGGCATACAGTAATACATCCACAGCTACAGGTTCCAATCTGTTATATCCTATCAGAGTCTTCACAGTTTCGGTGCGTTTCCTCGTATTTTGCAGGATTCTGTCCATTACTATAATAAATATTAATGGACTTAAGCTGTCTCCTTGTTTTATTCCCATTTGCATTTCAAAATCTGCTGATCTTTTTCCTCTTGGAACCTCTAGTTTCTCTAGACAGATATCTATATTCCCTCTATCTACTGTATCGAAGGCTGCCCGCAGGTCTATGAAATTGAAGTAGATTTCCTCCCTGTCTCAATTTTACATTCTATGATGTTTTTAATTATGCGGATATTATCGTACGTTGTTTCCCTTTTCTATAGGCTGCTTGTTCTTCTCCCAGTTTGTCTCCTATTAAATGTGTAAGTCGTTCCGCTATTATTTTGGTATAGACCTTAAAACATACTGTCGATAGGCATATTGTTCTATAGTTTTCGCAGTAATTTGGATCGCCTTTCTTATATATGGGAGTGATGAGGTTGTTTTTCCAATCCGCAGGAATTGTGTTCGTTCGCCATGCCTTACAAAAGATATCAAAGATCCACTCCTTTCCCACCTGTCCGAGCCATTTTACCATTTCTGGTTCTATATTATCCGCACCGCAGGCTTTTCCTGTTTTTATTCTATTCAGGGCTTTTTCTACTTCTTCCATATCTATCTCTTCAAGTTCTTCGTTATGTTCATTCCGTGTTCCTGCTTCTGGCAATATATCTGTATGATCTCCTACGTCTGTGAATCCTTTCGTTCCCACGTCTCTTCCAGTGTCATTCCTTCCTTGCCATGTCTCTCTAGTAAATCGTCCGTTTTTTGTTGGTATTCTGCTTTTTCTTCTCGTTACTTAATTTGCTGATTGCTATTTTATGATACTCGGTTATTTGTTGTTCTGTGTTAATTTGTTCTTGGAGTTCTGCCGTTAGCAATATGTGTTGAGTTCCCATTTCAGCTTCTTTTTGTGTCTTTATGTTTCGTATATTGGTTTTCATACTCTGGGTGTAGACTATGTAGTGTACTATACTACTCGCGTTTCTCTCCTCCGCGACAAAGGTGTATCTCTCTTCCAGTGGTTGGTCCCAGAAACCGTTCCCTGTTAGGAGATCATTACGTATGCAAAAATCAATCATTTTCCAACCATTTCTGTTTAACTTTTCTTCTCCAAATGCTCCAAAGCAACCCAGTCCCTTGTTTGTATCATTACCCACTCTACTATTCCAGTCACCCATAAAAGATTGAAAAGATTTAAGAAACTATTTCTAGAAAATTATTTCTCCATTTTGAAATATTGTAGAAGGAACATTACTCCCTTTTACAATGTTATAGCAATAAATGATATTTCTGTCTTATTTTTGCTTGTATTTCACATTTAATGATAAACTATCAAAGTATTCGTTTAGTACAACCTTTTTCAGAAATCAAAAATAAAAAACGCGTCCCTCTTTGTAACTCAATCCTGGGACATATGATATATGAAGGAGTCGAGAGATCCCAGATTCAAGAGATTCGAGAACGTTTTAGGATTCGGTTTCGAGAAAATTTAGAATTCATCCCAGCTCTAATAATAATAATATCCATCACAATAATAATACGTAATACTGAAAACAGGAAGGACATCGTAGTAAATTAAGGAAACACTGTTTTTCTTTCCAAATAAATTGTCTCGGGAGAATTAAGAGATTACTTCATAATGCTTAAATTATTTCCTTTTCCAACTCGACTTTGTATGCATATAAGCGCATGAGGATTTAGTCGTTATCAGGCTCAATCTAGAACAGCGTAATCAAATTTTGTGGCAATCGATGGCGACATTTTCCCCAAAGCCGCAATATTTAGAAACAACCTTTAAGGGTGAGACAAGATACAAAAATTAGAGTAGAATTAACTAAAATATTTTACATTTTAAAGGAAAATCCTTTCAAATATTTAGCAATTTTAACTGTCGCCCGTAATACTGTAAGCATCGAGCTGTAAGTTTTACGTGTTTACCGTTCATCAATCTTCGTAAGTTCGCTTCGATGTAACCCTATTTTTGTAAGGGTCTCAATACCATCCTTTCGAACGTAATCTTCTTCTGCGGTGCCTTATCTGTTACCCACATTCATCACGCTCTGATTTCTTATAGAATTTACATATAATGGAAATACTGCTTATATGTTGTTCGTGCGCAAAGTGTTTGGCAATTTAAATGTCCTACATCGATCCATTCGTCGGTAGAGTAATGAAGGAATGCTTCCACCTGATGAAATATATGCATTCACGTATGTGTGATGTTTCAAGTGAATTAAACGTGTTTGATGATTTCTGTTATCTTTCGCAATAGCAAATCAACCGTACGTTAGAAAACGAGATGTAAGGATGTTAGGCAATCGAGGTATACGACCGATGCTTTGTATTTTCTCTACGAAAGTGTCCAAATAAACATTTGGAGGTATACCAATCGACGTGGTAGAAATGTACTTTGAGTTGAAATAGTAAACTTTGGAATAATTTAAAAAGCAAGGAAATATCTCTCCAAATTTATACGCGAAAGTTTAAATTGCAAATATCCCATACATACTCCGCACTTATCATCATCTCATGCAATTCAACGCTAGCGTTCGTCCATGGCTGACGATCCAATTTCTAGGAGCTTAGCTTAGGAACAGGATACTCCCAGCGAAGACAATTATTCTCGTTAAAACGGCTACTCTACACTCCGACACCGCGAGCCCGATCAGCTTAACCTGTTCGCTTTAAATCTTAAACGAGAAATCGAGTAACGTGTCAATTAATTTTAACGATGAGACCTTTGAATTTTCATTTAAATGCAAATGCGACGAACGGAAAGGTAATACCGTCGCTAGTCGACGCGCTAACGTTTTGAAATTCACTTATCAATAATCAATTATAGTTCTGTGCTAGTACGCAACAAGGTAAATCGGGATTTTAACTTCTTGGAAAGTGTAACAATTAACTGTACTTCTACTGAGAACTCTAACAAGTAAAGCGCTATAAGAATTAGTAGAAGCTAATTATTTTGTCTAATGAAAAATCTGAGTGATATTTGTGAAATATAAACTCACCTCACGACTGAAAGTTTATAAAGTACAATTTTCATAGTCTACTTTTTATTTATTTTACTAATAAAATCATGATTCTGTAACACCTAGAGGCCGAATTTGAAGAGCTATGACGATTTGCGTTGACCCTTCCCCAAGTTCTAAAAGCAAAATATGTTTATTTCTTAAATTTTTCGTTCAGAAGTGGGAAATATGGGGCCCGAATATCTGAAAAATATGTACAATAACTCAAAGTAAACTTTCAAAGATATAGATAACATTAGATCCACATATAGTCGGCTTTGATATCGTCTTACGGCTAATTGTTACAGCGTTCTCTAATTGTTACCTCTAACCTCTCAACTCGCTTCAACTTTTGTAGTAAATAGCGCTCCGCTCTCGTAAGTTTCTGATACAGTCTGCGCCTGTTCGATGCGCGTATAGAGATTTTGTTTTGTGGCGTTGAGTGAACAGGTCGTTTACCGTGAATAGGTTATTCCGTTTTCGCTTTTAAGTCTCATTTATCGTGGATATACATGGAAACTCGACTCTGAAAGTGTAATAGCATTGTTGTGTGTGTCTGGGAGTTTCGCTTCCCCAATTTTGATGTTCAAACTACCGCCCACGTTGTTTCCTCAATTGGAGATGAGTCAATTTTTTGATAGTATCAATGCCATTATTTTTCTCTTTCACCTTGTTGCAGGGAACTCGTATGAGCTAGTAGAGCGCGACTATAGGACTAGTAGAGAGCTAAGATTTAGTTTTGAGAACATCTGAGAACTATTGTAGAAGCTAGAAGTCGACTTTCAGTTTGCTGTGTCCGGCTGGATTCCCGATATTTTTACATCAAGTGCGGGAAAACCCGCCATCTTTGACATCTTTTTCCGTCCCAATACCGATTACCATCCCGTATAAAACTTGATAACACAAAAATACATAAATATATTTTTGACTCGTTAAATTTTGGGTAAAATTCCCTAGAAGCTTTTAATTAATTTACAGTTAGAAAATCGGGGATTTATGTTCTAATAGACAGGTTTCTTTTTACTTTTGGAAATATTCAATTCTTTTAGTATCTTAAGGGAGGAGGGATCAGACTGGTTTTCAGGCAAAAAGGGTTTTCCTTACGTTTGCTACTTAATACCATATTTGTGGAACGAAACATTTAATTCTTTTAGTTATTTTTTTAGTAGGGGAATAACAGTTTCTTGTCACTTATATATCCTTCCTATACTCACGTCAAAATGAAAGACGTATACTATACTATATAAGTCGGTCTCACAGACCGTGTGCGTGAGTATAGGAAGGATATATTCTTGTTTTAATTACATTCAGCTAAAGCTGTAGGGTAGCTGTAAACCTTAGATAAGAAGCTAGCTTAATCGTAAGCATAAGAGCGTTAAATTTGGGCGGAGCTTCGCTTCGTGTGAAAGACAAAGAAAACAGTATAATGTGCGAGCTAGAGGAAGGATACGTGCGTACCTCCATCTCTCTTACAGGGCACGTTCTCTTAGTTCAGTGCTAAGTTGCTCTATGAACTAATAGATATAACACGAACTCGTGGTGTAACTAGTTCTTTAACCCAGAAGGTAATTGACAATTTTTAAGGCACATTTGCATTTCTGTTATTTAATTTTCTCCATGACGAAAGAACTAGGATATTGCACTTTCATTTTGGTTGAATGGCGATGAACAAAGAATCGTGCTCATTCAAACGCATCTACGGCTGTGTTTTGAAAAGTGTCTCGCACTACACGCAAAAAAGGGTTAAGCAAAACATCCTCAAATTAATATATTTAAATTTTAATATCACCAAAACTTGAGCTGATGGGACGAATATATTTGGATTCAGCTTCAACTAATTATACAAAATCAATGGGAGAACCTCACACAACAATTGATAAGAACAATTTTATTGTGCGGTGTAATGATGCCTACACTGATTTTAATGTTTGTCGAACTTGATTGAATCGTCCATAAACATTCCTAAAATATTCCGTAAAAGCCATTAATCTGGGAATCTATTCCTTCGCCGCATAAATACCTCATTTTTCATTGCCCTATGGTTGCCTTGAATATCAACTTATTTTAGTGGTGCTCCACTTACTGAGTTACGCAAAATTGTGTGGGACTAAAGACCAATTGAGATATAGTATATAACAGATCCATAGTTCAAGATATTGGATGCTGGAGACTATAGTAGGGACAGTAATAAATAACGAAATAATAAATATGACATTGTTTTTGTTATAATAGCAAGAAACGGGTGCTTGAGTAAAGTTTGCTTACTATATTATATTGCTTTCAACAGAATTTGTAAAATATTGAATGTTGGACTTGGATAGATGGTTTCGGTTCCAATCCAATGATACAATGGATAATCTCGTAGGTTTTCAGACTACTTCAATCTTTTGTTGCTTGTTCCAAATGTGAAATAGATTCGAAATTTATTATCGAGCTGTAATTTAGAAGAACAGGAAGTAATACACAGTATCCTAGATATATATCCTAGATATGAAATAAAAATTCGAGAGCAAATCATATAAGTGTAAGAGATGCTTAAAGCAGGTGATATCCAATTATATAAAAAGTGTGTGTTCATCTAGGAATTGGAACAAATGCCAATCGAGTGATTTGAGGCGCGGATATACCCAATATATAAAAAGGTGACACAATGCTATGCAAGAACTATAGATGCACTGTCCTACTGGATATATGTTACAAAGTATTTAGCAGAATATTAAGAGAAAGAATTAACGAGTATGCAAAAACTTCACTGGAAGAATACCAAGCCGGCTTTGGCCCTAACAGATCAACAATAGACCAAATCTTCGCACTTGAAGAGATTCAGGGAAGCTGCTATCAATATTGAATCGTGCTGCACACTTAAATTCATAGATTGGGTACCCCAAAAAAGCTGATAAGACCAACGAGAACAACTCTGAAAGGAATAAACAAGAAAATGTTGTGGAACGGATAATAATCTGGGAGTTTCCAAGTGAGAAACGGGTTAAAACCGGACGACCCTTTGTCCGCGACTCTGTTCAATTTAGTTTTGAAAGCAGTCACAAGAAACAGCAGAATAGAAAAGAGGGAAAATATATTTCAGAACAATCATCAATGTCTAGCTTATGCGCATGGCTTAGCAATATCGGGCAAACCCAAAGCAGAGCCCAAAAAATTGTATCCAAATTATAAAGTGAAAGAAGAAAATTCGGGATAATAATTAATGAGGAGAAAACTAAGTACATGATAATGGGGGTGGAAAGAGAGGAACAGGATGGAAACCTAAATATAGCTAGCTAAAGAGGTGAAAACTATGAGTTTGAGAAGGTTAAGGAGTTTATACGTTTGGGAATACTACTGAAGAAGAACGGGCGTCAGAATAGCGAAGGGAAATGAAAAGTATGGAAGTTTAAGAATGCCCATAAAATCGAAGTACCTATCCAGAAGGACTTACCTACGAACATATCAAACTTATTTAACAAATCAGAGCAGGAACAATTGGAAAGATGGGAACGTAAAATACTAAGAAGCATTCTTGGAAAGGTAAAATGAGTACCAACCAACAGGTCTATTAACAGTACAAGGAACCGAAAATTACAATATACAATAAAGAAACAACGCTTAAGATCGCTAGGGCACATAAACCGAATGGGAAGTGGGAGAATGCCGAAGATGAATTTAGGGAGGAGACGGAGAGGAAGGCCGCGGCCGAAGTGGATGGTGAGAGTAGGGAAGGATGTGAAAAGAACGAATAGTGGTGACTAATGCCTTAGGCCTAAAAGACCTGTGCAAATTTAAAAAAAAAAATTAGAAGAAGTGAATGCATAATCGATTAAATTGGACAATAGTTGCGTATATGTATATTTCAAGTAGTATAATGAGAAACAAAAATTTCCAACGTACATCATCTAAATTAGTATGTTAACAATTATAGTTGCTATTCTGGAAATCAGAGACGGCGCAAAATGAAACAAATACATACTCCTATGCGGAATAGCTGTTAATACAAGAAAAACACTCTCACGGAATTTAGTAATCTACTTAGATTTTGAGTAGAGTTGCTTTCGATTATTTCGTGTTTTTACGTGCTCTTATGAGGGTGCTGAGAAATAACATTTCGACATAATTTCGATCCAACGTTTTCATAATATTAGTAGAACGTCTATCTAGAAGGTCAAGGACAACAGTAATCAAAACCAAATGCAATTACAAAAACGTATTTAGAAACCCTTTTGGGGATTACATCCTGCGCGTATGTAACGACGATAGGAGCAATGAAATACAAATAACAACGTCTAGAGTATGGCATGTTCTAGAAATCAGTAGAAGTGGAAGAAATTGGGGTTAGGTGCTCTTACAATGGATATTCTCGAGATATTAGATAAAAATAGAGTTAAATAGAGTTTACTTAGAAAGCAGCCAGATGGCCGCAGTCACTAGGTAATTTTATTTCAAAATTTGGATCCTATACATCTCACGATTGCAGACACAGCAATCTCATGAGTCATCCTCCGGAAGTTTTAGGGAAGGTTATCTAATATAGGGCGCGCATGAAAAATAATAATTTTCTCTTTGATTTCAAGGGTGGATGAACACTGCCCAAAACGAGGCAATGCACACTTTTGGACCCAAATCATGGTTATTAAACATTAGATTACAGTTCACTGATTTCAATACTGTTAGCGCATACTACATATATTACTGTTGATTACATATACCTTAGATATGCATAGGTACTAGATGCCAGATAGAAAATCTAGATTTGCTGTAATTTATAAATTATCTCTTGTCTATTAGAGTTAGACGTTTCTCCAGCGTCGATATTGTATTGTTGGATAAAAAATAGCATTGAAAGTAAAGCTTTCTTTAGTAAATATTACCTGATAATACTAAAACATGATTACGCCTGAAAGAACGTAAATGTCAATCACACAAGCCATCTCAGCTAGTACTTGGTCTGACGTACATACATTATACGACGGAGTTATGCGGAGTTATTTTGAAACGATTATCTCCGTTCGTTATAGAGAGAAATCTCCCTCATTTCTTGCAAAGCGCAAAACTTCTAATCTATATCCTCTCAATCATTTAATAAATTATAGATACGAAGCTTCCAAAGTAGTCGGAAAATTCTCGGGAGATCTTGAAAAATTCGCCGTTGCCTCCCAAAGGGGGAGCAGCGAAATCAAATTGAGAATCTACACTCTAATTCTGCGAAATACAATACATGTTTGTCAACCGCAGACAAACGCAAACAAGGAGTGTGCAGAGGTCGGAAAGGACTCGCTGGACAAGCTCTTCGAGCTGGTAATTCAATTTCAAGTGAAACTTTATGTAGCGTCGGGTACATTATGGTCTACAAGCATCAACATTTCTCTTAGGACGACACGATAAAGAGCAACTCCAACTCTTCGTACAATAAACTTACTTTTCGTTATTACAAATTAAGGAAAGCAACTTTAATGCATATTCAGAGATTACACGTTCGCTATCAAGACCTACTGCTGGAAAACGTTCCCAAAACTATCGCTGATGTTTACTGTCCTTTTTACTTTGGAAATGGAAGACATGAGCCATCTTTGATTTAATAAAACGTATACACTACTATATACAACTTTAAGCTCTCACAGTTATGAGACGGTGGTCTATGCGAATTCATTTTACATATACTTATATATCACATGCAGTCAAAAGTTCTAGGTATGATAAACTTAATATCTGCAAGAGCTCAAATGGTGTTAAGATAGGAAATTCTTGCTCTATATCCACACATTCTTCCAATATTTTTACAGGCGATAATCACCTTCTCTTAGTGCTACCCTACATATTATAATAATGCGAGTATGTTCCATTTCATCCCATTTTGGCAATAATGCTGAATTACATAAATTACCTACCCAGCCTCAGTTTCAAACCAGTTTCAAACCACAGCGCAATAAAAGCTTCTGAAGTGACATCGGCTACTGAACAATGGAGAAGGGATGATGCAACAATCTTCTGAGATAAACAAAACTATGCAAAAGTACAGTGTACTTTTTAGCACTTCATAGCTACCACGGTAAAACCATAAACTGCAGAGGGATACAAGTAGCTTGTTCAGAACAAGAAAAATGGAAGCAAATATTCTAACAACAGCTAATAGTAAGATATAAGGAATATAAATAAATATAAATATAATTAAGACACAAGAATGACCAGCATGGTTGATCCTCAATATACCCAACACTAAGCAGTAAAACTTAAAACTTATCACTGATAACCAAATAGCAGTAATTTTATATATATATGTCCAGTAACAATTAGTAATTCTTAAGTATCCTCGTAGACAGATATATCTATTCTTAATATCCTACAGATTCAACACACAAATGTACGAATTACCAAAGTTTATTAATGATGATTTGTGAGGAAGCTATAGCCGACAACGACAAAATTAGTCTAGAATTAGAAGATGCTTCCATAAAGTTGACCTCTGCGAGCCGACACATCCTCCCCATAAATCCAGTCCACGCCTCCTGAAAAGATACTGTTTCAAGAAAATATGTGTGCTAACAGTATGAAGCATGCGAAGTGAGACAATGTCTGTTCCTCCCGAAGGCCGATAACTTTCACTAAAGATGTGAAGTGATTCCAGTAGTTGAAGAAAAGATGCCTGGAAAATCGGAACCTTAAGGGAAAGCGTTGGGCCTTAGGAGTCTAGTTAGAAGGAAACCTCAAGAAAACTCAATGCTGATGGCGTCCCACCCCAAAGATTTATAACCTACTACCACTACTAATCTATATACAAAGTTCAACGTCAGGAAAAAGACTTAGTTATGTCGATGATTAATTATGAGGGTGATATGGAATACTATCACATCAAATTCCAAAGGGTTTTACTAACTAACGATAGGAATGATACCTTAAACAAAAAACTGGAGCAATATCCCACAGATTTGAGCAATATCACAGATACCTTAGTACAACAAGGTACGATGCCAACTACTACTATTGTAAATATATATAATATAATGTTTTTAATTCTAATAATTCAGCTGCTGTGACTATATGTAAAGAGACATATCGTAATGTTGCAATAATTCGCTTGCGATCTTCAAAGTAATTATATTATGATATAGTAATATAATTATGATCAGGCACTAATGCTCCGCGAGGGAGCAAGCCCCGCAGAGAGGGCATTGATTTCTGATCTGTTCTGCAACGTCGTGTTGTTGTGAGCATTATGTATTACATAACCTCATCATTAGCGCGTTTCTTCATACTCTAAAAATCGACTTATAAATAATTTTATTTATTTGCTATGCTGGTAGGTAATGAATTCCCAGTAGAATCTCCCTGCCTGGACTTACGTTTAGTGGATGGTTCCTATAGCTTGCCGTAATAATGGCCTTGTTACAATTAGACAGTGTTATGCAGATCAGTTTGCCTTACTTCTCCTATTCCTCTCGCATTTGCCTGCTTTCGGGCATCGAAAGATTCTTTCACTTTTTAATTTGGTCTTTGTCAGTTTCTTTTTCAAAATGTACGAATTACCAAAAATCTTTTTGTTGTCAATATGCATGTGCAATTTTATATTTATACATTTCTAGCCTTTGTGTTTACTTTAATCAGCTTTTCTGATTCTTGGCATTTCAAGTCTATAATTTAAAAATTAAAAGAAACTTATAGCATTGAATTGAACGCTGAAAACGCTATTATGCAACAGTGAATAATGAATGAGTACTGCAATTTGCGGGGGAAAGGCTGCATATTATCATTTCCATTTGTAGATGAGTACGTAGAGTTTAATGCAGCATATGTGGATCTGGTCCAAACAGCAAACTATATACCACTCTGACCACTGCCGATTTTCGGACCAATCATGGTAGTGCGAGCAAGAACGAATAAAGGGTATTAGCCTGATCATCAAATTGAATAAGATAGCCGTGATAATAACCTTTATTAGGTTTGGCTCGCACTCCCGTAATTCGAGATCCAAGCTGTGCGCTGGCCGATATTGTATATGAACATAGCATTAATACCACATGAACCGAAACAAAGACAAAACCTGAGTACCATTAACAGAACTTTGTTCCATTGCGTATGTAGCTAAAATGCACGCGGCATTGAAGATAGCCAATCACGTAATATATAGTGGATACGAAATTGAAGTTTAGTTTGTGAACATGTAGGGATTGAAACAACAAACAAAGCAATGACGAGTGAGGTATTCGAGTATAGAAGTTGAGGATGAATGCAGATAGGGCTACAGATATGAAGTAATCATGATAATTACAAATGAATTTAAGCTAAAGTACTTTAAAATTATATATTGTTGAATACAAATTATTAGTTCCATTTACATACATATATCACGCAAGGCAAGAGTGCATTGTAAATGACCCTTTAGTGAAATACATATTTCGATATCGTGACTGGTAATATAAATGAGTTTCTAATATCCTGGGTGTA
The DNA here is from genome assembly GCA_038088585.1 of Chrysina gloriosa. Taxonomy (NCBI): domain Eukaryota; kingdom Metazoa; phylum Arthropoda; class Insecta; order Coleoptera; family Scarabaeidae; genus Chrysina; species Chrysina gloriosa. The sequence goes on from CM076093.1 coordinate 10,371,355, forward strand.
AAATACGATACGGTTATGAATAACCAATGATATAAAAACGGTAGGCATACAAGGAATATAAGAGCAAGTTCACTAAAATAAAAACTTTACATACGATCGTTCGTACAATTAGTATACTGCAACGAAATTAATAGACGAATAAGTGATATTAGAATAGGACAATACATACATATGTATATTTACAAACACATAACTTAAAGGTAATACATTTACCTTTTCTCTCTATTTCCAGGGTTCTCCTGGCATGGAAAATATATTATTATGATAGGTTTTGTTTCTCTTTCCGAAGAGCAAACGAACAACTGTTGCTTCTAAATTATGCATCAGAATATTTTAAGATACCTCGTTCACCCGACGGACAAGTTGATCAATAAATATTTCATAAGGTAGATATTGGAAGAGAATGCCTCCAATACCACAAATAGGACCTACGCAAATACCCATTTGCGTAGGCATGTCAATTGCAGCAAAAACAAAGCATACACGTTAATTTCTCTAGTGTATATACACGCTTTTGCTCTATGGTCATTAAGGAAATGAAGGCTCGATCAAATTTTGTCGGTTCAGTACTTCGTATTTCAATAATCACAAGAAGGAATGTCTTAATCAAAATAAGAAATGCAATTAAAAACACAGATGAAAATAGCACATTCATAAAATTTGCATAAGAATTACATCAGATGATCAAAATTAGAATAACCTTTGCGCTGTCGTGTATATGTCTTCATATATCAGCATTGGGTATATAGGAAGGTGTAGGTATTATGAAACTTTTATTCAGTACGTTAAAGTTTTAATTAATACTATAAAGTCTGAAATGGCGTTAAACACGCGAACGTAAAATCCCTAATACGATATACAGCTGCCTCCATACGTTCTCAGCAACGACGGCCCGTATTAATTATATGCAAAAATATGTCGACGTAAATTTGCATGAAAATTATATTTCTCATCCGATGCTTGGTTAAATATAAATTGCCTTGAAGCAGAATTGTGGGAAAAGCTATTTCTAAGCGACATACTGCAATTTAAAATGCATAGAACAAAGTATACACTTACATTACTTCGGGTAGGTACGTACCCTTTGTTATTTAGTAGAAAATTTCCATTAGTACTAATTAAAATGAAAATGGATGCGGTTTTCCAGCAGGAAATATATTTAAAAGCACACTGCGGGTACTTAAATGGACACTAACTTATATCTAGAAGAACATTAAGCTCTAGTAAAAGTTAACTTTCTATCAGACATGTACATATCTACCAGACCCCTCGAGATCGTAATTCTCAATAGCTGGTTATTTGTATAAATGGTGATACAGACAGTTATTTTTCGGAAATTGAGACATAATGTCCTGAAAGGAAAAATTAATATCATTAGCTTTTCGAAAAGGATACAAATTAATTTTCCTGTGAATTCTGTAGCCTACTCGTTAATGGTTTGCTTTTTTGTTGTTTCAACAAACTACTTTAAACAATTGTTCGTTATTTTCTTTTAAGTCGTTACTACTGCTAATCCTATGTTTTTATTCGATTAGATGTTTGAAATTCTCATGTGTTTTCTCAAGTCATTAAGCTAACTGTTTGGGAATTTGCTTTATAGAGAACGAAAATTCTAGACTTAATGCCTGAATAGAACTCGAATATTTTAAGTGCACATACGAAATGTATAAATTAAAATAGAATATCACCTTCTTAACAAATATGAAGGATATGCTTCGCGTTGAAGCAACTAACACATTCTCGGTGTATTTCTCATATAGAAGGGATAGATTATTTTATTGGTGCGCAATAAAGGAATGGCGACGATCCATTGTGTAAATAATTCCTTCTTAACTTAGAACTCATTCACCTCATTAATAATTTATGGCGAATGCTAAGACCGGTGCTTTATAAAAGAAGGATAGGTTGTCCTAGTTTCATTATTAAAGCTTTATTTTAGACGACTATACGCTAAGCACGAGTGAACATTAAAGAGGAACCTTACACAATTCATAATATGATTTTTGGCTGCCTGCTTCGTATTTATTTGCTACTGCATTATTCATAAAAGAGAGTCATAAGTTTTATTGCAGCCGATAATCGATATTTGATGCGTAATTTACGGCGCGTCCATTTTCGCGGCGGCGTTATCCAAAACGACAGGAGAAACTTACAGTTGAAACAATTTGTGCTGGCGTAAAATACTTGAATTTATGATACATAGTTTTTGAGTTAAGCGATATCATGGGGAAGGGACAAGTTTCATTGATTCTTTTCACGAAAATGAATCATTAACGTGCTCCCATCGTTTAATTTGCGCCAAGTGTTTCTCTAAGTATTGGGAATTTTTTCGCAATAATAGGGCTTCTCAATTAATTACTGTTAATTAATTACTTCTTTGACAAAATTTAAATTGTTATCACTTAATTTGCAACCCTCTTATATTTAAGCATATAGAATAACCATTCGAGTTGAGTTTTGGCACACGTCGAGAACGCCTAACCAGATTACACATTCAGCCTTTATCTAATATGTTTCCCCTTTCTCTGTACTGTAACTTCACGTTTGCCTGTAGTCGAAGGCAGTATGTAATGCAATAAATTAATTTGTAGAAGCCACGAATGGGTGAGTTTCCAAAACTAGATATTTGCTCTCTCAAATTGCTTAAGTCGAATGTAACAAAATTTCTGTAGCCAATTCATTATTGTCTGTCGCTCATTGGTTACGAATATATACATGTGTGCATGTGAGCAAAGTAGCTATACGTTTCTACACAAGCGCATAAAAATTATTTATTGAGCTTTATGTAAAGTCGGTTTTACTTTCAACGCTAAATTCGCACAAATAAGTTGTTTAAATTGATGCGCTAAGGTTCTAATATTGATAGCGCTTTTCGATTTATTTCACAAGCACGAAAAAGCTTTACTCGATGTGAATTCTGTTAATTCTAGTTACAATTACAAATTTAGCTCAACTGATTATAAGCATAATACGTACTTAAACTACACTAATGTTGAGAATTCAATAGATGACAAATAACCCCCACGCAAAAGTGATAGCATCTTAATTTCTTCCTCTTTGAATATGGAACCGACGGACTCGAATTGGTTTTGGTGCTAACAGTTTTCCATTTTCTGTTATTCTAACTAAACGCCTACTAATTCAATTCCCGCCCTTTTGCTTCTACCCCATTTGATCTCTTGGACATTACACATTCTTCTAATGTTTGGGTTAGCACTTTGCTAGCTCTAAACTCCAATACTTTCTTTTCTGTTTCCCTAGATGTTGCAGTGGTTCATTTGATCTAACATCATGGTCCTGTGGGTTCCTATTTTTAACAGCTTCTTTAGTTTCTTCTTTGGTGACCCTGACTGTACCTTTGTCATATCATATAGTGATTCATAAAATTTCTGTACCTGCCTTTGCTGTCTAAGATTCACCGTTTATTCGACCGATGTCGTAACGTTTAATGGTTGCTTTCCGCACCCGATGTACTGATTATGTTAAGGTGAAGTAGCCACGAGAGAATGAAAATACTGAATAACTCGGTATTACACTTTTCGTATAAATATATTTCTATACCACAAGGAAACGAATTAACGTGCCAGTGTAGTAACATGGCGTATTGACTATGTTGGAATAACCCTGGTATGGAAGTTAACAGGGTAATGACCAGCAGGATAACTCAACGTACGATGATGATGAATCACGAACGAATGTTTGGTGTTTAAACGCCAGAAGTACTATAAACGTGAAATGAAAGAACCGTCTTTTATCTCGTTAAAGGAAGTTAGAAATTGGATAAGGCTTTTAGTAGCAACACATTTGCTATTAGTGCTTAGATGGGAGAAATAATTGAGTATAACGTCTTCTCATATAATAATAAGGAGACTGTGGTTAAAATAATAGGAAACTAGATAGCTACGAAAGATATATAATTCATGCAGATGGAGCACCTATACCAAATTCCAAATTGCACGATCTACTGAATTACATTCAGATATTGCAAATAAGAATAAGGAAACTGTGGGGATTTCAGATATAGTGTAAAGTTATTCAACCGTCACGGCACGCTCCATAGAGCATCAATTGTAGGCTTAGAATTAGTATAAACACACGCTCTTTATAGTGAGAGCTCAGTGCCAACAGTGCTTTGCTAGGTTTCGCGCAGACGTTCAGTGTATGATGTTCATTGTGCAGTGTTTTTGCGTTGTGAAGTGCTGATTGTGTGGTGTTCGTCTTGAGTGTTAGCCGTATATCGCTAGTAATACTGAATTTCCTCAGTTTTCCACTGGGGTGGCAACTTAGTTGCCGAAATAGGTATCTGCAATTAATTCCAGAAGGTGTGGTAATGGTAATTTTAGTTATTTTATTTATAACATCTTCTACTTTCGAAAACCTTGGGACTCTAATTGTGTGTAATGCTTAGAACATAATACTATCATGGAATATGACTCTTGTTGTTCCCTCGACTGAAGAGAGCTGAAAGGAAAACATTGGGAAACCGTGGAAAACATCCAAACCCATGCTACAACGTTCTTAAAAGACATTCCTGTGGGAGAGTTTCAGGATGCCTTCCGGGGATGGCAGACACGTTTTCGCAAGTGCAGTGTTGCAGGAGGGAACTATTTCAAAGAATTTTAAGCATTTGTACCGATAAGGTCAATAAATCTATTTTTCTCAAAAAATGCTCATTCTTTCATAATGGAAAATAAATGAGTTACGTTTTTGGTATCCGCTAGTATGACAGAGTACCATATATGTATACTAAAGAATCTCCAAACGCTTAATATATGAATCGTATGATTTCACAGTGTCTGGTCTTCTATCATAAAATTGTAATTTACAAACGTTCTCCACATCTGCTGAGCAAGATTAGGTTCAGATGCGATGTGCACATCCATGTAAGAAATAAAACTCTCATCACATCCATTCGCTTATACACTATCATTTTTATATAATGTTTGTGTGTTATGTAATGCTATACCTAGCGATTTTGAGATTGAGGCCCCAGCGGTGTTCAGGTGTGTTGTTATTATTATTTGTCGGAGAATTTTAAATTGAGTACTTATATTGCTGCATTTTGAGAAAGTATGCGGGTCGCAACCTCACAGCTAAGCATAGCGGAAACGCGTGTCATCAAAAATGAGTCTACAAACACATTGGCCACAAAGAAAAAGTTTAAAGTGAAAACTAGGTTTTCGAGATAAGAATAAGGGCCGATGCGAGCGAGACTCCGCCGATTGGTTATACAATCCTTGAGTGTCAGCCCTAGCAAACGGACATTTCTTCCTCGAGCAAAGACGATTTATAATACATTGGTTGCTACATTGGTTTCTCTCCGCCACTTGTTCCTTTGATGTCATCCTATCTATCCAATAGAAGTAACTATGTCTACTACAAAGGCCATAAATCTCGGCACTTCTACTCAACATCAGGAGTTCCGCAAGGAGATAACCTTGGGCCTCTTACGTTTTCTCTCTATATAAAAGATATTGCAGAGATTTTAGACTGTCACAGACTACTGTATGCAGACGATCTAAAAATACTTCACCCAGTAAATAACTTTGATGATTTCATTCATGTTCAGAGGCAGTTGGATGTTCTACAGACATGGTGCGCTATATAAATTAAGTATATCAAGTATAATAAGTTATACTTGAACATATCTAAATGTATCCCCTAGGCAATTCCTTGCCCGAGAAGTGTCATCTTCAAATCTAAATTGTCATTCTGTGACCACATCAATAATGTCTCTAATGCTGCATCAAAAACCTTAGGGTTAATTATTAGAACTACTAAATCCTTCTCCTCGATTGACAGTATACTGCCTATCTACTTTTCCTTCGTACGATCCAAGCTTGAATACGCATCACTGATATGGTCTTCGCTTTACAGAATACATATCTATACACTAGAATTGGTACAAAGGCGCTTTCTAAAATATCTTTACTGTCGCCAAACGGGAGCTACCCCCAACCAGGCTATAGTCACGCTAGTCCGTCTAGTCTGCTGAGTGATTTTGGTACCGAGCCGTTGGAGCTCCGTAGACATCATAGCGACATGAGGTTCCTATATTATTAATTACACAATTGAATTGATGTGCCGGATATGTTGTCAACATTAAGTTTTCTGGTTCCTGGTTACGGGCGACTAGATATATTAACACTTTCTATTTGCAACAGCCAAAAACGAATCTTATGGTTGGGTCGCTTATCTACAGACTATGTAAATACTACAACGATATTTCGAATCCAGCTGTTGACATTAACTGCACAGCACTTCCGACACTGCTAAGTCAGTGTACTCATCTTTTCAGTACATATAACTATACTTGTTCTTCTTTCTTGTTTTTTTCTCTCTCTTTCGCTATTATCACAAATTCCTGAACGTAATTTAAATGAATCTATTATGATTTACTATTAATATTAAGTTTAGAACTGTAAGTTAGTTTTTAAATTAAGGTTGGCTATGCTGCATATGTTTTTTACCATTGTCTTTGTCCTGTAATTGGATTATTGATCTGTTGGACAATAAATATTGGGTCGACGTAAACTGAGTCCCAAGTTTATTAATTACCTTTACACCTAGGTAAGTTGCGTTCCCGTACCTTTCTGGAGAAATACGTAAATTGAGGCCCTGCTACCCGAATCATTCCTAACTGCATTTTAATGACGGGGTGTAATTACAGGTAGTTATGCAGTTAATATTTCTATCATGTCCAATTTATAATTTAGTAGTATAGTAGTGGTAGTAAAGGCTACAGGTTTGTAAATTTTAGTTTATAAATTCAGTGACTAAATATATTAGTGACATTAGACAAATAACATGGAAATTATAAAAAGTGAAAAGGGCAGAAGCCTTCTGGTACTACAAGGATTTAAATTTCGTTTCCATAAATCTTTGGCGAATGAAATTGAAGGTTGGACGTGTTGTAAACGTAGGTGCAAATCGTTTTTGAAAGTGGGTATAAATCAAGAACTTTTGGAAAGTCCTTCCTCACAACCATGAAAAAATGGAAGATAACCAATTACAACGTCAGAAGTTGAGTAATAACTTAAAGCGTAAAGCCGCCGACGATATTTGTGCAAGACCTGCTTAACTGATTCACTTGGCCCTGAAAGAGAGTGATATCAAGTCACTTACACGTACGGATATATTGTTAATCAAGAGGAATCTGCAAAACGCCCGGCAATCGAATCATGTGCACCCAAACTCCATTGAAGAAACGCTTTCCACGGTAGCAAATATGGATATCAAAAGCAACGCCAATGAAAACTTTGTGTTCGTCAACGATTCCCAGGTCAAAATAATTGGATTTGCGACGAAGGGAAATTTAGAAACACTATGTCGTGCAAGTTATGTTTATGTGGATGGTACATTTAAAAGTTGCCCTAAATATTTTTATCAATTATTTACATTTCACGCTTTGAACAATGATTTGTATGTGCCCCTTGCGTTTTTCCTTCTACCCAACAAAACTGCATAAACTTATACAAATTGTTTTAGAAACTTAGTGAATAACTGTTCAAGTATAGGACTGAGCTTTTCACCCATAAATGTTTTTATTGATTTCGAAAAAGCTATACATGTTCCCGTGCAATCAGTGTTACCAGACACAATAATTAAGGGGTGTCGTTTCCACTTAGGCCAAAGCGGGCAATTCAGTCCCTCGGTCTATCGCGGGATTACAAGTCCAAATCAGAGATAGCAAATATTTTTGAATTCTTTTTGGACTTCCATTTTTGAACCCTGATGACGTACCAAAAGTCTTTACTGATTACATAATGGCTGTACTTCCTGATAGTCAGCAAGTTACTGAATTTTGTGATTACGTGTTGGAAACATATATATCGGAAGATGCACCGTTTCCTCCGAAAGTGTGAGCTGAATTTTCCTCCTCGACTAACAGAACAACTAACGTTTGCGAATCGTTTCATGCTCCACTTAACAAATTCTTTAACAGTCCACACCCGAACATTTTTACATTTATTGAGGTCTTAAAAGGAATACAAAGTGAGACGTACATTCACCTGAGAAGTAAGTCGAGCAAGAAATCCAGAAGTATCATTGAAAAAGAGATCTGCTTGCGAGAAGCAATGCTAGTTTACGTAACAAACAAATTACCATATATCAGTTTGTGAAAAAAGGTATCATTTAAATATCTTCCAATAGACATAAGCTAATTTCAGAAAAAGTTACAAGTTTATTTCGTAATTTAGTAATAGGTATGTGTTACAATATTTCAATACACATGTTTCCATAACAATTCTTGCTCTCTATGTTTGTATAGATGTTGTATAGTAGTAATCTGAAAATAAACTGCTTTCCACTTTTAAATATTTTTTATTAATATCAAAAGATTGCGTTCCATCATACGTACGTTTATAGTACAGATAATCTATTTTGTCTGTATAGATTAATCGGACTCAATTTACGTACCTTATTTCGGATTCCGGGACTCAACTTACGTACCTTGGCCGTATGTTGGGACTCAACTTACGCTCATCTCCGCAATCGGGACTCAATTTACGTTTTCCGTAAATATTATTATTACTATTATTATTATTATTACTACTATTATTATTATAAAAAGAACTTATTTTTAGAACAAAATTATTTATAATGTCCTGTTACCCTCTCCCAATATTACTATCATCTCTAAATTAGCAGAATACGTAGTTTTCAAAATATTAAGTTTATCGAGGATTATATATTTTTATATATTAAATAGTTAACTGTTGGAGTACGGAATTTCTTTTAAAATATTCATTTGAACTTCTTCACGATTGTCCCCTTGTGCATGTGGTTGATAATATTGTAACAAGAACTTAAATGTCTTGTCTTTGTTTCTTTCTTTCTTTTCATTATGTATCTAAAATTATCAGAAAAAACAAAGGCAGTATTATTACTTTTATTCGTATTACTATTATTATTCTATTACAATCCGTTATGTCTTCAGGAGGTAGTTAAAATTACAACTTTTAACTTTTCCTCGCTTTTGTTTCAATTGATACAAAGTTGGTTTTCGTTCGTATTTATCAAGGTCTCACCATATACATGTACGTATATATTTATGAAATGGATTTGCTTTTGTGCGCACGTTTGAAAGCGTATTCTCTCATATTCTCGAATCTCCCTACTATATATTTCCACCGAATGTGTCAGCCGAATTTGTATTTGTAAAGTAAATAATACCACACCTAGAGGTTCGTTTTGAAAGTCAAAGCACCGACACAGAAGGGGAAATATATTTTCATATAGGCACAAATATATAAACGCGTCATGTTTAAATAAGATTTGATAATCGTATTAGGCATAAAGGGTATCGACAATATGTCACAGCCACAGGAATTACGTCAAGGCGCTTAGAACTTTACAGTCGGAGTTGATTAAGGAATTATTTATTTAGATGGAGCATTGTTAGTTGAGGGTATGGTAAGCTGATCAAATACTTTGTCCTTTCGCATGTATTAGTAAGTGCTTCAATGCTTCTTTCCTTGATTTTCTTAAATGTATATGGTTGATCATTTTGTATAACAAAATACCTAAAACTACTTTAAATTACTATAAATGTGCGTAGACGCAAACCACGACTTTACACCGTAATATAATAAGCTAAAGCAGCTTTAGAAACCGCCGCTTAGTATACATTCATTCAGGTTCACCGCTTATATACCCACGCTATTAAAGCTTTCGTTAAAATAAAGCACCGTACTCCCTGCTTCGAAAATCCATTTCGACTGCGAACGTGAACATTAGAGGTTTTTAATCTTTGGTTCTTTCTTTTTCATATCTGCATTCGTTTCAGCTCTCTCGAGCTGAGAGAGTCTAACGTCATAAATTTTCGATCAAGTTTGTTTTCACCAGTTGATTGTGCAATATACCAATAATGAGAAGTTCAAGCGCTAGAATTCTAGAGTAAATGCAATAACTCCTCTCTAACTTATTGGATTTTATTACATTGAAATTAAATGTAAAAGCTAATATTAAATGATATATTAGGATTCTAGAACGTGCTTAGCTTTCGTCGTCTTTGGTGCTGATTTGATTGAAGTAAATTATGTGCGAATTATTGTCATCAAATGAGTTATAAATAGTTAAATAATGCTTACATATTAAATGCATAATGCACTGTATGTCAGTCTGTAAAAATGGAAAACAGTTATAACTAGAGAGCGGCTGAAATACCTTATATTGAATTTGCATAGGCGGCTCGTTCCGAATACGCGCCAGTATACCTAGTTAGTAATGTATGTAAATGTGTTTATCCAGAAAGAGGTAAGCTGGTTGCACACGCCTGCTATCTTTCTTATTTGTTTTTACAGTAATTGTTTTGTCGTAAGTCCGATCGTAGTATACCTTTTGTCTGGTCTACAAACGTGTATTAACAGTTTCTTTTATAACTAAGTGCTATTGAGGGTGGTCGGCCGTAAAACAATTGGGCTTTAAATTACGGCCCAATATCACGCCCGACACCGAGCAACATGCGACCACAAGTAACGACTTTTGTATATGATCGTCACGCGAGATGAGAAATTGTGCCTCTACGTCAACATAAAGCAAAGGGAGGAATGGATGGCTGCAGGAAACACGCCAAAGTGAAGAGAGAAGCAAGGCCTCTGTCTTAGGAAGACTCTTATGTGCGTTTGGTGGGATTGGGAGGGTCCATTGCACCGGAAAATGTTGAAGCTTCACCGAGTAAACGACGTACTCGACTAAAAGGACACCATAAACAAGGCGAAGGCCTTCGGCTCTACGATAACGCGGAAACTTACACCGAAAAGATCGTCGAGGTCGCTCTCCAACAGCTCAATTAGGATATTCAGCTGCACTCATTGTACTCTCCAAACTTAGCGCCCACGCATCACCTTTTGCGCTCGCTGTCGAACCAAACGAGGGTGCTACTTTCAACAACGAGGAGGACCCATACAACTGGCTCAACAACTTCTTCGAGTCCAGGCCAGACGACTTTTGGTGAAACGGTATCAAGAAATTGATCGAGAGGTGGGAGCAGGTCGTGACCAATGACGGAGGATACATAGGTGGTTAATCCTTTCTTATAATTGTTGTAAATTATTAAATTTTAAGAAACAACAGCGGGAACTTATTCCCCAACCCAATAGTTTTGAACTTGAACAATATACACCGCCGATCGCTAGTTATAACCAAACTGTCAAACTCGGAAAAAATATTCGCAATCATATACAGCAAGAAAATCTTATCGAGCAAATACTCATGGTTTTACGGCTGGAGCCGACCGCGATGAAATGGGCTAACATAGGCGTGCGCACCCACTTTACACATTTCTGCATAACGACATTTACATAGGTATAGTGGCGAGTATTGAATATAAACCGCCATTGGACAATCAATATAAAATACTTTCTGCCGTTCTGTACTTTAACACTCGATTCAATTTATGTGTTTGGATCCACGTTATGTATGTATATAACGTGTTAGTATTATCTACACGTATTAGTTCATGGTATCTTTAGAAATATTGCAATAAGCGTTTTTATATTAAAATTATTCTCTCAAAAGACAAATTACTTAATAATATTATTGCAATGATTTACAACTATTGAAGAAAAGAATTATTTAAGGGGAGAAGGAAACCAATGAGTATGATAAAAGAGATAACCCAGTGGATACCGATATGCCCCAGAGATAGAGGACGACCAAGGAAGAGATGGGAGAGTTGCCTTGGGGGAACACGTAAAGGCGATGAAGATAACCGAGCGCAAATAAGACGTTAGCCATAGCCCAAAGTGATGAAAGGCTTGATGATGATGAATTCAATGCCTTCTCTCTCACAAAATTTTGCCTGGATATTTCCGAGAACGATGTTATGGTCATTAGTCTATTGTCAGTTCCCCTGGCCATCCAATTTACTTACGAACGTCTCGGTGTACGCACAATTTGAATGTGTAAAAACTTCGAAGGGTATTCCGTTTGACAAATTGGTGATCAAATGAATATAACGAAATCTATTGTGAACAACGTTATAAAACGATATCAGGAAATGGAAAGTTTGAACGACCGGTGTCGACTAGGTCCGTCTTGAATCACTACCAATGTTGATGATCAGCGAATCATTTTAATTCGTAAATCGAAAATTAACTGCTCCACAAATAGCAGCAGAATTCAACCGCGATCGTCAATACGCTGTATCGGTAAGCACTATCAAACGTCGACTGCAAAACGCAAATTTATTCAGACGAATTGCTGTAAGGAAACCGCTAAGACGAGGCAACTGACTAAAACGGCTAAATTGGGCACAAGAACATAAAGATTGGACGGTAGAGGGCTGGAGAAATAAGCTTTGGACCGACGAATCTACGTTTGAAGTTTTTGGATAGAACAGAAGAGGTCGAAGGCAAAGAAATTGCTTCCCGAATGTATAGCACCCACTGTACACGGCGCTAGTTATGGGTTGGTGTGGGGTTGTTTTTCACATTCAGTAATAGGGGATTTGGTACAGATTGAAGTTTTTATGAGAACAAAGCACTGTACAAATGTTCTGGAAGGCAATGCTGTTCCTTCTGGTAACCAGTTGATAAGAGATAATTTCATTTTCATGCAGGATAATGATCCTAAACACACAGCATTAGTGTGTAAGTATTATTTGAAGGCACAAGAACCAGCTAATGTCATACAAATAATGCCGTGGCCTCCACAGAGTCCCGATCTTAACCCTTCTGACGTCTTGAGCTGCACACGAACAGCTGCCCCAACAACCAAACAACATCTTTGGGGCATTTTACAACGAGAGTGGAGCAGTTTGCCGGCCAAATATATATTATTAATATTATTTTATATATTAATATAAAATAATATTATATATTTTCATTCTTCAACAAAAATATAATGTTTTTATATTATCTCTTTCTGGCTTCTTTATCATTACAATGAAAAGTATTAGCTACCAGCCCGACCAAAACAAAGTTAATGACTGTAGCTTTTAGAAATGTTCCTTCCACTCCATTAAACAATTTCGTGAAAATATGATATTTTATTTCTGGAACAAAATGCGACTCTTACCGTAATAGCCAACCTTAAAATAAACGCTCAAATGCGTTTGAACAATTTAATCAGTCAAACGTCAGACGGAACACGAAAAACTTTTCGACCGTCGCAAGAGTCTCTCCTAAAATCGAAAAGAAATTCTTTCGTATTATGTTCAAAATTGTGAAGTGAAAGCATTGTCGCGCAAGCAACAATCGGAAGTGAATAGAGATAATTTATCAGAAACAGCGTCTTGAGTGAGCGAATTTATTTCTTTCAAACATAAAACCTTAAATCGACCGACACCCACAAGGAGGGAAAGCGCCGAGGACTATACCAATACATTTAGTCGAACGTGTGAAATGGACGAACTTATAGTTAGTTTTTAAATTGGAGTTTCTCCAATCTCGGAGCACTATATTTTAAGTTAACGTCGACGATTTATTAGAAACCTGTGGTTTACGTTCAAAGATTTTTATCACTATAGGTGTTCGGCTTAAATTCGTTTATTCGTTTATTGAATAAGCTCGGCACAGAGTTAGGAGTTTAAATAGAATATTTTCCAAATTTGGTTTGCTGCGTGACGATGTCGTATTAGGGAACTAGGATTTAACGATTTTGTAATAATGTTTTGTTTAGGAGAGGATGATGTGCCGTTTCTGTAATGAAATGTGAAATTTCCATTTTCAAACAATACACTTTTTACTACTGACGTTCTATCAATCGTTCTTGTTGGTTGTCACTTAATCGATCGTTTCTTGTTGTGACTGACTGCGGTAGAGTCGATTTTCTCTGTCTATAGGAAACTTTCATAAAACAGGAAATACATAGACCTACTTGAAGTAGGTTACGTATTTCGAAAACATACTTACAAAATTTGATAGAAAATAACGTCCTGCTTTTTTATTATTTGCTTAGAAGGAAATATATATTTTAAAAATCCTTACTCACCTCAATTCGAACTTTACTTTCTCACAAGAACAGATTTAAATTTTAGATTACATATACAATAACATTAATTCAACATCAATTGACTTTGAACACTATGTAATCTATTAGAGGATAGCATCCAAGTACTAATTATAGTATTAAGTCAGAACATTCGCTACCGTTCAAGTATCGACCATAACCAAAGTAAACTCGACTGATTGACATGGTCCCACAAAAATTGTTCCCAAATGCTATCCAGTTGAAAATATCGTGACGTAGAGGTACCTTGATAGATAAAATGGCATACCAATTTCCTTTAATTAGTGAAAATTATTGACTTATATTTATTCGGTTGACAGATTAAAATTCCAACAAGGTACTTCAAATTAGAAAATCGAAATCGAAATTGCAATTACTGAGAATGTTACGCAAGGGAGTTAAAAGTTATTTTCAAGAAATTTTTCTCCTCGGGCAACAGATCGTCGATCGTGCCAACAATGGGAACGGTTTTTGCTCAAAATAATAACCTAAATGTAAAGAAAGTCTCTGTACTTTTGTAAGTTCCCTGAAGAAGGTTTTATACGATTTAAGATAGCAAAACAATACTGTACGAAAAAGAAATAATTCTAGTGGGGAAGTACATTGAGTGAAACTTTGGGTCCAATCAGCGTTAACTAAGCACGAATCCAAAGTTTCATTCAATGTACTTCCACACTAGAATTATGCCTTGTTCGAACAGTAGTGCTTTGTTATCTTAAATTGTATAAAACCTTCTTCAGGGAACTTGAAAAGTACGATAGACTTTCTTTGCATTAACGTTACTTTCGTCTACGTTATTCATATTTAGGTAGAGTTCTTTGCGTACTACTGGAGTTTGAAAATCTCAATCAACCCAGAATATTGTTATAGGAAATATCCGCTAATCGACTTATTGGTTTGGTATGCAAAAAAGCTACTAACGAGGGAACATTGACAAGCCGCATATTCAGATTTCGATGAAAACTGCCTCATCTTTTAATGGCCGAATCTCCCGATTTCGTAGTCCAGCCTCTTTTAAAAATTTCCACGATTTTTAAATTTTTGTAAATATCTCGGAAACTATAACAGATATCTTTATTTTTAGAACATAATATGGTACCCGGTCCCTCGTTATTTACTATTCCCGAAAATAATTTGCGTCATCCTTGAGACTATGTAATATACTTCAAACTATATTCTAAGAAGAAAATGATATGTGTTATAGTCTCTGAGATAATTACAAAAATTTTAAAATCTTGCAAATCTTTGGGTGGAGGCTGTATTCGGAAATCGAGGGATTCAGACGCAAAAAATGTGTTGCTCTTAGACTCCTTCAGGATGTACAGCTTCACCGAAATCTGAATTTGTGGGTTTCCGGCGTTCTCTTGTAAGTGGGGTTCACATTAAGCAAGTCTTAGATCTACAATCTGCTAGCATTCAGCACTAAATCTAGGAAAGGAACTCATCTATTACAAGTAAGATACTACCTGTCGGCTGCAAGCAACGTTTTCGATCATTTGGAAAGGAGTATGGTTTACTCTCTGGCACCCGCCGTGGGGCAGTCGAATTTTCATATCTCGAAATTTATGCGAGATGAATCTTTATTATTAGAACACAAATAAAGCGCTAAAAGCGCCGGTGAAAATGTATTATACTATGGTCGAAGCGCGATGCTATTACACAGCTCAAACATATTAGTCTCTGCTATACATGACGTGATCTTCCTCCTTTCATGTGGTGTGATTTAAGCAAATTATATTGCTAGCTAACGTTCTGTAAAACAATTTAAGTACCGACTACAATATCCAAATGAGGCGAGTTAACGCTCGCAAAAGGAGGTTATGGATCAACACAACATCGCTGTCCGTATTGAATTGCATAGAATTTATCGTCCAAAGCGGGTTGAACTTTTTGGATTAGGCTTACAGAGCAGCATTCAAGTGGAGGGTCCCTCTTTTACTCTTTAAAAAGTTATCGTTTCATTTGACTTAGTAGGTTAATTAAAGTAAAACTAATATGCAATACTAAAAATTAATTAAGTCATATTTCGATAACTTTAGTGCGTTTTAGTTTATTGGCTGGTCGGCATAATTCTTTAGTCTTTTGTTATATCTTTCATAGTATGACCATATCTTCAACAGTAGGTATTGAAAAATTATAAAGCATTCAGTTCAGCACATACCACGCATGCACTTACTACTAACCGAATCACAATGTTCTGGAACCACTGTCTAATTTCCATGTTAGAATTACTAGCTGTGCCCCAGAGCTGCTAAAACCATATTCGCTTTCTAGTGACCTTGTGCTGCCAATTAATCAGCTCAGCTTTTAATGTTAAACTCAACTACTTTCTTCAACTTATTAAATATTTTACAATCTTCAATATTTGGTACTTTCCGCCTAGTGGAGATGATTATTATTATTTGGCGTCATGACAGGGTATTTTCCTTTATTAATGCGTATTACTCAGGTAGACTTACTTGCATTGGTTTTAATTATCAAAATTCAAAACCAGTCCTGAACCTTGTTTAAATGTGTCTGTGAGTTTCGTGAAGTCATTACTGGATTGCTATGCGAGGATAGATATGCAGTGACATTGATTAGGCATAAAACTGGACTAAAGGCATTGCCTTGGAGTACGCCAGAGTGCGCATAGAGAATGTGAGTATCACGAATTTCGGCTTCAAAGTCCGTGAATGACTTCGTTACCGAGATATATATAAATATCTTTGAAGCCACGTTTCGTCCTCCTAAAGTAAAATTCAACACCAATATAGAATGATGTTCTACTATTACCGTATATTACGTTTCAGATACTATTATGATATCTACATTATTGTACTGTAAAAATATTTTTATTTCTTGTGCATACAAACATAATCCGTGGGCATTGCAGGGTGCTACTATTAATAACTAAGTCATCGGAACACTAGTGTAGTTAAACTATTCATGATTGTTCCAATTTACATTACTAAGGGTTGATCATTGGTCTGAGATCCTCGGCGTCATTTGTCTGGTTGGTGGTATCTTTTGTAGTTTTACTATCTTGTGTTTCTAGCATATTTCATGCTGTTATTTATGCGTATGAGGTTTCTTGTTGTACATGTTGCACGAATGTTGATTGCGGGTGCACTTTTTGTTGTACTTCCTTATGCACTCCACAACCTTTATGGATGGATGATCTTTGTTGCAGTTAACCCATTTTATTTGATTGCATCTCGTCTTTTTTGACAATATGTTGTAATATTTACATTCAACACACCTTGGTATCCTCTAGCAGATCTTTCTTATCCACAGCCCATTGGGTTATGATTAGAGTTTGTTAAAAAGTGAATGAGGTGTTATCATTAAGTAGTGCAAATTGGACTGACGCTGTCACTCCTACGATTATTCAATGACAAGTTGTCATTGATAAGTTATCATTGAATAATAAAATTTGGAGGAGTGACAGCGTCAGTTCGATTTACACTACTTAATGATAACACGTTGTTCACCTTTTACCACACTCTAATTATATCTTCGAATGAGATAGGTATATTCAGTATGATTGTTTTCTGGGAAATGACGGACCACCGTTACTCGGACTCTAGTTATAACTCTCTCAGCATGACGGGAGAGGGGGCGCAAAGAGGGAGGGAGAATCTCTTCCGTGAGGATGTTATGCATTAACTTCTTTTATTTTATATACATATATATTCATTATTGTCGTTTTTATTTGAATAAAGAACATTGGTAACGATTGGCTTGTTTCTCCTTGTTTAGTATTCCATATGCTAGTAATCTAGTGGTCAAGTTAGTTAATATTTCTTCTATTTCTTCCTATTTACTACTGCTTTCAAACTTCCACCTGACCTTGGTTTATGGATGTGGAAAGACGTAAGCAAATTTATAAGATGAACTAAACAAATAAATCAAATAATCGTATATAAAAGACGTAGAGTGTTCTGTTAGAAGAAACATAGTGGATGACGGAAACTTGGATGAAGAATAACATTTTAAAGCAAGCTCTGGAAGCCATTGTGTCTGCTAAAAGACACTGCAGCTTATCAACGTCAATCTATGAATATGATACAGCCGAAATTAAATTTCGAAAGTTTCACAAAGTACATCTGCAAGTAAGATGTTTATTATTTAGACGTATCAATGTAAATGTTAATACAATCCAGGCCATGTCTGGAGCAAGAACAAGTGGATATTATGAAAGGCGGTGTTGGTTTTATCATGCGGGGGGGGTTAATCATATGTGTCGTGAACTTGGAACATGGGATTGAAAAGTAAAGAAAATATATTTCTACTCTAAGGTGTTTATAAATCAAACTATCCCATAATTATTAGATTTTAAAATCGCAATTTCTACACGTATTGAGAACATCCACATATGAACGTAGTTTTCAAAGTAAAAGCGGGATATTATTTCTAAAACGTATTGCTATCGTACATGCATAAAGCATACAGCTGAAATCACCATCACTAAAATCCTGAAATGCTTAATATTTTATTACACCGATATTGACAGTGATTACTGAGAATTATTATCGTATGTAATAACTGCTGTTATAAAGCAATTGAATTCAATTATGCTTTTATGTGTGGTCAATTACATTACGATATTGTTCGTTTCCATTATATCAGGCATCGAGGTTGCTCGCAAGTATGTTCGCCTTAATATATATACTACTCGCAGATTAATTTGCTACAAAATACAATGCCTCTAAAATCTTCACCTGATGCACTGCCTTAAAAAGAATGCAAATTTGTTACAAAATGCCAAATTATAGGTGCATCAATATTCAAATAAAATATTCATGAATATGCAATGTGACCCAAATCCTACAGCATACAGCTAGTTATATGTATGTATATTGTAGTGATTTTTAACTAATTTGTATTCATGGAAATTGTATACAATAATAGAGTAAGAAATAGTTATAGAAAGTTATGATTAAGTTCATATAGTTTCAACTTACAGTATATTTGAATTTTCCGAGAAAAATTACCCATTTGATAGTATATATAAGTAATTAGTAATGAGTAATGAGTTCTAATTTTGAAATTCGTTGCAATAGTTTTAATTTTATAAAATGATATTTGAGATGGAGATAGTTTTTGTTCAGATTGTACGGAAGATATTGAAGGTATTTTCAAAAGTGTTGGGCTTAAATTCTAATTCTTCTAAATTTTTATTATTTTTTTATTAAAATTCGGCCAGATTCTTCAATAGATTTACTAACAATTTGAATTACAATTTTAAATTAAAATTGTTTGTATTTTCCGTTATAGGAATCATATCTTTTGCCTTATTTTTTTCTGATGATCGGTATTAATTTGGGTTATCATGGTTTTGCGGACCGAGGTATGTTATCCCGAACTGTAGAGCCCAGTGTAGCTGGTATTAACTTTCCTTACGATTGCTTGGAGTTCTTGAAAATCCAATAAAACCTAAGGTATTTATTAACCTCGCTAATATTGACAAGAAAGCCACCTCGTTAAAGTTGCGTAATTCACGTTGTAGTGAATACACATTACACTACATATTTAGTTTTGAAAGTTAGAAAGAAAGGTGTTATAGATTTTGTAACAGAAATATGTATTCAATGGAATTATAACTGTAAGATATAAACTACAGGATCCATCCGCGGAATTCAAAATGAATTGAAATTAGAAATTGAAGATCAAATATTTCGGCTTCTATCCTCATCACTACATTTAAAGTTGAAAAGTATAAGTAATAATTGAAGCTCTAAGACAAATAACTACGAAAACTCAATTTCAAATATAACTAAAATGTGTCTCAATGAAAATAAAACCTTTTCTGTGCAAATCGCTACAATATACATATAATCGAACTGTTCCCATATTTTATCTAACGTGTGTATCGTCATAGCATTAACAGCTACTGTAATGCGTGTCTTCAGCTCATCCAAAGTGTTCGGTAGAGTAGACACGTACACCGAATCTTTCATGATCCCCACAAATAGAAATCGCATAGTGTGAGGTCGGGGGAAACGTGGCCTATTCCACAGTTCCTCCACACTAGTGACATTTCCCTCCAACCAACTGAAACTGGAATACTTCCTCGCTCAAACCCTAGCCGCTTTATTCAAATAAAGTCTTTCGTACACAAACTATAATAGTTTGCAATCCGATAAAGATTTTAGAAGCGCTTATGTGTTTGGATTATTTACGTATCTTCTTTATTTTCTTGTGTGATTCCTGAAAGGTTAGTGACTTATTGTATGCTCCTAGTTAGTTCCCTCGATAGGGCCTGTGTCCTCTATAAAATGTAACACCTTGCTAATGGGAATCTTTCCTGTCCCAATGCAATTTGCGTGAAAAAATCAATTCCAGGCAATCAACATCCGTAATGCAGATAACTCTGCTACCAACACACAATCCCATAACTTCTAAATTTCACCAATATTGAGAATTTTATGTTTTCAAATAAATGATTGCCTTTCTGTCAGGATTTCGCAGTCAGTCCCAGTTGTTTGTCCTAGCGACATGATTCATTTGTACAGAGCTTGATCATTTTGTCATGCTTTTAGTGCAATTGCTGACTGAAACTAATAATTTGAAGACGGACTTGGCTGAGAAATAGCGCTGTCAAGTCTTAAACCAATACAAATAAATATATCGCGACGATTAGTGCACAAAATATCTTGAAAAGGATAAGACAATTTGACTTATATTCTTCTTAGTTTTATTACATAAAACTTTAAGCATACCAGAAAGTGGTAATCCACGATTTAACGGACCCAGCGGTTTGTTTTCCTATTACCAATTATACTAACAGTGTCGAAATGATTTAAGATAACCATTTTTCACGACCCCGGTGAAAGACAGATCTACTTGAGGGATGCAATACTGCTCGCGTCAATCGTAATTCATCCCCAACATATACCAACTAGGAGCAACAATCGTATATCCTCACTGTCATTTCTACTCCAAACCAATTTAACTCTCCCTAAATCCCAACCACTTGCCAAACCGACTAGTTGTAACTAATATACCCTTGATAATATTTTTATACAGAAGTAGATGCAAAAAAGGTTCTTGCAGGAAGAAGAATATATCTTTGAAAGGCGAAATTTAGCAATTTTGGGAAAATACATGAATTAGAACACACTTTTAGCCATCGACTCGATAAGTAAAACGGGTTGGACCATTTCTTCGAGCTGTTTGAAAATATTTAATGAAAACCTCCGGATAATGAAATCTTCAGTTTCAACTCCACGAATCGATTTCAATAAAAGCATTTCAGTTTAAATTTCACACCCACACTAACATTATTTTAACGTTAATAACTGGTTAGAAGAAAGCCTATTTATATATTGTGTACAGTTTCAGACAGTTTCCAAATGACAAAGTTCAACATGCACATATGTACATCCATCTTGGACCTCCAGAATGTAAAACTTTGTAATTAAAGCTCTGGTAGTGAAACCCACAGGGCAGTTTACAGCCACAATCTTGCCATGAATATTTAATTCATAACCCCATTAACATCATCTATGCTTATTACTTTGTGACAGAGTAAACTATGTGTGGCGGATATGTATGTAAGTTCATAATATGGTGAATGTTTCACTGTTGTGCGATACCTTTTCCGTGTTTGTTTCGTAAGTACGTATTGTTAGTCAAAAAATATTTCCGATAAATTTAAAGCAAGCACCCATGAACACATGTACACGTCAATTCAAACATTAATCAATTATAATACACATCTATACATGTAGCTGTATTATTCAAAATCCATCTGACAGAAGGGTATTCTCTGTATAGTATTAGAAATTCCAGTATGTATGTATTTTCATTTCATTAATCTTTTAATGGGTTAATGGAGAAATATCAAAGGTTAATGTCCAGCTAGCGAAGTAGACGTTTTTATCGATGGTGGAAATGTGGCTAGAAAATTCAGTCGCAACGATATTTACTAAAAATTTATGTAGGTTCTTCTTTTATAGCCCAACATAAAACGTAAAATTACGTTTGAAGTAACATTCTACCTTATTTACAGCCAAAGAACTGTCCCCTAAAAATTTACCTAGGTTCTTTACTAGGTTAAAGTAGACGTATTGGAATATAAACTCCAAAAATTGTTCCATATTAGTTTTAGCGGTTTTTGTTAACTTTTGTAATTATTTGTTGAACGAATTTGTATGTATAAGAAAAAGTGACTTCTGGATGAGGATCAGATAAATGTTCAAATAAATAGGCTATAAAACATCCGAAACGCAATTCTACCAGATACAAACTGAAATTACGTGGAAAATCAGATTTTCCGCAGAGTAAAGGATCAAATAGCTAAATCAGAAAGGGGGAAGCCTATAAACGTCATAGATTTGAGAGAATAAAAGTGAACAATTAAATTGAAGATTAAGAGCGGTAAACGGAAACTATTTTAATCCGCTTAATGGTAGGAATAAATATGCTGAAATGTTTACAAGCAGTCTGAGGTACTATAGTAATGAAGGGTTAAGCCGAAATCTAAAAATAAGTGGTAGTATATACCACCTGTTACATTGTATACTGAACCTTAGTCTAATAATAAAGCTCTATCGAATTTAAAATCAGTACTTACGAGAAATAGATGGGGCGGAACACAAATTTCGATTTTATAGACGCACTCTTAATTAACTTTGCTCCATAAGGCCCGGTTTAAATGTACGCGTTGTGTTATTTCAGCGAGAGGAGCTTTCCTCAGGAAAGCTTTTACGTTACTGTTCCACCAGTTTACCTTACCCCCACAGCGTCCGTAACTTAGCAACGGAACCACGCCTACCACCACTTTTCATCCTTCCCCTATCCACACACTTCACGTGCGGATATGGAAAACTAAATATTATTTCGCGAAAAATTTTCACAATTTTTACGAGATATGATCGGTGAAAGATGATTATTCCTCGAGTGATATTTACATGATGTAAACCACGTAACCCGTACGTTGGGGTTGCTTTTTGTGAACTTTCTCTGTACATCAAACGCGCGCAGATGAAATAAACGAATGTACGTAGCTCGTTACGTGTAGGCTACGACTGTCACTGTCGCTTTGGTACCGTAATTTATTTTAATAGTAATAAATTTTGCGCCTTATAAAAAAGTTAAATTATAAACTACACAAAATATGTCGACAGCGCCCGTCAAAGTAACTTACGAAGTAAAAGGCACTACTGAGGCAGCGTGCAATTTATTTATAACACCAGTACACTTCGTTGACTCATTTTCGCAAATGTGGTTACCTATTTGCAACTAGCTGTCGCTCGAGAAACAATTACCGTCATAATTTTAGATTCTTGGATTAATGCCAGCTGATAAATAGTGGAAATGCTACTACATACTTTCAATAATCAGAGCATTATTAACTGTTATTGCCTAACATAGTTTTAATATTTGTCTCCTTAAAGCTATAGCACATTGAATCTCTAACATGTCAATAATTACTTCTTTTTGATACCTTTATTGTTATCTAATTAAAAGATTTTTGTAGATAGGCAGAATCGTTATTTGTAAATTTATAGAATATCTGGGCCTCTCAATTATTTGGTCCAAAGAGACACTTTTTGTAATGCAGTTTATGTCTTCCAATGGTAGATATTGCCTACATTTCCGTATATCTCTAAAGCTAGTTCCTCCCTCTGGCAAAGGGCAACACTGTTAGAACATATCCTCCTCTAAAGCCCATGAGTTTCCAGAGCTTTAGCAGAGGCTATGTCATCCAGGACATTACCACCATTTCCTAAAACTTGTGCCTCCTTCTGATTACGTTTCTCAGCTTTTATCCTGGAAGGGCTAGACATACGCTAGAGGTCAACGTTCGGCCTTCCATGCTTAAGAGTAGTAGAGGGTGTCCTTTCTTAGTATCCTAAACTCTCACACGAAGTGCTGTTACAGTCTTTGTTAAAGAGAGGCTATAAAGAGACTATTTAGAAAGTATATGACCTTTTTCTAGGAGTATAATATACCGGAGGCAGGATTGACCATAAGAAACAGTTTTCCATACTACACATCAATATTTAAAAGGAAGTAAAGTTTTCAGAAAATTATTTGTGGTCAAGTAAACTTCTTTTGGACAATATTAAAGATCTAACAGTTATGATAAGGCCACTGTATTGGGTTATGG
Source organism: Chrysina gloriosa (assembly GCA_038088585.1). Taxonomy (NCBI): domain Eukaryota; kingdom Metazoa; phylum Arthropoda; class Insecta; order Coleoptera; family Scarabaeidae; genus Chrysina; species Chrysina gloriosa. Next base: position 10,395,410 of record CM076093.1, read on the forward strand.
TGATTTCTTCGTGAGCATGGCTCGAAATTAGATATTTACCACATTCAACATTTACAGTTGAAATGACATCTTAGTGAAGTAAGTAGTTGCAGCCGTGTATCAATATTTCGAAGATTTCCAACCTAGCAAATATTTCTTTTTTGATGTAGATCATAGGAACGGTATTAAGGGAAGTGAATGTCAATAGTCAAATGGTGATATCTGCTTTTTGCATAACTTTTTAGCCAATTTTCAGGAGTGATATTTCCTTTACTTTTCCCGGTGAGGATACTTTGTGGTCTAAATGCGTATTTGGAGTTTCCAGATAATTGGTGTCGTAAGGATAAAAGCTAATTCATTTATACCAAAATGATTAAATAAAGTTACATTTTGTTTATGTACAATTTTGCTTTGCCAAATATTTAGAGGTTCTCTTACTTTACGTCTTAATCGTTACGTATGATTTTCCTGTCTGTCAGAGTAAGGGCGTATAGTACAGTTTCGTAAAGTTGCCAAATATCTAGTTAACCTGTCCCACCTCTTTTTCATGATCGATAAAACTACATAAGTGTTTTAATACACTATTTATAGATCGGGTTCTAAACTTTGTGAAAAAGTTAGTTTAGAAATTCTTCCTGATCCATAAACTCAGCGCTGTCAGAACGAAGCAAAACTGGGAATAATGGTTTAGTGGATTCTTTTTCGTAGCTTTTATTGTGCAAAGTCAATGAGTGTTAATTATAGGATGTCCCTAACTTTTCTATAAGTAAGGTAACAGTCGATTCCTGTCTCTGCTTTATTACCATATGGTATATTTAATTAGTATTATTATTACTCTTGTTGTTATTAACGAGAACAACTAAAAACAGTAGAGAATACTCTCGCTTAGAAAAGCACGAATAAAGTAATTATAGGTGTTACTACAGCAATGTGAATATCGCCAAATACACTAAACTGATATCCTCAATGAATAAATGCTGCAGAAATTCTATTTGCAGCCTTTTGGGAGAGAAAGTGTGACATTCGTAGGGACTTACTTGACATATCACATGCAAATGCTTTGGAGTTGTTAAAACTAGATGAAGAGAACCAGTTCATAATTAACTAAAGAAAAATAGGGCAACCTGGATATATCCATGGGATTGATTACTACCTTGCTTCTCAAGAGAAAGAGGCTACAGAAAGATCGCGTAAACTATCTGAACGACTGAAGCGTAGTGTTCAAGAATATTCTAGAACAATGGAAACATTTACCTATTATTCATCAAGTAATAGTGATGAGTCCAGTAGCAACGCAAATGGAACTATTTAATTCCAAGAAGCCTTGCAAGAAAACCGTGGTCCATCATAACCGAAAAAACAAAGATATCACATTTTCACTCCGAACAGAGTAGCTGCATTTAATGCTGCGAAATTTGTAACAGATACAAAGTCAATATTTTGACAGCTGTAGCAGAAGCATTTGGTAATGGCAATGCATCTTTTCCTAGAAGGAAATCTACATGACGGCTATCTAGGCAAAGAGCGCTTGGAGGGAAATCTTTAACACTGAAGGCGGTAATTCAAAATTATAAGTTCTTACCACCAGTAGTCCTCTCGGGTTAAAACCTTTCACTTTCTTTAACTGTCGTGGAAAAGGTAATTGCTTGCAGTTCGCGCTTTGTTAAATTCAACAGGGAAAGAACAGGCCGCTGAAGTGTAGTTCTGTTATGTTACTACCGCATCCAATGTTATGTACATGGGGCGATCACAATTTTGTAACAAGTGTTAAAGAGATACATTCATTCATGTAGGCACAATATATGTAATCCAAACTGTTTTGATAAATGTGTTTGATATAAAAATGCCTCGTTCATCTGGTGCATACTTGCCTTTATTCAAACGTGTTGATGAAGTTTGGCCGAAAATAGACAGAAATAAAGTAAAGACTGGGTTACCAGTAGAGGAAATTAAACACATTCCAGTTAAAGCTGGGATTGCAAATTTCGTAGATTTATGTTTAACAATGCAACAAGCACGCGATGATTATAAAAACTTTTATTGCTTTCTAAATTTTTCATTGAACGACAATCCATTAAATTGCTATCATTCGGATGCATTCAATCACGCAATTTGGTGTCTAACTTTTTGTATATAAGAATGTGTTTTAAAGCAGCTTGCGCTAACAAAGCCACAAGTAATACAATAGTAAGCTATTTGTGGTATTTAAATCCACTCAATGTTGCTTTAACTTTTTTTCAAGGAGGAAATTTCGGTTCTCACAAAGCGGGCTTCAATTAAAGTTTTGAATGGAATAAAGTCCAATGAAGAAGGAATTAAACGCTGGATGATAAATGATGTTAATGACTTTAAAAACAAGGAAATTAAGGACTTTATGTGCGATAAAAGTAGTTTTTTGATAGTTAAGCTTGCCTACAGACCTTTGAGAAACCAGCAGCTTGGAACTAAAATTGTTCTTGCAAACATTGTTTAGATATTGTCAAGAAATTTAAGCTTGTAAATGATGAAGCTGAGCAAGGAATCAGGCGTATCAGTGAATATAATCAAATTTTAACAAAAAATTTACATCAAAAACAATTTTGCTACAAATTGTAAACAATTATCAATTGTTTGGAATAAAATAAATAAATAGCTTTTTTTTAAATAAAATAATCAAAATTAAAGGGAGAGTTTCATTTAAATTGTTTTAATTTTTCCTACACTGCAATTTTATATTGCAATAAAAATATTTCATATTTCGATCGTTGGTAACTTAAATATAAAATGCCTAATGAAGTGAATATGCGTATAAACAATTTTTTCCTATATACTCTAAAATAGGTTGTTGTGTATATATAGTATATATGTTTATACCTATAACATAAATAATAGACGACGCTTACTGGTATAAACCATATTAACCTTCGTATATATAGTTAAGGCATTCTTTAAGCCCATCTGTAGCTTTTCTACTGGCATAATATGGTGCTAAAATTTTAGATTTCTACACTCAGTAAGGCATTGGGGTTCTACATGCTTTTTTATCACCACTTTTCATAACTTAGAAGCTTTTGAATTATCGGATAGCGTACATTTCTAGAGAAAAAAGCATGTTGGTAAGAGAATTCTTTCAGGAAGTAGAGCAAAGCTTGCACCGATTTTAAGCTACGGTTACTAGGTCAAGGGCAATAACGGTTACGGATTGGTTAGCTAGGACCTATGTAGGATGAGATTTTCAAAGTCAGGGATCGATTTTCTTTACTGGTTTTGTCTTCATTTACCTACTAAGAATAATAGGTATAACTGAGAGGTATAACGTAGCTGTTGGTGATATATACAAATACTTCATCTACTTAAATCTAGTTAGTATTTCTTGCAACAAGTAAAGGTTTCATTTATACATACATATGTATATATATAAAAGGCAACACTTATTTCTGAAAGGTGCGACAATTGACTAAGAGTTCAAAACAAATAAAACACTTGATACAAATAATGTAATATTTGCTATTAGTAGTCTATTGATTTGATTTACTTCTTGAACCCATCCTCAACTGGTTCGACTTTACTTTGTCACCAACTTTAATATTAAATTTTTATTCTCGACTTTTCTACATGAGTACAGATTTTATTCTAAGCAAGTGGGTCCTTGTCTCATCGAATTACAATTTCCACTAAGTTTAAGTTGTTAAAATCATAAACACTATAATCAAAAAATTGAGTTTAAATCATGAGAAATACCATCAGATGTACACGCAAGACTATTTGCGTCTCCCTTGAGTAGTGTACAAGTCTCAGTCAAACATCGAATATGCTTGCAATAGTAAAACACTTATTAATGAAAAGATGGTACATGTCATGTTGCACGTTTATGGAAATACTCTACCTATTGTTAGAGATATACGTGGACAAACAACGAAAATATAATGAAATTCCAGCTGGCCTACGCTATTTTAGAAATTTCGTATCGTTTTTACAGTTTATTTTTGCCACGGAGTCAAAATATAATAAAAGATGTTGTAAGCCAACAAAACATTTTATGAGGAAGCAAGGCATGTTCTAACCTGAAATATGAGTCGCATTGCACAATACAAGTTTATATATTTGAAAATTTTCCGATCGTTTCCACGTTTCATGGCTATTACAAGATATCATAGTTATGGCATAGCACGAAACCAAATGTGCATACACATTCAATTTCAAAAGGTTTCCAATTTCCAATAATAGAACGTATTCGTTCATCGAAATATGTGGTTCGTTTCTATCTTATATAGTAACCACGAAATATGTTGAAGAATGTAAATGGTTAAAATTTAACATTATAAGTTTGTACGACGAATATAGAAATGTGTACCTAATACATACGCTACATGTTTGACGCTTAAGTACTGGCACATACTCAGGTAAATTACTGCGATTTTAGATTTCTAATTTTATTTTAGAATACTTCGAACTCTCTGAACCTGTACTATCAATAGGTATACAATAAGTAAGTTACCTATCCGATATCAAAATATTCTCAATAGTGCCTATCCTAGGACAGCTAGAATGTAACTGTTTCTGTGATTATCGGAACAAATTTCTGAATAATATAACTCATCAACATTGGAAAATTACCATATTTCTCATCCTAGGAAAGGAAGAATGGCGGAATTATAAGTCATATGTATGAATCCTCTATTTGTGTCTAATGTATAAGGAAAATATGTGTTCCTGAAACATAGAAAATTTATATTTCAACAATAATGTTATGTTTTTTTTTAAATTATTAAAATTTCTTTTTGTTTAAGTTCACTATATCTGTTTAACCGTCTTTTATTACCATGGAAATCATATTTGCTCTTGTTCCTTTAGTTTAGGTTTATATTACGTACGTACGTATGTATAACGTAGTCATGTACATTTCAGTCTTTTTTGTGCTTCTAATTAATATGTTTTTTGTTTTATTAACGGCTGGTTCTTCCTACTTTTTGCATATTTTTATTTTGTGAACAGTGTGTTGAATCTATTGAATCCTTAATAAAGATTAATTTAAGACGTGCTGTATAAATAATTTTTATCAGTGTAGTGTGACAGACTAGGCCTCAGTGATTATGTTCACTGCCTAAGCGATAACTAAAATATACATATGTATATGTGGATCTACTGTTGGTCTAAATTTAACAACGAAAGCAAAAGGCGATACCTTCGCAATGATGCGAAATATAAAATGCCAAACATCCTTGTGATGGATACACCTATGTATGTAATTCCTCAACTTCGCTTGGAATACTAATAATGATAATAACTTACAAACTCTCCCCGGGTTCATTTAATCCTGTAAACAGCTAGGTGCTAGCGTCAATAAAAACTTCTGCATAAGTTTCCAATACGTCTATCGATCAGAAAATGACTGCGTACTTCTAAACTTTAGATACATTACCTTATAATGCATTTGTGCAACGTTAGAGATGTTTACTAAGTGCAAAAGCGGAAATGGGTATTTAATTTAACGTTTCCACTCCGTCAACAAACTGCTAACGGTAAACCGCAGACTACACACGAACGCAGTGAATGTCACGTACGTTACAAACTTTGGCGCTTTAGAAGAATAAATTGGAAGTGAATTCCATCGAGCATCGTCTCCTAGAGTTTGTTTTAGATATTCATATTTAAGTCTTAAAACAGGTTAAGCTGAGCAAGAAGCGAGCGGAATTTGATAACGGTAATTTAGGAAGAATTTTTCAGAAAAATCAAATGAGGAAGTATGATCGGATATACCTTTAAAGAAATTTGTAGTTAGTTTTCATTGAAGTAACTTTCGAAACACTTTGTTGGTTTCTATTTGATCAATTTCGTTGCAAATAGATGAAAGCACGTATGAAAGCTTTTCCAGTTTTTGGTGGTCTCAAAGTAAGCATCAAATTTAATACCGAAGCAGCTATCTTTTCCTGTAATTTTTGTGTTGTCACAAGGGGGTAGAGATTACTGCACTTATGTACTACACGTTTTCAACCTGATTAGTTCTTATATATTTAACCATTAAGATACACAACGATGGTACTGTTTTCTAAGCAGTTTTAAACTGGTAATATCTGTAGTGTTAACCAGAGTAAGTGACTTTTTTAGATATTAATTTAAAATGTCACAACTTTACATTTATGTTATATCTCGTTACGCTATGCTACAGAAGTACTTTCAACTTTAGAATAATAGACGCTTACAGATATAAACGTTCCTGCACAGTTAATAATGTACGATGGTTCGCCTAAAACATTTACGAAGATCGGTTTTATTGATGCGTACTTAAAAATGCTATTATTACGTTACGAACTAAATTTAGACTGGCATTACGAATTTGGTATATGTAAATAATAGATTTCGGAACGTTTCCTGTGGCGGTTGGGGCAGTTCGCCTCACACAGGTCTTTAAAGCATCTTAGGGATTTGTATTTTCCGGAACGTATTGATATTTGTCTACAACAAAATTATATGTGCATCGTGCATACCGCTCCATCGGGCATAGTCTTTTAGCCAGTCTACATTTGATATACAACCGATAAGCTAAGGCCCCTTCTTTGCAAACAAAAGGAATTCAAATGCATTAATCACGTTCACATGCGCACGGAAGAGGAAATAAATAAATTTATGTATTTGTCAATATTTCCGCAATTTTCTAGTTATTGCTATACTACATTATAATGATAAAGGTTTTTGTTCTAATTTTGCATTTTGGCTCTAAGGAGGCTAACTGTAAGTAGCGACTCTCGAAGAATACGATGTTGCAATAAGATATTTTCATCAAGTTTAAAAATGGACATAGAACTTATAACAAACAAATGTAAATTATAAAAATTTTCTCTGAGCAGTGCTTGTTTAAGGGTGTCTATTAGTTCCAAAACTATTTTGAAAATTGTATATTTGACCTTTAAGAGTAGCATGGTAACGATAAAATACTGGTTTTTTACAATGCTAAGAGCTACTACATTTTTAAAAAATTTTCAATAATAAGTGAAGAACCAGTAAGTTTACGGGTTCGAAATTTTACATACCGTGTATTCATTACGATATTTTGTCCACCTTAGTTTACAACCGAACATGAACTCTAAATACTTAATATCCTCCTATTAGAAGCAACTTAACATCGCCAAGAATAAATATGATTCATCAAATACTTTTTACCTAGGAAAGTCTACAATTAATTAATCCGGCGAAAGATCGAAACCAAAATCTAATACCGGCCTCTTGCGCTAACCCCCTTAGTTTATCCAAGTATTTATGGTAGACTAAGTATTGGACCCTCAGGCAACCCTTGATATACGATTCGTGTTCCACTTAAACTATTTACCACTGTTTTAAGGGACAGTACTCTGATGACTATACAATTGCGTGCGGAACCACTATGGCCAAAGCTTCCAGTAGGGGTTGGTTTTACAAAAGCGATAATACATTATGCTAGTATAAAATTAATGATGTGTAGGTTAATACGAGCAAACGCAATCTTGTCACCTTCATTCATCTAACCGAACTAGCAAGTCATTGCTGACTTACCGAGACTTCAGGATCATATCGTCGAAAGATGTACAATGTTTGCTAAAATATGTAACATTCTTCCGGCTTGTGTCAATCGATTATCGAATTTGAGACTATATAAACCGTGCTCTTTTCGTAGCCGTATAGTTGGTCGGAATATTCATTATCTAACTGTTGTTCAGTGTTTCATTGGCTTCCAATATATCAATAATTTTGGTTACTGCTTCGCATTGGTTTCTATTTTGTTAATGTTATCTTCATATCGACTTTGTGTGTGTTAAAAAGCTCTACTTACATACTATTCCTTCAGCATTAAATCATATTATTTTTATTAGGATTACTATGATCATTACATAATATTCTTATTAATATTATTGAAACATTCTTATCCGCTTCTTTATAGAAACTTCTGCAATGTTCCTTCAACTTTTCACTACTCAAATCAAATCAATTTTCCGATATTCGTTCTTTGTTTGAACAGAACGACCTACACGACATGCACTCGACCTTTATCGGTAGACCAAAGTCTTCATCGTCTCATAAAGTAGAAACTGCATAATTTAACCATCAATCGAAATTGCAATTTTGGCTGCACACAAATATTCCAGAATCACTTCAACCGTTCTACCCTTACTTATAACGTACGAAAAAGAGTGAACAGAGAAGCTGACGTGCCATTACCTACAATCATAAGCACGCTCTTCCCCACACATCACTTACCATAAATTCGATCGATAACATCCGACGGCGCTTAACAAAGGATTATCTGGAAGTCGGAGGCTGAAAATTGCCAAAATAATGGGTCGTTCAATTATCTGCGAATGACATAATTGTCGAACTATATTTAATGTTTTCTCTTGGAAATGTTCACGATTTGCAGTACCGCATTTTTATTCGACCCATTTAAAATCATTTTAATCATTTCAGAAATACATTAGCTATTCACTACTTCATCAATTTTTTTAAATAAGTTTTTGATATGAATATATAGATATGGATAATTATTCCTATTGTAACTTTCATGAAAAACTATATCAAAAAATCTAAACAATTTTGTTAAAAAGTTACCGAAGGGCTGTAAAAGGAGAACAACCAATTATGGAGTTTCTTTTATAAAAATATACAGTTTATTCCTAGAACAATCAACAGCCTTAAGAGTTTCAATCAGGCGTAGATACTGCATTCTTTTACTAAAAACGGATTATTTACATCGGCCATAATTAACTCTGAAACCTTTTCCTTGTTCTAAAAAAGAATAAATAACATTTATTTCCCCTTGGATACGGTTATTTACTCGATAACCCTACTGATACTTTTAATTAATATCTTATCAGAAAGAAACAAGATCATGATTAAATTTTCATTAAGCGTTGTAAGTCAACCGTAAAAGTTTTTAAATTACATTAGTAGATAATTAATGAGAAAATGGCCGTAAAAATGTTTAAATTACATTTACAGATAATTAATGAAAGAGCGTCCAAAAGAAGTCCTGGAGCACCAGTAATTCGGAAATAAATTGGTTCTGAACGATGGATGCAAAGGATCGATAAGAATGGCAGTGCACTTATGATTTCGTCAGCTCGAGGAAATTTTCTGCTGAATAAGGGAGTACTAGACTATTTAATGAAATTGAGTGTTAATTAGTAACGCGTTTGCAAGATCATTAATTACTTTATACGGTTGCTTTTAACTGGCTGATTGTGTGGTTTCTCTTCATATACAATGTGTACGTACCTCTCAAACCCCATTTGCAGTTTTTAATACAGAAATTAATTATTATTTATATTTATGGTAACTTTTATATTTTGATAATAGCGTTGTCCTCACTACTGTTTCTAAACGTGAGCTCGCATGTTAGAGATGCATTAGGTCAATATTTTCTTAACCTATATTTATCCTTTGCTATTTACTCTTTTCCTAAACTACATAAATATCTGGACACCTACGCGAAGGCAAGTAGAACCTAATAGCATAGTCTTGATACTGACAACCTACGTAAATGGAAACAATCTTATACCTCTTAACTAAATACAAAAACCGCGATGTAATGGTGATTTAAAACACCTTAAATTAATAAAAGTATATACCGGCTCCTTTTTGGTTAGATGCTGTTAACAATGCAGGGCACTTTGCCAATGAAACACATATTCCGATATCAATAAGTTACTTTGCGGTGAGGTGTACATACATAAATGCAACTTATTGTTAGTGACACTATGCTGCATTAAACTGCATGCAATCATTATGGGCCCCAATGGAATTATAAATATTTGACTTTTACTTGGTGTTTACAAAAAATAAGCTCTGTAATTTTATTTCACAATACCAAATTTGTAATTAAAATGTTCATTATGACAATATTGCGTAGTGTCTGTAGTATACAACTGGATCGAGATTTGATAGTATCAATTATTTCTCTTCTACAATTATCAAACTATTCGAAACCACAAAATTTGCCCCACAAAACAGCAGTGAAATTTTTTTATGAGTATATGTATTTATTCAAAGTAAGTTCCATTTGTAAGATGATGTTAAAACTAGCAACAACCATTTCAAAATTCCCTCAATTTCTGCTCTGGTACCTTGTCCAGTACAACGGCCACTACGACCTTAATCTGCGGAATATCAATGCAGTGCTTTCCATTAGAATCTTCAGTTCCAAGAGTGAGAAATGAACGATACGAAACCCAATCGGACGAAGGTTGGCTATTTTCCAGCCAACATTAGTCAAAACGACATGGAATAACAGATACATTTAACGCTACCTAAAGAATTCATATAAGTGAATCAAAATGCTAGGTATGCTTTATAATTTACAGGGGTATAATTCAGTTGTAAAGAACCTACTTGCACATAGGTATAATATCTTAATAAAATGTTTGCGAACTATCTGAAACAGAAATTTCATATTTGTCAGGAGCAGGTAAGGTATGTCGAATTTCTTGAATAGAAGGGTTTATATGGAAAGTGGAGATGCTACACGGTAAAGTTTGATCCAAATTCACATTTTAATAAACGCCAGCTCTATAGAAATGTAGAGAATTTCCACGTGATATTTTATCTTCGTGAAATGTGTCACGGAAAGAAACTAATCTCTTAAGGGAGATTCCAGCCAGAACAGCGCCTCTGAAGGGATGATTTCAGTGATAGAGTGCACATCAAAAGTTAAATTCAAGTCTCTATATTTTTCCTTGCTGTATTGAGAAAGTAAAACACCTGAAATGCATACGTTCATCACAACCACAAAATAAGCATTGGAAGGAAATCATAAATTTTAAATTAAATAATTGATGTATTTCCTAAGAGTATATTATGTTATGTATATTATGTAAATTAATTGATGGTTTTCGATTTGAATAAAATGAAACTATATCTCAGCTTTTTCCATCAGGTGCTGAAGAACTTAAACAAATCGAAGGTTAAGAATTTGCATGGTGTTAATATCATTTCAGATAAAAATTCATACTTTCTACAAACTTGGTCCCAGAGTGTAAAAGGTATTCTAATTATTATCGTTTCTTAAATTTGTGAGTTTATGTATGTTTCATTAACTTAAAAGTGTTGCACGAATGAATATCATTTAACATTGAGGTATCATACAAGCATATATGTATATACTATTTTAATATTATTTTGTACGCATTTACAAATTTCTATAACCAATTTTTGGTTAAAGAACTCTGACGCTCCTAATGGCGTAATGAGGCATTTCTCCAATGAGCAGCCCAATGTAGTCTTATTTTAGATCTGTAGGACAATGTCTTCTGAGGCTTTTATGCTGCTGAGGAATCATCCATAACTGCAATAGTTCTTTTGGGAGATTGTTATGATATTTGATGCTTCTTTCCTTAATGACATCTTTAACGTACGTTACATTTAGATCTTCATGTAATGTTTGATTGTTAATACCACAGGCGAAGTATTCTTCTTTTCTAAATTAATGATATGTTCAATTTGCTTGCGCATCCCCTAAACTCGCCTTCGCAGACTCAGATAGGCTTAGGTCTTGTATAGAATAAGTTTCAATCCGTCCAATTCTTTTATTTTGAGATCTAATTTTTCACGTGTTTTGACCACGTGGGTGTGTTGTTCAAATAAATAATTGAAATGAACGTTATCTTCCAACGTCAATGTGTAAATAAACGTACAATATTTTGAATATTGGTTGTAGCAGATGTTTGTAGTAAGTAAATCAATTAAACAATGAACAATCTATCTCAAGGAACTGTAAATAGCAGCAACAAAATATTACGGTTAATAAAGTAAGATGTAAATATATTACAATAAATTTAGACAGAGTTTTAACCGCAATGCACTTAAAGAATTCAGAATTTTCCCGTTCACGTGGCAATATTGCATTAGGACAAAGACATATTACTATCGCAAATTAGAATTTCAAATGAAAAGTCATAATTCCACGGCTTATAAACGTGTCACGGTAGCGAAGTATAAAAAGTGCGCTCAATATTTTTTGTCATTCATGAAGGAAGAGAAAACGCCGTTCTTGATATGGAGTTTCATATAAAGCAATGACCCGACCACCGTATTTTTCAAGAACACAAAAAGTGTAACACAGATAAATGTGCTGCAACGTATTTTACGTTATACATAAATGCAACATCCAGGGATTTAGACTCTACTGTATAAAGAGAAACTTTGTTAAAATGAAGCTTTCATTAGGGCTCTATTCTATTCCGGTCTCAAAACTGAGCAGAAGACAATTCGGTATACCCTAGACAATAAAATTTCATGAAGTTGTGTGTTACAGGAAGAGTTTGTAACTACATGTCGAAGTACCGTCCGTCGGTGTAACTTAATACGGATTCCGCTTTGAGAATATAGTTTGTATTTTCTTTGTTGATGCTGACTACGTTCAAGTTGTGTATTTTAGCTGAGCTATTGTAGATTTATATAATTAAAGTTTCTCCAGTTATTCAATGCTACAAAGTTTTTTTAAGGCTGACGCAGAGAAAATTTCAGTTTCTGAAACAATTAAACAAAATTGTTCGATTTAACACTTCAATATTGCTGATAAGATATTGGTGCCAAATTAAGACGAAAACAGAAAATTGCCTCAGCTTGTTCTCCAAAAAATGAATAATCAAAATTATGCTCTATCTTTATGTTCTCCTGAGAACAAGTATTTGATAAAGATATATAAGCCGCAGTATAGTGACCCCATGCTTCCCGGAATAACTTGATAATACGAATACTGAATAATACCATATACGAAAGCAATTAAATGTTTGGAAAATTGGTTCGGTGTACCAGTACCCAATTTTAATAAGACGGCCTATATGATACCACTTACATGTAATTATAAATTTATTACTTCCACTTGGCCAGCTCCTCCATCGAAGTTATGCTGCAGCATTTCTATATTAACCAGCATTTCCTATGGCATTTGTGTATTTTATATTTAATCTGACGAGATCTCCATGATTTCTAAGGTTTATCCTATTACAGATTTAATTTGGTTACAAGGTATTTAAGTAATGTTTGGCCTGGAATTTATTAGTAGCTCAGTCAAATTCCTTCAATACTAGAACCGAGACGCCAATTAGTTTGAAGGTTTTTCGATTTTAAAGTTTTTATCTTGTAATGGATTTATGACCCTAGTTTTGGTTTAACAGTGCTTCCACAAACTTTAGAAAAAGTCACATAATCAGATCATGTATATGATGTATGATATGCAAGAACGAATTGACGTATAATGAAATTACTAATTTCGTACAGTACCAAGTATCAGTAATACTTTTCTGTGTATAGTTGCCACAAATTCTGTATGAAAGTTTAGTTGTAGATATAACAGTGTTGAAGAGGGTCATAACGAATTAAAGCTTAGACCCATACGTTCTATACAAAGGGAATATATAGGTAAATAGGCTTCTCTCTCATTTGCTGTGTGCGTTTCAAAATAAATTAATTGGTTAACCCCCTTTACATTGAAGAACGCTGATTAAAGGATAACCATACTATTTCCCAATCTGGGCCGCGGTCAGATAAATACAGGGAGGGAACTTTTACTAATAAAAAAAAAAAACAGCCAATTTTAATGGGATTCGTTGTTACCGATTATTTTATTAGTCAAAGACAATAACTGAAATTACAAATAACAGTTCACAGTTGCTGAAACTGTCGACTTGGCAGACAATTACATGAGTACAGGTTGGCAAGCCACAGTTTACGTTTCAAGGGCGAATGCGCAATGGCAGGATAGTGTAATATACATGCAGCTGAGTTCTCTTCCTCATTTTGCCAGTTTTGCTTCTTTCATTGGCCGCAAACGGCCCTGAAACAAAAATTTAAACTTGCAAAGGTGTACATGGACTTTGCCGTACTTGCAATAACTATCTACTATTGTAAGTAGGTATTGTCTAATTGTCGTCTATAAAACAACTTCCCCCTATGCAAGCGCATTGTTGCAACGGCTATTTACATCCAGATTGAATTCTACGCCGAACTGCAATAACGCATTCCGCAATTGTAAGGACAACAAACATTAATGTGAGAGTGTGCATTACGTCAAGTTAAATAGCGGTCATCATATTTCACAGCAAATGGTACATCCACAAAGTTCTGCACTGACGATGGTTACCTGGTGGTTGAAATACATATTCAGCATTTCCTAGAATATTTCTGATGTCTATATTTAAGAATGTAGTTGTGGGGCTATTGTGCAAAAATAAACAAGAATAAAATGCCTAAGTAAAATACACTGCTGTTGCTGTTCATGGCCGGCAGAGCGCTGCGTAATAATCTTTGACACTATCCAAAATGATTATCTGGAAGACACTGTTTTCCTCTCAGTAGTTACTCATCATTGTTATATTTGAAGTTAGTATTATATCAAAATTAATTATGGAATTGAAATTCACCATGGAGTTATGATCCACGCCAGTGGCAATAAATTCAAATGAATAGCAAGTTCCAAGATGTAAGTCTCAATGCGGATAGGGTAAAAAAATCAGTTTGGATCTCGGTTTTCCATAAATAGGAGGGTACATACATAGTAAAATGGAGAAAAACATCACCACAAAAGGAAAAATTATGAATCAAGCAATCCGACTAACATTACATATAAAACCTATCACACAATAAGATAAAATCGTTGGAGCACAGTCAAACTGGCTTAGATATTGTACTGAGAATTTAGTTAATTCCTTAAACAAAATTGCACCGGTCTAGCTCTTAATTAATGATATAAAAACATAAATTATAACATTATATTTATAAATTTTGAGAAATATTTAACATAAAATCATGATAATTACCTAGTGTTGTGTGTGTGTGAGTGTACTTCCTTTTATTCGATGATGATTCTTCCTATGTCTCCTCTCTTAAACTCCTTCTTCCTTTTCTTAAATTTTCTTCTCCGGTGTGGTGAGGTTCTTTTATTCACTGGTACTTCTTCTTGAAACCCTTTTATTCGAAATATATTTACAGACTTATTTGTTGACTTATCTATCTTGGCAATTTTCTTCGGCGTTAACCAAACAAAACTTTTTATTTATTTTTGGAAACCAGGACCACACTGCTTTATTTATTCGTTCTCCACGAAACGAACACTTCAACTCTGCCCGATTTTAGTTTATCCAGGCATATCGCTGTTATAGAAGCCTGTATTGAATGTCGATGTATCCTTGGTTATTTCCAGTAATTTTTTATGAATTTTTGTAATGTAAAAGTGTTGCATGTACATCTCTGAATGTTTACAAAGTTTTCTATCCATTAATATATCCTTTTTATAGTAACTATTAATTTTATTTCTAGTGACATTCGTTTCTCTCATTAAACGTCTCTGGCTGGAGTTAAAATAAGAAGCTAACACCCGTAGGGTAATAAAATGCTGAAAAGGTGTGGGCGCATATATACTACAATATGCAGGCCGATTTAAGGACTAAAAAGGACGAAAAGGGTATGAACGAAACAAAAGCGCGACAACTCAGATTGCCATTTACTCGTTTAAACATCATTTTATTAACTTCCGGCGAAAGGTGATGTTTCGCCAAGATAATACACCACCTTCCAACAAAATAGATAACCATAATTCCGTTCAAAAATTCTTATCGCAATTTATTACCGACCTGAAGCTACGTTTGCAAAAGAATTTGTCCCATATCGGATTATTTTTATGTACTTACGTGCAGAAAGTGCGATATCTGAATTGATGTTTAATTTTTATCTGAAATTGAATATCGATCTGCTTTGTTTGGTACGGTATTTTCGACCATTTTTCGTGGTTTAATCAACGACGCAATTTACTCTTTAAAAGCAATTTTATTAAATAATCGATGCTGTTCCATAAAAAATAGACGTTCGGAAAGGTCGAGTTTAGTTTTATACTTTATTTTTGTAGCTGATAGTTTGGAATGAAATTTCATAGTTCCACTTTTGCTACTGTTATCGCTTTCGAAATGATGATTGATAGCAATTTAAAGGATTTTAAAATAAGTTTTCTAGAAATTAAGATAAATAAATGTGAATGTGTTGAGATGCCACCAAATTATTACGACAGCTTTGCCCGAATTTATATGTTTGTTGTAACTTAACTGAAAAATAACCATCAAATTTTATTATATTCCTAGTGCACCATGAATATGCGACATATAAAGCGTGGCGTACATTTTACTATTTCATATTCTTTTGTGTATACTGAATTGCGCATTGTTTCTAATTATTTTATCGTATATATCTGAAATTTATTTCCTATGTTGACGAGATGCAAAGAAAGAAAACTTTATGTTTTTTATTATTTAGATTTATTGTTGCCTTTTGAGGCTGCACGACCTTTGTGTTTCCAACGTATAATTTTAATTACATCACGAAGTTTATTGTTACCAACTTAACAATGCTTCAGTGGAGAAATTTCAGAAGTTGTCTCTCTGGGAAAGTTCAAAAAGGTACTTCCACTCATTTCGCCCGGAGTTGTTTACTCACTGCGGCAACAATAACTTCAAAAGACGTATGAACGCTGTTAGATGACCTAAGTACGTTTCGGTGTGTAAATATTTAAAGAATGCTTCAGCACTATATCAAAATGTTTCCTCGCCTTTCGTAAGCCAATTACTTCAGGAAAACGGTTAATCGATTTCATATTCCCTTGTTTAGATACGCGTTATTGATTTCGCTGCTGATCGCTGCAGCTTTGTAAAATGTCTTCATCGTAATTAGTAATTCCATAATCGACCACAATTGTAGAAAAGTGAAACTGTAGCACGGTTATGTCTTTTATTTACAGTTCAGTTACAGAGAAATCTCCTTCCTTCTTTACAATTTATTTAATGATTTTCATTTATTCTGAGATAGGAAATTTAAAATTTTCCCAAGAGAAAAGGTTTCGATATTTATAAGGGAGCATTTCCGTGTTTATTACGATTAATTGCATTTAAACGTAAACTTATACGAAAGACAAGCATTTGAGCAACGTAGAAGAAAAGTAATTCCGTGCGATTGTTCCTGAAACAGTCGCTGTGAGAGATTTTACGCGATTTCCATTCCACGATACTTTCCACTATTAGCCGAAATCCCTTTCCGTGTCCATACCCACTTTCGAGAAACACGTTCCTCCAAATTTAAATACAAAACATCGCTCCAAAACTTTGCAAGTAAAGTAGCATAGCCTTCGTGTTCATTTCTTTCTAAGGGGAAAATGCAGGAATGAAACTTTCTATATACACGGAAAAGCTTATTAGCTTCGGGCTCTTGGGAATCTCGACTACTCTATATTTGAGAATGCGTGTGAAATAGTGTGTAACATACTTTGAAATTGTGATTGACAGTCGTTTTCCACATATGTACGTACCTACTATACGCCCAGCTAGTTACTATTATTACTTATAATAAAGTAAAAGGCAAGCTATTACGTTTGTGATTTATGGTATATTATTTCTAGAGGAATCTTCAAAACTGGTCCTATTTTAATGGTTGAGCATAGTGTATATTCATGTACGGCACGCTGTTCGCATTTCAAAAGCATAAATCAGGTGATACATAGCAAACACATGTTTTCCACTGTTATTGAAGAAAATAAATTTTAACGGCTCTGCACCACGTAAACGAAGCGTTATTGCGACAACATGCGACAATCAAGCATATGAAAATGTAACGCGCAAAATTGCAAAAAGGACGGCAAACGCGATAGCATTGAATTTGTTTAAAGCTTAGTTGAAAACGTCCATGGAAAGCTGTCGGTAGTTAACTGTGTTGAAATTAATCGATGTTAAAGACGAATAGTGAATTATACACTCGCATTTTATGTGAATGCCCGATTCAATTTCTGTGGACACTACCTCGAGATCGTCGAGCGAATTGTCATATAGACAAGTTGTAGATGTATGTGTTGCATTATTCATCAATCAAGTAGAGAACTGCTGAATAATTCATTTTTAATAAATATCAACGAAAGGTTAGTCAGGTACAGAATTTATAAATTAGACAAAACGTCTAGCACAATTGGATGATTTTAGACGAAGCCTCAGGAGATAAATTAGTTTATTGTATAAACAGAGAACGTCTTCGCGGAAACATGTGCTACTGCTATGCATTTTAAACTAGCATTCAAATAAATGAAATAGAGCCAACTGAAAGCAACTATGGCAAACATAAAGAGAGCCTAAGAACAGTCACCAGAGGTAAGAATTTAATAACAGTCCCAACTAACACAGTGAGTGGAAATCATATTATTGATGTACCAAAGGACGTGATCTTAAAGGGAATGCTTTATTTGTAAAAGGAAAGATTATGCTTCCAATGTCTGTTCTAGTACACAAAGAATACGAGGAGTAACAAGGAAACAAGAAACAGGTTCCTTATCATTTATCAGTTAAACGATAAGCCTGTATATTTTGTGGCTTTAGCTGTTGTCAGCATAATCATTCTTCATCCACCATTATTATGGTGTAAACAGTTGAATAATAACTTTGATCCAGCCTTTTCTGTGGTGGATTAGTTTTCAATTCCAATATTTGCCCTAGAGGACTTTAGCAACTTCCTCATTCTATACTTTCGTTGGACTTATCCATTCCTCTTTCTTGCTATAAATTGTCTGCCACATCCGTTTAACTAGTCTGCGTACATACTCAATGACCGAGCTAACCCACGTATCTTCCCTTAGTATACTCTAAACTAATTGAATACCTATATCACCATTGCGGAGCTTTTTGTTCACTATTGCACCCAAAAAGCTCTTGGCAACTGCATATCTATTGCCTGGGTTTTGTTCTCTAATCTCTCGTTCACAAACCAAGCTTCATTAACTATATGTCAATACGGGTACCTAGATACCAGATATCGATATACCTTAGTTTTAATTTCTAGGGTAACCTCTCGTATTCATGTAGAATTTGGAGTATAATATAGTTTTATTTGTGTGCTATTATTATTCGGTTTTGTAATAAAATTTCAAACCTACCTTCCGTATTCAAGTAGGTTCGTAATTTAAGGTCCATAGTTTCAACGATTGTACAGAACCTCTCAAAATTTGTAAAAACACGCCTTTAATTATGGGCTAAAGCAGGGGTTTTCAACCGCCGTGTCGCAACACATTGGTGTGCCGCGAATACAATTCAGGTGTGTAGCGAGATTTTTAATGTCTTCTAATCTTCCGCAGATAAAATATCGTTCTAGATTCTATAACATAAAGAAAATTATCGCCAAATCGTTTCTTGGAGTAGCCCAATTTGCAAGAAATCGCCCATCATTATATGCTATTATACGCATTTAAGCATGTATCGTATAATAATCATATATTTTTTGCATCCAACTCTGAAACAAACCATCCCATATTTGGTGAATAATCTTCACCAAAAAAGTTCCATTTTTTGCGGCGGACGGCGTCCTTTGAAATTTGTCGGCATTGTCGGCTGAGTCAGTGAAATATGTCGGTGGATACTCATCATCATCAGAAAATCAGAATCATTTCATCATTTACATGTAATTTATGACGGTTACGAAAGTGCATTTCTAGGTCTCATGAATTCATCAGACGTAGATTAAGGTACCGTAGAAGCATTTAATTGATGGCTTTAATCATTATTTGGAACTACACTTTCTATCCGACCATATATACATATGTATATCACCAACATATGCCGACACAGGCAGTTAGAGTTACAGTAGCAGTCGTAGCTTAGCCCATTATCAGTTGGAGTTAGAGTTACAGTGGCTGTCGTAGCTCAGCTCATTAACAGTTAAGCAGTTAAAAATCAGTTATATCTCTTTTCAGTCAAGCAGTTTTGTGAACCACCGCGAAGTTTTCGCAATAATCGTCGTGGTAATAAATAAGTGAAGTAATTCAGTGCGTTATTATTTTCATCACCACCTCGCATCATTCCTTCAAAGCAGAAGGAATCGTCAGTTCGTTATATACAATAAGAGGGCCGAAATCAACTTCTTAGTCATTTTTCTTTGGTAATCAGTAATCAGTCGTCGCGTTTCTTCTGTTTCGCTGTTTCGCGTCTTTGCTAGTTGCCAGTGCCCTCTTTTCATCATGGACAGATTTGTAAAAAGGGAAAAGGAAGCCTTAGACATCGACAGCTCTTCTGCATCTGAGGAGAGTGGAGATGAATATACGAATATTCCAAAGAGAAAAAGAATTACGCTGTATTCATCTTCTAGTAATCAGAAAAACGTAAAACCAGGAACAAGCAAAGTCCAACATAACCGCCACTATAAAGAAGAATATATAAATTTTGGATTCACGTGGACAGGCGCAGGGCACAAACCTAGTCCGAAATGTTTGGTGTGTGGCATAGCGTTGTCAAATGAGTCTATGGTACCTAACAAATTGAAAAGACATTTGGAAAAAAACCACCACAGCGTCTCTCAAAACCCGCAAGAATATTTCCAACGCCTGTATACTTCCATCAAGCCTCTTCTGTCATGATAGGAGGAAAAACGTATAAAGCTCTCAGATAAAGCGCTTTTGGCATTATACAAAATTTCTGAAATGATTACCAAGAAACAGAAACCCCCATAACATCGGCTAAGAGCTTGTATTACCGGCATGTAAAGAAATTGTTGCTATTATGTTGGGACCGGAAGCAGTTGAACAGATTTCAAAAGTACCTCTGTCCAATGATACAGTTCATCGGCGCATTAAGGACATGTCACTTAATATTCAAAGTAATGTCATAGAATACTTAACAGACACGCAATTTGCTCTACAGTTAGATGAAAGCATCGACATTTCAGCAAAAGCTCAATTATTAGCTTTTGTGAGATATGTTTGCAGATCAGAAATTATTGAGCAATACCTATTTTGTCGAGAACTGGAAACAACAACCACTGGAGCTGATATATTTGCTGGTGTTGACAGTTTCTTTCAAAATAACGGACTCAAGTGGACGGATTGCATTGCTATACACATGTACTGATGACGCTGCTGTAATGACAGGAAGTATAAACGGGTTTCTGACTTCTGTACGGAATAAAAACCCATCACTAATTACTACTCATTGCTTTTTACATAGAGAGGCCTTAGTGGTG
Source organism: Chrysina gloriosa (assembly GCA_038088585.1). Taxonomy (NCBI): domain Eukaryota; kingdom Metazoa; phylum Arthropoda; class Insecta; order Coleoptera; family Scarabaeidae; genus Chrysina; species Chrysina gloriosa. Next base: position 10,416,368 of record CM076093.1, read on the forward strand.
AAAACTACAGACGGAAATCGTTTGGGTCATTCAAACGATTGTTTCAGCGATCAGCTATGTAAAAACCAGTCCTGTAAAGACGCGAATGTTTGAGAAACTTTGTAAAGAAATGGCAGCAGATCATAAAGTGTTGTTATTCCACAGCAAAATCCGTTGGCCTTCCGAAGGAAAAATGCTTACCAGAGTTCTAGAACTTAGAGACGAACTACTTGCATTTTTTGAAAGTAATGATAAGTTTGAATATTGTGAATGTCTTAAAAACCCCGTTTGGTGTGCTGGGCTGACGTACCTTTCCGATATTTTCAACAAACTTAATGCTTTGAATTCAAATATGCAGGGACGGCATGAAACTATCATATCATCAAGTGATAAAATCAGCGCATTTTCGAAAAGGCTTGCCCTTTGGATCTCGGCCATAGGAGAGAACGATCTAACTGCTTTTCCATCTACGGCTACTGCATCAAGTGAGTTGAAAATCAGATAAAGGAACGCATAATAGGGCACCTATCTGACTTGCAACTAGGAATATTCAAATACTTTCCCTCGATCTCGACTACTGGCTGGGAGATTGCACCTGAAGAAGAAAATGCATTCAAAGCAGAATTAAACTGCTCCGAAAAAGAGCTTATAGAAATATCATCGGATACAGTCCTGAAATCGAAACTTACAGAAAATGCTCCCGATGTTTTTTGGATCTCAACAATATTAGTTACCTTCGTTATCAATAATTATTCTATCCTGTTTGGTTTTTGAGTCTAGAAGAAAACTTCAACTAGTTGGTTTCGTTATATATATATATATATATATATATATACATATATATTGTATACTATTATATTTCGTATATGATCCCCATCATCATACATTTTGTCTTTTTAGCGTTTATTTAAAGTAGTATCTTGTTTCACTTTCTAGTTTTGCTGCAACTCTCTTAAGCCCCTTTTTCGTTTTAACCACTATTGTCAAGGCATCCACGAATGCAAGGCATTGATGGCCATTGGTGAAAATTGTTTCCTTCTTTTTTATTCCATTGTTTCCTACAGCCACCTCCAACATTAGGATTCAACATGTGTATAGGTAATGGCCCGCCTTAAACCTCATACTTCAAATCGTAACCCGTTCCACATCACATTATTGTTTGTCCCTTTGGAGGTCAATTCTATGTATACTACTAACTTTTTAAGCAAACCCGTACCATATCCATATTCACAACACCTCGTCTGAATTTCCTTGGCCTTGAAAATTTGATGTTGATGTATTGTTTCGGAAGCCGGCTTGATACTTCTGAATACTCATGCATACCTTTTCCTTAAAATTTTACTAGAAACCATGTCAAATGTGTCTAGTAGGGCAATGCTCCTATAGTTCTTGCAGAGCATTTTATCACCTTTCTTAAGGATGTCGCATATTCGTGCCTCTCCATCCTGCTGGCACCTATTCTGTTTCTTAAATTAGCTGTATCAATTCAATCACTTCTTCTGTGTAATTGCTTTCCACTAGCGTGCAGCACCTCAGCACTTATATGATTGCCAACCGAGCAGCTCTTGGATACTGTCAACGATATCTTGCTCTGTTGGTTGGAAAATAGATATTTTGTCTTCAGAATTTGTTTGAGCTCTAGGTTCTGCTTCATCGTCTCCATTTAGCAGCTCATCAATGAAGTTCTTCCAGTCAAAATATTATTGTTGATGCTTACTTAACAGCTCTGCTTCTCTCGTTCTCCGCTTGCAAAGGGTTTGCCTTCGTAAATATTTCATAGTTCCATAAATTTTTGTTTATTACTTTCGTTACAGTTAGTTAACTAGCCTCTTTAATATGCAAGTATACAATTTTTCACTATTATTAATATTTAAACGTTGTATTTGGCATTTTTCAACCAGCCTCTAAATCGTTTACTTGTAAATCCGATGAACAGACAAAGCGACCAAAGCATATGCGAATTTCATTGTTCTCCGGGAAGGGAGATATAATGAATTGCCGTCCTTTTATATCAATTACGTGGTGTGTGTTTTAATTGAAAGAACGCTCGGACATTGAAAAATGTCAGTCATTTTTCGAGCTTTCTGTTAGTTTCAACATCCAAAAACAGAAACTTATCAAAGGGCAACTACCTACGACAGAGCGCACTATATGGGGTAAACTGCCGGTGATTGATGATGTATGCTCCGATTAATTTACCGTCACCAATGAAAAAGGTCGTGCACTAAACAATATTGTGTGCATTTCACTTTATTTTACGTGACAGGCATGTGCCCGAACTGCAACCCCTTGCAAACAATCGTGTTACGTATTGTCGCGTTTCATTCTGTTTTTAAATAAACGAAGTACTGCCAATGTTGGGAGGGAAGTTCTATGTTTATTAAAATCTCCTCGTGATAAATGTTTAGCTTCAAAATGCTAATAACGTGCGTTCTATTTTTCTCATTTTCCACATAAACCTCAAACTCTTCAACATAAATAATGGTTAGATAAAATACATTTGCTTTCTGTAGCTAGGGTTTGTTGCCTAAGACACTTGTAAGATTGCAAACACATTTTCTCAGTTTTGTGACTTTTCAATGAATATATATATAACCTTCTAAACCAAAAAAATACTCTGTGTTTTACTCTTTTCTGTCACTGGATATTACTAGATCGTGTTCTAGTAAACATCATACCAATTCCTTCTTTTATCAAAAAATGCGCGTTCGTTTTCCTAACAATCCAATCTCACTAGCGAATATTACACAAATATTTCAATCAATGCCTTTCAAACCGTAGGCAACGGATATAAAACGTATACGAAATGAACACGACACAAACTTCATCCAGTTTCTCTCCTCGGAAATTTCTTTATTAATATACGAGACAATATATTTCGAGGTTCATTGAAATTTAGAGGAAACACGAGATCACAAAATAAAGCGAAGGATTTTCAACCTAGCCTTATGTATACATTAAAAGCGTCGCCGGATGATTTACATTAACACTCGCTCCGTGCTTGCATCGTCGTACAATCGGGTTTTGTCGGTTCTTATTAAATTACACCTGCGTTAATTGAAACATAAATAAGAATACCCGGCCCACTAATTCGTTTATCCTGTTAATTGCTGTTTGCAGCACCCTGTGTCCGCGATTTAAATTTCCAACTCATAATGATACACGTTATTAAACCCGTTCGCAATATTATACCCTAGGTGACAGTTTGCAGGGTATTACGCGAAGTCGAAACATGGTTACAGCTATGGTATTTTCTGCTTTCATCTCAGAAATCATACGTGTGATATAAAATTCAAATCTGCATTTGCGGGTATAAACTTCTCGATTGACGTTTAAATGAATAAATTAAACTACAAGCAAATTGGTGAGCTTCCAATATTTTTATAGTACCACTATAACATTGCTTCGCAACACTGGGGCTTTATGAGGTGGATGAATACCAACGTATAAATGCTTTTGCTGTAAAGTGTTGTTTAATAGAAAGATTATACGATACTATTAGATCTACGTCCGACGAAAAACGAAATACTGTAAAAATTAGAACAGAGAGTTTTAAATAACAAATCAGAATTTCTCAGTTGTCGGTGTTCCCTTGTGAGTGCTATCAAAGGAGGACGGCCGTAAAACAAGTCAGAAATTGGCCAAGGAGATGAATCGCGACAAAAAGACTATTTTGAACCACCTCCACTCAATGGGATTTAAAAAAGACTCGGAGCTTGGGTGTCACACGAGTTTACCACTAAAATCGTCTCCAAATTCCGGCGTAACATTTCGCCCGACACCGTAGAGAATCGTCACGGGAGATGAGAAACGGTGCCTCTACGTCAATATGAAGCAAAGGAAGAAATGGGTGGCTCCAGGAGACACGCCAAAGCCAAAAAGACTATGATCTGTGTTTAGTGGGATTGGAAGGGTCTAGTGCACTGGCAAATGCTGTAGAAGAACAAGACGGCCGAAAAAAACTTCTATACAGTCTAGCTTCACCGGGTAAACGGGGCCATCAACTGAAAAGCCCTCATAAACAAGGCCAAATCATCCTGCTCCACGACAACGCGCGACCACACGCCGCCGCCAAAAGGAACATCAAGGCCGTCCCCCAAGAGCTCCATTGGGAGGTTCTGTAGCACCCACGGAAGCTGGGCGCTAGATAATAAGACAAAAAATGAAATGATTGCATGCGAAATGGGACTTCCAAGATGAATAGTAAATAAAACCAGGAAAGGTAGGGTATGGAACGAAATCATTAGAGTGCAGCTCGGTATGATATGAACTCCCGAAGAATTGGAGAAAAATAACTTAATTTGTACGATGATGTATTACGCCTGGAAGGGAATAGAAATACGAAGAAAGCGTATGGTACCCTAAGCATAACCAGAGAGGAAAGAAGAAGGTGAAGAAGAATGTGAAAGAATGAAATTAAAAGGAGACTAGAATATGGAAGTGTTAATGGGAAGCTGCTTTTAATTTAGTAAGATAAAATAAAAAGTGAACGAATGCTTACACCAACCCCATTTAATCACCGTTATGTCTAAAAGAAAATAGCATCAACATTTAAGTAAATCGGCAAGTAAGCATTTAATGTAGTTCGATTGTGAGCTTTATTGCTCATATGTATGTGGTGAAAATGCCTTACAACCCATTCAACAATTCTACAGTATTGTGTCAATCGTTCCATTATTTAATGTTCAAAATATTCTTTCATTCTAAAATGCTGATTTCTAGATTTCAGTTGCTGAGAGGTGATGTGTGTTACGTATCTATAGCATGCGGAAGTGTGGGGCTGACAGCGCAACCTGTATCTGGATCAACTGCAAACAAATCTATGTAACTTGTCATGTACACAGAGTCGATTGGTATCTCACGCATTTGTTACTAAAGTTGAAATTTCATAAGTGGAATGTTTTTTCTTCCATTTGCTTTCTAATCTTAGATATAAATAGATAGAAATAACATCTGTTACGTTTACTTTTTGATCAAACAAGTTCTGAAATATATTGTGGAATTAGCCACAGAATAGCCGACGCCGAGTCTTCAACTGGATTAATTTAGCGTCAGTTCTTTCGAGTATTTTAAAGACAGAAATGTCTCTATACTGTCTTGATGCGTGAATAAAAGTAGTTGCTTCGGAAAAAATAGATATCTGTGTGCTTCACAAACCAAGTTGCCACTTTCTATGAAAAGAACACATGCTCCATATGAATATTACACACACACGTAAACACCAATAGATCAATGTATGAAGACCGACACCAAACGCCGCACGTAGATTCATTCATCGCATTCAATCCAAGTTTTTCACAGAAATGTTTACCCACGGATCATGTGAAACAAATAAATTCCGTATTATCCTCCTTTAGAGATGACAAATATGACGAAATTGCAAATCTGATTGTTTCCCAAAATCGAGTGTGGTAAGTTACTTACGATCAGTTTACTACTATGATCGTTATTATTCCTGCAAACTGTCCTACATAAAAGCTAGAAGAATTTCCTGAAGCTGGAGGTGCGATACACGAGTTGAATAACCAACAAAAGCAATCTATATCCAGCGCATAACTATCAGCTGCTTTGCTGTAATTATTTAGACCGTAACACTTAATTGAAGATTGGAATCCCTGGCTCGCAACGAGATGAAGGAACAGAAAAGGCTATTCTTATAATAAATTACTAATCTCGATTCGACTGCACAACTGTATTAAATTTAGATGTATTAACTTATGTTAAATGCCATTGTTAGCGTCCCAATCGTTTAAATCAGACAATTCTTACCACATCTTGTTTTTAAGAAGTTCGGATAAGCATTTCGAATATAAGTTGTTATCTTTAGAGGACGAGCACATCAGCGTCCAGATACATCACCCAAACTTGACTGAACACCGCAGCGGCCATATTCTCAACCACATAGCACCGAGGTTGAATGCGAAGTAATTTTTGAGTTGTTCTTTCCATGGACGATGATAAATCATCTCTAGAAATGCGTATCAAAGACCTAGATACCTACCTACCTATGCTTTTTTTTTCGGGTCACCAAAATATAATGGTTTTCCTTCCAAGAAACCAATCATTACCTCCTCGCCTACTATATTGTATTAGACCGATACATTTTCCCTACAATTTGTAGATAATCCGAACTACTCAAATAAGGAGATCAATAAATGCAGCAAATGAGAGAATTCGAATTTAATTAAACCCAAAAAACCTAAAATTTTATCATAAAACGCCAAAAGCGTTGATATGAGAATATATATTAAAAGAAAAAGAAAACGAGTCTACAATAACAAAACCTGAAAATAATAGAAGAAAGAAAGGTCATGTAGTCACAATCTTTCAACTACTCTGGCATTAACTTAATCTTAGGTGAAAAGCTAGAAGAAATCAAGGGAAGCTCAAAGTAGGAGAAGAAAACAGGCGTTGTGAAGCATACAAAAATTACCAAACTTCATAACATAAAGCTTACAAATTTTCAAAGTAGAAAAACATCCGAACTGAATAAGTAACGGTTCATATCTTTACATATATGTTCAATATCGCTTCCTTCCACAGTTACATTGCGTCGAATTATAAGCATACGTCTCCTTGAAAGTCTACTGTATGATGAATATTTATCTAATAGAAAGATTAAAATCCACTAAATGTTTTAAACCTTGTAATGTACACGTACATACGGTTTTTTAATTATAAATACCACTATCCCGAACTAAGACTAGGAAGAACTTGCACAATAACTTATTTTAAGGAAAAGGAAATATAAATCAACTAGGACTACACTACACTACACTGACAAAGCTTGTACGGAAACGGTATTATTTACCGTTCTGAAATGTAAGTTATTAAATTGAATTGTCTTTGATTGGCCTAAAAAAGTAGGAAAGATTACTCACAAGATAAGTATTTAGATAACGATTTATAAATACCATATATAGATGGCATATACAAATCTTATATAGCTTTACTTCTACATTTTTGGTCAATTGTCCACGTCCACAAACCAGAAAAATACTTCCTACGGATATTGTTGCTACGTGATAAATTCTTAATGAATTTGAGGTAGAGACCTTGTCCTCTGAATCCAATTTGAAAGGTCTAAGAGACGTTTTCGATATTTACAGGACAGAAATTCAATGTATACATTAAATTTAAAACATATAATTTTCTGTACGATACTCAATAGATATCTACGGTACAAACATAAATATTTGAATTATTATTACAACATATTTCCACGTGAAATTGCATCCTCTTACTTACGGATCTTAAGAAGACCGAGGAGGTACAAAAATTAATTAAATCGCAAACAAAAAGAAGTGCATTATCAATCTTTTTCGGAAAGTTTGTTTAGAGCAATATTTTTTCTCTTTTTGTGTCCTATGTTTTCTACGAAGAGACAGATATAAATGACTCATGTTTATAAGCGTGAATTACTAACTGCTATTGTAAAGTAACGTAGAAGCTTCGGTATGCAGATAAATGAGAGGAACAAATTTATTCGTCCATATGAAACATTCAACACTGTCTGCGTACTATGTGAAATCTTTTTATTTTGCCGAACCAAATATGCTGTGGTTGCCGGTTGCAAAGAGCACATTGCTCATTCTGAATGTAACGGACTAGATACATCTAGTGCTGTCCGACGCTTTATGGAAGATTCACATTATCTGCGGTTAGGTAGTTTAAAATTACTGAAATCTCCTGAAAATTATAGGCGTTCTAGAAACAAAGTTATGGATATCGATGGAGGAATTCCAAATGATGTGCGACTTAAATTATTACTTATCACTCCTCATATTTGAATAAATATAAGCAATCTTACACAATACTTAGTTCCACCCATGCATAGATGGTGGCTTTGACGTGTCCAATTGAGCTCGATCCAATATTAAAATTCCTTTTATTGTTTGTAACATGTTCAACTGAAAATAACGTAATGAAGTTCTTCCATTCAGTTAACTTTTAAGTGTCATCTCGTGGATTGTGGCTGCAATGCGTGTTCGGCCAAATTCAATATAAATCCCACCTTGATTGTTGAGACGGATTTTTTCAAAACTAAAATTTGACATCGAGAAAGCTCTTCCATTGAAAATGCCGAAACGTAACATACCTAAACTTAATACGTTTTTTCAACAGTTTGAATTTGAAAATTTAAAAAAACGCATTATAACAGAAATAAGAAGGAAACGATTGATCTTTTACAAAACGTCATAAGTAAATTCCATCATAGATTGAGAATATGTCAAGTTTATGAACAGCATTTAGGGCATCTTCCACGCTAATAAATATATCAATTTCATTTACTATTTTTAATGGATGTATTTTCAAAGAACACTTGAAAGTAAAACTACTCAGTTCAAGTTCACTGAAATTGTCTTTGAAAAAATATATCATTCCATTAAGAAAAAGAATATATTTTGACATACACTGCTATCACCAGTTCAACTAGTTCAACGTATTCCTGATTTTAGAGTTACTGAATTTATTCCATAAATGCTTTCCACACTGTACAGGAAATCCTCGGAAGTACATAGAAACAAATAAATTTACAAAGTCTGACACCACTATAAACCAATGAGTTGATGTTAGTCAAATTTTTCAAATTTAATGCCTGTTAAAACTTTGTGGTATCAATTTCGAACTCAGAGTAATTGTTTTTGCGTTAGACTTAATGAATCGGTAATAATGCAGGATAGTTGAATAATAATCGAAATGTTTCCAAGCAATTAAATTCATTATTGCTCACAATGTCGGGCAATACCTGGATGCCACCAAATGGCGGTTAAGCGGGCACTCGCATTTATATTAAATCAGTGCTCGCTTAAATAATAAATTACGAAAAAATTATTTATAGGGGATTAAAATCAATTTCATAGAACTTTTTGGGGAAAGTGGCCAATTCTTTTTTGAATTAAAAGCGAAAACTGAACTTTGAGTTATTACTAGAAAGCACATATGCTTTATTTTTCATATATTTTACCCAGTTAACTAAATTTCCAATTCACATTGAAAAGGTATAAACAAAATTTCATTTATGAGAATTGAAAACGAAATGGAAGGAATATGTTATTATACCTACAAGGTTTCAAATTAACACATCAAGACTTTACTCTAAGGTGAAGCATAAAATATCGAACAAACATCTACCTTGCAGGAAATTACATGGTGGGAACAATGGAATGGATTAATGCAACTGCCACAAATTATCCGTTTCGTATTAACTTTATCTGTGCTAGTACTCAAATAAAAGATAATAAGAGAAAGTTAGATGTTCTGTAATTAACAGACCGCATTCACGCTTGTCAAAGCCATGGATTTCTCTTTCCAAAAATTCACCCAGTCACGTGATAAATAATTAATTCTTGTTACAACCACAACAACAATCTAACACGTCTGTACGAAAAATTACCCGATTAAAAATTTCTTTTTCGTAATTGCCAGGAAGTTGATTTTAACATTTTAAGTTGCACATTTCATATCTCCCGATTTACGTGTCAATTTTTTCCTGTATAGATATATGTAGGAAATATGCAAGTATTGTTCAGATATCAAATTAGTTATATAAATTATAGATCATTTTTCTTCAATCCTTCCAGCAGCGGCTTGTGATACCGTATATTCGGAGCTGCAGGGAAGATTACATTAATTCGTATATACTCGTGTATCGACGGCAATTGCATGTTGGTAAATGCCGGCAATATATGACAACATATATTGCCGCATTCACTTATTCTTCGTAAAATGGATGGTTTTGGATTGTCTAACGATTTGATTTCTTTGCTCCATTCATATCTGACAGAGAGGAAGAACTTTGTCGAATATAATGGATTTCGTTCATTTACATATATTTCTGGTAGCGGTGTGCCTCAAGGCTCTGTTCTTGTACCACTTTTATTTAATATATTCAACAATGATGTTTCCTCAGTTATTGACTCGGAATGACTTATTTATGCAGACGACTTAAAATTGTTTAGGTCTATTGAAACTCAGAGTGACTGTGTTCTCTTACAAAAGGACCTTGATGCAATTGTTTTGTGGAGTCAAGAAAATTTGTTAAAATTAAATATTGATAAATGTAAAATTGTAACCTATTGTCGTAAACTCCGTTATATAAGCTTTAATTATACTATCAACAATGCTTCTTTGGAACGTTGTGAATGTATTAGGGATCTTGGGGTATTGTTTGATCAGAAACTCACCTTTAACCTTCATGTTGTGAGCATTTGTGCTGATGCCTTAAAGTTGCTTGGTTTTCTTACACGCAACACTAAGCAATTTAGTGGTAATGATGCGTTAATTAGTTTTTACAATGCTTTCATTGTGCCCAAACTTGAGTATGCCTCTGTAGTCTGGAGTCCTGTATACAGTACATATAAGAATATGATTGAAGAAGTGCAACGTACATTTTTAAAAATTTTGCACTTCCGTAGGTATAAAACATTCTTGCCTCACGACCATAGTTATGAAAACTTACTTCATGAAAATAATTATGATTCACTTGAAGTTCGTCGTTTACGAACACAAATTTTATTTATTTATAAATTTATTCAAGGTACTGTATCAGATTCTAACTTGCTGTCCCAAATAGCTTTTTATCTGCCTAGGTCAAATAGCAGAACGCGACAAACTTTTTATATTCCATCTTCTAATACGCTTCACCATTCTAATGCACCACTGTTATCAATGTGCAGAAGTGTGAATATGTACCGCGGTGATGTGGACTTGTTTAACATAACATATATTGCCTTAAAGAGTCTTTTGCAACATAAGTTACTTTGATTCTTATAATAAAATTATTATTATTTTTTATTTCTCTCTCTTTAAGTTAGCGCATAGTAGTTTAAGGACCCTCTCATATATACTTCCTATTAAAATAAAATTATCCTGTAATTAGCTTAGTTTAAGCTGTTGGATAATATCATTATTATTATTATTATTATTGTTATTGTTATTATTACATACGAAGAATACAGGCGGCATACTTCCAAAATGTTTTAATTTATAACCTACGTTTATTCAAGTGACAATGACGAATAAGGTAAGTAATCGCCTATTCTTACATACTTGTAAAGGTGCCATCGGTGCCTCTGACCTACCTATAACTATATCTCGTTACGGTCTACTCTGCTTTACCCAATTTTAGAATATGACATGAAACAAAATCTCCAAGAAATGACGTGTTAGGTGATCACATACGTTTTCTTCATTTGTTTACTTACTGTAAGTCATATAAGAGGGTAAATAATCCATATAGAACACGTTAAAATCTGAATCAATTTTTCTGAACAGATTGGCAAATCCTCGGCTTTGATTAAAAGCAGTCAAATTGGCTTCATTAGCATTCGTATTACCCTTCTCCATTTCACAATACCTTGGGAATTTTTGTAACATCTTTTCCCAATAATCACATATGTATACAAATTTATTGTCCAACGAGAAACCTTATAACAGAATAACAAACGAAAGTAAGTTGTTGTTAATATAATATTCACGTATAATTCAAGTTATTTAGTATATAGATAGTTTAATTCTAATAAAACTATAATTAAATATCTATTCTACACCAAAACATATTTAAGAAACATGGCAACAGATACCATATTGGCGCATGGTATGCACATATAACGCCATACATATCTTTTAGTTGTTGATAGGTGAAATAGTATGGTAAATTGAACTACAAGAGAATGAGCGTTAGAACAAAATACAAACTAGATGTGGCTACAAAATAACGTTACTAATGCTGTACAATTCCATATACTTCTTTCACTGGTGCTGTTTTATCCATTCTTTGAACGTGTCCCGACCATCTTAATTGTCTTTCTTCTAAGTATTCTTCCATTCCCCCAATTTCTAACTTTTCTCTTATTTCATTTCTATCACTCTCTGTAGATAGCCTTGTATTCATTGTGCATATTTCATTTTTTACTTTGTTTTATATCTTTTTTTCTGGTATATAGTTATTTATTTATTTATTTTTGGGAGTAGAGTTTCGGATGGTAAAGAGTATTTTATTTATACATTTATGTATTTGAATCCCTTTCAATATACACCCCTCCTCTATCCCTACAACGCACCATACGAATATTCCATTGCTTAAAACCAATTCTGTGAGCCCGTTTATGACGCGGGCTTCTTTTTCCTTTACAGCTTGAACGGTCTGAAACCTTGTCCCTTCGGAAAACAAGTAAAGGTCACGCGGTTCCAAGTCAGGCGAACAAGGAAGATGGTCTAATACTTGGATGTTATATTTGGCTACAAACGTTTTCACAGACAGTGCAGTATGAGTCTGTGCTTTGTCCTGACGAAGAACCGGTGACCTTGTTTTCCACTATTTGAGCCTTTGTTTTCGGAGTTGAGTAAAAACCTTAAGGTAGTAATGCTGATTAACGGTCTGACCAAGAGGAAGCCAGTGAAAATAAACAATTCCATGTCTATCAAGAAAACAATCATCATTGCTTTGAATTTTGATTTGCTCATTGAAGCTGTTTCAGCTCTCGGCGAAGATGGACTTTCCCAATGTATGGATTTCCGGTTAGTTTCTAGATCATAAGTGAAAAAGGATATTCCCCAGTTGTTATGACTTCCCAAAAAATTTTGGAACGAAGGCCACGGCCGGACTAACGTTTATAGACACGGCAGGCGCGGCAATCGAAATAGGAGGCTTCAAGCTTGAACACATGACTACAGCTTATAAGTAGTTTGTTAGTTTTGTAGTAGCATTCGTCTCGTTATTTAACACACCTCGTATATGCTGCAAAGCAAATGGGAGTAACCGATCCTGTTCCACTATATTGTACATAGAAAGCTCGGTCCATAAAGATCTTTCCTAATTGCGAGATATTGCATATTTAATTATTTCATAAAATCTCCTAGATTAATACCAAGCGAGGGATAGATCTGTTATACATCGTGCGTGTGGGTTGCTTTCACAGGGCATCAGATAGTTTTGATGCATTCTAGCCTTCTAATAACAAAGGCAAAATAAACAAACTTGATCACCACAATAAGCGTAAGGTTCGTGAAGTTCCTCAAAACAAATCCCATTGATTTTGCGTAGGTCATTAATGTATAGTAGTATTGCGAAAAAGAATCATATATAATGTAGCTAGTCGATATGGATGTCTGGTTTCTAAATTAAAAATGCAAACAGGAATATACACAATATTAAGATGAAATCTGTCATGTTCACACCATTCAAACCCTGAGTTCAGTTGAAGTTGCAACGCAGAATGATCTGGACAGTTAACTACAGAATTGGCAACTCTTAGATCATCATACCGAGGGCATTTTTGAAAACTTTCAATGGGCTACATTTTCCTAAAGATACCGTAATATTCTTGCTTCGGAAATTGAAAACATTTAATACAAACCCCTGTTTTGTTAATGTTATTGCCGACTATCTGACTGGTGGCGTTAATTTTGTAGAGTGTGATGGCGTAAGATCAGCTAAGTTTATCTCTACTAGTGCCTAACCGCAGAGCTCTGGTTTGGGTTCATTGCTGTTGGTATTATATGTAAATCATCTGGCCGCTTTAATTAGATCACAGTGTTTGTTCGATGCGGACGAATTGAAGATATACTCTAGGATTGAGACAGCTCGTGATTGTGAACAACTTCAGCAGGATCTGATACCTATAGGAGACTGATGCAAACTACGTGGACTTAAATTAAATACATCCAAGCGTAAAACATCCTTTTTTGAAAGGACTTACACAAAGTATTTTGATTACTCTCTAGTAGTGTCCCTTTGGAGATGGTTGAACTATTTGATGATTTGGGTATGTTGTTTAACAGGACACTGACATTTAGAGCCCGCATTAATAAGATTGCTACCAAAGCTTATGGAAGCCCTAGCTTCTAGCTTTGAAATATCAAGGAATTCGACAGTATTGAGCTATTGAAAAGGTTTTACTGTGCATATGTCAGGAGTACATTGGAGTACGTTGGTGAGGTTTGGGATGCACATTACGCCAATGACATAGATGAAATTGAGCGTGTCCAGCAAAAATTTCTACAGGCTCTTTCTTGTAGAGAACATTGGGAATATCCACCTAGAGGATTTCTTTAACAAATATTACTAAATGAATTTAGATTTGTAAGTTTGGAAGATAGAAGGACTGCTGCGCCATTAAAATTTATATTTAAGCTTATCAGAGGTTTGATGGATGATAGTGGCTCATTGGCAAAACTAAATTTTACAATTCCGCGATTCAACAGTAGAGCACACAGTGTTTTTTATGTGGACAGATCAAACACGCTACAACACCAGAATTCTCCTATTGTGTCTATGACATCAGTGATGAACAATACAATAAAAAGACTTAATTTCGACCTTTTTGGTATCAGTGTAAGTGAATTCTATAAGTTAATCAATGGATCATCATATTGATATTAAGAAACATAAATGAATCCTATATCCTGTAAATAGTTATAATGACTGTTGGATAAATAAATAATTAAATTAGTGAATAAATAAATATGATGAAAACCGTTTTAATATTATGGTGAGCGATACAAGAGAATATTGATAATATGGCGCCACTCCCAACATCCCGCGATAGAGTTACCCTAACTCCCTTGCATGTAATGTATCGCTCTAGTGATAAATAAAGTATTTAATTCTATTAACCTTTAAACCGAAACATCTATACTATAACTTTAATTAGAAACACTCGCGTTTATCAGGCTATATTTGCATAAATTCCTACGCTGAAATAAAGACAAAAGTAATATTATGAAAAATATAAACACAGTGGTCTAACCCTAATTATGTACGAAAAAGTGCAAATAGTTACTCGTTCTAAAAGTTCTTAAAAGCTGATACGTTTTATGAAAGCTGTTTAGCTACATTCCAGGCACATAGGATTACTACATTTTCCATTTATTAGCGACTTCGCTTTTATCTATACTAGGGCAACTAGAATAACTTTTCTTTTCCGATGCCGTAGAATCTTTTCGTTACGGTTTAAAAGATTACTTTTAAAAACCCTTACATGGCCTATGCTGCATAGCGCTTGTATTTGACGTAGCACTGATTCATAGGGACAAGTTATACAGGTGTGTATAATTAATAAGCTAAGGTTTTGATCGAAAATCTTAATTTTAAAGTATTGTATCATGCTGCGTATGTTATTAGCAAGCACTTAAAGTAAACATATAGTTGGCAACACTGAACTCGCATACTACTGTAATAGTAGGTACCGCAATATTTTCTGAAATCAATCTTCCAAAATAATCTAAATAACATAGTACTAATGAGCACTAATTCGACACATTACGCGAGATATGATTTGCTCTTGAAATTAGTGATTGTCAAAATAATACATATTGAAAAATACAAAAATTACTTTGTATACCAAATGGCCGGGCTGCAGTTGAACTGTTGTTATGCTATACCTATAATTGCTTTCTATGCTAAAAACACGAATTAAGCGAAAATTAATATTTTTCCACATAAATTGACAAGAAACAATTTTCCTCTAAATTAAGCAATTCGAACCTTTCCTCGTTAAAGTATTCACCGTATGGATGGAATCGATCGCAAGTGGTGAGCCATGTTTATCGAGGGTGAAATATATTTTCTCCCAATACAACTTGCGGTTAACAAAAAGAACACTTCTATGAAAGCTAAATTGCTGCCCGAAGGCGAAACGCGCACCGGTTGGTAATTTGTTTCTTTTTGCCACCATCTTTTAACGATCCGCAGTAACGAACGAGTTGCCACATGTTTGAGTTAACAGAAATTTTTAGGTCCACGTGTTGAAGTTAAGGACAAACGAATTAATGATTTAGTTATTATTAATTATAAATAGTAATTTACATGTTATTTCTGTTTTTGTTATTTACATCGTATCTGACGACTGTTGAAAAGTATACAGTATATCCCCGGATTGAGTTTACAATAGGTATGATTGACCAAAAATTTTTGAATTGGAATTTCATATTTTAGGATTCCGTCCTGCTGGGTGTGAAACTTACTTTTAGTTTATTTTCGATTTTTTAAAGTCAAGTAGGCCTTTACAGTTGAGCAAACACTATTTTAGTTCTAGGTAAACTATCTTTTCCGTTCACAGTGTGCCAAAGTATTACTAAGAAAAGTTGTTCAGAATGAAAAGCTACGGCATTATTGATAATTGAAAATTTCTTATACACATTTTTTTGTTTCTGTGATCATTAACCCATCTCAAGGTAGGATTGTAGTTTCAATTACAGATTTTTTTCTTTAAAGTCAAGCTGACACAAAGTTGACACAAAACGAAGTTGAAAATGAAGTTGACACAAAAGGGAACTGATCAATACTGCATTTTATTAAAGTAGGCCGATCATTCTTAAAATTTGCATAGTGCCATAGCTTTTCATTCTGAACAACTTCTCTTAGTAATACTTTGGCCCACTGTGAACGGAAAAGGTAGTTTACCTAGAACTAAAATAGTATTTGCTCAGCTGTAAAGGCCTACTTGATTTTAAAAAATCGAACGTAAACTAAAAATAAGTTTCACACGAAGCAGAGCGGAATCCCAAAATATGAAATTCCAATTCGAAACTTTTTGGTCAATCATATCTATTGCAAATTCAATCCGGGGACATACTGTAGAATGTAATGAAACGAAACCTATATACAGACTGTCCAAAATTGAGGTATCATTTCAATTTTGCTGCCATTTTTTCTACTTGCAATTTTTATTCTAAATTTTTATTTTCAGATTCTAAATACATTCCGGTTAGTTAATATGAAACGTTACACGAAGGAACAACGTGTTTTTAGTATTAAAACATTCTATGAAAATGGCAAAAATTTTCAAGATGTAATTAGGAAATTTAGAACAAAATTCGGTAGAGAAAATGCTCCAACAAATCGTGCCATCAAGCTGATGGTTGAGTAATTTGAAGAGACTCGATCCGTCCATGATAACAGAAACAGAATTTATCAACGTAGTGGTCGTTCAACCGAAAATATAGCAGCTGTGAGCGAAAGTGTTGAAGAAGATCCAAAAACATCCATTCGTCATCGTTCGCAGCAATTAAACATCAAACGATCCACATTATTCAACATTTTGCATCGTGATCTCCATCTAATCTGATCCAGCTGACCCAAGAATTAAAGCCAGCTGACCACGCATTACGTCGGCAATTCGTTTCTTGGGCCATCGAAAAACAAGAAGAAAATGATAATTTTCTTAACAAAATAATCTTCACCGACGAAGCCCATTTCCAGCTCAATGGCTACGTAAACAAGCAGAATTGCCGCATTTGGGGTGAAGAGAATCCAAGAGTTATCTTAGAGCAACCATTACATCTACAAAAAGTTGTGGTTTGGTGTGGTTTCTGGTCCGGAAGAATCATCGGACCATATTTTTTGAAAACAAAAATGGAAATGCGATTACGGTCCATGGAAATCGCTACAGGGAGATGATCCGAAGCTTTTTGTGGCGGAAAATTGATGATTTAGACATAGAGAATATGTGGTTTCAACAAGATGGTGCCACTTGTCACACAGCAAGAGAAACAATGGATCCTTTGAAAGAAAAGTTCGAAAACCGCATTATTTCTCGTAGAGGAGGAGTAAATTGGCTACCAAGATCGTGCGATCTGACACCTTTAGATATTTTTTTGTGGGGCTTTTCGGAATCGAAAGTGAACAGCAATAATCCCACAACAGTTCAAGAGCTTAAAACCAACATTATCGAGCAGATATCAACCATTGACAACAGTTTATTGAAAAACGTGGTTGATAATTTTGGTAAAAGATTGGGAGCCTGCCGAGCCGGAAGGAGGGGAGGGGAGGGGGAAAGGGAGTCACTTAACCGACATAATTTTTCATTTTTAACCGGAACCTAGTTGTAATAAACTGAAATAAAAATATTTTTTATATCTGAAATAAAAAGTCTTTTTTTCTTAAAATTAAAATGATACCTCAATTTTAAACACCTTTACAAATTTCGTATAAAAGCATCTAAATAATTGCAATCCTTGTAAGCTTTGCAAATCGTGAAAATATACGGAAGTATCATTAATATTCACGTTTTTTGACTTAAATTACAGTATTTATGGTTCCAAAATCATTACAACTTCCAGAAAAATTTGCCTACGTAGACAATTTCCCGACGTATAGCATATAAAGCTCATTATTTCTTGAATGCTACTTGCCGGGTAAAAGTTCGTAAATATCAATCAGAAGAGAGAAAATATGGGCAATGCGTCAGACACAATTTGTACGCTGCACACTTAGAAGTTGGATCCGCACCAAATCAACCTTGAAATCATTTTATTGTTACGCTTGAGTAGAATACGTATTGATCACTAATTTGGACGAGGTCATCAGTCATCCCTTACATCAATAAAAATTAATGCTTGTTAACAGATATATCAAAAGCCAAATGTTAGGTGTAACATATACGATAACTGGCTACTTCTAGTGTTGTCAGAATATCGTAAAGTTCTGCATCAGAAAATTTGCCATTTTCTGGGTAGATTAGGTTTCATAGTTAGTTCTGCAGTTAAGTGTGGTCGTAGTAGTATTTATGATGAATTTCGTGAAGGTCATCTATTGGATGTTTTATTTGATGCTCTTGGAAAGACATGATTGATGAAACATGATTTATTACATGATTACACTTATGATGTTGTTATATTATGTCTATGATACTGTACATTATCATATTTTGGTATTACTTGACAATTTACTTTTAGAATGGAATACTGACACACTAATTTGCGACAATTATTTTCCAATTGTTTTGATCAGCGCGGATGCAAACCAAAACAATGGTGGAATCATTTCATAAATATATATTATCAAACTTAAAATTTAGTGATAATTTAACTTTATGGACACGTTCTGCTGACAGCCTTGTCGTGTAGAATTCTAATAGGGGTACAGTTGTTTAAATTAAACGGGTCCACCCTTGATCTTGCGCACAGCACATATGCATGAGCCATTCCAACATCATCTACAGAGCGCATGTAAATGCATGCACCATAGAATCGTCAGCAGACTCGCAACTGTATGCAGATGGGACCAGTACACAAAGTAAATCGTTGTATTGCAATTTCGTAAAGCTTGTATAATTGGTTGGAAAATATTTTCCATTGTGGTGATATGTACGAGGCGTGTTTTTAAACTAAGCACCGTTTTGACATAAAAACAACAAGTAAATTTTTCAAAAATAATTTATTCACTTGAAAGGTCATATTTTACTCTACTTTTCTACATAATTCCCATTAATATTGAGGCACTTATCGTATCTCGGGACCAGCTTTTGTATGCCTTCGTCAAAGAAGCTTGCCGCCTGATTAGATTTAAACGTTCGGACACAATTTCGTAAAGAACACTTCTTGAGACAGCAGGAAACTTTTCAGCTAACGACGAAATCGTGAATCGTCTGTTCTCTTTCACTTTACAGTCCACTTTTTGAATCAGATCATCGGTAATGACTGAAGGTCGCCCACTTCGTTTCTCATCATGAATGTTTGTGCGGCCATCTTTAAAGGCCCTAACCCATTTTCGCACCATTCCATCACTCATAATGTTTTCACCATACACTACACTGATTTGGCGATGAATGTCAACTGATTTGAAGCCTTGAGCACAGAGAAACCGTATTACAGCACGCACTTCGCAGTCGGCGGGATTCTCAATAGGTGGAGGCATTTTAAAATCACGCAAACAGATGTAGATTCGATCGGATGGTTCCGTAATGGCGTCTATGGCTTCCCAACAGAGGTAGCTACATGGCACGCATGCGCTAAACGGCGACCGCAGTGCTGCGGCGGCGTAATTTAAAAACGGTACTTAGTTTAAAAACACGCCTCGTACAATGGGGGTGATTCATCCCATGTTATCTTTAATTTCCCTTATATTTTGTAGTAATATTTTACCTTTGATAAAAACTGCACCAACATACCCTAGAGAATCATATTGTTTGAGCCGCAATTGAAAGAATTAAACGTTTTCTTGTTGTTTTTGGGACAATCTTTTACGCTTACATTACAAACTAATGCATCTGACATTTAGTATCGGACCAGCCCTAACCAGTACGTTTGGACTTCCTTTCCACTATTGGTTAAAACATTTGCTTGAGAATTTTGTATGTGATCCAATATTTCTTTGTGAGATGTCCATTTGTTTTAAATGAAATCCGGCAGAATTTAAAATTGTTAAAAGTACCGTCATATAATTTTCAAAGTGTGAATAAGTCATTACTACCAGTAAGCAAATCGTCGACATAAAAGTCTCTGAGAATGGTTGCACTAGCTTCTGGAAACCTATCACTATTTTCCTAATTCCTAATTCACATAAACACCTTTATCGCCAAGACTGGCGCTGAAGCCATCCCATAAGTCATTTAATTCATATTTAATTCATGTTTGCATTTGTTGCTCTTGAATCAACACGCCACAAAATTCTTTGACATTTGCGATCTGTAGGATGAACTAATACTGGACGATACGTTTTAGTAACATCTAAATCTTAATAAAAATGATATTAAATCGTATATAGATGCGCCGATCATTTGTACATCATTAACAGAATAACCAGACAAGACGTTTGCCTGTTGTCCTTTTTATCGATGTGATGCGAAATATAATAGCTAATGGAATCGTTTGCTAGATATGTGATCATCTATCAAACGAATGTACTCTTGTTTTAATTTGGTGTCTTTATTTAATTTCCTCTAAATATAAAATTGACGTCTAACTATCGTTTAGAATCACCTAATGGTTTGGTAGAGTCCTTAAATAGGATTGTAATTCTATTCTATCCATTTCATTTTTTTTCGGTATTAAAATACTTCCCAAAATCTAGTTCATTTGCTATCAATATCAATTGTAGAAACTAATTTACAACGTTCTATAAAACGATTTATTTGACTCTGAGGCAGCTGGCGAGAAACAGTCCATCCCTACAGTGTTTTGAATGATAGGTTTATTCTTTCCCAAACTTATCTGTTCGGGTAGCTGGCAGAATAAGTCCGCATCAACCAAAAGCTCAATTTATTTAGTTATATTAAGCTCCTCATTAGCTAGTCATATAGATTTTGGTATATTTAAAATTTCCACGTTTAACAGCAAATTTTATATACAAATAAATTGACAATGTACTTTAGGTTTACTTGAATTTGGAACAGATATTTTGGAATTAGCTTCATGATTGCTTCCACTAGTTATCTGTAGTAAAGTATGACGTCTGTTTTGGATTCTTTGCAACTGGCGCTTCTGCGTTTTTGCTTCAGAATATTTTTCATCGGTAGAACGAGTTAGAAATTTAGAACAATCATTTATTTAATATCCTCATGTACAAATCTTACACTTTAATACTATACCGTCAGTTGCAAAAAGGATTTTAATTTTTTTAGGGTGAAATTGCTGAACTAAGGTTTTAGAACAAACTGCATTTTTCTGTTAAAAAATTTGTTAATCCATTGAAAGTCGGTAAATTTGGTGCAAAACTAGTATTTTCTTCTTCCCAGCCTCTGCGCGTCAGTAGATTCTAGTTATTGTGTACCATGCGTATAATTTAAGTATGAATTGGTTGGCGTATCAGTTTCAGAGCTCGCAAATGTTTATTTAGGTTGTCTAATAGAAACCTTAAAGCTGTATGAGACTCCTTACTAATCATGAGTAGAGTAAATAGAGCTTGTACGTTATTATTTAGTAATAGTGATTTATTTTCATATCTATTATTCAATAAGTTCCAAGCTGCATAGTAATTGCTATCTGAAATTTTAAGTCAACCAATGACCCCAATTGCGTCTCCTTCTTGAGAAAGCTTAATCAAACTTTTATGTTTTTTTTTTTAATAAGGCAGTATAGTGAATGATAGATATGAAAGTGTATTTAAAATAAAGCCATTGGCCAACAAAGATTGGCAAAGTTATGGTGGGTAATCCAATATTATTATATTATTTGATGTACTTATGTATATGTAACTGCTTGGTACGTGCTTTACAAGCGCAGGCCTCAAAGTTAGATCTTCTAATTTTTGACCGAGATTCTAATTGAATAATATCTGAATTTTCGGTTTTTTCAACCGGGTAAAATTGCTCATAAGTATAGCGCATTTACAAACTAAATCGCTGTATCAGGCGCATCATTATCAATTGACATTTTGAATTATTAGCTTTTGCCTGCTAATAATAATCAATTAACAATACTACTTTGAAATAGATATATATATATGTGTGGGTTTTAGCTGATTATAGTATTTGAATTCCATCAATCGTTGTAGTACAGTTAGTAGCGTAACACGCACTGTGATAAAATAAATGTTGACGTTGGGGAAATTATATAGGTGCGTAGGATATAGATGGAATTACATTTATTGCAAAGGATAGGTTAGAAGGAATTAAATACGTGTATGTGCTTCTACCTTCCTACTATAGCCGTTTCCTTTGGATTATGGCTATTGTATTTCCGACGCTGAACATGTCTCCCGACGATTACACTGGTAAACAAAATTTAAGTTTTTGCATATTTGTTTGGTCAAATACGATCAACTGCATAGTACTTTCCCCATCGATTCTGAATTTGTCTCAGGCATAGTTTTTGAGTAACACACATTTGAAGTTTTGAAAAAGCTATATTAAATAGCTTAAATTCTTTATGACAGTTCAAAAGGTATTTTTACATGATGATCTTCTGTATACTGTAGTAAGAATATCTATTTTTAGTGTCCAACAGTAATTGACCAGCATGTTTGGGCCTACCTTCCCTTGATACCGCGATTCCATGATTGATATATCTTGATGGAATCATTCACGGTGCTCGTCGCACGTAGGTCTTCCGGAAAAGAATCAAATCTGAATGAACAAAATGTATCTTCAGTGACATATTGCAACCAAGAGCTTTATAGTTCTGAAGTCATTTGTAGTTTTTATGGTTTTCCGCATTGTTATTTCCAAGATAGTACTTTACTCCTTTCTTGAATGCTTCCCATGCTGGTGTTTCTTGCTCATTCAGGGTGGAATCAAACTCAGGACTGTTCACTAATTCACGAATTTGAAGGCCAACTAATCTGTGTCACTTACCCGTGGAAATTTGCTTTGTAGAAAACTAAAACCGTTGCCATTCCTTTAAGAAAATGTTCTACCAATCCAAGTTAAACGTGTATATGTGACGAGTAGACTATATGGGCATCCACTAGGGGCTGACTAACCACATACTTTGTCCCCGGGACGAGCTGTTTTCTTGATGGCCATTGCTTTGTTATATAATGGTTTTGTCTATTTCTGTTGTAGCACTCGCACAATAAACAACAAAATTTGGCAAATCCTAGTTGAAGACCGAGTAAAAGGGCAATAACTTTCAAATCTCCCCAAAGGTGCCACTCATGTTTCTATACGCGTTGCGATGCGCGTTGGTTGACGAGTAAAGGCCAACACGCAACAATGGAAATTGAGAAAAACTTTTCTGACGAAAGATTCAAAATCAGCGTCGAAAATATATATAAGAAAGAGTAATTAGTGTCCAAGGAACAAAAACATTGGTTACCAGTGTTATGATTATGTGAACCTCTTCGTTTATTTCTCTAATATGAATCATCTATGGGTATCATCGAGGACCATTTCCTGTTGGGTGTTTTGTTCGAAACTCTTGGAAAGAAGCTTTAGGTATTAAAAATGATTTATTACACTATTACACATATAATAATGTTACATCATGTCTACGATACAGTTAGAGCAAAAATGGTGCTCCGCCGATTCCCAGTTATTCTTTCTTTCTTTGTCAAAATTACTTTCCGTCCCAAATTCAAGTTGGTTAAATATCAAAATACACATTTCCCATGAAAGCATCAAGAACACGGTAAATGGGGTTGAAAATAAAACTTTTATTGTAGTTTGAATATAAAAAGAAATGCATTATTTCTAAAAGATATTTGGAATATTGTTCTTAAATAATTTGATTACTACATTATCTATTAAATTTGATACACAAAATCGATATTATTGTAATACAGAATTTATTACAGATGACAAACTGCATTCCGTGATTTTCCAAACATAGTGTTTGTCGTTTTTTCATGTTGTCAAAGACATTTTATAACTCACTGACAGAAATGTTACGTACTTCATTTATAATTGCAGCTTCTAGCTGGTCTAGGTCATGCAAACGATTTCTAAATACTCTAGATTCTAGATTTCCAAACAAATAGAGATCTAATGGTGTCAAATCTGGTGATCTTGGTGGCCATCGTCCTTTACTTACAAGTCGGTTAGGAAAGAGCTCTTCTAAAAACTGTAATGTTGTTCTTGCTGTTTCCTGCTGGAAATAGCCTTTCGTCAGTTCGTCATCATGTAATTGATAAACGGTTCTAACGGTTGTTCTCTATAACGAGCAGCAATAATAGTGTCGTAAAAAATATCGGTCCTATTAATTTTGTACGTGACATGGTTATCCAAACATCTACTTTTATAGGATGCAGACTTGTTTCAAAATATGTATGGGGGTTATCAGTACTCCATGTACGTCTTGTGAATTTATGTACCCAGAAAGATGAAATCACGCTTTATACTTAGAAAACGTGCGATCCAAAATATTATGATCATTTAAATTGTCGTTGAACCAGTTGCAATATTCAATTCCCTTCCTATAATCTTCTGGATATAGTTGCTGGATGTGCATGTGTAATTTTCTTTTACAGTGTAATTCGGCAGCTACCGTATGATAAACTTATAACAGTAATTTGTAATACCCAATATTCCACTTTAGTAAATAAAATATTACCGTTTGTTCAGATACTTTTCGAAGAGATTTATTGGGGCTTTGTTCTATGCGAGTACGAATATCATCAACAATATTGTCAGTTAGAACTGAAGTTCTTTCTTTTGATTTACCTTTACAGACACTCCCACTTTGGCGAACGTGTTTTACAATGTCCCTCTGACGATGTGCAAATGTATCATACTAATAATTAACTACATCATCGGGAAAGGCATTAGCAAATTGATCGAAGCAGGATCGTGTAGAATACGTGCAAGTACCATCTTCTGCCATCGTTCCACTACGAAGGTAAGCTTCTAGAATAAATGCGTCTAGCTCCAACAAATAACGCATTTTGTTAAAATCTAACATCACCAATAAACATTTTACAGTTTATTATTCGTCTAAAAATCATTAAAATAATACTTACAAGTCCGTTAATTATTAATACGGGTAGCTATAAAAATAACTGTTTTCCTATAATACATACGAAACATTTAAGACGTTAAAGAAATAAAAGCTTATAAAACTCGGATAGCAATTAAATATAACGCGCGACACTGAACTTTTTATCATATATTTGATATGAATAGAGCTTGTGTTAATAACTAGCAACCCATCAGTGATTGTCAACCTAATATTGGAAGAAGCGTCATTTTTACTCTCACTGTATAGTATATATATATATATATGTACAACGTTTCTTGACAGTCCATCTACGTATACAATATACATAGCGCAAGCGCAAAACGTCTCATACCTATTAAGTGGCGAGCACACGCGAGCACATGCAGTGCAATCCCATGTGTAGTGCTACAAACATTGTCCATTAACTATTTGAAAAATATTGATACCCTGCGTAATATTATCGAGCGAAACGACTCGTGATTTATCGTGAAATGCAATTAACTTTTGGCCAATACAAAAGCCCATTTAATGATTTTGCATACAATTGTAACTGGTAAATAAGTACAACTTTATATCTAAGGAAAATTAATGCGATACCTTTAATCATAATATATCACAAAGTAGCACGTATTCAAGATGACAAAACGATTCATTGTACTTGTGGTCTCCCTCTGTTCGTAAATTAAAATATATTAGCTTCCCCTTCTTTGATTCACAAATGCCTAAATATAGCCTTCCGAATAAAAATGAAACTGAAACTGACTATGATATGAATAAAGTCGAAATTCGGCTGTATACCTTTCTTACTGAGATTTATTTCTGATAATTATAACTACATTCACATCAGTTATCCAATGAACTTCCTACAGTAACCTGCTGCTTCTGAAAAATATCTAAATTTCCACCCCTCCAGTAAAACGCAATATGTCACCGTAATGGTATGATGGTTTCCATCTTAAGGCTCAACATCGTTAAGGTAAGTGATTTATGTAATTTTAGGGGATTTCGATTAGAATTTCCACGTGATAAGATGAAACCTATATAATCGCTCCGCTCCAGCTAACCGAGTTTATTTGTCCGACAGCGCTGATCGATATTTCTAATGTTCGCTCTATTAGATTGGGAGGTAGATAATTTAGTGGAAACAACCGACGGAAGTTATAATATATGGATTTTGCGAGTCTGGTACTATACCTCAATTCATACACATGTGTGTACTTTATAGTTGTCCTTTTCAGCTCTGGTGTCATTGTCCTATGATCACTGTAAGAGCTAATCAACAAAGTTGGATAAATGATGCACAAACTACAGTGACAGGCTTTGTTATAAAATGTAAGTACTTGATAAATTTGAAATTACTATGCCACTGATTATATCTCGGGAGAAACTGTTGTGAGCAATTTTGAAGGTGAATTACTGTTATTTTTCAAAATGTTCTCGATATTACTGTCGTTCGTGTGTATTTCGAACTGTATTCTATGAAAACATGCCTATTTCATTGTGTCGTGAAGCTTTAATTTAAATCATCAGGGATTAAGAAGCGTTTTGAACTTTAGTAACAGTTTAACAATTCAAATGCCGATAAATCTAACAAGGAGAAGGCAAGGTAATCGGATTTTTGTAATTTTTGATATTTATGGTACGTATATTTTGGACCTTAAATAAGAATATTTTGGAGTATTTCGACGCAACGTTCATAAATTACCGAGATAATCGATGTTGAAGTTTCACCCACCAGTTAAATCCACTAGATATAAAACAATTTTCAACTGAACTCGTGACCCCGCCGACAGCGTTTTGGTGCGATATTCACGAGATCGCTGGTTCGAGTCTCGTCACGGGACATTTCTTTTTCTTCCATTCAAAACGCGCCATATGTTTTTTTCATTCTTCTTCTCATTAAAGGTGATTGCAAGGACTGTGGTGTACTTTACTGACACAAATATCACATCGGTAGCTAGCGAAACACGTGTCACAGATTTTATTATAAACAATTGTGTAGTGAGGAGTTGTGATGTGATATTTGTGTCACTTCTTCTCATATCAAAAATTATGAGCAAGCGAAATATTATGATAACTGTTTGTAGGAATATTCTACGACTATTTCATTAAAATGCACAGTCGGTCGATAAACAATATTCATTTTGAATTAACTTAACAATAAGGTAATAATAAAAAAAAATGTTGCTTCCCATGTTTCTATGACAACCACCATTCTGGCTCGTGCCAAACTGCGTAAAATGTCGCATATTAGGTATAAAATAATAGAACTTTTTATTTCTTACCTGACTCCGCTCGTTTTTTTTTTTTTTTTTTGAAGAACCCTTATTGTTAATTCAAAATGAATATTGTTTATCAACCGATTGTGCATTTTAATGAAGTACTTGAAGAATGTTCCTGCATATAGTTCATATATTTCGTTTGTTCATAATTTTTGATATGAGAACAAGAATGAAAAACATATGATGCGTTTTGAATGGAAGAAAAGAAATGTCCCGCGTTGAGACCCGACCCTGCGATCTCGTAAGTATCGCACCAAAACGCGTATCTAGTGGATTTAACTGGTGGGTGAAACTTCAACATCGATTATCTCGGTAATTTATGAACGTTGCGTCGAACTAATCCAAGATATTCTTATTTAAGGTCCAAACTACACGTACCATAAATATCAAACATTACAAAAATCCGATTACCTTACCTTCTCCTTGTAAGCTTAATTAACCAACTTCAACCACAAAATTAATTTATTTACTAGTAGACGGAGCTTTTAGCGGTTTATTCTATCGAATAAATACTACAAAACAGAACTTTTATTATACAACAGTGTAGTGGTTTCATAGTTATTTTGTAAATTACGCGTCACTTTTCATCTCCATGAAAATCTTCCGATCGCGCGTTTCTTAATAGTACCCAAAATTTACTACGATGTTCAAAATAAATTCATTCATTAGCTCTGCCGCATTGCAAAATATTGTGTTAATTTTAGATTATTGAGACAGTTGCACATTCTATAATGCATGATTTTTGTTTTGAATTTCCGAAATCTTTAGTCACTCCTAATAAAACGAAACTGACAGGCAAGAATGGTCAGAAGACCGTACAAATAATCCTTTTGCAAATGTAGGATAGCTGCATGAAATATATACAATCTTACATCTAGTTCAAATCTATAAAAGAAATCTGATTTCGAATTGAAACAATTAACATAATTTTCGCAGTAACTCCATATCATAAATTTCACACAAGCAAGTACTGTTAAATTTCACTTACACCCCAGAACTACTTATATATAATTTCTGACAGTTAACTCAAATCCTCTATCAAGTTTACACCACTTAGACATACTATACAAACTTTTCAGACTTACCTTACGAAGTTTACCTAATTAGCTACTAACTGCACCGTAGCTCGCATGTATTGCGTTAGAAGTTTGTGCACAAATTCAGTTACAATGAGATTAGTAATTTTAATTAAGATTTTAACCGCTTATTCCACACAAGTTGATGTTAATTCAAGTTTATTTTGATTCGGTGACTCCGAAGTGTATGGTAGACATCAATTTTATAGGTATGCAAGCGCGATATTTTGAACAGGAATACGAGTAAGTTAGAGGAATACTAACGCTATTGTACTACATTGTTAGACAATGAATAATATTCGGAGTATGGTAAATGGTGTAAGAATATAAAATATGCCAAATATTTGTATAATGAATTAGTTCAGTTTATATTAGTATCCAAAAAAGTATTTACAGAAGCACGAGTAACTTCGTAAAAGAATTTCCATTTAGGAAAAAAATTGTTATTAAATAGGAGACTGACGTAATAGTGTATTGAACCATTTGTTATTGATATCGCAGCTACGGATGAGGTCTAATACTTTACATGGTATGAGTGGGACATTGGGAATGCTGGTCTGTAAAAATTGTACTGTGTAATAGGAAAATATAGGAAGCCTCCTGAATTTTGTATACACGAAGATAAATAGTACTAAAGAAGAATACCGGAAAGTGTAAAGATATAATATGTGTACACATTGAAGTAAATCATCAGAAATAATCATATTAGGCAAAGAACAAGAAAAACAGCGATTTTAGAAAAAATGTGTTCAGTTTGTCCTAACACGGTTAACTTAATGAATAATAATTTTTTCAGACATTGCCTCCTTACCCGAAATGTTTACCGCACGACGACTCTGTATGCCGCGCATAATATATAATGTCTAACTCACGGATCCCAAAACTGGAGAAATGATGATAAAGAATGTAAATGGACGAAGAAGCAATGCGTGTGTTAAAAGGTAAAAATATTGACCGAGATAATGCGAACAAATACCAGAGGGTGGAAAGGGAAATTTTCGTTAACAACGCAATCTAAAAAATTCCAATACGATTTCATCGATGTAGGAAAATAGATCCATTAAATTTTCAACTTGTGTATCCTGTGTAACTAACAGAAGCTTGGCGGCTTATGAATTCAACAGTAATTGCACATATTAGATTATTTTCCTTTTCTAACGGTGTCAAAATTTATTCCTCAAACATCAAACAATCTACTCTAATCTTAATTTTACAGAAATATACTTCGTTGGTTAGTTAATTAGAAGGAAAAGCCCAACAGGACACAGCTCACATTCTGTAAGGCCCATTGTATTAACATCTCAGAGTCGACTGATCGGCTCGACAGCCGTATTTTCCTTAAAAATCCCTGGCGCTAACACGCCTTACGTCCATAGGTTCCAGATATCTGTTCTCTAGGGGAGATAAATCCTAGTAGACTAGCAGGTAGAACATCTTGATTGTCAGAATGTGTGTTTGTGTGTGTATATGTGTGTGTGTGTGTCTCTGTGTATGTGTGTTTGTCTTTATGTACTTGCCCCAATATCTTCCACTAAGGTTTTTTTGGGCACAAGCTTTGGAAGTGACTGACGACTTGGTAAACCATGAGGTAGCGACCAAGCGGCATACTTATTTTTTGTCCTCATTCAGTTCCCATAAATTGCTGCTCCTGCTTCCGTTTCCGTCACCAACTGATCTGTTGACCAAACAAGCACTCCTACATTTATAACGAGTGGGCTGTAGTTGCCAATCATTGCGTTTCTTCTGTGGAACGATGATTTTATGCTACCTCAAAGAGCAGGGAACGGCAGGTATCGTGTTTCTTCTTAACGGAAGAAAATCGTATCTGTTTCCCACCAGACACGACTATGCCCACGGGTCCAGTTTCTGCCAACCCATTAGCCCCAGTCAGCTAGGCAAATGGAGTCCTGGGAGATCCAGCCTGTACCACTATGTTAAGGGGCTCAAGCTCCAGAATGGCCTCCACATCCAGCGTAAGTGTTGTTCTGAAAGCTCCCATTCGGATCAATCTCTATAGATCGTTAAACTGCTTCTTGTTGGTTGTCATTCGAACAGCTGGTCACCAAACAAAGGCGCTGTATATAATTATTGACTTTACAACAACTGTGTAAAGTCAGTTTACTATTCGAGGATTTAACTACCAAGTAAATAAATTCATGAGAGTTCCTGTAAGCCCTATAAGGACTTGCCCTGGTTCAACAACATACTCGTAGTTCAATAGTTGCTTTTTAGAAGTACACTGATGGAAAATTACTTGGCATTTGTATCGCTTGACAGTAGTTGTCCCAGGACTGACACTGAGTGAAAGACGAAAACACTTGCAAGGTGTGCGTTTCTTAGAAAATCAACAGATTCAAGCAAGAAAATAGGTAGTATACGCCAACGATTGTTTTAGTCAAAAACTTACTAACGCTGTGAATTTGTCATATAAATATAAAAAGTATTGTATTGATTTGATGTGTACTAAATTTCAATAGGGCTAGTAAACATACATTTTCAATTTACTGGGAATAGAAATGTTAAGTTACGTCGAATACAACCACATGGACAAATGGAATACCCCAGACGAACACAGAATTGATGAAGACCAAAGGTGTAATATTTCTTCATTTTCCACTTCAGGTCATCTTTCCAAGCGTCTTAGTACAACACAGTTACTTACCACCTTAATTTCCTATGTACTACTCGCGGTCACATCGATCATGACTCGCTCGTTTATCAAAAAGTGTTGTAGCAGTTAAAGCTTTTAAGTGTAACCAACTAGAAATTTACACTTTATAAGTCATACGTACAATAATATCTATCTTGACTGACTTTGCCAGGTCATATAGCCACCTAACGAACTTCATTATGAAAATAGGTGGTCTACATGTTGATGTCAATGGACGGGAAACGAAAAGGTTTAAGATATATACCTGATTTCTATTTCAAGACAAAGCAACGGAATATCAAAAAAGTAGTCAATTTTCAACTTGCTAACTAATTAATTAACATAACAAAAGTTATAATACTCCTCGAAGAGTACTTTGCTTGCTCTGCTTCAGAGGCAATGATTGCTTTAGTTTAGAGAAACAAAAACAGACACTTTGAGCTTCGGCTATCTCCTTAATAAGTTGTTGTTAACAGAATAGTGTCATAGCTAGTGTACCGGCCTAGCTCTTAATTATCAATATACAAAAACATAAATTATAACAAATTATATTTATAAATTTTGGAAAATATTTAACATAAAATCAAGATAATTACATAGTGTTGCGTGTGTGTGAGTGTAATTTCTTTTATTCGATGATGGTTCTTCCTATATCCCCCTCTTAATTTTTTTCTCGATGCAGCTCTATTTTCTGTGGATGCTTCCTTCTTTTTAAATTCTTTCTTCTCCGGTGTGGTGAGGTTCTATTCACTGGTACTTCTTCTTAAAACCCTTTTATTCGAAATATATTTATAACTTATTTATTGATTTATCTATCTTGTCAATTTTCTTCGTCGTTAACAAGAAAAACCTTTGTATTTTTTTTTCGGAAACCATCCAGGCATATCGTTGTTATAGAGACCTGTATTGGATGTCGATGTATCGTTAGATATTATCCAATAATTATAATGAATTCTTGTAATGTAAAAGTGTTGTATGTATCTGTCTCAATGTTTAGAATGCTTTTCTAGCTTTGAATCGATGCTCTTTATAATCACTATTAATTTTATTTCTAGTTACATTTGTTTCTCCCATTAAACGTCTCTGGCTAGAGTTAAAATAAGAAACTAACACCCGTAGAGTAATAAAATGCTGAAAAGGTGATGGGCGTGGTGTCGAAAAGGTATAAATAGAACCCCAAAATAAACCGAATGTCAAATGAAGACCATAACCCCAACATTAACTGTGAATTTTGATATACTGAATTGTAATAAATGATGAATTTTCTAAAAGTAATTAGCCATTCGAGTATTACTATACTACAATTATACTACTTCCCCTCCCTATAAAATTTTCTGTTACTTGTAACAGAAAATTTTAACTCTCATCTAAGAAATCCATGTTATTTATGTAATTGCCACTAGAAGACAATCACTAAAAGAAATTAGGTGTGTTATTGTAAATTAACAATTGATAAGTATAAAATGATACTGAAGAAAAGAACAGTTTTAAATAAACAACAAAGGTAAGTATTGAATACAGCTTTAACCTCAAAATGTACTATTTTATTCATTTATTGTTTTATTTAACTAATATATATTTATTTTTAGATTGCTCGAACAATTCATCTCTGTAAGCTTTAGCAGCATCTGCTCGTAATCCTATACAATTCATTCTCTGCTTCCTTCATCCTCAATTTTTGCTCAGCTTCTTTTAGTATTTGAATTGTTTGATTCTCTCAGCCAGAACATCTTTTACCGGCTTTTCCTTCGCCTCCAGCATTTTGCATCTGGCTTAACCTGGTTTTCTTCAATAATTTTTCTGTACTCTTCCAACATTTCGTTCAATTTCTTCTCTTCCTCTTTCCGTTCCTGTTCTAATTCTTTAAGACGTTGCCGATATTGCATTCTTTCTCTTTTAGCGATTTTGGTGGTATTTTGGTCTTGTCCATTCCTCCTTTGTATTCAATTTGCGATAAGTATATAAAAGCACCGTTTAATTTATTTTCTTCCCTTTCTCTGTCATTTTCTCTCATCTGTTGTAGTTGGACTACTTTTGATTCTAGGAAATGTTTCTTCTCTAGAACTTGTGGAAGATCTTCGCTACGATCAGCATATTGTTGGATCCTTTCTACTTTAACAACTTTTACTCTCAAGGACTCCTTTTCAGCGGCAATTTTCTTAGCCTTAATTTTCATCTCCTCGAATTTCAAATCCTCCCCTTTTTGTAGATTATCTCGGTTTCCCTAGCCTCTTCGCGTTTTTCTATTTGTCTATCCAGTTCTTCGTCGTATTCTTTCAATTTTTGATGGAGTTGATTCCTTATGTTTAAGCCAAACCTCTTCTTTTCAGTATTCCATTGAAATTTGATTCTATAATATTAATTATTTACCCTCGCAGTCTCAGCGTGCATGGCTTCCATTCCAATGATCTCGTTCTTTATTTGTAAAGCATGAGACAAGATTTGTAATTAGTGTTTGGTTCGTTTTGTTTTGTATAATACCGTCTATTATGATTTTGACATTGATTTTGATGTTGATTTTGATGTTGATTTGGATATTGATTTTGATATTGATTTGGATATTGACTTCGATATTGATTTTGATATTGGCTTTGATATTGATTTTGATATTGATTTTGATATTGATTTTGAAATTTATTTTGAAATTGATTTTGAAATTAATTTTGACCTTGATTATGACATTGATTTTAATACTGATTTGATATTGATGTTGATATTGATTTTTATATTGATTTTTATATTGATTTTGGAATTGATTTTGAAATTAATTTTGGCCTTGATTATGACATTGATTTTGATATTGATTTGGATATTGATTTTGATATTGGTTTTGAAATTGATTTTGAAATTGATTTTGAAATTAATTTTGACCTTGATTATGACATTGATTTTGATATTGATTTTGATATTGATTTTGATATTGATTTTGATATTGATTTTGATATTGATTTTGATATTGATTTTGATATTGATTTTGATATTGATTTTGATATTGATTTTGATATTGATTTTGATATTGATTTTGACATTGATTTTGATATTGATTTTGATATTGACTTTGATATTGATTTTGAAATTGATTTTGAAATTGATTTTGATATTGATTTTGATATTGATTTTGATATTGATTCTGATATTGATTTTGATATTGATTTTTATATTCATTTTGATATTGATTTTGATATTGATTCTGATATTGATTCTGATATTGATTTTGATATTGATTTGGATATTGATTTTGATATTGATTTTGATATTGATTTTGATATTTATTTTGAAATTGATTTTGATATTGATTTTGATATTGATTTGGATATTGATTTCGATATTGACTTCGATATTGATTTTGATATTGATTTTGATATTGATTTTGACATTGATTTTGATATTGATTTTGATATTGATTTTGATATTGATTTTGATATTGATTTTGACATTGATTTTGATATTGATTTTGATATTGATTTTGATATTGATTTTGATATTGATTTTGATATGCATGCATATTATTTCAGGGAAGGACGCCTGAATTTGATATTGATTTTGAAATTGATTTTGACATTGATTTTGATATTGATTTCGATATTGATTTTGATAGTGATTTTGATAGTGATTTTGATATTGATTTTGATGCATGACTTCCGAAATCGTGATTACTTTCAAAATTTAGATGAGGAAATTGATTAGAATGTGATTGATATTTAGGATTATTATGTTTATTTTCGAAATTATTTGAACCTGAAGGGTGATATCTACTTTCAACGTTAAATTTTGAAGATTTAAGTCTATCTAATTCATCATATTGTCTAAGAAGCACACAAAAATCAAAATAGGTAGTTATCTTTTGGGTGATAATCCCTTTTATTATATCAAAATCAAAATGTTTAGAGTAAAATTTAATTAACTCCTCTTCTGATATCTTTGGAGTCAAGTGTCGAGCAATTGAAAACTTCCATGTAAAATAAATCTCCCTTGGAGTCCCTAACTTTGGGTTATATTTCCTATTAAATAAATCTAACCGTATCTTATCTTGACCCTAAAATAAACCGAATGTGAAATGAAGACCATAACCCCAACATTAACAGTGAATTTTGATATATTGAATTGTAATAAATGATGAATTGTCTAATGGTAATTAACCATTCCAATATTACTATACTACACTAGACTGGCATTAAATGTTTTCATCATTCACTGGTAAGCTTAAGACCTGTAACATTTAAATATATGTATTCAAAAAGGAACCTAAAAGTTTCCTTTTTAACTAGACAAATATGATATAACCGTATTCTTACACATGTAAATATAGAATATTATCATCACTGTGATTATTACTACAAATTACTATTATTAGCTTTGTTACTATTAGTATCACCCTCCTGTACTTGCATATGTATGCATATATTAACTTCGAAAGCATATCTGTAATCAAAACACTTTTAGATACGTGCATAAAAATAATATATGAATTACTAACACATTTAGTTAATTTAAATTTTGTAAAGTCGCTACTTATTTATTCTTCGAACAAAACAACAACAAAAAATATTAGAATATAATAGAAAAGAAAAGAAATCAGAACAGAAAAAATACGAGGGATAAAATTACTAAGTAATCTGAAACGTCAGCTCTGAAAAAGTAATACGAAATATTATATACACATATATATATATACGAATAAAGCCTACGAAAAGTGCAAAGCGGGGAACATACAGAAGGATAATCCAATAAGACGCCTATTCCATCCTCTAGCAACTTCCGCTCTTTCAAACGCAATTACTTTCTCTCGAATAACTTTTTCATTTCGGTTTATTTACCTATGAGCTATTCTGAAGGCCTTCTCGGTCCCAATATCGGCGGGTAATTTGATGAAATGAAGGAAAGGAAACTCTTCTTTTAAATGCGATATGAAACACACGGGCCACTAAAAATACCACGCGTTGAAAAAGAAAACCGGCAATCGATTACCTCCGATGTCTGATCCAATCTTCCGGATTCGAAAATTATATCGCGAGCACAGCAGTGTGTGCACTTTAACACGACTAATACCATAACACGTAATTAGAGATACATATCTTCGCCTCTAACGCAATTAGCGCCACCGCCGATGTAATGCGAAAAACCCCAAAGGGTTAATAATAATCTGAAGGACACGCTCTTTGATTCAATTACTATAATCCATTTTGTAAGTTGCTAACCTTGCAAAAGAACGATATATGTGTAAGTAACGTAACGTTTCCCTTGAAACTTAGAAAGCACACAATAAATTTCGTAAATAATGTACTTACGAGTA
Source organism: Chrysina gloriosa (assembly GCA_038088585.1). NCBI lineage: Eukaryota > Metazoa > Arthropoda > Insecta > Coleoptera > Scarabaeidae > Chrysina > Chrysina gloriosa. The sequence continues at coordinate 10,452,746 of CM076093.1, forward strand.
AACTTCTGCTATACGATTCAATCATAAGTTTAGGAAATCTTTTGTCGTTTTAGTAAGTTAGCTGTTTTTCGAATCTACTGCGAAAGTTTTGTAGTATTTTTATTAACGTCTTGTTCCTTTTCATCAAATTAGTCTGACGAAAATTTTAGGAACGCAGCTGCAATGTAAGGAAAGAGATTGCAAAAAAAAAACTTTCTTGTTACTTCTCAATGGATTCTGCTACATTTACCAATTCTAATATGATTTCTAAGTTAATTTAAAAGTGTGCTATATACAGTGGGATATTGCCTATTGTTCCCAAAGAACCTAGTATCCATTCGCGCAGTTGGATCAACGAAGGAATAGTTCCACTGCAACACTTAACTGCATTTTACTGTCGGCGGGACACAAAAGACTCTATTCGTATGCTCATATTTTTCGATTAAATTCAAAATGTAATTTAAAAGCCAAATCACTCTATTTCAGTTAATCAGCTTACTACAGCGCAAATTGGGTGAACGAGTTCTCCGAACCGTTGTTGATTAAAGTGATTTGTGGGCGAAGCAATTATCTAATAAAAAAGCCATTTCCTATTCTCGAATCCGCCCTTAATTTATTTATCTCCAGCTGACGGTGTGCGTGCCATGAGAAAATAGACCGCATCGTATGGAGCGTACAAACTTTTAGCGTGTTACATATACTATATTATAAAGAAAGTGAGAGTCACGTTTATGTAGTTGTAAAGTTACACCCTAGACGTTGCCAAGAAGAAAGTTAATAAAATATATACATTAATGTGAAAAGTTCTTTCCGAATTCTACACTCTACTTTGAAATATCTCTTGAATAAGGGTTCTCCCTAAAAGTTGAAAAGTAATAATAAAGAGATGGAGCGAGACTTGCTACCGTAAAGCTTCATTCTATCGATTCTTACTGAACATCTTAATTATTCGATACCTGTTAGAATATGCATTGTATTTGCTTAACATTTCGGTTTCATAAAAATGCAATCTCATTTTATTCCTTTCACTTTCTTATATATAATTTTAACTTTGGTATTTGGAAGTATATTAGAACATTTTCAAATAATGTATTAACTAAATTCTGCTGCTGGTTTAGGACGCTGCTGATATCGGGTCTGTATAGTAAGAGAAATCAATAATTCAAAGAAGCAAACCTCAGAAACTTAGTTATAATACATACGAGTCTAGAACAGAAACTAATGCGCATATACAGCGGTTGTCGTAACTAATACGTCAAATTTATTTACAAGATTATATAAGGTAAAAGCCAGTCCATGAGTGTAAAACAAAAACAATGGGAAACCTAATCGATTTGTTTCGGTACCGACTAGTTTATCGTCAGAGATACATCAATACACACCCGATCCACGTATCGTATAAATACTAATGTCGTAAATAAACATACACTTGACCTTACTCAACATATTGATCTTATTTTACTATGGTTTACATTTCTTTGTCTAAAGAGTAATGTAGTATAGTAATACTCGAATGGTTAATTTCTATTAGAAAATTCATTCTTTATTATAATTCAAGATATCAAATTCACGGTTTAGGTTGGGGTTATGGTTATCATTTGACATTTGGTGTAGTTTTGGTGTTCTATTTATACTTTTTGGACACGACGCACACACCACTTTTTGAACATTTTATTACCCTTCGGGTGTTATCTCCTTATTTTAACTCCAGCCAGAGACGTTTAGTGGGAGAAACAAATGTCACTAGAAATAAAATTGTTAGATGTTTTAAAAAGCATATATTAATGGATATATAAAAAACATTGTTAACCTACAGATACATACATACATACAACATTTTACATTACAAGAATTCATATAAATTTACTGGAAATAACCAAGGATACATCTACGTTCAATACAGGTTTCTATAACAGCGATATACCTCGATGAACTGGAGTCAAGATGAATTAAAGTTTTCGTTTCGTGGACAATGGAGAAATAAAGCAATGTAGTCCTGGTTTCCAAAAGAAATAAAAAGTTTGTTTGGTTAACGACGAGGAAAATTGACAAGATAGATAAGTCAATAAATAAGTCAATAAATATATTTGGAATAAAAAAGTTTTTAAGAAGAAGTACCAGTGAATAAAAGAACTTCACCATACCAGAGAAGATAAAATCTAAGAAGGGGAAGAATCCACAGAAATTAAAGGTGCATCGAGAATAGAAGTTAGGAGAGGAGATATATGAAGAACCATCTTCAGAAAAGAAATTTACACTCACATACACACAACATTAGGTATTATTTTGATTTTATGTTCAAGTATTTATCAAAATTTATAAATATAATTTGTTATAATTTATGCTTTTTATATCTTTAATTAAGAGATAGGCCAGTGCAATTTTCTTTAAGAGATTTAACTAAATTCTCAGTACAGTAAATACCTCTTTATTTTCCTCGATATGCATGACAAAATAATTTTCCCGAAATATAATTTTTGTTAAGGATTTCAATACATCATTTTAAATAGAGTCTTATATTAACAGTTTTTGTATATATTAATATTATTCATTTGTTTTAATTTCAATAGTTATTTTTATTTGTATCAATGTGTTAAAATTAATATTCATTTCTGTTTATGTATGTACTAAATTTAGAATAGTTTTATGTTTCGAAATTTGTAAATGCTTGTATTATGTATCAAACATTATCTAAATTCATCGCCGACAAACAATGAACGCTTTCGATAATGCGTACCGAAAATCCTTAACATACAGATAAAAGAAACTTCGTCGATCGGCTCCAGTACGAACGTACAAAGAGTTATTCATCAAGCGTCGACTACATACATGTGGCCCATTACGTAGGCTACGAGTCGAAAAAGACCGACCGGCTACTTGAGTAACGTTCTCTGGAATTGTCGCTTACTTAGGTGAGGCCAGCGCGTTAGAAGAAAGCAATATCAGAAATTTAGCATGAAACCGTATCACCCGAATGTCGTCTAGAACTGACCCGCCTCACCGACGACGTTCGTAGCTTTCTTCGTAAACCGCTGCTATGTACGAGATGTACAAAAATATTAGGGCCGGCCGTCCCTAGGTCTAAAAGCAGAGACAGATCATTCGATCCTTGAATACATAGATGCATAGAATATGAAACGTTTAAGACAAACGTATTTTAAAACGTTAAGAACAAGGCAAAAATATATATTTGAACTAATTTGAACAAAACGCATTTTGAAACGTTTAGTCACAAACGTGTGTTAAGTGGGAAACACAAGTACAATTCTATGTCATTATATCAGAAAATAAAGACACAAATAGAATATACGCCAAGTGCGTGATATTGAATATAATATAAGTGAGTTGCGAACATTGTGTAAGAAAAAAAATTGACCTTGAAACAATATATATATATATATGAATACGTATTTTTATAATTATTTTATTTCCTAGTAAATATCAATATGATCTGTCTAAATGTGTTATATGTTATATGTCTATCTAAATGTCTTTTATTGTAAAAATATTTGTCAATCTATCTGTTCAAATAAACCGGCATGAAAACAGAAAAGCCTGTTTTCTTATTTTATATCCCCACGCAAACGGGTAACTGTTTGGTGCTCTCTCCAAACCAGGAGACCGTAACAATTTTCTTATCTGGCTTTCCTATGACAATGTGAAAAATTTTCTTTCTTACAAATTTTATTTTATTTGATATTAAATTTCTTCAGTTTTAATTCGATGCATAAGTTGTAAACAATTTTTCACAACTTAGGCGTCAAATAAATGGAGAAAGTTGTATGTGGTCAAAGTAAATCAACGAGTATGAAAGAAATGTATGATTTGAGATGTCCTCATAAATAGAAATCGATCGTATCTAAGTCATACGAATGCAGAGGTAGTCGGCTTATACGGATTGTTGAAGGGTCCGCAAGAAACAGAAAATTACAACAAGTGCCTAACTACTGCGAAGAAAATAAGTATTGAGAAATGTACGTATTTAATGGAAAATAATTTCATAAATGAATTTTAAATACTTTAGTATGTGAGGTGTAACAAAACTTAAAACTTAAACTTAAACTTAAGTCGTCTTTGCCTTTACTCACCGCCTTGTACGAGTGTTAACATTTCTCTGTCTGAACATCCGCGACGGATTAATGGTTGTTCAGTGAACTCGATCTCAAAAATGCAGCGTCCCTATCATATAGCATGCACTTGACCGTAGAAAAGACATATTCGAATGTTACTACTGTTTATATTTGTAAGTCTAAACTATAAACATATGTAAAACCGGTGGTATTTCAACAACCTCATGCAATTTCTTTTCTAAACTTCCAAATTTATTTTGAGTTTCTTGTGATAGTAGCAATTTTTTTCCTCTCATAATTTTGTTTTACTTCCTTTGAACCTTCTTCAGTTTTAATTTGATGCATAAGTAATGAAAAGCCTGCATTAGCACGACGTCTAGTCTCCATTATTTTCTAACCCTCCGGATATGTGGTCACAAATCGCCATATCGACCAGATATTCTTCGGCCATAGTGTTGTCCCTTAGCAATGTTCTGCCGCTTTTCTATATTTTCACAACTTCCAGCAAACTTCACAATCTTTGTTGATAAAAAAATTAAGAAGTTTTTGATACAATTATTCTTTACAAATTTCGATTACCAATAAATTTAAAGTTTAGCCCATATTCCCTTCCTTTTCCCAATTTTGACTATTTTCCTACAACGGTGTTAATGCGTCAAGAAATACGGGTCACTGTCGCACGATCTCCGTCGAGGATTTGAGTTGAACGAAACTTTCTCTGTTTTTATTATTTAACCCGGTTGGTTTCATTACAAGATCGCCGCGCTGTGATTTTAAAACTCCCTCAATTTCAGCTCCTGTAACGCTGGTTTTGTTTGACTCTTCTCTTATTTTTGTACCTTACATTCAGTGTTGTCAGTCTTTCCGATGCTGATATAGAATCCAAAAATTCAAGATTGTAACGTTACCTTTGTTTCCACTTAGCCCGAGGTTTTGTTTAACAAATACTTAACTAGTTAGTTATTTTTGTTTTGAATTGGATATAGGAATCCCGTTTGTGAATTTTTGTGCGTGCGAAAACAAAGATGTCATCATCCCGTCTTTCCTTATTCTCCGATCCTTGGATCCTGAAGGAATTGAGGTATGCTATTTTTAATTAACAATAATCCTATTTTTGGTTGTTCCTTATATTTTCGATTACTATTCGCTTCATAAATGAAATAGCTTTTGTATGGAATTATCCCCGACTTAATAAAAGAAAATCTTTGTTCTATGCCATACACATTTGACATATTCTATATTTATATTACCTGTAGATCGAATTCTTCGGAGAAGAATTTCATATTATACTGAAAATTAAACGGTCGATATTGTAAATAATATACATAGTGATCCAGAATGATTGACGTGTCCCGCTCTATACTAATACGACATTTGCCGGTTCGCATGCATGCGTTTAACGAAAAATTCCTTAGGCGTGCCGACAATCCATTTCTGTTGTCACTTAATGGATATTATTGGATTATAAAACAAAATTTACATCAAGCTCTTAAAAATTGCGAACTAAAATGATGAAAGAAAGAAAAAGTAACGAAGATTATTACTTTATTTGCCCAAACATAAAATCAAGCTGAATTTCACGGTTATGGAACATCTGTTAGAATTTTGTTCAAGACAATTTAGGTATGACTACAACCAATCCTACTGTTCGAAAATAAGCCTCGACGAGGAATTGTAATCGGTGGTGAAAACTATTGTAACCTAAAAGTTGAGGGTTAATACTGATTAACATTTTCCAGTTGATAAACCTTACCAAAATATAATATATTTGCCGTTTTAGACTTGAAGAAGAATGTTTGTGACATTATAAGTCGCAAAACGATCGGAATAATCTGTAAAACTTGCACGAAAACGGCACTAAAATGTAAACTGAGAATTTTATCTGTATGCCTACGATGAAAGCGCTGATCATCAAAACGAATTTAAACGAATCATGATTGAACTATCAATTTTCCCTGGGAAAGTAGTTATAATAATATAACGACAATACAGCTGTCACGTGGCCATCAATCATTCTGGATCACTGTGTATATATCCATACAACCCTTTCTATTTAGACTTTTTACCTACATTATTACCTACGTCATCAATTTCTGTCAATAGATTTTTGTCTGTGAGACAAGCGCAAATTGTGCTTCTCTTTTCACCAGCAGCACTTGAGAAAGATAGTCAAATCAATAGATTGTCTTTACTCCTACGACAACATAATGACCCAGGTAAAAACTTAAAATATACATATAGTTGAATACACATATTTTTGATCTCGTTCTTAATATTACAAATTTTATTATTTTGTAATATTTGTATAAAATTCGGGTATTTATATTTTTCCATTTTCTGGACTTTATTGGATATTTTTGTAGGTATCAGACGAAGTAAGTGAAATCAAAAATAGTAGTAAATAAAAATAAATAGATACAGTTACCGAAAAACAAGGGGCTATGCACTATGTTGCTAAAGATTTGAAAATTGATATAACATTATTAAAGAGCTTTGATATTGAGTTAATAAACAAACTTCTGACTATGCTTCTATCGGGAAAAACTTTAACATTTTGAACGTTATGCTCCGTCCTTACTAGCATTGTAGCCATAAACTCCTGAGCATTATTTTCTTTAGTTAATAATTTATTTCACTCTTTTCTATCAGAAAGAGATAGTATGCAATCAGCTGTAAAACCATTCCCATGCAATTTTACACATACGCGGCCCGTTTCGGTATATCGTTAAATCGAATTATGTATTACTCCTTCAGGTTCAGCGTTTAACACGTTGACTGCCGAACCAATTTTGCTAATGTTCACCGGGCGGCCACCATTTTTTTCGTAACACGTAGTATCCAACATTAAATTTAAGTAAAAGAGTTTTTTTAGCCTGACTAAATTTTGAATGATAATCATGAATTTTCGCTTAGCTATCAAAAAGAAATAGCCGCGGCTTTTTTATGCTCGTTTACGTGAAAACTCCAGTCTACTGCGATTTTGATCAGCCGGTGCCCATGAAGCATCGATATGAGAAAAGAGTTTGTATGCATTCAAAGCGGATATATCTAGCATATTTGCAACTTTATATAAATCAAAGCGAATTGATTTTACAAGGGGGCTGTGCGACAGCAACAAATACAACAACACAAACCAGCTTGACGCTCGAGCTAACATAACACATTAGAGCGCCCAATTAGCCGATAAATGGATGGCAAGTTAAATTATTAACGGTTCATAATTATATTTATAAATTACATTAAAGAGTTCAATCAATTTTCGTAAAAAAATTGCATTTGTGTAGTATGGACCAATTGGTCTCTTAATACAAGATTCATATATTTTTTTTAATCTAACAGCGAGGTTAATTTGCTCCACTCATATTGGGGGCTTTGTCTTTGCCGTACATTCGCTATTATCAAAAGAATTAAGGACAGTTACTAAATATGTAGCTAATATTTGAAATTTTCCTCCTTTTGCAGAAGATACTCCTCTAATGCGATTTAGTAGATGCGAAAAGTTCACTTCTCGAAACGATAATCGCTTCCTCCGTCCCCGGTATACAACATACATATGCAGTCATGAAAACACGAAAGAGGGACGAACATAGGAAGACGCTCGTAATTCGGAAGTTGTCTCACGTGCTTCTGCGGAAGTGAAGGCAGTAGATTCTGCGAGGTCGCTCGACGACATAAGTGCTTTTCTGCGACAATTTGCTGCAGCATCGTTGCTGCAGAGGGAAACATGGTTGCAGGTTTGACTTTCATTAACGGCAAGCATACGTAAACTCGGTCGAATTAAATGTGTTTATAGGTTCAAAGCGGATTTCTTCTTTCTAAACTTTTCTAAACTTTTATCTCGTTACAAAGGTACTTCTATCGTTGGAAGCGGAAATTTGTAATTGCAGAGTGCAGTACGATTAAAATACGGCTACCGCAAGATAATAGCATAAAACGTTTGTTGTTTTGGGATGACTCATTAATTTTGTACGGATATATACAATCGACGAATTTATTATTCACAAACGCGAATCTTGCATGTGAAACTTTAAAACTACATCCTAGAGCGAAGTACTGAGAAGTTTTGGGAATTTACACATGCTCTACGTTTTTTCCAAAACACACTTAGGTAGTGAACATGTAAGCAGCAATAGCAACAAATTTGAAACACGGACGTAAATACAAACAACGATGCGTAAATGATGTTAGTATTTGCTATAAATTACCCGATTAGTATGTGCGTAAGATTAGTGCAATTATAAGTGAAATATTGCTTAAGAGATAATATATCAGCTGCAGCGAGACATATCGGTAAGTCAAAGGAAGTTATGCAAATGTACATATCCAAATCATCAGAAGGCATAACAGCACTGTGAAGTTCGCCTCGCAAGGACGTGAGAAACCACGCAGAGCAATGACGAGACAGGATAAACCGATTGTTAATTGAGTAAGAAAGAAAGTCCACAATACATTTTATGCCACTGGCAAGCTAAATTGACTAAACTGCATTGGTGTTAACCTAATTATTATTAAAAGCTGATAATGTGAAAACGCAATTGCATGTCGCAGCATAATTTGGGTTATCATCGTAAAGTATGCTTTAGGGGTGAATTGTTTTGCATGAAAGGTGTGTGTTTATTGTACTGTTAATATTATAATATTGGGCTTTGTACGAGGACAAGAGCCAGTCGAACTGAAAATTTGTAGTCAGAAATGAAGCAGACAAGCAAGGCTAGCTACCTATTATGTTGAAATAATAGCGATTTGCAATAGACAGCTTCTGTAGGTGTGAGGAGATGAATATTCCAAACTGGAAAGAGACACAGAGAAACTAGTTTAATGAGTGGCACGACGAATGTACAGGTGCTTAGAATACAATTGGAATTACATTGAAGAAGTGGAATAGATGTTGGCTTGCTAAACTTTCTAAGTCCCCTTTGTCTTTTTGCAATGTCCTTTTTTATTTTAGTGGCCTCTTAAACCTCCTTTCTTGTTTACAAACTGCAAATGGACCGCTTAATGCTATAGACAACCGCCTCCCTTAAGAGATTATCCAAACGCTCGAAATAAATTTTTATGGAGGGATGAGCGGAAACGCGCTTAGCGTTCGATTGGCGGTGATCAAAGATACAGTTGTCCGTTACGTCGGAACTCTTTCACGAAAGCTGAGGGGATTTTTCAGACAATACTATCAATTTCGGAGATCCTTTTGTATCCGGTAAGCTTTACATGAATCGTTTTCAATTTCCCATTAAAACGCGGTACACGTCCCTCTACGGAACGTTTTATTTAACATAAGTTTCCTTCAAAAAACACGAATCACAAGCATACGAATTATGTTCTGATATACCTTGTCATCTAAAGATAATTTAGGATTCTTCCGTTCAGGTAATTACCTATTTTTCTAGTAAGTAAATTCTATTAATAGCACAACCTTTTCGATCGCGTACGAAAACGAAGGACTTCTTTTTTGCAGAAGAGCCAAAAGCGAGCACGCAACAAACACATTTAATCGGCGTATGAAACGAGTGCTTCAATTTCCATAATGAATAATATAGGGATCCCATCTGTTCCAACTTCCCAATACCATCGGCGAATGGCGCTTATGAGATTACGGCTGTCTTGCGAAAATACAAGATCGATAACTCTGGACTCCCGAAAACAATGCTAACCTTTACGGTCAATATAGCGGTGGAACAATGGAATTTCAACAAGGGCACGGAAACTTCGCCGAAGGCGCACATCTTTCCGTTAAGTTGATTGTTGGCGTATCTAATACTAATACTTGGATAATGGGTTCCTCCCGTGTAGTTTGACGCAATGAGGATAACCTATTTCTTAGACTGGTTACAACCGATTTTTAATTTATTTCGTCCATACTTTCTGTCTATGGGCATCCAGCTAGTTAACCTCAAAGGCTCCTTATCTTCTATACAGAATAAAACAATGATAGGTCGATCGATTGAGCTACAACTACTGCTCCATAATTTCAATCGACTGCGCACAATGTAACTTAATTAGAAAACTAAGCAACGCAAATAAAATGGTAAAAATGTTAATTCTATATATTTCCGTTCGGTTCCGATTCTAACTTACGAAAGTCATTACTTAAATTACCGCCCGTCCATATACAGATCTATTTTTCCTACACATTCTATCACATCGACCTCTTGTATATTTTCCGTTCTCATACAATAGGAGCACTAAGCAATAATAAAAGAAAATAAAATTGCCTTGTTATTTTTCGTTCGATAATCCTAGCGGACGCATTGCACTCACGAAATCGTTGCCGCACAACAATACACGAAGATTTGGGAAGCCCTAGAGTGATATGACAGTGTTTGTACAGTGAAATCCATTGATCCGTATTTAGTTAGTTTAAAAGCTTTAGAGGTATTTCCCTATGAAAGAGATTCTATACCGGGAAATCAAAATGCATTGAATTAAGGAATTACTTATGGTGAGAGAAAGATAAATTTATGTTATAAAAGTCACAATCAATTTTACAACCTTTTGTAACCGCAGGATTTACAATTTTGATGTGGTGAAATATTTAGCACCACATATTGCATAGTTCAACACTGATTGTTGATTAAGGACTCTGGTATTTAATATGTAAGAAACAATGGCATGTCTACAGAATTAGTTTCGCGAACAGGAGTTTAAAAGAGGCATCTATCACCATTCAAGCATTTTTTTAAAGGTAATCACCGTTGATGGTGACTATTTTGTCTTAAAAACGTTGTCGATAATGGTTGAATACGCTTTGATGGAAATCATCTGCTCTTAAAAAACGACAGTTGCAATTTGCAGCAACAATATGCTACACGCCTAGAAACTACATTATCTAGTTGCTTTAGTGTATGTCGTAATTAGGAATTCGTTCGATGGGGATACTCTTTTATATTTGGGGTAACCGCAGAACAAGTAAGTTCTTGTTTCTTTACGCATTCCCGATATTAACACCAGAACTTATGATCTCTACATGACGTTTCATCGAACTTCTTGCGGTTATAACAATCGTCTTAATTTATTGAGTAGAGTTAAACTCTCTTCCAACTTGTACTGAGATACATATATTTAATTTATCGTATTCTATTTTACTGCATAGAAACTTCTTATTACACTTTTGTAATAGTAAGTTACGTTTTCGGTATAAATTAATGGATATACCTAGGTATATATTTTTGTTAACTAATTTAGATTGTACTTCTGTTCTCTTTACTTGCAGTTATCTTTTATTTGACTTTACCATCATAAGTTCTGCTATAAGTTTCAACTTAATTAACTTTACTTCATATTTATTATTTACCGTAATAGAGTTGGGACTTAATTTGGGTTTTGATCATACACCGTTTTCCACAACTTACGCCCGACCTCGTATGAAATCAATTACAATGTTTATCCTTAGCCGTAGAAACGTAAATGCTAGTAAAATTCAGGTCAAGTGATTCGTTTTCGTTTTATCCTATGAGCTGTAAATCATATCTGTCGACAGTCTTTGAACATGTGATTGAACAATGAAGGCAAATCTTTCAATTTAGAGAAATAAATGTGTCAAAATATTCAGTACAGTTTGCCATTTCATCATGCTGCGTTTGACGCTTCCGGACCATTCATAAATTGTTAAAAAATACTACCAACATTTTTTCAGCGGTACAAATTTTGGAATAATATGATCACTATAATAGAAACTTTGACAATTCAAGAAGTGAGTATATAGTAGTATATAGTGAGCATGGCACACATACCAAGTAAGTTAACGCGATTTTGAGCTCCGTGTTTTGGTGAGACACCACGACTAACGAATTACTAGCTAGTTCTGGTTGCTTCTTTTGAGTTGCATTCTGCAAATTTTGTGCCCATAACGCAAACGCATCCTACGCTCCACTAGGAGCTTTATAACAATAACGGCTAATTAACTCAATTCAAGGTCAACAAAATTTAGTTGCAGTTGTCATAATACCACGAAATTGATGATGTAACCCTCTTCAGATGAATATAAGGGCTGCAGTGACTCAATTGGAACGGCACTGATCCATAAACTCGGAGGTTATAGATTTGAGTTGAAAATCAGTACCTAGGATTCACTCCATTTATATTTGTAAATAGCATATCTTAATGGGTTGTGTAAAGTGATTTGTATTAGACTCATAACATGATACGTGGTAATTCGCATTTGTGAGCAATCCACCAAGTTATGCTGAAATTATCCGAATGGAGTATCGCATGGGCCTAACCGTTAACTTAATAACTAATTATACGTTATGAACCTTCTTCACCTTTGGGCGAAACCTCAGCAGAACGAAATTCATCGATCAATTTTTCTGGAACTACAGAATTAAACATCGCTTTGTTTTTATCCATCCATAGTTGACACATTACTACTAAATACCTATATTTCCTTTCTGACTTCTTTATGAAACTCCTCTAACTGATGAAATTTGAATATCTGGATACAAAATCTGAAGTAATTGTTACCAAACGAATCAGTTTCCTTATTTTGGATATCAAGTTAGATATCTGTATCTTTATAAGCATACATATGCAAACATGATGCTTAGTTCACATACATAGTTTCAGTTTTCTGCTGCACTGTAAACATAAACAGAATGATAATGAAGTTCGACGAGAGCGCATTTGTACTTAACTGTAACTACGCCTGTTTACTCCTGCAACTCATAGAAAGTGGCAAGGAATGTGTTTCATGAAATGAAACACACTGACGCTGAAGTTTATTATTGCACCGTACTGCGGACGAAGTAAATTTATTGAGGAATATGCTGCCCTATGTAGTTGACTTTGTTCTGAATATAGACCAAAACTTCTACTAACGGCCACTTCTAAAGTTCGGTCACATCTGTTTAACGTTTAACTACGAATTTTACGAACTTTGCATACACGGGCTGTGTATATTGAGACTTCTCCATACTAAGACCCCTTAATGCGGTTGCAGATGCCATTAGAATGTTTACTGGTAGTAATTTGTAAAGAAACTACCCCTTTACGTTAGCTATCTGACATCGTTCAATCAAAAACAAATTACGAGAATATTGGGAAAATGATCTTAATTCTGAATTACCTTATGTGGTCTAATTGTTATAAACATTTTCCATCCGCTATGTCTAACAAAACTGGTTAATGTATCAACAAACCGCACACGTCTGTCCCTCCAAGATTAAATTGGTATCGTTATTGAAGGCAGCGAACATTGCTTGCGTACTAGAACGCCTAGTTACTGAAATAACAGGACGTAAAGTGAACTGACAGTGAGTGAGTGTTTTGTAGAGAAGAAGTTGGTAATGTGCAGCAGAAAAGGACATTTCTGAAAGCGTTTAAACTTCTTGTGAATCAAACCGCTTTATTGATTTCGTAAAACTTGGAATAAAGATGTACATCTAATATAATAATAATAAAGGTGTATATAAATATGCACATATACTTGGTTCGTTGGATATTTTCAGTTCGTACCGTATGAGTGTAGACTGCAGATTGAAGTTATATCCCTTCTTAAATACATATAGTAAATATTGGTGGACGTCTGTCATTTTTCAATTATTATTGATTCTTGGCTTTTGTCAGGTGACTGAAACGATTCGCTAGACCAACTGTATGTATGGATGTACATATGTGCGATTGTACGTACTACATATATGTATCTCGACATTTAACAATAGAAACCATTGAAAGCATCGGAGGGATTGTATTATATCGATTTTAAGATATCAAATGACTGCATTTGTAAAAATTTCGCCACTTTTAAGCGAATTTGAAGTGAAATGGCTGACGTTAATAGTACAAATGTAGAAGCTTAAATAAGTGCAACTTAATTTCAAGAGGTTGTACGTACATACTTAATGAGGGAAAATAAACAAGCATTATTATAGAGAATCAAAAAATAAACAATCACATTTACGTTGAAGAATGGAAACTGTATAGATAAAAAATCTCTAAGGACCGTCAAGGAAGTTTTACTTCTTCAGAAAGTCGAAAAATGCGTAAGAAAAGAAACAATTCACAAGTATGTATAAAAGTGATCACTTTCAAACTCCACAGGCTTTGTATTTTTACTGTAAGCTATACAAAATAATAAAAGATCTTCAAAGAACAAAACCAAATTTATATGACTGAGATAAATGTCGTTTTTACTGAAAAATTTGAGATTCTATTTCTAAAAAGTTAGTGTAATATGACTTCCTTTAGAATCCCTTAGGTTTGCCAGGAAGATCTATTAATTAGCTGCAAAATAAGTTCTAATTCAATTTAATCGGTTACTTAGATTCGTTACCTATCGTGTACTCAAACTACGAAAACGCAGTTTTGAGAAAATGGCGCCGAATGTTTTTGACAGATACGAGAACTATATTTTGTTAACTTTCAGTTATCATAGGACTAATCTTGGACTCCTGGTCCTACAGTAGATCTTATTCTTCTTCATAGCGCTCAATAGAGAGCTTAGAAATACTTGTGACTTTACTAGCCATAAGAGCATTTTAGAGTCCTGTGAGTTACGACGCCGACAATATTTTAGGTTGTGCTTTCTCACGTGTTAAGGTGCCTATTTTCAAGATCGCTGAAAGTTTTTTTTTTGTTTGCTTCGAAGACTATTTTGAAAGTTGTATATCTTAGCTCAAAAATCGTTTAATCTGTAGTCAATAATGACTCAAGAACTAGCAGGTTTGCAGTTAAAGACCACTTTTGTAAATTCCTTTACTACCAATAGCTTTCTTAAGCCTGAAAACAACGGCTATCCAATCGTATTTTTTCTGTTCCTTAATTTAGGTTAAATTTAACACAAGACAAGGGATTTACAGAAAAGTTGTCGATTAATCGCAATTATTCCATCGAATACACAGTATCGAAAATTTCTAGCCTGTAAACCTACTGCTGTAGGAGCTCTTAACATTGTAAAAGGCGACTACTATATCGTTACACATATTACTTAACCAAAGTATACAGCTTTCAAAATAGTTTTGGAACCAATAAAAAAGTTTAAATGTAAGCGATCTTGAAAGAAAGTACCTTAGAGCCTTAAAGTTGGGCGGGAGACGGGAGAATTGAAGCAATCGTTAGAGAATGGAGTTATATGTATGGCTGCCTAAGCATCGGGCGAGAAAGTCGTAAAACAATAGCAAATTCGTATAAATGTATGCCATTCAAAATGGACTAGGTCAAGAGAAGCGCGTTCGTATGTACGAGAGCTATTCGTGAAGTAAGTTCCGTTTACATGAAGAATTTTATTATATGCAACTTAAAGCTAGTACTAACTTGTTATTTTTCTACATAGTTACCACTAAGATTGAGATATTTCTCATAGTGATGAACCAGTTTTTTAACGCCCTTTTGATAGAAGTCTGCCGTCTGTGAATTAAACCATGCTGTAACATTGTACGTGAAATTAGAGACGCAAAGGAGACTCATTTCTGTGATTCTGTGTATTGTCGATTTTCAAGAATTTTCTCTTCGACATTACCCAAAGGTTCGTTCGTCACAACAGTTGGTCCTCCACTCCGTTCTCCATTATGGACATTAGTTCATCCTTCTCGAAACATACGGCACTATCTTGTAACTACACTGTTACTCATGACATTTTCACTATAAACAGAACAAAACTCACGATGAATCTCAGCACTCTTAATGTTGTTTGCACACAGAAATCGAATAACAGTACTATTGCAGTAGCCATTTTAAACGACCAAAATAGCACAAAAGAATGTCCGAACGATTCTGTCACTAGCACTGCCAGACTCACATTGAATCAAATTACATCGCAACGCTGCGATCCTCCGCTCACTAGGGAAACGGAACTTACTTTACGAATTGTCCTCGTCCATCTGTTTAACTTCAGACACTTGAATTGAATTGAAATTTTACGAGGATGTTTTCTGATTTAGGCACTATAGCTTAAGGTAACGGTTGCAATATCTATATTTTTAACCTTCCAAATGAGGCTTGCCCTTAATACAAATATGGATGGCGGCAACACAAATTCAGTGATCAATGTCAAAAGCCACAATTCCAGTACTTTGAGGTGCACACCTTGACAAACTATTATGGAAGTGGCGCTCTCGTTATTAGAATTATCGTAACGATCACATAAATTGAACAATATAAAGAGGAAGCATGGAAAACTACGACAGGGAGAAAATTACTACAGTCAGGATTAGGGTTAGTTTAAACGTAATACAATAATACTCATACATAAGTGTTTTACAAATTCCAAACAAATAGAATCGTATATCAAATAAACACAGAAATAACAACGCGCACAATTTGTAAAGCATTCAACAATGCGACCTTACATTACGTATATTAGTTAGTAACTTAAAATTGAAATAACCTAAGATGGGAGTAAATTCAACTTTTATGGTATAGTACAAATAGCGCATTATTAACGCAATAAGCTTCCGATAAAAGCTCACGAACTTCCGCAATGCAATCAACAAAATGTTTTTGGAAGGCCGCCAATACTCCGCCTACATTCGCTCATTCAATCGTAAACATGATAAATAAAAAGAAATTTTTAAATCTAACTCGCTGTTAGTATGTATGTTTATATGCTCTTGGGTATAACATACATACGCGCACATTATCTACAGAAGCTGGAAATAACGCTGAACATCAATCAAATGTACATCGAAACAGTATAAATGTATTAATCAAGACTATCGCTAATTTTCCTCCATTTCATTTCTAATTCTCCCCATTTCTGGAAATAATAGAATTTAATGTCAATTTCCGTTACACTTTACGCAGACAGGTTACGTGACGGGTTATTAATTTTGGATTGCCTACGTTTGCCAGTTGCGCACAAGAATTTATTATAATGAAAAGCTAAATTTATATTCAGATTCAATTAGTGTCTCGTTGCTCGCGAAAATCGCGCAAAGTTTACGCTTATCGTAGAAGTTATGAGTTTGTACCGAATTAAGTATATCGAAGATCGAATTTTTAAAGATCAGGCCAAACACAATGCGGTGGAATGAAAACGAAACAACTTAGCAGTTCGAAATTATATGTATTTTTCAACAGAATCTTCGGTGATCTCGATATGTTTGAATTTGGATTGTCAAAATTCTCCTTTATTCTGATTCTTTTACCTCCCAGATATTTTTTCAGTCAGAAAAGTCTTGTGAGTAAGGCGAATGTGAAAGCGAGTCAAGGGTGTATTCGTAATTTGTCTGGGATGTTACATTAAATTACCAGAAACTCAGTTTCTTTTTGGCAAAACTGAAACAATTGTCTTTAACTTTTAATTCTTTCGAAAGTCTTCCGTAGTATTCACCCCGGATGGTTTCGCCTGTTGAGAAATAATCATTAGAGTTCCTCAATTTGCACTAATAGTACTACAACTATCTGAAACGGTTGTACTAGAATAAAATAAAATTGCGCTATACGAATACAGATGGTTTCATACTATATATTGAAACTGAGAACGTGTAGTACTGTCGTTTCAAATAGTTCTAGCACAATTGGCGCAAATTAAGCAACTCCAGTAATCAAGTTAGAAAGTCAAAACCTTCCTGTATAATCAACAGTCTTTAAAAAGATTTTAAAATGCTAGGTTTTATTATAAGAATCACACGGAATCTCACAACTACTGATCCGATCTTGTCTGTATATTTCTCCTTCCTGCGCTCTAAGCTAGAATATGCATCCTTGATTCAATCCCCTCTTTATAAATACTATATAAACTCACTCGAACAAGTCCAAAGATGTTTTCTAAAATATATCTACTTTAAAGAGTATTCTATATATCCAGTACAGAGGGCTTTAGTCATAAACTACTCCTAGATTTGTATTGGATTGGAACTTCTTGATCTGCGGCGCATTTATGTGAATTTTTTTTAATTTACTTCACTATAGATTGGACATGCCGAAACTGTTATATCTATAACTTGTAAAAATCAAAAAGAGACTTTGTGAGTTTCAAAAATTTTCTAATAAAATTGTCACTACAAATTTGTTTCGACACACAGTGGCTTCATCAGGTGGATGAAAACTAAAGATAAACGATCGATTAGTATCTACTTATATACAAAAGAATAAAAGGTAATTATAAAATTAGAAATTTAGTGCTAGGAGGGGCAAATGGTAAACATCTGTTTGGTCGTTTAAAACTAAGCCTAATCTATTATATCTATTAATTTCCATTGATTCCCAAATATTTAGTTTTTCCCTTTTTCTTGAATGTGAAGTATATCTAAATTACTATTAAAATTATGGTTGTTTTCTAGACAATGATTAGCAAATGTTGAGTCAGATTTTTGTCTAAAAAACCTCTCTGATGTTCGGCAATCCGGGTAGTGAAAGTTCTTCCTGTTTGGCCAATATATACTTTATTACACTCACATGTTAACCTATAAACACCCGAGTGCGATCCTTTGTCTGTTCTGTCCTTATTATTTTTAATGAATTTCCCGATAGTATTATTAGTTTTGTAAGCATTGATACTGTTATTCGCTTTTTTAATTAATTTCCCCACGATATCAGACGCTTTACCTATGTATATGATACAACTGTAATTCTTGGGTTCTTTAATTGAAAATTTAGGGTATATTAATAGCTTGATACGCGGCGAGTTTGTGATTAATCGAGTGATACGAGTTCGCGTGTATTGTTGTGTCAGTGTGTGTGGATTTATGAAATATGGCAAACTCATGTTTATTATTTTTTGTAAGATATCGTGAGATCCAAAAAATTAATAGAGCAGTTATCTTCCAATTCCAAAGTTAATTTTATATTATCCGACGCTGAAAGGCATAAGGATTGACGAGAAGAAGAAGAATTTTATATTAGGATGGACTGTATTTAAAAAACCGTAAAACTTTCTGAGTTGTCTGTCGGTGCCATTAAAGCAAACTAAGATGTGATCTACGTATCTATACCAATAGATACAATTCCCCACAATTCCAAACTCTTATCTTTTGACGTAACTAACCTTTTCACAAATATACCTACTAAGGAAGTTGTTGACTTAATTACTTTAAAACTCCGACATACTCACTCACACGAAGCACATAATTACAGAGGAAATTTTATATTTCCTTAAAGTTTGTTTGGAACAAAATTACTTTCAATTCAGTTACCAACACTGTAAACAAACTAAAGGTTTGGCAATGGGTAGCCCGTTACGCCTGCTATTAGCCGAGATATTTATGGAACACTTTGAAAACATGATTAGCACACACCCTTTATTCAAAAATTGTATCTATTGGTATAGATACGTAGATTTACTTAATTTGCTCTAATGGCACCGACAGACAACTCACGATATCTCACAAAAATAATAAACATGAGTTTGCCATATTTCATAAACCCACACATACTGACACATTAATAAATGTGCCCATGAATAAAGATAACTTTGATATAGAATTAAACAGGATACACACTATAGCTTTAAATAACGGTTATTCTAAAGACGTTATTAACAACTTACTTTCGAAAAACAAAAATCATATACTCTCTCCCTAATATACCCTAAATTTTCAATTAAAGAACCCAAGAATTACAGTTGTATCATATACATAGGTAAAGCGTCTGATATCCTGGGAAAATTAATTGAAAAAGCGAATTATCATTGCTTACAAAACTAATAATACTATCGGAAAATTCATTAAAAATAATAAGGACAGAACAGACAGCGGATCGCACTCGGGTCTTTGTAGGTTAACATGTGAGTGTAACAAAGTATATATTGGCCAAACAGGAAGAACTTTCACTACCCGGATTGCCGAACATCAGAGATTTTTTACACAAAAGATCTGACTCAACATTTGCTAATCATTGTCTAGAAAACAACCATCATTTTAATAGTAATTTTGATATACTTCACATTCAAGAAAAAGGGAAAAAACTAAATATTTGGGAATCAATGGAAATTAATAGATATAATAGATTAGGCTTAGTTTTAAACGACCAAACAGATGTTTACCATTCGCCCCTCCTAGCACTAAATTTCTAATTTTATAATTACCTTTTATTCTTTTGTATATAAGTAGATACTAATCGATTGTTTATCTTTAGTTTCATCTACCTGATGAAGCCACTGTGTGTCGAAACAAATTTGTAGTGACAATTTTATTAAAAAAATTTTGAAACCCACAAAGTCTCTTTTTGATTTTTACAAGTTATGATTATGGAGTTTCAACACGTTATTCCCGCTTCGATTAATTATTCTATTATATCTAATTAATTTTATGGTACCTCGGCCAGCTGCTATATCTTCGAAGATATTTTAATTAAATCCTCTCTCTATTGGATGTGTGTGAATTATACTAATATATCGGATCAATTCATTGATATTAACTTTACGTCGTTAGCTTCACTTTTAAATAAATGTACTAGTAACTTTCGGTATTTGTAGGTAGTATTTATATGATAGCACGTACGTATTGTTCAAATATGTAAGTATCCGTATGTTGTAATGTACTTGTCCTATAACTGGATTGTAAATCTGTTGGGCAAAATATATTATTATTATTTTTATTATTATTATTTAACACATTGGCTTTTAGCGTTTCCGCATTAAACCAAATTCATGTTCCAACCTTGCAGAACGATTTTAATTCATAGCTTCTTTTTATGGTTCCCATTGACTTAACATTTAGAAAAGAAATTCGCAAAGCGTTATGAGTACCATTAGACGAATGGAGTCGATGTTTATCTTGATCTTCTTTGAGTGAGGAGAATTATAATGCAGTTAATGCGGAGACTGTTTTGTTTCTGGCGTATTCTGTACCTTCCATGATATTTTGTTGGATGAAACTGGAGTGCTAGGGCTTTAGGGATGTCGCTGTAGCAATGATTAAAAATTTCCCATCTGATAGACGGCAATATGAAACATACAAATGGGAGAAACTTCTTCACAATAGAGAATCCCGTTTGAGGTGCTCAACTCTGGTTTCGATTCGATTCGATTTCATTCCTGAGGCACATTAACGATATAAATTAACATATTCACTTCAAGACTGTTCTGTATGCGAATGTTGCCACAATATTAACTGCAGAAAGTGATTATGGTGCTCTGAATGTGGCCTTATGTGAGGCTCTCTTGCGAGCCTTAAATCCCAACATAAATTCAACTAATAATGCCCCGGTGAAGTGTCTCGGTCTGACTCTCGATTCCAGGCTACCATGGAAAAACATATCGGTAGTGTATCAAATCGTTCATCAACCTGCATATGTGGCAAGCAGTTAAGGTAGAGGATAAATCGGGATGCTCTCCTAATGGCATATTATGCTTTATTTCAAAGCATAATGAATTATGGCATTGGTTTGTGGGGATGTTCCGCCCGTATTCAAAAAGTACTTAAATTGCAAAAACGTTTTGTATGGACCATACCAAGTAAAAATAATTATGATGCTTGCCGGTCACAAAAATAAGGAATTATCACCTGCATTGGTTAATACATTTATGTACCAGGCGCAACATTTTTGGGTAGCCACGCGTCAAACTATTTCTATACCAATCTATTTGTTGTACAGCCCATTCCCTAAGAAATGGAGAGAACTAAGTGATGGGAGCTTGAGAATGAACCTTAGGAACCTAATTAAAGGAAAACTATTACATACTGTCCAGGGGTTGATTAATGTATACAGGGATTTGCAGCCTGCAAGGTAAACTGTACATTCTATATGTTGGGTATATGAATTGCATGCACAATTATGCGTTTTTTATACTAGATTTGTATGGAAATTGACGTGTGTATACTAATCCCGATTATACTGCACAAAGTATATAATTATCCTTATTGTTACATCTTGCAGTTATGGTTCAAGTGTCTCTATCATCTGTTACTGTTGTTTACACTGTCATTCTATTGTTTGTTTGGTATTTTACTTTATATATGATTACCATTGATAAGCCGACATGTGTATACATTTATAAAGATACTGATGTGTCTCACACTTCCTTCGGCTGCTTCACAAAGCATATTATGGACAGTCTGTCGAAATTATGATTAGTGTTTGCTTTAATTTATGTATTATGTACGCATTGGGTTGTACTTATTATTATTTTGATGATTAGCTTCTAAGTTTTCACTCTTTCATTATAAAGGTTCATTATTGTTATTAAGATTGTACTACTTAGAATTTTCTGTAAGTGCTATATAAATAAATAAATAATGTCTCACACGAAACAAAATCTATTTATCCATATATATAAAATAATGGGCCCAGCTTTCATCTCTTGTATGAATCGACTCATAAAATCTATTATATCCTCCAAAAATAGACAGTCCGATCATTTCTTGATCGCTGCTAAGCAATCACAGCACACATCCCTTCATGGGCAAGTACCATCGTCATATGCAGCATAGACATCTTTTGTCGGATGAGTTGCTCCTCTTTGAAGGTGTTAGCTGCCGGTCAGGTGTGTGACATGTGGGCATATATCGCTCAAAATGTACGTTACACACTTATCGAATGTCTTTGCGGCCACTGTTTTCCCTGATATCCCCAACATTCAAACATATTTATCAACAGTGCAAGCTGAGGAACTACGTAGTGGTCCTAAGATCAATATCCACCTCATGTCAACCAGCATTACGCCTTTCAAAACAGGTGCTTGATGACAACATGAATTTCAATATTATCGAACAAAAAATTCTCTTCCTTAACCGCCTACCAAAGTGAAATCAATGAACGCGGCAGCCTGGAATCAGATAGCACTTGTTGATGTGCAACAAAATTTGTTTAACGTAACGTAGCTCGTTCGTCATTTCTCGAACTTTTCAGTTTTACTTCAAAGTCTAACTTTCACAGTACACGTTATTCACGGGTTGTTCGAAAAATTATTTCGTTTTTTCCCAACAGAGGACTTAATTGCAATGCTCACAACCAACTTCACACTTAAATCGCATGGTTATTATATATTTTGACAGCTGATATAGGAAGGCTTGCTTGTGAAAAATTCGATGGATTCTATGCAGCAGTTTTTGATTGGTGCCCTATCAAATATGGAGAGTGCAAAGTAGCATTTTCGGCATATTTTACTTTTTTACTGTAGAAAAGGTAAAAAGGCTATTCAAGCAAGAAAATAATTGTCCGATGTGTATGGAGACGATGTATTGAGAGAACAGCAGTGCCAAAACTGGTTTGCAAGATTTCGATCCGGCAATTGATGCTGAGGATGTACCATGTTCTGGAAGGCCAGTTGAAGCTGAAGAAGACACAATAAAGACAATAATGGATGCTGTGTGTTTGGTGGGATTTCAAGAGAGTAGACTTTTGAAGCTTCTGCCGGACAACACAACGAGAAATTATGAAGTGTACTGTAATCAGCTGGACAAATTGATTCACTCAAACAGAAGAGGCCAGAATTGATCAATAAAAAAGTGCAGTGTTCCACCAAGATAATGCGAGACCTCATGCAAGTCTGTTAACTCGCCAAAAGCTTTTACAGCTTGAATGGGATGTACCGCCCCACCCGCCATATTCTGGAACCTTCCGATTATTACTTGTTCAGCTTTCTACAATATTCTTTAGATGGTAAAACCTTTATTTCAAATGAGGAGGTCAGAAATCATCGGGATCATTTTTTGAGCCTGGAATCATGCTACTGTCAGAAAGATGGCAAAAGGTTGGACCAGAATGGACAATATATAATTCAATAAAATATTTATTCACTATAATTCGCTATATTTTCATAAAAGAAAACGAAATTACTTCCCGAACAACAAAATAGCATTGCCCAGCCATAAAACTTAATAAAGGTCCCATTACACACAATGCCTCCGACACCAACCCCTTTTACCAACAAACGCCATCATGTTATGTCAATACAATCGTTGTAGCTTTAGTCTACATATGGGTTCCAATAATATATTCCAAGAGGACCAACCTTTTTTACAGTCAGTTAGTTTGGATAAAAACTGTACCTTTATATAAAAGAAACATACTATAGGTACATAGCAACTACATATTCATCTGAAAATAATAGATACACACTATTTCTAGCTACAAGTACAGATAAACCTAGTGCAAATTACATCGCGCAACCATTAATTTTAAAATAATAAATTCTCATTGAATGCTGATTGCTGTCACGAACAGTCGAAACTAAAAAATATTATCATTTGAATGAAAACTGCACCGATAGTGTGTAATGAAGTACGTAAATATTTAAAATTGAATTAACGACATATTGATTACGTACGCTGCAAATAGAAACGTCCGTGCGAGGGGTAAATTAATCTTCTTCAACTCGACTTCAAATGCTGACGCTTTACCTGCACATTCCGCTTAAATGGAGAATCCGAACACATTATGTAATTAAAAATACGGATAGCTTTTCCTTTTCCGCTATACTTACGCCTATGTCTGACGACGACAATCCACCTGTTGCCATGACTACCGTTAGTGTTATCTTCTTCTGCCGTCAAGAATATCGAAGCCATATAATAAGTTTAGCACAGCCAAGGCGTATCCCGAAGCTGATCGGAGGCACTATGCAAAACAGATTTCCGATTACGTGATAATTGAGGATGATGTTAAACGCTTCAGGTGGTATTTTGTTGAACCCTATGCATGCGCAGATTTTATCTTCGAGAATGATCGAGGATGAATATTGTTGCTCTGGTTTCTATCTGATATATAACTTGATATAACTTAGAAAACTTTAGAAGCCGCTGCTGTGCTAAGTAACCATTTCCTTCTCTATCATATATGATTTTTACATAAAACACCTGTTCACTATTTTGAAGCCGTTCTGATGTAGTTAAAACATTTCAACCTCCCAGAATTCAAATATTGACAACCTTCCAAGATATATCAATGTTTGATATATCTTGTTTGTATCTTTGGTCTACCAGAAAAAACGCATGAAAACGTTACAGAAGAAATTATTGTATTGGCTAAAACCAAATTAAATATTAATTTGAAAGAAGAGGATATATGTGTAGCCCACCGACTGAAATCAAGGGAAAATGGTGTCAAACCGATAATTGTAAAATTCTCAAGAAGATCAATAAAGAATATATTTTTCAATGCTAAACGGAATCTGAAGGGTACCAGAATAGTTATCAGGGAAGATCTGACAAATCAACGTGCATCAGCGGTGAAGGAATTAGTCAAGACTTACTCAAGTAAGAATGTTTTTACAAATAATGCTAATATTTTTGTTAAATTAGATAATAAGATACACAAAATTTCTTCTATAATGGACTACAAACAATTTTTATTAAATAGTAAATAATAGCAGTATGTACTTGGTCCTACCTTTCTATTCATTTGTGGGCTCGCTTCTTTTTGCACATTTACTCTTTTTCTTTTTTTTCCGCTCGTTTTCTTTCTTGGTAACAATTATGTTCTTTTTTTCTTCCCACTACAATATGATTGTTTAGTGAGTGTTTTATTTTTATTTTGATTTAGCTTTCGGTATGTACTTATAGACATAGTGTATGATTTGCGATGGCAGTCGGTTTTACTATAGTTTATATTAATATACAATCGCTCTATCCTAAACTAAATGAGTTGAGTCATTTCATGAGTCAGAATGTTGTGGATGTGGTGTGCGTCTCCGGAACGTGGCTGGATGATCGTATCTCTTCTGATAGCTTGTACGTGCACGGCTATATTTCTGCAGGCGTGATCGGGGTACGCGGGGAGGCGGTATTGCTGTTTACATTAAAGAGGGTATAAAATTTGATATTATCGAACAAACTTATAACATTGAACAATTTTGGTTTTGTGCAAATGTATCGGGAAGCAGATTTGTTATTGGTGCGGCCTATAGGCCGCCTTCCGTAGATTACAAGTTGTTTTTGGATGAATTGGAACTTTCCCTGACCACTTGTTTGCAGTATACTGATAACATTATTTTTGGAGGCGACTTCAATATTGTCATATTACGATAGAGTGGCACACGTCAATCATTCTGAATCACTGTGTAGTTCCTCTTACAAATTTTGTTTTCTTTTGTTTGAACTTCCTTGTTTTAATTTAGCCCATTAGTTGTGGAAACGATTGTTTATTTCTTTTATTATCTTCCAAGATGAGGCAATTCAACGGTTGCAAGTTCTACGTTGGTAGGAATGACTAATGATAGCTAATGGCAAAGGTTTGATAAAAGAGTGGACGACGTGTTATCATTAAGTAGTGTAAATCGCACTGACACCCTTACGTCTCCGAATTTTAATGTCGCACCTTGCACGTAAGTGAAGACAAAGACCGGTTTACTATTACATGATAATACGTCGTGCACTCTTTTATTAAATCTTATTAATGACACCAATTAGTTTTTGCTCTGTCACGCGTTAGTATTCATTGTTTGAAAAATTCACTTTGATGAAGGTTCTGTTTTGGTCTGTCAAATAAAAATCCGGAAATAGCCTAAATTGAATGTGATACGACAATTTGATAATAGTGTAAGTGAAACTTCATAATAAGCTTGATTAACGGTATAGTTTGAACTATAACCGTTGGACAAAGCAACTCTAATACAATAGAAGTTCTGAACTTTTCCAGTCACGTTACGCAAAGCATGCAGTATTCAAAACCTTGAAGTACTATGGTACAATTTAGGTTATCTACGTAACTAGGAATAGATGAAATAAAGTGTTTCTGTGGCAGATCTCAATTTTGTGGCGCGAGTTTAAATTGTGGTTGTGATAACAACTTGGCAGAGGAGTGACATCCTATAAAACTTTAAAAATGTAAAATCATCGGCAGAATCCTCTTTTGCACATCAGATTCTATTTATCCCTTTAGCACGACAATAGTGTTGTAGGCCGGATCACAATTAGAGTTGGGCCACACAGGACAAATCATGCGCCATACAACAACTGTGGGCTCGTATTACTTTGATCATGATAACTTCTATTAGCATAAATATATAGGTCATACACTTTCACCGGAAATATAATGGCGCTACAAAAACGATAACTAGTACCTAATATTAATAAATAGGAAGCGAAAATGTGATACCTGTAACGAAAGTAGTGTGCACAGGCAATCTTCAGATCTGTTATAAAATCGGAGAATCAGATGGTTTTGAACAAAACACGAAGGTGTGATCGACATTAAAGAACACTTCAAAGAATCTCTTAGGTAACTCGAAAGACAAAACAGTTTTGAAACAACGATCGGGTATCTATAAAATTGATTGTAGTGCATGAGACAAAGCATATGTACCATATATAGGACGGTCGAAAAGAGCAATAGCTACACTATGTAAAGAACATGTTGTATGGTGCAGATTCGTCAAGTATCACGAAGCATATGCACTACACAAGGCACGACATAAAAATGGAAAATTTAAAATTGATAGTACAGGTTGATTAACCGCTAGAACTCGAAGCGTGTGAAGCATGCCACATACATAAAAATACAAATCTTCTAAATCGCGACGGTGGCTCGATTCAGCAGTCTGGTTTATTCCGTTTATTATAATTAAATAAATGATTAAGTAATATAACTCATTGGAAGGGTAGCTAGCATTTAACTTTATCTTCGGGATATTAACCAAATAAGGATACTTTCTAACGTGCAAGTCATTTTAATAAGAACGTAGCTTTTAGCAGGTACTTTCTCTGATCGTCCAGGTTACAAGGGTCGTTTATGGGAAGCGGGAGGGGGAGGGGGAGCACACTTTCCTAGCAGTTCCCCAGCAAGAACATATTTGTTTAAGTCACACACGGGTATAATAAGGAAAAAGTGGGGTAAATAAGTATAATTGAAATAATTAAGAATATTATCTGATGTCCTCGGCTAGCGAAATACGTGTCATCGAATTTATTATGTAACAATTGTGTGGTGGAGAGTTTACCGATGTTGCATAGTGTCAGTAAATACACCACAGTCCTTGCAATCACCTTCACTTATGTTACGATATCTGTTTTATTGCCTCAAATCTGAAACGGTATAGAAGTAGTATATTTCATAAAGAATTAAATTCTAGTTGAAACAATATAATTCTCCGCATTGTTCTGAGACGTACGCTTTCAAGTAACCGATATATCATCTAGCACGGTGTGTCACCATATCGATGTAGTGTAATACACTAAAATTTTATAAGCAAAATAATAGTATCTACTAATTTATTTTCATGTAGTACAACTCGCTTCACAATTATTATATTACTTATTGTTAGAACTATGAATTGATATAAAGTTATTTGGATACAATGATTTAGGCGACACATCAATTGCAACAGACGAATCATACTAAGCTCCGACATAGTACAAAAATGTTTTCTGGATTAAAGATATGAAACGACTGAAGTGAAGAATACTTTTTCAAGTTGTAAAGAAACGGTTCTGATCCGCCATATAGAGGATATTAAAGATATTTTACGGTATAACAGTAAACAGGAAGCGTAGTCGCTTTACCCGTACCACGTAGATGGCGCGTAAAGTACGTACCATGAATAAATCTCTTCTGATATTTTTTATGGTAGAGGATACAATAGGTAAGTCACGTTTACGACCATAACTACGACTAGTTATCGCTTTTTCTATCAGCTTTAAAACTACACGTACTAATCCGTGCTATTTTAATTTCTGATTTAATTTGATAAGTCATTGCTGTCTGATTCAAATCTTTAGTTTACTAAGTCATTACGGCAAAATAAACAGTGATCACATTAGATAAATATGACGTCTAGTACATACCCAGCTGTAAAGTGTTATATATAGGTATACTTAATTAAAATATTCAAATGGCATTGGTGCGTTATGTCATTTATATAAAATGCAAATAAATAATAGCATGCGTCGACTTACTCAAATAGAACAACTCCAGGCTGTCGAGATCCGACGCTTCAGCGGGGAAACGTTGTTCCGTCATCTTCTTCCAAGCTAGAAAAAACAGAAAGGCACAAAAGATGAGCGCGAAAGCTCACCGATAGATACGCAACCTTTTTTGAAGAAGTTGAAGAACCTTCCGTGTTTCGTTCGTGAGCCATCATCTTGCAAATCGTCGGCAGAATTTCTTAAGTTCCCCAGTTCTATTGTGGAAGTTCCTTGGTTGGTTTCAAGCGATTTCTATTTACGTTCAATTCTGCCTGTAATGAAATTAAATTATTATATAAAATAACAGATTATATGAAAGTATGATCAGTTAATAACTTTTTGTAAAATGCTAGCCGCAAATATTGCTTTCGTCAGCAGAAGGAAACGTTTTAACGTATGGTTAGTTATTAATATGTATAATATAATATTGATAATTACTGACGATGATAATGCGTTGCGAATGCCGCAATGTACACTTAGATAATTGCTGTAAACTAATGGCAGTAGTAAGTTTATCTTTAATAACCTTCAGTATAGAATAGGCTGTCTTTTTCTTTCAACAAATCAAATTATAAAAATAGTTAACAGCAAATTTACGGGAAATGCAAAATAGTAGAAGAGTTTACGGAAATATTTGGGTTTAATTTACAATATAATAGGTGGAAGTTATAGGATGCATGTGCTACAAATAACATTTACACTATAACGAAGTTATGTATAATAAGCGAGATTAAGCAAGGAAATCTTAGAGCTTGTATAACATATACTGCAACATTAATTTTGTATGCGACTCAATATCTATTTATTGCCGAAGATAGTCTCCTTAGACGCCTTACAATTAGTAAATCTGTCGTAAACGTACAACATTAGAAACGCTAATTGCGAAAAAACTATACGATGATCTAGTAAAAGCTGACTGGTCTTTCATGGACTCTGCGTCTCATGTTGCTGCGTTGCACATTTAAGAGCTTTTACACAGCATTTTGTTCTATTCTTGATCCCGCGTGCCTACCTTGCGGAGTCCATTAAGACCTTGCTTTCCACCGTGGTTTACAACAACAATTAAAATAGATCCGGCACTTAAAGTTCACTACAATAAAAATGGAAACCAACGGCATTCGAGTTTTACAGAACCGCAGCTTCAGAGATTTAAAAGACCATTTAAGTTAAATATTGAAGCCGATTACAAAGCCCACGCGGTACATACTGAGAAAACGATTGCTATGGAGCCCAATGCTTTTTTGGAACTTCATGCGCATAATTCCACCAGAATACCTGGTGAGATGCAACTGTAGAACATTGAGCTAGATAATTTACAAGATATAATTAGTAGGTTTGCACAACGTCTTGCTTCTGTGTATGTGGCTTCTATCAATATGACTCATTATTTCGATGCAACCATCCATCCACCAGTGGTAATTCCATTCATGGCTCCTGATGGGGTCTATACATCTATGAGGAAGTTAAAAATAAAGCTCCAATTGGTGATAACAACTTTCCGAGCTTCCTAATCACTAATCAGAGACTGCGCTTACGTTGGTGGATATCTTCGATCTTTCTTTGGCAACACCTCAATATCCCTACTGTATGGAAGATGCAAGAATGTATGCTTTATACGAAAAAGGGCATGTCTTTAATATCCAAGCTGATAAACATATAGTTAATCTATTGAGTAATCTAAGGTTTCTTGAAAATATAGTATATAGCATCCTTATATGCAAGATAAAACCGTTTATTGCTCCTCAGTAGGATGGTTTTATGCAAGGTCGTTCGACGATCTCTAATACGGCAATTATTACGCAACAAATGGTGATTGAGTTGGATCTAGGAGGACAAATAGATGTTATTTACATCAACCTTTTTGGGAGGACTCAACACCAGTGATCACGGCATATTTTTGCAGAATTTGACCTCCTTCGGCTTCTCCCTGTTATCAGCATCCCTGCTTCCCAATTACATACAAGAGCGTTTAAGCGATGTATACTATAATGGCTTGGTTACTTGGTTCCATGCCTTCTTTTGGCTTACGCTGATGATAAAAATTTACCACTCGGCGCATGACTTGGATAACGCCGTCTTACAGGGAAGGTTGGAAGTAATTGCTAATTTGTGTAACGACAATAAACTGAATTTAAACATAAACAAATGTAGTGTTGTCTGGTAGTCAAAAATTCTTTTTATGCTTAACGCTACTTACATGATTGACAACATTGGAATTAAACGTACAGAAACTGGCGAAGACACATAAATCTATTGGATTCATCATGCATATCTGAAAAGAGTTTACTGATACTTTCGACTCCTGTTTACTGCTTTTATATCCAGTAAGATGAAATACGGGAGTATTAGTTGGCATGCATTTTATGACGTATGCCGTCAGATCCTTAACATATTCAGAAGGAAATATCTAACCCATTTTTTCTTTCCCACCGATGGTTGTTATCCAGGGCGTCAAAATGAATAGTATGATTGGTGGTAAGAAGTGAACTGTTTTAAAAACTCCATGTAAGCAGATAATTTGACGCATCTAAAATCGCGATGTACAATAAATGAGTGCATAGATTTCGCAGACTCTTGGTTAATTAAACGTAATTTCCGGTCATAACATGTGACTGTATTTAATAATTATTAAGATGTCGCAATTCGGGATCCGGATGTATTTCAATAACCGACGGTGTTAATGCACGAAAAGTAGTTGTTTTGCGGATAGGAATTGCGCCCTGTGTAATCGCAAAATTATCTAATTACTGAAAAACTATGAAATGTGTTCAGATTTTCGTTTAGTCAATGAAACCTGTTCTAGATATATTCGTCGAAACGTCTCTGAAGTAGTTCATTCATCTACTTTATTATTATTATTATTTTGTAGTAGCTCCGTTCAATTCCTTAAGCTATAAGAAAGAGGTTTCCATGACTGTGCCATTTAAAAGCAACAGAAGTAATCCTGACAAATCATGGGAAATTTAGAAATAACCAAATTACTCTCTGTTAAATCTCAACATAGCTAACCTTGTGATAAGACGTTATGTCACCAATGCTAATGTAAAGGAAGAGATAACGTATTATTAGCTACTGGTGATTTGGACAAGACAGTATGCAGTATTATCTGCAACGTTTGACGAAAGCTTTTTGCCTCACCTTTACGCAACCAATCAAATATTACAGAAGAAGCGCCGACTAAGTGCTGGTGTATGCATAAAATTTATTTAGAATACCACTGAGATTATTTGTATTATAACAATTCCTTCTTATTACACCTCTTAGCCCCTTTCTATTGCTAGTGGATACACCAACAATAGCGACCATTGCTGATCATACCATTACTAAACAAACCAACAGTGGTTTGACAGCGGCGTATGTCAAACCACTGTTGGTGTGTTTAGTTATTGTATGCTAGTGTAGAACCACCTAACAAAATCTTTCAAAATCAAATAAACATAAGAAACACGAGTGTGATTTTCTGCTATAAGCCTAAAATTGGCTTTTTGGCTTCCTTAGCAGTCAGTACTTTCCACTCTAACTTCAAGTGCATATATCAGGCAAACATATAGTTCTGAAACTTTCATTAAAACTGGAAATAACAAATCAAACTGCAATCAACTTTTTCTTGTTTCCTCGGTAATCTCTTTTTGTTCGTGGTGTAAATTGGGATCCTTTAAAAGCGCAGGTATCTTTTCCATATAAGATGAAACAAGATTTTATGTGATGTTTCGAGATACATAGATAACTCTTTTCGCATTCGTAAAGTCCAATCGTTTAGTGTTCGTCGAAAATATACAACTGTTCTTATTGTTAGTTGATAATTTGTATAATTTGGACTTCCTTCACAATGATGGCAAATCTCCTGCGTGGTATACCTGATACTAAACTATATTGATTCCTCCGCATCACAGAATTGCTAATCCTTGACACTACTAATGAGGCTAGGATCTTATTGTATGGTGGTGCAGAGTGAGCGATAAAGTTTCATGTAAACTACGATTTCGGTGAGCAAAATATTTATCGATTAAACATACTTACTGGCTATTGAAGGCTAAGTAGCTTTCAAACATCGTAGCTGTCATTATTAAAGTTCAATAGACGGGCGTCTTATTCGCTGAAAGAACGGTCTCTATACAGCGTACAAGACACGCGTTTGTCGAAAGAAGGCGATATGCGACGGAGCAGACATGTGTCACACTCGTATAGGTCTATCACCTTCTTTCGACAAACGTGTGTCTAGTTCGTTATATGTATATGTTATGACTGTTCTTTTAGCGAATAACACACATATTTGTCAAACCTCAGTTATTGTACAACCTCTACCTATATGAAACCATGTAGTTTATAAGTACACGTTGTGTATGTATTGATATTGCCAACACACCCACAACTGGCAGATAATATTGGGAGATCCAATACCAAACATAATCTACACAAACATCATAAACGCAACTAGTGTGGAGCTCTGGTAAAGTTACTTTAACAGCAAAGGAAAAAGAAATGAATGAGTTTAATTCCAAACCGCCTTTTAGGAGAGATTTCCGGCAAATAAGTGTGCCAACTAGACAGCGACTTTTTGCAACGACCTTCACACAATACTGTCAAAATACGCCATCCTATTTATGAACTTCTATTTGCACGCTTTTAGCAACTATGTTTTCCCAAATAATATTGTTGACAAGATTAGTACTCTTATACCTCCTCTACTAAATCAATTACAACCTATTTTAAAATTATATTTTACTTTTCAGCAGATATTTAATAAAGGAAATGACAAACAGTGGAATCCTAAAGTATAGGGGTTATCAGACAATGGCTTTGCGAACATATGCACACCTTACATTGCCTTTATTTGCATTTAAAATTAAAATACAGTAAGATAACCTACTTGCCATTCACAACTAAATCTACGCAGCTATGACAAGACCGCGTATTATTCGAAGTGTATGAATACAAAGGAGAATATTACGGATATGACCGAAATACGTATTTGTGTACACCGCCAACGTGTTGTTAAAAGTAACATTCATCCCATAAAGAAATGAGGATAAATTTAGAAATTGCTTTCCGTTAATGGAGGGAAGAGCATCAGTTTTGTTTCTGTTT
This sequence comes from Chrysina gloriosa, assembly GCA_038088585.1. NCBI lineage: Eukaryota > Metazoa > Arthropoda > Insecta > Coleoptera > Scarabaeidae > Chrysina > Chrysina gloriosa. The sequence continues at coordinate 10,486,599 of CM076093.1, forward strand.
TATGGTCATCGTAAATTACTCGTAATGTGTTCTGCATACGTACCGTATTTACAGTAGATATGAATCTACAAGAGTGAGATCATTAAAGAAGGGCTAAATGTCAGGGAATAATTTTAATATTGCAGTTGATGAATTAATTTCATTTCTGACAGTGAATCCGTAAAACGCACTTGCAATGCTTAGAATTGTGATGTATAACGAGTCTATTTCAATTTGATTTCGACTTATTCAGTTTCTTAAAAATCGTCGACATTTCTCGGATAATTCGTCACTATCTAATTCTTCACAAAAAATATTTCATTGTTTTAAACACACATTTTATCACCTCCAAGCGTATCAAAAAGAATTGGCAACATAACAATGACATTGTTACCAGTTCCCAAAATATTCTAGTGACTCCCGTGACACGAGTTACTAAAAAAAGAAAGACAAAATATACATAGATACATTCAAGTAATCCAAATATTTACAATTTCAGCATATATTTGGTGAAAGACGAGTATACATGAAGATCCGAGAATACCTGGTAATTTACGATTTGGACATACGTAATTATGTTAAAACAAGAAATATTCCCCTAATAAATCAACTAAGCGTTCAGGGTAACAAAATCACTTTCAAATTTAAAGCCCTATGTTTACAGGAAAATGGAAACATGAAAAGGATACGGCGCGTAAAATATTTTACACTTTGAAGTTAAATAAATCGCAGCTCGAAAAACATTTTTACACGTCGTTTCCTTACAGACACGCAATAAAGGAGGCATGTATATAATGTGTGGTGCGCTTGTTTCCAGCGAAAATGTAGTAGGTATAGATCGGCAAAATAAAGTTGCTATGTTCAATAAAACTACAATTCACACACTATGCAATGAAACGAAAATCGGTACATATTACAGTTTGTTTCGTGAGGAAGAAAAGCTTATAAAAGCTGGAATTAGAAAACTGTCCATTAAATTAGGAATCGGTTTATAAGTTTGGAGCGTTGTATACGTTGAAACGGTTTTGACTACCGTCTTATCAACACGGCGTAAACAGTAGTTCTTAGCGAAACTATTTCAATGCTGGTTTATTGAAAAGTCCAGATGTGAAATTTCACCTTAAAATCTAAACGCATACTTTCTATGTTACTGAACAACGCGTTACAAAACCATAAACGAGTAAGCTTTGCTTTTAACGGGAAGTTAGTCAACGATATAATATAGTATCCCTTGTAATATATTCATATACCGATGGAGGGTCTGAAATATATTCAGCTGCATCCTAACCCTAACTAATGTTACAAAACAGTTACCAATTTTTGGGACAACACTCCGAAATTATCAGAAACGCATCAAATACTGTGTACTTAATTTTATTACCAATGAATTATAAAATATCTCTGTCGCTTCATTCAGCAATCTAAGATGTCTTGTTTATCTGGTTGTATGGCTGGTAGTAGCCTCTCGTTGAAATCATCATCAGCGTCCAAATCTTCCAATTGGTCCCATAAAAAGTCACGTAACATGCTCTGATAACGAATAGCATTAATTAATAATGATGCCTTCGTACCAACTCCCAAAAGAAGTTAGTTTTTGGGGATGTATTTCCTTTTCCATAACCGCTCTTAGGTCTTATGTTTCTCAAATATGACAATTTTGTTTGTTGACGAAACCATACAGGTGGGAATGGCCCTCGTAATAATAATAATAATAATAATAATAATAATAATAATAATTTTCTTTGAAATATCATCATTTTCTTGAAGCATCCATTCTGCGAATACACGACGCTGCCGGTGATCTCTTGGCTTCAATTCTTGTAGCAATTGCATTTTGTAAGGATGTAAATGCAAATTCTTGGCCCAGATCTGTTGTGTAGTGTAGAAGAGTCACAGCTGTTGGGATCGACGTCGAATCTATGTGCCTGATTCTTCGGCTACACTCTTACGAACGACAGGCGCATTTTCCTCCGAACGCTTTCAATGAACACGACAAGCTGGTTTCGCCGTGTTTACAACGCCAGTTTGCTCAAATATCTGAAACATATTCCAAATTATGGGTTCCGAAGTTCGATTGTTTACACCAAAGTATTCACGTAATGCACGAAATGTATTTTTTGCGAACACCCATTTCATAATAAGCCTTAACCATATTAACACGTTGCTGGATAGTATATTGCTCCATGATTATTTATGTATACGTGTCTAATTTGTAAAGATCTCTTGTAATTACCATTGACGCTTCAATAATATATGTGCCTACTATGTGGAAATCCTTAACAAATCATCTTTATAAACTACTACTAAAAAGCATGTAGTAATCTGGAATCTATTCAGCCAATTCATTAAGGTCTAACTTATTTTATTCTTAAATTTTTGCCTTATCCGACGCTGAAAGGCATAAGGATTGACGAGAAGAAGAAGAAGAAGAAATTTTTGCCTTAAAATTCACGTAATTAAAAATTATAATTTTTTGTTTAGTTGCAGTTTTTGCAAAGATGGTCATCGCTTAAGCACATTGGGATTATAATAGAAATATATTTTTATGACATGCGGGTAGCACAATTGCCCACTGTGGTTATTCAAGTAGACAAATGGTGGAGGCTCTTTGCCTGCTGTTGTTCGCGCCCAGAACTACTTGTGTCTGTTTATTAGTCTAAATCAACTTATTAATGCACAATTACATAAATCAAAATTCTTTTCTGCCAAAGTCTTAAAAACACAAAAACGTAAAGTACTGTACGGTATTTTATACGAAAATTTGTAAGGCACCGTTAAGGTACGGACATCTTCTCTGTTGACTGTATTTTTCAGGAAGGTTTTCTTCGTTGTCAAATTTGGCATTATCTGCCACACGTTTTAGAGAAAGTTGTGCGTTCAATGATCTATCTGCTTTTTCTCACTGATATGCTTTTACTTAATTTCAAACCAGGAGCAGTAATCTGTGGACGAAAGTTTTTGATAAAAATACTCCCTTCCATGAACCAAATATTTACTTTTGCCATATAGACAATTCTAGTAAAGAAAAATTAATACTATCCTGTAATTTTTGTACTGCTGTTTTTCTAACAGCCATCCGTAATAATCCACCATATGTCTATGGTAATTAACGGTTGGGTTCACATCAAGTAGCATGTTCTCGTTACTCCCATCATATCATAATTTATTCTTAGACCTACACTTTTGGTATCGTATCATTTAATAATTACTATCTTATGTTCTATATATTATAATTACATTATTTGTCTTGGCGCGAATATCTGTAATAGTGTCTATAGCACGTACACTTTTATTTTTGAGTTTGGTAAGCGCTTGATAGCTTATAAAAAATGGCAAAAAGAGTTCATAAGGTCTAGGATGAAAAGGGATTAACAACATATAGGAAACTACTCAGGTACCCAATATATCAGTAGTATCTTCAGAACTATTCTGTCCACAGTATAGACAAAATTTGTAACAATCAGGGGTATAACTACAATCTTCGGAAAGTTTATGCCCAAACCGTATAAGTTTCCTTCTATTGATTGAAAAATCACCATAATGATTATAAACATGGAATATTAGGAGCGTCCCAGTCATTCCATTTTTCCATGAATAGTGCTCTAGACAGGGTTCCTTGGAGACCATACTAATTCCAACCATAGACAAATACATACGGAAATCGCTACATTATTAAAGGTTTCTGTTCGTTATTTCAATTAGGAGTTTAATTTTAAATTAATAAATATGTGTTGTTTACAAAATAGATAAACGATTTCATTTCTTTTTACGTTTTGCGGCTAAATGGGGTTTTTACCAATAATACTCCTAGGTCTTCTTCATTGAACCAGTCTCCGTCACTAGAAAACGTATGGTGGCCAATGTAGATAAGAAAACTCGGGATATTTTCCCAGTCATCCTTATATCATCAATCATCCCCTTTTATCCCGTTCCTTATAGTATTGTTATCTTTTAGGTTATCTCCACCATTCTTTCAGGTCAATCACAAAACAACAAATTTATTTAAAATCATTTTCGTATATATCATACTGACGAAGAAACATCAACTTCCTGAGGTAGCAATAATAATTTCTTGCACTTTGTTCAGGAAATGCATATTTTAAAGCTTCTTCAACGGTTTTGAAACTTTTGTGGCTCCTACTGCATGGAGATATAATTTTGCAAATGGAAAAGTATATCTTTTTTAAAAAGCACAGTGATATCAAGCGAGGACAATGTTTTATTTACTAATAATGTAGTAATTCACCATGCACACAATGATTCACAACATCAAATCTATATGTCTATATCTCGTTTAAAATAAACTATCCAATGAAATGTTTTAGATGAATATAAATCTAAAAATGATAAATATGTCAAAACGCGTACTTTGTCGGCGCATCATATTTACCTTTTTAAATTTTTGTTAAGAAAGCATACTAGATAGGTGGTACTAAAGTATCAGGTGTTAGTCAGCACAGATATGTGTAATATATCTACTATTTAGGTGGCCCAAATGGTCAAAAACTGGGATGGCTTTCAGTCCTACTGTTTCCATAGTAACTTTTTATTTTTGGCATTTAAGTATATTAGTTCCTCAAGCACGGCTTTAGTTGAAGTTTTAAGCATATATACGTATCTGAATTGTCGATGTTTGATAGTTGCTGTCTTAGCTGTCGTTCAGAAGAAAAGTTGAAGTTGTTATGAAGTTTGCTTTTGGCGTTCTTTGAAAGCGCTTATTTTAAAATTTGCTGTTTCTGCATATTTAACTGCTAAATATTAGAAGAAGCATCCACTGGTTGTCCATACAAAGGTGGTTTTTATCGTGGCGTAGCTCTAAAAGGGTGGTAGATACAAAATTAATTCGTTAAATTCCATTTTTGTAACAATCGAATTGTCCAATGGCGATAATGATGAGCAAACCAAAGCGATTATCAGAAAAATACATAAAATGTGCATTGAGAACCAAGCATTATCAGTCGGATAAATAAGGAGGCTAGCCTTATAGGTTTCTCACTAGCTAAAAGAAATTATATAAATAAAAACACCTTACACTTGCTTATAAAACATAATGAGAATTTCCAAAACGCAACGCAAGCGCAATCAAACAATTAATTGGAATCTGGGCCTACCTAAATCTACCTAATCTCTCTGAACAATTCAAGAAAAACTACTAAGACTAGTAAACCGTAAAAATATTGTGTCCCATCTGTGCTAGTGCAATACCACACACGTACTCGGAGAAAGTATTGAAATTGGTTGGTATGCGCTTTGCACCATCATATTATAGTTAATTTTGTGCCGTGCAAATCATTTGCACCCAATTTAAATAAAAATAAGTATTATGAACGTGGAATTGTAGTACTTCTTAAAAGATAGCCATTGATTGAGAGTGGGCAGTACATAATTGCAAGAAGAATTTTATCTTGTGAAATACGTTTCTTATTTTCGTAAAAGCAAAGTTACAAAGTTACAAAGAACTCGAATACACAATCTTTTCATTTAGTTCTTTATTTCGAAATAGACAATTTGAACCGCAGGCGTTCATAATTCGGCCGTTTTCTTAAAAATAAGCATACATTTGATTTTGAACGGCAGTATTTGCATTAAAAATTATTTTCAGAGTTCCTCAAACGGAATTCACAATACAACCAGACTGAAGGTATATGAAATTAGGTAGATATTAGGAGAATGGGGCACACCACATACAAGGCCTCATTCCTATAGTATCTACTTAATTTCATTTACCTTTACTCACGTTGCATTGTAAATAACATATATGTGTGATTTACATAACAAAACTTCATTTGAGGAACTCTCAAAATAATTTTTAATCCAAATACTGGCGTTCAAATTCAGATATAAGCCTGTTTTTAAGAAGACCTAATTATAAACGTCTGTGGTTAAGGAGCGAAATAAATTAGCTCTTACCTCATAGATTCTTTGGAAAACCCCAAATATGCACTTCCACCACCGAGATTATCCTCAGTGCGCATGTCAAACAAGAGAAAGCGGCAAAATTGCTTAGATTGCACTAAACGGGCACATTTCAATATCGCACAATTTTGTTTCATGATTTTACTATTTTGAGATCTCTAAATAATTGGTGCAATTAAAGGTAGGAGCAAGAGGTTTCCCTTGCAAACATAAATTTATTTTAATTCTCATATAGGTTTCGTTTCGTGTACAATAATCCAAAAATAATTTATTCGATTTGCATTCGCATCATATCACTCTTTTCAACTACATACTATTTCAAGCAAATACACACGTTTTGTATATAGAACTTGGCGGTCACATTTAGTCATCAGTATCTGAATTGTTAGCAAATCTAGAAAAGCGCTTTAACTTTTATAAAATCGACAAATATTTAACACCTCAGTGACCTACATAATATTGAAATTTCATTTTTTTCCGTCCCGTTTTTCGAGAAGTCCATAAATATTTACATGTGGAAATCGCTTTTATGCACTATTTTACTTGTTTATTTAAAAAGAATCTGACTATCGTGTATCAAAATTGTCTCATAAATTTCTTCGCTCGATATAAACTCATATTTTAATTATTATTGGGAATCCAGAGCGCGTACAAACTAAAACAACTTGTTTCACAATTCCAACAAAAATAAGCTGTATTTAACCTAACTCTAGTAATACATTTTGGCATCACTCACGAATCTTTCTTATTGAACACTTACTGCACTATGCATTTCACATAATTCGTTAAAACATTGAATGTTAATTGTCACAAAACAGTTTGTAGCAAGAGCTGAATTCTCACACGAACATACGCGCACAACGAAATGACACTAAGAGAAGTCAGTTAGCTTTCAGGTGGTATTGGCAAGCAACCAGGCTATTTTAAAACATTAAGTACAGGGAAAATTCAAAACGAAATCTCGTAGCAAATAAATCCGTATGTGGAAAAATAGTTTATTGCCGTAGCCTAAGAGCGATTCGGGATTCTAAATATAATCGAGCCGTTTGGATGCATTTCCAGGATCTCTAAGTAAATAAACAACCGATTGCACATTTGCGTTTATATTAGTAGGTGCTATACGCTCCCATTCCGGTGTTTACTAGTTTTATTGTAACATAAACATTAAATATATCGAGGAGTTATTGCTTATTTTATATGAGAATCGTTTTAAAGAAACAATAAAAAATTATTACAGCTGTTTAAAAATTATGAACAACATCTAAATAACATAGCAAATTTGTTTGGCAATTTGAAGCACACTTCACAAATCTACGAACGCTAATTTCAAGCTATTTCGTGACGATGTAGAAAGAACAACAACTAAGTTTAGACTCTTATTACACGACTAATAAAAATCTAAATTTGAAATCCAAGCACTATAACTTCTTACTTCTTATAATTTGCGAAGAGAAATCTGCTGAAAGCTTGCAATTCAGGACACTGAAACCTTTTCTTCTTCCTCAACACCTTATCCCTGTCGCGTTTCGTAAGTTTAAATAGGATACTCCTTGGAACATAAAAGAACACCAAGCCTACCCGCGGGAAGTAGAATAACACATTCCAATTCACGCATTTCAAAATTCCCAGAAATAGAGAATACCTTTAAATTTTGAGGTGCATTTAAGAATATGTCTCTCACACAATCAACCTCTAAATGACAAAACCTCAGAACGAGTACATTTATATAACCAGTTTGCCATAAATACACGAAACCGTGTGCAGAGTAAATCATTTTTGCTTGCACGAAGAAATTCCGCGAAGCATGTGTGAGCGCGAAAAGATCTACAGTATGCACGCGTCTTAAGAAACATTTCTTTCTAACTCTGTGTTACAGAAGACAGAAAAGATGAGCTCAGAAAACTGGGAACGCCTTTGGTTTAGAGTAAACTCAAATATAATAGTTCGTAACCCTTACCGTACTGATTTGGCAACTCTCAAGTCAGTATTTCGTAAACTTGTAACCTTCAATAAAAGGAAGACAAATCAAAAAAGCTGTCTATTATGAGAAATCCATTTCCATAATGAATTTGAATTATGTTTATACGACTTTCGAGCGAAATCGAATTCATTTTATTAAATTGTGGACCTTGCACTCTAACCATAACTACAAACCAAATACTAACCTATTCAAGTAGGAGTTCTTATTGAAAAACCCTTTATTAGCAAAGCTTCTAGGAATAAATGTCTCAAACAACACCAACACCATAGGGGTCGCAATATACAAAACAGAACTGCTGGTATAGGGAACCACCTATACCGGCATTTACTGATAACAATAATTATTAGTATCAATGCCCAACAGATATTAAATCTAAATAAAGATGTAGAATACAACACAGCTTACAAATTAAATATGTATAAGGAGAAAACAAACCCAAAAGCAAAAGTTCAGCCAGCGTTGTTCATGAAATGTATAGGCAACGTCAGTATTAATTTCATTATAAATTGCCTGGTCGACTGAAGTCCCAATAGATATGAAAGACGTTCGAACCTCTCTATACGACGTCTCAGGCCTCTTAAGAATGAATCCGATGTCACTGTACGCTGTATTGTAGTACTTTATACAACAAATTAGTCCTTAAAGTCGGTAAGCCAGAAGGTTGGCAAGCTCTAACATTCTGGAAAAGGGGTCTCCAAACTACGGCGCGCGGGCCAGATCCGGCTCGCCAGTATCATCAATCCGGCCCGCGACAGCTAATAGCTTATTGCTGTTGTGATAAGTTGGATAAACAAACACAGAATGATAATAACTCGGATTTATTTACTTGCTAGGTAAAGTTTAATGACAAGTATAATACGCAGAGAACTCACTGAAGTAATCAGTGTGGCCCCAAGGCTGAAAAGTTTGGAGACCCCTGTTCTAGACAATAGGAGGCGAAAAGTCTGTGTTAATAACTCGTACCGCAATTGTCACTTGAGATCTTCCTTCTAGCGATTCAATGTCGTGCGTAAACAATAGAAGCTAATAGTCCTATGAAGACAGTTTCTTTCCGTCCTAGACGGTGCATTCTAATGTGCCAGCAAAGTAGAAATTAATGATTTTATAGGTAATATATTGTTATATTCTTTACAAAATTAGTGGACAAAAGGAAGTAACTTATATACTGACTTGGTAGCATCCTCTATAATATAATGTCTATATGTTCCTGAAAAGTTAGTCCACCGGCACATACGAGGGATAAGCCTAAACTGTTGGACTAAAAAACACGGTTAATATTTTCTAGAATTGAACTTTAAATATGCTCAAAGTAATTCCCTTCAGCGATGATACACTTGACCGTTCTCTCTTTCCACTGTTTAAAAGCTCCCAACAAATCTTCTTTCGGAATACCTTCAAAATAAGCGTGAACTGCGGTATCAATCTCTTCTTCAGACGAAAACTTTCTACCTCGCAAATTTCGTTTAAGCCCAAAAAATAGCCAAAAGTCATACATTGCTAAATCAGGTGAGTACGGCGGATATTCTATTTCTTTATATTTCTTTCAGCCAAAACCTGGAGAATTGAAACTGTCGTATGAGACGATGAATTGTCATGGTGGAGCATAATTTCCCTGTCTGGAATTCTATTGAACACTTCAGGCAAACAAACTGTACCATTTAGCTGCAACTGTCTTTTGTCCATCTTGCTTAATTACATTTAGTAAGCCCGTACTTCTGAAGAACACCGCATACATAATATTTTCCATAGCTGTTTTTTCTTAGTCATTGCAGGAGTTTCTCCATCTTTATGAATCCATACACGACTCTCTTGGCGGATAGAAAGGTCGAAAAAGGGAAATGAGTTTCGTCACCTGTCACTATTTTAGAAAACAATTGGTGCCCGTCATTATTTAATAAATCTAAGTGTCATGGCAAAATCTTACAAGCTCTAATTTTTGGAAGTCAGAAAGGTGATGCGGCACAACACGACTTACCACTTCTTTTTTAATGCAGGTGATCGTGTACAATTGTTTTAACAGTTGAGCATCCAATCGTGAGTTGATGCTCTATTACCACACAAGTGTCTTTATTGTCCTCTTCAATTATTTTTTTAACAGCAGCAATATTTTTGTCAGTAACAGCCGTAGGAGGACGCTCTGCTCCTTTTTGATGCTGAATACAATTCGCGTTCAAATTCAAATTCTTGATACCATCGGTAAAGTATAGCCAAGAAAGTTGCTTGTTCACTAAAAACTAAATCTAAACTCTATTTGCACTCATAAGCGCTTAAACATCTTTTAAAACCATAGTAAATTATTATTCGAAAGTGCTCTCTAGTTAATCCATTTTATTCTACTTTTAAAAAATAAGTAACTGAGTTATAACGAACGTAACTTCAACAACTGAATGTCAAATTACAGATAAAAAGTTGCTCTAAATATAAACAGTGTGTAATTGTTCTTCACAGTCTACTAGATTATCTTAATTAATAAATTGAGCTTAGCCCTCGTATGATATTCAGATTCCTCATTGAACGTTAGTTTCCAATAGTAAAACTGTTGAGCGTGTAAACTGCTTGCAACCAAAATTTAGCAATAGCAGACTTTAACTTATATATATTTTTTGCACTATACAGTTTATGAGACCATTAATAAACAATACAAAAAGGAGCGGACTCGAGTTCAACGGTTTAGACATTCCTGATCTAGAGATAGATGACTGGCTAGCCACTATATACAATATAGTTCTCTCTATCCAACAGACAAGACAATTGGTTTGACTAAGAAATCCGTAAAGCCAAATTGAAATACGAAGATCACAGAAATATTAGGAATCCCTAGTTAGAAAAGATGCAAAATATATGACAAATGGTAAAACATAGAAATGAGTAGCGTTAAAGACAGGAGGTCAAAGAAGCTCTATCTTAGTTTGGTCCTTTGATAGGTTTTATTAACCAAACTCTGAACTCTTTTCTATTATTATCACGGCAGGGAATTTAATCAAGGTGTCGAACTAAGTCTTTACAAATATCAAGTTTCTGTGGTAAAAATAAGAAACACTCTGCGGAGTTCTTTTGTAAATAGATATGAAGTTTCACATAATAATTTGGATTTCACTCCTCCATTCCTTTTCCCCAGAGCAGAAGACGAGTAATTGCTTACAAATTGAAATATATTTAGCTTCAAAAAGTTCTTTATAGGTAGTTACTGAAGAACAGAAATGAATGCCTTTCATTAAATCAACTAGTTTCAGAAACCTTCTGTTACGACCACGATGTTTTCGTTAGTTGTATCTGTGTAGGAACCACGAAATTATCACCCTTCGCGGGAATACATGTAGGCCTCTCCTGATCACGTGTTTCGATTCAATATCTTACACCGCAACTCGATCCGTACATTGTCCATACGTGTTTACAAGGAGCCGCCTTTATTATCTGTTTAGTTGATGGTCTAATCAGGTCGGCATCGGAGACGATATGAATCACGTGCAACCTTCTGTCATCGCCGATGAACAGACCTATAATTTGACTCTAAGATCTTTGGCCCGAACCGTGGACGTATTAACGAGAGGATGCAGGCGCGGTCTCTAAACTACAGCAATGTACCTGAAACGGACACGGGCTAAGAAGGAAGGCGACTTCATAAATTAAAGTTTATATTTGCACACGGTTAAAAAATTCATTGAAAGAGGTTTCGCTTCGGGCACGAAGAGGATATATATTGTGTATAATTACATATGTGTTAATAGTTAGAACAAGGGTACAAGAGCACCGACGTATGGGATCAAAAAACCTATAGATGCAGACATTCTTTGTCGGCAGACGGATGGTGGTCCTTATTCTACGCGAACTGCGACCAAATTCGGTTTCGCACGTTAGTATTGTAAGGGCCGTCGAACGAAAGATTAGTTTGCTTCTTCATATAAATACAATTATATAATCAATCGCCCCTCAATACCTAAAGGTATAACGGAGGATTATAAATGAAGACAGCCGATCGCAACATTTTACATACTACAAAAAGCTTTAGTTAGAGAAGGAATCTCGCGACTGGAAACCCTTTCTGTGTTAACAATTTTTAAAGTAAGCAAATGTTGCAGATATACAAATATGAAATCAAATAGAGTTCAATGCGTATTGCTTTGTACTATTTCAAGCCTAGAAATACGTACAAAGTTTTAAATATCATATTATTAATCGTATTTTAGAGTGCTCTTGAAATGATCACCTAATTATTATACACAACGTCATAAAATCTAGTCCTTCACTGCAGAAATATCAACATATAAAACTTTGTAATGTCGTTGTAAATCCATTAAGCTTTGAGCACAACAAAGGATTAAGCTGCTATGCTCACCCACGCTCTGCGTAAAAGCGGAAACATTACGAGAACTCCGGAAGATTGGGAGTAACCGCACACAAAAATAGATGCCTTTGATGTTGGCCTAAATAGTACAGAACTATGTCAAAATTCTTTGAAACTTTGAAACTTATATTTAAACGTTGTAGTATTTTACGTGAATGATTCATTTGGGTAGCATACTATTAGTTGAGTGTATATTCCAGAATGCTACATTAAAATAATGTGTGTATGTACAGGTTTAGTAATAGATCATCGGAATAGCTTAGAACACTAGACAAACGATAGTACATAATAATATAATATAATACATTTCGATAGAGGGAAGTATTCTCCTATTAAATATTAAAGTAGTAATAAGTCAATCGTCAACAAAATAAAGTTATAATAAAAACCATTTCCTAATGATTGATGATAGATGCGAAACGATACCTTAAGTTTGAAACTAACTATTGTAGCAGGACCGTCTCTGCTAGTTATCAATTTTATGTAAGAATTCGTATAATTGGATTTTAACAGCGTATTATCTACGAGGTTTTCTCTTGTCATTGAGATGTAAAGACAATTTACGACTGAGTTATTACCTGGAAATCGATGTCCTACGTCCACGGGTCATCACTCAAACTATATCATAAAAATTATATATACATAGAATTACTTTTTAATGGTTGAGGAACATTTCCTCACCAAAGGGAAGAAATGTTAAGGTAACAATAAAAGAATTTTTCAAAATCCATTAATGGATGAAAGTCGGCACTTTTATTCTTTTAAAATCGCTGGTGGTATAAAATGAAGAATTTCTTAAATGTTTATACGTTTTTATATGTGTGTGCTCTCCTATTGTATTTCTTATGAAGCGCATAGTGTGGGCTCAAAGTTACTTAATTTTTGAACACGAAGCGCCATTCGTAAGTTCCAATACATACGCATTGAATATGGCAAGGATTAAAATTTAAATAAAATACCTTCAGTTTTCTTATGTCGTCCTCCTCCTGTTGTGTCCATCTTGTTCTGGGTCGCCCTTATCCGGACATGGCAAAATCTTTATGTGTCCGGACTATCGAAGTTGTACGACGATTATAGAAGGATATAGTATAGACGATTTAAATACATCTTTGAAACATAATATCGAACCTTAGTCATTATAGAGTTTTAATACCAACGCATTATACATTTAGCACTTTGCGGTGACGTACGATTTCATTCAACAAAAGTTACTAAATTCTTAGCCGTGAATAATACTGTAAACTTTCAGTCTATTGGATGCAACTTCATTGACGAAGCATTTTATTTTCACTTTTTGGTCAGAGACGATAATTATGAAAGTACATTGAATACCTTTGACGTTAGTGTCGTTAGTAACGTGAAATGCGAAGAGAAATTGGTAATTTACAATTGAACTTTACAATTAGGCGTAAGAAAATGTTGTAATTAGACGAAACTCAGCAAGGAAAACGTATGTAATTTTATACTATAACAGCCAGATCCTGTATAAATTCAATTCACGAATGTAACTTCCTATCGTGACCATAGGTTATGATTTTTACATTGCATCAAAGAAGAAATACAAGCTTAAAATGCCGACTGATATTAAATTTAATTGAAATGGTTCAAAGAATATCCGGACCTTTCTCCAAGTTGCAAATTGAAGTGTGCATTTACGAATAAGTGGTTGCAGTTTATGTATAGATGTATATACATACATTGAAGAGGTGGTCTGCCCATAATTTATTGGCAATTTGGTCAAGTAGATAGAACACGTTTTATCTCTATTTTATATTTTATTTATAACTTCATTTTATTTATAGCATTTTATTACTAGCCATATACTTATAATTTTACATTTAGGCCAAAGAATTAGTAGAAAGGCGTCTTGTTATTACAAATTAAGGGCTAAGTGATCAATGACTGAGTACACATCAAAGCATGGATACTTACTTTTAACTCAATTATTCTTAGACTAATCGAACTCTTATTAATCAATCAAAACACATAAGATTGGTCGACATTAGTGCCCCTACTTTGATGATTTTGATTATAAAAAATCGTTGTACGACAGTTTAACCAGACAAAAAAACGATGAAAACAATATCGTAACACTATGTAAGTACAAAAATCCTGTAATACAACGGAACTATCGTCGATATTAAAATACTTAAATTATTTAAAACTGTTATGTAACTCAGCAAAGCATCTTCATACAGGACAACGTTTAACCTTGCTATACTCACGTCAAAATGAAAGACGTATAGTATACTATATAAGTCGGTCTCACAGACCGTATGCGTGAGTATAGGAAGGTTAAGGATGTAACATTTTCTTGGTTTGAAACCACTGTCTCTCTGCGATGCGCGTTTATCCCGTATTACAAAATTTTGCTGCCTATTAATTCGAAACTTCAGATGTACTCCAGAAAAAGCAATAAATTACTGCGAAAGCTCGAGAAGTATCAAAAGAAGTCAACTTTTTTCGTCTAGGCTGTTTCTCCCGTTACTTTTCTTTCTAGCTGAGTGAGAGCGATTTGAAATTTGGCTCAAAATGAAAATTACGGTTCTGAATGGAATATTGGCCATTCGACGAAAAATTCATATTCGAATTTTGAAGTTATTTTGCGTCAAAATATATGTACATATTCGAACATGGAACGCGCGGGTTTCGAGAGAACGCCTTCCGTTCAGCAAAACCTGTAAAATATAGGAATGAGTATAGCACGAAAATGGGTAAACTTCAAGCGCTCGATTATTAAGGATAGTAATACGATCCGATCTTAATTCGAAAAACAAGCTCCAGTCTTATAGGAGCCGCAATGGGTTTTCGATTTTAGCTGTTTTTAGCGATTTCTTGCGGGTTTTGTTTGCATTTTCGCAGCAACCGTTTGAAATAAACTGAACACATCATATACTATTAGAATCAGCACGTCAAGGCGCGTCGATTGGTGTATGATTGAACGCGATTAGAAGAAGTAAACTTTAAACGGCCATATATCAGTAACGGTTGGAGCTGGAGCGTTTATAATGTCATATTTGAAATCTACTCGTCGAGATCTATCTATAAACATTTTATTATTAATCTCCTTAATACTAAGAGCTGTCATATTTTATTAATATTCGTAATGAAGCATGAATCACTGGTACATCTTCTTTAGATATCGATTCCACGATTTCAGTAATTATCCTAAAATCATGCATAATGTTATTAAAATTTTCTTACTGCTTTGATATAATTGGCTCTTCCTGTTGTAAATGACAACCTATAATTGTTGACAGCTTCTTGTCTATAGTCTCCCATTGAATTTATTAATTAAGCTATGCTCCAACTGAAAAGCTTGCCGCTTCCCCTGTATACAAAAAATTGTCAAATATCTGACACAATTTTTTACTGTCAGCCTTCTAGTTTATTTAATATTATCCATTTCATCATCCATCATTTTTGCACCTTTTTTCTTTTCTTGCATTGATCCTTGTTTTCTTATATTATCTCTATTTTCGTATATATCCAAATATTTGTTTCAAAACAAAATTCTAGCAGCATGCTGTTGAAAGGAAGGCTGCTAAATTAGATACGTATCATATCTTTGTTATAGTTATAATATTCAGAGTGAATTTTAATGTTTCAGGAAAGGTTGAATTTGGCACCAAAGTTTGTAGTGTATTTCACATTTATGCGCGATTATAATGTAAAATTATTGTGACATAGAAAATTTGTTTATTTGCGTGAAACGTCTGCTGCACACAACAGCGTGAAAACACACCTCCATCTTGTTGATAGATCCGATTGTGACTAACCTAACAAATATTAGTGGCACTAGTAATTCAACCTGTCCTCAATCGTTAAAAATAACTCTGTACAAATCTGTAAGCATCATTATCACTATTACACTTACGCAGGACTCACCTATAATTCTAGAATTATAGAACACAATTTGTTGCAGGTTTCTATAAGAAGCTCTCCTACATCGTCCACACTTCTGCTCCAGTGCGCACCACTTCTTCCAAAATTTATTCTCCGTTATGTACCTCTGTATGAGATACTAAATGCATTGATATACCCAAAGAATGCAACATATGGTGAACAGAAGAACAAGGCAGCTATACAGACCTGAACTTATTTTTCGTACTTTAAAGCAAAATAATTAACTTGTCCCTTCGTTCATTTACATGTATACGGTTTTGAAAATTTCCGCGAATACTGCTCGTGCTTAGGTAAAGTGACACATATGTAACGTCAGAAATTACAAACCCATCGATTATATATACCTTGGAACAGAAAATAAGACAAGTTTATCTTTTTGGTGTTAATTCGTTTATATAAAAGAAAACACGGTTGTTACACTGCTTAAAGAACTCCATAACGTGCACAAATCGGCATTTGTAGAAATACATGCGCGAAAAGGTGGGGAAGACACCATCATATTTAAAAATTGAAATATGCTGTTAGTTCTAAGAACGTATATAACAGTCAGAGTTGAATATTTTAATGTGCGAAAAATCAAAAATCAAGCAAATTATGAATTGCTGAGAGTTTCAGTTTTCTCTTGATTTTGCGGACCGGGGATGGTTCTTTTTTCTAAATTCAACTAATCAACGAATAAATTCCCTTCAACTATAAGTCTTCATATTCAGTTTAAATAAATAATTGCATTCAACACAAATGTTTGTAAATACCACAGTAAATAAATTGACCGCAGGCAGTTCAACCATTTTCGCTCTCTGTTTGGAAAAGGCAGCCGAAGTCAAAAGGACGATTAATTTTATTGCCCAGACGTTTAGAAAGGTGTACCGCGCTGTCGAATAAGTTGTTAAATAGATATCGGCATTTTTACAGTTTCCGAAACAGAATGGTTCTTTAACTGCCAGTTTCCTTTCCGACGGAGATCTAAGACCGATTTTTTAATCGTAAAAAATTTAAACAACGGCCACACACACCCATAGATACGGTCGCATACCTACCAACAACGTAGTATCTACTGCATATGTATACATACATCGAAGCGTATGGGTACCTTAATCATAAAACTCTTCAGTGTATATTAACTAGTTTTTAATTTATATTTTAACAGATCATATTGTATCCTTTGACTTTGACTGTTTGGCGGTGTGTTGTGCCGAATGTGAAAACGTTATTAATGGGATTGCTCAGTAAAATGGGGCGACCGCATTGGTAACGACCAGGTGTGCATGTTTGCTTCTCTAATTGTGGCAGATTCTTTTACTTTATTTTTAGGTCAGCAATGCAATTAACGTATAGAAAGACTATTGTGTATTTGTTGCCACTTAAAGATCAATCGATAAAAATTAAAAGAAAAGTTTCCTTCAGCTCTTGTTCTTACGAGCGTCCAAAAATGTGCAAAACAAACTCGCGCAAAACAAGTACGCAATTCTTATTAGAAATCTACTTAACTATTAAACAGGAATGAGATAATTATGTGTAACGCCAAGCAATGACCAATAAAATTTCCATTGGCCATCTTGTGGGAGAAACGTGGGCTGCATTCTATTGTTTCTCTTATGAAAAATGTGTTCTTTATAATTTAATAACCTCTTTTATATGCACGTATGGCAATATATATTTGCGCTAAGTGATTTTTATTGGGAGTGTTAATGAAGCAGCGTAGATTGCGAAATAATGTAAGGATCTTAGCTATAAATTTATTTTCATGTGGGTTGTAAGATATTCTAAGGCTAAATATGAATCGACTTTTCATTGAACCTTCAGGCAATTTACTTTGTTAGGCGAATATGAGACGAATTATTTTTAAAATATAAAACGATTGTTACCAACGTTAAACTAACCGTAGTAACGATGTAATTTTGATTCCATCTTCGGAGAAAATAAAGTGAAACTCAAATACCTCAATCATCTTTTGTAACACAGTGACGTACTTTAACACCCTGCATTTGCGATAATGGTTGGCTGTGTTTTGTTATCAGAAATCGATAAAACGTGAAATAGCAACGAAAAATAAAAAAAGTACAAAAACACTTAACAAGTTATCATCTCGGAAAGATCAGAAATAGACTAATTGTAAATAGCAAAACTGCACAACGACCAGGCGTACAAGTCTGAAATGCGGATTTCTTTTCTAAAAAAGAAACATGTTAAATTCGGAAGATACAAAGTTCTTTATTCAAAGTATGCTGCATTGCTTGTTATACATTTTTCCCATTCTTCGGGCAATTTGTGAATCCCACGCCAGTAAATATCTTCCCCTTTTGCTGCGAACCATTCGTCGGGCAATTTTTTCACATCTTTGTACGAACCCAAGCACTGCTCAGCAAGTACG
The DNA here is from genome assembly GCA_038088585.1 of Chrysina gloriosa. Taxonomy (NCBI): domain Eukaryota; kingdom Metazoa; phylum Arthropoda; class Insecta; order Coleoptera; family Scarabaeidae; genus Chrysina; species Chrysina gloriosa. The sequence continues at coordinate 10,505,097 of CM076093.1, forward strand.
TGACCCATGACATCGTGCATGACATCGATGCAAACTAGCGGTAATCGGAAAAAGGCAAGTCTGGTGAGTAGGCTGCATGGGGTAAAACATCTCAGCCGAGTGCTTCCAACGTGTCGCGAACAGGTTTTGCCGTAAGTGATGGAGTATTGTCATAAAGAAAAATGACTTTGTGTTGCCTTTTTCGGCATGCTGCCCTCTTTCCAAAGAGCGAATGGTTCAAATCGGCGAATTTTTGTTTGTAATGTTTAGTACTAACGGTATCACCAGGTTTTAATAGCTCATAATAGATCACGCCCCTCTGGTCCCACCAAACACAGAGCATCGTCTTTCTGCCAAAGCGATTTGGTCTTGGCGTCGATGTGGATGGTCTACCGGTCTTCTGAATCTCTCCCATCTCTCCTAGCCGATTGGAAACAGCTGGTTCACTAACGCCCAATTCCTGGGCGAGTTGTTTTTGTGTTTGCGAATCGTCTTCGTTCAGCAATGCTTGCAACTCCACACCTCCGTATTTTTTCACGTTATTTGTCTGCAACATCGAAGTGACCACCTTTGAAACGCCGAAAACATCGTTCACACCTATCTCGTGATCGAGCATGTTCACCATAAACTTCTCGAAGTAATCGGTATGATTTAGCAGCAGTTACCTTCAAATGAAAATAAAAATAAATGCTGTTCGCTATTGCTCTTTGTTCGCTATAAATTTCGACGTATTGAACACAACAACATAACACTATGCACACACTTTTCCAATTTATAAGTCGTGTGTATCTGACAGTTGTTGATGATACAATAAAATGGCCCAGTGTCAAAGCTTTATAGCACAAACTGCATTGGTGCGCATCTGTTGTCTGAAATCCGCATTTCATACTTGTATACCTGGTAGACTGTAACCACTTCTATATACCATCAAATCATGTGTATCATTAAAGAAAGAAGAGCTGAATTTTTTTTTAGGAAGATGACGAAACCTGAACAGAAAATTAGTGCACAAAGGCAAAGAGTATTAATGCCTTAGGCGTCACGACAATGTTTGATAAATATATGATTTTCTACTTTAACATTCGATTCTTAACCATTTCAATCTTCTCCTTAATAGTCTTATCTTTTCTTTCCGGTGCCATTTTACAAAATTGCCTGTTGAAGGGAGATGTACGCCTGAAGCAGGCGTGCGTTACGAGAGATTTCACTGTGTTACTATGATGTACTTTTGTACGAAGTCCCATCAACTCATTGAGTTCCTACAAGAGAAAAGGCGAATACAGCTCTCAAACAATTTTCCACTTGATTTATTTAAATTTCAGTCAAAACAGCATGAGTTTTAAATTTGTTTGTAAGTGAAGCGATGGTGTCTCCAAATAATTACTTTCGCCTGTACTTAAAGTCGAAAGGACAGAGTATTTCAATTTACTTAACTTTTACACTCATTTAGTGCATTTGTTACGCTTTTCACTAGATCTAGTAAAGGACTAACGCAATGAACAAAACGAAATACAAATCAGTTGTTGTCTTGAAGAGAACACAAAGTTGCTGCATACTCTCTTTCCGGTAGTAATAACGTGAAATAGTGACAGAATCAACACAATAAATAACTACTTCGACAGGATGCAATCCATCTGTTCAATACAAAGTAAAAATATGTAGAAACAGACAATTTTATTTGTACAAACGATATTTCCCGTCAATTATATCATAATGAAGCCGGGATCAAATCTGATGCGACATACTGGACCGCGTTTTTGCAATGATCGCATGAGCGCTGATGGCGGCCAGGTATGCCGGGCGAGTAGACGTGAAGCACCGTCTCATCGTGTGCGGCAAGAGATCGTCTCCTCCATGGAAGAGTACCGCCTTGGACATTACTAACATTCCCCGGATATTACACAACTGTCGACTCTGTTTTTACGCACTTACCGACGTTTACCTCTTTCTTTTCTCTTTCCCCATGTATGTGCGTGTGTGTTAAATATGTGGACGCGCATGTATTGTATTATATGTGTACATGTCGTCTCATAGACATTAAATATGAACAATTATTTAGTATGTTTGTTACGGCCAGTCGTCGCATGCTTTTGTTGACTAACGTTTTAGTTCTTTCTCGATCTTTTTCTTTTCTCCTATTTTTTTCCTATCCATGTCGCGTAGAAGAACGATGTTGAACAAACAGGAAGAAAAAGATTTTGTTTACCTTTGACTGTCACATTGTCGTTTTAAATTGAAGACTAAATATTAATAGAAAGAGGGTTCCCTAACGAAATGTAGTTGTAATCTCTTCAAATCGTGTTTATTAGGAGACTATAAACACTGATATTTTGTTATTAAATACGCGCCACCGCAACTCTATTAATTGCATAGTTTAAACTGGTCTTTACGTCAAAACCTAGAGGTACATCGACAGTTTGGCTGATAGATCGATGAAATTTCCACTTACAATTAGCACTTAAACACATTTTCCAAAGATAAATACGAGAAATATCGAGTTTTAACATTTAATCCAACCTTCTCTTATTCAAAACCATTACAAAGGCAAAACAAAATCTATCGACGAAAACTGTATCTGGTTTTCATGTGACGCACAGTGTAATCTACCTGAAATGGATTGCGTTGCAATGAGAATTCGCTTATGGCCAGCTTTATTGTTGCCGAATTTAGGGAAACATATCGAAGTTCACTAAAGATTTAGTACTTTTAGAAGAAACCCCAACGATTTCTAATATTTTAGGAAAGAACATAGATCCTGAATGGAAAGGATTGATTTACATGAAACTAGACAATTTCGTATATGATGGCGCTAACAGAATAAATAACGAATTACTGCTCACAGAAGGCGACCTATGCGGTAAAAATTACGGGAAATTTTTGAACAATAGTCCAAGAATATTCCAAAATTACAAAAATGTTACGCAGAAATCTAAATCTTGGAGTGGTTTGCAAAGTTAATGACTAAACATTGAATATGAATTTCAGGAAGGATAGAGATGGTTCATTATTCATTAGCAGATGCCACTATATTAAAAGAAGTTAACTAATGATACGATATATGCACTTCCTAATTACATAATAATATTTGCGTATTCTTTTTCTATACCTTATAACTACTACAACAAAGCTTGGCTTGCATATGTATATTAGGATGGAGCGAAAATTATTTTTAATTTTAATTTTTCTGTATTGTCAATTAATGACCCATAAATGTAGAAATGTTCATGTAAAATTTGAGCTTTCTAACTCAATAGGTATTATAGGCATTAGGTTTGAAATTCAAAAGAAAGAAGCAATTTGTAACGTTACAAATTAAGCTCTATTTAGGACAATAATACTATCTACTTCCCAATATTACTTAACATTACTAATACAATTAATAGGTATAATGAAGACAAATTACCATAAAAATTACGGGTTAATGTCCTAAATCAGAAGTCTCAGCACCTTCTTTTTGACGGCAATACTGGAATTTGGTGCAAAGAACATAGAATGTCTTGCATGGTTTTTATCCTGGTAGGAATGAAACCCTCTCTAACTTCGGACCCACAAACAGATAACGAAGCCCCTGCTACAAGCTGTACGCACCTTTCTACTGCCTGACAAATTACTTTCTGACGAAATGTTTGAAATAATTCCTGTGTCGCTATATTTCATTAATATTGGAGGTTTTGTTACCTTCTCTTTCTCCCAATCTATTAAATCGTAGTAGTTTGACGAATCAATCTTTAGTGCTCTAAGCTGGAATTTGCGAACGTTCTTTCGTTTGGACTCTTTTGTTGCATTTAAAACTCATCTAAGAACCAGCTCCCTAATGTGTGATGAATCATCTTGTAACATAGCCAGCAACAGATTTTCGGGGTGTAAGAAGAAAGCATTTCTTTGAATAGTTTTTAAGACAATACCTTTTAAGTCTTCTCGCAAATATAAACAACTTTTAACAATGTTATAGACATGGATTGGGCCATATTTACAAGATGATTTTGACTTGATATCAGATCAGGTTGGAGCGTAAACTTTCATGATGAAGTGGCTAGTTCCTTCAAATTATTGGTCGGTTTAGCTGTTCCAATATATAAACGAACCAGCGAAGGTAAATCATCAAGAATGTGATAGTTTTCCTGGATCTTTGTTAGCTAGGTTTAGTGATACTGTACCAGCAGAAATAGCGAAACATATCTGGAACAGGTATATTTGCTCGCAAATCAGTATCCACATCCGAAAATTCAGTGGAGATGGGTTCAAGTGCCCATACCTTTAAGTCGAGATAGTTGCTGAGCTGTTTTCCTTTGCTGCCAGAAGATATATTAGGACCTGCTGTAGTACTTTCGACCCTGGAGAATAAATGGCGAAGTGGTAATTCATTTGCATGTAACATGCACACGAACCATTGTAAAGGTCGTTTCAGATGTTTTTATAGTAAACCAAAGACTCCATTTTTGTATCCCGTGTTGTGTATCCCGTATGTTATGTATTCAGAATCTGGCTCCGATATGATCTTCCTATGTGATGTATTGTCAGTCGCAGTCGTGGCCAAAATCTTGTTTTTACGACAGTCAAAATAAATAGCCGTTACAAGCTTATTGATATCTACAGATTGCAAATCTTTACGAACTTCTTTCCGTTCTCGGCGTACTTTGCTGCGGTCCACTACTTTTTACGAGTTGTCAGTACTGATAACACCAAATCAAGAAATGCGGCGTTTACAATTAATGCTGCAGATCGATCAGAAATTCCAGTTCTGTCGCACGCAGTAGCTAAACTTTGCAGCTTACCTCTCATCTGTCGAGTTTCTTTGCGGAATGGTTTAGGAGTTTTTGTTGTTTGTATGTGTGTGACGTCTAAACTATAGCTGAGGTAGGTGAAGACATGTTTTCGTGCGACTGGGTACCTTGGACGGATTTTATTTTAAATTTATTCAATAATTCCATCATCAATCGAACTGAAAGAAGTGAATTGAACTCGAGCGTGAAACATCTTATAAAGTGATTTCATATTTGTGTTTTATAGTGTACATTTATCATAGATATTTTATAATTCAACAAATTTTGACTGCTGTCTTTATCTATTCACGAATTGCGCTAGAGCGAAAAGTGAATCCCCGACACAAATGGTCAATACGAACTAAATAAAAAAGCCATAACGATATTTTACTGCGGGGATAATGAAAACGACAGGAGATCTGATTAATTTTAGTTCGTAAAGAGACAGTTCTGAGAATCTTCTCGTTTTTATAGGCCTTTAGATTGTTAGTATCCGGCTTTGGCGCTGTAGCGGTGTGATCCCGTTGCATGTAAATATAATTTCAACACATGTAACAACACATGTAGATAATTGATTTTAATATGACCTTTATCAATTAGAATACAATTTACATACCCCATAATCGCTTAACTACACCTGTACATACATGAACATTTTCCATTACAAACATTTTCAATTAAAGTGAAGTAATTGTCGACTATCCAATTAACAAGAAATACAGCATACTATTTGATGAAGATTCTTAAACATGCAGTTAAAACTGTATAATGTAAGTGATACTCTAAAGTGCTTTTATAAATTAGTACCTACTAAATTCAGGGACAAACTTTTGGGAAAGTGCTCCAATCTGTCAATTTTTACTTTTATTTGCGCACGTTTTTTAATAAAAATTATACATTGTGATTCATGTAGAATAACTGACGTGATTGATATTTCTTTTTCATAGCAACTCCAATTTTCTGTTACCGATTGTAAAACTAAATTTTTCTACAGGAGCAAGGTAATTCCGAACACCTAAGCAGAATCTTGAGAAAAATAGTGTTGAATGTTCAAAATCCGAAATTTACTTATAATGTGGAGTTGAGAAAACCACCAAACTAAATTATCAAATTCCAGACCGTTGGCAACCTGAAAATATCAACTACAGCCAATAGATTTTCTTTGAACGTTGTTAATAACTAGATATACGTTGTATTTCTTGGAGAATTCTTGGTTTTAAACCTAAATTCATCGGCGGAATAAGCTGTACTTTAGTTTTCAAGTATCCCCAAAAATACTAATCTAGAGGTCAAATTTGGTGATCTGATCGGCTACTAAATCCCCCCCTTCCCCCTCCCCGACTTCCTGGATACAAAGTTATTAGTACAGGAATAAGATCAGTTTGCAGGAAATTTAACTGTTCTACACCGGTTAGGGTTCCATCAAAGAAATAAGAACACAGAATGCTTTCGTCGACTATGCCGTACCATGCATTTGGAGGGTATTAAGTGTAAAACTCCATTGTCCGTTGTACATTACCGGTGGCGCAATAACGGCAGTTTTGTCTATTGATATGGCCGTTTAAAGGAAAGGTAGCTTAGTCAGAAGAAATCATCCATTTTACAAAATTATTATCATTATTGCGTAGTGTAGTATAATAATACACAAATGGTTAATTACCATTAGAAAATTCATTTATTATAGTTCAAATTATCAAAATCACAGTTAAGTTTGGGGATATGGTCTTCATTTGACATTTAGCATAGTGTTGGGGTTTTATTTATACCTTTTCGACTCCACGCCCACCATCTTTTAAGCATTTTACTCCCCTACGGGTCTTATCTCGTTAATTTAACTCCAGCCAGAGACAGTTAATGGGAGAAACAAATGTCACCAGAAATTAAAATTTGTTAAAATTTTTATAAAAGCATGATTTAATGGATAAAAAGAATTTTGTTAATATTTCTTACACATTTCGACAACTATTATACTTACAAGAATTCACATAAATTTACTGGAAATAACCAAGCATACATCGACGTACGGTACAGGTTTCTATAACAGCAGTATATTTGGATGTACTGAAGTCAAGGTGAATTAAAGTTTCGTTTCGGGGACAACGGTGAAATAGACGAGTGTAGTCCTGGTTTGAAAAGTTTGTTTGGTTAACGACGAGAAAATTAACAATATAGAAAAGTCAATAAATAAGTTTAAAAATATATTTCACAAAATAAAGAGTTTAAGAAGAAGTATTAGTAAGAAAAGAACTTCGTCATACAGAAGAAGAAAGAATTGATAAAGGGAAGAATCCATAAAGCTGTGCCAAAAGAATTAATAAGAGGGAAGAATCCAAAAAGCTGCGTCGAGAAAAGAAGTGAAAAGAGGAGATACAGGAAGAACCGTCAACGGAAAATACACTTATACTTTCGCACACACTAAAATAGGTAAATATTTCGGTTTTATGTTCAATATTTCCAAAATTTTATAAATTGTTATAATTTATGCTTTTATATTATTATTTACGAGCTAGACCGGTGCAATTTACTTTGAAAAAGAATTAACTAAATTCTCAGTACAATAGCTTACTCTATTTGTTTGCATACTTGATTTCGCTGATCGAAATCATTTTCGGTCAGCTCGCCAATTAGGCGTACCTTGTGACCATATTGTTTTGTTTTCATTTTGTTGATGGAAGACACTGTTATGTACCTATACTTAAATCAGATGTAAGGTGCCTAAGTGTGAAGTAATGGCTATCCGTCTCAAGACATTCTTTCTATTTATATTTTACCAAACTTGCCTTTCAGGATAAATAGACTTGGAAAATATTGATTTGTATGATATTTACGGAGCTTGTTAAAGTCACCTCTTGAGGAAAACATTATTCACAACTGAATGTGGTACTTGCCCGAAAATTCTTCAATAACTTCATAACCCTTCTCCAGTGTTTTTGCCACGAACTAATAAACGAACTAATAAACCGGAAAGTTTTTAATACAATCATAGCAAAGACCTAATCGATGCTATAATTTTCCGAAATATTCAGGAAGAGCTTCGATAGCACACACACTAGAAAAGCATATCCCAACAAACAAAGAACAGTCTCCAAACATTACGTATATAATTTTCTATAACCAACCACAGTTCTAAATGTTATAATAATGCAATTTTGTTAGGAGCCTCTGTGTCAATTATAGTATTCATTACATTTCGATTATTCATACATATGTATAATGTATAACAGTTCCTCTTTGTATTTTCTCGAGATATCGTTGTTTAGAAATCTGAACCAGTGTTTAAATCTAAGTTTCTGAATCAAGAAAGTTGTTAAAATTTGTGGTTTAATTTGGAGTCGAATAAAATGATATTAGTCTAGCAAAATCAATTTTTGCTTCAATGAAGGCATATGTTTCTTAATCCTAGGTTTCCTGAAACGCACATATCCAAAACAGATCGGGTTGTTCTGCTTATGATAGGAAATATTCGGTAACTCACACTAATTATCCACCACTATGATACAAAACAAAATACGCCTACCAATACAACGTCACCCACACAACCACAAATGAAATCTTCTAGGACTGATTGTAACACAAAAATGTGCGTGGGGAATTTCGAATATCCAATTTCCATCTTCTTTCCACTTATATAGTATTAGTTGCTTGCCGATTAACAAATTGCTGTGGATATGTGTTACTAAATCGTCTAGGCCTCAAGGCGTGAAGAACACGCAATACATCCCCAATTTAGAATATCGGTTCCCATCTGGATTTCTAAATTCGAAGTAGTACCTAATGGATTCAAACTTCAAAGAAACCGAAAGAGAAAGTATTGCAGGAAGCGTGGTTCAAGTGTAAGAGATTGCAGAATAAAAAGATTCTTGGAGTGTTTAACTTGCTTCAGGAAGTGGTTGTCATTTTCAACGTGACGAAAACGAAGCAACGAGTTCTTACATAGCGTCCTAAAATTCGAAAAGTAAACAAAACATACTACTAACAATTTGCATATAATCTAGTTGCATTTTACACAGTGTCGATTATATTTTTACAAAGAGCAAACGGAGAAGGGCCCGTTGTTGTGTTCATCAAAATATTGCAGAAATAAAAAATGAAGTGACCAAAATAAGTATATTTGACAAAAGTGTTCTATTGCCCTTTGGGTATTTATGAAGTTACCTTCTTATATTTTATTATTTAATTAAAGTATAAATTAATTTCAACTTCTAATAGATATAACCTGCCATGAGTATTGGATAATTAATAGACACATAATCAGAAATGTTCTAACATAATTCAAACCAAAACTATTGTTTCAATGAGCAGTTTCACGGTTTTCAGATCAAGTTGAAGAAATGTCGGCGTCTCAGCTCGCCTTCGTCGGAAATTCGAAGAATTTTCACGCAAATTCTGGGAAAATTTACAAGAATTTCTGGAAGAAATATAGAATCGTCCGATATTTCCACCAACGAAATCTCCTACGTGACGGGGGCGTGCATTCACACCTAACTCGACCGTTACGTGAAATAAAGCGCCTCAATCAATGCCAACAGGCCCGCTTCCTGGAAATTTGTCTGAAAATGTTCGGTACTCATTAGATTTAATAGTACAATACCCACCAGGCTGGTATAGAAATTCGTTTATTAACATCGACTTCAAACCAACCGATGGGAAGCAAATGAATGCAAGAGGAACTCGAGTAAATAATTCCTAGCGAGTTTCAAACAATAAAGGAATGGAGATGATAGGCGTAGTAATAAATTAGATTTACCGCTTAATTAAAAATGATACACAAGTGATTTAATTAGCATTGGTCAGTTATATTTGGGCAATGAAAGTGGTGGCCGTATGGTTAATTTTGTTGTAACAGGCAGCGATCTTAACACTGCTGGTAAATAAAAAAATTTTTAAGAGATCGTTTTATTCTAAACAATCGTGTAAAGTATAATAAAAACGCCGTATAATTTTAAAATTATGTTTGAAGTTCGTAGAACGGTATAAATAAAGCGTTGTAAACGCATCCGTCGGTAAAATACACCGACTCCGTTCTAAGCGCAAAGGATGAATGACAATTTTATTTAGCAACGAAATTGGGCGAGATATCTTATGTATTTTAGAATTAGAAGAAATTAAGAAACGGTAAGATTTTCAACAACATTTAACCGAATTCTTTAATTTTTCATTTGTCTTGCTAAAGAGTGGTAGCAGCCTAAGCATTTGTAATTTGCTAATTATAATTCTCATATATATAATACATCGAGAGTAATGGTGATATTAATTGTTGGACATAGTTGATTTCAGAAATTAAGATATTTTAAACCAATTAGATAAACTAATAACAAAGAGAAGAATTATTCATTTTTCAAAGAATTGTGTTGGAAGGGCAATGCACTGTTTTCACTGGTTCGTCATTAACTAACAAGAGACGAATACTTGAACATCACAAAAAGAAGTAACGGTTGGTTTATATCGGTAATATGAAATTACAATAGCTTTTACTCACTAATAGTAATAGATATACGGTGGAAAGTCGTTACTTGTTATAGGAGTAGTGTGAACAGGCAATTTTCAGACCTGTTGATAAATTGGAGCATCAGGTACCTGTCGATGATCGATTCTGTTGAATTTCATCGTTTATCACTAAAAATGTTTATACATGTAGGAAAGGAATGTATAGCATCAATTGATGTAAAGGTTTGCAAATTTTAAACATGGGTCAATGTCACTCAGAAACACACCAGCAAGTTTGAAGTAATCAAGATTTTTCCACTAATCCGTAATTCTTGTTATTTGTCGGCTTGTAGAATCAATTACTTGCTCCAACGTGGCTTCCAGCGTTCGTATAAATGTCACTTATTATTTCAGTGATAAATAGGTGCTCAGACAACTCTTAATGCAATCGAGGTTAACTGTGTAATGTTGCGCAATAAATTGTACATCTATTCCAACATGGGAATTGTTGACGTCTTTTAATCGCGTTTGCATCTCGTTGTAGCAGGCTGTGATGGTTTCGGAATTCCTGGACACAACTTGTTATATTCCCAAATTCGGAATTTGGAGAAGTTTTATGTCGCGAAGTGTTCACTTGTTTTCTTCTATGTTCAATTACAACAGAAGTTAAATTAGCTATCATTAATGTACGTTTTCCTAGGTAAAGCATTTACAATATTTCCCTCACTACTACTTGTCTCTGTGTCCCCATCGTTATGTGTTTTTGGCATTTCGAAATTCTATTATTATAGTGAACTGAAATTAATTAAAAACTAAATTTAAATGGACTGTATATAGGGTCGCCCCACGGTGGGTGCCAAATTTGCGCTGAGAATTTAGATAAATTACACCTCTAAGCCAGATTGCACCGGCTTAGCTCCTATCTACTAACATCATATAAAGCATCTATTTTCACAAACTTATTTACAAATATTTCTAGATAAATTTACATACATTCAAATTAAGTACCTACTGTGTGGTGTTTGTGGTGCAGAATTTCTTCTGTTAGAAGAATTTCTTGTTATGGATCCGTTCTTAAATTCTTTCTTCGGTGAAGTGAGGCTCTGTCTCTTCAGTATTTACTTCTTTTAAAATTTTTGGTTCTAAATATAACTGAAATTTCAACTTTAATTTAAATTAGTAAAATTGTATCTCGATGATTTTGAGTACTGTTTACATTGCGATCGTCCACCAAACATTCATTCATTGTTTTCCAAAACCAGAACGCTTCCCCCATTCAAAGGTCATAACATTTCGTGTGTTGTCTAGGTAACCAGATGTTTACTATTTTTCCATGGATAGCACAATTCATCACAGAGGTCTAGATTGTGCACCTGTCCTGGAGATGGACACTCACTCGGCAATGAAATTCTTCTTTTAATTAACCTTCTTGCAACGTGAAAGTGTTGAATGTATGTGTTTGAATGATTGCATTGCTTTCCATCTTTTGATTGATGCGCTTATAATGATTGATATTTTTATTTCTAGTTACATATTTTTGTTCCATTAACCGTCACTGGCTGGACTTAAAAAAGAAGCTAACACCTCCAGGATAACTAAGTCTTTAAAAGGTGGCGTGCGTGGTGTTGGAAAAGTATAAATAGAACCCAAAATTAACCAAGAGATCATTTGAACATGGGACGTCCATGACTCTCAACCCAACATTTACTGTGAATTTTGATATATTTTTAAATGTAATTAATGGTAGATTATTTAGCAAATAAACGTGCATTAATATTACAATAAACACCTACAATTTTGTTTTAAAAAGTTGTTCTCTATATTTCTAAACTTATCTTTTTCTAATAATGCCTATTTTATTATTATTATTATCTAAACCCCGTCGATCTATGCATATATTTACCTCTTTTATACTTTTGTCGATGATCATTATTTTATTTTTGTCTAATTTTATGCCAAATTTTGCTAAAACCTCCTGCCATACTATCATGTCTTTTTTGAAATCTGTCTTCCTGCAATTCTCTCTCCTTGTCAGCTGTGGAACACGGTTGTTTCAAATATCAGCATATTAAAGTTGAATATGCTTCTAGTTCAGTTGACTAACAAAATTATAAATATTGCTAAATTAACTTTGTTGTAATAAACACATGAGGTGCCTTTTTATATTGAATATGAAACATATGTAGATGTATTCTGCATTTAATTTTGGCATTGTTGAACCGCTTCTATTGTTTAGTTAACTATGTAATCATATTCTATTGACTATACTTTTTGTTGTTACAATTGTGCAATGTATTATTTCTTAATAACGTTATAGTACTTTTGGCTTAATAAATCAATAATGCATATTGTTCATAATATTAATGTTTAAAAGTACCTAGGAAGGAATGACTATGAAGTCGGGATTATCTGCATTATTTCCTTAAGGGTTGGAGGTCACAGTGATAAATTGTTGAATTTAACCACTTTTTAACTAAATTTACCAGATTATGTCTCTCAGTTTAAGAATAATAATAATCGAGAAGATTACGATTGTAATAATGATAACTATTTCATCTCCTCACTAAATAAGAGACTATAAATTTACTAAGGTCAATGCTATCAAGGCTATTTGTAGGTCAGACAAAATGATATGCAAAGAAGTTATGATTTTCTACAAAAAATACTTTTTTTTACTAGAAGTTGCACAATGCAGTAAAAAATGAATATAAAATCCAGTCGTGTTAACAACTCAGTAAAGAATCTTGCATCCTGACAAGATGTGACTCAACAGCATTCAGCACGGGGGTAGGCGAAGGTCTTGAGCTTATGAACAACCTCTTAGAAATTAAGATTACACAAGGTTGTGCCAGAGGAAGGAAGCAACGAATGTGAGCAAGAATACAATAATTGGTCAAAATGCATTAAAACAATTTCAAATACCTGCCCCTGGGCAAAACGATTGTTGCCCTGACAGAAATTCCTCCTAGAAAGCTTATAGATTTTGTTAAAATTAGATACTCTAGACATTAGAGGAAATTCTGGCAGATTATATGTGATGAAGTAGAAATAAATTGTAAGGGTAATAGACTGTTATTTGTAGGAATTAAGCTCTAGTTTTGGTAACTATTGTGACCAGATTTCTAGTAAAAAGTCAAAAGAAAATGTTTGAAAGTTGTTGCAAGGGGTTAATGACAGTAAAAGAAATACGAAAAAAACGCCAACGACCGCGATTATCATAAAGCCATGACGTTTTCGAGTCGCCCAACAGTCGAAACGAAATCAATCTCGTTACAGAGACTGATATATCCACGGTAATGACATCCCGATACAAGTATTATCCAAACAATGAGCGAGAAATTGCACACCGACGATAAATTCAATTGGCAGTTATCACTTATCCGGGGAACGTCCGACATGTATTAAACTCAATAATGTGAGATCTAATTGTATCTGACGGTGAGGTAAGTGCAGCATCATCGTGAAAAGCGGTGTGAGAGAGAAGAAGGAGCGGATAGCGCCCTGCAATTCCCGGAAATCTGACCAGCGATTCCGCTGACGCGCTAACTATCCAACTACCGACACAACAATATTCAAATTAATAGTTTGTTCATCTGTGAAAGAAATTTTATTCTATACGGCTCTCTCGGTTGTTATTTGATTATTACTAGGTTGTAGCTCCCGAGTCACTCACGAGATTTTAGTCCTCTTGGATCCGGACAAGTTAAACGGCAACGCACTCTGGCGGAGGCAAGCTTTATCCACTACGACTTTAAGAACTTCCTATTACAAAAGGCCGTTGCCTCAGATTAAACTGCATTTTAAGTAATATCAAGTTAACATAAAAAAATCTGCAATCAGCTTTCAGTGTTTTCAAAGCTGTGTCAAGCACGAGGGGAAGAGGTGTATTACACGCGAGTAGTAAGTTAAAGGGCAGTAGATCGTGAGTACAATTTTATTAAGTTTCCCTTTGGTAAATTAGTCTTTCCCATACCACCCATCATCCAACAAAAGGAAGAGCAAATACTCTAAATACTCTAACTCTACAAAATCATAAATCAAGTGGTAAGTGGTGAATATTTTAATTAGTTTATTATATACATATTAGTAATAAGAATCTTGTAAGCTAATTGGTTTCATAATAGGTCTTTTGAATAGATTGGCTTCTTTGTTGTACTCTTTCCAGTAATGGTTGGAGTGAAGGATTTTGGAAATGTTTATCAATTTTATTGAACTCTCCGTATACGGATGTATATTGTAACCGAACAAATATGATTTTCAAGTCTTTGTGCAAAGATTTAATGCAGCTTTCATAGTGTTGTTGTTTTAACTACAAATGTAGTAAATCTTGTGTAGTTCATTGTCATTCTAGGCATTTGGCGGTTTTTCTTTTTTGAAGAAACAGATACAGCGCGCCAAAAATAAAAGGAATTTATTAAAGATTATACGCTTTGACTGTAATCCAATGTGTACAAGAAGAATTTACGTATTATATCTTGCACAGAAGATGGGTTGCCATCTTATGGATTATAAAGTACAATTGTTTTCAAAATTACCACTTGCAAGTAGATATGCATATCTTTTCGTGATAACAGACATTTCTAAATAAATCTCCGCGAAATAAAATGGGTAAATATTGGTAAAAAATTCACCAGATACCAAAAATATGCTTCTTACAATTTGTAAAATTCTCCGGAGTAATGCCCAAAATCTAGCCAGGAATCTTCAAGTAAGTGAGTTTATATTTTGATATAAACCACTTCTAATTTAGTAAATCTAATGCATCGTGACCAAAACGAAGCATTTTTCGTTATAATCACAATTATTATGCCAAAACTAATGATTTTGGAAGCAAATTCTATCAATAGATCAAGTTTGGTCTATTACAAGCATTCTTGTTCTGAAGTTCTAGTAGTCTAAACTTGATTACATTCTCTTGAAACCAAAAATGTATTACTTTCAAAATTACAATTTTGATCTTACTCATTAAAATATGTAAGAAATAGTCGGAAAAAGATCTTGGAATTTTTCCAAATAATCTTGCGAGCGCGTGTGCCACATCGTCAACTGTAGTATCACCTACACTGTCCATTCTAGAACAAAAGAAGGTACCTACCTCTAACGTTATATAAATTACGGCGCACTGTCAAACACGTTAACATTTTATTTAATTTTCCTCGTAATTGCATTTAAAAAACTCTGAACTTCAAAGAGCATCATGCAGAAAATAAAATTGTGTGCTGGTATTTATTAAATAATCCTATATAACTAAGTTCTGTCAACTAGATTGCTGTTAATTTGAGGAATAAATAACAAAAGAATTTCTTTAATGTAGCTCAGTAACTCGTAAAGTCTCATGACCGTTGTAAATATACGGTTAGTTACATTTGTGGACATTTCTATCATATTAGAGACCATTTTGTGCACATTTACGTGGTGCACAGAAGAACGTAGATCTTGATAATGCCTTTTAATGAATTGTTCGCCGTGTAAAAAAGCGCATATACTATAATTTACCAGCTGCAGTGTCTCATGAATAACAGTAAACGCAGTGCTCCTTTTCGAAAGCGCTTAGAACAGTATTACTGCTTTTTTTGTCTGACATGGTTGAGATACACATGCGTAAATATAATACTAAATATCAACGGGGGTATTAGGAATTTTTATAAATTTTAGGTGATAACATGCTTATGCATAAATATTTTGATTGCACATAGCATTATCGGATTCAAAACAGTAAAACCTTAAATATTGTTTACATTGATACTCTATTTACTTCCTACTCAGAAATATAGAAAATGCATCCAAACTTATTTTTGGTTCTTATATGGACGTTTAGGCACTTAGTTAGATTGATTTTTTTATCGATTGCGAATGGAATTAATCCATAAATTCCTTAGCACTACTATGAATAGAAATGGAAGAGGCGAGTTACAAACTGTGCTAAGATCAATATCAGTAAACCCAAAAGGGAGTTTCAATGGAATTTTAGCAATAACTACCATACACTAATACGCACCAAATTAGAACCTCTAAAAAGGAAATCAAATTCACGACGAAAGCATCAAATATTTCAATTTGAATTTCAGAGCCCAAACAATTGCCGAAAGAAATCCATTTCTTTTAGCCGAAGCTTAATCAAAAGGAAGCGAACTGCACACCACAGTAATTTTGATAAAAGGATTATCAATAACCATAATTGAAATCCTAATAAGTCTAAATAAAAATTGCTTTTACACTTCCAACATTATTAAGTAAAAGCCTAAAGAGGTCCTGCGAACAAATCGAGGTAAGGATCACTCTGATTAATAGAATCAAAGTAAAAGCGCATAAAATAATTATCTTCATAAATTTCTTGAATAAAATTGTAAAATAATCACAAAATAACTGTGACCAAAAATATGCTGTTACAGGAAATTAAGAAAAAATGACAAGCATCGTCCGGGATCATTATCTTTCCTTCAAAGTGTTTTCAAATTATCTTAGAAGAGAGAGGACGTGAAATAAACTTACGAAACCAAATTAAAATATCTGATACCACATTATGCAAAAAATATCAACTTTGCCATTACTGCTATTCCTCTTGGCAGAAATATTACCGCATAAGCTTGTGTGGTCAATATTAGAATATTTTACTCCGTACTTCTGTTCGAAAAGTTTTACTTCCTTCGTACTTAATCTTGTTTAGTACACATTATTGGTACAAATGTAACATTGTTACAAAATATCTGTATATACTGACAGTTGAAGATTACTTGAAACTTATTTCTTCAATTCTCATTCAATTCTGTTGAATAGTGATAAGAAATTTATGAATGAAATCCATCAATTACGTCACATCAGTACTTTTTTGTAGCTGTACTAATTCTAGTTGGATTAACCACCATGAAAGAATCAAGTATTCTATGTATTCTTATACATTAACTTTTGATTTCCGGAATGTTTGTTATTACAATAACAAATAGTACGAACAAAGCTAGGACACTAAGAAATGGGAAAACTGGCAAAAGGGTAATAATTGTGAGTTAGATATGGACGTAACGTTAATTGAGAGTTTTCTCGTCAACCATTGCTACAATATTTAATAGTTCAGTCAGTGTAGTTCTCTAAGAATTAAACTTTTTAGTTCTCTCAAAGTTGTAACGGTATGTGTTCTCGCTGAAATTCATAATTAAAAAAGTAGGACAACTTCAAGATACACCGCTGTTCATCGATGGCCGAACGCTGCGTATCCGTTTTTGTAAATGCAGCGTCCGGCTTTCTATCAACAGCAGCGTATATGACATAAATATCCACTTAAATTTGCGCATTGGAAGTATAAGTCCAAAAATGTGTTTCTTCAACAGATAAGTTTCTGAGTACTCCTGAGCTATTTGAGGTTACACTCGTTTATAAGAAGAGCACTCGACTGCTCCTGAGGAACAATAAACGAGTACATATTCTGCTTCTTTATTTATAGTACGTTTGCATCCACTTCTAGGTATAGGTATCTCAGTAAATTTTAAACGTTTTAAAGCGTTCGCTAGTGGTTGGTATTTCGGTAAATTTAAAAGGGTAATGAAGGTGCCGATATGACTTCCTCTAGATCGTATGGATTGAGTATGAATCAAAACTCGCGTGGGCAGGATCGTAATACATCTATGCTCTACTAGAATCCTGCCCTACATTCTGCCTAGTTACCCTAAAGCTAAGGACTTTACTATTATCCATCACTGTTCTGAACATCTGTTCTAACTCATATTATAATCAATTCTAATCAGTATGGTTTCAGACGAGAGAAGATAACTATGGATACTGTCCTTGTTCTTATAAACAATAGATTTAAATCGCGTTGTACACTTACGAGACGTGGATTGTGCTATTTATTAATTTATCGAATATGGTTATTTATGTTTCTCGCTAGTTATTACTTGAAAACTGATACACGAGGTATATCAGGAACTGCGAACGACCATATCCGAATCTAATCGCAAAATGAGCACATCTCATTTACTTTTATTTTCAAGTTAAATTAGTGATATTATGGGCCAAGTAAGAAGCTCAGAGCATTTGTCTGGGGTTACACATGCGGATGGCACAAGATTCCATTTGAATGTAAATGAGGATATTGTCATACAAATCTCCTCATTGATCAAACTCTAAGTTATTGAGTTCAGTTTTCCTTTAATAGCATCGAGTTATATGTTAATAGCAACATACTGGGAATATGCATGTACGTATTTTCTTGTTCCAAACAATTACACCCTCTATCCGCTTTATTGTTGCCTACAGATAGCTACTTAATCAACGGACAATATTTCAAGCACTGAGGAAAAGAGTGAGAGGCTAAAATGCTGCACAGGTTGTTTGTACATAGCCCGCATTTGCAGAGGGCCATTGAAATTCGAATAGGGCTGGTGCTTATTGAAAGGGGCCTTGGGATATTAAACTATTCTACGTACATTTTAACTGTTACTAAAACATATTAAAATTAACTTAAAAGCAGACAAAGATTCTTGACAATTAAACAGGACACAAATATCACATCGGTAAACTCCTCACCACACAATTGTTTATAATAAAATCGGTGACACGTGTTTCGCTAGCTCGAGGCAAGCATCTTCGACAACCGTATAAACCGAAGCTATTATAAACAATTGTGTGGTGAGAAGTTTACAGATGTGATATTTGTTATATATATTAATTTACTGACAATGACACCACAGTCCTTGCAATCACCTTTATTAATTAAACAGGAGACGTATGTAAAATTTCCAAACAGTTTGAAATAAGTTGATGAATAGTAATACGTCAGGACATTCGATGATATTCGATATTCACATTTAATTGAAGTCTCCCTCATGCAAGAAGAGTTTCGATCTGGGTAGATTAAAATTACGCAGGTGCTATATGCAAAAGTTGTTTACTGAAATTAAAGCTTTAGATTAATTAAAGCATAAATAGAACGCGGCTGACATTGAAAAATTTGTAAAATTAGGATTTCAGATTGAGCGAAAATAACCAGCTTTCGAGTCTTTAAACCTAGCATTATGTTCTTATTTTTACGTACGCTAGTATGCACTAGATGTAGACGCAATTACCTACCAATTTGTAAGAAAACGATTCCAACAAATATCAATTGTTCTGAATTTTCAGGAATCGGGCTTTTAGATTTTGATTTAAGGTTTAAGAAAACTTATATCTTTGTATTTGTTTGACGAGTATTTATTGGCTTGAATACGTATTTAAAAGTTGTAAAATTATTATTACAAGATCTATTTTACTTTAGTAATGGTATTTAGTATCTCCAGAGGAGGCCTGACATTCGGATTCCAAAACAAGTTCTAAACTGGAAACCTGCAGGGAAAAGAAAACCTGGAACACCAAGAAGAAGTTGGCAGGAAGGCATCGAGGAGATAATAACTTCGGGGAGGATGTATGGAGGAACATATAAACATGGAGGTTTGGCTTCGGACGGCGTGTTACGTTATAAACCGATTGGAGTATATATACTAGCGGACTCTGTGCCTGCTTTGCCAGGCAAAACAGAATAAGAAATTTTCAAATTAAGAAATGAAACACACTGGTTTTTAACAAAGTTGATTTTTTGGCTTATATTTATCTACTTTTATTTCTATTTGTTTACAATAAGTAAATAATGTCATTTAGAAAAACATTAGCGAGGGTGGAGTTTATTATCTCGAATAGCATCTTCCCCTATCATAAGCTATTTGGATACAACTATAATTTTTTTTTACTAAAAATAGAGGAACGCGCTTAGCGAAGCTGGGAGAACTTATCAGTTTAAAATACAAACAATTAACGTTTTCCGTACCTACATATGTACGTGCAATTTTATTTCTAGTCTATCTTGAGTAGAAAAGCAAGGTTTGCGTTTATAGCCACTTATGATTTACGAAGCGAAATAATGTAAGTATTTACGGTTGCAAAATATGTGGAAGGAATTTACGTTGACCGATGGTTTTATGTATAAAAGTGCGTCCACATTACTAAAATTTGCGCAAGTTGTGCATAAATGTGCATAATTTGAAAAGCAGAACGATCGAGTTTACGCAAGAGATCATTTTATTCCTAATGGGATTAGTTAACGCAGACAGGTTTGCTTTCATTGTGCTATTTATTTTAAAATTGCGAGTATGGAGTACGTAAACCAACCATCACTTAATGTAGGTAACGTATGCATATGTTTGATTCAATATAAATCTCTTATAAGTATTTTTACGGCTTCAAGAGAAATTCATGATTAATTCAAGTTAAAGCCATTCCTTTTAGCCAGCTTCCTTTTACAAAAATTAGAAGATGTAAGAGTTTGATAACAAAGTATTTGAAATAATAAGAGCAAAACAAATTATTTGTGATGAACTGAAATAAAAACCTTGCTCTGTTCTCACAACATTTAAATTTCCAGGTCTAACGTTCTGTAGATAGTAGTATTGTGGTAGTAGCAAGCCAAAGATAGAATGATTTACTTAAGAGCACAAATTTGAACGAATCTTACATTGAACAAGAAGACTGTCAATATTGTTATGCTTTTTCTCCAATTAAATAGATTGCAGATCATTCGCACCCATTTATGAACGTATCACATCATTCACATCAGGATATAAGTACTAGCAATAAGAAATACTATTGACTTTCATAAAATCATAACGAAGCCCTAACGCTGTCTACATCATATTCTCCTATTATTATCCTCTTTAACGTTACAAAAGTTACCTTACCAACAGAGCTAAGTCGGGATAGGTTTGAAAGTGAAACAGGTCTATTTCAATAGATTTTAATTATAGTCAATAGTATAATTTCTCGGAATCGAAGCAGCTATGATAACTTAATTAATTACAATATAGTCGGCACCTCCCACAAATTATTAATCTGTTTGTTATATGTACTTAGAAATGCAGCGTTATAAGGAGGCCAACAAAAATATTCAAATGCTAACTATACTATACTGATCGGTTAGATTTCAACATACCATTGTATTGATGTACTAAATGGCCGAGTATTACACGATTATTCTAACGTCGTGTGGTGACGGAAGGTCGGGACAAGACGAAATTACTTTAAAGCCAACTATTTTTGAAAATCAGAGACGGAATGCTTTTGAATTTGTTTCTTCAACTATTTAACACAAAGGGAAAGTCGTAAATGTATTCATCCCTGATCGAAATGAATTAGTATGTGTTTTAAATAGTTTCAAATATGTGCGCGACGATCTAATTAGAGTATGGTGGAAGTCACGTTTATTTCGTAATCTATAATTTGGCTAATGTGATCGGTGGTATTTTTGCCAGAACTATTCTAATTATACTCCTAGACGTCGATTGAAATCATTACATCCAGTAGGAAACATTTTGCGTTTATGAGTTAGGATAATTTAGAAAATGCGAATACCACGTTAAAATACACATCGTCTCATTGCTTACTATTAAATTCGCAATACACAATTTCTAGCAGTTGAACCATACTTATCACTGGTTTCATTTCTTTCACACTGCTACATAAATGGATGACAATTGTAGTTACCGTACATCAAAAAGTGAAGATCAAACTTTTGTACTTCTGTTGAAAAATTAACCATCATATTTCCTTTGGTTTTGTACATATCTTTTAATTCGAGCTTCAATTCTAAGAAATTAGGGGCTTCATACAGTACAGCTATATTACACGAGAATGTGTGCTTTCTTTGACCTACAAGTTTTCAGAGTTTCGTTAGAAGTTGTTAGCTTCCAAGATAAATGCTTCAGTAGGATGATTAGCTATGCAATATTAAAAAAACTTGCAACAACTACCTATGGGGAATTAATTTCTCGATTTCCACTGGATCAATGTTAAGCTTTACTTTCGTTGTTCTGCTAAGCAATGTTTACATTAACCTACTACGTAAATATCTTTTAGAAGTCGAACTATAGTTGCATAGTGATAATGCTGCATTCTTACAATTCAGATTTTAATCGACAATTGCTTTGGACTAAGATGAATCAACCTATGGGTATCTAGCGTAATGAATTCTTGAAATAAAGTTGTTCTTATTTAGCTTCTATGTAGATATTTTCTCTACCACTAGTACTAGGGTCAAATAAACGATAACGATTGACTTGGTAGTGGTAGAGATACTATCTACATATAAGATAAGTATAATTAAAGGTCACGAAATACATATATATATATACGAATTATTTAGTTGACATTTTATTCATCGATATTAATTTCTTCACTGAAGATGAAAATTTAGTTGCCGAAATACGTTTCTATATTGCTTTGGGTAAGGTTGGATAAGATTCACTTTATTTCTGTTACTGGTCGAAATTAAACATTGGTCCCGTTTTAGCAAGAACAAGATCCTATACCTCGCCCTATATCTTGCAATATTGCGAAATACAGATATTGGCGGTTCGTTAATACTTTTGTTATCACTTCTGTTAACATTAATAGCTATCAGTAATTTCATACCACATAATTCATTTAATCGGGGCAACTGTTTCGTGACCATCGCCAACCGTATTTGACTGAATGAATCAAATACTCACGTGATGAAATTTTATTGGAATGTTCCTATAGACACAAATTAAACAAGAACTTGCCGACTTTGAAACTACGTCAAATTAAAGATATGTCGATATTCCCTACATATATATATATATATATATATATATATAATATAAAATATAAATACCAAATTTAGGTATGTTTTGTATTCGGCCGGTATCATTCGATAAATATAGATTTTGTGCTCCCATAGAGGTGTACTGTTTGAGGAAAGGAAAAAACAAAATATTTGATTTTCTTCGTTGTTGTGAATTTCTTAAATTAATTTACTTGATCAAGTGCGTCTTTAGTGATCGAGAATGCTCAACTTCTTTTGGTTTCAGGAATGGAATTTAGAATATAGTTGTACTACTTGACTGCCAATACAACAGATAATATGACAGATAACCTACACGCATTTTATCCCTGTTAATAGTAAACACTCCAAGTGGCAACCCACTTCTTGCGAAGAAGAAGATTGTACATGTATCTGAAAGATTACATATCGTGAACAGATTTACTGTTTTCTATATCTGATTTTTGCCCATCTTTGCGTCATTTAGATAGACGAAGGATCTGCAATAAACATAGGACACTACTTTAATTTTAATCCATTGGCATTTTCTTGCATGCTAGTACTTTAATAACCCTTTCGTGGTAGCTTTGATGACACAGAAAAACTTGCATATCAATTTTTTATTTGTTACCGGCATTCTTTGACATACAAAGATGCACAAGGAGCATATTCCGTAGTGTACTTAAAGTGTCGAGATCTAAACATATTTCCACTTCATAGAGTTTTGAATTTATTCAGTGTCAAACATCGCTCTAACTAGATCTAGATAAATAGACTATCAGATAAAATATTGCAAGATAATATAAGTCATGAGATGAAGATAAGCCGACAAGATCTTCTTATATATAGTTATTCTTTTTACTTCTGTGCTTAAAAAGTAATCACATCAGAACGATAAAATTGACGTTACTATGTTACCGCACCTAAAACAATTGGTTCAGCCCAAAAACAGGCAACAAGATCTAAATAAATCTAATGTGAACAGGATCGAGAAGAAACATTTTAATATAACTCACAACAGTATATCAACTCTACCATAACCTTCTGAAAACGCCAACCATCTTCTCCTAAACCTACTACTGGTGAAACTTTTCTGCTTTACACAAATGCAAAACGTCTAAGCGCTTAACACAGAATTACTAGTTAATGTATTAAATGAGTAACATTCATGCTATATAGCTCATATTAATTTCAATAATAGAGACATCAAATGTCGCTTTCATCGATATATGATATGGATAACTAGTTCATGAAGCCAGGAATAAACTGAAATGTAAACAATGACAATACGAACGTAACTGAAGTAAAGCCTATTATTTTCCCGCGTAATAAGATCGCGAAGTTAATTCAATTACTGGCAGAGGAATAAATATTAAATGACTTGCGCCTTTACAAGAGTAACCTCAAACCTTAATAACCTGCTTATCCTGTTTATAATGCGAAAGGGGAGTTCGTTCGTGGTGGTCGTTTTTTCCAAGTCTTGGTCGCTTTTCGCTTACGCTAACCCAATGATGACAGGACTGGATGTATGACTGTTCCTTTTGCAGAACGCGTATTTGCAATGAACCGGCGGTTAGGTGGGTGGATCCATCAACATTTATTGGGTTTTATTATTGAGATGCCATTGAATCTAATGTAGAATTCTTATTGGTGGTTCTTAGACGCCATCATTCGATACGGTTACACGACTATAATTGGTACCTTTTTATGTACTTGTCGGTGGTAATAAATTTAATACTACGACGTGTACGCGTGTGCATTGTAAAGAATCTAAAACGTCGAGGAGTCGTTACGAAATCAATCATCTAATCGTGTGCTAGCGCATTGGTTAATGTAGCCAATGTAAGAAAGCAGAGAACTTCGTGGAGCGAACGGGAATGCGAGGTATACTTCTTCGTCAGCTGCTACTTCATCTTCTTCTCCTTCGTCGTCGTATATCTCTCCTGCGTTTTCAACTACTCGCCAGTCTTTTGTGCCGGAGATATGGACTTCAATTGAATTTACAAACGAATTTCGACGCTTTTGTTGGTAGCGTGAGATATTACCACCCATCTTGGGCAATCCGGTATGAACCATTCCACGTCGACATAATTCAATATGTCGAAGGCTACACGTTGAATCTGTAAGTATATAGGTGTATATTTGCTGTACTAAATGTTGCATTACTATTTAAGTGGAATTATACGGGGTTCTTTTGGAGCGATCCGAAGTTCGTATGACACCAATTAAATGCAGTAGTTGTAATATTTGTAGGACGTTCCGGCCTAGTTTATCTGCTATATTTACCGGAAATCGCATTTCCGGACTTTCACTTGTCTCCCCTTTTTCTTTTTCTTTCTTCATACGCAGCTCAGCAAGTTGCTCTTTAATTTATCCTTCACATCCCAGCTGATGTAGTCGTCCAATATCCTCCTCATTTCTTTTGATTTTCCCGATAGTCCCTTATCGTTCAGCTTGTGCTGTCGCTAAAGTCTATCACATAAAATGTATGTGGTTATATATGCTGGCACCTTTTCTCAAAGAATGCAATCTAATATTGTTTTCATTACGAAGGCACACCCTTTCTCTTATTAAAGCAGAATGAAATCTCATAGAGAAAAAACGTTGAACGAAACGAAATAAAATCGTTACTTTTCAAGCCATCAAATTGAGGTACTACCGTAAATTTCGTAGTGTGACATTCTACGGAATCAAGTTCTGATATTAGCCCTTTCCGACCGTGAACGCACAATTCTGCGGGTAAGTTTAAGTCTATAATTTCTTTAATATATGACGATATACACATACATATATGTATGTTATGCGGCAAAACACAATTGTGTATACTCTGTCTTTGTCGATCACTGTGAAGAACCGTTATCAGTTTCTGTTTTTTTCACATTAATTTCGTAGTATGAGTTGTGTACTTTGCGCAGTTGTGAAAATGAGTCGAAAGGGTAAGTTTGCATGTAAATTAAAATTATTTAAATTGTGGTATCTTTGATCAAACAAGTGTTTTCAATAAGAAAACATTAAATATTGTATGTAAAGTGTAACTTCGTAATTATTTTGTAATTTTTGATATTTTTACCTCAAATTTGTACTGCAATTGTGCGTATCCTGAAAAAACGGATAAAGGGTCTCACCGACAAAACTTCATATCTTAAAATGTTCTATGTACACAGAAATAACAGAATTCAAAAATTTAGATAAATCTATCACTTGGATCGGCTATAGGTCGGAAAGGGTTAGGCGGTTGAAGCGGAGCGAGTTCTCATACTTCAAAAACGTGTTATCAGAGCTCTATCTAATCTGAAGCAGACAGAAAGCTGTAAACAATGGTACTTATCCTGCCACATACTTGCTCCGGCTAAAGAAGCACACAAGAGTAAACAAAACACGAGGAAGAATGGAAATACACACATGTACCAAACTAGGAATGTAGAAATTTATTGTGTGCCATACCATTATTTCTACATTATTTATTGCAATAAATTGAAGACAGTTTTACTAAATGGTGACTTATATTCTTTAAAAGAAATTTTGGGAAAAAATGTTAACAACAACAACAGTATTCACGTTTGTTTGTCTTTATTGTTATCGTTCTTGTATTTTATATAATTATTTGAATTATTATTATTTCATTAATTATTTATTACCTTTTATTTATACAGTTTCTCTTAGGTCAAGTACTTGTATTTTCTACTTTTTTGTAATCTCCATTACAGACAATAAACTCATCTTCGTATCTACCTATCCTCTCGAAGACAATACGAATAAATATTTATAGAAAAGAACAGATGTATACAAAACGGAAGTAATAGATACTTACTTATAGGGTTCAGTTTATTAAGTAATTTATATTGCATATTTGCAATCTATTCCATTTACTACTGCCCGAAGTCGTTCGATATCGTCTTCAAAATAATGCCCAGTTTTAAAAATAACAGCCTGAATTTAACATACGAGTAGATGTTTAGTAGCAATTCCCAAAAGTACTTTATTAAAGCGCAGAATATATTCTTCGTATTTCCAGTGGAACTTAAAAAATAACCTGATTTTTGTCAAGTGCCATCACAATAGTTGCATTATTTTCGCTAGCGAGTAATTATGTTAATTACATTATGCAATTATTCTGTAGTTTCATTACCTTACCTTACCTTGACTTTTGTTTTTCTCCAAAGACGCATGTTTAGTGCTATTATGCTAACATTCTGCAACACACTATAGCGAACATAATATAGTCCAACAGACGCTGATTCGGGTAGACATTTGGAAAATATTTGTGTATGCACACAAGTTCCATACTGACCGTATGTCAAAGGTAAGTTTATAATGATAATAATAAGAATAAAGTTCATTTCAAAAGCAATATACAAGATATGCATAAAATACGTCGGAAAACAGTAAGAAAGTGAATTGAAAATAAATAAATTAAAAATATACATTTGATACTGACATACACTTAAATAATCATTAATACTATAAGAATTAATATGTATGAATAATTTTGTAATTCTGTTTTGAATAACCTTAGGTATAAAGGAAGTTCCTTGTTGATAAATTTGACGAGTATATGTCGCTGGGAGGAGATGTACGTGTATTGTAATTGTGAGTAACGCTGTACTCTAAAATGTTACTTTCATTTTGAAAAATAAAAGAAAGTAAATGTAAAATATAAATATCATAAAATGTTAATAAGATTTTTTACCTAAAATATTCTTTACTGCAGTGTAAATTAAATATAATGCTGAAAGCCCTCTTCTGCATGAGGAAAACCCGATGGGCCTCAGAAGTCGAGCCCCAGTGAATTATTCCATACCACACAGAGGAAACAAAATTGGCAGGGTAAAGCAATAGTAATGTATCTAGGTTACATGTATACCTCAGTTGCATTAGAGTCTAACAGACTTTCGATAATGATTTACACACATAATCAATATGGGCAGACCAATTTAAATTTTCATGAATAATTAATCTTAACACTTTAATCGACGAGTTCAAATTGAAGGTGTCGTTATTTACACAAAACGTATCTATGGGCCTTATTCTGTTACGAAAATATACAAATTTCGTCTTATCAGCGCTAACTGCTAACTGATTGGCGGTAATCCAGGCGTTGATAGCAGAGAAAACGTTTCTAGTTTACATAACATCATAATCTCTACTCGTAGCAAAATATTTCGATTAATCATAGCACATATATGGTGATCAGTAGTGACGTTTTGGCGTTTAAAAGAACTGCACACTTGGTATATCGTCGTACACCGACCGTTGCTGCATATACAGCTCCACAAGTTGTATTTCAACAGAATTGAGACGGCATCAAAGCTCTTGATACGTAACCCGTATGGATAAAAGGTTGAAATGGTGACTTAACTTTACCGGAACATAAAATATTCTTGAACAAAGTCATTGGACAACAAATGTACAATATTGCGGAAAGGCTGCCAATAGTTATGAAAGATTTCATAGGAGAAATACTTTCCTTATTATATGATATATGTAAATCTATCGAGTATAATGCAAAGCTACTGTAGATCAATAAGGTATAGGTACAGTTCTCATAAGTATATGCTAATTCTGCTAATCCAACATTCTGTAAATCAGTTTGCTTCTTCACGAGCAACTAGTAGCTGACTAAATGAAAATATTTGAAATAATAAAGGAACTTTTATAGAACCGAATGGCTTTATTCAGTAGTGTCTGGTCCACTCTTATCACGACTTTCTGTAATTCTTCAGGAAACGTCCTAGTCTAGTATTTATGGGCAAATCAGTGAACCAAAAAATTCCAGTGCAACGCCATCGAACTGATTGAAAGTGATTTTCATAAAATCGGCTTTGGACCTTGTTTAAGCTCGATCCGCTTGTTATATATATATATATATTATACAGAAATGTATATAGGAGCATGGGTTGATAAGATTCTGCCCCGATCAAAACGAAATTTCTTTATCGATCCATTGTAAGTATAATATTAGTTGCAAGTTAAAAATATAATACAAATATTGTAGGAAATTCCAATAAGAAAAGAAAGCGTTTTCTCTAATTTCTCTCTCTCAATAAGGAGTTTTGTAATGTTTTATTTACGTTCGATGGCATTGTGCAATGCATTCAAAATTTTCTCTTGACGCAATCGTTATTAATGCAATAATGTTAAACCATCTTCTTCCAAAAGAAGAAACGATTTGAAGCAAATAGTAAGTACAATTAGACAAGTTCATTGCATTCTTCCTTTCGGTTTAACAGAAAACATCTAAGGCACAGCTTTCATTTATCTTGATTTCCGCTAGAGCTTTTGCTAAACTATGTAGACTATGAAATAGCACCCATCATAAGTTTTTATATATTAAAATTAAAGCCAGATCAAATTAGTTTCTTTCTGTATACAAATAACAGGCATCAATAAATGCGATGCGTTATACAAATACACTCTGAGCAGCAGTAAGCCACACTATACGTAACCCATTCAATTCGAATACCTTACATTACTCTTATTGGCTTCCTTCTATAGAAAATTTTCTTGGAATTGCGCGTATAAAAGGAAAAGAAATCATGACTGTTATACTTTACGCGCTTTTCAGCTATTGTCGGAGATCTTAATGACACGATAATGGCCATATTCAATTAACTATACGCCATGGAATATTTTAATAGTTGTGGTTTCGCCATCCGACATAATATTGGAATATAATACTTATCAGTATTAAAAAATATTTAATCGTGTGAAGATTTCTGACCTTGACACGTGTACATCAAAGTTAGTCTTTTTGTACTTCTGTTGCTTTATGCTTGTTACCAGTTAAGAGGTTAACGACATAAAACAATCAATAACATTTGTTTCTAATAATTGCTCGAAACTGATAGGAGAGCTGTTTATAGTTAATTATGCTGTATTAGGATGCACATATGCACATGCATTTGTTTTGCTGTTTCACAATTTTTGCATTAGAATACTGGTGTTCATTTATGTAGATTATGAAATCGGATGACGGTTGCAGGCTTACAGTATGAATTCTATGAACGATTGCTCCCAACAACATTGCCCATAAAGCTAATATCACACTGATAGAGTCATATTATTGAGGGAAGGAATATTATATTATCGTCCTAACAAAGCTGCCAACTAATGGGGTAGAAAAGCAAAAAAAGAAGTGATACCAATGGACGAAAGTACGAAATCTAAATCCATGTTTATATGAATAAGTGACACCCTAGAATTTTAAGAACCTTATAACAATATCAACGTGTTTTAAACAGCTAACGTAATTTTTAAGTTATAGAATAATACCGGATGAAGTCATCCTTCAGCGCGCTCAGTGGTATTTCCTTAATTTTCTCGCAACATATTAGAGGTAGCAGAACCATTCTTGAACTTTAAATTGTTACGTCTCCTATTTCTACAACATTGATACTCTCAACCTGCTTGTGCGGATTTATCACCCATAGAACATGTCTAAAGTATGATGGGTCGAAGGTTTGGTACGCTCCCTAACCATTTAATGAATTAAACAATAGCTAAACGCCATTTGGGATGAATTTCCACAGGATTTAATAGATGATTTTTTAGAAGTATGCCCAGACGATAGGCAGAATGCATTCGCTTACGTTTGGCGGCAACTCATTATTAAATTTTTATATAAGTGGAACGAATTTTACAATGAACCTTTAGTCATTTACTGTTCTCAACACAGTAAACATTTATACAAAATTTTGGTTTAAGAATATATTACTGAGTGATTCGTTTTTCTTGGCACATATTTAATATAAAAATTTAAGCAATTTGTAATATAACTAAATAAATTAGTATTAATTTTAATAAGCAATAGAAATTAATTGCAACTCTTTGGTATAAAGGATGTTATCCCACATTTTCTAAAAGTTTTAGTAGCAGTGGTAATAATAATGCTATTTATACAAATATTTATTTTAAAAGTTATTTCTAAGTATCTAGCTACAGAATTACAAATCTCTGAAGCAGGAGAATATCTTGTGCAAACCAAGATCTGTACGCCACCTGTCAATTCCAAGATTAAACGAGACAAGAAAGGCGCAGTGACTACATCCTGGTATAAAAGTAAAAAGACTAGTTTTTCGTTTAATATATGTATATATAAATGTAGGTGTTTGTATGTAGCAGTAGGAAATATACAACTTTCTTTGCATCCTTATATCTTCTTGCAAACAATAAGTACATATTTAAAAGTAAATTGATCCTTTGACGACGAAGAATTTTCTGCTGGAAATTTTTAAAAATGTTTTTGCGGATTCTTAATCGGAGACACTATATTTCACGACTAAAGTGTCGTCAAAATTTCATAATTTTTACTCCTTCTACGAAAAAATCATGGGACATATGTGCCCCATTCGTCGTCAAGGTAATGATTTGTGAGCAAGTGCATTGAACATTTTTGAAAGAATTTTGTCGTTACAAAAGTAAACATGAAAATTCTTGCTAAACTTATTGCTTTGTTTACATTGTAAAAACAACAAAAAAGATTCTATCGCTTGCTGATCGTTTGTCCAATAGTTTGCTTTTAGTTTGCATGATACTGCGTTTTGCTTTATTTACATTGCAAAGCACACGAAAATTGTTACAACTTCTAGTATCTAATCAACTGTTCAACTGTTTGCATCTCACAATTTGTGCTTACAGTCGTGTTTTAAGTTGCGCTTTGAAACATACAATTTTCATATTGTTATTGTTAGCCAAATACATATGTATATAAATTGTTTTTGAGAATGAGTAGATTGCGTCGGTTTTATAAAACTGAGAGTTTTCATTGAATTGTTGTATTTACTTTGTTTTTTAATAATAAAATATTAAATAAAATAAAATAAAATACGAAATAAAACCTCCTTTATTTTCACTTTTGATGACGAATGGGACACATATGTCCCATATTATTTTAAGTACTTGTAAGAAAAGCATAAAACCGATTCGAAATTCGTCTGTCAATAAGTTTACACAAGGTATTGGTGCATTTAATACTAAAACTTTATCCAGCAGTATCAATTAGAACCCGAAATATTAGAAAACTAAAACTGATAAAGAAATAATACGAATTTCCGACTTTGAGACTCCCTTAAGTGCAACTGAAGATCCAAAATGTTAATTTTAATAAAAATTTGAAAGAGGTAATTTGTTTTGTGTCGAAAAATAGCAATTTGGTTGAAATCCATTGAAAAATGTGGCCGTAATGACGAAAAAGAAATGGGAGATACGTGTCCCATTCGTCGTCAAAGGGTTAATATAATTTTGTAATCTAATGATGTACAATATGTTCCTATTTCTGACCGAGAGCAAATTCCAATAGGTACAACCAAACTATTATAGTATCTATAGAATACAATAAAGCGTTTACAGAGTATTAAAAATAAAATATTTAAGCGCCTCTTTTACGATGGTTTCCCACAACATTTGTCCTCAACCAACGCAACACGTGTGAATATCAAATTGTTATACCATTAAACAGAAATGAAAAATGTTGCAGTATGTGATTAGATCACGAGAGAAATGATAGAAATTATGAGTGAAGACTGGCAAAACGAGTTATTGGAAATTATTAGCCAAGAAATAGAGAACGTGGAAGACCCGATTGGCATATGGGAAACATACTATCGATGTCTATAGAGAGGAAGTATTCACGAATAGAGCAATTCTAGAAGTATTACCGTATAAAATACACAAGGCGTACACAAATATATTAAAAATGAGAAGGTGAAGACAATATAGAATAGAAAAAGTAAATGCAAAGAAAGTCAAGACCATAGTTATTCTAAAAATTTAAATCAGTAAAGACAAGAAAGGGTTTTCATGATAATACCGTGTACTAGAATCTTACGCTAAGCAACGATTAAGTTCGTTAGGATCAAGAGCCAAATATGAGAAAATTAGAGGCTCAAAAATGTCAAGAAAGAGAGTTCATTCTACCTATAAATTCTAAAAATAAGCTCTTATAGGCTATTGGTCTCTCACTTCAATCCATGCAAATGATATAGAACTATCCTTCTTTCTGATAAGCTGCCTACGTTTTAAAGAACTTGTATAGAATTATACTGCCTACATTATAAATTGTAAATGATACAATGGCGGGGAAATCATATAGAAGTAATGTAATCACTATTGTCCGTCTATCCGTTAGTAATTCTGCAAATATAAGATACTATTACTCATTGTACACCAATGGAATTAAATTATTAGATATCGACATTATCATTTAAGACAGAATACATCTAACGCAGAAAGAAAGTGTATTTTCTACGTAAATAAAACTTAGGTCAATGCAGGATTCTTGAAAAAATAAAGCACGAGCACACAGTAGTGGTTGTAGGCAAAAAGTTTTAGTGGAAGGTCTATCAACGGATCTTACAGTTTCATCTGATCGTGATACATGTTATTTATGAGGGCGATTTTGTTGCTGGAGCAAAATTAATATTTTATTGCTTCTGGATTGTATGAAGACTAGATCATAAGCAAGTTATTCCCAAATTTGGTGTCCAATATCTATGACAGAATATATGTAGATATATATTGTGATATGCGAATTATGTTTCTGAAGACACTTTTGAATTTATTTTTATTACATTCAGTTATAGGTTGTTTCGATATCTTCACCATTCGAAATGGAAGAGACACTTATTAATACAAAAGTTATCTTACCGCAAAAAATATATTTCATTTCTCAACATAATCCGCTTTTAACTCTACACGCTTAGCCCAGCGAATTTCCCAATTTTTCAAACCATCCAAAGAATAATCTTTCGGAAACTTCAAAATATGCATTTGTCTCGAATATTATCTCTTTATTTGTTTGTTCATTTCGCACACAGCACTTTCTTATAATTTAAAAACAAGTATAAATCACTGTGAGCTAGATCGGATGAATATAGTTCATGATGTAGCAAATCATAACGCAATTCGACTACTTTCGTTGTAACAACAGTGGACGAATAATACGACACATATCATGATGAAATAACACTTTTTCTTCAACAAACGCAGTCGTTGGTTCTTAAGTTTGGCATCACACCGTGTCAACATAATAGTTGCCAGTTATCGTTTTTCGGTTTTGTAAATAACCAATCAAGATAACACCTTTGGAATCCCAGGAAAAGTATGGTCATGACCTTATTGGCGAAAAAAAACGGTTTTTGTCTTCCTCTCAATTTTGAATGCGAGCGCGCATTTGATAAGCATTAAGCAAACGCAGCAACCATCTCGCGATAGCGATAGCGTTCATATAAAATATTGCACACCCGTTCGGTTGAAATATTTGCTTATTAGCTATCTTACGTCCTATCAATCGACGATCGCTAAATACAAGGAGATGGATTTTATTCACCACTTCTGGAATAAGCAGAGTAAATGGGAGTCTCGGACGGTCTGCATCATCTATGGTCATGTAGACAAAATCATTTCATGGGACGGACCACATTTAGGATAACATTTACGTAGCTTCTTTAAACGTTTCTTTAATTGTTTTTTCCACGTAAAAAATAATATTTCATTAAAACTCCACATTCATATTTACACAACAACGAAAACAATTACCTTTAAATGAATACAAAACATAACTTATCTGGCATAGCTATCAGAAATATAGTGGACGCCACCATAATCACCGTAGCGAAAAGGTTGCCAACCTTTGCAAAGTCACTCTTCCATCAAACCGCCCTTGTAGCTATGAAGTACGGTTTTTAAAGCACCTAAAGAACACTTTTTCATGGGACAAAGCAACCATATCCGTTAATATTCTCTCCATTTTTATTAATGGTATTTTGTAGTCTGTCAAACAACGCCGTGTATATAAAACATTTGATTTTCACTTTCGAAACAGAACCAAAAACGCTTTGATATCTGTTGATTTTTGTATCCTTCAATAAGCTCTGCTCCAAAGAACGGAATGCATTATAATTTGGTGTTGCATGGTTTAAACTGTATAATGGATATACATCCCAATCGCATTAGAAATGGACCATTTATGTTACCCTAAATAAGCAAATCGCAGATACCTTGTCCTGTTGAATTGCGTCGGCATATATAGTATAGCACTTTTTCTGATCCTGTGATCCCCTTTTCACGCTCATTTTGATTTTGAACATAACTGTTCGACCAACGTCAGACAGAAAGGCAGAGTCAGTTAAAACAATCCTCTTTCTGAATGATAAATGTTTTATGTAATGCTGTCTATGAATGAAATTCACGATTACTTGCTTATGTAGCTGCCCAATCAATACGAGGGTACAGAACTGAAATTACACAGCACTTCTTGGTACCATAAGACGTTGCTCTAATATATTCCACACATGTTTAATTTGGCTATTATAGGCTTAATTTCCAGGTTGTTTTATTTCGGTAACTCTCATCAGATTGGCCGCCCACTATTGCTGGGTTTAAAGAGTTACTGGTGTCCATAAAACTTAGTGGTTCGATTTAGCATATAAAGAACCAGAGAAATTTATTAGATACTTTAAGCCATAGACGCGGTCGCTTTTAACAAGAACATTTGGTGACCGGTTATGTCGTCGCAAAGTATGTAGTGAACTGTAAAATGATGACCAAGGAAACTCGGAATTAGTGAAAATATTTGTTTCATGAATTCATGTTTGCCGCAGAAGTAATAATCATTAAACATAATTGCCGCTAATGGTCGGATACCAATTCACATCCTTTTCGACAAGGCAATACACGATAACCCCAGAACCGTAACGTGTATTTTTACAGATGCATTTTTTCATTCAACTAAATCTGAATTGAGAGTTTATTTAGAGTTATTGAAAATACGGTCGAATCATTTATGGTACAGTGGATGGAGAACCGGCAAGATGAATTTTCGTGAAGGCTTAATTCATTGTCAACAAGACGGGGCATATCCTCCCTACGTTACCAACCCTTCCCAAGCGATTGTCAAAAGAAATTGCACCGCCAGAATTGATGTTTCTGAATTCCTTTCTTTCGGGGCATATAAAGTCAGTGGCTTGCAAAATCGCACCGGCATTATTTCAAGATCTACGTGATCATATAATTTGGGAATATCGTTCAATTCTGTGGCCTAGGTTCGAAAATGTAAAAACGAAGTTTCAAAACCAGTTTATAAGAAAACGGTGAATATTTTGAACAATTTATTAAATAAATACCAACTGCTTGATATCGGTTAATAGAATTAAACAGCTGGCATCGAGTTTAATTTAACTGAATTAAAATTGTCACCTTCCTTTAGTGAATCAAAAAATTACTATATCTAAGATGAAAAACTAGAAGGGTTCCTTGTTAGTTCTTGCGTGCCATTCGGGGTCGCTCTGTGCCCGAAAAGTAAAGTAAACAACTACTATCAACGGAACAGAAACAAGATTAGGAACACCGTCAGTTTACCACGAAGGCCCATAAATTACTCTGTATTATTATTAAAATAAATTATGTCACCAGCGCACTGCTGTAAAGGGTACGATATATACTATATTTTGAAAATATTAAATGCACAAGATCGTTCAGTCTCTCTGATTTCTTCTTTATAAGCGGAATTATTTTTCTCTTTTTTCCTTTTCCGACATATCGGGAAGAAGCCATCGATTTTGGTAGTCACATAATTTGTTATATGAATTACTGCTCCTATCCTTAAAATTAATTAAATAAAATTATATATATGTATATCAAAGGACCATATTCAAAAAATACGGTTTTGTAACACGTTCATAATCGTATACCCGGTGTACAAATATGAAATGCGGATTTCAGATGAACACCAATGCAGTTTGTGCTATAAAGATTTTATACTGCGCCATTTTGTTGTGTCATCAACAACTGTCAGATGCGCACGAGTAATAAATTGGAAAAGTGGTACATTGTCTTGTGTTGCTGTGTTCAATATGTCGAAATTTATACCGAACAAAGAGCATTTGTGAATAGTATTAATTTTTTGTTTTCATTTGAAGAAAACTGCTGCTGGATCATACCGATTACTTCGAGAAGCTTATGGTGAACATGCTCCATCGCAAGATACGTGTGAACGATGGTTTCGGCGTTCAAAAGTGGCGACTTCGATGTTGCAGACAAGGAAGGTGGAAAACCGCCAAAAAAAAAAACGAAGATGTGAATTGCAAGCATTGTTTGGCGAGGATGATTCGTAAACACAAAAACAACTCCCCGAGCAATTGGTCGTTAGTCAACAAGCTGTTTCCAATCGGCTATGCGGGATGGGATAGATTCAGAAGATCGGTAGATGGGTACCACATGAGTTGAACGACAGGCTAATGGAAAAGCGCAAAAACACAATAACATTTTGCAAAAACATGAGTAGACCTAGGCGCACCATCCACATCAACCGCAAGACTGAACTACTTTGACAGAAAAACGATGCTCTCTATTTGGGGGCTCAGACGGGCATGGTCTATTATGAGCTGTTAAAATCTGGAGAAACGGTCAATAGTAAACGCTACCAACAATTATTGACCGATTTGAACCGTTTGTTGATTGAAAACAGGCCAGAATACCGAAATACGCAGCACAAAGTAATGTTTCTTTATGGCAATGCTCTATCACTTACGGCAAAATCGGTTCGTGGCACGTTGGAAGCACTCGGCTAGGATGTTTTACCACATGCGGCCTACTCACCAGACTTGGTTCCTTCCGAATACCACTTGTTTGCATCGATGGGTCACGCACTTGCTGAGCAGCACTTTGGTTCGTACGAAGATGAGAAAAATGTATAACATGCGATGGAGCATACTTTGAATAAAGTACTTTTTATCATTCTTCCGAACTTAAAAAAGGTTTTTAGAAAAAAAGAAAAACGCATGTCATAATTATACACCTGGTAGATGCAGAACCCAACTGATCCTTCGAATGTAGCGGCAAACACAGCAACTTCAAAATCTTACAATAGGACTCTCTTGTATGATACTCGTTCCAAAGCTCTTGAAAATTGCTTTTCATGGATGTCATTAAATTTTTTACTCATAATACATATTATATATGTTGTCTAAAACACCTTTGTTTTCTTTAAGCCATGAGAAATACTTCGTGCTGTACATAAGACAACATTTTAGTTTTTAATTGCAACTATGGAATACGTTTATCTAAACACTAAAATTCCCAATAGCTGCGCTTCAGTATTTATGAACGTTTAAGCAACCTCCCTATCAGGTATCTATGCGGCTATAGGAGACGAAGGGGCTCTTTCTTTTTGAGTGTAATAACTGTAATATGTTCTGCGCCTGCGTAAGAAAAGGTTAATGACAGGAGCTAGAAGCTCGCTCTGACTGGTTAGAATTTTTAGATAACATTGATCCACTAATATTTTAATGCGTTTCGTTTGGAAAAATGTACTTCGCCATTCATAAAATATTCGCGCGCTTAAGATAATTGCCATTCATAATTCTCTTATCATTCATAATTTAGCGCAGTAGCTGTACTCAAATGAAGAAAATGGATTTAATTATTGAACGTTGAAGTTTTGTATCGAGTCAATACTATTTAACAATTAAGAAGATAACGAGATAGATTTCTTTTCACTTGTTTTATTCAATAACATTACAATTCAACATTGCTTCCTTCAAATAAACTGTCTTGGGAAGCCACACAGTGCTGGAGATGATACTACCACTCCTCACAGAAGTGCTAGAACAACCGTTTGAATGTTGTCCAGTGCTCCAAGACGACTTTCCTTGATGTGTTGTTTCAATCTCGGGAAGAGAAAATTTACAAGGACTTAAGTCGGCGGCATAAGGGGACTGAGAAACCACAGGAATATTTTTAGTGGCCAAAGGACGGTTTACCGAAATTGATGTGTGACATGGAGCTTTGTAGCGATGCAACACCCAGTTCCTTTTGATGTTTGGACTAATACGCTTGACTTTTGTTCGAAGTCTTTCATGAACCATTCGGTAAAAGTGTTGATTAGATTATTTGGAAGCACAAACTCTTTGTGAACAATACCCTGTCATTCTTGCTCTTTTTAGCAGGAACAGCGTGGAGTGTGCTAATTCCATGTTGTGGCGTTTAGTTTGCGGGTCGTACTCAAACACTCAGTCTCGTCAACGGTAATGCCACACTCCAGAAAATGGAGATCACCTTCAATCGATTCCAAACCATCAACGCACCTGTCCATACTCATGTTCTTTTAGTGCTGTGTAAGGTTCCTCGAAACAATCTTTGAGCAGATTTTCCTCATCCCCAATTCATTGATCAAAATCTGATGAAGGATGGTGTGATTCAAATTCAACTCTACCGCGATCATTTTGATTGTCAACCGATGATCTGAACGCACAACACTCCGCATTTTGTCGACATTTGCATCGATTCTTGAAACGAAAGGCCCTTTGTTATGGCCAATTGTTACCGCGTCCTGTATTGTTACTTGTGGCTTCTTTCGCTTCAGCATAGATAGCGCCCCGCTTTCGTAAGTTTCTGATCTATCTTGCGCCTTTTGGATGCGCGTGTCGGGAGTCTGCTTGTAGCGTTTCGTTGAATAGATGGTTTTCCGTGCATAAGTTATTTGGTTTTCGCTTTAAAGTCTCGCTTGTAGAGGATATACACGGGAATTCGATTCTGCGAAGTTCGTATTATCGTTGTGTGCATCTGAAAGTTTCGCTTCCGCAATTTTGCTATTCGAACTAATCGTCCACGTTGAGCATTTACCTTTCCCTCTATAGTAGGTGACTGTCATCATGGACAGCTTCCGTCACGATACCGATTACCACGCCGTATTTGACGCCAGTTTTGACTCCCTGAGTTTTGTGAAGAATTCCCTAGAATCTTTTAGCTAATTTAGAGTTAGTAAATCGGGGATTTGTGGTCGAGTAGGAAAGTGTTTTCTTACTTTTGGGAATATTCAATTATTTTAGTATTTTAAGGGAGATCAGATTGGTTTTTGGATAAAAAGGGTTGGCTATTTAATACTATATTTGTTGAACGAAACATTTAATTCCTTTTGTAGTTTTAAAGGGAATCACAGTTACTCACTTGCGTATATTCTGGTTTTAATTACGTTCTGATAAAGCTGTGCGGTGGCTGTAAGGCCACTCGAATTCCAATGGTTACCGAGAGTGTTACCATAGGCAAAAAGCTAGCTTAATTTAATTTAACTTAATCGATACACTTCAAGCGACAAATAAAGTGCGCCATTCTCTCGCCTCAATTAATTTTCTTTATTTCTTTTATGTTATCTTTAAATAGAATTTTTAAGTAATTTTGCTGGTCGCTTCACGATAGGATAAAGGTCCAGAATGTAGTATGGTTCCGATAAACTCGTTTCGCCTACTAAACAAGCTGGAGGATCTCTCTGACCTAGACACTTAGATGTGATCAAGTTCTATAATTGGAGAGTGTTGCCTTGTTGCTAAATTCTCGAACATGAACCTACTCCGTTTCCATTGGGCTAGCGCGACCTGGATCTCCATTTTTGTCACCAACGAAGTGGATTATTTGAACTGTAACGCCGAACTTCCGTATTGGTCACGTTTCCGACTTTTTCTTTCATTATTACAATTTAACCATAAGTTTTAGAAGTCAGTAACATTTCCGCTACGATGTCCATCTTCAGTCGTCTCTCTTTCTGCTGCAAATGTTTTAAAGCACCAACACATCTGCGCCCTTGACAGAACACTGTCTCCATAGGCTTGCCGAAGTTTTGC
The DNA here is from genome assembly GCA_038088585.1 of Chrysina gloriosa. NCBI lineage: Eukaryota > Metazoa > Arthropoda > Insecta > Coleoptera > Scarabaeidae > Chrysina > Chrysina gloriosa. Next base: position 10,545,461 of record CM076093.1, read on the forward strand.
AAAAGTTCCCGTTGCACTGTGTCCAAGTTGCAAAGCAAAAGCTGATCGCACACAGTTGATCGAAGTTCGTGTCATTCATTGTTAGAACGCACAAGCAAACCTTGCTGTAGTAAACCAATCGCTACGAACAAACAACCTTACTCTAGCGAGTTCCAACTCACACTGATGGCGTAACACATATTCATGTGTTTCCTCTCCCGCGTCAGCAGTTTTGCCCGACCGAACACTACGCTACCAGTCGCATTACTTTCTTTACACACCTCGTATACAGATACCGCTTATTGTGGTAGGTATTGAATTTTAATTTCACTTCTGATTTGATAAATATTTGAATATAAGTTTACCTAATCGTAATTCCCTAATTTTGAAACAAGTGGGAAGCTACAGCATTCATTGCTTTTGATTTAGGAAAAACTATGACGCACCTAGTTGAAAACCAATAGCCTAAATGTTTTGATTTCATAGTACTAATGAAATTATTATTGACGCTAATGAATGTAGGATTACACTCAAAGGAAGTTATTAATTTTTACATCTCAGAGCACAATATGATGACTACGTAAACTAGGCAAGGCCTTTATGAAGATACCTAACTGATAATTTAAACTGCAAACAATCGCGTCGGACTGCGTAATTGTTTTGTGTACCTATACATACGTCATTGCGTACTGACCACTACGTTCTTAGTGTATGCCAGTTTTTCTTACGTATTGTTCAAATTTAATTAACCAATTCGACCGTCGGCGGTGTTTCCTCGCTTATCATCAAGGCGGTAGGGTATACGCATACTCAAATCAAGATAATATGTATTTTTAACTTCAGTACCTTAAGCGTAAAACGCGAACACGCGCGCCAAACGAACTTACATAACAGGCAGTTCGCGACACGCTTAGTGTACTCTTGCTATACGTATAGCTCGGTGAATCGAAGTTCTCATCTGTTGACTAATAGAAGCGCCTGAACTATCAGCTGATTGCCACAATACGATTTAGTATGGAATTTTTCACATAAAACTAAATTACCGAACACAGTAGTACGGGTCGATAAATGCCCGAGGCCGTCGCGTCCGATTCAGTTAGCTGTTAACTTACGGACGTCTTCGCGTTATATTGTGTGTAGTTTCCAGCTTGTCTACGACAAACAAGGTAAGTGTCTCGATATGTATATACGACTATATATACCTATATATTAATTGCCGACTACGGGAAACAAAAAAAGCACATAAAACTTATTTGAGGTTATTGGCTTCGTAAATGAATCACATTAGATCACTGCCGTTAAAACTATCCGTCTTTCTCTGGTCCGCTCGCAATGTATACCATCATCATCATCGCTGCGATGATCTCAAGAGACAAATATGCAATTTTGTAGTCCAAACCACCCGAGAAACGAGCGGATCTACATAATCTGGTAGCCTTCACGCGATACACGGGTTTTTTATGGGAGCGCGGTGCGAGAGTCGGGTTGTAAATTGTTTTTGCCTTCGCGGAGAATGACGCCATGTTCTCAGAATGGACAACGATTTACTGGGAAATAATTTCAACCTTCATTAGAATTTACGGATTGTTGTTTCGTATAAACAACAACCGTATTATTAATGTAATAAGTGGCGAACGAAGAGTACCCTTTTCGCTCTTTCATCCTTGTTCTTCATTTCGCGTTTTCTTTTAGTGAAACGTTCCGGTTCTACACTTTATTGATCTGATATTTCGGGCGCCAGAACACAAACAATATGTTCATTAGCTCCATCGCACCACTCGCCCGCGAAATACCGCAGTAACATTTCAAATAGTCTTATGGTAATTACATAGGAAGTAGTTAAAAAAGTTAACAATTTCATGGTAGGTACCTACTGCCGAGCGGATCTAAACCTCCAATCTAAATTTAACCGGAGGTCAATGATTTAAGTAGATGTACTGCCTACCTATTTTCCTCCGTTACACAATTCCAAAATTAGATCTCCTATTACCGCCTCCAAAGTTACAATAGGATATTTCGGGGTAGTATATGGGAGTACTGACTCACCTGGAAACTGTTCGCTTAGTTTGCATTTTCTACTTTAAGTCATTGTTTCACTAAAATGACATTCTCACCTAGTATATGCTACGTAATAGTAAGTAATTTAACGTTCTTGAAATTAATAGCGTGCACAGTTGAACCAAAAACCAAAACAAGCATCATTAAAATAAATATATGCAAATGTGGATTGAGTAGATGCAAAAGTTCGTCCCGTTTCTGCAACAAAAATTAAACATTCTATTTTCCCAAAACCTACATTTCATCAATATAATATGCGCCATTGTGTTCGATGATATTTCTCCATCCCTCCGGTAGCTGCATAATCCCATACTCGTAGAAGTTCTAAAGCTTCTGGCTATAGAACTGATCCAGGCGATTTTCTACCTCTTCCAAAGGAAGTAAAGTTTTTATCATCTGCTCAGATGGTAAAAGCTTTGGAAACAGCTTATTTTGAAGTGATCTAAATATATTGCAAGATTGGGAGAGTACGGTGGATGAACCAAAACATCCCAGCCAAATTGTAAAAGTTTGTGTCGGGTGGTCAAAGACATGTGTGAAAATGCAATGCCCTTTCTGTTAGCTAATTTAGTCCGCTTGTGGTCAATTGCTCTCTTTAATTCACTTGCGAAATGCGATCTGTAGAATTTTTCTCCATTAACCCATGCATTGACTTTGCGAACTATTGCAGTACGATGTAATCGCTTTAACATTGATTTTCCGATCTTTTTGTTGTTCTATGTTATTGTATGCGGATCGCTTTCATTTGGCACCAATATGTCATTGCCATCAGTTTGAACTGGCCCTCCAGAACGTGGTGCATCATTAAGATCAAAATTGCAAATAATAATAAGGAGACTGTGGCTAAAACAATATATGAAATAAATAAAATTACCCTTACCATACCTTTCGGAAAAATCCAGTTACGTGATTCGGCAACTAAGTTGCCATCCTCAGTGGAAAACTGGAGAATTCAGTATCACTAGCGAGTCCCGCTAATGCCCAAGACGAAAACTGTACAAAACCAGAGCACTGCACAGTGAACATCAGACAATGAACGCGGAAAGCACACCAGAACACTGAACTCCCATTACGGTAAGCGGAGCGTATATTCATACTACTTCTAACCTAAATTTCATGCTCTATGGAGCAACCGTATTGACGTTGAATGATCTTATATGAATCTAAAATTTAATTCAATAGCTCCTACAATTTGGAATTTGGAATAGGTTTTCCATCTGCATTTATAATTCTCTCTCTATATTTATAAATATATATGCTTTCGTAGCTATCTACTTCCCTGTTGTTTTCTACCGCCTTAATTAATTTTAAACTTTCAATTGGCATATGGTACTTTTTGTTTAAAATATGCCGAAATACGTATTTGGCTTTTTCCGAAAAGTGTAGTAAGGGTAATTTTATTTATTTTATATAAGATTAAAAATGTTTTTACAAAACTTTCTCAACCACTTACGGCACGTAGAATCGCCAACGGCGCCCTCGGCGTACACATCACATATCTTCTTTTGCGTCTCTTAAGCATTCTCGCGTTTTCGGAAATAAAAAGCATAATATACAAAAACGCTCCTTATTTTCTGCCACTCCTAGCACTTAGCACACAAGAAAACTTATAAAACAAAACCAAATAGCACAATTTTTCCCCAAGTGACAAAGACAAAGACATGAAAACATTCCTAACTGTTCGGTTTTGCGATCCAACGTCAGCTAGCACCAAAAACGGGACGAACTTTTGCATCAACCTGATATATGATAATCTACGAAGAAAATATGTTCACTTCAATGGGGTAAATAATCAGACCGAGCCCTCTAATAAAATCTACACCGGCTAAAGGCATCAGTAGTAAAGTTTACACCACTTTTTTTACGTACTCAGTTATTTTGAGGTAAATATGAGAAACGGCAGCAAATTGAAAATGAGGCAAAAGTAATTTAGTGCCATCATCGTTGACGGGTTATATTGGACAAATAGTTCTTGCAATATACAGACTATAGGCCCCGTTCTATAGAAACTTCATATTCTAAGGTTACCAGTTAAGTTCCAGCATTTAGCTGGATCATCACGTCGTCAGACTTTCTTAACACATTAGTGACCATAGCGGTTCGCTCGGGCCACCCAACTATCAAGAAATCGCTTTCTCGCTAATGAATTAACGATTTAATAAAACAATGTATAATAGTGGGGTTTCTTATTAAATTCGGAAAATTGGTCGCAAAGATCTATAATAACCTATAAATCACGTCTGAGCCTCTAAGTGCAGAAAAGAAAAATGTTGAAAGAACCTGAGCTAACTTTTAGAATGATCATTATTTGAATAACCCCGAATGCAACCTTAACAGAAAAATTTTACAAACAGAAATTCTGCATGAAGTTCTTGAACATATTTCCCCTATTGGAGAATGCGAGGTGTGTAAATAAAGTAATGAGACCCATTTTTTTACTTGATTTATTCCAATAGCATTAAAATTCAACACTGTTTCCATCAAAGTAACTGCTTTGAGAAGCCACACTGCGCTGGAGATGAATCTTTCACTCCTCACAACAGTACTGAAAGTACAATACTGGAATAAACTTTAGTTAGTCCGTTACAGCGATCTGGATGTTGGCCAGTGCTTCAAAATGACCTTCTTTGAGGTGTGGTTTCAATCCCGGGAAGAGGGAAAAGTCATAAGGAACCTGAGGAGCCAGATGTATATTCTTACTGGCCAAAAGACGGTTTACTATTGCTGTATGGCAAGGCGTATTGTCGTGACGCAACACCCAGCTTTTTGATGTTTGGTGTTACACGCATGACCCTTATTATAAATCTTTCAAGAACCTTTCGGTAAAACTATGGATTAACCCCTTGACCCAGAGGTACAAACCCTTTGTGAACGTTTCTCTGGCTATCAAAAAAGTAAATCGGCATGCGTTTGATCGCCGCTCATTCTTTCCATTTTTTGGCAATGTAGAGCGTAGAGTTTGTTATTCCATGTTCTGGCGCTTGGTTTCCGGGTAATACTCAAATACCCAAGCGTCGTAACCGGTAAAGAAGCTTCCAAAAGGTTAAAGCACATGTCCTTTCCCAGCAAAACCTGATCGCACACCGTTGCTTGAAATTCGTGTTACTCATTTCCAGCACGCACAAACAAAACCCGTTACAATAACAGAATCGCAAATATCTAAATTATTTTTGAGTCCTTGGAGGACATCATAGTTTGGGAAAAGCTACAGGTGATGCGTTGGAACAACTTTATTTCATCGAGAATCAATGAATTTTAAGGTGGTAACTATTGTTTTCTTCTTTCTGATTTCAAGATTACATACAATCGTAGTGACACATATACATATCATTTGAACATTGTGTAAATATTTTTGTCGTCGGTCTATTTATAACAAACAAATGTTGAATTTGAACCTTACTTCGAAAGATAGAAAATATTAAGATTAAGAAGAAGAAGAAATATTGAACTTAATTTGTGAACACCTAACTTCAAGCTTTCAATTGATTTCAATTATATGCAGTTGATTTTCGAATCACCAATTCTTCTCTCTAGCCGATTACATGGGTGATTTTGTATTTATAGCGATAAATGCGCGTATTTCCGTAAAGGGTGATTTCGTAGATAAAGATGGTAATATTTTTATGGAACATGCATTTCTTGTCTGATTGGGAAATATCAACCAGTGCATGGGACATTTTCTGTCCCATAGAAGATCCAAGATCTTTAAAGAGGTAACTATATACGATTATTCGAAGCACATCAACACATCCCCAGAAAGTTTTAAAAATATTTTGGCAGTCGACCTACTTATGTATAAGGAGAAATTACTAGTATATCTAATCAGCGATTTATGTAAATGTATCTACGCAAAATTAGGTAAACTATGCGCCACCGCTATTTTATATTTACTTGGCAGTCGAGTCATGCTCGCCCAATATTATTACATAATCTGTTCGAAAAGGTTTTATTCGCTGCATATGAATGCAATGTGCGTATGCAGTTGTTTTTCGAATTCGGCAATCACTAATACTAAAGGCATGCATATTTTTACTCGCATAAATTTTTGCAACATATATAAAGCCTTGGTCTACTTATAAGGAAATATCGCAAAGCAAATATCGAGTTACGATTTATCAATTCATCTTTAACAGCAGGTAAGAGATATCAACGCAAGTTATGGTAACTGATGACAACGAGCTTACTGCCTACTACGAAAGACAAAAATTTCGTGTGAAGTGGGTTCGAGATTAATTTGCAAGAAGTAAGCTCATCCTTCAAACAGAGATGCATGTAGTAGTGACTATTCCATTTTTTGATTTCCATGCCCTTTCTTAAGGACTTTAGCATATCGGTATTCAAAGAAGTTCTCACCTTTCTCTGATAGTAATGAACGATTTCAAATAATCGATTTGGTTCTCGTTAATGGAAGGATTTCACTGTTTAACAAAAAGAGGAAACATCTCAAAAATAAGATACATTCAAATTACAATCATTTTTGAAAATCTGTGAACCTTGTGGCGATTTAATGGTGTCGTAGTACGTAAGACTCAAGCCTTTTAATTTGTTCATGTCTGTATGTATTCAGCAAGGAGTCACATCTTAATAATGTCGTTCTTTGGCGTAACGTTTGGAGATTATCTACCTTGGAAATACGTCGAAGGCTTGCATTGTGTGATCATATTCGTTCAAATACATACTTTATCAACTAATGTTGTAAAACTGGATATTTTTTTTTGGAATATTAATCAACAATGACATACCACCGAATAAATATAAATACCCTTTGGCCGACATAATGCCGAAAAATCAATGCTTTTAACGTTTTCCTCTCATTTTATATTCCGTATTGCTTTGTATGTTACAATTCTTTATATTATTTTATTCAAAATCATACGACGTTTATAATTTTATTTTTGTCGCCAATTTGGATTATTATTAGGTTCAGATTATAGAATAAAATGGGACTTACAATTTTCCTCTATCGCACTTCTTCAATTGTTCTGAATTTGTTCTTATAATGTTTTATTTTTCACATTCTTCCGTATCCCCGTTTGGTTCTCCCAAAGGCTCCTTTTAAGTCGATAAAGCACAATTTTCTTTTAATTTTAATTTATTTTTACGGTTTTCTCCAAGTATTTGCTGGCCCGTGAAAATATAACCTTCTTTGCTGTTTGGGTTTGGGTACCCTTTGTATGTCAATCAATTAGATTTTAAGTTTCAAGGCGATATTAATCAAAAGACTTTTAGCGCGGCCGTATACAACAGTTTTCTCTCTTTTGTATTGCATTTTGAGGAATAATAGATCGCAAACCAATTAAATGTCTTCTCATTTTAAAACCGGTTCAGGCAAATCGAACTTCCAAAGAAATATTGAAACTGTGGAAATCTAGAGGGTTCAAAGTAAGAACATCCAACAAAAATAAGAAACTTCGTCGATCGGTGATCGTGCTGGCCTCGGAAGTTACGTTATCGAGCAGCGAGTCAAGGAGTGTTACCGATTGCGTAGATTGTGGTTGGAATTAGGCGACCGATTACTATGAGCAACATTCTGCCCCCAGTCGCTAGTAAGCGGACCGAGGGCAGCTTCAAGGGAGTACGTAAGGAAATATTTAACATGGTTATTTATCATCTGAGCACGGCTTGAACTGTTCCGCCTCGCAAACGACGCGTTGCGAAATTTTGCAAACGCTGTAATGTTTTTTGGCTGTAAGTCCCAGTGCTTAATTATTAGGTACAACACATGCCAAGTGCCTATAAACAAAATAAGGGTTAAGGGATTAGATGAAATATGCGCTAATTGCATACAACAAAATAAGAGGCAAGTACGTACAATTCCTGAGAATACAAGAGAAACAAAAGGAGGGACACATTTTTTGTTTTCTATTTCTGACCTTGCAGCAAAACCTTATACATAAGAATACATAATTTTATTGCTATTGTGATTGTGAATGTTCATCAGCCTAATAAATCGGAATTTTTAAATTTCCTATCCTCACACAAACGGAAAAACGTTTGGTATGTTTATTTAATTATTATTATTATTACTTCTTCTTACAATTAAACATATTGTCTCGGCTTTATTTTTATTTGTGGTAAGTCTTAAAGCCAATTATTTTATAAAATATGTCTCGGCAATGGTTACTAGTATAAAATCTCAAATTTTGCGTCACAACTTATTATACTCAATACTAATATTATTTAATTTGCTAAAAATGTAGAATTACGGCATTTATTCAATTTGATGTTCTTTCGGCAAAAAATGATATGTATTCATTATCATTCCGCAAAGATTAAAGTTTACGAAAGATTCATGTTCTTATCAAATATGCCTAATTAATTAGTGCATTATATTTTGTGAATGAATTTTCTTATCAAACCGCAAGCTTCCACCAAGTCTACCATAATAAGCAATTTCCTCGGCACTGGAGATTTGATAGCAATTAATTAACTATAAATTTGGGAAACCCATTAAAGAATGACAGGAAATGAAAGTTGCTCCTAGAGTTATAATAACCGGAAATTATATTGGGATTATCGAGTATCACATGCAAAAGAACTTTGTATGAGGGGCATTCATTGGAAAAAGTCGTAGGGGTAGTGCAGACTATTGACAGATGGGATTTTGCATGGTTATGTTTAACCCAATGCTTCCAATGATTTCCACGAAAATATATCTCATTTAAAGCTAATAATGGTCAGATGATGTGAATTTTTCTATTTTCAACCGAAAAGATCTATAAAATATATGCACGTAGTACTGGAATTTCAATTGCTATTTTACTCCATGCAAATATCTTGGATGTTAGCATTATGCTCACTCATAAGTATTCTTACACGGATAAATTTACTTAGCGTATTAAATGTTTGGATTCTACCTAAAAATAATAAACACAGGCAAGTGGAAAGCATTCGTCACGTTTCCTATTAGTTCTATTAATAAAGTTATCAATAACAAACGACTACCGTGAAATAAATTAAAAATGATTCTGGGCAAAAGTCCAGCCCGAAAATTGAATATATATAATCAGTTCTACAACGTTTCATATCCTAGTAAACTTCGTTTATGGTAACACGTGGAATACGGGACTATAGTGTAACCAGTGCATTATCAAATTAGAACATAATGATTTACGTGTTCAGTGAGCTTAATAAAGCGTAAGTACTGTTTTATTAGAATAAATTTATTGATTTTGTTAGAATAAAAATTCGTAAGTATTTTAGTTTTAATGATTCATAAATCAAAACTTGTTTATACTTTATATTCGATTTATATATCTCGTTGTTATTTGTTCGGCAAAGAAGTAACTACGGTTTTTTTAAGTAATTGAAACATATTTTCTTCATTGAGAGTACACCAACCACTAATATATGTCACCCTTATAAAGCTAGTTTTATCGGTAAGGAACTGATTTGGGATTTGACATTATCCATTGTTAATTTTTTACAATTCAAGACATTTTGCTTAGATCAAAATAAGTGATAATGTCTTGACGCTAGGTGATTACTATACGGTGGATATGAAATTCATTCCAAACGAGTTCCAATACTTGTTTTCCGCGTAATGTGCTTTGCCTTACATTGTCATAGTAAGTACCAGTAGGTTATCCCAATTCTGGTTGCTCTTCGTAAATTCGCCATGATTCGTTCTTAAATGTACGCAACTGAATTTACCGTTCGGTTACGTGCAAAACTTAAAATAGACAATTCCTGTATAATCCTCCCAAATTAGCAACACAAGGGTCGTTGCAGGAATAACAGCTTTGGATGCTGCTGGCGCTGTTTCATCTTATTAACCTTTTTCAGTTGCAATTATTAAAAGCAATCTATCTTTCATCGCAAATTATCAATATTTTAAGAACTGATTAATGTCTGTTATGGCTTTTTAACAAAACGAAGACTTGAGTCGTCGTGTTAGATAGTAACATTTCTTTCGACTCATCGGAAACCCTTAATTTTTATGTAGTCAAGTTGTCTTAAGCGGTTCTCAATGCATGTTTGTGATAAATCGAGATTTTTGACAATATCGCCTATTTTGCTATAATAATGCTTTGATTTGATTGTCAATCTATTATTGTATATCTTTAAGTGAAAATTACCATATAACGTATACCATCCCATGCGTATCTTTTTTGTGTAAAAGTTAAAATAAAATACGTCAAAATGCTCGATTTCCTTTTGAGTTGCTTAAGCAATCGGTACAATTGTTCTATCTGTACGACCAGTGAGGTACAAGCTACCAAAGGTTCAACATTTAAAATACGTGAGCTAGAGGTTGAACGAAAACATTTTATCAGTGAAATCCACATTACTTTCTTACCACAACAATGTAGGTATGAAGTATGTTCTAATTATTGTTGTTGTTTCAATAAATTTTCTTGATTTTGGTTATATTATTGCCCAGCTCCGTGTATTTTACTGCATTTAATTGAAGGCAGTCGACAAAACGACCACAACATCTCAACTATTGTGGTGTAAATGGATATGAAATATACGTCTGGGCACGATAACCACAACAGTGAAAACCAAGATTTAGTAAATCGACACTCGTTTTATCTAATGTTTATAAGTTTATCACCTCTTCCTTGATTACTTTCTAATGAAAAGTTTTATTTGTAACCAGAATATTTAATTCGTTGCTTCTTCCTGTTTCTGAATTAAATTTGATTGGTACGTATGTCAAATACCCAGGGATTAAGGAGCATCCCTTCCTCAAATTGGCTTCCATTCACAGTTTACGCTTCCGTGTTCAATGTGCGGCTAGGACAATGTTAGACATTGGGCTCAAAAATGGAAACAAAAACAGAACAACAGTTACTTAGGAAGCATGTCTGAATTGAAGCAAACAAAAGTAAAATTATTATGAAAGCCTTTTCAGTCAGACAACACCCAGTTCCCGGGATTAGATTATATGATAATTATAAGAAGGTCCAAATCCGGAAACTGTTTTGGGTTATTTGTCCGTGGATAACACTCGATAACTAAGTAATTGAGGATTTAACTGGGTTTAGCTTCCGACAACTTTTTGAACAGATTTATATATTAGAAATACTTCAGTTTCATTACTGTATGCCATTTTCATCCCGAAAAAATATATGATAGTGATTGCAAAGACTGTAATGTATTTACTAATACTATATCACATCGGTAAACTCCTCACTACACAATACTTCTATAACAAAATTCGGTGACCCTTTTGCTAGCACAAGGCATTTTGGTTTTTATTACTAAACAATTATGTTGTGGGGAGTCAGAAAAAAATATCGTTTGTCGCCAGTTCAAACAATGGAAAATCGAAATGTGCATTTTCATCTTATTTGGCAATATCGCTTTCGCAAATGAAAAAGAGCATTGCTAGCTCACAAACAGTTGTGCTGTGTAAAACGATGAAGTTAGGAAAGAGTGCAGCGTTAAAGCTGAATAGCTAAATTTTGTTCTGTTGTTTCTCTATTCAAAGATGAACAATGTTGAGATCATCCAGTTAAGTTGATGATAATCGATTGAATGTAGTAATGGAGTCCGTGTTCACAACACCAAAAATCGCAAAGGACATCGATGTATACGCACGTCCAGTTATAGTGCTTAAGTTAGCTACCTACAAAAAGAAACCCGATCTACTTCCTGAACTGAAATAAACTTATGCATAATGTTGACGAAACCTAACTGAAATGTTTTCGTTCTAAAAGGTCTAATAACTGATGATTCAACATTGATTAGTTAAATAATGCTAATCGAAATCAGCTCAAACACCATCCAGTCAAAAAGATTATGCTATGAAATTGGTGAATTACCAAAGACTTTCTTTTGGTTTAACCTTTTTCATATAGCAATCAACTAATATGTACGCATAAAACCAATAATCAAACTGAACAATGCAATTCAAAAGAGATCAGAATTGAAAAATGGTAAAGGTAATGGTAATGGTAAAGTATCCCACTATGGCAGGCCAGACAAATCTTTTTAATTCTTTAACAGAAATTATTTGAGTTCGGTTCATAAGTCTCCACGTCCCCTATATAATTCCGAGCTTGTACCAGGAAGTTGTCTATTATTTCATACTTCGCACGTTTCTTTGTCGCAAACAAAGTTTCATAAATATCGAATTGTTATGCGCCTGAAAAATTACAAAAGGTTATCAGTAAGAATAAACAAAATATTACTGAATAACGCTATTTGGTTCGATAAAGAAAACGTTTTATTTTCAAAGCACCTAACTATTTAATGTTAGTTGCGAATCGAAATTGTGCTGCTGTAGTTCGTTGGGTATTTTAAATTTCAGTTCTTCAATTACAACTGCTGCAAATGAGGGTATGAGGAGGTTTTGATAAGTACTAATCAAGTCAAATTAGTATCTGGCTATACCCGCATATTCTCTAACACTTTCTATATGCAACCAAATTAACCGACCTGAGAATAAAGTTGAATAGATTAGGAAGCAATAGATCCCATTATGCGGTTTTCTGTACGGATCGTACGAGCTTGTACCGAGTAAACACGTTTTACAACACGTACGTAAATCTATGACAAAATTTACGAGATACATAATTATATATGTTTCAAATTAAATTAATTAACACTATTCCTATCCTAACTCTTATGAAAATTTATGAAAAATATGTTAATTATAGAAATTTCTTTGAAGATCATCCATTAATCTCATTAGGGCGCTTTGCGTCTGATCATCTTTAGCGGAGATGTGATTGTTTCTTTAATAGGTGTGATTATTTCAAAGTCCGCGATAACAGTAATATACCATATTATTCTCCGCTGACTAATGCAACATTTGTAGAATAGAATTTTATGGTAGCCTTTTGAAAAAAACTTGATATATTTTGGAACAGACCTGTTTCCACTATGAATGTTTGCTATCGCATAATTATATTTGTTGTGATGGATATTGATTGGTAAAATTGGTGAGGCGGAACGAAATAGCAAGCAAACCCAAAGAATTATAATAAATGACAAAGAAAGAAGGGACACCGTAGAGTTTCTGTGGAACTAAAGTAACACAAAGTTCTGCAACATAATATTGCTTTAGCAAAACTAAAGTCCGTTTTTTACAATCTTCTCAATCTAAAATTCGAACTAATTGCAATTTTACACAATCATCATCATTGTTAAAACTTCACCTCGCATCAAACATTGCAGAGAACGAAATGAATAATTATTTGATAGGGTTTATGTATAACAACACATCACAAAGATGCTAGGATAATTATTGCCGCCTGACCAGAAATATACATATGTATGTGGCTTTGCATTGACATGGTGGACGCGATTTGCCAATTCCTGGTTACTTTCTTTGAGTTTCATTATTTAAGTGATTAGTTACCAGAAGTATGTATCTAGCTAAACTGATCGTTGGAGTGTATGGTAAAATTGCACAAATAGACTATGCCCTTGTAAGTACCATCATGCCGGTTTCTTCAGATAATGATCAGATTTAGATACAGTTTGAGCTAAGTTGTCGTTTCGATTAACATTGTTCTAAACAACTAATTCTTCATCGCTACTTATCATTTTCATTACCTATCATCGCCGTAGAAGTTAATGCGTTGTATTACACGAATTTTTGAGCTCTTACGGGAACCATAAATCGAGTTTCTTTGCGTATCCAAATTGTCTTAAATGCGCGTATATGATAGATTGAGCTTTTCTGTCATCTCATGTCTTCTACAGTGACGACTATTGTTTTGATTTTATCATCATCAACACCAACTGGACGATATAAACGTTCTTGGTCTTTCGATGGCAAGTCAGCAGATTTCTGTTGCTCTGGACAACTATGGGACAGCAATATCTCCCTAATTTTGAATACAAAATATGCCGAAAAACTCAACTGAATTCTACGATCAATGAAACCCCCAATTGCGACTATAGTTAAACCAATATCGACGAAAGACTTAAAACCAGATTGGCTTGGTCTACTTTCAGTCACATCATTCCCATCATCTTCTGAGAATTACAGCGGGCGGGCTAAAACAAATGAAGTATCGCTAGTACTGTAACAAGCTTCTTCAGGAGTTACCTGACGGCAATATAAACTAATGAAAAATGGTCTTTAGATAACTCCACGAAACGTCAAGTGTGTTAGTACGCGGCAAATATACGTTAGATAGCGGCCGTGGAAGTCTGCATTAGATTATTAATATATTCAAACGCAAAATTTAATTTGGACTTCACTATTTATATGCGAGCGGAAAATAGCACACTACTATGCGAAAACTTGAAAACTAATTTTAGCGGAAAATGCATTATAGTTCTCCCCATAGTCGTAAATCTTGCGATTTTTGTCAGCGTGTCACACTATAAACTGTTCTTGATGATGTGGATACAAAATTTTGATAGTACTTATTACTTTTGTTACAATACATAAAATAAAATAGAAAATCAGTTTCAAGGACAGTGAAAAGAAATGAAAGTCGAATGAGAAACTGTAGAGGAAAATATAAATGACTCTCATGAACTAAAAAAGCAAGTTACTACAAAAATGCACATTAGCCGAGAGTTCCAACAAAACACAGTAAAACCCAAAGATACGGACAATAACTACGTCCTTTTGCTAACATATGCATTCCTCACCTTGTATTTCATAGAAAATTGTGATAGATAGTCACTGGATACAGAAACCCAACTTGCACTGCATACGTAAATCAATACATACCAATTCTCAGTAATAAAACTGGTTGTATTTTACCGAGATTTTCCCCGTAGAAATAACCACGCGATTTTCGTTGAAATGTAAACATTTTTAAAAAATGGTATTTCAAAATGTTGGCTACTCCAGACTATTCAATACAACACCCTATCGCACAATAAGTTTTCAGATAGAAACCTACAGAAAAAGCATTCATGAGTAGCTTCCCATAAATATGCAAGAGGGAACGAAGAGGGTTTTGAGGTTGGTGCGGTAGAAGACAACTGTGATCTCGAATAAACTTACATAAACAGCAACTTAAAGATTTACGCCAATTTACTGGCTACATCGGTGTAAGGACTAAGGCGCAAGATGTACAGTGCCCTAATTCTTTTCAGTTGGTGTTACTTAGTACTTGTTTTCTTTCCAAATAAAATAGTTCTGACTGTTACTAGATCAACTAGATACAACTATGCTGGCACCTTCATGGAGTTTATAATAATGATCAGACATCAACGCGAGGGAGCATGATCTGCAAAGCGGTTTCTCGCGGTTATGTTTCTCTGTACATTAACGGTAGTTTCAATCGAAATTCCAATTCTATGGGTACATACAATTTCCAAATAGTTTTAGAATAAAATATTTCTCACTTCTGAGGGATACATGTAACTCAATTAGTTCAAGCAATTCCTTATCAACTGAGTCGGTTCGGATATGCTTGTATATTTGCACGGAGGCGTTTTGGCAAATAATTTCTTTTTACTGCATCTTCTTCTTGTATCAGCATTTAGTCATCATTGGCATATATGATTTTTCCTTTCTATTTAACAATCTTATTAACCAATATTTGAACACCATCATGTCGATTCATGTGTCGCATTACAACCACTTGGCAAATATTTTGTGTGACTAATCTTTGGCAAGCCGCATAACTTTGGGATGAATTAATAAAAATACCATTAAGAGCCTAAATAAATTAAAAAATATTCGCCGAATAGCATCGGTCGTGGGTGGTACGTTCGCGACATATACTTTTTCAGTTGATTCATTGCATAGTTACGGCGGACGAACTTATTACCTAGAAAACTATTTAAGCGCCGTCGGGCGTCTGGACTCCGTTGCCATGACTAAATAGGCTGGCCATATCCTCGAAACGGTAACTCTTGCGTAAAGGACAAATTCCGGAGAAAAGTGCGAAAATTTGCTGAATCATTCTCATGTAACCGAACGATTCTGTAAAAATTAGGTATGATCAAGAAGATCACATTTCCATTTTGCAAAATGTGATTTGAAACGCATGAAACATCGGCGTGTCCGAGACTTGTATAGAGAAGGTGCAATAGAAGTTAGCGCTTGATTAATCATTGTTCCGCAACCATAAATTGTTTTATTATTTTGTAATGGAAACGGCTTAATCACATTGTGAATGAGTTATCCGCAAGTGTGGTCGTGTGCCGGCTATATATAGAATCGTAACGCTACAATTATTTTATTTCTCTATGACACTAATAGGCTGGAATTAGCACGTTCCTTTAGTCGAATATTTCAAATATTTAGTTTCCTTTGAGCAGGTGAATGAAAATAAAAAGGACTAATATATTCATGACCATTAAATTTACATATTGTAACCTTGGTCTTTATGTAACGCTATTTACATATCAGCTGATTGAGTCAATGCTTCATACTATGTTCACTGGGTGAGTTTGGTTTCAACTACATATGTACATATAAACACGTACTTGACGGTATCAAATTTAGGAAGCGTGAACTTGTACTATTTCCACGGTGTAATTTCAATGTTTTTGCTTGCCTCTGTATGCCAGAGATTATAGAGGAAATCGATTATGATTATTACATTTCATTATTGAACGTGTAGCGAAGTTCAAGGCTTCGAGATCTTTACCTGGGTTTTTTCTACACTGGCCCGCAAAAAGCAGTGGAAAAAAGTCTGATCTATACGTCTGTTATACTTCTGGTAACAGTGGAAATATTTATTTTTGAAACGATGTACATATTATGCGTCAGCTCGGAGGTTAACGAGTGCTATGAACTTTTTAAGCACTATACAAGTGTGTGTTTTAATGTACATCGTTTATTACTAACTGGTTCAGTCCGATGACTAAAAATATATTTTACTTTTAGATCTGGTAGCTTAAGAATTTGCGGGATTCTGTCATAACGAACAGTTCATCTACCTATTCTTAAGCCGATAACGGATGGAAGTTTAGATCAACAGATATGAGATTTATGTAGATTACGTTTCCACTGACAAGCTTTTCAATTATCTTTACTCGCTTATCTCGAATCCTTATCTACCTCGGGTATGGAGGTACAGTGACTCAAAATCAAACTGATACACTCTTGTGCATTTCCTATGGTTCAGTAGTCGTTGAGGGATGAATGCTAATGACTTACAGTTTATTGGGGCACCCTGGGGCAAAGTGTGCACTTAAACATTTTGAATGCAAACCATAGGCAACGTGTGGAAAAATGATTTATTTTCAGGATGACGATTCCAAACCATATTGTGTTGTTCTGGTTGCTGTACAATTGTCGTCGTGCACTCATAACTACACCCCGGTCCTCGGAGTGAACTGTGATTGAGAACCTGTGGGACTATTAAGCGCGTATTAGCTGAACAGGTAAAAATTCCCTAAAAGTAATTTCATTGAATATCTGGCGTAGGATAACTGTATTATTATGCAACGTGATATGGTCAAAAATTGATATACATATTTATATAAGAACCTATCTTAATTTTTTTGTCGTTTGTTTGTTACATATAAGCGATTTTATTGTTCTATTTAAAAAAGTTACCTGAAATAAATGCCGAATAACACTGGGACCATAAGTGTTCACTTGTCTCCATGAGCTTCGCTTAGAAGGGAACACGGGTAATTGTGTTCCACTAATTTAAATGAAATTTTCTGGGCTTATGATCTGATATGGTGTAAAAGCAATGATAACTTCCTTAGTTGCCCAATCTCACATTGGCGAGGTGTACAGTGCCCTAAGCTCAACATTAGCCTTCGCTGTTTAAATCAATAATTCAGAAACTATTCACACCCTTGTCATAGGGGAAATATTTATAACATCGTTAAGAGCATGCAAAACAGTTTAAATCTCGTACTAACTTTTCTTATATGTGTTATAGTTTATTGGTTATTGAGCCAAACAGCGAGGGGTAGTGTTGAGCTTAGGGCGCTGTACACCCCGCTAATGTGAGATTGACTAGCTAAAATAGTTACCGCTGTTTTGACACTACATCGTTCTATAAACCCACAAAGTTTCATTTAAATCGGTGAGATACACCTATCAGTGCTTCCTTGTTAGAGTCACTTTATTTCTATAGCTTTTTATGGACCGATTCATTCAACGCCAACATTTTACCTTATGTTTTTGCCATAGATATGAAAATAGGATTTCATATTGAATTTCATTAAACAGTTATCCAAACTTTTGCCTATTTTCAATATGTATTACAACAACACTCGCGATGCTACTATTTCACTGTATTTTTGCAATGTTTCGAATTCAATCTATGTTACAATTAGCTTCATAAAATTCTGCGGTACACGTTAAAGTCAAATCCAATTGGGTTCAAGTATCCATGCAATTACGACTAAATTAAAACGAATACTTTTGATCGCCTCCTTTTGAAATGAACAATAATTCTTGTATTTGACCCAACTGTTCGATTTTCTATATACATTACTTTGAGCATTCATGTGCTAAGGAGAATTATCGCCGCATTCCGAAAGCTGGTGGTCTTTTATCCGCATCTTGCTTCAATTCTCGGTGCTGCATTGATGATTTTGATGTATTCGTTCCAGGAGTACATTGATTTTCTTCCATTTAGTTTTTCTGGTGGATTACAACTATGTGTTGTACTCACATTTAGTTATTTGTATTCATTAATAGATAAGCAAGCAAACTACTACGCTCTTCCTGTTATTTTGTCTTTGGCACCCTATCTTGCCCGAATTGTGTCTGCCCTTCTTATTATTACACATTTACGTAAGTACTTTAATTGTTATTGCTCTGGCTTTCTGCCGATATCTTTGCTAAGGATCTGTACCCCAGATCTGGAAGTAGCTATCGACTTTTCATAGTCTTCTCCAATCCGAATTTTTCTTCTTTCAGGTCTGTTTCTTATCTGTTTCACCAAATCTAATCGAGACGTCCGATAACATTATTCGAATGTGTTCGAGACAGTTGAATAAATCCAAAATCTTACGGATTCTTTTGGCTTTTAAGTGTAAGCAGGATATCTTCCTTAATTACTCGTCCTCTCTAGACCTTGTAGTCATAATAAGTTTTCCACTTCATACACCAGCAAAATTCCAATGTAAGCCTATCCGTCCACAGATCCTTCCTTCACTGGTCGAACTTCGCGTTTCTCTGTTCTTATGACTGTTGGACATTGCATATTATGGCTATAAAACACATACGAACATGAAGACAATCGAATAATGTAAGGGTACTCAAACTGATTTAAAATTAATTAGGCATAACTCTTTTGAACGTTCCCAAGATATGATTTGTGTTTCTAACATGAAATATTACAAAATGATTTCTAATGTTTAATACATAGACTGCCATGGCAATCATATTTAATAGCCAGTAATGTTTTCGTTGAGACTTTGGCTGTCAAATATGATAGCCACGATACATTCACATGTCAGGTCATGGCTATTAAAAACAGTATCACCTATATGCATAACTTTGTAGAAGTTTGAATGCTGGTCCCCCTGCGATGTGCTCAGATATGATAGCCATGGCCCGTGTAGAAAAAATTGTGTTTAAGTATCACAAGGGGCTCCGGATCCATTATTTTTTATTCAAAATTCAGTCACATTAAACAAAACTCCTAAATTTAATCTTGAAAATTATATACTACGAAAAGAAAATGAAAATAACCTCCCGGTGAACATTAGTAAAATTGTTTGAGCAGTCAATGTATTAAGAAAGTTGAAGATTAGAAAAACTTTTTTATTATACATACATCATCTTCTCTTGGGCACGGTTTTTAAGACCGAGAGCTAACTAAATGCAATGTTTAGGACTAAATAGCTATCAATATGAACAATGTCTCTCCAGCGTGAAGAGGGTGACATCAACAACAAATATGCAATAGCAATAAATATACATCAATCTATGCACCAAATTATACAATTTTTCATGTGTCTTCTCCAGTGCAATGCTTAATTTTCAGTGTCTTGATTTATTACAGCAGCTCTTATACTAACACTGTATTGACCTGTATATATCAATTAATAGTATTTTTCCGCGTCCCTGATCAGTCTAGACGACTCCTTTTATTTTATTTTTTTTTATACAAGAACCGCCAATTGGGAATCACTTTCTCTGAACGAATTTACCAAATAATTATAAATTCTTTGCCAGACTAACCAGATTAATCTGTTCCTAGAAATTTCATATAGATCAATAACTGCTGGGCGATTCCAGAAAACAATCGGAATGTAGGTGAATCATTTACATATATCGATTTTACTCACATCGAAAGAATGTAACCTAATTATTTAGGTACACACGCGTAGTTATGTCGACAATGTGTCGCTTAAAGATACTATTTTAATATAATTTTCCACACACCTCTATAATTAACAACGAAGATATGTTATACGGTATAGAAACAATCGCCGTAAATTTACTATGTTACCATTTATCGCACATTGCTAGGATTTCGTATAAGATTAGACATATAAATGGAACCTCCATATTAATGATACATAGTTTTTCAATGTAAACATCATATTTGTGTTCTGGTTCCATAAATGATGATTACCAGCACACAGTCAATCTGCTTCAAGGACAATACAACCTATTAGGTGATATCAGTTAAAAGGGAACTGCATAGAACGATAATCGCAGTAATGAAGGTGTATTACTCCTAATTATGTGTGCTTACAAATTCAATAAGTCTTTGCGAAAATTTAATGTAACCGAAGATTTTCAGGTTTCCTGGATGTCTCTACTACCGATATCGGAATAACATCGAATACCTGTATTTCCTTTCGTACACCTTGTTAATATTTATAACCTGAAGAACGTGCCTATTCTCACATACAATAAAAGTGATTTAAATATTCTATGTAATAGATTTACGTTCTGGGTTTTAGTTTTTGACATGTCATACGCTAATGACTATTTAAGGTCGCGCGTTTAATATTAATGTAAGTTAATCGGATGAGATCGTTACCGTTACCTGCATAAACGCATGTAGCAGAAAAGAAAGCTATGAAGGAAAAATTGTAATTGTACGTGAACTTACGCATGATTATAATAGCCAGTTCTTTAAACCTATTCTTTCTTTTTCATAAAGGTTGCAATTCGATGATAGTAATTTATTTTTCAATGTAGTTGAGTGGAGCGACACTTAGGGAAATTTCCGGGAATACTAACAGATTTCTTTGACGACGACTAAAAAATTTAAGAAAAGTTGGAATTTCAGGGATCGCGTCTTAGTTGTCCCAATAGTACTTGAATTGACATTGTGTAATGGAAACTAAGAAATTGTAGCATGTTATAGTCGAGAACTGACTGATGGAATAAGCAAATTAAGATATGCGCTTATATCTTTCACCAGTTACCAATAGTGAACAAATGCGTTCATGCGCCCAAAGTGCCTAACTCTGTACGTAAGTATGTGAATTGCCTTGCGTTTATTAGAATTTAAAGCCAACTTAGAAATGCTACACCAGGTAAAGGCAGTCAGAGCCGAAGATTGATAGTACAACATCGAATGGCACTTGCCAACTCATTTGTAAAAGATAGGAATAGCGTGGAGATCGCGAAATATCCAATGTATGTAGGTTCACCGTCGAAGCGTTGTAGATTTGCAACTGATTGCTCATGAACGCGTATCTTTCAATTACTTCGATAAGATTCGTTAGCCGTCACCCTCGGTACAGTTACAGAATGGACAAGATCTGGCAGTACCTTTGATGTACGTGTGGTTGATTTTAATGTAGCCGAAATAGCTCAGAAATTAGCTAACGCCACTTGGAAAATACGAAAAGTAGGTACACATTTCGTCATATTAATTGAAAAATATTAGAGTTTTGGATATGTTAAAAGAATAGTCTTTGCTAAAAAGTTAGTGAAACACAACAATAATCGCATATTTTAATTTTTATATGCACACACCATCCCAGAATAATAACATTGATGAGGCTAGCCAAATATAACACTTTCGTAGTATTTAAAACATGGTTCCCGGCCATGCGCATACAGAATTTACCACAAGATTTTGTAACTTTGTCGCTTCTGTCTATTCTGTGGTGCAGTAGACATAAGTTTGAAACCTACGTTTCACCTTCATGCTTAACAATGTTGGGGCATATCTTCCCTTAAAGTTTCAAATTCTTGTACCTTTAGCAAAATCTATAGGCTTCCATCGAAGAACTCCACTCAAATTGTTGCAGACTCCATAACTAATATTGTCAGGGTACGTGTTATCTTAAGGCAACATCTTGATTGATGCGACTACTGCTATTGCACGTGTATCTACGAAAAATTGAGTTATCCGAAACCAAGCTCTGTATATTCCGGAAAGACCACACAACCGAAGGTTGCCAAGGCTCCGGAGGTTTTGACTGGGATTGTGAAGAATGTAAGTCAAGCCTTCAGTTTGCCTTACCTGCCTTTTACCGCCATAGGAAGATGGATAATTGCGATATCTAACCCAAAAATTTCTTATCAATTGAATAAACATGAAGTAGTTCGATCAATGTGTTAGAAAGATAAAACGATTGCAATCTCTTGAGCAAGATCAATTGTTTAATTGGAGCTCGTTTTGAAAATCATACTAGACGGCATCTATTTGATCTGCAGTATCAACTATTCCCGAAACATTTATAAAGTTCGTTAAATTGAAAACAGTTGAATAATAACGTGCAAATCCATATTGTTGTAAAATGTTTTACAAACTAACGTTTCGAATGCGTTTGAAATTTACACAATACATATAGTAATTGGTTTCTAATTAGCAATTAGCGACAGATCACCTATTTTTCAAATGGAAATAACATAACAGCCTTGTCAAGTGACGGAAGTGTTGACTGGCTGATGACTTGGCTAAAAATCGTATGAACGAGCTAACAAAGAGGGTAGCAATTTTTCATTCAAATTTTTCCAGTAAATCAATTTTCTGTTACTGTAGAAACAAATACCTCGATTAGCACCCTCAGTTTTGGTACATTTTATCTCAGCAGTGGTTTCTCATTTATTTAATTAGTTTTATCCAGTTCATCAAAAAGTTATTTCTGATGATAGGACGACTTTACCTTCTGATTGTCGGAAACCATGTATGAATGGATTAGCGCTACTTCTGCTATTGGACCAGATATGTTCCTTTCATGATGTTACTACGTTAAAACGTTGTTTATTCATTTCCCTGTGCTATTGTATGGCCTATCCTTTCCTTTAAAAATTTTCTCGTTTTCTTTTTTAATTTCTTACACTGTTTTTTACGTTTCTTATACATGAATTTGATATGGATATTTGGGTAACTGCCGGATTTGCTAGATCATTGGACTACCTTCACAACTTTGCAGTATTCCTATCTTTGCGGCACCTTATCTTCTACATCCTTCACTATTGCCGTACTGAGAAACCTAGTGGGCTTATCAATTGCCCCAGCAAAACCCCTCTTGCTTCAATCCTTTTTGGTTTTGCATTTCATAGCAAATTGCAATCAAGCGGATGACAGATGGCGTACTAACTTAAGAATAGACATTGGCTTTCAATAAGAATAAAATGCATCTAGCAGTAAGCACCAAAGATGTCTTTGCACGTAAATACCGTATGACCAATTTTTTGTGTTACATTAAAATTAGCGAAATACATGTATGTACTTCCCTAAGAAGTTAACTATCAGGTAGACAACGCGTACGTGAACATGCTTGCGTTTCAGAAAGCTTTCTCTTGGCCGCTTACTTTTCGCCGTTCAATCATTCCCGCACATTCTTTGGCGATGAGTTGATCAAGATTTCAGATTTCCTAATTCATCATTTGTGTACATTCCTCGTAAATAAACATGAATGAATCAAAATACATTTATATGATTGAACACGAGCCAAAGTTCAATAAGAAATACGGAACGAAGCAATGATGCTTTATCGTTTTTATGAAACTAGAGAACATAGTTGCAACTGCATCTTAAATCACATAATATTCAGATATTTTTTAAAATTAATTACTAATGGTGATAACAAGAGCTGATGCCCTCTTTTCCTTTGTGAAGCAAATTATATTTGTTACTGTTAGTTTGTGTGAATAAATGAAGAGAGTTTAAATACATTTAGTCACACAATCCAATGGTCCTTGCAGTATTGTTGCTCGATCGTTTAAAATCCTTAATAAACCACTCATACCTACTCCTCAGAGTGAGCTTTCTTTTGAATATTTAAATTATATTTGTTTTGTGCTACTTGATGCCATTTTCGTCTCATTTTAAATTTGATATTATCAAGCCATAACTCTTTTCCGTTATTTTAAATAAATAGAAAAACAATCTTTTGTTCAATGAATACAAATGTTCTTGCTTTAATGTAAAGTACAAATATTAGGATTAAATATGAAATACACAAAAGCAAGGACCGGCTGGTTTCTGTGATAAATGGTAATTCTGTTTAAGAAATTTTTCGTCAGTTTTTCGCATAATTGCGCTCCTATTCTACAAATAGCAGATCTATGCTTGAATAGCCTGGGGACTGTTAAAATAGGTTTTATCCTTTACGTAGCCCAGAAGAAAAGAGTCCAGCACAGACTCACACGCAATAATAAAATTTTCTGACGGTTTGTGTGTTCATTGCTCAAATGTGTAACGTTCCGTTTCCTAAATAGCACGGTTTTGAATTAATCGATTTAATTACTACATAGGTATAAAGAAAGCTCTAAGTTTGACTGATAAAGAATGCGGTGAAATTTTACTTGAAACCTTTGAATGGAAAGCTCTCTATATTGGCTAGTCCACATTTCTCTTTTCCCATTTGTTTGCATCTAGCTCAGAATTATTCACACTTTTCTAGATTAGGTCTTCAACTCTTGTTTCGTGTTTTTGTTTCCTTTTATATTAAGGGGGAGGGGGAGGGGAGAGATACTTCCATACCCATCACCAGATACCAAATAAAACTTAAGTTAGTGCAAGACGACAACATAACAAGTTCTTGACTACCATTAATTTCCAAAGATGGTTGTAGCATATTTATTTCAGACACGGCTATATGAGACCTAATTAGAACCAAATACGTTCAATAAGAGACTAACTACATAGAACGAATGTTGCCAAAACAAAAATCTACTTCGTTCTTGTCGCAAATTAGCCTTCCATTCTCAAAATATTGCCCGAACAGTTTGGAACTATTTTCGCGTTGATTTCAAGAATCCCAGACGAAATTAGAAGCAAAGGGTGCCCCTTTTAAACTACAACTCAATAGTGAAACCTCCATACAGTTAACATGTTGACTTGGAGGACTAGGTTCATATATTCTCGATTTGCACTTCCTAAACGGTTAGGTATTAGACTATTTACCTCAAACGCGACTTCCAACTTACTATCTTAAACGTTTTAGAAATGTGTCTTGTGGAATTACGAAGTGGGTAATTTCACAATATTAGATCGAAGTTTAGGTATCAATCCAGCAGATTAGGTATTTAGAGGTTCGGGTGCCTCCGTTCCAATGATATTTTTTGCTTTTCTCGAAACTATCGTATTTGAAAGCCGTACTTATGTTACCTATTATAAAGTGATCCATTCTTTTCCATTTTGGAATGCGAATGAGGAATTAGGGTGAGCTTGTTAAGAAGGATACTGGTAGATCTGTTGGTTGGAATGTGCTTAGGATGCGTGACTGTATATTGGTTTGCATTAGTCTATTGCGAACGTCTATTTCTAACTTATTTTTATTTCTAGTTATTAATGTATCTGAGAATAAAAGGTTTGATGTTCCATTTATTTGAAAACAAAGATGTTGCATTTAATTCTTTTGGTAAATCTCTTATGTACTGTACAAATTAAGCGACTGCGCGAATAGTGCAGTCGAATATAGTAGCTTCAATATTTATTATTTTGCGAAAACTCTGTTTTTCTATTTGGTAAAGGAGATATTAGAGTACACAAATAAAATAGGAAAGATATCGAATGTATCCCTATACGTCGTTGGAAATAGACGCAATCCCCTCGTTGTAAGTTTCACGTACGTACCATTTTTGATCTTATCTGTACGTT
This sequence comes from Chrysina gloriosa, assembly GCA_038088585.1. Lineage (NCBI taxonomy): Eukaryota > Metazoa > Arthropoda > Insecta > Coleoptera > Scarabaeidae > Chrysina > Chrysina gloriosa. The sequence continues at coordinate 10,571,368 of CM076093.1, forward strand.
AAACCAAAGTCAAATTATCTTAAGATGACTTGAAGTCTTATTCATGGACACTTGCGGACATGGTACAGGATCTTGAATGAGATAAGTGACACCTCAACTGAATCATCTTAACCGTCGAGATTTAGAAGCTTTACGAATTCGTTCCATTGTTATGTATTAATAGGTATGATCGATGACTGACAAACTGCTAACCGCAGGTTATTATTTTATAAGTACACTTGTATCATTTAGGATATCATCTTCTTCCTATTTTAATATGAGTAAAAAGTACGTATTACTTACCACTATTTGCGTATGATGCTTGAGTAGTGTTTAATAGAAATTGTGTGTAGGTGTGTTATAATTGAGCTTGTTGAGGTTATCCTAATTCATTTCGCCGACATGTATATGTATCGCGTGTTTTTTTAGAGTGTCACAACTTTGAGTTGGCATCACTGCTATATTTGAGCACCCATTTGACAGCTGATAATTGCTTTTTGTTTAGTTTGATTTGAAATTTCAATATGAATCGACTTACACCAGAGCAACGCGTGCAAATTGTTGAAATTTTTAATCAAAATAATTGTCTATTCGTCAAACTCATCGTGCACTTCTTCCATTTTATGGCGTACATAATCGGCCTTCAGAGCGGCTTATTCGAAGAACAATAGATCGTTTTCGGACTACATTTACTGTTACTGATAATGTGCATCCCGTGAGACGCCGAACAGTACGCACTGAAGAAGCTGTAGCCGCTGTACAGGAAAGCATTGAAGATGATCCTAGTCAATCAATTCGTCGCCGTTCTCAGCAACTGGGGTCATCTCCTTCCACTTTATGGAAGATTTTACGAAAGGATCTTGGCTTAAAAGCTTTCAAGATTCAACTTGTGCAGGAATTAAAGCCAGACGACCATCGTATGCGCCGCCAATTCGGCGAATGGGCTGAAGCACAAATTGATATTGATTTTGAATTTCCATTCAAAATTTTATTTTCCGATGAAGCCCATTTCTGGTTGAATGGGTACGTAAATAAGCAGAATTGTCGCATTTGGAGCGAGGAGAATCCACAAGCTTTTGTCGAAACACCCTTACATCCACAGAAAATTACTGTTTGGTGCGCTTTATGGGCTGGCGGAGTCATTGGCCCATATGTCTTCAAAAACGATGATGGTCAGAATGTTACTGTCAATGGTGAACGGTATAGGAATATGATTCGAAATTTTTTCGTACCTCAATTACGTGGCATTAATCTTGCTGATATGTGGTTCCAACAGGATGGAGCCACATGTCACACAGCGGGCGCTACAATTGATTTACTCAAAGAAACTTTTGATGAAAAAATAATTTCACGTAATGGCCCAATTAATTGACCACCAAGGTCGTGTGATTTAACCCCATTGGATTATTTTCTTTGGAGTTATGTTAAGTCACTTGTCTACGTCGATAAACTACAAACAATTGAATACCTGGAAAAAAGTTGTTGAAAATTGGTGTTCCAGATTGCGCCTTCTACGCGCCAGCCGTGGCAGCCACATGGCAGAAATCATATTTAAACATTAATTTCATAAAATTTTCTTTCCAATAAAGCCCGTTTCATTGATATTAAAAACATATTTCCCTTTTATTATGATTTTAACTTGTGACATTCTATAAAAAACACCCGTTATATGTATGTGCATATCACGTATGTACATACCTTGTCAAGAAATAAACAATACTTTTGGATGAAACGAGCTATAAACTCCAAATACGTAGTTCGAAAACTAGGTTATCATCCTCAATTCACAATCAGTGGAAGTAACACCAAGGACAGAAAATGCTTTCCCATTTAGAGTGGAAACTTTGAAATACGTATTTGGGTATATCCAAGTCTGGTTATACCGGCAAGAACTAATTTATTTTCCTTCCTAAGTCAGATTTTCTAACTTATCGCAGTCTACAAAAGCAAGTAATTCATCTTCCAATAATCAAACTCCGTTTTGATTTTATATCTATAAACTTCAGGCTTAAATGTATAAAAACGGTATATAAAAGACATAGGATTTGCTATCGTTGATGGTTATATACATCCTCCTTTGGTGTTACGTAATAACTTTTGATGTAATAGTAAACATATGTGCGAAAAGTCCCGATCGATTTTTGCACGCAAGCAAACATCCTAATCATGCGAACGAGCGATATCAAAATGTCGAAAACTTCAATTATAGCGCACTGACTGCCGCTAATAGCAGACATATGTGTTTAAATATAGAAGTCAAGGACGTTCGTTTTACGTATCTCTACTATACAAATAATCATGGCCCATCTTTTCAATGAATAATAATAACAAAACGATACTTTGATATTTAATAATGTTTATACTAAACCACCTTGCAGAAATGATTCGCATGCAGTCGTTGTAATGCGATTTAAATGAAATTATATAAACACTTGCTGTCTAATATTTATTTCCATACGATAATATAGGTGAAGGACTAATATCCTCAACTTCTGCAGCTATGCGCCGCGTTGCATTTAATACTTTGGGCGTATCCCATATTACGAATGGTAATTTCACTGTTCGCGAAACGTGTATTTTGCGATTGCTGACATTGGTGTCACAGATATGTAACTATACAACCTAAGACAAATATACCTATGTAAATATGCACACATCAAATCTATACAATTCTAACCAAATATTTGTGGCTTAGAATGAACTCAGGTAGAACAGTTCTTACCTTTAGCACACCGATGTTTTCAAATTCGTATTTCGGTAACTAACGGTTATTTAAGTTGTTTGTAATAACTAAGATTCCACAAACGAGTGCATGATAAGTTGTGTAAACCGGACTAGGCTGTCCCTCCACCGCTTTTCTCCACTAGGTGCAAGGCGCAACATTAAAATTCGGAGGAAGGACAGTCTCAGTCTGGTTTACACAACTTATCATGTACTCGTTTGTCGAACCTTAGTAATAACTAATGCACAGAGGACAAAAAATGTCACTTAAACTTCAAAACACAAGTTTTGAAAGAACGTTTATATTTTAGACTCATTTGTGTCAAAGTTTCAGTTAGCTATATTGACCTTGACCTAACAAGCGAGATTAACTTTTCCTCTAAAGTCCTACTCCGGCAGCAAAACGTTCATCTAAGTTGGGCTTCCAATCACACATTTGCGAATTTGTACCCTTGATTTGCCGTTATTTTTGACTCTTCGGTTTGAATAGCTTGAAGAAAATTACAGCAGAAACCAGAGTCGCACAGCTGTGGAACAGTATCTCTTGGATGTTCTAACACAAATTTATAGTTCTCTACTGGAACATTTTGACTTGTAATGAAGAACGTGGACTGTCAGGTAATTGACTTCTGTTCTAAGCTGTCTTCTACCAAAAAAATGTGCTTCAATTTATCCAAGCCCATTAGTTAGTAAACTCATTTTCTGCCGCACACATTTCTCGCTGTAATTGCCAAGCCACAGTCGTTTTTCCAATTTTGTCGTGGTAAAATATAAATGGCAAACATTATAAACTTTTCATATCAATACGTGTACTCAAAACAATTAGATAATCCCATAAATTATAATGGCAAAACTGATGAAAAGTCCGATTTTTGCACCTTTAACCATGGCACGGGATTTTATTGCGGATTACCGGCTTCAGCTGTCGGCAGCATAATAAGAGGCTATGATATTAAACTACAACTACACTACTGATACTCCAATACTTTGTGAGTAATCTTAGCTGACGAAGCTGCAGATTTTGCTGGAATGGACCAGCTTTCACTTGATATTAGATTTGTTGACGACAATAAAAATTAAGAGAAGATTTCTTAGGAATTGCAAAACTATATGATATGGATGGGAAAAGTATAGTTCTGTTACATATTTTAAATAATTGAAATAAATGTACGGAATACGGTTTGGATATGAAAAATTAATTGCACAAGGATATGACAGTGGTGCTAGTACAGCATTAGCAAAAAAGGAGGCTCATATACAGGCCCGAACAAAAAATATATATATTCAAAAGCCACTTACCGCCATTGGGCTTATCACATGTTAAACTTAGTTGTGAATGGCTTAAACATTCTACCAGAAGTTGGGCAAGCAAAATGAATTATTAAATCGGTAGTGCATTTTAGTAGGGAAAGTTCAAAACGGAGAGCCACTGTGCAAATTCCTTTACTTTCAGAAACTAGATGGATTTCAAAATATCAAATTCTTTAACTTCAGCTTTGACATCAAGATTTTCATCAGATAATGAAATAGCATTTTCAATATTTTAGTTCTATCCCAAGAATATGCCAAAAATAGATAGATTAAAGTTCCAAAACAGCGGCAAAAGAATTAGCGAAAAATATGATTTGGAATATCTAGAAAGGCACAGCTATGCGGTATGAGAAATGGAAAAGCTGCTCTTCGACTAATATTCTCCAAACTTTACTGGACGTTTTAAAACAATGCAAATATTTGCCTTCTATTAGTTCTGCAATAGCACGTCTAATTCAATTCTGTTTTTAATTTTAGTCTTTGAAATTGCTAGCTTACTTATGTATGCACTTATATGCTTTGTATTGATGCAATATTTTATAGTATACTTTCGAAAAGAAAAATAAATAATATAAACATTATTGAATACAATTATTTGTCTCAAAGCTTTGCCCCCTCTAGAAAATTTTCTGCGGAAGCCCATGGGCTATATTTTATGGAGCCGGGCGTATTATGCCTTTTGGGAAAATTACGAACACATTTACTTCTTCTTTTCTTCAGATACAAAGCCTAAGCTGCCTCTCTCTACACTTCTTCTGCCATCATGAACAATCAACTTATACAAGAATCTTTACTCCTCCAGTCCCATCCCAGACTTGGAAGACGACTATCACCGAGAAATCGAAATATGACAATCTAGGTTATGAAGAACCTTCAATATACACAAAAAAGCTTTTGAAATTGTCCAGTACTTATTGGTTAGATATATACTATTTAGAACATAACGTGTTACCACTAGGAGCTTGTACTGTCCATTTGGTAATTAGTTCGGTGTCAGACGACTAACAATTACTACTATACCTAGTAGTAATTTCATTAATGAATAAATTACACTTTAATCAAAAGCTCGTTAATTATGCGGCTACACACTCCCAAATTATGTGAATACTCCGAATATTCCTGCATTTCTTGTAATAAAATTTAATATATATTGAAACTAGCGTATAATGAAATGTATCTTTTCTGTAATTTATCATTAAGTTTAAGAGTTGAATATTGTCATGGTCTATAAATACAATTATAGGTATATGTTAACCCTAAAACTGTATAAAAACACACATTTGCGTGCAAATCAGTAAATTTACAGGACAGGCTGTTACTTAACAAGGTGATGATCACACTACATCTTTGTTGCGAGCTCCTAATGGACATTCTCATCTCATATTTCTGTGAGCATTACAACCTATATATTTGTATATACCCGAAAGAACACAGAAATTCTTCCCAACGGAAGAAGTTAATAATTAATGTGATCCCCATTGCCTTGATCATTAAGTAATTGCGGAATTACTAGATAGAACAGAAGACATTCCTTTCATGAACAAAAACAGAAAATTTTTTTCAATGATAATATTCTCCACTTTTATCAATTACTGTCTTCACTCTTTCAAGCAGCACGGTGTTTATAAAACTTCTGATTTTAATTTTTGAGAAACCTAACCAAAGGCGATTTAACATTATCATCATTTATGAAATTTTTGCCCTGGGAAGAAGGACCGAATTTCTCTCGGTAATCAACTTGCTCTCAACGCTCTCCAAAATTTTCTGAAATTTCACGTCTTCCTTCACCTTCGAGCAACGTTACAAAATAAATATAAACGAAACAATGCGTAAAAACCGCGCTTTTGATTTTTGTTGGTATATGTGGCACAATATATATTACTTCTTTTTATTTAATAATCCACTTTTTAACCGACGCCGAATATACACAGCCAATCCATGCTTTTTTATGTGAACGATAACTCAAGTGTTGACTATTAGACGACGATATGAATCCGATATTTGGAATACATAAATAAAGCAATAAATTCAATTTAACCCTAGATTCATAAACATACTTGGGACATACGTTGTTCATAAACATTCGCCTCTCAGATATACATTATTATATTGATGATTTTTGAGTTTTTAGATTATAAGGTGCAATAAGACAAATCTTGAAAATTGTTTATTTATTATTAATTAAATGAAATAAAAATGAGTAAAACAGTTATTCTGAGCAATCGACACATAATAATCCTCGGTGATCCATACACATAAATCTTTTACACTGTCTACAACAGAATCTTGTCATTCTACGTTTTTTATAATTGTAGAAACCACAAATCTTTTCTGAGATCCACTGGATTGTGCTTCATCAGCGGACGAAGTTCCACCAAGTACTTCTGCAATTTTCCTCTTTAGCCATCGCGTCAAAGTTGGCATTTCATAACGCTGCTGGCGTAACCAAGCATCAGCCAGTTTCTTCGAAACCTCTTTTGCGTATGATCGTCGGGACAGGGCTTTCTTGTTGTTGTTTATTGTATTATGCACATATATAACATATGAATTAATTATAGCCATATTCAGCATGCCAAAAAAGTAACAAAGTGGCCATCTTTGCGTTTTCCTACTGCAAGACATACTTGCACACATTTGGTCAAATGTATCTACAGCACCTTTAGTTGAATTATAAAATTCAATTATGTTAGGCTTTCCAGAAGAAGCGATCGTACCTTGGCCATGAGTGGTAGAAAGTAAAAATGACATTGTTTTTAGGCTTGTAGGATACCAATGTGCATTGTCTGTCATAGCAAAACATGGAGGAACCTATTGGTCTTTTTAATCTCGAGCAACTATGCCGGTATCTCCCTTTTATTTTTTCTAAGTGTTCCCACAACAGTCAATTTGTAAGACTCTTTCAATAATTCATGGGCTAATGGAACAGACGTGAACCAGTTGTCCATCGTTACGTTTCGGTTGCTGCCCCATAGCGGTTCAGTCAATGTTTTGACATAGTAGGTACCCAGGGATTAGCCGTTGGTGTTAATTTTTCCTACATATGGCATAGCATTTATCATATAATTTGTTCTCGAATCGCATAACATTAAAACTTTCAATCCGTATTTTGTTGGTTTCGAAGGAATGTACATCCTAAATGGGCAGCGGCCTCTGAAACCAATCAGTTGCTCGTCTATGGTGGCATAGGTACCGCATTTGTAAATGCCTTAACACTTCTGAATAAATGATTCCCATAATTCTCTGATAGGTGCAAATTTATCCTGTGGTCTACGTTGGTCTCTTGTGGATTTATCATCGAAACGAAGGCAATTCAGTAGGAAATCGAAACTTTCTCGCGACATTACCGATACATACCGAGTCCCACTAAACGTTGCATCAAATAGTTCCAAAGTTGTTAGATGATTATCCTTCTTCATAGCTGATAACAACAGTAACCCTAATAAAGAACGTATCTCTTCTTCACATGTACGTGAAATTGTAGTGGTTTGGTTTTTGTAACTGGAACTTTTTAATGATATTTCTTCGTTCGTATGGGTCACAATTTTACAGACAGTGTCGTTAGTAATGAAAAGAGAGAAACAATCAATGGGTTATGTAACATCCTGTGCGATACCCGTTGGTCCTTGAAAGATGTGCACTATGTTTCTCGCCTGTGTCCGGGTACTTCTAGACTCAGCCGATGTAGAAGACCACTTGTGACCATTTTTACCTCTCAAATTGCGGGTAGATGGAAAAATAATACGAGATTGTACAAATTGAGCAGGGCTCTCTGATGTCTCTTCAGTCTCAGAATCAGAAGTCAAAATAACATTACTGGGATGTAAACTTACTGGTCTTATTGGTTGCTCATCATCACAGCTACTATTGACGTCAGAATCAGTCGGGCACTCCTCATCCACCTCAAGGTGATCCTCATTATCACTGAGGTCGTGCCTATTTGGTGTCCGGTCTTCATCATCCGATGAATCATTATTCAATAGTGCTCCTATTTGCTGGTCGGTCAGTGGCGATATGCCCATCCTAAAAATACAAAATAATAACAATTTGTGGATAATTGATACACAAAATAGGGTACCTAGTACTCATATAAAGGTAAGTGTCCACTTGAGACAAAATAGTCTCGAGAGTAGTCGCGAGACCCGACTCGCAAATGGATATGAGCCTGAGAGCAGTCTCGGAGACAAGTCCCAACACGTCTCAGCGAGCACAGCGATCATAAATGGAGATATCTATTCCGGCTTTCGAGACTCAGTCGCAAGTCTTCCGTCACTGTTGGAAGACTTTTTTAACTCTCAGAGACTTTTGTGTTCAAATTTATTTTTAAAAATTCTAAAACGTTTTTTTTTCAAAATGAGTAATGATAAAAGAGAATGGACTGATGATGAAGTGACAAATTTAATTCAACTATATGAACAACACGAGTTTTTATGGAATGTTAAACATACGTTGTATAGGAATCGCGATAAAAAAATGAGTATGTTTGACGAATTTGCAATAAAATTTAAGAACTGTGATGGTGCTGAAGTTCAGCGGAAGATCCATAACTTGCGAAACCAGGTATGTACTTATACATATTGAATTAAATTAAACACAAATAATATAATTATATAAATATAATTATGTTGATAGTATCAGTTATAAATGTACAGACACTGACAATTTTTCATCAGATATCTCACGAAATGCAAAAAATTAAGAAACTGAAGAGTGGAGATGGTGAAGAGGACAGATACCAGAGCAAACGGAAGTTTTTCTCTGCACTACAGTTCATTATACCCAGCTTCACCCCAACAAAAACTTCGTCAAACATTGTGAGTTTAATTCTGAATTTCAATTATCTTCCTTTCCTAAGTATAATTATGTTTATCGTAATAGGAAATAAATTTACTAATTAATTGACATCATAATTGTGAGTTTATTTTTGGTGTAGGGGGAGAGTTGGAAGCGTTTTTTATTTCACATGAAATCAAAGCTACATTTATTCAGGATATAAATCGATACTGCCACTGAACTTCACCAACAGTTGACAGGAAATATTCTCTAAATTCATCCCTCACATCTTTTTGGGAGAATGTATAATTTCGGTGTTGGCCCCTCTGTAATGAAAACAATGCTCCTTCCAGTAGAGGTTCATTTCGCCATTCGCCATCTATAGTTTCATGAGTACTCTGATGTTCATAACCAACTGAGCCATGGCACAGATAATAAGTTGATGTAGAAATTAAAAAGTTATACAAAGCACATATTGCCAGAGTAACATTTTTTACTTTATGAGGTTCTAAATTCATTGGTTTTCGGAGAACTCTGAATTTACTAGACATAATGCCAAATACATTTTCTATAATACGTCGAGCCCTGCTTAGTCGGTAATTGAATATTCTGTTTGGTGCAGGTTGATTTCGGTACCCGTAAGGCTTTAATATGTATGATGTCATAGCAAAGGCATCGTCAGCTACCATTATGTACGGAACTGGTGAAAGTCTTTGCGGCAGTTCTTCGGGTTCCGGAAGCGTTAACTCTTTGCTTTCCAAAGCATTGTGTAGGGAGCAGTTAGAAAAGACACCTCCATCGGAAATTCTACCGTTACATCCAGCATCGACATAAATTAGTTTATAATTGGCATCTGCAACTGCCATCAAAACGATGCTGTGTGTTTGCTTATAGTTGTAGTAGAGGCTTCCACAGTCCGCAGGTGCAACCATTGTAATATGCTTGCCGTCAATAGCTCCGAAGCAATGTGGAAATTGCCATTTTAGTGCAAACTGGCGTGCATATTCTTTCAATTCTTCCGCAGTTGAAGGTGCCTGAAAAAAATTACAATTTTTATCTATGATTTTTAGGCACGACCGTAAAGGGAGTGACTTATTAAATATACGGTTGCTCGCATGTGGTATATTAGTTTGTTATTTTGCAGCATAACACAGAGGATGGATATCTCGGATGAGCAAACAGCTAAGCCGACAACAATGAAAAGAAAAATCACTTCCAAAAAGCAACCACAAACCCAAGAAGATGACGTTATAAAGGAAGCATTAGAAATTATGAGACAGACGAAAGATAATTATGATCGCATTGGAGAATATGTAGCAATGGAATTGAGGAATTTAAAATCACATTATTACAGGGGGCAATTAAAGAGTGTCATTCGTAAAGCAATAGTAGAATATTCTGATCTGGATGAAAGAGCCTACTGGTCCGGTGTGCCATCCTCTTCAAATTCAAGTGCTATACCTTCTCCAAGTGCAAACCAAGCCCTGTTGACAACAACTTTCTTCCGCCATCTTCTGCTAATAGCCAGACGCAAACAGCCGGAGATTTTTACAGTTCGTTTCACTTATCAAATTTGTAGAATGTATATGTTTTTCAGATTCTTTTTTATAAATGAAAATCAATCAATTTTTGATTTTGAATTTGCTTTACATACCTTACAATATTCTTCTTTTAAATTATCATAAATGGCTTGACATACTTGGGGAACTATTCTTCCAATTGTACATGGTGGTAAACGGAAATGGTACTGCAGACTGCAGTAAGAATCTCCTGAAAATTTATAGGTATGTATATTAAGAAAAGTACAATTTTCAAGATATTTGCACAGGAGAATACAGTATTCAGATTAAAAAGTTATTATAATAATCAATGCGTACCTGCAGCCAGAAAACGGAGTGTGACCATTAACCTGTCATGAACAGAAATTGCATCACGCAATTTTGTATTTTGCTTAATAATCCGTTGTTTCACCAAATCTAGAAGCTGTTCAAATTGCACTGCAGACATCCGAATAAAATTTCGAAACTGTTGTGCGTCTTCCAACCTCAACTCATTTACAAGTGTGGAACAAGCTCCAAATTGATTTCGCCGATCCACCCATTTCCTCACCCAACACTCCCTTTTTTCACTTTTCGCTTTTTGGCAATTTTGTATGCCACAATGAAAGCTAGCGCCTGACGCGAATCCATTTAGGGAAAAGATATAATTACCAACTCGCGATCAAATCACAACTGAGTGGACTCTCAAGTGGACATAAATCTTCCTGGTCTCGAGACTAAAGTGTCTGTCGAGTCTCAGAAAGCTGTCTCCAGACCTCAAGTGATCTCAGATGGACAACACCTTGAAATTGATCTCGAGACTTTCTCTCGAGATTTTGTCTCAAGTGGACACTTAGCATAATAAACGAATAATAATAATTCATATTTACCTTGAATAACACTCAACTTCTGGAATAAATCACGATTTCAAATAATCACACGCGTTCTACAACTGCAACATTATTCATAAACATTCGTCTGTCAGACGACCTAATCGCTGTAACTCCTTTTACATATGCACACCCTCGCATGCGACCAGGCTAATACTAACTAATAAATGATCTAAGAAGGTACTTAGGAGTTGAACTTTCTATCTCTTTCACTCTAAAAGTTGCAAGCGTTTACATGTTTTGCGCGGTCTGTGAGACGAATGTTTATGAATCTAGGGTTAAGCTGTTTGTGAGTGAAATTCCTGTACATAGTAGCTCAATTAATATTAAGGCACAGAAATGAAATTGAGCAGGTACTCTGTAGTTGTTGAATTCGGTTATTACTAGACTAATTCATAACCTACTCCATTACATCAACTCTCATTAGATTGGCGCCCACGACTCATGCTAGGTTTAACCCGGCGTCATGGGGGTGGAAATTAGTTACACGGACGTGGTGGTTAGGTCATAATTATCCACAAAAAATATAAAATTTTGATTATATCTGCTTTTATTAAGGAAATATAACAAGATTTTATTAACAAAAACATATTTTTATTTTTATTTTTTAACAAGTAAGCATTTCACATTAGAAAAGTTAATAAAAATAGCTTTCTTTAGCTTAAATATAACAGACACTTGTTTCTTTTATCAGTTTTTCACTTTTATGGGCTTAACCAATTAATATTGAGAAAACAATAACAAAAAGTTAGTCGGACGTAGTTATTAGCAGCTAAAAATAGTATTAGATACGCAAAATACATAAAATACACATGGCGCAAAATACCTACATTGATTACGGGGATGGGTCATATTTACATTTTTAGCTTTCAGCACGTATAACTCGAAGTGCGATCGCTATCCGACTAATTTGGAATTAAAGACGTTTGGAAACATTCAATATCTCCAGCTACTGAGAAAAGCGGCATCGTCGTAGGTGCAGTTATAAAACCACAAGCAATTAAAAAAGTGGCGGGTAATTTTGACCCATCCACCATGACGCCGGGTTAAAGAAGTACTTGCAGCCATAAAAGTGAATAGTTCGATTTTAGAGTACAAAGTGACTATACTATAAGATTCAGAAATTTATGAGACACTTTAAACCATCAACCTGGTCATTTTTAAACAAAGACCGTCAATATTCTTCTTCAGTTATGCCATCAAACCGCCCCCCTTTTATGACGTGTCTTTAGGTAGCGAGTTATTCACTAATTCCGGTTCATTTGCAAACCGCTTCACTGAAGAATGGGTCTAACTTATCACCAAACAATACCTACCTTAACTAACACAAAGAGGATAAATTACGGTAGTTATCTGTGTTTATTATCCACAATATATTGTAAATCTAAAGATATTCAGCATTTTGTAAGCAGAAGCCTGTAATTTTGTGTAGTAATATATTTGTAGGTATGTTTCGAGAAAAGATTTTTAAAAACATTACCTAATGTTCATCACGCTATTGTTTTAATTAAAGTTCGGATAAAGAATGAAGCAAATGTATGCTCTGTATAAAGAGGGAAGACATCAATAAAGATGAAAGCGATAACGTTTAAGCAGTATTATAGCAGTAAAAATTCATCCATATAGCAAAAATATCTTTTATCATTTTCTCTATAACATTAGTTTAGTACTTTCCACTGATTTCAAACTGTAATAGCTTACAGATTACACACCCGACTTATCGATTGGTAATTTTTAAGTTTGATTGGTTACAAATAGGTAATTTTGTCGCATATAGTACCCGCATCTATTGCTAATATTGCTAATCTCTTAATAAATTAATATACATTCCGAAAATAATCTGTTGATGTGAAGGTTGTAAACAAACATCACTAATTAAGTACTCAGATCCCCTTCTAATAATTCGGCTAGTTTTTGAATGCAATTAAAATGAAGTTAAATTACAAAAACCACCTTGGGATTTACAGCAGAAGTATATAAATTCCTTGGATGCTGCTTGCCCATCTCTTTCTGTTCTGAATAGTGCACCTGATGTACCTGAAATGTGAAGAAACTTGTGGAGATTATTTCAGAAGGAAAATATATTTGTACCTTCTATTGATTATCCACCTTTATCATATCTGCCATATCGTGTGTTGACAAACTGAAGAAATATGTCCTTAAATTAGATACAATCACCAACACCCGACACATAAACACACCGATATAAAAAGATCGTATTAAACACTACCATGTTTCTAAGGAAAATCGGTAAATAATGGTCCTCCTTATCTACTAATTTTCTCCAGTAGTTGCTTATTTTAGGTATCAAATAACTTTCTAATAACGTGTGAAAAATGACATGCAGATCAGAGTACTGAAAAACTTTATAATCATCTTATCTTGAAAACAAAGCGTATGAATCGTTTTTACACTAATCTAATGTACTTGCAATTTATTGTTCTTAATGTACGAATGACAACAAAGCAACACAGGTGAGCCTACACCCAGACTTGTTACTGGTAAAAATCGCGGTTCCTTGTGTAATTCCATCATGGCAGACAGGGCCATTTATATTGAACCGTATTCGGTTTTGAAAAACGTGGGCTGTGCAATACAGGAAGTAAACGTTTCAAATTTCACACTAATGATAAGAAAGATAACAAGAAGGACATAATCGTAATCAGTCGTTTCAGTTCACAGTCTCATTGGATTTTTAAAGTCTATGTTTACCCTTGCAACAATGTTTTAACAACGAAAGTGCGTCGACGCCATAGAGAAAACTGATTACTAACATTTGACAAACACCCGCCTTGTTCGCTGAAAGAACACTCTATATACAACGAAAAAAGCCCGTTTGTCGAAGGAAGGCGATAGACCTATCCGAGTTTGATATATGTCTGCTCCGTCACACATATCAAACTCGTATAGGTTTATCGCCTTCTACCGATAAACACGTGTCTTGTTCGCTGTATATAGCCTGTTTTCTCAGCGAACAAGACGCGCGTTTGTTGAACCTAAATTATTGTACATATTTCCGTCGCAGTCTTTTATGATTTCGCAAACATGTAAGTCATGCTTTTAATTTGGAACGGCGGATGCACAGTGCTAAATTCTATGAATTATATGACGAACATCTAGGTAGATTAAATTCATTGATTTCATTCAGGATAATTGCAGAATTGTTTGCCATATTAGCAGTACGACGGAAATCACGTTCACCAAAAGCTTCCTCTCATGATCTCGTCGGTTTCTATTCCTGTCATAATTTGCAACATTTCTAAAAAATTGAGAATTATCTGGTCATTCGGCTTAAGTTCCGTACAATTTTCTGAAAAACGTTAATGAGTGAAAGAACAAAATTTGGCGCATTTTCTTGTGCCAGATTCCTGTATACGTATAGTCGAAGGGAGTAACAGTACAAACAGCACAATTACAGGTGACATACGTAATTTGGCAACAGCATCGGTTTTGTTTTCCGATAATCAATTAAGTTTAATAATTTAAGTAAATACGTGGATTTTTCAGTAAGAGATGAAGCAAAAGTTCTTCTGTAAAAATTACGAAGTATCGGACCAGGCTGTATACTCATGCAAAAGCGTTCAATAAGCTTTCTTGTTATCTGAGAGCAGTCGGCATCTGGCGCGGAAAGTGTAAACTTTCCTGGCTCTTGAGCACGTCATAGTTATACGGCGTAACATTATTACATCACAGTGACGTAGAATGTTTCGTAAAATTACATGCCTACACTTTATTTACGGGTGATGGACGGTCACCGAATATGTATTTTCAGAATCGACATACTTTCGTCTCCGCTGGGATTTCCCGTTTTTTCCTTCTTTATGGAGGTGTGCGTAAGGCACATGCATTACGTACATACGAATGTCTATAATTAATATCATTTTACGCTATCTACATCGCCTATTTTTAGCGGCGCATAATTATAAAATTGCACGATCTTATGAAACGATAATAAGTTATGCACGCTCAGATTGTAAATATTGAATAAAATATTGTAATCAGTTCGTGATTATTATTTTTATAGTTTTCTTCTGCCAACTGTTTTTACTCGAGGCACTTAACTTCTATCAAAAGAGCAAAATTGAAGTGACTCAGCAAATATATTGTTTTTTTTTTTTTTTTAAGAAATTCATTCGCCAATACAACTAAATATCTTGAATAATAGGAAACTCATTTTAAAAAGATATTGTTACATTCAATATAACAGAATTCAATGTTTGTATATGTATCTACAATGATGGATTGCTCATCAAAAATATGTATAAGAAATTTCTGTTTGAAAGAAGCACTACATGGCAGTGAAAAGCAAATAGGTTAAAAAACAATTCACAGCAAATGATTCGTTAAAATGCAGTGAAATACATAAACTACGTGCACATACCACCACCAACCGAACGTATTTTCCCACCCATATCTTATGCATTTATAGGCAGATTTCTTGGGTAAAATAATTTTAATATTCCTTTAATTGATACTCCAAGTCTGTCTATATAAAGAAGTTTGTAGCTACGGTCATAAAATTTACGGAATTTCTCGGAATTAGGGTGCGCAAGTACCTAATGCAAACATCATGCACCGCTTTCGGGTGGGATTTACCGAAGTAGATAACCTAATATCTTTTATTATTATTGGAAAGCGATACTGTACCTTAGGATTGCGTCGACTTTTTAGTGTATCTTTAGTTTTTGCGAAGAAAATGTTATTTGAAATTTACGCTGTCTGCAACGTGACCCTCCTTAAGAATTTAGTGGTGTGAATCGCAAATATCCCGAACACGAAGGAACTTTCAATTTAAATACGCCTACAATAATTAGATATTATACAAATTTTAAAAGTAATCGTCAGATTTCAAGGGGCAAGAAAGTATCAAGATGAACAATTTATTATGACGCGAAGAAGTTTAAGACCGATGAAAGCGTTAGAAACAAAGCACGTAGTGGAAGATCCAAAACCACAACTTCGGCTGAAGATTGAAAATTAAAGATCGTGATTTTTAGCAAATGTAGTGGACGCCTTACTGCACCAGAAATAGCGGCGCAATTGGATGTGGAATGGTTTAATGCCCTCAGTGTGTCATCCGTCAAATGCAGAAGCGGACCTTCCTGGCCAAGTGGCTGTGAGAAAATTGATGTTACGAGCCGTTAAGAAGAAGAAGCGATTGCAGTGGACTAAACAACACTAAAACTGGTCACTTCAAGAATGGAAAAAAGTTTTGTAGAGTGACAGGGCTAAATTCAAATTTTTGGATCGAGGCGAAGAGTTTCGTGCGTAAGTGAGCAGGGATACGGACATATGATCAATATTTAGGCGGTTTTGTTATGATATGAGACTGTTTTGGTGGAGACAGAATCGGCAATAATTGCAGAATCCAAGGAATAATGAGGAAAGAGCGGTACCAGGGTATTCTTCAAAATGAAATGTTACCATATGGAGTGCGCATGACCTTCCTTTGACTTCTCTTATATTAAACATGAAACAATTATTGCGGCACATGCTTCACTCGCCATGTGTGTCCATTGCTCAAAAATTTTAGATCAACCGAAGCTTGTCGAGGATGCTCAACCTTGGATGGTAAATCGATAATTCTTATCGAACATGTCCAACCGTGGATTGGGTCCTGTAGGCGTCGAGAAACATGGAGTAGATATTATTTGAAGGAGCACAATGGTAGTTGAATCACAATTCTTAAATATAAAACAGTTTACATAAGATAAGAAATATGCAGTATTCTGTTATATAGCGATTTTTGGTTTATTCGAAATTGATTCAGGACATTTCAACGGGCTCTTACGCATCAAACTGAAGAGTCGAGGTAAACACAGCGTGGAAAGGAACTGGATCTCCTAAATTTATGCTGAATATTAGATTATCTGATTATCGAAAGAATAATAAATACCCTGAAAAATGTAAACATGATCAAGCTGATGCCAAACTACAGCATATAGAGAAGGTACTTGACCGAAAGGATTGAATCCAAATGCCTCTAATTCAATATTTCCTGGGTAAAATTACTTACAAAAGGTGCATAAACCCGAACTTCTGGGTTTATGTGATCACATTCCAAGTCGAGCTTATAGCCATAGCGACATGCGTTCAAATCATGACACAGGAAGGCAGCAGAAAGAACAATCATGATTGACAATCAGACTGCCGTTAGGGCGATACAGAATTTCCAAATATATTCTAGAGCCTTCAAGGAATACAGATATGCACTAGCGCTCCTAGTAGAACACAGTACAGTAAACCTAGCGGACCACCGGGGCATACAAGGGAACGAACAGACAAACCTTATAAGAGAGGATGCGAAGAAAGCAGAATTCCATATCAAGCAATGCAAGAGCTGAGATGATAAGCCGTCTAAGAGAACATTATAGGAAACACTGGAAAACCACACCCGGGACGAGAAAGCCTCGTTTGTTAGATTCAAAC
This sequence comes from Chrysina gloriosa, assembly GCA_038088585.1. Lineage (NCBI taxonomy): Eukaryota > Metazoa > Arthropoda > Insecta > Coleoptera > Scarabaeidae > Chrysina > Chrysina gloriosa. The sequence goes on from CM076093.1 coordinate 10,589,006, forward strand.
ACTTCAGAATGCTATTCTTGCAGTAAAACTCAAGCCCATTAGCAGGTGTTAGGTGTTATTGAAGTCTCTGACCTAATGTAATAGACTGACTCGGGGCACAATAAGCAAGGGTGCCCCAGTGCAGTCAGCTAGGGACTACACGCCAAGGGAAACAATATTAGTTATGATTAATTCAGTCGATAATCGTCAATGCTGGTATTAGCGTCTGAATTAGAAGTGAGTATTGATCAAATAAGGCTCATACCAGGTACATACCAGATAGACAATGCATTAGTTTTTGTAAAGCATTCGAAAACGATAACAGATAAAAGGTTTTATAGAAGAGCCAGTGTAAATACTGATCATCAATTGCAAACAACTATAACGAAATCTATATTATAAAGAAAGTTGAGTTGGAAATAAACACTGGTTGGGCTTAGATGTATTACCATCAAAAGTGTAAATCTTTCAATAAAGCCCCTTTCCCTGCAAAATAATAATATCTTAAGGGTGGCGCATCATCTCTTTGATCGATCGTAGTGAATAAATTTCTGTAAATTAGCGTTTTGCGTTGCAGTAATTCTTGCATTAAACATTAGCTATGTGCATGTAGATGGAATTTTATTAACTCTAAAATCTAATTCTAATAATAATCACACTACGTTTTATCGACACACTTAACTATGCTAGTATTGGGGACAGCAACGTTGTATGTGTACTTTGAAAAAGATCCTAGTTCCTCGATATTCCTATTTCTCACCGTTTATTCGATTCACGTAATTTTTAAAATGTTTCACACATTTTGCTATGTTTTTATTACAGTTAATACAGCTCCAAAAGAATTTGGAACCATTGATCAAAAAATTGTAGCAGCAATATCACTTTTTAGTTATGCTTGCACCTTAGCCCTTTACGAATCGCAAGACACAAAAGTGACACAATCTTAGGGTTTCTTTGCGAACTATATACCACTTGCCTCCGCTTTATTAAAATTACCGAAATGTATCTATACATATTACACCTGAATATATCATTAACCTTTCTACATAGTTAAACATACAAGTAATATTTCTTTGCTCTGAACTTTGAAGGATGACTAAAGGATGCCTCGATAATTATAATTAGGGTTAGATTCTGCATTAAATTATTATACAGTGAATCACAGGTTGCAACTCTTATGCATTACAATGGATTCTGGGCCATTTCCGTTGGCCTCTAATAACTTCCACCAATGCAATACAATGGGCTAGACGGTCATCAAGGGTTTGTACAAAAAACGCAGGATTCTTTTCGGAAACAACGTTCTTATTCCTTTATGGCGCTAAGACAACCAGTGCACTGTTCTTAGATGCTGTTTGTTGTATTTACATAAAGGTACCATTTAGTGGATCTCGCAAACCAATTATGAAATACATATCTGATCCATACTCACTTATCCATATCAACTTCTAACGTCTCTTCCCAAGGAAACGTGATGTGACCTATTTACGGGGTAACTTGAATTCGATGTTCCCCGGAAATCCATGATAATAAGAGGTTCAGAGTTTGAGTCGTTGCATTTCATAAAGGCGAATCATGAGTTTAATTATTTATGATCGTGTGAAAATGCGTTGATGCAGCGTAGATGCAAAAAATGTACAGTACTGCACGTAGACCTGTGTGCGGATCTGTGGTTAAAGATGATCTGTTAAAAACACAATGCATCGGGAACGACTTTAGAAATCCCTTCGACGACCGCACTTTCCGCAATACGAATACGTGATGCGAAACGCAATTGGCTCCAATAAGCGTTAAATTCATTCAAAAGTAATTCGACATAAGATTGCACATTCGACGTATGTCTTCACGCCTCTTGTCAGCGCATACGGCGATAAGTTGACGTGTCGTCAATTCAGTATATGGAAAAGTGATGTACGTTAAATGTTTGGGAAATCTGCCTAAAAAAGAGCCAAATCCCATTAAGAGCAGCACTGGGTGATTTATATAACACCTACTCCACCAACTAGGTAGTTCTAGAAAAACACTTGATTTTCCAAATTATCATGTGCTTCATGCGTCAGCCTAACAGAAACTTTCTGGATTTCTGATTACTAGATGATGAAATGCATTAATTTCTTTTATGGCATTAGCATAGACATTGTAAAACCCTAGGCAGATGATCACTGATACGACCTTTCCAAACAGTGCCTTAGCAGCAACTTTATAATTTCTTTGATTATTAGTCTGCTATGTCTATAGTGACTTACAAGAAGTAGTTTTAAACTTTTAACATCTACACTGTAGACGTTATTGTATCAAATAGAATTATTACCGTAATAATCTATTCAGTGTAACAAGCAACTACTTGAAAGGAAAATCACCGGTGACTAAAGCGTCCAGTGAAAATTAAGATATCCGATTAATTATAGCTCAAATGCTTTAATTAGCATGTCGATTAGAGCGCATTATTCAACGCACACCGTATTAAAATGATTATTGACGCACGATCATTTCTAGGCGCACTTCTTGCTCTCGATCTACCGGTGGGTATTTCTCAATAACGTTCAATTACCCGCATATTAGCCACATTCTATTGTTCTCATAATTTGAAACAGTTAATTCCCCTTGGGAGATGATATCTGAAAATGTAGGTATTGGGAATCTAGCAATTTTCTAGCGGTGGCTTTTTATTGCATCATCGCGTAGATTTTACGTGCGTCTATGCAATTCACAGGAAGAATGAATATTGGTGATGAATATGAATGATCTATGCAAGAATTTCATCTTGGTGATATTATTTATTGTGACAAGGAAAAAGGAAGCATGTGTCACCTGTAGTACTCATCAATGAACATTCCCCATTACTATTGATAAGGGATGTGGTTTTAAATCTCCTTTCCGCTTCAAAGTGCAAGGTAATTCATGAACCAAATGACTAAACACTCAGCGTTAACAGATTAATGAGTACAAAAGTTGTCAATACACGATTAATTAATTAATTGTCCAAAACCTTAGTTTAGTAAAAACAGTAGACAAGTTGCCACCTTGCTTTAAGATTACCATAATGAGATTTGAGACAGAGTTGATAGTTAAATAAAAATTCCGATTGTGAGTCCATAAAGGTATAGCTGAATTTTCTTTCAAATACCCAAAATTTGAGATTATGAAAAATAAACAATTAGTATTGCATTTGTAACTAGATTTTGGAACGTAAACTTTTGTACTTTTTGTACTTTTTCGCAGTTTTATCGCATTTTTATGTGTACTTCTTTTCTGTGGAGTCGCTTCTTATTAGATCTGTATCGGATTTTTCCTAAAGTCTGAATTTCGCAGCAAATATGAAGAATTTTTCAGTTCATAACTTAAAATGGCCATATGTCATGTAAAATTACATATCAGTGTATAGGTACCTAAAACGTCATCAGTTTTCTTCTAGAAATTTCGCATATTGCTTCTAATATATATGTAACAATAGTGGTTTTCCGTGACGATAACGTGTTACGTTCTCGCAAGTGTTCGCAAATTATAGAGAATTATAACAAAAAGTTTACCTACCATCCATTAATTTGTCCTTGGGTAATTATTATATGAGTTTTTCCCGTACTCCAGTTTAAGTTGAAGTAGACAATTACGTATTATATTTAAAATATTCAAATGAAGATATTTACAACTTTACTTTTATACGTGAGCAGAATGCGCGAAAGGTAAGTGCATATAAATAACCTTGAGAGTGACAATGGTTTTCAAAACAAGAGCTAGGTCAAGTACCCACGACCCACACAGCGTAGTGCAAGTTCGAAGCTCTTCACTTGAAACACCGGACAATGGGAAAAAGGTGAATCGTAAAAGAAAAATGAAATATTAACATACACACACACATTCTGGCCTTCTTATGGACCAGAAGCAATGAACGATAGGGAATGTGATGAGAATTAATTATTTCACCTGGGAACTGACGCATAGGGCATGTGTTGATGCACTATTAGTTGTAAATATTTAAGAAATGCGATACCCATCATTGTGTTCGGACAAGAATTCGTTGTGTGTGCGTAAAATTCTTTCTGACAGTATCAGTTGTATCTTTATAAGGAGAATATAAATAATGTGATTAATGAAGGAATAAGCAGCTTCGGTCGTGCCGTTTTAATCTGAACTAGCTGAATAGTAAAGTTAATTATAATCTTTGGTGTCGATCATGCACATATGCGTGTATGTATGTACATACATATACGTATGTGTTAGAACAAATGCGTAGAAGTACATATGTTAGCCAAGAAAATTAAGGAGTTAACAACGCGTTTTAGGTGACCGTTTCTTAAGAACAAAATGAATTATTATCAACCAATTATGGAATAGGTTTATTACAGATCAAACTTTATCGTTTATTGTCCCAGTTTAACTTTTTCTGTCCAAACGGATATGTCGAAATTTAACTTTATATTTTTGGTCTAGTATTGTTGGTACTGAGAAGGTGTGGACGGTTAGATCGCCCAACTACTGCATCGATGACCCGAAGTTTTTAAGCAAATCCTAGTTACACAGCTTCGACTACACTCAACCTTGGCAGTAACTTGGTTCTTGAAAAGGCGCAATTGAAGAAACGTGGTTGATAGTTGGCCGAAACGAAAATGCACGCATTTCTGATATATTTTAAATAGATCCGCTATCTGTTATGTTAACTAATTTTGAAGGACACCAAAAGATTTACTGAAAAATATGTCTACATTTTAGGGAAACGGTGCAAAATAAAATTTGGCTAAGAAAAACAAATCAAGAAGTAGAAGAACTGCATACAGAACTCAACATAACAGCAATTATAAAGACTCAAAGACCAGAATAACAAAAGTTGTGTTGTGGAATACCATGGACGATAAGAAAAGGAGGGGGAAACCGAAAACAAGGTGGAAGCGCCAAGTTGAAGAAGATGCAATACAAAAAAAAAATGGAGAAAAATAATTAACCAATCCATGGGTCTTGTAGGCTTGTAGTGTTAACTTACCTGGATTACTTATTTAAAAACTACTAAAATAATTTGAAACAGATATTTATTGAAATAGACTAGTTTCAATTTAGATACCCGTTAAAATACTGCGTGTCCCCTAAATTGCAGTTGTCACAGATAAAAGTCCGAACCCTTCGGTTGGCTTGATAGGAAATGCAATTATCGGTGTTCTACGAAAGATATCGCAAGTAGTAGTGATGTGCTCTATATGACTGCTTGTACAATTGTTTACCTTGATATATGTAGAGATATTCACTACAGAAAAGTGAAATCGAAGTGTGGGTTCTAAATATGTCTATATTAACAATAAATTTGCTAACGAAATAATTCCGATTGGTTTTGGAAAAGGAACGGAATAATTTTTTCATGGGACGGAGTGTAGTGATTCGGTAGTGCATCACTAATATCTGGAGATCAAATGCTGCCATCTATCAAGTACTCTTGATCATTCCACGTTATCAGAACTTGGAGTTTTCTTTGCAGAAAGCCGAACGAATTGACATTTTAATTCGTTACTACTGCAATCTTCACGTTATTTAAATGCTAATCCAAGAATGGAAAATCAAAAGTTATGATGAATGTGACATCAAATCTGAAGCATGTGCAAATAGAACATAACATACACGATTGGCTTGATATAGTGGTAAAATTTTGAAAAGAAAACTTTGATAAACTCGCCAAACTGACAAAATACAACTCTTGACAGGTGTCAGCTGTGAATTTTATTCGAGCTGGTTTGCTGCTTATTACACTTTTTTACTGAAATTAATATAAAGAACAAAGTCTTCACTTCTAATTATTAATACAAAATGAATACGTACCCATGTTATCTGAAAGGCATTAACGCTTTTCCAAATTCTCAAACTTTCCACGCACAGATTTGTCACACTGATTTCGAGAAGTTCGCGAGTGGCGCCTTCTTTCCTTAGCGCTTTCCACTGACGATGGCCTCCTGGTAGTTGATATATTTCAAAGTCATTAATTGATTTGGGGACGCGATAACGTAAAGTATTACGAAATGCTTGCGTTTAGCTTAGAACAGATAGGTATCAAGGAATGACTACGCAATTGATCGGGCACAATTTTTGAAAGCCGTGATTCCCAAACTAATATATTTAAATGTTGGGGAGATCACATATTAAAGTAAGAAAAGTTAAAATCTTTGCCAACTAGGTTCAAAATTAATAGAAGAAGTCGTAAAAGGAAAACCGCTGTACAAAGGAAATATATAAAACTTGCGCTTTAGAAACGTCAATGCAAAACGCAAGCTTTAGAAAAACGAGTTTACGCCACTTGTTACATGCCTAAGTTATTGACAGCTAATTGGAAAGAGAGAAAAAATATATTCTGTTAATAGCTTTGTTCTTATTAGATTACATCGTATCATTTATATCCAAGTTTTTCTTTCTATCTATCCCATAACTTTTAATCACTATCCACTGTGGGGCATTCGCAACTTAAACCAAAATCATTCGAAGTTTTATTGAGTTCCATATATATTTACTTAATCTTGGTCCTTTTCTACCTTGTGGTTAGCACCATTACATATATTACCACAATTACTTTGCACAATCCTTTTCAACGGATGCGATGAGTGGTGGAAGAGATAAAATGATTACTTCGCTCCAAAATAAAATACAAAACAAAAATTATTGAAAGAAAGATAGGAAAACCTGCGATTGAGAATAAATTTGGATAAAGTGATCCGTGGCCTCGCGATATCAGGAAATGACATTTATTTTGCAATTCCCGTCGATACATGAAAGTTTACGTAACAGGGTGAAATGAAACTATCGCAAGGGTAAAAGCCATATTACTTGATACAATTAGACAAAATAACGGTGATGACGCCGCCGTCCCTGTTACCAAAAAAATAACTGTATTGATAAATTAATAAACCATCTTAAAATCAAGTTCAATCCGTTAAGGATTCTTGTAATTCTTTGAAAATTTGTGACTGTTTTGTAAGGATATCTATTAGATAAGTACTTCCAGTATTCAAATTAGGGTTATTCGTTTATGAAGTCATGTATACTACTTTAGTAGTTAATTTTGATATTCAATTTTCATCATATCGATACTGAACGAATCTGACATCTGAAATATCTGAAACGAATAAGGTTTAGCTAGGGCGAAGAATTAGGCACTTTGACTACTATAACTGTATATATTAACAAGTCAATTGTGTCGATAATCTGAATTTATTGAGAATAAGAAAATCTAGTAGATTGTAAAGAACAATCATACTGTGTTTATTTAGAGCAACCTTTTATCTATCATTTGACGTTTAGTTGTTGAAGTTGCATTCGCTATAACTCAACTACTTATTTTTTAAAAGTAGAGTAAAATGGAGTTAACCAGAGAGCACTTTCGAATCATAATTTACTATAACTTTTAAAGAAGTTTAAGCACTTATGAGCGCAACGAGGGCTTAGATGTAGTTTTTAGTGAAAAAGCACCTTCGCTGGCCACAATTTACCGATGGTATCAGGAATCTGAATGCAAAAGCAATTCTGTTCAGCATCAAAAAGAAGCAGGGCGTCCTCCTACGGCTGTTAATGACAAAAACATTGCTGCTGTTACAAAATAATTGAAGAGGCCAATAAAACCACTTGTGTGCTAACTGAGCATTAACTCAAGATTGGGCCCTCAGCTATTAAACCGATCATATACGATCATCTGTATTTAAAAGAAGTCGTTTTGTGTCGCATCACCTTTCTGATTTCCAAAACTCAGCGCGTGTGACAATTTGTCATGAAACTTTAAATTTATTAAATAATGGTGGACACTGAATATTTCCCAAAATAGTGGCAGGTGACGAAGCTTATATTCCCTTTTTCGACCTTCCTACCCGCCAAGAGATTCGTGTATGGATTCACAAAGATGGGGAAACTACTACAATGACTAAGAACAGCGAAATATGAAAAAGGTTATGAATGCGGCATTCTTCAGAAGTACGGGCTTAGTAAATGCAATTAAGCTAGCCGGACAAAAGACAGTTACAGCTAAGCGGTGTACTCAAGAATGTTTGTCTGAAGTGTTCAACAAAGTTCCAGACAAGGAAATTATGCTCCACCATGACAATGCATCGTACCATACGACAGTTTTAACTTTCCAGTTTTTGACTGAAAAAATATAAAAGTAATAGAACATCCGCCATACTCACCTGATTTGGCAATTTGTGACCTTCGACTATTTTTTGGGCTTAAACGAAATTTACTGGAGAGAAGGTTTTCGTCTGAAGGAAGGATTGATGCCCCAGTTCGCGTTTATTTTGAAGGCATTCCGAAAGAAGATTGGCTAGGAACTTTTACACAGTGGAAAGAAAGAACGGTCAAGTGGAACATTGCTGAATGGAATTACTTTCAACATAATTAAAATGAAATCCTAGAAAATATTAACCGTCTCTTTAATTCTTAATAATTTCAGTTTATCCCTCGTATGCGCATTAAATAAAATATATTACGTTTACTGAAGAAAAACAAACAATTATTGCACAATTGGTTTTCAGACCTAGTGTTCTGTGAATTGACTTCTTGCCAAGAAATACATACATACGATAAACCAGAGAAAGAAATTACCTAAATTCAAATACCACCAAATATTTCTAGCTAACATTGTTTATGTAATAATCAATGCCATAGCATACTAACTAACAATGAGTCTATTGCCATATTTCCATAAAACATGCCGCGCCGCCAGAGCGACGTTCCTTGATACTACTAACCTACATTAATAATGAATCATGTTGTACACACCAACCATAGACTGTGTGGTGGTAATAGCTTTAATTTCCGTAATCGTAATACACACATACCTAGCGTTCGAAGCGCTTTCAGTATGCGGGTGTACATGCCTCGGTGAGAACAGAAATTGCCATTTGCGTCAAAGGATTTACCTTTTACCTATTATTTAAGTGCAATGGTGTTTTAAGATTCCCCGAGTCCAAACTATGATGTAATTGCGTTTATTCATATTGTAACCGTTTAATTTTCCATTTCAACGGTATGCTAAATCATTCCTTGGAGTATTGCTCAATATTACTGGAAATGAAATGTTGCAGAAAGTGACTGTTTGTTATTGATCGCTGCGATTTTTCTTTCGTTTAGAAATAGCGTGAAATATTTAATTAAATATTCGGATTCTTTCCGAGTAAACGATGCGTTTCGTTAAGCGAATTACTGCATCAGTGTTTCCACACAGATTAAATTCGATGTATATTTATAGGGAAAAGCATTATATACACGAGTCTTGCTGAAATATACTGCTATTCTATATACAGTATTTTCTACAACATGATATATGAAGGTTTGAAAATTTAACAGTTACCACAGTGATCTAGGTATACATTAAATAAGGTCATAGTTGTATACTTCGCTGTCTTTACAGGTACGCTTAATAATTTTACTTAACTCCAATTCAGTGAGCATCGCATTCGGTAGACATTTAAAAGTATACTTTTATTCTTCGTACATGTGTGTCTTGTTGCCACATTAGAGAAATAGATTGCTTCTTAAATGTATACTACCGTCCATATTAGTATATATATCCATATACACAGGTGCGACAAAACTAAGAATAATTCGCAAGATATAATATTAAATTAATTGAATGTTCGTTTCGTCAAAAAAAACCTCCTATCGCACGAAGGATAGCACTAACAAGAGGCACCCTTTCCATCAATTTTTCAAGCACTGTATTTGGCATATTGGCCCATTGGTCCTGTATAATGTTTCGTAAATATGTCGTGGAAGTAAGACGCACCTTTAGAGCTTATCTCACAACACCGCAATCGGATTGGTGTTAAGACTTTGCTGTGGCCACGTCATTATTTCAAGAATATTTTTGACATCGTTGTCATGCACGAATATAAAATTATTACCAATTAAACGCAACCGCCAGGGCATTTTCTTGTAATATTTTTAAATAGCTTTGTACAAGCGCGGAGCCCTTCCTTGCTTCACAGTCGACACGATATAATCCCGCAAAATTCTTTCACCCTTCGATTTTCTTACGAAAACACGCCTTGCCTGTTCAGAGACCCCAAACTTCGATTCATCAGTCCATAAAACTCGTTTGACGTCTTCATCTGTCCAGTTTCTATGTGTTTCAACCTACTGCAACCATTTTTGTCTGTTAACTCGGCTTAGTAGAAGTTGCCGCTTTATTATGATAGGATTTTTTTCTCAGGGTTGCGATTCATTTTTGCGCAATTTCGGGTGCTGTCAGTCCTCTACTTCGTTTGCTTAACAATTTTATGCCCCCATCGTCTGCTCTTTTTATTTGCGAACAACCTGGACGTGCGCCAGCTTGCGAACTGCCCGTGCGTTGATATTTCCTAATGATATCACTTACTGTTGCCTTATTCACATGCGCCTTCTTGGTGAAAAGTAATTGTAATAGCAAGGTTTTCTTGGCTTATTGGCTTTTCCCCTTGGCATTTTAGACATTTTAATAAAACTAATCGCTTCAATACACACTTACTATCGATTCACGCATAAGCATGTTTGTCGAGAAACTAAAATATCGATTATAATGTACAGCACTCTTAGCACAGAGTAATGTTAACTTCTTAAGCTTATCTATTAGTCCTACTCATACTTTTACCTCGGGAATAAACATAATAAAAGAAACTTAAATTTGTTCCGCAAGTGCCATTGAAATGTGATAAATTTTAATTATTATTTGTTGATATTATTATCCAGCAATTCTAAAGGTATTTGTCCTTTGCGAGATATTTCATAAATAGTTTAATATCATTTCAAAGTAATAATACGGTCATTAAGAATACTTCACGAAACTTTACCAAGCGTCCTAATTTGGACAGCAGCGTATACGATTCGGCTACTAGTTACCTGTACACTACAAAGCATTGGTTTACAACAAACAAATTTTTAAGAAATGAATATTGTATGCTTATATACATACTTCTCCTTGGATACACTTACATGCAAGACAAGTACTGAGATGCCTATTTGAAGGTTGGAAATAAAGAAGCAGAAGCAAATTCCGAAATCAACAGTGAACACATACATCTATTTTTTCAAAGATGAAACTGATTTTTTAAGTTGCGTTCATTGTCCAGAAGTGTTCAAGTACCTATAATTTTCAAGAAATAAGGACGAAAATTATTAAATGCAATAAAAGCAATAACAACTCCAAACCAATTTGCTAGGAATGCTAGTTTGATGTCCAGGTTGGTCTGCTACAATGTTTTATGTAATGAACAGAGAATATGTATTCATTAAGTAAGGCTTCGATTTACGAAAAATATTTGGTATTTCTTCCCAAATTTTCAAACTAAATCAATTAGACATATGTACTACAGTGCGTCAAATATCGCACATTAAGGCCAGGTGTGCACTGGCAAAATGTAAGTATCCACAGCGCACCTCATTGACCTCGTGGTCGTGATCTTTTGATTACAACCTGTACTCGATGTTCACACGATCATAACCATTAAATAAATGAGGTGCGTTGTGGAAACTTACATTGTGCCAGTGCACACTTGACTTTGAAGTGCTTTCCTATATTTGACTTCTCGTACATTCATTTATTAATTTTCAATAACGTGTAATCTCTTCAACGTAAACAAAAGCATGGAACAGTTCTTGCTAAAATTAGAAAAAGTTTGATAAAACCGCTTCCATTTCCATATTTAGTCATACTCTTCCGCATCAATGTTCCACAACGGTGTTCCACAGGCGGTGATAAAACTACCGATATCGTCCTGTCATATCTTAAGAAAATGTTATCGCACTTTTCTTTTGTGGTATTAGCAATTTACGCAAATGCTTAAATAAACTCATCTCTTTTCTTCGAATCTCGGTCACGTTCACATAGCGATTGAAACATAATTAATTATAAACGTATTATTCCTTTGCGGTTGCCCACTAATTGTTTGGATATGTTGTAACTATACCAGACAATTATTTGATTGGGCGGATAAATACATGTAAACATGATTGTACTCAATTATACAGTACTGATGTCAATTTGTTATTACGTATCGTAAAATTTTAAAGTACCTGCATGATACATTAAACGAAACGGGTAGAACTACAATCAAATAAATATCCGGCCTGTAATTGTATAAATTGTTTAACTTTTACTTTAACCGTAGGATCGTGACTAATCAGTATTAGCGAGAGCAAATTCAGGCACGTGCTGCGGCATTGATCAAGGTAATATCGATATCCATTACTGAAAATGTGTATTTCTTTTCGTACACTATGCTGTGGTCGAAACTGAGCTTTTGATATTCTAGCTTGGATAGCAGCTTTTCACGATAGTTCATACTTGGTAACCATATCAGCAGTCCCTTTGTATAATGTGAATTATATCTATCAGCGCCCCGATTGTCACAGGATTCCTTATCGGTGAATTTATTAAAGGGGAAGTAAATTTGGGTTATTTGCAGAAAACCATCCTGATGTTAATTCAAGTTATTCAATTACAGACTTCACGAGTTCCGAGTACCTCCACTAAGACATCTTTTTAACAGTCAGTCTTCCTTAGAAGAAAAACAAAATTTCTGTCGTGGCATTGTAAGAAGCAATACATCTACTGGTTAAGTGACTTGTGTTTATCCGGAGATTTTCTCAGCGAAATAGCAGCAGTTCCATGGAAACTTTGCATATATAGTGCAAAATATTGCTACTACAATTCCAGGCAGCAAAAATGAATGAGTTTATAATCGGCATCGATATTACTCTTGATCATTGATATTAAGTTGTATTAACTTCATAAAGTAGGTGCCAATTTATGGTTATACATAACCATTGATATACGTTCTACATCTATAGGGGAAAAACTAACGCTGATTTAAATAAATTAGATTTATATAATCGTAATTAGTCACTTTAGTGTGGTATGCACGTCAACTTACAAAATAGTTATACGACAAAAGTAAATAAATTCGTCAGGTTCTCAACATTCAAGGTAGCAACTCTACACTCCTACGCACTGACTCATTACCTACGAATTCCACTAGATTTCTTCGATAATTTCATAATATTCCACAACTACTCGGATTCAATATTTCCGATAGAGCCGGTAGTCATCGTGCGCCAGATAAAATTCCATTAAGACAACATGCGTGTGTGTTCCGATTTACCGTTTTGTATCTTCATCACCTTTAAATCGGAACAAGAATAGTGAAAGTGGCTTGGCATCAACAGAACCTGATACAAAACTGGAACGACAATTCCAATGGCTTGAATAAACGTTGTAACTGAGATTTCAATTGACGTCATTGCTTTTGAGGTAATTCTGTAAGAAGAGATAGTTACGAAAAAACATTAGAGGCATATATGTATTTAAGATCCATCCTTTTTTATGCGTAAATGCATTTGTCGGCAATTTTAGCTCCGTTTCGTAATAAATACCTTGATATTTCCAAGTTAGTAAGCAAAATACCCCAACGAAAATTAGTAATAATATCAATAATATTCCACGAATTGAAACTAAGCGCAGGTTATACAATAACGTAGTCAGCCACAGCGTAGAGGTAGAACCCAACTACAGAACTTTAGTTCGAGAAAAATCTATTAATTTGCCCAAGAAGTACAAAAGTTTATGTTAGAAATAGTATATTTCAATAATAATAATAATAATAATAACTATAATAATTTATTACCTAACAGATTATCCAGTAACAGGGCAATTTACTGAAAAAGAAACTATAATGCAGTGTTATAAATCAAAAACTTAAACTTAAACTTAAACTAAAGCTAAACTTAAAAGTACAAAGTTGGAAAAGGATTGAAAAAAGTGATTGCTACAATATGTTAAACATAAAACAAGCATCCAAATAAACGTTACCGAGACAAAGAAGAGCATTACTAATGTGCGGCAGAAAAATTGATAGGGTCGGGATACGCACAATTCACATTCCTACTCATATGATTAAGTGGCGCTCTAGTAAAACATTAGTATGTGCTCGTGTACTGTAAAATGTATCTAGAGATCTGCAATTATATTGGGGAACAACAAAATATACTTGGAAAAATAAAGACGGCGAACCGACCTCATGGTTGATCAACTTTAAGAGAAACCTACCACTAGCCACTTCCCTGCGGCGAGATAACGATTCAAGATTGTGTCTCTGAAGTAGGCTGCCATAATCAATACCACGAGAAGGATAGACACCATCTGATTTATAAGAGAGGTACTTCAAAAATCTTTTGAACCACTTCAAACTGCAGTTGATGATGGTGGTAGTGAGGATACCATACAATGAAGGCATACTCCATCTTGGAGCGAACAAGCGAGTTGTAAATACCCTTTAACGCGGCATCATCGGAAAAGTTTCTGCAAGTTCGAAATAAAAACCCAAGTGATTTAGAAGCTGAGGACCCGATAGCTTGTATGTGTAAGGAAAATGACAACTGTGTATCAAACAGTACACCAAGATCTCTGGAATGGCCCACTCTAGGGACTATAGCATTAGAGACTGTTAAATATCCCTGGCTGAGAAGAGCGGGTGAAGGTAACTGTTGCACATATATCAACATTCAATTGAATGTTATTGAGAGAGCACCAGTCATTAATTGCTGTGAGGTTTTTGTAGATTCAGGCAACCAGACGTGGAAGTAATCTTGCCATAAATTTTGAGATCGTCTGCATAAGCAAGGAAGTCACAATCCAAAGAGAGCAAAAGATCATTCACGTATATGTTAAAAAGAAGTGACCTAAATTTGAGCCTTGAGGAACTACGCGGGATGCAATGAAAGCGCGAGATAGAAATCCATTATAGTGCACGTAATATGTACGATCATCAAGAAAAGATTGCATTAGCGCAACAGCACCAGGACAGAATCCAATTCAAGAGAGTTTGGATACTAAAACCCCATGATCAATAGTGTCGAAGGCTTTGCTGAAGTCTGTATAAATAGCATCTACCTGAATTTCTTAATCGAGGTTCTCGCTAATATACTGGGTAAACTCAGCTAAATTGGTGGTAGTTGATCGTTCCCGCGTAAATCCATATTGGAAAATAGATAGATAAGGTTTAATGTAGTTATACAATCTTGACAATTTTGACCTAATGAGAAATTAATACAAATTTAAAGTAGTTTAGTGACTATAATTGCGATGATTAATTGACTATAAAGATGAGTTATTCAATTAAAGAGATTTATGTCGGAGAAAAGAGTAAATGGTGTTGTAAATACTAAGCAATAAAGTTAAAGCAATAAATTATTCGAGTCAATTACGTATATGCAGTATGGTTTAACTAAGAACACTAGAAGTCACTTGATATACTTGCTTATAAGCTTCATCACATTTTCGCTTCAACATCATTGCCTTCACAAATTCGCCATTTTAACTCAGTGGTTGTTCATTACACATACTACGTGTAATGAGCAAGTTTTTATTCAATTTTATTTAATTACATGTGAAATTTAAAAATCTAGATTTTAACTTATTTCAATCTTTTAAATATATTGCGATGTAGTGTGATCTTGATATCATTTTGTTCAGTTGCTGACAAGCTGTTTTCTCTGCTCTCATGGAAAACTCTCCGACGAAGAATTAAAATAATTCGAAAGCTAAGAGTTACCGAAAATGAGTATTTTATTTTAACTCATCCTTGGCTGCAATCCTCAATAGTTTTTCCATCTTTAAAATGAAATCCTAACGTGGACAGCCAGTACTTCTGCTAAAATAATTTAACTTGAGTTATCGAGGCAGGGTCGTCATTGACACAATTAGAAAACCTTTTTCTGTTTGAAGATTTGAAATTTTCATATAAGATCAAAACAACTAGGTATCTACGGTTTTCTTTAAGATTATTTGTACTCAAACACAAAACCCCACCCATAAGTTAATGTAATAAACTGAAAATGAAAAATAGAATATAAACCATTCTTTCTTCGCCTTCATACTTCTTACAAAATTTGCAAATTGTAATTTTCTTTGGACATCTGGCTACCTTTTACTGTTCTCTAATCTTGAAACTTAAATCTTCGCTATATCTTTTTCAATTTTGCCATCTTCACTATCATACAGATCAGTCAGGAACTTGTATAAATGTAACTTTCTTTCATGTTCGTCATCTGAACATTACATTAATTCTTTGTCCGAAAAGATGATTTCTGAAGGCTAGAATTTCGCTAAACTGAACAAATAATTACTACCCCTGGACGATTAAAATAACTGTCATTTCTTCATCAGCGGTGAACCAAGGACGACGTTTATTTGGAAGGAACATATCGAAATCAAAAGCATAGTTCCCATTACTTACCAGAATTCATAAAAATTACGGAAATATTCCAAAAAATTACAAACTTTCGGTCATAGATAAACCACCTTTGGATCCGCAAGGGTTAATAAGGAGAGTTTCGATTTGTTAAAAATATTGGATGGTTCCAGCATTCACCATGCTTAATACTAACGCTTTCGAACTCGGAAATCTACCTTAGTAAATAGCGCTAGACCGACAATCTACCTTCATTTTCATAGTTACAAAGACATATCTATGGTCTCTAGTGTACTTTGTGAACGCAAGATTTTCAATTTTGTTGTCAACGCACCTACACGCAATTTCAGTCAGTTAATAACCTAACGGGGAATCCGTATAGGCAAACCACGATTACACACAATCTATTTCTATTGATTCTAGAAAAATAATGTCGAAGAATTTCATATCTGTTTAACTTAACACCGACTAGAAATTTGAATCCAGGAGATTAAAATTTCAAGAAGAGAATGGACATAACAGCTTCCGGTTAATACATGAATTTAGTCATATCAATACGCTACATATCTTTCTTTAAAAACCACTCCAACGGAAACCGCTTAGATCTAACGTAAGTAATAGGAGAATAAAACAGAATGGCTTTTGGATGAACAAGGCATTTTATGAATGAATACTACGTTTTCGGTTTTGTGGTCAAACGAAGAGGAAATGCATCAGAAACACCTACTCGCAATTTCCTTGGATAGATAACCTAACGGGGAATTCATACGTTATAAGTAAATCACGACTTCTATTGATTCTAGAATACAGAAGTCGCTTGATTTGATTTCTGTTTATTTGTACCAAATGGGAAGTTGAATCCAGGAGATTTGGATTTTTGAGAAGAGAACGGAAATTACCGTTTTGGTGTGAGGATAAAATTAGTAGTGTAAAATTGCCTAATGTTCTTTCCTATAAATCACTCCAACGGAAAACCCCTAGATCAAACATGTAAATCCAATCTATTCGGTTTTGATTATATCAATAGTTATAGAAGGTTTCAATCCATTACAGCATTTTTCAACTAATAACTTTATTTCTCAGCATATGTCCTACACTAAATACGTACTCAACATACATAAACTATTTGCCGAACTATGTCTGTCTGTTCCGCATTCATCAATTTTCTTGTAGGTCACTTTAAGCTCCTAATTGAGTGTGTAATGAACTGATCAACTATGCAGGCAAGCATTCATAAATATGTGTATACATATTTAGTTTCTTCAGAAATAAAGGAAAGAAGCCAGTTACTTTATAGTTTCCTAATCACCTAATAGAGAAAATTAGCTGCTGCATAGTATGACCAATAGTTATTAGCAAAATTCTTGAACATCAATCAATTATTTTATTAACATCATGTTAAGACGGGCATTACTTTAGACAAGTATTTTCCAAATCTACTCGTCTGAGAGGAGATAAATAATGCAAAAACACTTGACAGTAAGTACAGTGAGCTTTGGTACTTGAGAATACCAAAAAAAAATGTTCTAATTTGTACATCCTGGATTGGATTCGTACAACGCCGGGATAAAATGTCTTCTGAAAATGTCTCCTCCATGCAAACTGTTCGTAATCTATTTTAGCTTTGTTATACGAACTAATACCATAATTAGGAAAAAGATCTGGATAAAATTAGTAAAAGCCCTACTGAAATTTTATACTGGTTCTGGATTTAGAAGACCTTGGCAATTGTACATAAATAACATGGATTTTACTAGGAATAGGAATTTTAAAAGTAGAACGTTAGTTGCTACTACTTATGGACAAATTGTTTTAATGATGTTTGACAATATTAAAATGTTTATGATGAAACTTGACATCTTTACTAAGGATTTGGAAATGAAAACCGTGAAATATTTTTCTCAATTACAAAAACATTTTCTAAACACACTTTTCGAAAATACTATACTATACTATAATTAAAAAATATTTAATGATTATACAGGAAATGAAAGAAGCTTTTGAGGAGAAATTTAATCAATTTAAAAGTTTGGAGAATACATTTCACTTTATTTTAGATCCATACAAAACGGAATTCCAAACAATGGGTTTAACCGAATTTATGTGACTAGGTATTCATGATTTAGAAATGGAAATCCGAAATAAAAAGAATGTGTAAAAGTAGTACAGATAATAATGATCCCACACTAAAAATTAAAAATATATTAAATGTATGGGATTCTTTACCAAATAATTTTATATCGATGAGAAAACTTGCCAATGCTCTTTTAACGATGATTGTGTCTACATATTCATATGAAAAATTTTTTTCTTCAATGGATTTTGTAAAATCTACCAATAGAAATAAATTTGGAAATGGATTGACTGCGAAATGCGTTAAACTATTGAATACGGAATATGAACCAAATATTAAGGAACTATCTGAAAATAACCAACAGCAGATTTCTCATTAAATATACTTCAAATTTATTACACATACACATCTCTGTAACTATATTTATTAATAAATAATATTTAATATATGTATATGTATGTGGTTTTCTTTATCCCTTGTTCATTCAAATACTCATTGCAGAGGCGATTGCCGACTGGGCATGGTGTTACCTAGTGCGGCAATTCATGCTATCACCCGGTTGATATCAATTTTTTGACATCGACCTTTATTATTTGCTCTTCACTTGCAAAAGTAAATATTGTAAAACAAAAAGAAAACGTAAACTTCTAGAGGATTTTAAAAGGAGAACCAAAAGAAATTGTGTTTAAGCATTCTCTCTTGCCCCTTTCCAAGTAACGCCCCGGACTTAGTGACCCACGAGCTAGTACTAAAAAAATTAACTAAATTGTACCCACTTCTCAAAAAGGTTCGCCATCATTGGTATAGGTAGAAGAGTTAACTAGAATTAGAATATTTGGTGTAATTTACGTCACCCCCGTGTATCAGTTTATACGCAATAACTACAATATTTGGATAGTACGGTTGTATTTCCAACTACTCAAATGCACAAGGAAGTAACGTATATAATATATTGAAAAGCAAAATCGATATAAAAATTCTTACACTTTTTTGTTCTACTCTGCTGTTATACGTATGCTTTTGCTCACACACACTTAGCAAATGTGTCACTACGTCTTTATGGTGAGTCAATTTACACAAACCTCTTGATGTTTAATAGGACAATTTGTACTAGAATGAAAATTTTGAGGTTTACAAATTAGTGGTGATCTTTAATTTGTGTCTAGACGACAATGTTCACATGTCCTTTAACGATTATAGTGGTTATGCGGCACTTTTATGTACCTATTTATTCAGTGGGATTACAGTTTATTTGAAAGAATTCTTTTAGGTTTCTGACCTGATAGAAGAGAAAATTCCGTACTATAATATTTAAATAACCGGAATGCGATTCTTCAGCTTACCTGCAGAAACTGCTAATTAAGGGATAGAATACTAATATATGTAAGTATGTACATATGTAATTAATACATTTTGATATGGTGAAAATAGTTAACTCTAATAATTTATTATTGTATACCACAATACCAAAATTCATACTTTGCAATTGAGAGCGTATTTCAAACAATTAACAACCGAATACTGGATGATACAATGCAATATGTTGCTCTACCTTTGCCAAAACAGGATTAGTAATGGGAAATTCGCTCGTTACGAAATGAAAAAATCTCATCAAAACATTGCGTACTACTACGTAACATATAAGCATTAATTAGTTAATCTTATTTAAATTGTCATAGATTTTCGTTAAATCCTATTTACTATGTACATACTATGTGCGTATGAATAAAGGTGGATTTTCTAACGATTACAAAACATTTTTCAAACATCCCATTCGAAATGCACGGATTTAGTTTTGTAATTAGCAAAATCGTCAAAATTACACAATGATGGTTGTATACTCGCGAATTATCAATGAATATTCGTGTGTACTTGCTTACATTGGATGACTGTCAATATCGGTATCCGCTCGCGACTCTTTCCAGAACCGGTTACATATATGAATAGCCAAAGGTTATAAATGCTGATTAAGATGTATACATAATTAAGGCTATAGGTATGAGTACCTCTACGCGTTTCTGGAGCATCCAAAGTACGGATAAGAAATTGGTTATATTAAATATTAACACCACTTGAACTAGCCGGTGGGCTGACTTGAGAACCAATAAGTGTCACTTTATGAAATTAATTACGTCATAACGGAGAGGTAAATGTACACACTACTTGTACGTACAGCTTTGATCAGAATGTAAAATTGCTCTCGTATTTCTCACACCAAAGTGTACTGTAACTCCGCACTACATAAATGAAAATTTTATCGGGACACGTGTTTTACTAGCAACTAAGTTGATATGGTCTTTTGTATCGTACCGAATGAATTCATGTGCGAACTTACCAACGCAGTTTGGGGTCAATTATATCATAGGCATTGGCAATCATTTTAAGGTCACCTCGTATATATACTTTCGAAACGAAAAGATGAAATAATGAAGTGTCAACTCTAATTGCCAATGAGTAAATGACGATAACGATTACAAATTTACATGAACCAGACAATACACTAATGTCTACACTCAAACGGTTTTTAAATGTCCGGTAAGTGAAAGCGCACCCATTTTTAATAGGTACTTTATATGTACTGGAGACAGTACTTTCATCGGGAGGTCGTGAACTTTATGGGAGAAACCCATTTTCCTTACTGTTTCTACAAATTAGTCATCCTTCAGCATTAAGTATTTATTTGTTCGTATTATTACCACAAAGTTTACGTCACGAGGTACCCTTCAAACCATTTGATCGCTGGGTATTTCAATCTTCCGTAGTCTTACTCTAATAAAATAACGGATAAACTGCTAACATTGCGCAATGTGGCTAAAGAAAATGGAAATCTTGAATTTCGAGAAAATCTCACACTTGCATGGAACCTCCATTGTTTTACGAGTCACCGGAATTTACACCGCCAAAACATAAATAACCTGTATGTGCATATGTGTGTGAAAATTTTCAGTTATAAGTAGTTTTTCCAAATTGAGCAATTTGCAAGCGAACTGTGTATAAATAGTTATCAAAATAAATACAGACAATTAATAAAATAAGGGTTCTATGATTCTTTAAGGATTTGTTACACTTCAGGGTTTCCATTGAACTCCAAACGATGAGAGATGAGGATGTTCTATCCAAACCAGCAGAGTTTTATAAAGAGATATATTTCAACGAAGAAGAATAAACAAAAAGGTTGAATAACATCATGAAATATATTCTCAATTTCGCCGACTAGTAATTGACGATGACCTATAACTTGTCACATTGTCGGTGCTACATCCATTGTTTAGCGCAAGCAAATTCAAACTGAAATTACTTTGGCAAATAGTCCATCTTGAAGACCAGAGCAAAACACTTCTCTATGTAGTTGTGAATAAATATGATAACCAAATATAAAAATACAATCCAGTTTATTAAAAATAATCCACAAATCACAATTTAAAGTCAGATAACAGCAGCAGAACCATAATTACGAATACAGTTTATTATGGAACAAGAATGTTAAAATTACCAAATGACAAGATCACATAAACAAATTAAAGATGATCATATAAAAATATTAAAACAAAAAAATGGAAGGCGGGGGTTTGTTGTGAGGATGAGAATACTTCGCAACATGCTCTGTTTGAATCCAGGGACTGGGTACTATAATACTTAAACAATTCGGTGTCCCTACCCAAAATACAGAGAGCTTCCTATCACACTACTTATTAACTGCACTATTGAGGGAGAAAATATGGTCCCTCAGGCTTTGCAAAATATGCACATTTTAATCAAAATCATCGTATAGCCACCACAAATAAAATTTAGTAAAATTTTTAAATACAAATCTTATAACAAACAAATACCATACATAAATGTATTTTTTACGAAAATTATCAAACAAAGGATTCATACACACATGTCGGTACAACAAACCTACCAAATTAATATTAGATGTGCTGCATTGCCGTCTATTTAAAATTTACCAGAAAAGATAGGAAACGTTTTACGGGAATATCATACAAAAATACCTCAGAAAGATGAAAATAAATTTAAATTTCCAGATACCAAATAAAAGGCAAAATCATTTACAAACACAAGCAAGTCCAAGAAGTTTATAGCATATTCTGCAAAAATTATAATAAACTATACATGTCAACGTAAACAACATTTAAAATAATGCTGCAAAGAATTGTCTTAGAAATACATTCCGAAAATCTGTCCCGTGCTTTAATGTGGGTAGCAATACAATTTCAAATAGAGAAAGCAATAATACAGCACGTCAAGTTCTGGAATTAAGAGAAATTAAAATGAATGAAAAAACGGTTGTAACCGAGAGAAGCAAAATTTCAAATTTTGTGTTTTGATATTATTCTCATCAATCATTTTTTCACATTATTATTAGCTTCAAGTTTTGCACATGAAAGTGAACATTTTTTCTTCCAAAATTTCGATTCCTTACTGATGTTGCGTTATGGGATACCGATTCACTGGTACTGCCACGCCATTGGATTAAATTGGGCCCAAATATTGCTAATATCTTAAAATACAAATGCGACCTTCGCCCAGTGGTCCACGCTGATCTTTTCACTATCAGCTGAATCAATTTTTTATTTTCGTACGGCGACTATACCTTTAATGATATTGATGTTTTCTCAGCAGTTGATTTTAACAATTGGAGAAATAGTAGTCGGTCAATCAAGAGTCAACATCACGTGGAAGAGTATTTGATGTGCCAGCGGTGAACAACGGTGTTTTGTGTCCGTCACGCAAAGAATGAAGAACCTGTTGATCAAATTTTGAGTTTCATTCCAAACGAAGAACACAACACATTTTAAAGATACGCTTTTTAATTGATTATTGGATGTTAAGGACTTCAATATACATTATCGCGGTCAATCGTATGATAATTCCTTTGGAAATGATGATGAAGCGAAAGAATTCTTCAATCTCATGGAATTTGATTTGAGTGTAGTATAATAATAATAATAATAATAATAATAATAGTTTATTGTCCAACAGTAATTACCAATAATAGGACAACAAAATATAATAATTAGATATATACATTAAAGAAAAATACAAAATATTAGAGTAACTACAAATCATTAATACTATTAACAAAAATATCCGTATAATGCAGGTCGGCAGATCGGCACATTGTAGCAAGTGGCGAAGCGCTAAGTAAATTGGTTCTAGAAAATGGTATAAAAAAGTAGTCTGAGAACGAGACGATAATCTAGGAACATAAAAGTTTTGAAAAGCAGAACCGAACAGTCAATGATTCCATGTACCAATTTCCATATGAAACGGGCACCGCTACATTCACGTCGAAAGGCCAGAGAATTAAAGCCGTGCCTCCCCAGTAACGAATTGTAATCAATTCCTCGATCGGGATAAATGCCATCCATCCCAAATGATAAATATTTAAGAAAACGACGCTGAATCCCTTCAATTGACAGCTGAAGGTAGATATAATGAGGAGACCAGACTTGCGACGCGTATTCTAATTTGCTAATAATAAAGCTGAAAAAAGTGATTTCAGCAATTGGTCATTACGAAATGATCTGCAAGAGCGTATTATAAACCCCAAAGTCTTAGAAGCAGAAAGACATAGGCGAGTAATGTGAGGTGAGAAGCTCATGGCATGATCAAACAGCACACCAAGATCCTTAACCACATCCAGCTTGGTCAAGAAGTGACCACCCATGTTATAGCTAGAGGCAATTGGATTAAATTTACGGGTAAAAGAAACGTAGCAGCGTTTATTAAGATTTAATTTAAATTTGAATTTAGCGCACCAGTTAAGAATGTAATTAACATTATCCTGCAAATTTGAAACATCATTCCAACTGTTAAAAGTAGAATAAATTTTTATGTCGTCAGCATATGCCAACACTGGACATGATAGATTCTCCAAGAGGTCATTAATGTACAAAACAAATTGCAAAGGCCCCAGATTTGATCCCTGCGGGACACCAGATGTCGAAATAAAATAAAAGGATTTATAGCCATTATAATGTACATAATTAGATCTATTACTTAAGTATGACTGAATTAACTTTAGAAATGGTGTACTAAGGCCAAACCCACATAGTTTATACATTGGTATATTGTGATCAATGATGTCGAACGCCTTGCTGAAATCCGTATGGACCACATCCACCTGGCCACGGCTATTCAACTCACAAGAGATAAATTGAGAAATACTGACAAGGTTGGTGACAGTTGACCGACCACGGATAAAGCCGCGCTGATTAGGCGATATGTAAGGTATAACGTTTTTATATAAATGTAAATACAGGACATTCTCAAAAACCTTGGCAAAATTCGACAAGATCGATACAGGTCTGTAGTTAGTAATTTCAGATTTATTACCTTTCTTAAATATAGGACATATTCTTGTTCTTTGCCACACAGAAGGAAAAACGGAAGTCCTGATAGACAAATTAAGTAAAACCGCCAGAGGTCTAGCAAAAGCTGAACCAGCGTTACGCAAAAGAAAAGAAGGAACTGAGTCATCGCCAGAAGTGTAACTCTCAGGAAAAGGGGCCATAATTTTGCTCAATTCCTCCTCAGTAACAAGTGGGAGACAAAACGGAACACAATCACCGTAGGAGGTATGATCAGAAAACGGTGCACTAGCAAGATAATTAGATCGAAAGACTTCGGCGAAGGTATCTACGACGTTCTGAGGCGACTGCAGAGATGAACCGTTATAATACAAGTTCTTCGGAATTCTAGTTGAACCTTGTTTATCATGAATATATTTAAATATTTGTCTGGGGTCATTCAAAATTGATGCTTCCGTTGATACGTAAATAACGTTCGTAGGCCAGAGAAATTTCAGATTTGCAAAGAGTGCGAAGTCTTTTAAACTCTTTCCCAAAATAAGTGTTCTTTGTAGTAATCAACTTGCATCTATAGTAGGACTTCAGTTTAGTACTTGCAGTTATACCAGCGGAAAACCAGGGCGGATAACTAGATCTAATTCTGGAGGCAGCAAACTTTGGAACAGATTTATCAAAAATACGGTAAAGAGTCGCGTAGAATTTATCTAGAGCCACATTGACATCGTCTGTACGCTCCAAACATGACCAATCCGTATTCCCAAGGTCAAGATATAATTGCTCAAAGTTAACTCCCTTAAAGTTATATTATTATTATTATTATTATTATTATATATTTACGTTAGACGGAAAACGTGAATGGACAGGTGCAGATGCCAGAAACGACAACGTGATAGATAAAGCTGGATGATATTGATCGATGGGCACAAAAGGTAGAATGTCAGGCTCTACATCTATGTTGCAGTGCATATTGGAGACAATCAGGTCAAGTAGTCTTCCATCACAATTAACAACAGAATTGAACTGACGTAGGTCAAGCGAAGAACAGAAATGAGAAAAGATAGTGCATTTAGTACAACTTAGAGAATCGTTTAAGAACCATGGAATATTGAAATCACCAAAAATAATAACTGGTTTATCCAGCAGAAACAACTCCAGACATTCACATAGTAATTCAAAGTCATGCTGATTAGTATCCGAAGGTATATATAAAGCGGAAATGTAGAAACAACAAGAATTCAGAAAACATTTACAAACAACAATATCCACAGTTGAAACAATAGAAGTAATAGGAGTAGTATCAAGAACCTCAGACTTAATTTCCTTAGATAATCCTACAAACACTCCTCCACCCATGCAACGATTAATTAGAGCAAAACGTCTGTCACATCTAACAATATTGTAACAAGACGGTAGTAGTGCCGTGTCTTGAATAGAATCGTCAAGCCAACTCTCGGTAATTACAACTATGTGATAAGAAAAACTACAAGCACTGGTCAAAAATGATTGGGTCTTAGATCGTAAACCTCTGGTGTTCTGATAATACACATCAATAATGGAATAACTACTGTTGAACTTATCTAGTTTAAAGTGGAAACTATAGAAGGAATCCCTTTATTGTATTTAATCCTTAAATTGGATTCACCGCTTTTTAAATGATCAGATGATCGTTAGCGTCTTTGTAAATTTGCAACTGTAACAGCGTACGATCACGAAAGATAGAGATATTTGAATATATCGCAGTAGATTTTATTTTAGAAACATTGCGTAGTACAGCTGGAGCAGAAGCCTCCGAGGAAAAGCACACTTTAACAGGGCGACGGCGATTAGTTTTAGTGGCATCCAGCTTTCCCAGTCTAAAGACTTTAATACCTGGGTCAGTAAACGATGAGCAAATTCCATTAACATATATATATATATATATAGTATAGTAGTATAGGTTTTTTGTTTATTTACCATTTCAGTGGAATATATTGAAGGATGCATTTTCCAATACAAGCGAGCACTTTCTCAAACGAGCGACCGGCACAAAATGGTCTGCGGAACATGATGCAGTTCTAACAGTAGATTCACTGTATGTGAAATTGTAACCTTTTAAAATCATTCCTGGATGAAAAGCAATGACAATCACAAAATTATGGAGCAATAGCTACTAGCCTCATCAGCAAACTTTGTAAATTCAGAAAGATATTGATGCTTAAAACATGGAACATAATTTTGAGCCACAACAGCGTAAACCGTAAATTGCGATGCAAAGACGATTTTCTATAGCGGTTAACTTATATAATACTTTGATAGCATTTCTGGAAAATTTTCATGAACAATTTGATACAATATTCGGCGGTTTGTTAACTTTTTAAGGAATTGAATAATTTTGATAGCGAAATGGTACAAATTCGGTCAACATCTAATTTAAATAGACCGGAATAAAGCATAGAAATCCACAGACAAGTTCTTACCAATTGTACAACATATAAAAAACGCACAGCATACCTTCAGATTTGAAGGAAAAATTGGCTTTTCTTAATTAATTTAAACAAGTCAAGTTGTTGTGAAGTATCAGGGTCGTGTAAGAAATCGCTGCTTTCTATTCGCATGATTTGATTAAAAATGGTTTAATTTAGAAATGATAGATCGCAAAAGATTATTTTGATAAACATGTTCCTACTCTTCATTCAATATACTCAATAATTATAAAGTATACCTTTCTTTTTCTTAATAAGTTAGTTAGGCCTCTTTCTTTATGCTTTCTATTCATTATTTTTATTTGTAGTAGTACCTATATAGTTCTGACGAAAACAATTACGTACTTTGAAACAAAGTTTTCGAGTCTTACATACTGATCCTTCGGCCAGAAAAAGAAAATGTATTTTGGAATCCAAATAGATTAATTCCCACAATAGAAAGATAATTTAGCTGTTCATCTTGCTTGGTTTCGAAAAAAGGGACAGTCAGCGATCATCCTTTATAAAACTAAAGAGAGAGACGACAGGTTCAATATATTTAACCCCTATAACTAATCAATTGTGTTATAGGCGTTTCCGTCAGAATCATGTCCAGCGTCCGTCGAATGCGTTTTGTATTTGCTCAACTGTGAACTGCCTTCAATAAAATGAAACCTGAAAAAGAAACGATAACTTGACAACTCCTAATAATCAATTTTCCTTTTTCTGTACTATTATTTTATGAGAAAGAATATATAGTAATTGGTGCACATATAATTTAGATTGTACTTTTCTCTCCACCTTTGTCCTCATTAACCGTTGTTGTTTCAGGATTGGTACAGTTCGCAGATAATTAGCTGAAGTTTACTTCCGTTTGTGAGGTAAGTTATTTTAACATTTTCACTTTGAGTATTGTGTGAGAGTATTTGTGACTTTCGTTGAATTGACCTATATCCATCAACACTCTTGAAATAGTAATTGTTAATATTAAGACTTCATTATAACGTGATATGCGCAAGGAAAAAATACCTATGTGTTTGTTATTTAACTGCTATTTACCACACGTACATGTTAAAATACAGCAATAAAAATGTAAGAGTTTAACTTTATATTTCCGAATTAAAAGGAAATAAGCGAAAAGCATATAATTTACACTCATGTATATAGTTCCGCAAAATGAAATCAGTTAAATACTTATAAATAACATATTTCGGTTGTATTCAGGAAAGAAAATAAAGGAAAAGGAACTAACTGAAATTGTCCCAACCGGAATATAGGTGTCTCCCAAACCAAAAGGTGATTCGACAAATCTAAAGAGAAATAAAAATATTTTTAGCAGTAGTTGACTTCGTCCTCGGAAATAGCTCTAACTAGAGTGACTTACGAAGACGTAGCGATAATATGTATGTATATCTATATACATAATACAAATAAAATTATTTCCCAAGAGAAATGATTTTTTATGAATACGAAAAGAAATTGGTAGCGGTAGAACCTTCCGTTGGCTTTTGCGATGTATCGGTGTAGGATTTCGATATTTAGCTATAATTCGGTCTAAAAGAAGAATTAACTATACAGAAAGTAAAAGCTACAAAAAGAAATAATCTTTTAATCAGAATTATAAGTAACGGGGCAAATGTATATATATGTATATATTGTATATAGTAGAATATAAAAACGAGCGAAAAACTCTATTGAGGTGGTCGGTCCGTGAAATAAAAACTCTCACTTGTTCAACCTCTATATTTCGTCACCGTTTGGTAACTTCATCAGGAGTATGCTGAAAAATGTGCTATCACAATGTTGCAACTTAAGGATTAAATTAAGACTTACAACTAGATTAGATCACTAGCCTTCAGATACATATTAACGTGGTATTAAGCCATTAGATTTTGTACGTGTAATCATATGAACGCGCGGAATATGTATGAGTATTTGTTGAAATAGCAATGACAAGTATACATGTTAAGCGCAAGAGAGACAAGAACACGTTTGTTTTTATTGACGTGCAAATATTTTTATGTAAAAGATGAATAAACTAAGATTGATATACAGTTCATCCCAAAAACTACCAAAATTGGCAAAATTACAAGCGCATCAAAGATTTAACAATTCGGTATATATTATACTCAATTGATTGACATCTGTCTTAAAGTTGATGGCCCTATTGTTTTTGTGAATGTGTATCATTTTCAACAGCAATTTTGTTTTGTAGTTGCTTTCCCTATTCAAAATCTTGACACTATCATAATCAAAAGTGTGAAGAGATTGCTGAGAATGAACAGCCAACGCACATGAACCCTTTTTCACCCTGCAGTCGCTCTTATGTTGTGTTAATCTTTGGTTTAGCAACTGTGATGTCTGCCCAACATATGTAGACTCACAATCACCACATGGAACTGCATAAACGACATCTTTTGGTTGAGCAAAGGTGTTGTGTCTTTAGTTCTTGTGAGTATGCTACCAATATTGAAAGGATTGTATTTAGCTATTTTAATATTAGGAAACTGTTTAAAATGTTTTATTATTTGATCTGGTAAATTGGATGTATATGGTATTTTTTTGTAAGTTGATGATTGTTCATTAAATGTGGTTTCTGTGGGTCCATCAATAGCATTAGAATTATAAATTAATTTGTTTAATATGTGTTTGGGATATCCATTGTTTCGGAAAATTTTGTGCAATTGCTTCAAATTGACACGTATAAAGGTACTATGGCAGATATGTGTGATTCTGTTTTTCATTGCTACTGCTTGCACAAAAATATAATACTCAACCAAAAAGATGTCGTTTATGCAGTTCCATGTGGTGATTGTGAGTCTACATATGTTGGCCAGACATCACACTTGCTAAACCAAAGATTAACACAACATAAGAGCGACTGCAGGGTGAAGAAGAGTTCGTGTGCGTTGGCTGTTCATTCTCAGCAATCTCTTCAAACTTTTGATTATAATAGTGTCAAGATTTTGGATAGGGAAAGCAACTACAAAACAAGATTGCTGTTGGAAATGATACACATTCACAAAAACAATAGGGCCATCAACTTTAAGACAGATGTCAATCAATTGAGTATAATATATACCGAATTGTTAAATCTTTGATGCGCTTGTAACTTTGCCAATTTTGGTGGTTTTTGGGATGAACTGTATATAAATTTTAGTTTATTCATCTTTTACATAAAAATATTTGCACGTCAATAAAAACAAACTTGTTCTTGTCTCTCTTGCGCTGAATATGTATACTTGTCATTGCAATTTCAACAAATACATACATATTCCACCCGTTCATGTGATTACACGTACAAAATCTGATGGTTTAATACCACGTTAATATGTATCTGCAGGCTAGTGATCTAATCTAGTTGTAAGTCTTAATTTAATCCTTAAGTTGCAACATTGTGATAGCACAGAGGTTGAACAAATGAAACTTTTTATTTCACGGACCGACCACCCCAATAGAGTTTTTCGCTCGTTTTTATATTCTACTCTAAACAGTACGGTCAATATACATTGTTACTATATGTTTATATACTGTGTGTCTAGCTAAGTTCGCGACAAATGGAAAACTTTTTTATTCTTGGGTTTATGAAAAAAGTTATTCTTTATAAAAGTCCTGCTTCATCCAAAACTTAAATTCAAATTGTCAGATTTTAATATTTGTTAGTCATATACGAGATATGACAAAAAATATGAAATTAGTATAAGAGTAAAGTACCTTTATTTTCAATAATACTTAAAATGTTATAAGGAATAGTCGTTCAGAATTGGAAATTATACAATTTAAATACAATTTAAATACGTTGGCCACCTCGGTCTCCAGATCTGACCCCACTTGATTTTTCTTGTGGGGTTATTTAAAAGAACATGTTTATATTCAAGCGCCGTTTACGGATGTAGGCCATCTAGAACGTGTTATTAGAGAAGAAATCCGTAAAATAACTCCACAAACAATTAGAAGGGTTTTAAGGCATTTTTGTGATAGAACCGTTGCATGTATGGAACGAGAAGGCGGATATATTGAAGCATTTGTGTAACATTTTCAATGCTTTCTTTTGTGTAAATGCTGTATTTAAATTGTATAATTTCCAATCCTGAACGATTATTCCTTATAACATTTTGAGTATTATTGAAAATAAAGGTACTTTACTCTTATACTAATTTCATATTTTTTGTCATATCTCGTATATGACTAACAAATATTAAAATCTGACAATTTGAATTTAAGTTTTGAATGAAGCAGGACTTTTATAAAGAATAACTTTTTCCATAAACCCAAGAATAAAAAAGTTTTCCATTTGTCGCGAACTTAGCTAGACACACAGTATATATATATATATATATATATGTATATATCAAAATCGTTTAAATATCCTCTGTACCACATTCAGGCTAATCAAACAATAAATTGGGAGTTAATAGCTATATTTTCAGAACGTTAAAATAACGTTCTCCCTGGTCCTTGAATGGAACTGTTAAGGTTTCGAAAAAGACTTGATATAAAGTTCCTCTTTATGGTTTACATCTATGTGTAGTTGTACATTAAAATATTAGTTGTATAAATTTTTGAAAATCGTATATACAGCAGACGTTCGATAACGTGAACTAATCTGACCAAGAGTGTTTCACATTATCGAAATGTTTACATTAGCGAAGGTGATTATTAACAAGTAAATTATTAAAAGAAACCTTTAATATGCCGAAATAAAATACAAGAAATATTCGAACAACCTTTTGGAAACACTAAGGATAACAATATATCAAAATAGCGTTTTATAATCGTGTATTAAAGAACGAATTTCAGCCAACAAAGTTGTTATTAAAACTACGTCTGCAAAATCAAAACTACATATAGATGTATACGTAACTAAAAGCGTCTGTGTTTACTATAGCAATGAGTTAAGTCTGGAATGTACACAATTAAGTTCAAATATGGATATATGCTACATAAATCGGTGACTCCCTACATAATTGGATAACTCGGGAATTGATTAAATTGGGCTTTTCATAGGTAACTTGTAACGCATTTGTAACGTTCGAAGTTATTCGTGGACAATCGGAAATTACGTGCTGTTTACGTTATCGAGCTATCGAACTTTCAATACTTTTACGTTATGGAGCGTTCCGTATAATCTTCTACTGCGAATTTTGTGTTCACATTAGCGCAATGTTTCCAATATCGGATATTTACGTTATCGAGCGTCAGCTGTATCAATACATCCGAGTTGTTAGTTGTTCGGTTGATGGCGCCCAAATAAAAACAAATGTTTGTTTATAGATATATGTAGTTATATTTTCACAGGTTATCCGAAAAAGTTAGTGTAAGGGTGTTCGGTACCAGTGTTTTTTTTTGTACGAGGGTCTTTGTACATGTACAAATATCGAAAAAACATCTATGTGCGAGAAATTTTTAGTTTGTACAACATTAATGAAAACGATGATTTCAACTATGCGTGCTATTAGCTACCCAAGAAGATTTTTGCACTATGTACAAAGACGCTAAAAAAATCTTTGTCTCGTACAAAGAAAAAACCCTGTTCGGTACTAATTTTCAAGATCGCCTAAAGTTAATTTTTTTGTCAGTTCGAAAACTGTCTGCTTTAGTTCTAATAAATGTATGTATAACGATAAAATTCTAATTGTATACGATTTTAAGAACTCAGACAGGTCTAACCTTTTTCAATAATAAGTGAAGAACCATCAGGTTTGCAGGCCTGAAATTTTGAATACCACACATTTGATACGGCAGTTAAGACTTGTCAAAGAGCATTTTTGTAAATTCCTTTGTTATCGTTGAAATCCAAAAATGATGGTAAGCCCATGGTCAGTTTTCTATATCTTAGTTGAGGTTAAATTCAACAACAAACAAGAAATTTCTAAATAGCTCGTCGATAAGTCGTAGCTATCGTAACAAATACACGACATGCAAAATTTCGAGCCCATAACTTTGCTGGTTCTTCATTTATTATTCAAAAAATTAAAGCTATAGAAGCTCTTAACATTGTAAAAAAAAACTAGTACTTTATCGTTACACACACTACTTTTAAAGGTCAGATATACAATTTTCAAAACAGTTTTGGAACCAATAAAAATAGTTAAGTTTAACCGATCTTGAAAAAAAGTACCGAGTTCCGATCTATTTTTTGAATGACCTGAAAGTGGTAGGAAGGATATTTAAAAGATAAGTAAATATATAGATCACGAAACATATATATAAATAAATAAATAAATAAATAAATAAATAAATGAATATATGTAACTTACATTCAGACAATAACATATAAACATTATACTATTTGTTATCAAAAAATTTTAGTAATATAACAAGCTTCATTCTTTTAACTGCATCAGTCCATGAAAATTTTATATTCTTCGGTTAGGATTCAATTTGAGTTGCTTGCGAGCAAATTCGTAGTCTAGAAATATCTGGTTACGCAAAAGAATACACTAGGTTACCAAGACCAATGGCTTTGACAGAAAAAGAACCTGTTGGCAATTGCTAGCTATTAATAACTTACTTTTAATATGATGGTGGCCCAGGAAATAATGTATGCTACATGTGTATAAGAGGTCTAACTGACTGCCCGCTTTGATAGGTTGACATTGGTGATTTTGATTTTAATTTGAAGGAAATACTGTTAGCAACTTTAAGAATCTGTTGGTTTTAGTTTGAAGGAAAGAGTTGACGGGGATATCAGAATTAACGCATACCGTAGTACAAGAATAGATAAAATTTTCGTCAATGTTATTGTATATACTAGGGCTGTTTTTCTTTGTTTTAACCTCCAATCGCATAGTATGAAGACCAGCCATGCGGCAAGTCGCTGGCGGGCATAGTGGTGGTTGCGCATCTTGCCCTCTACACGCTCTGTCACTGCCAAGCCCAATACGACATTTCTTGTTGAGCTGCAGTCACGTAAACATGCCTGTCTCTACTGATTATTCTGCTAAGTGCGAATTGCGAAGTATTATTCGTTTCTTGCAGGCAGCAGGGAATAATGCAGAGGAAATTCATAAAAATTCACAAAGGAAGAGGAATGTCGACTTCTGGAATTGTTCTGATCCATGACAATGTCCGTCCTCATCATGCTCGTGTAACCCAACAGCACCTTAAGCAATTACAATGGGACATTTTCGAACACCCACAATATAGTCGCGACCTAGCGCCGAGTGGCCACCATTTTTCTCTTGAACTGAAGACGTGGCTTGGGGGTCAGCTCAAAGAGACCGTTACAATTCACTTCAAATCATTGGCAGCAACATTTTATGAAGAGGGTATTGCAAAGCTGGTTCACAGATATGACAAATGCTTCATTCGTCATGCTGATCATGTAGAGAAATAACCTTTATTGTACATCACTTTTCGTAATAAAATCTTGTTTTATATTCACCCGTCTTTCCTGTATAGCCTATCGGGGGTTGAAAAAGAACAGTCCTCGCATTATTTAGTCACAAATCAAATAAAATATAGACAACTTGCGAATGATAAAAATGACTGTAGATAGTTGAAGTATTTTGACTACTTTCTGTACTAATTGTAGTTGTAGTAATAGAATGGTCGAATTCTTGTTAAATTTTATAATAAATAACTTTGAAGCGCGTTTCCGGAAGAGAACGTTTGTTTAACAGAGACAATATAAATTTAAATTTAACTTGAATGAAGAACTCATTGAACTGAAAAATTGAATAGACGGATTATAAATAGTAACAAATGTAACTTAAGACGATTAATTAGTATATCACTTGGTATATAATAGTACATACTTTTATTGAGAACTCAAACAAGCAGTCGGTAATTTATAAGCAGGTACGAACATATTTAATGATAGAATGATAAACTGTATTAGTTGAAACTACGTGATAGCGAACATGGATAAAAGGAGTAGTATTGTGTGCAGCATGCTATGAAGTTGTTGCAAATCTATTTTGACCAATCATTGAATTGCTTACCAACATTGACTATCTGAGGCTCTCATCGGTGACTTCCCTTTCTACACAATTGAAGGAGAGAGTGACGTAGAGATCTCAGAATATCCTATTTATTCCTGTTTTATTCATGACATACGGTCTGAAGGTATGGTATTTCTTGCCATGTTGAAAAGATATTTATAATGCAGAGAAAGACTATACGCATTGTGCATGTTCATGGCCATAATATAAGAAGTAAAGCAAACATTCAACTTCCGATGCCAAAACTTTCCAAGACACAAAATTCTTTCGCTCATCAATCCATCAATTGTTTTAAGGTATTACCAGCAACCTTAATACGTTTATCTCCAAATATTTTTAAGAATAAAATGAGAGAATTATTGCTGAACAACGCTATTTATAGATTTGACAAATATTTTGATTATGACAAGAAGATTGTTGACTGAATTCTGAAGAATGCTAATTTTCTTAGTTTATGTATTCACCTGTTTTGTTTATTTATTTTATATAGTGCATTGACAGCAGTTGATGGATAATTGTGACATAAGTTTTACTACTGTTGTAGTTATATGAGTCAATATTATTATTATTATTATTATAAAGCACGGTTTTTACCATTGAATTACTATTATCTGCGTAAATGGACACGTGGTAATCTAATAAGCTTTTGCCAACGGGATTCTAATAACAAAGGACTTAGCATCTGAAAGCTAGAAAATTTCTATAGATTTCATCGACGTCATTGAAATCTGCAAGAAATATAGCGAATGCGGGAAAACTTGACCTAGTAGTTCATTTTGGCGATAATAAGCCTTGCATGGTGGTGAAGCAGAATTTGTTTCATTCTATTCACTTACCGAGTATTTTCAAATTGATATCACTAACGTGAATAAGTTCTTTTAATATGAAATGCCTACTATCAGTACTTTATTCTATAGTGTGTCGAAAACACCTGTTCAACACGTTTCTTCTTTAGTTAGCGTTCCCAGCTCGATAGTGCTTGGCTGGTGAAGGAATCCTTTCACGAATTGGATGTATTTGAATACTTCCACTTAGATAATGAATTACATTCTTCGTGAATAATATTAAGCGCTGTTGCTTGTCCTAGTTATGGTGTGGGTGAGCTCTAGCCTATACAGTCTCTTGCTATAATTGCACGATAAACGCTATCGTCTAAATCACAAATATCCAGTTCTACATCAAAATTTTCTGCTTTGTCAGCAAGTCATGCTTCTTCATCACAAACATTTTTTTAATCCATTCCCACTTTGATATAACACTGTTCGGTTTAATGCTTATGTACCGGTATGGGAAGGTACGGTCCCATACTGTATGAATGCAATTCTGCTATCGTAACTGACCATGAAAGCTTACTTCTTATCATCCAAATTTGTCAAAGAACACCTTCAAAAAAAATTATAGGTTAGATCTGACTCCAACTCTAATTTTCTTTTACGGTCAAGAAGCATTTTGTGCTGTGATAAAAGGAAGTTAGCGGCGGTTAAATAACATTTTATGTGTACAGTTCCATTCTGTACTTATGCCTTCAATTTCCAAAATAGATTCTAATTTTTCTGATTTTCAAAGCTGTGGTAAATTGACCTTGCCTAACTGCAATCTACCACGTGCATACATATGCATGTAAAACCAGTAAGAGCAGAAAAGCTAACACAGCTAATATGTTGTTTACATATTATATTACATCTATTCATAGTATCGTAAAAATTTGCAATTATATATTTTAACGGAGTGGGTACCTTATTATTGTTATGGAGTGCTAATTTCTTTTATGCCTTATGTTAATATTTTCATTCCGCAAACATAACGGTGAATCTGAATAGGAAACCTGTCGTACCTATTCTATTGCCAGTGAATAATTTATTAATTATTAATTGCTAATTTTCGATTTAAAGCCATCTATTTAGATTCAAATGTGCGATATGAATGATTTGCACGTACACTGTGTACTCTAAAGTTTATTTGCGGCAAACATATGCAATCTGGTGTAAGATGCTTTTCGAAAATTAATTTGTGTACGAGAGAAAATATCGCTCGTAATGCACAAACAGAATTTTTATGACGGAAATATATGCAATGTATATCTTATATAGTGACAGAATCTGTTCTCCTGTAATTTACATACATTCTAGATTTAAATCTATTATCAGAACTTCGTAATGTTTCTAGGAATGACAATAACAAACCTTCCCGCTAATCAGCATTACCAACTTTAACTAAATCACAGCGAAATTGTAAATAAAATGTTAGTGATGCCAGTATCATGACCTACCCAATGTTGTTAATTGCAACTTTCAATTTCTACGATTCAGACTGACTAATGGGCGCCACAAAGTGACGTAGTTAAATATCTTCAATACCTCAAATAATCAAGAAGTTGCGTTTAACCAGAGAGATGCAGGAACACGTTATAAATTTATAGATATGTACATAGTACATTACGTTGTTACCACCAATTATATATCAGTAAATGATATTTTTAGAATTACGAACTTTTACCCCTGACGACCAAGCGAGCCTGTCATTGCTGTGGTTAAAGTGCCAGCAGTTTAAACTACTTACGTAGTTAATTCTAGCATTTTATCTAAATCTACAAATTTTAACTTATTGTTAGCGAAAGAATTATCTAGGGTGCTAATGGTTATATTATTGGACATGTTCAACAAAAGATGCTAACACTGCTAAAATAGTAGATATTAATTTCAAAGCTTACCAGAAATCCAAAATAGGTATTTTACCACCCCACCAGTTTACTGCCAACTGCATGAGAAGTTTTCGAGAGATTAGGTACTAGTCAAAGGAAGTTGCATCTTACACACGTAAGTTATATATTAGAACCGTAATTTGGTGTCCACCACAATAGCGGAGTCACACGAATTAGAGTAGCTCTCGAGGAAAAAGTACTGCACAATTTCTTCCTAAGGAAACAACCACATCCTTGATAAAATTTGGCGTGAAGACCTATTATTTCAAATTACGAAAACATCTAACTTAACGTCGTCTAATTTAACCTGTATTTTGAGAATATATCCGGAGAAATATAGCGAGGTTCCCAATCAAAACCGGAATTCAACGGAGCAATCTTTTGAGCCGTTACTTTTTGTTTTACTTTCTTCCACCTTCCCAAAAACTAGTAACACCGCTACATTTGTAGATATCACAGCACTTCCGGTATAACGTGAAGATCGTTGAACAGCTGCAAATTGCTCACAACATAACCTAAATCTCATGCAGAAATGGCCCCTGAAAAGATCAAAATTTATAAAAAGGAATCTGTTTCGATAATTTTTAGATTAAGAATGAACCAATGTGCATACATCAATAGTGCTAGTAAGCACAACAACAAAATATTTAGATTTGACAGCAAATGGAGCTGGAGACAACTGTTGTTAAAGGGGCATCAAACTAACTTAAATTAAACAAGAACTGTAGTAGGAAGCTCCTGGTCTATGATAAAACTATTATAACACCGGCCTAGAGGTATGGAATAACAATCTGGGACTATGCTAATAAGTTGAGCAAATCACATTGATTATGTCTTTTGCTCCAAATTATTCCCCTTATTATATGATATATTTCATTCATTTATTTAATTAAATATATGTATAAATGGTTGTCAGACAATCTTAAAATTTTACGCTAATTGTAAGATACCATAAATACACCTCCCGTTTTCTTAACGCTATTTGCTTGCTTTGCTTTGTGTTTCTGAAATATAAGAATTTGCGTTATAATTTAACATTAACATATTGGTCCTTCAGAATATGTTTAGACTAAATATGCCGTTCTAGAGCTATAGATAATAGTGAACATAAACTAATTGTCACGTTTCGCCTATTTTTTGCAACCCAAAAAGTCGGTTGAATTATCATAAATCTGCATAGATTAAGCCGGTGTTGAATTGAATTAGACAAAAAGGGAATAATACCATCTCGTAAACTTCTTATTCGCTGCTGCTTTTATACTGGGATACACTAGTTTACAAACGCAGAGAAAACAGATGTTCGGATTTCATTGTTTGAACAAGTGGTAATGATTAAAGCGATAGACAATAAATATGTAAATATAACGAGTAGTACGCAAGGTGTAAAACCTGCTCGCTGCCTTTCTCTTTCATTGCATTAATTTATTTGGAGTGTCTCAATCCCGATCTATGAATGAGTCTAAACGGACGCTTGTATCAATGGGCAAGCGAACAATGTAGGAGCGAATTCATCGCCTACGATCCTTACATTTCCTGCATGGATGCATATGTGCATGTGCAAAGCGCGGTGACGCATTGTTTTCTGCTTCTTTTTTCTTTCATGTTCCTTCGCTCGACACTTATTCGACTACACACTCGGACTTGCTGCAAAGGTCCGGAACTCAAGTGAGATCTGTAATTTGATTTCGCTTTGAGCGTCTGACAAATCATCACGTCTTGTCACACTTGTTGAGAGTTTTCGTTGCTTACTTATTCGAAATATGTACATATGTATAAATGCATGTATTGTATGTACGGATAGGTAACCGAAGTCGGGTTGCGCTCACACATTTCATTCATACATTCGTTGTTTGCGATAGCAAAACTGTTAGTCGGCAGCAAATGTTAAACATGAATTCTTCGTGTTTCTTCTCGGTATTCACTATTCATCTGTCTAGAAATCCGCAGAAAACCTCTACATTTCGGTTTAAGAAAGATTTTAAAATGATTCATAAAATTCTGTCTGTAAAAGTCCCCTTTCACGTTTTTCGTAAATCCGTTGTATTTATGGAATGTGGTTAGAAATATCATATTTGAAATCTGAAAGTATGCATGCGATAATGCAATTCATGTTTTATACAACAACAAGATACCTGTAACCAATTCCCAAATTTTATTCCATACGTCACTCCTAATTCTAACAAACCAACAATATATTGATACTTAATTACCATTTTAGTTCTTACGTTTACATTTACGCGTACCGATGGATTTCCCTTTTTCCGAAAAGATATAGAAGGTTCTAAAGCATTTATTATATTCATATTTTTCGTTTCATAGGTGGAAAAATGTCAAATTGTAAGTTATTCAACTTCTAGACTCCACTTCGGAAACCGATTCTTTTATCTTATCCAGTTCGATGTCTTTCATATTTTGCATTCATACGCTATTTCTATTATGAAAAGCAAAAACTGCTTGGTAACCAATCAACGTATTAATGATCTGGGTGTAAATTCCAATAATGCATAAATATAAATGAAATCACTTATCTATCCACTTCTTGCCGATTGAAATATAGTAGACTTTATTTTTTGATCAATTTACCAACTTCAAATGTTGGTTTCTAAAGTGTAAGTTTCATCAGTGTCAACTTATTACATCATATTGTCGCCAATGATATAACTACTATAGATAATTAAAGACGGTGTATCGAAATATTCCGAAATTTCCAAAACTCCTAGCAAACAACGGTATCAAAATACTGTATGATACACATTCAACATTGTAGAACAATGTGGCCAAACCACTTTCGTAAAATGCAAATGTTGTACTTCAAAGTTCTTATATGATGGAGTAATTTATTTATTACAAATGATTTGGGAATTTTTATTTCTTCTGGAATTTCGCAATAATACAAGTTATGCGTTTGTGGTTTCTGATTTTCCAGTCCCATTTCTAACTAGAATATTCCATCTTATACATTTTAATTGGAATGATGATGGTTTTGGTGATGTGTTTGGTTGGATCATTCTTGCAACATTACACAAGGGTGGTATTTGACGAAATACCAATTCATAAAAAAGAAACTATTTACCTCTTCTCCGCCAAAGGTTCTCTTTGGATTTATAGTTCTATGTATAAAGTATGATACAGCAGAAATAGGCAACCGGCAACTCAACCTACGAAACATGAACTCAGGAGTAATATTTGAAAACGTATCAATCAGTAGTGGTTCACAATGCAGAAATTATTGCCTAGCTTTTCTGGGGTTACAAAACATTATTTGGACACTAGAAAGTTCATTGTCGTATTAAATAATAAAATAGAATAAGTAAACTCGAAGTATCGACATTTGCCAGGTATCGAAAGATACTTATTTACTCAAGGTTTCTGTTAATTATGTTATTACAGAAACATAGATATACATAGTACCTGGACATTACAGCGACAGCATTTAATTGTGAGCTATAGGAATAAAATGACTAATATTTCGAAAAAAGGTTAGGTAAAATATTTTTAGTGTTTAAGTTGTCCTTAAAGTTGACGCACAAAACACATTTCCGCGAATCGAGTTGAAATTGGACACGAATTTATTCACCTTTTCCTGAAAATATCGTCGAAATTGCAAAGTTCATCCTCTATATTCGTGAGGGACCAGTCTTGAAAATTTCAGATAATATTTTGAGGACAAAGCCTTAA
This sequence comes from Chrysina gloriosa, assembly GCA_038088585.1. NCBI lineage: Eukaryota > Metazoa > Arthropoda > Insecta > Coleoptera > Scarabaeidae > Chrysina > Chrysina gloriosa. The sequence continues at coordinate 10,630,326 of CM076093.1, forward strand.
AAATCTAATACCGCCATATACCATAAAAGTATTATTCTATTAGAAGAAATTTTCCTCTTTTCTCTCGGAAATTTCCCAATCGTAATTAGAGTTAATCGAGTATCGTTCAATAGGTATTCAGTAGGCCCTACACAGAAAAATATTTTAGAGAATACAATTGGGCAGTGTTAAAAATGTATGATCTTCTATGTGAAATCAACTCCAACGCCATAAAATGTAACACTAACAATGGTTGCTACATTCTCTGGTCACCCAAAACGGGAAAATGTTTCATTTTTACAGAATAGGGCAGTTATACAATCAAGACGGTGAATAGATTCCACCTCATATATTTAAATATATAAAATTTTAAAAGAATTTTAAAAGAAAAGAGTTGTAACACAGATTTGGAAAGATTCTAATATCGAAAGAGAGATTGTTTATATCCTGACTGATACTTCTAACATCGAAATGGTGTGCGATGTTTTTCCTTCCTGTTCAATAACGCTTATCATTGAATGAATTGAAGCTACATTGTTACATACTTGTGCAAATGGTCGCATGGGAAATACCAAAAGGAAAATTGTGTTCGAGTCCAAAATTTTTATCTGTCTATTACGTCTGCTATGGGTAAAAGTGATTGATCAGATTTAGAACGAAAACAAAAAAGAAAACATAAAAGCCATTCATGTCTTTTGATATTTATATTTTTCACAAATTATTTCAACTAAATTGCCTTCAAAAGCGCGTGGCTATGTCGAAAGATCAGGGAAGCAGTAACAATGAGCCATTTGTTCTAATGAAAATGGGAAACCTAAACATACTTAGAAGCTTTAACTTCTTAGCCTGTAAGGAAGTTATGGTTTCTTTGAAAACGGACCTACAGGACTCCTACTTAAAGGTATTCGATTTACTCGAAAACGATTACGTTCATGGGAATTTTTGAAAGGGAAGAACTTTTTCTACTGGATGTAAAACGGTACTTTCATATATTAAATTATCAAAACCTAGTCCTCAAACTCAAACTTTAAGTATATAAACTCGTGTCTATCAATATTCAACTCGATGTGTTGAATCGTTCTAACGCAAATAGAAAGTTACCATTTCTTTGCGTTAACTTTGAAGACAATCCAAAAAGAGAAACATTTTACCTAACTTCTTTTTTGACACATTGTCATCATTTTATCCCTAGAGTCCACAGTTAAGTGTTGTCGGTCGTCTATGATATAAACAGATTCAGGAAAACGTCAGATTCACCAAACTACTTTCACGATTCCATGAATAAACTCCCATAAGTGTATCAAACCACGATAGCTTCTTGGTAACCTAATAAGTGTGTTTTAACTTTAAGTAATTGTTTTTAAGTGTTATCTTTAAAATATGAGCTGATTGCGTCTGTACGCATCCGCTACTAACTTTGATTAACTTCAAATTTGTCAACAACATTTCACAACATGAGTTAAAACTAAATTTTCCAGAACCACTCAAAGCTCCACATCCTAATTACGTAAAATGTAACATGAAGAACTTGCAAAATTTTGCACTTATATACGCACCCATAACGTAATTTCAATGACGTCTGTAATAATTGCATTGCAGCACACTTGCTGAAACTCGGTTTACTTACAAAATGGACAACTAGTGTACATGAAAGGCGTGCTGAATCTAACTCTAAAGGAGTTAGCGCCAAATATGTGATAATGGTTCGACAGCGATGGAACAAACGTTATTTAGTTTCATCTATTAACAAAAATATTGATAGATGGACAGACTTTGGGACAGGAAAACCCTTTGAAGACCGCCAATTGCGATTGAGTTCTGCAGCTTTTCAGAATTGAAATTTCTTTGATCTCAACAAAATGCTGAGAATGTTAAAGTGCTCCCGGGTGCCAAAAGAAAAATGAAAAAATTGAATGAAACGACGCAATGGAATAACGTCATCGCGGGGTTCTATGAAACTAAACAAAGGAAAATTTAGTCCCGCTGTTCAAATTCAAATTCTTTTGGCTTCAACAAAATCTTTCGGATTAGGGGTTGTTTCCTTAGAGAAGAGCACATTACGTCAGCGGCGCAATGAACCAAATTTGGTGTTCTGTATACGTTACCATGGCAACGGACTTGCGAAAATCAATGAAACGTCACATTTCGCGCATATTTTCATGACGTAATGTGCTCTTCTCTAAGGAAACAAACTCTACAACTGGCTAGAGAAAGTAAGTCAACGCATAAAATTAACTACTGAGGAATTGAAATTCCTTCGGCCTTAAGACAATTTCAGTTGTTTTGATTTGTTCCTTTGCATTTTCTATAAAGATGTTAGAAGAGCGTGAACCTAATGGAGACAACTTAGCACGCATTTCACAGTTGAAGAAACAATGATAATCAATCAGTACCTGGAGAATTAAAAATCCTTTGATAAAATTTTTCCAACTTGGACTCTTTTTGGAGTCCTTGCAAAGGATTTAAAAGGAATGCGACGAAACACTTACAGATTTCACGAAATTCAATCAATATCTCATATTGAGAAGCAAAGTATTTAGGAGGGAGAGTTAAGTCAACACACAAACTGCACCAACGACAAGCAATTCTACATAATCCACGGAAATCCACTAGATCTGGACCAGAATTGGGCAAGCGCTGCCTTTTTCACCACCAAGAGAAAGTTGCCAACGCTGCTCCCTCTGTTCAAAAATTTCATCGCACTTGCCCAACTTCACCAAAACTGTCTACCCTCAACAAATCTCTGTAGATAAACGATTTACGCAATTCGAGTATGGGATCAAATGGATGCCATTATAGTAAATATAGAATTTTGGACTTGTTTCCAGTAAAGTCCCTATTAAAATACTCTCCGACGGTCATTGCATTATATTTAGGTCGAGAATTGTACGCCAACTTGCAATATAGCAAGCACAGACGCATGCGTTAATTAGTTAGCGGCGGGAATTGCATCGAATTGAGCAGTAGAGAAATCCTGGGATCGGTTTCACTGTGATCGTGGTTTATCATCAAGTTGCACTCATTCTTACTTAACCCAATGCGTCTCACTTCTTAGGTCTAACTTATGGTGGTCCGGATACGAAAAATTTAGCTCGACGCCATCATACTTCGCGGAGGGGTAATTCGTGTATACCGTATGCTGTTGGCCCAGATAAGCTTACAATCGACTATTAATTAGCGAGTTTATTCCTAAGAAATTGAAATTCTTTCTTCTTAACACAATTCTGCATGCGGTGGGTTACTTCTTGCCACCTTTAAAGGGAAGTTAGGAAGAAACGAAATTGACTGAAAGTCCTTATGAAACAGCGAGCGTTTGATAGTCAAACAAATATTTAGAAATTCATTTGATACATGAAATCACAATTTATAAAAGCTTAGTTCCTGATAAATTAGTATTGTTTAAATGCTTACAGAACCCTATCAATTTTATCCAACACTGGAAACAAATCGAATATTAATTGGCTAGTTTCAGAGAAAATAAACAGTGCTCAGTTTTAACATGATCCTCCATACTTTGGGCTCTTTATTGATATTTTCCGAAATAAATTAGCAGTACGTAAAATTTGGATAGAGTCCATGTATCATAACAAATGTTTGTTACCTGAAGAAGTTTTGAGAAATTTAAGTATTATTTCAAATTACAATTTGGCTCGGAAGAGTTCAAAATTTTCTAAATAGCAAGAAAAACAGGACTTTTCAAATCAACATCTGAAGAGCATTTCATCGGATCTAGTAAGATCTCTCATATCTTTGTTTGTATTCTTTGTAGTTTTTAAGCTAGTTTAAAATTCCTAAAAACATCCAATCAAAGAGGGACAACCCAAAATCACCTTGCTATCGTTAACATAAGACTCAATTTAGCTTCGAGTACCACACCAAAGGTAATGTGTAATGTAGTTTAAATAGCGGCATATTGCTTTTAAAAAAACGAGTTGCAATAGAATATATTCAGCGACGAAGAAAGTTGTGGCCCACGTATATGAATGTCCGAAATATTATGTAATTTTCTAAGAAAGAAAAACCATAAAGTGGTAGTAACCAATTGTATGATAGTGATAACGGTAGCAATTGTTAAAAAATTAAACACTGGAATACAACAACTCGTTTTAAAGTGGTGAGGTTATGAAGCTTTGAAGCAATAATCGAGGAAAGTGTGAGGGTTTCGTTTACGTCTACTTCCTTCATAAAGTAATTAATGAATGCTCAAAAGGACCAAGTTGCCAACCTATTTAACTGGATTTGCAGGTTAAGTAATTGTCAGATTCATGGATATAGAAGATTTCTCAGTAGAGATGATTAGAAAACTACCCCCAACCATTCGCAGACGCATTTCGCGGTTTACCGTTCATCAGTGCGACTTTTGTGAGATGTAGTTTTCATTCTCGACTTTACGTCTATATATAGTATAACATATATATCATATTAACAAGATTGCACCGGCTTAGCTCTTAATTAACGATATCATAAAAAATTAATTATAACAAATTGTATGTACAAGATTTTAGAAATATTTAACATAAATTGAAAATAATTACCTATTGTGTTGTGTGTGTCAGTATGTAATTTGTTTTATTCTACAAGTTTCTTGCTATGGATCCCCTCTTAAATTCTTTCTTCGGTGCAGCTCTATTTTCTATGAATTCCATCTTTTAAATTCTTTCTTCGGTGTGGTGAAGCTCTGTTTATTTAATGGTTACTTCTTCTAAAACGTTTGGGTCCACATATAGTCGAAACTTCTATTTCAATCCACTTTCAACGCAGTAAAATCGCACTTCGATGACTTTTTGTCTTGTCATTTCCGGTCGTCAACCAAGCATACCTTAATTTTTTCCGAATCCAGGACGTTTCTCATCCAAAGTTTACTACATTATCTGGGTTGTCCAAATAACTAGCTGTTTACTATTTACCACCGATAACACTTCATCATGGCGTGACGTTGTTACATAGGTCTATATTGTTGATGCCCAAGTACCCTTGATTTCTTATATCCAGCGATTATTAGGAATTCTTGTGATGTGAAAGTGTTGATTGTATGCGTTCAAATGGTTACATTGCTTTCTAACATTTAATCGATGCTTTTTATAATGATTGATAATTTTATTTCTAGTTGCATTTTAAATGCTTGAAAGGTGTCATACGTGGTGTCGTAAAAGTATAAATAGAACCCAAAACTAAGCCGAATGTCATTTGAACATAAACACCCAAAACCCCAAATTACTGTGAATTTTGATATATTGAATTGTAATTAATGATAGATTATTTCATGACAATTAACCATGCGAATATTAACCTTCCTATACTCACGCATACGGTCTGTGAGACCGATTTATATAGTATAGTATACGTCTTTCATTTTGACGTGAGTATAGGAAGGTTAATATACTACAATGTGCATTTGCTTACAAGGCTCAAGTTACACAACATCTAAGTCCAATAGACCATGTGCAGCGCCGAGCATTTGTTAATGGATATTGGAGCATCAGCAAGTCGATTTCTCCAAGAAAACCATTTTTAGCCACGAGGCGCACTTTTACTTGACCGGTATATCAACGAACAGAACTGTCATATTTGAGGGATCAAAAGTTCGCAACCTGTGCTGTGCATCCATCACGAGTGACTTCGTGATGTGAATTTTGGGCTGGCGGAATCATTGGCCCGTATTTCCTTCAGAATGCAGTTACCGTCAATGGTCTTCGTTAACCCAACATGTTAACGAATTTGTTATGGCCTGCACTTGATGACATTGATGTTGAAGACATTTGGCCTCAATAAAGCGGTACAACACTGCGGTTGGTACAATGCAGTTATTGCAGACGAGATTTTTTAATTCTTCCGAGGTTCTTTGAGGTTTTCTGAAGGGAAAAGTGTATATGCAAACAGGGCACAAACAATTACGGAGGTCAAAACCGAAACTCAACAGTGATTCACGAAGTTCAATTATGCTCAAATGTCATTGAAAATTTCACAAAAGGAGCGAACGGCTGCCAACAAAGTCCAGGCAGGCACTTATCAAATGTTGCATTCCATATCTAGTCTCAGTATATGTATTTTAAATTTAACACATTGCCTACCATGGCTGTCCTATTTGATAGCCAGTGATGTTTCCTTTTAATGTTTGGCTATCAAATATGATAGCCACAATGTATTCACATGTCAGGCTATAACTATCAAAAATTTGTTATGTTAGATGCAAATCTTGTAGAGGTTTGACTGGTGGCCCCTGCGATGTGCTGAAATATGATAATCCGTGCTGAGAAACTTTTGCTTAAGTTTCACGGGGAGCCGCGGCAACTTTTTTTTTCTGATAACCAGGCAAAGGTCATCATTGCGATTCAAAATTTAGCCAGATTAAAAAAATTCCTTAAATTTATTGTTAGATACTACGTATTATATATAAAAGAAATTATGGTGCCTCCCTGGTGAACATTAGCATAATTGGTTGGGCAATCAACGTGTTAAATGGCAACATCATCAAAATTTTACTGGAATATGTATTTTATAAAAAAAATTAAATTAGATTCCATTTTCCAATATCATTTAAATCACTTTTTCACGCAGGTTAATGTAATAAATCAGATTTATATTAGGTAATATTTAGAGGTATTCAACCGACGTTACAATGTTCGGGTGGTAGGTAATAGGGGTGGCGGCATCGCGTAACTAGATCTTACAGTTTGATGGGAACATGTTAATAACAATGGTCCCAAAAAATTTTATCTGTTTTGATCTATGTAAACATTATTTCCCAAGACTTTAACAACCACACAAGGGTCATTATTTATGGGGGTCATTCCCACAACGACTTGCTATGAAATAATATTAAAACGCTAAGAATAGGAGTATTTCTTACTCGCATTAAGTGTGCTCGTCTTTTTACATTTCGTTTCCAACATTTTATTATATAACCTACCTTTAACGGACCCGCTGCCGTAATGCGTATTGTCGACGAAATAATTTCCATTCCTACCATTAATTGAAATAACGCAAACGACATCTTTCGCCGGATCCTGATTTTGTTTGATTTAATACGATATTAATAAGTTTTGTATTATTTCAAAGTTATGTCACTTGTCGACATGGGTTGTCAGTGGTCATAAGTTAGTCCTTAATTTTTACATAAGTTTTATGTACGTCTGCATTTTAGAGTGATCAAATTGCGAATTCCAGAAGCAACAAAATGGGAAATGCGCTGAATGCACATATCAGCCAGCATTGCAGGTATTGTAATTTTCAAAGAATTTTTTTAGAATTAACCAATAGGTATTTACGTTTATTATATATTTTGTACTTGTTACGTTTTATGGTATGGATTTTTCCTGACGGCAGCAAATCACTAACTTATTAGATGTAATCTATATGATTTTGTGGTCACCTTATATTTTACTCATACTAAATACCATTGATCGAAGCCGATGAGTTTGACGGTTGCGATATAGAAACCTAGATAAAGAACTCGATTTCGTGTAAATGTAAGCAAATTTCGAAGTAGTAATTTAGTCATGCCTTATAGCTGTATTTCCATACGGAAATCATAAGAGGATGCAATAAGATCGATCAATAAGGTGAATGTGATATATGTATATACTATAATCTAATTATGGTTGTGTGTTATTATTTCTAAATTACTCACAGTGTGTCAATAATTGTTATGCTAACACGTATAATGATGAGAATAAAATAACTATGGGCAATATATGTAATTCACTGTAAGAGGGAATCCCATGTACATATTTCTCTTAAGAATATCTCTGTAAGATAATACACTCAAGTTATCGCAGATAGTTTTATCAATGGAAAGATTTGATCTTACGGCGTCTCGACTTATGTATGTACAATTGTGCTGTTAATAGGTGCCATGTATGTACGTCTGATGCCATCTAAACATTTGCACAATCAATTTTAAGATCGGTTTGAAATAAAAATGTGAAACTTATCATCTTATATAACTTAATAAACTTCTTAAGAACTTCAAATTTAATAGAATTCCTTTGATGATTTTTGGATTTAAAATCAAGTTAACGATATGCGCTATGCGCTACATTATTTCAGCCCACTTTCCACACAGTTTTGTTTTTCTTTTTCATGAGTACGTATACCATGTTGGCATATTTCACATATACACGTGGATACCTGAGAATTCAGGCAATCTCAATTGGTACTCGGACACCAGATCATTTCGGTTATTATTAAGCTTCTGAAGAGACCATAATTAACCGATTAAACCCTGGGAGGTATTTTTTACACGTTGAATACAAAATTCATATGTTTATTTTACCGAAATTAATAATATTTAATTGAGCTGTCGCATTTTCAATATGATACAATTAAAGCAATCCGTAAATACCGAACGTCTCTTTTTCCCCATGAGCGCACGTTCGGGATCAGTAACCGCGGTTAGTATTACAACAATTTACAACTGGCATAATAATTCTTAATAATTGATTTATAATAGGATCCAGATTTTGCAGTGAAAAGTAGCGCTGAAACGAGCTTAGTCAATCCATTTGTTGGGTGTGTATTCGATAAAGGTATGATAACATACGATTTGCTGCTGCGTCCTCACCAAGGAACTGATTGCGAATGTTCGGAATGAATAGAGAATTGTATGGTGAGGCGTTTACCAATCTACCAATCTAGTGCCAGTGGTGATGATAATTTAGTGATTTGAAATGTGATTTAATGGTTATCGTATCATTAGACTAATTTGTGACCCTTTCTTTTGCATTTCCTTGATATTAAGGTGTGTAACAAAGAAAATAGATTACTAGTGATAATATGGAGTACTATCTTCGCATACATGTATATCTGGAAATTAAGCTCAGGATGCTATAGGTACACATAGAGGGCACGTGGCTTTGCTCAAGTTTGCCTATACGTTCAAAATTTTTATCGTTAAACATAATAGGTCTTATCATTATCTCTGTTAACTGTCTAGGCCTTTTTGTAAGGACCCAAATAAAAAGAAGCTGGAACTTTCATGCGGCGAGTAATCTTGAAAAATATACATTTTTGTAGTATCCTTATAAAAAAAAACATCAATTGCGGGCCGAATAAATCTTATTCGGGGGCCGCATGTGGTCCGCGGGTCGGCGGTTGCCCATGCCTGCTTTAGAAGACCAATTTATTTGGAATATTTACCAAAAGTACAAAACTATAATAGCGATAATTGATAATTGTTGGAAATTTATGTAAGTAAGTATAAGACGATTGAAGACGGCCTCTATGCAAGAAGTTTGAGTCTTTATCTAAAAGTTGTGTGACATTTAGTTCCCTCGTAAGAAGTGAAACTTGTCTTTTAATCCCAGACTGAATTGCGGTTGCACTGATATTTGCATTTGATGCTTTTTATTATTGCAAAAGCATTGGATAACGTATAGGAATCGGATTTTGGGGGAATGATCTGAAATTTGTAAACAGGGGAGCAAACAGTGCCGGTTTCTTTGGAGCCAAATTATGCGAGATTCGCTCGGATTTCCCTCTTTCCATTAAATTAATGATGTCCCTAGAAAGCACCTAAATAGGAATTAGGAATGGTATCTTACAAAATAGTGAAGAATACACATATTTAAGTACTGTAATAAGCAGACGAACTCTAACGACATGGACAGATACAGAGGAATTAGAACTCATCATCAAATGCTCCAAAGTATCTCAATCTAAAAAGGAACATGCAACAAAAGATGAAAACAACATAATATAATAGATTTTATTGTAGCCACGGAAGACATTTGTTTCTGAAGATTTGTTCTGAATTGTGTGTGTATAAGTGGTTACATTTTTTTCTTAATTCAGATTGATAAATACCCACATAACTTTAATATCCAACAGGCCAAGCCCAATGACAGGATACACAAAAGCACATAAGAAAAGTATATAATAATAACAATCACAGTATAATGGTGTTACCATGAAAAAAACACAAGAAAGCTAATTTTAAGTGAATGCCCTACCCGGTTGTTTGTTTCCAATTCTGGAAAGGATGTATGGTGGAACTAATTTCGTCGCAGGTGTTCTGGCCAATGGAATTATGAATTTGCTTCCATATCTTGAGCTAATCCGGAGCACAGGAAAATTTCATACGACGTAATATAAAAGGGCAGTCAATTTTGTTTTCTAAGAGCCCATTCAGAAAATTTTCGCAAACAGCATTTTTCTTACACTCAAGGGTCGTACTTCATGACGTATCAGCAGTTCATCCTGAGGAGTACGCCTCTCTGGGTATATTCCATCGATTTTAGAGGAGAAAAATTTTAGAAATTTACGATAAACCCGATCTATAGACAACGAATCACAAGCAACTGAAGGATACCAAATCAGACATGCATATTGAATCTTAGTCACCGTCATATTATAGTGATTTTATCAACAGTATATGTTAAAAATATTTGGAAACACGTGATATGAATTCCAGAGATTTAAAGACCTGAGAACACATATTGATGATATGTGGCTTGAAGGATAGAGTAGCGTAGAACAGTACACTCAAACCCCTAATTTCTATTACGCAGTTTAGGATGTTGCCATTGACAAAGTAAGATCCCTTACATGGTGTGGAGGACCTAGTATAACTAACTATGCAACATTGTCAATATTTAATCCAAACTTAAATAGGTCGCACCAATTGTTAGTTTATCTAGATTGTGTTGAGTTTATTTACATCATCTGTCGAAGAAATTTCAGAATATATTTTAATCTGCATATCCAAGAATCGGACAATCAATCTCAAGTATCAAATCATTAATAAATAACACGAAAAACAACTGACCGAGCTTTGATCCCTGAGGAACACTTGTGATGGTGAATTCCTTTGAGACATACCCATTGAAGGTTACATAATCTTTTCTGCATTGCTAGTATAACCTAAGGAGATAAATAGAGGCAGGAAAGAGACGAAAGGATCCCAATTCTGACAAAAATATTTCGTCGATACTAATTCGTTTCTCAAGTTATTCAATTTGAGATATAAAAAATGCGATTGATAATTCGCTAACGTCGTCAGAGGAAAATTGTGTATTGCGCAATATTAGAACTGATTTCTTTGTTAATAGCAATTTCACGGGATTGGTTCATTACATCCATCAGATAGGTAATAACGGTGGTCGGTTTTCCTTACGTTAGTCATATTCGCTAACCTGCGGAATGATGTAGTAGAAAAAATTGTATAATATATGCTATAGATTTTTGTTGTATTTGGGAAGCAATGTTCGTCAATAAATTTAAGAAAGAATGTTCTTCGAGGACCCGAAATAGTGACTTCGTCCTCACATACCATACCTTTCCCTACAATTTGTGTGATGAATTTGCAGTTTACAATTTCAGCAAGATATTATCACATCATTTAACATTCTCAATTCCCACAACCACACGTCTTAGCTCAAGTCAATTCATTTAAAGTATGGTTGTCGAGCAAGGAGAAAAAGGGTGAAAAGTAAATTGGGTTGAACAAGCGACTGTTAGCTGATTGTGAATTTCTAAAAGACATTCGTGGCAGCCCTTTTAAAGAACTTTGGTATCCGATTGCTAAATGGATACATATGCAAATGAAATATTAACAGCCTGAAAATTTAATTCAAATAAATAGTTCAGTTGAACAAAAAATTAAGCTTCTCGAGCATGAACACTCGAAAGATTATGATTTACATCATTCCTGTGAGGGATTGGGTGCGCCGTGATACAGTTGCTGTGAGAGACGTACCCCTTATCTCCACAAAATTTTATAACTACTTCTAAGGAAATTTAATTAACAACAGAGTACAATAATCTGACATTTCGAATTAAGAGGAAATTCAGTCTAATAATAAACTATATTAAGTGTTCTTGATTTATACATACATATTTATATAATATAGCGTTTAGCATGGTTTCGGTTCTACACCCTGCAGAACATAATACTTGAAGGACATGACATTGTAACAGTAAGTAATATAGTGTAATATGGACAAAATCTGATTTCCCCAAGAAAATATTTTACAAATAAATCACTGCGAATACCGAATATTTGGAAACTACTCTTTATACCGAAATCAACCTTATTTACCGTGTCAAAATATTTCACAAGGAAAGTCGCGTTTAGTTACGTAACATGCATGTATTAATGACTAGTTGGGAGAAAGGATTTAATTATTACGATTGGTATGAATCTTAGTTGCAGAAAGTTTTCCATTCGTAGTGGCTTACAATAATGTCATTCGCGTTATAATAAAAGCAAGTGAATTTTGTTATCATGGTCATTACTTAAAGTATGTCTTATCTAATTTTCGTAAATTATACCACCATGTATTGCTTAAATAATTACAAACGCATCAATTTTAGTCCAATAGTAAATAGAATAGTTGATACAGAAGGCGCACAGACGTTGCAAACGAAGACGTCATTCACTAGTATGGATTGCGAGTTATAACATTGCCGGTAGCGATATGAATAATTTATCATTCTTACTAGGCAATCCGTACGATTCCGCGCGTCTTTCCTTTCATTCACGAAAATTTTGCGACGTCACGTCTAACATTTTCCTTTAATTGACAACGTCGGAGAAATTGGTATTCACTTATGACGTGGGTGTAATTTATAATGGCGTATTATGGTATCGATAAAAGAAGGTGTGTTCAAAGAAAAGCCCGTTCCTTGCTAACAAGCAATTTTTCAAATTACGTCACAATTGGAGATATTAGAAGAAACGCTTGGAAAAACCATCGAGCCTTCTATAGAATAGAGAAATATGATAACAATTGTTCAATCCTAATTGTCGCGAATCCTAATATTCATAGGTGCTGTAGACATGCATGTACGTACGTAAGTATGATACGTATGTAGGTTAAAGTTTTTAATGTGTGTAAAGTCCCAAAGCTGTGACTTGAATTTTAAGTAGGCAGATAAATCGAGAAATGGCAATAAAATGTTCGGAAACCATTGTGTCTGGAAATGATAAATGTGATGACGGACACATAATTTCAGTGTGTGCCTTTTATTTACTTAAAATGTGTCGAAAGCGGCGAGCAATATCTAGATTTAACCACAACATTGTATCACTGACATGAGGTTGATTGCAAAGTCAGCGCCTAAATGTGCCTGAAAGAATTTAAAAGAACGTAGAAATTACATGCCTCATTAGCATTATAACAATAAATATCTGTGATTCCTAAGTAATTAGGATTTGAAGAGACCAAACTGGCAGGCTTAGCTATTACCTACTTCGTATTACAATTGGCGTCAAAGGATTCAAATTTTCTGTTTAGCAACGTAAAGAAAATGAATTTTACACAGCCATTTCCCGAGGAAACTACAACTAATTCAGTTTTAACTCAGTGATACTCTATTATGTGTGTTGGCAGTTTGTAAAACAATTCAGCAAGCACCAAAAATAAACAGAACGCCATAATAAAATAACAAAGTTTTTAGCTGCAAACATCTGCACAATTTCAATTAATGCTTCAAATTTCGACTTAGATTGGAAGAGCAACGATATAAACAATTGAAACTTTAAGTCAGTTTCGGAATAGCTGAGACACCTTCGGATCTAAGTCGTGCAAGTTTTCGGATGTTCCTTTGCAATTAGAAAAGGAACTAGAGATACGCAAAATGAGCAAACCAAACCTTTATTAGCTGAAGGAATTTGGAGATAATCAAGCAATTCAGTCCAGCTATAGTTCAGGATTCATAAGCATGTCACTAAATAATCACAAAGATGTTGAATTATCTTTTGGTGCGCTGTAAAGTGACCAAAACTTTAAGTAACTACCTAGCGGAAAACGTATCCGGCAACAAATATTTTTCTAGCCAGTTGACTGCAAACTCGAGCTTAAGGCAGAAATGGGGCAAAGGTTGGTATGAAACTTATATACGAATTAAGGTAAACATACGACAAATTACAGTAAACAAATATTTGGTATTAAACCTGAATAACAATCGAAATTAATTTATGAAACTCTGGTATATCCACGCATTGAATTGCGAATTCAAGATGTCGCTAGAGCAATATTCCTTCAAACTACAATAATTCTCTGATTGGGCTGTACTCCATTCTTTCGTCGAAGTAATTATCTTTCTCAGATCCATCCCTACAGATTATGTACAAGTATCGTTTAATAGTTTTATTATCGAAGGTCATTCTAAAACAACCAGATCATATAGTTGGGGAAACCTTACTTCCGTCCAACTAAGGGTAAATTTATAATCATCCTAAAATTTAAGGTCGTAGGTTTCTCAAACAGTTACCGCCGGAACAACTACTGTTCAGTGCAACAAAAGCTTTTGCAGTTCTTAATTTACCTGCTCATCATTAGGCTTGAGGTTAAGAGAGACTTTCTAAATTTATTGCAAAGGTAGTTGCATGTCGTTCTTCCTAGAATGGGTGGTGTTTATACTAGTGCGTATATACAATGAATTATCTACAAAGTATTAAATTTATGGATTATTTATCTTACTTTCGGGTACACTTAAGATGGTCATAAACTAAATTCTCGTAGATAATATCGAAGTGAAAGATACTGCAAGGAATTCACTATTCAATCAGTTTACTTTAAGATGTTACCTACTCAAAATTCCAAATATGAATGAGTAAATTGCCTACCAATATATCCTATGTATTTAATTAATTGTATTTGAATTTTTCAATTCAAAAACGAGAAAGGGGGAAGACAAAACATGACGCACTAAATCACTCATGTTTCCAATTTCCATTATTTTTTATTCAATATTAATGAGGAACTGGACGCCAACATTCTAAGTAAATGGAGTGAATGCATGATTAGAATAAAATATGTAGTCAGAAACCACATTCAGCTAAAGAAATAAAATGCAGTAGAAATGATGTTTCCATCACAGTTGGCATTTCTTATTGTAATTCCTACGCATAAATTAGTAATTGCTGTGAATATTAACGATGGAGAATTTAAAGTAACACCATAGCATTCTGAGATTGTGACAGTAACTAGTACGACGAACGAAGAGAATAGTGCAAATAGAAACACAAACTTTCCTATATTAGTTTACAAATAAAAAATTTAACAAAATACTTACAATGTAATATTGCAGTTAGTCTGCTCTTGGAATATGACCGCGATACAAAAGTGCAGATGCCTTAAACTTGATTAAAATTACTTTTTGATGCCAATGCCACTTTCTGCATTGTCAGTACAAGAAATAAAGACAGTATCCTCCATATCAGCAGACTTTGGTATTCAACCCTTCTACGGAAACGCGGGTCATATCGATGCGCGATATGATAGATCTATAACATCAATAATAATAATATAACTTTATTTGAAGCGCGAAATCTGAGAACGATTTGCTTATAAAAGCCACAAACAATTAAAATTTATTTCTTTTCTTCTTTCTTCTTCTTAATCCTGGTCTCTTCCACCCGCCCTGTCCGTCTCTAGGTTGGTTTTCTTTTCTATGTAATATAAGTTAAGATTTTAATGTGAGATATCGTTGGATCAATTTGACCCACAACTTATTGCTGCTACTGTTTTGAATTTACTTAAAAAGCTTAAATGCATTTTGCTTATCGACCATCTCGAAATACAAGTTTTCCGTTATGTTCAGGTTCGGAAAAACTTACCACCCAAGGAAAGACGATCATTTTTCCTTAAGTCAGACTTGTGCAAATAAAACGAGGATTGTTTTTTTTTTTCTGCTGAAAGATATGACACTTCTTATCGTTTGTGCTTTCCATTGGGGATGACAACCTGAAGCTCGGAGTACATATTTGAATTTTTACAATCTTGGTGTGATCGGAATGTGAGCTGCTTTTTGTCAATTATATAACACAGGGATTCCTACTTTTATATTTTAGAAGCGTGCACGGCTGACATGCAATCGCGATAAAGAACATAG
Organism: Chrysina gloriosa; assembly: GCA_038088585.1. Taxonomy (NCBI): domain Eukaryota; kingdom Metazoa; phylum Arthropoda; class Insecta; order Coleoptera; family Scarabaeidae; genus Chrysina; species Chrysina gloriosa. The sequence goes on from CM076093.1 coordinate 10,646,142, forward strand.
CCCGTTAGAAGCTGAAGAAATTTTTTCTAATTTAGGCTGTGCCTCATTACTGCCAAATCAATGTTGCCTCTGTGGTATTGTTTCCCATTCCAGGATACTCACCGCAAACACGCTTAAGAAGAAAAATCACCAATACTAACAGAATATATCAAATAAATGCCTTATTGTTAATTTCCTGCATGACTAAAAACGACATTATGCCCTTCGTTTGTATCCTTTATCTTCCTTCAGCCGACAAAAAGACAGGTCCAGTAACGAGTTTTTTCAAAAGCGGCTATCGGCTGATTATTGGCGTGCTAAGACCGTAATTTTTCGTCTGTTCAGTACTTACTGATGCCCCTACATTATGAGTTACTTAGATTGGAATTCAATGCTTTTTTATTATTCATTACTTTCTTCATTCTCGTTTAGTTCTAGCGGATTTTCAGGCTTTTCCTAAATGTTTTCTACAATTATGGAAATATTTGACAAGATTGCATACACCCATTTTTGTAGTAAACAGGGAAATAGAAATAGCTTTATGGATGCAAAGCTTTGATTTTGTTTCTTCATAACCTATCTTTTATGATATATTTTCAGGACGAAAACAAGGTGATTCATAATAGATACGAAAAATGTGTGTTTCTGACGCAAAAATAAGAAAAGAACTTATACATCCGAAAATGCGTAGTTTTAAAATAATATGGTGTTGCTTGATTAGATCGCTGGTTCATCGCGTACCGAAACCAAACTCTGCTCGTTTGACAAAAAAGTTGTTGCGGACACCTAACAGCATTGAACGTGCTAATAAGGAATTAAGATTTTTTTACAAAGACAATAACTTAAAACGAAAATAACGTTGATAAACTGTTTGTATCTGACGCTTAACGGTTGTGTGTCGTTATTATAAGCTTATTTTCTGTTTTGGGTTATTATTTCTGTAGGGATAGTCATTTCCCGATAAGCACTCTGTTACTACAAGATCACGCATTTCCGAGCCATGTGTCGATATGAACATATCTTTTACTTTTGTGTTGGGAACAGGTTCTTAAATCTTTTCCCGCGTAATATGAATCACCCTCTAGATTTTTCTTTTGAATTATATTTCCTTCCCCTTCTAGGCCAAAATAATAAAACAAACTCAGTGCAAAAAATATACTTCACCAATTTCGTTACTATATTTTTAAACTGCAGATTCCATACATCTTCGGCTTTTTATGCATGCATTGCAGGACAAAAGCCCCCTCTAAGTCTAAAAAGTTAAAGATTTAGGATAGAGTTTTGCAAATTAGATTTTGGACATGATTTCTTCCTTTATTAGGAGATATGAGGAAAATCTTATTCGCGCTGGCAGGGCCGTCTGGCTGAAATAGATGCATTTCTACTAGCGTGACATAATTTTAAAAGCCATTTAGAATGCATAACCGTTCCATGATGAGCGTTATAATAACCTCTTGATCTTAAGACCCGAGCCAGTTAAGAAACATAAAATATAGCCAATCATGAGTTGAACTATCTCGAGTATCTTTCGTGAGTCAGATGAGTTACAACGACAAAAGACAATCCTAGAATCGCTAAAAGCCGTTGCGATTCTTTTCTGAGAAATCACCCAATTTTCTAGGTAAGGTTTTTGTATGAAATGTATTTAGCTGCAATTTTCTGATGCTACTTTTACTTACAAGTGGAAGAGGATATAATTTAAAGTTTAAATTTCTAATAAAATGGGATACCTAATTTAATCGTTGTTAAATTCACAATGTAACCTTGTTGGCTTGCAATCGTATCCGACAGATGTCTTTTTGCATTCTGGGCTTATATTGCGCACGCAATAATGGGTAATTTTTGTAATGTAAAGAAGTAGAGTGAGTTAGTTTATTCTACGAGCAACAGCTCAGGTTACGGGGAATGTACCTTTATATAAAAGTAAATCTTACGAATAACATAAGCAATTTCCAGGTATTGAGAGGTACTTGAGTAATTTACTATATACCGGTGGTGGTATATAGTAAATTTCTTATTTTGAATAGGATTTGGTTAATATTTGAACTTCCAGACATCATTAACAATACACCTTTAAGAAATCATATTAGTAAATTTCGAAATTTATACCACAATAGTATTAGTTTCTTTTTCTGTTTTCCGTCGAACTATAGTATTTCCAAGAAGCTGTAGAACGTCTTGGTAATTTTTCAAATTTAGATTAAAATCTTGAAATTTTATTCAAGTCAGGAATTGAAGTAAGATTATAAACTGGCAAACAAATTATAAAAATTACGCCCAGTCTTTTACATGGACATATATGGAAATTCAAGTTCTCATATTTCTATGCGTAATACTTTCGTTTCTTTTGATTGCTCGGAATTTCCTATATGAATTTCAAAGACGACAAGCCATCTAATATTAACTCCTAAAAAGTGGTAAATATGATTGCGGTAAGCAATTTTGTAAAATTTCTATGTACGCAACCGATTCAATAGCTCACGAAGTTGAGAATATGGAAGGTTGATTTGCTTTGGCAGCTTTATTTGAGAGGAACAGCTAACAAGAAATACGGGTAGTAAACACATTTAAGTGAACCACCTTGAATTTCATTTCCAAATTTTGAATTTTGTACCTCTTAAATTATTTTTGGTATTGCAGTAAAACAAATCTACTAGATGTGGAAAACCAGGAAAAGTTATAAAGAGAATATAATATAATTCCACTCAATCACTCGATTCCGTGCGTAGTTACCTTTCATTTATTTCCCACTTGTTTGGGATTTTCGTACGAAATTCAAAGGAATTCATTGTTTTATAACGTACGCAATTTCTTTTCGTGGTAATATTTAACTGAATGCTACCATGGGGAATCCACGATACGCTCTGACAATTAGAAAGACGTTTGATAGTGAAAGGAATTCTGATTAATATTCCTTTATTGATATTGTCTCATAATTGGTTTTATTAATTTCCAGTTCCGACAGTGTACTGTCGAGACTGCTTCCTATCTGTCGCGGGAAAATGACGCGGTTAGACGAGGACGGGTGATACATCCACTGTGTTACGACGAGGCACGCTTTCAGCGTTTTTTCACTGTATACAATTTGGTTAACGACAACATAATTGGATTAGGTGTATTTATTTTACTGGTTAAGTATAAATTTTCTGATAAACTGTTTATCTATGGGGAATATCGAAGCAATTAACACTTATGATTATGTATTATGTCGGGCAATGATCCACGGATTTGCTATTATATTGTAAATCCAATTGCGCCAAAAGTAGCAATATTAGATGCATATTTTAGCAATGCGTTTCCTTATAATAGCCTCTAGAATTTAACAAGCAGGAAAACAAACATGTATGCTTTTCTGTTTCTGGAATATACTTATTTAATAGCAGTGATGTAACTATTGAAAGTACATATAAAGTTGTCTGTTGGATAATACGAATCGGCTAAACCAAAAATTGAGAAACCAAACAAGAAAGTCCACGTAATGATACAGAAAAAGAAAACTCGACACAAAAGATGATGTTGGAGGCAAAGGAACCCACCAAGTCAGAAACTTCAGACACCGATGGAGAGCTTCAGGCCGCAGGTATCACCCAGAATTTGAAACTAATGAAATATTAGCAGCTTAGCACAATAGGCTCTGTAGAGCCTGAGTGGTACCCTTAAGAGCTCCCCGCTATAGTATTGACAACAATCGGTGGATCTGGCCATTGCGTAAAAGCAGTTACCTCAAAATGTACAGGATATTACAAAGATACGGGAAGCAGAAGTGATCAAATACTTATTTAATTCATGTAGGCCATAAATTACGAAGGCAGAGCAGAAGACCAGGTCGAAATGTATAGACATTTTTGAGAAGGCGACCGAGGTAGAACGAGAATGGAATGGATGAGGTACATAAGAAACTTAGATATAGGGAGGTATTCAAGGGACATGCGTCCTGAATGGGAGAAAACTAGGTATAGTTCAAAAAATTTTATGTAATGTATCTTTTGCAGCAATTTGAGACCGTGAAATATTAGGCTTTCTATTTGCGGACTTCTTTTGTTAGTTTTCCCTTTTTTGACTGAACACTATATTTACGGACTTGATGCACCCTTTTAATAACAACATTGCTTCATTGTTTTCAACCTTCTTATAAATTAGCTGTTCCGAACCTTCTGCAGTGGAATTCTTGCTACTACTACACGGCTGCAAAAAGCTCAAGAAAATATATCCGCCTCAAAGATTATCGATTCTTAGAGAAGAATACTACCAAATTCAATTGCGTACAATTACGTCATTCTTTGATTTATGGTGAAATTCTCATAGAATATATTGATGGGAGCACCTTATATGATCACCCAAAACTTGCGGATAGCATACTATGACTAAGAAATTTCCACCTATCCTTTATCGATTGTTTGGCGTTATTAGCCAGCAACTACGGAATGTCAAAAATTCCCTCCTACCAATTGTTTTATAGGGAAAAAACATTTTTATGGTAAAATGTGCAATTTTACAATAGTACTTCCTTCCCAATATTTATCCATACCTCTAATAACAATTTAGGCAAGTTGCGTCATGCACTAATAAAATCTAGATCAAAAGGGTATTGATATCAGATGTCTTAAAGGTGTTATAAATGTGAAATTTTGAATGAATTGAAATTATCATATTCAACCCTTAATTGTACAGAAGCTACTTAGTACCTTCAAATTTAGTTTACCTTTGTTTAAAAGTTGCTTACAACTTACGCAAAGGATCGCAAAGGATACGATGGCTACACAATTTCTTAAATGGCTCCCTTTAGTGCATATCTATTGGAGATGATAAATGGTTCAGATCTAAGCTAAGATGAAGGTTAGTTGGTAACTAGTTACATGGGAAAATTAGAGAACAAGGCATTATCGACTGTCTTAGGACTAACATATGGAACAAAGATGTAAAGAAATATAATTCGAAGGCTTTGAACTTCGCTGTTATCACAAACTTTCTATTAGAGTATTGTATAGTATTTGAATTCCTTCGCTAGTATATGATCATTTAGTCCATGATTATATGGAATTATGTGAAATGAATAAAGCAACCTAACTTCTATTTATATTAGATAATACGATAATTACTATTGTAAACGTAAATCTGTGATAAAGATGGGGGCAAATCGATTTAAGAGTTTTGTCAGGTAGACGTAAGTTATTACCTGTACTTACGAAACGGCAAGTGGCAAATTTTCTTTTCTTAAGTGCCACTATGCAGTGCGCATGATCGGTTTTAACTTTGGACCTTTAATAGCGATACCATTTCTTCTTTCGGTCATTTTTGGTTTACAAACTTCTAACTGTTTAGTTAATAGTTTTCCAAGTGTTCCTATTGAGAAAAGCATATTATAGTGAAAATGGTGTCCTCTAAAATGGGTAAGTTCGAATATAAGTACATATTTAGCGGAAGCATTTTAATTGCAGTTGCGTTCATTTCGACTTAAGTTATGAATTTGGTCACGTTAAGAAAATTTGTAAAATTTCAATTTTCAATAGTCAATCTATAAAACAAGTTTCGTATGTAGGAAATCATCAACCAATGTTAATACCTTCGATCTTATAAAAATATGCAATCATTCGGTCGAATACAGAACGTGAGCGCTTTGTGAAATTTAATTTTAATTTTGGTAAAAGGAAATATTTTAATTTTATTTTGAAACAATGAATATAACACTCCTTAATGATTTACAAATTGGAATCTAGTTATTTAATAAATCGCGCCTTATGACAAACTGTTGCAAAAGAAATTGGACAAAATATATTATTTATATATGTTTGATGACTTACATAAGGTATGAATCGTTCTCCTTTTTACAAATTTTAATAAAATTAGCCATAGGTCAACTACAATACTAGAAACTGCAACCACGTTTGTGTGTGCTCCATTAATTTTTAAGTTAGTAAGTATCTTACAAACTATTTCAAATTGCGCCGGTCTTTTTTAATTTTTTCTACTACTAAAATTGTGACCGTTATAACGTACATTTAGAATAAAACATCCAACGACATTTTATAAGGAATCAAAAACATTCTCTTTCACTATGACGTAAAAAGCTCGGAATAAAAAACTGACAAGTGGTCAACATCGTAGTTCGCGTTCAAAGAATAACAACGGTAAATTAACTCATTACGTCAGTGATTCGTATTTTGAAGAAAATCAAAAGAGGAAAATCCTCGTCCGCAATTACCAAAACAATGAGGGAGTAAGCATGCCGATCTACATACATCTGGTATCGTACATTATCGCTGCAAAAAACTTAATTTCTTACGTTCAAGTCGTCGGTCAATTAAGATCATATTACTCATACAACGTTAATTCTATTTCTCGGGAGTGGAAGCTGCGTGTGTTGCAAACGACCATGTCGTATGGGAAGCGTTACAATCGGAAAAGATCAAATGTAAATGACGTCCTTAATCGCTTTTGTCGTCAAAGTAGCCACTTGAGAACATGGTAAACACCGGAATGATCAGAAGCATTGGAAAAACAAGTGAAAACAAAAGTAGGCTCTTACTTGGAAAATAGGGCGATTTAAGGCATTAAGGCACTTTTTAAATTGCATTTGGGATGTGAGACTATTGATTCAGTTCAAGGACTGGATCTTCAGCTTAATCACAATTTTCCTTTACGTATGTCCATGTTCTTAAGGAGCAAAAAATTATAAATTAGAAAACATTGGTATTCTATAAAACCTTCTATTCGATCCTGCGTGGGGGCACATTCTTCTTTTCACATTTCGAATTCGGGATACTTTGAAAATTTTCCGTATATCCGTGAAGTTCTCAGTTTGGCATCATAATTCCTTCAAGTTCAATATAAGCCCGTAGCAAACCATCTTCAGGCAAGCGCGTAGTATAAATCGGCGCATGTTAAGGAATAGGACATCAGCTTTTTCGGTTTTCTTTTATTGGAAAGATATATCTTCAAGGATTTCTAATACCCCATACTAAGTAAACTAATTCACAAGTATCTAAATTACGCACCTCCCCAGATGTCTGAAATACCTTCAACTTTTATTGTAGGAAATAAATTACAAAGCAATGGTAGGATACAAAGAGAGGGACGTTCGTTTATATTACAACAAATGCTTCTATTACTGAATGATTTATACTAAAATCCTTTTGACGTGAATATTGTTGTACATAGATAGCTGCATTTACTTTTATTAGAGCAACAATATGATTTTATATTTTCGTCGTAAGTGCATTTAATGAACTTGATGTTTTTATATTAAAAAGATAAAGTAAGATAATATGCTTGTTGTTGTAGAGGAACTTTTGCACACAATTACCTTATTCCTCTGTAAAATTACTATTTTAAGAGCAACACTTTGCAGCAGTGAATCATTAGTTAATTACGCACCTGCCATTGTTTGTTGTTATACCGGCAAGCAAGTATAGGTAAGCGAGCAGGGAATTCCCTGTTCGGTTTGAATGAGTTCGAGAGACCGAACTAGGCATGTGTTTATTCCGATTTCTCTCCGGCGAGCTAATAATTTGCGCCATGCACGGTTTAAATACTTACCTATTGTCTAAATCGGTAAAAACGGCTCATGTTATAATTTATCACTTTATTACGGCAATTTGTAGTTATTAAAATTTATTTTCCTGACACCTGAATGAATCTGGGTGATGTTTTTATTGTAAGCGGAAAGTGAAGTATTTTTCGAGTAAACTATTATGGTTTCAATGGAACGCCTGCGGGTAGTTTTGACGAAGTGAGAAGCCCTCGTAAAGTGTAGTTTTTACCTGACGAAATTGTGAAATCGACAGGTTTCGACTGGAGTATTACAAGTGTTATTTAAAGAACGTTTTAGTGTGGTTTGTGGCCAACTGTATCCGTAATATGAATGGGATACGACAACTATTTGAAGATGACACGAGTTTTAATAATAAAATAATAAGGACATGTTAATTACTTATATCCACATTTCCGAGCGGATCTATTTACAACTCATAATACTTTAAAATTAATTTAATCAAGATTACGAACTATTTGGCGTAGAGCGAAAGCGAATGAAACCGCAAAAAATAATGTTTAAGTACATATTTGCTAAAAGCCAAAGTGCCAGTGTTAACAGCATATAATTTAGATATTTGCTTTAACTATACATTTCATTTGTACGTGACTCAAGGCATAGTTGTAAGTTCATACCTTTACGTTATCATAAAAAATTAATGAATGACTCGAAGTGTGGAAAGGTAGTCATTGATGTAATTTGATGTAATCATTATTAATACAATGAAATCTAAGCAGGATTTAAAATAAAAATAATATAACAATTACGTCAACTTACACTAAGTGGTAATAAAATTTTGCATAATGCCTTGGGATGATTGGGGTATTAAGCATTAAAAACATTTTTTATGTTAATTTGTATTAATCTAAATGTGAAGAGTGTTTGCTTTGTACGAAAAATTTATCTTCACTGTGGTTATTATTGTTAACTTTAAAATAAATTAAAACAAGAAAAAAGATCCACGCTAGCACAATCGAAGGACGTAGTGCTCTTTAATGCAGACCGTAAAAGACTAGAGGAACTCGCAGTACTTCAATATATAATATGCTATCAAGATCAATATAACCCGGACATCATTATTAACACAGTGTAGAGATACAGATACTTCATACATGTGTTAAATAAGGCTCCACCCCTGATTAGGTGGAGCTATCCCCCATCCTTAAAGGCGTTTTAGATATATAATAGCACAGCTGACCAAGTCCACCGATACTTCAACGTGCAAGTTCGTGACTAGCAGTGTTGAAATCACTCTTTATTTACCTAAGCGACACGCTGCGCTTTAAACCTCGTCGTCGTTTGCCGGCTTTTTTGAGAGATACGCATTCAAGACAGTGCGTGAATACGCTATCAATTTTTAATTTTATTTCGCCAAAAAACGGTTAACAAGTGCCATTTAGTGAAAATGAATTGCCAAAGTACAGCCGGAGACGTAAAAGAAATCCTGAAAGATACGCATCCAAGACAGTGCGTGGACGCGCTATCAATTTTAAATTTTCTTTCGACAAAAGTGGTTGACACGTGCCATCGAGTGAAAATGTGCAATTTGGATGTGTTCGGACACGTCGAAGGTATGCTGAATAGAGATATAAGAACGACCAAAACGCTCTGCATCAGTGCAAGGACCAAAAATCAGTGTAATCATCGCGATTCGACATTGGGAGAATGCCGTCCTGCAACCGGTATTAGTCATCCACTTCCGAGAAGGAATAAGCGTTTGCAGCATCGTAGGAACTGTTATGCGTGGAACAGTTTACAAAGTAAGTTTCCGAACTCTTTTAAAAGCCACATTTTGATGCACAGGCGGAGCAACAGGTGGGCAATGGCGCTCCGTTCGGATCTCGTCCTTTCAGGACGGCGCGTACGTTTCGGTATCAATTTTTATCTATCATCTTTGGCGCGCAAAGCGTACAGGCATCGTAGTACGATCCACTTCGCCGAATATGTTATAGCTACGGTGATTCAACAAGGAAAATTGTTTGATTCAAATCGATCGAATAGCACAACACGACATTCCACAATATTTGGAAGGTAGAAATTACGATCTTGTTTGTTTGTATAACACGCGCCTAGTTCATTCTTATGCTTTCGCGGGTAACTTTATAGCGTAACCCAATCCTACATTTTTAGGGATTTTTTGTTGTGTAATAATGTGTTATTAACTAATGGGTAGTTAAGTTTAGACGGGTCAGAGGGGTATATGATTAAAAGTTAAAAAGACACAACATTCCATTACTTTTTGAAATATACCTGTCGGGATTCTTAAGCAGAAGTGTGGTAAATAGCAGCGAATAATCCTACTTGCACGCAATTAGAGGTCATTAACGCAGATAATTGATATCCAATCAATTTCACCCCTTAATCGGTGGTGAAAAGCCTCTAATCATCAGCACTGTTTAATTTTCGCTAGCTACTTTGGCGATTGAAAGAATTTTTCGAGCAGAACATGAATGAAAGAACCGCTGTCCTTGCGGCTAGAGGTCAATATTTCGTACGGGAGAGTTTCTCACGATCGCTTTAGCGCCCCTTTCGTGATGTTTACTCGCATAAGCCGACCTTTTGTTTGCATGGCAAACGCCTTTTCGACTATCGAAATCCACAACTAACGCCTCCTTTCTTTATTTTGTTTTCAGGATTCAAATACGTGCTGACGTTCAGCATATACGTGATTAGCATTTTTAACCTACCCCGCTCCCTATCAAAACCGATCATGGGCGATGAATGGTGGATAGACAGCACTGATAAGGGAAATAATAGTTCATCGTCCAAATGTAATATTTTGAAGGGTATGTGCGACCAGGCCCGGATCGCCAAGTATCATGGGTCGAACTACCAGGAAACGAAAATGCCGGTAAGTTTTATAATATTTCTAATTAGAAAACAAAATGTGTAAACTAATCCATCACATTGAAACAAAGATCTTGTTGGAAGTAAAAGCTTGTTAAGGCAAAATTGTAATTTGTAAATGTTCTCCAAGGCTCACAAAATTTATAAGGCGGTGACTTTAACCGAAATTCTAATTTTGGGAACGGTGGTTTTAAATACACTTTAATAAGGAATTAGTAATCGGAAATCACTAGCTAACCAGTTAGAAAACTTTTGGTTCGAAGTTAATACAAATATTGGTCAACATTTAATCAAAACTGCTTTCCTCTTTTCCAAATCAGAGAAAAAGGTATACAACCAATCTGTGTAATATTTTCCCAACGCAGTTGTTTAACATCAAGGTCAATCATTAAATTATTTGTTGCTGTATATCTTAAAAGTCCAGATTTACTGGTGTTTGACATCATGTACTTAAAGATTGCACAGGTGGTTGATTAAGCTACAGTATGTTTCCCTAAGTTGTGATACAGCAAAATAGTAGAAGTTTTTCAGTTGTTCACCTTCGTTACAATGTAACTCTTCAAATCCTCTAGTAAGTTCCAGTAAGACAAGGTTTTGTGACTTCCTACTGTTACATGTGTCATTTATATCCCAGTAAGTCGAAAACTCAAATGTCTCCAATCTAAAACAATAAGCGATACTGAAGAGGCTAAATTCAATTTTAGTCAATGTTGGCAAAAACAAAATAATTCTTTTTTGATTAAGTAAATGACTAGAAAACAAAATGTGCGAACTCTGAACGGTGACTTCATAATTTCTTTTCAAATCAAAACCTCTAAAGAGAAATTGCTTGTCGATTGGTGAACGAACGTCCGTCCGTTCGTCCGTCCATCGTAAGAAATCGAATCTCCGATTGTGATTTTTAAATCGTACGTTAAAAAATCGTAGTTTTAACATGCATACCTTAAGACGCACGCACACACTTACAACTACATTTTTATTCATTCACTCTTACGTTCATTAATGAATCGAGTTTCTACGATCGACGCAATTAGTATGCGAGTTCGGTTATATATTATACCGTCCGCTGATGTCTGATTACACACTATCATATTTTTCTTCTCTCTTACCCTCGCACGTTACCTGGACGCTGTCGTCCCTCTTTATCGGAAACAAATAACTTGCGTCTTTGTCACATCCGGTAAAATAGTGTCCGTCGATGGATTTTCCGCCGTCGTCTTTTAATAGCCAGCCAAACGCTCATTGTACGAATGTAATCGATATACCTATGTATGTAGGTATGTTGTCAAGAGGAAACCGGGGAGGATTCCGATGAGATCTGGAGATGTGTTTCTTTGCCGTACCTGTTACCACCACCCGTCTATATTTTTTACACATCTCTACCGGTCGCTAATTGAGTATTAGACGACGACAAAAGGTCTATCAGGTCGATTTGGACAAATGGGAAAATATTTGTTAGGGCGGAACATGCTATTTCTGAAAGAACAGCTTGTTTCTTTTATTAGGCAATTAGAAGATAATTGTACAAATAAATCACCCGATAAAAATATTTTTGTAGTATAGCTTCACGACTAATAACAATTTGTTCTTCACCTCCAATCTTTACACACATAGATTTTCAGCTTCAATATCACAATTTACAGCTGGTTGCATATAATATTTACATTTAAACAGAAGGATCAACCCCTCAACTCGTTTCATTACAACATTTCCTCCTAGATTCTTCCTATCTTATTCAACCTTGTGGAAGTTTTCCCACAAAATTTCGTATATGCATTCACATTGCGAAGTATCCTTAAGGCGAAGCAAATATCAAAACTCCCCAACTATTCATGCACCATACTACTTTCCTCTTACTTCATATTATTTTGGTTCGTTTCCAATGTATATAACCTAAAGTCAATATATTTTTGTTTGATAATTTTGAATATGTATCACAGTTTTACAAACTACTACAAAATTGGTGAAATACAAATTTCAGATGGAAGAAAAGACACATACACTAAGTTATACATATTTCGAATTCCAGAACTTCGAATAACAAAAACGGGTTTGTTAATTTACACGCGTTCTCTCTGATAAATAAAAAAGAAATTAAGTAATGTAATAACATTGCTGTCGTGCAAAGATGTGTTAATCAAATTTGATATTCCTTGCTTACTAATGAACTAAGTAGCAACATTTGGTATACCAAGAAAGATTGGTTATCAGCCACGTATTTGCGATTTGGACAAATATCTACTAACTGAGATATAAAAAACTGCAAAATCAGACAAAAGTTGGTACCTTAGCACGAATTCCAATAATTATGGTAGAGTCTCATTTAACAATTTTTTGCTAAACAGCTCAATTTTGTAATGTATTGGCTTCAGGATATACCGCTTGCAAGAACTAAGAATTTTCCAATTGAGTAATTGAAAAGGCATCATTTAATTTTCTTGGGCCAAAATCTACTTTTGATTTGATAATTCAGTCCGATAGTAATTAGTCCAAGAGAGTCGGGTGTAGTACTGCTGACACTAAGTCACATTACTTCGCAATTTTTTATTTCTTTCTCTAATACCTGTGCCGTTGGTATCAACCTCAGCACTCTCAGACCGTGTTTTCCAGTTGTAGAGTTGTTTCTAGATATACTCACTTTACTCTTTTTTATTATAAGTAGTAGGTGTACAACTGTCAAAGTAATCGATTTGTGATGATATCTTTCTTAAGATGGCATTCAAATAATTTCTGTGTCCTAACGCGAAATGTTTAGAAAAATAATTCCTTGTGTTCTCCAAATCTGATGTAATTTGCTTCAATTTTGAGTAACTATTTTAATCAATAAAATTCAGTGGCTAGAAGCAATGCCTTTAAATTTCCCATTCTCTAATTTTTCAATTGCAGAAATAGGCAGCTCACATTCTGATTACGTATGTCATGCTTACTATATATTTCTTCCTTACCGATCCAGTTATAGCAGTTCTGATCCATGTTTTTCACGTTATTTATTCTGCCGATTAAAACTCTCAAGTTACTAGGAATATGTCATATGTTACAGTTTTCGATTAGTTCCAATTCGTGCTGATACGATTTTTTAAGAGGTAATAACCACGTCGGCAATTCTATATTTTCGTTCAAGGAGCTGAAACAGTTTCAGGAATAAAAGATCTATTGCAAATCTTGGGACTAATTTATAATTATTCTCTATGGGAATTGCAAATAGGGTCAGCTAGGCATCCAATGTATTCCAAAAAATTTCTTATATGGGTGTTGAAATATTTTTCAAGATTCCTTTCTTACAGGGATACAACCCATAATTACACGACTACTAATTTTTATGTCATACGTTAGAAGAGCTTGCGATTAATTTCAATTTGTGTTGAAGATTTTTATAAGAGCCAATACCACTTCAACAATACCATGTCTTCGATCAATGGTCTAAAAGTTAGATTGTATTATGAATAAAAAATTTTTGAAATTTTGGGATACCTTTAATCTCTGTTGATATACATCTTCACACTATCTTAGCAAAATTATGCTACGTACAAAGTCAAAGCATTTGGAATCCATTTATTGAGGATCCATAATCTATTTTGAGCTCATATTATCTCCCAATGGTTCCACTTCTTTCTCCAAAACTACTATCACATGTTAAAATTAGCACCGAAGGAAATGTTCAAAACGCGCTGTTACGTAATACGTTTACACTACTGCGAAACGTACGCCCGTTCATTCGCATATTGGTTTCGATAAATATCCAATTTTATTTGAAGTCAAACGTATAACAAGTAGGTGCTCTACGACGGCGTATTCAGTGCACGCGCCTACTTCGCACAGGCGTCAGGCGGTCTGTCCGACAAGGCCAATGTGCTCTTGCTCCTATTGCGTTTCTTATCGCTCTAGTCGGTAGTCCGTTGAGTTTCACAGATATGTTTACGTTCGTAGCACACACGCGTAGTCGTAGCATACATATCCGATTCTTACACAGATTGATTCACACGCATGCTGGGCCGACACACCGTAGCAGGGTCGGTTGGTGTCGTGGTATTATCATCTACATACGCCGCAAAATCTTACTCGCCTGATATTTTATCGCAACAGGTGTTTGGAATAGTGGGCATACACGTATATTGGTAACGGAAGTTTTATTTCGAACCACCTCTCGTGTTACATTATTCCGTTTTATCACCGGCAAAATGTCTGTGCATATAAGCAGGATTCAACTGCACGATACCTGTCCAAGTTATCCTGAAACATACGTATCGTGAAAGGACCTCGTTATGAAACAAGAAAGGTGATTCATCTGGACCTTGCTCTTTATAAGTTCCTTTCGTTCCTTCTGTGTAATAGTCGCCTCCTGGGGATTTGGGTCAATTCGTTTTAAAAACTGCGTGTCATAGTTTATAGTTCTTACGTGAACTGCATACGAGGCCAGCTAGGTCTCCAATGTATTCCAAAAAATTTCTTATGTGGATCTTGATGAAATATCGTTCATTTTCTTGTAACCCAAATACCACGACTATTTGTTGACAAATATAGAGAGACTGAGCAGGCAATGCTGATGTTTACGTTTCCATGACTTGCACATAAGTCCTTAAAAAATAGTGCAACACAGATCAACTTGCGAGCTGCAATTAATTGCCGATGGTCCGAAATACCAATCCAATTGATTTTAATTCAACAGCAAATTTAAAGTCGTAGTCGTAGACAAAAGTGATCTACTTCAAAACCACGCGGAGGTGTTACTATTCGCTATGAGATTTACCAGCCCCAAATTCTAGAATGCAATTAACTTCAGTTTTTAGGAGAGGAAGAGATATCCCTCTATGTATATTCTGAAGCCTCAAGAGGCTGCATGGGAATTTAAAATATCGTTTTATGAAACGACAAAACGCAGTGTAGATCCACTTGATGGGTTATCAAAAGATTATAATCTAATTTGAATGAAATATTGTCCATTCTCAATCATAAACACTGAGCCTGACTCTCCATACCAATCGTCGTTGCAACCGTAATCTAAGTACAACATCCAGTCGTCTCTCGCCGCAAAATCTGTTTACTACGCAAATCGTTTTCTATATCGAGTTGGTTTGTTTTGTCTCTCCGTCGTTGTATATGTTATTATAAATTAAAGTTATAGTAGCTCCTTCTGTCACCGACTCTCGTAAATTCCCCGCAGTTCGAAGTGGGTGGCTGCAAAAGCGTTGCGGTATTGGACTTTCAGTTTATCGCGCAAGAAACGACCAGCCATTCGATAGAAATTTATCCCGCGATATACCACCGCGCACGCTTTTCAATCCGATATTTACAATTCACCGAGTTCAATTGACGTACAAAGTACAAAAGTTGATGCGAACGAGCGTTCACCAAATTTCCTGGCGTTCCCTCTATTAATATTAATTTAGGTGTACGACCGCAAAATTACACTATGAGCGCTAGTCGTTTCGGAGAAATGTTCGCGTGGGACTCTATACTATTGCTCATTACTAGTATCGTTAAAGGTTCATAGAAGTTGCGTTTAAAAAGTGATTCACTTATTCATTGGATTCGCTCGAAATAGCGAGAATTCTGGTGGAAAAAAAAAAACAAATTTTCCAGATAATGAGAATAACAGTGTTGTGTCGGTACATACGTGTATACAATATAAATTTCATGTTAATATCAGTGATGGATTAATTTATATAACCTGAAAAATTTACGTTGGGGTACAAGTTAATATTTGGTTTTTCTTTTTTACAGTCGGACGGTGAGGTATCGTTAGAATTTTATCCGTTCTTCCCAGTGCTGAACGTCGAACACAAAAAACACGACCAAATAGACAAAAGTCAATTCCAAAACATGGACGTAAGTATCCTCATTCACCAAGTATTAAGAACTTCTCTCAATAACAAATTTGTACTTCAATTAGGGTCAAAAGTCTCTTTAACCACTTTTCACGTGTTTTCTCCCCGCTTAAATCTTTGATTAAGAAGTGCAACCAACAGAAAATAGTAACCTTTCCTAATTCCTTATCTATACAATTTGGCAAAACTAACATGCAATTTCTTTTCTTTACAGTTAAATGAGTTCGTAGTAAAAACATACAGCGCGTTACAGAGGTACGCCGTTGGCTTGGAGGCGATGTTGGAAATTCTGCGGGCAAACCCAACAGACACCTCCGCGGCTGAGATCGATGCAGTGGAAAATGCTCTCAAATTGCAGCTGAAGAGTCTGCTATACGAAATAAACGACTATATAAACGCATTCGGTATCACCCCTGATCCAGATGCTCATCGTGGGGATTGGAACGCTGAGGTGCAGGGTACTACCGGGTATATGTTGTATAGTAAGCTACTTATCAAACATTACGTCAGCACTTTGAATTATGTCTACGCCGGCCTCAACTACTACAATCAGACAGGTTGCAAGGTTGCAGACTGATCTGATCCTGGTTGAACATAGTTCCTGCAGTTGCGGATAGGAAAATGATCTCTCATTTGTCTGTTTGCTTGATACGAAACGATAAAAATAAAGACTTGAGAGTACGCAAGTGCCGATCTACGCATTTTCCAACTTAGAAGCTACGAATTTAGGAAATTCCTTCGGGGAGAAACGTAAATGTAAATATCCATTTTAGAAGAGAAACGTGTTTTCTTGCCGAATTGCAGTCAACCATTTTAATTTTGTTCCGTAAAACGGCAACCCAGTGTGTCCGAAGAAAAGTATAGAGATGTCTCACAATTTGTAATTATGTCGGTATATATGTAATTTATAATGTGTGCATGTACATTAATTGTGAAAATTATTTATTTGTTTCTGTAATTTGTGATACGTGCTCTCTATACTCCGTCTATTGTGTATAACTATTTACTTAATTTTATTCTGACTAAGTATGAAATGCAGCTATATGTAACATATTTATTTATTCTTTTATATAGTTTCTTTTATAGTCTAGTTAGTATTATTTATTGTACATTATTATATTTATTTTGTTTCAACATATCGCTGTATTTTTGTCTTTACTGTGATATTAGTATTTATTATATTTTGTTTTATTTATATGATCATACAAAATAACATAAAACAATATATAATGTTGAAAGTACTTCGACTTTTTATTATATAATAGTACATACCATACATATCCTATCCTTGTATAAAAGTATGTGGTGCAAACCATCGCAAACAAGAGGATGAATTTAAATAGAAAAGCACTTTTAAAATATGAAAATATTTCTGTATTGTATAGTACACTCGCATCTAATGGAACAAAGAATGCCTCAAAAGTAACTTGCTTGAACGACAATGCTAAATAGAAATATACCTACCTTACTTTACAATCTGCAATACCCAGTTTCATATCAAATTTAGTGCAATATTCGCTTATCATAATCACGTGAGAAATTAATTAGCAAAATGAGAAACTAACTGTGATGTCAAGTGACCTTAAATTCAATAGGAGCAGCATTTTTTCCAATCATATCGGTTGGCGTAACTTCAAACACACAACTATGTTAACATCTTCAATGGAAGTAACAAAGGAAAGAAAGGTTTACCGATGAACTTTGGTTAATGCAATTCCTGAGAGGCAGCACTTTTCCGCTTTCTAATAAACGAACAGGTAGGAAAATGGTAAAGTAACTACATCGAGAGTTAATCAAAATTTACTAGTGACCATTCCCTCCATTGTGTCTTTTCAATTGCGATTCATAACTAAACCCCGGAAAGATTATGGACGTTGATGAGAAAAACATCGCTACTACTAACTCGATTGGTTGTTATACAAGCTGATTAGTGGTATTCATCGAGCGGTCAACCTCCATCGATAACTAGCAAGTTACCAAAAACCCATTTTGAGGTATCCAAATCAGTGATTACGAGACGAGAAAGTTAGATACTACCGCCGTACTTAGATATATTTGTGAAAGTTACAGCTGAAAACTAAAATTTTCTTTATGCCATCAAGAAAACTCTCTTTCCAGTATATTTTTAAAGTCACGATGTCATTCTTCCAGAGTTCCAACCAATTGTACAGAATTTTACCAACGTAAACTATGTTTATGAACTTTTGTGTTGGAGTTTCAATTCTTGCGATCCGATTTATGACTTGGCGTAGTAATACGATTGTTTGGAACGGACTTTATGCGAGGTCATACAAAACCATAATTTACTATGAGTAAGGATCCGTAATTACGGTAAACATAAAGAATGAATAATATGGAATGCTTGCTGCTATACATATAGCGTACGATTTAGTGGGCAAATTATTGCCTTATTTCATCGAGATGATAAGCAAAATGTTTGCGGACAGGTATGCGGAGAATGTTGACTTTATTATCTTTTTAAAAATCGGTGACATCATCGTTAGTTCAGCATTTTCATCGGATAATATGCTGTATTCGTGTTACATCAATCGATTAAATAAATATTGCGAATAGTCCGCTGTGATTCACTACATTAAGTTGTCTACTTGAAGTAAATTTGAGGCCATTTACACACCGATTGGTTGTAAAGTAATGTATCGAACACCTACCACGCGGTCTTTCGGTGACCAGACACAAACATATATGAACGACCTTCAAATCTTTTAACAAAATATTTACTTTAAAGTAGTGCACTCTTAATAATATGGACTTAAAAATTTAGCTTCAAATATGCCGAATGTTGCTGTTATTTTCTTTGCGCTTACGATCTTGTTTGGTGCTTCATTCACATTCGTGCTATGAATATGGCTGCCAAAATCGTACACGTCCATTCCTACCAACGGTACATATATACCTTATAAGCGCGTATTTCTTTGCATGTTTACAAATTACTATTCTCAAGTATGTAGGTATAGACAATGTTTGTTACATTATTGACGATCTCTAAAACCACTGATTATGATGTAAGTATTTTATGGTAATAATTTTACTTTCCTTAAATAATAAAATACAACCACAATTGGGTGGGATTACCAAATGTAACTATAAAGGTGCGTAAGTTCTTACGTAAAAATAATGACGATGAGGAATAATAAAAATCTTTTACTCATTGTTGGACTCATACCCAATATTTTCCCCAAAATGTAATCTGGCATAGAAATATGAAAATTCTTCCATATACTTTTTCGCTCTTAACTAAAAAGTTATTTGTTTCACTATATCATAATCAATATCAAATACCAAGTTGTTAGTTTTTGATTTTCGCCTACGTTCTTGGTCAACAGTAAGAAAAGCTGTCACAATTTGTAATGCGAATTAAGTTATCCCGAGTAGAATATCAAGATCCAACTTTAGCAAGTAATACCTTGGCAGAGGAAGGAACCCATAAAGAAGAAGCCCTAGGATAGAGTGCCATTCAAATAACTACACAGTACTTTTCCCCCTGAGAAAAGCAGAAATTTGAATTACACTCCGAAAGAAGCTGGTTACGACGTTCTCTTTATGAGAAACCCTAAGGAAAGTTCCATATTCCGAACAAAAAAGAATCTCAGAATTTAGCTGCAAATCCGGTAAATTCACTGCCAAATGATTCATCATCGATCTCTGGGATGTTAATGAAATCACCACAAAGACGATTTAAAATGACGTAGCCCAAAACAATCGAAACCAATTGCTTGGGTATCAATACGCCTCGGCATGAAAAGTTACACAGACCGTTATCAGCGATAAAATATGTAAAAGTCGACTACACCTTTTTGTTAAATAAATAAATAATGAGATCTATACCCGTATTAAGTGAAGTAAGTACTGTTCAAATGAGGCTAACATCGATACTGGCGAAACACGGTCTAGTGTCAGTACTCTCAAACAAATTCTTCATACTCCCAACAAAACAACCCAAACTGAAGCCCACCACCGAATTTTAAACTAGCAGTAAATAACTTGAATCAAAAATCTGGAGACCCAAAAAATAATAAAACTCGTCTTTGTTACACTTAAGAAGAAATACGACAATGCGAATTTTGTCATTCAATCTTCAACCTACAGATACCAAATATCCCTGTTTCCTCCCTCCTCCTCTTAATAGAAATATCCAGGAGACAGTCATGCCTTTTAATCGAAAAACTTCAAATACAATGTATACTCTCTTTCTCTCTCTTCACCGGAAAACCCAAAGAATTGATTTCATTCTTCGCTAGGCAATTCTCAGAAGTAGATTAGGTATAGTCCAAAAATTTCATAAAGCAACTATACTCTTTCTTGGGGAAGAAAGCTCTACCAAAGCCGAGCCCTGCTACATTATCAACAACAAGCCCCAAGAGCGAATAATTAAATTTTGTTGTCATTTCGTGAAGTTCATATTAATAACTTTGATTTGACTAAGTTGTTGACTATCTCTATTTCTCCTTTCCACTCAATCTTGTTTGCATTGTCAGCGATTTATTTCAATGAAGTTCAAAATTAATTTAATTGCGAAAATTATGATTGTATTTTAGATGTCCCCTTCTTGCTACCTTTAGATGTAATTACTATTCCTCGGTTCTGCTAACGACGGGAAAAGTCCAAACTTCGTTACTTCAAACGAAGAAAAGATGGAGCAAATGTGTTTCACAGTCAACTCAAATATAATAATTCTTACCGTCACTATATTGATCGGCACATTTTCAAATAATTAAGTCAACAACAGTGTTGAAGAGAATCCAAACACAAGCAAGCATAACTCGTCAATTCTCTTTTTTAACAGATATATTAAAAAATATATTAAATATATTAAAAGTGTTCAGGAGTAATACCATCATTATGTATTTCCTCCAATAAAAAGAGCAACGTAATTATCGAAAAACATATTTGGAAGTATTCAGATCGTCAGATCTCTTTAATCTTGACTCATTTTGTCGGACACCTTTTTAACAGTAACCCAGATCTAGAAACTACAATGTACGTCAAAAAAAATATGTAAAAATTAGTGACGCCTAGAAATAATTGCAATTAGTCGAGATCTAATTTGTTTATTACCTACTTTAAACCAATATGTACATATGTCTCACAGTTAATGTTTAAGAAGCATCTTGCACAATACTAGTTTATCTGACTAACTTGTATACGATTATAACGTGATACTGTGTATACATAGACACATATGCATATGAGAGGATACTGCTTATACCGCTGTGACAGACAAGTGAATGCAATTACTATATGTATACATATATTTCGTTTAATAAAAACAATTGTAGTGGATGAAAAATTTGACCATCCTAATATATGAGTGGGATTATGCCCCAACACGTATAGTGCAAGAAAAGTAAGAAATTTTTATCCCGGTAGTTTAATCATAAATAATTTAATATCAAATGAATTCTTTTCAATAGTCTGCGCCTCAACATGCTTTTCAGGTTGGATACCCTTTCTTCTCCAACATTTTGCGGTCTCTGTTCAAGACTTATGTACGTTATAATTTTAGGTTTCCCTGTTTTTTTTCCATGTATCCAACCATATTTTCTCGAATTTGCATTTACTTTCTCTCTGATCTTGCTTGTGCCAAATGTTTTTCTCACTAGTTTACATGGATTTATACTATATATCCATACTGTTCAAATTGTTTCCAACATTTGTTATCTATGTGACTCTCTACCAGAATGGTTTGATATGACAGACAACAATTTGAGGTTAGTATCTCACTGTATGTTATATTTTGATATATCAGTTCTTGCTCAACGTACTTCTCCCAACGTGTCTTTCGCTTATCAATTGATAAATTCCTGCTTGCGCTGTTTCTCATCATTCTCCGTAAATCAGTATCATCCACTTCTTTCATAATTTATCACTCGAAACTAAAGTTGATGTGGATATCCGACCTTGAAGCGGAGAAGGCAATGGCTTGAGAAAAACCAGGAAGCAACTGTTATTTTCGCGCACGGTGTTTATCCTTTAAAAGCAATGCTCTTTTTTGGTGAGCCATGGAAAACATTGTGTGTTACGAATTACTGAAGGGTAACGCAACAATTGCTACTGATGCTTATTGCCAATAACATTGATATCTGACAGAAGCAATGCGATCAATATATCCAAATGCTCGGTATATGTAAGACAATCATGCAACATGATAGTGTTCAGCGGTAGGAATTTGGTTGGGAGTTTTTCACACCCATCACACTATCCAGATTTCTTCGCTAGTTTCGTTCTCTTCAAATGCGCCCCGTGAGGTCTGATTTGATAACGAACAATGCTTAGAACAAAGCAGCTTTCTATCACGGAATTCAGACTCATCGATTATGTCGCCAGGAAGGAATCGACAAACAGAGGCAATATATTATTGAGTAATTGCAATTGATTTTGGTTGTTGACTAAGAGTTTTGAGGATTTCTAAGAAAGGTCATGGACTACTCATTCAGATGAATTAAATGTTCCTCCATCACTTTGTTTTCCGTAACCTCCAACTTCGATTGTAACAAATTTACAATTGGCATCTGCCACCCCTGCATCACCAATCAAAAATACCGTTTGTAATTATCAAACAGGGAACCGGAGTGCGCAGGGCACTTTATCCGAATATGTTTTCCGTCAATAGCGCCCGCGCAGTTTGGGAAATTCCACAAATTCTAATATTGTTCTGCTATCTTCTTTATGCTGTTCTTTGTTGGTTGGGGCATATGTATGGGTTGTAATTCTTCCCATAGTGCGTTTACAGTTTCCTTAACAATTGCTGAAATAGTTGACCTTCCCATTCTGAATGAATATCCCAAAGACGAAAATGATGCACCAGTGGCGAGATATCTGAAATTGTATATTTTTTTATATTATGCTACAGACTATGTATGTACATAAGTATGTATGTATGTAAATATACGTTTTTTTTGTTATTTCAGAGGAGCTGTTAAAGGAAAAATGGAAAGGTCTTCGAGACCAATTTAGATCGGAGTGCAAAAAATTCCAATTGCTAGATCCAGAGATTCGGGCACAATAGAAGAACAATACAATACCTATATAACATGGCCGCACTTTAAATCCTTGCTTTCTCTCAAGGACCAAATGAGACCTAGAAAATCTAGTGGTAATTTTATGTCCGCTGCCAAAACAGCGGCAACATTGACGGAGGAAATCTTCAATGCCGAAAGTCTTGATGACACTTCTAATTCATCCCAATGAACATTTTGATGAATCTCAGGCCTCAGAAAATGTGCCTTTCACAATGAAAAAGAAAAGAACACACAATTCTATTGGGGCTGCAGAAATTCTGGCTGTTAAAGAAAGAAAATTGAAGTTGCTGGAAAGAAAGGTTAATTCACAAAAAGACCGAAATGATGACGAAGCGTTTTTTGAAAGCTTGGTCCCATATATGAAAAATATGGATATGAACCAAAAAATGTTGTGCAAAATGGAAATACAAAAATCTATTTACAAATACGCTTTTCCCAAAATGTGACTGTAGCCAGACAACATTCAAGCTTCTTCACAAATGATCAAATTATTGATGACTCGAATACGCAATGGATAACGTATATGCCTACTATATCTCCCGTTTCTTTAGTCTCTAATGAAGAAAATAATTAAATTAATTTACATACATATCTATGTACAACATATCAATGCATTTACATACATGTGTATGTACAAATTACAAATAATAATAAATATTTATGTTACCTTAAAGTTATTATTAATTTCTCGCGGGACTGTACGGGTTTTCTTTATAAAATTTGTCAATTTTTTTACAGCTTAGGTTTAATTTTCTTCAAAATATAATCAAAAGTAGTTATTGACATTCTTGTATAGTTGAAAAATTTTGCAGGGTACCTTCTAAGTTCATCGTACAAATTGTAGAACTCGCTACTTGCTGATCGGCTTTTATTTATATCATGTATTCCTTTTTCCCATCTTTCACACAAATGAATAATGAATTATAAAATACCAAAAAATAATATAAACAAAACAAATAGCTTTCATCAATATGGCGTTCACTCTGACACCTTCTAGCATTGATGTAATACAAACTATTATACACCCTCTGTCCCAAAAGTAACCGCAATAGTTCGAAATAAAGCACGGTATGTATGTTATGTCCACAAAAATCATTGTATTTATTCGAAATATTCTCCATGTGCTACAATACATCGATTTGCACGGTCAACGAGTGCTTCAAACGACTTTTTCATGTCGATCTCTGGGATGGCCTTTAGGATGCCGGTCGTCGATCTTTGAATGGCGTCTACGGATGCATAACGAACTCCTTTCTGCTTCAAATGAAGACGAGGGAACAGGAAATAATCGCATGGGGACAGATCAGGCGAATACGGTGGGTGCTGTATCGAATATATTTCATTTTTCGCCAAAAAATCGGTGACAATCGTTGCTCGATGACACGGTGCGTTATCGTGCAGTAATCTCCAGCTGCCTGGCTCGCGATATTCGGGCCGAACACGACGAATGCGACCCAGCAAACGCCTCATAACATCGAGGTAATATGCACCATTAACCGTTGAGCCGTATGGAACGAACTCCTTATGGATAATTCCCTTCGAATCGTAGAATGAAATCAGCATTGACTTGATTTTCGACTTCTCCATTCGTGATTTTTTCGGATTTCCTTCTTCTGGTGACCTCCACTCTGCGCTTTTACGTTTGCTTTCTGGTTCGTATTGAAAGCACCACGTCTCGTCACCAGTCACAATCGTTTTCAAGAAGTTTTCATCTGCACGGGCTCGTGCAATAATGTCTTTGGAGTGTTCGATTCGAAGCGTTTTTTGGTCGTCGGTCAATTTGTGCGGAACAAACTTCGAATTGACTTTCTTCAAACCAAGGGTTTCAGTCAAAATGCGCTGAATAGTTGTTTTAGGGATGCCAAGCTCCATTTCCATAAATCTCACTGACGATTTCTTCGAAATTTTCACAAATTCGCGCACTTTTTCCACATTTGCCTCGGCCAAAGTTGTCGAAGGACGACCGGCTCTTTCGTCATCGTTAACATCTTCTCTGCCTTTACGAAATCGTCGATGCCACTCGAACACTTGCCTCTTCGACAAACAATCGTCGCCATAAACAATTTGCAGCATTTCATACGTCTCGGTTGCAGTTTTTCCAAGTTTAAAACAAAACTTAATATTGACTCGTTGCTCGTGACTCATTTTCTGACCGTTTACGAAAAACACTCTCACAGGATGCGTGATGTATCAGCTGACTATGCACCAAATGTCATGAAAATTTGTCAGGTTGGTAAGGAAGAGTCCCACTACAATAATCAATCAACTATCAAGAGATGACGCCACTGGTTTCTGATTTATAGACGCATTGCGGTTACTTTTGGGACAGAGGGTGTAGCTTATATCTTCGCTTCGCTTCTAGGCCTGACATCAGCCTTAAAATAGGCGCTGCAAGACATTAAAAGTTTTATTATATCTTCCTCCATCACCACTTCTGCCATTGTTTTATACAACTTAGTTACAGAATTTATATAAGATTGTCAAACGCAATTTGGTGAGCACTATTTTTAAAAGTATAACAAGCATGCACTTGTCCCTTTTACCTCGACAATAACGGTCATTTCTCAAATATTCGAATAACTCCTACTATCTACAATTCAGGAAGAATATACACAATAACCTTTGCAGGTGAATGGCATTGGACAATGCTCTTCTTCCTGAAATGATTCACAAAGTCAGAAGAAGAAAGAAATAATGTAATGAGGATATGTAATTACCTCTTACGGTCACCATATCGATTTGGATCCAATTAAGTATAATAACTTGACAACTAACAATAAGTTGTAATTCGCAAAACATCAGGTGTGACGTAAGGATGTACGCAATTTTAGGAGTTATATTAACGGAAGTTAGGAATAACGTGTTTTCTTCATTTATTAAAACAACGTCATTCTTCCTCCACTTTTACAAATTCCGCTGCTTGTTAGTGCAACTAGCATGTCTTACGACTGTGATGATCAACTGTCCGATCATCGGCGGTCTTCTCGATGTTGTAGTGTTGATCTTCCCCCACTTCTTAATTCTAGATTCGTTTGTTGCGGTTAGATGAGTCTCCTCTTTGTCTCCTTCTGAACCGTAACCATCACAACATCTTACACAACATCATCTGCATAAAGTTTTTTTCTGTTAGTATCTTGCCTCCTCTGAAAGTGATCTCCTTCGCCGCTTTGTTCTCTCAGTTTCTGCAATGGTTTCAGTCGCAGTTTCAACTTTTAGTGTTACCCCTACCGCCTCTACAAAGTTTTATTATAGTAAATATATACATATAAACATTTCTACAGCACATGTCGATTGGCGACATGCAGGCATTGTTTTTATAATGCCGTAATACCTATGGAAGTTCATAACTTGAGGTAAAACCAGGATGGCAACTTTCAAATTAATAGATACATAGGAATTCTTAGTTTTTTTAGTGACGTTATAACACCCGAATTGTATTGAAGGTTCAAAATAAGAACGATGTGAAGAAGTTTCCTTAAAATTAGCGTCGACGCTTAAGCAATATCTTTCGATAAACGAGCAATTCTCGCTTCAGAGCCACTCTATATAGTTGAACGATTCAAATATTTTAATGGCATAGTGCTATCCCCATTCAATACATCAACGTGCATTAGTTTGCATTTATCGAATTATAGGGAACGTTTTGTATTATTAGTGATATGTACTAAAAGAATAATCGTGTTCGACTAAAATATCATTATCATGGTCAGTGCTTTAAACAGTCTGCGAACAACCAACGCCGAAAGAAACCAACACTGCAGTGCAACGGTGACAAAGAGCCAACATATGTGAATATGTCGTTCGGCGAAAACCACCAAGTTCCCACGAATACTGGAGCTATTTCTTGAAATTGTCCGGCGACGGCGACTTTTTCTAGATGGGTTTCTCGTTTAACACGTACTCGTTCCTCCGCTGTTAATCGTCAAATAAATCTCCTTACGCATTCATCTTTCGTGTGCGACCAACGAAATTTACACGCCTTTGTTTTAATACTACAAACTGCTAATGACTAACTTAAACTTACTGTTTGCTTTTGTTTTGTGTTATGTCTTTTCTTCTCCTTTTTCGGTTCCTTGCGGGATCAAAGTACGGCAGATCGGCTGTTTGCTAAGTTAAATGTAATGCAATTATTCCACCGATGTGTATAATGACGTTTTAAAATAACTTAGAATTAGTGAAAACCCAATCCAACAATTGTGACGTCTTTATGTCAAAATATGCATTATTAAAATTAATTGTTGCAAATTGCTTCATTTCTGTTTTAAAAACTGATGTTGAATATATTTAAGCCATCACAATTGTACTTTTTCAAATATTTACTAACCATATCTCTTAGTGCTATTTACGTTTTTAAAAACAACTTTAGGGAGAAAAGGGACTTACAATTAAACAGAAACATTTTACCCAAAACTGATGGAGTTACTATCATAATAAACTACAAAAATATATAAGTCTTATTGTTAGAGAGTGACACGTAGTAAACAGAAGTAGTGGGTGCTCCAAAGATTCGTTAATAATGATAATAATAGTAGCGTATTGACCATACACAAAATAAATGAATCAAGTTATAATAAAAGAAGCAGATCAATGCACATATGTATAGTCAAAGAGACTAATTGGTGGCTGTGTAATGCAATGCATTTACATATGAGCGTTCTTCCTATGGTCTTAAAGAGGAAGAAGAAAAAGGAAAGAAATAATCAATTGGACAAAGAAATCGACATTTAGACTGACGCCCAAAACGAGTGAAAAAGGATGCGGGAGTAAACTAGTAAGAACGACTTAACGGAAATGATTACTGATTACAGTAATTCAAGAAGTTTTAATTTATTCTTAATAATGTGTATAGAGAAACAGAGAATGTTGATGTCCAGAACAATGCTGTTTATAACCTTCGCGATGCTTCCTTGGGATTATTTCAATTCATTTTTAGGGGTTGAGAGAAAATTATGGTGTCTCAAATTTGGTTTATTATTATTATGTACAGGTGACGAAACTAAGGTTCATTTATGAGCCTGAAAGAGTCAAGTCCTTATGAATTCTAAGATAAAAGCCATTCATTTGCAAAAAGTTTCGAAGAAAATGATCACTACGGCTTACAGTGGTTAAGAATCGCGTTTGCGGAAAGAATCTGTAACTTTTTAATTTGTGAAAATTATAACTTGCCATTTTTACTGTAATGGGAATGTATATTTATGCTTTAAACATTATAATAAATAAAAGTTTAGCTGTTCTATTTTAGAAGGAAGAAAATAGTGAAGAGAAAAGATGTGGGAATATGTGTGTAAATTTCTGCGAAGTCATGAATATTTGCATATATATATCTTAATTTTAATAAATGTATATATATATATATATTTCGTGACCTTTTATACTTATCTTATATGATAGATCTCTACCACTAATAGGTCAATAAAACAAGGCTGGTTTGAACGATAGTTATATTTTCAGAACGTTTACAAACGTTTTCGGAATACCTTCTTCAGTGAAAATATAACTAGATAAATATATAAACAAACATTTGTTTTTTATTTGGGAACTATCAACAAAATGACTAATGACTAGGATTTCTTGATATAGAGGATGTGTAACAAACTTTTATATACATATATAAATTATAAAAACTAAATTAATGTGTAAACATACATGCAAATTAAGTAAAACCCTATATCAAAATCTTTGTCGAAACCTTAACAATTCTGTTCAAGGACTAGGGAAAACCCAAATTTAAAAACCTAGCCAAAGGTTTCCGTCTTAAGAAATGCAAATGTCATTTTAACAAATTGCTATATACATTACTTAAATTTTGAATATCGGTTCTGAAATTAATAGTTTTAGTGTCTTTTGTATATTTATCATTTCATATATTAGTCTTTTTATAATTATTCTCTGTTTTTAATATAATTGTGTTTTCAAAATCAAAGTAATGCCCAAGATCTTTGTAATGCTTTGTTACAGCGGTCATTGCACCAAAATCATTATTTAAAGAATACTTATGGCTATACAACCTTTTCTTTAAATATTGTTTCGTCTGACCGATGTAACAACCATCACAGTCTTTACAGTTTATTTTATAAACTACATTACTTTGATTTTGTTTAATTATTTTAGATTTAGTATTAGTAAAAGAGATCTGTTACTATAATTTGGAATGAAAGTAATGTTTATGTTGTTTTTATTAAACTCTTTTTTATTTTTCGCTTAAACCTTTTTTATAAGGAATAGCGTTATAAGATTTATTGTTATTATTTTTAATTCCTCTATTATATAATTTGTTAATTCTATTTTTTATTATTTTTTGATAAAAACTATTTGGATAATTATTTTTATCTAAGATTTCTTTAACTTTGTTTAAATTCTTTTCCCTAAATTCAGGATTAGCTAATCTAACCGCTTGATCAACTAAACCGGTAACTACATTAATTTTATGTAATTTTGATGTTTCTGAAAAATAATTTACCAATACAGGAAGACATTGGTAAATTATTTTTCAGAAACATCAAAATTACATAAAATTAATGTAGTTACCGGTTTAGTTGATCAAGCGGTTAGATTAGCTAATCCTGAATTTAGGGAAAAGAATTTAAACAAAGTTAAAGAAATCTTAGATAAAAATAATTATCCAAATAGTTTTTATCAAAAAATAATAAAAAATAGAATTAACAAATTATATAATAGAGGAATTAAAAATAATAACAATAAATCTTATAACGCTATTCCTTATAAAAAAGGTTTAAGCGAAAAATAAAAAAGAGTTTAATAAAAACAACATAAACATTACTTTCATTCCAAATTATAGTAACAGATCTCTTTTACTAATACTAAATCTAAAATAATTAAACAAAATCAAAGTAATGTAGTTTATAAAATAAACTGTAAAGACTGTGATGGTTGTTACATCGGTCAGACGAAACAATATTTAAAGAAAAGGTTGTATAGCCATAAGTATTCTTTAAATAATGATTTTGGTGCAATGACCGCTGTAACAAAGCATTACAAAGATCTTGGGCATTACTTTGATTTTGAAAACACAATTATATTAAAAACAGAGAATAATTATAAAAAAGACTAATATATGAAATGATAAATATACAAAAAGACACTAAAACTATTAATTTCAGAACCGATATTCAAAATTTAAGTAATGTATATAGCAATTTGTTAAAATGACATTTGCATTTCTTAAGACGGAAACCTTTGGCTAGGTTTTTAAATTTGGGTTTTCCCTAGTCCTTGAACAGAATTGTTAAGGTTTCGACAAAGATTTTTTGATATAGGGTTTTACTTAATTTGCATGTATGTTTACACATTAATTTAGTTTTTATAATTTATATATGTATATAAAAGTTTGTTACACATCCTCTATATCAAGAAATCCTAGTCATTAGTCATTTTGTTGATAGTTCCCAAATAAAAACAAATGTTTGTTTATATATTTATCTAGTTATATTTTCACTGAAGAAGGTATTCCGAAAACGTTTGTAAACGTTCTGAAAATATAACTATCGTTCAAACCAGCCTTGTTTTATTGACCTATTAGTGGTAGAGATCTATCATATAAGCTTAATTTTAATTAGTAAATATTACTTTAATACTTTATATGCTGTAATATTAATATTTATAATACCAAATTACTCATCAGGGAGAAGAATTGGAAAAGAAATTTCAACAAATCTTTAACATTTTCAAGTTTGATGAATGAAATTTATTGCAGTAATCTTGGAATTACCTACACTAAATTTAAATGTCTGCATCTTTAAGTAGTGCTTTTGCATCTTCATGTAATTCAAAACTTTTCTCAGAAGGTAATTGCCTGAGATTTGCAATAAAAGAATCAGATGACAATAAAAATATATAGACAACATCCTCGTTTGTTTGTCGTGAATGATGGAACCTATAATTCTTATAATTTTTATTTTATTCATTAACACTAATAACGTACATTTTGGTTAATACCTAACTGACAAGCAATTATTAGATTATCGAATCGAAATATGAAGTTGAGTATTAATTGATTTCAAATTGATTACATAAGTGTACACATTCTTTGTTTATATTTGTGATATTATTAGTATAAATTACAAATTTGGTACAATTAATTATAATCTCATCAGCAATTATATAATTTTATAGAAAATATATAAGATGTTTATATTAAGTAAATGCAAATTCATTACCTGCACTAAATTCTAATAGCGTATTAAGATTTTTCATGTCAAATTAAATAATTTAATTGTTGCTTCACCTCGTAGGTTTATTAATTTGATTACAATAAGTAAATATCATAATAATAATATTCACTCTCCTTAATTTTGAGTTGAATATAACCCATTTACAAACGCTACGAATAACCATATAACGCAACAAAACGCAGCTGAGATTAAGAGGAATATTTGTGGAGGATTTAAAGATATCATTGGTACTATTCTCAGATGGTAGCACCTCGTAGCACCCTATTAGAACTCTTATTGAAGTTCGGTTTGTAGCAAAGAGTGCACCTGTACAAATTATTTATGATATTACAAAATATATGTGGTGTTTATCAATAGTTTCTTCGGTTGCATACACTCTAATTACTATTACATCTAACATAATAATAATAATATGAATTGAATAATATTTAATGGAACGGGAGTACTTTGAATGTTTATCAGTAACATAAACTAAATTTTCTGTTTGCGATTACTTCGATATTAGGCGACGATATTTCATGTTAAATTGGTCGCAATCATTGAGTAATTCTCTTTTTCAGGTAGATTAACTATTTAACTGTCTAATAAGATCACAAATGTCAACGGATTCATACCTTCCCAAAATGATTTTTTCCGTACTTGAACTACTGTGCGGCTTTCGGGGCCACTCAGAGAATTATTGAACGTGTAATGTCTTTTGATACACAACTTGATTACCGGAAGTCATCAACAAAATCAGGGAACTGAAGCAAGACGATGGATTACCCTTCATCGGGACAATGAATTGCCTCCAATTTATCGATTATTGAGAAGGCGAAAACCTCACATCGAAACCATATGGTCTTAATTTAAGCTTAAACCCTTTCCTTTTATTATCATTTAGTTAAAAATAAAGTGCTAAATTGTTGCATGCCCACACGGTGATATATTCACGATCTGGCGGGACCATATTAATGTTCAGTACATGTCTAAACAGGTTCAACAGTTGTGTGAATTTGCAGTAGACAAGTTAGATTTCGTTATACCAAGATTTATTTACTATGAAGTCGCGCCGAACAAAAGATATAATAGTATTAACGGCTGTCTATCTGTGTTTTTCCGACTAACAATAACTGCACTAGCGTCATTCGTCCGAGTTTGATCGATGAATACACTGTGTTTTTGTATGTCATTAGTGATTATGCGGTTTTATAGTTTTCCCGCGAATTCCCAAGGTAAGTTTTCATACGTCTTTCCTTTCATTAAGGTTTGAATTTTATCGTGAGCTCCATGACAATAGATGAAGGATACTTTTTAGTAAGAGAAGTGACTCTGACAGTTTGAGCCAGTGAAAGAGCCACTCTTAAGCTATACGAAACGTATTCGTTTGTTTGCAAAAGTTTGCGACACTCTTACAATTTTTTTCATTTTCAAAATGACTTCGCAAATTTCGCAACGTTCAGTTTTTGATATTTGGCTTGTTTACGCAAGAGATTCGAAAATGAATGCTTGTTACATTATATTATACAAGAACTTGGTGACCCGCCCCCGTCGGATGACAATTTAAAGAGTATTAAAGCTATAATTAGGAATAATCGGGAAGACACCGAGATTGCTTCTTAAAAGCGAATTCTTCGTGGGCAGGTGAAAACCTTTTACTTACAACTATTGTCTGTGAATCTACCCTCGATGTTTCATTACCTGAAATAAGTAACCGACCTGGAAGACCAAAAAAGACTGAAGATTTAAGCATTAAAGCAGAAGGGCGACGAATTCAACATGTCCTCGAAACATCGAGCCAGGAAGAGTTGTAGACAGCAACCGAAGTACAGCTTCACCAAGCAGGAAATAGGGATTCAACAAGCATTGTGAAAGAGCTTTGTCTGCCATCACCTAGTAGAGGTAGTAATATAAAAGTTGGGTGGAAATGTTTAGCACGTCCAAATGAAGATGGAATTTCAGAAAATAAAGCTTTCGTATTAACGATTGATGTGAATCTCTCGACACATCAATATAGCTTATACGTACTATGGCATAAACGCAGTGAATAACATTATATATTCACCTTATTATAAAGTTAAGGCGGCAAAACAAGTGTGCTATCCTATTAACGTCAATGTCACAGATACGCACGCCGAAATCAAACAGCAATCTTTAATAGATCACACGATTACGCTACTATGCAAAGTTCAAGAAAATGTCCTGAAGAGCGTAACTGACTTGAGAAGTCTGGATATAATTGTGAGATGGGGTTGTGACGCCGCAGAACATACCACATACAAACACAAATTTTTGGAAAAATATCGCAGTGATTCTAGTTCATTCAGTATCTCGATGGTGCCTACCCAAATGTATGCAGTGAATGACCAAAGCATTAAAACAATTGTTTGGCAAAATCCTTCTATATCTTCTACTAGATACTGTATACCCGTTAAGTTTGTTTTTGCTAAGGAAGCTGTGGATGTGATTGATCCGGAAGTTGACAAAATTGTCGGGAATGACACAGAAGTCTTTGTATAGCCAACATCGATATTCGATATGATTGATGGCATCATTTGTAATGCCGTAGCTTCATTTGCATCCACACAAGCTTGTTATTCATGTGGTACAAAGCCTAGGGAAATGAATAACGAAAGGACCATGTTAGAAAAGAAGGGTAAATAGCGTGTTCCCTTCTCAGGGGTTTGGCGCCTCTGCATTCTTGGATAAGATTTATTGAATGCATTTTGCATATATCTTATCGTCTTGATATAAAAATATGGTAGCACGGGGAGCTGAGAATAAAGCTAAAGTTGCTGAAAAAAAAAGGAAAGCGTACAGGAAAAGTTTAGACATGAGTTCGGCTTATTGGTAGATATGCCAAAACAAAAACATTTTCAGTTAGTAAACCAACCAAAATATAATATATTTGTCGATCGAAATAATCTCTAAAATTTACTCGAAAACGACACTACAATGACGAGTGGGAATTTTATCTGCACGCCTATGCTGAAGGCGCTGATCATGGAAACAAATCCTAATTGAGCTATCATTTTTCCTTGGAAAGTACTTTTCATAACAGAATGACAATACAGTTGTCACGTGACCGTCAATCATTCTGGATCAACGTATATTATTACTGCATGTGTTCTTCCAATCGGCCGGCTTTTGGAAGAAGCACAAGAGGCTAGAAATAAACACAATAGGAAATTCAGAGGATTATTTACATCTAGAGTTAACACGAACAGGGATTAAATGAATAGATTGCTGGTGATATCTGATCCATTCATTGCTACTGTACGGACTCCTCCAAAAACTAAATGTGGCCAAATTACTCCCAGTATTCGAACTCTTAGAGATCATAACATCATCCATGATTCTGAAGAAACCGATAAAAATTCTGACTGATATTAGATCTATTTCGCTGAATTTTGTATTTGTTTTGTATGCTCGAACATTTGTTTCTTTATTAGTTTCTAGATGGATATGTTGAGGTATGTGTCTGAAATGTTCCCACTGTGTTTAATTTTCATGAAATACATCTTGGATTAACTGCTAGGGTATTTCACATACATAAATTGAATTAAATAGTTTTGTCCCGTTAGATCGTAAATATACCACACTATGAGGAAATCAGAACGACTACTATAAATACGGGTTCGTTACTTAATGTTAGTGCGAGTACCTAAATCTAGCTTCTCTTAGCATTTACTTTTGTAAAGAATTGACCACAAAATAGAAAAATCTTGGTCCAATACATACGGAGAGTTATCGTTTTTAAGTGTTAAATTAGAAACTGATTCAACAAATCTTATTTCTAACAAACCGTCATAGTTTCAATTATTCACGATTTATGTGCACAATTTGGTTTAATTTTAATCAACTCTGACGTATGCATATCGCAAGCAGACTAAAAAGGAAATGCCTTCTGCTTGAGAATATTCACATTTACAATCTGGGCGTTAAACATGTAGATCAAGGGTATCTGGAAGTTTTTGCTAGTATATTAAACGTGGCGGGAAAGTAACAGAAAGTCACCGGAAATGTTTATCGCGATACGTAACCCTGCAGATGAACTACGTAGCAGACGACCTGAATTTTATCTTTGTTAAAATATGTGCAAGATTGGTACTACCTAATTGGATGGGCCGGCTGCGGTATTTGGGCCGTACTGCCGGCGAATTTACCCTCAATAGAGTCAAGGGTGGGCGGACATTTTGTATAAAGCGAACTACCCTCGGCACCGCCCCAGTTCTAGGACTTCACAACTTTAAGGAAATTATCCTTGTTTGTGTTGAGGAATCGTCCGGGGCGTTACCTACCCTCTAATTGAAGGTCGGTTTATAAATGGTGTACGCGTACTCATTTGATCTTTAAAAGACATCTCAGGTGTTATATGATGTTACATATGATTTCAATCAAACAATTACACCGACATTACGTAGAATAGCAATGCGTTGTATAGAAAAGGCATAGCGTTGCAACATATAAGTCGCTGAGAACTCGAATTTTGAAATTATATAATCATGATATATACGGATTCTATGTAAATATATAGTTTTCCAGAAATAATTTTAGAGAAATAAGGCGCGTATATAAACTACATACAAATATTTACTTCTGTACAACACACTTCGTAACCCCTCATATTCGTTTATTATTATGTAAGGCCAAGGAAAGGTATTATTTATCCCGAATACGATGAAACGGTGGAAGAAAATGAATGTAAAACGTAAAATGCAAATAACCTACAAGTCGAACACCAGCCAAAAACCACAACCAAATTTTTTATTGCATGTTAACATCAGAAACTACTCTACAAAAAAATCAACACGAGTTCTACCTGTCGGTATGGGTCTAAAGGCTCCCGAAGGCAAGAAAAACAGAATGCAATTCTGTGCTCTCATGTCCGAGACTTGTTTCAGATTGTGTTATCAAACGTGGACATCACTAGCCGTAGTTAAATTCTTTGTTTCCCCCTTTTTTTTTTTACTTTCCGAATGCGTCCTTTGAGCGAACTGGAATTTCGGATAATAAAGTTTAACAAATGCTGGCGCTCTGCTTTTCTTTTGCGTAATAATGGCTTCAATTATTTTTTATGTCTGTAATTACGGGCTTAATTCATTTTTTGTGACTAATGCATAATTAATTTGGAATTGTAATGACTATTATATTTTTATTAAAAATCTTTTTATTTCAAGAGATGATCAACATTTCCTAATTAGTTCAAAGGTGGTCTTTATATATTGTAAATGATAGATACAATTTGAACGGCATTTTTTTTTATATACACCTTATTCAATGCTTATTATCACAATATGGCCAATTAAGTCCAATGAGCAATTTAATTTAGCTTAAATTACTACTATTACGTAAACTTAAATTAAGGTATACTCATCAGTGTCCTTAATGTTCTGGTATCTCTAAACATAACTGAAGTACAGTAATCTTGACGTGAACGCTACCGCACTATATTCTGCTTTTTACTAACTATAATTAACTAGTGTTAATTTAATGTTATATTGAACTAACTCACAAGGTTTAAGTCTTTTAAGTCTTCTCACTAATTGGGTGTTGTCCAGGAGTTGAATAGCCTCAACGTTCACATGATGATGAAGTCTAGCTTCGTGCCTTCTGGGAGATCTTGTGATGATTTCGTCCACAGTTTCCATTCCAGGTCTCGATGAAGATCTCTATTTCTAGAATACCATGATGCATCTACCATGTTTCTTAATATTTTATTTTGAATTCTTTGTATAATTGATTTACTACTTTGTTTGGTACAACCTCAAGGCTGTACTCCGTAAGACTGGTCTAAATACTTGTTTGTACAATAAAATTTTACTATGTAGACAGAGTGGAATTTCTACCAATCAGCCAATAAATTTTCTTGTATTTTACCTCCTCTTTCTTGTTTCTTTTTTGCTTTTTGCATCTAGTGCCATGCCCAAAAATTTGGCTTGGTTTGAGTAGGGTATTTGTTGACCACTGATATTTATTGGTATTAGTTCTATTTTTTTCTGTTTGTAAAATCTACATGATCTCTGTACTTGATTAATAGCTGTTTCTAATTTTTTTGTTGATTCTGTGTTACTGTTTCCTGTTGCCATCATGACCGTATCATTTGCAAATGTGGCTATTATACAAATTGGTTGAAAAGTTTTGATAGCATAAATGAAAGAATGTTCATTTCTTAATGAAATTAGTTTTTTTATTCAACATAAATTCCCTCAACTTCACCACACTTATTGCAACGATCCTCCACTAATTTTATACCTTCTCTGTAATGATTTCCCGGAAGCTCTGCAAAATACTGTTCCACGGCTGCAATACCTTCTTCATTCGCGAAAAACGCTTTCCACGAAGAAATTGTTTCAAATTACTGAAAATGTAATAGTCGGAGGGAGCCAAATCTGGTGAATACGGTGGGTGTTCAAGCAATTGGTACTTTAATTCATTCAATTTAGCCATCGTCAAAATATTTGTGTGAACACGTGCACTGTCTTGATACAAAACGATTAAGCCGGGTGTTTCTTCACGAACTTTTTATTCAACTGACCCAAAAAGCAATAGTATTCAGAGTTAATTGTTTTACCTTTTTGAAGATAATCAATCAACAAAACCCCTTTTGCATTCCAGAAAACTGGTGCCATAATCTTTTTTGCTGATCGTTCTGCCTTGACTTGCTTTGGAGCTGAACAACCAGCTTCAGTCCACTGTAAATGCCCTTGTTTCAGTTTAGGATCATGATAGTAGATCCAAGTCTCATCCGTAGTTAAATAAAACGACGCACAAATTTGGTTTTATTCTGCCTAAAGCCCTCCAAATTACGCTGAGAAATATCTTTTGGATTCAGTTTTTGTTGAAATGTTAACGAATGCGGCACTAACTTTCCGAATAGCTTTTTCATATGTAATTCTTTGTGTAAAATATGAGTACTCGTTCATTCGAGATGTCAAACTTGAATCATTACAAACAATATCATAAACTTGCTCAATGATTTTTGGAGTTGTTGCACTTTTTGGACGTCCACTACGTGGTTCTTCTTGAACGCTTTGACGACCACGTTTAAACTGTAACACCCATCGATGCACAGTTGGAAATGAAGGAGCAGATTTCCCTTAGCACTTTCACCATTTTTGTATTTATATATACTTCTGTTGCGGGTAAACCTTCCAAAACTGAGAATTTTATCACCGCACGATGTTCGGTTTTGTCCATTGTAGCAGAATACACTGACACGTCAACTTCAAATGGCTTGTAAACAAAGAATGGATCACGGATTGACAGAACGAAATGCATTTTTGTGTGTGGTCAAATGGAAGATGAAATATTAAAATGACGTATAAATTTTAATTCTTCTACTGGTTAATAGGCGTCGCTTTCAAAACTTTTCAACCTACCTATATTATTTGCTAGTTGTAGAATGTCACAAGTGTGTAACAGATATAAGGCCGGTCCTAATACACTTCCTTGTGGCACTCCTGTTTGAATTTCTTTCATTTCAGAATAAGCTTTTTCCTGCTTTATTCTGAAGAATCTCTCTGATATGTATGATTGTAGTATTTCTACATACTATTCTGGGAGATGTGATTTTAGCTTGTGGATTAATGCTTTGTGCCAAATTTTGTAAAATGCTTGGGTCATATCTATAAAGACTGTGGAAGAAACTTGTTTTCTTCGAGGTTCTTCTCAATAATATTTGCTATTCTGTGAATTTGGTCAATGGTAGAGTGCTTATTTTTAAACCCAAATTGATGTGCTGCTCCTTTTTAGGTTTCAGTCTCTTGAGCAGTAATTTTTGGAATAGTTTTGAAATAACAGGTAACAATGATATGCGCCTATATGGCGTCGCTTTATTAGGTGGTTTACCAGGCATAACTACTTCCGCGATTTTCCACAAGCTTGGGACATATCTTAATCTAAAGGAAGCACTTATTAAGTTTGTTAATTTTACTATAGCTTTCATAAGCAGATTTTCGAGTATTTCTCCAGTTATTAAATCAGACCCTGGATATTCTTTTAGATCAATATTTTCTTTAATTTCTTTGATTATCTCTTGGAGAGGTATGCTGTATTGTTAGTTCTTCTGCGGATTCTTCGCTGTCTCGAAAGATTTTTTGTAGGTGATTTGCAGAGAGGCCTGCTTTTCGCTGCTAACTCTTGGCCCAATCTCCATTTTCAGTTCCTCGTGGAGGAATCTGCATGCTAGGTCTTTTTAGTTTTCTTGTTCCTTTCCAAAGCGAAAGTCTGTATTGCTCTCATTGGTAAGTCCTCCTAGTACGTGTTAATCGAATAGTTTTTTATTGTTTTATTTTCTCGTTTTAACTGTTGACTAAGATTATTCAACTTTATTTTCTTTTGGGGTGTTCTTGTTCGTTACCACCTTCGTCTCTGTTTTCTTTTTCAGATATTAGCTGCCTAATTTCTTTGGATAATTCATTCCTGCAACTCTGCTTCTAAGTGTAGGAGTATTTAATATTTTCTGCGAGGCTTAAGTGAAGCTTATCCACTCTATGTGTTTATTAACTAACATCGGGTCAATTTGTTTTTCTATGATATCTTGACTCGAAGTTAGGATGATTGGGGAATGGTCTGAGTTCATATCCCAACCTTCTTTTATTTGTACGTAGTTTGCAGAAATGTTCTTCGCGATATAAAAATCGATCAAATCTGATATTTCATTGATGTCTGTCGGCCAGTATGTTGACTTTCCAGTAGATAACACTTTCTTATGGCTTCATAAAGTTCTTTCCCTTTTGTAATGGTCAATCTCGAATCCCATAATATGTTTTCTTGCATTGAAGTCCCCTCCAATGATAAATTTATTTCCTTGATCTTTTAGAATTTGAACAGCATAACGAAGAATATAGATATTTTGAATTAAACAGTACCTACCACATTTACGATGAGACGACAAAAGTTATAAGAAAGAAGGGGAATAGCATAATGAATACGATTACTTATGCAATGTTGACGCTTTTGAAGTCGAAATTAATTTTGATAGCGAAAGAGATCAAATTTGGAGAGAAAAATTTGGAAAATTGGAATTATCTTTATAACACTGAAAAACTTTTAGAACAAACTTTGATAGTAATGAAATTCATATCGGCAGGACGTGGTTGTCAATACTAACCACTAGGCCTAAATAATTTTGTAGGCTATACATTAAACACATAATAAAAATCGTCTTATTAATAGTAACAACTTCTCTCTACTACATTATATAAAGCTTATTTTCCCTAAAATATTGCAAAACAGCTTCTGCCTTAGTTTGCGCACAACTCAACTTGACATATTCAACCTTACCAAATCGTCCCATATATGTATACTATATGACAGGGAAATTACAACACCAAGAAAGGGTACGAATTCGTTCAACTGGCGGCAATTTTCATGTTGCCGAACTTTAAGCATAATCAAACTTTTGAGACAAAATTAAAACAAGAGAAAACGACCGTGAAAAATTGAATAAAAATTGGTAAGAAATACAATTGACCATAATGCTAGAAAAACTGCATGAAATGCTAGATATGCCATGACCACTTGATCCATTGCAACAACATTTTAATCAATTATCACCTATGAATATGTAAACGTTTTTGCCAAGTTTGGTCAAAAAATTCGCACCTCTACTTGGTTGTGGATTTATCATATAGATGCGCGTGACATAAAATATCTTGGACTGGCGCACATAATGTGTGAATTTCTTGAACTTGGGGCGGTTCCACGGATCCTCCTGGTTCTTTGAGTTCTGCTATTCCAATGAGTTTCTGCGTCCTAGACATTCGAAAACAACATAGAATTCGAGAGCTTAGGCTAGGCCTAATCATTTGTCAAGTTCATACAGGCTTTTATTACATTTATATGACGAGATGTATCTGATCGTTATGACGTTGAACTGTGTCAGATCCCAGGACGCTCTCTACAAAATCATCTTTAATTTATATGAATTTATATTCCCATGAGGGAAAAGTGATAGTTATCCAAAATGTTGTGCCGCTGTAACGATCTATTCATCCATTCACTTCTGGGCAATTAATCCATTTTTCGAAACACGCCAATTTGTCTCCCAACGTTTCATGACTTTATCCAATTTAAACTCAGAACTCTTTACGAGCTTTTCAGTTCGCTCCTCAGAAGTAAATTTTGTTCTGTGAATGCTTTTGGGGCAGAATTAGAATAACGATGTAGACTGGTGTTTCCTTACCAAAGTTCGTGTGAGTTCCATTATGACCTTTTAGCTCAAATGTTGTTTCTTCAATAATCGTACCAGATTTGATAATCACACATATAAGCTGTTACATCTGCACCAGTTTAAATTTTGTAACTTCATTTTGTTGGTTTCATTGTTATGTGTTATCCAATAGAGCTGCGCCTTTAAATTTTATCATGGATTCATCCACTGTTTAAAACCTATTAGATTTTAAGCAGGAAATAAATGTTTCCTGCAGTATAGAAGAAGGGCGATTTCATTTTATAAGGCTTGCTGTGATTAGGTTGTATAGATTCGTCATCCAGATAAATATAGCTTAACAACCAAGCACACCGATTTCTGGAAATTTTGAGTTTCATCAATATTGTTTTAAACCAGATAGCTAGATCATCAATAGTAGGAGCAAAATTTCGTCGTTCATCATATTTTTGAATTAAGTATAATGTAAGTTTGAAATGCAATGTCTTTTATCAGATCCTCAGGAAATAGACCCAGTTATTTCTTGATAGGTATTTTGTTTATTGACATACAAAATGTCGTTAGTCGAGATCGTTTAAAGCACAGTATCAATTCCTTTTCCCAACACCAAATCGCGTTAGCATTCTAAATTATTACCTACGCGATTATCACCGACATTTTCGATCACACCCATATTCGCAATTCATTGGTCCATACCTGTCCATAAAGATTAGATAGCATAAAGTGCTGCAGTTCCGTTGCACATCAATTACACAACCTTTACTCTCAGTCTCAGGAGCAGAAGTCTACACTAGACCTGTGCAAAGTAACTACAAGGCTGAGTTAACCCAAAATAACAATTAATCTTAGTGAGTGGGTTATTCAGGCCCCAAAGTAGCTTCGAAATTATCTGAAATAGCTTCAAACCCAAATCGATGTAACGTTTGCTGTATTTGTTGTATAAAACAAAAGCATTAAGCGTACATTTATTTTGTTTTATCGTATTATTGCGATACATTAGTGCTGGTGAAGATATCATTAAATTTTTCAAGGCACGTCTCAACAAAAGCACTCACGGTGAAGCTTAAATTAACTACATCATATTGCTACAAGTGTTTTGCTTACAATGAAGACCGCATTTCCAATTCGAATTTTACCGAATGAAACATGATTTCACAGTTTACAAATTGTAAGACGAACTTTGTCCAGAAATCCCCAGCACGAAAAGAGAAGCTAGGCTCGTTGGCATTGAAATACGAAGTTGTACTAGTTAATATCTATGCGGTGCGAAGTTGCGGATATAATAGTTTAGTATCAGTTACACTAAATTGTTGTTTCGGCAATCATTGTTTACTGAGTTATTGTATGGCTTGGCAGTTATATGTGCCAGATACTCCTCAGCATTATCTGTGGTATTTGGGCCAAGGAACTGAAGTCTCAACCGAGAGCATCTGTATGTAATTATTGGCCTCCCCTAATTTCTGTAAGGAAGTATTTTGTGCAATGCAAGTCTTTGTCTCTGCCAAAGTAATTTTTAAGTGACTATTTTTCTCGGCTGGAGGAATTGTCCCATTCTCTTCATGGTAGAAATCTGCTCTTGTAGCTATGTGAATATATTTGTCGGAATTTTTGTCTTGTTTGCTGTGATACTGAATTGAATATCGGCGAAATTGACACTTGAAGCTGTATGGAACTTTATTTTAAATAGTCATACAAAAAGCTACGTGTTTCCTATTACATGTATGTGCACGATAAACTCTCGAATTGAAGACTTTTTATCCTGTATTATAATTTAAAAATCGG
This sequence comes from Chrysina gloriosa, assembly GCA_038088585.1. NCBI lineage: Eukaryota > Metazoa > Arthropoda > Insecta > Coleoptera > Scarabaeidae > Chrysina > Chrysina gloriosa. Next base: position 10,689,491 of record CM076093.1, read on the forward strand.
TTAATTAAGCAGAGAACATTAAAACCACACTCAACCGCTTTTTTCGTAGCAACAGATTCTTTAGTTCCAGACATAGTGTGATTCACGACTTTTACATTATGTTCTCTTACAGTTGGATAGACCGTAAGTTCACATAGAAGATCTAAATCAAACGATCAGAACCAGAACGCCCAATAGACGGCTGGGTTACTCGCGAGCTGGCGTTCAACTTATATTTCGGCATTTAACGCGAATACGTGGTACTCATTACTTTATCTTCCTCTAGATGTGAATCTATGCTCCAGATGGAAATGAGACTAGTAAAAATTTATTTTGTTATCGTACATGTGTGTGTTGGCGACGAACGTTGGGCAACTATTACTAAGCGAACTGAAACTACGTCCATTCGTATTCGAAAAAGTAATATCATACGTCGACATGTCGGTAAACATTGATTGGAGCAATTAACAGACCAAGGAAGCAAGAATGCTATTTTATCAACGTTTGAAAGCTGCCAAAGGAACTTTTGGGATATACCATTTGTTCTTACAAGATTCCTTTGGACATTGGTGCCAGTCTCTCCTTCATAAGGTCGTTTCCTAAACTATGCTTGTATAATGTCGGTACAATGAATGCCAGCACTATTCTATTTAAGTGCCTGAAAGGAACTGAATTTGTGTTTTGTCTCCTCTAGTAGCTAAATATTGCCACGCAAGGTCAGTACATCTTCGGGATAAAATCATTTCATCATTTTAGAAATCATGGAGGAGAAAGCCTTCAGGTCATTTGAATTTAGTTTTTTTTTCGCAGCGAAAATGTCATTATACCATTTGTTTCTTCTAAGCATACTTTAGGTTTGGTGGTATAATAACCCATTATTTGTCCCAAAGCGGATGTTCCAATCCTCAGGCACTCCGGGACTGAGTATCTTCTTAGTAGTTTTGTACAATAGTTCAGGAGGGCAGTTTCCGCATTGGGAACTATTTAGCTACCGTTGAATGTAATGCTTTTCGCAGTATTGTTCAGCCATCTCACTTGTGATGAAGCGTTCTCCCTTTTCCAGATCCTTATAAGGCTACCCAGACGCTGGTGTTGTTTTTAGTAATATTCTCAAAGGAATAGTGTTTTCTTTACAATGCTGTGCTCTTTTTTTTTGTTGGGACCCACTTGCTACAAACTGAAAGAATTTTAATTTGATAGTTGACACACACAGTTTCTTCAATACATTTAATCACTACAAGTTGTCTTTGGCTCTTTAATTGTGAAATACCGAGCTTCAAGTGGTACGTGTTTGTTAGTACAAGTACAAGTGCAGCCCTTACACTTATCTAACGTCAGCCTATTTTGCCCAAGAATGGATAGCTCTTAACATAGAACATTCTGAAATATAAAAATAAATGAATCATCTACTTCACTGTGAAACAAAATTTAATATAAGATAAGGTTCCGGCTCATGTTCCTCAGAATGTATTGTTTTCATTGTATCAACACGATTCCAGGTTAGTATTTTTAGTTATATACACTATATAATGTTCTCTTACGTTTATGTACAACATTTGGTTTGAATCGGAAAGTGCAGACAATCTAATCAATAAGTTTGGATGAGTTCATCTAAATCAATGTGACATTTTTCTTGAAGAAGATCGTAATTACAAAACGAATAAAAATGATTATATGAATTGGTATATCATGACACTCTTAAATGATTCACATTAGAAGAAAATCCTGAACGTTATGAAAGACCATAATTAAGATATCCAAGTTCCAGAACTAAAAGCTGCAATTACATACATTTAAAATCTAATTATTGTCTGACTAAGCAAAATTGCCTTTTAAGTTGAGAAACGCCTGTCATACTACTATTCTAATTAGAAAGCAATGAGAAAGATATACTCGAAATCACCCCAAACAAAGCTTTTTCTAGTTAATTAGTATAGAGTGCACGGGTTAATGGAAAGAAAATAAAGTTAACTGTAATTACCAGTATATTCTATTTGTAATAAAATCCGCAAAACTTATTAACGGTAATATCCGGAAGTCAAGGCTTTACTTATGAATTGAAGTTTTAATCTCTACAAGTAGGGACCTTAATACCCTTCGAAAATTTAAGATTTACAAGGTCTCCCGTCTAGGGATAAAGGGTGGGTACTTAATATTGGTATATCTAAGTGACAGAGACTGCAATAAACAAAATGATGTGGACGTGATTTACAGTTATTCAGCCACCTATACCTTCATTGGTATTCAGAACCTAATTGACTTTATAGCATTGAAAATCCCTCAATAGAATGCGAAATGTAATATTTTGTCGGCATCTTTATGGAGTTATCTGGGCACATTATAGATGATTTCCATTTATGATTTACGACTTTTAAGATTGAGTGATAAACTGAGGTAAAGATTATTATGAAAAGGCAGATTATTTCTGTTTGGCGCAAACAGGTTCTACAAACGGAAAGACTAAAGAGGGACACAAAGAGGGGGTGTTACCCTAAATACTTTCGTGTCGTAAAGTACCTTTTTCAAATTGAATTATGCGGCAGCTTTCGAATGACTTGTTCGAACGGGTCGCAATGTTAAACACGAAACACTACTGTGAAGTAATACGCAGATAGGCTTTGATACATTTTTTTAGAAGCTGGACCTGTTTATAAAATTTCCGCACATCAAAGGAATACTAGCTGATGTATAAAGGCAGTTTTAATTTTATTGGGGCTTTTATGGGTTTCCTTCGGTCTTCGTGAATGGAGAAGTTGTTCTAACTAATTGGGTACCAATGTAAACCGGTCGCTAACTGGTCACAAGAACTAAACTCGCACGCAAACCTTTGAAACAAGCGGTACTCTCAAGTGAAAAAACAATAATTATAAGGACAACAGTTTTAAATTGCTAGACTTACAAATTATATTGATATAAAGTCCGGATCTATTTCAACTAATAGGTGGTTGCTATTCTGTCGGTAACAAGGTAGACTTCTAAGTGGTATCTTTCTCTCATTAATTCAAGGAAAAATGAATTAAAAACTTATTAATAATTTCTTTGATAGCCTATATTTATATTAATTCTCTTTCTCCAGACAAGGCAACTTGGACTTATCTACGATTTAAGTGGTAATGGGTACTGTAGAATAATTAAGCTGAAAAATCAACGAAAGTTCTAGGCTTTATAAATCTGTTGTAACAAATGCTTGGAAGTTTGTTGAAAATTCAGGCCGAGTGGTTTTGCTCTTTCCATTTGCAACCGATACAAAGTAAAATTTCTAACTTTACTAATCTAATTAGATGTGTTTACTATCAATTATCAGAAGTTTTGAACAATTATGTTAATATCTACGTATAATGCGCTAATAAAAGAATACATATTTATGTGAAGTGATTATCTAATATAACCAGTTACCTCAATTTATTTGTGAACAGCAAATGTTACTAATAACCCATAATCGAAGAACACGCATTGACATTTTGTTTCTTTCCATAATTTGAGATAACTCGTACAGAATGCCGAAACCCTAATTAAAACTTTGAGCTAAATAATGTATTATACAGCCGATACGTGTACCCAGTACGTGTTAGATCAACTTAAACATCACTTCTAAAGTAAGAGCGGTGAACCAAAGATAATTTGTTTTCTTATCTTTATTTTTAAATATATACAAGGTTTCAAATTGAAGCATATCGTTGAATGAACTTCAATCAGTAAACGTTCGTATAGCATCACTATTGCATTGGGAGATTTAACACGTTGCATCGGAAAAGCAACGCCATACGAGCAGTATTTGCAGAATTAAGTTTCAAACAACATCTTGTATTGAAAAGGCGCTCGTAATTCGACAACTGCCTTATCTTCACTAAAGAAGTCAATGAAATTTGTCGAAAAAAATACACGCAAAGCTTCATTTGCAGTACATCACCCCGCCGCCACACCTAACACTCAATGTGTTAAGTGTAATTTGGTTGAGTGGGGTTATGTGAGGTACATAGCACCATTTCATTCAACAGATCACAATCTCTGTGGTCTACATTATCTCAAGTCAAGCATGTCGAGCACAGTTTTGCATGCATTCTTCCATTGAAAATGAGAACTTGGTGTTCAAAGTAGGTATCTGGAGTTTCTACAGAATTATGTTTATTGGAACACTAAATGCTTCTGTAAATGAAGAAAGTTATTAATAGTTAAACTGTTACAGGAATTGCATAGTTTGATGTTAGAAGAATGTATCAATAATAATGCGAAAGAAATACAAATGAAATAACCAGTGTTTTGAAAATTACAGTGTGAAGTTCTGTGTAACAAAGTAAAATGTAGTAATTTGCGATGCACTGACAAGATGAACGTCAAGGTTGTGAATAACGGATTTTGATGGGTCATGAATATGTTATAGAGGGACCTCCCCGAGTACCTTTCTATCAGCTTTTGTAGCCATTCGCCCTAGTGCTCGAGAAAATTTTAAAAGTTTTCTTGACATACTTTATATATCGTTAATGTTAATAAATTTCTGAAAAACTGAATATATTGTCGTGGGTAAGTTGTAGGCCTACTACGCTGGCGATTCGTGTTCAAGTCCCGCTCTTGTAACTTCTTTTTCTCAATCTCATTGCATATCATATTAACAAATATGTTTAATTTTATGCAAAACTGTTCAAAAGTATTTTGCGTCGTACTTACTCTATTAATAAAATTAATTGGAAGCAAATGTGCATCATGGTGTGTAATTAAATTTCACAATCAAATCTTATAATTAAATCGTTTTATCACTAGTGATAATAATTAAAAATACGTATAATGCTGCACATTTGCTTCCGATTAATTTCATTAATAAAGTAAGTATGACGAAAAATATTTTGAACAATTTTGCCTTAAATTAAACATATTTGTTAATATCATATGCAATGAGATTAAGAAAAAAACTATAAGAGCAGGACTTGAACACGAATCGCTAGCGTAGTAGGCCTAGAACCTACCCACTGCACTATACTCGGTTCTTCAGAAATTTATTAACATTAACGATATATAAAGTACGTCAGGAAAACTTTTGCAATTTTCTCGAGAACTAGGGCGAATGGTTACAAAAGCCGGTAGCAAGGTACTCGGGGAAGGTCCCTCTATACATATTCGAGACCCATCAAAATCCGTTATTCACAACCTTGACGTTCCCCTTGTGAGTTGCACTCCCTTTTGTATTTTTATTTGTTGACTGTACTATCATGTCCACAGATTTTAATTTATTTCACAAAACTAATAAAGCCATACCCGTTATATTACGAATTGCCAATATCTTCAGAATGTTCAAATATCACATTGATTGGCTCGTACTAATGTAATGTTTCTGCAAGTAACATAGATACCAAGAGCTCGTAAGGAAATCCAAAATATTTTGTTCAAGGACTGTATTGAATAACAATTTCTGAGGCTATTAAAATCTGGTATTGTTCGATATTTGCATAGCCTGGGTAGCTACAGATTTGTAGATGCCAATGAACACCACTCGTAATCGCTCTTGGAGTTATTTTTGTATTATAGTAATAATAATGAGATGTTTGGTGCTCTCTGAACCTATGCTCTGATAACATCACTTTAGAGAAATGGTTACGCGAAATATATCGATAAATATTTAAGGGGCTATCAGTTGAAAATATTAAATATCCAGGAGATGAATATTACTGACACATGTAATAATGTGCCAACATACGAGGGTGGAGTGATGGAAGAGTGACTTTTATTTAGAAAAATACATTTTTTTGGAACATAATCCCTTTTTAACTCTACACACTAAGTGCAGTGGATTTCCAATTTTTGCAAACTATTCAAAAAGTAATATGTAGGAAAATCTTCAAAATATCCATTTGTCTCGGATATCACCTCCTCATTTGTCTGAAATCTCTTTCCACCCAGCAACTTTTTAAATTTGGGAACAAGAAGAGATCATTGGGAGCCGAATCTGGGGAATATGGCACGCGAAGCAGCAAATCGTAACGCAATTCGATTAATTATTTTTTTTGTAGCAGCAGTGGATGAATGAGATGGAGCATTATCGTGATGAAGCAGCATATTTTCCTTCGACAAATGCGGTAGTTTTTCTTAAGTTCAGTATCAGAACATGTCAGGACATCAGTATAATATTGCCAGTTATCGTTTTTCCTTTTTGTAACTAATTAATAAAGATGACACGTTTGCGATTCCAGACAACTGTGGCCATGACCTCAGTGGCGGAAAGGACGGTGTTTGCCTTTTTGAGGGTACACTCCTCGGGAGAAGTCCATTGTTTTGAGTGTATTTCAGTTTCTGTATCCAAATTTGATCTAGTGTGGCATATGGACGGAAAATATCCCTTAGATTACGTATGAAGATAGTCACACATCCTTTTCAGTTTGTAATGCGAGCCAGCATTTAATCAGCATTGAGCAAACCCGGCACCCGTCTTATGGATAGCTTTTTCATATTTAAACGTTCATGCATACCCGTTTGGTTGAAATATTTGCTTCATTATCTGTCTTGTGTACAGTCAATCGACGATCGCTAATTACAAGATCAGGGACGTTATTAACCATTTCTGAAGTAGTTACAATAAATAATAGCCCCGGATGTTCTGCATCGTCCGTGCTTTTCCTCCGCTTCCTTAATTCTTTTTTTCCATGTAAAAGATAATGTTTAATTAACATTTGAAATTCTTTCTTTCCCGTATTTATACAACAATAAAAATAATTTGCTTCAAATGAGTACAAAACATAATCTATCTGTCAGATTTGTGTGAAATTTTGACAGTAGACATGGCGGAAGCCAACAACATAATCACTGTAGCGAAAGTGTTGCCAATCTTTGAAAACTCACTCTTCCGTCAAACCGCCCTCGTATAATAAGCATTTACCAAGCAAACATTGTAAAACCTTGTTCATGTTTGATCTGTTTACCGTTTGTTCACGTCAATGAGTTATCATTTACGAAGACTGTATTTGTAGTGCGTCGCACATTATAAATTCTTAGGCACAGTGATAGAATGTTGATGTTATTTGCTTTGAAGAATAACTTGCTGGTTTTGCTTTCTTTTTTAATCTAATATATCGAATGCACAAAGACATCCAATCTTCTTGCAAATTTCGTATTTAATTTATAAGAACTGCTGAAATGAATACAATACAATGTGTAAATAGCCGTACCATAAGAAATAAGTCTCAAATATTCTCTTTTGCAACCTGAAACTGTTTGCCCGTTGGTGACGATTCAACAATCATACTGGCCAATCAATACTTTTCTAGCAATCTTAACCCTTTTTACATTTACATTAGTATTCTGCCAAGTAATAGCATTAGTTATGTTGTCCTTTGACTGTATTGTATATTCCCCGATCCGCAAATAAAGATTTGTGATCGTCAATATTAGAATGATGGATGATTGCACACACATGTGAATTACATTTTGAAGTATCTATTTAAAGATTTGATGCACGTGACTTAAATATTCTACTCCTTTTCAACTGAGATCCCGTTTGGATCTTCTTCTGTTGTTCAGAGTACCACCACTAAGCTGATGTCCAAAATCGGTACCTTATATGTATGTGAGTAGAACTTCACCTCGTTCACTACCGATTCAAATAAATAATGTAGGCTGTTAACGATAGACGGCAATCCATTACTTCTATCTTCTATTTAGTTATGCGGTTAGCTATTTCTAGCTAAATCTAATTCGAATATCCACACCACCATGGATTTACAAAAATGCACTTATATCAACTGAAATATACCTAGCATATTTTCATTATAAATTTAGTGAATCATTTACCATTATGCCATCTTTTTCATATTTAGCAACTATATTCAATTATGAGCAGATTCCACAGTTATATATTCATTTAAATCTGCATTTAAATCAGTACAAGAACACCTTTCTTTCTACGGGGGTCAAGAAAAATAAAAGCTTGCTGTTCCAGTGGGGAAAACTTTTCTTTTTCAACATTTTTGGTACAAAATATTCAGCATGTATGTAGATGCTTTCGAAGCAATTGCAAGCGCACACATAGCTTAAAAGAATGATGGAGCAAATGTAAAAAATCTCGAATACACAATGTACGTGTAATGCCTAACCTGTTGCAATCATTGACAAAAGAACTCGGCAGAATGTCTTTACAGTCGTAGTCAGTTGTTGCTTTCGTCATTTAACAATATATCATATAGGTGGCTACACATTTGTACCCGTACTAAAATGTAATTACTTCGGTACACAATTCGTTTCCGTTGTTTTTTCCACATTCAAAGCACATATCGCTCTCAGTTTAGATGCCTGGTACGTGACCACGAATGAAGCCGCTTTATCATAATAAATTGCGGCCGGTTCGATGCTTGCATATTGAGCATGACCCCAGAGAGTGTTAGTCGCAGGTGACTCCTAACATATAGGTGTCAATGCAGATGACTATCGACATGTTCCTTCACTTTATAAAGTAACAACTTTACGAATTTGGAAAGAACTGATTAGTTAGTTCAAAGAATTTATCACGATTTATTACGCGTGTAATTCCAGCCAATTTAATTACCATCCGCAAACTAATTTGACACACACCATAATTGGAGAACAACTGGTTTACATTCTATTCTGGGAGAAATGCGAAAATTGTAGCTTCAAAGCACTCAAAACTTTATCATTTAATCTAAATATGAAAAGATACAGGAATGTAGACAATTACTAGAGCATTCTATACAGGTAATTACAGTAGCTGAGCTAGTACTTCTAAATGTTTTGATGAGCGGCGCACCTACTATCTTAATAACATACCAATCGCTAAAGACAAAAAATACCTACATGAAATTTGTCGATTTTCGTATTTTGTGTTACTGACTTATTAATAAACATATAGCAGCAAGAGCTAGACACGCGCAAAAACTCTCAGATGCGCTGCACATTTTTGATCCAAAAATTCCTAAGAAAATTTTGGGCCAATTAGTAAAGGAGGACTAAATATAACCATGCTCTATATTACCAAACCCAAAACACTCTGAATATACCGGAATAAGGCGCTTACAATGGATAAAACGCATGCCAGAAGAGCATACTTCAAGGAAGAGTTTCAAATTGATGACTTTAGGTAAAAGAACGATCTGAAGACTGCAGGCGCGATGAACAGATAACGTTGCGGGGAACCTACAAGGATTAGGGATCACAATATTAAAAAGAGTAGTCAAGGGCTTGAAAATGTGGTAAAGTTTTGACAAGACCAAAATTCGATTTGAACTTTAACCCCTTCGGTAGAAGACAGGGAAATTAAAGAAATGGATCAGTCAAATTCGGAGAGGGTCTTCAATTGCTGCTACATTCTTGGAGTTTACTGGTTCCTATAAGTTTCTGGGGTGTCCATAGAGCCCAAGAAATAAGTCCTTCGTCGTCCCATTTTAATTAAGTGTGAAGTAGAGTTCAGGCACTAACATATCATAGTATCCATGCATTCTGGAATTATAATAATTTTAGCTTTGAAAGTCCATTACCACCCTCAGTAGCTTCTCTTGCACAATACAACATTAATTATTCCTTTTGGACTTTAAAAAGTCACTGCAATTTCGGTAAAGAGAAATAATAAACTTTAATGCAAGCGATGGTCAATATCATTTCTTTAATAGAAGTTCATTCCAGTTTCTACTTTGAATTCTTAGACTTTCTTCGGCTTTTGTTCAAAGATTTACTAATTTTCGCCCTTTCAGAGGAACACAAAAACCAATAACTAGAGTTAGGCAATTGCCGTTTTATATCTCCCAAACGGCATGTCACTGGCAGTGGCGCTCTCGTTTGCTTGCGTCGTACTAAAAATACAGTAGTTAACAGTATTGGAATCAAACTAATAAGATTTTAACGGCACTACCTCGCTCTACTAATAACAAACGGTTGGAGTTCAATCCACAAATTACTTACCTATTTTCCTATATGCATAGGTTAGAACAAATATCTATGTCAAACGGTGACACGTGGTAGGACCCAAAAACTGTTTGTGCGCCTGACACCGGCTGTGAAAGCCTACGCAACTGCATAAGAAATAAGGTTATCTATATCAATGTTTTAATTGCGATGACTATATTTTGGCTTTCCGTTTTGACCTCGAAAGCTTCAAACTTGGTGAAAATCCAGTTAGATTGTTGATGAAGCACATCGGAAAATAAAATGCTTTCGCTAATGTTCAGAAAGTTCTACTGATAAAATAATACATACCTGGAACGAGAAACGGTTGTCGTTGCGTTTCAATAGTCCGAATTTTAAGACTACTTACAAGTTTTAAATATTGACCTTCTAAGCGAAATTGCGTACTACAACAAATCCTCTATTAATACTTGAAATATACTACGTTTGTTTTATGTTATAGGAGTAGTAAAGCTGCGTAAATCATTGCACGTAGTACGCAGAAATTTATGTTAGTTTATCGATACGTAGTAGGTTTGTGTTAAATCCGTAGGATTATGTCTGTGTACTATCGCGCAATTTATCAGAGCTAATTATTTTTCTTTCTTTCAAGCTTAAACAAATTCGAATTTCTTGGCCATAAGCATTTCGGTATGTGTAAACACGTATGTCTTTGGCATTTTCACCGTGATAACGGATTAAGCTTGTCTAAATATTTGAATAAATTCTGAAAAAAACAGAACCGGAACTAACTACCCAATGTAATAGAAAATTTGTGCTGCGAAATGGAAAAGAAACCATGTTTTGCAGTTAGAAATTAGCAGTTAAATCTCCTTTGACTTATGACACCCAATGTGAATCAAAGAGTGCCCCGCGACGGTTCATGAACGGTTGAGTAAATAATAATTGAGGGGCCAATGCAAGAACCGGTCAAGTCATTTTTTGGAGAAAATTTGGTGTTTATGCGGTCATGTTCCGTATGAAATAACTTATCGACTGTGCAAGAACCGACTCTGTGTCTTAAATATTAGCGATTTCATAGGAGTTTGGTTGGCTGCCTGCTCGTTGAAACTGTGTAAGAACCTGTCATGTTCTGGACTTGAGTGGTTTTTTTGCATATTTTTTAATCGACGGTAGAGCCAGGTGTATCGGTGCAAATTGTGGCATACAGATCGTGTGCGGAGCACTCCATGTGCTGTAAAAGTGACTTCATTTTTCACCGAGTTTCCTATCAATGCTTTGAGAATGCCATCAGCAGAAGGTAATGATCCGTATGGAGGTACCCATACAGATAGCGACAAAGATTATATGCCGCCACCTGAAAATAGGAGTCATAACCTCAGAAATGTGGAAGGTTTATTGGAAAATTCATCTTCCAGTTCTTCTGGTGGCGATAATCACGAGCAATCTGGAACTTCCGCTAGTACTCCACACCGGGGAAGAAACTAACTAGACGTAAATAGTTGTTGGCAAGAAACGTGCGAAAAGAGCAGAAAATTCAAGAAAAAGCATACGTCAATACCAAAGGTACGGTGGTCCGACCAAACAAGATTGGAACCGGTTGTAGTTCCAACAATAAGTGCTTTGAGAAAATTGGAGGCCAACATCGACAGAAAATATTTGATGAATTCTATTCAGTTTTTCTCTAAAGATCTCCAAGAGTCCTACTTATATGCTCTTATCAAGTGTAAAGCCGTGGTAAGATATAGATGAGGTCCTACGAATTCATGATAAGATTAGAAATAATACGGTTTCGAAAACATTAAAGATTTACTACAACGTCAATTTTGGGTCAAATTTAGAGGTCAAGAGCAGAAAATCTGCAAGAAAGCCTACCTCTCGCTGCGTGAAATAATAAGAAAATCGCATAGACGGTTTGCAGGCACACCTGGGCCAGCAGTCCGGTACTCCTCAAATAGACAGACGTGAAAAATACGGCAGCAAGATCAATGAGATATCCGATGAAGTTAGTGGGAAAATTCGGCATCATATTTTCAGTTTTCCAAAGTACAAGTCTCACTATAGTAGAAGGAATAACCTACATCACTATTACCTCTCACCTCTGCTCAATATTGCAAAAGCGCATGAGCTATACTTGCAGAAAATGAACCTAAATAAACAGTATCAGTTACTCTCCCAATCGCTGCCAATCAACCCAGTTGTTGAGTATAAACACTTTCGAAATTACTGGAACATTTCATGTCTAGTCTGGGTGAATTTTACAAGATTAAGCTAATATGTCATAGATATCCAGAACCCGGGTACAGTTTTTGCCGTGCGATTGAAGCTTTGGAGCGCGTTGCAGAGAAAGCACGACAAGATATACTTACCACGTGATTACGTAAATATCATTCAAAGCGCGAGTAAGCACTTTCAGATAATAATGGTGGATCAGGGAATGTTCCGGAACTTCAAAGAACATTTATAACGTTTCTCTTTTTTGATGTTAAAGAAAAATTAGAAATTGATCATATCAAAATATCGGCTGATGAAGTATGAGAAAACTGATCTGGAGGCTGGGAAATTGAAAAAGAATAAATTTGATCACGTCATGGCGTTGTTAAGGAATTATGTGCTTCAATGTGATCAACGGTGCTACAAGCATCGTGACTATGAAACGTCAAATTCAGAATTTAGTTGCGATGACTGAATTTTCAAAAGCGTTTGTATAACAATGTCTTTACGTTAGTCTATAATAATATAAAAACATATTGCTATTACTTTTGTTTTATCTAGTATTTTTTTGGAAGAAATACAAAATCCTGTGCAAGAACCAGTCAAGTCAAATTCAAATTATAGCACATTAACCCATAATTCAGAAACGGTGTTTCCAAAATAGACACCTTTCTTGCTGTGAATTATCACGTTCATTCAGAAGATATTTATGGTTTCAAATAGTTAATTTTTGACAGTTCATCACTGAAGCGCTTTTTCCCTTTCCTCAATATTTACCTGGGATGGACTTGGTTTGTTCTTGCATTGGACCCCTCAATTACATTGCTGATACAAAGCATCCAGTAAATTCATTTCGGTGATACCTTTAATCCTTAACATCACTCACGATTTCAAGTCTACATACATACATACATATGTTATAACATTTGCGGGGAAGAAGGGTCTTGTACTTTCTCGCGAATGATGTTGGAGGTTAACTAACAAGGAAAGGTTCCCAATCTGCACACACCGTTTTCGAATGAAATTTCATGATGATGAAATCATGTGGATGTGTAAGCTTCATCCTATATGAATCCGTTATACTTATGTTAGTTATATATACATCCTATGTACAATAAAGGGAAGATGTAAATACGTTTGAAATGTAATTATGTTATTATTATAAGAAGTTAACAAAATAAAACAACAAATCAAATACAAAGAATAGGAATTATAATAAGTTTCTAAAGTTACAGCAGGAAGAATATTTGTGCCTATAGAAGTATTAAATCACAAAGTATAATTATTTGGTGTATGCATGATATATACGTATTTTGTGTCATTCTTGATGAAAATGATATTCTTCGTAAAAATGTTCTTCTTCTTCTTCTTCTCGTCAATCCTTATGCCTTTCAGCGTCGGATCGTAAAAATGTTGGAAACATAAATATTGATTACACCTTGCACATCTAATAAAGGCATGTTTTCCGCATATGTCAGCAGTGAAGGCAAATTGCAGTGGATGTTCGAAAAGCTCCGGTCGAGTATGTAAGTATCCACCATATGCTTGGTACACAAAAAATTAATTCTTAAACCTCAGTGCAGACAGTTGATTGTGAATTAGGGATTGCATTTTAATCACGTGATTGCGTTGGTGCAAATCCATATCGTAATTTTCGAGGATCACTAGATCTGAAAATTTTCTAACAAACGCTTTCCATATCCGAAATCCATACACATCTAAGCGCTGAAGTATATTTTTAGGGATAGTAAATATTTAGACTTCTTTGTGAGTAGGTACATATGTTTTCAGAGAAGCTGAGCAATGTCCGGTCCAGGAATCTAATAACAGAACACTTCGTGCACCAGTATTTCGCAAATATATGGTTGTAAACCAATGAGTAAAGAGATTCGTAGTTAATTTTCTTGAAGTAGAAGCTTCAACTTTCACGTTTGATGCCTAAAAATATAGAATTTGACTGCTTTCTTCGCATTTACAATGGTTTACAAAATATCAAAAGCGAAGGGATCTTACCTGGAATAAGCTCTCCTTTACTCTGGGCCCAAACTGCTCTCCTGCTTCGTTTAAAACAATAAACAAGGGGGATGCTAGTGTACCTGCCGCTAATATCAGTGGCAGTACTGTGTAACTGTGGGTTGTAGCCGAAACTGACTGTACAATACATTCAATTTTCTTCGTTCCTGCCAAGGCAAGAGCACGACCTGAATGTATTTCCAAGCTAAATCCGCTTTCATCAGTATTAAATACATTCTCTGGGCCATAGTTTTCTAAACGCGGCTTAACTAACTCTATAAAACTGGCTGCTGTAGTTTGTAGCACATTGTTGTCAATCTCGTATGAACGGCTAACAAACTTTCTAATTTTCCGTGATACGAGCCCATGTGCTTGTTTAAAATGCAGTATCCATTTTCTTGAGCCTCTAAAATTTTCAAGTTCAATTTCTGCATTAGTCTGTAGAGCCCAAGTTCTTATATCCATATCGTGAACGATGAGATTTGCATCCAAACTGGCAGTAAACCGTTGAAGTGTATGTTGAGAAATTTGCATTAACCTTTCACGTTTTCTGCCACCCTTCTTCAATGACTGCTCCCATCTATATAGTTGTCGTAGATACTTAACTTTTCTAGATTTTTGTTGAACTGTTGCTAACTTTATTAATCCTTGTTTTGCGCTTCTTCAGAATTCCACTGCTTTCTTTTTCTATTCAATATCAGTGAAGCCACCTACATCAGCGCTGGTACAAGTTTCTTCCAATTCTTCTTGTATAACATCTCTTAAGTCTTCTCGTGAAGGTGGCTCATTGTCCATCACGACATCAGCAGCAATTGGACGTTATTCGTCGAAAAATTGCAATTCATAATTTGTCTGGAACTCAAAGGAACTGTCGTGCACACTCCTGTCTATTATATCTTTTATAGCATCATGCAGTTCTTGTTCTTTAACATTTGGATTTCTGGTTTCTTCGCGATATCCATAAGTAATAATTAACAAATTAATTACATTTTGTGGGTTTGTCTACACCATGCTGCACTACAAAAACACGGTACAATTTACAGTATGGTTGAAGACTATGTATTGATCATACCGGGAAATATATAATTTTTATACCTGCGCATTATCAGGTGTTTAAAAAAGAAACCGATAAGCATTTCATCCAAACACATTGACACAATAATATATTGTTTAGATATTTGTGTCCGTTAAAATGACAAAATATTTTTATTTTGATGCAAACAGATCTATTTAAAGGCGAATACTCTTATCGTAATCAATTAACATGTATATGGTACGTATTATAAACAACTATGACTTTCTTTATGGGTAAAAACTAAAGCAAAAAATATTTTTGTTATGATGTTTCCTTTGACAACCGGCGTCAGCCCTGCGTTCATTGATGGTATAAAGGCGTAGGTTTTAACTTTTGCTAAAATCCATTATCGGTCAGTAAATTTCTTTTTCTTGCAATAATTGTAATTGACAAAGGAAAACGAGAACACCCATATATATCCAGCCATCATAGCCATAGATCAAAGAGGGAAACCAGCATTTTATATAGTGCTACCAACTCTGGGGGTAATATTTGGAAGAATAAGGGTTACTAATTCAAATATGTTTTAATAGCCCTCTTGATGCGCTATATGTCCATATTTTGAATATTTTCTTCGTGCAAGAATTGCATTGAAAAAACTGTTCCAACCTTGGGGGAGGCTTTCACCCCTTCATAGGTGTTACTGGCAGAAACAGAAACCTTTTACATACTTCAATAACCTTCATAACCAACCTGCATCGAAATCGGTGTTTCCGCAAATCGTTGGGGCTGGGAGGGGTAATTTTTTAAGAATGAGGGTTACCGATTCAAACATGCTTCAATAGCCCTCTTGAAGCGCTATATGCTCATGTTTAGATATTTTTTTCTTGAAAGAACTCCAGGGTAATTGGAAAAAACGAAAAACAATCCAATTTTCAGGGGCGCTTTTCACCCCGTCGATGGCTTTAATCGCAGAAACAGAAAGCGGCGTCTTACCTAGTCTTATTAGCTCCACATAATTACCAAATTTCATTCAAATCGGTGTGTGCGGGTTGGGAACCTTTCCTTGTAAGTTGTTTTATTCGTTTCTGTTTGATGTGCTTGGTTTCATTCGATGTGACGAGTTTTTTTGTGGTACTTGTACTCGTTTCTTTGTCCCTCGGTTTCCTAATTCTTGTTTGGCCTTGTTTCCGCTTGTTTGGTTACATTCTCCTCTAATTTTCTGACGCCGCACTCTATCAATTTTTCACTTTAATACTCATTTCCGTACTTTTTCTTTGATGTCCTCAACAGTTCTTAAGAGATTACTTCGGACCAAGAAATTTGTAGTAGGTATACATCTATGATTCTTACAGTTACAAATTTATTATGCACTCTTCTAACAAGAAGTAGTCTTGTATTCCTGAAACTGCTCGTTTTCCAAACCTCTCCTAACGTGTTAAAGCTTGTCTGTGCTTGTGTTAATCTTTCGATGATATTCTAATCGCCAAAATACGTATTTGGAGATAACCAGCTTAGTGCGGTAAGCATAAGTACTATTTCGTTAAAGTGATTATAGTGCGCCTTCCTGTTTAACAGTCGAGAGGTAATGCATAGTGACATTTCCTTATTTGGAATTTATTCCCAGAAATAAGCGAAAATTGACGTAGATTTCGGAATACCCTGCGTAAGTGTTAACGCAGGCGTTTATTCAGGAATTCTTCCCGTCTACAGCGACACTTCATAAATTTCAAGGTAAGTAATTGTTTTGGTATGATGCCGATGTCGGACCTCCCATAACCCGACGGGGGCAGTCGCCCTTGTTATAAACTGTTAGTGTCGGTGATTCAGCAATAGTTAGAGGGGTGGTAAATCACCGTTCGAAATCGATGTTCCGACCGATCGGCAAATATTTACTCAAAGGCAGGATTTGGTGCATTGTGCCTGTTTGCTTTCTTTTCTTTTTACAGGGAGGATTAGATGTACTCTCGCGTGACAAGTAGATTTATGTAGCGACGACCCGAACCGAGATAATATTCTCGAGAGATCTGACTCGGGTGGTGGTGTCGGAGGACGACGCGATCTACCTGATCTCGCGAAGGGTGAGTGAGAAAAGGTACGCGTCCGATGTTTTGTGTCTATGCTAGTGCGTGGTGGGTCCCTGGGATGAATGGCTAGCGCCACCGAAACTAGCCACTCAATGAATAGGCGCAGAGATGAATTGAGATGTCAGGAAATGCCATGCAACGAAATCAACTACAACAATAGAAACCGGGTAAACGTTTTCCCCCAACAGCATCGCCCTCACTTTGCTAAACAATTTTTCGGATTCCGATTCCTTTTGCCGTGTGCCGCCCTTTTAACGATCGCTCCCTTGTTTTCCAATTATTTTTTTTCGTTTAGCTTCGTCACCCATATTCCGATAGAAAACAAACCTGCGTGCCGTTAATCACCGGTCAATATAATACGATTCCAGAAAGTCCGGCGTAGTTATACAGAACAGATACTATAGACGAGGATTTTAACGTTCGCCTACTGCGAAACGAGAAGCGTGAGCGGAATTTCCGGAACGACGTTCGATCTCGCCAACCAGGTATTAATGTAGGTCAGACTATATTTATATACGTACAAGTGCCGAATGAAGTGGTTGCATAAAATATCCATTCAATAAATATCGAAGTAATGTGAGCGCTGCTGCAACTCATGAATATTCCTAATTGTCGCGGAGCAATGTTCCATTAACTATGTTTAAGTACGTCTAAGCAAATAGGTTTGCTGCATAAACTTTGGTATATACAGCGATGAGCAAAACCAATGGAACAGTGAGAATGTTACCTTCTCGAGTAATAAATTGAGAAGTAACTCGATTTGGAAATAAATTAGAGAAGCTAGCTATAACATTGGTTACTTTAGTTTCCGTTCAAACAAAAGTACTAAACAAACAAAAAGTACTACAGTAGAGTCGCCATTTAGTGAACTCCGGTTCGAATGAACTATCTGGTACAATGAACGACCAAAATTTTACATTAAGTCGCGATATAACGAACATTGGAAAGCCCCAATGCAATGAACAACACTTAACAATAAAAACATATGTTTAATATCGGGACTTTCCCTTAGCATTCTCATTCTGGTTTTATAATTTTATGTAAGTTGTTGCAAAATAGTGATTGCAGTTTTCTTAGTATTAATGCTTATTCTTATATGTATTACATATATGTTAATAATATGTACATAAAAGGAAGTAAGTACATATGTAGATACATATGCAGTAAGCATTTGTTATTTAACATTTTAATTTGAAATATCGCAAAGAAAACATTTAAAATTGAACGAAAAACTTAAAATACTTGAATGCTTAAAAAAGGAAGCACAGTAACGGAATTAGCGAAGAATTATGGAGTAGCAAAGTCTACTATATGCGGAATAAAGAAGAAAGGACACGTGATCTCTGAAAGAGTTACAAAAGCATTTGCGGATACCGGTAAAATAGAAACTTTAGATATGTCTACCTATACAAAGATGTAAAAAGCCATATATAAATGGTTTCTTAAAATAAGAGAAAGAAATGTTCCAGTAAGTGAAGTGGAAGTCATCCAAAGACGGTAGATCCATTTAAATAGAATCTAAAAAATTGAAGAGCTTGCCGTTTTGCCAGATCAACTATATAATACTGACAAACCGGATTTTTATTGAAAGTTTTTACCGGACAAGACCTACATTGCAAATACAGAAAAAAATGTACCGGACAGAAAAATTGTAAAACAAAGAATTACATTCTTATTGTGCACGAATGCAACAGGAAATCATAAACTGAAACCTTTGGTGATAGGCAAATCTAAAACACCAAGATGATTTCGGAATTTCAATTATCCCATTTATTATAGAAGTTCCAAGATGGCATGGTTAACAACTCAAATACTTAAAAGCTGTCCTATGATGAATTTGTTCCCCAAGTAAAATTTATAGAATCTATAACCCTTTGTTAACATTTAAGATTAAGATTACTTGGTGATGAAACACATAATGCGGGCAGAATGGTTATACATTTTTGCAATATATTGAAACAAATGTGAATAAAATCGTTAAATGCAGAAATATATATGTAACTTAATAACAATATCTATTTTAGGTTGTATATGTGGAAACCGACCTGGAAAGCTGGAATAAAGACCTTGTGTTGGATAAAACAGAACAAGATGAAGATAAGTTTCATTTAGAATCTGAAAAGGAAGCAGATTGTATGCTATTCAGTACAACAGAACAATGTATTTCGACTGATCAAGCTCTAATAACATTAAATGAAGTGATTCAGTGGACTGAAGAAAATCAACTGGAAATTTATTATTCCATATCACTTGCGTTGCTTAACTTTCGACAAAAACTATGAAATAGTAAGCTACTCAAAAAACGGGAGCAACTATACATAACATCAACATTTCAACTAAGTTTAAAGTAAATGTTTACTAATATTGTTTCAACATCAAAAAAGTGGAACTCCCGAAATAGTGAGCCCGTCGTGCAAAAATTAATTCACTAAATGGCGATTCTACTGTATTAGTTCTTGTAGTGGGTTCAGTGTCCACATTTTGTTCTTGATTGAAATTTATTTAAAATTGGGGCTAATTTAGTACCGTAAGTCATCTAAACCTCCAAGAATTGTACAACAAATAGAAATTTGTTCATGAACACTGTTGAACAAACTCATATTTTGCTTTTTATTTAAAGATAAATGTAGCGTTTTCTGTCTTCTTTCGTTTTCCAAATGAAAACATTACCATCCCATTGACCCTTTTAAGCATATTGTATCATTTACATACAGGAATTTTGCAATAAGAACGATGTGCTATTAAATTAAAAGATCCACTCTAACTTTTGGGGGAAAGAGAAAGGGGCCACCAACAAAAGATCATTCGAAAGTTTGGTTGGTTGTTGGTCGAAATTCAACAGAGTTATTACTGATTTATGAGAGTTTAGAAAACTTACTTCAATCGGGGAACATCTTTCAAATTTGATCAAGTTATAAAAAATAGGTAATAATAATTTCACAACAATCATAATCAAAATAATGTATTAAACGAGTTTCAGTTTAGAAAACGAGCGCGAGTTTTCTAAATGGACAACTGCAATACAAATGCACCTAATGGAACAAATCGTTTCTTCCTTCTGTTTTATTTTCTGTGTTTCCATGACTTCAAATGAATAAAAATCAACATATGTATTCAACATATAGTCGGTTTGGGGAATTTTATATATTGTTTGGAGTGGTAGGCCGTTACTAGTGATAGTATCGACATTACAATTTTAAATTTTTAAATTAGTATCAATCTTGAAGTTGTTGAATTCTAAGAATTATCATTTATAGAGAAAGAAATAAGGTGTATCGCACCTAAGCTCAGGCAACTAGCTAAGAGCACTGTCCAAGTTTCACTTCACAAGAAGTCCAAAAAAAAAAAAACGATGAGAAAGAAACTGAAAATTTGGGAATATGATGTAAACCAATTAATGGACAAGGTATATCAGACAATGTCTTAAGTGCTTATTTGAATACACAAAACAAGAAGACAAAATTCTCTTCATTGTGGTCAATGTTAAAATTATGTTTAGAGATTTACGAAAATGTTGATACATCAAAATATACAAAATTAAAGACATCCTTGAGCAAGCTGTCAGAAAGGTATCCGCCAAAAAGTCTTCAATTGTGGAAGTAGAAGGTAGTAATCGTTTTACACAAGAGGCTGATGATAAAATGTATGTAGCAATCAAACTAGATACAATTTTTCTTAGTAATTGATAATAATAGCTTCGGGTTTCCGCAACTGAATTGAACAGTTCAGGCTTTCCTGATAATTTTTTACAATGGTGCCTATACACGTGAATAATTGATAAGTATGTCAATAGATGACGATGAATAGAAAACTAATTTCACTGTTATACCAATAATTGGAACAAAAATTAGCTGCCAAGATAATTCGAAAAATTAAACAAAAACGGATTAACTTAATAAATGGTATGTGAACTTGCGAGCTACCAAGATTACCCTAAGGTGTTTCTCATAGTATATCGTAATGGACACTGCGTTACCAGTTCAATTGGAATAAACACGATATATGTATGTATGCATAATATTTTGGGTTGTTCGGAAAGTAATTTGGTTTTTTCAATGCAAGTGAAAGACGATTTTCTTATAGTGAATACTTTATTGAATTAGATACCAAAAACTACTGCGTAGAATCAATCGAACCTTTACACAAGCAAGCATTGCTATATCAGCTGTCAAAATATACAATAACCATGCGGCTTAAGTGTGAAATTGGCTGTGAAAAATACAATTAAGTCCTCTGTTAGGAAAAAAGGAAATTACTTTCCGAACAAGCATATATATATATATTGAATATGCCAAAAGTCATTACAACTTTTCTTAAATTGACAAATCATGAGCTTCGCACTGAACATTGTATTAGACTTTCTGGTATATCACATTTGGTAAACAGTTGGTGCTGACTTCATGACGTTTAAACACTATTGAGAATGAAAATCCTGAAAACAAAAGTGGACCAAATGATCTGATGCGGACAATCAAATTGTTCTGCCTCTAAAGAATAATGCTTCTGAAGTGATAACTAGAGTTGTCTGAGACTAACTAGCATTAAACGAAATGAAAAAATTATACCCAATAGTAATAAATATGAAGGGCAATGTCTTTACCCGTTATGGACCAGACCTGTTCAATCAAAGCATCCAGCGTTCTGTGGTCGATTTTGCTAAATTTCGGCATTTATCACTAAATAAATATATGTAGAAAAAGAATGTTCGGCATCAGAATTTTTCCATTAAATCGAATGTGACTTGTAGAATCCATTTGTTGATTTAACGTGGCTTCGAGCGTTCTCGATGATTGTTCCAATAACACAAGACATGTCCTGCGAACTGTTAATCGGAGATGACTGCGTAATGTTGGGTAATAAGTTGTGGTTGACTTTTCTTAACCGCGTCATACGAGCGCATTACAAGTTAAAACTGCGTTTTACAATTTCTTGAAACGCACTATATAGTACAAAACTGCATCTACCCACGTTTCAAATCTCGTTATAACAGGTTGTGGTGGTACCAGAATTCCTGAAATTCGTTGTGCAATTCTCAAATTCTATTACGAGATTTCAGAAAAACTTTTTTGATGTCTTATTACATGTGACCAGCATATTTGTCATCTTTTATGTAATTCATTTGATATACTTCGAAAATCAAGTTATCTATCATTTTAAAGCAGCTTCTACATTCTTCCGTTGGTGAATTTTTGCTAAATTTAGAAAGTACAAAGTTAAATAAAGCTGAAATAGTTAACACTGTAATTTGGACACTATCGGGATATTTACATTCTAGTCAAGTAAACTTGATTGCATGAGTATATCAGTTTAAACACGCGTTTGATAATTTCACCTAGTTTAAATTTTCCAATTTGACGTAATTTGACATGCGTATGTCGCAAATCTGGTTCTCAATAATTTTGGTTTGTGTATTGGATTTTGACAATGTTGAAATGAAATGAATAAAATCAAAAGATTCGAAATAAGTGGCATTTTCGAATAGTTTTTGCAATTACTTAGTGCTGCTTTGCTTTGACCTTCATTCTAGTCGGCTTCGCCCAGTTTGAGAACATGAATTTCATTCGTTTGACAATTTCGTCTCCGTAGTAATCGAGGTTGGCACTGTTATTTTAATTTTGACCGATTTAATAATTCTGAGTCCACATAATTTTGATTTTTCTCAGGGCATTTTGACTTTGGTATTTTACTCTAAGATTTCGCTTTCTAGTATATTTTGATACTCGACGCGCGGGGAGTACAAGGGCAAGGAAAAGAGATTATTTTAATAAATGACGGACAATTCTGCCAAATTTCGTGTAGAATTTGACAAAATATCCGTTTATAGTTGACAACATCGCCAATCTCTAGAGACCATATAATTTTTTAATAAATTTGGCAATTTTATAATACAAGAATTTTGAAATCGGTTTAATCATTTAAAGGATACTGGTTTTATTTACGTCATCTTTCTCTCTTACGTCATCTCTGATTTTAGATATTTTTGCGGTGACTTTTCAGAATGCTAAGTCCCTTCTTCCATCTTCTGCGGATTGCTTCTACATCAAAATCAATAGTTTTACTTATTGGTAAAGCCACTGACCGTCGGGGTAGTAGTTGCCTTTTAGGCAAAAGCTTCCCGCCATTAAAATTCCATGTTTACATGAATAGTGCTGAAGGAAGCGGTATTTGGCAAATGAACACGAGGTTGTGTATAACGAGTATGCTTTATGGCGATAGGTGGCACCGGACAAATTTTCCCGAGTCCAGGCGATGATATTTTGGAGATCTAGAAACAGGATGCATTAAGTTGGGTAGGAGTAGGGACTGGCCCAAGGTTTCCCCATCTGCTTATACCTTGTTTGTAAGATAGAAAGACGAACTTACACTATGAAATTTGGAATAAAATTTGCGAGGCAAATTAAAGCGATATTCAGATAAACAAAATAGGTGAGTCAAAGGATTAACTTTGAGTTTCAATTCTTTGACAATAAGTCCCATTACTATTATTTCTAACTTCCGCCAATACTATATTCAATGTCGATGGTTCATTTTCCTTGAACGTATTGTGCAAAATTTTACGAATAGCAGTTTTCACAGATTCGTCAAGGAACTGCAATAAAGAAGGCCGCTCGGTTATTTTTTCCGAATCTGCAGTTTTTCCTGTAGTTATATATTCCTCGACCACGCTCGACATTCCTTCAAACATATATACGTATGTTGTAAATTTGACAGAATTACGTACACGATACGATTATAGCAGGATTGGTACAGTGTCATTTGGTACTCTTTTCGACAAATCATAATTTACTATAAATGTGGTGTGTTCATAAATTCGTCTCTCTATTTTTGGAACAATGTATAGTTCAATGCAATTGCCGTTTTAGCTAACAAACACATGCGTCTGAAATTGTACTTGTTGCTATTGCGAAGAGCAAAGAGCCAAGAGAGAGAAACCTCATTTTTTATTAAATTGAATTGATTAATTAATGAACAAATTTTTTGTTCCCAACTTTATATGCAGTTGACACGACATTTCTTCTAAATGCTTTTCTATTCTTTACTATTGATTTGGTTCTCCAGATGTTTTCCTGGTACTCCATAAGATTAATTTAAGGTATTCTGTCATAGTGTCAGTTCAATTTACCTATATAAGTACCGTACAGTACAAAAGCTTTTCTGAATAGTAACTTTAGTTCTAGCTGTTGATGTTAGTGTTGAGTTACTTCCCTCTAGAGATTGCTAAGATTTAGTCATCGTGAGGATAATTGTACTGTTTAGTTGCAGAAACAATAAAGTTATCATTTTCAATCGTGGAAGGTATATAGCTAAATTATGTGAAGAGCAAGACGTGAATATATTGGTGGCATTTAGATTATCTCAAGTAATTGACATAAACTTGGCGATAAACAAAACGTAAATATATTACCAAATGTGACTGCAGTTTTAGATAAGTAAAAGATACCAACATAACATATATCTTCGAGAGATTAAGACAAAGTCAATAAAACGTTAAAATAATGTACCTGTTCCGTTTGCACTGTTAGTTATTGCAGTGCGACAAAAAATGACAGACCGTCATTTTAGTTGGATTCGAATGAAGAAAGGAGGAACATTTAAGTTGTTTATGGTGGTGGTTGTTGTTGTTGTGTCGAACACGAGATGTAGGGAAGAGAGGCAAGAATGTGCGAACGTCGATTGAGCCATCAAACTGTAAAACGGAGGGGGTTCCCTAAGATAACGAGGTGAAGAGTCAAATGCCGGCGGTACAAAGCTGATAGACCACCCGATGGAAGGTTGACAAGGGACCTCTGGATAATGAAGTGGCAGTCGCTATTTCCCATCGCACTGCACTCAGGTTTCCTTTACTGCAGGTAGTTCTTATATCGCCATTGAAGACCTGAAACGAATACCCTGCTGCTGAACTGCGACAAGCCGGCGTCGCCATATCACTCTTCACCATCGGAGGTGTGAGTCGTGGAATGCGAGAGATGTGTTAATATTTCACTCACCGCTGTATGTTACACTGGGCACAAAGCGGCGAATTTCACAACACACAAAACACACCCACAAATCAAGGGCGACAGGATGAAATGCGCGCTCAACGAGAGAGAACGGAGTTTGCGGCCGGAGAGCTCCCCGGATACGTGGGAATCGGTGAAGTCCGGCCGTGTGGAGATAGCCGGATCGAACCCGGGTCTCCGGCCACCCTGCATAATGATTAACCAATGTCACATACTTATTGTTAACGAGAGAGAGAGTCGATGATACAACTGGACGCCCGATAGCCAGGCCACCCATATTGCATCAATGCTGTCGCTCTTTTGCATATTTAAGTGGCGAACGATCGACTGAAAATAATCTCTCGAACGGTCTTCCACCTATCTGCTACATATCGTTGAAGTAATTAGACGAAATAGATACAAGAGGATCTTACACCACTCAGCCAATTATTTTAGGTATCTATGATACTAGTAGGTCCCTAAGCACCTTCCAGTAACAAATGTTAATTATATATTTGTATCTACGCCTGGATTTCTTGACTGAAAAATCTAAATCAAGGGAGTTAGAAATAAAATATTTCGTGGTCTTAGCATGCCAACTTTCATACCTTCACATATATGTTTCAGAACGCAAGTTTCGATCATTGGTAGAAACAACCAGAGGAAAGGCGTAGATCGTGAACTATAATAGTGTAAAGAAAATTCACGGGTAACACAGTCTTTCGTGATTATTTTCAAAGAGAACGATGAATTATGTATGTTACGGCAAAGGGTAAGAATCATTTATGATTTTTTAACAGCAACTAGCCCAACGATTTACGTGCACCTTAAATATAATTTTGTGAGTCCCAGAACAAATTTGAACGATTAATCTATTGTATCCCTAGTAATACGTAACTGACAATGAGACTTGATTTAGCCTTTGCCCGAAATTAAAAACTCTTCAAATTTTATCTTACCGTTAAAATCGTGTTAAATACAGAGTTTCAGTTGCTTGCCAGCTTTGGGTTCAACCCTTGGCAGTCGTCTTCGTTGTATAAGGTCCTATTTCCCAGGTTTCTCGTTTTACTTCTCCGTCGGTAAGTTGTATGCACCACCTTTATAGAATACATGTCCGTGTCAGTTTTCAGATGTCCCATGACATAAACGCTTAATATGTAAAAAACATCTTTCCCAAAATTTAGTAATTGAATGCTGTTAGCAATAAACTTGTGCATTGCCACATCTCAGAATAAGGAAATCGTACTATAGAAGCGTTAGCTTTATAGCTCAGCAAAAAGCACTTGAAGTAGTAGTCCATTGTCGCAGGTCGTCTATGGTAATTATACTGAACTAGCTGTTAAGCCTGTCCTTGCCAGGCAGGAAGAAAAAGAAAATGTAAACTAAAACGTAAAAATTGAATTTTGCCACGCCCCTTTTTCGTCTTAATTCTCCGCTCACAGGCCGAAAATCAAAAATCCGGCTACGTTAGGATTTCACCTATGCATTTTACTATGTGGATGCCAATTTTCAGCTTTCTAGCCCATCAGTGGGTTTCAAAAAGCTCTGGATAGACAAAAAAAGAGAAACACACAAATAAGGAAATTATATATATAGATAATTATAAGTGGGTTTCAGAATCGTTCAATTTGCACTGATGTTTTACGTGAATTCAAGAACCGTTGTTGCAGTGCAACTTAACTTTGTTTTGAAAATTTAATAGGAAGTTAATCTTCTCTCCTCCGTGAAACTTTCTTGCTCCCTAAGATTAGTAGGATTATAGTCCAGAAGTGAAACTACAAACAAAAGGCAAGAAGTTCAGGTAGGTGTGCCTAAGTTTAAACAATAATGTAAGAACAACAGAGCTTATATGTATCGGGATCCATTTAAAGTGGTCAGATTCGTGCGTACAGGAAATTCCTTCCGAAGTTCACAAGTTGATTACGATTAGAAGTTGATGTAGTTAGTTCTGATACATATGTTTACGGTTGAACAACATAGCGTGAGCACACAGTGACATGCAGGGGATCTGAAGAATTTAGCCGAATAGGATTTCGCCCATCGCACAAAGGATAACCTACTTTTCGTCACTCAAGAGGGATTTGTAAACAGCACCTTTAAAATCAACAATTTCAACAAAACCCTTTCTAATACTGTTAGCTACACATTTTAGCTAAAGACAATGACGAAATAATAATAATAATATTAAGTAGAACACTGGTCAACACAAAAAATTGTTGGTAAGAGTAAGCAACCACAGACAATGGAAATGTTGCGAGCATTGCTGCCTCATCTAATGTTATGAAAGTTATTAATAAATGGTAGAAGCAGGCTAATCGAAGTAACAAAGGGCTCAGGAAGAAAGTATTATGATGATATGAATGGTTGTCCAGATGGGACTTCAAAGCAATGTTCTCGAGAAAAGCTTAGACACTAGCAAGTTATGGTTTAAAACTCCAAAGTGTCTATAATTATGTCCAATTTAGTAACAGTTCATCAGCCAATCATAAGCCTACGTTAATGTACAAGTTGCCGGAAAAGCTTCGGTGTGAAAGGACTTTTGAAAACTTTAGCGCATTTGGATAAAATACTGATCGGAAGAAGTAGAATACCAGTTGGAAAGGTTCTAGAAAGACAATCAGCAATTCAAAGGTCCCTATTGCTTACCATTCTTTTCTGTGCTGCATCAGAGATGCAAATGAAGAAAAGATGTAGTCGAAATATTATTCTGTACGGGCAAAGTATTAACAAGTATAACAATAAAAACTCAAACCCCTAGTAGAAAGTACACCCTCGTACACACAGTAAGTTAGTGTTCCTCATAATTTCTTCCCTTTTTTTGTTCTGCTTCCTCCTTAAACATCGGTTGCAATTACTGCAAAGTTTTTGGTCTCTGCGGTCTGCTCGAAATTAATGTTTATAACAAGCAACCTACAGTTTAACTTATTGTCGGTTTGGTACCCGTTGTGCTAAAGTATTAGAAACTACTATAAAAGAATCCAATCCATTTGAAGCAATTTCTCATGAAATAGGTGTAAGTATTTAATTAACACGCCATATGTGCATCAAATCATAATTTGAATACAAAATACATATTTATTAGACACACACATACACATCGTAATTTTTTAACCAAAAGCTCCGAGATGTGCTTATTTTGGATTTAAGTATATGTGTGACTAAACACGATTACGCATATGCATTTTACCTAAACGCAAATATTTCCGTTCGACTGTTTAATTTCTTCGAATTTATTTGCTGATACTAATATTTGAAATTACGAGCAGATACTAAAGAAAGCGCTTGAATATGTAAAATACATGGACATAGACATATAAACTAGGTTCCAGGTGCTAATCTTGTTGAAATTAGTTGTAATATAAACAAATGCTTATAGTAAAAGAGAATGTTATTTTGTGGTTGAAAAATTTAGCATTAAGAGGCTAATCGTATAAAACAGAATTTAATGACAGTAACTGTTTGTATTTATACACACTTAAGCTTGAAAAATTAATAGCTGATTTACTACTGCTACCTGTCTCCCAAGTATGAGGAGTTTTCGAACCTTTTATTTTGTTCCTAGTTTGATGTAAAATGTAATCTTTTATACAATCGACTATCTGGCTCCCTACTCTGATATGTGAAGCGAACATTATTTAGTTTTGAGCGGTTTGCGTTACCACAGCTTTCCCTAACACCTTTCCGTGAAAGAACGCAATGTTATGATAGATAATTTGGTAGTTCTTATGTGATCATAATGATGTCATTGATGATTGTACAATAAGCAGTGGCTACTACTAATTTTTGGGGTAACTAACGTATTGTGGTTGCTTAATCAGACTATCTTGCAAATGCGTCTTCGCGGAATATATTTTACGTTATACCGAATCCTGAGTGTTAACTAAATTAATAAGACGAATAAGTTATATACTGGGCAAATTGTACTTGTTAGCTCGCTGAATAAATGCAAACAATAATTCATGGATATTAAAAGAATCTCTCACAGCGTCAGCGTACGATATGTAAACTTATTAATTTACAGTTTCCGTTCCTTTTCGGTTTACAGGCAGGGTTACAATTTCCAAATGACAATAAAATATTTCAGAAGTTCATAATATACAATTTTAGTGCAGCAATGTGGTCATCACATGAACTTATTGTGCCCATTTCGTTATATTTAGTTAGTTGTATTTTTCTATATTTAGCTGTATACCCGTTGGATAAAATGAAGTATTCTTATTACTATTACATAACATATACATAAGTATAACGCAAGAACTGCTTAAAGATAAAACAACGGCAATTGTGGTCACCTATTTCATATCCTTTGGCTTTCCTCTTTAAAAGTATAAAGTATACAGCAAAGGACACCAATTTCCCTTACACCTTCCTATTTTAAAAACAAAATTTCTGGTTTCGCTTTTTTTTTTTTTTGGAATTCTTCCAGTTAGTCTCACTGCTCAAACACTTTAAATATTACCGATGTCTCATTAATTTATGGAATCATTTAATTGCAGCTTTGCAAAACTCTTTGGGACGTAGGATATATTACATGATATTGCTCCGAGCTACCCAAAATAAAAACGGAGGATAGCTATTATGATATCTTTTGCTTTTTATGAGGTCGATGACCTATCAATTTGTCAGCAACTTTCATGAATGCCTGAAACTGAATTTAGCATAGTATTTTGCACTTTTTATTATCTCAGGTCAATTATTTTGTGGAAGTGCTTACAGGTAATCAATGGAAAAAGTTGCTCCTCACCATCAAAAGCACGAGCACGGAAAAACAGCTAAAAAGTTTAAGAAGAACTAGCATATATTACAGAAATCACATATTTTCATATCCTATCTTTTTATTATGTAATCTAGTTGGCAGAGTATAAAAATTTACTACACACTCAACAAGGCAATATTGAGATACAAAGAAATAAATAGAAAAGTAAAGCTGCAAATCCACACCGCCATTACAGTGTCTGTAGATTAAACATTGCAAATGGTTACAAGACAGCTATTATAAGCATCATTCCTAGCTGCGATATCTAACTCGAGAGAAGCGCATCGATGGAGCCAATATGATCGTGGTTTGAGGTGACATTTACATTGACGTTAACCGCTGTCTTTATTGAGTGCATGTTCCTGCTTAAACAAATTAGTATCAAATTAGTATAATTTAAAAGAATACAATTCTTCTAATTCGATAAAGACTTAATGTATGAAATGAGAAAGAGGGATAATTGTGAGAGGTGTAATGAAAAAGTTTTGGTGTGTACTTCGCAACCGTGATTTAACCATATACAAGGAGTGTACATAAAGTTTCCTCTCACGATACAAGTGTCGTTCATGAAGGTAATATCGCTAAAATAAGGCTGTAGAATTCCATCTTTACTCTCTCTATTTACCATCTGTTTGTTGACGAGAGATTAAGATATGGAAAGAGCTTCCTTTATATTTTGTTAAATTTTATTGCCGAAAAGAAATATTACTATAGTGACCATTTAAGGAGGAATGGATCTCGCTATAAGCTATTCCTAATTACTGAAATTCAATGACACTTCAATACTGGAAAAGCGATATCTGTCAAACATGGCAAAATTGTAATTTTATCATTATCTTTCGTGGTTTGTCTCGCGTACTTGTTATAACCATAATTCGATTGTATCTTAACACGGGACAGAGGGACACGACAAAGTTTCAGCATTATCTCCATTAGTCAATTTTCGTAGATTGGAGTGAAAGTGAGGGAGACGTTGGCATCATTCTTCATTAATTATATGATTGTTTGCAGACATTTTGGCCAAGAATGTCATATGTCAAAAATACATCACCATAAGAAATCCAATTTAAATTCGCTATTTGCTTTTTAATGCGTTAGCAAAGCAGTGAGAAATTGGAATAACGCTTTCAATTAATTGGTGTAGCTGAGGTGACAAAGTCTAAAGTTTGAGAATTCTCCGTGTTACCTCTGACTCGGGCTGTAAGTCGAGAACGCACAATGCGAATAATTTCCTCACATGCAACTACAATTCCTATGGATCTTTTCCTCGTAAAGTACACGTCAGTGGTTATTGGTGTAGCTTTTATTCGCTGAACTTCTATATTCTCCAATAAATTAAAGAATAGTTAAGGATAGTTATTAATCCTCCCACTTAACTCCAACTTTAACCATCTATTGCTGGAGATACAAATACTACAAATTAAGCGAGGGTCACGAAATTTTGCATAATTAAATTCAAGCGTTTGAACTTCTAAAATTGCTTCTTTTACAAAATGCCTTTACCTTTTCCATGGAATATTTCTCGCTAATATTGCTATTATTATTGTGCTAATTATAATCTATAGGTCAAAGTTTTAATTTGATGCGGAACAGGAAAAACCTTCGGACGAGTTCATTTTCTCACAAAAATTCCAGGATTACTTTCTGCGTAAATTTATATATAAGTGATTTGGGATGAAATTGACAGAATTTTAACTTGCATTAAAATCTTAAATTATACTGCATAAAAAGAAACACCAACATCATTGAATTTTTGCACATCTTAATAATGTCCTCCTCAAAGATTATTAGAGCACCAAGTTTACCAAAATAGGATGCCCCACATATTTAAGTGGTACTTTCCCCGCAATAGTTTCATTATCATTATCCCGTTCGTTAGAGAAACCTT
This sequence comes from Chrysina gloriosa, assembly GCA_038088585.1. NCBI lineage: Eukaryota > Metazoa > Arthropoda > Insecta > Coleoptera > Scarabaeidae > Chrysina > Chrysina gloriosa. The sequence continues at coordinate 10,721,259 of CM076093.1, forward strand.
GCGCTATCTGTTGTCGTTATCAGCGTTAGTTAGGTATAAAAAAGCGTAATCGAGAGATAATCTCAGAACATCACGTTTATAAATTACAGAAGTACCAAGAAATGAATAGGATTGATGTCAAGCAATTTATTTGTTTGAACTGAACTATGTAGTTTTTGTTGTGTATTTTGTAGTGAAACTCAATTTGTTGAATAATTGTGGAAATTAGCTTGGAGCAATGAATCATTTCAACAACTTCTATCACAATTTCCGCTGTTTCCTTCTCCTTCGTCATTGTCCGATGGTATATGCCCCTAGCAGCACGTTTGCTTGAGGTGTAATGAGGTGGGGTCTGGCCCAAAATGGCCCTTTGCACTGCGACCACGTTGATCTATTGTGCACAAGATTGTAGTTAGATCGGGAAGTAATTTTCAACAGATTTAGAACAGCTTGCGGTTTGTTCTTAAACACTTACTAAGATTGGGTTTAATCGACAACGTATTGATAAAGAGCATTTCGTAGAATAGATGGTACGAAATTTCTTATCAGTTTACATACAGGAAATAATACCGTAGTCGCCGATATAAATCACATGAACATATCTATCCGCAGAATTTGACGACATTTACCAAAGGGGTCGATGAAATTTTATATAACTAGGGTGTTAAATGGGTAGTACATACATACCTATAGCCTGTTCCACGGGGAGTTGACAGTATATGGTCTTACGGGCCGATGACCTTTAATTTTACTCGGTATAAATTACATAAAACTCTTTCCTATCCTTTGTGCGTTTACATAATCGACATTGAGATGCGTAAAATGCCCCCACAAATCTGATTTCTCATAAGCACTATACTGTCAACTCGATGTAGAATATGGCTAGAAATTGCAGTTAGTATTATTTCGTGTTAACTCGTGCTAAAAAGCAATATACGATAATTCGATATATTACTTAAAAAAACTATATATTCAAAATTACAGGCAGTTTGTGATCCCATAATAAAAATTCGATACAAAGGATGAGATTGATGTAAAAGTTGGCTGGTATATAAAAACGTCTATTAATTTGTTTATATTCACTTCCGGTTGGTCTTTTTATACAAAAACTTACAATAATAAACAGAAGCTTTGCTAATGTGTTCAACTTTGAATTATCTGCCGAAGGCTACTATACTAACTTTTCGGGCAAAGCTCCAATTCAATCATTTCAGTAGATTACCTTCTTTAAACGCAAGATAAACTAAAATATGAAACAACACGCTTAATTGGACGCAGATACATTCGAAAACTATATAACTATATAATGAAAGCGTATGTTTTGATTTGACGTATCACGCAAAAACCTATTCACGCATAAAACACGTTAACATGTACATCCAACTCGTGTCAAATAATCTACAGTCTTTTCTCTTACAATAAATATTAAATTAGATAGGATTATTTATTTACGCGCCTAGCGTAAAATACACATTTTTTAACGATTCCCTTGCGCACCGATCCTCCAACACCGTTTACATAATCCGCGGTCGGGAACACATGTTTTAGTTCCTGGTTCCGCCAACTATGTATGTAAATACGAAAGTACGTAGATGATATGTCTTTCGCTAGTTTCGTATGTCATATGTACGTATTCCGAACAAATAAGCACCGTGATCAAATACATTGAACACTCCCGTACTAAAGTTTTAATCGATAAAATTTCACGTGTGTAATATTTGCAAGTGTGTAAATACTTAACTAAATATGTGGATCATATAGACAACTTTGGATAATACATCTTATACTTCCGTAGAAGCCATTATGCAGAAGTACCCGACCTAACAAAGAAAACAGGAAAGACGTCTTTATTTCTCAACATAGGTGTAGTTTTCTTTTAGCTCAATACACTTTTCCCAAGGATGTTCAATAGTTTTGATACCCTGTTTATAGTGACAACCGTCGAGCTCCTCACAATGGCCATCAACTGCAGACTTCACCTCTTCATTTTTGGCAAATCTTGTACTACCGAGCCACTTTTTCAAGTTTGGAAAGAGAAAATAATCTGAGGGGTTAACAGGAGCAATCAATTCCAACCTTAACTCATAAATTAGTGCATTGTCTTGATGAAACAATACCTTCTTTTTCGCTTAATGCGGCTGCTTTTCTTTGATTTCATCACCAAAACGCTGCACCAAGTTCGCATAGTACTGGATGTTGATTAATTTTCCTTTTTAAAGATAACCTATGCTCAGCATTCCACGCGTATCCCAAACATCTGATGCCATGATCTTGTCCGCATATAGAACTGTTTTCACCTTCTTCAGACCCCATTATGCCCTTTCAGTCTATAGTTTCGACTGTACTTTTGTCTCAGGTGTGAAGTGATGGACTCAGGTTTCATCTGTGGTTATGAACCCACGCAAGAGCTCGACATTTTTGTTGCAAAACATGGCCAAACACTCGATTGAAACATCCTCACGACGCTGCTTTTTTCCTTTGTGAGCAAACGAGGCACCCGTCTTGCGCACAGCTTGCTTATGTCCGAATTTTCAGTAAATCTGCGATGTGCAACACCATTTGAGATGCTAGCTGGTTCACTTTCAGTCGACGGTCATTCATTACCGTTTTGTGGATGTTGTTCACCATTTCTGGCGTGGTCACCTCATTTGGTTGATCGCTCGTACGGCCTCGTCCAATCTCTGCCACATAATATTTTATTCTTATAAACGAGGGAGCAGAGTCCCCCAGAATAGAATATACCTCAGCTTTGATATTGGTTGGACTGAGACCTTTCAAAGAACAGTAGTTTAATGTTAATAAATTTACTGGCGGACCCGGCGAACTTCGTACCACCACAATTAATAAATGTTGTCTTAAGTTATTACCTGAGTTTTATTAACTTGTTTATATTAAGATAAAATTAATGAAGTTGAATAAAAGTTAAAAAAGGAGCAAATTCACGTGGGAGCAAAGCATTTGCTTTATTGAATGTAAACCAAATGATTCGCGTGTCGTTGTAGCACAACTTTGTCTTAAACTCTTTGCTGAATGGGTTGCACTCGTGTCGATTATCTTAATTGAAGCACCTTTGTGATATACTGTATTTTGCGACTTTATCTATCGTCGGAGCGTTGAATTGTCGTTCGTATGTTCCACCGGGGCCTTTATTTGCTCTGATCACGACTTTATAGTCATCACTTGGCATGCAATCCAACGCAGTTTTGAACAACCGAAACAATGCATGATGTTCATGAAGTATTGCTGCAAATCTCTTTTCATTGCGTTACTGATCGTTTGATGCCGATCAAGTTGGTCCCCCATATTGGCCATGAAGTACATTTGTAAAAATTTTATGCTGTGCGTCTTCAGCCGGCTGCAATGATCCAATTCTATGGTGAATTTCTCCTTGTATCTGTATAGTCGAAAGGGAGGTGATAATTAGTGATTTATGATTACCAAAAGTAAAGGTTACCCTCTTTTTAACAAACATTACTTTGAATGTCGGATTGAATCCGCGTTCTTCAATAATATTTGCTCCAAATGAAGTCATTTGGAAACATGCGTTGCACCTTTAAGCGTTCGAAAGAAAATGTTGTAATTTTAATCTTTCCACTGAGACAGCACAATCCAGGCGTTTCTCCAGTGAACTCCAATGCACCGCAATGGACGCACACAACCTCCATAGGGCTAATTCTAACGAAAGGGTGCGAGCTGTAGTCAATTGTGGAATCGTATTGAAACCCTCTTCGATTCAAATTAACACTTGAAGCATTTCTTCTTGCGACTCGACGTTCTTGATCTCTGTGTTCTTCATCTGCAGTGGATTGATTCGCAATATTCCGCAGCCTAATTGCATTACGGCTTCGTAGTGAAAGATTCGATCTTCTCGCCGCATTGTAAATAAGCCTGTGATGGATATTGTTGACTTTACTTCTGTTATGACATAACAATTATTCATGCGCGCAGAATCACAAATGCCATAACCTTAATTATCTTTGCGCGCACCATGACAACTGTCATAACCTAACCCACCAAGCGTCGTCAATTTGAAATGTTTTAATAGTTTTCTTTTTCCTAAACCTTCGCGTAGCAATTACGAACAAATCCGCAGAAGGAAGTATCCAATTTGGTTCAGTCGTTTTCAAGTTTTAAGCATCCGAACAAACCACGACCATTTATATATATATATAGATTGGGATTGTTCATTATTGATGGATGTCAAACAAATATTAAATAGCGTAACGTTTTCATACTCCAAACTTGAGCTCTATAAGGTTGCTGCTTTCAATCGCTGCCTTAACGTCATGTGGGGTACTTCTGTGATTACCCTCGTATATATAGTACGAGTCGCGAATGTGTTTAAAGTCAAAGAAAGCTAGTAACAGGTAGTGCGCAGTAAATGCGAACCCACAATATGTTGTAAATATGTAAAAGCATATATAAGGACATCTGGGTTTGCCTGAAATCGACGAAATAATCACTTTGTATTTTAGTTCCCACAATTATTTTTTATATATACAGTGGTTAAAACACCCCATCGGGGCTTCACCGCTTTAAAAGCATTCTAAATCCATAATTTCCGGGGTGGATCGGTCCCCATCCTATGTTTTCATATCTTCTGGCTTATTTCTTTCCAGATTCTTCTATCCGTCGTTCTTTTCTGCCAGTTGTTAACGCCTGCTCCCCTTAGATCCTCCAACACCTCTTCCAGCCATCTGGACCTCGGTCTTCCTCTTCTCATCTTGCCCCCGGCTTCCATTCCAGCAACATTCTGATTATGGATTCAATTATTTTTTAATTAATAAAAATCGAATAATTCTGACGAGCGACACTTTTAATTGCGAATAAGAGGTATCGAATAATTGCTGGTTTCCACATTCTGAATGAAAATTTAATTTGATATGTCGATTACTAGCAAGATGTAAGACTAAACATAGATGAGATAAATGAGAATGAAACCTCAACAACGGTAAAACCTGAGAACGAATAAATAGATGAAATGCAACCGTTTTGCCATTTGGAAAGTAGTATAGATATACTAAAAATGTGGGAGCAGGTAAGGTTATCATACGAAGAGTACTGTAAGCATAGCTAACGTTTGGCATATACTACACATAAAAATTTGAGAATTGATGATCAATTTCAAAGGAATAGAACTACAAACACTTAAACCAAGAGTTAAAGATGTACAGAAACGTAAATCTTAGGTATCTATGCCTCTGCGTAGATGTAATCCGAAATCAGACCGTGTGAAGCTATAAAGGAACAATTGAAATAGCTATTAAAAACAGAGACAGAAATTGATAAGGCAAATTCTAATAAACTCACGGGAAAATTTAATAATAAAATAAACTTAAAAGGCACTCGATTGTTGTGAATTACATTACTAGTTACTAAATTAAAATGTTTTGCTTATACAGCAATATATTTGGTTTACAAAGTTTTTACGAAACCAGTTTAACTACCGTTATAATATAAGCTGTAAATTCGAATTTGTTCTTTTATTTGACGTGGGGAAGGTGACCCGAAGGACTTGCAACCCGCTCGCCATGGAAAGAAAACAGTTTTATTTCCAGAGTGAGCAGGTTGTAAGTTCTGCATTTTGGAAATATTACAACAACTTTGCAATGATTTACCCCGAACTTCTAATTGATTCTAGGGATAATCAAGAAAAATGTACCAACAAGCGACATAAATGTTTACAAAACAGTTATAAAAGCGATTGATATAGCAATACAAACAATAATTGATAGCAAAAACCTTAATCAATGCATCTCACTCTACATATTTTATCGGTTTATTGCTTGTTACTGTTGCGTACGTCTGGTAATTTATGCATGTCTAAACGCATTCTAATTGTTCTCTTTCTCTTCGCATATTAACGCGGTTGGACTTCAGAATGTCAATTTCCGGATTGATTAATATCCGGTTATGCAAGCTTTGAGATCCTGGTAAAATTCACGAACCCGGATATCCGAAGTGCAGTTAGAAATAAAAGAGTACTGTGTGATGTCGATTGCGTTGAATAACATACGGATCCACGTTAGTACAACGGGATCGATAAATATCTGATTAGAAAATACAGGAGAGTGTTATTTATATTTGCAGTAGAAGTTACTATGCATGTTTCAAAAGCTTACGCGCCGTGACCTGGATTTCACACTATAATACCCGTAGAATTAAATTGATATTTCTACCTTTGGATATGATTACAGATATTGTCATAGGAAGGTGCTGAAAATGTATTTCTTTTTACGAACTTAATCACGGTTGATATCTCTGAATAATAATTTACATTACCCAAATCTAGAACGCACAGGCGCTGAAAATTAACGACAAAAGTGTTTAAAAGGTTACTCCAGAAGGAGATCTCAGGAAGAAATGGATTCCGGAGTTCACTTTGACGTAAATTGATAATTTCAAAATTGAATTATTATGGAAGAATAAGAATAACCATAAGACTGCACTTTTATTTAAGTTGGTAGTGGCTGTTACCACTCAAATTTCCTTTAGAAAGTCATACATTTTAACAGCTCAGAAAATGTAAAACTTTTGGTAAATTATTGAAAATTATACTAATATTTGAACGTATATTTATAGAAAAAGGATGAAAGTTATTATAAATATATTATAAATTGTATTTATGCCATTAAATACATAAAAAAACTTTATTTGAACGTAACGTAAACACTTCAAGGTAAGACCGTTTTTCTTAAATTGTGACTCTGGGAGGCTTTTCTCACAAAACTTTTATTTAGATAATTTATTACCCTTTAGGTCACCTTTACGGTGCTATAATTTTTTTGCGAAAATCGAATGCGCCTCGTCCCGAACTTTAGCCTAGATTCCTTCGCATATTGCAAGCAAATAAATTGGAAATAAAGGGATTCCTGACTATTCCATCAATATTCCATCAATATTCCATCAATCACCAATTGTACGTTATCAATCACGGTGTATTTATTGCATGGACCTTGAATACAATTCAATATTAAAGTACGCAACTTTGTTAAAATGCTCACGTACCTATCGCCTTAGTAGGTCTTCAACTCGAAATATTTCAACTTACTTTTAGCGGTCGTTCGTTTAAACTATATGATTTACGTATTCCAACAATCTATACTATTGTGTCTACTTCTGTAATTTCCACTGTCAAGTATTTCCATTGACGTAAATAGAAAATCGTATAGACAAAAGTCACGGTAATACGATACACATGAGTTGAATTTGCTGTGTTTGGAATAAATAGGTCAGTAGTGCTTTTTCGGCATGCGTGTATTTTTGTATATTTCGTACCTAGATACATTATATATACAATTAGAGATATAGGTAGGAACAAAATGAATAAAATCTGCAAATAGTGAAAAAAAAAGAAAAGCAATCGGATACGTCAATCTTAATTATTAAATGTGCAAATTTTCACAAAAAGCGTATTTTCTCACGTCATTATTGTCACAGATATGACTTGACTTCCTTTTCTTTGAAATGGTAACCCCAATTTTTGATACCGCCATTTGAACGATGATTCCTGAGAGAGAATACATAACAAGATTTTTGAGCAAAATAATATTTTGCGTATCATTCAAGTTAGTAATCAAAGTTTAACTAAAAAGTAAAAAATCACAAACAGTTACGTGTTGACAATGAGCAGGGTGATGTTTAAATTCATTTATAACATTATTTAATAGTTGGGGAGTTATTAACCTGATTTCCTCGGTTATTCCAATCTTCAAATTTAATATTGTTAGGAGAGTTTAGTACACTTTGGATTTGAGGTAAATCCACAAGAAGAAATAGAGTGGGCCTAGATCTGGAGATTTTGCCGGCCATTCAATAACTCCTCGCCTACTAATCCATTTATTTGGGAAATGGTCCGAAGATAAGTACAAACAGTTAGAGAATAACATGGCGATGCACCATCCTGCTGGAAACATAAGGCTCTACCCACCAAGAGGGCATGTTCTGCATCATTCTGTTCACCTTCAATAATAACCGGGTATATGAGTAAATTACCACGAATCCCTGCCCATGGTGTGATTTTCTATCGAAACTATGGGTGTCCTTCCATCATCCACTGTGTGTTTTCAGGTGTCCAGTATCTACAGCTTTGTCTACTGGCAGATTCGGTTAGGCAACAGGTAACTTTGTAGGATAAAATTATGCGTCTTGCAAATGCCAGATTGTTATTATATCGGTCCATCGTTACGTCACAAAATTCAACTTTTGGTCAACATCACCCTCGTGAAGTTCTTGAGGCTATTATATTTTGTACAGATGCTATTTGTTTTTTGTTTTTAGAATATTTTAAAACGGTAGAGTGACTAATTGAACACTGCAATGACACTTCACGGCTTAGTTTGTGTGGGTTTTCAAGAAACGTTAGTTCAATATCCAATGTTTTTCTTCTGAAATTGCCGGACGATCTTTTGTAATGTGACCCAAGTACCTAATTTTGTGTTCTACCTTACTTACTACTGATCGCGAAATCAGCCGATCAGGGTAGGACTTATTACTGAACAATTCACAAACTTCTTTTTGTGTCTGGGACTTTTCTCGTAAAGTAGTATCATCATTAAAATTGCTATTCTTTAGGGTTCACTTGAACCTGCTATTTCCAATTTTATGTCCGTTAATCGAAAGACAAATAGTCTTTGTCAAACCTAACACCACGGAATCAACAATACATTTTACGTTGATATTTATTACCTTCTTGTGAAAAGAAATAATTAGATATGACAAATACAATCGGATTGAGACAAGAAACGAACATTGCTTAGGCCTTATTCGAAATAAACTTCCTTTTTGAAAACTGTAGATTTTAAACAAAAAATGACAACTAAACGTAAATAAAAATATTAAGAATACTCAACATATTTTTTCTCACAAATCTTGTTATGTAACATATTTAAAAAATCGTCATTCTGTATGCAGAAAGCCGTTCTCCTCCAAATGGCGCTGTGAAAAATTGGGGTTACCATTTAAAAGAAAACGTTGTAACATCATATCTGCGACAATAATGATGTCATAAAAAACGTTTTCGCCTAAATTTGTCCATTTAAAAATTACGGTTGGTGTATCCGATCATTTTTCCTTCTTTCACTATTTACAGATTTTATTGATTCCGTTCCAACATATACATACGTCCAGACTGTATATGTAGGTGCTATATAAAACATCGACCTAAAGCATTTTCTAAATATTTTCGAATTGACAAAACCGCAAAAAGAAACAGATAAGGCCGTGGAAGTTGCGCATTCATACGTAAACAGTTATGAATGAATCATTTGTAAATATTATCATTACGCATTGTACTATTTTCAGTTGAGAAATTACATACATCGGCATGGCTTTGAGTAACTTGAAAATAATTTTAATATATGGTAGATAAGGACAAGGTAAGTAGAGGTAACGCACGAATGGAGTAATAAATCAGGCGTACTCATATACTGCTAGGGTATTTACCATTTTTATTTTACTATTTGTCTACGTAAAATATATGTATGTAAATGATATAATTTTTTGCAATCCGGTGGAATTGTACGCTCAAGTCTTTTATGTCTAAATTAGAGGTTAAGTGACCTTGCCCAGTCTACCAGTAATGTCTGGCAAATCATACAAGTCAAGCAACCATTTATTTTGCCATCAATTTCGCTCGGTCATAAATTTTAAATTGTATTATAACGTACAAACTATAAATACGAATAATTTTGATGTACAGAACACTAGCAATTTACTAAGAGCCCTTTAAATGGATTCTCTTACTGCTCGGCTCCAAAATTATTCTACGTACTTACCTTTATAAGAACGAGGAGACTCTGATTAAAATAATATATAAAAATCAATAAAGTTACCCATAACACATCTTTCGAAATAATTCCGGATACGTATTTTGGCAACTAAGCCATCCTCATTGGAAAAGTGGGGGAATCAATTATCACCAGAGATATCCCGATAATGCTCAAAATTAACAGCACGCAATGAGCACTGTACAATTCTAAAGCACTGCACAATCATACCCTGAGGGTCACCACTGAGGATGATAACTTAGTTTCCGAAACACGTATCTGGAATAATTGCCGAGAGGTGTGGTAAGGCTAATTCTATATATTTTATAAGCTTATCTTTAGGTAAATACTATGTTAACCCAATGTGAGTATGGTTAGCCTAATACAACCAGATCGTAGGTTAATGATCAGTTACTTATTATTTGTATTGTGGAACGAGACGTGTGTTCAGTAGCTGCAAGGGATGAGTAAACACAATTCTTCGGGAGCTAACTTAAAATTAGTCCATCGACGAACGGTAGCGTATTATGATTTGGATTGACTATAATTTACATTATTTTATTGTATCTTTTTTCGTACACATGATATTTCGATTATTTAAAATAGGATAATAGCCATTCGAGAAGAGGAGAGAAATAATAGCAATATTACAAATAAATACATAAATTTATCCATTCAACTTTTCAACTTTTTCATGCGATATTATATTAACTTAAAATTAAGCGATAAGCTATGTATACAGGACGATGAAAATTCAATACCAACCAATTTCCCACATGGAATGAAAATGGGTACGGTGCCATTCTAATCTGTCAATTTCTCAACCCCACACATCTTATTACGACAAAGTTCAAGCATCTATGTATGTAGTGCTGCCAATTGAACAAATATAATAAATATATTCGTAATAGATAAGGTATAACTCGTATTTGAAATACATTATTTTATAACATAACTTCAAGGTGCTGTAGAACATCGGTTTGTCAATTGTTGATGGTGCAACCACTTTAATTTGTGCCATTTCGTTAGAATATATGTAGTTTCTATAAGAAATCAAGTCGATAGGACAATAAGCGGATGTGTCACAACTTTTTGTTTAGGTAGAAATGTAAAATTTTATAAGAGGTATGAAAAATATAGACCTTAGTATATTCTTGCAATAATAATATATTACTATGTATACTATATACTATATATATACTATATATACTGCATGGAATGCAATTTTAACAGACAAAAGTTATTTAGTAGGAACTGAAGGAATTTATTTAAACAAGGATTTTGCGTATTTCATGTGATTTCATATAAATGTAATAATATAATCTCAGAGAACGTAAGAATCTCTTGTAATAATTTCGCCCAATTCCTGTGCTATATTATCAGGTTTTTAATCTGTTAGTTATCTGTTTCCCTCACTCCGAAAAAGAGTAAGGATTGCTCCGACATTAAAGAAAGGGGACAAAACACTAATTACATTTATTTTGTCAAAGTCCACAATACATTTTGAAAGCATCATCACGGTTGCCCACATAGCAGATCCGGTGCTACAAACCTCGACATTAATAAAAACCCTCAATTTTTTTCGAGAGACTGGTTGGCGTTAATTGTAATATGTATAGTGCATTTTAGAGCAGATTTCTTTGGGGAGTGTGTCGAATTATGGATGCAACGTGCTACTTTTGGGTTTGTAGCAGTCATATTTAACTGCGGTTACAGACTATGTACATTTATTACAATCGTTATCACCTTATGAAGCCGCTTCTGTCTCAGGTCTTACGAAAATTCTGAATCTGGTGCCGCTTCTGCTCATTTTGTAGGTTAGTAATTAGCTCTTCTCTTTAACATATAATGTTCCTGTTAACATATATGATTTAAAAAATTATTCTCGGACAAGGATTGGACATTGTTTTGGGCGTCTGTAATACAACTTGAGGTTCTGTGTGATTAATGTTTTGGCCTTTAACTTGCTTTAAATATTCACTACATGTGCGAGAAAATAAATTATACAAGCTATATTTACAATATAGAATCTTTGCAACGGGCGCATGGGATCGATCACTATTCGATTCTGGCTTAAATTTGTTTAATTGTTAGCAAGTTAGCGCATGGGTCCAAAATCTGGTTTCCTCGTTACTTGGTCAATGGAAGAACTGACTGTCCTTTTCCACTTCTCTATTTAAATGTTTCTGTACCTAGAATCTTCCACGATCTTGTACTGCTGTTTCCAAGTGAATCTCAAATTATTTGATTGCAAATGCAGATGAAAGTTTGAAGATAATAGGTGAGCAGTGGTGATCATTTTCAATATAGCATATGGCACAAAACATCAACTTTTTTACTCGACTCTGGTGTATAATAGAGCGTAACTCTTACATTATACAATGTTTTACAAAGAAAAGGGATAAACTGATTAACTTTGAAATTCAAAATAAATTAGAGAAAGCTTGTTGATCACATTCAGATTGCTCGGGATGTGCATCGCTAATAACATACACTCGACCACAAAAAAGCGCCGCTTTGGAAGCTTCTTAATTGGGTCTTGTCACTAATAGTGGTAACGCGAGTCGCATGAGTCAAACGAGTAAATGTATTTAAGGCGGAACAGAAGTTAATATATGTCAAAGCGGACGCGAACTTTTAGAAATAAGTGAGGAGGGACACGGTACTAACATATGTTTGGTTACTTTCAGCGGAGTGAAATGATCCTGTACCTGAAACCTCAAAATCAAATTATAAATCACATCAGACATGATTGAGGGCCGTGTTGTCCTTTTTCTAAATTTATTGAATAAGAAACGCGATGATCTATAACAAGTGGAAATCATGAATTTTATTGATACTTTCTTTGTGAAGTACCAAATAAAGACTGTATTTACTAAAACTAGCGCTATTACAAAACAAAGAATTAGAAACTTCGAATTATTAGACAAATTACCCCACTTGTTACCGATTTCGACTTCATTTACGTTGATTTGGTTCTTAGTTGCAGAAATCGTGCATTTTAGAACAGTTGGTGCACAATATGGAAAGAACATCGCAAACACAACATCCTCAAACCGATAAAAGCTAGAAAACGTTTATAAAATTTTGTTAATCGATCTTAATTATACGGCCAAACTTCCCTATAATGCTCTAGAACTTACACAACATAGTTTCTAACCATATTATACCAATTTCGATCAAATATATGCAAATAGAAATAGCAAAAAAGTTGCTATTATCACCGCGCTAACTGCGAATCATAGAGGCACTTTCTTGTGAATTTTGACTTCTTCAGCCGAACAGGCCACATTATTTTGTAGTTCTCTGTATTAAAATGGTTACAAACATTTTCTTTCAGGTATGAAAATTTACCTGAGATTATGTTAATCTATTTACTACAATGCATTTTAAGTTTACCATACAAAAGAAAACTGACAAATCTGATGATGAGGTGGAAACCTGCATTGTGTAGAAAGGCAAGCTAGTATATCTAGATGAATCGTACAGTCTGGAATTTGCATTGGTTCTCTGTCAGTTGTCCCGTTCTTATTGATACGAATACAGATATTATTTTACTGTGCTCATATCTAATAGCTTCTAGCTTTTTGGTCAAAACTCTAACGTTACGGATTTGTAATGTCATCCTTGAAATTTTTTCCGAACATCTCGCATAGACTACTATTATTCTAGGGAACCATGATGGTTAACTTTATTTTGAATCAGACTTTCTCTGCTTCCACTACTTTATGCTTTCTGTTTCCATTCTATCCTATCATTTTTATATTTTATTGCCTCGTCTTCCCATCCTACCCGCAGAAAATTTATTAACCTATCAGAAAGCTAATTAAAAGGTATATCCGATCTTTTGTTAACATTGGGTTTAAATGAAAGTCAAAGTCGGTTACAATTATGAATAAGGTTCGACAAATGCGGGTCTTGTGCGCTGGAAGAACAGTCTATATACAATGAACAGACACGAGTTTGTCGAAAGAAGGCAATAGACCTATACGAGTTTGATATGTGTGACGGAGCAAACATATATAAAACTCATATTGGTCTATCGCCTTCTTTCGACAAACGCGTTGTCGTTGCGCTTAGTTGTCTTATTCGCTGTGTATAGACTGCTCTTTCAGCGACAAGACGCGCGTTTGTTAAGTACAATTATGGGCTTGACAATTATCTGAACAAACCAAAATACCTTGATTTGTTTGAAATGTATTAAATTTGAGTAATTCATGATATAACAATAAAAGCTTTTTGTTGCAATTCTGTCTATTATTATAATTTATCTAGGGCCTGTCATAAACCGTTGCTATATAAGTAGGTACATACAAAGGAATGTCTTATCTTCGTTTTACCTTCTGAAGTTTGAAAGGCGGGGAATTTTCGCGGTTATCTATATCATTGCGCTAATTTATTACTTATTTGTTGATTTTACGATTGGGGCTAAATCACGTTGTACTTATAGCGCATTCACGTGTACAGAAATAGAAAAAGTATACGGGTTTTGCGCCTTCACTACTATGAATAATAAATAAACGCATGCTATGCAATACCTGCCGTGATAAAGTCGTTATAGGTAAATTGTGCAAACTTCTCCGATTATTACGTCTTATTCCGGTAATGACACGTATATAATTGTGTCGTTTTAAATAGTTTTCACGGTAGTTAGCTTGAGAAACCAATATAATAGAACATTAGATCAGAATAGAAATACCAACAGCAATACAGTTAAATACATTTTGTATCTACGAATGAGAGAAAATAGAAACCGTACAAATCGAAAGCACCTCTAACTTTTTATCAATAGTTTATTTTTGTATTTTTGTATATTAATTTATTTAGTTGTATTTGTAATACTAATAGTTTACAATAGATTAGTCAATAAATATTTTGAATTCATCTTATGAATGGAACTAGAATGTTATTGCCTTTATTTAATTCCCGTAAATAAAAAACGAGCCGCGAAATTGGTTGTTTTCGTCCAATCGTCGAACTTAAAATGAAAGGATTGTGTAAGCACTACTATTTACACATGAAAAAACACATAGGTATGACTTCATCGGAAAAGGTGGAATACATAGATATAGAGATTTTCTAAACTATCTTTTATTGTGTGGCCGGCCTATTTATGTATGATTTCATCTAAACATGACCCAATTTTAGTAGAAAACAAAGACATCGACCTCAAAATTTACTATATGCGCAAAAATCGGTATATTTGACATACGACCTCTTTTGAATAACCGAGGGATTATTCGTTTATCTTCAAATTCTGAATCACATGCGATAAGCCCTTAAATATAATAGCGCAGTCAAAATTTAAATCCGTCATACAGATTTGTCTTCCAAAATCGATCTTCTTGGTCCAACAACTGAAACCAAATGTTTATTTTTTATTCCTTTGAAGAACTTATGCTTTATCATTTAAACGATTTTATCATTTTAATGATTTTGTGATTTTCTATAGAAGTGTCTGTTACCACTAGTAACATTTCAGTACTTCAGATTACGAATATCGTATCAAGTCCCTCATTCCACACCTACGATAAATGTGTTTTCGTAACCTATGCCAACTGTATTTCCGAATAAAAATTATTGAATTAAAACGTTATATAGCGTTTTGAACTATACGTACCTACTTTATTGGCGGGATTTAGGTCTTTTTATTCAGAAGTAAATTGATGAACATTTCCAAATGAGTTTATAGTAGGCAGAAATTGTTCTTGAGGGGCTAGATCGGTGTGGCCGGCCGACAAAGTAGGTAATTTTCAAGTGTGGATTGCCAAAGAAATAAGAAAGCTGTACACTTGCAATTTGGTAGATTAGTTAAGTACACTATGACGATATAAAATATATAAAATCAAAAGAAAAGTAACAATTTTAATGCCACTTATTACCATGTTAGATAAAGTAATTCTTTTTCGCAGCGTTTATCGGTGTCGATGATTCCGCCATAGCGGAAATTCTGAACCAAAAAACAAAAAATATTAGTTAAATATATTGCATTCCCTAAGCATTGACTGAGCTTTTTCAGGTTGTATTGAAATTTGACTGAATAAAAAATTTTTGAACTTTTGGTTTGATTTTTGCCTGCAATATTGGGAATTAATTTGTTAATATTTTGGAAAATAACAATGATATTGTAAAAATCCTCGGTCAATGCTTAGAGAAAACTATAAGGATAATATAAAACCAAACTTCAAGTTAATCCGTTAAGTAAATCCCAAGAATCCTTCGACACCAGTTTGAAAAACGTAGTTTTGAGAAAAGCGCATTTAAAGTTTTACAATACATTTTTTCATTATATAGTGCAAACTGTTTTGTTTTTATGGTCAATCTGCCATGCCAGCTTCGTAATGATCATCTTCCTAATCGTCATTTCCTGCTTTGCTCTGCCGCCTTAAAATACGACCTTCTTTAGATGCTTCGAACGTACTTGCCTCAGCCATCGAAATGCGTGCTTCGTCCAAGACTTCGCAAATGCTGGCTGTAACCGGCCCGATGACTATATTCGTGGTATTGATCATTAAAAGAATGCTTGAATAACTATTATCGATTACACTGCTAGCAATTTTAACAGCAGTTTCAACGCATCTAGCACTACTAAATGTTATTTTTGGGGCGAAGATCCACATTAATGCGTCCAGACTCTCGTTCGAATTTTTGAGTGTAGCACCTGAGCAGCTCTCCAACAAATCATCGTTGCTAAGTTGCTTGTAGATAGGAGCGATTGCCTCTATAACATTAGGATGAAGAGCGGATTTGTGAGTGTTCACTTAATTTACTTGTCGCCTTTGCCACCTGCCAGGAACACCAACAATTTGACCCGGCCGGACAGATCTTATGTTGTGGTTTAACGTTAGTTGACGATTTGTGCTGTAACGTTGCCCATATTGCAGTTTTCATTTCTTCTATTGAATTTTTACGTCTCCTAATAGCAAGTTCGTAATACTAAGGCTCACAACAGAGTTGTTCTGGGCGCACGACCAATCTCGAGCGGCTGGCGCACGAGTACGAGTCTGTTATAGGCTCTATAACTCAGAAACTAATTACAGTTTATACTTGGGACCTTCAGATCCGTATTCTATAGGCTTCAAACTATTTTTTAAATCAAAAAATTTTGTTGGATTTTTTGAAAATTTTACACCGGTCTAGCCCCTTAAGCGAAGTAGCATAATCTACAAGCTGACGTAATCAAACGAAAATTAATTTGACAAAATGTTTTCTGTACCGTCCTGAACTCCTCATTTTCAGCCTTATGTTCACCGTATTTTTATCATTACTATTATTTTTTATGATTACTATTATTATTACTAATTACTATTACTATTCTTTTTGGTAGATATGTACAGCGTTAAAGCTAGTATCTTCTCTTTGAAATATTCTTTATTATATGATACGTACTATTTAGTTATATATACTTCCAGCGTGTTTCATTCTTTGTGATTTTCTTTTTATGTTATAGTTTCCTTTAATGTATTTGCATTTGCTATTTTGTTAGCCACAATCTCACTATAAACTACTTAAAAGATTCAATTAGGAATAACGAGATTGTGACTAAAATAATAAATAAAGTAAATAAAATTACCCTTATCACACCTTTCGGAAATAATTCCAGATACGTATTTCGGCAATTAAGTTCATCTTCAATAGAAAATTGAGGTAATTAAGTATTACCAACGATATGCGGTTATTGGCCAAGACGAAAACCACAACCATCACTGAACAACTCTACAGTATGCACAATGAACATCACACTCTGAACGCACACAGCAGTGTCAACAGTGTTTTAGTGTGTATCGCGCGGGTGTTCAGTGTGTGATGTTCATTGTGCAGTACTTTCAAGTTGCACAGTGCTTGCTCTTTCCTGTTCGTTTTTGGCATTAGCCGAATACTGCTGGTGATACCTAATTACCCCAGCTTTCCACTGAGAATGACAACTTAATTGTCGAGATACATACCGGGAGTAGGGTGTACTAAAGGTAATTTTATTTATTTTATATAAACATTCAATATTTAATAACATTAGCTAGAGCTTCTAATAAATAACGAATAATAATAAATAATGTTTTACCTTGTTTATCCAAAAATGAAATGAGATAATCCTAAGAAAACAAAACCAAACATGTCATAAATACAAAATCATTAGTAAAGATAAATGCGGATAACATACGGAAACGATTGATTTCTGCAAATTGGAAAATTGGTTTGTATATTTTGTAAACCTTTACACCTCATACGGTCCACTTTCCTTGTTATCATGTGCTCGTTCAAAATCAAGGAACTCCTTATTAAGAATCTTCGTTTTGTTTAGATTTATTTGCAGTTACAGTATATTCGGCATGGCATATAGATATCTTACTTTTCAACTAATTATTCTACGGACGTCTTACAAATATCTCATTACACTCGAGTGTACAGTCGTTTCGAATAGAACGTCTTCTCGATTATTTCCTCCATATTCACTTTCTGTAGCACACCTGAAAGAAAAATGTATGTATGACGAAATTATCGCTACGGCAAGCCGCATCATTGATAACTAAGAAACATTTATAGCGACAATCCAGATATCCAAATTAAAACCAAATGGAATGTAATGGATCGAATCTAGTGCCCAAGAAAATTCGTTCAGTTAATAGCCTTCAGTCGAGTTGCTCAGTACTTCAGAAACGGTTCTACAAATTCGAGCTCCTTCTTTTGCAACTCCTTTTCCCATTACCTGATAAGCTCCACTTGTTTACAACGTCGTAATTATTTTTTCTGGTTGAGTGTCATTGTTGAAAATATGTTCATTAGAACTGTTTAATATCAACGAGTTACTAGTCGTTCTTAGTCGTCCAAGAGGAACAAACGGTTTTGTGAAGATAATGGCTGTGAACTATGTTCTCTGTTATGGGATGTTGTATATAAGTCTGAAGACTAGAAGGGTTTACGCATGCAGCTTCGCTGTTGTTGATGATTTCTTTTACATGTAATGATCGCGATCCTCCTTGACAATCTTCCCCGTCCTCATTCTGTACCTTACCGTCCTCATTCTTTATCGTTGCTGCCACACTTTATATAATTTGATGTTTTCTGAAATAGTTGCAGCATTATTCTCAGTCTCGGTGGTTTCTTCCGTATCTGACTCAATAAAGACTAATTAGTGGCGACAGAAAGTTTATTACCTGGAAAAGAAATTCCTTGAAATTTAGACCACTTCCCCAAGCGCATCGGACATCTCCAAAGCGATTAAATGCGTCAAATACCTGTTGGGAAGGTACAGACAAATATGTCTTACCTTTTGATTTCTAACTCCACGAATACATTAACAGATGTCGTTGGAAAGTGTTTATGTTCAGCTAGAAGCATTTCCGTGTTTAGTTCAGAAATAAGAAGTGCGTTACTGTAGCGTCAGTACATGTGCAAAAAGGACATAATTTCCTTGAGATTACAGCTTTTTGCATGCACTGCTGATTTTTAACAGTTTCTTGGGTAATTTCAAAATACTAAGTTACAATGATTGAACACACGCCAGAAAGTACGGATTCCACCATCCATCATAAGCCGCCGCTTTTTGAGGAAGTTCTCGAAGCCATCAAATCGATTTATGAGGAGCTGAGCCGAGACGAATTGCTAAACCGTTGTTTGGGAGGCTACACGCAAAATACCAACGAAAGTATCAATGCTGCTGTTTGGAATGTGGCTCTAGAATCTTACTCAAGTGGTAAAGAAGTCTTAAATATTGCGACTGATATTGCTGTATACAATTTTAATGATGCTCTGACAAATATTCTACGAATCATGAAAGTTTTGAAGATGGTCAAAGGAGACACGCTCTAGCATAGAATGTTCGAGGAAAGAGAATGAAGAAGAATATTTGAACTTAGAGGAGCAGCTTTATGGTCCTGGGATATGAGATTAATGATCAAAAATTTAAAACGGTCGAATTTTTCATTTCTTTACACATATTACACACATTTTACACGCCCAGAAAGACAGATTCAGGTTCCAGCTTTTGCAATTTATGAATACTTAATATAATTTATACATTTGTGTTCCATCTCCAAGGATGTGCTATCCACTAGCTTTGGGATTATTCAGGCATAAGTTGGGCGGTTATTGTGGTCTTTGTTTTGACTTATGCTGAAATTGCAGAAATTTGAATTCCTTGTAGCAAGCGCAGGAGGGGTAATTGGTTTTGCAATCATACTCAATGTCTTTCCCTTGAAGGGGCGGTACTCTTTGAGGAGACACATAATTCAATGTTGATTTTGTATATCCGCTTCCTACGAAGAGAAGTTACAAATAGTTGCATTCCAATTAAGATTATATACCTCTAAATTTAATATTGTTATTAATTTGGTAGTCAATTCGGTACAAAGTTTGCTTTAACAGCTCCTTTCCACCCACTCCTGAATACATGCCCTCGCTTGAATTTTAAAGTTTATTGGGGATATATTAGCCGCAACCCCAAACACTGGCTAGTGAGTGGTTAAGATTTATGGACTGTTAAATGTATTTGGAATAAGAATAAAGAGATGAGGACATGATTTTTCCCAGTTAGGAGAAAATCAATCGCATTGGCAGCGTTGTGGCCCTGAAGTAGATCAGTCTTCGACCGCGATCCTGAAACAGTGTTTACCCGCTTTCCGCGTGGAAATTATAATTACTTCTAAATACGTAAAATTAATTTTAAATTGAATGAGGAATGGCACTGTCATCATAGTTATAAATGTTTCAGCATACACAAATACTAAGTTTTTCTAATTTTGTTTGGTTTGGAGATGATAACAATTAAATACGCTTTATTTAAATTGCCTAGCAAACCCAAACAAATTTATGAACACCGTGAGATCATAGGGATATAACTATAAAATGAATTTCAAATAGAGTTTATACAGCAACGCAAGCAACAATACGGTTTTTCAGGTTATTAGTGCATGTGTTGAAACGCCTCAGTATTTGTATAACGTAATTTTCACAAAAGTCTAATAAACACAATTACGAATTACATTATGCGAACTATAGCAATAAATTGCACTTTGTTGATTTTATTACCAAACGTTCTGTTTTCAAACATGTTTCAACATCGAATCTCCTACGATTTATAAAATTATATTTTAAGTAAACTTCCAAGAGAGATTGTATACGTTTAAATTAAAAATATACTTTTCAGAGATCCCGACTTGACATATTATATATTTTTTCACGCCGAGAAACTATTCATAGCGAGAGTGGATCGAATAATGATGAAAATTACGGTAAATTTGATATAAAGTATGTATTTATTTACTAGTATTTTTGGCATGTTTACAATAACCTATAATAAACATGTTAAAACGTCGGTTAACGATTTTTGAAGTTGCTAAAAATTATATGAATAGTTCTTCAGATATTTAAATGGTTATCGATATAATGCTATCAAAGTACTAACAGAAAATATTTTAATACTTGAGCGGGCATCAAACTTAAATCGGTTTTAATCCGTGTTTGTATTTCCGAAGGTGTTAAACAAGCGTTTTGAGAAAACATACACAAGCTGAGCCTGGCAGTACAGCGTTATAAATGGATATGTTCCACGTTTATAAAATTTATATATTGACTGGAATACACACATGAAATAAAGTATTTACTTTCTATATGCTATTTTTAGTATGTAATTTAAAAGAAGGAAAGGATAAATTTCCTTCTATTTACTTTCTAAATTACTTGAACCTCTTAGGTGGAGTTGTAAAACACTAAAACAGTTAAAATTGTACATTGTAAGATTATATTTTTAAAGCTCTTCCTTATAACTTTTATTATTTCTATACATACCTACTGAGTATCGCGCAGATAGTTCTATAGAAAGAACATTCACACATTACACTGTAAGCGATTCTTCCGCATACGCTAACATCAATTTGCGCAAAAAGTAATCCTGGGACAACGATGGATTGACCAGAATATATGTGGTAATGATCAAGCTTTTGAAAAGGACTAGTCAAGCATGTTTATAAAATGTACAGATTACTGCAACAAATAAAGTGGAAAATTATAGCTGCATCAATCGTTAACTATTATATGTATCTTTCTTCAATGCTTCATCATATAATAATCTAATACGTTTAATTTCTACTTGTGGATGCTATTTTAAATTATAGTCATTTATAGTATATTTAAAAAGTCACTCGAAATGAGTTGTTTGTTAACTTAATAATAGTATGCGACATAGAGAAACTGTAGTAGAAGCTATAAAGGGAACGTATCACAATTTCGGTATTCCACCTCCGCTTAGTTGCGTTCCATGTAATAATAGCTCAATCATGCAAATATATTTGAGATTGTCTTTGTTACTTTCTTCAACAATACAATGTAAAATTCCCGTTGTTGTTTCCACCTCGCGAAAAGATGTTATCCTTGCCACATTTCTAATGAAGTAATACGGCTTGCGCTTCTCAAAATTCCTATTTTAAATTAATTTGCATCTGTACCGATATACCGGTTGGAGGTTTTAATGCGTAAACTAGATGGATGAATTGAAAACTAGTTAGGTACCTAGGGAACAAATAATCAAAGACAATTTAAAGTAAATGTTGGTATTAATTTCCCTTTTTAAATCACCTTTACTTACAAGATGTTTAAAATGATGATATGAAATCAACAAGCCAGATTACGATTGGAAATCAAATATATCTAGTGATATCATTTTGTAGGAAAGTATTAAATAAATGAAAGTAATTAAACAAGCAAATAACGCGATTGGAATTTCCGAAGAAGAACAAATAATAGGATCAGAAGCCATAGACCTCTATCAATAACAAATAAGTGTTGCAATAAATAGTGAGACAAAAACCAAGAGAAGTACCGAACGAGTATAATTTGAACCTGCAATTGAATTATAAGTAACCGGAAGTTAAGCTAAATAAACCGCCAATTACGCCAAACGAAAAATGCGAAATTTAAAATGTATCAATAACTTCAGAGTGCGAGATTTCGATCGCAACTACTAAGGTATTGTTTTTACAAAACTTACTAAGCGGTCGCTAAAATCGTAAAAGAAACTATAATAAATAACGGTACCCATTCAACTATAAAACGACATAAAATCTACATCGGCGCGTTATTTGCACTACAAATTATATGCTTAAAAGGTTCGTATTGTACTCGCTTTTAAAAATATGCTAAGAATAAAACTAAGCAATTTTAATGCTACGGTTAAATATCTATACCATTACACCAGCATGCGTAAATATACCCATTAAGTGTGTCTAAAAAATTCACGAACAGGATGAGTCGTTCCGTCAAGTACTTACAAGTGAATATGTTGCGGTTGTACTAATCTTCTTCAAAACCTCAAGTACTGAGGCCATTCTAGTCATCATAACAGTACCTTACACATACACACGTTTCTATTAGCGGTAAGAGGAATTGTATTTATAATAGTTGAATGAATAAATTGGTGTAAACCATTTAGTTGCTGTACTAGAAAGCGGTGGTTTCATAGTAGTGGGTATCAACCGAGCTTTGTGGTCCTCATATGGATTCGGTTAGATTAGTTCACCATAAAATAGGTTCAGTTGCCAAATCTAAATACATACCAACAAAGTTTGAAAATCGAGGGTTCCCAGGAAAGGGCATATTAAAAGGTGGGATTGGACGGAAAGAATCGTCAATCCAAATAATAAAACTACAAATTGTACAGTGTATCCCTGTTACTCTCGAAAAACTTTTATTATATACAAACAAATACTAGCCTTCTGTCTTCTTTCGGACAGTTTAGCGAGTTTATCATCCTTTAGAAGTTATTTTTGTAAGTTTTGTAGTTTTCAATTGCTTTCGCAAATGAAGTCTGATCTATTCTTATTTGGCAAAGAGGCTAAAACATAAATATACCTCCCAAGCTGTGAAGAGAATTAGGAGAACTAGAAACTACAATCAAACCGCATCTTCTACACAAATATTAAGAACTTTACATTTTCGAACCTTTGATAAATGGGACTCCGAACCCTAATGATTACTGTCTAATGATGAGTGTAATACGTTATAAGGTTTCTTGAAGCAACCTGAAATATGAAGTTTTGCTACCAAATACGCCCAATTAATTATATTAGGAGCAAGCGCTGTTTGCATATGCTTTCTACGCCCGAGGTTTAACAAAATCATGTGAAAAATACCGGTCGTCCTCAGAAATTCTACAAGGGTAGTACCAGAGGTACCCGACCTGGTGTATAGACACCGATTGTTATTTGACAAAGAAATACTATAGTCGAAAATTTAAGCTTAAGTTGTTAAGTATTTGTTTGACAGCCATTAATAGTTAACAATCTCAGTGAATCTGTAAATATGGAAACTGGTCATCGTTATGTGATACAGTACTCTCATTTGAAAGGTCCAACCAACATTAAAGCTGAGATCGATTGTACTCTGGGTCTGCTCCCCGTTTACAACAATAAAATATTGGGCGCAAACTTCAAACGGGGCCGTAGGAGCTGCCAAGGCGATGATCGCAGTGGTCGACCAAATCAGGTGACCATGCCAGAAATGGTGAATAGAATCCACAAAAATCATTGGATGACCGTCGAGTGATGATGATTTCAAAGGTGCCGTACATCGCATATTGACTGAAAATTTGCATATGAGAAAGCTGTACGCAAGACGAGTGCTGCGTTTGCTGACAATGGAACAAGATCAGGATAATGAGGATGTTTCAATCGAATGTTTCACAATATTTTGCGCGAAAAAGCCGAGCTTTTGTGTCGATTCATACCATGGATGAAACATGGGTCCATCACTTTACACCTGAGACGAAAGTAGAGTCGAAATAATGGACTGATAAGGGAGAATCGGCTTCGAAGGGGGCAAAGAGAGTTCCAATTGCTGACAAGACAAGACAACAAAATTGTTTTATCAAGCAATGCAGCACTTCACACATGCGTTATCACGGTGGCCAAAATCAATAGGTTAAAGTTAGACTTGCTTCCTCCCGCACAATATTCGTCAGATTTAGCCTCCTCGGATTATTTTCTCTTTCAAAACTTGAAAAAATGACTCAGTGGTAAATGACTGGCCAACAATAAATAGGTAAAGTCCGCGGTTGATGGCTCTTTTGAGGAGCTCGACGGCTCTCACTATAAGCAGGGATCGAAGCTGCTGAACATCACTGAAGAAAATGTATCCAGATAAAAGGAGACTGTGTTGAGAAATAAAGCTGTTTTCTCAATTTTTTATGTCGTCTTTGTTAGGTCGTATACTTCTGGGACTACCCTTGTACCATAGAAAAGGCGTTTGTAAACTCGCTGATAATAGCAACTTGATCTTGGCGCATAAATTACCAAGACTCGCCTAGTTTTCTGTGCAATATGAGTAAAATCCCTGATTAGCTGAAGAAACTCTTACCAACTTATTGTAGAAACCAAAATATATAGTAGATTGCTACACAGTCACTTATCATCGAATATCTTGTAATTTCTAGAGTAAAGTTAAGCAGACAGGAAATATTACCAACAAACATCATTTGAGTTGTAAAAAACATCTTAACTTTAGCGTAAATAAGTTGTATACATACAAATGTATACACAATTTAATTGTTTCTTTTTTCAACTTTTTGTGTTATAATTATTATACCCACGCACATAAAGAAACATTTAGGCTATAAATGAACTTCATGTTTTCACACAGATTATAATTCTGGTGAATATACATGAATAAATCATAATCCCATAGCTCTGCAGTAACGTAAATAAACAAAATGACGTCAGAAACACGCCATTAACTGGTTCAATTAAGACAGAATAAATCCCCTAAAGACAATGCAATTATTAGCCAGTATTTCTCTTACATAATTTCGCGCTATGCAATAATTCCTACAATAAAACAGCAAGTGTGCGCATACCAGATCGGTATCAACATTCGTTGAACTGCGATGCGTTCGCTTTCCACGTAACTCATGAATAAAGAACCAGAGTTCGGAAAATAAGTCTTGGTTTTCTGAGAAAATCGACTACTACATTGCTCGTTGAATTGATAAAGCGTTATCGGTATCATGTCGTAATAATATTGACAATACGTGAATGCGTGGCATGTCGCGCGGTATCGGAAGGAAATTGCGTACGAGAAGAATGAAGAAATTCAGTGTAATTACCGGTTGAGATCATTAACGTTAAATAGAAAATACAGTTTAGTAGCAATTCGGTTAACTGCGTGAAAGAAACATGAAATTTATAACAGTATTTATTACACTCAAACCAAATAATTGCGATTGTTAGAAATGTTACATTCTTTTCAAAGCTTCTGTTCTGTTTTGGTTTGTCGTACAGAGAGACACAAAAGTATGATACCAATGAGTTTTCCGTTGTTCGATAGAAGACCGTGGTGGGAGCATTAATGTAGCTTTTAGACCTTCCACGAGATAATTTAGAGAAGGGAATCCTATCCAAATCCTAACCCTTATATCATTTCGAGTATTGGGTATGTTGAAGTTGAGTTTCTCAGTTGGGATTATTTTTCGTGCTTCTTCCCATGTCTTTTTATCCTGTACCTACCTCCTAATCTCTTTCGGCCACTTTATGCATTTCTTCTGACAAGCTCTTTCTAGGTCTTCTGGTTTCTTTTGATTAATTTAGCTTCAAACACTGTTCTCACCATCACTCTTCTCATTTTCAATACGCACCCCAACCACCTCAGTTGACCTTCTTCTATTGTCTTGTATGGGTTCTATTTCCAAGTTTCCTCTGATTATACCACTTCCCACTTTATCCATTTTCACCTATAGTTCTTAGAAACCCCATTTCCATACTTTGTATTTTTTGTTTCTGTTTCTTTGTTGTTGACCAAACCAGACCGAACCAGAGGTGACTATCGGGACCGCTATCCTTAATTCCACTCAGTAACTTTCTTATTTAGGAAAGTGTTCTTGTTCCTGTAAAATAATCTTCCTGTTGTGTAGTTTCTCCGTTTTGCTTCTTCATTGAATCTATCATCCTCAGTCAGAATTGTCCTCAAGCATTTGAAGCTAGCCACATGTTATAATTTTTAGTCATTTAAAAATATTTCTTATTTCTTATTTTTCCTACTAATAATCATGGTCTTATTATTTTCTCCATTTATTTTAAAATTAGGCTTCTCCAGGTTCCATTTTCGTTCAATGTTCTTTCGTCTTTTGGTATGAGCACTGTATCATTGGCATAGGCTATTTCCGACAACGCTACCATATTCATGTGCCAGAACCCTATATTGTATTACCTGTCTTTTCGCTCATTTTATTACCTCATCCAGAACTACTGTAAACAGAAGTGGGCTCAGAATACATCCTTGTGTCGTCTCATAGTATTCTGATTTTTCGTGATGGATTCTAGAAGCGTTCCTCGTCTTGTATATAGGTTTTATCCCATTGATCGTCCTTACATCTACTCCTGTTTTGTGCAAGATTATCCATATGTGCTTTCTTTCCATCCGATCAAAGACTTTCCTTATGTCTATGAAGCAGATGTATAACTGCTCTCCTTCTCTTAAGGGAAGCGAACCTATTTTCATCTACGCTTAAAAGTCATTATATATGGATCATGCTATTGTTGGAGACAAATCTAAAACATGTTCTCCCACTACTTGTTGAATTTAGATTAATCAATTGCTCCCATTTCCTGTTAATAGAATCCGATCATTTCTTGTTCGCCACATTGTGTCTAGTCCTAAGTTTGGTAATCTATTTTCACCACTTTTAGCCCTAATGATACTCTCACGATGTATGTGGGATTTGAGGTAAGACTTTTGCGATTTGTGCGGTTACAGCAAGCTAATGTATTCCTATAAGCTTTGCGTTCTGCGCGATCTGCGATTTGAATTGCAATCCGCTTATTTCTAGCTAGTGGTGTATACAGACAATGGGGATGCACATAGAAACTTCAAGGATACCCTAAATTAATTTTTTGAAGCGGGAAGCGCCGAACGCTCTCGATTGGTGATCAGTTTATTATTAATTCTGTGAGGATATAGGCAAATTCTATACAGCACAAAGCGGTTATTTCTTAGAAGAGTGACCGCAAATCGTATAGACCGCATATCGCACTGACGCAAACCGCACGCAGCTGTTGGGTTAAAATATCTGCGAGTTTTAATCGTCCAAATCCTGATGAAAACAGGTCGTCAGAATTTACAACTTTGGCGAGTTTCATCACTTCTATTCCGAATTAATAAAATACCTACATACTATGAAATGAAATGTATTGTAGAACAGACGAATACATTTTGGACGCAATCAGAAAAATCGAGTTAAAATTTTTCGAATTTCAGAGAAACAATATACCCTAACGACATATTTTCATTAAAATGAAGGTGAATTCTGACGTAAATTTGCGACCGGTCCCATTCAAATCAGGTCGATCGTAATACGTAGCGTTTTGGGGACGAATTCCAATTAAACAAAATTGCTCCAATATGACTGCTGTTCAATCACAATTTACATGCCTGGAATAACATAGATTGGACGTTTCCGTCAGAATTCGCACAAATTGTGGTCCTCGTGAAAGCAGTCTAACTGCTAATCCAAACGAAGCATTTAGCAAGCACCGTTCTCATTGTTTCATTTTGAGTTTCTAGAGTAGAAGATCCTTACAAATACATGTCCCTCACTATATTTACATATATTTATTATTATTCATATATATTTACGAAAATCCTGAGAGTTTGGGATTGATTAGTTAGAGTTTGGTAGGTGATAACCTGCTGCCGATGTTTAAAGTATGTACATATGAAACATGATATTACCCCATAACCTAGTACATTTTTGCCAAATCTCTTGAGGTATTTCCCGGTAAAGGAAAATAGTTCTGAGGATAAGATTCTAGATCGATCACAAGAAATGTCTGTTTTGATGTTACGATTTTCTTTGTCTCTAATGATGTTTCAGCTCAGGGAAACTGTTGTATGACATTATAAGTCGAATCATTCTTATCATTCTCTTTAACGTGTCTTCTTTCCCTTGCGTTTTTTTAGATATATTCCAAATATTGAAACGGTGGTTGGTGTACCGTGTGCGGTTACTTTTATGTAATGCATATGTGGAAACGCTTCTTGAAAAATACTTTGTTCCTTGGTAGTATCTTAACTGATATTAAAAAGTAGATCATCTGGAAAAATTTTGATGTCTTAAAATCTAGCATCAGCAATAACGCGATGAAGTTGTAGACTTTGGTAACGTTTGATCCGATCGTTTCAACAGCGGGTTCATAATTATGACTGGCGTCTGAAGAAAATGATTTTGGTTCTAACATTTCGCCAACAAGACCTCAAGGCTGTTATGGATTTAGCGAATATCGGTCTACCTCAAGGTTAAACATTTAGAAGTATGATGTGAGACATAATAAGAAAAATTTAGAAATAAGTATAAAATACCTGCATATTTAATAATCCCCACGACGGCACAATAGAAAACATTTATATCTATTGCCTTACAAATTCTTTTATCTGCAGACAAACATACATTACCTTACAATAGGACTTGCGTTTATTGACAAAAGCACTTGGAATAGTAAAAAACCTGGTCTGGTGCAATTTGTTATGCTGCAAAGTCTCTATTCTAACTTTTAAGCTAACTTTCATGTCCTACGATTCTTTCCCGCTAATTTCAAACCTTAGCTATATGTAAGTTCTAATATAAGTTTAGTCTAGCGTGGAGTATGTCCCGTGCTACGTAAGTAAGCATAAGTTGCGTTATTGATTCACCCATTTTTTACATGATTTCTAAAAAAACTATAAATATAATATAGTGAATATGGTAGAATATCACAGATTCCTTGAGTTTAGTAATTAGTGTTTCTCGAACATTTAGGTACCAACAATGCATGATCCAGCAATAGTCTACTACAATTTTTCGAGATGTTAGGTATACCTTAACAGCTAATACGGATTCATGTTTAGATAACTAATTATGATGCCTCCCAAACTAAATGGCAATTCTTATTTAAGATATATAGAGTGCTATGCATTATTTTGAAGTAAATAACACATCCGTGTTCTACTATCGTTTGACAATTTAAACTACAAACACAAGAACTAAACCAAATAAGGCGCATGATATACACAAATTTGATAGCGCAAACATTTATTTACAATTAGGCTTATTCATGGCACCCACACCACATTGTCACTTTTAAGAAAAGAAACCGTTTAAAACTACATTTCAATAAGTCTACACACAGGCAGAATATGATTGTTGGCACGTTTTCGCTTTCACCGTCGGGAAAACCCCGTATAACGCTGTATTACTAATTTGAAAAGAGGAACCACTGGGTTTAATTTGGAATTACTTGCACTTTCTGCTCAAATTAGAGCACTATGTAATACGTGAATAATTTAATCGGAACATATACTATTGACACTTATTCATCACTATATAAACAACTACTTCAGTCTAACTTAATTTCTATGGAGATTCGATAAGCATCACAACTGCGGAATGTGGGTAAATAGACGTGATTTGATAAAAAAGAAATGATTTCAAACTGATAGTAACGTAAGAGGTGGTTTTACTATCAAATTTAGCAAATTATATACATATTAAAATTTTATACATCTATGGAAGATTTGAAAAGTTCGACAATGAAGCCGTGTGCAGTTATTATATTTAAAGACTTTCACTCTCATTTATGACAGATTGCCGTTAAAATGCATTTCTTTACTTTTATCGTTTTCGAGGTATTTATATTTTAATTATTTTAAAGTGTTGAAAGTTCTAAATCAGGCATGGGCAACCTTTTTTTTTGTAGAAGCTTTATGCTGCGAGTAATCTTGAAAAATATACATTTTTGTGGTATCCTTATGATTCATTACGAATTAAGTTTAGACGGGCCGTGCTAATATGCAACGAAAGAATTCAGTAGCGGGCCGGGCAAATCTTACTCGAGGCCGCATGTGGCCCGCGGGCCGGAGGTTGCCCATCTATATTCTAAATTAACGCAATTTATTTAAGTATTTCTGATATGGATCGTACATTTTATAAGAAACTGTAATTAATATTCGAACGATATGGAAAGTTCATTTGGGGTGGTTAGTAGTAAGTAGTGAGGCTGTTTGGTGCATATTGTCTAGTCGTAATTAGTTTCTTGATATCATTATTATTTTGGAAATTAACATACGGTAAGGACTAAATGATTTGAACTGTCACCAAAGCAAAGTATGCTATAATATGGTTAGCTCACAAAAATGTTTTCTCTAAGGACGTATTAAGTGAAAGGTTGGTGTGATACAGGAAGGTTAGAAGAAATTAGGATCACGAGAGGAAGAGGAACTTAATAACACTTCGTGCAGTTTTTGGATTATCAGGCAACAATTCACAATAACAATTCCACAATATTGCGGATATCCCCATTTTAACATAATAATCCAACCTCAAACTACAAATAAGTATTATTAGTAATATTAATGGATTCTAAAGTTAGGGCTAACAGGAAAGGAAGAATAGATTTTCTTACCTTTCCAAACATAATTTGCATTGTACCTAAATTAACTTTTTAACTGCTTCGGGCGTATAAATACGTTCATAGTTTCATTTCTCTAGGTATATGTATGTATATTTTCATTTATTATATAAATTTACTACAACTCAAATGGTGAATAGCGTAATAAATCGATTTCGAGAAGTTTTGTGCCTTTTACCCCAAAAACTATTACTGATGTCTGTAGACGTATCGCCTGAAAATATAGTGCACACAGCATGCACCATATTTATAAATGCCTAATGAAAGAGCTAAGGAGGATTCAAAACATAATATATATATAGATATATTGAAAAAGAAACGCGGATACAGAAATGATTGGGAAACTGAAATATGTACATATGTCGAAATTCTAGACGCGCACACATGCATACGTGCATCTGGGATTGTGCTAATAGTCGTGAGTGGCAGTGTATATGATTCATATATCCAGCGCCGACGACTGACATTTTTCTTCATGAGTTAGTTAAGTGTAGACGCCGTCTTAACCGTATTTGGAAAAATTGCTCGTAAAAGAGTCGTTGCGTTCGGATCGATCTTTACACCTTATCATCCCACGTTACCGTGGCACTTTCTTTTAATGATGATATGAGTAATTTGTGAAGTAATAGCGGATTTATTTACAAAATTGTTAACTGTATACTTGCGGCTATGTATTTGTTGATAGTGCAATCACACAAAACCAGCACCAACGATTACTTATGACGATGTGTGTTTGTCTGCATATTTGTTGTGGTGCAACAGTATGAAAGAGCATCGCCAATTATGTAGTGCGGGTGAGGAAAAAGTGCATTTAATTGAATCACTAAAGTAAATATGAAATTCCTCACAATGACGCGACGGTAATCTTTCAGATCAAACTCAGGACAAATACCACTTCAAAGGGAAAAGGAAATTGAAGAAGTGGTGGTGAATCGTCTGGAGAATAAACAGCACCCAGGTGGCATATTTCAAAAGCAAATGATGACTCTTGACCTACTCAAAGATTCCAATATCCAAATAAATAAATAAATACAAATTAAAAACACGATAATAGAATAATTAAGTATTTAATATGCCTACGGTATAAGGAGTTTCCATAAATAACGCGACAAGTATTTAATGTCAGGTTTAATTGTATGTTCTAGTGTACCTGCGAAAAGCTCCAAATTCAGTTAGCTTCAGCATATAAAACGCGATTGGCAACAACAAAGGACCTCAAGATAAAATCCTCAGAAAGTGAAACGAAGATATTGTCGAATATATTTTTTTATTTACGTAACTATTGGCTGATACATGTGAAACATTATGAAAGCATTAAACTTCTGTTTTAGGAGCTCGAACAACATAAGCTCTATAGAATCAGTCTTAGGTAACACAAAAAATTTTTTAAAAGATTTCCCTGAGTTCTCTTGATTGGTTGTTGTTAGCTTCAAAACACCGTCTGCTATTTTTAATAGATGATTCTTCATCTCTTACAATCTGGATGAGTAGGAAAAGCAACAGAAAACCAACATCGGATGAGTTTAATGAAAATGGAGCGGAATGTAATGAAGAAATTCTCCCGAAAATGAAAAAAATGTAAAATATAATCGCCGAGGTATGCTAGCTTCGCCTACCGGTGACAAACTCTTCGAAATTTCTCGGGAAAAACGTCGAATCGAGCTGTTTCTAAACAAAAATTGGCATCGTTTAGTTCTGTCGTTCAAGAGGAGTTGACAGCGGGAATAGTTCTCAATATTACTTGCAGCATATTCCTAAATAATACAAAAGAAAAGAAAGAAAATATCGTTTGATTACTGCAGCCTCTAATAAGACATACTTCACTATTTCGTACTAAATTCTTCATTGTGAAATAAGTTTTTATAAATCACTCCTTCTTCCTGTTGTTCTTTCAAACGAGAATGACAATTTTCTTGCCGAAAAGAGTAAGTAAAACTAAAAGCTATTTTATTTCGGGAAATAGTAGTGGAGACAACAAGGCAATCTACAAAAATATCTTAACTCAACAGCCAAATTATTTTCGGGAGCCAAAGTCTTAATATAATGAAATCTGGAGGACTCTGCATATAACGACCTAATTAAATTGGGTGCGTTAATGGGCAGGTATCAATCATTATTGGCATAGGCAAATTGTGCTTACTTTACTTTTGCACAGTTACTTGATAGCTGCCCGTTGATGCATATAATCAAGCCGTTATGTAAAGGGTCCTCCAGATTTTATTTTATTAATCTATTTCAATAGTTTTCTTATCTAGTTAAAATGCTGTAATGAGCTGTGTTGTCTTACAACTTCAGCATATATTTATTTTGACTACCAGACTATAAACAGTCTCTGTAACCCAAAAAGAGAATTGTTTCGTGGCTGTCTAAAAGTACCAAATTCACATTAACTCTAAGAGGTAAAGTTTAGGTTAAATCTTTTAGAATAAATTAGCTGACCGTTACCAATATTAACCATAAGATATTTAGTAATTTAATTACGGATACAATTAAATTCGGAAAGAAGACAGTTTCAAATTTATGAAACGAAATAAGGATATTAGACATAATTGCCAGAAATCTAGGACTTCAAGAACTGTGCACATAGAAGCCAGGGACATAAGCATAGAGTACAACAATAATAAAAATCTCTGAAATATAAATAAAATGGCGTTTACCTACAATTTGTACTGATATCGTATTTAAATAAAGATTTGATCGAAACGTTCATCCACCATTTAGTTTCGTTTCCTAGTCATTCTCAAGTAAACATTTGTTTCATAGGATACAATGGCTATGAAGAGCTAATTAAGTAATAAACCTCAGTTTCTTACTGTGGATAATTAGAGCTCTTCAGAATTGTTGGTGGCTTTAGTTTCTGGATCAGGAATCTATTTATTTTTACTTAATGGAACTCGAACTGGAAAATATTAAATGTTTATAGCCAATAACAAAGAAAATACAGATTCCTTGCTTGGTAGGTTATGGAGTCCGCCGTATTGAATGTTGATAATACAATAGTTCCTTGTCATTTAAGGAGAAAATATAAATAGTTCATTCTAACAGTCAAGAAGTCACGATATTATGTGTCTATTTTTTGTTTGTTTGCGAGATGAGGGTGAACGTGTGGTTTCATATTAAAGTTTCTTGCAAACCTCTCTAGCTCAAACCTGAGCATTTCAATGCGGTTAATTTGTTCTCTTTTAGGTACCTATTTAGATAAAAGAACTAGTGTCGGATCCAGACAAAAATATAATAAATAAATAACATGAATTGTTTAAAGCCCTAATGAAGGCAGATAAAATGGAATTTCGGAAGTTAGGGAAAATTGGGCTATTGTGGCCCAGCCGATAATGGCGCTCATTTCAAATATTAGGAAAGCATTTGGTAAATTCTAAAAATACTACCGCAAGGTCTTACAATGTCGCACTTTTGCTAAAAGAAATGGACGAAAAGTACTTTGCAGTTTCAGTTTATATGCACTCTGTGATTTAGATGTAGTTGATACGATGGTCCACGTTCAGGAAACAAGCTAGCAAATTCACAACTTTTCCGATTTAAATATAGTGAGTGGTTGATTATTATTTAGTAGTGTATTTTCATGGCATACCATCAGATCTGAGTGACTTCCACGTTATACTATAGTTTTGGACATAAATTGTGTAAAACAAAAGGTTGATAAAGGCTTAATTAGTTAATTGCCAATTCAGGAGAACATAAAGATGATTTCTATAGAGTAACTGCCTGTGATCCACGCACATGCAAGACCCAGATACAGACAATCACAGAATTTGTCTGTAATTTCTCTAAGTGCCAGTGCTTTCATATTAACTAACTACTTCTTATAAGGAAAATACATTTATTTTGTGTAAAAATTTTGTTTCTAACTTGTACCGAATTAAAATTGTGCATCCTATTTCTTCATGTGCAGACTGTATTAACTTACAATTGGGCAGAAATACCCATACAGTGCGAGCCTAACTGAGAAGTAGAAACTTGAGAAGGAAGTCGGCGCGTGGGCTCAAAACTAACAAATAAGAAAATCAATGGAAGATATAAAGGTGCTCTTAGACTTTCATAATTTTTTATAGGAACTGGTCTTTAGTTATAATATACATATGTAGCTTTTAAAACGATCTCTTTCTGCGAACTAAGAATACGGAATTAGTTTACGTAGATAATCTATTATTAAGACGCAGTTTCCTTTCATTCGCTTTTTACTGTTGTAATTATTATTGCCATTATAAGCAATACCACAGTGATAGTAGGAATTAGGTAGGAATTTATCATTATGATGTTACCACCCCATGGGTTATTACAATATATAGATTTTTAGTCTTTTCTGTTATCGTTTTGGAATTCATAGTATAGAGCAAGCATAGTGTTATGGTATTCTGAACTACATCTTTTCGACTTTTGTTAGCTTCTGGTGTATAGAACAGTAATTATAATACTTATTGCGTATAAAATTACCGTTGCCGCTATTATTATTGTTATTATTATTACAATTATTATT
Source organism: Chrysina gloriosa (assembly GCA_038088585.1). Taxonomy (NCBI): domain Eukaryota; kingdom Metazoa; phylum Arthropoda; class Insecta; order Coleoptera; family Scarabaeidae; genus Chrysina; species Chrysina gloriosa. The sequence continues at coordinate 10,756,922 of CM076093.1, forward strand.
ATTATTCTAGCGTACGTGACTAGTTCTTGCATTCCAATTCATTTAAACGATGCTTCCTATTGATTGAAAATGTTTATATCCATTTTACAACAGATCATATCAGTAAACTCCTCACTATCCAATTAAAAACGAGTCTCCAAATGATTGTTTCGCTAACAACGAAGCTAGCATCCTCAAAACCGTAGCTTACCGAATGGAACCAAACATAATTAAATAACTGTGCAGTAAGGAATTCACCGATGTGATATAGTGTCAGTGACTATATCACAGCCCCTGCAATCACCATCAATAAATTCATTTTATAAAGTCAAAAGGGTTCGTGTGTTAACAAGTATGTACAAAGAAAGTATTTTTATAGATTCACTCAAAGTGTCTGTTGATTCTCGTATCTAATATTGGAATTTTAAATAACATTCACCCACGAAAACCCGTCTTTAAGCGACCAGTAGGAAGTGTCCGTCGCCATTTCCACTCGGCAGAGTAAATATTGTAAGGAAGAGAAAACAGTCTTAGTTATAATTTATTTGTATACCTAACACAGTGTCAATTTCAAATTGTATTTTCCTTTAGGTTCAGTCTTATGAGAACTTTAGTGGAAATATATTGGGTTTAATACTCGAATGCTTGAAAAACTGTTTTTCTTCGTGTTAACATTGAAGGCAGGAATACTATCATCAATTGGGTCCCTATTAGTACAACTACAATTTTATAACGGTGTATTCGTTTGTTCAGTGCCTTTTATAGCAGTACTTTCCCTGCTTTGGCAGAAATAGTGTGTACAGGCTTAATAATTACATACGGTTTTAAAGTTCGGATATTCTGCACGATTAGGTGGCGTAGCAGGATTATACTTAAATCCGTAGTATGAACTGTTAGCAATATCGGTGATAATTCATTTGTAAAAATTAATATTACGAATAGTCTAACCCCACATAACCTGATGCAATTTTCGTATAAACTAGATGACCGAAAACTATTTTTATAATTTTTATAGCGACAAATTTTGATACGTAATTTTATGCTTTGTTTTCTACGTATATTGCGTACGGAGAAGGAAATTGAAAATAGTTTCAATACTAGTGTGACGCGTATAATAAGCTGCTTTACGTCAAGAAATCGTTTAATATTTTATAGTAGTCACAAGCTTTAAATTCTTCACTGCTGGCAAAATTTGTTATTAGGAAATGACTAAAAGCTCCCATTATTAGAGTATTTCTATAAATGCAAATTAGTCTGGGATACAGAAATTATTTTGGTGGTTTATTACCTTTCGCGAACGTATATTTAACTGGTAAAAAATCAGTGTACAAAACCATAATACGAAGCAGGTTTCGTCGATATTTCCTTATAGACGATAAAATATACGACTTGAAAAATGTATTTTTTCTGCAGCCTATGTTTGTTTATAAATCCAGATTTGACTTTTTGTTATACGAATTATTCACGTTATAATATTAGAATATCATTTGTTTTGGCAGGATTTCAATAGTTGCGCAAGGTCTTTTGTTAGACTTTTTCTCTTTTACGAAATTCGTACAATCAACAAGAACTGAACCACAAGGGAGAAGAATGGTGGGTTGAATGAAACGTTTACGTGTGTTTATCAGAAATATCATCAAGAACAAGATATTACTTAAGAAGCTTGGGCGCATCTGTGTTATGAATAACATTGGAGCGATAGATGAAATTCTTTCAGTAACCTACAAAAATATGCCCCGATCCGTTTCGAACAGTAAAAGAACAAGAAAATATAAAGGCGTGTTAATTTTCTTGTCGTTAATAAAACACTCGCGTAAGTATATGCAAAAACCGCAAGCATTTCCTCTGTTACTTATATTACATATTACCTTGAGGATTTTAAGTTCTGATCTTGATATTTTCACTAACTATTGTAATAGTAAATGTAGGGATATAAAATATGGAACCAGCGGAATAGTCTCAACGAATGTCTTTGCAGTTTTACACTTTTGTTAGAGATATTATGATAAATAACGTCCTACCATAAATTTCTAGATAAATTGGATTCTACGCACATATTAGTTACATTGGTAAGGGTACAAATTGTATTAGCAACATGCTTTATAGGCTAATATCACAGTGTGAAATTGGTATACACACAACAGTGAAAAGCTATTATTATTAGTTGTCGTTGTATTTTGATTATTGTGAATATGATCATCAAAGAGTTACATTTAAATATATATTGCCGTATATTGTATACCTTTTCGTTCTTGCTGATATGTTAATGATTCCGAAAGTAGAAATGTACACAGTGAATCGCCTAGCACAAGTGAGCTGGACAAAACTATTTTATTTTGCGCTTTGATTATTTAATTAATAATTAGTTTAAAATAAAACATTATTCTCGTATTTTTTCTTAGATTTAATTCGACAAAATCAATATAGTTTAAAACTAAAACACAAAAAAACAATATATACATTGAAAAAGACATAAAACTTGTTCTAAATAAAAAACAATTTAAAACAATGCTATACAGAAATTAAATTATAAATTAACTGTAATATCAGATGGGCCATCACTCCTACATTCAGACGAACCCTTGATATCTGACGTATTGGTATTGAAGGAAGGGCAATCATACTCAGCACTTCTATGGGTAATACCTCAGTTTTCTTTCGGGGCACTTGTCTGAGTGAGTTCATTACAGAATCTGATATTATTTAAAGCATGTGCAATAAATCTGTATGCGTGGAAATAAGTGACTGTTGTTGGGTTTGCCGTTACCGGAATCAGCGGCCTGCTCCATGGGTAGAATACAGTTTTTGGTTACGCCTGTACTACGTAGTATGAGGATTTTATGAACAATAGCAGCCTATGGAGGGAGCTCCGGTTTCTGAGCAAAAGGTTTGAAATTCGATTAAATTAATATTACGATCGGAAGACAATGTGTGTAATACAATGGTAAAGCTTTTAATTAGATTATCCTGTAATCGCCCCATTCAAATGTTAGTTCGAATCGGTTGTTTAAACTTTAATTTGACATCATCCGAATACTATTTCCATGAACTTTATCGTCGCATTTAACCTGACACTTCTTAATATCCAAATCGATAGCTAGCATGTAGCAGCTATCCAAAACAACGAATCCATGTATCAAGTTAGAAGAGGACGAGATATTTCTTTCAAAACTTTGTTGGTTTCTGCTACAGTAAATTGACTTGTTTCCTTTGAAACAATTAATTTAGGTTTAAAATTAATTGGTCGGCAATATAGTGTAGATGTGAGCCTTGGATTTTGTAAAATAATGTTTTGGCCATAACTCAACTTCAAGAAAGCAAACAAAAATACGAACAATATCAGTAGCACGAATATTCTCAAATTTCGGTGTATAAGTACTGTTGCGAGAGCTCCCGCCACATTGTAAATTGCTAATTAATGTCAATGACGAATGAAATGAAGCATTCCTTACGGATCAATTAACCATTCAGTAATTTTATCCAAAATGACTTATTGTTAGTTGTATTTTCACGCAAGTTTCTGTCATAAAAATATCTTCGTCAGAACGGCAACAAGACTTTTTGGGCTGATATAGGCTATGGTTTATGATAACACTTGATGTGCTGTTTTCAAAGGCCACTTTATCGTGTGCTTGTGCTCTGCCAAGTGTGATTACTACACTTAAAATCTACGAAATGAGCTAACGCTCCATCTTCATTTGACTGCTTACCAATACAAATATCACATTCAGATTTCATTTTCAGTCAGTTTTTGTCAGAAGGTTCAAAACCTTTCCTGATCGAAGTAGCAATGCTTCTGCGGCCTTACAAACGACGTGCCACTGTGGTCCATTCACCAGCACTGCGCGATTACGCCAGGTCTTCAACCCTATATTTTTTGTCTTGTAAGACGAGTGATCAAAGTTTTGTTGTGGCCGACCTTGAGACCAATTCATTTCTGATGACAAAGAAGCATACTGAAAATTTGATATCTGCTTTCTTCCCAGACCAATTGTTAATTTTATTTAAAAATGAATCCGTCGCCATACTCGGTGCAGCATATTTTTCGTCAAATTTTGACGGAAAACTAGTCATTTTTAACTGAATGCCCCTCAATGAATCAGTAGTTATATAAGTGAGATTGAACTTATGACTAACATAATCCGTCAGACGAACATTTCGTTCTTCTTTAGCAAGTTTTCGCCTTTGTTCGAAAGAAAGACACGTTCTGAAAAGATAGAAATGTTGGAAATCGTTTTGGTCTTCAAATGATATATTATTTAGAAGATAATTGTTTCTATTATAGCACACAACAAATACAAGTAGTATGTTAGAATCTAATTTGAAGTGAAATAAAAAGTACATACCTTGTAGAGCAAAATCCCTCACAGTATAAACGATATATACCTGTATACCACAAAATGCAAATAAATCATTTACATTAATGCAATTACCTTATCACTTATTTGCCACCGCTTATGACTCACTGTGGAATGCTTGCCACCCTTATTACCTCAAATTCTGACCTCAAGGTTCTGTTTACAACAAGTTACCATTAATTAGTCCCTCTTAGAAATGACTTTTGTCCATCTAGCTTGTTCTACACGATTTACTGTGCGACGCTCTTCAAAGCAGGTAGCCAAACATACAAACTTATATCTTAGAGAAAGTACTAACTCTTTTGATACAAGCCAATCGTATCAACGAATGATGAGGCAAGCAAGTAAATTCTTCTTTTATTAACCGCTAAACCGCACAAAATTGCAATCCACGAGTATACATTTAAAATCAATAGCGTTGCTTCTCCAGTCTCCCACAGAAATAGCCATAAAAGACAGTAAGTCTTAAGAGTACTTTATATGCTTCACAAAGATTTGTATGCGTCTGGATTCGTTCAAAAGCAAATGTTAAACGAGCTGCTCCAATCTTCAATTAGGATCCCCAAACAGCCATCTCATGCTTCTACTGGTGACTGGAGCTATTGGTCAAACAGTTAATTCTTGATTTTTGAGAACGCAAAATGATGGTCTAATAATTCGATGTTTTGCTCCCCAAAACTCGATTGCTTTGCGTGCTTTATTCAAAATCGCACTGTTTAGCTGGAGGAAAATTTGTCGTTGTCTTATTCCTTCAGAGCATAGCGGGGATATAAATGAGAGTATACGACTCGGCATTAACGTTTCTTCGATCTTGTAAAGTAACTGTAAGTATATGAGGCGCTGTTGAGATAAGCGTTCCGACTGTTTCCTTCGCGGGAACGTTAAGATTTTGTTGAATTCTTTTTGCCTTAAAACACCCGAATACTGGATTGACGTCCATTTTCTAGTCCGTAGGATTAAATCCATGATTGGGTACCACTCATGGCCCTCTAAACGTTTGTTAAACTAGTTCAAAATGTTTTATTGGACCGCATTTTGCCCTGAGTTAGAAGATGCGAGATTTAATTAACTTTCTCTCACCTAATGTATCATACAGAGTCCTTTGGATTAAGGTCCTTGAAATGTCTTGAAATGTCCCAATCTCGCAATATGTCACATATCGATCCTCCTTGATCAACTGGCCCATATCTTCGGTGCTCTTCTGGAAGACTACCGTTCGTGGTGGATCTGTCCTTGGATCGTTCCTAACATTAGTACGCCCACGTTGTAGTTCGCATTACCGGCGTGAAATCATCAATTGATGTGGTACTTCATTACTCGACTATATGCAAGATTAAAAGAACACTCCTCATATAGCACGAACTTAAACTAATTGAAGTATGGTGCTTCTCCATATATTGGTAGTACTGCTACTTTTTGAAAAAAGCAGTTTCGTATCCTCTATAATTCAGCGGTCATAATGAACTTAATCTAAAATTGTTAAGTTGGCGGAATGCATTTATATCTAACAGTTCACTTAGTTATATCGCATATTTCTTGTGTATTTTCTTGGATGACATGTATTTCAAAATACGATCCTGAGTTGATGTGAGTCCACACTTGCTAATTTATGGTCGCAAAATCTGATTCAATTTATTTTATGCTATGCATCCCAACGCAGTTTTAAGTCTGCCTAGAACGATATATTGAGATTGTTTTATCAACAGGGAGCGTAACCATTAGTATTAGATAAAGAATTCAATAACACCTGTCGATAAAGCCTTTATCTTACAAATCCAACATATGGAGAGAAGAAATGGTACAAAATTTCTTCCTGTTTGGCGGTACTAACAAGAGAAGATGCCGAACCCGGAAATTCAAAAAATTATGAAACTTTGAGGTTGTATCATTGATGTAGTTTTCTTTGAGATCATTAATATATTTACATGTTTGTTGGATGGTATGCTGGTTTGTAATGTAGCGGGACAGTGGCCGGTTGAATAGTTCAATAACAAAATGATGTGAATCCCCACATTTGGCAAATACACATCGGTTAATCATTGCTGAAATAGTTCTTTTGTCAACTTTACAGATGCAGATGCTGTTAAATGAATATTCCGCGGTCAAAATAAAGACTGTGATACACGCGGGTCGAAATTACCATTTTGCTCTTTTAAGGCAATGAATAGAGGTGAGACTAATATTCCGAAAGCTGATATTGTAACTGCCGAAACAGTTTTTATTCCCTGCGCAGCTAAAGTGCGGTCGGAATGTAGCTCCAGATAAAACTCGCTCCCATCTGCACTGCATGAATGATATATCCCCACCTGGCCTATATGATATTATTTTGCACCATTAACGAAAGTTGAAGTAATTTCTTTAGTTGCTCGAAGTCTGTGCCTTAAAATTCCAAGCCGAGTGCCTTGATGCTTTAAAATTCTCTAATTCAATGTCCTGGCACCTGTATCAATAAAACAAACCAATAATACTATAGAATGACACAAGTAAGAACAAATCGTGGCTATGTCGCAATATTACTTCACCATTTACTTACACAATTGCTGTTATGATATGCTGATATTCTAAAGTTAGAATACCTTCTTTTTCCGGTATACACTTTTCTTCTTCAGCTTCTATTGCTTCTGAAGCTTCTTCTCTTGTGGGCGAATCTACCTAATCTACAAATTCTAGGGAATGTGGTTTGTGCGGCAGCAAAAACTCTAGACTTGTATCAGTTCCCAATGAAAACGATGTTTCTCTTTGAGCATCGAGAAGGATATTTGTTATCATATCATGTAATTCGATTTCGTTCGCATTTACAAGGGGCCCATTATTATTATTATCAACTTCCAAGGTTACCATCAGTAGACGAATTACATTTATAATACCTATTGCGACCATTTTCAACAATACAGGTCTGCTATATAACCAACAAATAACTATGATTAATTTCAAGTTTGATGAGTTATATATACTACTTGCTTATTTCATTCAGCCTATTTTCTTTAGAACATGTTTACTATTTTTATTTACTGCTCTATTGTCTTAAAACATTTTCTCAATCCCTTACCGTTAGCGAGCTATGCGCATCGGCAGAATGCAAAATTTTCCATTTCCAATTTTTTTTCATCCACTCATAGTGTTTTTCCGCAGAAAAAGAATTCCGTAGTAGATACTTATACGCGGTGTAGATGTTTTTAAGGCTTCATAATTTTTTGAACTTCTAGGTTCAGGATCTTCCCGTGTAAGTCACGGAAACGGAGGCAGTTAGCTTTGATTTTATTCGCTGTTTAGCTCGTAAGAAGACAGTATTTCGATAGCAACTCAAACTTAGCATGTTTGGTTCCAAACGTAATTATAAGCTATTGACCAATTAATATAGAGACCTTGAATAGGAGTTCTGGTCTGAATGGCTATCCAACGCTACTTCAATTTCTCGAACAAATTAGGAAATATTAAATATCCATTAATGGCAACGAATTAAAGACTTGAACACTTCTCTTGTTTCTGTACGAATTTTAATTACATCTATCAGTGCGATTTCTAAGAGAAGAAAGGCTTTCTAAGGTCTCGTAAAACACTAATCGAATAAAATTGCAATAATTAGATGCGCTAATACTGGAACGCTAACTTAAAAAATAGGTCGCCAATGAAAAAGGCATTCTGTAGCACATAATTGCAGGTGTTTCGATGTAATTATCGTAAAATAAAATGTCGCATAAAATGAAATAGCTTCTGTCCATTAAGCAAAGGCTGGGGTTTAGAATGTCAGATTTAAGTGAAATATCAACTTCAATACAATGACTTATCAAAATTATCCGAGTTATTAGCACGTAACTAGACAGAAATGATTATTATAAACAAAAAGTAAACCAGAAGCGACATACCGCAGTCAATTTTTTAACGTAGTATCGACGATGCGAGCAGGCATCTAAAGTTAAACGAATTCTTTACGGTTCCGTCGTAAATATAGACGGGACCGATTGTTAGAGCCGACAGGGGAACATTTCTCGCCGCCTTAAAAATTTCAAAATAGCGATCCGATACGACATATCCACCGTTTGTACATACACTGAAGTAAACCATCATATCTATAAATGTCGACGACTTGTTAAGTTACGCCGCGTGAAAACTGCTTATAAACAATAACTTGCGTCTGAAGCGATACGCCGATTTTGCGCTTTGTGAGCTCCGAGTTTAAAAGTTAATACTCAACGCGCTATACTACCTTGTACCGTCGTTGAAGGTTACTACAGTACGAACGAGGTTTAAAGGATAAATTTACAAATACACCCGGATTACGTCCGCAAATTGATTGTCAGGTTGATATCGTGAACGCTTAATTCATTGAACGGACAGGTTTATACAAAACATTTCATGTTCAACTATTTGATTGAAATGGGGTGTTGATAAAGATTTGTTACAGATCTTTATGAAAATAAATGGTACGAAAACAGATTAAAATTGTAAGACTAAAAGATACCAGCATCTACGTGGTATACTAAACAATGTAAAAGTCATCTCTGTATGATGTACGAGATTGATATACGATGTTTACTGTATGTGCCATTAATCAAAATAATGGCACCCACAGTGACAAAGATATAGACATTCTTACATGCACATATGTATATATGCATATATATATATATATATATACATGCATTTGAAAGTGCTGGATAACATTTCTCTTAGGAAGATAATTGGGATAAATACCAGCAGTACCTACAGTAGAGTTAAGTTCTAAATTCAGCCAGTAACACAGAAATAGGAAAATCACAAAATATTCACTTGGCCACTAACAAAATAAGATCAATTTGTCTTTGGTGTAATCTAAGTTAAATTGTTGAAGATAGTTCGAATGGTCAACCACCTTTCCATTATGATCAAAAAAAAAAGAACGATTCAAGAAACCACGACAAAATATCCATTGGATTGAAATGTAACAATAGAAAGATCTTGTAGATATGGCAGTTGAAAAATTGTAGAAACCTTTCCAATACAGCAATTTCCTTTTGTTCTAATTTGAATACCACTACTGGAAATCAATCCTGGGTATGTATAATGTATAACGGGATTTCCCTTGAGTATCGGTCGCGACCCTCAAGAAAACCAAAAAACAATTCATTAAAACAAAGGACAACAGAAATCAGGAGCCCAGTACGTTTAGTCAATAGATGTTATTATAGCTTAATGACCTGGCTAAAGACTTAAAATACATCTAGAACCACCAAATTAAATATGTAGAAAACACTAATTAGACTAGTTCCAACAAATAGAGTCAAAACGTGCGTACTGACAAAAGGCAATGAAGAAATAAAGAGTTCTTTTACCTTTCTATACTCACGCATACGGTCTGTGAGACCGACTTATATAGTACAGTATACGTCTTTCATTTTGACGTGAGTATAAGAAGGTTAAGAATAGTTACAACGATGAAAATAAGTCGATTAAAACGGATTGGATATCTCATGAGTAAGGTTTGATAAAAGAGTGGATGACAAGTTATCATTAAGTACACTACTTAATGATATTAGGTCATCCACTTTTTTATTAAACCTTACTCATGAGCATAGATCCAGCCAATCTGAAGGTGATGCTAGAAAACCCTATAGGACAATACAGCAGATATACATAGATCAGGATCGCCATATCTGAATGACGTTAAATACGAACTAGCATACCATAAGTAGGAATAACAATTATATAATATGCAGTACAAACAATTGCAAACAAAATTCGAGTCTAAATTATACCTGAATGGTAAGCTAATTTGAGACACTCAATGCAATATTAAAAGTGTTTGTATTGGAAGAAGGTTTTTCTTAATCAATCTATAAAGGCTGAACGTTCTGGATCACAGGTACTAATATTGAAGTGTAGAAGAGCCGATGAATAGTAATAAGTGGTGTGATAGGATTCTGTAATTCAAAACCATGTTTTTGTGACAACATCAAGGTAGAACAGCAGAGCATGTTAAGCGGGGTGTTTCTGGTCAGCCAGACTGGGTTTCAGCATACTATGTTCCCCAATTCTTAAATCATAAATTAAAACAAAGCCATTATCAAAGAAATCTCAAAGCGCAATGCAGTTACATTATTAATGTTGCCGATTTTTAAGCATGCATATGGATAGGCTAATGTGGAGAAATATAAAGAGAAAGAGTAATAAAAGTGTGTCCAATATATTTCGCTTTGTTGTAGTTCGTCAAAAAGTATTACCTCTCTTTCTCTATTACCTTTTCTTTGTTGTTGTTAGTCGTGCAGGTAAGATTTTAATTGAACCAGTTCTTTTAAAGGAATGATTTCTTCTAAAGTTACCGCTAATTCAATGGGTGCCTTGTGGCCAATTTTTTTTTTTATGGACCTTCTTTGAAAATCTGAAGCTAGCTACTCTGAAAGTGGGTTTTTCAACTTTTCAAGACTACTTGATATGACACAGGTCTACGTACAGTAACTCAAAGTGAAGCTAATGCGCTGGAAACAAATAAACATTCATGGTCCTAGAATTATTTAACACTCACTATTCATCTCAGAGGCTTTCTTATATATAGAACAATAAAATCGTTTGCATATAATATACAAATGAAAAAGAAATGATAGATTTTTATAAAAACATACAACGCTCAACGTGAAACTCATAGATTTATTTCAGATTCAAACTAATGACAGCAAAACAAATTATATTTCAACAAACTTAAACTCAGTCTAATATTTTTTGGGTAAGCATTAGTTTTTAAACGTGCCAACGTTTCGCAATAATTTGGGATTAGACTGTGCCAGGCTCTCAACAAAAATTCTTTTAGGGAGCTTTCACACGGAATTTCCCTAGTGCGCATTTAGTAATACCACAGATTCTCAATCACATTTAAGTCCAGCAATCGAGGGGGAGGGGGGGACGAGTTATAATGTTTAAGTACACATTTTGATCCATGATACAGCAATAAGATGTAAGTCGGCAACCCCAACAATGCTGATATGCTCCCCTATACCATTAGTGAGAGGTACATAAGAGGACATGAGTTTCAGTTTGGGTCACAATATATAAATAAAACCGGTTTAATCTTGACACTTAACAATCAGACTATTTTTCAGATTTCAAATGTGCGTTAAAATTAATGCTCTATCGTAAATATTATAACAAGTAGATAAAGACTAGTCCTTAACTGCACCATCGTCATCTAAAAACAGATAAGAGTGAAAGTCAAGAATTCCGACTTAGGTGACATCTAATAAGCATATCAAATCTGCTGTAATTAAGGAATTTAGCGCAGTACTTACACATAATTATTTATCTCCGTGTTTGTTTTCATTTCATTTATTTAAAGAAAGTCAACGTACAGTACATTTTGGCCACATTTACATTTACGCTATGAACGTAGTAAGGCACGTTTTACGTTATATGGTAGTATGTCTGCAAATATTATAGTTTTTCAATCTTCACACATCTTTATGTAACTTTTGCATACCTCGTTAAGTCATGTTTCACAAACAAAGTTGTATGCCCCGCATAAATTTACCACCTTCCTAATGATATTTAATTTAGCGTTGCCGCTAAATGTAACAACTAAGATTATGATCGCGCCAAACTTGAACATTGATTCATATTTCTAGATTGTACGCTGGACAGTCGTTACATACGATGTTCCTCAAAGACAACTCATTGCTTGAATGTTTAATATCCAAATTGACCATATATATGTTGAAGTACGTGACTGACACGAAGAGCTCTTCTAATTCGAAATTATCATATTTAAGAACTGCTAATTGTTAAGTACTTGTATCATATTATAGTCATACCTATAATAATAAAATTTCCTCTGAATCTACATTAAATTTGTTTAATAATGATCCTCACTCAATTTCTTATCGCTTGATATTTAACATCATCCGATGTGTAAAGTGGATTCCCCAAATTAATCATTTCTGTCAAAACGTTTGTTAACGTGCATAATCTTCAAATTATTTACCATTGTGGTTTCTTTTATTGTATGTGGTTGTTCTACATGTATATAAAGTTGATTAGTAATCTCCACCTTTAAGGGTTTATAGTAACGGGTTAGCCATTACAACAAATTTGGTGCAAGAAACAAATTGAATCCGGAGGCTTCTATATGCACATGTAGTACTTCGCACAACATGATATGATCAAGACATTTTCTGATTTAGAATTATTTTTATTGTTTTGCGCTATCATTGTGCAATATAACTTATGCGTTATTACGTAATATGTACGAGGTAATTTAAATGTCAATGTTCTACATGTAATAATAATAATAATATATTACAAATTATACCATAAAGTAATTTCGAATCAACGAATGCATAGAATGTTGTACGCAAAGAATGTAAGTTGATAAACTGTTTAGCTGGACGAATTGGAAAACCAAGTAACCGCATAGATACAACGCGATCAAATCTAGAACTATCTGCAAGTGTTTAATCTGAGTTTGTACAGTACTGCAACGGTTATGTCAACATTATAGTCAACTATAATATGCAACAAAAAACGAATCATCCAGTGAAAGTATATTTTTGAACATTTTTTTGCAAATTTTTACTCTGTTGAATACAATAAATGATTAAAATTATGTAATTAAATAGTTTCAAAATTTGTACCCTTTATGGAGCAAATTTGGTAGAGTTTAGGTGGAGCAGAAACGAATACATTCTGTTACACGCCTGGGCATACTTCTAAGGAGATGCCCTATTGACTCCTGTGGACGGTCATTCAAAGCAATTTGTAGAGCATCATGTACCCGTTGTAAGTTCATTGGCGTGATAGGAAGCATACCAACCCATTATATTTCAGACATGTTCTGTGGACGATAGATCCGACGATCGCGCAGGCCAATTGAGACTGTTGTTTTGCTTCTTGCAGGAATAGTAAGGAAGTTTCGGTTACATGTGGCCGGGTACTGTTTTAGCGGAATACAAGGTAAAGCGAATGGTTCCAAAACTTCGTGAATGCACATTTAAGTATTTAAATGGCGTCAAAGGAATACCAAATACGTTCTACTTTCTATGCTAATTCCACCCCAACCCATGAACCCTCTAGTAAGTGTAGTCTCACGTGCTAAGGAAAATTTAAAAAATCGCCTTTCTACTAGTCGACTTCGTTAGTACCATCAAGACCTTCAAACAGAAGCGAGATTCGTCTAAAAGAAAACATATTGTTCCACTCCTCATGCCAATCAGCCTATATTCTAATCTGGGGGCACGATTCTTATTAGTGAGAGAAAGTAACCAAACAAACGAATACGGCGATATATGGAACGCATTGTTATTCTATAACCTATTTCCTGCCAAGAACACATTTTTCACATACCTTCAGGTACTTGCTGATATCAAACGGTAAGCAATCTTAGTCTTCTATCTTTCCATTCGGTTGTTCTCCTACAGCGTCCAGAGTTTATTCTAAAATATTGCCTACCTTCTTGAGATCAAACTCTCCAACAACGAATAACATTAGCAAGATTTCTTTGCATCCGCATAGCGACTTTATGAAATGCAATACCCGCCTCATGTAGTCCATTTGGAGAAAAATACTGTGATATATTTATTACGATTAGGATATCATTCGAGGTACATCAATAATTGTTATAATAGATGATAACATCTTATTGCAATGATATGCAGTGATAAGCAGTCGTGTGCAGATTTTCATTTCCGGTCCCGAGTCTATATACAATTTTGTTGCAACCCATGGACTCTTCCTTCTTCTTTAATCGACAAAGTAGTTGCTTCAGTAACAGCAATTACTAATATAATATAATTTCATTCCACTGTTTTACTTGTACCTGATTCTTGTTGAAGATCTTCTTATTTTCTATTATGAAATAAACTTCTTTGGAAAATGTCTCCCAACTCCCATGATTTTCGTAGCACTGACCAATGGCCCAATTCTACTAAAAAAAAAAAAAAAAACGAAATAAACCTCATAAGCTGCAATTTAATTTATTGTTAAACAAAAGACTATCTATCGATATCTTACATAAGTAGGAAAAAGATCCTTCCAACGTACATCTGTTCGCAAAAGCACCTCGAAAAACAAAACCGTTTCTTTAGTCAAGTAGAAAGAAAAGGAATAGGAAATGTTAGGGAAACAAATAAAATGCTTCGACTTATTGTTAGATACCAAGTAATTTATACTATCAAATATTTCGCTAAGGTCACTATATAACGTTCTTGTTTTGTCACCAATATACTCAACTAATGTTATGACGACTTCTATAATATTTGATAATTGATATCCCAGTGATAATCGCGTGTTTAAACTAGTAGATTAGGAGCGCAGGGAGCTTCTTTCTTAGATACCGGCATTAATCTACCAATCCTTACAGCATTAGGAAAATGTTAAGGTCAATGGTGAAACATAAAAATACTATTCATAGTTTCTCATAAAATGGAGGGCTATAATAACAATAATTATTATTATAATAAACTTTATTCAGTGACCAACAATTATTAAAACCACAAAAGAAAATTAACCAAAACCTAAAAATATACAAACCAGAAACTTTGTAAAAGAAAATATGGTTACACTAAGGTATCTATACACACACACTTCTTCTGTCTAAAATATGGATAAATATGCCCACCACATTTTGTTCTACACGTATAACGATGGCAGAAGAAGAGCACACATACACACATTAATCCTTGTGAACAGTTTCAAAGCATTCCGGTGGGCGTATATACACATTCGCCACAACTAACAGAAACGTAGGATAGGAAAAGCACTAGGTTCAACTCTAAGAGCTCCCTAAACAACCCCTAATGTACGGCACGTATTGGCAAAACTCCTGAAAAAGATGCAACGATTTATATTTTGGGGATCGAAAAACAATTTTCTGGGCGATATAATTTAACATTATATTAAGAATAATTAGATATTTTATTCGTTATATTGTAAAATAATTAAACAAATAACATTACTAATCACTAGTCTATTAAATGCAATATGGGTTTGGCGAATTTCTGGAAGCGAAGGGGTGATTCTACATTATGGTTTTATTGAAGGGGGATATGATTCGTTAGAGGTTGAGAAACACCGATCTAAATCGATTCCATGAGTTCTCTGTTATTGCTACAATTTACGGAAGGAAAAAGTAATTATATCCCGGAAATGTGTCAACGTTGGCACTGTTAAGACATATCATATAACAAATTCATTGATTTTGTGGGGGCAGAATAAATTGTGAAAAATATAGATTTAGATCGTGTGATGAGAGGGTAGCCATATAAATTTCAGTAAAAGAATGGCAGCTTTATTCGGTTTGCATCGTATAGGTCTGGTTTCTAGGATTAGTCATGGGCGTGTACGACTGACCATCACCTTCCTTCCAACTAACCACAACAGAAAATATTTCAAGATTGCTCCGCGAAATATATTTTTATCAGTTTGAATGTATCTCTTTATACAACTGGTTCCAATTGTAAAGTTCTTTGACAAAGTTTAAGCAACAATGTATATGATTTCGAGTATACTCCGGAGCTTGTGCCATGTGATATAAGTTAAAAATTGAAAGAACCACAAAGTGGATATTTGCATTAAGAAATCTACCCACAATTGGAAGATGTAAAAAAGCTGATAATACCTTTAATGTATTATAATGTTTTGGATTACCCAAACTAGTACTTTGCAGTTATATAACGAATTATAACTAAAAATTATGTTAACACATACGAAACTTAAAAATGTATTTTCATATGACCAGTCAAAAATTATCTTTATTCGTTCTAAAGTTGATAGAATCAGGCCGGATAAGCTTCATCAAACCATTTTCCACCGTTCTTTCCAAATATTAACAATTTAATCCAGTCTTTCCAAATACTTCTGTGTTAAAGCATGTCTTCTTTGTTGCGTTGTAAACTAGTATAGAAGTGATGACTACAATGAATTTCGTCCTTTTCTGTAAAATTCCGTCACAGCTTCAACTTTTGTTTCGATTTTTTCTGCTGATTCGTGTTTTTCAAGAAGCCATTTTAAATTAATGGATGTCGAGAAAAGTAATGACACTAATTAGGAGTGTTTTGACCTTTTCCGTACTAAATTATTACACCCTTTATGTCCAAAACACAGGTAGGTACAAGTACAGATTTATATTTGACTAATACGCCAACCAATTTGATTTATGTGTTTATAAAGGACAAAGATATGTCCATATTTCCTATTCGAGAATTTGAAAATGTCAGGAATTAATTTCAGAATAAAAGCTTTATGGCGCTTGACAAAGGCGGTGTTCGCATTGAAAAAGAATTATTTTTGTTTTACGTGTTCGAAGTCCTTGTCCTCAGAAGACACCATCCACTATAAGAAGGAAATCTGCATCTACCCGCTGCGCCGCAACGAACAATGGGCGAGTGGGTGCGCGCAATCTTATAGGGATATACTCAATATTTTGGAATGCTGGGAAACGGGTTTCAATAATAAGAAATGTATCTGATTGTTGTCATATTATGTAAATGATCGCGTGGAATTTGGAATAAAATCCATGTGAATCGTCGGCCGACGATGTGCGGTTTCAGTGGGACACGAACGGAGACTTTACACCTTATCGATTGTCATAGGTACCTGCTTGTGAATCATGAAAGTGGCCTTATGCTTACATATTAATATCATCGAATGGTCTCCTTTAGTATAATCATCGTATGTATAAAGCCAGGTTGTGTGAGTCTTTACCGAAAAGTTCCTTGATGGTTAAAAGAGATAAAAGGGTTTTATGCCGAGGAACCATTAAAAAAAAAAATAGAAAATCAAATTACTAATATTGCAGATTCTACCTTTGCTTTTCCACGATGATGTTAGAATTTATAACTATACATCTCGTGATTATAGAGACATGACATACTTTCAAGTTGGCTTTATGTAGATGGTTCTCTTGACATTAAATTACTGTCAACCCTATGCCCTGAGAAAATATATGTATATTGTTGTCTAATCGCTATATGTTCTATACTCGCAAAATATCTACATTTTCCAAAGAAAATTAAACCATTAGGGAAAAGCTCCAACTGTAGCAAGAGAAAGGTAATATTTAAAACCTTTCTAGAATTTGGAGATACACATTGGACATTTTGGGAGAAAAATGAGAACGTATCTTTCTTTCCTCGGTTCAGTCGCTCTTCAGTAAATGGTGTAGAATGTTTCTTAATGTTTTGGAACTTATTTTATGGCTCAATTTCTCCTTATTCCATAGGACGAATTTAAACAAGTGAAAGCATAGATAGTCATCGGAAAATTGATTTTGTTTGACCCCTTCATGTCCAAGCACGTACACTAAAATTGTCTTAATTAGCAGTGTGAGTGTTTATTTGCCACTTTAGAAAGTTTCCAACCTAAATTTGAAGGATTTGAGCACATGTATATTTTCAAATGTAATTAATTATTATTTGTTATTATGATATAATACTGTCTACCTGAAATGGTAGGCTTCAAGGATTCATTCAATTCTCTTCTTCATTCAATTCTCTCCATCTACCCCTGGTTCTTGCTAGTTGTTTGGCCTCAGTCCTTGCAGTCTTTCTGTCGACTAAGAGTATACCGATGCCTTTGCCATGGTAGTATTGGACGTTCTTTGGAACTATCCTTTTCTTTTCCTTTATTATTCCAATTTTGTTATCATCTTGTCATTTGGTACAACTTCGTGACATTCTCTATACTTTTATTAATTGTTAATTGATTATTTATTTGAAGTACTTGTAGTTTGCAACTAGTACTATATTTTTATTTACTAGTCCTTATTGCCACACGCCATCAGTTTTGTTTTGCCTTCGCTTATTTATTTAATTTTTACTGGCCCGTATTTCAATTTATAACAATGTCTTCTTGGTTGCTGACAAAAACATACAAGGAATCATTATTGTTTTCGTTTTCTTGTGCCTTTAATGACCAAAATGTGTTATTTGGTTTTTCGGGCTCGTTCGAGTCCTCTGACATTCAGTGTTTCGTAAATTAATGTTTGTTTTCCTTCTCTCCCTTTTAGTTGCTTTATATTTTCCCTTTGCATTGTTTGTTCCTTTGACGGGCTTCCACCATTTCTATCATATTTCGTTTGCTGAGAGCCATAGGACTTTTTGCTCCTTTTCCAGACGCTACCTAATTCCTTCCATCAGGGTGTTACTTTCTTTGTACTGGTTCTCCGTGTTTCCATTTACTTTTAACACGTGGTGGCCAATTTTTGTCGTACTGTCTAAATCAATTATTGCCTTTGCCATAGTTGTAATAGGCTTTAAAATGTTCAAGCCTTCTCTGCAAAAATCATTACTTACGAATATTTAATTTTGTTATCGGAGCTTTCTTATCATTATTTTTCTTTAATTCTATATTATAGATTTGACTATTGAGCCTTCTTGTATATTCCCATATGGTCGCTTACTTCTAGTTTAATTGTCAAGCATAAATCCATTTTCACTTTCAATCTTCATCGTAGGTATTGACGGATATGTTTTGAATAACACATTGTTTCTACATTTCTCTTTGTACATGTTCTCAACTGTTTCCTTTATAGTGTGATCCTCGTTTCTCAAGGCGAGATTTCCTCTTTTCAGGTTTTACTGATTAACGTTAGTTTACTCTTCAATCTGATTCGTGAATCATGCATATTGTTTGCGAAAATCTTCGATTTCATGCTTTTTGTTAGGGGTTCGTTTTGTTTTAGACCTATCAAAATAATTTCCAGATTACCTATATTTTTCGTTGTTTTGCCTTCGTCCATAATGTGTGTGTCATTATCATTAACTTTTGCTTATTCTTTTATTTTTTACCGGCAGGAAGACATTATACTCAACGGTCTGAGATATTCGATCTGTAGTAAGAATTTCCAACACAACTATTTCAATAAACAATGTTAATTGAATGTTTTGTGTTTCGCGATGTTCCGATCTAGTACAAGAATTCTCAGTTGTACCTAGATAAGATAAGATAAGATTACTTGAGGTGGCAATGATTCCTGTTCCACTGCAACCTTTCCAGATCTACTGTTGTCCTCATGCTTCATTAGAGTACGTTCTCCAGCTTTATTGCTTTAATTAGCTTTAACAGCGGTTCTCCCGCATATACGTGTATTTTTAAAGCAGACTTGAAGCCCTTGCTCCATAATGCTGTTATTTTCCTCCATAATAGAGTCCTGGACTGCCTTAAGCAGTGCCGGCTCCATCTGGGTGGCTGGATAGTCGTTGCATACTGCCGCGATCCTCTCCAATGTAGCATCCTTGAAGGTTAAACCTTCTGGCCTCTTGCCTTTCGGAAGACCTGCGGGAATACTGCCATCCGACCTCACCTTTTTGGACTTTGGCCCTTTCTTTACATTTAGTAGCCTCCGCCGTCTGTTGAGGCCTAACTTCCTTATCTAGACTAAACCTTGCCCCTTTATGCATGCCTAGTGAAGTTGGCCTTGATTATGGCTCTTTTAGCCTGTATGTAATGTTGGCCCTGTTTCACAAGCTTTTG
Source organism: Chrysina gloriosa (assembly GCA_038088585.1). Lineage (NCBI taxonomy): Eukaryota > Metazoa > Arthropoda > Insecta > Coleoptera > Scarabaeidae > Chrysina > Chrysina gloriosa. The sequence goes on from CM076093.1 coordinate 10,776,691, forward strand.
CATTTTAGCCTTGGAAATTCCAGATAGCGAAACTTTACGAAGAATAGCAAGGGAAGTATCTGTCCGCCCGATCAGAGCCCCGCTTGATCGAGTAAGGCAAAATACAAGGGGTTTCGCCTGGTGCCCCCAGGGAAACGTTGAATATCGTACACCCCTGCGGCCACGCAACTCTCGGTACGATACCTTACACCTTAGTTTGGGTTTTAGCTCGGGTACCTCGGAATTCCTGAACTCACTTGTTAAACTTGTTAACAGTGAGCCCCTGAGGAGCCAATTGTACCTAAGTTTGTATCTGTTTTAATTTTTGCGGTATTTATCGTACTGGTGCTGAGTTTGAATTTTGTTGGCTTTTTATTACAAAACAATGAACTGAACTTACGGATGTTTTGTTTTAGAACGGTCTGAATTTAATCTTTTCCATATTAATAAGTAACAATCTGTGCCAGCAGATTACTGATAAGACACCTATTCACCTCGATGAGCGAAACTCAACTGTTGTGGGTGGGTAAGTACTGCAGAATTATATTTACTAGTTTAGTAAGAACCTAAGCAATGCTAACCTTAGCAGTGAAATGTTTCCCATTTCACAAGATAAAATGTTTCACTCGTAATGCTGTCCTTAGAATCTTTCTTTTATTGGGACCCATGTGAACGTTATTCTACTATTGCTTGACGATTTGATGGTTTCGCATAGCCCCCAAACTATGTGTCAAGAATTTCAAAGCAAGTTTACTTCCATATTCACCTAATTAAACAATTTGGCTTTTCTCCAGATTTGACTATAGTGGCAATTTTCACAAAAGCAAATAGGAAAACCTATCCACCAACAGCAGATTTACGCAAAGCGTTGATTTAACAAATTATTTCTACCGAAAGCAGATGAGCTAAGATCTTTCTAACCAGAAGTAAAATTAAGGGGTTGCAATAGACAGCGCTTATTATTTTTTTATTCGTTCCTTTTGAATTGTTAAGTATATCTGGAGCTACTAATTATAGATTTATGCAATTATCACGAAATAAATAGAAATACTAAATGTTATTTTCTCTTGAAAGCGTAAGTACTAGTACTAATTTACTCGTAGGAATTTACTAATTAAATATCGGCTTTATGGTAAAATTCTTCTCACATTAGAATGATAATAACATGCTATGAAATAATTCAGGATCTAGCTCATTTGATTGGCATTAATAATTGAAATATGTATGTACTACACCTATCTATTTGATCGTCTGATATGAGTAATTAATCGATGCAAATGTATTCCATGTATTTTTCTTAGTAACCCGAGTAATAAGCGGAATCAAAAAAGCATGTTCTAAATGTTTGCGCAAGTACAAGATCCGTACCAATATATTTTAGTAGGCGTTTCTGTGTTAAAGACCTTTAAACTTGATGTGGAAAGTTATATTTCTCTGTGCTTACTCCTGTGACATTAGATATGTTCCTCATAAAATATTTGTACTAGTTAAATTTGAAATTCGTTGTTGCATTGCAGAACTTAGAAAGGTGACATGGCAACAAATACTTAAACCAATTTAGTGTTAATTTATAAAGCACCAAATAAGTAACTGTACTTTATCTCTCCACTAGCACTAATAGGCGATTATATTTCGAAAATAGTTGCCTGTTAAAAATCGAAATCGAAATTCGCAATATCTCCAAGCGACACGTACGGATACATTATATTTTGCAAAGCAGTAGGTTGGCCGACATCCCACGAGTCAGAACTTGAAGACAATACAACGCGAGCATACATATTTTAATATATAGAATGTCGGACAAAATATGTAAAACGGAACCGGAACTTTATAGTATAGACTGGTGAAAAGAAGCTATAGTTTTGGTTTTCTACAATAAAGGCAATGACATTTAAGAAAAAGAATCAATTGGAAATTCTCCTATACTAAATGCTAACGAGGATGCAAAGTTTTTGTTGAAAATTCAGAATGAATAATATTTCCCGTACTCCATTCTTGCAATTTCACGTGATACATTTTCAGGAACGAATCATTTAGATAACCTTTATGTAGTGCATGTTTTACCACGTCTACCCCATATGTTACACATATCCAATGAAATCTTTCCCTAAGTAAAGAGACCAGTTAAATTTTAAGAGGGGACTTGAGAGTTCAAACAAAATAAAACAAAATTTGTAAAAGCAAATACTTCCCCATTAACACAGAAAAGCCGAAATTAATTTCTGAAGTTTTACAACGAACATTTGGAGAATTTCTGATAGTATGAGGTCAGAATGTTTATTATCTAGACGTAGAACTGAACACGCCAGTAAAATTCAGGTCATATCTGGAGCAAGGACAAATACGTCAGTTCGTTTCATCATGTGGGCGGTACATCATATGTGTCGACAGTGCCAGGAAGATCATTTGATTGAAAAAAAGGCGTATGTTTATAATTTAGAAAAAGAAATGTAAACTATGGTAAAATTCGGGCCATATTTTTAAGTAAGGTGAAGGGAATATTTGAATAGAATGTGTTCGTTTACTTTCACGGCGAGTTTGTTTGCCTGTATCTGACGCCGACTTCAACAATTACCGAGCTTTTGATTAGGTTTCGACAAATCTGTTAGGATCTATAACTCACTCCTTCCGAAACAATACTTTATTTGCCCAGTTTTATATAAAACGTTATAATAATAATAGTTTTATCGAATAACGTTAACCAAAGAGGTCCAGTAATTATGAAGATTACTAGATACCTCACGGCAAACTCAAGCTATTCGATAGTCAGGATTAAGTATATGCCTTCAAATCCAAATCAAACAAATAAAAATTGCACGAATCTTGTGGTTATTATACCATAGGTAAGAAATAATTTAATCATGGGAAATAACTGTTAAACTGGAAACTGTACTCCATTTCTAACCTTTATGATACGGCAACCGTTAAGAACGAGATCACTAGAATGAAATATGAATTTTGGACGAAGGGTTTTAAGTCTTCGAAAGCTACTTACTGGATGGTATCCTAACCAAATTTTAAATTATTGCCTAGAGTGTGTTCAATCAGTTTTTCTCTTAATTACGCTCAAATAGGTTGGTGTATACACTAAAAATTTCTTACGTAGACTATTCATGACTGCAGACACATTGCACAACAGAATATTAACGGTGTTTGTTACCGTAAATATAAACTGAGTTTAGGGCTGTTCAACAATACGTGTCACTGTAGTCTGACTTCTATAGGCACCTCTAAGTAGTCTAACTTTTATACAGCTAATGAATTTAACCAACGACCTCGTATGAACTCGTCGATTGTTCAGCATTAAACATCATCTTAATCCATTTATATATATGTATGTATATAGCGGTCTACCTATTTACATGGCTTCGGCTTGTTTAAAGTTATGATTTTAATAAACGCTGATTCACGCGAACATTGACGACACGAAATTACAAATTTAAAACAAAGATTAAGTCATTGTAATTGATGCACGGACAGTATCCTAGTAAGTTAAACGTCTTAAATCTATGATGAAAACTACGCTGTGATACATTGTGTAAGCCCAAATTGCTGTCCTAGTACAATGTTGCTTTAATAGAAGTGCGTGTGTTTAGTAGCTAAAAGTTAGCGGCGTGCCTAGCAACTTGTTTAAAAACTAAACGAGTTAAATGAAATGCAGATATATTGGACAAATCTTTCTGACATATGTGGTTTAGAATGGCACTACAGGGTCAAATTACTAAGTCCATAAAAAGAACTGCAAATAGAATCGTATTGGGGGAACTACGGTTCAGTAGAATCTTAATTAATAACTGATCTAAAAATACAATTCACTTTGCCATAATTGGCACGGTACGTGTAGAATCGGTTTTTCGATGAAGTTAGTTTCATTGTTAACTCTAATTGAAAATTCGGGTGTTTTCTATGAAATGAAATGGGTAGGTTCGTAATAAATATATCCTTCATTTCTTTATTAAGTATCTTAATAAATAGATAATCTAGGAATACGTTTACATGTAAAAAAAGAACCCGCTCCCTACATTGCCAACACGTTGGAGTTACTTTGCTAATTCAGGTAATTGTCGCAATTTATGCACATTAACACAAAGGCAACAGAATGGTCACAAAGAAAAATTGTATAGACGAAATTTCTCTTTGTTGAAATTTTATTATTAGAAGTTTCTATCATTGATAGAAGTTGTGAAAGCTGCTGAAGAAGCACAGTTAGAGCTTTATTCAAAATCTCTTTCAAAACAATGCAAGCTTCCACAGACAAAATCAGGAACAAAACTGCTTTCGAAAATGAATCCTGTCATGTGTCGCAAACAACACAATACAAGTGAAACACGAATATAAAATGAAACTAAAACAACTGGACATCTTGCTACTCTTGTAAAGGCTTCTTCAAGAGTTAAAGAAAACTGAAAGATTAACCGCAAGGTAGATAGCATGTATACTTTATATCTCCTTTATTCCTTGTCACCGCATTCTTCCTACTACCATTATCCATAATATTTTTCTCAACTCTCCAGGTTTTCTTTTTGTTTTGATATTAGTACAAGGTGCCAACCAAAAGTTCCCTGACTGGTGCCATAAATAACCAAATACTTAGTTTTAGGCTTTGTGACTGCTGTTACCTTCAATGTAATCCCCGTGGAAAATTATTTCAATGTCAGTTTCCGCAAACGCATCCAGCACAGCCTATGATTGGGCCTGGATTTCTTCGATCGTCTCCAAACGTCGACTTTTCTACTTAATTTTCAGTTTGGGGATACGGCGGACGGGAGACAACAATCATTGTTCTCTTTGCTCAAAATGATTGTGAAGCGAGTAAACTGTGCGCTTGCCCATTGCTGTGATACAGCATAAACCTTTTTCTTGTCGAAGTTTAGGCCTTTTGCGTCTGATATCTTTGCAAAGCCACCTCAAAACATCCCAAATTTCGTGGCCGATTTGAAATTTAGTAGCATGTCTCGAATTGCCTGACGACGATTTTCACGGATGCATTGCTGAATTTGTGATGTTTTCAGGTGTGGATGATCTTCATGGTCTTCCTATTCGTTCCTCATCTCCAAGCTCTTGGTTTGTTGAGATTAGACCGGACATGCCACTCAAAAGCTTGCGTTCGGCTTAGTGCATGTTTCCCCAAACACTTTCTGAATTATTGCACACGTTTCACTGGCAGTCTTTTTAAGGTTAACAGACAATTTAGGTCAAGCACGTTTCATCCTTCTGCTGCACCATGTGAGTTGAAACTTATTCCACATATTCATTATGCATATATCCGTCGCCGCCTATCGACACGCGTCGATATTTTCTTTTGCTTTTGCTATATAGCGTCAGTCTCGGAAGTTCTGGTGGCACCTCGTTTAATGTCGTTGTCTAACTTTATGCTATTCAGTTTTTCTCTCGATTTAACGTTTTTTTGGGTGGGTGTAATATATCCTGAACCTATTCTGGAGTTCTGTATAAATTTGATTATGCTTCGTTTTCACCGAATCGGAAATATTGCGATCCTTTACGAAAACTAATGACATTTTCTAACCTTAAAGAATTAGCAGTGCATTAAACCGCCATTAATCAACATACTTCTTATTTATTAAAACAGACCACTTTGTACTTTCTTGAAATTAATATGACTCTAAATTATAAACCGGATCGTGTGCAATACAGAACTACCGTGTATAGTACGTACCTAGTAAATAAGATCGTACTAGTATATTCGTTTTCAAGTCTAACTCCTTTATTTAAAGGGACAGTTATAAAATATCGTTTCAATTCAGACGAGCTCCCACGATACGAGGAGAGTGTGTCGGCCTGTGCAGGTGCCTCCCGCCTTCGGTCTCTAGTAATTGCAATACTTCTACCCACAACAAACATCTTGATCAGTGTGTGTAGTACGGCCCTCCTAAGACTTGCTTATTTTACACGTTACCTATTTACAAGAATGCAATCGAGTACTGCAAGCATTCTGAAGTTCATTGTTGACGGTAGCAAGAACGACGATTAAGGTGGTGAACTATGTACACGCACTAGCCTGTGTACTTTGCTATTTATGCGCACAATCTTGTTGTTAAGTTTCCGTTGTGTTAGAAGAATGGAACTTTGTGTGAGCTTTATTCGTTATTTATTTGAATTTAAATTCGTTTGGTAAGAATTCTTATACGTTTAGATGAACATAGGTACATATATCTCCCAATCGGTTACTACCTGCTGTAGCATTGGAGCTCTTATACCGTTAAATTAACAAATATAATCATCCCCTTCTACAAGAAGGTGTAGAGAGGATAGCGCAGAACTACTTCTGGACTAGAAACGCATTTAAGAGTTAACATCCTCTTTTCTTCAAGATATTCCCTATCTTGACATCCCAAATTTTCTCAGGCTTCTCTACTTTTTCTACTTCCAAATCTTAGCCTGTCTCACTTCTTGTACTTTTCACCCATCATTCATTCTAATAAACCGACTAATTCATGTTAGTTGTTGTTCTTGAATCCCATGCACGGTCTACTCGGTTTCCAGTTGTTCTCTTATTACCTCGTCCTCTACTGTCTTCCCCGCTTACTCCTTTAACTCGTCTGGGAAGCTTCAAATCTATCGCCTGAACTTTACTTTTCAATGCTTTTGAGAATATACAGCTTTCATTGGCAAAAGTGAATATCAATTGAGACACCACTTGTACACTGCCATTTTCGTTTTTCCGCTGACTTCCGCTTTCTCTATAAATAATCTGCTAAGCTCGTGATGCATTTTGTGGCAAGGTGAATTTTATGACCCACTTCGTTTTTCATGTTTCCTTTTTCTAATATAACCCTTAAGTACTTAAACGTGCAAAGAGACATACCACTACTCGCCCTCGCCTTAGCTTACGGCAACCAAGGTGCTTTTTGTATGGATTGTCGATTACCAGGAAAAGAAAGGTTGGGCTAAAGACTGCACCTTAGCCATCATTTAATTCAAGCATATCCACTCTTCTTTATCTTTTCTTACGTAATTCGTGTTGTTTTTGTACAGACTCTTGATTACGTTCCACAACTTTCAATTAATATTCCGTTGCCTTAGACTTTCCTAGATTACTCTTTACGAAATCTTGTGAAAAGCCATTACAATATCTAGAAAGGCTAGGTATACCTCAAAATTTTTCGTTCTGTTTCTTTCAATAGTTCAATAGTTGTTTAAGGGTAGAGATACTTAGTAATGTCTCTCGTCGTAGCTTCTGTGATCTCTCCTTCCATTAGTTTGTCTCCTTGCTTTTAGTTTATCCAGTGCTGTTCTTCCGCCATATATCATAGCTGGGCCTACCCGGTTGTAGCTCTCGTTTGTAGTAGCGACTATTATTGTCACCCAGCTCTACTGTTTGTGGTCCTTTTTCTTTGTTTCTGTGACAGGCAAAATGTCTAACTTATCTTCACCAGACTACGTCACCAGCTCATATTCCTTTCCATTCAAACTTCTGACATTTTATCTATGCTATCCTCTCCTGAGTGCTTTCTGCTACCTCTTCCCTTTCCCAACTTAGTCAGCCCATTTCTGATTGTTTCGTCGTCTTCCATCGAGTGTTTAGTCCTCGCAACTCCTTCCATTGTCTGTTATTACAGTTATTTGGATTTTTCTTCTTTAGCTCCTTGATGGTCTTATTCCATTTCCAAATTATCCCACTGACTGCTAATTTACTGGACCTATTTCTTACCGCTTTATTCTTGACCCATTCCTCTGTTGCTTTTCCCACAAGTATATTTTGCATTTATGTTGTACTTCTTCTCAGGTCATTATTTATGAAGATTTTTGCCAGTTTAATCATTCTTAATCTTGATTCATTTTCATGATTTTTTATTTATCCTTTTCGTCTTCTTTTACAATTACTTCTCCTAGTTTGTTCAGTTTGTCTTTTATAAAATATTCCATCTCCTCCTTTAACACCCCTGTATCGGCTGTATTGAAAAATAAATTAAAATAGCTATAGTACACGCGACATACATAGGTCTGGCCCACGTTCCTCTTAATTTCGACCAATACAGGACAACTGATTTCAAATTGAGAAATCTAATATTGAGTCCTTTAGTCTCTTTTGTACTTCAATTTCAATTTGAGCAACTCAAAGTCATGGTTGACATTAGATAGTGTTTCATAAATTTCCAAAATATATTAAACATTACACAAATTTTGTGGTTGTTGAAGAACTACTGCCAGAATTATTGGTCACTGGCACTTGAATAAATATAACCTCAAAGTTTTGTAGATGAATTGTTTACTGAAAAAGAAAAGGTCCTATTACTGCTAAGCCATATTGTCGCAACCATATCTATTAAATATAAAAAGAGTTGAGATTGCGGCATAAGGATCTTTTAAGAGTTCAGAAAACATTTCTAAAACATAATTAGGGGCGTCAAATTAAGTAATTGGAGCTCGTTTTCCTGAATCAAATTCAGAATTCGCCTTTTTAACTTCCAATATGAAATCGGAAGTAACCTGCTTAGCTATCTTCGGAATTGTATAATGCATGCAAAATTTTACAGCAGATAATGAAAGTATCTTGAACGTATTCTTGAAACAGTGATTACATCGTTTTAATAATCCAACGTGAACTACATAATTCACTTTAATTAATCTACATACACTGATTTGCATATTACTTTGGCACAAATCAATTTAGTAATGATAGAAAATCATAGATTTGTTCAAAGTGCGTGGTAATATTCGACTTGTATGGTTCTAAGATAACTCAAGGGCATGTAACGCACCTGATATCATCTACTATATGTAGGACTACTATTTGTGAGGATGATCTCAGAGCAAAGGAGAATACGAAGAGCCTTTTTTCTTGCATATTACAATATTAATGTGTACAGATATACTTCGCGATTCCTTTCTTCTCGTGACTTTCTGTGTGAGCAAACATTTATTACTGAGTGAGCACTAATGATTCATTACCTTCACAATGTCTATACCCTCGCACAGAAAGGAAACTTAAATCCATTGGAGCTTCTATAATTGGGAACGAACGGTATTGTTAGGTTGAGTTCTTATGTAGAAAAGGCAACCAGCACATTCTACATTCTATTGTAGTTAGAATAAATAGTACTTTTTTGACGATGTACAGTTCTAGAATGGAAGAACGGGAACAAGTATTTTATTTGAGTAGATGTGTTTGTACAACATTTTCAGTATGTTATTAAAATAAGAATGGCTTTGAAGCAAGCATTCTAGGTTGACAGAACATAATTCGTTATAAATTGCCCTTTACTTTATCCCACCAATTAACATACTGTCTATCAAATTAGATGAGAGCATAGGTGACAATGTAACATTGAAAATATAATATTACACCAGAGAGCTTTATATTTTTTAACATTGTGGCATCCTCGTTGCAACATTTATTAAAGTTACATTATCCGGACGAAGCATTGTAGAATCTATAACTTTCTCTATTTTAATCAAATATAGACTCATTAAGCTCATTGGCATCTAACCTCGTATATCATTAAAATTGACTATCAAAAGCGTAATCTATAATACGCAACCCTCCTGTCACCCTTCCAGGAGTGTCAGAATCTAGGAATGCGTTCACCTAGAGGTCTCTTTCGATATTTCTACATTCGAACCTAAATTCTACTGGAAGTTGTAAATACACGAAATACCGAAAGTTTCAATGTGGTTAATTGGCAACCCAAGTCTATTGAAATTAATTAATTACAACTTCTCTAGAAAGTTATGTGGATAAATAAAGGAAGATATAAACATGAATAGTTAAAAATTAACACTGACTACGGAAAACAATACACTTGCATACTAATTGACCTCGCATTTAGCACTAGAAAAACGGAACAAGGAATGATGACTAGAAGTTAATAGCATGACACTAAGCGACTTGATATAGTAATTATGCCTGAGGTATGTAGTTATATCGTGTAATTTGCTACAAATACCGAACTAACGAGCAATAATAGATTTCAGTTTAAATAAGTGATTATGCAGTTTATTCTAATTTATCTGCAAATAATGGATTTGACTTTCAATCTTCCGAAGTTACTTGTAACAGACACATTTCAACTTTGTAAACAATTTAAAAACGAACACGACTAAGCAAAAATATCTAAATAATAGTACGGTGTAATTAAAATCTGTTAGGAAGACTTGAAATATGTTTGAAATTAACAATGCCACGGAGAAACCGAATAATTGTTATAAAAACTTGGAAATCTACGCAAATGATCATTCGTGGGCCATTTGCGAGGTTTTCCCCAAATAGTTGTCCTTTATGTCATCAAGGTGCGTTGCTTCACTTCCAAACGCATAAAGGGGAACGTATGCGAAAATTATCTGGAAATTCGAAAATAAATAACAGTGGAAGTGAGATCTGAAGGTATTGTAAATTTTATTTCTACCTTACCACAATCAGTTGGTAATACTTTCCCATCAACAGTGTGGTCTATAATTCTCTGGTGGACAGCTAGAGAATAGATTCTATAGAAAATCCAAATGAAAATATCACAATTGAAGACAATTGAAAAGTCGGGGTTTAACCAATATCTTTCGAGATGAGTGTTTTCTTTCAGATTTGGGTGTTTGTTAAGAAAAATAGTGTTAATAATCAGTTGAAATTAACTATATTTAAAATTAATTTTTCGTTGATCGCTCCCTAAAGGCGATGAGCAAAAAACTGAAAAGAATAACTACCACCTCATTTCCGTGGCCCGGTTTATTCTACGGTTTCTCGTACCTAATCCACAGATGCTTATAATTATATTACAATTACAAATTAAATATTTATAGGACAGTGCTACTGTAGCCGTCCTTAAGAATCTGTAGCAAAGCGATAAATTACTGATTATAAAACTGTTCATTAATTGGCGCAACATAATGGAAGAAACAAATATGTATTAGCCAAAGCGAAATCTTCCAAGTCTTTGCAGCGTTGGTTGGTAAATCCGATACATCAATAACCAGTGGATTAGCACACAACAGTGCAATAAAGATATGACATCAGTTTTGATAAATCAAAAGAGTTACGTAAAGATTGCAAATAAATGGATGGTCCCAACGCCGGGAAACGAATTGGTGTATATATGAATGGGTTCGATTTTGAAAGAAAAAGTAAAAACGGCATACCTTCAAAGAGGGCACTTTCACCATTAGTGCAGATATCTAACCATTGACAGGTCCTTTGGAACGATACAAATGATCGTAGTATACGTACACAACATGTATATAATTAACAACGATAATAATCATATCGGAGCTACAGCTAACTATAGCAGCCCGATGTTCACGCCAATATTAAGTAACATTTTGGGTCCTTAGAGTAGTGGATTGAGTCTACACATATAAAAGATATCGTAGATATTAAAAACCAGCTTAACACATGGGGTGCTACAAGTCCAGTTCATTATGGGTTCAACAAAGACTAAATGTTTTTCTTTTAATTTGGCTCTAACAATTTTCTACAGAACATTGCTTAGGTGCTTTTATGCCCCATTTTGGAAAAACTTATGAGATCTAGCTTTACAGTTTCTATTGATTTTACAGTGGAAAGCACGTGGGTGTTCCTATAAAAAATAATGATGCATAGGCTAAGGTTCTAAAACTGGGAGCCATCGTTGAGCTAAATGCCTTTGCGATTAACAAACTAAAGAAGTTATTGCCGACCAAATGCTGAAGAACAACTAAAGAGTTAACTAAGCTGTTCATCGCAGCTTTGAAGGTATTAGATTACTTAATAATCTGACGATTAGAACACAGGTCAATGTTCTTAACAAGTCGATAATTAGGATATTAAATAGTACAGAAAAAACATGAAGTAGCGTAATATTAAGAAGCAGAAGGCAGGACGAAAATAATGACAGGAACCAGTGGAGGCTTCTGACTTTTTCAAAGTGGGTGGTCTGCATGAACCACAACCAGTTCAAAGTAATAATAATAATAATAACCCGATAATAAATATATATATATATATATATATATATATATATACTTATAACCAAAAACAAAGGAATATCAGTAACAAAATTTACAATAATATGGAATATTTAAAAATCAATTGAACTTACCCTATTTCAGTTTCTTAGCACGTTCAGTGCCATGTCCACACTGAGCGTGTTAAACTGGAGTTCAATACGGCGGTCTTTTTTGGAGGCAAACTTTTTAATTACTTTCTGGTTGAAATTCGGTACTGAGGCGACGAATTTTTTTCTATTGAAAGCAAAGATAAAACGGATAGACGATCTTCACATATTGAATTTCTAAGAAAAGTTTTATGTGCTTCAAGGCGGAGAAATTTTGTTTCCTACAACTTTTTAGTTTCTGCTGTTGTTTCTGCCAAATTGCTAGAAATTATAAATTTTAACAAAGGCACTGCACCTTTCAATGTCCTGCACTGAAAATTTGAATACAAAACTGACAGCTCTGTTCGCAGACGTTGTTTTTCCAAAAAAATTGTAAGCTGCACATGTTAAGTCCAGGTTGTATTCAGGAAATGAATGCTTATAATTTTCAAAATTGTCTGAATTCAAGAGCGATGCGGCGACTTAGTGGTTTGTAAAAGTAAAACGTTCTTTTCCATTATTTATAATACCATCACAAACTTCTATACAAGCAATACGGTGGTCTTTTTGCTATTATTTAAACGTTTCCTTTTTGCATCACAATAGACTATACTAAAATTTGAAGCTTGCTGTATGATAGAATCTACTTTATTTCGAACGTTATTAATGCTTTTCTCAAAATTATTTATCACGTTTTGTGCATTTATTGAATTGATGTCCTTTTTTGTAGTTGGTTATATAAAACTTCAATATGTGGTATAATACAAATGGTCAACCAAAAAGTAAAACTTAGATCTTCCAGTATACGTCGAATACTTCTTGTTGCTTTGTACGTCCCTGTATTTGAATCTTCTTCCAGATGTTTCGTACATTCTATAATGGAATCTCTGTATTCGTAAATCACATTAACCGTACGAATATTGAAATTCCAACGCGTAGGTGCACAATGTGGTACATTTTTTCCTATAAATTGCTTCAGAACGGCGAATCTTTGCGGCGGATGACTAAAAAATCCGGGTATATCATGTAAATCTCCAAAAAGACACGTACCTGAGAATTAATTGAACATGCTCGTGACATCACCAAATTTAATTAATGAGCATATCACTGTACAAACTGTGCAGTTCCGTATTTTTCTTTGATTATTGCCTGAACTCCGCCATGTATTCCACACATTACAGCTGCCCCGTCCTAGCATTGAGCAATGGGCTTTTTTATCATTTCTTAAAATAGGGTCAATAGCATTAAAAATATTGTTAGCTAATAACATTAGCATTATGATCTTCGCAAAGAATTTCTTCACGATACACTTCCAGCATGCAATCTGAAATTTCATTTTGTATCATTTTTAAAATGTCTTTGAAAACCGTTGAATTTTTAAATGTTCACTCAGTCCTATATCAAGTTCTGACGTAAAATTCACCCCGAAAAATACCGAGATTATCAGATGATTCACTTTCATCAGGTCCTCTTAAGCCTAGCTCGAAAGCCCCAAAAATTTTATGCAGTCAATAAATTTTGATAACACATACCTGTTGTTCATTACTTCCGCGTTGTGCTTTTGTATATTTATCCAATAAGCAGAATCAAGTTGAGCTTGAATATTCACTTTCCCAAATAATGCAAACTTCGTTTGATTGTTGATATGCGCACAGCTTATTTAAGCTTTTTCACTTTTTCACTTAAACGTACGCTTTTTCCCGCCAAATTTTTTCTTCGTAATCAGTTCCGAACAATGCACGCGGAAAACAAAGAAAAGTATTTTTCGCCACAGTCGCAAATCCAATTATTACGAAGGTATATATCTTTATTAAATTGTCTTTTATAAGTTTTTCCACCACTTTTACCGGCCGCTTCAATATTGAGTTCAGGAAGAGGACGTCCGCGCTCTTTCCTCACGTTGTTGTTGAAAGTTAAGATTTTGAAACTTAGTTTCGCCGAGCTTAAAAACAATATCCATTTCTACATCACATTGACACGTAATTGTAATTTCAAATGCCCGCGATGCGTACATTAACATCGACCGACTCCCACTGACCACTGCTGGCCTAAAATGCAGCCTATCTCGTTCTCGCGCCCGTGTGCTAAAGACGGTCAGCTATCCTCGATTTACTTCGTGTATGAATTTATCTGTATTGCAAAGAGCTGCGCTGCAGAGACGACTTCCTGTGTGCGTTGCACTTGCGATTGCATGATTGTACAGTTGTGGCATTTTGCGTAGGAGCAAATAATTATTAAAATGTCAGTTACGCACGATGTAATTATGGAAATTTAATATTTTTAATGAAATACTCAGAAAATGCTTAATGTTAATATTTACTGTTTAATGTATAAATTGAAGGTTTATTCTGGTGGTTCTGCAGCTCAGTAGTACTAATGGAGGAGCCGCTCCTGCCAGGGCCCACAAATAGACTAATTAGAGAAATGAAGTAACACACCATCTAGCATACAGCGTCCGAGCCACAGCTTGATATAAGTTGTACTGAACTCACACGGTAGTAGAACTTGAAATGTTGCTGGTAATTATATTCGACGACGATACAAAGGAGTAGTGCGTGTTTGACAGATTAAATGATAGAACTATGTAGCTAAGCAGCCATTTTATCACCTAAGATAGTCACATCTACATGCGTATAATCAGAATTCCGGCATGTAGTGAAAACGGAGGTTCCACCATGAAGGACAGGCAAAGAACCATTAGTAAATTCCTAAATCGGAAAGCTGAATTTAAGGTTAGTATGGAACATACAAATGTAGAAATGTTCAAATCTGCAATGAAATATTTATCAACCCTGTTGGAACACCGCTGTGTGGACAGAAATGATAAAGCGAACGTTATGATCAGGAAAGAGCTGTAGCTAAGCTTATTAAGAGCCCGAATTATAGATACATGGATACGGTAAAATAATTGAAAATTTCTTGAGAAAGCTGCCTGTTAAAGATCAGATGGCGTGAACTAAATGAATTTTACCTAATCTTGTAATCAGGTGATAGTTCATTTCAGCTCGAAATACAACTGGGAGCCAGACAAAAGCTTCACCGGTCATTGGATTAGATTTAGGTCTACTGCTTAATTCAATACAATTCCTGTTCCCCACTGTTTAGCACACGCGTCCGTTACTTTACGTTATAAGTAGATGTATAATCTTGACCTAAATATAGTCGAATGAACGGCGGGGTTTTTTTACGCGCTGTAATTACTTTTAGTTGAGAACTACCCACCACCTTTTTGCAAAATTAGGTCATTACTAAAGATATGCCGAAATTCTATGGTTACATAAAAGGCTATGTGGCAATCTTAGAGATCAGTTACACTTTCCTCAAATCCAAGAGCTGAATAATGCTTGCAAAGAGAAGATGCCAAATTGGAAAAGTATTCGCTCAAATGGATAAATCATTGCGATTTGGACAAACACCTACGGGAATAGTAGAATGTTTTGCCTAACGAGCTCGCTGTTAAATAGGGATGCTGTTACGTGGATTTGTGAACTAGGAACTTACTTAGAAACTAGCACTGCAAAGCGAATCGGTCGGTGGCCGGACGGTTAGGGAGCTCGATTACAATGCCAAGGTTGCGATTCGAAGTTTGGATGTTCTACTCCGACATTCACTCATTGTTAGTGATTAAATTGAGTTCATTATAAACAAGGGATATTATAGCGGTTGCTTAACACTAGAAACGCCGCCGTCCTTTTTTGTCCCACCCGTAAGTTTAATCGTCTTTAACTCTTTTATTTATATATAGGTCCGTGAAGTTTTCTGACTTTTAATAATTTTATGTATAATTTTATAAATACATAAAATTATTAAAAGTCAAAAAACTTCACGGACCTAAATAAAAGAATAAAAATGTTAGAAACGATTAAACGGCGGCGCTTCTAGTGTTAACGCTTGATTCCCACCACACAACCCAGCATCCGTAAATTGGATTGGTTGCAGGTGGATATGAAAGACACAAGGTGCCTGACAATCCTTTTTTACTATCTAGCGCTATACAATCCGGGAAAAAGAAGAATTTTGCAGCGCGCGCAGCCACTTTCTTCTTGGTCCCAATATATCAGTAACAAACTTACATAGAATTTCAGTTTTTTGCAGATTTACAGGTTGACACAACGATTGCTTGGGAGATTGAAGTCGTTTTATATCAAGGATCTTCATCGACTGACCGTGAAGTGTAGTCATTTCCCCAGATTTATTTCAAACACATGTATGTAACCTTTTTCAATTATCATCGCATCCTACTATTTTGTCAAATAAAGATGTAATAATGTGAAATGTTCACAATCCAGTATATCTGAATCAGATTAGAAACTGCAATGTGGGCGAATATGACTAGAATGAAATGCACCTACATACTTGGTTTACAGCATACTCTCGCAGTAATAACAGCATGGTTATCAGATGACTAATTAATCCAGCTTTAAAATTCAAATTACTTCCGAGTTTCGTTTACACTGTCGGAGATAGAAAAACAGATTACCTACATTTTCTTAATCGGTAGTAAAATGTTAATTGGACTGTTTTACAGTGACGTTAGCTCGCGCGTCTAATAATAGTTGGAATAATAACTTTTATTTACAAATACATCAGATAGATGTGGGTATATTATGGCTAACAATACGTACGGTTACCCTTGCGTACGCCCAAAAGCTTAAAACTTCCGTTAATTCCAGAGTCTGCGGATCTATGACTAATAGGTCCACATATTTACAACTAACACAGAAAGAATCCACGTCTGCGTCAATAGACGTCATGAATGAATAAACTAATTTACAGATGCCTAAGATATTGAAGTGAAGACAAGCGTATTGTAGACACTCTCTTAAATTAGTACAGCAAGGATTTGCGTGATTTGTTTTCCGATGAGTCGGTGTATTTATTATTGTCCTTACCGAATAGACGTTACGCAGTCATCCATTTATGGAAATTCTAATAACGAATACTTAAAATTAGAATATTGCCGTTAGTTTGTTTTAATTGGAGCAATTACTACAAATAAAAGAACCCAAATACGAGCAAAGTGAGACATGCAAAGAAGTGCATGTCACTAAATCTATCGGGAGGAGGAACACATTAGAAAATCTGACCGCTGCGACAATAATTAAGTATGTGACAATAAATAAATGAGACTTACGCAGTATGTAAGTGGATACCACACTTCCACGAATGTTGAATCATTTACGCTGGATTTATTCAATTGATACTGCAAAAAATTACCATTACCATTACCATGAATGGAACGAATATTGCATATACTGTTCTATCTATCTAACGAGCGGGTACACTTTTCGACTTAAATGTATCGAAAGATATGGACGTACTATATGGCCGATTAGTTCGGCATTTGAATTTCTCTTAACAATGTTACACTTCGCGTATTGAAAAAAGTAGTATTTATCATAATTAATTAATTAATTCGTTTTTTCCAAGAGAAATTCAAATTACGAACGAATCGGGCATGCAATACTTCCTATGTTTCGATACATTCAAGTTGACTTGCGCGTACGCGTGATGGTTCGCTCTCCTTGCGCAATAGCGATTCTGACCTTAGGAGCCGTTTCCAATCTGTATACGTGCGTATGATATTTTACAATTCTAGTGTGTTCTAAGCTATGAGAATCTGAGCGAATAAAACGAAGTTCAGCAGCATGCCATGCGAATGGCTAGCAAATGATGAAATCATGGTCGCACACCGTGGTATAGAACTAATCCATAGAGTTTGATAAAAGGTGGATGACGGGTTATCATTAAGTAGTGTCAATCGGACTGACTCTTTCGAATTATATTATACAATGATAACTTATCAATGACAACTTATCAATGAATAATAAAATTCGGCATTTTTATACAATATATATTATACAATGTTTTTTTGTTATTTTTATAAAACCGATGCACTTAACTTAAATCAATCACAAAATGAAATAAGTTCCAAAAAATTAATAGCGAATTTTATGACGACCGAGCGAAAATTAAAAGACATCAGCTTCGGCTGAGTTCCGAGTCTTAACTGAATCTTTATTTTTGAAATTAGTTCGCTTGTACGAAAAAAAACAATCGCTGCCTATGCGGTGGTTGAAAACAAAAAAGTTGTTTTGTTGGTATAAAAACACCTTTGAAGAATAGGAAGACGAGGGAAAAAGAGGAAGAAGGGGAAGGCAAAAAAGAAACTGAGAAGCATATTGTAGATCAAACAGAAAGCAAAAAGACTTAGTTTTGTGGAAAATATTTTCAAAAAGCATGAAAAACAAATAATTTTTCCAACATTTTGCTTCATAAGCACCACAAAAATTTTCTAAATCAATTTTTTAAAAATTTTAATTGTTGCACAGGTCTCTAGCAATAATTTAGATTTTACAGATTTAAAAAATATCAATTAGTCGACGAGTTATAGCCAAAAAACCATATAAACAATATGCTGAAAATCGGCATTTGACTGCAAAGTTCGAAGGTCGATTAAAAACAATTCGAACTAACATAAACAAACGCCGCGATACGGGTCTTCTAATTTAGCCTCTATTTTCACCCCTCACTCCCAGAATCAACCTAACTTTTGCTAACCTGAATTTGTTCCACAGTGTTATCATATGTAATTATGTAAGAAACCAGGCTTGAACCACCTGAAGCCCTGGTATGTTTCAAAGAGCTCCCAGGAGAAAATACCCAACACGAAATGGACTTTCGGCGAGCCGAATGGATAGTTCACATTAAGTAAATAAACGGAAAGGTTCACATAATCATAATTCAAAGGAAAATACTAACAGTGACAAGGTAGAGACATATACTCATTTAATTCCTTTTAACCTATTATTTGCATAAATCCAGTTTCAACTGAATATTACCAACCTATATAATTCCTATACGTAAATGATTACCCCATATACGTGTTACTCCACAAACTATATTAGAATGACTAAAAAATTCATATAGGATTTAAGCCATACACAAATTATATGAGGTAAAAGCGAGTCAATAAGTGTAAAAAAGGGAAGAAAAGGGGGGCCTAACTGATTTGTTTCGGTATCGCAGCGACAACTAATTTATCGCCAGAGATTTGTCGATGCACACTGGACGTCCGACGTCGTATCGTACAAATAATACACGTCCTAGGTAAACATACATTGGAATTAACTCTACATATTGACCTAATTTTACTATCGTTTACATTCCTTTGTCTAAACTGCAAAAGGTCTCATTGAATTTGATGTATAAGTTCTAGATGATTTTTCACAACCTATGCGTCAAATTTATGTAGAAGATTGTATGTGTTAATGGTAAGTCGACGAGTGGAAAAGAAATAAAAAGTGATTAAAGAGATATCGCAAATGAAAGTTATGTTTGTGATGCAGTGACTTACTGATCATAATAACTGTGATTACCGTCTGTCTCGGTACAAAATTCTGCTCGATGTAATAATTCTTAACCCCATGCACCATTAAGCGTTCTATTTGATTGCCTTATAGTTGCTTATGCATTGGTTAGATGAGGTTCGAATTCGTCTGTATTTACTTCCATCTCATAAACTAATGAATTTCGATGTCTCACTAAGTAAAATATCGATCGTATTAAAATCACGCGAATACAGGGGCCTTGCAATTGGCCAATAACGATTGTTGAAGAATCAACAGAAGACAGAAAATTAGGACAAATAAATATTGAAAAATGAACGTACTACTGGAGAACATTTTTATAAATGAATTTAAACAAATAATTTTTCGTTCATTTGACCTTGCTATACATATTCACTGTATTATACTACTGTTTACATTTCTCTGTCTAAACATCAAGCATAATTAAAGCGGCAGATTCGTGCAAGGTCGATTAACTGATGCTTTCGCATGATATAACATCCACTAGACGTACTCAAGATATGCCCCAGTATTACTACTGTTTATATTTCTATGTGTAAACTATAAACCTAGGTAATATCAGCGGTAAGTATTCTAACCTTTTTATGCAATTTCTTTCTGAAACTTCTAAAATTTATTTCGATTCCTCTGCGATAGTAGAAAACTTTTTCCTACACATATTTTATCTTGTTTGAAAATGCATCTATTGTAATTTGATGCATAAGTTATGAAAAGGTAGGTGTACAGCTCTCGAAATATAAGTTGGCGAAGGGTGGGAGTGAGTTCGCGCAGATAGATATATAGATATACTGGTTGCATTCGAAACACATTGTTCTATATCTGATAAGGACTGTTGTGCCGTTTTTAAACCAAGAAAATAATTATACACATTAAAAACTATTTCGCTTGACTATCACTTTTCCTTCACCTACGGAACTCATATTGATACGACAATGGTAATTCCTATGCACTATCTGAATCAGACAGGTGGGAGGAACGTGTCCTAAATACGTTTACGGCGCATCCCCACCGCTCGCCAACTTATATTGCGAGAGCTGTACATATATCTATGTATTTCAAATTCGTACTGTTAATGAAACAAATATGATTACAAGGAGAAACCAATAATTCACAATGGCAACTAACAATTATGCGGCTGAATCCAGCGATTTGGATCGTAAACGGGATATATTTAAGGGAAATTTAACGTGGTTTAAAAACTTTCTAAATAAAATTAACGATAAAAATTCAGATCTTATTCAATTAAAATAACGACTTACAATATTACCAATAACTATGGCTTCGTTTGAATAAATTCAATTAGATATAGAGTTCTGAAAATTATTCAATAATGGGTAGAATGATCATTAAGATCTAACATTGAAGCGGAGTATTACGCTTACTTATACAACAAATAGTGATGAACGAGAAGCTGGCTCCAATTACAATCCCGGCGATATAATTAATAATATTAAACTACCCACAATAAATTCGCCAATCTTTGATAGCTCCTACATCCAATGGCTTTATTTGAAAGACACTTTCCTATCTGTCATTCATGATAATGCTTCATTAAATAACTCAAACATTTCATTATCTTAGGCCTTGTCTAAAAGGACACGCAATCGAGGTTATTCGTTCATTTGAAATTTGAAATAGCAAATACAATGCAGTTTGGAACTTATTGAAAGATAGATATGAAAATAATTTATTGTTAGTAAATTATCGCGTAAAAGCTCTATTTGGTCTATCTATGCTTACCAAAGAGTCCCATACAGCTTTAAGGTCTCTATAGACGACTTAAATAAATATTTAACTTTTACGCCAGCAAATTTAGTCAAAGAACCTCTTTGTAGCTGACGGTAAAGTTTTAAAGTGTAAGATATGTACAGAAGGAATGAATAAATTAAAATTTGCATTGATCATCCCTTTGCACAAGAAGGGGGATGTTAATGAAGTATCTAATTATCGACCAAGTTCTGTTTTGCCAGTTGTGTCGAAAATTTTTGAGAAATTAATTAAGAATAAAATTGTTTCCTTTTTTGAGAAAAGTTCATTATTTTGTCCGAATCAGTTTGGTTTTAGGCAGGGAAAGTCAACGACTGCGGCTGTTATGAATTTTGTGGATTTTACCCTGGCATCTTTTGAAAATGGAGAATACTGCGCGGCTACCTTTTCCGATGTTAGTAGAGATTTCGATTGTGTACCTCACAGTATTCTAATACAGAAACTTAAATTGTATAATTTCGACGAACGGTCTTTGCAATATTTTAAGTCGTATCTCACTAATAGACGACAGATTTAAAATAAATGATAATATTTCAAATGAATCGACAATGGGACTAGGTGTGCCGCAAAGCTCCATATTAGGGCCCGTTCTGTTCTTAATCTATATAAATGATTTTTCTGAACATGTGACGATTGGTAAATGTACTCTCTTTGTTGACGATACTACAATGCAGGTTCTGTCCAAGGATTATACTGGGGTTTTGGTCAAGACATCTATTGCCCGTGGGTGTGCGGAGGTTTGGTTCCCATCAAATAGACTAACATTGAATAACAGTAAAACTGTGACAATGATTTTCTCTATGAGAAATAATAACGTTCTCGGAGATATAAATAATGTCAAATACTTGGGATTTGGTCCGGATTCCAAGCTCGGACGGGGTCCGCACTGTGATAGCGTGGCGAATGGGCTACTACAGGTTATCTATCTTCTGAGGAACCTTGTTGTCTCGGTTTCGCAGAGCATCTCAAAGACAGCTTACTTTGCATTGTTTCATTCGGTCATGTTTTATGGAATTGTGCTTTGGGGTCACAGTTCGTCTCGACACAGAATCTTTGGTTTGCAGCGGTAGGCGGTGAGAACTTTGAACATGCTGCCTTTCCGAGCGGATTGACACCAGGCTTTTATAGATTTGCCTGTTATATGTTAGGGCGAATGTTCATGGTTTTAAAACGAATGCTACATATCATGAATACGATACTATAAATAAATATAAGTTGGGTGTACGATATGCTCGTTTAAGTAATACACAAAACAGTTACAACAGCCAAGATATAAGGTTCTATACCGCTCTCCCTGAGACAATTATAAACTTAAATTTTAATACATTTAAACGGACTTTAAAGAACTTTTTATTAAAACACGCGTTTTTTAATGAGGTGGAGTATCTTGGCAGTGTTGGAACATTACGCCCGGGCTCGCTATTATGAGTCCGATATTTTATTACTGTGTCAAGTTGGATAACCAAAATTTGGTTAATTTTTATATCCCTATTTTATATATATATATATATATATATATGTATATATAATTTTTAGTATTTTTATATTTTCTTACTTTTAGGTATGACGTGTAATTATTGTATTTTACAGTACAGGTACGAATAAATATTATTATTATTATTATTATAAGAACATTACATAAATCAGAGTTCAAAAGTTCCAAGTCTCTCTGTCGAGAAAAGATATCCTGAAGCAAGAGCTAAACATTTATGCACCAATTGTCTGAAGTCTGGTCATCTCAATAAGCAATGCAAAAACATAAATTGCGAGGAATGCAAAGAAGACATCATACTTTACTACGTATAAATAGTCGAAGCAATCATGAAGCTAATTCCGAAACGTCATATACAACATACAGTTAAACAGTTAAATAGTTAACAGTTAAATACTTACTTACTTAATCCAAGAGCCTGTCTACCTTTCGTTGTAAGGCTTGGGAGTCGAGCATCAGATACTTTGCTCTTCTTTCATATACCTTCTGATTCAACATTTCTTTTCCAGATTTATTTCCTACAGTGTTCTATCTTGGGCGTATTTTGGGATATCTTTCCTTTCCACTCCTCTTCTTTCTGCTGCTCTTTTAACTTTCTGCCTCCAGGTTCAGTTAAATACAAATCAAGTTCCACTAAGCACAGCTATTGTACAAACGGTCAATTTCAAAATTTCAGAACGTTATTGGATTGTGGTTCGACATCACTTTTAATATTTGAAGCTTTAGTAAAATAACTAAAGTCAAACAAAATTAAAACAAGCATTCCAATACTGGGCACAAATCAATCCATAAGTAATGCAGGTTACTGCACTAGTGTCAAGATGAAATCTAAAGTAAATTCCTACGAAACATATATTACTTGTCCTGTGCTTAACAATATATCTAACAATTTACCAACTTTATACCAAAATCTAGAAAATCACCGCTCCCTTAAAATAATTGTCATAATAATTTCATGGTCAAATATTGACTGATTTCGAGCTAAGAAAAAGTACAAGTGAGGTTAATTTTAAATCCATTAACAAAAAAGACTTAATATCTCTTAACACAAATGAATACATTCAAGTCGAAAATAAAGGACACCCAGAAACGAATAATAAAAATGTACTAAATAAACGTCAGATATAGTGCTAACTTCACACATAAAAATGGTACGGAATAAATATTGGGCAAACTCCTTAGGGAAAGCAACATTTTTGGACAGTTACTTTCGATCGCACGATACATTTTCGTATATGCAGCGTTCGGCTTTCCATGAACAGCAGTGTATGTACATCCTAATTTTAGTTACATGTTGCTCAGGTACACTTCAATTTTCACGGAGTGATAACGTGGTTCAACGTATTCGAATTAATTGAATTGTAAAATGTGTTCAAATTCCTCAGTATCACATGACGAACGCTGGTTGTAACTTTTCGTAATCAGAAATTATCATTCCTCCAACTTCTCCTACAGCAAAGGAACTAAATTTTATTTTCGTGCAGTCTTGTCGTCTTTTCGACAATTAGAAAGACTTCAGGTATCAAAACAAGCCGGCATAAAGTAACGGTAAGGATGTTAGATTGGGATACCGATGGCTTGCGTTCAATATTCAGGTGTCCCGATGCGGCTGGTAACTCACTATGTAACTCTAAAAATTAAATACCTACGTTGACTAGAATGGATAGAAATGTGGTTACCTAATGCATAGCTTCCCACGTATTATTCCAAAATGTATTTGTTCGCGGGAACCGGGTGTGATAGCAAAGAGACGGCGTCCTTAACGTTCTAATTTGCGGACCATGCTTCCCTTGTAGGAGGCTGGTGCCTCGCCCTCACCCCTTATTAGTTACAGAAAACTATAGGAGAAAGCCGCCGCAGTTCGAGCGCAAGAAACTAAATGCATAGTGACACAATTTGGTCTTTACGCTTTACCATTATCCATACTTTCAAACAATCTATTTCGTGAAATCTAGACAAAAAAAAAAATTTCTGTTAGTTTTTCGTTTTTGACATTTTGATTTACTCTTCCATGTGTATTTCACAAAACTTTCCGTTCTCAAATCTCTAGCCTGTCTTATTCATAACTCATGACTTCACCCATATAATACTGTACACTCGATAATTGCAGAATATCTTACTTGAACTGCTTTTGTCGGGTGTTCTGTCGTTAGGCACGTTTCAGAATTTTGTTTCGAATTTCTGCTTTTAAACGCCAGTTAAGAATTACAACTCCATATTTTCAGGAGAATTAAGCACTTGACAGTGACTTTATTTCTATCTACCTAGAGCAGCATACGTCGATTTACTAGATCTTCACACTAGGTCTTGTACAAAGTAGTACATTTCCACAGAGAAACCTCTTTCTCGTAAAGAAAGTGCTCTGTTTGGAATCTTTCAGCATATCAGTTTTATGGCGACAGTAGTTTGTTTTCAACAGATACGGCGTGAATCCCGCTCTTTATTGATAACAGCTGCCCCATTTTTCCTTCTAAACGATGTTTGACAAAGATATAAAGATATAAGTTCCGTTAACTTCTACAATAAGACCTCTATTGCATGCAAAGAGAGTCCTGCGAGCTCAGCGTCCACGTCATCTATTGTCAGTAGCTACACTTGTATTAGTCCTAGAGTGTCATGACTATATGTATGTGATTGTAATGCACAGAAGCATATTTTACACCTTCAGGTCGCGCCATCTCATTGTTTCATAAATTGAAACTTATATTTCTTCTCTTATTTTCTTTTCTTGAATAAACATAACTGGCCGCTGACTACAAATTAATAGCAAGAAAGCACTTCTATTAGATTGACAAGATTATACATGTGGAAAATGTTCTTAAAACAGAAATCATGTTCACCTTACATATCGCACGAATGGTACTACGATATCCAACGATGTACCCATAAATTAGGGAAATGGGATTCAGGAAATCACATCTACTTATTCACAGTTCGAATTACTAAGAGTACAAGATAAAATCCACCGTAAACGTGCATTTACTTGGAAAAGGAAACCCCCGTTGTGTTTGTACTGTTAAGTGTCGATGCAAGTCGAGAAGCAAAAGCTCTATCGCGCATATATTTACAACCCAGATTCGGATTAACAAAAATGTTCATAGCTAAGCACGGTCCACCTGCGTACATAGACATATTTGATTTTAAGTAATTTTAATTGGCTAACCATAAGAATCTCTATACATAAGTAACAAGTTGTTTCAAGTATTCAACTGATACTCAGGTTTCATTAGGAATTGTGCCAACGATAAGAGTTTTCAATGTATTGATCTCTACAATTGATCCTGTGCCGATTTTACTATTTTGATGTGAATCCTGGTTAGCTAACCTATAAACTAAAATTACAAACAGCTATAGCAGAAAAAGAAAAAGACTGAAGCTGATAAAAACCAAACATGCAGCAGAAATAATGAAATTACACAGGAACCTGGATGTAAGGACGATACAAGAAAGAAGACAACTTCGTCGATAAGGTATAAGAGATCGTGTCCGGAAAATTGATCGCCAGCAATTTATCGCCTGCAATTTACCACCGGCAATTGATCGCCAGCAGTTTACCGCGCCGTCAATTTATCGCAGAAGCAATTGAACACCAGCAATTTACCGCCGGCAATTGATCGCCAACAGGTTACCGGGGCATCAGTTTATTGCTTAAATAACTTATTTATTTATCGCCAGCAAATATACATATATCATTTACATAAATTTATTGCTCATTCTAATTGAAAATATATCTTTTCTAAAGGTGTTATTTAAGAATTAAGTGCAGCTTAAAAATGGAAGTTGTATTTAATTGGCTATTATTTTCCAAAATTGGAATTGGGTAGTTATCACTACTTTAAAATTGTTTATACAAGAAAATTATTGATAGCTTGTTTTACCGTCTAGAATTAATGAAATGTGTTTAGTGCGTGGTGGTGTGGGGTGGTAGAATGACCAATAAATTTATATAAATGATATATGTATATTTGCTGGCGATAGATAAATAAGTTATTTAAACGATAAACTGATGCCGCGGTAACCTGTTGGCGATCAATTGCCGCCGGTAAGTTGCTGGGCTTCATTTGCTTCTGCGATAAATTGACGGCGCGGTAAACTGCTGGCGATCAATTGTCGGCGGTAAATTGCTGGCGATCAATTTTCCTAGACTCATAAGAGATATGGCGTTCAGAATGTGGGAAAAGATAAAACACATCCTCCAAGCGTGTCACAGAACCAAACAACAAGGCACATTTTCAAATTAGGACAAGCTCCAAGGACTAGAATCACGAAAACAAGCGGAAGATTGAAAACTCTGGACGCAACATTGTAACGACCTTGACATACGCCAGCTTGTATTCGTATAGAGTGTATAGACTGTTAATATGTTGTACATTAGAATTAACAAAAAATTGTTACCAGAATAACATGTTTGTCAACTTTTATGTCTAAAGGTGGCACGAGTCATCCTAAATTTAATTGAAATATTTCTGTTTAGAAAAGGGAATATGAAATAAACGAAATACTGTATCTATTCCTATTTTTCCGAAAATATTATTCTGAAGGAGCACTACATGTTTTCACGTTCTTAATTTTGGGATAGTGTTTCAAAGGGCTCGCAAGGTGAAACTGGAAAGCACATATCTGTAAGGGAGGTGGAGACAGCCCTGCATTTTCTTTATAAAGAAGTTCATTAAAGAAAAATTTGAAGAATTTTTATATCCGTGAGATTTCTATTTGCACAAACATACATATTCTGTCATAGAAACAAGTTAACAAATCAATAAATACGTACACATATTATTACTATATTATTACAAGCGACATAAACAACGTAGTAAGCAGCGTGTTTTGAAAAAGAAATCACAATTGCCTTCGTACCGTAATTATTCCTAATTTATTACTTTTTAAAGTGTTGATAATCTTGGTAATAAACATACTAGATACGCATTTACATAAATTTACATACGGCCTTCCGAAGCATGCGTATATGTTGATTCAGTGGTTGTTCAGATAAAATCGGCCCGTCAGATTATACAAACTATACAAAATGAAAGGGTTATTAGTAGTTAGCAGAAGTCACTCATGTTTTCTTCCCTTTTTGATTTAAAATATATTTTATGTTAAGTGGTATTGGCATATATTTTGTATAATTTTGCTTTTTTCAGGATTACGTTCCATCTAGAAATGAAAATGGAATATGGATTCAAAGAAAAATGATACTAAAACTGAAACATTTCTTACCTATTTTGTCCCTATTACCTACGACCTTTTGAAATATAAAAAGGTGGTCGAAAATATAAGGTTTACAAATATCTGCATAGCGATAGTGCACCGACTTTCACTAATGTCACAACCTAGAGCAAAACTAACTAACAAAGACTTTGAATTGCTATCACTATCTAAATAGGACTTCTATGGGTTTAGTAAATAACAAACTCAAAATTTTCAAAACATTTCCCACATTAAATGTTACAAAATTGTAAATACGTATGTGTTATCTATTACCGCCAATAGTTCATTGATTTGTTTATAGTCATCTCGAGGTTTTTAAACTCACCGCACGACATTGTGAAAGAAAGAAAATCTCTGCAGTTTTGTAAAAGTATTTCAGTCATTTACCTTTACACTTCACACGTTTCGAGCGATTACGATTAAAAGCTACATAGGAAAGAACAAATACTACGCTAAACCTTGAACTTGTGTAATTTTGTTGACAAACTCGTCTGGTAAAGTTGGTGATGTGTACGTGTATAGGACGTACACACACTAGTCGAATACATATGCATGTGTAAATTCGAATGTACGACAAGGAAGTCTTAAATAAATATTTGAATCTATTATGAGGAAATAAAATCGGCGCAATTATCGGTGTTTCCCCGATAACCGCAAATAAACAAACCGGAACAATAGACACGAACGATTGAGATATTTTATAAATGGAAATACGTTGCGCGATATTAAAGCGTATCTTACGGTATTTCTCTGATCATTTCATTATATTCTTGCACCATAGTAAGTGGAGGAATGTTCTTTTTTGTAATGGAGTGGTTAAATTATTTGTTCTTCTGGCTGACTTCACACAGCGCCCTTGTATTTACTTTGTCTGATATCCGGTATGAAAGAGCACACATTTCTTGTTTGGAAAAAATCACATATACATACATATATTAGATACTACTACGAATAGCATTTGCTTTCCCAAGAATAGAGTAGACATTTTTCTGCGAGCTAACAGAATTATTGAACCCATTAATTTACATTTTTACTACTATCATTAATTCATTTTTGTCTCTTTTAAGTATGCCGAAAGTCTAAAACTGAGAAGATAGTATGTACATAAATGATGGTTATACACTTCTCCCGACGAACTAATGTGCAAATTATTATTAGTTGACGATGAATCAAGGTTAACAGTCTACGATTTCCTGCATATAAATATTTATGTTAAAAATTTTGGCCATGTTGTCATTAGACGAAACGCAGTGCTGTGCTGTAATTATGTATTACTTACTAATAACCAAGTGTATATAAGAAAAAATTTAGATATAAGGTCTGAATTAAACTGGTAAATTATTACGAGTATACATAGACACGCTTCTGTTATACGTACTTCTAGGCTAACAAAAAATTAAAGTGTGTATATTATAGGATGATATAGAGAAGTGTCGGATCGAGATAGTGTGTACATAAGTATATCTTTTCCTTGACGTCCTACATATTGCGAACCAGCTCTTTGTATAAATTATTGATGGCCTCACCATTTTATTCACCACCTTTGCTCTGTTCTCCACCTATACCTACTTAAGTTTTAAACATGGATCGTGAAGGAAATTGCAAGATTCTAGATTGTAGCATGAAATTAATTCTTTCTTTACCCTTTCAACACGGTTTGGCAGTTGGTATTTGGTTGTGAGCCCTTAAAATATTTTCTAGTTTTCAATTAATTCTAGAATATTGAGGACATACATTTACAGATGATGTATCTATACAACTTTTTTGATAGCATTATAGCACAGTGCAATCTTTAATTGGAAGAAGAACGGATATATTAGACATTAACATCAAATTAATGATAGACAGTAGACAAAAAACTACCAGGATTAAAAGTCTTGAACTGTATGAACAATCAATTCGTGCACGCTCTCGTTACCATAAACAAAGAAATGCAAAACGAATTTTTGTGAAATTAAGTCATTTAGTGTTTACGAATCAACCTTTTTCACGTGAGATATCTTCTTTTGTTAGCTAACCGTCCGACAATCACAACGAGCTGGCACCATGATCGGTTTTCCCATTAGCCTTCATGCATAAAGTCCGCGGGTCCACAATCCGACGCCACATGTTGCTATGGCTATACAAATAACATTCATTCCTATATCCCTGTAACATCCTACTGCTCTATTGTTCTAGCCTAATCGGCTGGTTGGAAGCCAAAAGTAATGCAGAGATTCCGTCGTTTTTGTCAACGACTTATGACGCGGTTTCCGA
This sequence comes from Chrysina gloriosa, assembly GCA_038088585.1. Lineage (NCBI taxonomy): Eukaryota > Metazoa > Arthropoda > Insecta > Coleoptera > Scarabaeidae > Chrysina > Chrysina gloriosa. Next base: position 10,806,789 of record CM076093.1, read on the forward strand.
TGAAATTTCCATGTAGTAACTTAGGAGTCCCCGTTATCACTAAGCAATTCTAGCGATGAGGCGAATAGCAATTACGTGTCTATGTCATGGGGTAATATGTTATTGACGCTATTTAAAACTGCAGGAAAAGACCAAGGAGTTATGTAAATATATGAAGAGCAAACAGGAAAAGTGCTCTTAAATTCGCAGATAAAAAGATTTCGTTTGCAATGCCATCATAAATGATAAGGCAGTCGCCTTTATTTCAATGATAAAGTGCAACGACTTCGTCGATATATTATTATTATTATTACGCATTCTCCTGGAATGTGCGGCTCCTATTGAGTCTATCATATCGTGACGAGAATTATGACGGATTTTATTAGAAATTCGATTTTAGTTCCGTAGTCAATGACTAAAGTTAGGAATGTCAACAAACGTGTATATAGCGTAATCGCAGCTAATGATAAGGAAATTAAACTCAATAGTAAAAGGTTTTTTAAATACCCGAGATACCTTTTCAGCTACTTATAGAGTTTCCATTATAATTTCAACAGAACACGTAAGTTTCGAGATGGATGACCGGGCAAATATACATATGTATGTTTGTTTTTATCCAGTATGTACTTCCTCGATATAAATTAATATCTACTCACATTTACATATTTTGATGCTATCATAATGGTGAAATATTTGGTGAAATAAATATTTGATCGTCATTTATATGTATATCAAGATATAGTAGATATTAGTATCAAACAAGAAATCACTTTATATTTACAAATATAAGTACACCAGCTTAGTGTTAATTCCAATGTTTTTCTAGTCGTAATGGTTTGGTGTTATGAAAATGGTTAAACGAAAATTAGCTCCATACATTAAAACCATGAATCGAAAGCTGAACGTAATACACATAAGACAAGCGCAATAAAAGAAGCAGGCCAAAGATCACCTGCTATGTAAACTGAACATATTAACTGCTCATAATAATAATAATAATAATAATAATAATAAAGTATATTTTCCGAGGCTTTAAGTACAGCGTATTGCCCAATATGCTGCAATAATAAAAAAATACAAATAAAAGAAATGTCCTAAAACAAGCAATGGTGCCTGAAACTAAATAATAGTAATATACACACTAATCGTATAACTTATATTTTAAGAGCTCTTGAACACTATAAAATCAGTTTGCAATTAAGACATAATACAAAAATTTAAGGGTACAGGGTTCTCTTATTATTGGTGATCATTTGCTATAAATTTTGATGCCTAATATTTCGAAAGATTTTTGATAAACTGCTAACCTAGAACTATTGCAACTATAATCGCTTCGATAATGGTACACAGAAAAACTTTGCCGAATAAAAATACTCCATATTTGAAAGTTTTCAGAATTCATACAAATATTGTGAACTATTTACAGACCAAATTTAACGATTAATTAGGAATTACATAGAAACACAATATTTACATTTCAGTATATATTCGGATCACTTGGCAGCGTGCACCTCTTAACTACTTCGACCTGTCATAGATCTTTTGTAATATAATTCTAATCTCCATTCAGCCCAAATTCTTTACTTTAAAGTTGTATGTCGTCTTCGAGGATGCAAACTCGTAATATTTGGACAGCTGTCTACACTTTGTTCCTTTCTCTGGCTAAACTCTTCAGCCTTTGTCCTGTAAAACTTCGACATAAACTCGAGGTCTACGTTTGATATCTATACTTAACAATATCAGAGAAAGTCTTCATTTATAGCACCGAATTTCCAGGGCATTAGTAAATATTAGCCTTTCGAGAAGGAACACTGCCAATATCACTAGTTTTCCTGGGCTTGCTCCTCCGTTTAGCTAGGCTTATCAATCTTTGTACTCCAGGATGTATTTGACCTCCATGCTTAATATTGGTAGTACGCATCTTCTCCCAAAACAGTATCTTCACAAGTGTCTAATATTTTTGTACGAGTAGGTGGGAAAGGCGCTACATATCACAGGAATACTTATACAGGCGAATGTGGCCAGAAGTCCCATGGTGTGAACTGGGATTATGTACAAGATGTTTCAAGCCTTCAACTTGCTGTGCCTCCATACTAAGTTAAAGAAGATGGTGAACATGTTGTGTGTCACCTCATAAAATATAATTAAATAAATAAGGGATTATATAACGGTCTTGAACATACGTACATACAAAATCTGTTATAAGTCTGCGACAATGATGTGATGCAAGCCAGTTATTTCCTACCAATTCGATAGCACTTCAGTTGCCCTAGCTTTGAAGGAGTGTACTATATACCAGCTACGAACACTTGAATTTTCAATATGCATGGGTGGTTTAATGAAAACAGGTGTTTTTAGGTAACTGTTCTTTACTCAACAATTATTCTCCAATTTCCCTAATAACTTCTAGGTGTGCAACAATAAATAGTTAGTGTTCTTAGAACTGCCAAGACACTACCCAAAATAGGGCCAGGGTTTGTGACGCATCATTTAGCACGCATTTTCACTCAACATGTTTAAATTTGTGTAGTGTTGAAATTTCAAGTAATAGTTCCATAAGATGTCGTATACATTTTTTACTATAGTTTTCAATAACCAATGTGTTTCTCCAGCACCATTCTTACTTGACATTGACGCTGTTGTAGCGAATACTGTACTTGGGCGTTTAACTGTAAGACTAGTAGGATTTTAAACGAAATCGCACGGGATCTTCATACCTTCCAGAAATCATCGATAAAATGCTGCAGTGTCAATCGGGTCGTAAATCACAATTTAGATAGCTACATATTGGAAGTAATTATTATTATCCAATAAACTCGCTATAACACAACCAATTCAAATCGACACTATCAGCGGAAGTAAGTTGATCCTTAGATATGTCAAAAATAAAAAATTGTCCTTACGTTGATCACCAGTTCAGACCAGTCGATATTTATTATTTTTTTACTGGATACAGCTTTCGGTATGAAGGTAGTCTGCATCTTTCCAATTGTATATGTGGTATATATAAAGAACTATTATGTATATATTCGACTTTAGTTTGAACAACGTGTGTTATATAACCATCTGCGGTAATCTCAAGTTTATAGTTTTTGAAACCAATATACCCTTCCTTTGACCTCGGCTCTACTAGAGATAAAGGGATCCTCTTAGATTATTTTAATAGTTAATCGTGTCAGATGCTGAGGTAGCCATGTGGACGACATTGTTCACTAGCTTTCTCCACTTGTACTTACTACATCCGAGATAGTTTGTAGTATCCAACTGGAAAAACAAGGAATACTATTCACAATTTTGGCTAAAAGCGGGATGAGAGACGTGCAGCCCCCAAAACTTAGTATCTACACACATTGTTCTTACAGTCTATATTAGTGCCAACCAGGTACAAATATTTTATTTAAATAGCTGATCGATGTCAAATTCTCAAATACATATACGTTGTCATATTTATAACGACATAAACGGTACCGTTTTCCCGTTTCGTGCTAAATTGACGTGTAATTTTTAATATCCTTAATGCTGGTACTAAGAAACATTTTAACAAAAATGAATATGTGAAAAGATACAACGACTAATCTCGTTAAGCCAATATTTAATTTTTGCAAAAAATTTGCTGGCCAATATTTTACGAATTCTTCCCATACTTCTAACGAACGTTCCCATCCTCTTACGTTTTCTTTACGAGTAAAAAGTTTATTAATAAAAAGTTTAATAATAACGTTTTCGCGCTAATAATACATTTCTCCTTAGTCGAGGCATGTTTTGATTCGGACATGTTTTCCAACATTTTGAGCATTTCTTTATGGTTCTGTTATACGTGTCCCAGTAGTTTAACCTCCCTATACTCACGCATACGGTCTATGAGACCGATTGATATAGTATAGTATACGTCTTTCATTTTGACGTGAGTATAGGAAGGTTAAATACTATCGCCACTAACTCAATTCTCAGGCAGTAAGGGTCTGTTCCTTTTCAATGCCGGCGTCATCAATTTCATCTGTTTCCATGTGTAACAATAAGTATTCTCTTTTTCAGTTTATTTTAAGCACACCATTTTCATTTCTATTCTGATCAATATCGCGATAATAAGTTGGTACATTAAATCCCCCTCTCCCCCGCAATGACTTGGCTGACAAAATACCATTCACCACTTTGCAATCGATAATATGAATATTGCTTTTGAATTAACTTTGAAATAATAGATGATTACTTCAGAACAAACGTTAGGCGACGTTTGTTAGTGTTTTTCCATTGGAGGTGATAATTTGCCGATCTACATGAAATGGGTGCGAATAGGAGCCATTTCATTTGCCACTTCCTGTTGTTGCTTTGTCGAAAATACTATTTCGACACTACTATTTCTTTATTATCGGACTATGCAATAGAAACAAACCTAAATCCACTCATGAAAATTGCTAACAATATTTAAATGTTGAATAAAATCTCTTTGAATGACCTTGTGATAATATATATAATATGTGCTTTTATTGAAAAAATAATACATACAATATTAGCTTTTAGAAAATACATCTTTATATTTGAGGTGGAACTCTAACAAGAGAATTTATACATCTAAGGGACTAACTAAAAGCGCCCGAAAATTAGTCAAACACGTTTGAGTCAAAAAGTATGTATACTTCGATCAGACAAAAAATGATACCACTGTCCTGAAAATTATAACATTGCAGAAAAGAATAACGTGAAAGTCCCTAGGTGTTTACACAACTGCAATCCTTTTCAGACAATTGAATTTATTACCGAGAAATCGCTAGTTAGAACTGAAAACGTAGAAACGTTAGATCAGTATTTCTCAACGGGAGCGATATCGCCCCCATGGGGACGTTTTTCCATGTGCCTAGTAACAATTTATATTTTAGGGAGCGAAAAACATTTTCTGGGCAATATAGTGAAACATTATATTAAAAATGATTATAAATTTTATTCGTTATATCGTACAATAATTAAACAAAAAACATAATTATCAAACAAACTAATAAACCCAACAATTTTTTTCAAAGTGAAAGGGGCAATTTTATTCAAAGGGCGATGATCCTTTAGAGCAGACATGGGCAACCTTTTTTTGTAGAAGTTTTATGCTGCGAGTAATCTTGAAAAATATACATTTTGGTAGTATCCTTATGATTCATTATGAATTAAGTTTAGACGGGCCGTGCTAATATGCAACGAAAGAATTCAGTAGCGGGCCGGACAAACCTTACTCGAGGGCCGCATGTGGCCCGCGGGCCGGAGGTTGCCCATACCTGCTTTAGAGGTTGAACTTATATGTGATGCTACAGTTCTACAGTGCAAGGTATCTTCAAAATTGTTCAATCGAAATAATTTTTGCCATATTTACCAAATAACGAACGTATAGTTTACAGTAGATTGTCATATAGGTTTTAAAATCTGTAGAGAGACATCGTCCTCTAAGGTGAAGCGGGGTGTGGCAAGGAACTAAGAAGAGTGATATGAGTTAACCTTAAGGCAGTAATGACTACACCGAGGCTGCGGTACGATTTGTCATTGAGATCATTCACCTAGAAATATAAACCACTAGCACTTACCACACTTTCTGACATTTAAAATCACAGATATATACTATTAAACCAAAAAACCCAGCCAAGCCCCTAAAAAGATTTTCTATAGTGTAAATTACAAACAACTTCGATCTTGAGAAATTTCAGATCTGGCTTTGAATTTAGACTTTATATTGGTGGAGACCATTTGGTGCAATAGATTCGATTGTTTCTTCGACATTATTTCGGCTTTTCCTTGGGAAAAATTGATCGCTTAGGAAAATCATGTTTGCCACAGTGCAAGATATAAGATTTCCTCTTAAGCGAGGTGAGTCTTGATGATTTGTTATTCAAAATATTTGGTTGACCGGGGAAGGAAGGTCTTGGTTGAAATATCCATTTAGTATTTAAGAGTTTGAATAAGGATTATGCCTAACAGGACAGACTAAACCATGACAAATTCAGAAGAAAATTCCTATTCATTCCCATTTCTTTGAATTTCCCTGGAAGAGAGAGAAAGTAGGAAAGAACAAATTGTAACCATATAAGCATCTACGTAGGTTTTACAGTTCTATTACCTACACATATGCTTAAAGCACATGTCATTTCAGATTTGAAATGGAATGCATGACTTCATCTCATTACGTTAAAGATTATCGCATTTCGATCGCAATACTTCACTAAGTAAATATCGTACTTTTACGAGTACGTACGCGAGAAAACGTCACGAAATTATTTTAATTGTTTAAACAAGGCGATAAACACTTTTCGTGAGGCCAAAATAGCTTATCCTGTTTTATTAATAGCATTCCCAACGGTAACGGAAATAGTTGTAGAATGGCATAGTATGGCGGTGGTTACCCGTACTTTCGTAGGTGTGGGTCATACGCATGCAAGAGCACATCTGCGTAACTACGTCATGATTGCAGTGGTATAACGCTAACAAACAGGAGAATCGTCATTAGAAAAATATATGGGAAAATCTGGAAAGTACCTTGTTTGTTTTGATGTCGACGATGTATCCCACACAAAAATCATTTTGTTATTTTATCTGGTGTACTCGGACTCTCGATCTGAAAATGTTATGCTACGATTACTTCCCGAATTTATCTATTATTTGCACAGATATAACATGATGTTGCGCAAAAGTGCAAAAGCTAAGTGGACACGTTTTTGATATAATTTTTCGTGTCAATTGCCAGGAAATCTTCACTACTGACCGATCTTATTAAAGATTACAATTTGTTTGCATTCTTATAGTAAATAATATGCCGTTTAGTATTTGCTTTTCGTAACACAAACGTGAGGAGATGATATGGTATGAAATTATAATCTCCTTTAGTTTCGAGTATCCGCGTATTTGCTAAGAACAGAAACTTCCAGAATCGTACTTTAAATTGGCTGGTATCCTATTTTATTCAGGTCCTTCGAAATCGTTTGATTATAAGGAAGAAAACCTTTCAGCACGTACGTACTGCTCAAAATATGATTACTTCCAAAATCTATCATGAAGGCACAAGAAAAGGGGCATGCAGCAATGTTGCATTGTTGTTAAAAAATATATTAGAAACTTGACGGTATGATGTTCTAGATATGCGAGCACTCATGTTACAAATCAATATGGAGCAGCGAAGGAAAATTCAGAAAGGATTTCCTAAAACTAAACCATTTTTCACCAAAAAGAAAATTTATGTACAAAGCATCTAGCGGCATTCTTCGAATTCGGTGATTAAGTAAATTAACATAATTAGTATGTTTTCAAAACAGGAATACAATATTTTCGTCCATGCTGCATCCAAAATTTTAGTACAATATTCTGAGTTTACCTTTAAATCTACCAACCTTTAAATCCTTTAATCTACATAGGTAGGCCATTCAATACCGTTCTAATTATAATCTTGATGACAGGTAAAATAGTTTGCAAATTTGGCATTATCATAAACGAAAAAACATCGTAACGTAATTGAGCCTATCTACTTTATCACAAAAATGCGGTGTTTGCATCATAAGGGGATTTTACTTATCAAAACGGGATAAGAACCTACGTCAACTTTTGTCAGTGTCAATCATACCCCTTCATTGTTCGTATCGGGCTTTAATTTATGAGTGTTCAAAATGGATTTTTCTAGGCCGAACTACTGTTTTTTAAAATATGTTTGCAATGAAAATATTTTTAACGTGCTGTCCCACCTACTGAGGATTACTAGAGGAGAGTATTGCGGGGTAAATATGAAAAGCGAGATCGAAATAACACAAGCCCGGAAGAGGAATGTGTCTATATTCCAAAACTGCTCTAAAGTCTTGCCAACTAATTTAACAAAAACGCATAACGCCAGACCTTGTTTGTTTTCGAACGATTAAAATATCTAAAAATATGTAGGAAAGTCTTATTTCCTAAATAAATGGGCTATCTCGCAAGTGCATAGTGTTTTGCTGTCTTTGCGTTAATGGCGCCTATTTTATCCAAACTTATGGCGCACTATATTTGGAGTGGGTTACAAAATATTTCGAAGTAGTATCGGAACGTATAAAGAGGCATCGTTACAGTAGAAATGGATGGTTAGGTAGAGGTAAGTTTATACACGTAACTAGTATATTGACAACCGTAATTAATAGTTGCTACTTTGTTCTCGTCAATTACAAAATGCGTTTGCTTCGGAATTTCTACAATCAGCTGTTCATTACCCTTACGGGAAAGAATGCATAATGGAAACATCCTCGAAGTTGCGAACACGTACGTGATACATTGCAAGTTATACTTGACTTCCTGTGGTGCTTTTTATTCATAATTCATTAACATGATAATAGTAACATTGATGATTAATCTACTTTACTTGCGTAAGTACGTAGACTGTCGTGAAACGATGAAAATTTGTTTGATAACGTATAAAAATTGAATTATTATAGAAGGCATTAATTTAGATATGATGTAATAATTAATCTAAGTAAAGTATTCCGCAGTACATCTGCACTACCCAAAGCAATTACGGAATATTCTGAAAAACTGTTGGTAAAAGATACTTTGGTTAGTCCCATACCTGCAAAATTCACAGCCTTTTCAACGACGAAGTTTGCCATTTTTTGCATTTTTATAATACATATACCATTGTTTCTGATTTTGAAATGAATCCTTTCAATGTTTGCTTGCAGTTTGTACACCAGAGCTTGCACAATAGCAAAGTAGTAACAGAAACCTAAAGTATGCATTAATTGCTTTGACCAGCATAGTTCAGAAAAATCCAAATACGTACTTCGATAACGTATGTTTCGCCCCAGCCTTAGCCGAACCCCACTCAAGTGTTGACTGTGACCTAATAAAGTATTGTTCTATACGCCGTGCGGTGCCAGTTGTGCAATGCTTTGTTTTCATGTACATTGTTCTATGCATATCCGCTTAACATGGTTTCTGGCCAAACCTCATGTTGAACGCGTGAATTCTTTGGTTTATTTATTGAAGGTGAGAATTTAGTTATCGGAATATGTGTCCGAAGTTGTTCTAAATTGAACGCAGTAAATGTTACATTTTTTATTGTGCAAGAAGGTTGTAATACGTAATACCAAGAAACTAACAAAGCATTTCTTAGACAGAAAATACTGTTTGCTTTTCAATAATATTTGAAATAAAGAAAGCCAGGATTAAAAAAATAGCACTCACTTTCACGAGTAGCTAAATCTCCAACAGGAAATCGTAAGCGCGTATTACGAATCAAAGGACAAAACAAGTCAAAAGTGGAAGTTGGAATTGTAACTTGATTAAATAAAGTTTCTTCACACAAAGGCATGAATGAAGTGATAGCAAACTCTACCAGGTGATTCGAAAAGAGTGAGGGCAGTTTCAATTTTTCGTGAAGAACATTATTAGTGCTGAAATTTGCTACGCATGGAATTATGCTCAGTGTTGTATCCAACTTGATGTATCGTACCAGAACTAGCAAACACCTACAAATGACACATGATTTTATACGTATTGATTTTGGAAAGTGTGGATGTATGCAGATGTGATAGGGATTGCAACCCAACAGAAATAAAATCAACTAACCAGCACGTAAACTACTTTAGCTTCAAAAGTGAATGAAAGCCTGTTATTTAGGACTGTAAGAAAAATTGCGTGATTTCCGTAATGTTCAGTAAAATAATTATAACGTGGTGAACTTGATTGTTCACCTCAGCAATGAGTTTTTGTGTTAGTACCTCAGTATATACATTAAAATAACAAGCCTTAAAAATTAGAAAGCTCTGCTCTACTCTAATCTAGTCGCTCAAGATTTCTTAAATCCTTGCTTAGCTACAAGCTGTGTAATTTTTCATAAGAATTAACAGCAGGTGGTAATGAGAGATTTTGTTCAACTCGATTGATTTCAATACTAATTAGAGCGCCATGTAAGTACATTAATTAACAATTATGACGTGTGAAGAAAAACGCTTGGTTTCTTGTAGGGACCAGAATTATAACCTCTAATGTCGTGTGTTCAATTCATGCTAATGCTCGTATCAAAGTATAATAATCCAGCTAATGAATGACCAACTTAAACTGCTTCTCTCACTTTCCGCGTATACACATAATACGCACAGTAAATAAGTGCAGGAATTCTCTTTTTTCCTTATGGTTTACTGAGTCATAGTTGCAACAACTATACAATTAACGCATCCATGTATTCATCTGGGGGAAAAGATTCACCAATTTGTTCTAACGGATCTTGCATTGTAACGATCGAAACGGTACTAAACCTGCGTTTGCCGTATGAAAAAAGATTTATCATTGGTTTTTACCCGGATGATCGTATCTCTCTACGATTATTTGAGTTAATGTTGTGATGGTCATTGGTAAATATACCTAATTGATTTTCACGTGCACAAGAACAATGCCAAAGTCCGCTGTATACGAGAGAAAGTGTATCGGAATTTCGTTTTTCTATTCTTGATCCGGGTAGATTTTTAATGAAAGATTCAGATTTAATGTCTGTATGAAGTATTTTTGTATTAGTAATTACTTTATCATTTTAGTAATTGGTTGTAAAGAAATATTTTCCATATACTTTTTGCTCTTCGAGAAGATATGCTACGCTACAGTTGGTTTGCATTCAATTTTTCAGTTACAAATCTTCAGTTGTAATTTGATGAAACGCCAGAAATTTAAGTATTCTGGCCAATTTCTAAACGACAGTCCCATAGTTTGATGGTAAGGAAGAATTTTGTTGAAACAAAAATGATGAGATAATATAATATATATAGATACGTGAGTGGACAATTTTTTAAAACCGAAAAAGAAAGTGATATTTTTCGTATCATCTTATAAAACTCATAGCCTCTAAGTTTTGACTTCATAAACTTATTACCATTACTTACTTACTTACTTACTCCACTCTGAGTCTTCCTAGCCTGAGGTGTAAGACTGTAGAATCGAGTTGAGCTGATCATCTCTTTTCATGTGTTTCTATTCTTTGATAAGGTTTTGATCTGCTGTAATCGTATTCCTCTATTTTATGCGCCCTGATGCACAGCCTCCCGCCATGTCTTTCTCGGTCTTCCTTTTCTGTTAGAACCCTGCACTTGTGCCTCGTATACTATCCTGGTTAATCTATTATCTGGCATTCTGTGCCAAATATCCTACTTGTATTTCCTCTATTTTCGTTAGTAACGGTTTCATCGTAAGGCTTCTCCCGAATGTTTCGTTCCTGATTTTGCCCAGTCTTATTTTATTTTCTATTTTCTTTAGGAATCACATTTCTGTTCCATTTATTTTACTTTTGTGTTTGTTAGGTTATATCCACGACTCGCTACTATAAGTATCGGGTTCACCACTTTTTGACTACTTCCACTTTTATTTCCTATGCTATGTCTCTTTCATTAAAGAATGTTGACTTCAGTGAGTTATATATTCTTATACATTATTTTGTCATTTATTTCCATATCTAGGGTACCACTTTCTTATATCGTAGATCCCAGGTGAATTCTCTTACTTGTTCGATATATTAACCTTCCATTATAATTGGATGTGTACTGTTATTCGCTGAAATAATCATCGCTCTGGTTTTCTCTACATTTATCTTCATATTAAAGTTCTTTAATTCTGATTATCATTATCGCTATTATTATTATTTTGCTTACCATACAAGAGCTTTCAACATATCCATTCTACATTACACATTTTCATTATTGGTTTTCGCATTCAAACTATGTACAGTTATAACCACTATAGCATATAATTGTTACTAATTTCCTTTACAACCAGTAAAAAGCTTGACGACTTTCTCTCAAGATCCATTCGAACTTACATTGTTATGCGTATTGTATTGGTTTAGCTACGAACTCTTTAATAATACCAGTTTGCTCTCTCTTTTCTTTTCTTGCATGTTTCAATAATCAATAATCCGATAAAATATAATCACTTACTGATACAATTTATCGATAGTATGGCTTCTTATGCGACTTTTAAATTTTGAAGTAATTTCGGAAAGAAAGAAACTGGAATTACTATGAAGTGTGTCACTTGAAATACGCACCCCTTAATTTATATTTTCTCAAAGTATGCTTAATTACTTTTTATTAAGTTTCTGTTGCCTTGAACCACGTGCTAAGGGTCCTCTATCATGTAATTTGCTCTTTTCCATTCTTAGGGCTAGTCTTGATTGATAGATCGAAGCTTAGAGTTTTGCCCTCAGAAATCGAGTCTAGTGATCGTTTCCAGATATCTAGGTAGAAAATCAGGTTGTTCAGAGACCTTCCTTAAACCAAAATCGTATCAAAATGGTCTCTCGTGCAAAGTAGTGTGAACTCGTCGTTATTTATAAGTCAAAGTTTTGTGTAGATGTCTTCAAAGATAACGAGTGTAAATTAATTAGGCGCAAACAAAATTATTTAGATCAGTGGCGCAACACTAGAAGCTTTGCATTATTCACGCTTACTGTCATGATGTTTACGTAGATATATTGTTAAAGCTACTGAAGAACTGTTCCTGCTTGCTTTCAAAGCATAAAAGCTTTAATTGGGCTCCCCCTTGCAAATAATTATCAGCATCATCTTCTCTCCTGATCGTGACTACTTGGTTACCCCGTCGGTGTATTCGTGATTTCGGACGGCTGTATTGTATTTCGAAATTTAGAGAGAACAGGATGGACAAAATTGATACGATACTTCAACTGCAATTTTTATTATCACTGTTATTATTATTAGGTGAAGTATCCTTCTATAGAACTTGACTTAGACACAATATCCTAAAGAAGACATTGTACTTTGCAAAGTGTAAAGTGAATGACTGATTAACTGTAGTCTGATTTTAGTTACGTATGCTATAATAATAATAAAAAATATTATGTTTCAGAAAATACTGCCGTATAAGCAGGTATTCGTGGAGTAAAATCAAAAATTGATATAAAATTCGTACATTGTGTAAAAGAATATAATGCACGTCACACAAATAAAAATATATACGTATATAATATAAATTATAAACGATCAAAGATAAGAACAGAACACGGATACACAAAGATTATATGCTAATTAAAAAATACTCATCAGTGCTGTATAAAACATTTGAAACTAGCAGCCTCTTCAAATTTGACCTAAATACAGGCGTGCTGCTGAGTTATGTGCAAGTTCGGTATCATTTAAACAACAACTACAGTTGCTGTTCGGTTGCAGAACGCACAAGTATGACCCATATTCTGCGTAAAACTTGACCCACTTCACTGTTCTAGTGCCATATTATTAATTAAGTCACCCCTTTATATAATACTTCAAGCAATCGCAGGTCGTCTCGGGATTCAGAGGAAGATTTAAGGGCGCCAGAAAACTACTAAGGAACGCTAGTCACAATTTTCCAGTGGGCTTACCTAAAACCTATATAACATTTTGGAAGCAAATATTTTCACTGTAAATTTTGTTTTAGTATTTATCACTTGTTTACAGTGGCGATTTTCAGAATAACTACAATGTTTAATAGTTTTGTATGCTAAACCGCAACCATTATTCTCATTACCTGTTAGTCATACTAGTACATATCTTCTTGCTAAAACACAACATAAATAAACTGTATCCAAGCAACGTTTGTTTAGATCATTTCCTTTAAAGATCTACCTTGCCGATGAAAATGTTAACGGTCTTCCTATTCAAAAATATCTGATAACGTTTCTCAAACTAGAGTGGACGACCTAATTAAAACATCATTTTTCTACTTCGGAACACTTCTAAAGTTATCGCAATAACAATTTAGGTCTAATTGAGAATTAGAAATAACATTTAAGTTGCTATTTTGACTGAAATGATTCTTCATCGTTGATATGACCGTCTCATTGCTTCTTTCGGGACCAAATAAAAATTGATTTGGAGCTATCGGCTGAGCTTCTAATATTGATATTTGCTGTATAGCTTCATGACTGGTATGTTCTAATCTCATCACTAGAACAGCTTAATGTGCGCCAACAACTTATGGCAGACGCATAGAAGTTTACACATAAAATAAATGGTCCGAAATAAATTGTAATACGTGCTCAAACACTTACCGCCTTAAGAGTCATCCGTGAAATTACAAACTGAATAAGGTCTCTCAAATATCCGCAACATTAGATGTTGTAGGAAAAAAGTGTTTATATGCAGAAAACGAACGTGCTACATCTCACTTAACGGTTCTATTGACGCACCTTCACAAGTTTGTCTTAATGTGACAAAATCAGAATCTCTCTCTAAAACAGTTTCAAGCCTTTCTAGACCACAAACATTTCTTGCGTCTTCTACCGCGCATAGCTTTGTGTGAACATTTGCACCATTTGCAGGGATTCCACTAACAAGACCGAATGATTTTGTAATTTTCCTATTGCCTCCACCAGTCCGAAGTATGTAATTGTTCTGAATAGTTTTTAAATCCGTTTTAACCTGACTATCTTGAAATTTCGACTGATTCTCCTTGATAATCGCAGCTTCCTTTGGATCGAAATTTCAAAACCACGTTCTTCATATTCTCAAAATATTTATGATAGTAAAACGCGCCCTGTAACCACGTTTGTCAGCGTGTAAGAATCGGCTCTGGAGGCTCAGGCATACCGGGCACCGTCTGTGAAATTCGCGAATACGTTTTGGCGATTTGAAGAACGCTGCGTTTGTGTGAGCTATTAAAGCGTCTATCTCAGGATAACATTTTCCAGTACTATCTGCCACAACACTAAAAGCATGATTCTTACACGTAACTTGTAACAAGTTAGCACAATGTTCCTTAAGAGACCGGTCTACAGAAGGCATGTTTACGGCACCATCACTCATAAACATTAACAGTTGGTTTGTTGAAAGTTCGAACTTTTCTAATGTATTTAACAGTAACTTTGAAATTACCTCTGCGGGACATTGTTGTACTCGTCTAAAAGCCAATAGAATTCCACGTTACGATTGTGGTTCCATTGTACGTACCATTACACTAAGCACATAATGTTTTTTACGATCTGTTGATTCATCTACAGATAGTCACAGTTTTATATCTTTCAACTCCGATTTAATTTTTCTTTCAACATGTTGACGAGCAAATGGCACAAAGTATTGCAACGATGCCAGACTTGCTCCGAATATTTATTACAAAAGAAGACATATGCTTCGTTGTTTAGTAAATTAAGGGGTAGATTACATAAAATGAATTTTTCATATTGTCGTATGCAACTTTTTTGACGAATACTGTTTGCTATCTACGTGACGTTGATAATTCCTTTTGGACCAAACATATTAAAAGATAATTACAAACTACACATTGAAGTTTAACGCCATCATAATTTGGGTCGGGCTATACATTTTGTAACTTTGTTTAACGTTGGACAACATTGTGGAAACAAACGTAGAACTACGAAGTAGTATTTACGGCAGCGTGCATGTATACACAACATATCTCATCAAGACTCGCAGTTATACGCCACTGCGCCACTGCTAGTTGGGACAAGTGAGCAAGTCTACTCATTACTTCTCGTCACCGTTCTGAGATAGGGTGGTTGACACTTTAGTAATTACGATTTCTTACTTTTGGTTACTTATATGTTATAACCACAATTGAGATGTAAATACACTATTTATGTGTTACCACTCAATGTGTTGCTATATCTTGGCACCATTGTAGAACGATGGAAGCATTTTATGAATTTGGGTATCCTTTTGGTATCATATGATTAATAACCGTGGTGTTGATAATATTAAAGATACCATAAAAACGTAGGCAAATTGCCAACGCATTTAATTTCCTCGACAGTTACATTAGAATGCAATAGAAAATGATGAAACTTTAGACGTCATAATTAAAATTATTCAAATTAAAATATGCATGGAATCGAAAGGGTACCGTAATCTCGTACGCATACGCAATCTGAATATGTGATGTGAATAAGTTTATGCATATTCACCTAAATGATAAGGGATTCGATAATACGTTACAGAACACGCTGAAAGTAGGTGGACCACTGGCTTTTTTTGTCTGCTGTTAAAACCCGACTGTGGCTGAGCAGCGGCAGTTTATGTACATATGTATGTACGACCGATGAATGGACACCGCGACTGCAATGGATAGAAAGTAATTGGTGTATAAGAGAGCGGACGTATATAAGACACAACAACAGCAAGACACAAGAAGCGGTCAACTGATCCAATCAAATATAAAAAGCGTATGCAATGGTATAGGAAAACAAAATGACGTTGAATAATTAAGTGAAATGGTATGTGGGGCGTCTTCGTGGGTTTCACATTTCAGATGTGTCGAACGATTAGCGCGTTGACAGCAGAATGTACGGGATGGCGCTGTTGCATCCCTCAGATAACACGCGTATATACACGGCGACCTATACAGGTATAGGTAGTAGTAGTACACGACGACCGACCACCACCAGCTTCCATATCACTAATGAACCTCGCCGCCCCAAGATAGGCTGCGTGTTCAACTTCACCATTACTTGCTTCATTAAAGTAAGCTAATATGACATGATTGTCTTCATATGTATCTGTACGTTACACCCAATTACATATACTCGGTGATTATTTCAATTTACCTTCTGCACGCAAGATAATTTAAAAATACTAATTATTCGAGTAAAAATGTCATGAATGTACACATAATACGCGTACCTACAACGTTGCTCCGTGAAACCAAGAGGTTTTCACGCTTACATCCGTTCAGTTTCAACTCGTATTTTCGTTAGCCCTTCAGCCGGGAGAAAATATACCCACGTATATCATAACAGCGTCGTCTAGACTATGGGATTACTCACGGAAAATTTGATGCTCGTATTGATCGAAACTATCACATTTCTTCTAATCGTCGTAATCTCATCTAGGATATATTTAACCATACGTAGTTTATCGACTTTAACTTGAAAACATTTTTCTTTCTTAATCACACTAAATTTGCTCGTTCGAAGGTACTTAGAGGCAAAATACATTAAAAACATTCTATCGATTCTTACTTTCGAGCAATGCGGAAAAATACCTTGCTATAAATTTCCAGAGCATATCCTGATTCCATTCATATCACTTAGAACACGTTGGCGATGAAAGAGGATTATCTCTTAGTAATCTAATGGAATCAAGTTCCAAGTTTTATAGGTACACTTTATGGTGTGAATACTCTCACAATAGCGGAGAAAATACACTTATACTTAGGTGCAAATTTTTGTATTTCATGGTGGTCAATTCTTTCCTTTCAGTTGCTCTTCCTATCAGAACATCTTCCTTAAGGATCGCCATATACGGGATATATTATTCAATGCGCGTGCATCATACAATAAAAAAGCCTGTGCGTCTACAAACATCAATCCGCAGAGCAAGCCTACCCATAAAAACATCGATCTTGCCGGAAAAATTAGTTTCCAAGCGTAAACAGAAACATGTGCGAGGTACATAGACGTTAGAACAAGTATAAACAAACTACAAAATTAAAGCGAATTGTTCGTCAATAGGATGACGTTATAATTTTTCGTCAGCTCAGACATTTACTTGTAAAGGTCAAAATTTTAGTAGGTGAAACTTTGAGTATTACAATTCGTTCGAGAAGGATCACTCCTGTGGTCTTGGTATCAATACAACTAGGATGTCTATATATATATAAAAGTTAAGTAAATCAAATATAGTTTTGGTCTCTCAACAAATTCAATTTCAATAGACGTAGAATTGAAGAATACATATAGAAACCAGAGATCCTCAAACATTTTGGATATAATATTCAGAGCATCCAATTGCAATATCTCGAGTTTTATAGAAGGTACTAATAATAATATCAAAACTACGTATGCTTTAGATTATCTTTTGTTTCATCAAGTTTAAGCAGGATATGAACAATATCAAATCGTAACACGAATGATGCAAGTGTATCCGACATTCATATACATACTGATAATAGATGTAGATAAGGCAGCGAAGGTAATCCCAATGTATGTGTAATCTTTTATTATAGAGATTTAGTTTCTTTGTTTTTCTAGAGCTTTAAAGATCGATATATAATTACATATTTCAAATTTCACTCTAGCCTAACAACTGCTAACGTATTGCGCTGATAGGGGTGATCCGCGATAATTAAAAAATCAAAGTGATTGAGCAATCCGGTGTAATGTGTAAGAAAGTGTCCTATTTTGGGAACATTACAACGAACGTTACATTAACCAAGTAAAGTTGTCATTTTTCTAAGGTGTGAGTGACATAAGTAGAATAAAAGTGTCTATAAGATTATTCCAAGCTATTACCACTGACAAATTCAACATTCATATAGTATTTCCTGCAAATCTTCACTAAAAGTATACCGACAAACCACGCATTCTTGCAACTTTGCTAACGAGTTAAAAGAATCACTAGAACTATGAAAATCCCATTTCTGGCCCTATTCGCAGAATAATAGATTCATACATGAGATATATTTCATACAATCAAAACATCCACAATTAATTAAATGGAAACGTAGTTGATGAATATGAATACAAGTGAGTATATAAGTGAAAAATTAGTATAAACTTAGAGGGCATAAAATTATGCTCAGTTCATTTTCCTTCCTTAATGATGCCCAAATTTTCTTGATTTGGAAATCAGATCAAGCAGCTAATATAACATGTGCAACTTCACTGTGTTATTAAAAATTTTTGAATTGGAAACAATTAGAACGTTGAAATGTTAATTTAAAACAAGCACTAGCATCTGCGTGAAACATACTTCTTACGAGTAAGGTGCGACATGGGATAACAAATATGCAACATAGTCAGTAGCCGGTAAGGTATATACGTTATCTGACAAATCTACCTTTGCAACTACCAAACTGACCCTCCACATTATTTACTGGTCCTTAAATAAATGAGCGCAGAAGAATGTGAACCTTCCCCTAGTGAGCTTTTCTCAATTACATTGCTTAACAAGCCACGAGGACCTACGGCGTGCTTTCCACTTTCACTTTTACGCACTAATCGGTGCACTGTTTCTCTCCATTCTTTTATGTCTCCCGCCTTTGTTTTCCAATTTCTTATTCCCATCTTTCTCAGGTTTCCTTTTACACTTTTGTGAGTTTTTTCCACCTTTTCAATTACTTATTTCGCTCTTTGCAGAGCACAATTCCTTATTGCAATATATGTATGTATTAAGCGATAATGAGCTTATAAGTATTGTATGGATGAATTCATTCAAAAGCACAGATAAGCATATCTCGCGGGAAGTCAGGAAGAGTTGCTTTCAATTGTAATGCTACACTGAAAACTTGAGTTAAAATGGTTCACTTTTCCAGCAACGAGCTCGTGTTCGTTCCCAATTAGTATGTGTAGTTTCAATTTTTATATTGTATCCCCTTATTGAATTCTATACATTAGATAACGAAACTTGTGGATATTGTAAGAACTAGTTCATTTAGAACACAGTATAGTACGGGACCAAAGCGACCTAAAAGAATCTAAGCAACTGATACCTGGAAAATCTCTCTGGTCTTTTGCAACATCTGCTATATGTACTACTTTAGAGAATATATTCTGTTCTCACATCAGACCTGCAGTTTATAAACCAAAATGTTTCTAAAATACTAAGCAACTGTATGGCCTCAAAGAAATCGACAAAGATTTCTAAAAGTCGTACAATTTCCCAAAGTAAAAGTGACGTTTTCGGAAAAATACTTCCGATATTAAACTCTTTAGTGTTACAAGTTACAAGAGGAATATCATATATATTATATTAGAACTATACTAGTTACTTTCTACAGTTTCCCGTACAACGTATATAAGCTTTGTGTGTTAATGTTATATGTTCGTTATGTACATTTATAAATGTCAATAGTCAGGTATAATAAACTCGTTATGTACCAATGTTTGTTTTTAAAGTGCTAACAGGATAAAACGTATTAAAGTATACCTACCAAGTAATAATTATTCAAATTGAAAGCGCTACACAGCGGCAGATTGGAAAAGAAAATAGCAAAATATAAAACAAAATAATGAAATGATGATTAACAATAATACAGGAGATAAAATTTAGGTAAAACCACCGTCACGTTTGCTGAAACTAATAGTTCCATCTAAAAGTTCGTATCGGAGACAAAATCCCTATAGCGAATATAAGAATTTAGGAATAGCATAATGAATGACGCTTTTTGTGGTGGAGGGGTCAAACCCAGCACACATATATGAATGCAAGATTATGGGCTCGATGCGACATTTATAGGTAAGCGGTCTAACAGAAAAATTCGGTGCAAGTGTTGTTAGTTACTAGAGAGATAGTGTGCAAAGACCAAGTGGATTTAAATATATTAATGGCACTCTGCATATTCAATAAAGGTATTTATTCCGCTATCGACATAATACGAGACAATTCGCGGTACTCTCGATGACTCACGGGCGGCGTGGTATATTTCAGAATATTTCATTCATAATATAATGTTACGTGTAGTAACTGGTCGCGATAAGGTTGCGGTTTAATGATTTGTTTATATATAGGAATGTATATGATTAATACCGTGTGTGGGGCATCGAAATTTGTTTAGTTTCGCTGCAAGTAGGAACACGTCGACTTCTCGAGCGCGTTGTATTGTTTTAGGTAATAGAATTTAATCTGTTCTAATTTCCTTCTGCCTTGTTCATTTATAATATATATCGTGGATCCTACCGAAAGATTACTAACGTGTCTGATATGTTGGGAGAGCTCAATGCGGGTGTTTCTACGGTCAGTCTGGTCGTGGCTGCGGTACCTTGCGCTCCTTGCAAATTTTACCACCGTGTTCTGTGCTTTATTATCGCTACCTACATTTGATTTTCGGGTTTCTTATCGTACCTCGGAGCGCATAACTTCGATATTGAATTTCCGTGCGCGATTATTTTTTTATACAGATAAAAGTGAGTCACATTCGTCTTAGCGAAATCCACCTGTTGCATTGCTCGTTTTGTATGTGTTAGCTAATCTTGAACGTTTTCGTTGCAGTGTTAACGATAAAGGCTTTCGAAATTGGCCTGATCCTTGTCGCATTGTTCTTCCCATCGGCGACGTCTGCTCCGACGCCACCGTCTCCTCTCAGCAGAATAGAATCCAGACTACTAAATCCCTGCGATTACAGAGAGGTACACCCCAGAATCAGACACAACCGATCTGCAAAGGAGGGCCAGTTGGAGAGATACTTTCGAATATTCAAGAACGATTACTTGAATAAATCGTCACCAAAAATCAAGGAATTATACGATGTTGTAAGTATTTGATTAGAAATTATTAAAATATAAGCACATTGCAAAGTCCTTGCACCTTATGTATATATATGTATATACATATATATATCATTCTTACTCAAATAACTAAATTCCCCTTCTCCTTCTTTACAGCCAACGGACTTGAATACACTGGAGTTCCCTGTCGACTTGCCCATCAAAGCTTTGAAGAATAAGAAGAAAAATTACGAATCTCTACAGATGTATATTAAAGTATTTGACATTTTGGCGAAACAGGAAGACGTTCAGCCATCCGGGAATTTCACGCTCGAAGACAGAAAGTTCATATTCGACTCACTAACCAACGATTCCATTAGGTTACTATGTGGAATGTACGATGAAGTAAATCCCAGAAATCAGGAGATGAAGCTGTCAAAGAAGGTAAAAGAGGTACACAAAAACTTGACGCCTCCCACAACCTTCACGTATCTTTACGCACAAGACAAGCTGTTATTCAGTAGGTTCCAGAAGTTCTTCAAAACTTTAGAAAAAGTTATACCATATAAAAAGAAAAACAATAGAAAGAAGAATCGACAAGGTGCTGGCAAGAAAAATAAACTTAAAATCAAGAAGACTAAAGTTCCCAAAAATAAAGGAAAAAAGTCAAAGGCAACGAGTTAGTATTTAATTTTGCTAACTTCTCGAACAAGAACATGAAAATAAGTTTGCCGTAATACTCAATGTTCTGTGATAAGACATTTTATGATTATCTCAAGTGAAAATGAAGAAGGCGTGGAAGAACCATGGTCATCCGTAAAGAGCGAAAGTAATACTAGCGTTTCTATACTACTTACTAGGCTGTGATGAAAATGAAACTCTTAATTTATTTTATTTATTTTACCTTTTAAGTGACAATTATGAAATATCAGGCGCTTAGAACACCTTAAAGTCGGAAAATGCTTAACTAAATAGGATTTGCCCATACAGTATTCCATGTTTATAGGATAGGTTGGACTAAACGTCTGATATTGATGACTTTCGAATTTTACATTGAGACTTAAGCCAGTTTTATTTTGCCTCATATATTATTGTATTTATTGAATTATTTATTTTTATTTAATTTCGCCGACCACTGTCAAATTATAAACAATCATACACACCAAATTTGTGATAATTAATCACGATGACTGCTGATTGTATTGTAAGGTATATTTATTAGCGATCAAGCTTTAAATTTGTCCAGTATTTTTACATTTATGACTATTTTATTAAAATTTCCCGACGCCAATTTATATACTTACCTAACAGATTAATTCAAAGAAAAACTTAATTTTTCCTCAACATACAATTATACCTTAACAAGAAAGTATTATTCGATTTAAGTCCAGTATTTAAGTATTTCACTCATTCCTATTTATTTCACATTTTGTACATAGATTTTTAGCGCAGTAGTTATTTATTTTTTTACTGTAATTTATGTTTTAATTTATAAAATTGACTCAATTGAATAAAGAAAAGAATCTAAAGCATATTTAATTAGTTTCATTTCCATACTCAATACGGAAAGATTGCAAAAGGTTTTGAACCGGAAGACCGAGTCGAATATGAAATAATTGTTATTCAATGAACACGAATCAAAAAAAGTAATTACTGTGTATTGGAGCACTAATTCGAAAAACATTAAAATTTCTGAGAAGTACGGGTGGACTGTGCAATGCCGCTTTGGTAGTGGAAAGAGACAGTTGCGGAGATAATTTGGGAAATGTCTAAGAATGTGTACGTTTACAATGTGATAAAAATAAATATCGGAAACGAGTTACAACGCGATACGACAATGATATTATCTAAGATTTCGTGAATGAGATATTGTTTTATAATTTTTTGCGCAATTTGTTAAAGTTTTCTATTAGTGAATTGCGGCGCCATCTGAAAGTAGTTGCCTTCACTGTGTCGAACACAATTTTCCAGGCATCGTTTCATGTCTATTAACTTGCAGCCACCTGTAGAAATGATGTACAAATGTTCGAATGCTGTAAATGCTGCCAAACCGGCAGTGCTTAGATCCTGTGGCAAATAGAGGTCACCAAATTAGAAATATATTCAATCAAAAAATGCACTAACTTGACCAATATTTTAGCAGAGAATTGTTGGAAAAATCGCTATTCCTAATAAAAATAGAAATATAAAGTAGCCTTCAGATATAATTTGAAACAAAATTTGGTATTAATTTAACCGAAACTCCTGAAAAGAAAAGGTGCACATGGCACTAATTTTCATAAAATTACCAAGATTGTAGTGAAGATATTACTACTTATTCTATATGTAGATTTGCTCTAGGATTCATACGACACTAAGAAAATGCAAATTAGATACGCGTAATGTATATCTGAATGTTCAGAGATTTTCGTGGAAAATTGCAACACCAAGAAAGGGTGCCAATTTGTTGGCCGAACGCTTATCTATTCAAAGGTGATAATTGATTAAAATTTTGTTGCGATAGTGGTCATGGCATACCTGAAACTTACTGCAGTTTTTCCTCGCATTATTATCAGTTGTATTTATTGCGATTTCTTATTCAATTTTCACCGTTTTCTCTTGTTTTAATTTTGTTTAACTTGTTTTAAAAGTTTGATTATCTCTAGAGTGCGGCAACATGAAAATTACCGCCAGTTAAGCGAAGTTGCTGTCGAATTGTTGGTTTGCACGAATGTAGCTTCTCGTTCAGGGAAATTGCAAATTGCCTTAACCGGAAACAATCCACCATCATTCGCTTTGCTACCAGTCATGGATAATATTCGACGCTGAAAGAACAGTCTATATACAGCGAAGAAGACACGTGTTTGTCGAAAGAAGATGATAGACGCATAGGAGTTTGATATACAGTGAAACCTCTATTATCCGGGATAATGCTTGGTTCAACCTTGCCGAATAATTGAGAAGCACGGAAAATCGAAAATGCAAAAAAAGGGAAATATGTACGTACATACAATGGATTGTATATTTTTATATGAGTGTGCAAAAAGGTTCGACAACGTATACATACTTTATTGGCTTTTACGTATTCATTAAAAATTCAATTAAAGAAGTCCGTAATTTGTGTTTGCTTTTGAGTATTGTGCATGTTTCCTCATGTTCAGTACACACCTGCCGGAAAATCTTCAGTGCCGGATTCTGTATCGGAATTGTCTTCAACATGTGCGGACATTGGCACTAATGCGGTGCCCTCTAGAATTTGGTAACCTGGTTCATTTTGGTCAGAGTTCAACCATTCCTGCAGATTTTTTAGTATAACATTTTTGAATTCATCAATGTATTGTACCGCATTTAAAAGTTGTCTTGGTAATACCACATTTTCCTCCGTTTCACGAAGGCCTAAAAGTGTTTTTAATTGAGGGCATCTATTTAACCATGATTTTTGCAAAGTGATGGTTTAAACGGCAGCCCAACTTCCCAGCATAAATCGCATCGTTAATGGTCTACTTCTTCCAAAATACTTTCAGGCTGCCATATTGTTCCAGGAAAAACCGCAACAATGATTTCCTGAAATGTCGCTTTAACGTCTCTATAACACCTTGATCTATAGGCTGCACTAGTGAAGTGACATTGGGTGGTAGGAACTGTACAGAAATTTGGCCATCAGCAGTTTGAAACGAATTTGCATGCTGATGTGAGGGCATATTATCCAGTAGCATCATTGCTTTTTGTTGTAGATTTTTAGATTCTATGGGTGATTTCACAGAAGGCACAAATTCGTCAAAAACCACTATCGAAAAATTTGTTGGTTCATCCACGCTTTACTCTGATAACAGTAGTAACAAATAGGAAAGCTGCGCATTGCACTTCCTTTAAATGATCTTGGATTTTTTGACCTTCCAATGCACACAGGCCTTAATTTATGGTTTCCACTTGCATTAGCACAAGACATTAGTGTCACTCTTTCTTTACTGGATTTTTGACCTGGGCGGATTTTTCTGTATGCATTAGAAGACAACGATTTCCAGAAAAGTCCCGTCTCGTCTGCGTCGTAGACTTGTTCGGGAGTCGGTTCGTGACGTTAAATCAAGCGCTTACATTCAGTGAGGTATAAATCGGCTGCATTTTTATCTGCACTTAATTTTTCACCATGAATATCTAACTGCCGGATTACATGACGAGGTTTAAAACGGTGCAACAATCCTTGAGAAGCTTTAAAGGGTTTTTCAACGTTCATTTGTTTATGTAATCACTGTGCCTTTTCTAGAAGTATTGATCTAGACAGGGGATTACCCTCTATGCGCTTTTGTTTAAACCACAGCATTATCTAAAATGTCAAATGTAAAGAGTTTTGTGGTTTTTCTAGACGTCGCTGTTACAAAAGAATCTGCTCTTGAAGAAAACTGCAAAAGTTTATCCTTTTGTCGTAAAATATCGCGCACTGTCTGCAAACCGATGTTATAGGACTTTGCTAAGGTTGATATAATTTTCCCTTTCTCATGCTTTTAAATTAACTTATCTTAAATAGGCAAAACTGTTTTTATACGTTTCGAGTCCATGTTATTTGTATGTATGTAGTCTCTTCCTATAATATAAATGCACAATAAAATTCATGCTTAATACACTTAAATATTCATTAACTCGCCCATAACAATCGCAGATATAATGACTAATAGTAACACAATTCGATATGCAACATACAAAACACGTAGCACACACAAGTTAAACTTGATATTCGGGAATTCTCTAACTTTCACAAGTGAACTGCCCATAAGCGAAATAAATAGCTGGATAATTGGAAAATCTAGGTTTTACTGTATATCTGCACCGTCACATATATTAAACTCGTATAGGTCTATCGCCTTGTTTTGACAAACACGTGTCTTGTTCGCTGTATACAGACTGTTTTTCCAGCGAACAAGACGCTCGTTTCTAGAACCATAGAAGAACTAATGGGGGTGCCAGTAGCAGGTAAAATTTGGATTAATGGTTAGGTAAAGGCCTGCAATTCTATCGGTCACATCTTGTGCTACCACTTATGCCTAGAACGTGGAGTGGCATCCCGATTTTGTATAGGAATGCATGATGAACGCATGATGGGCAAGACGAAAACGTGAGGGGCGTCGTGATATTCTATTCTGCGTTGAAAGACATGAGCAGCAAGCCGTGGAAATTAAGGTATAGGGTGCTATGACATATGGGAGTAGGTCTCGGTTTGTGTTTCTCCGAGGCAACATGAATGTCCAGCGTTACGTTGATGAGGTGGTGGAACCCCATTTTCTCTCATATCTTCAGCAGTTCAGAGACCGACTTCTGTCCTCAAAATGCGAGAATTTCTTTAAACCCGTTCGAAGAGGTCCATGCAAACATCTTGCGATGGCTACCTAGATCTGCCGACCTCTGGTCAACTGAACATAAGAAAAAATTATAAAATTCATAAAAGAAAAGGAAATGGTGAAAGTGTAATGAAAGTATTTCAAAGCTACATAATTGCTGTTTACTTATATCCTCCTTAGCAGCGTTATCATTTGTGTGCTATATATAGATGGAAGCTATCGAAATAAATATATAAAAACCAACGACCTAGAAAATATTTATATCTAAATTATTGAGGCATCTATGAGTATTAATATACATATAATATATATGATAATTTTATGCATAGATTATTAAAGTGGATGTCACGAATTCTTTACACACCATATCAGCCATAAAGTTGTTAGAAACATATTACTACAAAAGTGGTGCTGGAGTCGAATGTAGTTATTAATTGCATTCGAAATGAAAGAGCAATATCTATGCAATAGGTCAGTCTATTATCTTTTGCATAAATGCGCATAGTTACTTGTGGCTTTTGTTGCTAGTAGTAACATTGATATTATGAAAGAAGGAACGTTTAGTTTCAATACAGATCACACTAATATGTGCTCTGCTAAGATACATACAGACGGTTATATATTTCAGATTTATATTTAAAACTTGTACCTTTTCAGCACCTCAATCACTCGCCCCCAGCCTTTATGGTTACTGACTGCGCAATAAACAAAATCAAATGAAATAATAAAAACAATAACAATACTAGTAGCGATAATAATAACGTTATATGCAGTATAAACAGAAAAATAAAGGGAAAGAAAGGACAACCAACTCAAACTAAAGGCCATCTACATAGTCATGAGTCGATTCCTAACACGCAATCCAACGTCGAAAGCGCAGTATTAAAGAAATCCAAATCAAAGCAGTCATTATTGACATTCCTGCATATGAAAATTATAGGGAAGTTATAATGACGTCTGCATTTGAATTCAGAAAGCAATTGAGACTAATAAAAGCGTCGCGTCCAGTGGATAACTTCGGTGTCAGAAAACCTAGAAGCTTTAAGACTCCACCATAAATACGAAGCACATGGGAATTGAAAGGAAGTTTTGTATCAAACAAAACACCCAGGTCCTTTACAAAAGAACTTCTCGATAAGAAACTATTATCGATAGTATAATCAAACTCACGTTTGTTCTATGAAAATAGATTACTTTACACTTATCGATATTAAAACATGGAATTTGATTCACAGCGTGCAGTACGTCGATATCTTTTTGCAAAAGCCCACCATCACCGCGGAAACGAATTAGTTATATAATATTTTCAAGTCGTCGGCATACTACAAAAGTTCACAAAACAATGTCCAGCACACAACATCTATAAGAATAACAAAATGAAGAGAATCTAGCACTGAACCATGTGGTACTCTACAAGTTGATAAATTCGTAGAAAAGACAAAAACCATGATATTCATCATAGTTTTTACGATTCGACAAGTAAGACTCGATTAAATTAATTAAGCAATCGGATACTTCGCAATGATGTAGCTTACCAAGAAGAAGTATATGTTATATACCTGGCCGAAGGTCGTGGAGATGTTCAACTTGCAGGTGACTCTCAAGAGCAGGAGGCATAATTAACAAGAGAATACAAATTAGTAACAGCTGATTTTCGCTTGACACAACTGTGTTGCTTACTTCGAAGTCACATAAAAATGTAGGAACTTAAAGATAGCGGTTTCAAAATTTTTAGAAAAATTCCGAACCCCACGGATTCCCAAACATTTTCCCAAACTTTTTCCATAACCATAACCACTACTAACATCCACACCTGGTATAAGTTCTTTTGGGAGATACTGTGTTATGCTATTGAAAGATAAATTATCTGATGACTGATAACATTCTAAACATTTCTGCAGTTCGGTAAGCAATGTTTTAAGTTTATACAGCTTATCAAACGCAGGATCATTTCGGACTAGTTGCTGAGAATTATCATTTAAATGGAGATTTGCTAATAGTAAATAAAAAAGATAGATAAAAGTTGATTGATAAAAGGATCATGTAAATAAGGGAGTAGACGCATAATCACGGTAACTAGAAAGTGTCTTTATACCCATCATCAAATTAATATCTATGAATGTTTTGAACTCTCATAGATTACTTCGTTTGTATGGTTTTCTAGCTTTTTGATTATATAAATTTGTTTGGAAAACAAGATATTCCATAAAATCATCAGAAAAAGAGAGCGTAAAGATGTTGAGGGAAGGAAAATTTACATTTTTTATAAAATCAGGTATACCAACAGGACTATTAAAAAGTACAATATCGTTTGCAAGTGAATTTGTCTTACTCCAAGTGATTTCCGTTTGCGTAGACAAATTATCGTTTCCATTACTTTGTTTCGTAATAACTGGCTTTGTATTATTTTTAAAGGAATGTTTGATTCATTTTCAGTATACGAAACTTATATTTCTAATTGTTGTGGTAGTTCGAATTCATCAACATTTTCTGCGTCAGAACTGCAGTCGTTATCAATCAATGTGTGCGGTCGTACATACAATATTTTAAACAGAAATAAAATATGCTCTCATTCCTTGCAAAAACTAATATCAGACAAGAACTAGGGTTCATTAAACTCACCTAGTCCCAATGCACAATTCAATTAGATACAATTTAAACACTTTTTATAAAAATGTTACAAATTATGTTTTTGTTTGAATAACATCTTTGTTGCACGTCTCAATCTGAGTTTGAAGATCTGTAAATATCGTCGTTAAAATGTGTTTGCCATCAACATCTCTATTTGAGACTATACTTTTATCTATACTCTTACCCACTGCACATCGCGGTGGCTTTTTGCTGTGGTACAACCACACAACCACTGTCCCTGAAAGCTATGTACCTGCACAATTCTGAATGCCCTCCTTATTAACTCAGTTTCTTGCTGTAGTATGAAGTTATATACAGTCTGTCCCTGGATTGGCGCATGAATAGGTAAAAAATTCTTAAAATTCCTAAACAGAAATTCAAGCTCGCAGATTTCAGCCCTCCTTGGACAGAATATATAAATAAATAAATACTAATAAAGTACATTTTCTGTATCAGATACGACAAAATATTATTAGAGATAGTTGTAACGGATCACTGAGTAATAATATAAAATTTTATTTCTACCCACATTGATTTCCGATTTCTTAATTCTTAATGAGTCAAGTACCTTTCATGTTCAAGATATTGAAAAATTTAGTCAAAACGGTTGTTCAGAATAATAAATTATGCATAATATCAAAAACATCGGTTTACTTTTATTCGTGTATTAGATATGGATAATTACAAGATATGAGAATACAAAATATCAAATTATAAACCATTCACTTCATTAAGTTTGATTAAAATTATTTCCACACTAAAATTAATAAATAATAATAATAGTGGCTTGACACCCCTCGGGAGAGGGGGTGCGCCGCTTCGTCTGTGAGGCTTCCTAGATCCATTGTCCGGGGTGGATCAATCCCCACTTCTCAGAGTTCCGACTCGTCTGGTAATATTTCGCCACACACTTCTGTCCGCCGTCTTCCGCTGCCAGTTCTTTATTCCAGCCCGTTTTAGATCCTCTTCCACTTAACTCTTAACTCTTCCACACTAAAATTACATAATCTAAAATCATTGATTCTATAAATCTACCTCATTTGTCCCTAATTTCCAAAATTTTGTAAAAACTTCTTTTATCTTCTTGAGGAAATTAAATTTTGTTGCATCTCTAATGCAATCTCTTAATACTCTTACATCATTTGGGAGCTTATGGGAATATATGTTTTTTATTTCATTTGTTTAACCGACCCCAAAAGTAAGAATCTATGATTACATCCGGAGATGCTGGCGGCCGCAAAATGGGATCAGCATTGACGATTCATTTCTCTCGAAAATATTATAATATAATATAATATTCGCAAAATCGAGTGGGCAAGGCAACCGTCGTGTTGAAAACATGAGCAGCACCTAGCTTCGTATGGTACTTCATCCACAAACCAATTCAAAATATTTAAATAATTATGTTGATTCAGTCCCATAACACTACACCACACCACAATGACACCAGACATTAATGTTATTTTAATATTCTTGTCTGCAATTTATTACATAATTATGGTTATTATGTACCCAATATTGACAATTCTGTGATGAAGGTACGCCATTAGTTGTAAAGGTCGGTTCATCTGAGAGAATTTTTTTATGAACATTTCGATCCTCTACAATTTTCTCATCTTCTTTTAGTGTATGAAGAAATTGAACTCTAGATGGGTTTACCTTATTTGCCATAGAAATGCGCTGGTGCAGATTGACAATTACTGGTAAAGACGTTGCTGATATCAGCAGGAAATTCAGAAGTACTATTGTCCCCAGATATCGAGCCTTCTCTTGTTTATCAACACCATTCTCCATTGCCCCAACCTATTCTCAATTCCTTCAAAAATTTGCCTTTGCATTATTGCAACTTTCCAGGTAAATAAAGCATGCTCTTAAGACAGCGTTGTAAACCAATGTCTTCCTCCGTTGGATATATCCTTAAGATTTCGACATTTCTATGTCGTCATTCTTACAGTTTCACTTCCTTTCCACAATCTGTTTTATACATTATGCTTCTTCTGTGCAGTAGGAAGGGTTTCTCCTAGATACTTGAGCGCTTCGTTTAATCCTATTTCTTTGTTCCCTCCTGTCCTTGACTTCATCATTGATATTTCTGTTTGGCCTTCTTCCTATTCAGATGTAAACACTTTAAATTTCTCTCAGTTTAGCTAGAAATTCTGATTAACTCTTTTTTAGATATAGTTACTATCGTTACTTTCCATTGTAACCCACCCACCTTCTGCGCTTTATCGCCGGATAAATTTTTCAGCACGCCTAAAGTAGTGCTATTTATTTTTATTTTAGAGCCATCTTGTCTTACCTATCTTTTGTTACTGCTAACCATTTTATGAAGCATTTGTTTGTATCGATTTTCATTCATCGTTAACCCCATCCTTTCTGCTATGCTTACTTGTTTGTGTCCTCCAGTTATACCATTTTTGAAGTTCTGCTGGATGCTTTATTTTAATTTCGTTACATTGTACTTGCGATGTTCATGTTATATTTGCTGCTTATAGAGATGGTTTTTGCTTAATATTTGTTGTAACCAGAGACTGGTCGAAGTTAGGATTTCCATCAGCATCTCAAGCATATTAAATATCTCTTCAAGTGTCTAATCTGATACGTCCATCAATTGACACCCAAATTATTATTCGTTTGCCTACTTCTAGTACTGTCTACGTAATGAAGGTTGGCGTTTACGTGAGGACACTAACCCTGACTTCTATAGCTCTAATGAGGAAAAAGTATTCATATCTATTCACTGCTTGAAGTTGGGAGGAAGCTTCTCCACTTGTGGGATGCCCGGGATTGAGAGCCACTGTTGTTTGATTCCCAGTTTGTTGTATATAAGTATATCTTTGTGAAGGAGGACTCTCCTGCCAATCTCATTTAACTCGATATGTTTGGGTTCTTGACCGTTATCTTAAGATAATCAAACATGACAAACGAAGGCTACACTTTCCGCATAAGACACGTGTTACGGACAATTTAACAAAGATATGTTACAAATTTTGCAAGTTTATTTTATTCAATATTATTTTTACTCATCGTTTGCCTCCTTGTGCTAGAATTATCGGAATTTTGGTAATTACAGATCTCAGTAATAAGGTACGATTACAAAAACGACATTTAACATGTGGTAGGGCTCAAATCAATCGACAGAAAGACAATGTGAGAAGCAAATTTTTCAGAATCAGTAACCACTTTTGACTACATTGTATTAGGAAGATATTTTATAAACTTTTCCATTATTTAATTAACCGAACATGTAAGTATGTATTATAAAGGAAAAAAATGACTATAATAACGTATACGTTAATATAAATTAACTTTGTGACAAATCTGCACAATGCTACTTTTAAAGTTACTGATTTACATAAAAAGATTAATGGAAGTGTGTGCATGTCACCATCAAATGACTGATAGATTCTTTAGTAAACAGTTTAAAACAGAAACACACTCCTTCGTTTGTAGATTACACTCTAAAAATCTATCAGCAGGTTAACAGCTGTCGAAGATTCATTCTAGATGTAATCATACGGCCAAAGTAAGTCATTAGAAATCGAAGTCGGAAACAGCATTTATAATATTGAAGTGACTGAAAATTACTTCCCTTCCAGCGAAATAGAGCCGCACGTTATGTATGGTAGGATTAAGGTGGTTGAACTTCTCATAAATAATAAACAAGTGGGGACAATAAAAGTTGTAAGCGAATGTTCAAAGCAGATAGAAAGTTCTTGGCTCTGTTTAGATCAACAGCTGTTAGTGTCGGTGTTCGGTAAACGTGGGAAGTGCAGACCATGAAGTTCCTGTCGTTCCTCGTCTTGTCATTGGCCGTATTAGTCCAAGCTAGTGGATATCCGCAAAAGGACACGCACAGTAAGTAATGCGGCGATAAAACAGTGAACGATTAGATTTATGAAGCGTTAAATGCAGGTGCGAATGTATAATAATTGCAGAATTTTAAAAGTGTGTCAATGTTTATAGACATTCTTTTCTATCTGTAGGTATACATAGACCAACAAAGGTTAATAATGTAGCACTGTCTTGTTTATTACAAAAACATTGCCGACGCGGAGCTCTTACGATTTTATTTTTGTGAAATGCTAATTTTGAATATCTTATGTCAATGTTGCTTCATATATCCACATTCAATTTTTTATTGGATATCTGTATTAATGTCCGACGGAGAGGCTGAGAATATTTAAAAACTGGATACATAGAAACGAATGATCTGCGGGATATAAAGGCGCAAAATAATTAAATGTAATTCTCATCCCACATCCTTCGAAAAGACTGTAATTAACTGTAAATTTTCCTTAAAAGCATTATAGTTCTGTGTATAAAATTGTACAAATCAGGTTTTATTTTCTAATATTGCTTCTACTTCACTTTCCACTAACGTTGGTTACGTCGAAATTATTATCAGGAAATATAGATCTTGTTGTCTGTCAATAACCTTGATTTTGATATTTGTAACACCTCTTCATTGCAGGAAATGGGCAATTGTGGTTGGATTACTTTTTCCGTACACTAACGCTCGAGGCATGGATACTATAACAACTTTTTTGCTCTACTCATATGTACGTAGTCGATACTATGTTAGCTTCTTATCCTAGTTCACTTTTATTTCTGAAAGGTGTGCTTTGTTTACTTAATGCAACTTTATTGGTTAATTAAATTGTCCAAAACCTAAATAAATTGTTGATATGCTTCGTTTAGTTTTGCCGTAATTGAAAGTCCGAGCGCTAAATTCATCGTATCAAAATAGTGACCATACGTAAAATAATCGCTGCAACGAATAATGTAATCTATCCAACAAGCAGTCTTTGTTATGTTAAAATGATACGCGTCGAAGTTGTGAATACTAATAAAGGATTTCCGTTTTTCTTCGATTTCTATTTAGTATGATTGTTGGAATTTCTAATTTTAATACAACACAAATTTCTAATATGATGCGAAGAATAATAATGTCAAGGACTGCATTCTGTAGTAAGCATAAGGAAGAAGATGAGTAATCAGTTGCATAACAATTAAAAATGTAACAAATAATTGGAAACATAGACAAATTTCATATAAAATATGAAGTTAGTGGAAGAATGAAGCATTCAAACAAAATTTGCTTGTATTTAATAAAACAAGCCGACTGCCGTGAAGTCATTCGGCATGTTGATGAACGGAAATCATTTGGTTAAGTTAACCAAATCATTTCCAGCACCAACGACAGAAAAATCAGTATTAATGCGACTCATTAAGACCGATATTGTAAAACTATGCCAGCTTTGATCAAGTTTTAACCAGTAGGAAAAAAGAAAGCAAGAAAACAAAAATTTGAAGAAAGTAGGCTAGTTAGTACGTTAAAGGAGAAAGAAGAGTAATTAAGAAAATTTCGATGTGAGGCCGATGATATATTCTTGTACACAACGAACTATGCTAGTGCGATAGAAACTGAAGGACTAGCAAGCGATAAAAAGGAAGAAAAGTAAATACAAAAATTTTCTGATAGACATACAGAGTCTGAAATTAATGATACCACCATGGTGTAGAGTTATCCTAGGAAGTGTTCCTTCAACAAAATCCAAATGGATTGAAGTTAGCAACTCCATTAAGAATATTCAATATTAAAAATGTATTGCAAATCGCAAGATGCCAACATTTATAGAAACCTATGCTATGCAGATGTGAAATAGAATTCAAACTAAATTGTTAATCCTCCGTTGTCTCTTACCTGTTTTTTGCGTAGTGGAAACAAGGTCTTTTCATTTATTGGGAATCCACCTACGGAAGCAGAACCAGCTTTGATGCAATTCTAACAAAGATAAATATTGTTCTTTGTCCCAACGATTACTTGTAACGAAAAAAATTACGTTGGTGTGATTCCTTGCACTTGACGGCATTTCCACTAGTGCAGCTTTCTACAATTTTAAATGAAGAGTAATCTATTTTGCCCTCAGAGAGAATTAAATTTCGAATTAATAATATATTACCACCAAAACAAAGGAAGTTCTATAAATCCTTGTTTTAACCTTATTTAGAATCTGTATATTTTATTACCTTCTCAGCATATATACATATCTAATCACATCAACGACAGTGTTAATAAAACGCGCGAAGGACTTGACGAGTGTCACGTATTATTGGTTGTAGGCTTCAAATTATATTTCTTAGTGATTATGGGGATAAAAGCATGTTTCATTTTTGTAGTTCATTCATATAGTATAGCATCTTCGTAATGTTGCCTTTTATAGGACGTAAATAAATTTGCTAGAAGTTGGAGATCCAATATATTAATGGACGGGATGGGGATGACTATATAAAACAATATAACTTTTTATAGAAACCGTTGCTGTATAGAAAACTGAAAGTTGAAGAGTAAGGAGGGACACTGAAATTAGTTTATTTTTAGGAGTTTTACGCCATTCAATACTATTTTCACTTTTTCTGTCAATAAAATGGCTAAAACTTTGATAACTACATATTAGAATGAGAAGATATCACGATTTCAGCATCCGCATCCACAAACGAAGCTATTATTTCTTGTACACAGTTCTTTCTGAAATGCCTTTACCGTTGTACAGCCACACCGGTTTCTTCTCCAAATCCTTATCGAAAAATGAATTTCAAAGAAAATCTTTGAAATGCCGCTATCTTCTATAGGTTCCTAGGACTTGCATTTGTATAGTTTAAGGCTGCGTTACGTACTAGGAGTGCAACAGGTCACTTTTTCCACACATCAGTTTCTGCAAAAATTGGATCAGACAGGAAAATGGTGCTAGTCTCTCTCGTAGTTTTGGTAATCACTTTTGATGTAACATTTAAAGATTCCTGAATGTTGTGAAATTAATTGAACGTGGAATGCATACACTGTGCAACAAAAACTTATACCAAGTGAAATACATCTATAGCAGAGCAAACGCGACAACCAACTTTTATATACCTACTGATGGAATTAAGAAGGTGTTACAGAGTGATTAACAAAATCTCACTCTTAATGACAATCTATCATTCTTTTCAATAAACTTGAACACTATTGATTTAACCGATTTCTATAAAAATTTCAATTTCATGTAATTTTGTTATTCAAGTGTAACAGAGGTCTTAAACCTTTTATGGACACATATTATTTCTTTCACAATTCAACAAAGCTTGGTCAGGATTTCGAGATATGCTCAAAGTGCTTACGGAACAATTTTTGGTGACATTTGGAAATTATGTTATAAGAACAGCCATTTCTTTTTGCTCATTTCTGCTTATGCTATTATTTACTCCCTTCAAAATACATTTTCGTTCATTTCATTCTGACTTTTTGTTTCTCCCGTCATAGCCTAATGTCCCGTTTTACACTTTTTAAAATAAACTTTTCTAACATTTCCTGATAATCTCGCAAAGCAGCTTCAAATGTTAGAAAAGTTTGTCTAAAACTGTTTAAAACGAGACATTAGACTGTAATGCATAATCCTTATAAAGCACTATAAATTGAAATTAGAATATATTGAGAAAAAACGATCGGATCGAAACAAATAAAAATACATTTTGAAAGAAAAAAGTAGTACTAAATGATAGCATAAGTAAAAATGAGCAACAAAATTCGCTGTTTTCGTAGTATAACCTCAAATATCACCGAAAACCGTATCATTGACACAGTTGACCTTAGGATATCTCAATATTCTTACGTGTTAGAGCAATTCTGCGACAGGAATCAGTGGATTCAGTGCCAACAAAACTACAAGAAATGATTTTGTTGATGTTTAATTCTGGTGGCAGCAAAAAGTACAATTTTATTGAATCGTGTTGTTGGTGTATGTTTTTTTAAATAACTGGTACCACATTTTTTCAGTAATATCTGTATTCAAATAATTGTCCTTCTGTACCTACCTTTCAGGAACGGGAACAATTTGGTTAGTTTGATTTGGCACAATTGATGGGATTCCCTACATAATTTTGAATGCAATTAATCATTTCGCGGTAGTCTATCGCTAATTAAATACTACTTGCCACAAGGGGCTTTACCCTACTAGTAGTTATTCCAGTGTTACAAGAAATTGTCGAAGATTTTAAAATTAAGCATGCAACGGATGCTTTTCGGGTACATCATTAGATTGAGGAATTTTTATAATATTCATTTCTAAATAGACACGCCACACAAAATTTTGTCGCATATGAGGTTTCAGTATTTAACTGCGGGCAGGGTTTGATGGAGCCTAAGGTAATAAGGGGGTAATAATAGGTTTGATAAAAAAAGCGGATGATGTGTTATTATTAAGCAGTGTCAACTGGTCTTTGTCTTCACTTACGTGCAAGGCGCAACATTAAAATTCGGAGAAGTAAGGGCTTCAGTCCGGTTTACACTACTTAATGATAATGCGTCATCCACTCTTTTATCAAACCCTAGTCATAAGCATAGCACTTATGGATGGAGGTGCAATAAAATTGTTATAACTACAGATTGTAGAAATCACATGGTAATTTTAAAGGAAATCGAAGGTTTTCCAAGTTATGTAGTTTAGCTGTTGATCAAATTTAGAGAGTGTAGAGTTACTGGGAACTCCTAAAGCTGCGATGCTTTAATAAAATGAACCTGTAGAGCGACTTTGTGGAAAAATATTGCTGGCATCGTTGCATTAAATTGAATTAATGAAATTTTCATAGTTACAAATTTGAACAAGGAGGTTCAAATTTTTAATTTTGGGCTATATCATGCGAAAATATTTCCCAGTTTTGATAACTGTTACCCAAGGACTAGCTGTGCAAGGTACTACCCTAACACTTTTCAAAGTCCAAACAGCAGTGGGTTGGGTTGTTAGACGGGCAACTCAACATTTAAGGGCGTAAGAGGGTAAATGTGGAAGACGAAAATATACTATTTTCGATAGTGCATGGTTCCTCTGGTATTATACAATTATTTGCACGTGCCCACATAATGCAAAGTTATTACGTATTGCTACAGTCAACCATAACACGTGTATTTCAATAAAGTGGAAAATGGGCATGGCTTCCTAAGAGATCATAATGTGGATCATTCAATTATATTTGTTATCACATAACACTAATTAGGTGTTAATATGAGTATATTAACAACTCATGTTGTATTATAAGGTCCATAGTAAATATCTGTGTACGTGTAGGTATGGGATTCCCTGAACAAACAGAAAAATATACATATACATACATACACAATAAAGTTCATAATTGCTTCTAGTACGTAGTATCATAATTTTTTGCGCAAGAATGCTTCCAAATTCTAAATCATAACAGGTAACAACAGCGTTAACAAATACGATCGTTATCTCCCCAACTCTGAAATTTTCAAATGATAATTAGCACCTGTACACAGTTATTAAATATTAATGGTATTATAAGTATTATCGTGGGATGGTCGTGCTTAGTGATTGAAATGCGTAAGTGGATAAACGTAGGTAGTCAACTCCAAATGACAGTATTGAAATTTCATGCTCCTTAGTTTCTTTCCGCAATGCTGGTTATGTTTCGTGTCAAATCTATTACAGCGAGAAAATGTAATTTGCTAAGCAAAACTTCTAGATATTCCCGTTAACTACTTCAATTAAAAAGTTTCGCCATTATAACGAATAAGGACAAAATTGCGACAGATCGAAAGATTTGAGATTGACTAATTTAATTTTATGGTATTTGCGTTACTTGCTAGGTAGAAGTAGGGACCGTTTAGAGGTAAATTGCATACTTATCTGAGTTCTTTAAGATGACCGAAACGATCATAAAACATGCATTAGTTGCTAGTATCTATTAACAAGCGCGATATTGGTAATTAGTCATTTGTGTGTTCGATTTTAGAAGGTGACGCAGTAATAACTTGTAATTCCTGTAGCAATCGTCGTCGAGTAGGAGATAAATAGTTTTAAATGTATCTTGAGTACCATGAGTTGATAAGATAACTTTTATTTTAACTTTTAAATCACACCTATGTAGAACATTGTAGGAAGAAGTTTAAAGTATTAAATAGTGCTGATTGAAGGTGTTCGTGAAAATAGCAACAGGTATGCTAGTATAGATTGATAACATTCGAAGGAATGATACGCACCTCCCTGAAAAATATCTCTTGCATCCCTAATGGAGCCCTCGTTCTAACAACTTCATCTCAAATAACCTCCACTGTCTGTCTATCTAGACAACACCTACAACACGTATAACAGATGAATCCATATTTAACAACTGCAACCAAAGATACTTCTTTTTTTGTACATAAACGGATTTGCATCCCAAATTTTTTGCTCGTTCTAAATAGATGAGTCCATCAACGAGTGAAAGTCTAGCAAATAAATACGAAGCAATTGCTCAAGTTTTCGCTCCAGCACTTTTCGAAATAAATTTCCAAATACTCATAGAAACCGGTATATGTGTAATTACCTAAATCGTTATGAAATAATTGCAGATCTACAGACGGGAAATGGAATAACTTACAACACGAACGACTTTATTTGGTGCAGTAAACTATCCTGTTCAAATCAGTGACGTAATAACTTCCTTACGGAATACATTATCTGCATCGTTTTCGCAAGGAATGAAGTTCTGAACGATTTCACTTTTTAGATTATCAAGATTAAGTTAGTTAAATTGCCGGAACCTTTGATTCTATTTTAATAAGATTTTTTTATTTGGTAAATTACGACTTCAACAACTATTAATTATACGCTTAGTTAACGAACGAGATATATAAGAGGTATATAAGAGTATTTTAAAAAATAAAAACTAATCTGCGTTTTCTGGCATATACAATTTACAAATGCCTAACCTTTTAAGCAATTATTTGGAGGAAATTGATTTGTTATAAGTGTGACAAACACACCTTTTAGCATATAGTCATCTGTGGGTATCCAGAATTGATTGTATTCTATTATATATAAAATAAAAGCATCATATGCTACACTTTCACTCGAATGACCAGCCACCTTTATAAATTCCAAACAGTTTTTTAACTTTAATAGAATGTTAGCAGCAAAATATCACTTCTCTTTGTAAGAACTTGAAAATAGTTTAATTCTGATACATGTGCCAATGATCGGAAAGTTAATATATTGCAACACTTTATTAATACTTTACAACTGCAGCAATAGCAATAGCACCGTTACTAATGAGAATGGCAGACTTCTCGACTTGATTTTATCGAACATGGGATGTTCCCTCACTGTCTCGCGCGATCATGATCCGCTTGTTGCAGAGGATTTACATCATCCGGCTTTGGGAATAGCTTGTGGTCTTTGTCAGGACAATAAGGATGGGCATTTTCCGTCTAATTTCAACCTTCGCTATAACTTCAAAAAAGCTAATCTATCAAGTTTATATAGTGATATGGCTGCAGTGGACTGGCAATTTCTGCAGAATTATTCTGATGTAAACATGGCTGTGTCTGAATTTTACGATACACTATATAAAATTGTCGACATATCGGTTCCCAAATTTATTACACCCAATCGTGTTTTTCCACCGTGGTTTTGATACAAGTATTAAGAAGCTAATTAAGCAGAAGGAGTACCATTTTAGAAAACATAAGAGATCGGTCTCGTTGTATCACTCACGTGAATATGAAAGACTGCGGAAGTTGATTAAGTCTGAGGTCAGGTATAAATTTCGGAAATATCAAGAAAATATTGAATCCAATATTATTCGCGATCCGAAATGCTTTTGGAAGTTTATTGGTGGAAGGAGGAACGATTCCAGGATTCCGATTTGCATGGAGTTGGATGGTCAAGAAATCAGTACCCCACAAGGTATTGTTGACGCTTTTGCTACAGTTTTTTCCAGCGTCTATCGTCCTTCTACCCCTTCTTCTTGTTCATTTCCTACCACATGTAACAACTTCCGTATTAACTCTTTTACATCTACTGAAGTCGCTGCCAGTATAAAACGTCTAAAAGCAGATATGAGTTCTGGCCATGATGGGCTACTTGGCTTTCTTATATGGGACTGCGCCGATGTCCTGTGTATACCTCTTACCCTTATATTTAATTTAGCTTGCAGAACGTGTACTTTCCCTAGTGTTTGGAAAGTTAGTAGAATTTCTCCAGTGCATAAAAGTGGTTCTCGCACTAACGTCAATAATTATAGACCAGTTAGTATTTTATCTAATTTCGCCAAAATTTTTGATCACTTGCTATATAACGAAATTCTATATCAAATCAAACCATACCTTTCACCTCATCAACATGGATTGATTAGGGGCAGATCAACCATAACAAATCTGTTGGAAATTACTCAGTTCGTCAGTGAGGCGATTGATGAGAGAGGGCAGGTCGATGTTTTATACACAGACTTTTCTAAAGCCTTTGATGCACTAGATCACTAT
The DNA here is from genome assembly GCA_038088585.1 of Chrysina gloriosa. Classification (NCBI taxonomy): domain Eukaryota; kingdom Metazoa; phylum Arthropoda; class Insecta; order Coleoptera; family Scarabaeidae; genus Chrysina; species Chrysina gloriosa. Next base: position 10,848,133 of record CM076093.1, read on the forward strand.
CTTTTACTACAGAAACTTGATGCTTGCGGCTTCACAACTCAATCTTTGGATTTTTGCAGTCTTATCTATCAGGACGTACCTTATATGTCTCTTATAACGGACACAGTTCCTTCTCCTTTTCTGCTGCCTCCGGGGTTGTGCAAGGCTCCAACCTGGGTCCTCTGCTTTTTAACATTTATTTGAATGATTTGTTTCCGTTACTAAATTGCAATACCCTGGCCTACGCTGATGATCTGAAGATATTCAATCGAATTACTAATGTGAATGATGCTATGCAACTTCAAGAAAATCTAACAATTGTTAGCAACTGGTGCTCTGCTAACAAAATTTTATTAAATATCGATAAATGCTGTGCTGTATCCTACACAAGATGCGATGTCTCTGTCATCTTCAATTACTATATCAATGGGCTTCCAATTCCTAGGGAGTCTGCGGTGAAGGACTTGGCAGTTCTCTTTGACACTACACTAAAATTTAATCTCCATGTGCTGCCGTTTCTGCTGCTGCCTCTAAATCTCTGGGTTTTATTTTCCGCACCTGTAAAAATTTTTATAACTTGTTTGCGCTCTTTATTGTGCCTTCGTGCGCAGCAAGTTGGAATATGCATCCCTTGTGTGGTATCCGAATTATGTTTACCTCGATCTAACCCTCGAGCGTGTACCGAAGAGATTTTTAAAATACCTGTCGTACAAGACTGATCGAATTTACCCCCAGCGTGGCGCATCTTATGTCGACCTTTTAAATCGTCATGATTTCCCATCTCTTTCTGATAGGAGGAGGGATTCCAGCGCTAGATTCCTGGTAAAACTCATTGCGAATGAAATTGATTCACCCCATTTGTTAAGTAAAATTGGTTTTTTGACTCCGCTACCATCAACTCGCTCCTCTGAAGTTTTTCGGTTCCCAGAGCTAGAACAAACACCCTGAAGAAAGCACCGATCACGCACTTATCTAGGAACAGTGAGTTATTTAGACGTTATTCTCTATAATATTAAGTATTTAATGTAGTTTATTATGCAACAGAATTTTGATCATTTCACTTGAATTTTTATTACTTTAGTTGACATACACTATTTTCTTTTCTTTTTCTATTTATTAACATGTCCTGTAATTGGTTCAATTGTAACTGTTGCACAATAAAGGCTGTTATTATTATTATTATTATTATTATTAAAGTTTCTGGAAGCTTATGTTTGAGGTATGCCAACTTGCCGTTTTTGTAATTAAATTGCCCAAATTAGAAATTCATTTCGAAATCTATTAGAACAACGCAGGCCAGCTTGATATTGGGAACAATGTAATAACACATCCCACAAAAGCTCGAGGATAGGTATTGATTGGTTCAAAGCAGACAGTTGAGATTCACACATAGTACAACCATAAGGATATTGGAGCCCATTATTGTATTTTAAACTGAATATCAACCTTTAGTGTATTAAGAAAGAATTATATTGATTCGACTAATGTCAAAAATGATTCTACAACCAATTCTGTAACCATTCATTTTCGGTTTGCAAAGTCACGCCGTATCGAATAAAATTTAGTTCCACTTTCGAATTGCAAAATTAATTAATCGTAATTTAAATCGGTACCAATCAGCGAAATCTACTCTACGTTGGTTGCTTTAATTTTGCTTCAATTGCTTTCAAAAACAAAACGCGTTAGCTGTATATACATATATACACAACACAAAGAAATATGTAGCATCTGACATTTGTCATTAATGCTACTATACTTACATACACATAAACTTCATGACTATCTTCTGGCGTTCTGTGTTAAGTTTATTAGTCGCAAATAAATTGAATTAATTACGAAACTGATCTACGTACAGGAATTATGAGATAGTTCAGATTTGAAGATTGCGTTGGAAAGAAATAGAGCGTAGCGCAAAACGATTCGCGTTAAAGAAGGGAAAGAATTATTATCCAACTGCAACGGAATCCTTTCACTTTAAAATCCAGACCATTTAGAATTAATGAATGTGTAGAACTGTATTCGATTAGAACAAGTGAATGTATATATATATCGTACATCCATAATTAATTTTCTACTTGGAATAAAATATGACGGAACTAGTAATTAATCTAATAATACTTTATAAGGATTTAAACATATCTAAGATGAAAACAGGAAATATACTTTTCTGGATGTAATATACATTCTACGATAGAGGTAAGTTAAGAGAAACTTAAGTGTACACTGTATTCCTCTGAAGAAGCGTTGTAAAGTATTTAATACTCTGTCAAACTAGCCAGGCACTACATTGTCAAAGCTGTTTTCAAGGTTTCCTGTTTATGCATTCTCAGATTATATTTTTGCATAAATAGATTAGGAAAAGTGCCTACTAGAGCCTAAAAACACTAGGTTTAGGTCACTACTATTCTATTCTTCACTTACTAATCTTTTGAATCCTCTGAGTTATTGTTTAAAATAAACTATACTGCATATATTGCAAGTAATAAAAACTTCAAAAAATGTAGCACATATATAGGTATTGATGAAGCATACTTAGCCCATTTAGCTCATTACAGTTTATCCTATTCAAAAACTGTCTCTGCAGATGATTTGGTAGTATTCGCAAATACCATACGTTTGGGCCCATTTGTTTAGTAAACTCAAAATACTGCAAAATCTCATTTTCTCTATTGATTTATGCTATAAATTTAAATCGACAGAAATTACCTAATTAGCCTTCAGATAAACGGTGCAAACCTTAGACGATAGCATTGAAGGGTTCCTATGTTGATCATTCTTATTTATTTATTTATTATAAATTTACTCCATACTTCTTTTTCCCACAGCAAACAAGTTTTTCGACCAAAATCCTCTTTGCGTAGTAAGATTTGACCTTTCATTTGACGTTAGTCATACAAAGAATGTCTTACTTGTTTGACTTTCTATATCAGTCGATTTGCATTTATACGTGAGAATTTGAGTGCAACACGTGACAGCAACACATAGAATTTTCTTTAGTAACTACTCATGTACTAATCTTATCCCTTAATTCCCTTATAGAAAGTCTAATTCAAACGATTTGAACTTGTAGCTAGCTACTCATTTATATATTAGATCACCAAAATTTTAAGCAATAAAAAAGAGACCAGAAAACATATTTCTCGTTACAAGACAAGTTTCGAAAATGTATAAACCTATCAAGAATTACGACGGGTGTTTCTAAAGTTTTTGGAACTTGGCTATAATTTTATTATTTCGCCAACTTTTTTCAAAATTACAATTTAGTTTTTCACTATGATCCCCATTTCATTGAATGCCTACGTGGAACTGTTTTTTTAACCGTCCTCAAAGAAGCCTTTCAGAGTCTACTCAATTCGAATTATTTGTTCTTCGTGCGGTGTGCGGTATTGAATTCTCCTGTTGCAGAAACGGACACTTATGGAAGTTTTCCGACTGTTTCCGGCAAAAAAAAGCAAATGGGTTAGATGAAGATCAGTATAATGTTCTGGTTTAATTGAAGTATAGTATCTTTCGCTGGATAAAGTACAAAAGAGACCCATTTGCAATTCCATAATATAGTAAACATTACTTTCACAATCTAAGGAACTGCACGTGTTTTAAACAGCGGCCCTTCTTCTGCGTAGCGCTCATATATCTTGAAATTGGCGGGGTGTATCAGACCAGCTCAGTTTCTGCTCTGGACCCAACAGTCTTGGTACCCAGCGAACTGAAACCTTGCTCATTCTCAAACGTTCCTGTAAAATCTCATGATCCTATCTACATCTATTTGTACGCCGACACTAATTTCACGAGTGGTTATTAACCTATCATCTTCCCCATCGATAGACTGTATTGTAGCTCCAAGTGATTTAGTGGTGTCTTTCAGGATTGCAAAATCAACGATACGGAAATACGTCTGTATCAATTAAGTAGTAACGACTTGCCTATTACCAAAGCCTGACCTAAAGATTTACGCAATTAAACTATAGCCAAATTTCTAGAACACTGGAAGCTTCCCTCGTATATATTTAACTATTCCTTCTGACCATCAATATAAAATAAAACAAGAGACTAGTTACATACTGATTGATAGTACAGCTTCCATTCCGACCTTACACTGCCAGTAGATTTTAAAAAATGTCAAGAATACAAATCATAACTTATTCAAGGATTGTTGCATGAATAATTTTTACTTTACAAGATTCTAATGGAAACTTTTCGTTTTTCTAATTTGCATAAAATGCGTTAGATCGGTGAAAGGCATATTTTCCGAATTCATTAATTCAGAATTTCGAAAAAGAGTGTGCAAAATTACGCAACGCAAATTCCAGATTTACTCTTAAAGATTTTAGTATTATTAGAAACGAAACAAGAGAGACGGTCAACATATTGGTGTGGTAAATTGTTATATTGTATATGAATGTTAATAATAATAACTTCTATGAGGTAAGATATCAATCTTGATTAGATTCCAAATATTTCATCTTTTCGTTTCTGTTAATATGTAAATTCTTCCAGTATCATGAACGCGAAATAGAACGCAAATTAGAAATATATTGAAACGAATACAAAACACCTTAACATAGCTTAATGTTTAGTCTATTATTTCCTTTTCTATAATGTACTTAGGAGTACGAGTACAAAACTTCGTAAAAGCTACTAACAACTACCAGTTTATGTCAACAACTTAGTGGCTTAAATGCGCCCATTTTGAACTGCACAACTATTCCAAGTTTGGTTCTAGCTGAGTAATAGCTACCCTTAGTTTACAATTGATGTTGAGCCGGTTTCTGCATTTCGCTTTTATACATGCTACTACAGGGAAACCAACTGCACATACATAAGATGTAGGAAATGACAATATAATCTGCATAACTCTCTTAAATAACCCTGGCAATTTTCCTTCCAAGTTAATCCAGAACTGGACAACTGCTGTTGCTTCTTCTGTTTGGATTTGAGGTTAAATAAATTGCTCCTCTTCTTCCAGCGATAAATCTGTCGGTGTAACTTCAAACGGGTTTGTTATCCACTAATATTTGGTTAGAAGACTATCATTTTGAAAGGAGTATCGTTTTAAATTTTTAGTAACATTTTCAAATATAGATTAGATAACATTAAAAAGTGACACATGCATTGCCATGGTTATATATATAACACAGCAATATTAGTGGCTTGGTTAATATGTTGCGCTTCCCTTCATCCTTTATACATCACCAGGCAAAAAAAAAAGGCAACAAGCCATTGCTTTCGCTATATAGAGTGGACTGCAGTTTGTTCAATCATCATTTTTACATACCGAAGAGAAGCATTGTTGGGCTAAAATGAACTTAATCATTTTTGCCGAAGAACAGAAATCGCAGTGCAAACTAAAACATTGGGTCCTAATTTATCACCGCTAGCACAGTCCAATATTATCTGTAGCATCTGAAATATCATTCGTAATATTCAAAATTGTGTTCGCCCTTGAAAATGTAAAATATTTTTTGTCAAATATCAATGAGGCGTTGTCTTGAGTAGTTCTTAAGTAGATACGGTTTTGTAAAAAGCGCTTTAAGCTGCTTTTTAGAATATTTTGACACAGTAGTCCACATGCGACTGGCAAGGGGGTAAGGGAAGAGAAAGGTCAAATGTGAGTCTGCCGGATACATTTTGTTTATTTATGATTTAACATGGACACTGTCGTTCTTTCCACATTAGGTATTCTTCGCATATACAAATGCACGTTATATGCGCTGACTCTCCTACTCTAACATTCTTGTGTCGCAAAGTGCGTGTTGGGTCAATTTTGACCATGTCATACTCTTAATGCATATCTTATGTTTACAATGCAAATACATGCCCGAATTTTTGGCATCAGCAATATTATTAAAACGTTTACTATTATAGACATAATAAAGATGTTATTGCTACTTACATACTTTACATACCATTTCCAAACAATTTAAAAAGAAAATTACCAAGGCCAAAATTGGTCCCGTCTTGTTTTAACGAGAATACGCAATGCAAGATCCCCAGCATTGTAAAAGACCATTTTTAAATAGAGTTGAAAATAAGCAAACTAATCCTCTAAAAACTAAATCACTGTGGTTCACAATGAATGAAACAAATGATGCAAAAGATTTTATGAGACTTTATTACCAATATAGAAAAGCAAATGGACCTTTCGGGCCGTACCTCTTAGGTAGCACTATAATTACCAAAGTTACTGTTGCACACCTTACAGGTTAAGAATTCCCAAGTTACAAAATGTAGAACGTATTTCGCAATATTATACAGTTATCCCCAATTGCATTAAGAGTTTGCAGGACATATTTTTATCGTTGGAACAATCAATAACAATTATACGAACGATCAAATGCACGTTCAATCAATTCATTGATACTACAGGCCAAATAGGTGAAACATAGCCTTTGCGGAAAAATTCTGGGTACGTCAAACTTCCTGATGTGTTTCCGAGTGTCATTCATCCATATTTAAAATTTGCAAATCTTACCTCGATTGATGCCGAGCACTTCTATATATAGATATTTTTAGCGATAAACGTATAAATTTAGGATAATCGAGAATAGAAAGCTATCTGATGTTTCGATTTTACGTTACTTCTGGAGATTAGGTTTTTATAATGCCATAAAATTGCCGGTAAGAGTAAATAACCTACATATTTATGCGAGTAAAGGTTATAATAATTAAATATTAGCAACATAGCTCACAGTTGCTTCCTTCTATGATTCTCATGGAATCATTAGTCAATTCTAATCATAACTGATTAAACTTACAGCAATTTGTATCATTTCACATACTATTTTTGCATGAAGCGCAGGTTTTTTCTCGATCATAAATATATTAAAATACTTGTTTCACAACTATCTAACTGTAAATTGTACTAATAGACAATGTTATTGTATGCCACTCCAACTACCGTACAGAATGAGGAACGATAAGGAAATGATCGATCGTTGTTTTGTATTTTACGTGTAGCATTGGTTGAAAAATGATGAATAAAAATTATGTTTTGGCATATTCAATTTTGTTACTGCTTCGAAGGAAAATGCGTCGAAATATGCAAATTTCGTCAGTAAAAATAAAGGTTTATGTTTCAGTCGTCCAGTCGAAAGCTAACGACCAACTTAAAGCAATAATGGATGCAAATTGTAGCACATATGAACTGAAGAAAGGCTCGACGAACGACAAATGTGGATCGAGAACTACTTAGAAAAATTTGGCCACGTAAAGAATTTCAATTTACGGGATTGCTATAAGATAGGTCATAGATATTGACTAAACACAATGCACTGACAGATGTGTTTTGTTTACTAAACCTTATGAACATTATCCAATTTTAAAACGAACTAATGATGGAATTTCGATCTCTTATAACAACTCCAATGAAAAAGCATTAGGAAGCAAAGGAAATGATCCAATTTCAAAAACATGCGGATCTGATAATCATTTAAAATAGGCTTTGGTATCCCTTTGGTGGAATTACAAGAAAATTGTCTACTTTCAAACCATCAATTCGGTCACTTGCCGAAAGTTATTGGAGCTTGATTGGAGTCTGTTGCGATGGCACCTTCTGAACAGTTCTGGCACTGCACCGTCAGAGTATTATCTACTTTGTTCTTACAGAAACTTTATAAGCAATAAATACTCAGAAAGAGCGACAATATCAATTATCACTTCCTTCAGTTTATCTATCGATAAAACAGAAGCTTCACGAATTCACAACCGCGGTGAAGCCAGAGAAATAGAAAGCAATCCTTAATAAAGCTGGACAATACATTACCGAATAACATTACTACGTTCTATAAAAACATTTTTTCCATTGTAGTACAAAATCTAAATGACCTAGCTGGCAAGCGACTGCATCTTTTCATGGCATCATCAATCTCTTAAAGACCACAGTAACCAAGATTAACAAATACATACAAGTGTTACGTCTGACTAAGAGTCTTCCGCATATCGATAGCATCCCGATTTCGATAGTTTATTTGGAAACTAGCAATGAGTATCTACGGACGGAGTAGTTTCTAAATTTCATGGGTTTCATTAATCATAAAGAAATTTACTACTTATTACATAACTACTCGGTGTAGTTCCTGGGAAAAGTACATAATATGTATAAAATATGAGGTAGACAGTTGTTAAGGATTTGTGGTATCGTTGTCGGGTTATCTAATACCTTATCCGTAAACAACGCTTATTGGAACATATTGTAATTAATTACGATTGTGTAAAGTATAACGTGGGGATTAGACAGCTTCCGTTATTCTTACATATACATACATACATGAAAGTTACAAATCTACTAGTATTTTCAATATGTACGTGGAAAATAATTAATTGCAGAAATAATTAACTCAGTGGAACCCAATTGGACCTAAAGTGATACGTTTGATACAATAACCACTAAATAATCTGGAACACCTGCCATTTAAACATGTGCATGTCTGTGTCATTATTTAACTGTGACCATGTAATGAATGGCAGTGACCGTGGTCATATAGTAATTTCATGCTATACAAGTTTTCTTTACATTCGGCAATTAGACGTTCCGACAGACAAAACCAATTTAATGACTTTACATGCATTAAAGCTACAATTACTTGAGTTGATATGCACGATGCCATACTGTGAAGCTTGTGCCGTTCATATAAAGGAAAGCAGGCACCAATCAAAACATTGGCATTGTTCCAACAAAAACGGTGGTTACGGTTTATTGCACTTCATTCTTACTTAGTTAATTTCGTAACAGAGAAATCTAGAAAACTAAACAGCCAGTAGAAGAAAACTGCACTGCTTCAATACATTCACAATTAAAAAGATTAAAGATCTTTGCAACACATTCATTGTTAAATTGGCGCATTGAAAAAGTATGTTTACCTTGGACGCTTACGTAATCTAATGCTCATTGAGTTTATACCTTAATAATTTGACAACTGTAGTGAAAGGGTAATGAATTATTTAGTTTAATTTGGAAATTGCCCATTTCTCTGACGTAAATGGATATACATAGTGTGATGCCAATTCATTAATGGGAAGTAACGCAAAAACCGTTTCAAATATGCAGAGACGAGATAAAAATCCGTACCTAACCATGACGATTCTTTTTCACTTTTTATTAATATTGTAATGACCGTTACAATTCTTATCTGCCTGGTGTATTCTACTGTGACATGAATTGATATTCTGGGCTCGATGGCAAGGTGCATGAAAATTCTTTACTGATTAAGGCAATACGTTACTATCTGCAGGGATGACTATTGAAATTGTTCATTCGGTAGAGGTACTTTCCAGATATGACTTACCTACCGGCTTTTACCGCTTTACTTGTAGTATTTGATACAACCCATCTCCAAGTATAACCCCTTCCAACTATTTCATAGTAAAATGCAGAAAATCGGTTCAGATGACATATTTTTTAGATCAGAACCTAGGAAGTTATGCTATATCAGATCAATTTCTATTTCATATGTAGTTTCTACTTTACGTATTGCTGTCAATTTACCTGTACGTGAAACCTTTTTGGCCACCTTAGAAATAGAGTCCACTCATAAGAAAATTTTGGATTAGGATTTTTGTTTTCTGATAATAGTATTATACCTCTTTGCCTTCGCGAGCTTGAAAACGTTATTAAAACCGCATCTTACTTCGACCCAAGTCTTCCACAAGAATTCCGGGGTAGGTAAAGATCCTTATATCATCATGGAAAAGATTAACCATTACGGGTTACCCCACAGAGACTATACAGAATTGTAGTAATAACTAAATCGTAAGCAGGTAATAGTCTGGATATGCATGAAACCATTCTCAAGAAAGGAAACTTGTACACTGAGGTCAGAATACGTATTTCTCAAAAAGGGTTTAGACCATGATTTGCGAACGACAATCCGTAGTGGCTTTATTAATTAAAGACCGGTAAATGGGTGAAAGCGGAACATGAACTTTCGGTAGACGCGATTGAATTTGTTTATGAACGCGAGAAAAGCGCTATCCACAGCGTTTTCCTTGCACTGGTGTGCAGGTTACACCTCCATCGCTTCCGTCGCTTCCGTGTACTGCACGCGCCTGGTATAGTGTTCGCAGTGTTAAATCTGCAGATTTCGTCGGTCACCTAAGTATACACTCGCAATATGAGAAGAAAAGTTAAAGCTAGCTGATGCAAATCTGTACGTCCGTTATATTCTTTTCTTAGAAATATTGTGCAGAATACAGTAAAATCAGCAAATGCCATTTCTTCCAAACTTTCCATAATCGCGTTAGAAAACGCAACCAGAGCCCCGATTTAAGAAGGTATAAGGGAATAAACATGGACGGCATATATTTGTCACCAAAATTTGCAAATGACAGTTACAATAAACGGAAATGAGGTTGAATTGCAATAAATTGGAACGGTATTTAGTAAATATGGGTGTATCTTCGAAACTCAAGAAATACTAATTTGCTTAATAAAAGTGGTACGGGGTAGTTATATTCTGGTCGCAATTATATAAACCAAAGAAGCAGTGACACCAACACATAAAATTACAAAAGATATAAAATAATTCGATGGGCACCAAAGTGCAGTGAGCAAAGCAAAGGTTGACTCAAACGCCAGAAACTTCTGAAATGTCGAAATTGGGTTCGGTACAAGAGCTACAAATATCATGAGAAGCGTGAATTAGAAATGAAACTGGACTACATATGTGGTGAGAAAATTCCCAGAACATTGTGCAAACCGACTCACGTTCTGGTGATCTAAAATATGAGGAAGTATGGGTCGTTTCCAACTAACACAGTCATATTCTGCGGACGATCTGTATAAAGTTTTACTTTAATTAATTAAGATTTAACTTCAATGCCATATTTTTCACTTGCTTGTTTTAAGCCTAGATTACATAATATGATCAGTTTGGAGATATCTACAGAATACAATCACCCGTCAAATAATCATCAAAACTTCATTTGTGGATTTTTATTATTTCTCACAAGTAATTTTGGAATTGATTCTATATAGAATTTACAACGATTATTCTAAAACAAGCAGTGTTACATAATAAGGAACACATTACCAAGTTGTATTACTTTTGGTAATTTGTTGAATTCGAACCATACATGGTGAAATCAGTCAATCATCGTAACTTGCGATTGGCTTTTCGTTCAGTTAGACCACGATTTCCGGTGATGAAGTAAACGTCTGTACTACTTTCTAATGCTTTATGGCGATTTAAATTTGCAAGCATAACTACCTTCAGATCTCATTAAGGAGATAGTATTTTCGACGAAAATACCATTTTAGAGTAGTAACGATTTTTATTATAAAATACAATCGCTCGTTGCTCAATAAGAAGATAATCGTTACATAAGATTAAATTAAAATAGTTATGCACACATGTCGGTAAAGCATTTTGATCTATGTATGTCTACATGAACTTATACTTTCAAATTTCTTACCGGTAGATAGGTATCTAATTTACATGTTTCCCTAAAAGGAAAGAATGTGGTATATCGCAGTAGCACCCCGTATGATTTGCAATTGCTGTGCAAATGATCTAAAAGTGTTTACGCAATATATTATCATTGTGATGTTCAATAATCATTACAGAAAAGTAGATTTTTGTATGCGTCTGTGTCAAGAAATATTTACATATGTAGAATGTAGTATAGCGTGTTTGTAGTTTGAGTCGCTTTCTAATCAAAGTGCAACAAATATATAATATTCGCTTCACAAAATATAAATTTGCTTATAAAATTTAAAGCAACTTTTAATTCTAAGTCGCTGTTAATACATTGTGTTTAAACTGCTACGTCGTTAAAAAAGGTTAAGCATCACCGTCTAGTTTGCAGTTAATTTCGTAACGGTATCCATCTATCTTAAATGAACGTTTTTCTTTTTATTTCTTCCTTTTCACTTGTGCTTATATATATAGCAAATACTAAAAACACGTCAATGAATACTAATAACTCTTCGAAGATTTCACTAAATTCCACGTTCTTTTAAACAACAGGAGAGAGTTTAAGAAATACTTTAGTAAAGAAAGTCATGGCACCGTACAACGAATGAGTTTAAGATCTATAGTAAGGAATAATACGCTACTTGTATATATTATTATCACGTGTTAAATGTCTAATGTTTTGGTTAGAGAAATTGTATCTTGGAGAATACAATTTGCGACGATAGAATAAATCTTAAATGTTGCTTTCATGTGAGTTTGTTATCGAAATGCATACCTAAGTACTCGTTTTGTGTCCAAAGGTGCGGTATTTATTTGTTACTCAGATGCAGTGGTTTGATACCGCTCTTTTCTTAGTCAAATTTAATGGACGGATTTTATCACGTTGATCTTGATATTTCATTTTTGTGTCCAAGTTTGGATTTGATAGAAGTGGTTTTGTAATAAGATGGAGCCTGCTACGGGATTTACATCAGATAAAAGAATTAATGTTATCAGAAAAGGTGCCCACCATTTTAAATATTTTCACAGGTTGGTAGATTTGCTGTGTAGAAAACATAGAGTACTGAACCCGAGACACTATTTTGGGGTAATCTAGATTTCATTGGAAATTGAGTGGACACAATTTCATCGAGCTTGTCTGTCATTTAAATAGGGTTTTAGTAGATATATCATTGGCAAGAATTTTTTGATCTTATATCGGCCTAGTATATGACTAATTTAATGGGTGGCTACCTCTGTGGGTCTATTCGATAGTAGAGCGACTATCTCTGAAGCCAAATTGATGTAGAGGAATCCATTCTTTAGTGTTTGGATTCCAGTTTATTCTTTACAGCAGATGCCTTTGAAGTAATTTTGAAATAATCGAGAAGCCAGTATGATGATACTTTATTTGAGTTTTTACCAGGTTTAGGGATAAGGATCGTTTTGGCGGCTTGGGTAAAAAAAATTGTTTTGGGATAGCGTTGAATATGTAACTCAGTAAAAATAATCCCTCCTTCCGGATATTTTTCTTAACATTCTCGGTGTTATTTTATCTATGCCTGGAACTTTGCACAAATTTATTATAGTAGTCCGATTTCTTTTCCGCCCTTTCCTGGAGGAAAGAATTTCCGGTATATTAGGAGGAACCATAAATCATTGTCTTCCTATTTCGTTATCTCTAGCATTATCATGGCTAGGTGTAAACACTTTAGCAAACAACAATGCTTTTCTCGTTGATTCATTAATGTTTCATTGGTACAGGGGTACTGGTGGTTTTCGTATAGAGTTGACACATTTGTTGAGGTCACTAATATCTTCATAGAATGACTGCAATTCTTTAATTCTTTTTTATGAAATATAATGGAAATTAATAGCAAACGCACAAATGGAAAAGAAAGATTTCCAAGCAAAACAGCAAAGCTATTTTTCAAATAAAGACTACAGAACGTCCAGTCCTTTATAAAGTTGGAAAAATACAACATTGTTGTACGTAATTCTCCCTTGATTCCATTGCAATGTTAAAATATAAATATCTGAAGACGGAAACTACATGAACAGCTTTATATAACTAACTAGCGTTATATGGTTATATTTTGAAGTAATAGTTTGTTGGATAATAGTATTTGTATCGTTAACAAGATATTGTCAATAGAACCAGAACAAGAGATTTATAGACAATAATATTAGTAGTAACTATACCTATCAACGTTACTCATAATCATAAAAATATTTCTAAAAATTATTGGTAAAACATACCTCGATTGGTTCAAATTTCTGCAAGACGCGGAATCTTCTTAGCGGGCCGTGGTGATCGGACGTATGAAGTTCTCTTTTGCACATTCTGGTAATTTTCTCTCAAATTAGAATAGATCCTTAAATTGATTTTCCTAGTTCATACCAAATTCTGCGCCCTTCCAACTCTGAAGTACACAATAACAAAATGAAACTTAACTTGCACAAGTCCGCTGAGGATGAAAGACGGCACCGTTCGTTTTTGATGAATTCTATATTTAGGGGTGAGAAGTACCCTCAATGTTAAGAAAATATAATCAAAGCTTGCCCAAGGTATACCATTTGATTCGGTCTACAAATCTTTTATTATCAAACCAACAATTTACAAGCAATTTAAACTACAACCTAAATTCCGCATTGAATGCATCTTGTAGCTTGATTACAGAGCGGTACAATATCTTTAAATTGTGCAGGACATTATGTTTTTAAATATGATATATAAGGTAAACAAAAAACGGTATAATAGATACTGTAAAAATCATTCAGTGCGAATTATGTGGGTACATATATGTCACACCCAATAAGTGCCACTCAATTGCAAATGCAATAAGTGACTGCACCTCTAGAAAATGTACTATGTATTTGGTCTCAAATAGTGAAAATCCAATTGCTTGTATGGTGCAGAAAAGAAGTCTAAGTATACGGTATAAGTATTAAACCTTCCAGGATAGTGTTCACCTAGGAAATTACTTTACAGTAGAATGAGGACGGATGCATGTACATCACAAATACATCAAAATATTTTGCAGTCCTTTTCCATTCAATTATATAGGTTTACTATAACAATAAACACAAGACGATCTGATGTTGACACCAAACCCTTTTTATAATAACATTAATAACACATTTTCAGCGGCAAACATCATAATCACAGATGGTTCCAAATTTGAAATTAGATGCGATCGATCTGCTTATCATGCTTAAAATAATTATACCTTTCCAATTGGATTCTAATTGGTCTACATATATGGGGAAGCTTTGCAATATGAAATAACGACTGCATTTAAAGATATCGCTATATTATTGTCAGAAATATTAGGACTTCTGTGGAGAAAAGCCATAGCTTCGTGGAATTCAGCGATATTGTTGATGGGTTAGTTAAAGACTGTACAGACGTGTACACACGAACTCTTAACTCAAATTAAATTATAGGCAAGTTTTGTATGGGAACAACTAATGTCAAACTTTAACATAGTAATCGCACGATGCTGCGGTTTTGCCACTACCACCAATAGTCCGATTGATATTTTCGGCATAATTGGCAGGGCGTTTATATAAAATAGAAACTTAACACGCCAGCTTACAAATACGGTTAGGATGCGACAGAACTAAATCGCACTCTCTGGACTCCTGAAGTAAAGATTACTTCAATCTCATGTTACCATATTACTTTCTATAAATAATAAACGTGCAACTATGTAGAATATTTTTTTAAACTATGATCATAAAAATTAAAATATAGAATAACTTCGAAATCTAGCCTCTATGGAGTTTGCTGTTTTCTCATGATCGATCCTTAGCTGAGTACAATTGAGTAATCCCAACATGTCCTGGGCAGTGAATTTCGTGAATGTAATTGATATCTGTTTAACATAATATACGATATATAAACGATAAGTCAACTAGAAATATGGATGAATTTGATATTTGTAAAACTAGGTACACATGTATATGTATAAATCCTAACGGTATATATTGGACAAATAGATAACAGTACATATGGACAATGATTTCAGAGGCGTTAAATTGCAAAAAAAGGTAGAAATATTTTATAGCATTTCTAGTTGTGGACCTGTTGCTGAGAATGAGGTCAGCATCGCCAATTATTTGGTACACCAATTTCTCTGAATTAGTATTCGACAAATGTATCTCTACACTTCCACATTATAATCCTTATCATTTTAATATGCCGCAGGTTTCTGTACGTAATATAAAAATATGTTTCTCGGTATTGTATGATTTTTATAGCAACAATGGTTTTTACCGTTCTGCCAATTTTTAAAATCGAACACCTTTACATAATATTTAATTAAACGGTGTAACAGTAGCCTGCTGAATATATTAAAAAGAAATTACATAATATTGCTAATAGAGGTACTTTGGTCTGCTCCAATATTACGTATTTGTTGCCACAATTTTTTAGAAGTACAAGGTGGTTAGAGTATTACGCTGGATTTTCTAACGGCGAACAAAAACTACTTAAATGAGAGTTTATTTGTTCGCATAGCAAAGTAAATTTTATAATTTATTTACTTATTTACGGAGGTGTCATATTAAGGATGTGCAGTGAAGGTTCAAAGACGAATAAATTATACAACAAACGTCCACAAAAATAGCGGAAGAATATTTGAATCTTTGTCTGTGCATTCTTATCTCATTAATTTCTCACGCCAAATTAGCGACGTTCTAAATACCATTCAGACGAATCATTGCAATTTACATTTAAATGAAGCTTAGAATATATTTGTATCCCTGAAAAAAAAGTGAGATATTTTTAAATTTTGTAATATTTTTTGATAAAGATGCATTTATTTTCTTGGTTTCAATTCCTTGACGTCTTGCTAAGCTCTTTTTTATATTATATAACGTTACCAGCCGCATATTTTTAATCAGAAAAAATAATATCGTGTTACACAAGAACGAATAAACTTTGATAGATTAAAAGTGTAATATTAAACACTATTAAATTTGTACAAAGCAACTACCGTAATGGAGTCCACTAAATAGAGAAATGTATGTATATATATATATATAGACATATATACACATATATATATAGACATATATACACACATATATATATAGACATATATATATATATATATATATATATATATACGAGGACGATTCTTAAGTAAGTTTCGTTTGATGGTTGAAAAAGAGGTTTTTATTATATGCAACTTGCCATGCTGCTCTTCTTTGCTGTACGTAAAATTTGAGGGAGGAAGACACCAAGTTATGTGATTGTGAATGGTCTTTAGCTCTTTTCTTCATCATGGACATTAGTTTGTCTTTTTCGAAACATACGGCACTATCTTCAAACCACATTGTCACTCATGATATTTTCACCATAAAAGGAACAAAGTTCACTATGATTCCCAGCAGCTTTCATGTTCTGTGCACACAGAAATCGGATGATAGCAAGCAATTCACAGTCCGCGGGATTTTCAATTGCAGCAGTCAGTTTGAAGGACCAAAATAGCGCGAACGAATTTCCGAACGATTCTCTCACTAGCACTGCCAGACTCACATGGAATCACACTACACCGCACTGCACGCACGGTGACCGCAGTACTACGATCGGAAGGATATCCTCACTCCTCTGCTAACTAGGCGGAAACAAAACTTAATTTACAAATCGCCCTTGTATATATGTAGTAGTAGTAGTCTAGTTACCATTATTATGTTGTACAAACTAGAAATCTCTCGTACAAAGATGTTTTTCCGATCTTGGTGCATGTACAAAGAGGCTCATGCAAAAAGAACTGTCCATTAATGTTGAAACACTCGCAAAGTGTTTAAATCGCTGACAGCAGTTTATGTTACAGCAAGGTGTCTAATTTACTTATCGTCTTAATTGGATATTAACTAATTGCCTCAATTCATAGTTCTCAGTTAAAGAAAAAGTACTTTGCACAAGTACTCATAAAATACCGGATGCAGTAATACTAACAGGATATTACATTTTTCACGCATATAACCTTGCCGTGATGTTTAGATTCTTAAATATGGTAATAAATTTTGCGTCAAGATTTTCGTCTATTCTGTATACACTCCTTCCTATTTTAAATACGCCGACAATTGACGTAAATGGATTGCTGCAACCTACAGCCAACTCATGTCCGGATCTCCAGTAACGTAATTAAAAGTAAAAGTGAACTTGAGTCTCACCTTACCGCTCTGGTTTCTATTTCATCACCTCCTTCTCTCACTCTTCCCTATTTGATTCATACTAAATATTCAGGTATGATAATAAATGGTAACAGATGTTATTGATAAACTACAGAAGTGTAGAAGAAATCGACTTCTAGCCACGTAGCACAAGAGGAAAATTGAACTATACTCCTTTTTGACGAACAAATCATAATCGCTAGGAATGAAAACCCTGATCAAAATCGACAAAGAGACCGGATGAAATATGGGAACAGTATAATTAATATATCCTAATTCAAATAATAGGGAAGAGGGGTGAACTACCTTAATTTCCAACGTAACAGCTTATTTCATAAAAGCAGATATAGAAAGAAGAACTCAGGGAGACCCTATACATAAACATAAAAGATCAAACTTAATGAAAAGCGCGAGTCCGAGTACTTCGGGTAATTAACAAAAGGAAACCAAAGTATAAAATGTACAAAATACGCAATATGCTAGTCAAGATGATCTGGACAACTTTAGAAGTATTCGGACACAAGTGTGGTTTCAAATAAGAGTTGCGCAACTACCGAAGCCATCTATACCGAAGAAAACTCTTCGTTAATGTGGATCCCAAGAACTTTTGGCTTTTCGTTGAGTTGTGTTAATCGATTTTTTTTTTCGAGGACAAAGCCATATCGATTCATTCAGTGACAATTATGTTCTTGCTGTTTTTACAACTAACAACCCATATTCTCTCCTCATAGATTGCTTGTTTTACAATTATTAGGTATAAACTATAAATCAAGTCAACTGTAATCCTCTTAGTTAGCTCCCGAACTATACAAATTCACAGGCATGTGTAGGTTTTGAGAAAACCACGACATTAATTGCGGAAGCAATGTGAATGGCACTGTTGAAAGAACTAATTTTCTACTTGCCTTTTACTTTCATTAAATAAATATAAATATTAGAAGTAGGAAGTCAACTGAAATTTACAAAACAATCATCTAAATTACAGAAACAGAGTTGTTCATATGATCATTATGTAATTTGCGGGTGAAAACTAACTTGTGGGTTTTAATAATTGAGCATACTTGCCGGCTTTAGGAAGTTCAAAAGAATAATGAAATTACTTACAAATAAACTCAACTTGTTAAACTTCTTAGTTATAATTTTGGGTGCAGCTAGTTTAGTCGCTGGTTATAGAAGAAAACTCTTATACATTACAAGAATTTAAGGCAATTCAAATTTTTTAACGGATATAATGAACAAACACTGTTTAATTTGTATATTTACCACGGTGTTGTTAAACCCATTAAACATCTCTTTGTTACGATTACCTAACTTTAGTGGAAATATACTAATTTGCTTCGGGCCGCGTTATTGCTGGTTTCTAAATTATAGGCTTATTGAAATTAAACAAGTTTACATATATGAGCAGTTTTCCATAATTAGCAAGTTGCAAGAAGCTTGGCATAACCTCGGTATAACGCCATTGTGAACAACAAAAATACTCTTTGTAGTAACTTACTTTGCTTTATCAGACAAAAGATTCCACTCACCAGTTTCAATTATTGTTTTTTAAAAAGTAACAATCATCTAAATATGAATTTGATACTGGGGGCACTTAGCATTCGTTTAAGCAATGACTAGAAAATAAGTTGCTTTGTTAGTTTTTGTTTTAGTCTCTGTTACACAATAACTTGAGCTATCTTTAAATGCACATTTTGGTATGCACCGATTGTTATAGTTCATTCTTCATTGATCGGTTCAGATTACCCCAAATTATATTAAGTACTTATTAGTGCCAGGAGGTACCTGTTCACATACGTATCTGGCAGCAAGAGCTGGACTGACTTCGCACAGATATCTAGTTTCACACTTAGATATCTCGACGATCTGCATTTGGTGTAAGGAAGAATGCAGTGGTTATAAAAATCTCGCAATTTTATACTTGTGGAGAAAGCGTTTTCTACCGCTAAATAGAAACTGGCCCATCGGATATGCCATTAAAGGGTAAAACAATCCGTAATTATACAGCTAGAATATCCGCATGGAAATTCATTCGAAATAGCTCTTCGTTAATCGCTCCTAATGTGTTTGTGACTTCTTTTGCGGTTCCTCGATCACCATGGAATCTTAAGAGACTTGCACTATTTTAATACGTAAAATTCCAATTCATTTAAGAAAGTAAAAGTCTGTATGAATATCTGCATAGAAATAATCGGCCGAGAACGGGATTTAAAGCACTATAAAAATCAGCTCGTATAATCTAAAAATGTTAGGAATATCTGCAATTTAGAATAAACCTAAATAAAATTGTTTTCACCATTTCCACTTTGATTTGGTTTAGAGCAAACTGCTGCGATCAATAGATATTTATCAGTCCATTACATATTTCAAATTTGTTGCCTTCTAAACAATCTTGTACAAACTAACCATAAATGAAGAGAAACTACAGATTACTTATTTTAAAATCATATCTATCTCTTAGATACAGCCGTGCACCTCCGATCTTCGACACTTTCATAAATATAACCAATTTCATAGGTATATATAAATAATTATAAATATAACCTACACATTTAGGGTTAAGTTATGTTAGGTTGTAAATTTGCAATCCCATGAGATCGCGAATTAAAATAAAAGGCTCTGTAATCTAAAAACTACAAAGCTATATTCACTCCTGGTATATAGTTTTTGATGTGCTAAATGGAGGTCTTGCCTTAAAAACACATCAAATTACAATTACATGTAATGTCTTATGTGGAAAATTCGTCAAGTCATACCAAAGTAGTGAACTTTGGTTTCCAGTAATTAATTTAAATCACACCAGACTCCATAGATCTTGACCCATTCTGTCTACATGACCCTCAACTGTCGTCTTTTGGACGTAACCCATCTGACCACATCTTTTGCTTAGAGTTGTTCTCTTATTGTGTCGCTTCTTATTTAATCTTGCAATGTTACCTCTTTTATGGCTCTTATGATCATCATCTCATCAGTTGCTTAGGTTTGGATGTTTCTTCGTTTTACTAATTATTTAATATCTTGGGCCATTTAACGTTTTGAATTATATTATCATCATAAATTAGTTGTCAAGCTTGCTATTCAGGAATACTGATATTATAGTTCAGTATTCGTAGAGAGGACAGCAGTATCTATGAACAATGAAACGGTAACATTAACAAGTGATACATTACAGAACCTGAAATCATTTTCTGCCATACACTAGTCGAGAAAGCATCCGAGGAGAATTTTTCACGATTTATCTACATATACCGTCAAAACTGATAAACTATTAGAGGTGTTCCAAATGTAACTCTCAAATTACAACTAGTACATAGGAGGAAAATTGGACAAAAAGCATGTGAAGTTATAAAAAACAGAGCCGACCCAATAATTCTGATCAGATCTATTCTGCAGAATCAATAATACTAAAAGGCTGGTGAAAAAGATGGTACTATAAATTGAAGATCAAAGACAAGGTCAAATAGAATTGCCATCATTAGCAGCTTTCTAAAAGGATGAAATACTTTTCAAATTTATTTTATGCAAAAAGTCCCTTGCAGGATAGATCTTGTTACAAGTACTGGAGAACCACATTACAGACATATACCATTCACATTTATTTGTGATACCTACTCTTTCTACATTTGAACTACCTAGGCCTACGAAATTTTTCCTATTGATGCCTTGTTACATATATTATAAATAGCACTAATTAGCACGGTTTCCCCATTCCACAGCTCTTTTAATTCAATGGCTACCGGTGCCTATTCTGTAATTTTATCTTATCCCTTCAGCGCATTTGTACCATTCGGTATGGAAACGTATGGGTTTTCCTTCCCATTTTGTTGCTGAGTGTGATTGATATCTGGTCTATTGCTTATAACCGTCTTTATAAACAGTGATTGGTGTTCTGTCCCATTAAAGCTTTTATTGTTCATTCTCTAATATGGCAGCAGTTTCTAGTTCGGCTGATGTGTTTGTGTTGGTTGATGTTTTTATGCCAACTGCTGATGGAGAATTAATATTTATTATTATTACGTATTATTATTATCACCATTACTGTCGTTACTGTTAGTGTTATTATTAGTCAGGGCAAACAGCGGTAAAAGCATACAATTACGTAATATGTTACGATAGCACCGCCGATTCCCAACTGTAGTCAGTACGCTGTATGCGAGTAGTTCTTTGTATATCTAGGCTGTCGTACCTTATTTCATAATTGCCGCCGTTTGCCCAGACTAGTTGTTATAAATATGGTGACATTTGTCCTTAAGTCTCATATCTCCATTAGCAGGCCAGGATAACTACAAAGATTTGTACTATAAGTGAACCTGCAACTTGTTTGCGTCTTGCTGGCTCACAGTTGCAAAAGTTATTAAGACAACCGTCGTATCGTGTGGTGGTTAACTTGTTAAAAATATTTTTAATAATATTAAGGTACGAGTAGTTTCACTTTGTCGGTAGATACATAGTAGTACTACATATTTCTTTCTAAAGCAAACTAAAGAGCGTTCCTTCAAAATGTAACGAACACGTTTTTCCCTCTAGCGTTTGTTACTAATTAAAAATGTAAGTCGCACACACTACTTGTGATCTATAGCCAGTTCATTTGGTTATTGAATCTACTAAGAACATTTGATCCAGGCTAATTGCATATCATTAATATTGTATCATGTACACCGCCCACACCCACATAGTTGAGGGAATAATTATATTACAGTCGTGATTTGGCGTTAAGAATTTAAAACAAATTGGAGTCAGCTACAGCCGCAATTACCTACCACAAAACTAATATAAAACAATGAACTATATGAAGGAAATGTTGCAATCTGTTTTAATTAGGTTGAATGTGGTCGAATTTGTATAATTAAAGTTGTATCCTTGTAAAAAGGCTAATTTTTCATTCAGGCTCCGTTAATGTAGTACAAAAAGTTTAGTCACCGTGTCTTACATAAATCCCGGCTCTTTCGATTCCTAAAAGAATATCTATGCAACTAAAGGGCAAGTTAAACATTTTCTTTTGGATTATTTTATTAACAGATGAAAGCTGCTAAAAATGCAATTCATATATTTATATGTGTATTATGAATGTTCTCTTCGTAAATGATACTTTCGATTTTGCAATTGAAGCGAAGAGAATGTACAGCTATTCTTACAACATTTTTGCATTATTATTTTTTAAGAAGTAAAAGCGTTCAGCACGAATAACCATTTGAGCGTAACTACTGTGTGGCACCGTAAAAAGATTTAGGCTTTTATTATTTACATGAAATAATTTAAGATTATAGTCAATAAAAATTCGTCTGGTTGGTCGGGCAGAAATATGAACTTTTAACATTTTTGTCAAAATTTGCGCTTTGATTGCGAGGTCTACGCAAGGCATATGTTCAGTACTAAATAGCAGTAGCACCTGCTGCTATAACGTGATGATTGCGCAAAAACTCCACCTTATCTCATTTTTGTATTTGACTGCGTACAAACAAATAATTTTCAACCACAACATCCGTAATTTCCGTATTTATTTTGGAAAGGTTAAACATCTATCAACAAGTCATAGACGTATGTATGTATGTAGGTACATCAGGAAGTGTAATTAATGTGTTCACGCATCTTGGATGTTTTTTTAATTTAGCAAGCAGTTAAGACATGTGGTACAAACAGATAGTAGAGATAGAAATAAGTAGATCAAAACACCGTTTAGTTGAAACTCCAAAATAATGCCTTGTGCCTTTGCCATTTTTTCTGAAAGTTATAATTGAAAATGATCAAGCCTTTTATTACACGGAAGACGTTTACAGTAATCTCCGTAAAACCAACACCAGATGGTTGAAACGTGCTAGGAGGATGGTATAATCTCAAGAGAAATTAGCTTTCTAAAGTTAAAAGTGTGGATTGTATAACTTTGTTCAATCTGGTTTAGAAGTTGTCAATTAAGAAATATGCACATTCAATTAAGCAGTATTAAAGACTGGGCTTATCTTTCTTATTACTTGTATTGTGCACATAATACCCCATTAAAGTAAAATCGTTCACGTTAAACGAGTATACCTACGAACGTATGCTTATTAGAAAGTGCAGGAATGCAGAAAATTATACTTCGTGCCAGTACATCGTGGATATCTATGGAATGATCATGATATGCAGCATAGGAATTGGAAAATGAATGTTTCTGTTTAATTGCAAGTTATGAAAGAAATATGTATGTTGAAGGTATTATTATCGACGGAGTTAAAGCTCATTGTTCTCTCATTTGTCAAGGCGCACCTATTTTAGTTTACATGAAACTGACTTTTACGATAATTTGCAAAGCAATGTGAGGATGTGTCATTGAAGTTCATAATAACAAGATTTTGGGCATATTTATAGTAACAGATGAGATCGAATTTCTTAATGTATCGATCTTGCATAACAGGTCAACTTTATGCGAAGAGGTAACAATAATAAATTGCAAACACCAGTGACCACCCGTGGATTAATGGCATGATAGTGTGGACTTGATTATTTATATTCGCGCACCATTTAATTGTGACAAAATTATCGAGAGCTCGATAAAACTATATGAGTACTAGCTTCCCCGGCGAACTTCATACCACCGAATTAATAAATGTTGGCTTAAGTTATTACCTGAGTTTTATTAACTTGTTAATGTTAAGATAAAATTAATTAAGTTGAATAAAAGTTTAGAAAGTAGTAAATTCACGTGGGAGCAAAGCATTTACTCTATTTCTGTTAAACTATTTGCTGAATGTGTTGCACTCGGGTCGATTATCTTCATTAAAACACGTTATGATATATTATATTTTGCGACTTTATCTATTTCTTCTTGCGGCTCGACGTTGTTGATCTGCGTTCTGCCCGAGGATTTCTCATTGCCAACCGAGTCGTTTGACGTATGGCCTCTCTTTGTTCTTGTGTTTGTGAAGCACGAAGTTGGGCCGTACTAACACGGCGCCCTTCTCTCGTGTGATTTCTTCTTCATCTACAGTGGATTGATTCGCAATATTCCGCAGCATACCTTTAAGCGTTCGAAAGAAAATGATTCGTGATTCTTGAGCTTCGCCACGAAGCAATGAATGCAATGGCTCAGGTAGCGGAGGCAACACTGGCGAATTTAGCCTTTCCACAGAGACAGCACAATCCAGGCGTTTCTCCAGCGAACTTCAATGCACCGCAATAGACGCACACAACCTCCATAGGGCCAACTCTAACGAAATTAACACTTGAAGCATTTCTTCTTGCGGCTCGACGTTGTTGAACTCTGTGTTCTGCTCGCCGATTTCTCATTGGCAACCGAGCCGTTTCACGTATGGCCCCTCTTTGTTCTTGTGTTTGTGAAACACGAAGTCGGGTCGTACTAACACGGCGCCCTTCTCTCGTGCGATTTCTTCTTCATCTGCAGTGGATTGATTCGCAATAGTCCGCAGTCTAATTGCATTACGGCTTCGTTGTAAAAGATTCGATCTTCTCGCTCGCGGCATTGTAAATAAGACTGTGATGGATATTGCTAAATTTGCTTCTATTATGACATAACAATTATTCATGCGCGCACAATCACAAATGCCATAACCTTAACGGTTTTTGCGCGCACCATAACAACTGTCATAACCTAACCCACTAAACGTCGTCAATTTGTTTAATCTCTCATTTTTTTCTTAATTTTTAAATGTGTCGGGCTAATTTGTGAATCTAAACCATCCAGGACGCCACCCAAACGCATGCAAACAAATTCATTCAAATCGGTCAAGCCGTTTAGGAGGATTTCAGTGACAAACACACGTACAGTAGAATTATATATATAAAGGTAAAATGGCACACAAACAAATTCAAGCTGTGGAATTGCATTAAAATTAAAGAAATAAGCTATGTAATCAATGTTGTCTTAAGATAATGTTCAGTACTTTATTCTTTATTCTAGCTGTAGAATAAGATAAATTTTAAGAATACAATTCTTTTTAGTGGAAAAAGAACAGTGACTGACAATGAGATAGGTGTTCAAAATGTTTAGGATGGACGCAAACACTGCGAAGGGAAGAAGTACTTTTTATGTTATTTACCCGATATATAAAATTTCATTTAACATCACAGAAATGTCCATTCAGGGGAAAAACAACTCCATTAACATTGACATTAAAAGAGTCAAAAAGGTATAAATTAGAAATTGATGGCGCAATGACCTTTAACTGCTTAATAGCTGAAATAATCAGGGGTGGAAACACGCTGTAATGATTAGAGGGGTCTGAATACTAGCTTACCTCAAAGATGTCATATGGAGGTATAAGCATACAAATATGGAAACTGGAGCTCGTCTTTGACAGGTAATTTTGTAATCAATCGCAGGAAATGCATCAGAAACTTCTGTCGAGATAAATAGGACCAAGCAGTTGGTATATATGACTTTATAGTTTCTGGTGACTTTAATGTAGATTCCTTTAATAACAGTAACAAAATTAGGTTTAACGACCTAAACAATTTTTTGTGAGCTTCGGTATGAGGTCAACAGTCTGGTGGCCAACCAGGGTGACTGATCACTCAACTACTACGATTGATCATGTTTTTACAAACATTGCTCGGATGGTTGTTTGTGTGTCGGATAGTATGGTTTCTGACCATCGCATGGTGTACATCGAGCTTGATAGGGAATGTCTTTCTGCGGACTCTTTGAGCGGTTCCAGGAGATCTTTCAGTGACAATGCAGTGGGGAATTTTAGAGAGGCGTTACGAGGTGAACTGTGGGAGAGGGTATATCTTTCCGAGAATGTGGACGATGCGTTCGATTGCTTCTTGGATATATTTTTATACTACTTTGATGTGCATTTCCCGTATAGACAACACTGCAAATTTTCCGGCGGTCGAGTTAAAGGATGGATTACTGACGAGGTCAGACAGTCAAGTAATAAACTGAAGGACCTTTTTATACTCAGAAACACCTATCCCAATCTAAAGGAAGCTTACAGGGTTTCTAAGTTGAAGCATGCTGCCTTAATATCAGAGACTAAACGTAGTTATTATCAGAGAAGGATTGAGGGGTCTTCTAATCCTGTCAAGTCATCTTGGAGGATTGTTACCGAGTTGACTGGTAAGTCCAGACGTATGGAGGACATTTGTTTGTCTGTTGACAACAAGGTTTATGATCGGCCCAGTTATGTTGCAACAATGTTCAATGACTTTTTCATTGATGAGCCTGTGGGTGTTGCTGGGGATTTCTCAAGGTTGAAACACGCTGCAAACACCTCGTTTGGGTTTTGCAGCAAAACTCTCTTTCTAAAGCCATTTACTTCTAACGAACTGGTTTATCTGTTGCAACAAAAGCTAAAGTCTAAGGCCTCTTCTGGCCATGACGGGATCCCTGTGTTTGTTATTAGAAATGTGTTGGATCGTCTTTGTGAACCGCTAACTTATTTAGTTAACTTGTCATTTTTGTATGGAGTTTTTCCTTCCAAATTGAAGATTGGCAAGGTTATCCCCGTATTTAAAAAGAGTGATCGTTGCGAAATAGCTAACTATAGACCAATTACATTGACGTCTGTTTTCTCTAGGATTTTTGAATACTGTTTCCTGGATCGGGTAATGCGTTTTATTGATGATAATGGGATTTTGACTGATAAACAGCATGGATTCCGTAGTAACAGGTCAACGAATACGGCCCTTATATCGTTCTATGAGCGCTTGCTCCATTATATTGAGCTGGGGAGTGCCCTGTGGGAATCTTTTGTGATCTCAGCCGGGCTTTCGATTGCGTTGACCATGGGCTTCTACTGGGCAAATTATACGATTTTGGCTTCAGGGGGTGTCTCATGACTGGGTCACATCTTTTCTGGTGGAGAGAAGGCAGTACGTGAGTTTAAGGTGTATTGTGGACGGACTGTTGGTTACAATAAATTCTGATACAAGAGTTAATTCTCTGGGGTTTCCTCAGGGGTCTGTGCTTGGACCCATTTTGTTCCTGCTCTTCTGTAATGACTTGGGGAGTCTTTTCGACGATAACCTCCTATTAATGTATGCCGACGATAATTCTTTTCTGCTTTCGGACAAGAATGATGAGTTCCTGCTTGGAAGGTATGAGCTCGTCCTGTCCGAGTTTGCAACATGGTGCCAAAAGAATTTTTATTATTAAATGTTGCTAAATCTAATGCTGTTAGATTCCATAATAGACAGCGTAATTGTAAGAGCCTGGAAATCTCTATTGGCGGAGTTTCGTTATTGAGTTCTAATGAAAAGATGTTTCTGGGAATAACTTTCGACGAGTGTCTTAGCTGGAGGCTTCATTGTGCTAATTTAATTAATAAAATGAACTCAATGTGTTACATGTTTAGAAATCTTAAACAGGTGCTGGGTGTTGGACAGATGTTGTCTGTTTATCATGCCTGGATTGCTTCCCGTTTAGGCTATGGCATATGTTTATGGGGGTTATCTGCAGCGGCATGGAGTGTTTTTACACTTCAGAAAAAATTATTACGAATCATTTTTGGCCTGTCTCGCGGGCATACCTGCAGAGGTATTTTTAAGGAGTTTGGCGTTTTGACTTTGACAAATATCTACATTTATAATGTCTCGATGTATATTTTCAAAAATAGAAATAATCTAGGTAGGGTTAAGGATAAGCACGGTTGTAACACGAGATCCAAAGATAACTTTTATATACCGTTTTGCAAATATAAGTGTACTTTTTAATTCACCTGTTTATATGGGTATGAGAATTTTTAATAACTTGCCGCCTGAGATTAATTTAAATGGTGGCTTGAGAGTGTTCCGGGTCTCGTTGGGCGATTATTTGCGGAATAATGTTTTTATTCTCTTGATGAGTATTTTGAAAGTACAAATATAAAGACTTCATCTCCACCCTGTCTCTGACTAAGGACTGTTTCTTTGCTTAATTAAGTTTACGTGTACTATTTTTTTATTTATGTATATGTTGATTCTTTTTTTTTTGTTTGTATTGACTTGTTCTATGTACATTTGTATCTACTAGAACTAATAAAATAAAGTTAAAGTTAAAGTTAAAGATATATACAATGATGATATATGCATTGAAAGCAATTACGGTAATTTTCAAAGTAAATCGAATGGAATGTCAACCATAGATTTACAAGAGGTTAAGTGCATGATCACATAATGTTGCTTAAGGTTTACTTTTTAACTTAAGATTTCACTCAAGCTGCTTGTAAACTTGAGTATGAATCAAGTATTTCGCAAGTTATTTGGATAATTATTTCACTAAAGTATTTATTAAGTTTAAGAGATGAACACAATTTCTTACTCTCTGATCGTCTGCGTCTGTTATAACTGGCATATTCGACACTATAACTAACTCGTCTTTTAACGGAACATATGGTACCAAATACTTGTACAAATATTAACGAAATTTGCTGTTTCCGACATCAGGAAGATACAAAAAGGAATACTATTACATACTCCCATATTTGAAAAGTTTCTGGTATCTTTTGGCAAAGCCAATTAAGTAATTGTAAATTTAATCAATAGACTTGCTTAAAGGAAAATTTAAATGATCGTCTTTGTTATACTTTCCTCTATTGCCTCAGCAAGCGAAAACATAATTGTAAGCTTACAAAATGTACTGTACTGACCAAGCTGTAAAAGAACAATTATGCCAGAATCCATTCCCTAATTTTCTTTCAAGCAAAAGACAATTCCTTCATGGAATGAAATAATAATAACAACAATAACCAGCATCATAATTTTGCGGTCATAACCCCACCGAAATTTTTACCATTCAAGAACTGTTTGGATTCATGAATGTAAGATTATGATGCTAATTATTGTCATTATTTCATTGATGTTCTATAAAAGAATTTTCTTTTATTTAAAAAAAAAAAAACAAAGAAAAAATGACTGCTGACTGGTACGGATGTTAAGTAGTAAGTTAAAAACGTGAAAAGGCTAAAATAGAGCTAGCTCAATAACAATGAGTTGCGGCAAAGGCCCTGAGGGACTGGGAAGAAATGGTGGAAATCAGAAGGAAGTGGATGGAAAAGTGAAACATGCCCATCCATCGATATCTCCTAACGAAGACGCAAAGAAGGGTAAACTATAGTCTACCATAACAATATCCCATTACATACGCTGTAGACTCTCCTTGTGATTCGAGGACCAGATTTAGGATGCCCATCAGGATCGCAACTTTGGAATGTTTATTTATTCATGTATCTCCAGTTTCCAATGGAACGTCATAGAAAATGTTTTGCATTCACAAACAAAAAAATTTAGGGTTTCCAAAAAGTCACCGGAATAAAAATTTTGAAAAAATGGTAAAAACAGGTACACTTAGATGCTACCTTTTATTATGGGAAATTAATTATTGCGGTTCTAATACGGAAACGGATACACAAAGGAGTTTGCACCTCTATCATTTCTTCACTTGTGACAACTGCATTCTTTTCGATTGATCGATTTCTTGTCAAGAAACAGTTAATTCAAATTGAGAAATGAGACAATGACAAAAATCAACAATTTGAAACCTTCAAATATGTTATTCTAAATAATTTTCACAAATTTAGAAGTACTAGTTACATCTTGCTGGAAGCAGCTTGAAATAAGTTTAATTTTGGGCAGTACAGATTTCAGCATTTATGTTGAGGGATTGTCTAGGCAGTTTCATTATAGCTTCATCAGACACAACTCACGTTTCAAAACCCACTGTTTAGAACA
The DNA here is from genome assembly GCA_038088585.1 of Chrysina gloriosa. Taxonomy (NCBI): domain Eukaryota; kingdom Metazoa; phylum Arthropoda; class Insecta; order Coleoptera; family Scarabaeidae; genus Chrysina; species Chrysina gloriosa. Next base: position 10,878,333 of record CM076093.1, read on the forward strand.
CCTTTAACTAACTTTTGGCAGTGACACTTCCTCTTCCTTGTGTTCTCCACCGAGGATCATCAATTGGTGGTCGAAATGCACACTTGGAATTTCCCAAGGAATCGGTATGGTAGCGATAAGAGCTAATTTATTTGAAAGAATGTGGTAATGAGAATGTTCTCATGTAAGACCTTTGGTACAACAATGCAATAAATGAACATAACATGGCTTCATACCCCAACATTTAAGTTTCTAATTTAGTTCGTTAATTACATCTAGGCTGGAGATTATATATATACTAGCTATTAAGTCTGTCCCTGCCAGGCAGGAAGAAAAAGAAAATATAAGCTAAAATGTTAAAAAATTGAATTTTGCCACGCCCTTTTGCGTCTTAATTCTCCACCCACAGGTCAAAAATCAAAAATCCGGCTACGTTAGGATTTGGCCTAGGCGTTTTACTATATGCATGCCAATTTTCAGCTTTCTAGCACATCAGTGGGCTTCAAGAAGCTCTGGATAGACAAAAAGAGGAACACACAAATAAAGGAATTATATATATGTACATATATGTATATCTATGTATATATATATAAATGGACTGTGATTTGTTCGGATGTTTAAAACTTGAAAACGACTGGACCAAATTGCTGCGGATTTGTTCGTAATTGCTGCGTGAAGGTTTAGGAAAAAAATAATAAATAATTGTTGTCATAATAGAAGCAATATCAGCAATATCCATCACAGTCTTATTTACAATGCGGCGAGCGAGAAGATCGAATCTTTTGCAACGAAGCCGTAATGCAATTATACTGCGGAATATTGCGAATCAATCCACTGCAGATGAAGAAGAAATCGCACGAGAGAAGGGCGCCGTGTTAGTACGACCCGACTTCGTGTTTCACAAATACAAGAACAAAGAGAGGCCATACGTGAAACGGCTCGGTTGGCAATGAGAAATCGTCGAGCACAACACAGCGTTCAACAACGTCGAGCCGCAAGAAGAAATGCTTCAAGTGTTAATTTGAATCGTGGAGCGTTTCAATACGATTCTACAATTGACTACAGCTCGCACCCTTTCGTTAGAGTTGGCCCTATGGAGGTTGTGTGCGTCTATTGCGGTGCATTAAAGTTCGCTGGAGAAACGCCTGGATTGTGCTGTCTCAGTGGAAAGGATAAATTCGCAATTGTTGCCTCCGCCACCTGAGCCATTGCATTCATTGCTTCGTGGCGAAGCTCAAGAATCACGAATCATTTTCTTTCGAACGCTTAAAGGTACAAAGCATGTTTCCAAATGACTTCATTTGGAGCAAATATTATTGAAGAACGCGCATTCAGTCCGACATTCAAGGTAATGTTTGTTAAAAAGAAGGTAACCTTTATTTTTGGTAATCATAAGTCACTAATTATCACTTCCCTGTCGACTAGATAGATACAAGGACAAATTCACCATAGAATTGGATCATTACAGCCGGTTGAAGACACAGACCATAAAATTGTTTCAAATTTACTTCATTTTCAATATGAAGGACCAACTTGATCGGCGTCAAACGATCAATAACGCAATGAAAAGGGAAATTCTTTAATATTTGCAAGAAATACTTCATGAACATCATGCATTGATTGGGTTGTTCAAGACTATGTTGGATCGCATGTCAAGTGATAACTATAAAGTCCTAATAAGAGCAAATAAACGCCCCGCTGGAACACACGAACGACAAGTCAAGGCTCCGACAGTAGATAAAGTCGCAAAATATAGTATATCACAAGGTGCTTGAACGAAGATAATCGATACGAGTGCAACCTATTCAGCAAATAGTTTAACAGAAAGTTGTGCTACAACGACATGCGAATCATTTAGTTTACATTCAATAAAGCAAATGCTTTGCTCCCACGTGAATTTGCCCCTTTTTGAACGTTTAATCAACTTAATTTTATCTTAATACAAACAAGTTAATAAAACTCAGGTAATAACTTAAGACAACATTTATTAATTCTAAGGCGGTACGAAGTTCACTGGGCCAGCTAGTATATACATACATTTGCAGAATAGTAGTTTTTAGTAGCCAACCAGACAACATGACTAGTTCATGAAAATATCGCAGCTAACAAAACCAAAGTCCCGCGGAATCATACAATTTTTAATAAAAGACGCATACTAATCGCATTAAAAAACGTTTAGAGGGCGTATATGGTGATTTATCTCCTTCATATATCAATGTAAAAAAGTGAGCAAAATGTTTCAGTTTTGGGCAAGAACTCCCTGCAGATGATGACCGTTCCGGTCGACCAATTGTGATAGCGCTTCAAAAAGCTGCAAAGATTGAAGATATGCTATTAGAAGCTCGCCGTTTGAAAGTGAAGGATTTAGCAGTTATGTCTAACATTTCGGAAACATTCGCTGAATTCTCGATGACCATTTGGGTATAAATAAGATTAGTGCAAGATTGGTACCGCGTCTTCATGCCGTAAATTGATAACTTTGACAAAGTTTATTTTTTGCCTATCAGGCCAAGATATGCGTACATGTATCTGACCTAGAATGAAGCGTGAATTAAGAGTTTGTTGTATCAATGATTCCGTCTTAATATTTTTTCTATTATGTGCTTTACAAGAGATTAGTATCTGAAATGTATAATGTTAACTCAGTAGTACACTTCGAGGACTAAATATTTGTCCTCCATTATTGCTTATATTTACCAAAACTTTTTATTGGCTGATGACGTAGAAGTTTATTCAGGTTTAAATATTATCGCGAGTGTCTACAGTATCTAATTGATGTAAAGTAGCTCAAATTAGCCTGCTGCTTATGAGTATAATTTGGACATTGTATTGGATTCGTGGATAGCATTGGAAGATCATACTGATAATACATATTCATCGGTTACAAGATCGGGTTTATTTTGGTGAATTGGATAAAATGTTCTAACGTGATCAATTGAATCCACAATGATCAATGGAATCTTCTGCTCCCGTTTCGGCGCAGTCATAAAAGATTCATAGAAATTCACTGGATATGGAGGGGGAAAACACTTAAAGCAATTTTAGCATAAAACTGTGAAACAGTTGCTCTTTCTTTGTAACTAAGTGCACTGACTGAATAAGCATAGATAAATCTATTTGTACAATTATCACCCAGATTACGGTACTTCAGAGTAAATATTTCGATGACTAAAAGAACACATTATGAAGTACACCTTTTAGTTCTATCGCCCAAAATTCAAAAACTGCTTCCTTCCCTGTTGTCAGCTATTAAAGTACTAATTTCACGGATTATTGAAGTAAAAATCTGGGCATAAGCTTTAGTGTATGTGACGGGTAAAATGATATTAAATCATAAGTATTTGTTAATGCGCAACTCCATACAATCCCCCTAAAACGTATTTTCACACACTCTCAAATTTACCTTGCTAACTGTATAGCTGAAATTATGTAATCGACCTAGTAATTTACTTACGAATAGCATCGACAAGTCATGTTTAATTTATATAAAGATACATATGTCATGTAGTTATTCTGAAATCCACACGAAAACCGTGCAACGGGTGTATACAAATATCTGGTTTAACAAAGGCCTTACGCAAGAATTTCTTCAGAGCTGACTCAGATCATCGCTCCGATATATGTTCGTGCGTTCTTAAAAAGAAAGTTTTAAGAATGTTGTTTTTAAAGACAACACGCGACAAAAGTCATGCCATTGTAGATGGAATAACATGAGGGATTATCACCGCAACATTATACCATATTTCATGAGATTTTCACTGGCTGTAATACTGGCATCAACTTCCGTATTCTGCGCGTAATTTTGGTAGATCGTATTTATTTTAATTCCAACGAATCCACTAAGTTTATTGAAATTCTTGTCCATTTTGATATTTATACGTCTTACACTGTCAACTTTGATTGTCTTGTATAAAATACGCATTTCAAAGTCTTATAATGATGAAAATTCTAGTTTATAATCTTATTTACATCGAACTTACAATACAAAAGAACATGGTAGCTTAAGCTTAAATTTCCGCCTTATAGAGCAAGTATGACCTCATTCTCCCTTCTATTATTTGCGACCTGAAGGATATTCGACATTAATGTAATTTTCGTAATATCCGCGGCTCAGGTAAAAATAACCGAGATGGATTAACAGCTTATTGCATAATCAACTGATTATCACAAAATCCTTGAAATGTCAAAGACATGTTACTTCACTTTGTGACTTATAATAATACAGTTAATACAGAAATTTGATGCAGTCTGCTAGGCACAGCGGATCGAGAACAATGTAATTAAAGCTGATTTATAACAAACTATTTAATGCAGCGGCTGTATGTATACGTTCAGATTCATTCTTGCCGTGCAATAATCCTTGTACAGAATAACAACATTTAATTGGGGCATGATGTAGTCCTTGTTTTAATAGATTCCATCGATTAGAACGTAAATGTGTATCTTAGTCACTGTTACTAAATGTAGAGCATAAGTAGGTAATGGTAAATCGCGGTGTTTACAAGATGATGTATCGTAGAATATTATTCTATGTGTTCTGGAAGGTTTTTAAAGAAGAATTCTTGAGCAGATGTTCTGAACGAAATCTTGTAATGTGCAATCAAAATATTCGCAATCTTTGACATTATTGACATTATATTTATATTTTCTTTACAGCACCTTACTTATATAACAATGTAGATAAACATTTTCTTAAAATGAAATATACAAAACACGAATTTGCTTATCCAAGATCAAAACACAAAAGCTCTAACATGTCTATTATAATCACGGAGTCCAAAATGTTCACGTAACCAGTTTTATCATATCTACCTCATTACAGTCAGAACATCACTGTGACCGTGTTTTGAATTTTAAACATAATATAACTGTTTCATAACCAAACAAAGATTATCAACTACAATAATTAATTTTTCTGCATGAAACATGATTTCGTGTAGGCGAAAATTTGACGGTAGCAGATTATGATTTAGCATATCAACCGTTGCGAAAGTGTACTATTTAAGAGCCTCCGTATATCCGCATTTACGGCCATTCAAATCTTCCGCCGAACTTTCTCTTGTGTAAGGAAAGAGATATGCTTTGGGATACGTATTCGAAATGTTGTTCGTTCTACGAAGTGATTGTTTTGGTTGCTAAACCGTGATTATCGTACACATCGATCCATTCTCTAAGTTTTAGTACACAGGAACTGCGAACTTACTTACGTTGCGAAATTTATGGTATCCAAAAACGACGTATAACGCAAAAAGTCGAATTTATCATTGATTAATAATGTAGAAGGTGTTCGTGTCGGAATACGTTCACCAGAATAAGTACGTAGTAAAAAAATTTAAGAATTATTTTCTGTGGTTGTGTCTAATTCGTGTGCCAAAATTTTATATGAATTACATTCTCAACTTGTACTCATCTTGAATATTTGCGTGCAGTTGAGTTACTTTAGGCTCCATTTGTAGTTGTATTCATCTTTACATGCTGTAATTTTCAAATCACCTTTTTGATACATAAGAATTGTTCATGTTGCTAAATCTAGTATCAAAAGAAAAACATTTGCAAATAAATAGAATGTTGAACTTAATGTTGATTGATAAACTATAGAAGGTATTTACAAACGCCTCTAACAGTAGACAATTTTAAGAATCGTGTCGTTTCTCTAATTGTCCCCAATAAGTTTCATGGGGAAAAATTTTGTATAAATTCTATTTCCTAATTGTCAATGGAAGTTCATTTTAGATATCGGCCTCCGGCAAAGTTTCGATGAGTTGCATTTGAATCAATGTTCATCAGATTTGTTCTATCAATCATTACAAATCAGCCAACATCAACCGCGTTTCCGAGAAAGTACTTGCAACCAGTTTGCACCTTCTATTGAAACAACTTGCAACTCACCACGACTTCATCCAGGACACAGTAAAATAGGTTTGTTAAATGTTAGCCTCGTCGCGTACTTAATCATATTGTCCTAATCTTAAGGTGTCTTGCTTAAAAATTTTCTAGATCAATGCTTGGTACTGCTTGATTTATCGAGCTGGAGTATTGGCAGCTAGACCTAGATTTAGTTTATATAAGTTGAAAGAAAGTTCAATTATGTATATCAAATCACGCTATCAATACTTTTTCCCAAAGAAAAGGAAATATTCAGGGCTTATTCAACCTATAAGATGAAAACTGTTAGGTTCTATACATAAACCCTTAATCAACTGTCCCACACATTACATAACTTTAATGTGAATATCACAGAATGGTCAAATGTAAAGAAATATACTAATAGTGTTGCAACAGAAGGACTGATAGTTTGTTTCGATGGATTTGAAACTTCCTGTAAAAGAACGACGTCGTGGAAGCCAGAAAAGGATAAGTTCCTCCTAGAGGGGTTATATTTTTCAAGATTTGGATATTTAGATATATAAATTGGTGGGAAAGAGTTTACATCATCTCTACAAATTACAGTGACTACAAGTTAATTATCGCTCAAGAATGCCCCCAACGGAGCATCTGCAGTGAACCTACCAGAAGACTTATAGCCTTTGCTAAAGATCTTAGGGTTGACGATAGGTTAGGGTCTCACTATAAACAGCCCATGATAGGTCGAAGTCAGACAAACGTTGCTAAGCAACACACCAGAAAATGTCTGGTTATGTAGGAAATCAGTAGGCAACAAGGATAGTATAAAAGCAGATATAAATAAAACAAAACACCAAAATTACCCAGCACAGTTAACCTCCAAAAATAAAACATTGTAAGCAAAATGCATCGAACGTAACCTCTAATGGAAACAAGGGGGATTTTCCAGCTGCAAATTTGCAGATACTCATTACCTCGATCACAATTCGACAAGTTGGTAAGTTGAGAACGATAACCGTGGTGATAAAAACCGAGTTAAAAATTTACTGCAACATGCTGAAAAGGAAGAAAAATGATTATGGGTGCAGTTCACACGCGGTATGAGTGAAGCTTACAGAAAAGTAAACTGCCAGAGAATGAGACGAATGCAGTATCAGGAGTGGGATAATTATAGGGTTTATATATAACAGTTTCGACCGTTATTGTTATTTTGAAATAACGGTTGCAAAATAACAGGTTATCGTTATTTCGTATTCAACAGTTCTATACGATAACAACATTGTCGCAAGTATTAGGCAGTGAAATATAGCTGCTGTACTCACTATACGACGCCTTTTCTCTCGGTTCAGCTCGGAAATACGCAGGCGCAGACAAGCATACGTATATACAACGCTTGGTAGACAAGGGTGGGGAGGCTATTCTATCTCATTCTCCCACGGGATAAATCTTATAGATGTATATTTTGTTTCTTTTTAGTGTTGCTTTTTTCGTTTCAAATCACTTAAAACGGTGTTAAAGAAGTTTTCACTTAAAAAAATATACCGCAACATTTAGTTTCACAAGAGCGAAGCCAGTAGTAACACTGCTTTGAAATACTTATTCTCCCCAAGGAACTGAAGCAAATGCTACTACATTCAGTACATTCAAGAAACTGTAGAAATATTTTCCGCACAGCAGAGCCAAAAAGGCATTTACAGACGGTATCCCTTGTAGAGTCGCGTCCTACTGCATTAGTGTTATAAAAACCCCTATTCTAAAAAATATATAAAACCATCGTAAGATCGATTATTGGATACGCACTTAAGATGGAAGCAAAGAGAAATAAAATGAGAGGACAACGAGAAACTATAGGGATGATATATTAAATAAATATCAAAACAGAATAACAGGCAAACATTCGACAGATTACTTAGCAAAGTAATAGGAATTCAGCGTACACTCCAAGGTAAATAGATAATAAATCCGCTGTAAACCGACGAAACGGTAAGAGCGACCACGTTATCAAAGCGAGCGACAAGTTAGGGAAGGTTCCAGAGACTTGAAGTTGCGTGGAACACGACAACCACGGCAGTTACAAAGCCGAAGGAATGTCGATTGATACCTCATGGCTATGCATCTCGGTTTTAGGTCTTTACTACCTTCCTATTTGCGGGAGTAGGTACAACTCGCATGAAAAGTGCTCTGCATAGACAAATCGGTGTGGGAAGGGGAGGGGGGCTAGATGACTCCTCTTCAGTTACGAAGCTACCTGTGAGAGTAGGTGCTACCAAATTATGGATTTGCAATGACTAATGTTAAATAAGAAAGAAATTGGATGAAATTTTGTATTATACTGAAACCAAAGCTGCAGAAGTCAATCAGTGCATCAAACTTTGTTTCTTCCCTATTGAGCTACGATCAGCGAAACCATCGAGTTGATGTGCGTAGGGAGCAAACCGTCAGCGATGATCCTACTTATTTTTCTGAGGTCAGAACTGATGGCGAATCTGAGATATAAGAGTTTAGTAAAGAATAAAACTTAAGTAAAACTATTTTAGTTTTATTCCTTGTTATTATGGATCTTCACCAAGTAAAAGCGAGTTGTATTCAATATTATGCTAGCTAAATAAAACCGAACTCTTATATTGCGAGGATTGCGCAGTGAAAGATGCCATCGCCCTCGAGACCGTAGAAAGAATGTCAATTTGACAGCAAAATCACATAGATACTGAACTTTTCTTGACATGCACAAGAAATTGTACACAGAGTTTCACCTGGTCAAACTCTGAATTTTATTACGACATTTCGAAACGGGAAAACGTGAGAATCAAACACTTAGACGTCGAGGAACAAATAGAAAATGCTACACTATAACAATGCTTCGTCATAAGCCTACGCTTTGCTTTTCGTAGCACAATACCTCTCGCAAATGCAAAGTACTTTTGATGAGCTTCTGAGCAAAATACAGGTTAACGTAATATATGACGTTAATCAACACTATTATGATACCAAAGAAAAATTAGCAACCTCAACGGCATCAATTACTAAATTTATTTGCAACTTTCGTGTGTTAGAAAGAAAGTGTGATACTAGTTCTATCATATCGTAGATACAGCTTACATGTGCGATGTAATATCTGAGTATGACTAGGTTGAGATTATAGGCTTAGTACCGTCTACTGTAATTCTAGATGTACCATTGGAGAAAGTGGCGTAGGTTGCATACTAAACCGAGAAACAATCAGATAACGATAACGAAAATGGTTCCTTCATATTTCTCCTGCAACACTTCATAACGGTTCAATTTCGATGGTATTCTACTAAAACTCCATTTTCTATGCGCTAATAGTAAACGTTGCCTTGATATTTATGATTACGAAATCGTATTGCAAAAATAAGCACAATGCCGTTGAAATTACAGCCGTTTTTGTTGCGTTGGTATAGTTCTTAAATTACGATCCAATACATAATCTATTAAAATAGTTGCTTTCTATTTCTGCAAGCTCTGAACGTTTATTTCAGATTTTATAATTACTTCATAGAAAGCAACAAATTTACATTTATTACGAGAGTTACCTTAATAAAATGGCTTCTTATATCAAAAGCATTATTATATTATTATATACTCGGTTTTTACAAATTCCATTCAAGTATTCACTTGTTATGACATGAATACATCTTCTGGATGAACGTATCGCTAAATAGCCGTTTAAATTATTATCGTCCGTATCTTATATGATAGTTGTCTACCACAATTAGGTCAATTAAACATGAGATTGAAATAATAGATATATTCTCAGAACGTTTACAAACGTTTTCGGAATACCTTCACCAGTGAAAATATACTACATAAATGTATAAACGAACATTTGTTTTTTATTCGGGAACTATCAACAAAATAACCAATGACTAGGATTCCTTGGTATATAGGATCTGTAAAAAAGGTATATTATAAATAAGTGATTTAACGTGCAAACACATACATGCAAATTATGAAAACACAACAAGAAAATTAATTTGCACGTTAAATCAGTTGTTTATAATATTTATTTTTTACAGATCCTATATATCAAGAAATCCTAGTCATTAGTTATTTTGTTGATAGTTCCCGAATGAAAAACAAACGTTTGTTTATATATTTATCTAGTTATATGTTCACTGATGAAGGTATTCCGAAAACGTTTGCAAACGTTCTGAGAATACAACTATTATTTCAATTATTCTTCTTTAATTGACCTAATTGTGGTAGAGAACTGTCATATAAGATAAGTATAATTATTGTGAAGTGTCACGAAATATGTATATATACATTTAAATTATTATCGTCTTGAACCTTTTATAACAAACTCATGAAAATTGTTATTGCAGGTACGGCAGGCGACAATCAAGAAGTGGCACATACCCAATACAAAAATCAGATTACATATGGAACCAGCGACATGCTGATGGAGGAGACGGCACAAAGTACACAACTGCCAGTAGCTGATGTGGACGAATTGAATCACGATAGTCAAACCTTCTTTCCTTCATTCTCACCATTTGGTAACCAACCGCTAGGACATTCGAGACCTTTATATCATCAGCCCGAAGCCGCCTATAGTCATCGACCAACTGCTTACCAGCAACAATTGGGCTTTGATTCTAACGCCAGATTTAGTGGTTATAAGAGCGATGTGTACGAGGACCGTTCCGATGCAAACAGCATATTAGGATCCGGAAATTTTGGTGTAATCAAAGGCGGTACCTTTTATCCCGAAAATGAAGAAAATGACCCATATCGTGGATTTGGAAACAATTACAATAACTACTACCACAATGGACATGGACGACCATCATTTCATGTGAGCAGTTCCAATCGTAGACCGCAACAATTCGAAAACTTTCGAGATTTCGCCGATATCAACACACCTTCCTACTCCGAATTTGTTGTTGTTTACGCAAACAAGAACGAAACGCACAAGGAAGAAACAAAATCGAAGAGACCGAAAAATATCATCGAACGATTAGCCATGTTAGATTTAGAGCAAGGTCCAACAACTGAAACGCTACCAACCGAAACGGCGCCTGCCAAAAAATTATCGAAATCGAAAAGAAAGCTCGCTTTGCGGTTTCCAGAAAAGAAATCGGTTGTAAAATCGAAAATCGCGCAGAAGGATTTATATGAACCCCTGCTAGCACTTAGTTGAACTAAATAAATAATTGTTACGGTTTACTTTTAGCTCTCTAATGTGCGACAAGTCGTACCTGACTCTAATGATCATCATCAAGTGATATGAACTCGTATGTGATACAGACTGAGGAAGGCGCTATCGCATCTCATTGATTCGACTCTGGAATCGTCAATCTAACATTCATCTTTCACCAGGTGTTATGTTTCGTCCAATTTTACCTCCTAGTCTAATTTAGACGTTACCTAAATAAAAGTGTACTTCCATTAAGTTATTATATTTGCCGTTTGCTTGTGATACCACAAAGTAGATCATTTGACTTTGGTAGTTTATTTGTCGGTTTAATTAATGGCTATAAAATTGCGAAATATAGAGTTTGTAATAATGAAGATGTTTTACGATATACTGTACATAGAAACCACAAATATGTTAAATAAACTAATTGACTCGAATAAGTATTTATTTTAAAAAGAGAGATCTAGACAGGGATCGTTTCACTTGGAAGAGAAACCTGTTTTTATAGTAGTCTCTATTGGTTTCTATAACACAGTTGTAACGATTTCTACTGCTGCTGGAGAGAGTAGTATCGACTTGTGGTTCGAGTTCTGTGAGATAGGTGGCGAAATTATTTCAAATCTTTGAAAAAATTTTGAAATTATTTATAATGAACAACCAAAAAATGTTTAATAACAACATATAAGTTTTTATCTAAACTTATGCTGTTCCACGAATTATAAGCAAAGAATATCTGGGTGCTACTAAATTCTAAAGCAGGTAACTTATCAAATCAAGAAACCTCTTTCTTGTATTGGAGGAATTAAATCAAAAACAAGTATTGCTTGCTATGAATTAGTTACCAATATCAAATCAATGTACGTTTACATTCGTATTACGCACTTTGAGAGGAGATTTAGTAACCCAGTATCCTGTTTCCCAAAAAAATAACGCTTAATGTTAGAAAGACTATACTTGATTTCAATTTTTAATGAACCAGTAAACTAATTCTTTGGATGTGCTAATTGAAACCGCTTGTAGTTTCACCCATTTAAGTTACATAATACTCATAATTTCTCATTATACAACAAAATTTAATTGTAGGTATATAATGTTTATTATTTGTGCTTGTGCTCATCATCTAGTGTACGCTTAAATTCGTGCGGTTTATATCAATTAGCGATTGATACGTGGCTAATATCCAATAATATAAATAAATTGAGATTGAATGATTCACACCGCTTGCACAACAATTTGAAACCTTCCAAGTACGTGTTTCAATAGCTTTGTTGTCATTGTATTGTGGAAAAGTCATGGTTCAAGTTGTCACCTTCGGTGGAAATCTTACGAAGGCTGTTTGCATTACGTGTGAACTTGGCCAGGATTCGCGCGTGATACCTTCAGTCTTCGTGAGTTTTTCACCGAATACGACAAGCTAAACGGTAATTTTGCAATCAAGGGTGACGGCTTTCGAGGTATTATTTGGAAGTATGTAAATGCAAACGTTTGGAAAATACATCTAGAGATGTATTCGTCTTATAACTGAATCTTAATTTGTTAAGGGAGTGAACGAATCACACCATATTGCAGAACATTGTTCGGAAAGGCAGTCATGTTACATTAAAAACAAAACACGTATTAGCTTCCAAAATTGTGCCATGGCAATTTCACTGAAGGAAGTGATAAGTGTTGACGCAAATGTTTAAGGTATACTTAAAAATGCAAGAAGTTGCTGAAATGTAGTACTAAAAATCCAAAAAGGTGGTATATGATTTTACATTGCAGTAACGTGAACTTTTTGTAAATGTACGAGTATATATACACTATACCGATCATAAGTTTGGAAGCACCTGCGATACAATGAAAGTAATGCCAAGTAGTATTGCATTAAAATTGACAAGATATCTAATTATAATATTTCAACTAAATTGTCAGTGTCAATATTATACCGATATTACCATGCTTATACATTTTTAAATATACTATTGAACACCAAATACCGCACATAAAACTTAATTTTAGACTAGAGTTACTGTTATGGTAGGATAGATTCGTCGAATATTGCGAAGCATATGCACGACACGGAGGACGACATAAAAATGGAAAATTCAAAATTGGTAAAACTTGTTAATTCAACGTGAGAACTTGACGCGTATGAAACGATGGGCATACGCAAAAACAAATCTTTTAAATCATGACTGGGGCTCTATTCATTATTCCGCCTTGTTCAGTCTATTAGAAGTAAATAATTAAGTAGTATTGGTATTTGTAAGGTTCGTTATCGTTTTAAATTTCTTCGGGAAATTAGCTAAATTAGTCACATAACGAGATATGTAAACGTTTTAACGTTTAAAATTTTAACCTTAACTTTTAACAGGTTCTTCTTCTTTCTTTCGCATGTTTGTAGAAATAATGCATAAAACTAGACATGCTGGCCACTTGACATGTTATTTAAATAAAGGTCCTTTACGACGGACAGGCATCGTTGCTTGTTGAGAAAATATTGTTTACACCACACACACGATTACAGTAAGGATGGAGTAAATATACATGTTTGGAACTTTAAGAAAATCATTTGCTCACTTCGTTTATTTTTATACGGTTTTGATAATGCTTGCCTCGTGCTCGCGAAATATGTGTCACCGAATTTATTATTAAACAATTGTGTGATGAGGAGCTTACGGTCAGACTAGACTAGTTAAACTGCTGTAATTGAAGAGCAGCATTCTATATGGGAAACGCTTTAAAACGCACTGTTAAAGAGCAAACCTGATCAAAGGAGATGATGCGTGAGTATCAGAAGAATGTAGAGAAATTTGTAAATAGTTGCGAGTGCATCGATCATTAGAAACTTCTTATATAACAGATGCTTCTTCAGAGTAGGTATTTAAACGCGAGAAAGTCAACGAAAAATGGGTACCGCGATATCCCTATAACGAAAGCTTGATGTCTGAAATTAGATTGAGTCATAACTAGTCAAGCTATGATTTGGGGTGAACAATTAAAGATAATGAGATCACTGTGGTGCGCTTGGTCAAATAGAAAGAAGATTGTCACACGGTCTCTACGGCAGTAAATAAGGTTGCCCTATTTTTGGTATTGTTCTTTGAAGACAAAAAACTACGAGGAACTTGATCCAAATGAATCCAATGATGAAGCGGTAAAATCAATTGTGCGTTCATTTTCTGCAAGGCAGCTTTCCTCACACGTCTTAAGAAATTAACTACCAACTGCCAGCTAAGAATGAATCCGTTACCACCATGAATGAATTTCATGGAGGTAACAGATGGTTACGATTTGTTAACAGCAGTTTGTAAGAATTTTACAAGTTACAATCAATCACATTCAAGTTACAGTTTGAATAAAAGTAAATATGTAAGTAAATACAAGGTTAAAATTTCAGCTTTCACTACGTGTTCTAGTCTGGTTTCAAATGGTGAAAAAGCGCACTCTCAGTGCAATAATTTTTTTTTTTTAATTTTGTGTATCAGAGTTAACTGGCTAGTATAAGAAAATTTGTTTATTAATGGCTTTGAAAGTCACAAGTTCTATAATTCCTGTGATGCGATATGAACAGAAATACTGCAAGGACAAATTATTTGAAATAATAAAAGCATAGAATTTTAGTCTCCAAATTGGAAGGTAAAGGAGTAAGGCAGAAGATAGTAACAGGACGGAGATAGTTCCATTTTCAATTTTGGGTTGCATATAATTTATAAACTACAAAGTCAACACAGTTAAAGTGGCAAAGATAAGCAATAGTCATAAATAGTACATTAGGTGCGTTTTTAATGATAATGTCCTTTTAAAGTCGTTGCAACAGATTGATTAATTCCAGCGAGACGATAATAATACTAATAGGTACTACTCGTGTTTGCAAATAATTAATTGGCATAATACTACGTGCTTGTTATACTATCAGTCGGCGCACGGTTCTCGAACTAAATATAATCCACTGACCGGCAGGGATTTTGTCCGGGTTGTAGTAGCTTTTAGGTGATAATTTCATGTCTACACGAATAGTGTTCCAAAGCGGGGCTTTGGGCAATAAATAACGCTTCTTGGGTAAAATAAAGATCGTAACTGTAAAATAAGAAAGGAAAAGTTCTTTATGTGGATCTTAAAAATCAATTAGTAGTTGGTGTAACGATGGTGGGGCGTGGAGCATATAGACATACGTATGTGCAAAGGTGATTGATTCCTCGACGTATTAACAATGAATACTTCCGATTTTAACTAACAACGCAGTATTAATTTAGTGGTTGTGCATGTCAGGAAGATATCAATTTATGCGCAGTTAGCATACAAAAAGGTATTTTACGAATTAAGGTATGCATACATTTCAAAGTACAAGTAATAAATGATTGAATGCATGAACTCACTCACCCTGAAAGACTTCCGAGATTCTTTGAAGGCGTGGGAGTATGGAAACAGCTAATTTCTCTTCAATACTCACCTACAATAAAAGCAAAACAAAAATATTACCTTACGTTGTTGATATTGCAATACCATATGTTAATTGAACTTAAATTTTCAAGGTACATACCCAAGAATGATTTCCGCGTGGCCTGAAAGCACCTTCAGCATACATTCTTCCATAGTATTGTCGCCGATACCATTGAATGTCTTGGAAAACACTCGCGCACTGTGGTCCGCTTAAATTACACTAATCCCTCTAAGTAAAGAATACTTCGATAATAGATGATATTGTTGATAAACATTATTCCGATGCACTTAATTCTTTGTAAACTCCTGTATGACTTTTGAATCCGGGAAATTCTTCATAGGAGTGGAAGCATGGAAGCAGCTAATATCTCTTCAATACTCACCTACAATAAAAGCAAACATGAAACATTACATAACGTTGTTGATATTGCAATATGTTAATGAAACTTAAATTTTCAAGGTACACACCCAAGAATGATTTCCGCGTGGCCTGAAAGTACCCTCACCATACACCATAGTATTTCCATAGTATTGTCGTCGATACCATCGAATGTCTTGAAAACACACTCACGCACTGAAGTCCACTTCAATTACACTAATTCCTGCAAGTAAAGAATATTTCGATAAAAGGTGTTATTGTTGATAAACATTATTGCGATACATTTGGTGCTTTGTAATAAACTTAATATTAAGTGGAAGACAAGGTATGCGTATCTCCATTTCTGCTTCACTTTGTAACATTTGATTCAGTTATTTATTAAGCAATTTGTAGTTATAATATACCTATTTAGTACAATTATTCTTCGCAACAACAATGTTATTTACAAAACGTTGTACGTGCTACGAGAACGACGTGCTACTTAAGAACATTAACGATTGTCATTGACAACTACATAAGATTAAATTATTAGAGGATATAAATTAAAAAGTTGATGAAGATATTATTCACGATGTCTTAACGGAAGCTTTCATCCCTGTAAAATCTAACAAAATAAAAGTTTATAGCACGACAGGACTACAGTGAACGCGAGAAATTTTTATACCTATAATAATCATTCTTGAGGCTTTAGTTCTGTTCAAGGGATGGCTATAGCTTCGAAACCCTAACCAGCACGGATAGTGCGACCACATATTTGAATTGATTTACGTTTTGTTACATAATTTTGCCTATTTTAAGTCTATGGAGTTGTAAATACGTACTGACAAGTTCAGCAAAGTAGAAAAGTGCTTACTCTTATCATATAGATTTCAGTAGTTTCATATACATATTTCGACAACCAAATTGTGACTCTCAGTGAAGAAAACAAAGTGAAATAAATATTGATTATAAAATACGCTTTTGCGACAGTTGTGTTAAGCCAAATTAATGGATGATGGTTTTAGTTTGCATTTTCTCCAATAATTGCAACTTAGTTGATGAACTTCGTATTTCAAGATATTTGAACTGGCATGGTAAAGATAATGCGTGATTGATATTTAGACTAAATACAAACTTTTATCAAGTCGATTTTAGTAAGAGTAAATGTACTTTTTTATTAAAACGACAAGAAAAATAGTACAGGACAAATATTTTAGAAAAATCAATATTTTTAAAACGAAACAATTTTACTATTAAGTGAGGCTGAAATACTTTCATTTCTCCAGATACATTTACATCAAATGAGTACACAAATTGAGTTCGACATAGCCTTCAATCGTAATACATTTAACTTGCGTCTGTGCACAAGTAAACAAGAGCCATAAGAACTATATGTTTGAGTAAATTTCGATTGTAAATGCATACATTCTTAATATGTAAAACTTTACCCACATCTAAAATTTAGCTGCCTCAACTATGTGACATACAAGAAAAACACTTTTGTTTGAAACGGACCAAAATGTAAAATATTTCTTACCAACTTTATACACAGATAAATGTCTCACAGGTCTTCACTCTGCTCCAAAGACAGTGAGATTATTCTCACCTTACCTAAATAACAATAAAAGAAGAATCAGTTTTTATTTTATATTTTTTTTTAAGTTTAGAAATAGTACCTGCAAATAATTTTAGTGTAACAGAAGGTGACCCGTCGGCTTGCATTTCTCCGTTTACAGAAACTGAGGAATCCTCAAGCATTACACCACCACATAGGAACTGATGCACGATCGTTTGTTTCTATTCACAACCACCTCAAGTAGTACCTGGAAATAAGTAAATTTTTAAGGTGTATAACTAAATGCTTCCTTCACTGAAATTGATTATCTTTAAAAACAGTCTTGATGTTCGTTTAAACCCTTGAAAAGTTACAATCTCTGTATTGGTTTCAATTGTGACAAAGTTAAAGTATATTCTATTTTCCTTTACAATACCTTTCATAGTCTTTAGAAACAAATGCAATTCATAAGTAAAACAAAAATTAGAAACTCAAAAAAGCCAATTCTGACGGTATCTCCAGTGTCAAGAGTCCCATGTTAGTGTCCTAAGTAAGGAGAACATTGGAAAACAGTAAACATCTTCTTTTAAGGTAAAACTTAAAAGGAGACAAAATTATATTAACAGTTCTGAAAGTTTAAGTTGCAGGAACGGCATGCGTTTAAAGTCCCAAGAAGTATTGGAAAGCAATTAAACAAAATAAATAAATGCAACAAACTTGTCAGAAATGTAAATGGAAATGAAACAAAAGGGTTATATGATACCAATGAAATTTTATCTTTATTTAAAAGACAATACAAATGTTTACTACAATACTCTGTACAAACTGCATTCTACTAAAACAATTTGTAGCAACTGTCTCACATAATTCAGGTTTTATACCGGTGATGGCAAGGATGATGTTGACTTTAAATGCTTTAGTTGATTGTAACAATAGTCTAAGGGAGTCAAAACGTATAATCTTGGCGTGACGTTTATTTCGTGATATAATGGAATCATCAAATTGTATTTGCAATAAATGGAGTGTTTCTTTAGCTATGTGGCACGTATGACGATCATATTGGAACTACACTCTGTATATGTCCAAACCAATAATTCTCTTGCATTAAATGCGCACCAAACAGCCACTTATTGGAGATGTAATGGAACGACTTGAAGCATGTGTGGATTATCTGACGCCCAAATACAAAGACTATGCCTATTGTATCATGCTTTCTATACTATCTGACTTATACAGATACTTAAATGATGATCTAATGATAGAGATAACCCAAAACAGAACCCACATTCATAGAACTTTAAGCCCAAACCTAAAACTAAAAAAATTAAACGCGCAGTTCTGAATGCACAGTTATAGTTTAAATTTGCTACTCGAAAAGGTGAAAGTGCGCAAATGTACCAATTCTGTATTATGACAAAAAGGAAAATAAAATGAATGAGGGAATGGTATGTGAAAATAAACATTTACTCACAGAAATTTGTTAAAAGAGCGTGCAATCCAGAAAATTATCAAAATGTTTCTCATTTGAACAATATATTCAATAAAATTAACTTCTGTAAACTTTTATACATTCAAGAATACGTGACTTCTCATCTTCCTCGTTAGATTTTAAGGTACTCATTTCAACTGGTGAAGACCCATAATAATTGCAGATTATGCCATTAAACTCGAGTTTGATGGTATAGTATGATGAAGCCACTGCGTCGGCGAAACGAACGTTACATTTTTATTTTGTTAAATATACTGAAGTGTATTTATTCTAATAGTTGTAATTAATACTACTCATTAGAATATCATTGTTGAATAGCAATTCAGATGCTATATACAGACGCTGCATTATTTCACAGTTTGTACAATATATTTCGAAGAACTTTAGATTGATTCAACGATATTGTGCAATAGCAACTATTGTATGCTTTTGACCATCTAGGGCAGGCATGGGCAACCTGTTTTTGTAGAAGTTTTATGCTGCGAGTAATCTTGAAAAATATATATTTTTGTAGTATCCTTATGATTCATTATGAATTAAGTTTAGACGGGCCGTGCTAATATGCAACGAAAGAATTCAGTAACGGGCCGGGCAAATCTTACCCGAGAGCCGCATGTGGCCTGCGGGCCGGATGTTGCCCATACCTAATCTAGGGACATGATATTTTCCATACAAGTTTCGGAGTTTATCAGAAAGCACTTCCTTTTGAATATTTTGCAAGAATCATTTGCGTGGCAATAATAATTTCGTTAAAATTTTAATTTGTTACATCCCAAAAGGAAATTGAAGCTAGACTGAGTAAAGCCAATAGAATTGCTAGAATCATGAGTCACCTAGTAAGAGCAAAACAGATGTCGAGGAGCACGAAATTTAGGCTATACGAAACTGTAATAAGACCGACGGCATTATACGGATGCGAGACATGGGTTTTGAATCAATCTACAAAGGAAATAATAAGGAGATGGGAAAGGAAAATACTTCGTAGGATAATAGGAGGGAAAAACACCGAAGATGGCTACGTAAGAAGAACTAATGAAGAGGTCTATGAGGCCTATAAAAACAGCAGATAGATTTTATCATCAAAGTAAGGAGATTACAGTGTATGGGTCACATGGAGAGAATGGACGAAAAAAGAACTGTTAGAAAGATAGCATGGAAAACACCAGGATATAAGAAAAAGAGAGGAAGACCGAGGAAGAGATGGCGAGAGGGAGTACTGGAGAACCTGGAAGATAAGGGAATATCGGACTGGAGAAGGAGGGCTACGGACAGGAAACAGTGGAAAGGTGTAACGAAGCTCTGGGCCTAAAAGACCTGCAAAGAAGCTTATATATATATACATCGCAAAATTATGTATATTAGGTCAATACTGTCAGGAACAGCTCCAAAATACGACTAATAAGAATTACAATTAAAAACAGTATCATTAATTTTAAAACCAAAACAAGACAATTATGGTGACTCAAAATAAAACTCATACACCCTTATACATCTCTCATGGCTCACTAATGGTTTGGGGGCATAGATTTTATTGAGGCACCATAAATCAAAATGTGTAGGTACTTACACAGTGTAAAAGTAAACCTTAGGGAAGGCGCAAAAAATATTCTGGATACCTTTAAATTTTATAAGAACGATGATTTCAAACACAAACCCCTTACAAAGGACTGTCCTGATTCAGTAACCCAATTGTCCTCGGGTTCTCGTGACTTGATTACAGCTTTCCGAATTAAATGTAATGGAGAATCTGTGGTATTTTTAAGTACGCACTAGCGAAAAAATGGGCAAAACTTCCCTCAAAGAAGTACTATTGAGGACTATGCACAGTACAACCTCAGATTATTGTGAAACCCTAAGACCCGTAAGTGTTTCTTTGTTTGCAGTGTATGAGCTTCAATTAGGGTCACTGTACAGAGGAACTTCATATACCGTTGTAGTACGCAAACACATTTAGAATCTATAACTAATTGTAAGTTTCGACAAAAGAAGTGTATGATAAGTAGTGTAAACCGGATCGACGTTGTCACTCTTCGGAGTTTTAATGTCGCACCTTGCACGTAAGTGGGAACAAGCGGTGTGACAGCGTCAGTCCAGTTTATGCTATTTAATGATAAGTTATCATGCACTGGTTTATCTTATAACATAACTCCATATAAAGCGTTGATGTAATATTTAGTAAAATACTAAAATTAATAACTAAATATTAACTACCACGCAGATGAAAACAATATTTTAGCGAATCGGTCTATAATAAATATTAATAAAGGAGTAATGAAATATATTACATATTTAATTACTACACAATTGCCATAGAGTATGAGACTAATAGATATAACCAAATCACTCACCTCAGACACTAAACGCTATTTTGCAGCTAATTCATTAAGCATTTTCTTCTAGTAAATTTATTAAACGAAAAATCTTACGAACGCGTGCAGTACTCGATCGAAGCCAACGATTGAATAATGCATTTGTTATAAAGAAGCAAAGCAGTCTAATGTGAAATCGTAATAAAAACAACAAATATGTAGGATCGACCCTTTTCGAAAAACACCGGGCCAGCGCTAAAAATAGATACAACGGTAAGTGCCGGGCGATAAAAAACTATAGGTGATATCTTACGTTTGTACAATTTTGTAAAATATTGGTTTAAATTTATTCGAAAACATAAAATATTTATAATATGCACAAACCGTGTGCAATGTATATAAAATTGAAAATATTTACAGCAAGTTTTAGCATACACATAGCTCATGCATTTAATTTTAAAAATCCCATTTGATTTTACACATTGGTTTTAACTTCGGTTCTATGATTTGTTAATTAAAGATCATCAAATTCAAATATACAGACACGCACAAAAGCACACATACAGTTTGCAAAATGTACAATATATATATATATATATAACAAATGCATATAAACGTTAATAATTTCAGAAATTTTAATATTCCTCTATAGAATAAAAAATATTTTTATGTCGAAATTGCTTTTTCAGAAAGCTTTACAACCTTTACAATATATTTACATATACCTATACATCGGTGACTTCGGTAAGGTTGTTGAAGACTGCGTCGAGATGCATAAACCATTCTGCCCTCAAGTACCTACCATACTATACGAACGGCATCAATTAATTTTAAGTAAGTCATTATTATTTTTAGCATACATAGATACCTAAATCGGCAACGCTTAATATTTTCAAAAACCATAACGAAGGTGTAGATCTTGTTTGCCGAGGCACTTTTTTAAATATTCCTGATAGCTATTTTCTGTAGACTAATAATAAGTATCACTTTGTTGCATCTCTTTCTTTCAAGTAGAATTCAAGGGTGAAAATATTTTTCTGCTAATAGGCAGTGCCTGATTTGTCTTCAATGTGATTAAAACTGTAATTTATTGCGTGGTTTTGTTTAGTAACTGCTTTGTAGTATTTTGTACATTTTGATGTGATTCATTTAAAACCAGCACGTTTTTGCTGAATTTTATCAAGTGGCACAGAGATTGGTTTTAATAATTTTAAAAGTCGTCGACCGTTTTTTAATCTGAATATTCGAAACATTTTAAAGGTCACTCCATCAATGTCATCTTGAAAACAACTAGCAAGTGTATTCCATCGAACACGTTGAGTATAGGTTTATTGCCGCCTTTCTCTATATACGAAGCATTAGCCAAATGCGTATTATGAAAATATTTTACAACTTGGACTACATCTTGTTTTACTTGTTTCCAAACCTTTGAAAAGCAAATTCAGTATATGGACAGAACACCAACAGGTTATAATGGGATGTTTCAGATGTTGAGGCCTCGAAAGTTTTCTTCACATATTAGTCGCATTAGCCGCGTGATGTTTGCATGTTTTACATAAATACTAGATCAATCGTCAAATTTGTAAAATAAACAGATGCATGTGGATGCCACGATATATCTATACTTTCGAATAGAAAATTGCTTCCAAATTCTGTTGTCACAAACTGTTGGTTTATTATGAACATTTTACCATCCACCAAGATATACTTACCTGATAGAATTTAACAATATTTCGGCTTTTGCTATTCCAATATTTCATTTAAACGAACCAATTCATACATAGCGCGACACCCATGCTTGTCAGTAACAATTTTCTTAAGAAAATATTGCCAAATACTATCTTCTTCTCTGCCCGTAGTTTTCGTTCTAATATGTGAGGACACAGCTTCACTCATCCAGATCGAAAGATGAAATAGGACTAGCACCTTCGCCTTTTATACGATCCAGCGCGATAAATAAGTTTCAACAAGTTTAGGCAAGTTTCAACGCGTTCTGGGAAGGAGTGTCTAATTGTAGAAACAAATATTTTGTCACTTCTTTTACCTATTTCACATTGTTACGCAATTTCATATCAGTAATTTTTATAAAAAGTTAGAAATTAAAAATATTGGTTTTCAATGCTTATTTAGAGCGATACCATAACATTGAAACAATTAAAGAAACGTATTTGGAAGATGAATGCTATAATAATAAGTATAATAATAATTTTCTATTTAAGTTTGCTGCAAATAAATGCAAATTAATTTAGTAGAACTAGTTGCAAATTTTATTCGAAATTCAATTAATTAAATTGAGTGAATCACAGCATATTTTATTTGCCACTTTGGACGTGGGATGCGTTAGAACAATGTGTTGAATAATTTGTTTCCTATTACGAAGGAGGACGACTTGCTGGTTAAGATTTTTGTTACAAGCATGTTGCTCTTATCCAACCGTTCCCATCATTTGTACTTATAATAATTGAATCTGCAGTATTACTGCTGTTGTCACAATTCACTGTTTTAATATTAATCTCATAAAGAATATTGCGGCAATACGGGGGCAATTAAGGAGGAGGATTTAACTATCTCAAAGACTTCTAAACAGAAAACTAAAACATATTTTTTAGGTTTTAGTCTACATTTGCGTGCCCTGATGATAACTATGGGTATATGTATACAATTTTCATATAAAATGTGGTGAAGAGCTAACAATTTTCTAAATGTGTAATAGCTAATAATTATTTCATATTTCCTTTTGTTGAAAAGCATATTAAGATCATAAATACTAAGATATGTTAGATGATGTATTAATGAAATCAGTTAGAAATAATAGCATTGTAACACCTTAAGCCCGTTTTACATTATCACATTCAATTGTACCAAACAATTGAATAATATTTTATACTACGATATAAAACGCTTTACCAGTATTTTCTACAAGATTATTGTATGAATTTAGACTCCATCGTTCTTCATGGCTATTACATACATATGTATTATGAACTTGTACAAAAATTCTGTTTATATGTCTGTACCATGCTACATCATCTCTTCAAACTGTACACCAGTATCACACAGTATTTAGAAATATTTCCCATAACCTAAAAAAGATTAATTTTATGCTTAGCTAATAACACTAATACTTTTAGTAAAACGCTCAATTAAAACATTTGCTGACACGACCACAGTATAATGTATGAACCCACGTTTATTTTATACTGTAACAGGACTGGACAAGACGTAATCGTGAAAATGAGGTTAGATTGGAATACGGGCAATGCAGACTAGTGAGCAGGCACAAGTCAAAACATTTAGTATGAGAATAGGACAGATTCTAATTTCATACAATGGTTTTGCACAGAAAACTTTTAAGTACAATTTAATATGATAATGTAAAACGGGCCTTACATGTTCCGTCAAAAGCCTATATTTCTTTAAGGTCTTACTCCGTTTCTCCAAATATCAATTTTCAACCTAGTAAAGGCTACCCATTTAAATGGTGTAACTTTCTTTTCAAATACTTGTATTCCATATTTATAATACTAATATTGCTTGTACTATACATATTTTCTTCCCGCAAATTGCTTTGGTATAAATTTCATAAAAGAAACTGTAAGGGAACGAAATACGTAACGCAATAGAAAAGAGATCGGATCTTATAAAATTATCATATAATATCAGAGACGTGTGGGAATAAAGGTTTATAAAACAACCCTCCATCTTCGGCAAGGAGAGGTGTAAAAGCTTACATTTTGCAACCCTGCAAATGAGAAGCAGCAGCAATAAACCCATAAATTGCGTTTTATGGTTTTATAGTCTCTGACGCGTGAACTAGATTGAGTCAAGTGAACCCCCGTTCGCTTAGTTAAGGTATTCTTGTCAAATCAGATGTGCAAGCTGGATTCATTGTAATATAAATAGCTTTACAACGTATATGTCTTGTGGGCTTTAAAATTTCCGTACGTAGGTAGGAAATGAATGCATTTGTGATTGGACACGTTAGATTGAATATGAAATATATAGGATGCGGTAAATTGTACTACTTACCCTCACAGTTATTTAGAGAATTAGGTAAGCACCACTTTCGAACTTTTTTAATAAAATCTAATGTCTGTACTTCAATTATATATTAATTTTGCTTCTCTATCCTGCCGCTGCGAAACATGGAGAGGGAAATTTGGAAATTAATTACACAAGAATTTGTTCAAAAAGTTTGACAAAGAACGATATCATTCCATTTCGAAGAAATTCATTTCTTCCTTTTAATGTTCTTGTGCGATGGATATCACTGGGTATTATCGACTTCTAAAGCAAATACTAAATTCTTTTTGCCAAATCTTGTATGTATGTACTATGGATATCAATTTTTTAGTTAAAATGCCTTCCTTTTCATGACATCATAGCTCAAGTCCTAGCTGTAGCTGTTATGCAGATTAGTTTGTAAACACTTTTTATACGAGGGGCAGCTTTTATGTTTTTACAAACAACCACTTAGTAGCGTCTTTGGGATATGTCATTACTATTCTCGTAAAATTTTACATTTTTTATTGTTAGCTTAGGAATTGGCTGAGTACTTTGTTTGCAGTGAGCGTCTAAAGGGAGCGATTTTGTGAATGAATGGAACTTTTGCGTGAAGTTTTTTGCTGAATGCTTTCTTGCGATTTTAGTAAAGCCCTAACTTAACAACAAAGCATGGGATTGCTCCGTTCAACATTTAGTAATGAGGCACCATCAGAAAAGACTGTTTACAATTGACTTGCAGAATTTAATCGTAGTTGTGTGTCCGTCAGTGGTAAATTGTGTGAAGGTCAACCAAAATCGGTTGTTATTACATCAAAATCGATGCTTCGCGGGATATGGTTGAAGAAGGTATGTGACTTACAGTGATGTAGAGACACTTGTAGTCACGTTGAACACTCCACTTCATTCGATTTTGCATGAGCATTTAGCTGTGAAAAAGATCTGTAGCGGATGGATTCCGCATATATAATTTGACCGAAGCTCAAATAAAAGGCCCGTGTCAATTGGTGCAAGGAAATGCTGAAAGTATTCAACCTAGGAAGTGCAAAATTCGTATACAGCATTGTAACAGGTAACGAAACTAGTATATATTCGTATGAAGCGGAAGCTAAGCAACAATCCACCGGTTGAGTGTTTCAAGGTGAACCGAATCTCATAAAAGTTGTTCGTTCACAAAACATTTCCAAGAAAATGATCGCCTGTTTATTCGGGTGTAGTTAACATTGGAGTAGTGTTTCTCAACCTCCAACCAATCATCTCCCTTTTCGATAAACCGTTACGTAAGATCGGCCGCTTCAATAAAACCGTTACGTAGGATCACTCCCTTTACTTCGAAAAATTCACCAAATTCGTATTGCACTTAGTACACTAGTGAACAGTATAATGTTATTTGTTTATTTATTGTACGATATATCGAATAAAATATCTTAATATATCGCCCCAGAAATATTCTTTTTTGCTGTCCAAAATATAAATGGTTAGTAATCGCCCCCTAACATGGGGAAACGTCCACATGGGGGCGTTATCGCCCCGTTGCGAAATACTGTTTTAGAGAATCGAAGAACAGTTAATGTGGAATGGTATACAACAATGTGTTTGTCAGAAGTCATCGATGAAATCAGGAAAAATAACCGAAAGCCTGGCATCATTCTGTATCAGGGACGTTGTTAGCTCTCTCATAGCATGTCAAGCAATTGATTATTTTCAGTACCGCAAGAAGACATCGAGGCCTTGAGAAACCACGTTTTTGAGATACCAACTTCAGAGAGGAAAGAATGTTATGAGAATTGATTTGAATTCATGGAAAAGTATATGAATCTTAAGGGCGGATATTTTGAAAAACAATGAAACAGATTGTTCTAAAAAAAACTTTCCTTTCCTAGTTTTTTACCCGTGTTTAGAACCTGCTTCCCGTGGAAGAACCGGGCCCGTTTATATTACTTAGCTCCTTACAATCGCAATAAATATCTTATTCTCTCTCTAGGGTACACCTTATAGGTTCGATTTCATAGTACTTAGGTAGTGGTTAGATGTTTATCAAGAAGACCATCATTGTCATCATGTTCACTGTTTATTGTTTCGCAATAGTTATATTTTTATGTCAGAGTTTGCTCAGAAGTTTCCTTTCCCTTCTGCTTTGAGATTGATATGACTAACATTTAATATATATTTTTTGGTTTACCATCGAAGAGTTGATTAATCCCCTGGTAAGCTGATAAAGTAAGTTTTGGAATTTATCTATGTAAATTAATGTATGCAGTTTTTATGTGCAATTGTGCATAAACACGAGGAAAACCAATTACTATTGTTTGTCTCTATTAAAGCTGAATAGAGAACACAACAGTTCAGTAAAGGCAATCGAAATTAATATCTGTTTCTTTACTAGTACTTAGTTGTCGTCATACATAAATAAAATTACACTTCATGTCATACAGAAATGTTACAATTCAACAGGTCCTGGAAGGAATGCGCCATTATATACATATCATTTGTAATAACAGTGAGGAAGTAATGGACTGAAACTGTATATAATATTCAATACTTTTCAATAGCGGTATACTTAAAGGAAATTAATTTGAAATTTATTTTGTCAAATGATAAAATTTGAAATCTGCGTGACGTGTTGCAAAAACATAAATATTATCTAATCGGAGTTGGACTAGTCATTCGTCACATGAAGAGATGCTTATTTGCTGCTACCTTTTTCTTGCTTACAGACATATCATCGAGACGTTCGGCGAAGAAAAATATGAGGGGCAATTTTCAGATTGGTTTATCTAAGTTGGATTAGTTTATCATCACTTCTCCGGCAGTGGAGCTCTCTGGCGAGTTCATTTCGTGATTTTCTTTCTCATGGAGCAATTTCTTCACATGAATTCACCCGTCCGCTATACTCGTTTTCCTTGTTTCACGTGTGCATGGATCCGGCTCGCACGTGCGTCCTTATCTAACCGCATCGCCGACGCCGTAGGTCCGTCTTTATCGTCCGACGAGATGATTTTTGCTCTGAAATGGCTACGGAGATGATTTTTGCCGGGTCAAGTCTCGAGGGTGTGCCGACGTTCGCGACCCCTTCTGGACGGCGTGGTGGTTTGGCGCGGACCTACGGTGTATCCTGCTCACACCACCGGACCGGGAGGGGTGCGTATATCGGATCTCTTCGTCATCTCGCGCACCATGAGGTGATCTAGTGCACTCTGCTTCTCATAACTTCATCCGACCCGATCATGGCTCACTGGGGACTCTATGACAAATGTATCCTTCCGCCAACTTCAAATTAGTTCCGGTCGTATAGAGTGATACGTATAGGCTGTCGCCGGCGCGTCGGGACGCCCGCCTTTCCGCCGAGTACTCGCGCAATATAGCAAATAAATCATTTCGCAGTGAGTGAAAATATGTAGAGATGCCGATGAGCTAAATAAGTCGGGTGGCCATAAATAATTTCGTAAAAGTGAGCCTATAACTTCCAATGGTAGTATGTACGCTGCAAGTGTTCCTAATAGATCCTCTATTTGTTTTTCCAGTTTCGAAATTTCCTTCGACCTTCATAGATAATTAATAAGAGGCAATTTTTAGTTTTGAGTGTAGATACATTTGCTATGCAGATCATGACAAAAGGTGGGATTTCCTCTCTTGTACTTACCACATCACTAATCTATTACAACTATCAACGCTCCTTAATCCTTACAGTGGTTACACGTGATAATAATTTCGAAGTTAACATGTAAAATACTTGTGGTCACGATTTAGAATCAAATATGAATCACACAATTAAAATATGCTAGATCAAATATGAATATAGCTTCTACTGTCACATCAACTACAAACATATTTTAGACACAGGATTCTTTGATAATGAAAATTGTATTTAAGTTGTGAAGTATTTCAATAACCGCAAAGCAATAGGAATAACTTAAAAGGAGATATTCCCAAGTGTCACCCTTCATAAGAATGAAAGTTGGTCAGTTTGACTGCGCAGAGTGATGTAAATCGCCGCTTCCCCTGAAATCTCGACAATTGTGAGTTATTTGCGATTTACACCAAAGAACAACTACATTGTATATCACAAAATTCTCTTTTTATATATACGTCTCTAAAATTGTGCCAAAACAGCACATGTTCGGATTGTAACATTCGTACCTCATAGCGTCTGGCCAGACCCTTATGTATTTTCACGTATTTTTATGGAAGTATTCAATTAGAATTGCATCGTCTTTATATCCATGTAGATATATATTTTCGGCTTTTTTTTTTGGTTCTCAGAGATTTTTGTTAACGTTGAACTACCTGTTCAGATGAGATTATTGAAAAAAGAATTTCTTTAAAGGTGGAAAGTAGTTTTTTCTCCATTAATTTCTGCGTCTTATTTCAGAGTTTATCATCAATTATATGATGGAGTGCGATAGAAATTCTGTTTTTAATTTTTATTTATACAACTAAAAGAAATAAATTAGCGTTTGAATGTTGTTGGCATACGGGGTATTTTTTTGCACAAAAGAGTTTAGGGCGCGTCTTATTAGTTCCCTATGATCAAAGTCTGATTTCGGCATGTTATTGTGTGAAACACCAGCGGTAAGAACTGCTCCGATGAATGCATCTAATTTAATGCTAGTTAGATCTTTCCAAACTCTTTGTTTTTACCAGGATTTAGCAAATTCCAATTTAAAACAGCGTCTTTCGCGTACCGATTCGTGCTGGTGATGATGAACGATATGTTTGGTGTGAAGAATTTCTTGAATACCTCGATCGGAATCGAATTTCGTTCTAAGGGTCAAGCTCGGAAACGTATAATATTGTGATGGCGCAAACGATTAACAGCAGCAGCTTCATTTCCATTCCATTTTTGTGCCATCCTTCCCATAAAAGCAATCATCCATTGCACTTTTTTCTTGATTCCCAGCAAGCATTCCTCCCTTTTCTTCTTCGTCGCCACTATCACAAATATGGTTCGCGTTTCCTCTTCAATATCAGACGCATCGTCATCAGGCATATAATCCATATCATGATCGTTGTCATCGCCAATGGATAAGTCGATTTCAGCAAGCTCTTCTTCAATCCTTCTACGCTCTATGTCTTTGAATAAAGCCGCTGCCAATCGTGTATGAAAATATACATCCGCACTCTGTTCTCGTGGTCGCGCATTATAAACGATTTCCAGTTAATCGCTTATTTTGAAGAGAACGAATAATTAGAAACAATTCGCGTGCAATGTATCTCAGTAGCACAAATGTTATACGTTCAATAGAATATGCAAAGAACAATGCGATAAAACGCGAATGAGGATGTTATTTGCAAGTTCGTACGAGCGAATGCTTACTCTTATGTGTGTGCACAATGCTCAAGAATATGAAATATAGTTCAAATTGAAAATGATCAATAAGAGGTAAAAAGAAGCGCGGTGAAATGTACAAATCGCATCATGTTTTACCTAGGGGTCTGGGTCTGGGCAGACCATAAGAGGTACGAATGTGACGTGTATCTTGAGATATCATTGCAATCATCCTGGTATGCAAGGTATCCTCCTAATTTTTCTAGGAAATTATAGCTAATCCAATTTTACAAAAAGTCACGAAACTACAGGTGGCTAGTTCAATCAGAGGTATTTTAAAATTACAATTGAAATCGAAAGAGGTCTGGCTGGACCCATGTGGCAAACGGAGGGTTAAAAGCTTCGTGAATACGTATTTGCACTAGTAGTGACCCTAGCTCCGCTGCAATGATGCAAATGCGTTGTCCCACACAGATGTTTCAACAAGCACATCTCGTCGCATTACAACCAGTGGCGTACCCATAAAAATTTCAAATGCTCGACGATCACCAAGTATAAGGTTCCTACTGTCGTCCTACTACATATTATCCACCCATTCAATCACGACCCCCACATTTCTATCAACCTCTTAGTCAAAACCAATCATAATTTTATGAGGTAAAAGTCCTTACAACTTCGCCGAAAGCTACAGAAGGCTACACAATAATAACAAACACTCTTATGGAGAAGAGTTTTATACATATAAACTGAAAAATGAATGTAGCTTTAGAGTAGAGCTTAAGTTAATGGATTATTCAGTTGATACCAGCGAGTTAAAACAAGAAATAGATGAGCTCGGTCAATACTGTAAAAAATATTTGGAATATCAAAAACTCTAGGACTAAAGCACCTCTGTCCGCGCTTTTTGCTGATTTAAAGCCCGCTGATAACAACGGCACCATATACGAAGTAGATTATTTGCTAAACTCTCAGATCAAATTTGGACCATCAAATCTAAAGCGAGACAACTCCCAGTGTGCCAATTGTAAACGTCATGAGCACACCAAAAGGTATTGTGATCTGAGATCACGTTATGTAAAGTGCATAGAATATTACTCAATAATTAGTTTGCCAAGAAAAGCACCTTACGTAAAATGTGTATTGTGCGACCGAAATCATTGAGCAAATTATAAAGGCTGTGTCGTCTTCAAAGACGAAAGAAAAATTTCTGTCTGCATACTACACATAAAGATTTCACATTTTGTATCTAATCAGAGGTGAATCGGCAAGGTAAAATGTGTATACGCGAAAATGATATTTCCAGTACACCAACTATGGTTTCCGCATTTTGTTTGCGAGAGGAGAAGGACATGGTGTTAACGGTGTGAAGAGAAAACGAAGTTGGTGCAATTTGATAGACCTATAAAAAGAGAATTTAGCGATGCTATATATAGTTGTATACAGTTTTAATTTTTCCGGTCAAATCGCAAATAACCGAAAATCGTTGAAATTTCAAGAGCGATTTATAACCCTTAAATGTTGGACTCCGCAAAATCGGAAAATCACTCGCCGGGGTGTACAAACTGATCAAGTTTCATTTAAATGCGGGGGTGACACTTGGGAATGTTTTCTGTGTAGGTTCGCATCGTAATTTAGTTTTTACCATTCTATTACATTATTAGAGAATATATTTTGACTCGTGCTTGGAGTCTCCGTATGGTATTTCGCCATTTCGACAAGTGTAATTTGGCATAGATGTTGTAGTACTAATTTGGACAAAACTTTTAGTTGTAGCAAAGTGAAATGTTCTGAGTCTTCCTAGCTATAAACACTAACACTCAAATTTTTAGCACTATACGGGTGCGTTGTAACGTTATCTTTTGTCCTCTGGATATGGGGCCTGGCATTTGTTAGAACTTCAGCATACTGCCCATATAATTCATAAATGACACTTATTGGAACTGCATATGCTTAGAATTCCGCCACTCTCTCCAAAGCATCATTCCGTTCCTAATTGGGATAGATTTTATGCAGCTGATTTTCACCATATTATTGGGCAACGTTTTGTAATCTTTCAGCTAAATATATAAGAATTCAGAAGGTTTGTACTTTGACACTAGTGAGCTACAATGTTCTATAGAGGCGTATTAGAGTGCGTTATCTTCCTAAAAGTCAAAATTTTTGTTTACGCTGGGAGAACACCACCGCCAAAATAAACGGCGATCAAAATATGAGGACAGAGGTTCATTCCTGTTGGCTTTTTTAAATTGCAGCACTTCGTGCATCCGGATGCCCAATATGTGTCATGAATGGAGCGGTACGAACGTGCTTCCAGGCTAATGTTAGATCACACAATCGACTAAAATCATGAAAGTAGGAATGTCAATTGACGTTGTCTTACCATTATATTCTCCACTGAGGATGAAAACTTGATGGTCAAAATACGTATTTAAGGTTTCATCAATCCGGTGTAGGTTAACTCGTTTGATCCATGTTCTAGAGGTTACCTTGCGTCATGATCGAAATACTCCTGCTACTATGAAGAAATAGAGCAAAAATAATTTCTTATAAAAAGGATAATGGGACCCAAAGATTAGGAAGTCTTATACATGATGGTAGAAAAGCATGAGATTAAAGTAAGGAAACAAGGCTGCTATATTGAAAATGTAATAAACAACACTTCTTCTTTAAAACAGGGCACACACATAGGATTTTCCAGTAGCTTATAAGTCGTATGGCTACGTACCTATATGTGCGTGGAAATTTATTTGTATTTTCATAAACTCTACGAAACCAACTAACCTAAATTCACTCGAAATGAGCACAGCATTGTAATTAGATTTCAGTTTTCTTATAAATTCTACATTAATGTGATATACTTTAAAACTTGTGCTTCTGGAGTATTTGTTGTAAAATAGCAAAAAGGAATATTTAAATTATTGCAATTTGGCCTCGGTAACGACGTATCCAGATTAATTTGAAAAGTTGGCTGAAATTTACTTTAAGGTTTTTACTGACAATGAGAAGAATGGATCTTTCTAATGTTCTGTTCTGTTAGTTTTTCATAGTAAGTAATCCGTCTTCAAATACTGATAAGAACTGTGTACAAAAAGCAGTATATGAATAGGTAATCAGTAGATAAATATACAAATGTCTCCAAACTGAGTTTGTTTTATTTGCTGCTTCTGGATTTTTATGGACAGCAGTTACCTTCTACTGAAAATTTTCAGTTTTTTCGAATATGTGAGCTCCAAATATATTCCCAAACTATGTACTTAATTGATGATAATCCTATTTTTAAGTTGTCACGACCGCAAGTATATGTTGTTTGTTTATAAATGGTTCAATTTTTCATATCATATCGCTACTATGTATTGCCCTATAAATGAAACAGATTCAATATCGTTGGTATTAGAAAGTTGGAAGTAACATGAAGTTCACGAAAGGTTCATAATTGATAGAAGGTTTTCTTACCTGTAAGTATTTTATCTGTTCCTTTTTTTGGCAAAACCCTTTGTGCGTCGGATGTGGTTTGAGTTCAGGAAAAGTAGTAATTACTTATAATTTTCTTGTTATTTGTTTACCAATTTCTGTGCTGACAGTATTTTTCAAAGATATGAGAATAAATTTTTGAGCACATAAATATGGTTTTGAAAACCTGAAGTAATTGTTATAGCGCATATTGTATTAGTAAACCCCACCGAATGGAGTTTGTTTTATTCACTGCCGAAAATTGTGCCGACATGCCGATTTACTTACTTACTTATGAACTTAGTTCTAAGTTTATAAATCTTTCGGTATAGGATTGTTGAGCTGAGATGGCTTTGGCTCTCCAGACTATTCTATTTTCAACTAGGTTCTTAGGGACCATATAATTTTGCTCATTCGGAGGTTCATCTTCTATTCCTTTTAAGAAACTTCATTTCTGCGGCGTTAGTATGGCTGTTGTCTTTTTCAAAAGAAACATCAGGTTCGAAATTATAAATTTTATGTTTAAGGTTGCTATGGATCTGTTGGAAGAAAAGATGAAAAGAGCGGTTGACAAACATTTACCACGAAGTGTGCGAGTTCCAGCTATTAAACTTACAAATATCTAATACAAGACATTTATTTCTGTAAAATTTGTCGGTGGATGGCGCACAAAACGGTTTGTTCTACAGTTTGAATCGAAGAAAGGAAAGTTAAAGATTGAGCTTCTTCGATTGATATATAGTATATATAAATATTCTCCCTTCATTTCGCTATTAATTGTTTTTTTCATTTGAGTACCTTTTAATATACAAAATAAGCCCCATAAATTCTGGAGCCTAACTGGCTTGTACAGCTTCAAGCGTGTTTCAAATTGCATTGCGTCGTAGTAGCACATTTGTGACGCTTACACTGTATGTATATATTATCACGGCTTGCAGTGTACTAGTGATTAGTAGCCACGCAGATAACGTGACTATTTCATAAAAATATTGCAGCTAACAAAAACAAAAGAAACGGCATATAGGACAAAAATAAGGGCATGCGCCTTCTTACATTAAACAACGTTGAAATGGCGTTTATAGTGAGTTATCGCCTTCATATTGCACTGTAAGAAAGTGGGCAAAATGTTTCCGGTCGGCCAACTGAAGTCATAACGCCTCAAGGAATTGCAATGATCTTCAGTCCAGTCATACCCTACCATATCTTCTGATAGAAGATTGCCGTTTGTAAGTAAGGAATTAGCAGTAATGGCTAACATTTCTGAAGCAAGTGCTCATAGAATTCGCTATGACCAATATTAATTTTGATACATGTTATTATAAACAAGGTTAATAATACGCATTTTTGAGGTGGAATTAAAACACTGAATGTCACTGTCTCGACCCCACCCTCATCGAATGCGTAGGTGAAAGGACATCCGGCAGACATAGAGTTGCAAAACTAACTAAACTGTTGCTTCCTGTAACACCTTCTTTTGATGAAAAGCTCTTGTGACGTTCTAAGATTAACATAAAATATATCCCGCATTGCATTTTGTCGCAGCATGTGTGTGTTTTGTACGCATCATTTATTATTATTGTTACAATGTAATAGATGGAGTTCTGATAGATGCCGAGTTCATGATTCCGTGGAATTCGCAAATTAATACTAAATATTTTATGCAAGTATGTGTATACAAAATAAATAACAAAATAAATCAACCAATTCTGAACTGAATATATAAATATATACATCAGTAAATTATCCGTATATATTCAGACGATGATAGCAATATGATGCTTTTAGAAAAGGTTTACCTGCTTACTTCCTTACAGGAGCCGCATCTAAAAATACACCGCTAATTCCAATCAAATAAGCTATCGGTCAGTGCGTCCTACTATAAATAATCACTAATTGTTCCATCACCATGCGAAGTGTAACATTCATCTTATTTGCAGTGCTAATTTTCCCAGACAAAAGTCAAGAGGGTAGGTGTATCTAGTATGCGTGTATTTATGTACCTAACTTAAGCGATGTTTTATACTATTTACGATTAAGCAGCGTGCCTAGTGTCATCCAAAAGTCCTAGACAACCTGTGTACGTAACAAGTAATACTGGAAAATATGAATTATTTGTGCCGACAGCGAATGGAATGCATTTCCAACAAGGTGAACAAATTTCTTTGCTATGTGCTGGTCACTTAAACAGATTAAATCAGAGTAAGTGGTATGCTTCCGATGATATGTTCCTTTTAATTCCTTTTTTGTAGCTAACACTAATTTAACTGTTGCTACCTGTGTTAATCGAGACAGGTTCGTGGTGGCTAATCAGATTTATCTCTTTCACGATTTGGAATGCCGCAGAGCGGTCAGAGCCAGTGTTGTTCATACGGATGAAATATGTACGACCGGATACATTGCCAATATTGGATATTTTGTTGAAGATCAGTTCTTGAAACTAATAGAAGTTTGCTTTGACATTGATCAAGGTTCTACTGTATACACGAAGCATTCATTACTAACTTCAGAATTAAACAGTAAGAATCTTCTGGCATGTTTACAAATAATTGTTTTTAACTACATTTTTAGAATTTAATGGATCATATCACAAACCCACATTTAATACGAAAGGATTATCACCCGACAACAAGTCAGTATCATTGGTGTATCATATCGAAGCTCAACGAGCTAGATTATCCACTTTACTCCAATCCTCTATTTTATCATCCAATTACATCACAAATAGAACTTATCTAGTCAGGGGTCATCTTTCACCCGAAGAAGATTTCGCTCTAATTAGTTGGAAATATTCAACTTTCTTTTTCCTAAATGCTTGCCCTCAGTGGAATAAAGTCGACGAGAGAAATTGGTTTCTTGTAGAAGAGATGGTGAGGAAAGTTAAGAAATTCATTAGACGAAGAATTACATATTATAACAGGGACCTACGAAGTGCTGGAGCTGAAAGATAGGCATGGTAATTCTAAACCTTTATATTTATCTCAACGTGGGAGGAAATTTCCTGTACCTAAATATATATGGAAGATTGTGTATTCGGAGAAGTCCAAAAAGGCTGTTGTTCTGGTGGTATATAATAATCCCCATGAAGCAACTATTAAATATATTTGCTCTAGTGTTTGCAACACGCATGGATGGTATTCCGATAAATGGTCCAGGATGAAAGATGGTTTCGTTCAATGCTGTAGTTTTGTGCAATTTAAGCAAATCGTTCGTAATATTCCTGCCTTGGTTACAAATGGAATACTACATGGCCCTGCATGTAAGTTTGAAAGCATATTTTACATTTCTCCACCTATTTTTACCTTTCTTGAAATAATTTCCAAACTATAAACTTATCGGACGCTACCACTACATATTAACAATAAATACAAAAGCAATTGCAAGCATTTGCAGCCAACATTTCAGAAGTAAATGCCAAATACGAAAGTGTATTCCAAAAATGAGTCAACTGATCTGTTTAGGGTAATTGGGGATTCAAATTATTTTCTATTAAAATCAGATACAAATTATCTGTATCTTACTTTGCTTCAAGTGAAAAGTTACTTCTGCTTCTTTCTAAATCCATGAATTCCAAGAAAATCGTTTTTAAAATCTTTTATTTGAGTACAAGAGAAAGCTGAAACGTTGACAATCGATTGACGTTTTGAATATGCTGGGATAATTTGAAATATAGATTCTATATGCTTCGCATGGATATCAGGTTTTAACGGAGAGCAAAAACAACTATCTCGGGAAATGTAAAATTTAACCATAATACATTTTAGCGAATTGTGATGATAATGACTAGTAAACTTTGTCTGTCCATTAGAAAAATATCCTAAAAAATTCGCTTATTTTGACTGACTTTATCTACATATATACATAATCCTCCTTATTCTATTTCTTTGACATATGAAGCAGTGTTTATAATTGTTTTTCTTCTTCCTCATCGTCCAATGCCTGCTCCTCTTCGAAATTAGTCCTATATTTCGCTCAAGATAATATTCCTTGCAACGTCTAATTTTTTGGTTGAGTGGGTTTGTTTGCGTGCTGGTTGGCCTTTGTACTCAAATTGAGGATCTACCACTCAGATTATGTAATTGGCTTTGTAGTAGGTTTCCGAGTATGCTCCAATTATAGTTTGGTAAAGGGTTTAATTTGGTGGTAACCTCATTATCAACTATTTTTAAATTTTTCTCTTACCTCCAAGCTAACATCATTGTTAAATAGGTAGTGAAATGTTTTCAGATCTTAAATACCATAAATGATTCACCATTTTTTAATTTCGTATTAAACACGGTCAATCAATACTTTTGTACTCATAAACAATTTTTAAAATTTGAAAATCATAATACGGTGCCTTACAAAGCTATCTACTGATCAATAGTTACTTATGAGCGTGAGACATAGATATTGTCACAAACACAAAAAGATTAGATACAAGCCACGGAAATGAAATATTTGAGAAGAGTTCAAGGGGTGACCAAAAGAGATCGATTAAGAAGCGCGCAAATTAGGGAACACCTCGAATTTGAATCCATTCTAGAATTTATCGAAAGGGTCCATCACGTGTCCTGAAACCTTTAGTTGACCACAAAGCAATGCTGATAAAATCATAGAACATAAAAATATCCATATCTAGAATCTTCAGTAGATACTGCCAACCCAGAACACCTCCGATTGCTCACTCTGTATTATATGTATTTTAATATGTTAGAATTACTTTCGTCATTGCATCTATTGTGTGGGATTATACAAAATGGTTGTTTATTTTTTGCGTACATCGTAGCGCACAATTCAGTGAATTGTCATCTGATCAATTCAAAGATTGGCTATTCGTTGTCAGTATATTATGTTATTATAATAATTATAATAATATATACAATTTGATGTGGTATTGGAGGGGCGGGATTGTGTCTTGTTAGTACTGCACTATAACCTTGCAATAGCATCATCTTGCTTGAAACCCGTTAGCAAGTAGATAACTGTCGATATTATTGGGAAAATAAATATGTTAGTAAATTATGTAACAAATTAGTTTTGTTATCCATTCTTGTTAGCGCTTTTCCATCTTTATGGTAGCGTAATAATTGCATGTTCATAAAACTTTGTGTTATGTTCGGCAAAAATCGACCAAGTGTGATTTGATCATCGCTATGATTGGAGCTTTGAACCATTGAAGAAGTGTTCCAGAAGAAGGTCACGAAGTCAGAACTATATGACGGGTTTGGCAACAAACATCGCAACAATGTATGAATAATTTTTCCCAGGTCGCGACAAAACAAGTTACCTTATTTATTTGAAAATTTTGGCTGCTCTCCTTGAATTATATTTTTCAGCTTGGTTTACTTATTGAATGTACAAAAGTCCACCCTTTTATTGTTTGATAAAGCTTTGGAGTGGACCACTAATTTGTAAACTCTTCAAACTAATAACACCTAACGTAGATATATGTATATAAATTTTGACGTTTTTAGAGCTGGTTAATCTTATTTGTTCGACAAACTCTCTTAATTGTATTTGTTTGACGCAACGCATATTAATTGTCAACACTTTCCAAAAATATTTAATCTGGGTGACGTTTCATATGTATGTAGTTCAGATGTTAGTGCGCTCTTAAGTAAATTCTTTAGAAATCATGCAAAACCTATAAATCGGACCCTTTATAAGTTGTTTAAAACCATTATCAGTGTATATTTCAAATGTATTTGTGATCACTTTGATTTGGTAGTCATCAACTTGAGCTGGATGATTTGAACATTGTTCATTCTTAATTGTATAATCCTGAAAGAGAAGAAACAATTTGTGGAGACCAGTTCTGTTTTGGTGAGTGCGATATACGATTTATCCTTTGAGGAAGTAGTAAAGTGAAATATGGCGAAAAAGGCTTGTTCTGATTTTCTATTTAATATTTAACATATCCAAAACAAAATCCACACGGTCGACCGATACATCTTCTTCTGTTTCTTTTTGTGAACAACGATTGGGATATCATATGCGTTTGATATTATGGATAAGTAGATATGCCGAAAAATGCAACTAAAATCGTTTATTAATGAAATCGGAGATTACATGTACTTATTAGTTGCCAAAGCAGTATTTAAATGTCTTTAGATATACAATATAAAACACACACATTGTATATGCCAGCATACTTCAGCATACGATAAATTGACATCACAATTAATAACCTCAAAGTTATTTGCGGGAAAACTGAATTTTGTTAAGTCATATAAATGAGTGCTACGGATGTTAACAATTCGGCAGACAAACACAACAAGTGTCCATCAACGTTCGCCGGCTATAATTATATTCCTGACGTATTTATAGCAGAGCAAATTCCAAAGAATTAATCTGCGTTTGACGTAGAAATAATGCGGTTAGAAAATAAGCTTTTGTAATTTACCAGCAGATCCATTACCTAAGTGATATCTTAACATACCCATGAATTATTTCAAAGTTAAGCCAAAAGGCTAATATAATCATTTTTATCAATGTTGCGTGAATTTTTGATTGATTTTTAATTAATTCCTCTTTATTTTCAGAAACCTAGCTGTTCAGCGTGAAATGAAATATCTCAAAGCACCCTGCCGCCCCGTAAATGCAATTAGGATAGAATAAAGTATAACAAAATTACATCATGCGCATTTTTGTCGTTTTCTACGGTTTCGGTTGCAAAGCAAACATCTGCACCCCTAACGAGCACCTGGAGTTTCGCCTCTGCCATTTAAGTAAAAGTTAATTTACTTGTATTAGCTCTCATACAAAAGAAAACTTTTTCCTCTAGAGATATTAGGGCAGTAAAATTGTATTTAGCTACGGTCGGCTGATAATAATTAAATCAAGCGACAATTCCCTTTTCAAATGGCGTATTCATCATTTATTGTACTTAATTTACCACAGTTTAATTGAAGTTATGTCCCCAGCTACCGTCCCGAATAAAGCGTTTAACTTTTTGTCGCTTTTGTTTAAGTATTTTAATTTAAAGAAATTATGATTCTGTATATCGTTTATATTAATACTAAGTATGCTGATCTACAAATTATTTTAAAAGACCACTATTATTATTCTGATTTGTATAAAGTCGCGAAGTTTACTATGGAATTACTTCGTATTTAAACGATTCAACATGAACTGCGACAAGACGCACGACGTTTTTGAATTCAACAAACTTGCTGTGCAATTCAGAAATGATGACTAGAGAACGGCGGTGAATATTTTATTTTGATTTTCTATTGGCGGTCCGTGTTGAATACGCGCCAGTATATCTAGTCAGCCAAATAATACCAATATTGCGAGGCGGTCATGTCGAATAGTTTAGCTGACTTCTCATAACTTCGCTTCGACGATGCATAGCCCTGTTCACAGTCTATTAGTGAGTACCGCTTTCAATTTTAAAAGAGAAGTTTGTAATATCGAGTAGTGCAGCTTTATTAAGTATATTAAGAGAAAGTCCAGATCATCTACGGCTTAGTACCAGTTGAAGTTCTTTCGCGTTATTGACTGTTAAGGATTTAAAAATATCTTACCCTGCTGCGACCTTCAAATACTT
This sequence comes from Chrysina gloriosa, assembly GCA_038088585.1. Lineage (NCBI taxonomy): Eukaryota > Metazoa > Arthropoda > Insecta > Coleoptera > Scarabaeidae > Chrysina > Chrysina gloriosa. Next base: position 10,919,702 of record CM076093.1, read on the forward strand.
TCTGCTATGCTTGGATCAAAGAAAAGGTTAATCAAACAAAAACTGGTATCGTCGTTTGAAACCTGTTTTCGATTTAACAAACTGCCACAACCATGTGTGAGCGACATGTTTTTTTGGGTTTTGGGTTTCCAAATAATAGCTTTTGTGTTAGGTCTTTATTTTTCATATTTCCTTCTGTTAAATACTTCATTATCAAATTTTTTGTTAAATAAAGTAACTAACGCGATAATTAACGAACAAACTTTTAATTAAATTTGAAACACAGTATTTTGGAACACTGTTGTTGTGGTAGTGACTGGCTGTTCATGATAACTAGGGGATGAGATCTTGCTAGAAGTAACTTACACAAATTTTGTTTCATTTACTTGTTCATATAGACATGATGTAAAACTTGTGAGGATATGATGAGGCTTTTTGAGAAGGCAAATTTATTTTATGAAAATGATTGGAATATGACATAGGTGACGGTCTTGGTAATATGGTTCTAGGAGGGGAAGTACGAAAGAGGAATGTTTCTAAAGTTCTAGCAATGTGGCTATGACCTTCTTTGTCAATTTTCATCGAAACTACAATGTAATTTTTCAATATAATCTTCATTTAATTGAGAACTTTTATCCTAACGTGAAACTTTTCTATCTGTCCCCAGAACTTTCTCGGAGTCTCCGCAATCCACGTACAATATTTATATATGTTTAGTTTTACTTTATTTGCAGTCTTAAATGGAACATCCAGTACCAGTTCTTTCAAATTTGGATACAAATGAAAATCACTACAATCCAAATCGGGCGAATAGGGTGGATATGGAAGCAATTCTCAAGGCAATTTGTTTAAAACATCCTTCTTTCTTCGTATAGTATTGAGTACTGCATTGTCCTGTTACAATAATGGACGCCTGTGAAATTTAGAAGATCGTTTTCTTGCAAAGCGTCTGCCCACTGTGCCAGATAAAAGATTAAAATCATATCCTGCATTAATTGTAGTACCTTTCAGTCGATAATTCATACATATAATCCCTTCCCAATCTCAGCACAGATTACTTTCCCAACTGTCAGAATTGCATCTGCTTTAGCTTAGGTCCTTCTTCTAGTTTGTGTCATTTTTCTAACTGTTTTTGGATCTCAGGATTGAAGCAGGGTATTCATGTTTCTTCAGTAGTTATTATCCGTTGACAAAATTAAGGTGCTCAAATCTGTTGAAGTTGGCGGTATGCGTTGAACCTGTTCAGTTTCTGTTCCGTTCCCAACAGCCTTGGTATTCAGCCAGCTGTGACTCTTTGAAGTCCAAATATTTGTGTAAAATCTCGCGAACCTGTCTAGACCAACACTAGTTTCACGAACAGTTACTCCCCTATCTTTCTTCCACCGATTTACCACGGTAGCAAAGTTTCTTTCATTTACAGAGATGCTCGGGCATCGACTGCGTTGATCGCTTTCTAATAACACTCTTCTACCTTCAAAACTATCGACTCATCGATAGACTGTACCTTTAGATCCTGTAGACCTACAGACCTTAAACGATTTCTGAAGGTTCTACACCATCTTTAAATAAAAGTAGATTGATAGCTCTTTATGACTTATTGTTAGTCGCTTCTTCTGTAATTTTAAAATCAGAGGTACGGAAATACGTCTGTATCATCAAGTGGCTGAAGTTAACTAAGCAATACTGCAAGAGATGGCTGCGTAAACGTAACCAATAGCGTGACCTATAGGATTTACGCAATTGAACTGGAGCCAAATTCCTAAAACCTTCGAAATATTCTTCCCATATCTAAAGACGCAGCTGTGCAGTACTTTTTATTTATCAAAGTTTAATATTTTATGCGGCTCGGTGTACTTACTACATAGTTGCATGTTGTTGAAAGGTGGTGGTTTGGTGCTGGTTGGTATTTTGTTAGTGTGTTGTAACCTCTCAAGTATTAACTTCTCTAAGAGCTTTTGGTACAACGGAAATAGATTAATAAATCTTCGGGATCCAACTTGCTGTAATGGTTGAGATACGAATAAATACTGAGATAATTTGTGTCATCTTCCATTATGAAGAAAAATATCTCAGGTGCATGACTGATTTTTAACATTCAGTTGCAGAGTTTCATTAACGTAAAAGATTGTTCTGATAATACATTTTGACAATCTTATAGTGACAAATTTCTTCTTCAATATGGACTATATCTAACAAAAGCTAAGTTGGAACCTCACCAAATGTATATTCTAGATAAACTGCAGACCCAGATAACTTCTCTGAAACACTTTCTGTTTGTTGACCATCTTTTGCTTGCTTGACTGACAGAATGCAAATTTATGGGTGGTATAGTCTTTTAATAGGATCTTAGAATAAGGGTGATTGCAAGGACTGTGGTGTAATTTACTGACACAAATATCACATCGGTAAACTCCTCACCACACAATTGTTTATAATAAAATCGGTTACACGTGTTTCGCTAGCTCGAGGCAAGCATCTTCAACAACCGCATAAACCGAAGTTTAGCTTAGAAAGAACACTGAATAGCTTATGCGGGTGTGAGGGTATTTATATAATTTTCTCTCTATCTTATGTTCTTTTAAAAGTCCTTTGATTTTATTTGTGGCTCTGCGGAAGTTATTTTTGGTGTGACTGCCAACCAAAGTACAGATATTTTATTTTTCTTACAAAAAAGGTTCACGGATAATTGAACAAGGAAACCAAACCATACATTGCAGATAACTTCTTATAGACAATAACATCATGTCAGTTCCATCCGTATATATACATATATACAAACAAGCATTGCAGTTGAGATTCAAGCAACAACTCTTGGTACCATATCACAGACTATCTTCAACGGATGCCAAACATGGACCTGGACCTAGGACTGTTAAATAAGTTCTTGCCAACCTGCTTTGAAAAACAATCTTGAGATTCTAGGCCGATCTGAGGAATCTGTTGCTGCAGAACGGCTTCTATACAATCAACGAGTTTTTGGAACGAATCAAATTAATATGAAACTAGGATATATACATATGTATTAAACAATATTAACATACATAAATACACTTATATACCTACACAGGTATACACACAAACATCTTATATAATGTACTCATTATCTGTAATTAATGTAATAATTAGTTACCTCTTTGTTTTTGACGTTACAATTCAACTCAATGATATTTTCTGTACTGGTTTAAAATAAATACAGAAGATATTACTGCCATATGTCTGCTCTTGTATTGAACAAATTGACCTTTAGCTGACTATCAGCTCATATGCAACGAAATCAAGCCGCTGTCTATGAACTTTAGTAGATCCACATGAGCGCAATATTTCCGTTCCTATAACGGATGCGAAAAATTGTATCACTGTCATGTGAATATATGACCTTTCTACTCTCGATATGTCCCCGTTCCGACAGCAAAGAGTTTGTGTTGGTGTGGGAGCTTAAGGGACCTCAGACACGAACGTGCCATCGTCGAGACAGATTCCTTATATAGTCGACAAGATGCCGTGTCCCGTGCATTTCTTTGCATTCATTTCGCAATTGAAAGTTCAAGTCGGTGAGCGAATTCTTTAGGTGTTGTACAGATACCTTTGTTAGGAGCTTGAATGCTACGCGATATTTTTCTGATTTTACTTTCGTAGGATAAATTATGACAAAGCTCAAGAGTTGCGTCCATTGTTCCTTGGTTGTTTCTAAACCATTTCAACGTGCATTGTATGTGCTTTGCTAGTACTTTCCTCTTTCCAGAAGTATCATTTCCCAAATGCGGGAAACAAAAATTATTTTTGCAATTTACCCAGTCGTTATCCAGGTTTGAACTATTCACTAACGGAGAATTGGAGCGTGATCTTTAATTTTCGGTACATTCGGTTCCTTCCGATTGAATACGAGATTCTTCTGCGTTACGACCGCCATAGCTGTAACGGAACAAAGAAAACTAACATTACTGCACGTAAAAATTTATTTTAAAGCCGTCCGGCGGCGTATTTTAAGTGTTGCACGCCCCGGAGGCGTAAAACCGGCACCGGCAGCACACATTTCAATTATGTATACGACATGGTCGGGCAACGAGCCGGAGATTTGAGCTATTGCCGGCCGTAATATAGTTATGACGCGTTATTTTTAATTCCCGAACACTTCGGCGGATGAAAAGAAGTTAACGGGACGCGGGCGCAAAGAAGAATGCCATGAAAATTAAATGATATGACCGTCTCTCGGAGGAGGTAATTTTAAACACTTCTCTTGTCATAAAAGATGCGAGAAAGAACCGTTCCGCGAGTTTGAGAAAGAGGAGACCGGGGACCCCGTTTTCCGGAGTTAAATAAAATAACATTTCTATGAGACGAGAGGCGAGACGTTATGAGGCTAAAGGGACATTACGGCATTCATGCGGGACACACAAATAATAAATATTATAATATACCGGATGGTGAATGGCGAGAGCCGTATGGCCCGGGCAATGACAATGCAACACATTGTTATACACGTCGTACTGATGACAGTTTTGCTTCTTAGAAAAAGTTTTATTGCCGTTTTGGGAACCGAGTTGCGATGGCGTGGCTGTGCATGTTTGAACTTAATGTACGCAGCGCACAACAGATATCAAGTTGGAAACGTTTGCTGAAAGCAGTCCGAGGATAACTGGCGAAGAGAGGCTCCTGTCGGTGAAGAGATACGAGAGCAATCCCGACGATACTGGCTACCCGGGGATACTCACTCCCTCGTTAGCGCTGGACTTGTTCTTGATAATTAACGGTATCCCTCGGCGAAGAGACAATCTCATATTTTATTAAGTAAAATCGGGCGTTGGAAACTTTTTATCTTCCTGCGTAGGCGACTAAATTGTTACGTTTTGAAAATGTATATTGTTCTTTTCAGATTTTTTACTTTTTGTAATCATAGCATACTCGCCACAGTAATCTTTCCGTATATATTTCCTACAAATAACAAGAAATCTCTGTACTCACCAAGTGTCTATCTGCCAGATCAGATTCTTTTTATTGTTTTATACGTTCATTGAAAATGTAACGGTAGTTTTCTTCATTTTGACTATGTACTTTCTTTGGAAAATGAGATAGGTGCGTAATTAGAACAATCACTCCAATTACTAACGGAATGACGAGTAACAGAAAGAATAAGATTGCCCTGAAAATTTTCAACTGGATACCTTCAAGGAAGAAAGAAAAGTCTCTAATCTACAAATGTAAGAAGTACTCGGCCACTCTTTCTTAAGGAGGAAAATGCTCTCGAGGTGGTCTATCGACTCAGGAATTATTACACAGGGCTCCTAGAATTCCAAGTGCTGCCCTTTTAGGTTCTCCCAACTAAACTAAAACGTAGCTCGAACAATTAATTTTTATTAATAATTCCATCATCCATGAAGGGAGACTTGTATTTCCATCAACGTGACATCTTTTCATCTCCTTTGTCCCATAACATGGTCTTTGTTCTATTTAGAAGACTGTAACCTCCCGGTGGGGTCGCTTCCTCGGAGCCCTGACGTAAAGTACCCAGGGGTTCACTTCCACCAGAAACTGATCTGGAAGAAATAGGTTGATGACCTTCATTACTGCCCGCAACATGCTCTTCCCCCTCTTAGGACGAAGGAGCCCCCTTCAGTTAGGAAGCAAGTTGCTTCTCTACAAGACCACGCTTCGGTCGCTATTGACCTACGGCGCTATGATCTGGTCTTCAGCTGCCCCGATGCATGTGAGAAAACTGGAGGCCGTTCAGAACTGGAGTTTCCGAATCTTAGACGAAACTTCCTATTACGTACGGAATGGACGGATTCGTCGAGATCTAAACATTCCAACTCTTCGAGAATATTTAGAGAATCTTCTGAAGTCCGCGTGGGAAGGAGCCCAACCATAATCGTAGCGTTCAGATGATCGTCGATCCTCAAGATTGACCCCCTCCTCGAGTGAAGATTAGTGGCTTAACAGATTGTTTCCGATATCGGCTGAAATAACATCCTTAGGTCCCTCGAGAACCATCAGACTCCTAATTTAGCGATGACAAATAAGTAAATTATTATTGTACAGAAAAAGATGTTTCTCACTCCCAATTTAGTTTACATGGTAGACTCAATTTTCATCATCACTCTCAAGACTGTGCGATTGCAGCAGTTTATTCACTGAGATGGGAGGGTTCGAGTCATTTTCCACCCTGAGAACAAGGCGTTAGGAAATAGTAACAGTCCAGCTGGGTTCACAATGTAGTTCACAAGACAACTGTATATATATAAAGGCAATGTAGATTTTAGATAGTTTCATATATATATATATATGTTCAACATATCTTTATCACTATCGGTAAGAATAGTTTTTGCTTTCCACTTCTTCCATTACGTCACTGTGTTCATTTTCGATAAATCCAGAGTAACTACGACTATTCCTAAAATTGTTAGGCACCTAACTAGGTTAAACGATATTCGTGTGAATTCATTATTTAACGCACGTTTTGCCACTAAAATTGGGACGTACATACTTATGAGTTTAGGTTGACCATGTCGATACATCGCAGCGAAAGTGCTGAGACAATATTTAGAAGAAAATTCTTTCGGGATCACTGTACAGTCTCCAAACAAACCACGGAAGTATAACTCAAAACCATTAAAACGACTAAATGCTTAGTAATGGTATGATTTCATGAAGTAAGGAGAGATTGCTATACCTAGCTGGAGTTGGCTAGATTGATGTCATCGGCAAAAACCAACTTTATTTGAACATGTGTCTTGTTACGATATGTCAGTTCTTCACGATTTATAGACAAGAATTGATGACATAGATAAAAACTCTAAATAGAAAAAGTGTAAGTACATATGTAACTATAAAATATAGTACCACAGGTATGGAGACACCTAAATATTTCGCTGGGGATGACCATTTGGCCATGAAATAGAGTTTCGGGGTTATTTCCATATCAAATCCTTTTTATTAATAGAGACCCATATTTTTAGCCTCGGAAGTTGAAACAGTAGGAAATTTTGCGTTCAAGTAAATATTAGTTGTATAGAACAAACATCTTAAAATGTCCTGCAAGATCATTTGAATTTGATCTTTGTTACTTTTTAAGAGGTCATTTCGAGCGAAATATTTAGGTGTCTCCGTAGTTGTGGTACACCCCATATAGCAGATCGTTTATGTTATACTTCCCAAGGATTTGGAGCACTACTATATCAAAATCAAAGCATTCGTTGGTTTATTTCTCCTTTTATAGCAATATTTTTAACATGTTGCCAGAAAATGATGTAATTAGGATACTCTTCATCACAACGTATCATCGACCACTGAAGAAAATAAATAGGTACTTAAGTTCTACATTTAGTTCACTTTACTAATATGCACATGTCGCACGTCAAAATTGCTTGAAAACAGTATTTCTATGCGATACGTAAATTACAACTAGCGCCAAAGGACACCACTTTGGGACTTTCCCGTCAAAACTGGCCTTGTTTCTCATAATTAACGCTATCCCTTGGCGAAAAGACATTCTACGTTTCAACAAACAAAACTCATTCGGACTAACTGAAATACATGGCTTTATTTAATTCTCATTTTAATTCGTTTCCGCGAGCATCTATACCTATATAAATAGGTTTTTCGGGACATTTGGAATGGGGATTAGGATATACTGGAGTTCGTGTGAATAAATCAACAGTAATTCTTTTTGCGGCGCCCTCCGTCCTATTCGCGCCTGCAGGACAAGGTCAGGCGGGCTAATTTTAATTACGTTCGCAGAAGACATACGGCAAGTAATAAATATACATATAAATTAGGAGGAGGACATACACCTATATGAATGTTAAAATAAGTTTCAAATTGTCAACGACGCAAGTTGGTTCCCCGGAGACGGCCGCGTAGGGGGCGGTTGGACTAATTCCGGTGCAGTGAGAGGCAATCTAGTCGGTTGCGGATGGTAGAGCCTAAATTCATTAGTAAACCCAGAAAAATTGTCTACCCGCTTGATATCAAGTTCTCGGAGGGGACCCGCTCACTCTCAGATAACTTTTTCTATGCTCCAATTTAGATACTTTATTATCCCTTACAGCTCGCCTCGACTTTCTTGTGATGTTTTAATTAAATATGCAATTGTAATTTTAAATGTGACGACAAAATGTTTACTTTATCCACTGTGAACTGTTCTCTTTCCTGTGATTCACATACACTACTACTTATGTAAATATCACGAAAATGGTTCGAATTTGGAATTTCTAAACTTCCATAAACGATGGAACGTGTAGAGTTGCTTCAAATTCTAAATCTAGTTATGGCTTTACCGCCCAAATTTTGTAAACAATTTTGTAATCGAGTAGGTCATTTCGTTCAGGAACTTATTATCATTGATTGGCAAACTGGTTTAGAGTATTTAAAAGATAGCCTATGGTTACTACAAAAAGGCGAAGAGATACGGAGTTGAATGTTCGTCGTGTGCAGGAAAAGGAGAAAGGGATGTGAAAACAAAGACGAACCCGAGATCAACTTGAGTTTGTTGTAGATTTCTTACGATGTATTTGTTTGGGTAATAGTGGTCTTAGTTCCCGAGAACTCTATCGCGTATCTATTGTTAACAGACTTTCACCCAGAAGTGGGATCACAGAGGAATTCGTCCGTGACCATAATTTGAGGACTCCATTACTAATCACGCCCAAATTGATCACCATAGCAGGAATTATGCCAGCAATAATTTCAAAAACTTTGTGGAGCAGAACCACAATGCGTAATAAATGTTAAATGACATACATAAAGTGAAAATTACTGTAAAAGGTATACCAAAACAAAAAGGGGTTTTAATAACTTAAGAGACCGCAATGATGTTGATTGGCTATAACAGATGGGAACGTCAACTTTATTATGAATGGTCGTGAAGTCGCTCTTGAGAAAACCTAAATGGCGTAGTTAAGCATTGATATGAACACTTTCAGACTACCTTTTGGAACAACTTTTGTATTCCCTTTACATACTGTTTAAGAGATTTTTTAAGAAGAATATGTACACGTATATACGACTTAACGTTACCCTTGCCCTCCCCCTCTTCCCGCATGTAATCCCCGGGTGCTGTTGGTCCGTGTATGTTTCTAGAGAAAGTTGTACTTTTGTAATGAACTGGAACTTAACTTAAGAAATTTGAGAGGTAAGTGGCAATAAGACTCTACTCACACTATATTAACACATCTAATTGCCAAAGTTTCATATCAACGAGAATTACCCTCATTAAGATTTAGTTCGTCTCCTAATGCCATTCTTTCAACTGAAGTATAGGTGCATCATTTTCTCCCTCTTCTTTTTAATCCTTCAGCCTTTTCTATCCCTTCCTGGGGCATAAGGCGTATGTGCAGTTGAGTTCTCTATGTTGTCTTTCTGAATATTTCCCTCCATCTCTTTCTATCTAGCAAGACTTGTTGCTTCCCACAACACGTCGCTTTTACTCAGTGCACCTCTCACGCTCTTTAGCCACGTGCGTCTGGGCGTTCCTCTTGATTTCTACTTGTTAGTCCTGATTTTGAACAGCTGCTTGACTTTTTCACGTGTTAATACTATCTCAGCTGTGCTTCTACAATCTTTTCTTCCATTGGTCTCAGCTTCAAATTATCTGTGAGTGTTATGTTTCTAATCCTGTCCTTTCTTGTTTTATTCACCATTTTTCTCACAAATCTCGTTTTCGTAGTTGTTATTTTCCTTTTCTGTTTCCCAGTCATGGTCCATGTTTCCTTACCTTATAAAAGTATTGGCATAGCTACTTTTTAAATATTTGTGCTCCAACATCTTTCGGTATCTCGTTTTTCCCTATAAATGTATTTTTTAAACTACTAAACAGTCTTCCTCCTGCTGTTGTTCTTTCCTTTATTTCTTCCTCTATCTTGCCATCCTCTGTATTATTGAGCGCAGGTATTTAGATTCCTTTACTTGGTGTAGTATTTCTTCTCCTGCTTTTGTTGTGTGTTTTCTGCGGATTCATTCCCCATATCTAGTTGTTGTCTTAGTCTTCTCTATATTGATATTCATATTTATTTCTTCCAATGTTTCCTTGTAAGTGAGTGTGTTCAAGTGTTTCTTCGTCTTTTGCAATTATATACATATCATCCGCATAGCATATCTCCGATATATTTATATTTTCCAGTAGTCTATTTCATATGCTCTCATTTCTTTCTTTGTTAGTCTCTTCATTGTCTCATCACCAGCGTAAAAAAGCATCGGACTCAGAATGCATCATTGCCTGAGACCTCTAGTTGTTTCAAACATATCTGAATTGCTCTGCTTTGTTCTTACAAAATTTTTGTTGTTTCCTTATATAAACTTTGTATTCCTCTTAATATTATTTCCCGTACTTTCCTATTTCTTAGTATCGTCTATATATCTTCTCTATTAACCTAGTCAAAAGCTTTCTGTAGGTCTATAAAGCATAAATGTGCTTCTTATCTTCCTTCATAATCATTTTCTTTGTTATTTTACAGTTCTGTGCACTTCTTTTTCATTGTTTTATATATCTTGCTCTGCTTTTAGTTTCTCTCCAAAATATTTATGCTCGGTTGGAGTGGTCTGTGTGCAGCTATTATCCAGTTTCCTCCATGCTCCATTATTCTGATTGGCGTTCTAATGTTTGTATAGTTGTTGATCTATTCTCTTGTTAATGTTACTATTCTTCATTGATTTGTTCTTGATTTAGAATCCCTACCCCTAACAAGTGTTAAACGGGATTTAAGCATTGTAAAAGGTTTCCAATTTCAAAATGCCGGACACGTGTATACCATTTTATTTTACAGATCGAAGAGTTTCCAATTGCTAACCAACCAAATCAAACAATCTTTGAATTCCAACATAAGAATCTTTCAAACTGATGAGGTTTAACATTACTAAAGACTGCATCAATGGAAAATGGAACATTGCTTTTCTCAATTGTTTATGTAACTAAATAGGGAGGGAACTACTTCCGCATTCTTTCTGTGATCAAAGCAGCGCCATTGCAGTAAAGCTTGAAAGCCTTAAAATTGAATGCCAAAGATAGTTCAGAAAGCGTCAACAAAGGGGACAAGCAAAGGGTAACGAAACCTAGCCACAAGATGCTGGACCCTCTGTAATGTACCGACCTACCTATTTACCGTCCATTACACCTCCACTGCTCTGAGGCTACTCCATAGTACAGAGGTGTGGAGTGACTTATAATGTTACTCTGTCATATTAAGAATTTTGGCTCTGGTATAGCTTTTTAAAAATTATTTTTATTTATATGATAATGCTTTTTACACTTTTGATTAATTTCAAGGAAAACGGATTTAACTTTGTACATCCTGCAGTATATAGCTGATTACTTAGGTTTGATAAAATAATGGATGACGCCTTATCATTAAGTCATTATTGTCTAACCTCAATGATTACATACATTTCTGATAATCCTAACTTCGCAAATACTCAGGCATACCCTCCAAAGAATTTCGGTATCCAAATATAAAATCCGAAGTGCAACTCAATTTAACGACGTCACAAAGCAGTTTCGAGTGCGTGACAAACATCCAAATACGTGAAATATTCATGTATGTCTACATCAGTTGTAGAGGCAAGAAGTTAAGGAAGTTTCAAAGCATAACAAACTCGAGATGAGATAAATTAACCTTGCATACGGTCTCAGTCTCTTAAGAGCAAAGCGGCCATTACATTTGAATTCGTTATAATCTCGTGAGTAATACAGAAAGACCGATGCTTGGTTGCTGGTGGTGACATTGCTTTCTAGTTAACGGAATCTCAACGGTGAGTCTCGAAATGCCCAATTCAGGGCGGCTATCGTAAACCTAATTTCGTGCCGACTTCGAGGGTTACTGCTTATGAGATTACGAGTTGGTTAATTAACAACTAAAATTTAATTTTTCTCTTTTATTCGAGGACCGTTTTAATAATTTTATCTGCGTGTACGGGCAATGGATGAAAAATATGTGTTTGTGGTGCTTGATTTTGGTGGTGGATAGTTGCCGTAATTTACCTTAAATACTAACATGTATAGTATTGCTCTATACAGCAGCTAAATAAATTTGATGGGTTGATCAAACTCAACACGGAAATTTATATCCTACATTTATTTCAATTATTTCTCACTGTTAAGTGCAAGAACCATTTACTGATTTGTAAATAAAGGTAAACAAAACAATTATTTCATTTTCTTAATGCCAGTGCATTTGTAAAGTTGATAATTGCATTATTTCTATACTATCTTCAAAACGCACTAGCCTACTTTTATTTTGATTAAAAGATTAATAGTAAAACATAGTAGCGAAGCACGATGGTGATATTGATGAGTCTATATCTATCTGAATATGTTGGATTTTAGTATATGTCGAACGCGGCTCAAAATAGTGTGTCAAAGTTAGAAACAGATGTCTACTATAGGGCTGCCATGTGATGGAATTTTATTATTATCGAGCTTTCCCTACCAAAAGCCTCCATTGAACATCTTCAGCTGGTAATGTGTTAGGCGAAAACGAGAACAAATTGGTGAAAGTAAGAGGAAAAATTATGAAATTTGCAAGAAGGTAACGTGGTTAAACCTAGTACTATTTCTATGCTGTATCTTACTATTACATATTATTTGCTTCGTATCCTTCTGTGCTTTCTTGTTGATGAAAACACCAAACGAATATGGAAATATGAACTATTTTGACGTTTATTTTGCTACATTCTTATGCAAACGGCATATATCGTGTCTCATGGCGCAAGAAATAACGATAATTTTACCACAACACGGCGAATTCCGCGCCCGGCGCTTGTTGTTCCAGGGTGTTATTACCGACACGATGTCATTGTGATCTCATGTCACGGTGGTGAATGACAGGGAATTTCAAATGCCTCATATTTCTCGCCCGGCTGAGAATTGCTTGTGTGTTGCGAATACATAATTGGCACTTGAAATTGCAAAACCTGAAACCGGAATCGCGGAAATCCCGGAAACTCGCCTCCGTCGGTCGGTCTCTCGTTCTTGACAAGTGTCAGGACTTTCGCATGATATATGAGAAAAATAAGAAATTACGCTTGAACGCGATGTCCTCCGGGGCCGACGACTAACTGGATACATGATTAATGAATGTTGTATTACAGGGGCGGTATTACTTATGCATGTATGTTCTGGAATCAATTCAACCGATGGAACAACAACAACAAACTTAGAAATGGTATCGGGGCGGAGGGTAAATTCCATTAAAGTTTCACGTCGTAAATGCGGGAGAACGTCCCTCTTTTTAAAGCCAACCCGTAAGCCATATACCTAACCATTAATTGTATGCCGCGTTGAAAAATTCACGTTCGAAAATAGAGGAAATGAAGCTGATGTACTGGAAGCATTTTGTAGCACTCGTATATATTAGGGGTGCCATGCAATATTTATTGACCAAACAACGGCGCAAAACAATAACCATGAAAGTTAGTTTATGAATTTTGTTTTCTTTACAGAAAAAAGGAAAACAGACATAATCGGCCTAGTGATGTGTAGTATTATGCACACTTGTACACTGATATGTACATACAATGATATATTAGAAACGTAACACCTGCTAGTTTTTGATTGAGTAATTTACAACTTTACACGGGCTACCATAAATTTTTCTAATTCGCTAGGTTAAGCACATATAAGTTTTCTGCTCAATCGATTAGGTCTGTGTTTTTTAACATATTTAGGAAAACTTATGCCCGCAAACAATCAAAAGCTAGAGTCAGGCAGAAAAAGTATTTGATCGAGAAGAGAGGTCGAAGAAGGAAGGAAGGAGAAATTAGTTTAGGACAATTTCGTTTTTGTTAAGACGCCGGAGAAAAAGAAACTCAATTAGGCAACTCGAAAATTATATGATACTCAATCTTGTTCATGAAAGATGATGAAAGTTTCCTGTAAAAATTCTGGTCAATGAAACTTTTTACTAGATTCACATAAAGTTCTATACATTGTTGAAATCTAGTGCTATCCCAGCCCTATTTTGTAAACGTGGAATACCGACGTGCCTCCAGTGTTAACTTAATTTTGTAATTGGTGGGCAGTTTACGCCTAATACGGGACAACTACTTCCCGAACAAAAATACCACCGGTCATCATGTCATTATCGCCTGGACTTTTGCCCTGCACAGCGCACTTCGCTGGCTCTCTTAATTGGTTATAGGTCAATCGAATGAAATATTAGTTGGGAATGTGGAAGCGATAATTCTAACGGGCGATTGTAAAAATTGTTTGTCAGAATTATTCGATTTTTCCTTGGGCGGTAAACAAATAGGGATACCATTTTATACGTACGAACGCACATATAAATACATATGGCATTGCCTGAAACAGACGAAACAATCGTTGTTTGTATTTCAGCTGGTCCTACATTTCGCTCTTGGGCGGGAAAAGAAAGCGCACAGATGTCAGTTTGTTAACTGCAGATGAATAATCTCGATGGCATAGGCGCACAAGGTAAGCTGAAAGCAATCGCTCAAAAGTTCACAGATTACTTTCAAGAAGTAATTGAGTCCCGTTTACCAGTACAATCTCCGATGGATTTACAACGTACAGATATTATACCAAATTGCAAACACACGTACGCATAATCGGCCTCTTCCCCAAATGAGAAGATCCGCCTCTTTGGCCGTGTACACCATCGTTGTTCATATACACCACGGTTGTCCATGGGCACCGTACCATCCCCAGAGAAGGAAACGTAATAAATAACTTTTAGATCATCACCCGGACGATGGTGCACACTTTGTCTATGAGATGTTTGGTTTTTCGGTTTATTCTATGGCATTTTATGGATAGTGCCGATATTTCTAATCCTTAATTTATGCGCTTTGGTCCTAGTCCCTTTAGGAGGATTAATGTAGTCAGTAGGTGTTATTCTGACCACCATACACTCTTGTGCAATACCGCCGCTTATAATAATAATAATGATAATAATAATAATAATAATAGTTTATCAACCCAGCAGAAAGTTTAAATTCTATTTATAGGGTTATTTTATAACTACATTAAAAATAAGAAAACGCAACAAACAAAACAAAAAATAAATGTGTAATATAAAAAACAAAAAATAAAAAATATAAAGAAGGAACAGCGTCCGGTGGTAGCAACTAACTCATAAAATAATTGAAATTTATCATACCTACAAAACTAAAATTTAAAGTATACACCTCTTAGCTTGCTCCATAAATCGCTTGTAATTTCCATGAAATACATCAAGTATGTAGTTATACAAATTATAGAGCCTGCACATACTAAACATTGGCGAAATAGCGTATAGCCTATTTCTGTACCAGGAAGTATATATGTATGTAGGTATGTATGAACATACACATCACTCAGCGAAATTCGAATAATTCTGACGAAGGATTTTTATAATTTGCCGTAACGGATATCGATTTATCGCTAGCCTCCACATTCTGAATGAAAAAACGTCTGTCACTACTTATAACGATAGGAGTCACTTCAGTTCACTGAAGTAAATACATATGTAGATCTTTAAGATTATTTCAGTTTTGGTTTCCTTGTACATTATTGGATCATTGGCTTGCTTCTAATATACCACTACTGATAATACTTTGTATTACCAGTAATAGCTACTAAAATTGGGGATATCTAAAGTAACATAGACTTGAGCTGAATACATTACAATAGGAACTAGATATCCGGACATGTGCACTGAAATTATTTCTGCAGAGATATTCGACATTTTCCTTGCCGGAATTGAATTGCTTATAAGAGACGGATACTTTCTTTATAAAACTTTAGTTGGTTGATTGCCCTGGCAGGTAAGACAAATTAACAGCAAGGGTATCTTATTCTGCACTGGATACAGAACCTATCAACAATTGTCGTTTGGTATCCAATGATGCGCAACTGCTAGTGATGGTCATCAACTGAAAGACATGTGGACCATTGTTCATCAATTTCATACTGAAAAGTTATGTTATCGTAAGATCTGTGAACATTGCAAATAAAAAGTTTAAAATCAAGTGGTTTGTGTTTCTCTGTTCATTTTTATTCTGACATAAAATAAAAAAGTTTTCGGTAGTCTATAATCACCAGCCTGAGCGTCTGTAGAGGAGAGCAAACGAGGCACTTGTGCCCACTGGAAAGTGATAAAAATTCCACAAATTGTAACGGCAAAAGTGATGAAAGAAGAAATTCGTACAAATAATTGGTAATGGGACATTACCGCTTTCGGTTGTTACTGAACTACAATTGCACTACTGTGAACTGCATTACTTTGTGAGTAATCTTAACTGACAACACTGCCGACATTACTGGAATAGAACACTTTTGAATTGGTAGTCGATTTGTCCACGACAAAAAAAATGAAAGAGATGATTTCTTAGTATTAGCAAAACTGTATGATATGGATGTGAGATGTATTATTGCAGTTCTCCTATTTTAAATAAATATCCGGAATACGGTTTGGATAAAAACAAATTAATTGGAGAAGGATATGATATATGTATTTTGCTAGTATGGCACGAGAAGAGGCTGGTCCTTAGGTCGGAATGAAAAATATAATATAATAATAAACTAATTTTTAATTTAATTTATTCCGTTATTCTGTGTGTGATGTAGACTTATTAGCTGCTTACTTAGACGATGTTCCTTACAGAAATATAGAGGCAACCATCCTTTATTTAAATTCTTTAATTTCATCTTTAACATCAAGATCCTTCTCCCCCTCTACCTCCCCGCTTAAAGTCCTTTCTATCTAATTGGAAGCATAGGAAGTGTTCGATAGGGTTAATTCCTGAAACATTTGGTGCAATATGCACTAGTTTATCGACATTTGATATTAAATTGCTTGCACGTTTGCTCTATTGCGAGCACTGTTTTAATGATTACAGTGTTGATTAATGTAAATTCAATGTAGATTCTCAATTAGTTGTTTGGAATGGGATATCTTGCAGTCAGACTTGGGCGTTACCAATTACATTTTGTAACTATTACACGGCCAATTACCAATTACATGTAATTAGCAATTGATGATGGCCAATTACTAATTACTTGTAATTTGTAATTGGTCAAATTCAATTACCAATTACATGTAATTTGTAATTGGTCAAATCCAATTACCAATTACGTGTAATTTGTAATTGATGAAATATAATTACCAATTACATGTAATTTATATTTGGCGATCTCCAATTACTAATTACATGTAATGAGTAAAATGTAATTTAAATTTAGAGTAATTGATGAAAATAATGTAATGATTACTTTTAAAGTATTTATCAAAAGAAAAACAATGATTACAGAAATCTTCCATTACACAATATTTCCAAAAAAATAGAAAAAATGCTAACTGAAACTAAATATCTTATTTTCACAAAATAACATATTGTGTCAATTAATTTCAAGGTTTTCTGATTTCAAGTTAACGCCTCTTTTCTATATCATCTCTATTTCACCATCACATAATGCATGCGGCCGATGACAGAAGAGCCGAGAAGATTATTCTATTTTCTTTTTGCGATATATTCAATGTTTCAGTGAATGAACCACTTTTAAAAATTCCTTTATGTGAAGGAAAAAATGCAAATGTAATTACCACTAATGTAATTAAAATTACTTTTGCCAATTACTTCCAATTACATCGCCAATTACCAATTGCATGTAATTGGTAATTAATATTTGCCAATTACTAATTACAGTAATTGGTAATTGGTAAAGGCCATTACCAATTACTTGTAATTGTAATTGGTAATTGAAAATTGCCAATTACAAAATGTCATTTAATTTGTAATTGGCAAAATTCAATGACAATTACCAGTAATTGGTAATTTGCATTTTCAATTACCCATTACAACAAATGTAATTGGTAATTGAAAAGTAATTGGTAACGCCCAAGTCTGCTTTCAGTCACCTCGATATGAGGAGGCAATTTTCTTGTATCCCAAAATACAATTTTAGCAAAGGCGCAATCTTCCAGATGGGCTCTCAATCCTACTTTGGTAGGTTCAACAATCTGCTTTTGCAGAAGCAGAAACTTCAGCATTTTTGTTTCAGCTTCAGACTTTAGATTTTAAAATCTGCATAGACAATGAATCCTCAACTTTACCTACGCTACCTTTTGAAGCTTCTTTTTCTTCTAGCTCCAGTGGATGGCCCTTTTCCTTAAGTGGCTTTTAGCACTGATGTTTCTCGAATAGATAGGGAAAATTGATTATTAGTGGATGATATAAAGACTTAGTCAAATTCTTAAGCTGTTTCAATTGCCTTCTCCATTTGCGTGGTGCTAATTTAGATTTTTGCAGTGGCTAAAATTAAATCGGTTGGTCGCCAGTATTATCTTGCTTTTTAACTTTCAAATAACTAAAGTAAGCAAATCTGTGATTTAGAATAGCTTGTAATTTGTTAATTATATATTCTTGTCTGCATACAATCTACCAAGTAACCAAATTCGTTCAGTTTGTTTGTACATACCTCCGGAACCAGATATTTATGATTAGTACATAAGTGTTAGGAAAACAATTGCAATGAGTATTGTATATATATATATATATATATATATATATATAATAAAATCAATTATACTGGTACATTCGTTGCATATGAATATCTTAGGTTTATGCATTCCTTAGGTTTTAGAGTATTTGCAGAATAAATTAATCCAAGACTGAAGAAGGGTAGAAGGTACATTAGGCTCTGGACCGTAGACCGGACCGAGTCAGGACCGGGTGATGTATGGTGGCCCGCCACATTCCAACATGGTAAATACACATGATGTTTTGTATCTGCCCCGGGTCTGCACATCAGGACCGAGCCCAGACCGATATTGCTGAGTTCGTTTTTTCCGAAAACTGTCCGGAGACAGGTCGCTACATTGATACTGAGAACGCTACAAATTCTCCGAATAAATTTCTTAGTTTCTAATTTCTCATTTTCTATTGTAATAATTTAACGATATTGTGTTCATTATAGTGTATGTATATATACATATTTGTACCTACATTTCCAATCGACCTAATCCGAATATTAAATTCTAGAGCTGTATCTGGTACAACTTTCCGAACAAAAAGATGTTGACGTTGTTCTGACTGAGATTTTGTACTTAGATGGCACACTTCTCGTAATAAACGGGAACTTTATCGGCAGTAGACAGGGGAGAAATAGGGAAGTCTCTAGGATAAGGGTGGCTTTGGGTCGGTTTAATGACCTGACTTCGAATCAATTAGATATCGACTTTCAGGAAATATTAGGTAGGAAATACATGTGTACTTCAACAATAAATGCGAATAATAATAAATATAATTAAATTGTGAATAAACTTATTGAAGAAACTGGCCGAACTCGAAATGGTTAAGCTTTTCTGAAATTTAGGAGGTAACTTATTGTTATTTCTCAAAACATTGCAATGCTATTGGTTTAGACGTAGAGAACTTGACATTAGTAAAGCCAGTGTCATATTTTAAAACACAGACACTTCCTATCTTTTAAGCTTTAACACCATTTGAAAAGTTTCGATTGGAAAATTCGAATTTAAGACTTTGAGAAACTCTGAATATGATTACCTCTGAGGACACATCTTTTACAAGTATACAAGAAAATTTAATTCGTAATGTCAGAGTGAACCGGAATAAAAACTTCATATATAATTCACAATTATTGAAATACATTCGATTGTAACATTCACAGTAAGTCCTCGCATATCGTCGGCCCGCTTAGCGTAGTTTTTGTATTACGTAGTTGTTATAAATATACTGTTCCCCGTTATACAGTTGCAGTAGTTTCAGTTTAACGTGGTCCATGCTACAACATTTCATAAAACTAGTTTTCGTTTCCTTGTGCGGAAAATTAGATTGTTCATAACGAACAGTGCAAAAGTAAAGAGATGACAGTGGAACAGTTTCGTTATTCTACTACTATACTAGATATATTGAAACCTACGACAATTGTTTCACCAAATTGTGGCTTCGACGCTGCCTATGGTTGTTTACCTTCAGTTACTGGGTCAGTTAAATTTTATATGGGTGTAGGCCCAAATTCCGACGCAAAATTCTCCAAGTTGAGGGTAAGTACCTCGAACCGAGTCCTTATTTTGGTAGTAAAGTGTAATGATTTGCAGGCGTTCCTAGATATTGTAGCTTTTCAAGATGATTTGCCCAGCACTAGTTACTATAACCTCTAAACTTGACAGCTTGAAAGCTTAACCAACATGGCTTCTATACAGTATCAAACTTCGAACGCTCCTATTGGAAAACCCATTACAATACTCTTTAGATAAAGTTACAAAAAACAGTATTATGGAGCTAATATTGGGACATCCACCACATTCGTCGCATCTTCTGTATATTTTTTGTTCCGTTCTTTGCATAAATTTGGAACATGTCAAACGCCATCACAATAAGTAATATAGAAATGGTTTGGAATTAAAGAACTGGTGTATATATATAACAGCACTTAAAGCCCAGTGGCCTATGGCTTCAATATTCTTCACTATCCCTTTCCAAGTTTTCCTATTTGATATTTTCGTTTCCCTGTCCGGTATTCCCATTACTCGGATATCCGCTTCAACATTTTCTAAACATTTCCTTTTTGGCTTTCCTCTTTTACGCTTTCCACTTTCACTTCCTACTAGTATTTTTTGCGTGTCTCTGTGCGTCCATTCGATAGAGATGGCCTAACCAATCTGCACATCGGGCTCGTATTTTTTGGATTATGTTTGGCTGGTTGTATAGCTCCATCACCTCACTGTTTGTTCTTGTCCTCCATGTGCGATCACTGCTCTTTTTGCCTTCATAAATCTTGCGTAATATCTTTCTTTCCAATCGTTTTACCATTAGGATACTCTTCTCACTTAGCGTGCAGGTTTCACAACCCTACATCACAGATGGTTGGATTGCTGTCTTATATATTCTTTCCTTCGTTTTTCTAGCTAGCTTGGATTTTGGTCATTTTATTTAACATTCCCATTACCCTACTTCCTTTTGTCATTCTTTTCTCTATCTTTATATCATCCCCTTCTTTATTTGTAATCGTCACCCCGTCTACTCTCATTACACCTAAACTTTATTTTCCTATTATGTATTTTTCCTTGAGCTTTCATTTCTATGTATTTTGTTTTCTCCTCATTTACATGTGGTCCAAATTGTCGTGCAATTAGTTTTAGTTTCTTAAACATTCTATCGAGTTCGGCTTTTGATGTTGTAATCAGTGCTACGTTATCTACAAATGCGATAACTTGCTGCTTCTTGTAGTATATTATTCCCTCGATTTGTATACCACTTTCCCGCAATATGGCTTCCAAAGTAAAGTTAAACAAGGTTGTCGATAACGAATCCCCCTGCCTAAGGTGTCTTTTTATTCCAAACGTTCTAGACAGATGCCCTTCCAGTGTGACTTTGTTTAGTGTTTTGTTTAATGTTGCTTTAACCAACTTTATTAATTTCGTTGGTGGTCTTACAATTAGTGTTTTCATAGTTTCATACAATTTTCCCCTATTAATTGAATCGTATGCTTGTTTATAGTCTATGAAAGGTATATGTAGCCCAAGGTTTTGCTCATAGCTGTTGTGTAGTAGTTGTTTGCTTGTGAAGAATTGGTCTATTGTGGATCTTCCTTGGCTAAAGCCTCCTTGATATTCCCCTATTGTTGTTTTTCATACACGCTTAATCTATTTCTTACTACTAGAGCTAAAATCTTACAAGTTATATCCAAAGGAACTATTCCTCTATAGTTGTGGCAAATAGTCCTATCGTCCTTCTTGTGTAAGGGGCACAACACTGCCTTTTTTCCATTCGTCGGGATATTTATCTTTGTTCCATACATTTCCTATTAGGTTGCCAAGTCGCTTGTGCAGTTGGTCCCCTCCCTCTTTTAACATTTCTACTGCAATACTATTTTCACCTGGACTTTTATTATTTTTTATCCTCTTTATTGTTTCCTCTACTTCCTGGTCTGTTGGCTCCTCAAGTTGCATCCCGTCTTCTTTTTGCTCTAACGTATTCTCTAATGGGTTGTTTAAGTTTTTGCTGACTCCGTTTTGGGGGTTCAATAGTTCCTCAAAATATTCTGCTCATCTTTCCAATTTCCCAGATATATGACTTATTAGTGACCCATTTTTATTTCTGTAGAAGCAAGTGTTCCTCGTCCCTAAAGATTTACTTTTATTAGCCTCCTGGTAGAAATTACGGATGTCTTTATTGATCATGTGGACATCTATTGTATGTAACTTTACTTCCCAATAAATTCCTTTTATTTTTCGGCAAATCTGTTTTGCTTTTTGCCTAGTTTAATCATAAATTTCCCTTGAGTTGGGCGTGTTTTGTGTGGTCATTTATATTTTTGCTTTGCTTTTACGCTCCAGTTGTTGTCTACACTCTATATCGAACCAGTATTGATTTCTTCTTAACTTACTAATCCCTTCATTCAATCGTTGAGCCATCTCAATTATTATTGTTTGTATTCGTATTAGAGATGGGACGAATCCAAATTTTCTCGAATCCGAATCCGAATCCGAATCCTAAAGGATTCTCGAATCTCTCGAATCCTTCGAATCTCGAATCTCTCGAATCCATCATATAATTACAATAATAAGAAAGGACAGAGAGGAAAAACAATTTTACCGGAAAATTTTAAAGCTACTTTAATTAAAAACGATACAGTTTTTAAAAATATTTATTAAAAAGATTTTTTTTTGAACATATTTATATTACAAATGAAATTAAAAAAAAACAAATTACACAATATTAAAAGATAAATTATGTTAAAATCTTGATGATTATGCAACAAGTTTTTATTTATATTTAATTTCCTTAGCATATGGAAATTAATATATCAATAACAGTACCGATATCTTTTCAGAAACTTTTGTGAATGAGAATAAGGGAGAGCTAACATAGATAAACAGCAAATATTGCACATTAAAATCTAAACACATATTTTAGTATATAAAAGAAAGCACTCAACCTAAAAGAAATAAGTGAGAATTTTAATTCAGATTTTTATTTAAGAAAACCAGCTTTCGAACTCGCTCTGGATCCAACCGACTACGTTTTTATCCACTATGATGCCTGATGTGCTGAATAGTCTTTCTGAAATCACTGTTGATGGTGGTGTAATTAAGAATTTTTTGCTAGTTTCATCAAATTTTGGTATTTTGTGTTGCCCTTCCAGTATTTAAAGATGTCTGCAGTTGGTGGGAGCAGTGGTTCTGCTAAATAGGCATTTATTTCTTCTTCAGGAGATGAACTGTAATCCACATCACTGCAGGTAGCTGGGGTCATCAACTGAGAATAGTAACTCCACATACTATGACCTTGTTCAGTTAAAGATATATCTGTGGCATTTGCTTGAGTTTTCTCTGATGACTGCAGATCACCATTTGTTTGCATATAGATGGATGAAATTTCATTAGCCAGTGTCAATTTAGCTTGCTCAACGTTTTCTTTATTCAAAAATACATTCCCTTTCAATCGGGGATCCAGTAAAGTACCAATAGTATACAATTTCTCTGTCTCAACAGAATGGTAGCGCCTTTTTAGTGACGCAAGCAAATCATTTCGGAAACCCTGTACTGAACCTAATTTTGGTTTGAAATTTTCTAGAGCACGAATGGTGCTATTCACTAAAGGAATTATTTCTGAAATTGTCACTTTACTTGAGCTGGCCACAAATGTAGCTTTATCAAACACTTCTAATATTCGTATAATATCTTCAATAAGTTTCCACTGTCGAGGACAAAGGTCTATCTGAATATTCAAGTCAGAAGCAGACAATAAAATGGCTTGCTTTTGTTCCACAAGTCGATTGAGCATGTGAAGCTGAGAGTTCCATCTAGTCGGCTCGTCTTGTATTAAACGACGACCTTTAAATACTAATACTATAATAAATACTTTGTGGCTGAAAGAACGAGAACCGAAGAGAATCGTCGAGATCTTTCTAGTCAGTGATTCATATGTGTCGTGATTACATGAGTCATCATTATTATTATTTTTTTTTTTTTGGATTCGAAAGATTCGAATTACGAAAATCGTGCGAAGATTCGAGTTTTCGAATCTCGAATCTTTTCAGGATTCGATGGATTCGAGGATTCGCGGATTCGAATGTCCCATCTCTAATTCGTATCCATTCCTGGTTTGGATCCTTTGCTTCTGTGGTATTGAGTAACTTGGCTGTAATTTGTTTTTCGAAAATTTTGTTAACCTATATTTTCTTGTAAAATCTTCAATTCGTACTTTTTAACTGCTCCTTGATTTCGCATTTGTTGTCTTGGCATCTCCTGTAGAATTGGTATATTGAGGGAAATATACGGCCGTACTGCGAGGAGTATTGTATCCGACAGAAACCGTGTCTCTCAGTGCAGATTGCAGATAAAGTGTTCCTTACAGAATCTGGTGGCCAGAATATTTAGGAAGAGAAATGTTTTAAATAAGATATATAGGATGTAAGGTATCACAGATTATCTATCCTCATAACCTTCCACGGTCAGTGTTAATGGCGAAAACTTCTTTGTTGGGCAATTATTTGACATCAACGAGATCCTGCAGCAATATTGAAATTCAGTATGGTCAAAGTAAAAGGTGGCGTACATATTGGTAAAGTTAATAAATAGCCTCCTTGGAATTACAGTACAGTTTGTAATATCATTTAACAGGAACGTATCTAGGTATATCAGTTGCACATAAGGCAAGAATATATTTAGCGTCTTCCCTAGAAATTACCTCAGAAGAGAAAATAATTAAATTGCTTATATTAATTAGTATGTGCTATAAGAAAGTGTTCGGCAGTAACACTTAAGGTATCCCGTTAATCCAATAGACATTAGCTATGCAAATGTAAGGATAAAGAATGTAAAGTGTAACGAAGGCAGCAACGCTAATATTGGCTGCGCTAATGTAGTTAAACAAATTTAGCAATTAAGTCTGTAATTAGCTTACACTTCGAAGAATAAGGTTCTACGTGGAGTAGGCGAAGTGATCCTATTGCGCCTGAAAAGTTCAGCGAGCGTATCGCGTTCCTTGTAATATTTAAAGAGGTTGTTCCGAACTTTTGGCGTCCGTACTTCCGTCCGTCGGCGAGCGAATGAGTGACATTTTCTCCTGCTCGACGGCACGGAGAAATTTTGGTTAGCTGCTAGTTCGTTAGGCAAATTTTATTAACACGGGCAATTTGAGTGAGACAGGAAGACGATAATTTCTATTAAAATTAAATCACCGGTTTTCGACGCTCTCAGTCATAATAACTTCGTTTCATCAGTCGACTTCACGGGCGTCGCATTAGCTGACGCGTCGTTAACTTAATGGTTAGATTGTGGGTTAAATGTAATAGAGACATTAATTAAGGAAAATAAAGTCATGCTAGTATCCAATACACATTCGTCTTCCGTTGATAATACGGACTCCTATATATTTATAAAGGGGTGCTGAAACAGTCGATAAATTTCTTGAGTCAAATGATTTTTATTTGCAATAGGATTTACGTAATCCATATAAATATTCACCGGTGAGAAGAGAGGGTATTATTTCGAAGTAATTGGAATTAGTTGTGTGGGCCTCTTCGCTTGAGAATCCTCTAACGAAATTTTCGTCCAACATGCTTTTCAATATTTACGTTAGGCCTCTTCCCAATTTAATAAAGCCGGGCGCAAGTATTATTTAAACCGAGCAAACACTAACTTGGCTCATTTTTTAATTAACGCAACTGGGACTGGCACATTATTATTTTTCCTTATTCAACCGGCGACGAGCTTGTTTAACCTTTAATTGCAAATTCGACACTTTAAATTTAAAACGACATAAAAAGAGATTTCTAGCAAGATTGATCTTCCCTCTCGAAAAAGTGCGGGGTCTCCATACGGCCTCTTGAATGGAAAACTGCGTGGCGTTAAATTGAAACCATTGTGCTCTCTAACATACCTTAAATGATTAGAAAGTAAACAGAGCGGATTAAACCAAATAAAATATGTAGCAAATCAAGATGGGGTGGCAATGAAGCAGTCAGGGGTCGTTCGACAGGTTCTCCAGTAGAGGCATATGGTGTTGCAACATACATTAGCAGGTTGCGTATCGAGCATGCAGCCGGAGGGTGGTTCGTCGCATCAAGCATGCAGGCCGCGAGGGGCGCAGAACCACCCCATCGATATATAAATGTCTGATATGTACTAGGGCACATTATAGCTATACTAGCTAGAGAAATTTCGATCGCTTAAACATTATGTTTGTTTTGCGCACGAATGAATTCGCTATAAGCTTGAGGATTAAGTAAGTATTACAGAATAAATCATATTTGTTTGCCTCTTCCATTTTAAACTTTTCAATACTGACGTATACATTTATATCAAACTCTATTCTCTGATAATTTCCAAGGAAATAGATAAGGATTTTAATAGGGTATAAGAAATGACATTCCTGAAAGAAAATATATGCTGGGAGTTGTTATTGTAATCTCTAATTACGAGATTTGCTTTAAATTTTTGCCAATATCTTTCATAATCATTTTGCAAATATAATGCTCACAACATATTAGCGAAGCAGCGCAGACCGTTCAATCACGTTGGTTTGGTATTCTAAACTTAAACAAACATTACGGGATTCACATTTGTGTTTCATGTACGTATTATACCAGGCTATTGATCTAGAAATATGAACGTAAATACCAGGGCTGAGAAGCTATAAAGGAAAGACGAGTGAATATAAGGAAATTATCTTACTACCAAAAGTAATGTACAATAAGGGCTATTTCTTTACATCATCACCTTGATGATTGAGGCATTTGTCATATCTGTAAACAAGCTTTGCAACACCCTCTCCATAAAATGCTGTCGCTAATGATTCGAAGTAATTTTGACGGTTTCTTTAAACTTCTGGCCAGTTTGGAAGCGCTGCCCTCTAAGCCACTTCTTCAGTTCAGGAAAAAGACGGTAGCTACTCGGCGCTAGGTCAAGACTATATGGTGGGTGTTCGAAAAGGTCCCATTGAAATTGCTCAAGGAGCGCTTAGGTTACATGAGCAGTGTGAGGGCGGACATTGTCATGGATCAGAACAATTCCAGGAATCAGCATTCCTCTTCTTTTGTTTTAAATAGCGCTCCGTAAGCGTCGCAAAGTTTCACAATATGAATCTGCAGTAATTGTTGTCCCAGGTTGCCTAAACTCCAAAACAACCAACACACCTTTTTGCACCCAAGAAACAGCTGCCATAACCTTACGGTTGTTAAAGGTTCGTTTGAATTTCGTGGGTTACTTTGGAGAATTTATGTGCATCCATTATTGTGATTGTCGTTCCGTTTCGGGCGTGTCATATTGAACCCATGTTTCATCACCTGTCACAATGGATTCCAAGAAATCTTCTCCACCGGTATTCTAACGTTCAAGAAAGCTGCAGCCATTTGGCGAGTGTTGTAGTTGTCAGTCAACATCTTTGGGGGCGCAACTGTTTAGTAACTATAGAGTGCATGAAAGATCTTGAGAGTTACGGAAATGTCATCGATAATTTAATTATGGTGAACCTTCGATTTTCCTTAGCCACTTGATCAACTTGTTAAACAAGGTCGTCTGTAGCGACAAACTTGCGACCTTGAACCCCTTCATTCTGCATATCAGTTCGGTCACCTTTAAACTTTCGACACCATTCACGAGCAACACCATCACCCATACAGCTGTCTCCATACACTCATTCTTCGATGAATTTCCGCAGCACTATTCTCTTCTGCCTGCAAGAAACGAATAACACTTCGCAATTCACACTTCGCAAAAGAATCAATAGCAATAGCAGCTCAACAAGAAATGGCGTGTTGGACTCGGCAGTGACAGAGCGTGTGTAGGGCGAGATGCGCAGCCACCACTACGCTCATCAGCCACCTACCGCATGCCTGGTCTTTATACTGTGCCATCGGAGATTAAAAAAAACAGCCCTCGTATTTCATATTTTGTTTGAAATAAGAGTTCTATATTACCTAAAACTTCTTGTCAAAAATGTAGACTACGGTAATTTCGGTTTGGTCAGAGTAAATGACTGATACCATGTAGGTTATAAAAGGTGCAATACAAGGCTGTATATTGGGTTCGATTTTCTTTAATATACGCGGTAAATGGGTCATGCAAAAGGGGGTAAGTAGGCAGAATGGTGACATTACTTTTGGTGAAAGCTGAATTTTGTTAAAGATCTGTAGATGACAAAACCAGTTCCGCTAAAGGAAGGAAAACACCAGCATCAGTATAAATAAAAAACAGATACACAGATTTGATAACATACAAAATTATTTAGTAGTCATGAATTGATAAACATAACATCAGTAATTGATGCATACATATATTCTGATATCTCGGATTACAATATCAGTGGCTGTACTAATCGTAAATAGGTAAACTGATATCGGCAGTTACAAGGATACTATAGCTAAATTAGCCAAAAGTATTAAATAAATCTCGCGTCTTTCGAGTCTCCGTGTACGACGAATTCCTAGAGTCAAAAACAAAAAACTGTGGAACAAATCTGAAGAAGTTTCGTTCTATTCTTCGAAGAACAAATGCATAAATATTAGGACAAGTGAATCCGGTGAATAATAGACTATTCTAGAGACGCTACACGAAGAAATAGACTTGAGATACTTGCCATATTGGATGATGTAGAAGGTGTAAGAAGTTGGAGCAGGTTTGCAATAAGATGCATTGATTATGCTGAAACGTAATCAATCTCACCTTGGTTACAATCGTGGTGCATATTCTTACTGTCATAGGACTATCCGAACTACAAAGATCGTGAGGTGGGGTTCTGGCGCAGTTCTTTTTCCGTTTAGAAGGAATCATCTTACCGATTTGATACGCATTCTATATGTGCAACTGTATGTCAAGAGGTTAATATTGCTTACTTCTCTGTTTATAAGGCCTTTTTCTCTCTGCCTCGAACTAAGACGCAAATTATTTATGATTTACATTGTTCAGTTCCTGACATTCACCAAGGAAGTACTTTAATTTCTCATTCTCTTCATCGCAGTTCGTACAGGTAAGTTCCCATACTAATTAAAAATTCTTAGGAATTAAACATCAATAATATTGTAGCATCTGTATGGTGTCTCAAGGCACGTTAGGTTGCATGGGTATCTTTGTTATTACTGAAGATAAAAGTCGGTTGAAAGGACAAAGTAGCACATATTTAGGAGCTCCTTAAGAATTCATTCACAAAATGGTCGAATTTAAAATGGTTCCTCCAACATCTCAAAGAATATTTACATTGAACAGGCACTTTCATATAGACAACCTACTGACCTAAATTAAATATTTCTTTTTGTCAATGGATACAATGAAAATAAATCAAAACCATTTTTCTTTATGTTAGTTATATACAAATTTTACATAGGGATTTGGAACTTTTTCTCAGGAATTGATGGTATAACGTATTAGTTTTGGGCGAGTACGAATGTGATGAATAACCTTTTTCTATTACAAAACGGAATACTGCAGTACAATTAACATTATGAGGTGCTGTGGAGTAGATTTCATTTTACGAAACAAGCCAGTATATTGTTTTAGATCAAGTGACGCTAACTTTTAGTAATACAGTAATATTTACAGGTTTATTCATTCTCCGATAAAATTACATATAATTTTCTAATAAACAAATATAATGCTCAGGCTCAAGATTATTATCAGAAGGACTTTTCGGGAAGACGATAACCAAATCTAAAGATATTTAGAAATCTTGATAAAAATTGGAAAGCATATGGAACCCTCCTAAAGAAGAAAATTCCAACTACCAGAATTGTCCCTTTCTTTCATCGTAAGAGAACGGAAAACAAGAAAAACAAGTTGGGAATCCACCGAGTGTAACCAGAAAAGTCTTTGATAAAGACGAAATAACAAGTGTAAACAAAGCGGTGATGTATCTATAAAATATTGTCAAGTGCGTTGACTACAACCGAAAATCTACTTAAATCTACCAGCTGCATAAAATTTTTAAATTTAGAACACTACAACAGAGTCTTAGGCATTAATACGTATATAACATGGCCCGGATATTAATCAATGTGAATTGTTTCTCTGGAAGTTTATCAAAAATAAAATGAATCATGCGCAAAATTATAATAGTGTTAAGGAATTGCGAGATGAATAGAAAATATTGGTCACAGAATTCAAAGAAAGGTTAGAAGGAGTACAGCTTCCCATTGTGAAAAATATATACACCAAACAGTGACATTCTTGAGCGGGTGCGTAATTAATATGTAATAATGTCTAAATGCAATTTAATGTTAATTAACTAACTATACTTAAACATCGTTCCTGCTCTACGGCACCCTGTAATTCTTATCGCACGACAGCATTACGTTTCGTAATGGAAAAAAGGTGTTTCTAACATTCGCGCTCGCTTACAATTAACGTTATTCATCCATTGTTCAGTAAAAAGCGCTAATTCAAAATATGTAAAATTTGGATATAATTTGTATATAAGGAAACCGTTTGATTGACGTTTGACTTATTTTCAATGGACATATTATCCAAAAAATATTTAACGTAGCTCAATCGATTGTACAAGGCTTGCACGACGTGAGAGTAGTTTTCATTACGACCAAAAAGAAAGAAGTACTTTTCAATTTATTCAAGATGTTGGAGAAACCATTTTAATGAATGATTGTCTTATCTGCATAAATAAAAAAGATATCCACGCAGTAAAATGTCTCCCGAGACACCGATAAAGCTAGAAAGCTGAGAAGAATAAAGAACGATGTCATAATACAATGCCTAGATGAACAACCAAGAAGAAGTCTCACTGTTTAAGAATATTTCGTAGAACAATGGTGGATATAAGAATACATTACGAAATACGTTAAAATTTTATTACATTAAATATGCTTTGGAATTTTGGATCTAATAATAAGTTAAAATAATTACGGACCAACTGTTATTCAAAGCAAACTTTTCTGGTGTTCACTATAACTTTATAATAAGGCTATCCAGAATAAAATCAAGAATTTTCAAAAAGTGCATCTTTGTACTTAAATTATAGTTAACAGGTATTCATTCCATTGCGCACACATTCAAAGTCTTTATGCAAATCGGAGCTAACGCTGAGATTTAGTGACAGATGAAGGGTATTTGCGCCATGGCAGTGTATATTAATATGCGCCTACGTGAAGAAGATTCATATACATATTCGTACCAAAATCTTTCTTGTAGTCTTCTCAAAATATTTACATACAATTTATCTTAGCTCCACATTATTTTGATATACATATTAAGTTACTAATTATAAGTTCCAAATATAAATAGAACACATATCTGGTCACAAAACGCATGCTTTTACATTCATGCATATCTAGGTACTTAGCTTCTATATATTTGGAAAGATGACTACCCAAAATAACACAACAGCTACTAAACCCATGGTTTTCTTTGGCTTTCAAATCCTGTGCATGTAGCAGTCCAGGCATTGTCGGAAGAAAGTGGATCTATCCGTCAAGAGGATTGATTGTAGATGGCATAATAAAACGTCCTTTATTCGTCGCCTCAAAAACTGGTCGTCTTTGTTGAATGGCTAGCTCTACATTTCTGGAATTTTGACACAAAAATGTTGTATATTGACACCTCTCAATAGTGAAATCTTTACATTACAATCATTGAAATAAATTGGAATATAAAGCGATAACCTCGTCGCTTGTCACACACGTGGGTCGCAAAAATCAAAGACACAAGACCGCTTTGACTCCACTTTATTTGGACTTTTGTCCGCTGCGTCTGTTTGGTTTCCCGATAGCTGCTACCTCTTAGCCAAGACTATATCTTTATAAGTTACGCAATTGGTATAAAGATGGTTTTAACGCAGTTTGGCTTTATTTAGAATGGCAACTTCAAATTTGAATTTTCATTAATTTGGGTTTTGTATACCTAACAGTAAACAAGTCAATATCTCAGTGAAATAAAACGTCTGCCTATCAAACATTAAACTGAAACAGTTCAAAGAATTTGCTAATGTTGCAGATGTGAAAGCCTGGAACAATGATGATTTTGAGAGGTATTTCTTTCCAAAAACAAGTGCATAAAATATTATTTTATTCACGTTGAATGCCAGCAAAAGTTAAAACATCCTAAATGACAAACATATTGGTAAAGTGTAGGTAGATATGTAAAAGAAGGATGCTCAGTTTCACTTTCTGTAAATATGGACGGTAAAAAAGTTAAAGCAAAAGTCTTCAATGTTTGAAGAGTACTGAACCATACTTTTCATTTACAATCTCCTGTAAGTCCCTGTCACCTTCATGTAGCCACTGTTTTAACATTTCCTTTAGGTGGCCGTGATTGGAAGGTCTCATTGTATTAGCATACGCACGTGCTACTAGGGCGAAATTTTAAACCCACGAAGACACAATGGCAAAAGATTTTACAAGCGCAGTCATTAATAAATTCTACTCCTATTGTAAAGTAATTGAAGAAATGCAACGAACATTATATCTTCGTTAACTACAAAGTAATATCGATATAATTCTAATCTAAAAGATCTTTTGTAAAGATTAAAAAGAAACCATTTCTTCCGACATTAGGTAATCATATTAGTTAGTGCCTTACTATTTCAGAAAAACGTCGACTTCTCGACACAACTAGATGCATAGGAGATGAAACGGAAAAATCTTGGACCTAAAGGAATATTTGATATGCGGAGTGAAGTCGAATTTGAATTGAGATGGTCAATTTAAACATGCAAATACGGAAGTATGTTGACATTAGGATATAACTCACGGAACGCGAAAAACTCAAGGGATGAACGCGAACGTTAGACAAAGTAAAACACCATTTACTATTTTAAGTGATCTGGGCTTATGGGAGCATCTCGGGCTTCTCCGGCGTGTACTGAAATAATTAGTTATTTAGCATAAAATACAATACAATTAATATTAACGCATCACTCCTATATATATACGTATAAATTATTTCCGCGCAATACCGAAGGGTGCCATTTACTATTTTGGGGGTGCAGTGACAAATAAATAGGAGCATTATTCACTCGACGGGATACTCGACTGATCTTTGACAAATAATTATACTCATTCTGAGTCGGATTATTATCGAACAAGTGTTTGTTTAGGTTTGTTTGTGCCCCGTTGGAAAGATTAAAATGAAACCAAGCAGAAGACTTTATAAATAAACACTGAGCAAACATTAGTCAGCCACTGGTCGAGCACAATACAATTATTTCCGCCTAACAATGATCGTGCGCGAATCGTGACCATTATAAATTTAACAAGAAGACGCGTTTGTTTAAGGTACTCATGCATGCTAACTCTATATTGCATCGTGCATTAAGCAACATCACAATTAGATTTGCAGTTTGTACAGACTTAACTCGTTGAAGAGATGCTAGAGTTGATTTATTTCTCTCCACTTTTTAATCCCTTTAACTGAACAGTAGCAACCTTTATCGCTAGTTAAAGATCTGCAGATTTTAACATCTAAGTAACTAGTTTGGTACGAATTTAGTAAGGTTGTAACCCAGTATATCATGAACAGCGGTCATCGTTGCTAAAACTCGGTTAATAAGCTGAATTCTTGGAATTTGATAGCTATTTGTTCATTCTCACCGGAAATATGTTTTTGCTCCGGTTGTTCTTCGTCGATTAAAACTACAGAACTACTTCCTGTCTTGGATTAGTACTTTAATACGCATAAGTATGCTGTTGCCCTGTTATTTTCATCCAGTCACTATTTACTGGTAGCAAAATTTCCAGAGCTTTTAGCTGGAGTTTTGACATGACAATAGGAAACATTACACTTCAGAGATTACTTTTGGAAAGAAAACTAAAAACCGTGGTGGATCAGCATGAATAGAGTTTTGAGTTGTGATCCATTGTGGATTGATGAAATGAACTCTTTTAAGAACTGTGAGAAGCAAAGTTTTGGTTTACGAGAGATACATGTATAGTAGATGGGATTTTCACAATAAAGCAGATCCTAGATAACGTATGGGGGTAGGACATGGATAACCATTGTATTTTTGTGGATTTCAAGCAATACTGTTAGAATTGCGAATATCACATAAACTAATCAGAGTAATAATGAAGAACGCTGAAACACATGTCCGAATTCGAAATCAACTACCAGACTCGTTACAATTTGTTTTTGTCTTAAATAGGCACAATAACTCAATGACTTATTATGCTCCATTATCTAGTTAATCCTATCAAATCGGTATCCTCGGTGAAACCTACCACGTTGCTAATGGGAATTTTTGTTACTTCTTCTGGCTGCAAAAATCGAGATTCCAGGTGTTCAAATCTAACGCTGCTCACCTTTGGCATTCATAGAGTTGCGAAGCTTTCCGTTTTTCACAACAGAGTCTACTTTCGTAATTCACTTCTTGCCCATTCTGAGCAACTACCCTCTTCCGGTATCTGAAGGCTCTGCAATGAACAGACTGGACTGTGTGAACCTTAGAGCGATTTTTCAATGTTATTAGTTCAAAATTACTCAAAGGCTAAAGCAGGGAGTGGCGTCTAATTTATTTAGTCTCGCCTTGAACTACACATCATAAGACAAAATGGAAAAACTAAACGTGCTTACGAATTAAAGTATGCAATTGGTTGCATATGGAGATGATATCATCATCATGGCGTGCACATTCGCTGGAGCAGTAGAACACTGTTCTCATGCTCAATATGCCGGTCTAGAAATCAATACAATAAATAAGAAAATATTCACAGTCTAGGCATCAAAGAAACAAGATCAACCTTATTAGTAGAGACAATATAAAGCTAATAAACTACTTTTCTACTTAAAAGTCGATATATCCCAAGACGGCAAGGAAGAACCAAAAATAAGTTAACAATAGCTAATAAGACACACTTTGTGTTAAATCGAATTCTCAAATCCAGGCGAATCCATCTCAAGAGCAAATTAAGGGTATACAAGACCACTTATAATGATTTATGGTCGCAAAATATGGAATCTAACAGAAGACGTCAAAAACACTTTGAATATCCTTTAGAGAACTGTGTTCAGAATATTGGGACCTGTAGAAAATGAAGACTCATAAAGAACAAGTTATAACCATGAGATAAAGAAAATTCAGATAAATTCATAAATATTCAAAGACTTCAATGGGCAGAGCGCACCATTAGAATCGATGATAGCCGGCTACCTAAACGACCACTCAATAGTAGAAAGAAAGGGAAGCGATCTGTAGCTGCGTAAATAATGGGAAAATGCAGTAATATAAAACGCCCGCAATATGACCAGAAGGCACCAAGGCCATAAAACTATAGGCCAAAGTCCTCTATAGGGGTTGCGGTCATAGAAGAAGAATGTTCTTCCTAACCTCTACTCTCTTGTCAAAAGATTTGCTTCTTTATGCTTGTGTGTCACCTTAATATGCCATACGGAAACAATATCGGAATATTGGTTCAGCTGGCTATGATTCAGACTAACACACCCAACGGAAATACGACCAGAAATCAGTGAGATGAGAAACAGGAAGCTGAGAACTTTAAGACCCATAAACACGCTGTGACAGGGTATCAAACAGGCAAATATTAGCGGTACGAAATTTAGGGTATTACGGGGTTGGTCAAAGTTGGTCAAGAAAATGGGAGGAATTTCCACGTGGATAGGATACCCATAGAAAGGTGCAATTTCAAACTAATGTGTTATTAGTTGGATACCATCTTTAAAAGAATTATCTGGAAGACGTACATAAAAGAAAACTATGCCAACGCAAGAAACAAGCGATATCGAGAGAAAATATAAGAAGAAGAAAAATGTGTGTAGGATACTGAAACTGCAAAATTTGGAGTTCTTTTCTTTGTATGTCATATTCATCATATGGATTGAAAATCCACTGATTGGGAGGGAGCATGTAGCTTTGCTTATTAGATTATTACGGGTTAAACGAATAAAAGGGTGTGGAAATCAGTAGCAAACAAATTCCAGTTAAGGGCTTTAAAAGGACGAAACGAAATTGATATGGGAAAAAAGCAAAATAACTTGAACGCTTCTTCTTCTTCTTCTTCTTCTTCTTCTTCCACACTATCCTTCTGCCCGTTAGGACGTGGAATTTGGAGTAAAGTTCTCCTTTGCTCATTGTTTCCATTCTTTGCTGTTATGTGTTAGTTCCTGCATATTCTCCATTGTCCACCTATTTCGCTCCCCAAGGGCTTATTCGAAATTATTTATTTGTTGTTGTAGGACAAAATATTTTATCACGCTCGTATTGGGAAATGATCTAGATGAGGCTATAGTGCTTAACTTTAATACTATTGACTGCTGCATTATAAGTATTATCCTCTTTGGTTAGTCTAAACAACCAACGTTCTAAACTGATTACCTAAACTCCTCATTCTTTAGTAGAACAAAGCAATGAAGTCTAAACGGGGCAAATATGCTTCGGTTCGGTATCATAGCTGAATATAAGTGGAATACTAGGTTGTTGAAATAAAATCAACTTTGATGATTGTACCTAATAAAATGTCACAAAGTCTACTGGTTTATTCTAAGTTAAAGTTTGTGTGTAAATAACTACCTATATCGTTATTATAATTTGGTGCAAAGAAGGTATCAAATTTTGTCGAATTTTCAGGAATCACATATCTGTACCCTTACTGTGTCTTTTGCAAAAGACAAACTTAGTATAAAAAAATC
This sequence comes from Chrysina gloriosa, assembly GCA_038088585.1. Lineage (NCBI taxonomy): Eukaryota > Metazoa > Arthropoda > Insecta > Coleoptera > Scarabaeidae > Chrysina > Chrysina gloriosa. Next base: position 10,956,220 of record CM076093.1, read on the forward strand.
GACGGCTTGATAGAACAGGTCCTATATATGTGACGTTGAAAAGCGAACAGTCCCCCATCCCCAACTAATAACATTCCATAAGTTTTAATATTTAATGCGGAAGCGTCACGAAAGCTAAGAACGACGCAGTAACTTCTTGTGCGTTCGTTCGTATATGGGCAATTGGTAGTTAAGTTATGAGATATAGGAGTTGAATTATAGAAAGTGACCAGTATCCAATTTAAGTTTAGTGTGAAAGAGACGGAGCCTGAAACGGTAACGGCCCCTTTGGGACGCGACTCCATCCAATGATTCAGACCACCGACCGGCAGCTATCATATCGCAGTTGGGGCGCGTTCTACTAACGAACGATGAATTGATAATGAATGTTAATTTCGAACATAACTGACATAAGTGCGATCAGCTTCATTTGGGAACGAACCATTCACTCGAAACAGAGGATAATTCACATTCGAACGTTCAATTTGATATTTCGCTTCTATTGTATTTGGATTGTATGAACGCTCATCAATCAATATCCTTCTTCGTGACGTTGGTAACAACTTTATATCAATAAAAGATAACACTAGAACAAAAGGGTGCTTATGGAAGGTGTAAATACATTCAGTGGATGCAGTTTCTTATTTCATATATTGTGAATCTTTTAAATATCCTTTCCTTTACCACTTTCAGGTTAATCAAACAACAAATGTGGAGCTAATAGTTATATTTTCAGAACATTAAAATACCGTTTTCGGATAACCTTCGTCAGTGAAAAATATAATTGCATATGCATAAAATACCATTTGTTTATATTTGAGCACTATCAACAAACTATAAAAACAGAAACATCCTTATATCCAAAAACCTTTGCCAAAACTTTAACAATAAGCTATGAATGTGTCACACATTGTCAAAATGCTTTCTATTCGTAAATAACGCAGAGATTTTGTTGATAATTATATTGGATCTATTATATATCCTTGTGTTTCCTCCTAAATCTGAACTGGTGTTCTGGTACTGTCTCTAATACTTGCCACTAAGGTTTGATAAAGGGGTGGATGACGTGTTATCAGTAGTGTAAACTGGACTCGCGCTGTCACTTCGACGAATTTTATTATTCAATGACAACGTATCAATGATAAGTTATCATTGAATAATGCAGTTAGAAAAATGACAGCGTGAGTTCGGTTTACACTACTTAATGATAACACATCATCCAGTCTTTTATCAAATCTTATTTATCAGTCTGGGCAGTTTCCTTGGAAATACGTTGTCAAAAACTTTCGAGTTAGAAGGAGGCAGCGTCGAAAGTCTATAGCAGGTCTCCTTTCTTGCAACTTTAATGATTATTGTATTTATACTACCTTTCCGATGTTGGAAAAGTAGCCTTTTGGAATTATGGCATTAAATATATATGTTATCAATTTGAAAATTTCTGAGAAAGTTCCGACTTTTACTTCAAAACCAGGAAATTTTCAGTGCTAATTTCTTTCATGGTACTGTATTTTAATCTTAGTCTTGAATACTTTCAATTTGGATACAGCTTCCGTATACTCTAGAATATATTCGATATTGTTTGCAGCAGAGGTGAATGGCCAAAACACTTTCTCCTGGTTGTCAGCAAATATACGAGTTTTCTTTTTCATCATTTCTTGTCCAACCCTTTGCAGCCCTTATTCGGAAATTTGGATCAGTTAATCTCAAATCATTTTGCTATTTCCCATAGTGCACTATATAATTTTGTTAGAGTTAATCCTTGGAAGTAATACTGTATACTTTCGTTTCTACTAGTATCTTTTAAAAGATCTTTTCTTTGTTTCGTTTTATTTTCCTCTGTAATTTCGGGCTTCCATTGTTTGCGTAAGCACCTTTTTAATGTTTTCTTTCGTTAGAATTTGGTAATGTACCAATCAAACTATGTTTTTAATATGGAAAGGAGTTTAATAAGATTTTACAATGGGAAGCTCCCAGCGAACGTATCGCCATGAACTCCCGTACAAGTTCAGGTCTGTCCGTTGTGCACTCTTGGCACAAGCTCGAGATGGTCGCACCAATTGGTCCGCAGCTATTGTGCTGTAAGCGGAAGAAAGGTGAGTGACCAGCAATATGTTGATATAATCTTATACGCAGGTTGACAATGGATCGACGCATCCAGTGCTTGGGGACTACTGGCACATCATTCTGCTTTGTTCCTACGGTTTGGAGAGTTTAAGGTGGTTAAATTTGGCCCGAAAGACGCTCCTCTCTCAGGTTATCTGAAATGTTGCCTTTCACAAGTCACAGAGCGGCTCAAAATCGTCCGTTCAACATTGAAACCAGAAAGTTGGCTCTTTCATCATGACCAGGCTTGGTACTTGTAGTACTTGCTACAATTGGTTTGAAAGTTCTTGATCACTGTTCCTATGACCCTGGTTAGAGTCCCTGCGACTTGTTTCTACAAGTGAAAACTGGTCTGAGAGTAAGGCATTTTTTTCAGATGACGAGCTCTTCCAGACATGGGACGCCGAATATATCCAAGCACCAAACGACATTTGGGAGAGGTGATATGATAAGTTTTCATCAAATTTTTGTTTAAGTAAATTAAGATTTCTGCTTCCGTTAGTTGATAAAGTTTATTTTTAACATATTCCGCATTCTTTAACGATGAATTCAAATCGTTACTCAGCCGATTGCTTGGGGAGAGGTCTTACCTATTTCTGGAAACAATGTAATTCTACTTTACAACTTAAGGACTGAACTGAAATTAAGTAATTGCCAAATACTAAGGTAGAAGTACAGAAAACCTGCCTAATACCTTTTATATTGCACTATTTGCCTGTGTTGACTTAATAGTACTTACTTAATAACGTACGCGTCAAAATTATGAACATTAAATTAGGTCCCCCTTCACCTTAAAATTATGATTAGATCAGTTTTTGATGGATGGATCTCATACGGTTAATTAAGTTTTCTACACCCGAAAACTGTCATTCTGTTTCGGATAATCCGTAGCTATGCAGGCAACGTTTAAACCAGGTGGATATAAATCCACAGTTAACCAAATTACATTACCTTAAGCCTGTCATCTTATCCTTTAAATCCGGAACGTGATTATAGTGAATTTAATAAACTGATTAGCATGCACGTCTCAGGCACGACGCGGCTTAACGTCTTGCGAACAACTTAATCAAGCGAATTATGGGAAATCTTAGCACAATGTCAGGTGGAGTGCTAGCTGTTGCTAATTAATATGCTCACAGGGCTGAGGAACCTTAATTCAGTTATGAAATATTAAGCCAGTCAGCTCGGAATTAGCGGGTTGTCATCGGGAATAATGCATATCCTGTCCACACGCACGTTCTATCGTAAGCCGCGTACGATTAATAACCTTATGAATGTATTTATTCGGTCGGTCTCTCAATTATGCGGCTTTCATTAAGTGTATTCCTTTGTTTTATGGAAATGTGTGAGAAGGGGTATCCCTTCGAATTGACCGCGAATATGAGGGGTGCTGACGTCGACATCGAGTGTCACTTAAAATGCAAAGCGCTCACTTTTTTAAATATTCATTCAAGTTGGCGACAGAGGAAAAAACAATTATAATTTTGAATACAGTTCCACTCAGTCGTAAAAATATTCATTATGCAAAGTCGTTTTGATGCAGAAAACGGAAAGCGTTGCAGGTGAATATAATTTTCATAATAATGTGGGGAAAATTAATACTTTAATAAGAGTAAATGTGTATGCTACGTTAGAAGCATTTCCACTAGGGGTTGAATACAAAACCAGAGCAAGACCTAGCCTAATAGTATGGTATTGGTACAAAGCTACATGGTGGTAACAACCACACAAATTTTTGTTAATTCCAGGCCATGTGTTCCCTTGGAACTAAGCTACCATCTTCACCTTCTTCGATGGTATAGCATTTTAAAATGTGATCTAGTATCTAGCGTGGAGATGAGGCTTCTGAGAACTCGACCCTTGAGATTTTAAATTGTTTTATGAGTTAGTGTACGACTATGCAACAGTTTTATCTGATGTGTGGTCCACATGGTCCCTTCAATTGGTTGAGGGCGTAGGTATATCTATAGAAACCGCATTTATGAATTTGCGTGTAAATACATATAGTATATTAATTTAAGCACGTGTGCGTGACCGCTTATATTTACGTTATTAGTCCGTCGGTGCAGTTAATTACGTTAAAGCTTTGCATATGTCGCTATTGAACAGTCATTAGTCAAATGACAGCGCATTGATGCAATTGGGCCTCGTTAAATAAGATTATCGTTGCTATTAATTGAGTGTGATGAGTGGGCCCTTTGAGGCCGTCTATAAACTACGAACTGACCCCTTTACCGGATTGCAGCAGTTATACAGTTTCGTTCCATCATAAAAATGTCACAAAACGCATTCGTGATTAATTGCTCGTTACCCGTGAACATAGGTTCCGCGTGTAGTCTCCGGACCGCATAAACAATGGTCGATTTCCCATTTCCCGCATTTCAAACTGGCAGAGGTGACATATATCTTGTGTTTGGTTTAAATTTATCGTTTATTGCAATTGGTAGAACTGATAACTAGAGAACTGTACCTACTAGTTAAGTTTTGAGATATCTGACGTATAGGAAACTACAGTGACGTAGATCTTTCAAAGGCCTATCTCAAAAATGTAATTTCATGCTTTTAGTTATAATAATCGTACCGTAGAACGTGGTTGATTAAAACCATTTTCTAAACAGCAATTGTAATTGTGTTTTGAAAACTGATATTGGGGCTATATCTTCGCCTTCAAAATCATGCTTTGGTAGAATTCTTTCTTTATGGAATAAAAGTGACACCAACTCCATGTAGGCCGTTGAGGTTGCGCTTGGAACCAGTATTCCAGTTGAGTGCTTGATCCATATTCAACTGGAGAAACAAATGGAAGGCTCAATGGTGACGTAATTCTTCCAAGAGAATCTGTGCAAGAAGGAGTAGGTATTATTTGCAAGTAAAAACAAAAAACACAATCAGACTTAATATCAGTTGAAAATATAAACATATATAAAAGAATGTTTAGTAAAAAGAAATTCGTCTATAAAAATTAAAAATGACATATAACATATATACAAAGCTATTCCTGTATGAAAGTTTGCAGGAAGTTTTTTCAAGATCTGGCCAAAAGCAATATTTGGGAAACCTTCAATGCGGAGATATACATCCAGAACGAGAACAAATTTGGCTATGTTACCGAAAAAAGTGACAACTTAATGTTTGTTCAGCCTTACACAAATCTTCACCTATGTAGGTGTAATTTAGCATTACCTTCAAAGTACAAGGGAAAATATGAAACAAAACTATGTGCACCTAAATTAGCGATTGCCGTAGTTGCTTGAACATTAACATGTTCATCTTTGTTGTCAGGTTCATCAACAATTCTTGTACGGGAAGGCGCGAGTTTCATTGTTTACCATTAGGAGTAATTATTCTAGCTTTCCTAAGCACTTACTCGTTCAGGAAACCAAGCAGTTATAATTAAATGTGTCGATACTTTTGCTTTTCCTTTCTTCCTCTCCGTGGACGGTTATCCAGATGGCCCTCTTTTCCTCTGTCCTCCGTTTATGCAATGTTTAACCAGCCAGATTTCTCAACATGATCTTTCCGCTTTCCTTTTCTAGCTTTTTCATTACATCTAGTGTGTTTTCCTCATACTGATTCATTCATGTGTCTGTCTTAAATAGTTACGTTCGTTACTGATTTCAACATCCTCATTTTAATTGTAATTTTAATTTTTCTTCTTTTGTTTCGATTTTGTTTTCAGGTACGTTCGTATTTCAAGGCGGCTCTTAATCTCTTTGTACTATTACTTTCCCTTCTATGTTCATATATTCATCTCTGAATACATGATCTTTCTAACAATCTATCACTTGTAATTTTATTTCATTAATAAAATTTCAATTTGTAATTTCGTCTCCTAAATACTCGAAACGCATCACCAGCTCTGCCAAAGGGTCCTTTAAATTGTATCTTCTAATTTGACAATGCATTTTATTTTCTGGCTTTCTTTAGATTTCCTTTTATCTCAACAGTTGTTAAGCAGTAATAATTTAACTATGAATAATAATAAATGAACGTTGTATTAATTAGTACAAAAGACACCGATTTTCCTTGCACTGTGTTTTTGAATAACCATACGTATAACGTCGAGAGTTCCGCCCGGGTTTGGCTCTTGGGTCCTGATGGGTGCCCCAACTAGGTCATAGGGCAGGTATGCAGTACGACGAGCTTTCTCTGTCATTGTTTTCGTATGCTTCGAAAAGCTGCCAGCAAGACGCCGCACATTACGGTGTCTGCTATCCATACTTTTTGGTATCATTTGGTATTATTTTCTGGGTGGCAGTAGAACGAGCTGCATCCTGTATTTATTTCCCAAAAAAATGGAAGTCGTGTTCCGTTTAGATTTTAGTCAATCTTGTAAAAGCTGTTTCCGAGCATACAATATTTTAACTATCTACGGTATCCATATTTTTGAAACATTAGTTTTTTTTTTTTTAACATAAAGCCGTTTGCTTTGTAATGTTTCTACAAGGTAAATAATATTATTATATATTATTATTATTATTATCATTATTCTTACATACATATGTTCTTACGGTAATGAGTTAAGTTAAGAGTTTGCATTCATTTTATTTTCTCGAAGGCCTTAAAGGTATCCTCATCACCATCAGACTTAAATGTCAGCTTTCCCGAATATTTGGTATACTTCTTGCTATTACGCTGAGTGGCCTTGTACAGTGGCAAACAAAAATACTATAAAAGGGAAACATGTTAAAATATTTTTTGAGCTATCATTTAAAAATGATGAATAATGTCTATCAAGTGAAGACAAATTTAATAATCAATATTAATTTAAGGTTGTGATCATACCATTTAAAGTACTATAGCGAGCTCTACTTTCTTTGCTTAATATTACAGTTAGGCAATCGCGGGTGTCTGTTTCCTATTATTAAACTTGCTGTTTGTATTGTAAGCAGTATAAGTATATTCCATAAGCAAGTGTTTAAAGCTGGTATGGGCAACCTCCGGCCCGCGGGCCACATGCGACCCTCGAGTAAGGTTTGTCCGGCCTACTGAATTCTTTCGTTGCATATTAGCACGGCCCGTCTAAACTTAATTCATAATGAATCATAAGGATACTACAAAAATGTATATTTTTCAAGATTACTCACAGCATAAAACTTCTACAAAAAAGGTTGCCCATGCCTGGTTTAAAGAATCGACCGCGTCGTTTACAGTACTGGGACCAAATTTAGAGCGCTTCAGCCCAACCGCCTAACTGTGTTTTGAATGGTTAATTTATGGTTTAACTTTCCCACATTCGCCACTAGTGCATACATTATTTTCAAAATTGGGTGGCCCAATAAGTAGTTTTAGTTTCTTCTTCTTCTTCTCGTCAATCCTTATGCCTTTCAGCGTCGGATTATTTTTGGATCTTACGACGATTTAATCCATTCTTTCCATCGTGTCCGGTCTGTACTCATTTTCTCATTTCCGCTATGGTCTCCCCTACCTTTCGTCCCAATTCGTTTACTCTGTCAATCCATTTTTTCCTTGGTCTTCCCTTTTTTCTTCTCCCGTTATTTTTGGCTTCTATTATTTTCTTTGTTAAACCCTTTTGTTCCATTCTAATTATATGGCCGTACCAATTCAGTTGACATTTTTCAATTCTTTTTTGTATATCTCCTTGATTTATCATATTCCTTATCTGTTCGTTTTCTATTCTGTCCATTTTTGTTTTCCCCACGATCTTTCTCAAAAATTTCATTTCCACAGCTGTTATTTTGCTTTCGTGTTTTTGCTGTATTGTCCAGGACTCACTTGCGTACATTATTGTGGGGGCTACTACTGCATTGTATACTATCTGTTTTTAATTAGTTTTAGTTTAAATTAGAATATACATAGATACTTGAGTTAACGGTTGCCAAATTAGTATCGGGACCAAACAGGACTTAGCGGAAGCTGCAAAAACGTAACCAAGAACAACTTGTTTCAGACGAAGTTAGATACGGGCAGAGAATATTACACTAATTTATATAGATATGATAGGTTCCCAACACGACGATTTTGATGAAACTTAGTACTTATGTAGAACTGGAAAAACTATGTAAGAAACCGGTTCCTGTTTCTGCGATCAAAGCCTGTGAAGGGGCGCCCTGAAAATTAGCGTGTTTTTTTGCCAATTATTCTGGAATAATTTCAAGAACAAAATATTCAAACAAGTGAGCATATAGCGCCTTCAGAGGGCTATTGAAACATGAATCGGTAACCTTTATTTTTCAACATATTATACCCTCTCACCCCCACCAATTTGCGGGAACACCGATTTCGATGAAACTTGGCAATTACGTAGGGCTAGTTCAACTATGTAAAAGGTCATGTTTCTGTTAGTAACGCCTTTAAAGGGCTGAAAAGCACCCCCAAGGCTGGGAGGGTTCTTTGCCAATTACTCTGCAATTATTAAAAAATATCCAAAATATCACCATATGCCGTTTAAATAAGGTTATTGAAACATATATGAATCGGTAACCCCCTTAGAAACAAACCCTTTCACTCTCACCGATTTCCACGAAACTCGGAAGTTATGTAGAGCCCGTGGCACCGCATAAAAAGCTAGCTTCTGTCTCTGGTCTAAAAGCATCTGAAGGACTGATTTCCGTTTCTTTTGCCAATTGCAATTGTTACAAGAAAAAGAACTTTACTGACCGACAATGGATTTAACTAAAAGTTAAAGCCTATGCCTTTATAATAGCAATGGAGTCAGAGCTGGCGCCGGTGGCTATAGCAGACTTCAGAACAAAAATATTTTGCCACTTTTGTTTTTACGCGTGAATAAAGTCATAGTTATATATAACATATATAAAAAAACACTTCAAGCGCATTTATAGCTTCTCTTTATTGTACATATTATGCGTGTATATCTAAATTGCAATAAGTACAAGTTTATCTGGACCTCCTGAAACTCCGTATACTACTTACATATATACAATTTCCGTCAAAATCGCAAAACGGTGGGGCATTTGATGCCTACATATTTGAATCAAAGGTAAAATTCTATAATTGAATAAACAATGTATAAAGGAAAAGTATTTCATTTCGAAATCTATGGTAAATAAGTTGAAGTTGAATTTGAAGTAAATTGGAGTCTGAATAATAAGAACGCCATCTGCTAGAGAGGAGACGCAAACGTGTACGTTGTGCGCGCGCGAGAAAGAACTAATGAAAGAAGAAAGATAGAAGAAAAGCGTCTATCTGACGATTTCAAGCGTCTCCCTTTTTCCCAGTTAACTCTCGCCGCAGAACCTCCTTAAAAGACCGCCCCTTTAATAAGCATCACCGATTCATATACGATATGTTTCGAGAACCCTGTCGAACCTCACACATCTATCTGACTAAATATTTATTTAGCCGGTTGTTACTGCCTCAAAGAGTTTTAGAGCAGTAACAGAAACAGGCGTTTAACATCGTGTAATTCGACATAACTGCCAAATTTCATCGAAATGGGTGTTTTCGCGAATCAATGAGGATGAGCGAGGGTGAATTTTTTTTAACAATAATAACCCTCTTGATGCACCATATACCCATATTTTGAATATTTCCTTCTCGCAACAATTTCAGAGTAATTGGTACCATCCTTGAAAGCCCTTCTCGCTTCTCCAAAAGCGTTTGGGGCTGAAACAGAAATTAGCGCTTTACATAGACCAACCAGTTCTACCCGGTCCCCATATGCCCATATTTTGAATATTGACTACTTGTAATAATTGCAGAGTAATTGACAAGAAATGAGCTCATTCCTGGGGGAGATTTTGACCCCTTCAAAGGCGTTACTGACAGAACTAGAAACCGACCTCCCAAAAGGTTCAGGTAGCTCTATATAATTGCCAAGTTTCATCAAAATCCGCGTGTCCGGGTTTTGAACCCTTCCTTGCTAGATGTAAGTTCCTTATAAAAGGATATGTGATGAAAGAGCCCGCGATCTGTCAGTGTTTCTATATATACGTATGTATAAGACCATCGTAAAGACAATCGTTACTAAGATGTTCATAAGAAAGCATGCCTGAAAGACGTAGAAGAATCATAGGAAACTGTTACATAGAAGAGTGCGTCAGTACATTGATGCAACTGACAAACAAGACAGAATGTCTTCTAATTACAAATTCTGTTGGTAACTGTTTACAACGAGAATAAGAATAGTAGTATAGTACCCCACGACGAGCAGTAATTTCGATGGGATACTATGAACTTTGCATCAGATTAGTAATTCTTTCAAAGTAATATTATTAGGCAATTTCCAACCCTCTTCTAATTTTATAATTCTTTTTAAAGAAAACACCGTAAGAATTGTTTCTTCCCCCTTTTCTTCGAAAAATAATACCTAATTAATTAGGAATCGATAGCCTTAAATGAGTTGTGTATTTAAGAAGCCCTGAAGCGCTGGTAATATTCTCAACGGGGCCATCACAAGGAGCGCGGCTTCAAGACTCGAGGAGCGCCAGCCACTCATTACAGCCGGTCGCGGATCCTGTTTCAATTAGAATGATCGAGAGCTCTAGAGTCTCGTTACTGCCCTCTGCACTTCATCACCAATGATGATGGATGAGACGAAAAACCGTTCAGTAACGGAATTACAATATCGCTAAAAGTTTATCGAAATATCACCTCAGTATATAATCGAGTTTGCGTCACATTGTTATGAAGAAAATAATTTAGTAATCAAATAATCTTCCTATGTGTGTTTGCGACAACAATGTTAAGCTAACAATAACTTTCAATTTATTTTGAGGTATTACGCAGAAGTGCAATTATAAGACAAGCAAATGCTCACTGCTAAAATTCCATCTGTATCTTGGAGTTATTTTTATTTCAGACAAGGGACAATGCGTTTGTTACGTATAACGAACTCAGATAAAGTAGATCTTACCTTTAGCACATTTCCAAATACGCAGTTTGCGAACTATATTGTCATCTTCAACCAAGAAGGTACTGAAGAAGTCATTCATGAATTAGTGTTAAGGTAAAGAATGCGTTATCAACCACTAGTTAGGTTCCTTGGGGAACCAAATTTCCTATTTTAGAAATCTAAAATATTGAAGAAACGTACGATCTCACCTTCAGCCTATACAAGATACCCGCCATTAAGTTTATAAAATTATCTAATTTGTTAATGTAGCTGTAAGACCTTATTGATATCAACATTGGTACGTAGTTTCAATGCGAGCACTTCTGTCTCTTTGTCATCTGTAATTCAATATGAAATCCACATGCGTTTTAGAATTTCCGTGAAATCAATTTTGGAAATATCCCGCGGGGTTACACCGTAGATGGTATGGATAGGTGTTTCCGGTTTGTGTTTATGTAATGTTGGATTTACATATGACGCTGTGTGATGCATACATGCCATTTGAGAGAAGAACTCGCAACGCTAGCTTCCATTCAATCCCCTTTCAATACACCTTTTTGATATTCGATACACTCTTCCCGTTGCAGAGTTACTATGTAATTTTAATGCAAAACATTTCCGCCAAGCAAGGAGGAAAAGGAAAAAAGGGAGAGAAATACGGGGAGAAACTAGAGAAAAACAATAAGAAACGCGAATTGATAGGAAACAATTTTAATGTCTGACGTTTTAATCAAACTAGCGGTGCTGAAAATTTACGTTCAAATTTCTTGCTAACTTATCTTAGAAGATATCGGAACTGTTGGCGTGTAAATCCTCTGGGACGTTAGGTCGATACCGGTTCCTGGTGCTAACAATTCTGCAGTTTTACTTCTGGCTGTCGTACTAAAGTGTAATAAAATTCAGCTTTCCCCCATTCTTTACACTCATCTTCATTCCTTGCCACAGCCCTTGTGGTCCGTGACGTAATTCTAAGTTAGCGATTACTTGGTATTTGCTACATGAAGGAGAATTTTGTCATTAAAGTTATTTGAAATTGGAGGGATTATTTAAATGAGGGTTTTAATTTTCCTCACGTTTTTATGAAAAACACATTTCTTGCAAAACAAACTTTTCTGTTTTACGATTTTCATAGACAATTGTTACAAATTGCAAACAAATACTAAGTTCTTTTTTCCAATTTTACAAGAGGACTGTAGAGAAAATTACGTAAAATATTTGAAAACACATTGGCTGCCATACCAAGTAAGTCTGGACCTATTTAGTATATATCTCTTGAAATTGTACAGATCAAACTTGCTACAAACCAAGACATTCCCTCTGAAAAAAAAATGCAGTAACTTTACAATGCAGGTAGGCGAATATTACCTTCTTGAACGTTACAAGTTTGAAAGGTGAAATTTACATACAGCTGTTTTGTTGTTCTATAAAGTTTCCTCTGTCCTTTGCCTTTTTCTTCCAATTTGTTATTTCCCATTATTCCATTTCCTCCACAACTGCTTCTCTTTACCGTTTCCTCGGTCTGCCCCTTTTGTTTTGTCTTCTGGTACCTCATATTTCTTTGGCCATCTGATGTTTGTCTTTTCATATGACCACGCTACTGGAGCTACTTGCGATATCAATTTGGCTATCTCTCTAAATACTGTATACAGATTCATTGACCTATCTTACATATCTTTCATCCGTTCCTTTCCGATCTATTATTCTTATAGGGATCCTCATTTCCAACCCCCTCATTGCTTTTTTTGCTGCTTGATTTAAGACTCATCAATATAGCGTGATTGGCCTAATTATTGTCTTATATATCCTAAATATCGTATTCCACAACAGTTATTTTGATCTTAATAAGTGGTCCATGACTCTCGCCGCTCGATCGACCATGTTTAGCCTTGTGCCGATTTTTTAATTTCTCTTGTTCTTTAAACTTGAGTTCTCCTAGTCATGTGTTTATCTCAAGTGTTCAGTCTTTCCCTTATCAGTTATGCTTATTTTCATTTTACTTTTGTTTTGGTGTATTTACAATCCTAGTTGGTGCCCTTTCTCTATAATTTCCTTCGTTGTTTTGAATATTACACTCACCATAATTACCAAATCGTCTGCGTATTGAAGACATTGCATCAATCGTGATAGGTATTTTGCTGCAATGAAGTGTCTATGATTGGATCGAAAACTTCAAAAATCATCGAGCAGGTATTGCACACAAAGGATCGAACGTCCATTCAGAACCACAACTACGATGACAGTGTACGAGATATAATGCCGTTAGATAGGGTAGTAACTGCTGGTGAACTGATAAACTATCTTCAAATTATTCATGACTCTGCCGCTGAGGACTACAATCGGTGGATATTTTATTGTTATACAGTAGTGTTCCTTACTTTTCAGGATAGTTTCACAGTTTACCATTTCTTAGTACATCAACTTTTTAAGGAAAACTTGGTAGCCCCAAGAATTCCGCAACCAATATGCTGTGAAATACGAGGGGCGTCTTTTAATTTTTTACGAACGACTAATAAATGGCACTATTGAAATATGTCATTACAATTTTCGAATAATTTGACATCTTTTATTGTGAAAACAGTAGTATCTTAAAAATTTAACGAGTTGTTTGTTTACAGTGAAAGAATACAATTTTGGGGAAGTATGGAAATTTTAAGTAGAGCTCTTCGTTGGATGATTTCTTACGATTTTAGTAAAAGCCTAACCCAAAAGATCGGCATGTTACAGTGAGAGAAAGGCATTCCTAGGCATATTGAAGACTGCAATACATTGGATTTTGCATGAGCATTTAAGTGTGAAAAAGTTCTGTTCCCGATGTATTTCGCATAATTTGATCAAACAAGAGTGGTGTTAATTGATGAAAGGAAATGTTAAAGAAATTCAACTGAGGAACCGGAAATTAGGCAACAATCCACTGTTTGGGTATTCCAAGATGAACTGAATCCCACTTCTAAGAAAATGGTGAACTGCTTTTTCTGTTTCACTATCCCTTAGAGGATCGAAGATCAGTTAATGTTGAATAATAGACAAGTTGTTGGAAATAATCGATGAAATCAGGAAAGACAGGCAATCGATTAGTTGGAGGAGAAAAACCTAGAATTTGTCGCCTAACGATTTATTCCTGTTTCCGAATGTCAAACAGAAAATGCATAGACAGCGATTTTGAGCCCCTCAAGAAGCTGTCGAGGCCTTTAGAAGTCCATGTTTTGTAAATCTGAACTTCAACCTCAAGGAGGTGTCAAAGATTTTCAAAACAATGTTTCTGAGATAACTTGAGAGTAAAATAATTGGTTCACATGTAAAAGTATATAAACCTTAAAGGCATATATTTTGAAAAGCAATAAAACAGTTTCTTCAAAAGGACTATGTTATCTTTCCTTTGTTTTTGTCACTTAATTTCTCTGCTCGTCCCAGATCCATTCCTTTCCGTTGATAATTAATTTCAGATATAGTTTTCTCTTTTCAATTTGTTCTTTTGATGTTTGTATGATTTTGTTGTGTATTTCTTTTTCCTGTTTTGTGAAATCTTCGTTAATATATCCAGTTTTGTGTCTCAGATTCCTCAGTTGAGTTTATTGTTTAGGAATATCATCTTCTCCTGAACCATTTGACTTACTACACAAGTATCATTATTTATTCTTACTTTTTTGTTTTTCTGTAACTTCCAGCTCCTTTTCTAGGAGTTTTGCTGTTTCTATTTTTAAACTTTGCTTTCCCATCAATTACCGTGTGCAATGTGTCATGTTAGTGTTTTGTTTTCTTTTATTCCTTTTTAGACTTTCGACTCTGCTTTCTTTTATTCGTTGGTCTCCTGGTTTTCTTTCATTATTTCTTTGATCAAACGTGGAAATCCTCTTTGCACTTACTTCATTTCTGTCGTTAGTCCTCTCAAAAATTGCAGCAGTCCTTCTTCTTGTGCGATTTCTCTTTTACCCCCGTGAGCGTTGCCTATCTTTATGGGTATCTCATCGTATCTGCCGGTTGTTTTTGCCGTTCGCACCATTCTCCACCTGAAAAACTCAGTAGTCGCCGTAGGACGTGTGCCCGGTTTGATTTCCTAGCCTCCGTTCTATTAAGCTTTGTTGAATGAAATTTACTTGACTTTAACCTTGGCGCTGCTGAAACTAGTTCGATACAAATTTACATATGCGCTGGCGCACGTTTCGGTTCTTAGAGTTCTTACGTATCATCATATCCTAGGTATCAGCCTTGCTTTCATTCAACCTACAATAATGTACACCCTGTTAAGTACTTTTCAGGCATCGACGTATTCAGTATTACAAAAGCTTTTATAAATACATCTTCAATACCTTTAATAAAAACAAAACAACTTATGAGTCAAGATATCGAACAGTTGCATCACTTCTGATAAAATTGGGAATTTTGGAGAGTATCAGGTTACCGGTTTGCTTTTCAACTTTCCGTAATGCAATGCGTTCGACTAACGAGTGCTACACGTTTGAGTGCAATATTATACTTATTCTTCAACACTTGGTTTCGTTGAAAAAGAATCGCAGAAAAAGAATCGAGGAAGCGTATTTATACTGGTTTGTCAGCGATAGAAGTCATAATGCAAAAGTAGCCTTTTTGAGCAATTTCTCGTTACCCCTTCCATCTGCGCATGAAAGCGGCCAATTGACTAGGTCACTCTTTGGTGAGGTATTCAAGAACTAATGCATCGGACAAAATTGGTATACGAGGTAACGTTCGTTAGGTGAGTATTTCGACTATGATCATGCTGGGGAGGCATGAATCACCGGTCAAAAGCGACCACGTTAGGATCGTAGTTAAACAGAATCAACAGACACCTTTGAACGAACTTGCATAATAATTCTAATTTTCTCATAACACTTGAAGCCCATTTAAAGGCAGTTATGAAGAGTAAAAATCATGGACAAATAGATGTCTTGCAATTTCAACGTTACGCAGAGTGTATCCCGTGGAGAGCAATTTTTCAGTGCTGTTGTAAGAACAATCAAGACTGACCGCTTGAGGAAAAGAGGATCATATGTATGAGTATATGATAATCAGAAATTTTTGCCTAAACGTTTGACAGATGAGAATCCCCAGAAAATAGATTCCGAAATCTTGAGTTTCGCAAGAAATTTGTCACGGTTTGATGGATAGGTAGGTGGACGGTGCATTGCAAGCTTCTTTCGTTGGAGGAAACCATTACAGCGCTGAATTAGAATGGTGTGTCAGAGATTGCAGATGCTCTGCCTCTGCAACCAAAACCCAGCTACTCTGCACCACGACAATGCTAAATCGTATATTGGTATTGATACTGTACCCTATCCACTTTATTTGTCAATCTTGGTTCGTTTTGGCTACTATTTCGTCAGCAATTGAGGATTACTCCTAAGCGCAAAATAATTAACAAATCAGGGTGAAGATATCTTCCTATTTTTCGTTGGATCGATCAGTCCAGATTTCTTCGCCAGATGAAAAAAGAAAACTTACATGTTTTATCTTGTCTTGTTAATATATGTCGGGTGTGTATAAATTTGTGGAAAAGCTCCACGTGACGTAACCCCATAAGGAATTTTGAATCAAGAATCTCAACATCAAAATATTGTACAACGCTTCATAGGTCTTCACGAGGTTCTAGAAGTTCGGACTTTTATTCCACAAATAACAGTTATTATTCGATATCTGTTCATACAGATAGCTGCAATTTAGAGGAAAGAAGAATTCTTTATAGCATTTGTTGGTAAACATTTTCTTTTTGACTTCCAATTATCTTTTTAACATTTCCTCATCAACATACTTTCACAAAATAAACATCTAGCAACGTTGCAGAACAATAAGATTGTATTCTAATGTAATTCCTATCAAAAATATTACTATCAAATTTTGAACGTTTATGCATTTGTGTAACCTTCGTATTTTCGTGATTATTTTTATAGTATTTATTAGTTCTTATGTTTCTGAGCTTTTTCGTTCTTGTATTATTTTATTCAATCATAACGGATTTTACATCGAACGACTCTGCGGATATCTACATGTGTACGGTTTCTGTAACGTATTATAAATTACACCAAAAAGGCCCAAACGAGTATTTCAGACGATACCTCATAGATTGCAATTATGCATAGAAACAAAATGATTTCAATTCCAACAATTACGTAAGTCATAGAATGTGTTAACGATTTAATATCCAAGAATGAATTAATCTTGTTATAAAATGCGATGTAATTTTATATTTTTCAATATGTATTATTTTCACAATAAATTATTTCAAGAGCAAATCA
This sequence comes from Chrysina gloriosa, assembly GCA_038088585.1. Classification (NCBI taxonomy): domain Eukaryota; kingdom Metazoa; phylum Arthropoda; class Insecta; order Coleoptera; family Scarabaeidae; genus Chrysina; species Chrysina gloriosa. The sequence goes on from CM076093.1 coordinate 10,973,365, forward strand.
TACCTCGCGTAATGTGTCGAATTTAAAATGTAAAATTAACCCATCTGATACTACTAATTAGTACTATTTTATTTAGATTATTTTGGAAGATTGAATTTCAGGAAATTACCTACTATTGCGGTAGTATGCGAGTGCAGTGTTGTTAAATGTATGTTTGTTTTAAGTGCTTAATAAAAACATACGGAGCATGTCGCTGCGTGTAGCTTTTTCACCAATTTATACACACCGTGTATAATAAAATAATTTGCACTAACGAAAGTTAGAAAAGCGTTTGCCATAATATTACAATAAAGGCACTTAAACCTATGGAATGGTTGTCCAGCTTTATTAGTGTGCGATTGTTAGGCAATTCGTTAAATCATCCTGCAGCAGCCATGAATTAATTGCTACGGGTATAATGATATATTTACGATCGTAGGTGTATATGTATATTAAAAATTACAGTTAACGAAAAGTAGGATTAGAATTTGTCTAATTTTAGTTTATCACATCCACAATTTATTTGTTGAGCTAGGCTTAGGCAAATTCAGGATATCGATATAGATGCTATACTCTCAGGAACAGCAAGTGGTACAGTTAAATCGAAAATAATTTTTAAATAGGGGAATAAGCAAGAGCAGAAATTTAATTCTCTCCGTAATAAAAACGCATAGTACTGTCAATTATTTTCGTAATGTTTGGCAGTTAAACTACTCTCACGCGCCATAATTAAAATCATTGATTACGTCGTCGGTTGAATGACATCTAACGACGGTGTATGCCTTTACACATTAGAGTAGCCAACATCCTTAATTGCGAAAGCGGCTCTTCTACCCATCTGCATACGATATGACATGTTCGGTTACGTCTGAGTGGCAGCCTTAATAAGGTTTCCAGTCGGCTGAATATTGAGTTTTGCTACCCACTGCTACTGCTACGACTACAGTCGCCGCTAACTCGCCGCATCATATCGTGGCCACTTGCAGGTCGAGCTTAGACCAGATTAGACTCCCGCGGGATATAAGACTCTGGAAATCAAATTGAGTTCGGATTGCAAGCTACCGGTTGATATCAGATCTCTCTCTATGATGGCCGGACGAGCCTTCGATAATTGGGTAATACTATGTCGAAGAAGGAGGAGAACGCAACGCCTTTCGCTGTAATCAATGTCGATGTTTTCGTATCTCTATATTTTTCATTATATTTTAAGTATTATTTACATCTATGTATGTAAGACATGTCCTGATAGAAAAAGACCGGGCAAAATCCCTTACACATATTAGAACATCCAGATATACACTCAGACCATGTTTTGGTAGGAATAAAGTTCAGGCAGCTAATATCTGAGGACCATACAAGAAGTCCGATAATTAATCTAGAAAAATGTAGAACAAATGTGGACCGTAATTAAGGACACTATGAAAAGAGCAGGGATGAACAGTAACAAGGGCACAAACAAAACACATAATGGATGGCTTGACAATGAATGTAAGGAAGTGTTGGAGAAACGCAGTAAACGAGAAAAAAGAGAAGGCACTATGAAGCTAAAGTGAAGGACAGAGGAAAATTACAACCTGGTTAGAAACATATATCAGGGCGTAAGGAACGAAAAAAGGGGATACCAATTCCAGCCTGTACATTATAAAATAATTTAAAAAATGATAATTAATGATCAGAAAATATTAAAACATTCGCAGGAGTTCTTCGGTCAACTTTTAAACGAAGAATCCAATGCATGTGATGAAACTGAGGACGAAATAGTTGAATCTATAATGGAACCCACAAAGTGCAAGAGCATCATTACAAAGTTAAAAAACAATAAGGGTCCCCAGCTGGTAGACATCATCCATAGATTATTAAGGACAATATGGGAGCTAGAAGTAATAGCAACGGAATGGAACGAAGCAATACTATACTCGCCCCATAAAAAATGGGATAAATCAAAATGTCAAAACTTCAGGGGCGTAGCCCTGCTCAACGTAGTTTAGAAAGTATTACCAACACATTTTAAGAATAAATTGACAGTGCAAACTAATAGTATAATAGGTAAATACCAATGTGGATTTAGGGAGGACGAAGTACTACGGATGAAATTTATACTCTAAGAGAAATACAGGCAGAGAGTCACCAATATAACAAACCAATAATGGCATTTTGTATAGACTTTAAACATGCATTCGACCGAATTAAATTAAATGAGCTATATAAAGCACTAAAAGACCTGAAAATTTCACCAAATTTAATCAGGATGATAACATTAACACTACAGAGAACAGAGGATAGAGTAAAAATAAAAACCTATCGACAGAAAAATTTGAGGTGAGGCAGAGTGATCCGCTAGCTTCCCGGTTATTCAATATAATATTAGAGAAGATAATACAAGAAGCCGACATAAATAGATCAGGGCTGATATATTATAACAGGCATCAATGGCTAGCGTTTTTCGATGATATGGTTACCTTGGCCAGGAGCAAGGACGAAGTGGAGAACGTGACAAAACGACTGGAGCGGAAAGCAAGAGGAAAAGAGCTACATATAAAATGAAACAAAAATGATATATGTATATGGAATAGGAATATAAAAATTTGTTCAAGGGTAATATCTAACGATAATAACAACAAACGGGACAATGTACAACCTTGAGCAGGTGGAAAGGCGAAACATTAAAGAAGAATTACGCAATAGAATACTGAGGGAACCGTTGCGTATATGCGCTTAAGAAGTTGCTTAGAAGAAAAACACATCCAGAGGAGAAGAACTTATAAGATAGTAATAAGACCCATTGTTACATATGCATTTGAGATCTGGGTAGCAACGAAAATGGAAGAACCAATGTCGCTAGTGTGGAACGAAAAGTACTGCGAAAGATATTCGGTGGAGAAATCGAAAATAATGAATGGGTAAGGCGTACACACAAAGAACTGGAAGCACTGTAGGAAGAACCCAATCTAGTAACAATTCTAATGCACAAAGGCGCAGATGGTTGGGGCACATAAACAGAATGCCTCACTCTAGGATAGCAAAAATAATCTTGTCAAGCACAATAGGAGGAAGAGGAAGAAAGGGAAGACCCAAGAGAAGATGGATCGGCGAAGTAGTAAAGAATATGCAGGACTTAGAAATTTACAACTGGGAAGAGAAAACAAAGAACAAGAGAGAATGGCCAGCAATAGTCAACCAAGCCATTGGCCTACTAGGTTCGCAATGCTGATTTATTACATATGGATGTAAGAATCGGGTTAGAACATCAGCTTCCACAGAACACCTTTACACACAAGAACACGGGATACATTTTCCATTCATTACACATTATTTCGTTCAGCGAAACTTGTTTTCCATCCACTGGCTATTCCAAGATGTGCTCCGAAATCAAAACACAACGTGCCGCTTCCTGTACTGATTCCAGCAATATATGTGGAATGAATGAAAACTATTCCATAGCTGTTCCTAAATCCATTCCTCAAGATCCCCTTCATCCTGTCTTAGCGATAGCATAGATGTGTTTCTCTCTTATCCTAATAATAGGTTCATTACCACAACAAATACAAACAGCTTTGTTCGTACTACTTCGTGTGCACTTAAATACAGTTTATCTACTGGGTTGGCACAATTTACATTTAAACTTACTACTAGCATACTATACTTTTTATGCACGTATTTTAACGCACGCACGCCTCTATGTATTTACAATACTCTAGCGGTCGAACACTTTGACACATTTTTTTTAATTACGTTCCGGTCTTAATGATCGTTAATACTAGTGGAAATTATTGGTGAAGGGGACGGGCCGTTATCAGATATTACCGTTGGCGCACCCCCTGGTGACGAGTAATTAGCGAAGGTGCTTGACGCCAGCACTGTTGCCGATGGGCGCGGTTGATTTGTTATGGGTTCCGTCAGCCCAGTACTCGAAATATTGCCTACAAGATAAAAACACGTCGTAAAGTTCGCTGAATATATTACAATTACCGCTTATCGCCTATCAAACACGGGGTGTGACGCATGAATTCTTTTAATGAAGGCGGCAGTGTATTCTAAATTCGGCAAAGTTGCGTGATAGGGAGCCTACATTTTTCTCTGTTATAGCTCACAAGAAATTCTTCATAAAGCAAGAATTTAGACGTGTTTCTTTTGAAGAAATAAAAACAGTCAAACCTGCGACTAATATCAAGCGATAAGTTAAATTAAGTCGCTATAGTCTTTATCATTGAAAGGTCTCTAACAGCCACCGGATTGTTACAAGAAGCAAGTCAACGAAATCCTAAAATCTTGATGTATTCTTCCTTGATAGATACTGCGGCAGCCAAATTACAAAATGTTGCGAATGCTTTATACATTACCTTTACAGTTCGAATTCTGATAATACTAAAATCGCCAACGTAATTTGCAAAGTGTATAATAGTCAATGAGAGGAGGTTATGAACAGATTCTACCACCCCGACTCAATAGTTTACGGTATATTCATTCAAGGCAAGTAATACAAACGTCAGGTTATTGAAACAATGTGTCTGATGTTTGCAAGGGTTCACCAGGTGTACAAGTACGTAATGCTGATTTCAGACAACATATGCGCATCAATGTAGTTTGTGCTATAAATATTTGAGACCGCGCCATTTTGTTGTGTCATCAACAAAGGTCAGACGCGCACGAGTGATAAATTGGAAAAGTGTGTGCATAGTGTTGTGTTGTTGTGTTCAATATGTCGAAATTTATACCGAACAAAGATACGTGTGAACGATGGTTTCGGGGTATCAAAAGTGGTGACTTCGATGTTGCAGACAAGGAATGTGGAAAGCCGCCAAAAAGTACGAAGATGTACAATTGTAAACATTGTTGGACGAAGATGATTCGCAAACACAAAAACCGACCAGTTGGACGTTAGTCAACAAGCTGTTTCCAATCGGTTACGAGGCATGGGAAAAATTCAGAAGACCGGTAGATAGGTACCACATGCGTCGAACGACAGGCAAATGGAAAAGCGCAAAAGCATCCGACACTTTGCAAAGAAATCATGGGAAATGAGCGCACCATCTATATCCACCACAAGGCCGAATCGCTTTGGCAGAAAGACGATGTTCTGTGTTCGGTGGAACCAGAGCGGCATGGTCTATTATGAGTTGTTAAAACCTGGAGAAGCCGTTAATACTAAACGTTACCAACAACAATTTATCGATTTGAACCGTTCGCTGCTTGAAAAAGCCAGAATACCGAAAGAGGCAACACAAAGTCATTTTCCTTCATGACAAAGCCCCATCACATGCGGCAAAACCGATTCGCGACACGTTAGAGGTACTCAACTGGAAGTTCTACCCCATGCGGTTTTACTCACCAGACTTGGCTCCTTCCGATTACTACTTGTTTGCATCGATGGGGCACACATGCTGAGGAGCGCTTTGGTTTGTACGAAGATGTGGAAAAGTGGCTGTATCAATGGTTCGCAGGAAACGGGGAAAATTTGTACTGGGGCGGTATTCATAAATTGCCCAAAAGATGGAAAAAAGGTATAACAAGCAATGGAGCATACTTTGAAAAAAGCACTTTTTATCATTTTTCCCAACTTAATATGTTTTTTTAGAAAAAGAGTCCGCATTTCATACTTGTACACCTCGTAGATTTGATTTGTGGTATGAAAATCACCAATGCTTCAGCTAAGAAAATGTAAAGGGGGAAGCAGAAGGCACTTTGAAAGGGAGTGGCGAGGAGAAATATGGCACTACCAATGTAAAGAGGGACAATTCTAAAAGGTGCTAGTTGTTGCTTAATGGGGGAAATAATATGGTGGTGCCTAATGGAAAAGCATTTTAAGTACTCCAAACGTTTATTATACATTTCTTTTGGGAATTTTAGTCTTAGAATGTTTATTTAGAAATTTGACCATTGGTTTATACTGATAAAAGCAAGAACTCGAGTGTATAGTCAACTTCTTCAAAGAAAAACTCATTGGTTTAGAGAAAATGTTAATTCTTGTGCAAAATTGCTGCTGCTTAGGTCGTGACATCTGAAATTGTATGGTTCAGCTCGAAAGAATCCATGTTTGGCTTCAAACTTTTAAAGGTACTTTTAACGAAGTTAGTGATGATAAAGCTATGTATGTGTAAGTTATACTTAAAGCTAAAACCATTGAAACAAACATCATAATTAAGAAAATGGAATTTAAATTTTAGAAAGCTCTGCAAATTTGGAAATCTTTAGACTCGACAATCGCTAAACAATTTGGCCGCTAATGAATATATAACCCTTTAGATATATGAACGAATCAACAAAAAAACCTACGTTATTGAAACACAATTAGTACATTACATTAGTACATCAATTTTATCTGGATGAATTCCACCCTAATGAAGCAGGAGATAATCTAGTTGAATATATAATTTGAAACCCTTTGATGAAACATTGATGTCAGTTATTGCAAGTAATACTCATAGTTAGCCTCTCATGAAATATGCAGATCATGATACTCACAAAGAGTACATTTTAAAAGGTATTTAATTACTACAAAATGATAATCGAATAAAATCTACATGACATCTGGAAACGACCTAATGCATTTATGTTGTTAAGCAGTTCTCAACGACGCTGTGCCACACAAGTTGCACATCACCTCTACTAAAAAAAGAAATTTGGGCGTTTTAGAGAGTCATGAAGATTTTTCTTTGAATTATCAGTTTAGCTCTCGTAAATAGTTTCTATTTATCCTTTCCCTTCTTCTTTGCGGAGATTGTTTCAAACAGTATTAATTTGCCGCTGGAGGCCGAACCAACGCATCTTCAAACCGTAGGAATCATTGGATAAGACAGGATTTGAGGCCATTGATCTCGTTGGCAGTGAAACCCGTATTTTGCAATTAATAAACAACTGTGTGGTAAAGGAGTTATCGATACCATTAAGCATTAGTATCACTAGATTACAATCGTTGCAATCATTACCGAGTTCATGAAAAATGATATCTAGTTGCACTCTTTCCGATCACAGCCCATAGGTGTTAAATGAAGTTAGAACCAACAGAATTTCTCATTAAGAAAAGCCCGCTAATCTCTGGTCTGTGTATGAATAGAACTTTATTTTGACGTTCCACCGTATTGGGAATATTTTGACAATTGTAGGAAGTATTGGACACTGCTTGGGATGAACACCAATGTCAATCAACTCCTGAAATTGATGCTCCTAATGTGTGCAGCTTGCTATTTGATAACAAAGTCACTGTATTCTCTTTTTCTACTATTACCTACTTACCTTCTATAATCATAGTCCGTCTCAATTTGGATCGTGAATCATAGCTGAATGACAATTTTCTTTATTCCACAACTCTCTTCCAACATGGTTCTATTCAAGTAATACCACAGCTGCGGCAAAATCGTTTTGTTTTTAGTGTGAAGTATAGCATAGGATAATCATGTGTGAAATATATATATATATATATATATATATATATATAACATCTTTCAAAGAATATTATTCAATCGTCGCCACAGAAATCATACTGAAAAGAGTATGATCTGATGATACCATCATGACAAACCGCACTACATGATAGGGTTCTGTGCACACAATGACATCTTTGCAATATTTTCTGCTGTGGTTTCACGCCAAATTGTCACAACTGTCGGAGGATCAACAACAAACAAAGCCATTCAACTAAAATGAACTTCATCCAAAAAGATGACCTTTGACTGAAATCGAGATGAATTCCATGTTGGTATAGAGACGAACCGGGAAATTCAGGATGGTTATAATGGTGTAGCGTCTTCAGTTCTTGAGTTAAAACAATCTTACAAGGGTGTAAATTTAAGTCCTTTTACAAAATACGTCAAGCTGTCGTTGCTGATAGGACTGATTATTGAGATTGGCGAGGGATTGTAAATTTACATCTACAATATTATATTATAGCGGCAACATTGGCGTATGGATATTTTATGGATGTTTTAGTATCTAAGAAATAGCAAGCCACGGTACGACGATTATGTGAACCCATTATCACCAAAAATACATTGTTTTGATCTGATAGAATCTTTCATTAATGGCGTTAACACAGTATTTACTTTAGCAATAACACTATTTCTTGCGTCACTGACTGCATGTAGCTGTGCTTGTGCAGTATCCAGCATCTACATGGATTCCAATGACTAATGACAACGAAAAATTTTCTAATTTTTCAAGTACTGCAACTAGTCCATTGTAATTATTATGAGTAATTTCTAAATCTGTTGTCAGTTGAGCATCTTCGAATATATTTCGACTTTCGTTAATGATAGCTGCTTTGTTGGGATCAAATTGTGAAAGGCTTAATTTGTTGCCAATGGCGAAAGTAATAAAATACTGTCTTTAATCATGTCGGCTGTGGAGGAAGAAAGAGAAGAAGAAGAAGAAGAAGAAGAAGAGGAAGGAGAGGAAGGAGAATTTAATTCGCCGAATAGATTTAAACATCCATTTACAGGACAAATTATATATAATAATTACAAAAACGGATAGGTATCGTATGTTAACAACAATAGTCTAAATTAAAAAAAAAAGGAATTAAAAATTAACAAAATAAAACAAATGGTAATTGTATAAACCAACACAAAAATGGCTTTCAAAGACCAAAAGGACACATGTAATTGAAATATTGTTATTACACATTTGAAAAATGGGTGATTTCTGCAATATATTAGTCCTTGCCGGAGGACAGTAGAAAGCAATATCCTGACGTGAAGATAAGAGTGCCACAAGAAAACGGATTTGTGATAGCAGCGACGGACTGTCAATCTCGTTATGAAAAAGTTTGTAGAGAAAGGTCAAACTATTAATCACTCTTCTATCTTCCAAAGGAGGCAAGTTAAATCTAGACAGTAATTCAGTGTGCTCGATATCTCACGGAGGGTAACGACTATCAACTCGAAATGAGAGAAACCTAGGACACTCTCAAGATTGGACTTGTGCAGCTCATAGTATGGAGACCAAACAAGAACCGCATATTTAAGTCTGGACCTCACCAACGCACAGAATAGCGTTGGTAGAGCCTCTGTAGAAGTAAAGTGGCCCCAGTTCCGGACGATGAAGCTTAACATCTTACTAGCGGAAGAGGATGTAATTAAAATGTATTGACTAAAGGTAAATGCGCTATCAAAGGTAACTCCAAAATACTCAACTAGGCTAGATCTTGAAATAACTGTCACGGAGTGCATAGTCAAAAACAATAGTATGGCGCTTTCTGGTGAAAAGAACTTTATATTTTCATATGTTCAAGAATAAATTATTTCGCTGGCACCAATTGTTAACTAGATTAAGTTGTTCTTGCATATATGTATGTACAATCACCGAGGCTCGTAACTGAATTAAATATTTTCAAGTCATCAGCAGAAGACTCTCGGCATTAATATGCATTACTGAATCATTAATAAAGATTAGGAATAAAGGCGGGCCCGCATTTGAACCTTACAGTACACCCGAAGGAACGGTGAAACTGTCAGAGGCAAATTCATTATATTGTACACACCGGCTGTCGAGACCCAAGACAAGATATTGTCTGTGACATTCGTGAATAGGTTTTGGGAATTTGAGGAATTCTGCTTTTTATGCGATATTAGATCATCTACCTCTGGATAACACCTTCGAGTATTTTTGGCACATGACGTAAAGCATGTATTTTATACATAACATATACCAAGTTAGCACCATCTTGTTTAAGCGATGGGCAGGCATCGATTTTTGAGCATCAACCAAAGGTGCTGATCTGATTTGTGGAGATTTTAGTTTCTTCGGTACAAGTTTGGTATTAACATTATCAATGTCACTTCAGCTGTTTTTCTCAAAGTTAAAACAAGAAGGTATCAGTTAACTGTACTGGTATTATGTGGTTCAAAGCTCCCACTACGCTATAGTTTCACAGTCAGTTTTATTGCATCGTAGTCTTTCAAATCACGGTGGAGACCATAAAGTGCTATATCACAAAAAGTAATTATACCTCTTTTTCTGTAAGCAGCACACAAAATTGTCAAAAACAAGTTCTTCTAGGCGTTGCGTTTTTAGCGACATTTGCTATACTCTATTAGTTGCTCTTTGGTCTAGCTTTTTTCCAAATTAGCTCATTGTTTTTAATTTTCCGGAGCAGTAATAACAACTCCTTTTGTTACCATTTAATTAGATAATTGTTGCAGTGTTGCGTGTCATCGCGTCCTTAGTTTTATTGCAGAGGCTCTAAAATAGATTAGTTCTTAAAGCGGTCCATAAATTACGATGAAAGTGCGCTTTTTCGTCGGCCTACCGGGCACGGGATTCCAAAACTTGAATTTGCATAAGAATGGCTGTTTACGCGGCACTAACTCTACTCCTACCCACTCCGTGACCATATTATAAATACCTTTCGATTATTCGGTCACCCGATGCGACTGCACGCTACCCGTATCAACTCTATTCGTCGTAGTGGCGGCCTACAAAACATTAACCCTCAATTTGATAATGAAGTTGTGTAACGCTTATTGATAGCGTACCTACATTTATTTAATGTATTTTAATTATACTACGCACGATCCCTTTCAAGTAATTAATTTACTTCCGGTGGAGTAAATATCTCATTCGTGTGATAGCGTAGGAATATATTATAATATCATGATCAGTGGTGTAACACCGACAATTCTTTTCAGTTGCAATTACAAGCCTCTGTTCACCATTTACATGTGTAATGAAAGTCTGTTTTTTCATACTCTCTAAATACATCAAATTCATTGTATACCTACTTATGGAAGCAATTCTAGGTAATTGTGTTTAATGTACCATAGTCTTAGCAACTATTTCTATTCCGTATCACTACTTGCTATCTGAAAAGGCCAAATAAAATTACGAAACTCGTTAGCGCGGGAAAAAAACAACGAAATTAGAACACAAATTGGCATCCTGCACCACCGTCGCTATCGGGACCTGCCTAATTGATCGATTCACAGCCTCTTGCTAAACATGGTAACTAATAGGCCTAATTGGTGTTTTCCTCTACTTCTTTAGCGGCAAAACGCGGTCCCAGTTCGGCTAACCGATGTTAAAGAGCCCCCATACATCTTGCAGGTTGTATCTCTTGAGATATAGAGGTGGGAATGAGATGCTCCAAGATCCCCTCTCTGGGGCGCTATGATTCTTCCGTCGAGCCTTCCTGACTATGTTTACGGACTTGTTCCTATTCTTGTTCTTTTAATGTTACATTACAATACAATGGAATCCGAAACATAAATTTACAAAACGATGTTTATTTTAACATTAAATTTTAACATTCCGTTGCTATTTCTCTTCTTGTTTATGTGATAAGGTGACTCGAGTGCTATCTTGCGAAACGAAAGAAGGAAATAAAAAGCGATACGTAACAGTATAAAAGAAACGTATTTTAGCGGGGTTATAACTTTCCTTTAAAGCTATCTGTTGTGGAAGAAAAGAAATTGAAGTCATGTCTTATTAAAACCATGACGTACTAAGAGCTATACCGCATTACTATCAATACGATCTCTTCTAATTTATTTAGTTAGTTGTATTAGCATTACACTTGCAATACATTTTATGGTTTTTAGCAAAATAGTTTTTATTGAGCATAGACTGGTAATTGTCCAGTTACATACATGATATCTTGCAATGACTATTGACAGGCATTCGAGAAATCTGTTACAAAATTGAAGCCTAAAAATTTAAATAAATGGACAGATTCGAATGTAAAGTGCCAGAAAGCTTGTTATACCTGCTTAGTACAACAAGAAAGTATAGGTATCCTGAGCACATCTATAGAGTCTGTAGACTACAAAATTTCACAGGGAAATTATATTCTGTGCCACCTTTATACTTCACAGCTAGTCTATAGGTATCTTATGTATGATATTTATAAATTTATATTTGTATGAAATAAAAGTATGCATTTATCGAAAAGTAAAGAGACAAGAACAAAAACAATAAGAACTGTACAAAAAGCAATAATAATCCACATATAAGCACCAGAAAGGAAACCAGAAATAAACACAAACAAAAGATTAACATAAAAATCCTAATCCACAACTCCAGCCATGGAATCTATGCAATGGTAGATGTTTACTTGGATTCACTTGAGCATATTTCTTCCGTTGCTTATACCAGAAGTTCCATTACTTGTCCCTTCGTCTACATCTTTTCGGGTGGTTCGGAAGAGGATGGTGTTGAAGGACTCCGTTATTCTTCTTTCTGCTTAGTCTTATCTCTACCGACGCCTTGAAACGGCTGTTGGTTGGCTTCAAGGTGGGTCGTGGTTGGAGTTCGTGGATCTTCTTTGAAGGGTACTCTTGTATTAGAAAGATTAATTGATGTCACTTGCGGTCAGAGTTTTGGCGTTTCACTTTGACGAAAATCCCTCCTTTCAGAGTTCTAAAAATTAAAGTGTAGTTTAAGGACATACCGCCTTTTAAGCATTTATTGAGTAGATGTTTTATAGTGCCAATTGTTCTTTGAACTAACCGTGTGTACTGATACTATTACATCGGTAAACTTCTCACCGCACAATTGTAATGCTTGCCACGAGCTAGCAAAACACATGTCACTGAATTTATTATTTAAGCAATTGTCTGGTAATAAGTTTACCGATGTGATAGTGTCAGACTGTGATAAAAGCTAGTAGTTACATGCTTAATACTGCAACTTTGAAAATTCTTTAAAGATCGAAGAATTGAATGGTGAACCTTCGTCTGTAACTAATTCATAAACAATACCAACTAACAAATGTGGATTTTAGTTATTCGCTAACCATGTTACTACAATGGTGTCGATTATTAAGAAGAGCAAGTTTTACAGTTTGGTGTAATAATCAACTATGATCATTTAATAGTCTGTATTAAATAACATAAAGAGATCAATATCAAGTTTATTCTACGGAAAGTTATAATCATGCGTTAATAAAGTTTCTTTTGTATTGTTTCTATGATGCGTCATGCACATTTCACTTTAATTAATGTAATTTTTCATCTCATTGTTTAACTTTGGCTAATAAATTGAACTTCCAACCAAGTTTTCATAGCTTGTCATTCCTTGATGTGCTTTGTGAATTAACCTCAATACGATATATCCTTTTGTAGCTGTGCAGGTATCGTGACTGTATTATTCTTAAAACGAATATCGAAAATCAGTCAACCTTCTAAACAATATTTTATAATCTGTTGGATGATATCGATATTTTCCGCAAATCCTTTGATTTTTGGTTTTATCTGAAGAAATTGTTGTATAAAAATTACTACTAATTCCATTATCTAAATCAGTTAGCAATGTACGTATCTGCTATATAAGGTTAACGACTAGGAGTATATTTAATATACATTAATATAAACCATACGATTGCAGGCCTAACCATATTCTTTGAATTCTCGGAGGAATCTTATACAAAGGCTTCTTGTAGATGCTAACAATTGGTTATCAGATTTATCACTTCCTACTCTAACTTGCTGTACACCCTTAAATATGCTGATGTAGCTTTGTACAACCAAATATTAAGGCTAAAAGCTCTTTTTCAATCTCAGTGCACATTTCTTGAGTAGACTTTAAAGAAGTTGATGCATACTATACTGAGAATTTAGTTAATTTGTTAAACAAAATTGCACCGGCCTAGCTCTTAATTAATGATATAAAAAGCATAAATTATAACAAATTATATTTATAAATTTTGAGAAATATTGAACATAAAATCAAGATCATTACCTAGTGTTGTGTGTGCGTGAGTGTAATTTCTTTTATTCGATAATGGTTCTTCCTATGCCTCCTCTCTTAACTTCTTTTCTCGATGCAGCTCTATTTTCTATGGATTCTTCCCTCTCTTAACTTCTTTTTCGATGTGGTTCTATTTTCTATGAATTCTGCCTTTTTTAAATTCTTTCTTCTCCGATGTGGTGAAGTTCTTTTATTCACTGGTACTTCTTCTTAAAACCCTTTTAGTTCAAATATATTTATAAACTTTTTGTTGACTTATCTATCTTGTCAAATTTCTTCGTCGTCAACCAAAGAAACTTTTTATTTTTTCCGGAAACCAGAACTTTAATTCAGCATGACTGGAGTTCATCCAAGGCATAACGTTGTTATAGAAAGCTGTATTGAATGTCGATGTATCCTGGTTATTTACATCCAGTGTTTATTAGGAATTCTTATAATGTGATAGTATTGTATGTATTTGTCTGAATGTTTACAATGCTTTCCTATCTTTTAATCGATGCTTTTTATAATAATTAATAACTTTATTTCTAGTTACATTTTTTTCTTCTCCCATTAAAAGAAGAAGAAGAAGAAATAAGAAGCTAACACCCGTAGGGTAATAAAATTCTTAAAAGGTGGTGTGCGTGGTATCGAAAAAGTATAAATAAAACTAAAAAATAAACCGAATGTCATTTGAAGATAAACATCCATAACCCCAACATTTGCTGTGAATTTTGATATATATTGAATTGTGATAAATGATAAATTTTCTAATGGTAATTAACCATTTGAGTATTACTATATACTACAATACGCAATCGGTTTTGAGTTATTGGTAGTTACAGCCTTTCTACAACATTTTTAGATAAATCTACTGACAGAGTAATTTGTTTCTACAATATTTTAGCATAGTGATTAGGTTTTCTACATTTAAAGGAAATCTTAAGCCCACAATACACCATCATAAATTACATGTATTTCTACATGTATTTATTGAACAACGCCAATTGAAGCGTGTATTACAGCAAATTTCTCCTTCAATTTTTACATCTTTTTCTACATGTAAATATTTGACCAAATAGAACCTGTCCTATTTTCCAAGGTCATTCACGTGTATTTTTAGTTCCTTCTAGGTATTTTAGCTTTTAAGATTGCTAGAAAGTAGGGAAAAGGTATTGGTAGTTCTTCTGTACTTATCAGTTTTTAAATATCTGACCCCTTTGATGCCCCGTTCGAGTATGTGTTAACCATCCAGTATCGAGTAGAACCGGGAATTAAATTAATACTAATATATAGTAAATAATTAATTAAATATCATGTGGTCTCATGAAAATACAACAGCTCTAATTACATATTATCAGCAACATGAATATCTGTATATAGTGGATCATATCCACTATAAAAATAAAACAGAACGGAGAGCTGCATTAAAAAATATTGCGAGTGATATAAATAAAACGTTTAATCTCAATATCAGAGCCGATACTGTTTTAAAAAAAATTAACGGTTTACGTACAACATTTATGCAGGAATATAATAAGGTTCAATATGCCTCTCTGCTGTCTTCGAGAAACCCATTGTTTTACCCAACACCTCCTCTTTCTTTTCTGCGTTTTTTGTTTTGTTGTTAGATTTACTCCTTGCATTATCATTATTATAGTAACAGCTGCTGTTGTTTCGTAATCACACATTGTGTCTTTTTTATATTGCTTTTATATTATTGAAAGTAATAAACAGTAGGAACAATAATATAAGTGAAGTTGTTTACCTAATTACAAGTACAACCAACATTTTTTTCTCTTATACCAACAACTAAATTTTACTTCCCTTTGTTGCCCTTGAATTTTATCATCATAAATATAACCGTGTATTGCGACAAGAAATTCAGCAATTTTTACATATATTTTTACGTGTATTTCTACATGTATTTCTATGATGGTGTATTGTGGGCTTTACCTTAGCTGGACATACAAATTTATGGATTTGACCACACTTATTGTAAATGGTTTCATTTTATTCTGACTGACCTGTGAATCGGTAATTGTTGTTAAAATGGATTTATTCGCCTTTTTACGTTCGTTTTGTCTTCCATGTTGATCCGTTTGTTTGATTCTCCCAATGAAATTCCGTGTTGCTTCATCCATCCATATTGCTTCAATGGTTGCGTGACGAAATGTTGTTTGGCTAGAGCATTTGATGTTTCCCAAGACTTGACTGTTTTACTAGCTTTGTTTAAACTGTCATGGCATTCACTCAGTAAACGCTTTTTAACATATTGTTTTCCTTAAAGGTATCAACTAAAAAAATATCTTTAACTATTCTAACTCTCTAGCTCCAAATTCACATGATGAGCTTATACTCTTAAATCAGTCGCATAAATGTCTATAGTTTCATCGGGCGATTGTCTCGCAGTAAATAATATTGGACGTGCTATGATAATGCAGTGGAGTCCTGCTAATTAGAGTACAAAAACAAATTATCCAAATTTTGGTATATATCCATACCAATGAGTAGTGAGGTCAACTTCAAGGTGATTTTTAAGAGTAATAATATGTATAAAACGAACCTTGATTATTAATGTAGGTATGTGTAGATGCTTAAAACGTATGGCAAATACAATCGTAACAAGTGAAAATATATTCACTAGCAATCTATATTTAAAAGATTGTTCACATTGCTAAACGCTACATACCGCTGTCCACCCTATCAAGTCCATAATGCAATAATGTCGTGTTCGTACGAGCGCATTGTTCATTTTGACAACCTATTCACACTATCGCGACCGTACTGTATTTACCTTAAGTGTAAACTAATTTTCAGATAAGTAAGTCAGTCTTTTTAATTTAAAGGCATGTAGCCAGATTTAAAATTAAGTTGATCGACGGTGCCTACAGTGATTGTTTCGGTGTATATCGGAAACTGTTTATTTTTTGCACATTATGTGTCACATGTAGAAATTATACGTAGCTGGCCATCGTGTATCTATCAAAAACAGGTTCGTTATATATTGCGCAGGTACATACTGGCGCACACACACTTAGCAACTGTAGAATTATAAAATTAGATTTATGCTGTATGTGGATTATATACAGTGATTCAAAATGATTGACGGTCACGTGACAACTGTATTGTCATATTATCAAAACTAATTTCCAATAGTTCAATTATGAATCGTTTCAATTCGTTTCGATGATCAGTGCCCGTATCACAGGCGGACAGATAAAATTGTCAATTGTCATTCTAGTGGTCATCTTATTAGAGTTTTCATGCAAGTTTTAGAAATTGTTCCGATCATTTTCCACTTATTTTATCATAAAAATTCTTCTTCAAGATTAAAACGGCGAATATATTAATTTTTCCTAAGGTTTACTAACTGGAAAATGTGAATCAGCATTAACTCTCAACTTTTAGGTTACGACAGTTTTCACCACCGATCACAAGATCCTCGTCGAGGCTTATTTTCGAACAGGGCGATTGGATGTATTCGTACTTAAATCATCATGAACAATTTCTACAGAAGTTTCCTAACCTTGACGTTCTGCTTATGTTTACTTTTGGGCAAATACAGCAATAATCTTCGTTACTTTCTTTCGTCGTTTTAATTCGCAGTTTTTAAGAAATTGATTTAAATTTTGTTTTAAAATCTAACAATGTAACACATTCTCGACAATTATACAAATTACAGACAGGTATGAATGACAAAAGAAATGGATTGCCTATGGAGTTTATCGTTAAACGCATGCATATAGAGCGGAAAATGTTATATTAGTATAGAGCGGCACATGTCAATCATTCTGGATCACTGTGTATAATAACCAGAGATCGAATTATATGTCTTTTGCATATCGATAACTATCAACGGTACAATTGGACACTTTAAGGTCTACACGAATAGGGTAAATAAAATTAAATTAATGCTAAACGCTTCTATTTGCCTTATTTCGTGTAGATCTTAAAGCGTTCAATTGGTCCATTGATAGTTATCGATATGTAAGAAACATATAATCCGTTCTCTGATAATAACTAAGATTCTACAAACGACTGCATGATGTAGTGTAAACCGAACTGACGCTGTCTGTCGCTGTCACTCCTCCGAATTTTAAGAGTGAGCTAACTTCCCAGCCGCTTGTAATTCGGAGAGTAACAGCGCTAGTCCGGTTCACACTAGTTAATCATAACTTATAAAGCCCTCGTTTGTCGAACCTTATTAATAACAAATATGAAGATGTGACTGCAACAAGGTGTTCAACACACTTTCATTAAAGCGAGTGAGTTGCCATTGGAGTTAAGTTCGGCAGTTCCTTGAACACATAATGCACTTCTACGAGACGAAAATGTTTTGCTATAACGTATTTGACGTTTATTTGATGTACATATATGTATATTTTCCTCAGTGAAGTAAATCTCTTTTGTATTTATACATATCTTTATATATTTGCTCTACGTTTCTTTTAGTCCATTAATCAGAACAAAGTTTATATCCGTTAACTTCTCTAGGACGATTTACACGTAGTACAGCAGCTAGATATTTCCATTCTTGCCTTTTTTGTATTCAGAGCTTATTGCAACTTTTCAAAGTTTACCAACTAATATTTTAGTGCAATTACTTCGGTTGTTTCGAAAGAAATATGATCGTACTTTTAACTTGTGCAAACTCGCTTAAAATTCCGACTAGAGCTGATAAATTTAAATAACATTCAATAGTGATTCGAGTGAGCGACGGAGGTTTCTTGTGCGTGCCAGCACGAGCAATCTCACCCTGGGGTGTAATCGGCTTAAACACGGCGTACATCTTGATGGCCAAATCGCTGCTTTACTGGTGGAAATCGTTCAATTTTCAACCGAATTCATTTGTAATATATTTTATTTCGATCGACAATCGTAAAGTTGACTTTCTTTCTATTGGTAGCGGGGGTCTATTCTCGTGAAACTTTCTGAATTTATTAATTACATTGTTGTGTTTATTTTGTGTAGGTATATAGGTCTACTTTATATTTAGACGTTGTAGAAAGCTTTATTTACATTTTACTTTGTTGATAATACTTCTTTCCTTTAATATGGGCGCTCACTTGGCTCTTTCAGTTGGGGCCGCTACCTCCATAGAGTTTGAAGTTTCTCTTTTCTGTAGATTCCTCTGTTTTAACTTTTACTCTCCTCCCTTCTTTGTACATGTTTGCTCTAGAACCTTCTTCTGTTGTTTTTGGGTTGTATCCATATATTTGTTTCCTATGTATCTCACACATTCGTTCCAGTCCATCTTTCATGTAAACTTTTGCTTAATATATAATTCTTATCTTCTTCATTTCTGAAGTTGTCATGGGTTGTATCATTTAATTTCTGTCTCGCTTCGGATGCAATGTTTTAACTCTTATTGCACCATAATACATTTCTAAGATATCTGCACTGTACTAGACATTTAGCTCTTTGCTTACTCTCTTATATGGAAGGTTTTTCCGTGCTCTGCAATATTGAGGAAAGCACAAGTAGTTTAAGTAGCATGAAGTCAAAGGTAAAAGTAAGGGTATATGTAGTTAGAGTTCAAGTAAATTCGCTTTTAAGTTTAACACACCGAATTTTGGAAACCTATATTTCGAGCACCAAGTGGTAATCTTCTGTGGACATCACAAACGAAAGAAACGTTAGTCAATAATGTTCTAAAAGAAAGAGCGCACTTCACAACTTCGTAATCAACATTAAATGTGTGCACCTATTGAAACATTGTTAATAAAAGTTTACTACCGATACATCGTATTCTTTGTAGTCTTCACTGAGAAAGACCACTTGGTTATTGAAATACGTGTTTGTGATTTTCCAACCTGGCTGAAGTAAGAGTAAGAGGTAGATTATTTCAGGGAGAAGTAACTTACTTCAACAAATAATTAAAAAGGACCAAATAATTTTAAAACCATAAGAAACCGACAATTGTCTTGGTCAATGCATCATTATCTACGTAAGTCTTCCATTTAATGGTGAGGATTCAACTAAACCGCTTCTATACCGATATATATATATAGATATATATATATATATATATATATATATATTTACTAGCAATTGAAGCTCCTGCAAAGACTTTTTCCGAAGAAAATAAATCTGAAGGGTCTTATAGAAGACTGGAAACAGAAGAGAGCATTTTACAATTTGGTATATTCATAGACGTTGACAGACACACGTCCTCAAAACAAAAAGAATTATGTACTTCTGCAGCCCCCTGCGGTAGTCTGAAATAAGAAACTACTTGATAAACCGAAGTGTTATCTTCCTCTATCCTATTATTAGTTTGCTAGAGTAATTCCTAATGAAAGGATAATTTAGAAACAGGGTGAATGGTGACGCATCAGATGATTTCCCAGGTAAGTCAGGAATTTGTCAGGAAAATGTTGTTAGTCCTTTTTTTATCTCTTATGTAGGAGTTTAGTTTTATTTGTTGTAGTTGTTGTTTAATCAGTATTCTAAATATTCATATTAGGCTAGCTAAGAGTTTCAGTCTTATAATGCCTCGTACACCGTAGAAATTTAAGATGTAAACATAAATTCCTTTAGTAGGTGACCGACAATAAACGCATTTTAGACGCATCTCACCTCTAGCGAATTCTTGCGAAGTCTTCCTTTATCAGGGTTTATTGTTGTTATCGGTACGTTCTAAGTTTATGAACTTTCGATTCTTGTTACTATATTTGCAATTACTTTACATTAAAATATTTTGGGCGCGCCTGTTGAAGTTATTTCTAAGCACAGATACAAACAAGAAGTCAGTTCCAAGTTAACCCCAAAACGTACCACGAATTTGTCTATTATTTGGTCGATATTTGACAATATCAAAGATGAAATTGAAATCTTATCGGGGATTCAGACAAACACAAACGCGAACGCGTTTCATTTAAGGAAGAACTTTATCGTTTTTCTGGATTAGCGCGCTTAATGATCAAAATCATAATAAACTAAGATCAGACAATGTTTACGATCAAGGTAGTACCGTTAAGAACCCAACCTTACCAAGCATTAATTTACCTACATTTGACGGTGCTTTGGGAAAATGGTACGTGAATACAGATGCATTTAGGGCATAAGCGCAAGATTACCCGGAAATCATCCAATGGGGCGATAAAATAGTCTGACTACTTAATCATCATTATTATTATTAAATTAATTCGATTTAACAAAACTTTCGTAACTGCCATTCTTCAAGTGCAGTCAATGCTTAGTATTATCTACACATCAGTCTTTCTAATATTTCGAAATAGCATTCCCAGAAAATCCCAGCAATCTTTGTCAGCGAATATCACAATTAGTGTCTTAACTAACACAATAGGAAACTAATTTTGTTAGAAACTTAGATCAAGGCATAGTAATTCGACATGGACTATTGAAACAAATATTTGAAAATCATTGGAACCAACTAATTATAGAAAACGATTCTGCATGCTAACAATGTTCTTACGTTGATGTAATAACTATCTGTATCTAGCAGTTTTCATCAAAGTAAAATTTTGTAGCGTATATCTTCTTTTATATTCACAGTCCTGTTAAGCGGTGTGATACGTAATTCAGAAAGCTAATTATCGTTTCATTCAAGCATTCATATTACGTGTTTGTACAGTTCGCTTCCGAAAGTACAGTCGATTTGCATGTATGTAGGTAGATTTTCGAGGATGATACTGAATGTTTAATAACGCTGAAAGACACGTCCCCCCAAGTAGTAGCATGCATTCGTACCGGTATGTTATCGATATTGCAGGGACAGAATTACAGATCGCATAAATACGCTATGTGATGACTGTCATGGTGTATCCGAAAAAATTGCCCGATCCTCACTCCGTTCGACCATGAAAAATACATGACGCCGGATCTACTGGGGACTGTAATTCTTTTTATTGGTTTACTTGCCCAGTCCCGAACACATGTTTTATTGTTTTAAAAAACCCGTTAATCAAACCGGTCGTTTACGGAATCGCATTTTTAGTATTGGGTCCCAGAATGTATGCCGCTACAATATGTAATCGTAAATATTTACGATTAATGCGCGTGCATCAGAAATAGGGGAGATGCATTTTTATTATGTTTACGCTTGCTTTAAAGAACTATTTGTACCTTTACCCGAATTTTGTTCTACCTGGGAATTAAATCTAGAAAGACCTAGTAATTCTTAGGATTATGTAATCAGTTTGATTGAATTGGAATCATCTTATCTGCCTAGGATGTTGTAATCTGTGACAGTATTTATGAACTATGTTACTCTAACTGATAAATTTCTACGCATGTCTGGGATATGGTGTTTTCAATGCCACAGGCAATACGTTTTGTGCAGAATTTGTTTTTCAACTTAAGATCACATGATGATATCGAGAAATTTCTCAACTTTTTAGTTTATTTTAACAACTGTCAGTATTAGATAAACTCTAGTGTTTAGAGCAGGCATGGGCAACCTTTTTTTTGTAGAAGTTTTATGCTGCGAGTAATCTTGAAAAATATACATTTTTGTGGTATCCTTATGATTCATTATGAATTGAGTTTAGACGGGCCGTGCATATGCAACGAAAGAATTCAGTAGCGGGCCGGGCAAATCTTACTCGAGGCCGCATGTGGCCCGCAGGCCCATCTATAGTTTAGAGTATGAACAGTGAGGTAGGATTGTCATTCAGTTAAATTTTTGGTTTTATGCCGAGAAGAATTTCCACTCTACCTAAAATGTTGCAGTCGATTATTCCTCTGATAAGTTATCACTGAATAATAAAATTCGGAGAAGTGACAGCGTGAGTCTGGTTTACACTACTTAATGGTTACGCGTCATCCACTCTTTTATCAAACCTTAGTTATGAGTGTTTTGGTACAGGAAGCTATTGCATCTCTAGTCAGACAATACAACGTTATACCCAAGAAATTAGTTCAACAACATCTAAGTTTCTGTATCATTGTGATCACACATATCACACGATCTTTCATCAATTAAAGACATATGTATGTATCAAGTATCATGGGTAGAGTGCCTCATGTTCCACCGGCATTACAAGTTCTTGGCCATCAATAACATAAGAACCACAGACCATGCGGAGATGGTCCAATGAGTGTATCAGATCACTGCATACAGTACCGATTCCTGTCAAAGGTTGGCGGTTTACGTCTTTTGTCTGTGATTATTTGTGTAGAAAAATTTGTATAATTAAGTGCCAAAGTCATTGATACTAAGAAGTAGCCAACAAAAGTATTTACTTGCAGTAAAATAATATTTCTAAACACTACAACAATCACATTCAAGAAAAGAATAACCAATAAATGGGGATTACCCTTTTAATAGAAAATCTTTTCTATACGCATTTGCAGTATGGGAACGTATAACGTGCGATCCCTAGATGCCTTTAACTAATAATAATTCATTCCATGCTTTCACGTGCCGTTATCTGTTCGGGCTATAGCCGCTAACGCTTCCCTCTCTAAACTTTCCTACATATCTTGGCAGGTCAGGTCCGGCACCGATGATTTATGGAAAATATTACAGACAAGCGGGGGTCGGTACGGGAACGAGTCGTAAGAAAAATAACGAATTTTTCTCTCCCCCTGGGTATGACTGACCAATGTGGTAGTAGGAATTCCATTAGGAATTACACAACTTTGACCGCTTCTGGAAAAGCGAATTTTATTTTGAGTTTTCTGTCTCCGTAAAGGCGGACGTCGCTTCGAATTGAAAAATGGGACTTCTTGACCGCCCCTCTCGCTTCCTCGCCATGCATTCGTTCTAAGAGAAGAAGCATGAGTTTAGAAGAGGAAATATTTATAACGACTGACACTTTTCTGGTTAGGATGCTTGTTTTGTATTCTGGCAAGTTACAGGGAAGGTCACATGGGACAATTTTCATGGTTGACTAGTAAATTTACGATAAAATAAATAATAGCCCGTGGTAAATGGTGTAATGCATATTAAATTTAGAATCAGTATGATTGAAGTTTAGAAACAACTTACTTTGAACATATATTCGCAGTTTTTTTAAATATTTTGATATGCGGTACATTCAAAGCCAGTGACTCATTTTCTAAATGTTCTTCTAACCAAACTAATGAGTTGCTAATGTTTTGAACCAAGATCATTTTACACTCTGCTTTGAAAAAGTATTTCTATTATCTTAAAAAATCTGTTTAAACATTTAATAGATTTTGCAATATATAGGCGATGATGGGGGGATTTTGAAAGGACTACTGATAAATATAAAAATGGTCGTATTTTTTACAGTAACACAATTATAAATAGTTTTAGATATCTTTAAGGCCGAACAGCACACAGGCTTTAGGGTCCCTGTATGTCCTAATAGTAGTGTCACCTATGCTTAGTTCGTAGGATATATACACATGGTCGGACAGCGATGGCTCATCTAACACTTGCCAATTTCGCAGAATACCTTGTGCTCCTAAGGTAGCTAAGGTTACATCTATAGTTGACACCCCCTCCCATCCTTTAAGTCCTAGACGTCGGCTTATTGCATTGATTCGGGCAATCAACTTCGATACTACACAAATAGTCGATGGGAAGGTACATTGACAAAATTACCAGCTGCAGTACCCCACCACCTTTACCTACCCTTAGCTTGGATGCCGTCAGTCCTCAGTACAGGGTTCCGTGATTAGCATCACTTCCAAGCTGGATCTGAAGCAAATACAAATTCTTATTTTAGCGTTTGGTACACTCACTAAGGTTTCCTCCTACTAATAGTGTAGTCCCTGTACCTTACTTTTGAATAGCCAAGGTATTTTGGCACAATGCCGCCGTCGCTGCCGAAAAATTATTTGAAAAATATTGAGTACGTTTATTCCCTAGATCTTGATGCTTGAGGTTCTGCTAAACCACCCTCTTCCAGCGCCACAGCTTATTTTTGTTCCAGGTTCACAAAGCTACCCCTTTGGAAACAGTACTATGGTCTCCAATCAACCCCCCACCAGCGTCTCCTCATGCTCTTTGTTAACCCAGAGGTTCCCATGTAGTCCCTTTTCGGATGATTTTGAACTCAGGATTATCCATCGGTCAACACGTATCCTCGATTTTGCCTTTCAAGTCGTTTCAGTCCCACTGGCAGATCCTCTTTGTTATTCTCTTTCAGCAAAGTAAGAACTCATTACTGTTCAGGTAGCTATTCACTCTTGATGAGCTGCGAAGTTGTTTCTCATAGCTTCGTCTGTACAAATGTACAATAGTAACCGCCCATAGGGCGGGAGGATTCTAACCTCAATACCTTTTACACTCTAACTATGGCAGTCATTAGTCATGTATACACCCCACCTGTTCCTCAACCACTAATTAAGGACAGCCTTGTAGCTTACGCCCGAAAATATTTTCTTCGTCTGCTTTCTCACTTCCTCCTCAGAAGCACTCCTGACCAACAAGGTTCGCTTAACGGTCTTTGTCGATTTTGGCATCCCTGGAGGTTTCCTTTGAGGAAAGCTCAGCTTTACCTTGCTGGTGTCAATCCCCTCCTCTCTCACTTTCTTCAATTTCTTCCTAAAATCGGCTCGTTGCGTATATGTCTTTGCTGCTGGAGTCTCATCAGTCTTCATTGCAGGTAAAGATTCAATAGTTTCCTCAGGCTCTTTTCCACGAGTATAGAAAGAATAAACGTTAATGCCTGTAGCGCCTCCAATACAGACACAAGGTTTACATGCACGTTATCTTTCACCGTAGCTTGAGAGAGCTTATCCGCGGTTTCAGTTTTGGCAAAGGGTTTTGAAGATTTTGAGGCCTCGTGACCCTACTATAAGTAGGTGACTCCCACTGGTCATGTTTGACCACATCGTGGAGGGAGGGGGGGCAGCAGTCAAACTTCTACAAGATTTGGGTCTAATTGTAAGTGATAAATTTTTAGTAACTATTGTCTGAAGTCAAAGTTTTAACGGAAACACCACTGGCAATCAAATATTATAGCCATGGCAGTCAATGTGTTAAGTAAAATTGTCATCTCATTCACATTGACACTCCTTGACACTCCTTTGCACAAGCGTTTTAATAAATAACTTTGATTTATTTTATAACTTCTTGGTGTGTGATGAATGATTCACATCCTTTCTAGAACCACTAATTAGGAATTAACTAACAGTGACAAAATGTTTTAATTCATGCTCCAAAATAACAGGCAAATAAGAAATAATGAATTATTGCAGAATCATTTCTATCTATCAGCAACCATGTGTTGTGCTATACATAAACAACTACGTATAAACTATGAATGTAGATGATCATTTTTTGAGAAGACATCGAAACTGACGATTTCATTTTTATTGCTTCTGAAGTGTATATGGGTCCCTCTCTCCTAACTTTAAATCTCCTAATGAAGAATGACTATCTGTAGGAAAGCGTTTGTATTCGCTGTCATTTTACTATCTCGTGCCTTACTTTTGTATTCCTGGTTGCGGTTCATGCCACACGGGACAATGCTCTTGATCGCGCACCGTGAATTTCTTATCGGAATCACCAATCCCTGCTCAACATCGGAGCCGTGGCGTTACGGTTTCTAATTCACTTTCCGCCATCGCCGAAGACCTCGGCAGACGTAGTAGATGCCCGTTCTTCTCATCCTTTCAACCGATAAGAAATCCACTCATGCAACATACATTTTGTATGACAACACCTTGTTCTTATTACTCCTGTTCGGGCCCGTTCCTGCACTTCAATTTTCTCTCGCTCGTATTCTACGCCTAACCGCTGAATTATCCTGCAATTCAAAACGATTCCGGCGCTTGTCTTACACCCTCTGAATTTATTTAGAGCGCTTTTCTCTCTTTTTGTTTTATTTATGAGCCGAATATTTAAGGACGGGAGAAGTGTGATACCCTCACCTGCGTAAATTAAGTTACCTACCTTGCATTCGTACACTTCGCGAAAGATTTTATCGCACCTTATTTGATATGTATAGGTGTATTGCGTAGAAGGTCTATATTGCGTTATTCCATTATTTAAAATATCCTGCGCTCGAATGAACCACCTCGCAGAAAATTGATAATTGTGAACTCATTTAGTTTTCTTTCGTATGTATGGACTAATTGGCAGAGCTAGTAGCCAAATGCAGTAACATAAATGACGTAAGTTTCTGAAACCATGCCAAAAAAGTCAATGCTTTCGTGGATATGGGTCAATCTGTATGTGCTATAGCTGCAGTACTAGTCCAAAGTTATTAGAAAAGGGTCTATAGTTCTCGACTGATATAAACAACTTTATAGCCTGATTTCCAAGCAAATTCCCAATTAGGTTTCGATATTAAATTATATTAATGATAATACCAATATTGTCCAAAAATTTGTGTTGGTACCAAGCCGGTAATAGATAGATGAAGGTACAAACTGAAACGGACAAACTCCTAGCAATATTGTTTTATTACTAATATTAAGCTTACTACTTTTAAATAGTGCAGCAAGTTTACTACTAAATTTACTTTTAAATTATAAATTATGATGGCAGTATCCTCAACGGATAGAAATACTAAAGGTGTGAATATAGAATTTATTACTATGTAATGTGGCATAGGCACAATAAAGGAAAGGACCAGTGGTAGAATATACAAATACCATTCTCTGTTGGCGAAGGAAATGAAGAACGCATATATAACCAGCCGCAAAGAAGAAGGTTTATATTTCGTATACCAAATGAAATCACGCTTTCCAGCCGAATGCCCGACCTGCACGTTTGCCTCGGCCACAAACAAAATAAATTCAGTCATGCAAAAGAAAGCTACACATATACAACCGGATTCACACGATGGACTGATGTATTTCAGCACAAAGTTGGCGGCACATTTCTTTTCCTTCTCCTGGCTTTGCCCGCTTTCCCTATCTGCTACTGTTGATGTGATGTTTGCCGAACTGATGCGTTCCCAGTGGACGTCAACTTTCCGACTTAACGAAACGGACCCGATACTGCGTCGCTTCTGGTTCTACCGTCATCGCCGGCAGCGTCGAAGCTACAGGGTAGATCCATCGAAAGCGTAAATTCAATCCTCGGTAATTTTTCAAAAACTTTTGTCATGTAAAAGTTTTTGTATTTTCGCAAACATTTGTCATTTCTGTGTTTTGACCGTGGCGTTCTGGGACCGATCAATCATCGCCTATAGGAAACTGAAATGGTGAACGATTCGGCGTGTTCGTCTTAGCATATGCGTCTGTAAAATTTTAATAAATGACAAATATTTCTTCGAAAATAAACTTCATCATTTAGATCTACCGCTTTTGTCATATTTACGAGACGAAATGAAAAGCGACGGTATGTGAGATACAATTAATGTGCATTCTTTAAATTCTCTTCTAGATTGTCTAAGAAAGAGTACCACGAAAGCAAGGAGCACAGTGGGCGGAAAGTGTTAATCTATGGATTATAAACTGAAGAGTTTTTGCCGCTATTACAGAGGACACAACATTAATATCTTCCTTTACTTCTCAAATTACTATACGGCGCCATTGCATTGAATGGATGTCACTTGAATCACGTTCTTGTCTTATCCGTTTTCCCAGACTATTGATAACACAGTCAGTGTAGTAGATAAGGGCATGGGGAATCGGTAATTATTTATTTCACGCATTCACAGTGTCAGTGTTAAATCGATGTTGTATGCGAGAAATTCTGTGTATATGTAGGCTGTCTTAACTTATTTCGTAATTGTACGCTTACGTTTGCTTTAAAAATGTCGCAGTTAGGTACGTTGAGAAAACGACCAATGTCAGACACAGTTAAAAGCTTTATATCCAGATTTAATTTGCGATGGTCCTAAAATTCAATGTCTAGTTTGTAATATTCCTCTAATTTGTTGATCCAGAAACCATTCTCAACGTCAGATCAAAAGCAAACAACATTCTTCTGCCAAAAGTGGCATACGATACCAAGAAAATGTTTACTTTGATTTATGTCTCACTCTTATTTTATGCAATCTGTGGTTTCGTTTACTAGACAAAGAAACATTTGTCTTCTTCTGGAATAAATATGCGAACTGTAAATTGCCTAGGCCTAGGAATTAAATCGGAATTGAAAGATAAAAGACTTTGGTT
The DNA here is from genome assembly GCA_038088585.1 of Chrysina gloriosa. Lineage (NCBI taxonomy): Eukaryota > Metazoa > Arthropoda > Insecta > Coleoptera > Scarabaeidae > Chrysina > Chrysina gloriosa. The sequence continues at coordinate 11,002,012 of CM076093.1, forward strand.
GAGTGTGAACGAAACAACAGATCGCTAAAAGACATTTTGTGGTTAATGTAATGGTCCGCACAATAGAACCACATTAACCGTCATCCTCCATCTTCCAATAGAGTTGTAAATTGTACTTCCAATGTAATTTTAAAGGCGGTGTTGAACTCATTGAACAAATTTGAAGTTTCGACTAAACAGCTTTTAATATTAATAACTGACGGTGCCGCAAACATGTTTTCTTTGGGCCGATTTCATGAAGAACACTGTGGATATTCTGGCATCTAACATGTAAAATTCATGCTCTAAATCTTGTGGCACAAACGATTCTTACATGTTATCCGCTAGTAAATGCATTATTTGCTAGTACAAAGACAGTGTTTCTAAGCCCCATAACATACCCGACTATTTCAAAAACTGTGTCCCGATATACCTGAATCACCACAGCCGATTTGTTACACGTTGTGGAAGATGGTTGCAGGCTGCGTTTTACTACAATAAATATCTTGATCAAGTAAAAAAGATAGTTTTAAAATTTGGTCCGACAGAAGCTGCGGCTATCAAGAAAACCTGGTAAATATTTCAAGATACTCAGGTTAAAAGAGATTTACAAACTATTGACAACAATTACTTTGGACTAACGGAGGGAATAGAAAACGTATATAAAAATATTTCGACATCGTTAGTGGCTTCTGTTCAAATTGTGAATGATGTTCACGCACAGTTGTGTATAATACGAAAATTTGAAAGTGTGTGTAAGGAGGACTCCGATTTTCTTATATTAAGATAAATTTGTGAAGGAGCATGAGAAGATGCATTAAGTTCTTTGAAAGATTATTTCAAATATGCAAATATAACATCATGACTAGATGTAGACGGTCGTTTTCGGCATTGAAAAACATTTATTCCGCACCTTGTACTCACTTAACTGTGAAAACATACCTAATGATTAGAATATTTAACAGACGTTACCCAGTTTGCGATACTATGGAAGGTTTTTAAAACAGTAAGTGTTTCAGCACGTTTTATAATTTATTTCTATCTTTTATTTGATGTTTAAACTTTTATGCGATCGCCACGCCACTGGCTGTTACCGCATATTCGCCCAGTTTACTTATTTAGTTATACCTGTGTGTTATGCTTTCCATTCTATGTAGTATTTTCCTCCCATTTCTGTTATACTATCTATCAAGGCCTTTATTTTTTTTTTTCTTGTTCCTTTTCCAATCTCAATAGCCTTCTTAGCTAATCTGTCCCACTAAATGAGAATACTACTAAAACCAATTGTATTTCGTAAGATACGCCTACATATGATTCGTCACCATCTTGCCATCTGTTTCAGTGTCGTTATTCGCAACCATTTTTATTCATGTCTACATCTGGGCGGCTTTTTCCGCGTCTTTGTCAGGTTGAACGTGGAAGCTGTCGGTATTATGAGTGAATAATGAATTTCCTCATCGAAAAGTTTAACATTTTCCGAGTAGAGCAGCATTGATGATTGAAAATAACATTAGAGACAACAACTTCTCAATCAAAAAGTAGAATTGAATCGCAAATATTTGTTTTCAACGATTTCCTGGGACTATAGAAGTGTTTTAACCAAAAATAGCGATTTTGTCTTTTGAAGATCAATAATTGTCCAAAGCCAAATGATGATATCAAAGTCTCTTCGTAAGAGTCAACAAGTCAAACAAAAGCGATATACTTCAACAAAAAATGGTTTTGCAGGATAATAGTGTGAGCTACCCGTAATACAATAGTGTGAAGACTGAATTACAGAACAAATAATATTAGAAAATAAACTATGACTATCTAATACTCGACAACCGTGCCTTATATGATACTTGGCGGGACATTAAGATCTTAGAGTAGAAGTGTCACGTAATAAAAATCGCCACTTAACAAAAAAATGAAACAAAAATATGAAACAAGCTTATAAGCGATAGCTCAACACAAAAAACTACAATAACCCCGTCTAATATATAAACGAGAGCAAGCGAAATATGGGAAAGAAAATATATGGATGATGAAACCTGATAAACCACCGGCATAAATAAATGCTAAAGAACTTAGTCAAAATAGACAACAGACCCTCCTAGGTTGTGAATAATACAGGAACAGCACAAACAGGTAAATGAAGACATGGCTAATGAAGCTGTAAAGTCAATGAATTATAAAAAGCACTAGAATTAGAAGCAGTACCAGCTGAATTGTTGAGAAATGAGACAAACAAACTAATCAAGTACCCAGAACAAGGGCAAATGGAGAATTGCTCAAGCTATAGATGCTCCAATTAGAATCAGAGAGAGTAGATTATATCAAAACCTTCTTCGAATGAATAGAACAGGGGTATCCGCCACACGAGCTAGAGGTACAAGCAGGATACAGGTAGATGCTGTGTTGACGATTTTTTCAGCTTAGTTCAACTAAACGAGATAAAACTACAACTAGAGAAATTCATCTACTATTCGTAGATCTCGCTAAGGCCTATGATAGTGCTTCCATGCAAAAATTGCTAGAAGAATATCCAATAAACAACACAAGTTATAATAACAATTAAACAACTCTACTAATAAGCAACGTCGATAATAAAGTTTCCTTTTTTATAGGGTTAATAGAAATGATAAAGGATTGGGTCTTCATTTTCCTGCTTTTTCTAAAAATTATGAGTGATCGACAAACATACAACTACGAAGCACTAAGCATTTTCAGGGGTAGGTACATTTTCGGATTTAAGTAAAAACTTCACTAATTACTTCGGCAAAAATATCCCTTGATCTTACTTTGTTGGAAGACGGACTGTGTTTACGCTTAAAATTCGCTAATATAGTGCAGAGTCTTTTCATACATACGTCTAGCTGGCAATTGTCTGCATTATTACGGGATGCATCTCAGGAGACCTGTACAGGTTCGAGCATTGCAATTAAAAATTAAAACTTCATTCTTTTTCCAGTGCTCCCGTCCTATGACATTCGTTGACTTTGCATTTGAGTTTACAATTGGTGAACTTTAGTTTAATCATGTATTCTGTTTAACCTGGGACTACGCTCTGGTATAATCAACTTTGTTCGCTCGCCACCGATGGGAGTAAGAAACTTTTCAGATTTTTCTTGTTATTGTATTTCGCGGACAACGGCTTTGACTTAATTTCCAACGGCAAATAGGTTGTTATTCTCTTAGGTTTCGTTTTCATTTAGGGTTCTTGTTTAAGTTGAATTTCGACATTTTTAAACAAAACCTTTTCAAAACATGTATAATGATGCAAAATATTCGAAAGTTTTAGTAATATGATCTACTATAACCTATATATATATATATATATATATATATATATATATATATATATATATATATATATTAGCTCTACGGGCCTAACTGGCCCATGGCTTGTGCAATTATATATTTCGGTCCCTTGCTTTCTGTGTCCATCTGGAAATGTCCAAACTGCTTATATCCCTCTCCACTTCTAAATTCCATCTCACCATCGGTCGTCCTGTCCTTCTTTTCACCGTTATTGACACTGTCATAAGTCATAAGTCATGTGTTGGTACTCTAATTTCCGGCATCCTTTCTACATGTGCTATCCACTGTAATCCTTGTGCTCTTACAATCCCCATTATATTTGTTTCTTTGTACAGTTGCCTCAGCTCCTCATTAGTTCTTCTTAACTTTCTTTCCTCCGTATATCTTCCTTAGTACTCTTCTCTCCCATACCTCCAGCTTTGTTTGTTCCGTTTTATTTATTTTCCACGTTTCGCAAGTGTATAACACAATTGGTCAAATTACTATTTTATACAGCTGCACTTTTACTTTCCTCGATACGTACCTACTCCTCAGAATTCTGCCATGGTTCTTAATTCTATTTCCCTTGTAATGTTTGGCATCCTTATAAATATCGTTCCCAATTACGTGAATTGATCTACCTCTTCAAAAACATATTTTTTTCCACATTCGGCTCTTACTCTTAAGTATTTTGCTTTTTGAAATTCTTTCTCCGTCCACTGCATGTACTTCGTTTTCTCTTCGTTTATATATAGACCCATCTTTATTGCCTCCGCCTCTACTCCCTTCATAACATTTCTTATTTCTTCCTTATTTCTAGCTATGATGACATCGTCGACTAATGCCAAACATTAGTGCCTCCTTCTGTACACGAGTTCTGTTCTATTCACTTTTGCATTTCGAAATACTTTTTCCAGTACAATGTTAGAGAGCAAAAACAGTGTGCCTCCTTGCCGTACGCCCCCAAACTTATTCGATGTTTTATTGTTTACTCTCACCGTACGTGACTACGTATCTTTTAAAGTCATTTTAACTATTCTTTTTTATTACTTTATTAATTTATTATTTACTTCTAATTCTTCCATAGCTTTCTTTCTTTTCTCTTCACTTTATCGTATGCTTTCTTAAAATTGACGGAGTACCATCGTTTGTTTTTCGTGTTCATGACTTTCTGCTCGTATTTCCTTCATGTAAAAATCTGGTCCGCTGTATTCCCCTGTCTAAATCCACTTTGATACGCGCCTATTGTGTTATCAGTCCCTTTGGTTACTTCATCTTTTTATGTGTGTTGCTAATATTTTATATGTGACGTTTAAGAGAGTTATAGTTACCGCATGCACTTCTTTCGCCCTTCTTGTGCAGCGAACATACTATTTCTTGTGTCCATTCCTATGGCATTTGCTTTTTCTTCCAAATGTCTTCAATCAGTCTGTGTATTTGCTCCAGTAACCTTTGTCCTTCATACTTACCTAATTCTGCACTTAAGCTCTCCGAGTCTGTACTTTTTTGTTTTTCAGTTTTCTTATTATTTCCTCTATCTCTATCTTGCTAGGGGATGGTGTTTCTAATTAATTGTTAACTGCTCTTCCTACTTATTTCCTGATTTTCATTTTAATTTTCCATCTCATTTTCTCTATTTAATAATTCGTCAAACTATTCCTTCCATCTAGTCAGGCTTTCCACCTTCCTTGCTATAGTCTTTCCATTTTTGTCCTTGTAAAAAAGCTGTTCTAGCTTGAAAATCTCGTTTTTTCTTTTTGACCCCTCGGTATAAGTTTCTAATTTGATTATTTTTAAAGTTATCTTCTATTTCCTCTAACATTTCCGCAACGCATTCTTCTTGTTCTTCTAATCTCCAGCTCGAAGCTACACTCGTTGTCAAACCATTTCTTCCTTCCCCGCTTCCTTTCTTTCACTTTTGACTTGTCTCGTAGTTACTTCGTATTTTAATTTTTGTTCTCCACTTCTCACTCTACTTAATTTTTTATTCTCTAGCATTTTTCCTTTCTGGTTTTTGATCTGTGGTATAATTGTCCTCATAATTGTTCCCACCATGAAATGGTCACAATCGGCATCCGGTCCCCTATATGTTTTTACTCGTTTTATTGCCTTTTCTTTGGGTTCCTCAATTAATATATGATCAATTTGAATTAAAGTTTTTCCGTCCGATGATCGCCATGTACATTTCTTTGGAAATAAGTACTCGCAACAATCATATTTTTTTCTATCAGGAACCGGCCGTTTTCATTTGATACATGGTGTTTGTTATATTTTCCTATTGTCGATCTATATATATTCTCTCTGCCAATTTTAGCATTTGTGTCGCCTATCATTATTACTACTATAACTTGGAAATAAGAAATATTACAGCGAAACTACCTATTTCTACATCAACTTAGTATATGCAGAAAGAAACAACACCAACATTGTTGTTATGGATACTGCTTTATTACAAACGTTGAAATTGCAATAATTTCTATATTTCTACCTCTGAAACTTCACATTTTCCTGCTTTTATTTTGATAAGTAGACATCATATAATGAAACTAAAAAAATTATAATAATTAGTATTATGGCTATTGTTATTTACCGTGACTACAACCATAAAGTGTACTACCAACATATTACTACAACCTGTCTCCCGTCACGCATACAATTTCCATGGAAATTCCTCAATAGCATCCTACACTTGTAATTAAATTACTAATCAATATAACATTGTTCCGAAGCATTACGTCAACCGGCGGATGATGCAGCGTTTCGTGTCGCACCAGAATTATAGTAATGCAGATACAATGACGGAACACGACATAGGCATCAAGCTGTCCCGTGTTCGTCGCGTACTGTCAGCGGGTCCCATGGGGTCGCAACATTCGCCCGTCTTGAATGACGGAATAACTTTACGCGCAAACACCTTCACACAGTATCAGACTACTTTCCGAAAGAGCTTTCTATCCGCACCTCTCCGTTTGATTTACTTATATTTACAATGCGTTCGGGAGAAAGCAGAAGATCCTTTTTCTTCTTTTTATTTCACCTCTGAACACTCCTTTTTGTGTAAAATTTCAGGTCGAATCTATCCGCAACGGTGAAGGTGTCATACAATTGAGGTGTTTTCCGAAATTATATGATTTATGTTTAAGGTAAAGATACTAACATAGAGCAGAGGGATCGAAGAGAAAACGTATTATGCTGCGTCCACGAACACTTCAAGAAAAATAAATCACTTCGACTTTATCATTTAATCGATTTTAGTAGTATGCATTTTCAAATATTTATACAGAACATGAAATTCTGCGCTGAATTCAAAATCCTGATAGTTATTTTGTAGAATAACAGATGCAATATATATTGTAGAATACATAGTCACCTCAAATACTTGAGTTACAACAAGAAACAGCAAAATGAAATTGGAAGCTGTGGAAGAAAGAACAGAACAGTGATTCGACAGAAATAAGTGCAATGGTATAGTCACTTGGAAAGGGTATCAAATGAAGGATGGACAAAAGGTTAATTTACATTCAGAACAGAACAGAAGGAAAAAGAGGAAAATCTAGATCCACTTGGAATCAAGAAATTGAAGAACCACTGCCAGGATAGAACTAGTTCTAAGTTGAAATGGAGCATGAGATAAACGTTGTAGGACGCTTGCTTATTATTTGTGGACGTGAGAAGTAGTATATTACAGAGTATGATTGTAATATTTAATGTAAGTACATACGATTGAAATTTGTGCCTCCTACTCTTTATAATTTCTTTAGTCACTGAAACTTTTATGTATCCCAGCTTCAACTTAAGGAAGAGATAGACATTCTCGGAAGCGAAAATCTATTCAACCATAATTCAGCATTCCTATTGGGCAATGCAACAATCACATCAATAAGTGATTTTTACTGAAGTCCAATTATTGTTCTAATTTTTGTATAAAAACTACTCATTTTATTAGTCATCACTAAGGTTTGATAAAAGAGTGGATGACGTGTTATCATTAAGTAGTGTATACCAAACTCACTACTTCTTCGAATTTTAATGTCGCGCCTTGCACGTAAGTGGAGACAAAACCCAGCTTACACTAGATAATGATAACACGTCATCCACTCTTTTATTAAACTTTAGTCATCACTCTTGCCACTGGGACTAGAGTTGTTAATACACAAATAGATATTGGTTGGAACGGTTCGAACATAAAATGATCTTAGTTTCAAAATTCACAACAATGACTCTTTTCCCCAGCCCTAGGTTTGTATTTTAAAAAATTCGCTTCTAACTATCGTATCACCGAATTTATTATGGAACACTTGTTTGGTGAGGCGTTTTTGATGTGATGTAGTGTCAGTAAATTCCACTGTCCTTGCAATCACCTTCAATCATTATGGCTCTCCAGGCCAAGGAATTAAATCGCTTTAGAAAGGTGAGTAGACAATTTAATATAATACAAGCAGATACATTATTTCCTAAACGTTGCAAGAAAAATAATATTTTTCCAAAGTTAATGTCTCAAAAAATTGTAAGCATTCCGAAAAGTGTTATAAACTCCGTGAAAAGGTGTTGGCTAAAAAATGAAATAAGATATTTGTATGGAAAAAGGAGTAAATTAGAATTAGAGTTATACACCTTACACTTAAAAAATAACCCATAACTTAGATAACAGTTCCAACCGTGTTGTGATTTTCAAACAAGCGCTGAAGGACATTGTCAACATAGGTTAAAAACAAAAATGTATAAAAAAATAAGAAATTCAGAAAGTTTTGACGAAAAAGAATAGTAGTAAGCTCGTCGATCAGTTTGAAAGTACACTACTAATATGTAATCAGTCGTCCGAGACCTTTACTAATGATGAAATTGTGCTCTTAAATAAAGGTTTAAAACATAGCGTAAATGGGGAAAGACACCATTAGAAGAATTATTGCGGATATAGAAACGGGTATAGAATATTTAGATTCAAATACGAGAGAATACGTTATGAACGCTTGTAAAATTAAAATTCAGAAAAATGAGACCAATGATATTGTGTATCAACTCTCTACTTATAAGTCGTCAAAGTAGCTAGTAAACGAATTTAAAACTTTGCCTAAGAGCATAGATAGCTTAGCGATTGAAAATTCAGTAAATTTCATAAATAAGATCAACGGAATGCAATTGAAACAAGGCGAAATTCTAATTTCGTTCGACGTTTGTTCACTCTTTCCCAACGTACTGATTAATTAAAGTTTAGACTTCTTCGTGGATTTTCTTAGAATGAATAATATCAACGACGTACGAATAACTGAATATAAGAGGTAAACTTCCCTTTGTATGAAACAGAATTATTTTCCAATTAATAACAAAATGTACATACAACCGGAAGGCACAGCAATGAAAAATTTCTTACCTCCTTTATTGCTAATTTATTTAGTAATTGCGAAATGGCGATGAGGGCGGATAGTGAATATTTTCCTATAGTATGGATTAGATAGATTTTACCGTCTTCGACACGAAGTAATGCTCGGTACAAAATTTCTTAGTACAATATGAATAATCGCCTCCTATTTTTAGATAGTTTAGCCATTAGGAACAATAGTAATAATAAATTGGAAGTGGACATCTGTAGGGAAAGTACAAATGTTCATAGATTTACAATGGCGGATTCGAACTATTAGAATGTCGTTTATCAATTTCTTACTCAATAGGTTGGCTAAATCCCCGCTCACAAGAAATAGGTTTCGAAAAGAATTAGAATATATCAAAAAGTTAGCTAGATGCAATGGTTACTCCGTAAGAGATGTTGAAAATCGTTTAGGAAGAATTAAAAGAAAAGTCCACGTAAGAAATTCAATGACTCTGACCCCGGTAGTGACGCGTGGAAGGAAGTTTAAAAACTACCATATCATAAAATTTCGAAAGGGATTAGTACCTCTTACGTAACCGGCAAGACAAAACACACATCAAAAAACAAATCTTGTAAACCGAGACGGCGGACCGATTCAGTCTAGTTTATTCCGGCTATTATATTTAAATTAAATAATCAAGTAATATTGCTCATGGATGGGTAACTAGCATTTTCAATTTAATTTTCTTCGGGGAAGTAACCAAATTATTTCCACAACCATATTTGTAATTCATTTAACGTTCAAAATTATTCGAGTTAGTAGATACTTTCTCTTGACCGCCTATTTGATATTGTAGTATAGTAATACTCGAATGGTTAATTACCATTAGAAAATTTATCATTTATTACAATTCAATATATCAAAATTCACAGTTAATGTTGGGGTTATGGTCTTCAATTTTCATACGGTTTATTTTGGGGTTCTATTTATACCTTTTCGATACCACGTCCACCACCTTTTGAGCATTTTATTACTCTACGGGTGTTAGCTTCTTATTCTCCAGTCAGAGACGTTTAGTGGGACAAACAAATGTCACTAGAAACAAACTTATTAATTATTATAAAAAGCATTGTTAAAATTCAGACACATATATACAACACATTTACATTACAAGAATTCATAAAAAATTACTGGAAATAACCAAGGATACATGGACATTCAATACAGGTTTCTGTAACAGCGATATACCTGGATGAACTGGAGTCAAGGTGAATTAAAGTTTTCATTTCGTGGACGAACTTAGAAATAAGGCAGTGTAGTCCTGGTTTCCAAAAGAAATAAAAAGTTTGTTTGGTTAACGACGAAGAAAATTGAAGATACATAAGTCAACAAATAAGTCAATAAATATATTTGGAATAAAAGGGTTTTAAGAAGACGTACCAATGAATAAAAGAACCTCACCATACCGGAGAAGATAGAATCTAAGAAGGAGAAGAATCCATAGAAATTAAAGATGCATCGAGAATAGAAGTTAAGAGAGGAAATATGGGAAGAACCATCACCGAAGAAGAAATTACACTCACACACACATACAACACTAGGTAATTATCTTGATTTTATGTTAAATATTTCTCAAAATTTATAAATATAATTTGTCAAAGTTCATGCTTTTCATATCATTAATTAAGACTAGCCCGGTGCAATTGTGTTTAAGAAATTTAATTAAATTCTCAGTACAATATGGTATATAAGAAAGGGCATTTAGGGGATGACAGGCGTTCTATCCGTTTTCTAGCGAGAAAATATTGGTTTACGCCACACACACACGGTTACAGTAAAAGAGTGAGGTAAAAGTGCATGCATAGAACTTTAAGGAAAGAAATTTTACCGGATTTATTATGAAACAATTGTGTTGTAAGAAGTTTACCGTTGTGATATAGTTCCAATTAATTACCAAAGTTTTTATTTTTCTTTCTTAGTTTCTTGTCATTATTTATTTCGATTTGACATATCCTGTGGAGTGTTTCATATGATAGGAATTTAGGTTGCACGTTTTCGGACAATTACCTTTCAGGCTTTTTTCCAGCTGCTTCTGGTGCTAAAATTATGTTATTACAAACATTCGCTGTCAACTTTTGTATTTAGACGTTGCCAATTTACTTCCTAAAGTAATAATCCAAACACCACCATCACTATCGGAAATTATATGAAGTGAATGTAAATATTGAAGATTATTAATAGAGAGCTTTACATAAATTCGACAACAAACGTGTTTGCCTGTCAACATAACCACATTAACAAGTCGAAATCGCTCTTCCAGAGACAAACAAATGTGGAGATATCTAGAGAAATTTTATGTCTCACAATATTTGATCCTATCAAAGTACACAATTCTATAAACAGAAATCGTAGCCTATGGCACATTTCACACTGCACGCACTTCAAAACTGATTGACACAATTAGTAGTATTTAAAAACTGGAGTGGTGTAAGTAATGCTAACAACCAATTCTATACGCACATGCACAAGGATCATAAAAATATCAGAAGGCTTTATGGAACGAAATCCCATATAGAACTTGCTGTAAATTGAATGTTTATGATATTATAAGAGCAACTTACAACGAATGTTTGAGGTTATTCAAGGGAGCATAATAACAAATCGTGGCATTGACAACATTCTCTAGTCATGTCTATGACTACACATACTACATACTACTTACTAGTGCTTCATGAACATTCATGTAGTTCCTAATCCAGATTACGTAAGCATTCTCCCAACAACTTCCTCATCTTTCAAATTTCTCCTTAGTGCTTAATCTCCGGCCACGTAAGCTTCAATAATGCCCTAGCGTTGTATAAAACTAATGAATATTATCATTACCCAGCTTAGTTAATTTTCATAAATGTAGATTTTGGATACATACATATATAATTAGACACGTAATTGCGTACAGTGATACGGTTAAAGCTTAATCAAATATTACCCAATTTCATTAAAATGGTAGATTAATCAAATCTAGCCATCTTCATCTAGCCAAATTGTTTGTGACTGAACTGTGAATTTCCGATGCAGTTTGCAGGTAACGTGTTTCCCTGATGGTGTGCCGGTTTATTAGTGTGGCTTGTCAATCACTCCCGTGTGATGGCAGCGCTAGCACATGTATGCACCAGCAACAACTGCATAATTAGATTGCTCGTGTCGCGCAATATGTACGTATTAGCTACCAGTGGACGTAGACACTTTTCCATCAATTGCGCTTCTTTACCTTCGATTTCCGATTGTTGCTTTTAATTATATCTGCCAATTTACTTCCAGAATTAACACATGTACAAAATAAATTAATAAATAATAGAATACAGAAATAATTATAACATTGCAGTGGGTCTTTATGACAGCGTCTTGAAATCTGTCCTCAACATTTTCACTTTTCTTTAGACATAGTTTAGAATACTTTCAACTCATAGAATATTAGCCTTAAATTGGAACGATTACAATTAGTAGTGTTCTAGATATAGAATCTTGAGAACAGAGTCCAGGAAGATCAAAACGACGTCCACAATGCATACGAAGAAAGATATCGAGGACAACCCCGGATGTTTCTTGTTAAAAGTAGTACCACGAAACCTCTTGATGTCAGTTACTTTGAACCTTGTCATAGATGGTGTAATTTTCTTCTCGAGCTTTGTCTTACCAACATTTATACTTTTTTAAATTGTTTAGTAACTTTACTATCGATATGAAATGCATAAACTCTAACCAGTGTCTGAACCAATACTTTCTAAGGTATTGCTTATTTTTGTAGGAATTTTTCTTCAGTGTTTTGAGTCTGATCCAGCGTCTGTAACTCATGCAGGTTTCATTTTTGGTGCTTTTGGTTTTCTTATTCCATTTTCTGGCGTGTAATGCATGACTTCATCCCTCCCGTATGCAAAGTATCAATCTTTAATGAGTATGATATTATTAAGCTCTCCCCTTAACAACAATTTATTAATTTGGCTATAGTAGTTGAAAATAATTTTCTATTTTGTACTTGTCAAAGATTCTTATGTATATACTTATACCAATTTCGCTTTTTATTCAAAAGATGGAGTTACATTCTTAATCATATCCTTCGCTACCAACAGTTCTACATTTGTTGGAAAAATAGCTTTGCTTAACGATGGACCAACTATACCGTATGGATGGATACTAATGTGGACGATAATATGGTCTACGGCTGCGATAGATGATCCACACCATGATTCCCTTTTCCACAATAATTGGCATTTGGAATTTGTGCTTAGTTGGTAAGCTGTTGCACAGCTTCCTTGTAAACTTATAGAGGATGGGTATAAATTGGCGAAAAATCTACACGCAGCGACATCCTTCCTTTGGTTCTGAATCGAAAATCTTAATCCTAAAGTGTTGTATCATTCTTCGTAAGTTTTTCTTGAAACTTGAAACAAACATACATTTGGCAACATAACACTCGCAACTACTGTAATAGTCAAAATTTGATACTACTATTTATGATAGTCACATTAATTTAAAAATGGTAAAAACATAATTGGAAACCTTTATCAACAAAAAGTATCAAAAATTCTTCTCTACTCTAAATTGCAGCTATATCTATCAACAGATATCGAACAATAACGCTTATTTGTGGAATAAAGGTCCTAGCCTCTAGAACCTTGTGAAGGCGTTTTAAGCGTGGTACAACATTTTGATGTTGAGATTTTTTATTCAGAATTTCAAAAGGGGTTACGTCACCTATACTTGTCTACCAATTTATACACACCCGGTATACCTAATTTCAGAGGTTGTTAGAAAGAGTCATTAAATTTTTATCTTTGAATATTTATTTGGAAAAACTAACAAAAATATGGACGGAAGAAATAGAAAAGATGAAGATGGAAATAAAAGTAGAAAAAACAAACTAATGGTGATAAATAATAAAGAGCCAATCTTATAATTAAAATAAACGATAAACAAGAAGAAATTGTCGGCGCATACGAATATTTAGGTACTATTATATCGAAGGATGGAAAAATTTACCTAGACATAGCAAAAAGAGGACGGAAAGCCACAAACATATACTACGCTCTGAATCAAACCATCTTTGGAAAAAAGAAATAGAACCCAAGATCAAACAGATAGTATACAATGCAGTAGTAGCCCCCACAATAATGTACGCAAGTGAGTCCTGGACAATACGGCAAAAACACGAAAGCAAAATAACATCTATGGAAATGAAATTTTTGAGAAAGATCGTGGGGAAAACAAAAATGGACAGAATAGAAAACGAACAGATAAGGAATGTGATAAATCAAGAAGATAAATAGAATTGAAAAATATCAACTGAATTGGTACGGCCACATAATTAGAATGGAACAAAAGAGTTTAACAAAGAAAATAATAGAAGCCAAAAACAACAGGAGAAGAAAAAAGGGAAGACCAAGGAAAAGATGGATTGATAGAGTAAACGAATTAGGACGAAAAATAGGGAAGACCATAGAAGAAATGAAGAAAATGAGTACAGGCCGGACATGATGGAAAGAATGGATTAAATCGTCGTAGGATCCAGAAATAATCCGACGCTGAAAGGCACAAGCATTGACGAGAAGAAGAAGAAGAAGAATATTTATTTTTGGTGCTCCTATTTAAGAAGAAATCTCTATTTTGTATTAGCAGTTGAATCGTTGAACCGGACAACAGTGCCAAGCTTTTGCTACTAAGTATGTATATTTCTACTAAACCTTGAATTTTATGTACTCTGAGTATGGCACCCAAATAAAAATATTTCACTTCACTTAGCCATCAGCTATAAATGTCAGCTATCATTGGAACATAAATTAACCAAAATTAAAGCAATCTTGGTACACATCTGGTCATATGGCATTGACTTTTGAGGGTACGCGAAACCATGAAATATACAAATATCGCAAATATGATGCCATGGTTTATGCGCAATAAAATCCTTCACAAAAATTTGGAAGTCCTATTTATCAGTCAAGTAATCGACAATAAATATAAAATACGGTACCTTGATTAAGACAGCTCACTAATTGAAGAACTAAACAATCAGCTACTTGTTAACAGAAGATTAAAAAGAATGTACCCAGCAAACCTAAATAAGAACGGTACACTAAGGCCGTCAAGAAAATCGGTCGGCCTCTATACTTCTCACTTATAGATCGAGTAGATTCTAAATTACATACTTATAAATCTTTCGGGTGGTCTCTACCACAAAAATAAAGATAAGTATCTCACTAGGTCACGAAATATATAGATATGCTTGTCAATAAAGTAAATGTGTTGACTTTCTGAGTTTCCTATCATCGTTGGAAAGAAACTCTTGAATACATAATGAATCAGGGTCTTTTGTCACGAGTATGTAAAATTTTAGTTTTCGCTTAGGTAACTGCTCACGTCGCTAGGCAAGAGAATGAATTTACTGATACCATCTCAAAATAGGCATTTAGCGATTTATTGAGATTGGCAAGAAGGTAATCTCGGTTGCCACACATCAAAAGCATTGTAATTGTTTTGAAAGACTTATGCCAGTGCTATGGCTTTCTTCTTTTGATATATCATATCAGTCATTATTAGGTTACATTAGAAGCAAGTTGTTCGTAATTCTGTTAGTAACTGTTAGTTTAGGGTCAATCTTAACATGGAGTGCAGAAAGGAATATTTACCTTTCTACTTCCGTAAAGAAAAAGATAGCTGGTGACACTCACAAAGAGATATATGACGTTTATGGTATTGATTCCATAACAGAACACACGTGTTAGAATTGGTTTAAAAGATTCCATTCCTGAGACTTTTCATTCAAAGATGCCAAATGTTGTGGCCGACCTATTGAAGTCGATAATAAACAAATCAATGCCTTAATTGAAGCGCAACAAAATCGAATTTCTGAAAAGAATCGTCACTGGTGATAAAACATGGGTCATGTACAGTAACATCATTCGAAGACGATCATGCATAATGAACCAGCACAAAGCACTTCTAAAAAGAAATTGTGTCAAAAAGATCATCGTGCCAATTTGGCGGGATTACAGAGGTGTTGTGTATTTTGAGCTGCTTTCAACAAATCAGGCGATTAATTCGGATATTTACTGTCGACGCTTTTATAGCCTTAATGAAACTGGATGAAACAACCTAAGAGACACGGCCATAATTGTCAAACCGCAAGGGAATTATGTTTCAGTATGATAATGCAAGGCGTCATACATCTTTAGTAATTTGTGGCAAATTTTTGGAGCTTGGTTGGTAACTGATGGGTCATCCCCACACAGCCCTAATCTGACGTCATTTTATTACCATCTATTTCGAAATTTCAAAACTCTTTGAAAAAACTTTCATCAATGATATTGACTTTAAATCGCACTTGGTTCAGTTTTTCAATGATCAGGACCGAAATTTCATTAACGCGGAATCACGAACCTGCAAGAAAAATGACAAAAACTTATTGAACGAGATGGAAAATACGTAATTGATTAAAGTTTATTCTTTGTACAAAAAGAAAGTTTTATTTCAGGCTAGAGAACGGAAATTACTTTCTTGTCAACCCAATAGTTTCATACGGAGTATTACTACAATCTGTCAAGATGTATTGAGGTGTGCTAAATTGTGTACTACAAAACATGGACAAGAATAATACGGACAATACGCTAAAGTCCGTTAATCCCAACGTTGCGAAGTCCACTCAGATTATCATGCCGAGAGGATGTTGTGTTACCTGACTACCACATTTGAATGCAGCATAAAACATTTAGTATCCTCTTATCTGTTATTAGGTAACAAGCCATTCAGCTATGGCCCATATGATAGTTATCCACTTCGTTCAAACTTTCCAAAAGTTTAAGTGTTTCTCAAACTTATCTAATGCTATAAATTAGGGCGTAGATAACTTGTCCTTTTTATTGCAAAGCGAACTGGTTATCTGCAATTGTAATTGTAAACCCTTTGTGTTAATTTTTACAACAAAACTGATATTTCTATAACAAGTCTGACAGCCTTACTAAATAACCTAAGGATTTTTACCTATTGGTCTTCTGATACAGAGGAGTTTTCTCTACCAAATAAATATTGTTCAGAAGCTATTCCCGAAAAGAACAAAATACTGGTCTTCAGATGTCTGGCAATATGCCATTGTTGCCATTGCAAAGAATCTCGTTCTCCACAATAAAGTATTACTTTTTAATGAAGTACAAAATTTACTCACATTACTTTAGTCTAACCAGAACGTCAAGCAAAATGAATGCAAGAATACATACAAAACGTAATATATAAAACAGCGGCGTCGTCTCGAAATACATTTTCATTAATGTCAATTATCCATCCGGAGTATTCCGGAACCCGGAGGCGTATGATGAAATATTTGTTTAAGTGTGGACTAACGGGACGGGCGTGGCAGCACAGTCGCGCCGCCCTTACGTCTAATGTGACACACCCCTTCTTAATTCACACTTGATCCACTCTCCTTCGAAAACGCGCAAAATACGCCACCGTAAGACCCCTAACGAATGCATTTATTAAAAAGAAACGCCTAGGGGAAGCCTTCGCCCACGGGGAAAACCAAATATAGAATTTTTTCCAGAGGGCGAGTTTTATTTTTTAATAAATGCAAGAGGTGGAATCCTGGTCTATATGTACCAAATGTAATTTTCGCAAACGAACGTTTTAATCATCAAGTAGGTTTCTGGTTCAGCTAAGGCTGATTGTGTTTTTGAAAGGAGTATGGTGCAATGTGAGTAACAAATCTATCATGTATTAAGATGTAGAGGGTTGATCTCCAAGGGTGAGAAATCCACATGATGAACGTATGTACTATGTTGGACTAAAACTTACCTTATTTTTCGAAGATGGTCAAAGAAAACATAAATTAAGGAGGTGTGTTAAAAATAGGCATCCTCAACGTGGACAATAATACGTCGAGCTTTCAGCCAGCTTTTGGATTTTGTCACGATAGCACCGTACAGAGAACATCAAATTCGTCACGTTTATATCCTTAACATTGCGAAATTGATATCCACAGAAATTACATTCTATACACATATGTTCTATGAAATACAACTATTAGACGAAGGAATATTAATGTTTTGTCCCAGACCACCTTGTCTTTCTTTTCTTCTTTTAAAAAATCTAAGGGCGCAAATCACTCCAAATAAGTTGTAAAATTCAACTGACTACCAAATTATCTTCATTACTCGTAAACTGCAGCTATTTCTGTACTAAGCCGGTGTTCATCGTTTTACGTTTTCAACTGCACGTCTGTGGATTTGGCATCTAAGATCAGCTTTAAACTTACCATCGTTTGCAAACCACACCATACGATTAATATAGCTTCTAAGAATGCTCAAATCAGTAGGAGGAAACGTTCCTCAACAGAGGCTTCTTGTCTTCTAAAAATAGAAAACGCTGGTTAGTAAGGTTTTAAGCCGGTATTTGCAGATTTCTATTCAGAGAAATCACAACAATCCAAATTGAGCCTCTTTTACCCTTTTCTACCTTTTCGGTGTAAGGGCCTCTTGATTAGTAACTTGATATTGTTCTTCCGGTGTAAGATGTAGAACTTCTCGTTCGATATGGACATTCGATTTAAAAAAATATTTTCTCGACCCATTTTTCCATAAAAGAAAGCAACTACTAAAATTGGTCCCTGTTGGACGTTTCTCCAACTTCTATTTTGAACGTGAAATATTACGAGTTCATGTAGACTGAAACGCTTTATTATTCAATTTGTCATCCATCATATTTAGTAGTGATGTTTGTACATGTGAGAGGGATTCGATATGAATTCTCTCACAATGCACGTATTACGCATTTTTTACAGTTATTTTTCTACAGAAGTAGACAACTTGCGTTGCCACAGCCTCCTGCAGTAACTGCAGTCGCGCTCTTCGGCTACCCGCCGTGGGAAAATTGCAAATTACAAAATTTTGATCTTCTCTTGCCATCCGTAGACGTACGTTTCGCGGTTATACCGCTCGTCAGTACGGCTTTGCAAGAGCTGTAATTTCGTATACAAATTTTATGTATATATCGTCTGAATATTGATGTTTGCAAAGCCGTACTGACGAGCGGTATAACCGCGAAACGTACGTCTACGGATGGCAAGAGAAGATCAAAATTTTGTAATTGTATATTTAGTAGTAAAAGACCAAATAACTTGCAAAAGACGACTAAAATTTCCTTATTTTAAAATTAACTACTCTGAGCAGTTTAGTGAGTATAGAGAGCTATATGCACATGCAAATACTAAATTGATGCAAAGGAATGAGAGTCGATTCTATTTGGCATGACATTTCAACCATGTGGTTACTCCAACAACTCCTTATATAAGTTTGAATTCATCTACGTCTAAATATAGTTCTTGCTTGTTTTCTTGCTTGTTAGTGGTGATTATTCTGAAGGAAGCAAATTTTTAGGATATTGCTGAAATGTTTGATAGTCGCCAATTCCGTCACTGACTTGAGACTTCTTAGATATCCTGATGCTGCAATAACTTTCTTGAGCGCTTCTGAACTGAAATTATTCAAACTTCCTGAGTTTGGGTCTAAGTAGGATAAATGTAGATGATTGTGACTCTTGCAATACAGTTGTATTCCTTCTAATTTTAAGAGCTCTACTTCTGCTAAAGAAGCGATAAGGTATTACTAGTGCCTCGTTAACACAATGTGATTTGTCAGTACATGTTGTCCTGGTCGAACTTCATATCCAGTATTTCTCCAAGATGCTTGGGCGATTAAACCTAAGAAACAATGTGCAGATTCTTCTTCTTTGAGACAATCGTCCATTGAATGTAGGGTTGCACAACCGTTGTGGAACGTACAAACATCTATTACCATCATCATGATAATGCACACGCCATTTCTCTTCTGCAAAAGCTAGTGACATGGTAGACATGTTCACTTTACACCTCTGTGCGTCGTTTGTTGACTTATTGTTAGCAAGATTCCAGGGCTTCTTGTAAGTGCCTGAGTTTGTTATCCTTGTTTCCCTTTTTTGCGTTTAGAGCTAATGGTCAGTGTATTAGGAAATCGTCAAATTCAGACGACCTGAAGTGTGTCTTGTAATAAGTACATACGGTAGATGTTCAGGGTACAGACACTTGAAGGCTCAATTAGCGGTGTACTGAACTAGTATTGCAGTATGCTAACATGAGATCGAATTGGTCAGAAGAAATTAGATTTTTGGAGTGCATGCTAAATCTGTAGTGCAGTTTTCTTTAAAAAAGTTAGTTACATGGCTAATCTGACCGATGAGTCTATAACTACGTGAATACTGAAGGTTCATATATATATACTTGGTGAACATCGAATGGGACATGGTTTGTTTCCAGAATTCCGAGAGCAGTTTGGTTTTTTCGTTACTTTTGCCTCTTAAATACATACGTGATCTAGTTCAATATTTCCTAACACTTACGTTTAAAAGCATTGTTCTGGAAGTTGAAAAGTATTTGGTACAAATTTGGTTTGAAACAATCATAATTTAGTTTGAAGCATACTGTTCCTTTGGGTATATCAGGGCATTAACCCTATGTTGAGCGCGTTAAATGTTATGACAGGACCAAACACGTCGATTTCACAGACCGTTCGAAATATTAGTGTCCCTTGAAACATTCTTAAGCTTTTGTTATGAAATATATGGTAAAACCGCATTTAATCCCAAGACCAATTTTAAAAACAATGTCTTTATATTTTGATTGATATTAAGTCTCAAATTTAATATATAGTTATTTATTATGTACCTTACTTTAACTCAAACCGATAATCAGCTTTTGAAACAATAATATATACAATTTAACATTCATCTTGTGTAAACGCTGTTTCTGTTGGATTTTCAGGATTGCTGTTATTGTTACAGATCTTCCGACATCCTAAGGAGTCATTGTAATGCTACCCGAAAATGATAGGCAAAATTAAACCAAGAGCAAATACCACTGGGCGTTTATGGCTTTTCAAGTTTACAGCGATTGTTGGGGGTAGTATTAGTTACTGCTACATTTATCGTAGAATAACACAATAGTATTGGCTAACGTCCTGTTTTTCTTGTGATATTGTTATTACTGTGCATTCCTGTGCACAATTTGTTGATATGATCAACATCCTCTCAGAAACCACATCAAAAAGTATGAATAATCTATCAATTGCAATAAATAATGTTCATGTTATGAAAAAAGGAACGCACTTTACACAAAATTTCATGTATATAGAAATTGTAATAGCACAGGACGCGTTGATTTACTACACCCAACAATTCTATATCCAATAGGTCTGAGACTTAAAGAAATATCTTCAAACTCTACTGTCTTTTGGAAAATTTATCGCAATGATTGTCTAATGTAATTGACTTAAAGTGTATCTACAATGACTGATTGGATTTCAGGAGTTCCTTGCAGTTCTTGGGTTGCTTTGGTCGAAGTGGTACTTTCAGGATTTCTAGTTTAGAACGATTTTCTGGTTCGTTAAACAAACGAAAAATGAAACAACGCGGTTTTTTTTTAAATCATAAGGAAATTGTTGTAAAGCAATACCGGCTCACACAAATACCCGAACTTTTAGATATTTTATCAGATAAGATTTCTTCAAACTAGTCAAAGTCATTCTTTAAGTATTTTTCAATAAGGAGTCTTATGCTAACCTCTAATTTTACCAGGATAACGACCTTCAAGGATATTTGAAGGTAATATTCTTCTTACAAATGGACACTTGTATTTTTCAGTTCAGAAATCGCTAGAGCGAAAAATTTGCGTCTAGATTAAGGTATTCGGTTAAGGTCGGATAATTTTTCAGGAAGAAAATTGATTTGCTTTCAGCATTACCCAAAGTGTACAGAAAAGTGTGGATGAAATTGAACTTGACGGAACCAATGACGGAAAAGGCTTTCAATTTCATCACATAATTAGTGGCCCCACGTTAATCGCCGCAAAAGTAATCATTACAGTTCCTAGTGAGTATAATTTTTCTTGTTTTTTTTTTTTTGTGGAATTTCAGAATTTGATTTCTTAATTGACCTTTCATCAAACTCGGAGAAAGCCATTCGACCTTGGCCGAATCTCCTAATCTAGACTTAATTTTTTTCGCTCTATCAATATCTGAACTGAAGAATGCAGGTTTCCATTAAAGAAAGACCTCAAATGACCTTGAATGTCATTATTAAGGTCAAATTTGAGGGTAACATTAGATTTCTCATTAAAAATATTATATTTAAAAACAAGCTTGGCGTCTTTAAAAAATCTAATATGACGAAATATCCAGACGCCCCGGTACTTTTTCGATAGTCTATATAAGTATTTTTTGTAATGTTCTAGCTTGTTCTAATTACTTACTATACCTCGTTTATGTTAAGAATGCAATATAGGGATAGATAAGACAATCGAATCGTTGAATATGATAATCTGGCTAACAATGACGCCAAAATTACACAAAGGGCAGTGTATATGACATGACACTTAGTAGTTAGTTTGTCAAACATCACCTTACTTCTCTAAGGAATTTGCCCCATTCTGATTGCACTTCGGTTTTGAGCCCCACCCACTGCATTCTTTATTTGAACTCAGTATAGATATATACATCTTGGTCTATTTGAAGTTTTTACCTACGTTATGGTTTTGTCGTAAGACAATCTATTAATTTGATTATATTCCACAAGTGCTGCCGGTGAGCAAAGAAGCACGATTTGCGCGTGTCTCACAGATAAAGATCTATAGACAAACATTGATAACGTAGGAACAAACTCTAACTGGACAAAGAAATTGATATCTTCATATTTTAAGAGTATAGAATAATACAACAGTAGCATAACATAAGAATAAAATATGTTTTGTTCTAATTGGAAGTATACATATGTATATAATTATGTCATATAGTTACCTACTTGTACAGGATTAAACTTTTGTACAGTATTCTAATTATTTGTACTGCACATTCCAACACAAATTTTAGGGCAACACAAATCTTGAGCCGTCGCCATTATATTCTCTTTCTGTAAAATATACTCTAAGAAGTTTTTTGGATTATTAATGTGAATTGTTCGAATAATTATACCAGACTCCATACCCTGCTAAATCCAAAAAGAATACAGCTCCGTGTTTGTTTTTACAACGGATCCCAAAGGAGAACTTCGTTTCTGAGCATTAGAACATTACAATGCATTCTATGCACAATACTACGAGTCTGTATTGAGGATATTCGATCGGAACCTTGCTTGTTCGCGTCGTTCTTGCACAACTATAACGGCAGTAGGTGCGTGAATCAGGAGGTTGACTCAACTCCTTGGGGACGCGGGACCTGGATGATGGAAGCTCCCAGTCAATCCCGGTAACGCGTCTTTTTCAATCTGCTACGATGAAGCAGCAGCACCCTTCATTATTTTTATACTCATGCACGCCGGCGACGATTTATAGCTTTCGGTATCTGAACCGACATTAACGGCTGAATAGTTTAATATAGTCTCTCCATCGCGTTTTGTTTACGTTTTTTAATTAAAAACTTCCGCAAACGCACAGATGTAAAATTCCTATTTAAGAGGTTATGCTTGTACTTTTTAGGCACAAACATTCTTTCTTTAGAATTTCGAGAGTTACATTCACATATGTTACAGTAATCAAACTAAATAGTACAGTAATCAAACTAATAGTAAATTTTTGTTGTCCTCCTTGTGTATTCTTGAAGGAAATATTCAATTAGAGGATATTTAATATGGAATTCGTGGATTGGAACTGATACCTACAATCGACTCTTTTCCTTCTCAGATTATCTTCTATTTCTGTAAGGGTACGTAAGCACTTTCCATATAATAGCTTGGGCTCAACAAAACATTGTATTCCGACGCTTTTTGGAACTACTTAATGCGAATGCGATTAAGTACTTTTAAACGACATGAAAATACAGGTATTTATTCGTTTGAGCAGTACAGGAGGTGGCAAAGTCTTGAAGATGGGTTCATTTGGCATTTATGGGAAAGTCTGTTCTTTAAGGATATCATCAGTCCATTGCACAAATCCATCTTCGGTCGATGTACAAATTAGACAGCAAACTTCAGTGGGTTTTTCGTTATTTCATTATTTATATGGGCTATCATACATATTACAATTGCTCCATTAAACTCTTCTACCTTAAACACACACCATGGTTGATAATGGGATTAATAGCGACGACGTAAATAATTAATGACCGTTCTATTAAGAAACTTTCGGACAGCATTTGCTCCGACGAGATCCTATACTCCTGGATTTGTCGTTAATAATGCAGCATGTGACGATTCCGAATAATTTGCATAATTGATTACTAGTACGAATGTTCAATAATAATGTCAGGCGGAGTGGATTCGTGTGTTCTGTCGAACATCGCCAGAATTTATTACGATCGTTCTCCTTGTCAACGCAGTTTTACCTCAGTCTTTCCTTTGTGGTACCGAATCTGACCGTGAAAGGATTACAGTTTTGTACAAGTACTAATTGTCTTGACGTTTTTACATCGGAATTAGGTTACGTACCTTATCTGAAAGCACAGCTTTCGTTTAAATACGAAAACAAGATACGCATGTGCGTTGTTAAGTGAAGACGAAATTGATGGTTGGCTATTTCCAAAAGAATCAAGCAACGGAATTATTGTGGTTTTCTGAGTAATAAACATAGAATGCATTCTGTCCGAATACTTTCGGAAAGCATTTACATCCAAACTGACATATTTTCACGTTTGACCTAACCACATAAAACAATGATTTCCTTTTTAAATTCTTCTTGCGACCATCATCGCAATCACCTATATACTAATTTGGAAATGTAGGTTATTCAGGATTTTCCAACCATGCAATTTGTGATTGGGGTCTAAACTATCATCATTAGAGACCAGATTTTATGTTTGACTAAATATGTACATATATATTTCTAAAATACAAAGAAAGCATGTTGCAAATATTCCCAAAATGTCTAGAATACCTAAAATATGTCGAATATACTTTGAAGTATAAAGGAAGAGACACAAACACTAAGAAAATTTAATCAGGTGTTCTTTATTATTATTTATTGTCGTTTAATTTCCAATTTTTATTCTTAGAAATCATAAGAAAATAATATTTGCTCTTCGGTATTGAACATGATATTTCGTTTGGAAGTTTAAAAGCAATTAACATTTTCTTAGAAAAATGTAGAAAGATAAATTTCTTGGAAAAAGCATTAATTCCTATTTAAGCAATATTTATTTCATTATATGTAACCAAACCTCGGTAATCGTACTATGTAAATTTCCCAAAAATTGTCTACCAAATTTTTTATAAAAATAACGCGACTTTCAAATGGAAAAATATGTCGAATAATTTCAAATATGTTCAAATATTCGAAATATGTGGAAAAAAAGCCAAATATTCTAAATATGTAAAATTGAATTAGTGCTAAATGCTTTTATTTACCCTAATTCGTGTAGATCTTAAAGCATTCAATTGTACCGTTGATAGTTATCGATATGCAAAAATATAATCCTGCTTCTGGTCATTATCAATCTTTAGAAGATTGTCTCCTAATGTAGTTTCAACCCGATCCTTTAAAAATCCAGCAGCATTCATTTTTTATTTAAAAAATCTCAATATATTTTTATGTAAGGGTTGTCAATGTTCAAGCAATGAATTATTTACTTTACCTCTCGAAGCAATTTATTTAGTAACAAACCAGAGGCTCTATTAAAATATTTCTCTCCTCCAATTTTTGTTGCTACTTCGTCTATATTCTTGTACTTTCTGGTATGATATTTTCAAAACGGGCTTGTTACGAAACTTCTGTATGTATAAACATAGAAAACATTTTTTCCAGAAATAGACGGAGGCCTAGGAGGAAGACAAAGTAATTTCAGTTTGAAAGCGGAAACTTTGTTCAATTTGTCACGGCGGGAATAAAATGAAAAATAATACTTTCCACCAGGTGGTCAGAGCGGCGTCTCCGGGGAAATTTTGAAGTGGCCCAAGCGTAGAAATATTGTCAAGCATAGTGGAGGAATATAAAAATTCCGGCGACGACTGTACGTTGAATAATAGAGGAGGCAATTGGGGGATCAATTGTTGAAACAAACAACATTGACCGCACGTTATTTCGCCTTTCGTAAATCCCAACTAGCCGGCCGGTAAGTGTCTGAGGCGTAGACCCGCGGGTTTACTACATCAAGGATTCGGTGGCCTCCGGGAACCGGAGGCGCGCTCTTTACTACACTTACAACTCCACTTTCTCTTTCTAAAACTCGGCTCGATCCGCTTCTTGTTGTTTTCCGCTCGTTATTTTTCCAATTCGGCAACAGTTGCTACTAAAGTTAATTTATCGCTTTTAGCGTCAATGGTCAGAGAAATTGTGTTTGAAATAAACCGAAAGCAGCATTTAGCTATTATAATCCGCAAAGCAATAAATTTTCACGATATATCGGGTTGCAAGGAAACAGTTGCATGTACGTCCACATCGAAGAAATTCTACTCCCTTTTCTATTCTGTCTTGTTTCAGGATTTAAACACTCCATGTACTTCCTCATGAGAGCTGATGAAAAAAGAACTCTACCAATATGCCAACCTCCGGTAATAGAAGCACCAAGAGTAGAAGTTCATCAGAAGAATTTAATTCGAAGGAATAGATATCTGAATAATTCCGCCTATCAAGGAACTATTTCTCGTACAAAAGCAAAAGAAATATCGGAGAGTAGACCAACATGAACGTAGAAGGCCGCTTTCTTATTGCAGGGTAGGGAAAGGTTTAGGGATATGCTAGCCAACTTCCAGTGGCGAGAAGATACTATAAAAACAAGAGAAATTATCTTCCTTGTGATACAAAAGTACCAGTAAAATTTTAGCCAAATGAACGTCCCTTTTAGAAACCCTACAAAAAGTTAGACTGTTCTAGCGTTCTAGAACATGACTTAGGTATCGACAGAAGTTCGAGTTTCTGGTAACCTTTTTAAGAAATATTACCAGTAGCATATACATGAAACGCAAAAAGAGGACTGAAATTGAGATTAGAGTAAGTTCAAAGGTAATAAATTCGATTATATTTAGAAACTACTCAACTAATAGAATAACAATGAAAATGTGCTTGGTTGGCTTAAGATAATTGTTAGGAGACTGAGCAGAATTAAGGGAGATTACGTAACATCAAACTCACCATACATGAATATTGGTGTTTCCGTCGCGGACCGTGAACCTTTATTCTAAATTCATTGGTCTGCTGTCGATGTTTTACTTAATTACTTTGACGCTCTGTATATTCTTACTTTATGACTTAGAACTGTGATTTACGGTTATGCAAACACACGTTGTGTATTTTTAGAGAATTCTCACCTAATAAATAACTACTACCCGGACCAAAGCCCCTACAGTCACTGTACTATATTTACGTCAAAGATAATGCGCCAACATGCAATGGACCAGCAAGTATTAACGTACGTAAAAAGTCGCAAAAATTTCGAAGTCAGTTCCAAGCTTTCGTTTCTGCTTAATTCAATGCAATTCCCGCCCTTAGTTAAATAGCATATCCGTCTGTACTTGCTACATTTTAAATTCTGGTTTTTACAGATGGAATCCGTTACGGACAACGGGTGCATGTGTCTCTCGTCAACTGATAGTGTGAGACTCCTGTGCAGGGGTGCAACACACGGTATAACCACCAAACCACGTCTTGTCACTGTAACTCTCTCCTGGTCCACCCTACTTAGATATATCGACAGAAAAGTAAGCAGACCACCTTGCTCACGTGCTTTTCAATCAACTTATCTGTTCTTCTGCCTTTCTTGTTTTCATTGTCTGTCTGATCATATCATGTATAATATCCTATTTTTTTTTCTGTGCTATCATTGGTGTAATTGTCGTTGGTTGTGACTGATCCACATTTATTAAATTTGTCGTAGTTATTCTAGGTTCCCCCACTGTACACATTCAAAGATGTGTCTTCCCCATTATCTGTCTTCTCATAGTAACTACACCCATCCGTCTCTCTGAATACCAGCTCTTTTCAAACTAGTTCCGCAAAAACTATGGCCAATCACTAGTTGTGTTAAACAGTAGTCCGATCTCATGTGCTTACAGTTTACCTACTCAGTTATGTTTCTTCTGAGACCTTTCGTCAACTGCCGCTTCGCTTCGTTCCTTATCCGTCTCTCTTCCCATTGATGTAAAGTATTTGCTCTGGCTTTATGCCTTACCTCCTACCTGTTCATCTCTGTGGACTCATAGATTTCTTTCCTTTTTGTTACTAGCAAAATAATCAGAGGTATTCTTGTTATTATATTTAAAGCCTGTCCTCTGCGCCAAGGTATTTAGAGATGCTGTTCTATGAATCGTGAACAACATGCTTGCGTATTTCTTTGATTTCTAACAATCCATCGAAAATAGACGCTTCATACGACAATATGTTTTGCGCAATAGACGACAGTCTCGCTGGACGGACCATCCATATTGGGGCGCAATCCTTTAATATCAGAGCCTCCGTTTTGGTGGGTGCTAAAGGAGGTTCGTCATACATCCACTTATTTATTCTGTACAAACACCCGTTTACGCTGTTAGCTACCATGTTTTTATCTTTTACTACCACAAGCAGTGCAAGTTCATCTGCGAAAACAATAGTCATGGCACCCTACGTGAGTGGTGTTTTCAATACCACATCATACAATATGCTCCTCAGTGTCGGCCCAGGTACTGAACCCACGCGGAACACCCGCACTCACATCCATTACTTCTTTTATTACAGGTGATCTTTCTAATTCTTAAATAGTTGGATACTATCTGGACCAAATCCTTGTATGATTAACCTGTGACTTTCGTTTTACTTTCTCCTTTTGGACCTCCTTAGTGCTTGTATTGTTGATCTGACCACAAAATCTGAACTGATTCGCATGAAAATTTTGCTGATGGAATTTAACAGATAATTTGGCCTTGCCTTTTTCTTAGTTGGCGCATAATTATCTACCTATGCATAATGTGGTGATAGTCGGAGCAGCCCTGTGAGTGGTAATTGTTTCTTAGGTAAGAATTGCCCATCACCCAATTACAATAGTAGGTAATATATTGGAGACAGGATTGATATTCCATATTTACACATACATTCAGAATGTTTCTCTTCCAACTATCATTTTCATTGATATAGAATTTAATAGCCTAATGGAGGTTAACTAGACTAACTCATCCCAATTCTCAAACGCTTCAATTTAACTCACACCAATAGTCAGAAGAAATGTAATTGGAATCCCAAATATTAACCTTTCTGATATTGACTATTTATAGAGGGGTATCGGCAAAACAATCGAGGTTTGTAGATGCCCATAGCACACCAGGACAATCCATTACGAAACATATTCACATTAACACTAACATAGAATCGCCGAAAACGTACCTGTAAAAAGTGAAAAACGTAATACTGTTTGCGATACGTTTTCTAAAACATGATTTTGAATTTAAGATAAGCGTAGACCAAACTAAAGTGTAAAAGATCTAATTACTTCAATTTCAATACCTTCAAAGGTATGAAGAAATGGTACCTTGTGTGTTAGGAAAGTGTTTGTCTGACGTTTAGGGATGTTCTATGGTGGGCAATGACCAGTTTGTGGAAATAAATGTTTGGAAGTGTCTAGATTTTTGGAGACTTTTGAGTTTTGCCATGAACTTGCAGAACTTGTTTTCAACTCGAAAAGAAATAATATCGATCACGATATCGAAAGCTCGATAAAGAATTTTACAGTAAAAATCCTCAAGAGAACCTCGGAAAGAAAAGGTACCATAGACTACGAGACAGAAAGTAGTGTGTTTAAATTCTTTTAAAAATATTCCTCAGGAACAAATATCCCTAAAATTTTGGCATAGCTTTGTTATAGTAAGCGTGTTGAATATTTTCTTTGTTCTTTCAACGAAAAATTCAATATCTTTGGAATACATTTTGCAACTGGTCTTTGAGAAGATTTAGTTCAATTCATCTAGAGGTCCTGTAAACTTCAGCATTTTAGTCCCCAACAAATTGCTGTTATGAATGTGAAATTATCCGCTATATCCTTCTTTACAATCAATAAGTCAGGCCTAGATAGTTTTGTGGAGGCAGATGGATCAATGAGGAATGAATTGTAGGTGGATGAATTTAGCATTATTTCACTTTTTCAGGTACACCATACACATAGAATAAGAAAACATTACATCAAGCAGCCCACTTCGGTCTGTTACTTCCACAAACTATCAGTTTTATATTTAATCAAACAAGTAAGGAGTGCTCTAGGTGGACGTATAAGACCTTCGATGACTTCTCTTACTTCTTCCGACGTGCAACATGAAAGCTTAAAGTCCAAATTTCATTCCAGTAAAAGTATGTTTTACAGATATAACGTAGGATTTACGATACATACCGCAGGCGTCCAGGAATTTTACCAAACGCTTGCATGCAGGATATTTGCATTACGTATTCATTGTGATGCAGAAAGGTGTAAGAGCAGTCGCGACATTCCCGGTGATATTTATATTCACCTTTGCAGACTGCAGGGTTCGTGAAAGGCGGCTATGTGATGGATTTCACGACTCCGGCGGGTGTCCTCAATTCCAATGCAGAATTCAGTTAGACTCCTTCTGAAATGCAGAGTCGATATATGCTCATGCTGTATGCGCGTTGAATGAAATATTTATAATCTATTGCGGCGTATTCCATTTCTGGAATACGCTGTTGATTAAATAAGTACGTCCGTTCAAATATCCAAAAGTTTCGCGTAGATAGTAGAAGATATAAAGTTTGCTAAGCGAATTTAATAAGTACGCTGAAAATATGGAGTGAAAGGTAGCATCACTTGGAGTTCCATATTTCCTTTCCATTGTAGCTTTATAGGAACCTGAACAATCAAATGAGCGTTTATTTTATACACGCGGTTCCTGAACGTTGAAGACTAGCTTCGCGGTTGATTACAAACGCCATTAAATGAATAGGCTCGAGTATCCGGTACTCAGCGATAATTGACACATCCGCAAGTAGAAAGCGACTTCGACGAACGCAAAACGCGGTAGCGATGCATTGTTTTCTCTTCTTCGCCGCTCGCGCCCGCTTTTCGGTTGCAGAGATAAGCAATTTTCTCGGCTCGTGATTGGGGATTTACTCTTGGGGATAAAAACTCCATCTACAAATGAACAGCCGTGACAAGAGCTATAATTCGTCCTCCGGATGAGAGAGCGAAAGAAAGACGACTAAGCGTCGGAGATTACTTTCGAGCTGCGGTCATATCTCTGACACTAGACTGAATAGACTATGCATGTGATACGTACGACACCGCATATACATATACATGCATATACAGAGTGGTTGAGGAAACGTTTAACGTCTAAACTTGCACACCAAATCAATTGGAGCCTTGCAACGCTCTTGTAACTAACACTACCAGTTCAGACGGTCACCCCTCATTTGTAAGACACAATCGAGAATGAGTTAATCCGCAGTGCAGTTGTATCCTTGTCTGTTGATAACAGTGTTGCATTCGTACGCACGGGGTCCATTACTGTTGTACAGGTTTCCATATAATATGTCAGTTCTTTTGCTAGTTTATGTGGTCTGAAGATACGTCAGGGGTAGAAATTTATTTAAGAGACTGCATAAATAGTGATAGATATTTTCCTGTAACAAACTGTCTTTCAATGGATTGCCCATTTCAAGAATTATCTATATTCGGTTTCAAAACTGATGGCACTTGGAATGCAATACTATTCTTAAAACGAATCAGCCATCTACCTATAACCTTTAATAGGTAATACTGTCATTAAAATTGTATATTTATAGATTAATTAATTATCTAGTTTCCCTGATGAATTTGTCTGAAATGAGATATTCTCAATAATGTGTACATTTAGTTAGATATTGAAATCTCTAATGAATAAATGAAATATTCTCAATAATGTGTTATATGTATATTTAATTATATATTGAAATGTTTAATGAATGAATGCTATATACAGTAATGCCCGCTTATAATGAACCCGATTATTGCGTACTTTCGTTTATAATGAACCCATCTCAAAGTACAAACTAAGGTATTATTAAGTATGTTAGTTTCTCGCATAAAACGAACCGTAATTTTTAAAGTTCTTGGTTATAACGAACTTAAAACGGTATTTTAGTGAATAATTAGGGCATTCCCCGAAATATTTATATAGTACATGTTAGAGTGAGACGTCGCCGGCGCGCGCTACCAGTTTTAGTCAGTTACTCGCTGTATTCAATGTGTTAAAGGAGTACAATCGGGAATAGGGCAATTTTAAAGAAAGCACGGAAAGCTCTTACTTTAAATAGTAAACACGACATGTTCTGTATGCAAACATGTGTAACACCCCCTAGACATAATCTAAGATGTGAATGTAAATTACAATTCGACATTTTGATTCCAGATAGGTACATTTTGGTAAAATAAAAAAGAAAAAATTGGAAATGTTTCAAAAAAGCCAAAGAATAAATGTAAAAAGAATTAGAAAGTCCACGAATACGAAGTTCAGGCACTTTCAAAATAGTTTTCTCAGCCAAGAAATAGAAATGCAACCATTAGCGGTGCCAGATAATAATGATGAAAAACATAATATAACCAGTGGAAAACTTGTTGGACAATCTATTGCATTTGATATGGACGTTATAAACGACTGGTTGCAGAACAAGTGGCTAATAATTAGAGAGAGAGGACTTCAAGGATAAAGACGTTTTCAATGGAGACTGAACCGGGTTTTTCTATAAACTTACACCTAACAGGAACTTGAGATTCAGAGGGAAGAAATGTGAAGGTGGAAAGTTCTCTAAAAAGGAATCACTGTGTTTGTGGTGGCAAATTTAACACAGAACAGAAAAAGAAAGTAATTGATAATTGGAAAATTTAAAAGCCCTAGATGTTTTAAGAATATTCTACAGTTGCCAGTAAATTATAAATCCAATAAAAGAGCCATGGATGACCTCAGAGATTTTTGCGAATGAATTGCGGGAATTAGATTTTGAGTAACGTCGTAAAAATCGAAAAATCATAATCTTAATTGACAACTACCTAGCTCATCCAGATATTAAAAATTTGGATTGCAACAAGTTAGTGTTCATGCCATCCAATCCCAATTTAAAACTAGAACCTATGGATCAGAGTGTTGTTCATAGTTTAAAACGCGATTATTGCCGACTTCTTCTCTCGAAAATTTAAAATTTGATTCACACTGGAGGGGGAAACTTTTACTATCAATACATAAAGTATTTGTTTAAACATAGTCTGGACGTATATAAAACAAACTGATTCAAACAAGATGTGGTAGATAACCACATCACTCCTAGGCATTGCTTAGGATCTAATCACAGTAGAGGGATAGTTTATTACGACAGCAAAATGTGTTCTCCAAGTTATTATTGCAGTTATACGTTGTTATTCCCTATGGTTGAAATAAAGATGCACAGATGGACGTGTTTCCCTTTCTTATTTTCTTATTAAATCCATCGATTGAACTAATGTTATTAACCAATCTCGATGTTGAAACAAAACAAGTGAGAGTATATATATATATATATATATATATATATATATAGAACTAAATAGAAAATTTAGAAACAAAAATAAAAACTAAACTTTACTAAACACAAAAGCATAAAAAGATAACCATCTCAAGAATACCAACAATTACACCTAGCTGCTAAGCGCTTTGTATGGAATTTAATATTCTTTTTAAAAAACATCTCCCGTCCCCTTTCTCATTCAAACACCACCGCCAATTGCCCAAAATCTATCTCTCTGCGTCTGACCACACTATTCCTCTACATTGCCTCCAGTGCATCCAGATTTCCTCTTCCTCCCCACACACTACACATTTTCTTTCCTCCTCCTTCATCCAATATCGATTTCCTCATTCCTCATTCCCCACACCCAAAACTCGCATTCATACGCTGTTCTCCAATCTCATTCACTCTATTCAAATACTCTGGTAGCATTCCAAACAAACAGATACCCTTAAACTTTTTATTGTATTCGGACTTCTCGATCCTTTCCATCCTCTCCTGCATTTCCACATCTTTCACTCTTATACCGCCCCACTTCCATACTAGACATTCACACTCTCATACATTCTTTTCCTACCCTCTCCCCCATAGTGGATTGCCTGCCATCCATTCTCTCCTTACTTACATTTTGCATCACGTCTTTCACAATCTTTCCATTACAATTCCATCCAACCTTGCACTCGAATCTCGCATTTTTTTCGCAAGCACTCACCTTTACCTAGCACTTGTTGCTTTCATGCAGTACTATATAATTAGGCGTGGATTTCTCTACACCTAACGCTTTCTTAATATACTTCACCTGCATTTTCTCTATTTCCTCAATTTCTTTCACACCCCATACTTCCGCCCATACAACAAAATGTTCTTAACACATGCTTCCCAAATAACCATATTGGCTTTAAAACTCTCTTTGAACCATTCATTCCATTTTCTCCCCAGTCTATCATTTGCAATTTTCGCCTTTTTACACACATACATCACATGCTTCTTATAAGAATTATTACAGCTAAACACAAAACCTAAATAGTTAAACATTCTCACCCTTTCTATCAGTACTCCCTTCCACTCACACATGTCCTGTTCCTTTATCCACCCACTCTTGCTAAACACCATGTATTTGGTTTTGTCCACATTCACTTTCAAGGCTCTCCTGTCAACAAATCTTTCCAATCTCGCAAACATTTCTTTCATTTCATACGTACTTTTCGCAAAAATTATCATATCATCCGCATACGACAAGGACCAAACTTTCTCTCTACCAATCACTATCCCACCGCTTTGCCCCACTTTCACAACATTCTCCAGCTTGGCCATATACAGGTTAAATAACGCTGGACTCAGTGGGCACCCCTGTCGTAACCCTCTCAACGTTCTAAAACTGTCACTTACCTCGTTTCCTACTCTTACACAGCATCTCGTATCTTCTTACATTTCCCTAACTATATGGCACATTTGCTCGGACATCTCATACTTTCCCATCAACTCAAACAAGATCTCACGATCCACTTAAACATATGCGCCCTTCAGATCCACAAATAATGCATACAGTTTCCCACCCTTGTCCTGGAACTGTTGGTCTATAATATAATTTAAAGTCACTACATGTTCCATTGCCGATCTTCCTTTTCGAAACCCCGCCTGTGTATGGTCTATGTCGCCCTTCAGTTCCACCTCATCCTCCAATCTTTTCCGAATGATTGCCGCAAAATTTTATACATGGTATTCATTAGCGTAATACCCCTATAACTATCTGGAACTTCTCTCTTGCCATTTTTATAAATTGGGATAACGACACCGTCATTCCAGCTTGTTGGCCACTTAGCTATACCGTACCAAATGTTATTGAATTCCTCAGTTAACTTTTGCATACATTCTTTATTTGCCCATTTGACCGCTTCCACGGGAAGGTTATCCAGACCACTTGCCTACTTTGCCTTCACAGACTCTATCGCACTTCTCACTTCTTCTTCCGTGATTTCCTTTTGGTTGTCCAAAGTTTTCCCCTTATCAGTCTCCTTCAGCACCACTGGCCCACCTTCAGCTTGTAACAACTCCATACAATAAGCCTTCCACACATTTACGCCCAGTCCACACTTGTTTCTATAATTACCATCCACTTCTCTAATAAATTTCCATACCTCACTTTCATTTTTAAGCAACCGGATCTTGAGCAGTTCTTCTTCGAACCATCGTTCTTTTTTTCCTTTAGTACCCCTTCCATATCTCTTCTTCCCTTCACTATTTTCTCACTGGTCACTACCCCACTTTTAAAATCCCTCAGTGAGAGATCGCAATGCACATGAAAAATAAAATAAATCCTAACATAAACACAAAGCCATAGCGAATAAACTGCGGAAAGCCATCAGATTTTTGTGACCTTTGTGTCTTTTTCTTAATGCATTCAACTTTTGCAGAGCATATGATGGATACTTCAGGCTTTATAGCTTCTCTCCAAAGCGACGCGTGCCCCTAATTAAGACACCTTTTTATGAACAAAGGTGTCAAACGTCTGCTTACCGTGGTGAAACCCCATACCGCTTGATGTCTTATTTATTATATGCTTGTTCTTTGCCAGCGGTTTCTCTCCCGCATTTATAAAATTAATTGCTTCATCAATACCCTCTACGGTGACTATCGGTAATATTGGACCAAAAATTCCCTCTTGCATGACGGAATCTGTGGGTTTAACGTTTAGTTCTCCTCCAATTGCTATCTTGGCGTTCTGCACCAATAATAAGTACAACTCTGCAAGGATCTTTATAAACTAATGCCTCATCCAGCAAATATATCAATCCTCTGGTTGCCTTTTCAGGTCGAGCCCGTTTTTCCAAATTACAACTTAACTGTATTATATCATTCTTCGTACTGACCACTTCAACTACTATATTCGAAGATCTTTTCTAAGAACCTCAAGTATGTCGTTCTTTTTTCCTCCAGCATTCGAATGAGATCTTTCAATTCGTAATGTCTGAACACTAAACACCCTCTACTTCCGTTTTGAAATCATACCCGAACTCTTTGTACGATAAAACTTGGAGTTACTACTACAAACGAATCACCTAGAAAAGAAGACAGCGATTATTGAGCTTGAAGTGCAAAGAAAGCATTTGCTAACACCAGCCTTTCAAACTAAATCCATTTTCTACTCCACAAATGTTTTCGTTATTGCAGAAATTGAGCAAAGAGTTACTATATAATTGTTCAACGTTAAAGCGCGGTGCGCAAGTCAGAAAATGCTAAAGGAGTATGAAACCAGATTGCTAAAGGAGTATGAAACCAGATTTGTTGTAAGAAATATAAACTTTCAAGCCCACTTATTATGAATAAGGTGATTTCAACATAATTTTATATAATGATAGGAAAAAGGAAAATTGAAGAAACGAATTATAAGCAGATCTATTGTTCAATCATTTTAGAAAAATGCGGATAATAATGAAGGTGCGGAAAAACTAAAACCACGATTAAAAACGGAGTTTCTTTTTTTAAATTCTGCGATGTACCTTACTTTCATTGTAAGGATGAAGCAACGGAGGGCCTTCTAACATTACGGCAAGATCGATTAGCAGGAAGAGCACCACGTCAATGTTTCTACCTCGTTGTCATGAAAGACAATATATAGCCATTGTTATAAATAGGTAATTACAGTTGCTGACCGAAGTGACCACATCTACCATTAGAGCGTCTGCCAGGCCACTAAGGAGATGTCACTCCTCTGTTAATTATTGCATCAAGCGAATTAGAACGACGGTTTGTTTCGATCAATGTTTGAACATCAGCGATGTGCTAGAATCCTAAACGAAATCCTGTAAATACATACAAGAGAAGGTTTCGTACTTAGTTATTATTTTCGAATAATACTGAACTATATTTTAATATGAGATGTCAACAGTTCATATTTTACTTTAATACCACGTACAAATATGTGTACGCAAACAAGTGGAATTTATTATTTGGTTTTGATACCTACTACATCTCCCCAAATGCTACATAACTTATTGCAGCTTTGGGATGTATCGGAAAGTGGACATTGGTTATATGCGGTCAACATGTTCACACACCATTACATCACTACACAAAATTATGTATAACATTATCGTTAATTTACTGCTTAAATAGGTGGCATTGAATCTACTACACAATAGACAAAAGTACTAAGCTATATCGTATTTAACGATGAATAGATGTATTCATGAAGATACGATCTTCGTAAAGTGAGATAAATTCTCATCCAATTTTCACATACTCACCCAACAATAGAATGATGCATTATGAAATATTCTACTCTATCATGGAGTATGAAATATTCAATCGAGCTGAGAATTGAAACTTTGGGTAGTTGATAATTCCATTACTTCTGAAGCATGTACATATGTAGTTTTAAATACCATACTGACAGGTAGTCATTTAATTATTATTTTATCAAGGATAAGCACTAGAAAGTTAACTTGGTCGAACGTTCTGATTACAAATAAATTCAAATGGGAGCAGAACCAATCTGCTTGATCTCTTGTGGTTGTGTTTTGTGTGGTTAATTTTGCAAAAAGAAATGAGGAACATTATTGAATTTGCTAGAAGTTTACAAGTCGGTATTAATTGGAACTAAGACTTACAAGTAGTTGCCAATGACGTCTTGCTAACGAAAGAACACTAAATCCCCGGCTTGGCGCACCATTCATGTATACATGAAACTTTGCCCTGTCTCTAGCAATTACTGGGTTCTGGCAGCTCAACAGTGTTTCTGAAATATCCCCAAATGTTGGTTTGAAAAATTCTATTTAGCTTAGTTTCCTAAGTCTGAATTTGTAAGATTGTATGACCATTGAACACCAGTGGACTAATTCGGTCACAAGTGGTTGGCAATGATCACCGAAGTTCGGTTGGTTAATATTTAAGGAGTAGCAGTAGTAGGGAACAGGTGGAAGGAACCACAGCTTTGTAATTTAATATAACAGGTTTCATCTGTAAAATCAGATATGAAAATATTACAGTTTTAAGTTATTAAACCGATTCTTGGAATTAATTCGTAGTATTTTTTTCAATGAAAAATAAATATTCATTTTAAATTTAAAAAATACATTAATCAAAGTGTTGCTCATCGCATTCTACTACTTTAGACCGTCTTTCGGGAAGGGCACGAATACCGTATCGGAAGAACGTCTCGTCGTTAGATTTAATCGTCGAATCGACCCACTTTTGACCATCTTCGTAAGAAGTGTACTTCTGCTCAGATAGGCTATGAGTCATCGAACGAAACAAATGGTAATCAGAAAAGCGGTGTCTGGAGAATACGGCGGGTGGAGTAGGACTTCTCATTTAAGTGTTTCCAGATATGTTTGTAGCGGTTTTGCGACGTGCGAACAAGCATTGTCATGCAGCAAGATTATTTTGTCGTGTCTTTTGGAGTATTCCAACCGTCTTCCTTTCAATGCACGGCTCATGCGCATCAATTGCAGTCGGTAGCGATCCCCAATTATGGTTTCATTCGGTTTCAGCAGTTCATAATAAATCACAGCCCTCTGATTCCACCAAATAGAGCAGGAACTTAGACCCGTGGATATTTGGCTTTGCCACTGATGTTGATGGTTGACCGGGCTTAACCCATAACTTTTGCGCTTGTCGTAATGGGTCAATATTTCATCACCAGTGGCAGTTCGATGTAAAAGCCTCTATTTTCTCCCGTTGAAGCAGCAGTTCACACCTCAAAAACGCTTCTCAATGTCCCTTGGTTTCAATTCATATGGGATCCAATGTCCTTCGTTCTGGACTATGGCCAAAGTTTTAAGACGTCCTTCTCCCATTGATAAGTCAACTCCCAATTATCTAGACAACTCTTGAAGTATTTGAGATGAGCCCTCATTGAGCAATGCCTCCAACTCATAATCTTCAAATTTTTTCGACCAGCCAGACCACATGCTAGTTTTTACAAATACGATGGGCTGCGGAAATATGGTTGTCCAATTGTTGGTCAAGAGACTGTTGGCACTAAGAATTTACTTCTACACAAGTAGAGATATGTTCCAAATTTGTTACACAGAATGAGGTAATGTGGTCCAAAGCATATTACAACCTCCATACTAACTTTTTAGATTAATATTGAACTAAGTTTTTAAACGACCACACTTACCCACGCTTTGATTGTAATCATTATCTCTCTACCTTCAAGATTTTTCTGAGAAACAGGCGTCCATATTACATTTATATTTGTTTTCTTTGTCGTTCGTTCCTATGTCTAAATTTGCTAATGACTTTATTTGCAATTTGTTACGCATAAAAGCAGTCATGTGTTCCCGTAGACTTCACAACCGATGTCAACAGCAGAGACTCTTCGGTTTCTACCGTGTGTTAAAATTTGACATCGAAGTTTCATTGTTCATACCGTCAGCTTCCAATTCTTGTAAGAGATATTGTGAAAATTGAAGAAAACTGGAAGAATTGCTGCCGTATTAACAGACATCCTCTCAAAATCTCAGTCAGTATTGTCCTATCCTCCGCAAAGAAGCTGAAATCTTCACACACCGGCAAGTTTCCTACATATAAAATATACAAAAGTGATTTGATATCATAAAATAAGTTTTAGTTTTTTTCTAAAAAGCTACCAGTGTAGGCCGCCAAATGTCAATATCAATTAATGACATAATAAAGCTTTAAATAAGTTTTTACTGAGGAATAATCATATTCATATTCCTAAATTTATGAAAAACTTGATGAGGTGTCACCTTTGTTATCTTTGTTATTATACAGATTTATTTTTCATCGGGACAGGTCGAAATGTCTGGTAGATTACCAACTGGCCAGCTCGACTACGTGAACCTCCTAATCACCTCGACCTTCACAAGATCTTTTGCAATGTACCTACTTCAATCTATATACAGTCCTAAATGTCTAGATTCTTTGCGAAGGATATAGATTTTCGAGGAGGGCCGTTCCTAGGTGTTCTTTGTTTGAGCAAACCACACCCCACACGATCGCATAATATGTGCCCCGAGGTTTCTATTGTACCATTGCGAAACTTCCCGTTATCATTCATTATCTTAAGTTCGTATTTAAGGTGACCAATCAGAAGACCCGTAGGTCTTCTTCCTATAGTTCGAAGAATGTTCTATTTTTTCTTTTCAAAAGAATAGGTGATAAACCTATAAGTTTGTTTAAGTGCTCAAGCAGTTCTCTACGTGGAAGGCATTGCCCGTTCTTTCGTTTTTTATACCCTTCTAACAATATGGTCTCTAGAAAAGCCGCTATATGATTCTGGTGTGAAAAATGGCGGCACAGGTTCTTCTTTAGTGGGGCTCTAGAGATGAATGTCTTAGTAAGGAATTTTTGTTTTTTCTAGCAAATTCTCCGGAATTGCTTTAAAGTGGTGTGGACACACTTTGGGAACCAGCATCTTATTTATTGTATGTTATCGTCAACCGGTCCAGGACATTTCTTAAGTTTTCTGAGAATTGCATCACTTACCAGAATAAGCATTTTTTTATACAGAGACAAATGCGTAGTGGGATATTTTTGTTTTTTTCTAGCAAACACATCGGGATTTCTTTAACGTGTAGTGAACACATTTCGAGAACCAGCATTTTATTCATTCTACGTTGTCCTCAGCCGATCCAGGGTATTTCTTAAGTTCTCTGAGAGTTGCATCACTTACTAGTATAGGTAAATTCTTTTATAGAGGCCAGAAATGTATGCAAAATTTGCTTCTACAACCAATAGTTGCTTCTGACAACCTGGTACGTTATTTAAATTACATCAGAATCTTGTTTTCTCTAGAAAAATGTACATTACATACTCATATGTTTTAAAATTACGTAAATTGCATTTTGCATAATCTAGTCTGGCAAATACCATGCCTAGTTATCATGGTATAAATCTATGACATAGACAGAAGATGCGCCAAGTCGACAAGTTGGATATGAATATCGTGAGAAATCCCATTGTTTGTGTTATTTATGATATTCCTAATAGAGTGGTTGATGGTATTAAAAGTATATCATTATACGCTCATAATTAGTATGTGCAAACAGCGGTAATTAGGAAATAAGTTACGACATCCTACATACACACACTACTCGCATACAGTGTACTCAATAGACTGGGAAGTCGGCGATGCTATTGTAACTTATTTCGTAATTGTACGCCGTTACTGCTGTTTGCCCAGGCTACTTATAACTAAGGTCCGACAAACGCGGGTCTTGTTCGCTGAAAGAACAGTCTATATACAGCGAAAAAGACACGTGTTTGTCGAAAAAGGCGATAGACCTATACGAATTTCGTATATGTAACGGAGCAAACTCGTACAGGTCTATCGCCTTCTTCCAACAAACGCGGGTCTTGTTCACTGTGTATAGACTATTGTTTCAGGGAATAAGACGCGTCTTTGTCAAACCTTACTCATGGCTAAGGTTTGATAAAAAGTGGATGACGTGTTATCATTAAGTAGTGTAAACCCGTCTTTGCTCCACTTACGTGCAAGGCGAGACATTAAAATTCAGAGAAGGGCATCAGTCCGAGTTACAATACTTAATTATAACACGTCATCGTCAAACGTCATTCATGAAACCTCACTAATAACCGATAACTTTAGGAAATCAACGAATATTTCAGATAAAGCTCCTGGGCTGGAAATACCAGACAATGTTTCGACGTTGATTAAGGAGGGACGAGAATAACACAAATTTGAGTGCGTTTCTCTCACTATCTAAATTATCGGAATTTGAATCACAAATAAATTAGAAAAAATTGCGCCCAAAATTTTAATCTTAAGGTAAAATAATAATGAACTTTCTTTTGCCAGTTG
Organism: Chrysina gloriosa; assembly: GCA_038088585.1. Taxonomy (NCBI): domain Eukaryota; kingdom Metazoa; phylum Arthropoda; class Insecta; order Coleoptera; family Scarabaeidae; genus Chrysina; species Chrysina gloriosa. The sequence continues at coordinate 11,043,863 of CM076093.1, forward strand.
TGTTTGAGTGGCAATATCAAATGTATGTAATTTAGAAATTGTGCTATATTGTAACTGAATTCAGATAGTTACAATAACACCTAAACGAAATGAAAGCGTTCTTACCTCTGTGGAAAGCGTTCTTATATAAACTGCTGAAGTACATCAGCAAAAAATATAAAACTTAAAACCATCTGAAATAATCTATACTGTATTTTGTCACACGACTGACTGCTAATGCTCACAAACTAAATGTAGATTGTGTTACCGTTCAAAATTCTGGCTATGTAACTAATAAAATTGTCTGGTTTTGCGCGTTGTTCATATTTACTTGTTTGACATCATCGCGTTTCAAGGTTTGCAGGATGTTCCACTTAATTAATTAGTTAACATATTTAATTTCTTTCAAATCCTTTGTTACTAAAATGCGCTACTTTGTTGAAAGAAATTTCATGAGCTATGCTAATCATATTGTATGAGTTAAACAATATGAAATCTACATCTAAATGAAATGTTTATATGTAGGAGAAAGAAAAGAAATAGATGGATATTCGTATCATTTAATTAAAGGTTTTGCTCCTTGTTGCGGGATAATTACTTTCCTGAACCAATTTTTTGTTTTAAAATACTATGTCGACACCGTTGGAACTGAGCAGTGATTTGAAATTTCCCTTGTGATACCTTAGATGGTTCTATATATTTAAAAGCTAATGATATTACCGTAGTCAAGAAATATATTTTACATTATCGTTATTTGTGAGGGAATTATCGAAGAGAAAGCTGTAAAATATTAAATTATGTATGCGGTTTGAAAACTCCCTTAAGGACTGTAGTGTAATTAAAACATTAACTGTGTATAGATGCAAGAAGATTGCAGATAATTGCAGTGTAAAACCAAGTTTAGTCTCAAATTGAGCCATAAGTCGTAAAAGTACTCGTACTTGCCGAACACACCACTGGTACAGTAAACTAATAATCCACGCAATTTGCGGCTGCCGCTTGTTTGTTCATAACGAGTCATTGTTGACCGAGGGAGTGTGACTGATAAACAAACCGCTCCTGTTTCACGGACACAGGCTCAAATTAACAGATCATCGCAATAACGTGTTTGTGCCATTTTGTTGCGTGTAAATTGCTGTCGACTACAAGGTGCTTTTTTAATCAAATAAAAAGTCGCTATATTACATTGACCAATATTTTATATGGTGCATACATATATCGTTCGAAGCTACAAACATTTGCATGTAACTGGTATTCGTGCGGACGCACAAAACATACATTTTTAATTAATATTCAAATGTTATAACGGTGAAAATATAATTTCGCATCATTCTCTTAATGATGTTCGAACAACGCATACAAATTAAACTTCGTGATGTTTTGATAATATCACGAACATCCATAAATAAAAAGAATGCGGAATTTATTGGAGAGTAGCTGGTAGCTGTAAATGTGACATACATTCATACTGATGTATGCACGTCATAAAGCACAATGTTAAACGCATGTGCTCCTGAAAGGTAAATGTTAATTTCATCTGTGTACAGTAGCTTTAATTTGGCAGTAACGTGATTAAATTTCTTCGTTCTGTTCTCTTTCTCGAAATATACTTACTTGTTGCGTTCGACATCTATTTAAGTTATTTAAAAGAACGAAATTGGATTCCATAGATTCGTTCCAACACACCACGAAATCAGTATGTGGGTTTCGAACACATCTGCAAAGCAAATTTAGAACATGTACTCGACGATCCACAAACTGGTTTTGTACTGTGTTGGAACGAATCTTACATTAATGATAATACGGGGCCTCCAAATGTTTGTAAACCTCGTGACCAAATATGCAACCAAGATTGCATTGTCATTGTTTCTGAATTGTGGGGGCTCCCTTACGTTCTATGATGTATATTGTCAACTGTGTAGACAACAGCCAATACTGTTTTCCTACTTGTGGACTTGGATTTGCAAACACAATTCTTAGATTCAAAACGGTTGATAATTTTCTGCCTGCGGTCTACATATAAATGTATTCCAACCCCGAAAACGTTAAATAAATTGCTCAATACAACTCTACAGTGAGTAATTCCAGGCTCTATTGGGATCTTGAATCTCACTCTTATAATGAGCCACTAAACTGAATATATCCTGCTCGGCAATAAATGGCATTTTCAAGAAAGCAAAAATTAAATAGTTTATAACCTCTAACTGTGATTCACTTGTGAAACATATTGTACGCAAAAATATTTCGATTCCTTTTTAGGTCTAAAAGGATTTGATATAACAGACAGCGCAGTGAAATTATATTTGAACATTAAAGATAGTAAGAAGAACAAAACTCAATACCAAACTAATGGGAGGAGAACTTGATTATTCCGATGTACAAAAGAAGAAACTACCGACTGCGACAATTATCTATCTAAGCTTGACGCCATTGGTTCTACCCCTTCAGCACTGAATCTACTGCAGTCATATTTAAGAAATCGAATTTGTTATGTATCTTACATAAGCTTCTAAACGAATGAATTCACTACAATATCTTGTGTGCCACAAGGGTCTAATTTAGGACCATTCTTATTTCTTCTATACATAAACGATTTGCTGCTTACAGTGACCTGTCCGGTTGTGGCATACGCTGGTGACCTAAAAATATATTCTGAAATATCTTGTGCTGACGATATTCTCCATCTACAATGTAACTGATATATAATTGTAGAATGATGCAAGTTACAATTAAATATTGACAAACGTTGTTTTGTTGTCTATACTCGTGCTAAGTCAACTAGACCTTCACATTATAAGCTTAATGACCTTCCTATTGAAAGGAAAGCTGTATTTAAAGACTTGGGAATGCTTTTTGATTCGGAGCTATCCTTTAGACCTCAACTCGAAAATGTTTGCACTTGCTCTTTCAAAAACTCTTGGTTTTATTTGCGAGTAACCGGTCAATTACAAAATCCAGATTTGCTAAAAGTATTATATTACGCCTTCGTAATCAGTAAGATAGATTATGCTGCTATCGTTTAGTATCCCTTCTATGCCTCACATTGTCTACTCCTTGATCGAATACACCGACGATTGCTTAAATTTCTATCTTTTAAAATTGACGGAGTTTATCCCGCGATTGGTTCCAGCCAGGAGGACTTGTTATTTCGTCATGGCATGCCTTCGCTGTTGGACAGAAGAAATATCCAGTGTTCCAGATTTCTGTGGAAATTAGCGAATAATCGGATTGATTGTCAGTTTCTCCTGAACGAAATATCGTTCCACGTGCCCGGGTTTCCGACCAGGTATAGCTGCACCTTCCAGTTACCTGCTGCGAGAGCAAATATACTGCAACACTCTCCCGTTAATGTAATGCGTCGCAATGCTAATAGACTTGCAACAGATGTAGGGGCAGTGTAATACAGACGGTGTTCACTTTTCTTTCTTACTTTCCATGTTCGTCTGTTTCATGCGTCATCAACGACCCTGAAACCAAATCTTATATTTATTAAGTTAAAACTATTTCAAGTGACCACACCGATTTTGAATCTCTTGGTAAACATTGTTGACAGCACTTACCAGTATATCCGTTGCAAAGATTGTTGCACCCTGAGTAGGCGTTGCAGCAACATAATTCTATTGTGGGATGTCGCATGGGTGAAGTACGTAGCGTGATGAAATACGAGTGCAGCAACTTGTGACTTCTGAAATACATATTTTATGTATCTTTAACAAATAAAGTATTATTATTATTGTCATGTAACCGTGGTAGTATGTGTAATCTATCTATTGAATTTGTTTTTAAATCTTTTCGAAGACTTGTGCAACATCGTCGTAAATAACCTCTAAATCTACATTAGTGTGTATTAAATTATTTTCCTTTTATTTGATTTTAGTTCTCTTGGGAACTTCTTTGTGGGGTGCCTTTTGTTTCAGTCGGGGCGCGTTCCTTTCAATGTGGAATGGTAGGATTGTTTGAGATACTTGGTTCGAATGAGTGTTATCTTCCGTTTGTTGCGCAATTCTTTTGATAGTGTTACTATAATTGCTTCTTCATCAAAACTCTATTCGAGCATACACTTTGTAGTTTATTTCCTTCTAGGTCATTTGCATCTACAGAATGCGAGAACCTTACACAATTTAAACATTAATGAAATAAAGGATACAGTGAGTGCTATTATAATCTTTTTAATCTGCAATTACAAAGAATTAAGTTTGCTTCTATACTGTTAAAAAAGAATTAATTGTGTTCAAAAGATAGCCTTCATTCTCTGTCACGGCTACGCCTTCCTCTTTAGAAATATGTGGATCCAAATACCAAGTTCTGCATCAAACGATAACGTGCTGGTTGTGTAGTGATCTTTCCTGCAGCTGTCGAAGGTTGCTTTTTTACCATCATGTGTAATTAGAATAGCACTTGGAGGAACATTTTAAAGATTATCCTCATTGAATGCAGCGTGGTTTTCCCGGTTACATTCACTAAGTTCCTAAACAACCATCATTTTGTAGAAATGGAAGTGAAGCAACAGATGTAAAATTGTGTTCACGTTTCGGTGAGACGTGCACAAAGGAGGAACTCATGGATTGAACTACCTCGCGATTTGAACGTCCCGAAGTTCAAACGCTTCGAGGTCAACCAGGTGGTTTCCTTGTTGATGGCGAACCTAAAGCTGACAATTTCGAATGGTGTAATATGGTTTTAAGCTCGGAGCACTACCATTTTGACCGAAGCCAAAAGGGATACCAAATTCTTTTGTGTGACTCATCCGCTCTTTGTAATAAGTGTTTTAATAATGAACGCGCGATGAATATTTGGTCAATTCATAATAATCAGTGAAAACTGCAAGGCACAGACTACAAAAGGATTGCATGGGGACCCTTCCCACTACTCTGACGCCCTAGCAGTGTTGGAGCGAAATGTTCCAGATGTTTAAAAAATACTTGGGCTTTCCCTGTGTTTGTTATTCATACCTAATTTTGAAATATGTAGAATGAGGCCATTATACCTCCTGATAGCATTCCAAAGAGAATTAGTACCTGCGGTACTGGCCAGATTTTGGAGATGATTATTATTACAAAATTATATGGAGATCCTTTTTCTTATATTACGTAACTCACTCTTCTTCACATTTTACATTATGCACTATGCAATGATTGAGAAAAGGACTTAAGACCTAGGTCACATTTACAAATATGATTATTTTGTAGTTTGTCTTGAAACCATTAAATGGTTGTTTTCTTCTAATTTAAGAATTCTAGTAACGTTAACCTCCCGAAAAGCTTATACCCCGAATTTGTTCTAAGCAAGTTGGTTTGGTGTCTATATCTGTAAGCACTTGCTGTTGCGGAAACTCATACTGAGTTTTTGAAGAAATATTTATAGAAACTTGGTAGAACCTATCCCAAAGTTGACGCCCTTTTTGCACTTGATTCCTCAGAAGTAATTAAACTTTCGATAAAGTTTAGCATTTCTCACCAACGTTTAAGCAGTGAACGGAAGCATTAGTGAGGTAACCTCAGTGTCCTTAAACCTACTTATTACTATTAAATTTAGAATCAATAAATTAAGATTAAGCAAAAGAATAAAGTTAATTAGTAGCAAAGGTAAATGCCTAAATATTGTACTAGAGATGTAAAATATTAGTAACTCTAGGATTAATAACAACTGTTTTTAATCAATGTTGAGCCTTGGGAATAATTGCTTAATAAAACTAGTTATGTAACTGAAAGTTCCAAATTTTCACATAAGTTTCGTTACACACGTCTAACTTATTTGAAGAAACAAATGGTCGAGATCGGTCGTAAATAGGAAAATTCGAAAATTATGCGGAGTAACATGTGTGGGGTCCTTCGTATTACAGGGAATGGTACACGTTCTAGTTATTGTGTTAGTATTGCCGCTCTGTTATACCGTAGGCGCACCAACAGATGTGAGCTTGAATAATTGATAACGTTCTAGTGGCATCTGATTCATCTGACCCCGAACATGTTACGCTCTAGGCCACCCTTTCTGCAAAAAGTTTTTGGGGTTAGGTGCGTGCAATTTTTTTACCGTTAATATTTAATGCGAAGAGTACTCGCGCGTACAAAAAAAAATAAGAATAAATTTCTTTTCGTTTCTGAGAGGCGTTTGTTATGTCGAGGTTATTCATCAAATTTGGACAAATGATTTGAAAAATTTAACTATCATAAGATGCTTCTTTTTCAAATGTAAGTAACTGTCCTTGTTGCAAGTACTGTGCAATCTGTTTTTACATTTGTTTTGTTGAGACTAAACCAACACAGACTCAAATAAAGATTTCCTTCTTTCTTATACAAATCGTCTTCTTCTCAAGCGAAGAGGTGAGTTCCAACTCCAGTATTTCAACATTCATGACCTGCCGAACAGTTCCTTTAGATTAGAATCCATTCTGTTTTGCAACCTAATTTCCTTCTTAATGTGTTGTTAGCTATAGATTTATGTCTAGCGTATGTTTTCGCTTATTGAGATATTATACATAACAATCCAAATACAACTGAAGAAATCATGCTCTTGTAATCTACTGGACCTTATATAGCAGTTGCTAATTGTCCCTTATATGACTTAGAACTTGCTATTCCCTCAATATATCAAAGCAAATGATGCTAGGGAGGGAAATAGCTAAGATGTTCTACCTTGTCGTCGGTTTTCCCCAGACTGAAAACTAAGAGACTTGTTTACGAACTTGTTAATTGCGGGTAATTTTGTTCGGTGCTTTATGCGCGTCGGAAATCTTATGCTTGCGAATTAACAACAGAAATAATTCTGATGCCGTGCAAATTCTCTGGTGACCGGCCGCGAAATGGCTGAAGCTTGTTCGCCGCCTTGGAGATGTGACAAATCGTCACCTGGTGACCCGTATCGTCGGATTCAACCTCAGCCAACCGCCCGAGAGCTGTATAAACCTGCATCTCCCGAACGTAATCATATCAGACTAACTGAGAACTGCCCTCGCGGCTTAATGGATCCATTACTGCGGGCTGGTCTTCTTATTGCGATGTGCGAGCCGGCAGGGACTGTGTATGCAAATGGAATGACCTTTATTAATACATAATTTCCGCGGCGTCCGAATTACAGAAAAATACAATGAAATATTGCGGTCGAGGGACTGGCCACCATCTGATGTACATATGACCGCGTTAAGCACAAAAAAGGTCAAAACGTAATGTACGAAACTGCCCGCCGGAGTCATTTTTAAATTATCTATAAAAAAGGGTCTTAAAAGCATCAAAATAAATAAAATGAGTAGGGAAAAGCATACCCACATGTTTCAGTTGCGAGAATGAGAGAAAGCTCTAGCCAGGCACGTGTTCGCATTAGACTCCGAAATGAACATTGTTATTAGTTGAATTAGTGATATTTAATAGACATTTCAACAAACGTATGGAATGGGATACGTTGCATAAAACTTATTTCAGACGAGTATTTCTAAACCACTCGCTTCAATACGATTTTAGTTGGATTTTAGTTGTTATAATAATCTCTCCTAGTTGCATAGAATAGGTACGAACCTTTGAAAATTGTTCTGAAATACCCAAACCTAAAGAGAGATTGATATAAGTCCTTTCCCTACTTAGCTGTGAAATATTTGAAAAAATCGAAAACAATTTCAGCAATCGGGAAAACCAAGATTATCGCTTTTTGTTTGGAATAACCATTTAACCTTTTTTCTTTAATTTCTGGGATATGGTGGTACTCTCAACTCCAGAAGAAGGTGCTAGCACCTTAACAAATCTGAAGCGATGGAACATAACTTAGGAAGCTATGAAGTTTCTATTTGGATAATAACATTTGAAACTTTAGGGAAGGTTTGGTTCGATGGCGTTCTACCCCATCTGTCGTTTTCTTGTTTCTGGAGCTTAAGAAGTATCAAAAGTAAGAGTTACTCCTAAAGTGCAGATGGAATAAAAGAGGTATTGGTGCAGTATCGTGCGAAAGCATCAGATTTCTTTCTGTAACAGCTGTACGTAATCAGTAGCGCTAGTTTTGCAAGTAAGAAACTAGTCTGTCATATTTGACCCAACAAAGAAACTGGGATTCTTGAAGTCTTAAAATTACAAATACCTCGAAGTCAAGAACCAGTTTAATTGGTATAGTTCCTTTTGGTTGTCTGACATCCATGAGTTATGTAGGACTATATTTCAACAGCTAACACCGCCATGACAACACTTAATAAACGCCTTCTTATGTATCAACAACTCCTTGTATCTTATCACCGCTAATCTTTAGTGGCGCTACCTAATGTCGGATAAAGCTGCGAACACCATATTTAACTCTTATTTGAATACTTACTTATAAACGTAGACAAGGAACGTTACGTTGCAATCAACATGCGCATACGTCTACAACCAGCAAAAGACATTCGTCGACCACTTTTTGTACGCTTCCAAGTGAATACGTCCTCATTAATGATCTACGCGAGTGCATTTATTCGGCAACTGTTTCCGACGTCCTTCGAGGGTGTTGCTTCTGTAATGGCTATGGAAATTTAATAGTTGTACAATCCTGCAATCGGCACGGCGCACAAAAACTCCGGCCGAAACGAATGATCATTTTATGTTACTTTGCCCATTCATATCTGTCACATGTACGTATTTTAGCAGGTTGTGTATTTCTGCGATTGTACGTATTGTATATCTACGGCTGCTGCTGCCATAAACCGATTTAATAATCGGCCGATTTGTTGTCCGTGCGTCCCCTTCATCATCGTAACGCTTGTTTTTGTACAAAAGCATTGTTAGCACTTTAGGGCTGGACGGTTTTGTGCAATTTCGGACGTAAAATATTGCCTAAAATCAACATAATAGAACGAATTTGCACGCTCGTTATTACTTTTCTTGTTATTAGTGAATGTAGATATGCTTACGTATGTCGTATGAATTACATTGAATAGACGTATAGTGTAATGTGTCATATTGTTTGGAAAATGAAAAATGCATAATGAGGATATTAAAGAAATAATAAGACTGTCCGTTAGTTCCAAACTTAAATATAGAGAATAACTCGAAATCGTCAGGGAAATAGTATGATGTTCCTTTATATACTACATTATATGTTGTGGCTGAAAATTATATGAAAGAAACTCTCTCAAAGAACCTTATCAGCAATAATTATCCTCTGGTATACAAGGAGAAATGATAGTTCAGTCCTGGCGGAATATTGGTTGCATTTCTGATTTCTTCGTAGTCCTTTCTTAGGCTAAATCACTCCGAAACTCTTCCTAGTTACTATGCTGTTATCTTCTCTGTTGTGTCGTATTAGGTACACCATGACCACACAAGCACGCAAGTAGATATTATAATGCGTGCCAGAAGAGTGAGAGAAATCATTGGTGAACTCACCCTTTAAACGGACAAAACAAACGAAATGTTTAAACAATCCCAGAATAACATAATTAATTCGGCATACAAGATATTAACGACAATTATAAGCAAAAAATCAAAATAGGGAAGTAGAGAAATTCCACATGTTGACCAATAGTTATTGTTTATTAGACCATCAATTCTCTGTCTCCTTGTAGCGTACATGTATTTGCAGTCCGGAATCTCCTATTGTTCCATATCCAGGATCAAGTGTTCTCAGAGCAAAACGATTGAGGTTAGATCAATTTGCGAAGGAAAAAAGAAACGAGAAAAACCCGATCTTCAGCTTAACCTGCAAGATCCTATCCTGTAAGACATGTAAAGAATTTAGTATCCTGTTTAATCCCTAAAATAACTTACCTGGAAAACTGTTTAGTTTTATTGATATATTCACTAGTTTATTCCATGGTCAGAAAATTTAATTCGACATTCAATAGTATCATTTCGTTCTTTACGTTTTTCATATTAGTAAACAGTCTTAGAGGTTGTAAAACCACTTGCACGTGTGTTGACTTTTTATATATAAATTGTTATTGGAAATATTTATTTTGTTGCATAATAGATATAGGAATTATTATGTTTAGATTTGTACGAAGCAGAAAATATAAGAAAGCAAGCTGCAGTAAAATCTAAAATATAAAAGCGTTAAGTAACAAATAGGAATTCAAAGTCCTGAGATGGAAATGAAGTAGAATTAGAAGTTTATTTTTCAGTTCCAAAGTAGTTTGAGATTGTGTAAATTTAATTTCTGACTAACCAAAAAGATTGTGGGGTTACCACATACTTAACTAGCCCCGCAATATGTTATATGACCTATTTAATGACAATTTATATATTTTATTTGACCTAAAACGTAGTAGAAGTAATCCGAGAGATAACTAACTGTAAATGTTTCATAGTCTTAATACACCTTACATAGTAGCATGAGAACATACGACTGCTCATTTCTATTTTCCCCATTTATTCGCAAGAATATAATGCGATTACGGACAAATATATCCGTCCATAAAATTGAATTACCATTGTAACATAATACAAGAAGAATTAGCATTATGCACCCCCTTTACCGTGCATAATCTCAATTCTAACTTCATTATTTCCGAAACTTTATACTTGGTCCATATGACGGATACTAGATGTATGTATTGCAGAATAAAATGATCCAGAAGCAACGTACGTATGTACCTACCTATTATTAGTTGGATATTGCATTTTTAACAACAAATTCGTTTTATTTACCTAGTTTTACGTCGAGTAAATGTTTGTACGAATGGTATGATGAAAACTACGAACAGGTTTCTATTAATTTTAGACAATACCGCACTTGAAAAGAATATAACCGTAAACAGCAACATAAGGCCTTACCATCGAAACCGATACTTTCCAATCTGGCCAAGTTTTTTAGCAATAGAAGCGCCCTCATATAAACATCTGTGACAGGTTTTTTTGGAAGAGAGGATCCGTTCTAACTAGCCAATAATTCATCAAACAATGCTTCTAATCACGAACTATCCAAAATCATTATATCGTACGAAGAGAGTGCCTGCCACTTAGTTCGTCGGTCATATGATACTTGCACCCTGCGTAAATAATTAGAATGATAATAGCTGAATAAAAACTGTGTGCCAAACAAGCAATGGGGCTTCCCCCATTAAATATCGGGACACTCTCGACTGTCAAGGGGAGAGACTGATAAATCTGTTTTGCGGCGGTGGTCATCTCGAGAAGTCTCCGGCAGGTTGCATGCGAACGGTATTGAGGGTGGCTGCACTGAATATCAAAAAACGCTAGCAGTTCAAGCGAGAGTACTTTGTACGGAGGCTACGGAGGGGTGATTTAGTGACCGACTAGGGTAGAAGGAGTGGTTGCCAGTGTGACATATGGGCGTATTGTGCTAGGAGGCTTACGCAAAACCGCATTTCTATTTTAGCTTTTAAATTAAGCCTAGTTTCCTCACACCGCTTCTATCTATACATATACTGTGAACGTGTGATTTAAAGAAAAGCAAAACGAAAATTAAAACTCATCATTCAAAATATCGCTATTAAAGTTTTGTGAATGTCTAGGTCAAAACAAGAAGTATACCAATACAACATTTCCGTCGTTAATTAAGTCTTTAAACTTCCGTTGAAGATAAGGAACTTTTGTACTGCGCAAACTACTTTTTGTTTCCTGAAATTGCTTTCTGGAAATATAAATATAAATACAGTTTCTCCTAAAAGTTATACAAATTATTTTGATAAATGTTAAGTGGTACCTCGGCTAATTGTAAATATTCTTCAGAATAGTCACTGGTACTTACCCTTTTAGAGAAGTTTATGGACTTCAGTTTGGTACGTCAAAAATGAGAAGAAAAAGAAAAGACTAGAAGCTGTAAAACTTGATTTTTAAAGACGGGTAGCAAAAAGATTAATCCTAGAAAGCATTCTTTAAGAAATAGAAAAGCGTTGTAAACATACCACAAACATACACTTGAAACATTTCAAAATCTAGAATTCCAAATTGCTATAACGACGTGCCAGAAAAAAAGAAATGAAGTTTGTTGATAAAACGACGGAATGAGATGGTCGACGAAAAAGTCAGATAAAAAGTTATATGAAATATCAGGGTTGAAAAGAAGCAGACCACATCAAAAAAGAAGTTGTTTACAAACGACGAACAGACCAAAGAAAAAGAAGTACAATAAAGGAAAAGACCAAAGAGAAGAAGTGAAGAAAGAATTCAAGAGGGAGGAAGAAGTTAAGAATAAGAAAACAAATTACACTTATACACACTAGGTAATACATTTTGATTATATTGTTCATTATTTTGTTAATATAATACTAAAATTTTATAAATTATTATTTGTAATAAATTTTGCTTTTCTATAAAATTAACTAAAATTCATACTACAATATACTGTATCACCAATAAATTCCGCTTGATATGGTAAACATTTTATTTAACAATTTAGATAAATTTTGATTTTGCCAATAGTTTTTATTTAAAAGATAATGCATAATAACAGCACGACAGTAATCGTTTGATATTCCATGCCAGCCAATTTGAATTTTCTTTCCAGAAGCATCGAAGAATTAGGTTTTTCGCAAAATTTTGAAAAAGTCGGTTGTTCTTTAATTTTACATCCATACACCAATTGTCAAGCGTCTTTCAGAACTTTTGTATTTCCGCATTTGTTTTAATAATACATTTATTTTACTAATAAACAAAAATTGGCATAAAAAGTTTGTTAAGTTAATACAAAGTTCTCTAGTTTCAGGAGTTTGTTCAGCTTGTCAGTATGTTGTGTTGTGTTTTGTTTACAATTCCACTTATGTCTCTATTTATTTAACAAAAATAAGCACAAGAGTTATTTTATTGTTCTAGCTAGACAGATAATTACTGAAAACAAGAATGTTCAACATCAAAGTTCGAAAAGTGCCTTTCTTAGAACTATCGTCATTGCCATTTCAATAATGATAGTATTTGATCTTTACTTTACAGCTCTAAGATTTGCCCATACATGCGAGGTAATAGGTGCTGTATTTATGATTTCACTCATATCTACTAAGTATTTTGCTAAAGAGATGCAGCACTTACAATCACTTAGCCCAACGATAATCCTCTAATCACCATTCTGTATTTTTCCGCCTTAGTAAATATATGACCTTAATTATGTTTAATTACCTTTAGAAATTAGGGAATATTTACTAATTGATAATATGGATCAGCAATAGAAGCTCAAGATAACGAGTTTTTCCTTAAGCATACCCTACACTCCAAATCCATTTAATTTGCAAAGATTCAGAATTTTACTTTTACTAACTTTTAGTCAAATTGTTCAGCGCAACTGATGATAGAGTTCTGTAATAGAGTGGTATTATCAAAAGTTATTTCTTGGAAGAGGTCAGCACCTAATTTCCCAATTTTCTGTAAAATTACATATATTTCCTATCACGGAAGAACCATCGTGTTAAGCTACACTAAAGATAAAATTGTGGATTACACAAATAGACGCAGCATATGGGTCTTCACTTCTAAGTATGAAACTCAAGTTTTGCATAATTTCATCTTCATTCCCTTCTATTTCAAATGAGATATTATTTCTAGTGCAATAACAAACATATTTGCAATGTATGTTCTGCAATTTCATCTACATTTGTTGTATACATATGTATATTAACCACAATAGCAGCGCATATACACTGACACAAAACAATAGCAGCCATGAAAGTATGTACTATTGCGTAGCCTTAATAAAGAAAGTCGAATGATGATTCAAGCTCCTTTTTATATTCAAATATTTTTGCAGCGAAAAGGGTTCAAGGTTTATTAGTAATGAGGGTAGTCTGTTCCTAAAGACAACAAAGTCGAGAACCATCTAACGATCTTTAGAGTGGTAAACTTCTCCTTATGTTAAACCTGACTTTATACTCAAGGTAATTACCTTTAGAGTCTAAAAAGCTGCATTTATGTTTAACAAAAAGCAGACAGCTAAAAGCCAGTACTTAAGTCTCAAATTTCAACATTTAACCATTATTCCAGGGCATTGTTCTTCATAAACCATTGCTTTCTATGCATATAGTCATTGATTACACACTTCTTCCGAAAGGGAAGGCAAGCCAGTTTTCACATATGATAGGGCGCCAACCGTGCGCTGATTTTACATTAGGATGGTAATGTGACCTTTTCTTTTAAGGGTTGGTTAAAATTGTTCCTCATAGAATGGTGCGTCGACTATGCTATGACCACTAGTAATGCTATTGCAGGACGACGTAAGATCAGTGCACAGTTCTATACGTGGCAACCAACCTTTAATCTTTCTAATTTGTTTATTGTTACTTACTTACTGGAGAAACTGTTAATATCAGTGTCAGCTTGAAAAATGTACGAGAGTGTATTTTTACATTTACTGCTAACTATACCTTGCTTATATTCTATCTATTATTAAGACTTGTGTACATTACACTTTATTAAGTAGCCCCATTCGATTATTCATACCTTATCGCAAGACTAGATTTGTGTTTGTAGCAAGAATATAAATGTACGCTCATTTAACAAGACACACCCTTTTAGAAAATTCTATACACATCACGTAAACGGCATTCATATTTATACACACCTACCCACTAGACGCCATCCATAGATTGACCGATGGTCTCAAGTTTTAATAAGCAAATGGTACTTACGAATATCGGCAATGATTGATGTGCCGGCATTATGACGGGACCTAAGCAATATATTACTTGCCGGTGAAAAGGATCTTTGTTGTGCGGTGGAGTATTTATTCGGGCGAAAACAACAGTGACCGTAGATGGTTAATTCACGTATAATGAGGGTCAGACAGGGAGATAGTACATTGTGTAATTTTATTATGTTGCACGTCAATGCTGGTCGAACAGTTGTGCATTTTGCGAGTGTTCTGTTGTGGACGCCACCGTTGGTAGTTCGCCGTGATTACTGATGCTATCGACGTCGATATTGATGGTGTCGACAGATATTCTAATGCATTTTCGGTCGTATCTTTCCGAGCCATTAATTGTCGTACTGTTGAAGCAGATACGCTTTCTATTAAGTTCGTAAAATATAATTTAAATTTGACATACTGTTAGTGAACATATGGTATGATAAATAATAAACTTGGAATTGAGTGAATTACTTTGTAAACGGCGGTATAGCTTATAGCTTACAGTTTTCTTGACAACTTCTTTTTACTACTACGGAATAGCATCTGGAAAAGAGTCAGCAAACTTAGTCATATAACAGTAACAATCATCTATTTAAAACCCCAAAATTTTGGAAGCTTCCAAGCTGTTGTATTCATTCATAAATGAAAAAATAATGAATTAAAAAATTAAAACGGCGAAACTTTGAAGTTCAAGTTTTCGATAAAAATATAATATATATTCCACAAACTGTAAAACAAGCACTATAATAACTTACATATGTATATCTGAACGATATTCCTTGATCTGGCGCGCATCTGCGACCCATTCATTTGGAATGGCCGACGATGTTGGCGATCTACGCGGATGATGTGGCGATCTTTGTTCTTTGGATGGTAGAATGGTCTGCAAAAGACTTCAGGCTGCAGGCGGCGAGCTCCAGGAATGGCTTTCTAGATGGAGGCTTAAAATCAACGAAAATAAATGTGTAACTGTCCGGTATACCAGGAAGAAAACCACGCTCGACTATATCTTCGTTGGCGCTACACTCTTTCAATGGAACTACCCCCGCCCCCAATAGTTAAGGCAATTCTAAATGCAAGCCCGGCTTTCCGGGAGCATGCTTTTAGGTAATGGAGAAAAACACGTTGCAGATTGTGCAGAAAAACTCAACGGAATCTCAGGTTGAAGACCTCAATTTACAAGTTTTTAGATCAATACTTACCTATGCCGATTTCTGTTGCCCTGGTTTCTGATACACCAAGAAAGAAGAATGCATAATGGTGTTGCAGTTCATAAGAATCTCTTAAATTATTAACCATACCATATAATTTAAGATCTTCAAACAGTAATCTGTTGCAAGATAGTTCATAGCATAGGTCAAGTAGAGGCTGCAGTAAAGATTTCAGGTCGACGATCCATGTATGGAACGCACTGCTTCCTACTTGTTAAATACGTATTGAATAATGACACCATATTTGAAGCAAAGCCGATATCATGTAATTTAGATAAAAGGTGATTGTGTTCTATTCGGTCGAAGGCCTTAGTAAAATCTGTATATATGATGTCAACTTAAGTGTTGTTGTCGTCTAAGCATTGAGATATGTATTCGGTAATAATAGATAGATTGGTAACGGTAGATCGTTTATTAACAAATCCATGTTGGTCTTCCGAGAGGAAAAAATTCAATTGAGGGAAAATGCATTTATATAGACACTTCTCAGATACTTTTGCAAGGTTGTTTATTATTGGTAAAGGTCTGTAATTTTCCACCTTAGATGTGTCACCTTTCTTGTGAACAGGACAGAGCCTAATTATTTTCCAGCAGTCAAGGAAAGTGGATGTAGATATCGCCAAGTTAAATACATAATACAATGGTATAGTAAAAACTTTGGCATAGTCTTTAAGAAGAGAACTTGGTAAGTTGTCATGACTCATGGTGTTTTTGTTATTAAGTGTTTTCAAAGCATGAAAGATGTCTGATTCGTATATAAATGTTATAGATATCGTTGAGCCATTTGTGATCGAAACGTAATCAAGGTTTGATACTGTCGTGTTGCTGATATAAACTGATCTCTCTCATAAATCCATCGACAATGGTGGACGAAGTAGTAAACGTCTCCCCTTCATATTCCCTATTGTGCCCCCTATTCTAGCCGCGGCTTTCTTAGATGATATAAAAGACCAAAATTTCTTTGGATGGGTTTTGAGTTCTTGTTGAATATTAGATACATAGTTTTGGTAAAGCTCTACAGAGTTTTACTTATAAATACGGCGCAATTCTCTGCATTTAGTTAAGTCTTTGAGATGCTTAAATTTAAAATATCTTGTGCGATATGTTTCTTTAAGTTGTATATTGTGTATATGTGGTTTGGTGAATCAAATTGGATATAATAAACGGCTATTGTTTAAGTTAGAAGAAGAAAGTTAAAGAAAGAAAGTGTTAGGGATGGGAGATATGGATCTCCGAGAGGGATATAATTTAGAATCTCGATATTTGTTAGACATAGATCTAATTATACAGCATTCTTGGAATAACTAACCGAGAACGTAATGCCACATAGTAACAAGTTTATATTGTCGCAAATATACACACTCAGATTACAGTAGAATTGGAATAAAAGGAGCAAAGATGCTTTGTTTAGTCCATCAACACCATCAGCGATTTTAGATAAGCGCCTTAGGACAGGATGGTAGATATAAATCAATTCGGACATCAAGTTAAATGATAATTAATTGTAATGTGCTTGAAGTGTAAGGTGGACATCTGGCAGCGTCACGCCTGGTCGAACAACCCCTAGGAGTTAGGATACCGGCAGAACGGTGTTTATCATTTCTTGTACCCTTTGCGCTCACTGCGGTCGGACACCCCTTCCACAATACAATACAACAATAGGCGTCTATAGAAAGTTTATGTCCTGAAACGAAAGTTTATGCGCTTGGCTTAGCTACCATTGTACGCGATTCTCTGAAATTACGGCGTATTATTAACAATCAAAATATGTACATACTTACATATATGCACATACGGTTTGCATGTATGGAAACTTTAATATTTCTAAGGGTTAATTTTATCCTGTGTATGCAAATAAAGTGTGGATCTGGATCATCTTGAAAGGTCCATAATATATTTCAATACATTATACAAGAGTTAAGAAGTCTTACCATTTTTAATTGCTTCTAGGTGATCAAATCCATCTGATTTACACTCAATTCGTTCACCAAAACTTTGAAAATCATTCAATAACTCTTTCACAGAAACTGGCATCAAAATGAATACAAAAATATTAGCAGGTTGGGATTTGTAATCTCTAAGCAATGCTACATCAAATATCAACATTTACGAAAACAACTTCTTGTTATGTTTCAGAATATAACACACTATGCTCCAATTTGGCAAAAGAACGGAACAACAGGCAAATAAAATCCTACATCCTTACTTGTTGTCACTCCCAATGATATGAAAATTAACAATATGTTGCCCGGGTAGTGTTTAAGGCTAACCAACTCAATTCCTTACTCTTTTTCTCTATTTATATAAAAACATAATTTATTTCACAAGAAGCTATCCTCAATCCCCAAACTTGTTCTCCTTCCAAAATCTATTTCGTATTATCGAAGAGAAAGGTTAAAACTGTCTGCGTAACTATCGTAGTTGAAATATATTTTTCATGAAACAATTCAGACTTCACACATCAATTTGAACCGTACGTATTGATTCCGTACAAAGCAAAAAACAACAGCTTCGTTCCGACGTAATAATTAGATCGGACATCGGAATCGGGCACGTAATTTAATTTTCTATAAATTTCAATGCTTTACTATAAATGCGGTAAAGCGTGACAACGGGCGACCACCTGCATTAATAAACAGAGCCGTGGGTAATTCGTTTACTGTGTATTAACATGCGGCATAATTACATGGCCGGCCATAGATAGGAATAAATGCGATTATATCAAACGTGTATAATGCTAAATAATTATCCTCGTTGCGTGTACAAAATCCCAGTAGACGAATTAGTGCTGCGGTGTGGCTGTCGATTGTAACGTACGTTCGCCAATTGCTCTGTTAGTTATGATTATTTATTGGCGAATAAACATACCGTGTCTCGAAGATAGGGGATCTGATGTTTAAAGCTTTACACCCAATCCAAATGCTGAAAAAGGAATACGTGTGTTCTTTGCGGAAAACAGAGAAAATAATTTCTCGTTTTAAATAGCTAGGGCATTGTAATCTTAAGAAATTTTAACAATAATGTGCACATGTACAGAAACTACAACTTCTTCTGGTATTAGATTTCCCTGATATTGAGCTAGCCACTAGATTCGGTTTCTCTCTTGAAGAGAGAAGTTGAACATCAATCACCAATCAATTTCCCTAGAAAAAGAAGGAAATCCTTGCAATTAACTCCAGCGTTACACAGAAAAATTGGTTTACTAGAGAAATTTCATGGAAGTTGAAGACAATTTCATTTATGGTAGTATTTGCTTTCATTCCTTAAGCTGACTAACCAGAGCCTATCCGTACTATAATTGCAAAAGATTCTCTATTACTGTTGGTGTTGAGCTTATAATTAACTCCTCGGGTGATTACTCTGCCTATACCATATCTCCTGTTGGCTATCAGTATTTCACGTCTTATCATGTCTGCCTCTCCTTTCTTCCCATCCCTTGCCACCTTTTTTTCTCCTCTGTCTCATTCCACTTAGACTGATTTGTTCTAAGGTATCTGGAGCCAATATGGCCTAGTACTCAGTAATGGCCTAAAGCAGCTATATTAGCTAATTTGCCGTAGAACAAGTAAATGGCACCAACAGAATATCTACAGTGTTAATACAATCTACCAAATGCGACGTGGTCATAAATATAAAGCGCACATGTGCTCTATTTGTTGCGAATGCAAGGTTTCTCACAGAAGTTAATGTGTGCTAGTCAGGGTGTTGGTGTAATTAATCAGTTGCAAATTTCCAAGGATTGATATTATGTGTGTTTAAAAATAATTACCTTTTACTATTCAATAACATCACCACATTTTATCACCCCATGTTGTTGTATTTGTTTTCGCCTGTTACGTGCTCAGCTGCGGGTAGGATCCAGTATGATCTAGCTAGAACATATTGAGTAAACTTGCGGTATATTGGATTACAAATGGTAACAAACAGGTCCCATAGGCGGAAAGATCGCACTTTAGATGCATAGCTTATGTTAGAACCTTGATTTATTGCTATTTTGTTTACTTACTTATATTGTTTTCAGATATGAGTGTTGTAACTGAAAAGGAAAGGGACAAGTGGATTCCCTTGAAAGATTTTTGAAGGCCATAACAGAAAAAAAAAAGTTGAATTCGGGATTCTTTTTGTTTTGCATTCATTTCCAGCGAAATTATACATATTGCACGAATTTAAAGTTGTAGGCTATTTTGAGTGCATTGGTAGCCCATAATGGACTAGAATCACTAGAAACCAAACATTTTTGCGTATTTCTCGTTAACGATTACTCTGATAAATTAAATTAAAAAATTATTTGCAAACTTAATCCTGAACCTCTTATACCTTACGGTGTCGCGGTAGTTGGGGCCAGCAGACGTCTCCATACGCCTCTGTCACGAACCATTCTTTCAGCTTACCGTCAGCCAAGGTGTCTTTTGCAAAAAGCTTTTCTCACTTCACTATTCCAGGTCCTTCCTGGCCTATCGCGTTGTCGTTTTCGATGAGTCCTATGCCTGTTCGCTTTTAATGTCTATATTGACTTCAATTTTTTGCATTACTTTCTCAACTTTCCAGTTAACTGTTCATTCTCTTTTGCGTCCTCCTTCACACCCTTTATCACGTGATTCTTTCTAATTATATCTCTCCCCAAGAAATTTATTCTCTTTTCTTATTGAGAGACTTGGTTTTACAGTGACTTATTCTCTATTTTTATTTTCTCCAGTCCTTGGAATAGCCGGTCAAGTTTTGTGTTGGCTTTAAGTTGGCCTTTTTCAAATATTTCTTCCACTCTCTTCATGTCCGTCATTGCGAATTGCAGTTTAATATATGGCAGCCTCCACACGTCTAAAGCCAGCGCTGCTTACTCCTTAACTATACCTATACTCACGCTATCAGCTGATCGGCGTGGCAGCCAGTTCGCGATAAGGATTTGGCAGTCCGAGCAACACAATCTAACCCGACTTTATTTAATTTTATTCAATTTGCTGCACACTTTGATAGCCGATTAATTGATATGACCTTCACAGACATTAAACGCTAAACTTCTACTAGACCCACGACAAAAGAAATGCTTCCAATTTTGGGTTTATTTTCGGAGGGTGATTCTTCGCGTGCTTACACGTTGTCAGCCAGAACCGGGCTCCTGACTTAAAAATAGAAAAAGCTTAGGTAGGCCATATTGGGTACAGTTACCTTATATCTAATTTCATTATTCTTGATTTTCTCTATTATTGTCACTTCTACTTCTGTGCATACTTATTTCGTCGGTTGCTTGTAGTTTGCTGGCTGTTCATCACCTCCCAGGATTTTTTCCGATCCAGCAATACTGGTACGTAATTAGTGGTAGAGAATTCCTTTATCTTTTTTACTGATATCTCGTTTATTGATAAATTTGTCTTTTAGCGAATGGAACAAGCTTGCTGTCTTAGGTAATAATGCTTTAGTACATAATTGAACAAAAACAACGAATACTCAAATTTATATCTGATAGAGGCAGCAGTTGTCTAGGGAAGCATACTGGGTTCAATACTATATCTAATTTATAGAGTAGATTTCTTCACCTTCAAAATGGTTCTTTTACCTGTATACGCTGATGACCCAGCAATCTTGGCTTTCCACTCAAGCGTAGCACTGGCATCAAAATATTTATAAGACAGCTTATTATTACAATTAGACAACACATATACCTATACATAGCACAGGAAATGGCAAACGTAAACCCACATCATGTTCACCATAAGAAGAAAAGCATATCCCCCTGTGAAACTTAATAACCTCCACCTTTCACAAGCTAAGAATGTCAAATATATCGCAATGCATCTCGACAGGAGACTCACCAGGAAATACCACATATTCACAAAGAGAAAGCAACTACGTCTGAAATTGAATTAAATGTATTGGCTATTGGTTCAGAAATACCAGCTGTCGTTAGGCAACAACAACCTGCTATATAAAGCCATTCTCAAATCTGTGCGGACGCATGGCACAAAACTCTGCGATACCCCCGGTAACACTTACGTAAAAAGATACCAGAACAAGATCCTACGATGCATCGGCCATGCTCCATACTCCGTATCGAATAGACTCATGCAACAGGACATCAACATTAAGACTGTTAGGAAAGTGATAGTTTAGTGCACTGTTATCGTGGAAGAATGTCCCCTCACCGCAACTCATTGTCCAGTCAAGCAAAAGACACTCTTCCTCTGATTTGACAAAAATAGCACATTGGTAAATTCCTCATCACACAATTGTTTTAAAAACAATAAAGCCGGTAACACGTGTTTCACTAGTTCGAGGCAAGCATTATCAACAACCATATAAATCGAAGTGAGAAAAAACATTCTTTCCTTAAAATTCTAAGCATGCATTGCTACCCCACTTTCCTTTTTGCTATATCCGTGTGTAGGGCGCAAACAATATTTTCCCGCTCCTTCAAGCGGCTAGTAATGCCCGTAAACTCCCTTTCCTGCAATCATCAGATCAAGTGGACGGTCAAGGGAAAATACCTGCTAATGGGAATAAGTTTAAACGTTAAAAATTGCAATTAACTTTACGTGAATAATTTGGTTAAATTAGCGAAAAAATTAAGATTAAAATGCTAGTTACCCTCCCATGAGCAATATTACCTAATTATTTGTTTAATTATAATAGCCGGAATAAACTGGATTGAATCTATTCAATATCGCGATTTAGAAGATTATTTTTTAAAACAAATTTGAGGTGGAAAGTACACCGATATGATATTTTTGTCAGTAAAGACACCACAGTCCTTGCAATCACATTCACTCCTCTAATCTAATAGATAGATTTTGTTAAGATAGTTTGACTGCTGTTGTTGCAACGTTAATTAGGGTAATAGGTACGCTGAAACCAATCTGCAAATAGCGAGATCCTTTTTGGGGTAGATTGCTTTACTTAGAGGAAAAATAATATTCCTACTAAAGTCTGAAGAAACCACTTCATACGTGTGCTGAGTTTGCGCTGTGTCCTGCCATTATTTCCACCCATTTTTCATCATCAAGATGCAACTCTGCCGCTTTGGATTAGGCTTTGTCCCTAATAAAGCTATGGATAGTTCAGAACCATGACCGTTGTCGAAATATTTCCGAAACTTACTGTCACTTTCCGAAGTTAGGTGATCATTGTAAAGAAAAAGTGTTCTTAAAAATTATTATGAACCAGATGTATTAATGATGTTCGTGGTAGTATCTCATTGAGAGATGCCAGGATGTAAAGTCTTTCTGTACAAGCTTCGAGAAATTCGGAATTAGTTTTTAAACCCCGGTGAGTGACCTTTGGAAATGGGTGTTAACAGAAGTTACACTGGTTCTGTTTGCTAGCGAACTGTAATTTCAAAGCGACACCTTCGACTGCCACCTATCTGAAATTTTGAAATGAATTACTAGTTTGGACGTGAGAAATAGGTAACATTATCTCTTTTAGCATACGAAAGTGTTTCCGCACGTCGTCATCCACGAACGATTATTTTCCGCAAATTCGATCGTCCACCTCCATAAGGTTTAAGAAGACGTAGGTACGGCAGTAAATGAAAGTGGTAGAAAAGAGTGCGAAAAGATGGAGCGCGAGCGGATGTGATGCCACCCCGGAGAGCAATTCCGGAGCCCCGTCGTTACGATTGTCCGATTGCCCGGCTATTGCTCGGCCCCGCACTCTCTTCTACGTACATTTACACTCCTTCACGTCCTCACACACGAACGATACTGATCCGTTACACGGAGCGAACCGTTCTCAGTGATTGTTATACGTTTTTAGTGTTCGTCCGCCTAATCGAACGACGATGCTAACTACATGCGCTTCTCCGGTGAAACAGAAACCACCCTGAGTAGACGAACCGACTCGACGACCGACCTCTTTTATTGCAGTAACTAATTTGTGGTGTTGTTATTGTTGGTGGTAGTGTGTAGCGGCTTTTTATCGCATTCCAGTCGTACACACATATGGAGGAGAACGTCGGATGAACGCTGTGATCTGATCAGAAGGCCCATTATCGCCAAAACTGCCGATATAACAGACGCATTATACCAAAACTCAATACATATATGAAAGTCGCGGCATGTTCGCAATAACCATTTACCACTATCTGTAATTCCCACGGCACATGTTCGCCGCTTGATGTCGGTGAGCCTGATTGCGCCGCTACGGACAGAAATGAAAAACAAATTGCTTCCCGCGGAAGGATATTGCCAGCCCTAAAAGTCGCGCAACACTTCTTATTTGTGCTGGTATTACTACGGTGGCGTATACGCTTGTCGGTGTGAGATTTTACGTGGAGATGTGCGTGTGTTTGTGCTCTGCGACAAATTGTTATATTATGTTTGCTTTGCGCCGTACCCCAGGCCATTACACTATCTGGATGTCTGCTCGACGGTGACATTACGAGTTGCAATTTTCCTATATTTCAATGTCGAAACAGTTATTGGGCGCAATAACATTACGAATATCGCCGTCTGCTTTTATATTAACACTTCGCGATAAAAGTTTCATGCCCGAATAATAAAAACATCGGAAGTAACTTTTGCGGAAAATTTGGCTATCAGTTTACGAAACACACGCAACATTTTTACTATTGCTAATGGTCGTATATATCTACAAATCAAGTAAACCTTAATTCTGCTTTCCACCTCTCTGTCTTTCTTCTTCTTTTAGTTCCCGAGGGATGTTTATCCTAAATTTCTGCACCCTTCACAAATGATTATGTTCAATACGGTGTGGAATTAGCATTAAACTGGACCAGTTTGCATGCTTTGTTGGATTCTTTTGTCAATAAATTAACTATTAAATTAATTGCAAATGAACCTACAAGTTTCACCAGATCGGAGCAGTAAACCGACGAAATTTTTGTCAAATAAAACACAGAATTGGGTACATTTGCTACAATTCTGCAAAATTAGCAGTAAAATTTAAAACCTCGTTTGGAGGTAATTTTAATACCTTCACATACACGTAGCTGGCTATTTCTCCCTATACAAGTGGGGAAGTTGGCTAAGGCATTAGGAAAAGTTTGTTTACAATATGAATAGAGTCAAAAGGTAATGTTTATATCTGTTTATTTTTCGTTTTTTACTCTTTTGTTAATACCAGATTAATACATTTTTGACATACATATTATTTATATAATTTTCTTGAAACCGCTTTTGCCAAATTGGGCATCCGAGTCAGATTTCTTTCTTTGTGACCTTGTACGGTTCGCTACGTCTTCCAACTCCTGCGTAATTTTCATCCTCTATTATATCACTTCTTCTTCACACAGCACCTCATTTTCGTCAAAACTGTTTTCTTAGTACAACTTTTTCTCTCTTGCGGGACATACTCTTTAGAATCAAGTTCAATTTCTCGACACAACATTCTTAAAAGGTCAAAGTAATTGCCTACTTGCACACGGTCTACGCTTTGCTCTGGCGCAATGGAAATCGCACTTGATTTTCGGATAGAAAAGTCAAGTTTCCCATTTCAAGAATTTTCTAAACTAATCCGTAATTTCTTCCTCTTTATTGTTTTTTTGGCTAAAATTCAATTCCTCGCCAAAATTATAGCAGATTTATTGACGTGCATTACGGACGTTATTCTTTTACCAAACATGCTAGCCTATTCCTAGTTCACCAATCATCTTAATTTTCTTTTCAAACGCTTTTTGGTAACAATTATTGCAGCTTTCATGAATAATTTCGACGATTTGAGCTTTCTTCGCTCTAACAAATATGTTTCGATTACTTGGATACTTAGTTACCTATCCCCATTGGTCAAATAGCCATCTACTTATAATAAAATCCCGGGAAGAAAATCCAAGCAGTGCAGAAGAAACACCATTTAAATCGAAATTGAGATAAATTTTGTGGCGTATAGGATGCAAGCTCTATGCTAGTGCATTTTAATACTGAATATCTCTCTGCCTTTTGCAAATGCAGTTTTAAACTAAGGTTGTAATAGCGCAACGCAGTTATTATGAGTTTTGAGTGTAATCCCCTTGAGTAGGGTTGTTTGTTTATCTGTCGTACTCCGAGTATGAAATTCATTACAGTTTTCGATCATGGTCAGAGTGAAGCACGTGAATTACCTGGTTCTTTTCAATCGAAAATGAAAAATAGGTGGATTATTTTGCTACCTGAAATCAGCCAAAAACACAGCATTCCTTCAAAATTACTACTACTACTTCGAATACTAATAGTCCTCCTAAAGAGATGTTGTGTAATCATTGGATTATACTGCTGCTAAACAGGCGTCTATTGTCAGTCTTTTTCAGAACTAACAAAGATCTGTTTCTGGATCAGATCAAAGAAGACCTTTGAATAATCTTTTATGAATCTCTGTCAATTAATTGTACTGTTTGAAGTCGATCTACATCACTAAAGCCTCTTTTTCAAAATGGAAGATCCATTTTAAAGTTCTCCAACAGAGAGACGCGGGTCAATGTGAGATTGCATTTGATGTAATCTAACTTCAACTGTTGACTTCCTATGTTATCACTTAACACCGTCGGTTTCTAACTGCAATCTACAAACTACGAATTTTGCATTAAAGTTCGCAATGAGTTTTGCACATACAAAACCTAAAAATGGGTGGGCAACTGAACGCTAATATATTTGCGTATGAATTATTAACATTTAACTTTTATCATCTCAGCAACCTCATCCTAGTTTATATTGTACTTACTATGCAAGTATAAGTACGTAGTTGGTTTTGGAATTTGTATAAGAATTTGCACTTAACTAATACTTCGGCAGACGTACTTCTAAGTTTCATAACATTATTATATACGTTACTACTTCATCAGTAGTGCCATTAATTCGAACTAAGGCTGGATTATGTTGTCATCACTATTGCTATTATCAGATATCATCCTTCGTACCACACACGTAGCGAAAAATCTCATTCACATAATTAAATTGCTTCCGTCCAAAAATGATGAAAAGTGCCATCAAATTCACAGAGGGGTAATTGTTCTTAGATGAAGAGCCGACGTGGAAACACTCTCACCTGTCTTGCACGGGATACAATCGCCGGTCGCACCCTATTGCCTCTGGCAGCGATTGTGTGTCCCATGACACTCGTCGCACGACCACGTGCCCATTACACAGGTATTTAACTCTCACGGGCTATTGTAATGGACGCGATAACTGCATTCCTTGCATTCAATTCAATGGGATGCTCATCCACACACATAACCTAATATTGGACCACCGCAACAATTTACTCGGAACGGTCGTTTTGCGATCCGTTGTCCGTTGGAGAGGATTCGGTGCCGCTGGATCGCGCATTAAAAATAACAATTCCGTTGTATTGCTAACGACTCTCGATCTTCGATACGACTTAAGTGTGTATCTAGAGTAATAACAATGCGGTGTCTACGTTTGCGGTTCATTATATGGTGTTATTTTTATGTTTATTGTTCTGTATACAATTTAATTGGATTTCTAATAGAAACTAGACCGCCCTGAGCTTCATCGAGAGCGACAACGTTCTTGGTTTTGGTTTGAGGGCGGAATGGAAATCTAATCTAAAATAAACATATTTTTACTTTGTTCTTTTGGAAATATCAGGTCAATAAGCAATTTGGATTTAACAACTTTATTAGTCCAAATGCGTTGTATGTATACACCCTCTTTCTTTTCTTGTGCTGAATTCCTTCTACTAAATAATATACCTACATATACAGGTGGGGAGTGGGAAATTCGTTTTTTAAGAATGAAATAAAACAAACTGTAGATCTTTCAAATATTTTTATTTTTATTTCGTCTGTCACACAACACGGAAAGTACATACTGTTTTTAAAAGAATATCAGGTAAATGTTGCCCTCCA
The DNA here is from genome assembly GCA_038088585.1 of Chrysina gloriosa. Lineage (NCBI taxonomy): Eukaryota > Metazoa > Arthropoda > Insecta > Coleoptera > Scarabaeidae > Chrysina > Chrysina gloriosa. Next base: position 11,071,376 of record CM076093.1, read on the forward strand.
TTGTCAATACACTGATTCAGTCGAATTCGGATGTTTCGGTCCACTCTTTGAATCATGTCGATCGGTATATTGGCAATTTCAGTTCGGATGTTAATTAAAAGGGCTTCCAGGATTTATGTATGATTGTTGTATATCAAAGATTTGAGAAAACTCCACAGAAAATAATCACAGGGGCCCGGGAAAGGCTTTCCTCAAAAATGCATTGAATTCCAGACGGAGAACTCCCGAGTCATTGTCAAGTAGCGGTCTGAATTTGCGGCTACAGCACGACAGTTTCCTTGCAAAAAAATTAAGAAATTTAGGAAACAAGCCCGATGTGGATGGATATATGAATTAGCGTCAAAGTTTTCATGAATTTTCAACAGCATGAGAACCACCACATTACGTGGTGCACAAAATATAGTCACCAAGACAACCAATAGCTCATAAAATTCCGCTGGAATTACGTGAGGATCTACGTAGGGACATCATTTGAAAATGTCGTTCGAAGCTTTGTTTGAAAATGTAAAATCGGTTATACTACTGTTTAGAACCGAACCGGGGACAGTTTTGACAATTTTTTAAATACGAAGGCAATTCGGAAAGTAAGTTACATTTGGTTATTGAAAAAGAACACCAATACATGAAGAGGTTTCTATTATGTACAACTTAAAGCTACTTCTTCCTGAAATTTTTCTCCATAGTTGCCATTAACATTGAGCTACTTGTTATAGCGATGACAAAATTTTCTAATGCCCTCTTGATAGAACTCGCCAATGAATTCAGCCTTGCTGTAACATTGAGCTACAGCTCTGCAAACCTGTACGTGAAATTTGAGGGAAAGAATACTTAATTCTATAATTGTGCGTCGCCAAATTTTGTCTTCGAGATTACCTAAAGTTTCGGCCGCCCCAACAGTTGATTCTTCATCACGGACATTAATTCGTCCTTTTGAAACATAGTACACTATTCCCTAACTACACTGCCACCAATGACATTTTCACCGTAAACGGAACAAAGTTCACAATGAATCCCAGCAGCCTTTATGGTCTTTGCATATAGAAATATGATAACAGCAGCAGCCATTTAAAACGACCAAAATAGCGCGAAAGAATATTCAATCGATTCTCTCATTAGCACTGCCAGACTAACATTGAACCAGACTACACGGCAATGCTGCGATCGCACCGATCTCCACTCCTCTGCTCAGTAGGCTAAAACAGAACTTTTGCTTGTTTTAAAAAACTTGGAAGACAACACTGTACCCAATGTTTTACTTCTTTAATTTATGTTATACTTATGTGAAACTTTTGCTTTATTATTTAGACTTTTACGCTATCAAAGTCCATCAGCCACTATAATAAAATACAAACAAGTATGTAATCCAAATATTGCAAATAATACAAATAATACAAATAATACAAATAACAAATAGTCTATTGTATGACTATATCCTAATATCCGTTTCAATTATAAATGGAAGTAATGTTAAAAACTAGCAAAATATCGGTACCAAGTAGTACTATTAAATTAACACAAAAGTCTATATCTAGATTCGGAAACTACAATTTCTTTTGGTATAATTCATACCAAGGACAAGTAAACATATGATTTAAATCTACTATCCGATACTTACAAAAGCCCTCAGATGTTACAATCAGTTTCAGCATCTTATTATTTTCTATATATTTTTATTATTACTTACTTAGAGTTTCACTTTAATGAGCATACATTATACTTATAAATAATTGCGTGTGCTATTTATTAAAGCAATTTGTACCACCCTGTCCAAAGTAAAAACAAGCTTACGGGCAGCAGACATCTCTTTTCATCTTCAATATCAGGGTAATGTATATATTTAAACTACTAAGAACGGGAACCGTATATCTATACAAATTTAATGTAACAACCAAGCCTTAGAAAGTATTCAGATGGTCTGGTTATAAACACATCATAAGTACAATGGAGGTACTAACAATCTATAAGACCCGTGGGAGTTACCCAATATACTGGACCTTTGCTACTGTTAGCATCAGACAACTATGTACTGATAAATTTACAGTGCACTTGTAAAACTGTCAGTTAATAATATAACAGGGCACCCCCTCATGTTTTCAATTCCAAAAATATGTAAAATATGCATGAAAACGTACTCCCCCAAAAGGTGGTAGTAGGTAACGTTATAAATCAATTTTTCAATATTGCTACGGCATACTAAGAACATACCAACCCTGATACAAATACAGTGGGAGAATAGTGAAATATTATTCCGTTGCATATGGAGGTGAAATTGTTTAGGACTATTCATCAAAATAATTATGATAAACTACATGTTTCTATCATTTATTCTCTGATCTAATTTTGGTGTATGTTTATAAATACGCCCATATTTCGTAGATATAAGTGTATATACATGTACTAAAAATACTTAAGAATAGGTGAAATCAAATCAGGCATACTACTGTGAGCATCACTAATAAAACGCCGGCGTCTCTAGCTAAAGGCGGAGGAAAAAGATTTATAAATAACAAAAAGTATTACCCTAACCCTAAACAAGCCAAGCCAGTTGCAGACGTTCTTTGTCGTGAAATGGAAAGCTTTTATCCTGATAATACGTAATCTCTCAAAATCAAAAATAATGTTTATATCCACTCGGAATAAAAACTTATCATTCAAGTTGATTAGAGTTGATGCATAAAGACGAATAAATAATCCATATTTAGATGAAGCGGTCGTTAGGGACTCCCTTGAGTGTTGGGATTTCGGTTCTCTCGAAGAGCATAAACAGATATTGAATATCCTGTAAAATCTATACGAAAAAAGCGGCTTTTGCGAAAATGTTATCGTTATTTCTCTTTAAGAAATGCGACGAATAAATTAATAGAAAACGAAATGTAGGAAAATGCACTGAATTTAGTCTGTGAAAGGTTGTTAAATTTACATATATCTGAGACTATAAGTTATAGAATTTTATGTAACTGTATATTCTGATGTAGATATAAAAAAACGCGAAGCCTAAACAAATGCTAGATACTTCTTTAATTTAGTTAAGTTAGTTTAAGTTTGACGGATTTTGAGGGATGGCATAGTTTGTATGCGGACATCATTTTGGAATAACTTTTTCTGTTATTAAGTTAGTTCAGGGCATTACCAGCGGCGGCTGGTGATATATTGCAAGCTATTGGAAACATAGTATTCGCTCATATATGTTCACATATCGGCGTTATCTAAGTACAATCACCGGTGATATACGAGCATATACGAAGTAATATTATCTTTGGAGCTGTGGCCAATGTACGAAATCACTATCCGCCGCTGGTTAATGCAGCGCAGTATTAATTTGCTCCACACGTGCCTAACCATCACTTGCTGGGTTCAAAGCATTAAGGAAGTAGATACATTATTCTGTATATGCCCCACGTGCTACTATCAAGACTTACGCCTCCAAATTTGTTGTTGCGTTTATTGCTACTATAAACCATATTAGATACAAGTGACCCAAACTTAAAATATGGAAATGAATGGGCTGGACACTCTTATGAATCTCTGGATTTCCATATTTTTCCACGATAATATACAACTTATGTTTAAAGCTCAATCTGTCAAGTTGCTCACTAAGTCACGCCAAAATTTGTGTACATGCATTTATTGTAAAGAAGGGCAAAATAATGCATTATCTTTACCACATAACCACCACCAGAATGGATGATGGGCGGAAACCGAGTGTGAGAGCGAAGACCCGAAGTCCTTGATGCTCCGTTTTGTGGGCCCCGCTCCTTCGTGAGGCGTTAGTGCCACACGAGTATGATATAGAGATCTCTATCGAAAGCTAAATATACATCTACTACCACCACTGTTTTCTTTTCTGTGGTCAATATAGCGCTTTGATTTCTTGAAGAATACCTCTCATTGTTACACTGCTCCATTCTGCACTCTCAAAGCTTACGTTTTTCATTGACTTGTGTTCCCATTGTGATTGATCATGTTGTTTTCTCTTTACCCTTACATTTGTTAGCTATTCTTTCCATATTCCAGTACATGGTGTAGTTATCTAACCCGTTACCTTTTCATCCATACTACTCTATATTGTATATTCTTCATTTGAGCTTTGCAGTTTACTGTCGTAAATGCGACTAGATATTTGTTTCAACGATTTAGCTGTTTAGCACTTGTCAATCTTAATTTAGACGTTTGAGGCAATAATCTTACTTGGACAATTTTCCACTATGCACTTGGTAATCTCTATGTCTGTCGTTGTTGCGTGAGTTACGATCGTACTAACAGATTTTACGATAGTTCCAAGATGCTTGGACCCATTGCCAGTACAGAACAACACATTTAAAATGCCAGTCATTTCCCTGGCAACTTCTATTCCTTATCCACTAATTTCTGTTCAGACTCATAATTTTTATTTTGTCTGAGTTGGACAATATGAAGAACTAACGTATGTTCCTATAATTCCAGCATAAAAGTTGCTTCGGTTCTCAGCCTACTAAGCAAATGATCCCAATTTTCCATTGTTCTCGAAAGTTTTCCTGCTTCTACATCTGCATCATCAACTTCTAATATGTTTTAGCTACATATGGTATCTCTGCCAGTCCTGCAGGGTTAACATCAGATGTGCATGCTAATGGTCTGAAAAGAAAAAGGCTAATAACTAATGCTAAAGATACCGAAAAACTAGTAAATTGTTGATATGTTGAGTAATCGCGATTGTTGATCTGCAAGTAAAGTCTCTACTAGGTACCTCCCGATTCATGGTTGGTACTTTGTCTCAACTCAATATGCGACGAGCAAAACAAACGGCTTTTACATACATATGAACCTAAAATTTGATATCCAGTTTATCTAAGATGAACATTCTTATAACATGAATACAACCCCTTTTGGTAGTGAATTCTTACACTTACAGCCCCTTCTTTTTATGTACGTATTTTCCTTCAAGTTTCCATTTATTGAGATACTAGATATGTATATATCAGTAATTAGGAAATACATTCTATAAGCTTCTATAAATGGTTCCGGTAATGGAACCTCATGGTTAACTTTCAGTTATCAGTTGGCCACCATTTCTTCAGCCTTGCTACTTGGTATTATAGTAAAATAAAATAAATATTCTAGGAGATTTGTAATGTATTTCTTTTCTTTGGCGAATCACATCCTTTGCTGTTGGGATATTAAGGTCTTCACATATCCTTGAATTGGTTATCGACAATGGATTTTTGATTTTTGGACTAGCATCTTTCTATGATTAATATTTAGGAATTACTACTACAACCCCACAATTCTTACCGTCAGCTCAGATAGATTTTATGAAGCTTTGTTGTTCAATTAATTTAGACTTTCTCCCTATTATCCCATTATTATTTTCTTGGCTCAGTTATACTTGCCTTGCTTGAGAGAACGTGGTTCATTCAGCCTAATTTTCAATGTGAATGTATTTTCTTGCTCTGTATATTGATTGAGGTAGATCCTATTGTAGGGCGAAAGTTAATGAGATGACGTATTCTCATTAATTCGTATTCCCTACATAGCTAGCCGTCCTTCTAGTTCAGGCATGGGCAACCTTTTTTGTAGTTTTGTAGTTTTATGCTGCGAGTAATCTTGAAAAATATACATTTTTGTAGTATCCTTATGATTCATTATGAATTAAGTTTAGACGGGCCGTGCTAATATGCAACGAAAGAATTCAGTAGCGGGCCGGGCAAATCTTACTCGAGGGACGCATGTGGCCCGCGGGCCGGAGGTTTCCCCTACCTATTCTAGTTGGTTCAACTGGCTTTCAAAATTCTGGATTATTGCATTAACAGTGTTGAACATGCACATGAAATGCATTGTTCAAAAGATATTTTCTAATAACTGCGTAATTTGGGTGAAGGAATCCATCCGATTCGCTTCATCTATCAACATATTATGCTATCAGTTATGTTCAGAGCTTGGTGTATAAACACCACGGACAGACTTCAAATAAAATATCTCATCCAAAATACACTACGCTTTTTTGGACGGCGTGCTTACGGAACTCGAATATAATTATAGGTTCTAGTAACGGCTTGAATACAATGGCCGTAGAGCTTCCAGGCAATAAAGGTAACACATTTTAAGATAAGTGAAGATATTTACGTATCCAGGGGTGACTGGACTTCTTGTATCTATCTTTCAAAATTTATTAAGAACAATTGAAAACCCCATGATTTGGAACCAAGGATGACGTAAGCACATTTTCGCTAGCACTCGTTTGTAGTCCACTGTTAAAATTGTAAGTACACACCGCACATACACCATTTGTATCATTGGGATTCAAATTAGGAGAAAATCTAAGTAAAGTCAATTATAAATAGAAATATTATGAAGAAACTATTTTGTGTACATGTCCATCTAATTAAAGACCGAGGAGGTGTTGTTCTTTGAAATAGCTAAGAGCACTAGTCAACATTCGTTATTTCAATGCAATTAATAGCGATATCAGTAGCTCTCGGCTGTCGGCTAATAAAACTAACAAAATTTGTACTTGCACTAAAACTCACTGTACCTTAGGAAAACAGGTGCTGCGAATCGATAACTCCAGGATGCCATACCAATTTTATATTATCTACTGTAAACAAATATATTTCTACACCGAGATATAGAAAAGAGAGCGCCGGCAATCACAACAGCAAGGATAAAAACTCCTCTCCTATACATATGTATATCTAGTCGAATATAGCTGATAAAATGAACTTCAAACAAATGCACATAGTACCTTATTGGTTAGAAGTCAAAGATGAAATTGCATTTTTAAGCGAAGTTATAGATTTTTAGGAATGATTAACTCTTAGTTTAGAAGCTCGAAAAAGACTTTGTGGCTATCTTTCACCGATAAAGATTATCAGTTTTCGATGGAACCATCTTGTTATATGCAAGTGAACACCACTAAAAATATAAAAGTTGAAACTTCGATAAGTGAAAACAGAACTTTTAAATAAAAACAGATAAACGTATTTTCTTATTCCATGTGCTGAGTTGAAATAATTTCCAACTAGGAGCAATCCAGTTTGAAAATAAAGATTAATTTGTTTTAAAGACAGGCTAGCTTATATATTGTTTCCCAAATTAGTAGATAGAATATGTACATAACATTAATAATAATATGTGTAAATAGTTCAATTCCTCATTCCAGAGTAGTGTGTCCTTCCTATATTCTTCTTCTAGTCCATATAGTAACAAGAATGATATTTCTCTTGACAATAACACATATGTAAATTAATTTCCATTCCCGCAGGACGCTTATGTAAATGTTAAAGGGAAAACGTTTACTAAAACAACCTAAACACAACTACCTAAAATCCCTAACCAATATTACTGCGAATTAACATTACTAAAAATACACCACTTCTGCCTATTTTCGGTCACCTTTTCATTCGGGAATATAATTTACGTTTTGTTGGGTCATTACGTAGCACGGAATAAGTAACTTCTAGTGGGAAAGCGTGTTCCAAGAGCGCCGGCATCGTTTCGTACGGTAAACTCGAAAACTGAATATGGTGATGGATTGGGCAAGTAGACCAGGGAGTTAGGAAAAGCTCAACAGGATCCTGCACTCGGCCAACTGATTATCCTGCCACCTCTTTCTTTGTTCTATCGCTGACGTTTACCGTATATATACGCAAATATATCCGATCTGACTATCTAAAGATATCCCCTTTTGTGACGAGCTTTGTATTATCTTTTCTGATGGAAATTTGGAAGTTTAGGGCATAGTTTAATTTATGCATGTATCCATATCGACATAAGTACTTTCCACATTTTGTAATTAGTTTGTCTGCTAACTTGTTCTTGAAAACTTTAGAAGTGATCTGGGAGAATCTAGATATATGTACCTATTGTACCTGTACCTATCTACAAATGTAAATCTAGGGGTGTTAGCACAAATAATAAACTAATAGTTTGAAAATATCAAGGCGTTTATCGTCTCATTTCGATGTAGGTATATTAATTTCATTTACTTTTAACGACGTGTATCTAAATAAAAGCGAATTTCTTAAAATCTTCTATCTACGGGCACTACAAAATAATATCTACAAACTTAACAAAGTGTATGAAATCCAACCGACTAAACTCGAAAGACGGCGTACCTAATTTATTAAAACAAATTCTTCCGTGCGTAAGTAATTGTGCCAGTAAAACTTTTACAAGGTATATAAGTTTAACTCCTGAAAATGCAAAGGAATTAAAGATGCGTTAAGACCAATTTTCTTCATTAGACCCAATCTGCATTCCACCCCTCGAAATGCTCTGCTGCGCACTTACTTCCCGACAAGTAGCATTTTTATGAGCCTTATAAATTTGTTTAATTGGTCTTCCATGTAAAGCTCGTACTTTCAGCTTCGACTTGATTGTGTTATAAATGGTTGGACGAAAGTCGTTACTTTTGCTATAAAATGAACACCGGACAATTTATTTGATTTCGCGTATAATTGACTACGGAAACAATTCCTTTCTATTTACTCGGAAATATCTCGCAAATAGAAATGAGGCTTTCATATAAGGTGATCTAAAGATTTATGTAAATATATTTGTAACAAATATCAAAATGTGACGGCATGATTCTACTTATTATTACTTGGAAAAGAATCTATTGGTATAACAATATAGCTTAATAAACTTATTACCGCTTCAATTTTAAGAAGATGTGCTTGAAAATGTGTGAAGTGTAGATAACTACTATTATTTTCATTTTCCTACACATTTAATATTATTTAGCACGAATACCTATAGTGAAATTATTTCTTAATAATTATACAAAACAGCAAATACTAATTGAGGAGTTCGTAGGTAAGGCGCCGATTATTTACTTAAATCAACGGCAGTCCCCAATATACGACACAATTGTACTTGACATTCTGTGGCTTTAGTGTTTACAATCAACGTCAAATAATAATAATAATAATTTATTTATTGCAAAATAAACAACAAAATGTGTAAAAGCAATAGGTCAAATAGAAAATAAAGTAACAACAAAAAGTAATAATAGTGGAAAGTAGAGAATAACAATTAAGGGAGAAAAGAAAATTTTTAATACCAGATTTAAATTTATTGAAAACGATTTCATTTCTAACTTCCAACGGTAATTTCTTAAAGAGTTTAGAACCCATGAAATAAAGACTTTTTCAAATAAAACAGTTTTATTAAGAGGTGGAAGAAGGTAGTTAGCGTTTCTTGCAGAATAAGTAGAGGTGGATTCGGTGTGAAACTCAGATATACATTTAAAAACAAAACTTGCAAATTAAGGAGATACGCATGTCCCAGGTTAGAAAACACTGTAATTATTAAATCCTTAAACCGAATTATTCAAGAATGATTGCGAGTAACAACTCTTAGATGTTAAGCATAGTTCCATCCTGGAATTTGAAAGCGGCTAAATCTTCAAATAAATAGAGAGGATATTAGGAAAAAGCCCGAACTAGAACTCCTACCAGACTCAGAAAAAAGATTATTAGCATCAAATAAAGATTCATTTATTGAAAAAAAAAAAAAGAAAATTGACACTACTTACCAGAGGTTTACAAACTAGTTAGAAACGTTTAGAATACTATTAGGTAGTGCAATATGAAATGATAAATTCCTTTAAGGAGAAATAAAAATTACGTGGGGAATTTAAAAAGCTATTTTATTCAACACAATAGAAATCCGCTGATTGAATAATTTTTAGTCAACACGATACTCATTATAAAATACCTTTCTACAATAACGGTTAGCCAATAGAGGATACAAAATTTGTGAAGATTGTTTCAATCTTACTTGCAGTATGAAATTTGTATTACATACATAGATAGTGCGACGAACTGGGAAACAAATAACGACCTGCAGATGATAAGTGCAACGAATATGGAGAATGGAGCAATCTGACCGTCTCGAATATCGGCTTAACTCAATTCATAAGGAAACTACTTATCAAGTTATTCCATTTTACTGATTTGTTTGATATGATTCTCGATTGTCTTTAGACACACTCCAAGCTGTTGTGTTACAAGCAAAATCTTACATCCCCCACTAGTGTTTAAGATGGCCATTATCCAAGAAGACTGGCAACTTTTTGCGGGGTTAAACTAAATTATTTTAATCGACTCTGTATTGTCCATTTGTTAAGCGTACTTTACCCAAACCGAAAGATGATAACAAAACAGCAGTTGACGTTGTGTCAGTTTAAACGTACACAAAAGAATCGTTCTTAATTGCTCGATCGAAACAATAACAAAAGCTTATGGATCTGTAGAAAAAACTAATTGGGCATTACTAAGAAATTTCTGAACGTTAGAGTGAGAAACCGCACAGCATTTCGCAGACATTTTTCTTACAATGGATATCTCATGTCCTCAAAGGAATCCGATATTTGAGATTATATAATCTAACAGTATATTTAAAATTTTGTCGTGTGCATAGATGCAATATGCAATATACTATGATTTATAGTTAACGTACTGGAAAGCTGTTTCTTTTGCAATAAGCCTTACACATACATACCTCATATACCTTTTCATAGCAAATAGGTTTTAGTGAAGAAAAAGATTGGCAAAGTTAAACATTTTGAACCAAATTAAGAAAAAGAAAGAATAAATATTAAATACACATCTCATACTTAAATTGAGAATGTAAGCTTTCTCTCCGACTAGTTAAATGAACAACTAATTACAAATTAATTTTACTAAAAATCTTCTATTTACATAGCGAATAATAAGCGGTATAGAAAACTAAAGCATAAAATACCTTTTACCATCACGATGAAGATCATTCTAAAATGGCAAATACATATGTCTTGTTGTAGGTTGCAAAATCTATATTGTTGTTAGTGTTGCAAATACTTCAGATACATATCATTGTTCGTAAAAAGAGAAAATATTTAACTTCTTACACACAAGCAATTTTATTAAATTATGTTTTACAACAAATGTGGGTGTATTTATTTTGGAAATGAATAATCTCAAGTCAGTTCGATAGTTAGTATAGGTAAGAACCCGACTAGCTACAGGAGTATCTTTATTAAGACTTTCATAAGGAACTTGACTTGAAAAACTATAAACTATAAAGTACTATTTTCTTTTATATAATCCGTATCATGCAATCCATTGTTATAAAGCTACATAAATTGAATTGATGCTTAATAGTTAAATTCACGACTTTAGGTACTCAAATTTAATCTTAAGATATAAAATTTATCCAAATTTATCAACGGATAGGTAATTAAGAGCTTCATATACGTAATGAAAAGGGCAGCGTACGTAAAAATTGTTCAAACATTATCAGATAATTTTTGCTAGAAGGTGAATGTAGTAGAATACTCACATACCTAAATTTATAAGTGACGTCTATACTGTGATTTTAAAATAATCTGTTAAAATACATATTTCAAAATATATATATATTTCAATGCATACATTATAATTTTCTTTTAACTGTGCAGGCTTCCTAATACAAGCTTTTGAATTAAATATTACACTATTGTGTATGCATTCGTATATATTTAGATCTTCGCTGTTTTGAAATTAAATAATGCGAGTGAAAAATGCACATTTTAAATTACTCAAGTTTCAATGGTATATGCGACATGGCGCGTATGAGAAAGGAGAACTGTGCGTTAGCCGAGAGCCGATCCTAACTTGAAAACCTGAAACAACGCGGCGCCAAAAGTTCAAAACCGGAAACTACGGGAATACAGTCGCGTTCGCGTTTCAGACAACTAAATACAGGCTTGAAGTTTCCGTCACTAGAGACCAGCACCAGAGGATACCTTCTGAATGCACCCGCGCGGGCTTCTTGAGCTCCATCCCCACTTTCCCGAGGTTACTGAAAATAATGCTTCGACACAAGGGGATGTACCCAGTGTCGCGTTTAAAGGTTTCGATTGGACGACGGGCAGAACTCGAATCCCAACCGATTGGCGGTGTTGGTTGGGGTTGAGCCTTCAGAGCCGCCTTACACCCTCAACCGACGCTATTCACCCCGTGCGACATCCGGCGTCGTTCCAGTTTCTCGAGTCTCTGGGGGTGTGGCGGGAAATAGCCCTGGGGAGGTAACTAGCTGGTCGGTCCGTTTCAGTTCAGTTGGAATATTTGCAAGTTGAACTGGTCGAAACCACCACTCCACCCTTAAGAGGTCGCAAAATATCGTCTCTCGAATTGCCACAGCAGACCATTCGATGCTTATCATCGTCCCAGTCGTGTTTATCTGCTGGAACAACGCGCAACACAAGTGGTCTCTCGCGAGATAGCACAGAATCCGTCGGGATTATACATAATGTTATGAGTGTTTTTATTCGAGCGACGCCTATACAATAAACAATTTGATCAACAGGTAAAGCGTTACACTTTAGTGGTCGCGTGAATCTTTGAATTTTTCTTGACTAGAATTTTTTTCACAGTTTGTGTGTGGTGTTTTATTTAGTGAAGCGCACGCAAACGGTTTGTCGCCGTCGGACGAAGCGGCAAAACTTTGCGCGCCGTCCAGAATAGCCGCCAAAACGCGGTCCGACGAGCAAAACCCCGTGGAGCGCGGTTATCCGACGGCGTCTCCTTGGCCAGCGCTATCACTACCGGCGCCCGATCTGGACCCGGTAGCCGCAGCCTGGGGCCGGAAGTTATATCCCGGTACGGGCACTCCGCGGGTTACCGGCCCAGGACTCATGTTTGGACTACATCATCATCAAGATGCTACCAGTCTGCATCATCATCACCAACCACGAGGTCCAAGTCTCAAAGAAGAACCTCTCACAGCGACAAGAGCTTGGATGCAACCTACAGTGCCCGATCAAAACGGGTAAGCTTTTCCATTGAGTCTCAAATAATTAAGCATGCAATATCAAACAGGGAATAACAATAGAGACAACAGCTTTTTCTGGAATCATCTTAAATTTAGCCAAAGAGAAAATAATAATTGTACAAATTCTAAACATATTTTTATTTATTGATGTACACAGTTCTAACCTTTTTTTCACATTTACTTCCTATTCAGAAAAATTCTATAAAAACATAGTTGCATATATGAATCCGGAAATGTCAAGTATCTAGGTACAAAGCAATTAAATTATTTAAATATCTGAAGCGAAAATTTGAGTTAGAACCAAGAGCTTAAGGAATATTTCATATTACACAAACTATGATAAAATGACGTTCTTATCGTTAGACAAGCCAAATTTTAAAAAATGTTTTAAGTAATCTTCCTGTATTTTATTTTATTTTTCATTTTTATGTGCGGATTTAAGGGTATTATTAAGAACATTTCTTTTCTTACTAGTCTCAGTTAAGTAAGTGGAAACCGCAAAATCATAGTTTGACAGCCTATCAACACGGTACATAACGAAAAATTTATAAATAATCTCTAAAGTGATTATTGACATATAAAATGTTTTTCCACAGAGATAAAGTGTTCCAAATCTATTTGTTTTTATTCAATACAAGACATTCCGCTCGGAGCTATACAATGTTCTATACAATCACACTATCCTCAGATATACCAGCAAGTTTAAGAGCCCAGGTGCCTATGAATTATGTTATATGTATACCATTTGTAAGAACTGATTGCCAAGTGAACAACTTAGAACGCAAAGCATATTATAATTAATACCACAGGTATTCTATAATCCTTGAGGCCTATTCAGTGAGTTTAATTTTGCTTTATTATATGATTTCTGATTTTGAATAGTCAAATGTTATTTCGGGCATTAATTTATAGGCATGTCAACTTTCACGGTTTTTTCTATCTGATATTTCATGTAGCTAAAAGTAATTATTAAAGTTCCTTTAAAATAACGATAACTATTTTGTTTAGATAGTACGTGCACCTCGTTGCATACCTCCAAAGTCGCTTAAAACTGTCGCCTTTTAAAATTTTAATTCAATTTTGACCACAATATTTAGAATGACAAGTTCCATAATAGCTCAAATATTGATTTCTGTGGCTATTATTATAACCACTATTGCTATTCTTCTTATTATTATTCATTGTCATTATTGCCTTTGCGCTTTTTGCTTCACTTCCACTCCTTTATTTAATTAGTTTGTTTCTTCTTCGCCTCCCCACTCTTCCGAGATTGTTGCCCGATTTAATATTCGAGTAACTTTTCCACGATATCTGTCCTTAATGTTCATTCCTGTTCGTTTAATACATCTACTATGTTGCCTCTGTTTTCAGGTATTAACAGCAATTTATTCTAGGACTATAGCTTTCCACCACAAAATTCGGTAAAATGCACTGATGTTGTTGCGAGCGAAGCACGTGTCCTGAACTAGTTAGTTATTATCTGATGCGGCCTTATCGATTCAGTTAGTTTTATTTGCACTAAACCATAGTTAATCCAATCATTTTGAAATATAATTTGTTTACCAAAGGTTTTCGCATGATTTGCAAGATATTTTATCACGGATCAATATCACCTAATGATTTTCTTTGGTTGTGCTCAATTTTAACTTTGTCATTTTCATTGCTCTCGTATTTTAGCCACGACTTTGATACTTTATTTCAATCCTTTGAGCCTGGTGCTCTCAAAAAATATTTATTGCGTCTTCTGCCATGATGACAACTTCTTGATATATTAGTCGTAACATCAGTAACTTCAAAACCTAGAATATCTATGGTGTATGTTTCTAACATCAATTATGGTACCCTTGTTTCTTTAAAAATGTATTTCCAAATTTTCAATCCTCTGCACAAATGCCTGACAACCGATCTCAACTATCATTTCTATAATTTTCGATGTTAAACATGTGCTTGCTTTCGTCCAACAAACCAGCATTTCCTTAATTCCCTTCTTCAATTTTGGGCTAGTAATGTAGCACAGCATACTATCATAAAAAATTAATTAGAATCAATGGCAATAGAATTTTAAGAGGTTATAATTATCTAGCTTTAGAACCGCTTACACTAGTCTTTTGGGAAATACAGACCTTTGGGAAACATGGCGATAAATCAAAACAACAAAGGAGGTAGACTCTGGTGTAAATACCTTATACTAACACTCCTTTTGTCTATCAAATGATTGTCCCCAAAAGTTTGATATACTTTCTGGACAACATATTAATATGCAAACTATGATTGTAAGGATAAAAACCATTTCATTTGAATTTACTCGTAACCGCAATTCTTAATCCTAGGGTGTTTGCAACCCTATTACCTTAAAGCACCGAATTTTATCTCTGCAACACCAACAGAGAATGTTAAAGATGTTACATGATTTTCTTCTAGATAAAGACCGAATACATTGCAAATGAGTCAGAAGGGAGGTACTATCATTCAGCAAACGTTCTTTTGAATATCTCTTATAAGGAAGTGCCCCATTTAATTATTACAAAAGAATGAAACATCACCCTTATTTAATATTTAATCGAAGCTTCACAGGTGATGTTTTATATCTTTTGTGCTACTCTCCACTGAGGATGGCAACCTATCGTCGAAATACGTACATGGAGATATTGGGATCTTCGTGGAGGGATTTTGTTTTGATGCACTTTTACAGCCAGGAAAATACGTTTAACATTGTTTCTGGGTATAAAATGCAACTATTTGTCCTCTTTAAAACTTCCGGCAGGGCCATTACCAATACCAAAACACAATCCAGACTGTTGTTTTCTTCGTGTAATTTTCAAATATTTGCAGACAGGTCTTAGGGCGCTAAGACAAAATTAATTATATTTAAGACTACAATTGCCACCTTAGACCGGATAATCCACTACAAAACAGCGTTTTACGTTTACATTTAATGAGGATAATTAAACATTATTTAAAATGTTAATGTTAAAATTGATCACCGTTCGGTATAACAAATTTTACACCAAGCCATTTCGATTATAACTGCCGTATTTGTCCTCAAAATTTCTGTGCTTCTCGATTCTAGAAAATTTTGAGGATAATCTTTTATAAATTTAACCATCAACGTATCTGCGCAAGAAGGATTCCGAGTTCGGAAGTAAAAAATTGGCAATATTACAGGGAAATACACGGAAGGGTACAAAATAAATTGTTACATTTACATTCTTTCTTTACAATATTCTACATATGATTTAATTAGTAAGTTTTCATTGATATTCGAAAGATTGATGGAACGCTAGAAAAGAATTTAGAATACATTCGTAACTTTCTAATACATACCGATACACCGATAATAAATTGCTACGATACGTTTTCTATAGTCACTTACAAAAGCCTGGAGGAACTAAAGCCAAGTTCGATAGTCTTAATCGAATTACTACAACAGCTTTTATTGGAATATAAACAGTTGTTCTCATTGATGATGTGCCTTTTGCTATCCCATACATGAGTACCCTTACCATACAAATATCCACACTAAACAATATATAATATATCCACCAATAAACAGCTAAGGATTTAAAAATTATCACAGATACTTTTGCCTTCAAAATAGGCATGGTTTGTAAAAATATGAGTACCCAACATCGGGATTTACTTTTAACAAAGAAAAATATTTATTAAAACGTATTAACTATTTATTTCAATATTTTCTGCTATATTCATAGAGTAATGGCGAGAGTTAAATGTAGGTATTCATCACGACCGGATTTATATTTGAAAAAGCCATAGCCTGAAATACTAATGGGACCTACGAGTACAATTTTATTTATAAGATACAGCTTAGCATGTGTAATAACAACAAATACAAATAATAAACCGTTTCAGAAATTCATAGTGCAAATACATTGACTAGTACTTGCTCTATTCTGCAGACTTCATTTCACTGTGAACCACTGGCCGAATTTTGAGACATTAAAATTGGAATGACAGCAATAAGGAGAACTTCATCAGCTCACTCTCGCTAACAGGTTTTGCGTACAAGGTTTTGAAATTTGTTATCATAAATGGATAGTATAATTTTGTCAAGAATCCCAAAACACATCGACGATGTGCGCGACATGATTGAAGAACATCAGCATGTGACCTACACTACGATAATGGCATTCTTATAGATATTGAGGACGGCAATACTTCGATTTGTTATGAATATTTACCTCTCAAAAAGCTGTGAAGATCAGTAAAGGAGTCGTGTTAAATGGTGAAAGGAAATGCGCAAAAAATTAGACTGCGGAATCACAAAAGCCATATACAACATCTTAACAGTTGACGAAATTTGGATACATTTGTACGAACCAGCAAGCAACAATTTCAAGATGAACTGATTCCACAAAGTTATTCGTTCAGAAAGCACATCCAAGAGAATGATCCCCTGTTTCTTCGGTTGTATTGGTCGTGGGACAGCCATTGCTTTAGAACATCGAAGAAGAGTTAATGCTGCGTGATATACCTACAACAATTTGTTTACTAGCAGTCGTCGACGAAATTAGGAAAAGCAACC
The DNA here is from genome assembly GCA_038088585.1 of Chrysina gloriosa. Taxonomy (NCBI): domain Eukaryota; kingdom Metazoa; phylum Arthropoda; class Insecta; order Coleoptera; family Scarabaeidae; genus Chrysina; species Chrysina gloriosa. The sequence continues at coordinate 11,088,693 of CM076093.1, forward strand.
AAAAACTTCGCACCATTCTATATTATGGCAATGCCTACTGTCACAGACCACGTCAGATAATTAATTATTTAAACGAGGAAAAGGTGGAATTAATTACTAATTGCCCGTTTTTATCTAATTTATCGTCTAACATTTTCTTTCCGAGCCCGAATGTCAAACAAAAAGTGCGTGGGTAGTGATTTTTAGCACCTCATGAAGTTGTCGAAGCCTTAAAGAAACGTTTTATTTGAGATACCAGCTTCAAGGTGGAGCAAATGTTTCAAGAATTAGTTTGAATGCAGGCAAAAGTGTACAAATTCTAAATGCGAATATTCTGCAAAACAATAAAATAATTTGTTCCAAAAATTATTTTTCTTACCTAGTTTTTATAATGATTTATAATAATGTTTGTATGGTTTTAAAATGATAGCTTCCTTTGATGTTTATTGCAGCAATGATAGTAATAGGAGTATGGTCGTGGAGGAAGTTTTTATAAAGCCTGTTTTTATAGAAGTCATCTTTACCGTTGTTGGTAGTAGTTTTACATTGAAAAATCTCTCCCAATTGATCTAATAATTTCGCTAAATAAATATTTTTTTAATATGGTGCTAGCATATGTAATTTCATCAGAGTTTCTGCTTCTGAGCAAATCGAATTGCAACATTTCGAAAAAGGATCAGAGTCTGCTCCCAGATTTTGTAAAAGTCGCCGATTTCAGCAACTCCTAGAAATTATTATCTTTTATCGGTGAATTTATTCACTATTCTAATTTTTTCCAGTTGCAGAATAAATACCTAGATTCTGTTTAATATTCCTGAAGTTTCATATCCAGCTATTCCATTTTTTTTTATTGAGACCGATTGAGATTATTTGAAGATCTAAAGAGCCAGAATGAACTGAATAACAGTTTCATCATTTTTGTTTTTTGTTTCGTTAAACACCTATTAAAGTAGTTTCATCGCTATATTAGCTGTAAGAAAAAGCTCTAAATGAGACAAAAAAGATAAAAAGTTTAAAGATATTGTGATATGAATGGACTTAATTGTGTTGAAAGTGAAATATAAGTATATCGTTCGATAATAATTAATATTTAGTTACCTATTTTCCTTTTATTTAGAAATAATAATCTGTTTAACGAAAAGTTAATGTGTAAGATTAATATTAGATCAATTAATTGAAATGTACAATAAATAGAAAAATTAAAAATAGGAATTGAGTTTGGAAAAAAAATGTGCCTGCCAGTTTTAGAAGTTTTAAATTAAATAGAATCAAGAAATTAATACAAATAGGAACCTAAGCCTGAGAAAGATGGAGAGTCTAAATAATCTTGAAAACCTAAGATAAAGAAAATTTGAAATAAGACAAAAGGCAGTTTCAGTATCAAATTTAAAAGTCGACCAAAAACAGTCAATTTCGTATTTCTATCTTAAGAGGAATTTCATAAGACGGATTGAGAATTCGTGAAGGGATCAACTGTACAGTTTATTTTGACACCTCAAGATTGGAACACTTCATTACATATGTATCTCAGCCCGAATGTGGGGCAGTTTATCACAATACTTTAAAGAACATGAAATATATTTTCAAAGAAATTTGCGGAGGAATCTCCTAATGATTCAACTTTTTATTATTATGGTTGGGGCTCCCCTTGAAGACGGTTTTCTTGCTCCACCTTAGAATTTTAAATATTTATAGATAGCTTGATTTGTTCTTGGAAATACGGGGAAAATTTCAAGAAATTCTTTTTTAAGGTGTACTAAACGTGTTAAAGTTATTGCATAACTAAGTGGACTATTCTGCCTGAGTCTGTTTTCTCTTCTATTTTTAAAGGGCAAAAACGGAAGTTGTTTTCAAGATATTCACACATAAGGAGGTGTAAACATTGATATTTTAGATTTCTTTTTGAAATTCATTGCCTTCTACAATAGAAAGGTATACAGCTATCTATCCATATTTGGTAAATTTTCAATGAAGTTCATTGTACCATTCCACTCCAGGCACTTCTTTATTCATATTGATGGTAACTATTTACATTATTGTCATGAATACGTACTTCAAAATTTCAAAATTAAAATACTGAAAACTTAGGTCATCATTCAATTACTTTAACCAGTAAGTTTCATATGTCACTTAACTTCTGACAATTATAGATCTGAAGCTATAAGTTTTAATCCAGATATTGTCTATTCTCAAGGAATTTTTATAACGGATATAAAGCTTTTAAATATGCATATAAGTTCTCATACATATACAAACGTTAATCGTCGTAAACGTTAAAAACAAAAACTTCAAAATAAGTTATAGAACAAACACATATTTGTAAAATTAAGTGTCGCGGGCTGTTTTATGACTAAACACTCTTAGCCGAAAACATGCGATGAAATCGACGTCGGTAAGTAAGCAGTTAAGCGAACAGGCTGCTAATTAGATTTCTGTCCCGCAATGCGACCGCATCATTAAAAGCTTCTGCCCCTCCAGCATTCGGCTGCCAATCCACCCGACGACAGCCAATAAAGAAAATAAACGCCACAAAAATGCACTCAAAATTTATGGCAAATTTAATCAAATATTCCAGCTAATTAATCAGATTTTCACTACGCCACGATTACTGCCGCTACTCATTACCGCGACGTAATGAAACGTAATCTATTTGCATGTAACCGGCGTTACTATTAATTTGACATTTGCAATACGGTCGGATCGCGTACGTACATTTCGGTTGATTCCCGTACACGCTAAATGACTATTATTTTTTTTTGGATGGTAAAGTAGAAGCCCGAATAAATGAAACGAGTGCAGCAACAAAGTACATATGTAATACATTACATATGTGTTTGTACATTATGTACGTAACACCGCATAGGTGCTGCTTATATTTAATTTCGTATTTGCTGATATTCAAATGTAAGCTATGAAGGCTTTTCAATTAAGAGAAAAACAAGCGAAGCAAGTTCTATGGACTTGATAGTTAAGTACTTCGGCCACCCAGTGGTCATTATTGGCCAAAATGACAGCTAATTTGTTTCAGTTCCAGACCGTAGACATTCCTGCTTCTATCTCTTCTGGGTAATAGAAATTGAAGATATTAAGAACAAGAGAAATTGGTGTAAATAAACTAAAGAGAAATGCAAGCGTTTTAACGGAATTTGTGGTGGCTTTGTTTGCAGATTTTGTACTTTGAAAGTTGAAAAATATCAACAATTTTGGCAAGAGCTCTGTATATTAAAAGAAGCTCTTTGATACTTTGTAAGTTTCACTTTTAAATCGTAAGTCGTTTGATATAAAAAAATTGACCAACTTTTAATTTGACGTAAATCTCGATTTCACATATAATTATCTAGCACTAAAGATAATGGTGATCGCTGGAAGAACTATTGGATGAAGCACACATTACAACGGTTTAAAATAATTCGGTTACAAAGAAAAATTTGAAATTGAATGCAACGAATGTAATCATGGTTTTAAAGAATCTATCTTATAAACTTACAGTTGTTCCCTTATTTTCCAACGAAAATTCAAGCTATCTTGATTTCCAAATACAAGAATCGTAAACAATAGTCCAAAAATGCTCAATGCTATCGTGAGTCTCCTCAACGAATGCAAAGGGCGACTTTTCTACACATCCAAAGCAAAATATTTGAGATTTGATTATTTCCTACTTATTAGTGAATATAATTTTAAACAGATATTTTTCTACAAAGAACATGTTCTAATATTTCATTGCCTCTGGAGAGCAGACCTTTAGGCATTCTTGTTTCTAGTTTCTAGCGATGTGCTGTATTTTTTCAAACTCTGTGTAGGTAATTCCGCAGACCGAGGAATTCCAAACGTTGATATTAGTACACAAATATTGCGTTACGTAAGCATATATAACACTGTGGGTAGTACTACAATACATGCTATTAGCGACTATTTATTCTTTAATATATCATCCGTATTCAGTATGAGATACTCATTGTTACTTGTATCAACCGGTGACGGTTTCTCAGGCTTTCTCACTAGCGCAAGTCATAGACGCCCAATTTTCTCTATGAAAACAACATACAATTTATTATTTCAACATAACAAAGTTTATGCCAATCTACGGAAAGTCGCATAAATAGTGATATTTTTCCGAAAAAGAACGCTTGCCGCAAAAAATCAACAAACGCTGAAACGGTGCTGGTATTATAGCACCGTTTCATCGCCAATTCACAGTTATACACAAAAATATACTTTGAAATTAGAATTACACAAACCAAAGTTCACAACTTCATATCATCACCAGATGCATCCAACTAGGCACGGTATTTAGTACACAAACCATCACTTTGCTCGGACTCTATTTAAGGCATAAGCATATCATCTCAGCTTGCAGAAATGGCGAAAATCAAAATAAATGAAAGTGGACAAGCCGGATTGAGGAAGTACCAAATGCTACTTAAAAAGGCTATTACTGAGATGTAAAACATTTTATTGTCACTAAACCCTTTCAATGAAGTACGACTTGTAAATCTTATTTGTTCTTTATTTTTGGCATGTTTCGGACATACATATATTTTTGTGGACATTGCTTCTAAAGAATATTATTATTATCAGAATTGTTGCCCATAATTGAGGTTGTTAACCTGGAAAATAATAATAGCATTTGCTGTGAAAGAGTAACTGTTACTCTAAGTTGCTATTGCATCTTTTGACGTTTCTTTGCCTAATTAGAGCATAATTCATTTAAAATCGCAAGTAAAAACCAGAACTTATTGTTGGTTAATGTGCTAGTTGTTTTGGTAAGCTCTAGACAGTTTATCAGGAAATGGAAACAATTCAATTTGACCCGTAATCTTTTGTACTTCCTCCTAGGAGTATGTGCGACCCCTACCAAATCCAAATATTATATTCGCAACGTAATACGCATGTGATACCAACATCAAATGCGAAAATCTAAGTGAGCTGCCAGTAGTGACAACTGACGACACTCTGCTTCGTGTCTTAAATTGCGTACATCTTCAAAATTCCGGTGTGTAAGTGCCTACACAGAGCAGGTAGATAACAAATGAGTTGCGTAAATTTTGTTGAACCACGATTTAGTCCATCTCGACTATTATCTGTGGTGTACACAACGGTGGCGTACACGGAAAACCTCAGCTACTCTAAATTAATTTTACAAGGGGCGAAGCGCCGATTACAAAAGACGGGCGATCTGCGATTTGTTAGTTAAGTTAATTATTAATTCCATGTGGATGGTTAACACGAATTTACGTTACGTTTTTTTTTATCCGGCCACGCCCGTGGTAAAAATTTACAGGTGTCCCCCAAAATAAGTGGGAGCGTGAAGGAAAATCTGCAGTTGAAATTTCATTATGTCTACAAGTAGAGAGTATCTCCATTCCAAGAGTTCTCCAGTACTCACATACTGAGTTCCTAACTAGTGATATGCAGTAAAAAATAAATAATAATAAATAACATAATGGTAAATCTTATAATGATAAGAAATGTCAGAACGAAACTAGATGTATACACACAGGGAAGTAAAATGAGAAACACTTATAGGCACCTAAAATAATAAATATCTAATCGCAAGCTATAAAACACATGATGTAAGAGATGAACAGATGTAATATCAACCATAACTTTTGTAGACTATGGAAACATTTTGATATCGCCAAAATATGGACAATGATTTCTCCAAAAAACTGTTTGTGTAATAGATAGTAGATATGTCAGTATAATAGAAAACATCTACAGGGCTACAAAAATGTATGTTCAAAGTTTTGTCATTATGAATTCGATCTATACGACAGAAATGCAACAAAATGGGAATCCGACAAGATGGTGTACTGTTCCAAACACTGTGTAGTACTGTTATCCGAAACGTAGTATGCACATGCATTGAGTGAGCATAAAAATATCGATGCCTTGAATTTGTTTTGATTGGTACACGATATTGTTCTGCTAAGTACTGATCCCGACATGGTCAACGAAGTAGATAAGTTAACAAAAGACATCAGGTTGAAGGCAAGCGCAACATAAACTAAAGTAATGGCAAACAAACAAAACCCCGGCAATACTCTACTAGAAAGGAAGAAAATCGTTAACATTTCCATCTAACAAGAATAAATGTTGATGACTGTGTCAATTTCTTATATAGTCATATACATATTGGTATGGATAATTATGTACCTTCGCATGCTACCAAAAAGAATATGTAGCTCTCTTCCTCCATGGTTTACCATTCAAAGGATATGGAAAACTAAAAGATATTATCATTGTCAATAACTTCGAAAGTAATTCTAGGTCTCTCTGGCAGTATGTAAACATCTGAGAGAGTACCGCCTTCATCACCAGCTGTGCATGATCATGATCACATAGGGTAGGATAATCCTGAGGAAATTGTAAATGGTTCGGCGCATGGTTTTTAAAGTGCGTATTCTACACAGATTTCTGTAGATTTTCTATCAGATAGATTCTATCTGATAACGTTAATCTCCTAATTGCTTAGGCATACCATAGATAACCGAGAATGACATATTGCATAGTATCGAACCAGAACCTCACGCGGCTTCAGCTGAAGATGGAATGCCTGCTTTTCTTATTGAAGATTATCGTTCAGTATTGACAGCAGCGCTAAGGACGACTTCTGACTTCAGTTTGAAGACTGATATATTTTCAACTAAATTGAAATTGACCACGATTAGTACGGTTCATTAAAAGGAAGATGTCATATCTGTGCAATTATCGGACTATTCAGTCACTACTACTTTTCTGCAATATCTTAGAGTAAATTCTATAGAAATACATTTATAACTAATTTACAGTTACTTGGTGCAAGATTTCCAGGCCGACGTTGTGCATATAGATATCTGTAGAGCGTTTGATACAGTTGATCACAAAATATTATATAAATCAGATATTACCAATCTAGCCTTTGCGTTAATTGCACCATACTTCCAAAGCCTAAACTACCATGTGTATTACAACGGCTTCACACCTATGGAATTAAACCTCCACCTCCGGCGTACCTCGTTGATCAAACTTTGGTCCTCATTTTTAACCGATTTATTAACGTCCTTTGCCTCTTTTTGCCTCGATATGAAGCTGTATTGAAACATAACAAGATACTTTACTCCTGCAATATATTATCGCTTTGATGTGTGTCCGATGCTGTAACATAATTTCAAAATAAATGTTGATAAATATTGTGTTGTAACATACACAATAAAAGAAGGAAGTGATAAGCTACGCATATAACTTTCAGAAGCATGCATTGGGCGTCAGATACTCATATTGCAATCTGGGTGTTTGGCTTGACAGTCAACTATCATTTGCAAACCATATGTCTGAAATTGGTCTTTGTGCCAATAAGATCCTTGGTTTTCTAATGCGAAATAGCAAATATTTCTGCAACATATACAGAGGATCCCAGATCGAGTGAGATTGCATGACAAACTTTCTTATTGTTGCAGATGAAGTTTTGGTTAAAGGGAATATGTTTTGGAGTTTTATATGCTGATTTAGAATTTGTTTGAAGAAGTTCAAAATGTCAAACCTATCAGAAGTTATTAAAAAAAAATAAACTATCATTTGCTGGTATATCAAATATCTTCATAAGTATGAAATATACAAAAAATAGTTTCATATGAAAGTCAATTTCGACCAATTTAAAATTCATGTCGAACAACAATTCAAGATAGCTGCTATTGAAGTACTCGTATCAATTTTCTTAAGTTAAATGGTCGCCATTTTGGCTCTTTACGTTACTGGATAGAATTTTTCATTCTTTCTCCAACGATGTAAGATAACGTATGATTGAATACAATTACCAGCAAAATTAACTTATTTTACATTTTAATCAAGTCGGTTTACATAAATAATTTAAATAAATTTATATTTCAAATAACAAACGTTAATCTTAATAATCACATGAAATGTTTGAAATGCTGGCCATTGTTGTTAACTCACCGTTGTAATTTTGATCTTCACTACTCCCTAGTTTCCCCTAAATTTTTCAAACTTCCATACCGCTGCATATTCCCGACCAGTCTTTTATACGGTCTAATATTTGGTTGTTACCTTTCCGAAAACTTAGCTACATAAATACATAAGTTTGGGCTGCAAGCTGGGAATTGATAAATATGCAAAACATATCGTAGCTTTCAGTAATTGGAAGATTCGCCATAATTTCTTTAAATTTGTAATACAAATAACTGTAAATAACACTTTAGCTTAAGTACTTGACTTTTTACAGATTGTGATAACCTTTGATATTGTTTCTCATCCGATAGAGATTCAGATCACCAGATATTTATGTTGGAAAATAACCTTTCGTCACTAATTTTTCGTCGGCTCTATAAGTTTAATTTTTTATATGGCGTTTTACACAACCGAATTGATTGATCTATCTTTCTGCACCAAGTACAGTTTCGTAGAGTCATATCTAGAGGCATATCTGCGAAAAGTGGTGATTGGTTTGAGCTTCCAGTATATACAACTAACGCAATGAGGAAAAGTCTGTTACATGCAATATGTGAATGTGCTAACAAATAGTACGATAGGCGTTTGTAGTGGAATTGCTTGAGGGTCTTTTGTCCTTATTTTTATTTACTTATCTGATAATCATTTCCATTATTTCTATACTTTGCTCATTCTACTATTTTTTTTTTGCATATTATTGAAGTTATCTGTTATCAGAAAAAGTGGGATACTTGACAAGCTTAAGGGTGTTGGGTACTCTTTCACAAGATCGGTTAAACTTAAACTTCTTTTATTGATTCCAAATTGTTTTGAAAATTGTATATCTGACCTTTAAAAGCGTGTGTACGAGCAAAATACTAGTTTTTACAATGTTAAGGGCTGCTACAACTTTATTTTTTTTTGCAATCATAAGTGAAGAACCGGTAAGTTTACGGGCTCGAAGTTTTGCATGCTGTGTATTTGTTACGATACGATTTTGTTGAAGTTAACCTCAATTATGGAATAGAAAAATGACCATGGGCTTACCATCATTTTTGGACTTGAAGAAAGTAACGAAGGAATTTACAAAAAAGCTCGATGATAAATCGTAGCTATCGCAATGAATACACGGTATGCAAAATTTCGAGTTCATAAACTTACTGGTTCGTCACTTATGATTGCAAAAAATTAAAGCTGTAGAAGCTCTTAGCATTGTGAAAAACTAGTATTTTGTCACACACTACTTTTAAAGGTCAGATATACAATGTTCAAAATAGTATTGGAACCAATAAGAAAAATTAAGTTGAATGGATCTTGAAGAAAAGTACCTAACACCCTTCACTCAAAGCAAAAGTTAATGTGTGTGTCTTGGCAATTGCGATAAACGCTAATGATTCCCGGTCACTGTCCTCAGAATATGAGAAAAGATTAGGAAGGGCCCAAAATACTCAAGAGAGATGTACACGCCATATGCCACATAGCAAACATTCAAGTTAGAAGACGCGTAGTGAAATGACATATGGGGACAAAAATTAAGATTACGACAGCCAAACATTGCTGACGAAATGATATTGAAGGCACGCAGAAATAAATGGGATGAACTCAGCTACTACTGAACATGGATGACTGGTTGAAGAAAGCCTATGTCTGTTAGGTAGACTTATTGTGATTGTGAATCCAAAACTACGACTAGGGGTAGTTCTCAGCGTACTACATCACGGCAGAATTGAAGTTTTAAACCTATATGAGAATTATCAGTTAACAATATTCATATTAACCTGTCATCTGCTTAAGTTCAGCATCCATAATTTAAGATATTCTTCTTTCAGATTTCTGTTGTTCTTAATTTTTATTGTTGCTTACTAATTTGAAAATATTCGGTTTCTAAAAGCCGACACCTGGTTAGCATACATTTCTGTTTAGTGTGTAAATACATACGTATGTATCCATCACTCCACATAGGGCCATCTTTGCTGTCGGATCTATTACTGTCACATGTTGCAAAATATTTTCCAATTTTGCGTTAAACTGAGCGTATTTCAATTTGCTGCTTCTAAACTCTTTTACTATTTCCGCTCGCAAGAAACACCCCAGGTAGCATACACTTTCATCCGTCGATGCTTTGTTTTATTACCCAATAAAAGTTCCATTTAGACGTTATGTATATTGAAGACGTACGGTTATGGACGTGTATCACCACTACATTTTGTCGGATAAATAAATAGCGTGGCAAGTAATATAGGCGGGAGATAGGCGTACCTCAAGTGCAACCAATACCACTTATAGATTAGATTATCGATGAACCCAATCATGACAGCAAACCGTTATCCATCTCTGTGATTGTGTGCTTGGCTGTAACGAGCTCTAAAACAGGGCCTCCTCGTGCAAGCCGCAAATTACCACGACGTTCTCGCGAATGTTATTAATTGAAGTCTGTCAGCGATGTCAGTCAACTGTTCCGCGCATCATCAGTCAGATCTTCCTACACTTTACTTCTGTTGCCACGAATATGTCTACCAATGTTTATATTAACTTGTCCGCGCGTTAATTGAGGATAACGTTATCGAATTAGTTGAAATACAGATATATAATCTGTGGAAATTATCCACTGATCTGAATTAATGATTACAATCGTATCAACGAGCTGAGGTTTTTCATAACCATAACCAAAGATGTTTCCAAATAACTAATAGTATGCGCAAGCATAAGAACGTCATAAACTATTTGGTGACAGTTCAGAAATTGGTTTTACCCAGGTCATTGTATATTCCCGAAGGGTAACTAAAATAGAGGTATCGTTAACGATGAAAATTTACAATATCCAAATAGTTACAAATACTTCACTTTTCCTAATACTCGAACACTGCATTTAAGTTTTTATTACATCGTTCATGTGAAAGCATTTTATAACATTCATAAATTATGAATAAACGCGAAGTCATGGGCGTATAATTTTACGAACGACTTTCGTCGGTGACCACGATGACCATTACTAAATTAGTCGGATATCGTGTCGCTTCGAATAATATTAATTATCTCCTAGTTATCCATACGGCTAGGTGAAAAAGTGTGACGAGTCGATAACAGACTTACTTAGGAATATTATGCGCGGACTTATCTCATGAAATCTAGTAATTATCGAATACATAAAGTACCCTCTATCGTGGAAATTCAACTGTCCTATCTTTGCACCCTCTCTTAATAAATGAACGCAAGCAAATTAAAAATGATCAATTCCCGTCTCGCCTTTTTTGACATTAATCAGCAAAGCCACTTTCAATTATTCATATTACCTTCATTCTGTCGGCGAGAAGTAGATATGGATGAATTACGTTGATTGGAAATCGCCCACTTATATCAACTATTCGCAGGCACATTAAATAAATAAGTTTTCGGTGAAAATTTAGAAATTGATTGGTGTGATCATTAATTTCATTTTATCTTTTACCAGGAGACAATTTTAAAATACGTCTTGGTTACTGATCGGGGTTGTAATAGTACTAAATTTTATTTCTCTTAGTAAATGGTGCACAAAATAGTAAACATATGAAAACAGATTAATATAATGGACCAAGTATTTGTACTAAAACAGATTAGGGACAATAGCATAGAGCAACACCTGCCTTTATATGTCATCTTTATTGATTTTAAGCAGGTATACGATAAAATAAAAGAGGAAAGTATTTAAAGCCATCAAAAACATGGGTATAAACCACGGACCAAATATAATTGTTATTTTTTTATTTCAGATAAAAAGGTTACAAGAAAATTCATTTTATTTAATATTGCGAATTTTTAACCATTATCATTGCAAATATATTATTTTGGTTATCGTAACCGATTAAAGTGAGAAATATTTGTTTTTGGTAATAAGTAACAATTATATCAACCAAAATAATTTTTTGGTTTCAGATAACCATTATATCAACCAAAAGATTTTTTGGTTAGAAATAACCATTACAAGAAACAAATTTCTATTTTTGGTTATCGGGGATGAAAAAACAAAAAAAAATAAGTGAATGAACATAAAAAAGCTATGAAAAAGACAAAATATACCAAACAATATCAAAAATCCTCACAAAATAAAAAAAAACAAAAATTTTAACAACAACAAATGAGCAATAAATTTAATGCAACAACAACACATGAACAAGATAACACAACAAATCTGTGGCGGTAGTAGCAAAACTAAGCACAGCTGTAGGCGGTGTGTTTTTTTATATTTTAAAATCATTACATAAAACCTAATAAAGGTTACATACAGTCAATTGCAATTTTAATAACGATTTTAATGGATTTAGAAATCCCTATTCAACATTTTAAATGAGAGAAATATTCCCACTAAAACTTTATGAATTAATTTTTTATTATCAATTTCATCCCTGATAACAAAAAAAAGAAATTTTTGTTTTTGTAAAGGTTATTTCTAACCAAATAATCTTTTGGTTGATATAATGGTTATCTGAAACCAAAAAAATTTTGGTTAATATAATTATTACTTATAACCAAAAAAAAAAAATATTTCACACTTTAATTGGTTACGATAACCAAAATAATATATATCTTATAAAAATGGTTAATTATAACGATTTTATAAATTCATCAATATAAATGGTTAAAAATGACTTCTTTGTCGTTTATCTTATAATTGTTACGTCCCTGGTATAAGCGATAAGCTCGTAACCTTGGTCAGAACGAGACTTAGAGACACCGAATATAAAGTCACGATAAGTGGTCGGAGGTCACATAAATTGAGTGTTAAGAATGGCTTGAGACAGTGTGACCCATTGTCAACAACTTTGTTGAATATTTGAATATACAGTTTTGGATGCAGCAGTAAAAAGAAGTGGAATACAAACTAGGGCTAGGATATATAATCAGGAAAGTCAAATCAAGGCTTATGCAGACGACATGTTGATAATGGTTCGAACAGAAGAAAATTTAAAAATGTGTTTAGAAAATTGGAGCAATTGACTAAAGGCAAGGAATTGTTAAGGTAGTGAGAATAGGGAAAATGACTAAGACTCAACAAAACAGTAGAACGAGACTAAAAAATGGAGTGGCAGTGTATGATTTGGAAAAGGTATCAATATATAATTATCTGGGAATATAAATAGAGGAGTGGAGGAAATTTAGTGCGGAATTAATAAAAGAAGTAGATGCCTGGCGAGCTTAATGCCTGTAACAAAGCCCAGGTATATTTCAATAAATACAAGAAAGAGAACTTACCAAAAAATAATAAAACCGGTTGTTACACATGGATGCAAAACATGGAAAATGAATAGAAGAGATAGAACGGCGAGGAAGGAAAGTCCTGAGAAGAATACATGGTTGAAAAGAAGTGGAGGTCATCTGGAGGAGGAGAACAAATGAAGACCTGATGGAACTAGCTTTTACTTTTTAATTACAAAGGGCAATTTCTTACGATTATTATTATTATTATTATACAATATTTATTTATTATAATCATTTCTATTCCGTATTGTATAGGTACATATATTGCTTTTCGTGTTCTTCAAACAAAGCGTTGTTCTTAAACAGGAATAGACACAAAATTCCCTGCATTGTTAGCAGACTATTAACTTTAAATATGGACTTAATAATCAGAAGTAACTCCTTATAATCAGTAGTGTTGGCAATGCTTCTTTTTGTCGAACAAACAACCTTTCCATACCCGAAGAACATCCGCAAAATAAAATGCCTTACTTATTATTCACCGCTTTCAACGTATCAAATTAAGTTCTTTTAAGCAAGCACAATGTAGTCTCTCACATAACATGCATACACCAACATTTGCATTTGTGTTTATTTTATATTTACCGCTGATTTGGAAGATAATATGTCGTTCGTGTCTTAAACTGCTACCTACACCAATGCTTAAACTCATTGTATCGAATACACCTCACCTTCAGTAGTGGTAAATTTTACCGTCTGCTTGCGACAGAATCTAATGGGACATGGAATCGATAGGCCACATGAGAAACATCCTTTTTCTAGAGCCTGTAAAATAGCCTCTGTAAATTTGAATCAAGCGGGTGTCCTACTCCAGCCATTTAAAAACCCATGCGGATGCGCATTGAGCAATTTGTACTTGTTGGAGAAAGTTAATAATTGTCAGTATACAATCATCTCGAACATTTTAGGGAAGGCTACCAGTAAAGGTATAGGACGGTTATTTTCCACTAACGTACGATTGTCCTTCTTACATAAGTACGAGAGCCATAATTGCATGCTTAACTTGTGTGGTACAAACCCCCGAAGTAGTAATGCGCACAAAGGGTTATACACTGCAGACAGAGCGCCAATTATAACTTCCATCCAATATTTACTTTCTTACAGTACAACAGTACGAACTTTGGCGAAAAAATGTATGAACGCTTTCAACCATTGAGTTGCTTTATGTGCATGCATCAAAGTTGGCAATAATTCAAGCAAAATCAAATATTTTCCTGGTACTCTTTTCTATTCCAGTTCTATGTCCCCAAATAAAGAAGTTTGGAATCAGGTGACTTTTGCATAATAAATTCAAGAAAAGGCATATAATTTCACATATGATATCTCCTTGGTACATGAGGTTTGCACTGAACAATGGCAAATTGTGGTTAGATATGATTAGACTGTACTGATTAAACATTCTGCATAATTTTCTTGCTAGATTTACACTTATTAATATTTTCAAGTATTGACTTCGTAATTACACCGAGGCTGACCATATCAAATTTGAAAAGTGTTATGGACATTCAAATGATTTCACGAGTAATTAATTTTATTTCGTAGTTCAGACAACAGAACAGGCATTTTCAGTAGCTCATTAGTCCTTTACTGTGCAAACGCTGTTCATTAGGTAGTAGGTACTTGAAGGTTCTCGCATTTAAGAAATTGATCAACAGAGTTAAGTACCGCACTCTTAGGCTATTTACACAGAGATGATTAATGCATAAAATTTTAAATATCTCCATCGAATATGCTTGACTAGCTAACAGCACATTGTTGTGCTTTTTGTAGTTCTTTGTAGAAGCCACGCAAATATATTTCGGTTTCTTCAGATATCTTACATGTACTCGTATCACCGAGCTCCCTATTGGCAAAACATAGTGCCCTCAGCATGCGTAATCTTGCCCCAAATTTTACTTATTTGGTCTTCTTCTGACAATTTGGCGCACAATGTTAAACACCTGAATGAATGAACTTCAAAGATCTTTAATGACTGGTGCATCATAAAATAAAGTATACCCTGTATTAATTACGTTGTCATATATTCAAAAAAAGTATAAAATATTATATTTCCATACACCAGAGTAGCAGAAAGTAATTGAATCTGCTACCATCTTTAAGAAATCTGTTATGTTTAATTTTTCTCCATTCATTTAATTTTTGCTGGGACTGACAATAAGAAACAAGGTTTCACACACCTGGCAAGAGAAAATCCTTGATAGTTCTTTTCAATACAACCATTACCTTTCCTACGAGTTAAAACTCAAAACTATAATGATACTGGTGGAAAGCCATTAACAGCTTAAACCAATACAAGAATCGTACGTGGTGATGTAGTGAGTATCATGCATTAGATAAGGGCTATTCCTAATCCCTTATTCACAGCGAACACAAGTACTTCATTTGTAATCATTGAGTAGTCCACAAACTGGGCCAGAAATCCTGGGATTTGAAACCTGAGCATCAATATTGGCCGTTTCAGCGTTTGTTAAAATGTATTGCTATTATTGCCATAAATATTATTATTAAATTGGGTGTTCTTCCACACCTAGACAATCCGCGTTGTAAGCGAGTTGCAAGTGGAAGAACATTCAGTTTAAATTATAAACCAAGTAAATACACAGTATTAAGAAATTTATTGAAGGGGCGTTGGATTTATACATTAGAGATCCTAGGTATAGACTGAATTCTTAATTTGGTTCAATTTGAACAAAAGAAAAAATTAGGTGTTGGACTAGAAAATACTGTGAGGGAGCTATTTATCCTTCCAAAGCTGTTGGTCTTATTGGTTTGGTTATTCCATGCTCTAACGCTCCCACTAAAGTCACTTAATTACCTGCTCACTTCATTGTGGACTTCTTTGCAGTTCTAGATAGTTTGCCACGGATGAAAGTACCTGACAACCGTCAATAGAACCTTGTAATCTACGCATATGAAAATTTGGAAGTGACATTTTGCTACGACTATCAATCATAAACTTCCGTTTGAAAAATATAGCGCTACGCATGGATTCATATTAAATTTAGGGGCATTGGTTCAATATTTATTCATTGGTTCAATAGTTCAGTAGTTATTTTCACGATTGCAAGCGAATGAAATAAAGATGTAACCTTTTATACGAACGACACCAATAAACATGTTTTAAATAACACCGAAAATTACAATCATAGAGCAGAGCAATATGTAAGCTGTAACTCCATTCCGTTAATTTAATACCAATTTCAGTTTATACCCGTCGCGTCGAGGTGAGTCTATTCATTTGTACTAGAAGCAATTTTTTTCTGTTGTTAACGACCTCAACAAACGTAAACAAAAGAAGAAACATTTAATCAAATTATTCCGCAATTTGTATACACTTTGTACGCGAAATTGCAGCAACCAGCAGGACCAACGAACGCGTAAAAAAGCGAAATTAATTGCTGTGCTCTTTTCGGGGTGTTTTATAAATTTAATGCAGTGGAGTAAACTGGGCATTTACCACCTTCATTAGAGACGAGGTATAAATTATCGTGTTCGTATAATTCACCCGACTCCGGGCATATTTCAGTTCAAAGAGAGAGAGAGGGAGAGAGAGACGGAGAGAAAGCAAGTGGCGTCGCGAACGCCACCCTGCCGTTCTGATTGGAATTGATTTAGGCTCATGTTCCATGCGGTTTAGTCGCCGGAAATTTGTTTACAATAGGATACGAAATTATGCGTATTTGTGTAGAATAAAAAATAAGATTAAAATTAAATTCGGTGTCCGATTTTAAGCCGATTTGTTCGTTGTAAGAAAAAAGGAATTTTCGATTTGGATAATGAAATTTCCAATTAAATTCCATTCGTTGAACAAGTTTCTATCTAAATATCCTTTAGCTTGTAATTTCGGTGATTGTAAACATTATCTCCTTTAAATCATGTATGCGCAACTCTTGTCAACCATGTTTTAATACCTACTGCGATTAACCAACAATTGCGATTTGAATACAAGAATAAACCAATATAGATGTAGATTGGTCTTACCGACTACCGTTGACACAACACCTTGCCAAGTCTTAAACCTAATCTATGTACTGCAGTAAGTGTTGTGTAGAATGTGAAGTGTTGCATACCTTTAGTATTTGAAGATGACACGGTATATTTGAAGAGATAGATAGTTAGATTTTGGTTAGAGTGAATAGGATCATCCTATTTATTATTATTTGTTAGGACGTAAGAACGTGCTCCAATTTGTAACAAAAGATTTTCAAGGAGCCGTAGGAAGTAGGCTTATGGGATGGCATGACGGTTATTTGTTAAGATCTTCTTCCTGTTAGGTCATTAAGTTCTTGGGATGGCGTTAAATATGCTTTAGATTAATATTAATTCTAGGCTTGGAACTTCCTTACGATTCTCAAGGTGATTTTATTAAAACCTGGTGCTCTTCGGAGATATAAGTTGTTGATTATGCTGAATAACACCTTAATGTTTGGGATTGGTGTTGATTGATATAAATATATATAAAACAATTTGTCTGTACGGCCAATAAGAGCAAGTAGAAAATCGTAGAAAGTCAGCAGCCTCAAATTAAACAGCTGTAGGATTGGCATCAATACCCAATTTAAAACAGTTGGAAAGTTTTCAAATTTATAAATTGCCAAATTCTAACAATCTATGATACTACTGATTTTCTACATCATTTTAGGCAAACAGTTGTTGCTGCTATCCTTGATATCTCTTTCTGTAAAAGTTAAACATAGAGCAGCGAAGCATAGTTAAATATAAAATAAAAACTCTTCCCCTATGTAGTCGTAAAAAGTACAGTAGTTCACCACATAAACGGCGGAAACAACATTTGAGGTGTGCTCAATGAGTATTCGCAACATTTTATTATTATGCATTCACTGAAACAAGAATACTTTTACTTGTTTAACATTGTTGGTTTAGACTTGATACATCCTTATTATCGTACAGGATCCAAGTATGATGGCTATTATCGTATATTTGCTTTATACAGGCACTATTTCGATGCGATTTGAAAATCCCAGAATATTAGTACTGGAAGTAGCTATGTAAATGTGTTTTAATGTTGCCAGTGTATCAAAATTTCGAACTGATAACTAATTCTGGCAAGTAGTATTCTGGCCTATACAATATACACGGAAATATTCTCACCGTCTTGGTATTGATATATGTATTTTAACCTTCCTATACTCACGTCAAAATGAAAGACGTATACTATACTATATAAATCGGTCTCATAGACCGTATGCGTGTGTATAGGAAGGTTAAGAAATATTTGTGCAATAAACAATCGTCCCTCGAAGTAGGTATCTGCATTTTTCCAAATTAAATGTGCTGACATACACTTGTTCAACGCATTGTTTCCCAGAAAAAAAGAGTATAGAACTATACTTTCTTCCCTTGGGCCTGTATCTTTAACCCTTTCAACAACAAGCAATTGCTATATTTTGAGAACAAGGATAAATAAATGTGCTACATAATCAATGCAAATGAAGGCCATTAAAATAATAAATAATTTCCGACACTTACCATTTATTGCATATTAATTTAATCTACCTTTTGCCTTAAGTGTTTCACAATACAGAGTTTTGACGAACAACATTTGCGAAGCATTGAATATATGCTACCCAAATTATTATACAGCATACAAAATAAACTTTAACACTATTCCACGGTCACTGCACAATTCTAAATCTTCGTGTGTTAATTCATGTTCTAAAGTGTTATCACGATAATCTAGTTGATCTTCTACAATAGGAGAGTAGATTGACAAGTTTCAGGAATCGCTGCTAGGGCGTTGCTATTTTTATGTCGTTGTGTTGGCAACTCTTTCATATCAACTGACTGCAAATGTTAAATTGATCTGTCAAAAGTGAAAATCGAAGTTTGAGTAGTTATCAAATTTTTATATTTGGAAAAGGAAAAGCGCCTCGGAAGTCAAATCAATCCAATACGTTCATTTTCCACCATGAGCTTCTGGGTTTCGGAATTCAAGCATGGTCGCACGCATGCAAGTGGTGAACCACGTTCAGGACGTCCGAGAACGGCTACCGCGTTAGAAATGTTGGTAATGACATGGTTTTGCCAAATCCTTGAGTAGGAGTGCGTGAAATTGAGGAAGCCGTGGACATCTTTTATAAACGAGTAGTTCGTATTTTTGTATAATGAATTGGGTTTTAGAAAACCTTTCTGCAAGATGGGTGCCACATTTATTCAACTCCGAGCAAAAACGCATTTGAACTCCAACGTCTGTCGATTCTTTGGAAGAGTTTACGGGGAATCCAACAATTCGTGACCATGGATCCATCACTACACACCAGAAACAAAGATGTAATCAGAACAGTGGATCGCTCGCTGTGAATCGCTTCCGAGGAAGGCAAAGACAATTCATTCGGCTGGGAAGGTGATAGCATCGGTTTCTTTGGGACTCAAACGGAATTTTGGTAATTGGTTATCTTGAAAACGGCAAAACTGTTACCCGACGATGTCACATAACACTTTTTTACAAATTGAATGCACCAATTCAGGAAAGCGCCCGGCAATCGTTAAGAAAAAGATGTTGCTTTACCACGACAGTGCATCCACACATTCATGTGCAATCGTTCAGCAAAAATTTGTAGAATGGAAGATCGAAATGCCTCCGCATCAGTCGTATTGGCTTGATTTGGCTCCCTCAGATTTCCACCTGTTCCCGAAACTCAAAACATTTCTGGGTAGAAAGAGATTTTGGTTGAATAAAGAAGTGATAGGGGCTGTGAACTTTATATGTTGTGAACCTCGAAGAAAGTCAGTTCTGAGAAGAAATATAGAAGCTAGACATACGTTGGATCAAGTGTCTTCAGCTTCAAGGGGATTATATTGAAAACTGAAATAGAAGTTGAATATGTATTATATTGTTTTCAACTTTTTAATCTCACCCTAGTATATAGTTAACAAATCATTTGTGTCGTCTATGAAATCATAGGTATCATTTCCCAAGTAGTCCCGAGCATGATACAATTGTTTCTTTGCACATGTTGTCCCAACCATCTGAAGAACGATAGACCAGTTAGTTTATTAACTGTACTTCCTAAGAAAATTAAATAGCTGTATACAGTCGTTTATTGTTGAAAATAAATTATTATGTAATTTCCAAATTCGAATTTCTAAAAGCATGGAAGTGGCACTACTTCACTTTATCCAAACCGTTCTGCTCTCCATCCAAGCTAATCAAATATGATGTGGTTTTGGGTAGTTATTTGATATGTCGAAGGGATTCAACAAAGTAAGTCACAAAAATTAATTTGCCAATTACATTCTGAACTTAGAGGTACTACATTGGACTAGTCTACTCCCTATATCTCAAGCAAAAAGCAATATACTAACATAAGTAGTGTGTCCCAAGAAACAATCCAATCTGCGTATAAGTCAATATTATAATTCAGGCTCCACAAGAATATAGTCTGCTTTAATCAATATTTGCGCTGACGAATGCCCACTGACCGACTGTCGAATTTTTCCGGCAATGTATGCAAATATAATAACCTTTATTGTAGAAGTCGCAAGGCTGCGGGACATAGAAATCGAAAATCTCACAAATTGGTTCCATAGAAATTAATTGTCAGTAAACGAAAACAACACTAGTTGTATGTATATTGCTCAGAAAAGTGGCAAGGTGATATACTGGCTCGAAGAAATCAGATATAGTATAAAATTACTTGGTATTTATTTGAACTTGAAGCAATAGTATGTACATATTTACTGCTTTCCTATTTTGGGTTTGATCAACCACGCAAAAAGTTTTTTAAACGCAACGATTGTTTGACAGTACATATTTATATTCTACTATTAAGATTTGAGAATTAAATTTATTCCATAAAAACACTGTAGGTTACCATTATTCAACGAAGAATAAGCGTAATGTAAACTATCATTACCCATTTGTGGTTCAATTCTAAATAATAGTGGTGCACTTTCTGGATGCTTTAACAAGCTGTCTTTTGGAACCAAATCTCTTACCAGTTTAATTTCCTTTCTTGATGTGACTTTTAAAACACTATGTAGCTTAGAACCTTACCGCATTTCTGCTAAATTTAGGTGGCAGGTGTTTATGTGTGTAATTGACCTTACCGCAAAAGCGAAAGTTTTAAGCAGTTTAATCAGTGTAAGTGGTGGTAGCATATTTGCTGATCATAAGTTCCTTCCAAATTCATTGAATGAAACAATTTCTACATACTGGTACTTAGCTTGGTATTAGGACTTTCTGTGAATGCCACGTATCCCTTTTAACTTTTATTTAATAAAAATGCTACTACGATGTACTAAATTGAAATAAATTCAGTTCACAAACAATATAAACGTTTCTATCCCTTCGAGAACAAGATTTAAGTAAATTAACAACATATAAGCAATTACACACATTGTGTCTGCGCTTATAGACTTCATTTACTTCAACCCTTGCAAATACTGGCGCGCTGCA
Organism: Chrysina gloriosa; assembly: GCA_038088585.1. Taxonomy (NCBI): domain Eukaryota; kingdom Metazoa; phylum Arthropoda; class Insecta; order Coleoptera; family Scarabaeidae; genus Chrysina; species Chrysina gloriosa. The sequence continues at coordinate 11,110,252 of CM076093.1, forward strand.
GTATTGTGACACATCGAATAATAACGCTTAACCACGTTATCTGGTCGCAGTAAATTACATTAAGGGAGAGGTTCCAACAATAACACCACCGATCGGATAGCATTTGAACGTACCAGTAAAATGTATTTTCTCTTCATTTTGCAGTATTGGCGTCGGTAGAGCCCACTTCGAAAAGCAGCCGCCTAGCAACCTTCGAAAATCCAACTTCTTTCATTTCGTTATCGCTCTGTATGATAGGGCAGGTCAACCCATTGAAATCGAAAGAACGGCGTTTATTGGATTTATTGAAAAGGATCAGGTCAGTATCAATATAACGCACGATACTTGTTACGTTTTTGTAGATACAATTTGCGAATTTCTTCGGGTGTAACAGAGAAAATTGACGTATCATTAAATTATGCACTAACCGAGTAATTAGATAGATGATGAGGACATAAATCTCGAAATTAATTTAAAACAATGCGTATTCTGAAGGCACAATCTTCTTTAATTTAAGCCAAAGAGTTTAGTGTTTAAACGGTATTCACTGATTTAGAAGAAAATGTAATTAGATTAATGACGCCGGAATCACGAGAACTTGCAGTTACAATATTTACGCCATTATTTCACGTTGCGAAGACATGTCAACTGAAAATGTATCATCTCGTTGTCAGTTCAATAATAAAAGCCCATGTCGCACTATGCAACTTTCCTCTTTAATTACGCAAATTAAATTTTTATTTTGTAGTCACAATGCATGGGTATGACCTACATGAAGTTATGATAGTGATCATAAAGTATCCGCCTGTTGTATAGCGGAGCGAAATGCAATATTGTGACCCTGTTCTAGCAAACATAGCGTGTCCAAAGCATATTTAAATTACGAATCATATATTTTGACTTCCTTTTATTACGCAGATGCTTTGCAACGCCCAATTAAAGATATCCGTGTATCTCGACCAAACCCAGAAACGGATTGTTAATTTAGTATCTGGGAAGTTCACTAGAACTCTCAATTATCCATCTTTTACGACCGCATGTAGTCTTGGTGTTCATATATTTGAGGTACTTGATCCAGCATTTTAACCATTTCTGTCAAATACCTCCCAATTACTTAATGTTTGGTATTTGTTCCAGGGTTTCTTTATTTCTTTTTGTCTGGAGTTAGAGGACATGGATTTCTAATTTTTTCATACTGACTGAATATTCTTCAATTTTTGTGGCCATAAATTTAGATTTTGCTGGATAGGAATGCTATGTTTATTGTTGTTCTCCACCCGTTCTCCAGAATCTTTTATAGACTACTTTCATTACACATAACAAGTATATACCTTTGTAGTTATCAGAATCCAGGAAGTTCTTAATGCGGCGGCATGATTGCTGTCATTATCGATTTCCCACTTGCTTTAAATCATGGATTGTTTTTATTCTGTCTTTTTGTACGTTTAATTTACCTTAGCAGCGTGCCGGGTCTTTAACATCTGAATTGTTGATGACATCATTTAAGACTTTAGTATATAATTTGCATCGTACAGGTCATACGCATTTTATCATATTCGTCGTCTTCTAAATCATCTCCTAATAATTCGAAAAAGTGCTCTTCTCATACTTTTTGTTCTCATCAATTCTTCTATTTTCGATCCGTTTCACACCTTAATGGTTTTATTTCATCCTATTTCATATATTTGATTTCCTTCTATTTTGACGTTTTGAAGTTTTACTATTCCTTTTTTGCTTGTAACACGTTAATGTTGACAATTCCTTTTGCAATTTTATATTTCTCATATTCCTATGCTGTTTTTCAAATTTCTTAAAATTGAAATAATCACAGACAATCCTTCGTATTTCTAAGATTTCCTTGTAATTCCAAAAGAAAGTCATTATACAAAATTCTAGTGGTGAACCGTGTTGCTTTGAGAACATCAATAAAGGAAATACTAGCTTAGGAATAACTGCAAGAAATTCTGAAGTAAGCACTGTTTATTTGTGTATTACACATCACACTCTCTGCTATAATGATAAGAAGGTGTTCCTAATAGATATTCTAAATTGGTTTCAGTAATATTGGAAATAATATAAGGGGTACCATATCCATTCTTCCTGAAAATTAGTTCATCTTTTCTTGAAACTTTCATTAACAGATTACAAGGAGGAGTACTGCTCAGATATGCACAGATTGCTTGATGAGTTTCGAATAACCTTTTGTTGAACTAGAAGAAATAAATCAAGATATACGTGAATCATGTCGATATTTCATTTCCTTCATTTTAGTACTTTTGCTATGCCATAATTACCGTTGTTCCCTAGCTTCATGCAAATTTTAGGCTGGCTGTAATTATAAATTGGCGATTAAAGCTTTTTAATTTGTACTTCTTATGTACATATATAACTACGCCCGGGGCTTGAATTTTTTCCGGAATCTATCGCGGCTTTTCTTTCTCAAAATAGTAATACCAAATCAACAAATTTATTTCATTGCTTGATATTGTTACATTGCATTACAAATTGGGTACACACTATGCTTTACGATAGGTTCTTAGACCGATCATAAAATAAATTTTGTCAACGTTTTTCTGTCTATATCGGAAACTGAGCAAAGTAAATGTGCTATCGAGCTAGTTCCTACTCTGGTGGAAACATTTTTCGGGTTCTATCGTGTGTTACTAATTAATGTTGACGTTCTGCTAGTCATACTAGCTAGCTCCATTCTATGTATATGTATATATATATATATATATATATATATATATATATATATAAATGCTGGTTATTTCTTTTGGGCAATACCACTTTATTTTTAAATGATAAACTGAGTTTACAGCTACAGTTACAACCAATTGCTTCTGCGTTCTGCTTGTCGTATGGAATTCAATGTTACCATTTACATTACCATTTCTCAAATTACCACCACGTTGAATTTGGTACACGCTCGAAGGGCTGTTTATGATTGGTAAGTATTAAACGGCCTAACATACGCACTACATCATCGAATCATAACTGTGATTGATCGTTGCTTAGGTTACGTTTCTTACTATAGACAACATGAACTTCATTCGTTCTATAATGTTTGCAAGTTGGAAAACGTATAAACTTAACAAATAAAATTGATTCTAATTGGGTTGAATCATCTTTCCATGATTTGATAGGCTGTGTGTTTTCATTTTCTCTCCGGTTACATCTTTTCATCTGTCGCATTTATTTTCTTAATTGAACTGCTGAGGGTTCCGTCAGTTCAATTTTGCTTTCTATATACCTTTCTATCTTTTCCTTTTTCCGTCTTTCCTTCGGTGCTCTGTAAGTTTTTCTATATTTTGCTACCAGAACTAAGGTAATCACACGCACCTACTTTTATATCTTTCTCCACCATACACTCATTTTTGATTTCAAGTTCATTGGGTATGTCTTCTCGAAGCATTACCAATTTGAATAATTTTGATTAAACTGTTATGAGAATCTGTCTCTTTAACAGCTATTAATACGTCACGCTTAGAGAGAACATATTCATGCAATCATCAAATGCAAAAACTTGAACAGAATACAATTTGTTACTCTTGTAATCACCAGCAAATCCGATCTCCTTGGCGTCCAGGTAACCTCCAAAATCATTTTTAAATGACTACCGTTAATAGAATATATTCAGAAAGAACGTATCGCGTTTCGGTGCTCCGAGTTTCGTCGAGCTTCGTAATAGACATGGAACGAAATTTAACTTTAAAATATACCGAAACGTTTTGCTTCTCCTCGTGTTGCCATGGCAGCCGTTTAGTAAAGTGTACAAGCAGAGGGAAAGTGAGATGAATAAATACAGCGTGTTTTGGGCCAGAAACCGGGGAGGAGAAGGTAGGAAGGGATGTAATTGTGTTCGTGGCGATGCAGAAGATTAGGGCTCGAGTCGGTCGCAACATTTATCATGGAACCTAAACCAGAGTTGAGCGCCGGTCACAGCCGAAACCATTATCACGCCGACTTGGAAACTTTACCTTTTTTCCTCGACATTTTAGTTTGAATTTTGAGGAAACGAACGGCATCACCCAATATTATGCATGTTGTGTATAAATTACTTTTTTACACTTTTGTTTGGTTTCAGGAAGCCGACGGTCAGAAGACCAACAACGGTATCCAGTATCGATTGCAGCTTCTCTATGCAAACGGTAAGACTATAGATTATATCAATTCTACTATTTTCATTGTATTTAATTGCGTGCAAATGGTAATTGAGAATGATACATTTCAAATTAGTTATAAGTAGACCAAAAAGATACACCTAATACTGCTAACCACCATATAGTATCAAAGCTTTATTAAAGATTCTCGTATAATCAATTTTCCCTGGTTAACGAAATTATAATTTTTACATATGTACTTATATGTATGTATATGCATCGAGCTATCGATTCATAGATTGGATAAATGCTTTAGAACTGTTTGCATCTTCTGAAAAATTATATTATGGTTTGCTTCCTTAGGAGAAAAATGCAAAATGTCAAGAGAGATACTCTTCTTCATTATATCGTTCAGTAATTGTGTAAGTTGTGTTTCTTCTCCCATATATTTCAGTTTCCGGCGCTATCTAGTTTGTGTGCTATTTCCAACTATAGTTCCTATATGGTCTCAGTAAGTTCTTGCTCTTGTTTTGTACTATTTCTTATATTTACTGTCTACTAATAGCTTTGTGTTTGTATAGGAGATATCTCTATTATGCATTGTGTTTGTTTGAATAATCATAATCACATATTACGATAATATATTCCAAGCGATGTGATTAAGATGCAATTTCAATTGAACAAACTGCTTATTTAATAATTTTATTTCTTTGTAACTGTAACTGTAAACTAGTACAGATTTTTCAAAGAAAATACGTCTATTTTAAGGTTGTATATGTAGAAAGGATACTTTACATTCCGCGACAGGACTTGAAACATTCCGTTTTACATTTTTACCAAACACTTATCAACATAAATGATAAAGCTGACGACTCCATTAGCATTAAACAACAATCAGGGAGAGTCGGTTATGTAAAAGGAATTAAATGAATTATTTTACACTCTCATTTAAGGTACAATTTAATTATCCTGTTGCGTACAAAATACTAACTAAAGGTAAATTTAAATGCGTTTCGCTTCCTTCTCGTATACCATATGAAACCGTATAAATGTACTGCACCTAATTTGGCTGATCTGATTGACTGTACAGATTAATTATATACCTAATTAAAAGACTAAGTTCGCCGCAGGTAGTTGTAATTCGTTATGCGCGTCAGTCCGCGACCGCTTCCATATATGCAATGCACCTTACTGTGCTAAAGTGTAAATGGTGTTTTTCCGAACGATTATATAAGGAAACAAACGGCCTCGGCAGACCGCTAACAGGAATAATTGACAAATGATAAACTGTTCATGAAACTAATTAATTAATTACGCGCCGTTGTTGCTTTGCTGTTTGTTAAAAATTCCGAATTTATCCTGTCCAGCATTGTGGTTTGATGCTCGGAATAGAGTGGTTTCAAAACCTAGAGGGAGGTTCTTGAGAAAGGAGTGGTCTGGAGGTGGCGGCGTACTGCGGTTTCCTTAGTTCGGACTTCAGGGACGAAGAGACCTATGGTTGTTACGCTACGAAACATCTTAGACCGCTACATATAACAAGATTATCTCAGTTGCTGTAAGAAACCGCGTACGACGCGAACGCTTTCTCCTAAAATTGTAGTCGAAACTACTGTAAATACATAAATAAATAAATTTGAATTGTCATTTATTTCTAAATATTCGAAGTAGTACACCTTAAGTAGATTTCTTCTTAGTGCATTTGACGTTTAGATAAATTTATTTTTCTTAAGTTTTCAGTCTTAGAATGGCAGAAATTCAAATAATAATAAAAATAATAAAAATAAGAAGTCAATAGGTTGTGCCAAGGAATATATCATCATAAACTTTCTCAGCACATCAATGTACAATTGGAGCCAAAAATTACGGAGCATATATGTACGTGGTAAATGTATGTAGAACGCGCACACATTGCGAAAGTGACACAATCACATTAAATGGCATCCGACATAATAATACTGCACAATCAACGGAGTGCATAAGTTTATGTAGAAATGTTGCACAGATAACATCTTTATTTCAAAGGAGTAAGATTATTGGCCACAGTTTCTTTCGAAATAAAAGCCACTACTGAAATTAAAGTATTTAAAAAATTTTCAGTGAACACGTTCTAATTTCAATTAATGACACGTGTAATAGACGTACTACACCACAACATCATACTCTAGTATACTTCTAATTATAGCACAATAAAGTGTTTTCTATGAACAAAACGTCCGTAAATACTTGCTTATTACGTATAATAAAACCTAGCACTTTGAGGGCAAGATGGCAAACAGATCTGCTTGATGATGATTTGCTTTGAACATTAGTGTGTCATAAAAAATAACACCTAAGTCATTTATGGTATCGCTGACTGCGAGGATATGACCACTTATGTTGTAATGGAAGGTTGGCCCAGACTCCCTCCGGGTGTATCTAACAACGCAGCATTTTGGTGCAATAAGTTTCAACACATTTATTACGCATCAAATATTCACATTTTCAAGGTTATCTTGCAAGTGGACCGCATCATTGATCGTACCAATTTTGTAATAGATCATCAATCGGCCTGACTTTGAGGTATGCCACATGTAGAGAGATATTCTACGGATGAAAACCCATTGCAACTAACGTTGTTTACTCTACATGTCAAGTATGATGACATCAGTTGGAAGAGAGGAACAGAAAAGCCAAATTTGTTAAGTTTTTGTACTAATAAATTATGGTCAATGCTGTCGAACGCTTCGTATAAGTCGGTGTGAAAACCATCAAGTTCTGAACCATAACCAAAATTGGTCAGTTGATCTAGATGCCATGAATATATGTGGTAGTAAGTTGACACTCTCATCCGGATATTCCAATAGATCATATTATGTAGTACTTGCTCGAGAGGTTTAGAAAAACTACCAAAAGAGACATCAGTCGACAATTTTCGATCATTTGCGGTTTATTCTTCTTGTAAATAGGAATAATTTTTGAAACCTTCCAAACAATTATATATACGACATGGTATTTCAGATTCTATTTATTTTTGCGTGTACAAAAGTTATTGTTCCTCCGTAACTAATTAGATTAATTCAATGAGATTTATAACATTAATAAATGTAGCTGTATATTTGACAATAACGTAATTTACAAAGTCCTTCTCTGAGAAACTTGTATGCAACACCATCAGCCTTGATCATGAAACTCAGTCGTTTCTTTATGTTTAGGAATATTGCCACACATAAGAAGAGAACAGCGAAGTACGAATGGTGTTCAATGTATAGCATGGGGATAATAGAAAAATCATTGTGAACACAAAATTAACAAGGCAGCGTTCATACTTAAACAATGAATTCGTAGCTGTTATTAGTTATGAATAGTTATGGGAGCTAACGCTCATATAATTTTGCAAAAACGGCGTAAAATCATTAAATTTTATTAAATATAAGTCACATCAGCAAGATAAAAGCAAAGACAATGGGAGAATATTATGAAGCAGAATCCTTAGGACATGGCGATTCGTTGGACAGTCTTTTTAAACGCAGCATTCATTCACACCAGTGAAAAGTGAGTTTGAAAACACAACCATATTGGCTTCGCGCAAAGTTTGTCACATTATAACATTAGAGTTAGCAAAATGAAAGATTGAAGGGAGTTAATTTACGTTTTGAGAAACTCAAAAATGATTCCAAACTTGCGATACTAAATAAGGGCTAAGAAAAATGTAAAACAATTATATATATTTGATGCACGCTGTTACTTGAGCGTGTGTGTGAGCGAAATAAGCTAGATAATTGTTATCCTCTTTGCCAGGTTCAGCTAATCTATTAACTGGTATCTCTCATTTATTCCCTGAAAAATACTTTCATAGCTTTTTATGTAAAGCATTAAGAAACTAATCTACAGGTGTCATAAGTGTCCCGAAAGATATAATATTAGGCGACATGAACAGAGCTTTTAGGGCAAAACTTTGAAGGAACAGCATGCTAAACCCTGCGAGAGCGCAGCATTACAGAAGCTGTAAATGATAAGGTATACAGCAATTGCTGTGAATAAGCAGGAACACAATCGGCAAGACAGTGATCTGTTCATATGATGCTGCTGGGTTAACAAACATCACCACATTGTAGGAATAGTACAACATCCTATCTGCAGGGCTTATTGTAAGGGAGAAGAAACTTTGGACCTTGGATCGTGCTGCCAGAAAAGGTGGTAACTCTTCCCATTGACGGCGTGGTAGTTTTTATTAAAAACATCAAAACTATGGACTATATCTAAGGTGCACGATAAGATAATGAACATGAATGTGGCGGGTGATGAACTATATATATATATATATATATATATATATATATATATACAGTACATGCTCGATAATCCAACACTATAAAAATTTGCCATTGTCGGAGTAGTGGAAAGGCCGGATTACTGGACGTATACAAAATAAGAAACGATCCCAAATACGTAATAACTCCACTCGACCTTTTTTGAATCTTGTTAACTAGCCATAATTTGCTCTACAATCAGTTTTCTTGTAAATCCTTTCATAATAATACACCGTTTTCGGCGTAATATATTAGCTGGTATAGGCGTATTACGTTGACGTTCTTCGAGAAGCCATAAATAAAGGCAGTCTTCCATCTTCTGATGTTCTCCTGTTTTCGTAGTTTGTTTCCCGTCCCATTTCCTGCCAATTTGATAATATGTTAAATTTTTTCACGACCTTTCCGTATATCATAAATTGTTGCACATCCAACATTGTAAAATGTCGCAAAAGTAACTATCTGAGGACCATTATTCAGCTTACGCAAAAATATCCATTCTTTCAGATGAAGTTAGTGTTTCATGCTTAGAATTTCCCTTTTCTTATAACATTTTATAACAATTTTTTTAATGTTGTCTCGCGGAGCGACAAGTGCTCCTCAAAACAAAACACCTCACTAACAATAAGTCAGTACCGGTCAATTCGTTAAACTGCAGAGTGACCACGTCGGATTACCTAACTGATGATGGTTGGGAACGCCGGATTATAGAACGGTCTCGAAATTCTTAATAGCTAGGAAATACAGCGGATTACTGGGCTTGTCGGATGAAGGAACAGCGGATTATCGAACTTGTATTGTATATATATATATATATATATATACTATTTAAGAGCAAAAAGCCAATGAAGTAGCCGATAAGCTAGTAAGAGATAGACATCAATATTCTTTGCAAAACCCAAATCTTCCTGTGCATTAGGTGAAAGCTTTTTGGAGGTGACAAGAAGAGAAGCACATAAATGAAACCAACGGCCGAGACATATCAGATTTTCCATTGGGAGCTGCTACCGTAAGAGATCTAAACCTTGCAGCAGTCTTAGCAATAATTGACTGAGAATCTTAGTGAGTTTGATTTGGGAGCATTCTTGCTTGAACGATCACCGGACTAGCCTAGGAGTTACTAGCAACACGAGGGTAGTAGGATCCATATTATCTTCTAAAGAAATATACAAATTCACATGTAGGTCAAAAAATTATTATCATCACATTGAGAAGAAGGAAGAACTACTTTTGGATCTCCATTAGATTTTGGAGTCCTCAAACTTCAAGACAAAATGTACGGAACGTACTAATTATTAACAATAGCTGTAGTGGATGTGTTGGCCAACTAAAAAGCTTGATGCAGAAAGGCAGTAGGTCGGGACACTTTATTTGGGGATTCCAAATTTTTATAAAAATATAATTTGAAAATTTTGCTTCATATGATTCTTTAATAAAAATTGGTCCGCTCTAATAATAGTTTATTTTGAGCAAGAACATAAACTGGTTTTCTTCTGCAGCAATTAGTCAAACGTTATGCAATTTATCACGTAGTATTTGAAGGGTACAATTTTTATGCTCAACAATTTTACATAAAACGAGAAATGATTGTGATATATTTAATAATTTATAGATTTAATTTTGAGATCGGTCTAGATTTAGTTCAATAACTGTAAGATCTTTTTCACTGAAGGGTATTGTACCCTTTTACTTTCTTCAAACTTTGATATTTTGCAATCAATGATGCCATATTACATATGTTGCGACCACTAAAGAAAATATATTAAATTATACATAGAGCAAAAATATCTTGCAGAATGGTGCTTCTTTAAACTACTTAACGATTATTGGCAGTATTTAAAAGTTGATAACTGTAGATTACTATGTATGTGTTAAGCAAATAATTGTGGGTTGTTTCTGGTCGACACCTGGTATGTAAGTTCAAACCAGGTGTCCAAGGGAACAGGTGACTGAAATTTGTTATTAATCAAACAATGTAAATATAACCCTCGACATTAAATGTAAGCTCTAAGTATGATACGGGGCGGAAGACCTTAAAGATTTTCTATAAAATACAAGTGGATGTAACATGTAGTGAAACGGTGCTATATCTCATTTACCATAGCACACCTCACTCAGCGGCCTCCCTCAGGAACACTCTTCTTCGCCTTATTTGTAATAAAATAACTCCACAAATGCTCTCTCAGGAGCAGAAAGATGGCGAACCCTAAGGCTTTACCGGCGCTTGGGTCTTTGTTCTGTTCGCTATCGCGTCATATAACGCGGGGCGCACGATCACCTTATCAGAGGAGAGTCCGTTTACGCCGTGTGTTGTTTTACACGGGCTGTGCTATCGAAATGTTTGACGCACATATCTTATAAAGTTTGACATTTTATCGCCTTAATGATTTACTCGCCCCTGAAGTAGTGGCACTTTGGATTTCGGAAAATCTGACACACTTGATCGTTTCTTCTCTCTTTCAGTGCAATAGGATTATTAACAGGTAGTACTTGCAACCTACTCATAAACATATGAGAAAAGGCTGTTTCAGGATATGCATTTGGAAGTGTACAAACCTTACTAACATCCTTTTTTATTTTTAGGTGTACGACAGGAGCAAGACATCTATGTCAGACTTATCGATTCAGTCACGAAGCAGGTATGTTTCAATTTATATCAAGTTTTGTTTATTATTCTGTATACCTAGATGAATTTCTTTAATCAAAGTTAACCTGCGATACACAAACAACAGTGGAAGTTATTCAATTCCAGAAATTTACGAGGCAGCGTACGTAAAGAATTAAAAGCGGAAACAAACTAGCATATGTATAATATTGCTTTTACGTAAAAAATTAAAATTGGTGGATTTATCGCTAACATAATCAATAAACGATGTTAGAAGAAAAATAATTGTCAGTGAATACAAATTACATATTTAGAGATCTTGACTGTCCCTTATACCCGTGTTAGCCAATTTGTAATCGAAATACTTCTGTTTCTATCTCAATTAAATAAAGCCTCTTTAATTTAGAAGTAAAACTTTTGTCCAATTAGTTCGGGTGACGAACGCGCCTATCCCTGCGTGACTTGTCACAGGGGAGAAGATCATTCAACACAGCACGAACCGTATATAAGAACAACAAAAGAGCTTGCCTATACTTTCGGTATGTAAATTATATCGCCGGTAATAGATTAAAAGAAATTGTTGTGAATTTTATGTCGGTACGCGCGGGAAACAAGGAAATGCAATCAACTAATGACTATAGTCATGGTAGAACTTAGATTATCTCGAACAAGATGGCTGAGGCATCATTTACCTGAGTGCCTGCCGATAGACATGCAACGAGCGTTTCCACTTATAAAATGCAATCCAATGAATTAGCTATATTAAAATTCTCGATTAAACGTCTCAATTTCCACCGAAGTGTCTGCTCGATTTTTTAAGTGAGTTCCCTAGATTTACTTGTCCGGATTAAATATTGAATTAAGCTACATCTATCGTTCTACTAATTTTGTATGATCGTACGATATACAATATTGCAACTATCTCTATTAAAACAAAATGGAAGTAAGAAATAGGTTTGGACCCGGAAATCACCACTAATATTTTACAATACAAGTTGTGAAATAAATGCTACAATTTTGGGGGTGCAATAAAAACATTCTACAAGAATATACATACGTACCTGCACATAAAATTTTTAAAAATGAAAGATATTTTGTCTCCAGAACGTATTATTGTCTGAAAATTGATGCAGGTCATTTAGAATAAGATATTGGATTGTTTGGACTATTTTCCATTTTATGGCCTTTTTCGGTTTCTAACTTAGCAAAGTATATTTGTTGTAACAAATTTATAGATATTTAAAAAATAATAAGAACAGTGCAAGAAAGACTTTTAGCAGAGCCCCGTCGCCCATCTATAAAATTCAAAATCTTTGGAATTCATCACCACCCGCACAGAATCAATCGTTTATCTACATGTTCCATTTTGTTAAATTCAATTCTGTCCTAACGCTAGTATTACAATGTTACAACAATCGATCTTCAAATATAACCAGTTGGAAACAAGCTACTATTTCTTTGTAACGCAAATTGTGCAAATTTAAATTCTTCAATTTTGAAGTTTCTCTAACGATATGCTACTTTGAAGCTTATACCCATTTAAAAATCAAGCTGATAAGAAATAAAATAAAAGACATAAAACTATGAATGTTGTTGCTATTTCGTTAGTCAGTATTTCCTTTGTTGAAGTAGAAAAGCAACTTAAGACTATAACAAATCGGATAATAAAATTGTTTGCAGCTTCTCATAGACTAATTCGCATCAATTGTGTTCATGTAATCGATGTTAGGGGTGCTGTTATCTGTGAAAATCACAAAATTATTGTGTTACAATTTTCCGTTTGCATGTAGGAGGTTTTTCTTTGCTGTAATTTGTTTACTGTTTCCTTTATTTTAGTCCATTCCTTAGCCTTCACTTAACTCATTGATCTCGCGTACTTTACTTCTTATTTTTCTATTTGGTTTGTCTCTTTTATGTTAAATTTCGTCGAAACACTGCATCTATTTATTTGTATTAACCAAATTATTTTTGAAATTGCACCGTGTTATGATACGATAAGATTAAAGTAAATTAAAATAATACAGTAGCAATGAAGAAAATGACGAGAAACTTAATGTTTTGACTGTTTTAAGTGGATTCTTAAGAAGTGTAAGTTGCATTGGAGCGATATACAGTGTGATGAAGGATATCTGAGAAACCATATTTCCTGCCAAGTTCCGTATTTTCTTTTATACCAAAACGACTCAATTACATGAGTAGCAGAATCTCAAATATGCCTATTATATAATTTCAATTTCATTTCTCAAGTCCAGCACATTTATACTTTATTACCATTATAAGATTGTTGTTTATGCTTGTTTCGGTTTTGGAATCTCCAAACATCTACTTCGACAACTAAGTTGTCATTATTAATGGACAGAAACATAAAGTAAAGAAAACGTCACTTCTACATACCACAATGAACATAAAAGAATAAGACGGCTTTATGGAATGGGATGATAGGATGATAAGATAAAAGTCGGCCAGAAGCATATTATACAAGATATAGGTCGTTTGAGGCAAGTTAGGGAAATCAAAGATGAAGATACTAAGTATGAAGTGCAAAGGCTAACGGCAAAAAGCGAAGCCTAGCGTCATGTCAACAATTGATAATTTGGAAAAGCACGCAACGGGTGAGACCGCTGGTTGTGATGACGGGAATGGAAAAGGGTAGAAATGCAAAGAAAAAGGACTAAAGATCGGCGTTTATAAGAAGATGAGTTCCTTCCTCCTGAAAGGAGTCACTTTCGTAACAAGTAACACCTGTAGGAGCGTTAAAAAATGGATGACGGTAGTGACAACCTATGTCATGCAAGCCTTAGTGTATAGAACGACGAGCATGTACTTGTACTTGATGGTGACTTTTGTCGAACATACCTTAAACATGGTTAAATGCTCAAAAACTGTAGGTTCTGTTATAAGGGCATACAGGGAAAACAAGTGTTGTGCTACTTACCTGGATAGTTATGCCCAACTGCGGAAGATTTAGATTCGAACCTGGAGACCATTATGTGGTGATTTCAAGTTCTTTACATATTTATAACGGATGGAGACATAAAGACGAAGAACTAAAGAATAAGGTGGCCCAGTTACTAGAAATAGATTTAAGGGAGCAGTTGTTGGGTACCACCACCGTTCCTACTTTTATCGACTCCTTGAAGGGAGTTGAGCTGATTTTTATTTTATTAGTTGGTATATACCTTCATCCGTAAATGAAAGCCCATCTACTGTTATATTGTTTGACCCTCCTTTTTGATTAACATATAGAACTTATTATCTAATGCAATCTTATATTTGTTTCTACCAATTAATCTTGATGTTCATCCCTACTAAGCGTTAGTGCAGTGTGAAATTGTAACTCTTCGTCTTTTTTGACTTTTTTTTTCCATTTATAAATGTGTTTCCAGATTTTTATAGTGGTTTAATGACATGAACGATACAGTTTCATGAAGTATAGTGAAGTCATCAGATTTATTTAATTTGCATCGCTTTACCAGCTTAGATATTGCTACAAATTTTTCCTCTTCATTATTCATTACTGCACACTAAAATAGTTTTGATGTACCCGATTCTACTCTGCTTTAAGAAATAAATTGCGAATGATACATTTACAGTTTTTTTTTTGGAATTATGAAGTCATCAGTGTGTACAACAATCTACATACATATGTTATGGTTACATTCTGTATTAGGTTTTGAGGTTTGCAAAACAGGCGTGTTATTTGGGAGGGGTTTAAATCTTCAAACTATAATTTGTTATATGTTAGACGGCAGTGAGCACTTTGTTTTTAACCTCATATCTACATAATAGTGGCACAAATGATTTGATCTTCGGATATAGTCCCTCCTTATTTACAATTTTGTGAAATAATTATGGATTTCAACAGGAGTATAGGTATTTGTAATTCTTCATAATTGAGGACAAATTAACAAGCAAGTTAACTTATCCTCCATTAAATGTATATATATATATATATTTCGTGACCTTTTTATACTTATCTTATATGATAGATCTCGACCACTAATAGGTCAATAAAACAAGGCTGGTTTGAACGATAGTTATATTTTCAGAACGTTTACAAACGTTTTCGGAATACCTTCTTCAGTGAAAATATAACTAGATAAATAAATAAACAAACATTTGTTTTTTATTTGGGAACTATCAACAAAATGACTAATGACTAGGATTTCTTGATATAGAGGATGTGTAACCAACTTTTATATATATATAAATTATAAAAACTAAATTAATGTGTAAACATACATGCAAATTAAGTAAAACCTTATATCAAAAAATCTTTGTCGAAACCTTAACAATTCTGTTCAAGGGCTAGGGAAAACCCAAATTTAAAAACCTAGCCAAAGGTTTCCTTCTTAAGAAATGCAAATGTCATTTTAACAAATTGCTATATACATTACTTAAATTTTGAATATCGGTTCTGAAATTAATAGTTTTAGTGTCTTTTTGTATATTTATCATTTCATATATTAGTCTTTTTTTATAATTATTCTCTGTTTTTAATATAATTGTGTTTTCAAAATCAAAGTAATGCCCAAGATCTTTGTAATGCTTTTTTTGTATAGCTATAAGTATTCTTTAAATAATGATTTTGGTGCAATGACCGCTGTAACAAAGCATTACAAAGATCTTGGGCATTACTTTGATTTTGAAAACACAATTATATTAAAAACAGAGAAAAAGACTAATATATGAAATGATAAATATACAAAAAGACACTAAAACTATTAATTTCAGAACCGATATTCAAAATTTAAGTAATGTATATAGCAATTTGTTAAAATGACATTTGCATTTCTTAAGAAGGAAACCTTTGGCTAGGTTTTTAAATTTGGGTTTTCCCTAGCCCTTGAACAGAATTGTTAAGGTTTCGACAAAGATTTTTTGATATAAGGTTTTACTTAATTTGCATGTATGTTTACACATTAATTTAGTTTTTATAATTTATATATATATAAAAGTTGGTTACACATCCTCTATATCAAGAAATCCTAGTCATTAGTCATTTTGTTGATAGTTCCCAAATAAAAACAAATGTTTGTTTATTTATTTATCTAGTTATATTTTCACTGAAGAAGGTATTCCGAAAACATTTGTAAACGTTCTGAAAATATAACTATCGTTCAAACCAGCCTTGTTTTATTGACCTATTAGTGGTAGAGATCTATCATATAAGATACTTATCCTCCATTATGAATTTCCAAGAAGAACTGGATGTTTGAAGGTTTGTTTGTGAGTCAATTACTACATTTCATGAGCATTCAACATGTCAAGAGAGATGTGCAGTTGAAATCTCGACCAAACCTTTGTCCATGCTTGATTAATACAGCATTCGTAAAAAAGGCTTTGTGCACTCAGAGGTGTGAGTTAGAAAAGATTCCATTCTGTATATCGAATTTAATTATCCTTTCCCACTTAAGCCTAATCTGTAAAGCGAATATTTTCTTTTAGCAGATACCTGTTTTTGATGTTTCCGTACTGCTGAAATGTGAAATGTATATATCTTCGGAACTATTGGTCCAACTGTACTTCATATTTATTTTAATGATCAACTTTGCTGTTACTTTTCTGTAGTATCCCATATGCATAAAATATCTATATTTCAAGATTTCGTCCCCATGTATTTATAGATCGGCTAGAAAGCTTATGATAAGGGCCTAATGAGAGCGAAATACTTCCTGTTTTATCCACATGGAACCCTCTTCCCATTGGTCGCGTGTCGGCCACGCGCAAAGCAATCACGATTACCAGATGTTATCAACAGCGGGAGATTATCCTCTACGGACGATGCATAAAAGAAATATTGTTAATAAATACGCCACAATGGCTAGAACGCGGAAAAAGTACATTCCGTTTCTTCAAAGTTTCCGATGTAGAGCTCGCGAAGCAATACTGATGCCGAAGAAGGTGGAAAGGGAAGAAAGCTTAACGCATTTAAGTTCTTAAATTTAATTTTAGTCAATCAGCCGACTTCGGGACGGTTTGAGGTAAAATTTAATTTCGTGCTCGTCGAATTTACAAGGAGACCCCGGAATCATCTCCGTGAGTGAGCGGCTGAGTGAATGAATGAACATTAGGATTCGCGAGTCTGTTTCTTATTGCATAATTCATTTAATTATTTCGCTTTAGGAGATACAATGTTTTGCTGATACTGGTTGCGATCTCTCGGTGTCGGAACAACACATTGGGTGTTAATTCCATTTACCCTCGTTTGTTTGACCTTTTCAGACTTAATTTCATTTAGCGTTTCCTCGCGCACATATTGCGCTCCCGTCGAGATATACCTGGTTTCCATAAAATTTTCAATAACGATTACAAATTTTGTATTTTAACAAAACTTACACATTCGAAGCTGAAATTATTAATTCTTATTTTAGTGATTTTGACATTATGAATACCAGACCCGGTATATAAAATATTATGATGTAAAATAAGAATCAGTTCCTTGATATAAAATATTTTATATTCGAGCAACTTTATGCATCATACTCTTAAACACAATCAAACAATAACTTTACTAAGTTGTCCAACTAAATCAAAGGAATAATCGATTCAGATTGTCATAGTACAGCACGCGAGATTGGCAATGGAGCTCTATATATGACGTAATATACATAGAAAATTGTTTATAGCAAACAATCTACTTGTACGATATTATTCGATTTTTCTGATCGTTATGAGCTCAAAGCAAGCATCTTAGTATCCGTGATTTGTTGGTGAAACGTGACAAAGATGATTCATTCTTAAGAAGACTGATACCCGACAGTGACGATCAGATTATTTCCAACGCCAAACGCAAAAGGCGGTGAGAAAAATAAGTTCAAACAGCAGCAAAAGCTGATGTTAACGTTTGGAAAGCTATATTTCCTCTTTGGTGGATTTACAAATGAATTGTCTACTTGTACTGTCTATCACGCAACCAAACGATGAACTGGACATTAAACAACTAACCAAATTTAACAATGCAAATCAAGAGAAGCGACCACAATTGGTAAATCGTCAAGCTGCAGTATTCACCACAAAGACGACGATCATTGGTTACTCCCCAAAATTTGTGGAAATTTAAGTGGGATACGATGCCGCCACATGATCCTGAGTTTGTACTATGAACCCATGTCAATGTCCTTCACAAAACTTCTAAGATGGTTGAAATTTAGATACCAATGGTAATCATAACTGATTCGGTTCTTGCCTGGATAAGGACGAAAGGTCATTAATAAAAATAGATAATAGATGACTGACTTTAATGTAACTGTGACTTTAAAATAATCAGCAATTACTTAATGATCAAATCTATATATCTTGAGATTTGCAATGGCTTCAAGCGTATTCTATATTTCACTTGTTTCACAAGACAATATAGTAATCTGACGAATATATTTGCGAACAATTATAATACTTTGTGAGGATATACTTTCATTATTAACCAAACACAAAGGCTTAGTTTATACTGAGGCTAGGTCAACGTAACTTCCACGCTCACGTGCTGTCTCTGATTTCGTTTATGTTGCCTCTTTTAGGTATATAAATTAATTAAGCATTGTTGAGCGGTGCGAAAATATCTGGCTGTAATTATATATCACTATTAACACGTGTGCGTGTTACACATCCACACGTAATGCTATTTAGTAAGACAAAATACAAAGAGAAATCTGAAGCTTATGGTTTATGCAGTGGCCGAGTAGCCAATTATCAAGGATTTATTACAGCAAGACTAATTTAGGACAAGCAAGCAGCAGGTGCCCGGATTATGCCGAGGTGTACGCCACTAATTCCGTTTCTGTTATATCTTGTAATTTACATTGGCCATAAAGCAAAAATTTAGTGTACTTCAGCGTAACAAAATCGATCGTCGTTATTCACTTTAGGTTTTAATAACTTTGGAATTTCGTTGTTCAGATTAAAAGCAAACTATTTACCCAAATTTTCTTTGATTTTTGCCCTTATTGAAATAAATATTTATTAATAGAAATGTAATTATTTTCTGGATACGTGGAAGTTGTTTTGGCTTATGAACTTGATACATTTGAAATTTCTTTTGAATAAGTTTTCACTGTTAAAATAATACGTACATGTACTATTGTGCTGCTTAATGTCATTTTAAATGTCGCGTAATCACGTTGGCGACCATAATTTACCTGCACCTAGGTGATAACAAAAATATATTGGTTTTATACACAAAAATAGTACATAAATAGGGATTTCCAGAAATGTTGAAAATGTTGTATGTGCTGAATAAATTTGGTAAGGTAATTACTCCCAGACACTTGTTGGAGACATTCTTACATTGAGAATTTTTCCTTTGCCTTGAAGCAAAGGACACTGGAAGCCAAGGTTTTTGTAGTTAAATAAATATTTCAGTGTGGTCTCTGAGGGCTAATGTCGTTTATGAAAATGCGGTTATATTTGTAACGTTGATCTCTTATCCAATTCAGGTACAACTAATTTCCATATATCGAGCATAGGGCACTTAACATTTGATTGGTATTGATAATTAGATCATTGTAGATCTTGAGGTAATTTCCGCTAAAGCGCAATCCTTGACTTCTATCACCCATTTTATTGTTACTCTTGAGCATTTAGTTAAGTTCTACCCGCTTATAGTGCCTCTCAGACTTCACCACTGTATCAGTTCGGTGTCATGGATAAAATTTGATGATGCGAATCCCTTTTAATTCTTACGGTATCAAGAACCGATCTCCGACACGCCTCATATCTCTTAGTCCAAATGGCATGGAGAAATCTATCAATAGCCTGACTACTTTTCCCAAATGTTTTCTACTCATTTTCAGCAATTTTCGTGTCTTGGTCATTGAAGGACCTGCTATGAATATGTAACAATGTCTGATCTCGTATCCGTTTACTATTAGCAGATTCATGGAGTCCCGCAGAAATATCTTTTTACAAGCGATTTCTTTTTCTTAGGAAACTTTTCTGTAAGATAGTAATATGTAGTTATATAGTTGTGCCTCTAGGTAGTAGCATCTGTAAACAAGATATTGCTAACGTACTGTATTACTTTTTCATAGTAACAAACAAATACTCGTCACCCTTCAATTGCTATTCCCGTATAAGCACCACTCTGAGCTAGCAGAAGATACGCCTTTGTTGCGTAACGTGCTATTTATTACTCGATTTGTAACCAACATGGTAGTTAAAACAACTCAGGTTTGAAGGGGTTCCAAGCATAATCTTGGGATCAAACCTTGTCAAGGATCCAAGTGTTTGATTCAAACTTCAAATGATTTCTTCCCTGTTGGTTTTTCACACGACAGATAAGCAGCGAACGCAGCATACTATTGCAAGCTGCTGGCCGACGTGAAGACACAGCAGTCTTAACCCGCGTAAACTTCATGCTATTCATTAGACCCCTCTTAAACACATTGCTTACAGTTCTGATTCGTCCCCATATGACTTCTTCTGAAGGACGTAGGTGTTCAAAATCCAAAGAAGACCCAGCGGCTGGACAATTTGTGTCCAATTGGCTGATGAAGCGCTCTCCTCCTTTTTGTTGAAAGAAAAAAGAAGCTGTTTATCCAGTGAATGAAATGCATTTCTATCGAAGAGAAAACTATATAAAAAGATAACAATTTGTTAGTTATATTTGTCACCCATAAATTTACAAGAAAAGGTTTAATTTGAGTGCTACATAATATTTAAATATTATCAAGTTATTTGCTAGATATTATTTGGAGTGAAATCACCAGCCTGGCCTTTATCAATGACACCTTTGAACTAGACTTGCATAATTATTCAATACGACAGATACGAGCAGTCACAAGCAAAAAGTGATCTATGCTCTGACGTTTATTTCGGTTTTAGTAAGTAGGAATATTTGCCGGATTTACATATTACCAATATATTAGTTTAAATTGACTACTTATAACATTATGACACTAGACCAAGGGCAATAAGTTGGATACAATTGCAGAATTTGCAATTTGTTTTATCATTCGAATAATTGCTGTGTTAACTGCATATTGCAGCCGTAATATCGCATTGATTATTGCCATTGGCAGTGAAATCGATAATCAGGTAATGCCTCGATAAAATTTTAATGCGAGACCATGAACTGTCTGGCGTATATTCATTTATGCCGAAATTCAAAAGTACATCGATGCTGATACAAGCGCATTTAAATAACGTATTACATGGACGTTTTTATTCGTGAAATGCCAAACCTGTGTATCGAGGGTGGACGATGCACATATACGGTTTATGAAATTCGAACGACGTACGTTAGTGGTATTTTTCCATTCTATTTTTAATTATTGAAGCGGTAGATTTTAAATATTGACGTCCATCGTTTGAGATTATAAAATTTTTATCGGCACACGTCAACAGGAAATTGAGCCGAATTGAACGAATTGATAAACCGTGTTAAAAATTACAGACAGATAATGGATTGGGTCAATCGGAAGTAAACATCTCCAACGCGGTTTTCATACTTTTTTGTTATACATTATACGCTATCCTGGATTCTCTCTCGTATTCCATGCTCGCACGTCTGATATAAAACCTCGTGTTTTAATGTAATTTTAACGAGAATAGAAGTGCATATTTCTGGAACTTTGTACGCCGTGAATTTTAGCCGACGTGGATAACAGTTCCGGTGTGAGAGCTGGTGAATCCAACTGGCACTTAAATCCGTTATTCAGGCAGCGCTGGCCTCGCGACCACCGTTGCAAGAGTGAGCATCTGAAAGTTTTATTCTTCCGACTAATTGCCTCTCTCTCCTCTTTTTCAATTCTCATTTATGAAAAATATCTACCTGATTTTGTTAAACGTGTACACCATTTAGATTTCATCATCTCGGACAGATCTATGTGTTTGACTTAACCGTTTTGAGGTGTATTGTAATTATATCTACGCAATCCATTTAAATTATTGGAATTTTCTCTAACCTTTCATTAAACTCAATGAAGTTTTTACCAGTAATATTGTTTCGCCTAAATTGTTTTCAATTTTTCAATTTCAACATTGGTAGATTGAAGTGGGTCGTTCGATAATGTATATCTTTCAATTATTTCGACCTATCATAGTTTTCTCTTAACGTTACCCTAACCCTTAGCCTCGACTTCTTAGTGCTAAAGCTTTCGGACAGGGATGCAGTCTCAATTGTCGCAGATTATCTGGAGTTTGCTCCTCTGCCTAATTGGGCTTCTTTGTTAAGGGTTTAAACATACGAGATCCAAATCCACCTCCATACTTAACACTGTTAGAGAAAATTTTCTCTTAAGGATCCGAGCTACTAAACTTTTAGCAAAGATTACAAGTCTTCGGGGTGGGAGACTAACCACATTGTCCGAGTTGGGGCTTGTTCCTTCATCTAGCTGAGCTGC
This sequence comes from Chrysina gloriosa, assembly GCA_038088585.1. Taxonomy (NCBI): domain Eukaryota; kingdom Metazoa; phylum Arthropoda; class Insecta; order Coleoptera; family Scarabaeidae; genus Chrysina; species Chrysina gloriosa. The sequence goes on from CM076093.1 coordinate 11,132,564, forward strand.
TCAGCCTTTATTCTCGATGGGTTGAAGATACACTTCAGTCCTACGTTTAACCTCAATTATCGACAATGTTGGGCCACATCTTCCTTCGATCAAAATAGATTAGAAATATATCCTAACAGACAGGGTTGGCTAGAAGATAGATAAATCAGATTAACTACATCCGTTAGGAAACACCAGTAATTGCTTTTATTGGTATTAATATTTCAATAACTACACTGTACTTTTAGTATTAAGTTAGAATATTATCGACGATCTGGTTTTTATTTTTGAAACGTATCAAATTAACAACAACCTCGTATCCAATGGTATCGGCACAACGCGAATTATCAACGTAAAATTCTTTGAAAAGCGACAAGCCATAAACAACACGTAGAGACATGATGTATTTGCGCTAAATTGCTATCAAGTCAGCCAGTACGACCGACAAACAAAATACAAGCGAGATAAACCCTGCTCGCATAAAACATGATAATAAATTTTCAGTTGCACCACTGAATGGAGCCGAATCCTTTCTAACTGGCGAATCGAATTAGATTATACGGTATCTTATCTCATTAGTCCCTGAATTATATGTTTGGCTATGGTAATTCCCATGGGATCTCTATCGATGAAATTTTATGAATATGCAGCGAGATTAATTAATTCAAATTTCGTAGGAGATAGAAGCCACCCCTTCGTCGGTCTTCTAATATGTATCTTAATTCCCCGGGAATATTTTAAATAAGTCTTCTGGGTGTACACATAAAATTCTCATGTGACCCGTGACTCTCGAAGATGGTCTCCAGAGCAATAGATATATCAAATTTAGTTACTCTAAGGTATTATCATATTATTCTAGAGCGACACGCAATCCCCGTAGTATAGTTTTCATTTCTATGGAGAATATTCATCACGTTTTTCCTTCCAGTAACGTTTTCAGTACGCTGCAAGCTGTTTCCCAATACACTACGCCACACGTTCAAGACTGTCATTTACCGTTTACGTTTAGAATAAAACTTTATGAGAGCATAACGACAGTAAAGTTAGCTTCATGCTGAAAAATGTAAATGAGTATGTGGCTATAGAAAATGTGATATCTTCAGTACTAGGAAATTGTTTGGAAAAATTTAACCACTTGAATTTCGTTGTGTTGAAAAGTTAAATAGATTTCGTTTAAGAATATTTTATATGTTCTATAACAATTATTTTCATATTGGCTTTGATGTCTCGTATTTTACTATTCAAGCATTTCGCAAATGTAAACAATTGCTAAGCAGTAAGTTTATTCTAAAATTTCACTAATTGCAAACTATTCGCAGTACACAAAGAAATAATCAATAATTAGAACCCGTTGCTTGAATTACGAGCAACATGGATTGACAAAACTAATTTAATTGAAACCAAAATGTAGATTTTAACGTGTAACCTGTATCAGTCATACAAACGTTTCACATTTCTTTTTACAAATTGCTTTTAAATATTTGACATAAGATAGTCAAGCAGGTTTTATAAACTGAAAGTTGAAAAATCACGGTCCGTATTATAATATAATAATAACGTTATCAAATGAATGTTCTAATATTGTCCTCATTAATGATTTGTTCTTTTCTGACCTGTTCATACAAAAGAAATAAGTTTGTGATAATTAAGTAGCGGAACGTATGGACAACAAGTGTTAAAGTAATACTCAATGCCTTAACTTCTACAATATTTTAGTACCTATGATGACCTGTTGAAACTGTAGTTACCATTCATCACATGTCGCAATTTTCTATAAATAACGAAATAAGTGAAAGGTCGATGGTTAACAGATATCCCGGAATACATATTCTCTTTGTCTTACGTTATCTCTATAAAGAATCATAACATAATTGTTGAAATACGTAGTTTAAAGTGAAAACTATTTTAATAAACGTTCTTATCTTGATGACTTAAATTATCTTGTTCTAATACATAATCTGTATGATCTTTCGAAAACAATGTGACGGATACTATAGTTTGTGATTTAAGAGGTAAACACAGGAGCACAAAATGCAATGAAATTTTAGAAATGAAACTGTGGAAACCAGAACTAGAAAAACCAAAATTGTCTTGGATATCATTTTAAAATTTGTGGTTTCTGTTATGCCCGGTTTTTCAGTGTTTAAACCAAAATTCAGGTTCAGGTTCAAATTCAGGGTTTCAGTCGTTTTCCAGTTTGAGTTCAACTCTGATTTTTGTCAAACGTCGAGTTCAACTTGAACCAAAAGAAATACTAAACTCAAGGTTTACTTCAGCGTTCGCGTCATAAAAAGTTAGATATAACCTATTACATCTGTAGAAACAAGATTACGTTTGAATAATTCAAGTGAAAGAAATGGATAGAGGAAATATACTAGATTCTCCTGATGATGAAGAAGTTACAAATTTTGTTTCCCATCTTGTTCAAGGGAGAAGATTTCGCGTTGGCCCAGAGAATTGTTTAAATATGATTATGATTTTTTCCTGCTGCTTTCGACTAATTTAGTTTTTATTTTGATTGATTTTAAAGTGAATTTTCTTTAATCTCAATGTCTAATAATAATAATTTATTTTTCTATTCCTGTTCATTTTCTGAGTCGAAATAGCTAGGAAGTCCCTCCAATCGAACATCCAAAATCTCTTTGATCAGCTTTTCTACTGGCGTAATATTAATACAAGTCGCAGCACTACCCCAGTGCATTTACATTTTGGGGGACAAATTTTCTGTTTAGTACGTTTCTTTAAATTTTCATCCTTTTCCTTCCAAAATAGACAAACGCTTTTTCTACATTCTATTATATGTTGCTTCTTTCTCAGCATATCTATAAGTACATCTACCACAAATTACTAACGCACTCAAGAAACTACTTTGCAGGTAACAATGATGTATCTATATATTAATACGCAGTGGGTCGCCTTCTGGTACATATTTTAGAGTGTTCCCTCCATGTATCGCGATGGTACATATATCGTTGTTTTCGTATTACAATGCAGATTTGTCGAATGTATGTTTCATCGCGATACGTGCAGTGGAACGCAGATGAGAGTCTGTAACATATTGCATATATTACATATTGTAAATGTCAGAATGACACACGCAACGTGATATACATACATCAACCACGTCAAGTAATGACATATTATTGTAGTAAATACGTTCGAGAAACGGACAAAAATTGTGTGGCACAATATTGATTGCACAAAATCAGATTAAGTAGATTAAGTTGGCGTCTCAATATATTGCGAGTGAGTAAAATAATTGTATGTTCAGCTGATCCGTTCGTGCCAAGCATCTACATTTGCGTATTCGTCGCTAACAAACAGAACACCAGAATTTTCATGGGTCTTATTTATCTAGGTATGAGCTTTTGTCCTAACGTGCTTTATTTTTTGAGAAAATCGTTGAAAAAGGAATTGAAGTTTCCTATTTGTCCCATATACCGTTAATTTTAAGTGTTGTTTAACGAAGTGATCGTAGTGCAGTGGATAAGGTCTAGGGTTTACACCCGTGGAGGATGTGCGTTCAAGTCCTCATGTCCTTTTTTTTCAATCTCTTCGTGCACAAAGGACTTGAACACACATTCCCAGGGGTGTAAAACCTAAATAAATATTGTGGTCGAATTTCAGCCATCGGCCGATCCTAGTATAGATAAATTCATAATTTGCGAATTCCAGATTTTGCCTGCTTCCTGTGGTTTCTATTGAAATTTTAATTATGTCTAAAATGATTCAGTAGTCCCAATGACATAATAATTTTTCTACCATACACTCTTCCTAGTCAGGTTAACCCACAGCGAATTTTTTAGTTCAACGGAATTAGTTGAATTTAATCACTGGGCAAACCCATGTAACAGGTTCAGGCGTTAAGTTCAAGTTCAAAGTTCAGCTGAACTTTACTTTAAACTGATACTAAAAAGCAGGGCATTAGAAATCATTCCATTGTGCACCTAATAGGCATAACTAAGTTCGTTGTCTTAAACGAAAAAGTAAAGCACTTTTTTTGTTGTAACCAATATGGCAATAGGTGACCTGCTGTTTGAAAATATCGCTTATGTTAGTGTGAAATATGTGCAGCTTTGGCATCTTTTATGTATTCTAGGATAAGTGTAATCCCTTCTAAGCACAGCACATATCTTACCCAAATCTATCCCGAATATAAATTAAAAAATAATCCGACTATGTTAAATTAACTTATCTTATATTTTAAATATACCTTATATTCAATGGAAACACTTTGCACCTTCGGTGCTTTCGGTTAAATATAAATTTAACTTGCAGAGCTAAGTATTAGGGGTTTCTTTATCCAAACACATGTTGCTCAATGTCCGGTAAGCTTACTTGAGCCTCCCACAAAGCAAAGCCCGGGGTTGCGCGCGTTACATATTCAATTAAACAAAAATCTATCAACTGCTCCAACCTAAAGCACCTTAATCCTACGGCCGGGGGAGCCAAAGCTCCGCATAGATAGATGTGTGTGTGTACTATCACTTCCCGCCTCCCGCCGCGTGCAACTAAGAGGCAACAACAAGAGCGGAGGGCACCAAATAGCCGGATTACTTGGGTATGGTAGAGGGTAAGTCTGAGGTAATTATACTAACTTTGAGGGTTATTCTATGCTCATTGATGACTGGGCCAAATACATGCAAGCGGTACGTCGCCGATGTGCGAGGGCCGTTATAATCCTATCTTATCTCCATTCACCATAATAAAACTGTAGCTTTTAGCAATACAGAAGCCGGTGCAACGCTGTTTCGGACAGATAAAGCGGGTATTACTAACGGTTGACTTTCTGTATTTACAATTGTAATCTGGTGTTGTACATACTACATTAAACATACGGATGAAACATTCGGAAAAAAATAAAAGAACGGCAAAGGGACAAATGTAGCCGGTAATGTTATTGTGGTTTAATCGTGGAATAATCATGTGGTGAAACTATACGCAGTTTTTAAGGCACAAATGACGTGCAAAGTCAGAAAATGGAATTTTAGACCCACCATCCATGAAGATGTTTACATTATGAGCACCAAAGCAATGTCGAAATCTTTTATCGATCCTAACAAAAATGTTACCATCTTCAACTCAACTTCGTCCCTTTGTTTCTTCCTTTCTTTCTAAAAGGAACAAACTATGTACTAATTGTAGAATTTGTCACATAGAGAAATTCAAACATACCACAACAATCAAATAAAGCTAAGACACATTTCAGTGTTTACAGAAGATCAACTTACGTACACTGTTCGTGTTAAAATTTAGCCCTATCTTGAATCTAAATTTCGTTTTATTTACCTTATATACCGAGTGCATTAAATTTTGATACGAAATATAGAGATATACACAAACAATCGTGGTTCCTCTAACATGTAAACAGGAGCAACGAAGTTATTATTTAATAACACAGCTTTTCATCGGAATTGAATGATCTCTCACAATTACGATTGTTTGTTTTCTTTTGACTCTTTCCATCTGAAAAACGATTCTGATTATACGTCCAGGCTCTACCCAAATCGACTGCGCAAATTCAATACTGAAATACTTTCAAACACGCATTACAACTACGTATAACGGTTAAGCGAGATCTACAGGTAAGATTGAAATCGAATTTCATCTCTCGATCTCTCCTAGATTATTAAACTCGGCGTACGGTTTTGGGGTGAAACGTTACGGCTGCTTTATAATCTCTCACATACTCCAATGATCTGGTAAATTGTAATTAGATTTTATGATACTGAGAAGTTGCAATAGAGTCGGTCGTTTTCACTGAACGACCTTTCTTGCGACGACAATTGTGCTTAATTGTGAATAAGTATTAGATTAAGGGTCTATGTTATAATATAGAAAGTAAAAATGTTATGCACGCGCTTATTATATAATATTACAATAGAAATTCAAATTATTAGACAAATTTACGTAATATTTGAAATATAACAGTGTATTCGATAATAACGGTAAAACTTTTAGAAACACCATTGTATTTGCCACTAGAAATTCTTCAAATTTTATCAGACTGCTAGAAGGACTAGTCCACACCTCAGCTTCAAACTCCAGAGGAAATACATTATTAATAAAGAGAAATAAAAAAGAAGAATATTTACGTAACCCTCTATTGAACCGACTTAAACATAGGTTCGTTACTTAGGCAGCGTTTAAAGAAAACTGTGTAAGGACACTACAAGAACAAATTACATTTGTCAACAAATGCCACGTAAGGAATTTTACTGTATCAATCGTAGATTAATTTAGTCCTTATTAGGACTCTTCAGTACGGTATAGCATTCTGCGATTGATGAAGCCATTCCCCACAGCTAGATGTGCATTATTCAGTTACAATTTTACAAAAAGCTAGTTATAAGGAAGCAAATTATAATGTATCAATATTTCTAATGCGTACATATCGTTGATTTTTTGCATCAAAGTAACCATCAAAATATGTTACTAAACGACTTCGTGTGTAGTGAGTAGCGAAATAACAGAACTAACACATATATCCTTTTATTGCAGGCGATTATATACGAAGGACAAGATAAGAATCCGGAAATGTGTCGGGTTCTTCTAACTCATGAGATAATGTGCAGGTAAGCTCTCCTTTAACGGCAGTATAGATGACGACCGACGGCGTCGTCGTCAACAGAAATAAAGACGCAATCATAAAACTACGACGCCTGTAGACGTGAAACGTAAAGAATAGATAGTAACAAAACTAGCATTCACGTTAAAAAACTAAGAACGTGATAACTCTTGTTGAAGAGAAAAATTGACTGAGCTCGTGTAGTCAGAATGTTCCCTAAATATCTCCCCTTGTCTTATATAATGCCGGCGGGTAGCGAGGAAGGAGGGACCTCTCTCCAGGGAGTCTGTCTTCTTCCCCTTATTTCCCCGCGTTCTTGCCATAACAAACATCGCTCCTATTCGCCAATCTCGGCACACACACCATTGTGCATTTTCATCATCTTCATACAACTTTGACGTTTAAGTCACTTCAAAATATGTTATCACTTCATAAAATGTATACGCAATCTCCGAAAATATTATCATGCAAATTTTGTTACCGACAGTTTATCTCGTTGAATACATTTACCTACCTGGCGAAATTGCTTGTACGTAAAACTTATCCAGTATATTATTGGAAAATTGCTGGAATATGGCCGCGAGATGAAATTTAGTTGAACTTGTATATACGCAAGGGGACTTGGTGTTATTTTAAAATAGTAACATTGGCGAACGAGTCATGTCATTTGGTAATTAAAACCAAGGAAATCATTGATTTCAATTTGTTTTCGTAGGTCTGTACAACTGACTTATAGAAGCGTCACTTTAAAGTTATCAAGGACGTTTGACGATTATGCATCGACTATCCTTCATCATTAAACCTGAGCTTAAAATTAAACTAAACCTTTTTTGTCTGCCAACATTTGCTTAAAATTTTTCTGAATCTAAATGTAGTGTAACTTTGGACCTCTTTCCTGATATTATTTAATACTTAAATTTCAGAATATACTCGTTATTATAAATAGAAGCGGCAAAACTAATTGCGTAAAAGTTTCGCAAAATTGTTATGAACTTCCCGGGATTAAAATGTTGCCGAAATTTCTTAATATTAGATAAAAAATATTGTAAATTCCAAGATGATATCCAAAATTCTAAAGAAAGGACTAATTTCCAGAAAAGAACTACAAAGGATTTTGCAAAAGTTATTAAGAACTGAATTCCTTCAAAATTTTGTGGGTACTAAAAGGAGTTGGGATCCCAAGGAATTGTTCAAGAACCGGAAGAATTATTTTGCAGGAAAGAATCTAATCAAAATAGAAACGGTCACGTAAAATTTCCCTTGTAGGATTACAACTTGGAAAGTTATTAAGAAGTCACCATGACCACTATTTCAGCATTACTATTTCTTAGTCTTATTTCATAATTTCTGTGTGTCTTTGGCTTCCTAATTCCAAATTCTTTATGTTATATTTATATTATACTCTTTCATTTTTAAATATACTGCCTTACCGTCTACCAGTTGAGTTAAGCATTGAAAATTAAAGTTCAGATGTGGTTTGGTTTCCTACCGACTGTCCGAAACTTCTTTCAAAGCGATAGGCAGATACTTACTGACAAACACCCTCAGTAATCTTGATTTGGATTTATCCAGAAAACTGGACGTCTTGGACGCTCTTGGCAATCATTACGTCATTTTATTCGATAATATCCAAAATTCGAAAAAAGTAGAGTAGGATAGTCCTTGAACCAAAATAACACAATTGTACTAAAAATTACCCTGAATTACTGGGATTTTGTTCTGAATTTTCCTATATTAGCAAAAGGGAAACGAAGCATTTCGGAAAAGTATTAAATTATAATTACAGAAATGATATAAAATAATTTTCGAAGCATACTTACACCCAAACAAGAGTTTTCCCTGAATTGTCAGGAACTTGCTAGAAACTGAAGTTTGTTAACACTTCTATATCTCAAATTAAACTTTGCAGATATTGGGGGATTATTCAAAATTAGAAAGAAATACGGCAAAATAATCTCTAAGGATGCTCCAACTAGAATGAAAAGAATCTTCGGGAAGTTCTCCACAACTATAAGAAACTTCTTAGCAGCTTGATTTTCCGATATTTAAAAAACTTGAGATTTTAGGAATATATCCAAAATTCTAAAGAAAGACAAAAAAGCGTAATTCTAAAATAACCAGAATTTCGAACAAAATTCTGGGGATTAGTACGAAGTTTTCAGAAATAGAATTGTCTAAAAAAATTGACATCTCAGGAAAATATCAGGTATTTGAATAAAATAGAATGAAACAATTTCCAGAAAGGCGCCAAATCCAGGAATGGAAAAAAATTAGAAGATTTGCAAAAAATTCTCTGGATGTGTTTTAAAAAGTTAATAAGACTATTAGAGTTAGATCGTTCTTAAAAGTGCCTAATTTTAGTCAAAACTATACTGATAGAACAATAATTAAGTGCGTTTAATTCTATATATGTATATTGGGAGTGGTGATTTTTATCTAATTAAAAGTGTTTCATATGCAGAGTTTCTTTGTGGAACATTTTCTTATTGTCATTACGTCATAAGGTTTTTGAATGCTTTGGTTTCTTAAATTTAGTAGCGCCTTCTAAATTGGTTATGCTGTCAAGTAAGCAACTAAATGATAATCAATTATCAATAACATCATTAGTTGCAACAAATACGTACTTAACGTTGGAAGTTTCTATTTTCTCAAAGTGAGGCAATCAAGACTAAGCTTCTTTAAGTGTTTTTCCTTCTCTTGTCTAAACGGCTTTAGAGATGTCTACCACATGTCTACCACAAGAACAAATAGTAAAAATGTGCGAGTGAGTATGGCATCAAATAAGATTAAGTCCATCTTTACTACACCTACATTATGTATATACTATATGTAGTTTAGGTAGCTACGTCGAGACAAACACTACTGCAGAAACTCAGCAACCTTTAGAAGAATTTTTGATAACCATAAATATGTGGTCTCGATTTTTATTTATTTGAATATCTGTATTTTTTATTTAAAAATAAAATATACAAATTAATTAATAATATTAGTGAAGAATTGGAAAATGTTTCTGAAAATTTGGAGTGACGAGTAAATGTCTGCCTATATTTAATGGAAACAATTTTTAGCACCTTTTGTACATTTAAATGAATAACGTTATAAAAAGTGATGCTAGGTTTATTTTAGACAAACTTACTTAAATATTTTGTGCGAGCATAGAAGTTTTCAAATGAATAATAAAGGTTGGTGACTTGAATGCTTAGCATTAGCAATTTCTAATATTGATTGCCAACTCAAAAGGGATCACGTAGGTTTAGATCCTAAATGAAAACCAAGTATTTGGAGGTATAGAAGTTTCCTGCAATAAGACCCATATTAGTAGAGAATAAGTCTGTTGAGTGTAAAAATCGATTTTTGTCTGTGTTATCAATTGGTCCTACTACTTTACTGCACTGTTCTGCTTTATCTTTCATCTTGGTTGGTCTTTCTAGGTAGGCTTTATAAACCCCAAGATTTTGGTGATATGTGATTTAAAAATTTGGAAAATAATGAGCGCCTAATCCTTTAAAACGAAAGACAAAGCACGCTTGGTTTATTTAAGACATGTATGAAATACTTTTCAAATTATTACATACATATCTATACTTCGCATTACTTCTGCTAAATAATACAAATATATAATCTTTGATTTTCATAATTTCAGTCGTTGCTGTGACAAGAAAAGTTGCGGTAATCGAAACGAAACACCATCAGATCCTGTGATAATAGACAGGTAAGTCGATTTTTCTTTTTACCTCTAGACGTGAATAAGCGGTCGGTCTGCATTTTGTCTCTGCGCTCACTTCTATTCTTATTTACACACGACAAACCGACAGAAAAAGGGAAAGGTAAATATATCCAGTCACACATAGTGGAATAGAAGCAGCAGAAAGCGTGATCACAACAAAAGTCCGTCGCAATTTTCTTTTCCGAGAATAGTACGTTGCTGATAGCAAGGGGATAGCTACAAAATGGTGTCCCGCGGGAGATGGCGGATAGACAAGGGGAAGAAGCAGAAGACATCGTGCTGGCAGACGGATATCGCGGTGTCGGAAACGGTCGTCTAGGACTCCCTTAAGAACAAATACCGATTCATACGTAGTACAAGGAAATAGCGTGCGTTGTTGTTTATTACGTTTCGTGCTTACACATACATACATATGTAGCTACGACCTACCACTTAAGTTGTATGTACTATAATTAGTATAATTTTCTTACAACGTGGGTATCTAGTGGTTATGCAATAAAATTAAGGGTGAAAAATAAAATAGGAAGACATGTAAATCCCACATTCATTACTCCATGCTGTCTAGAATCAGCCATCTCTAAAACGCCATTAAGCACCTAATTAAAATTTGTTTTCAGGAAAGTTCTAATGTTTTCTAATGATTTTGCAAATATGTATATACACGGCCAATTACGTTAATCAACTTAATAAGTACATAAGTATGTTCCATTTCGGTAACAAACATCCGGACAAGTCTTATAGGCTACAAAGAAAAAGTAGAAAAATACAAATTGTAACTCTCTCCAAGCTTTTGAAACTATTTTTCTAATTCTTATAGGCTACTTTGACTATTTTTGAGCAATGTAAGCCAGTTTTCATGTACCCATGTATTTTTAATGTCGCTTTTGGACACTCTAAGTCTATTACCTAGTCTTCTTACTGACCATCTTTCCCCAAGTAATACAATTATTTACATTTTCCAGTAGCACTTAAATGCGGCCTGATAATATGTTAATAACACTGGTCAACAAATATGTTGGTGCCGGACTTCTTTTAACTGTTCTTAACTAATTTTGGTGCGCTAAATCCAAAAATACCATCAGATTTTCTCTATTAGCTCGACTTCAAAAGATGTGAGCACGTATTTGTGTTCAGCTATTCTTATTCCTGCATATAAATATTGGTTCCAATACAATCTATAGAAACGCGGAAATAAAAAAGAACAAATTATTCTATAAAACACATATTTACAAATGTTATTACCCAAAATAAATATTTATAATAGTTGGTAACTAATTTAGAAACTTTCTTTTGAGCGCTTTTGTTGACTATGTCTGAAAGAGTTTGTCTCTTTTAATATTCAAGCAGCAATCAGTGCGTCTTCCATCTACTCTGGTACCTTTCTTTCATTATTCTGATATTCTGGTGGAATAGGTCACCCTACTCCTCACTAAAGTCGCCAACATTTGCAAGAAATCTCTCTAAATGACTGTGGAGGTAATGGACTTTAATGCTCATACAGTAACCCAAAATTTGAAAGTTATTAAGTATATCTTCCACTGTTTCTTCGTAATTTTCAAACTTATAATTACCAAGAACATTTTGCACAACTTTAACAAAAGAAGAGCATGCAATGGACTCAATTTCAGTCATTGCTTCTGTGAAATGTGAGTCTTTTATAGGTTGCCTTATCTGAGATCCATCAAATATTCCTGCTTTCAATTTTCCATTACTGATTTGCAGGAAACTCATTTTCCAAGTAGTGAAAACAAAGACCATTTTGATCTAAAGCTTTCACAAATTGTTTCATTAGCCCTAGTTTAATGTGAGGGAAGGGAGTTTTCTTTATGTCAAGGAGTTTTAGGAAAAACTGAGCCCACCTATTATAGTGACTTTATCTTTGTTTAAATCTGCTTTATGGAATTGTATCCAATTGACATAGTTTATTATTTTGTAGTATGATAATGATTTTGAATTTCCGAAAGTTGGTTTGATATATTTTGTCTTAAGAACCTTTTGTTATAGCCAGCTTGTGGTTTAGCATTGATTTCTCCTAGAAATAGCCCCAATAATCATTCCATCAGCCACTACTTGGCCTTTCGCTTCAGTTCTCGGGAATTAATTTCTTGCAACTAACAAAACTTCCTGAAAATCCGTTCAATTGTTTTTTAAATAATCACCAAAAAGGAAATAACGATGAAAATTTTAAGGTTCGGCACTCCTTGCAAATATCTAATCGCGGCAGACTTCACTTTACGAGTGCAGTTTATTCCAAGAAATGACATAGCGGCTTCTACCTCAAAAAATTTTGTACCGGCTGTTCCTGAGGTTATACAATTATTATTGATATTCCACTTGATCCTTTTTCAATTTCAAAAACCGCAAAAACCGTCGACATCGTAACTTTTCGCAATACCATTTAAAAGCACAATTTCCGGCTGACCGGATCTCATCAATCGAAACGTTCAATTAATGGAAAAGGACAATATAAGCGCGCGGTCGCTTTGTCAACAACCACGACGCTATATGTACGTGTACGGCACATTCGTCGAGCAATAGCAGAAACAACAACAGAACAACAACGGAGCAACTACGTATACCGGCGACATCGATAAAAAAGCGGAGGCATTGAAACTCATACAGATTCAGAAGAGGCAAATCCCCATCGGAATACGCGATACAATACTAGAACCTGCGGGGCGCCTCCGTTTCGAACTCGATACGACCGCCTATTGTCGCACGTTTTCGTACACGAAATTAGCTTTCATTGTATTACCGGGCGTCAAATTGAATCAAGATTCAATATAAATATGTTTACTGCGTCGTCGGGCACGGAACGAACGGCGGAGTTCGCAAATTAAATTCGAAAAACGGCGGCGACAGCATGCGCCTTACACGGGAAGATTGAAAAAGTGGATGGCCATTAGAGAGATGAGGTTGAATTAGTCGGTGCGCGTTTGTGTGCTTGCACGCCTCCGTGCGCTGTACATTTGATACGAGGGAGAAGTACCTTCATGTATACATGCAGAGAGCAGCACACGTTTGGTGCCTATATGAGCCCACATACGCAGACACATGTAACAAAACATATGCACGCGACCGAATAATCCGAGCACGTGCTCGCCGCAATTCACTTGGCTCTTCACAAATTGCTCTGAGTTATATGATACTCGGCGATCAATTCTCCGAATTGCTTATAAAACGGTTTTGTCCGGATGAAACGTCCATTATAAATTTGTGATTATGACAATGTGACGTACAACATATGTACATACATGTATACGAAGACAGATTGAGAAATTTCCGAAATGATCCGAAGAGAACTAAATCTTACTTGTATTTCACAAAAACTACAAACTGCAAACTTAGATATCACTTCAATTTCATTCTTCTGGCAATGATTTAGAATCAACTTCCCAGCGAAGAAAAAGTTAAAATATCGCAAGATAAAAAGCATTTATAAGAAAAAGAGCTGGAATAGAAGTTTCTTCTAAATTAGAATCCAAGCAGTAAGATGCTGCTTCTTCATGCTTTAACTTCAAACACCATCTTAAATAGAGATGTAAGATGGTGTGTCTTTGCTCTTTGTGGAGCATAATTTAGCTGTCCTCTTTGTTTCTCTCAATACCAAGAGAGGTAGCATACCATTTGTTGCTCTTTTTAGTTGTTGAAGATCTTCTTAGTAGACGAAGTTAAGGCATGAAGAAGCAGTATCTTTCTGCGCGGAGTCTAATTTAGTGAATACTTCTATTCCAGCTTTGTTGCTTATAAATGGTTTTTATCAGGTTGCAATATTTTAATTTCTTCTTCGCTGGGAAATTGATTCTAAATAATTAGGTATGAAGAAATTGAGATCATCCATGTCTCACTTGTCTACTCTTAATCACAAATTATAATCAAGTTCAGTCTTTATGGCATTTTATTATTACTACCGAAATTTGGATCCACCTGGCCGAGAAAGTAATCAAAACAGCCAGGCGGCCGTCATAATTTCTTTGGAACTTTCTTGGAACCGCTTTTGTAGACCGTTAAAGTCATGAGATTATCACTGCAAAATATATCTTACAATAAAGTTTAAAAGGAAAAAGAATTAATAAACCTCTCGTACCTTAACTTAAATACCTACACAAAATTTTATAATGAACTGAACTAACTCCAATTTGAAGAAAGTATTCCAGAACATTGATGCTAAATACTCTCTTTCCAATAATGCTCTCCAATTTTCTTGCGGTCACTTGGGTTGGTTCAAATTGTAGGCAAGTCAACTGGAATGGGGTGCGACTATCATGTCTTTAGTAGACTTAATTATCGTTAATGATAACTCTGTTTGTGCTAATGTTCGTGATTGTTACATATCTGACCATCAACTTGTGGACTGTGTGGTTTCCTTTTTGGATTGGTACCGTGTGTAGGCAAAATTAAATATGTTAGGAATTTAAATAATATTGACGCCCACACTTTCGGCAATTGTCTTGATGATATATACTACATCGGCAATATTGACGACAAGGTTAACTTTTTTAATTATAATATACTCGACTTATTTGATTGTTTTCCTTCGATTCGGGCCATTCGTCCGACGACACGATCTAAGCCATGGATTACAGAAAATATCAAATTATTAATGTGACTTAGGGATCAAACGTGGGCAAAATTTAAGTGGATTAGACGACTGGGATACTGGGATTATTATAAAACTTTGCGTAATTTTACTAATTCAGCTATTAAAAGAGTTTTCTAAGTAGAAATGATATTGGCAATGTGCTTTGGGGAAGGCACAAAACTTTCAACATGGTGCCTACTACGAACCGCGAAATTCCTTCTAATTTGTCCAACGTGGATGAAATGAATGAGTTTCTTTTTATTAATAGCATTCCCCCAGCTATTAGTTCAATCTGAGATGGTATTTTCTACGATTGCAGCTATGCCGTCTGGGTCGTTGGGTTGGGATGACCTTAGCGTGGACATGTTAAGACGATGTTGCCCGTTCGTGTTGCCCTACATTACCCATTTGGTTAATTATTGCTTGACTATGAATGTTTCTCCTGTTGGTTTTCCTTTGGTTACTCCAATTCCAAAAGTTAGGCAGGCTACACATATAAATGACCTGCGTCCCATCAGTATTCTCCTTTCTTATTTCAAATCACCGAAAAACTCCTGTCACGTCAAATCAATAATTATCTCACTCAGTATGACATTATGCCCAATATTCAGTTTGGATTTCGTCCTAATCATAGTTGTTGTACAACTCTACCGAGGATGAACGATATTTTACGCGCGTCTGAAGTGAAGAAATGACGATATATGTTTTACTGGATTACAGTAAGGCTTTCGACACTATTGACCATAATTTACTTTATAAAATATTACAGTATGTTGGTTTCGCATCTGATGTTGTTAGTTTATTACGTAATTTCCTAATCTGTAGATTTCAAAGGTTTAAAATTGACAACACTTTATCGAATAAGTTCTTATTCCCAGAGGCGTACCTCAGGGCTCTATTCTGGAGCCTCTCCTCTTTGCAATTTATACCAGTTATTTTTATCAAGGTATCGATTACTGCAACGTACAAACGTACGCTGACGATACACTGCTTTATTATTAATTTCACCTGACAGATGTTGACACTACAATTTATGGCATAAACCTCGATTTATTTCAAATACATGATGTGCCTGTTAAACATATATTAACTGTTGTTGTTGTTATTGTTGTTGTTGTTTGGTTGTAGCCTTCAGTCATGACCATCATCATTCATCCTGGAAACTCATTCAAACTACTATTTTACTTTCACTTAGAAAGCGGTAAATATCTTCATAGATTTCAATTTTATTGGAAGCAAGTAAAGTGAAGTAGTTAAAAGGATTTGTTGTTTTTCTTGAAATACTCGCTAATATTTTTGCTCTATAATTTCTGTTTTTATCGGAGGACATGACGAGGTGTCCTAGCAATCCTATCTCCCCACATTCGCAATGATTGTTGTCTTTCAATTTGATTTTCTCCAAATGTACATAGCTTAATCCGTGATTGCAACGTAGTCTACACATACTTCTGATGAAATTCTTAGAGTTAGCTTTGTTGAACCAAGGTTGCTTTGGCGGATTCGGCTGATGTGCCTTATAGAAGCTTCCTGTATCTCTTTCCCTAAAGTGGTTGCAAAATTCCTCTGTAATATCACTGAGTAAGTATTTAACGATATCGTTGAAGCATGAATCATGTTCTATTATGATAGATGGTGTACACCCAAGTTTGGCATATTGATCCGCTTTGTCATTACCGCTTATTCCAGCATGACCTTTAACCCACAAGATTTCTATAACTGTAAATCCGTCAAAGTCCAAGGTCTCGTTGTTCGCGAACGACGTTTGGTGCGCCCGTTTGAGGGATAGGATTGATTTGTCAATAAATGGTATCCCCACCCGTTTGCATGACAGTGTCAAGAACATTGATATGATTATGGATAATACATTCAGGTATCACGATTAAGTTACGCTTTGCATTTATAAAGCTTATGCTAATTTGAGAAGGCTTTTCTCCCATCGACATTGTATTGACATCAAGACCAAGCCATTACTTTGTTAATCTGTGGTACTGGGTCAATTTACTTACTGTGTACCCTTCTAGTACAGTTCTCTAGATGTCTTAATTTTATATCGCACACAAGAGGTGCAAAACTCGTGTTTACGCTTTATTTTCGGCATTCGAAAGTTTGATCACATTTCACATAAATTGAGCGATTTGCCTTGGTTAAACGTCAAAAAATCGTCGCTATTTCTATACGGCATGTATGTTTCACAAAATTATTTCAGACAAGCAACCTACTTTACTCTACAAGAAAATTTGCTTTAAGACCAACGTTCGTTCTAGGAGTTTAATAACCCCACTGTCACGTAAGTCATCTTTGTACGAACTGTCTTTTTCATATAATATATATATATAAGTTTTATAATTCCCTCCTCCTAGGGTACTCTCTATCGCCGCCTTTATAACTTATCTTAAAAAGTTTCTACTAGATAAACAGTAATTTATAGCAACAAATTACTGTTTATCTAGATTATTACTCTAGTTTATCGCCGGAACTTCCATTTCCCTAAACAACACGTCTGTTTCTCCTTTTTAAGAATTGCATTCAAAAATGTACTATTGCAGAATATATGTCTTCTTACTTTTTTGTATTCCACCTAGGCGGAAGTGCAAGATTATCCACATAAAGTTGAACCTCGCTTTGAGATCTCAATTAGTTTTGTAGTTTATGCTTTGATAGTATGTTCACTTTTTTTGAGAATAAAAATCTTTATTACTATTATTATTATTGTTTTGAAAACCGTGATGTTAGCCTGAATTGCATATGACTGTTTTCGTGTGGCTTCAAGAAACAAGGATAGGTAGTTACCGTAATAGGTATTTTATAATAAAAAGTTGTAATATGTTGATGGAAGAACTGTGTGAACCAAATCTAATAAACAACGGTTTTTCTTTTTGCCATTCTCCACCAAAAATGGCCACTTAGTCGTGGAAATATGTACGTATTTTGAGGCATCCACGTATGTGTACTAAAGCTGTTTCTTAATAAAATGTTTTTAAGTAGAAAAGTACATTCAGAAATAGACTTAGTCGAGTGAAAATTACAAGTGAATAGAAAAGTTGAATATCTACCATCTAACTGTCCAATGAACGACCGATCACAATTAATGCTGTCCATAATTAATTTTTGAATTTCACAGGAAAGTTATATGCCTTATACCGACAAAATCAATCACATACATACATCTTTTATATCCTGCCGAATATTTCTTTGTGACACCCATATGCATTTAGCGAAAGCTCGTAAATTCTGCGATGGCTAATGCGAACATTTGTAGATATAAATCGTCGATCTACCCGCCTGTTAGGCAGAAACGGTCATTTCCGATGCATGTACTTCGCACGGAAAAACATATGTGACCACAGCGAAATGTGAAATCGTGCTGTTGACATAAAACCGCTTCCCTGTTTTTAAAAGGCGACCGTTTGAAAACAAATGGATAAGTTGATATTTGATATGTGGAATCATAATTTGCTTTCGTTAATGGTCCAGACGTGATTTGATAATATTCTAACGCATTGGCGCGTATGCCCCATCTGCGAAATGTAAAATGTAATATATGTACAACATATTTACCTCAAGTGAATTAGAAGAATATCCGGTTATACATGTACGACTTTAAATGGAGTACATGTGCCAGAAAATAACCTAACCAGGCGACGATGTTAAGTCCTACGAAGTGAACTTATATTCCAAACAAAACTTTTAAACAAGTTCGTAAATTTACTTTGCAGTTTGTATCAAATGTGTATCCATTTACGTAAGACCGAGATAAGTAAAAATTCCGCTCACGGAGTAAAGTTTAAAACGTACTGGTCAACTTGTAATTCCATACTCGAGCAGACATATCACCAGGATAGCATTAATTGCACTTATATAGTTTGTGCTTTTCTAGGAAACGTCTAATTAAAATTTAATCGGATAGATGTATCTATCTAACAAAAGGACGAATGAATTACAGACAACAATTAATTAACAGGCTCTAAATGATTATTTACATCACATTCGCATTTATTATTTTCCCGTGTATCGAAGATGAAAAATAGAGAAATAGATGTCCCCAGTTTTATGAGTCACTCGTAACTGTACAATATACGTGACCAGATGATGACTGGTCCCAGGTGGCCCTAAAATCCTCTGATACATTTATTCACATTGCTAGTATGTTATTCTGGTATTATCACGTCAAATTTAGCAAAAGTTTTATTTTCGATATTAGTGGGATAAGCAATGTTGCCACATGTCACAGAGACAAGTAAGAAACAGGAAATTTCTTGTTGATCATGAACGACACCTTTAAAGTGGAATAATTACAAAGCGTATCAATTTACTGCAGTTATTTGTTCGAAAAGTTAAGGTCCGAGATATTAACTAAATACAGAAACAATTTTTACTCATTCTGCACGTCAAGGAAAGTGAACAAGTTTTATCTCAGTTTAAATTTTTTTCTCCAGGTTCTTACCGGCAAACACAATAAGCTCAGTTTAGAGCTTGCTGTTAGAGTATTACAGATTGAATTAGATTTAATCAACAGTAATAACTCATCTCATCAAAAAGATACGCCGAAATGTTCTGAGAATGAATTGATATAAACCTTTTTTTTCTTTTTCGTCTTCAGAACTTTGGCCACTATTCCAATTTGTTGACCTCAAATCTCCAGCAATCATTTTATATCTAATATTAGTTGTCATTTATTTTGTAATTGTACACTACGCTTCCTTTCCATTATCCTTCATATTTCCTCATTCCTTACTTTATCGCTTCTAGTTATTTGTAACGACCGCAAAAAATTCTCCTAGGTTTACGAAATTGATCCATGTTTCTTGTTGTGAGAAACCAAAGCTTCAAGACATAGCTCTATTATAATATTGTCACATGGATCCCCCTACGTTTACAGTTTTGTACTCCAGATACAGTTAAGTGTTGGTAGTCTATATATGTATATATAATACAAAAAATGTTTCTATGTCCGTTATAGACTTCGAAACTATCCAACCGATGTGCCCCAAACCGGTTTCATTAGAAAGGCAATAACGCGAGATTGACTTTAGACCACTAAAAAAATGAATTCGGTCCATTCATGAAGTGGATTTTCGACTTTTCCCATGCAATAATTTTTCCGAATCACAGTCTGTCAACACGAAAATATTGATCTGTCACTGTCATCAGAAAGTTTTATCGTTTGTGGTTATCGCGTCGACCATGTCAAATAATCGAATTAGAAAATATTAAAAATCTCATAGACAGTAAAAACGATTAATTTTGGCTCCGAAGAATGATGACGTCAACAAAGTAAATAATCAAATTTAATTCAAGCTACCCGGTGAAGTTGTCACGTACAAATCAATTGACACAGTTATAGATGAGCAACAAGCTGTCAACTTTCTAATAAAGCTTCTTAACTCTTTGGAACCATCTGGAATGCCACCACATATCTTAACTTTAAAAGTTGGTTCACCGTTGATGCTCATTCGCAACTTATTGTTAGACCCACCGAAATTGTGCAACGGAACAAGATGGTAAGTGTTGCTGGTTTGAACTTAGAAAATTCCTATTTTTCGTACGGCCAATTATATGTTGCTTGCTCCAGAGTTGGAACGTCGAAAAATCTTTATGTTTACACACCTACCGAAAAGAATCAAAACACGACGGGTCTGCTAGTACTTTATAAAGGAAAATCTTATTTTCTAGCAATAATGTTGGCCCTGTTATAGCTAGTGAAATTCTTTTAATATTGAATAAATTAGTGTTGATTATTCAGAGTATCGCCAGTTAAGCCGTCTACACTTGTGTATTTAACCTTATTAAAAATTTATATATCAATCCCATTTTTTTGGAAAAATAATCGGGCTATCCGTTAATAACAGCGACCTTGGGATATTTATGTCCCGTTTTATTTCATTGCTTGCACATTTCTTATACTGTCTCTAATTCCAGTTTTAAATGCGTAGATGTTAGATAATGCAGATGATAGGCTAAGTTCTATACATAATATTTATTTAATTTTTAATTTAATTCAATGTTTTTGATTAGCTGGTTACCTCTTTTGATATGACCAGTGTTTAAATAATATGGTTATTAACTGGGTTGATACATTGTCCTCCATATTACTGCGTTTCATCCTACACCATATTTTTCTACCTAACAGAATGCCTTATGTTTGTAGAAATTTCTTTCGAGCTTTAGCGTATTTGCTTATTTGATATGTTGATACTTTTCGCTCTCCACGCCGTGAGCTCCTTCAGGAATATTAGAACTGCTCTTACACTACTGCATTCTGTTTCCCTTCGTCTTTTGAGCTGCAAAAACTCGTATGGAGGATGACTTTGTGGTCATCAGTGATAAGACTTTGCCAAACTTGTTTACAAAACTCACTTTTTGTGTTACTTAAAGATTTTGTCCAAAAGGAATTTGTTTTGGATTAGGTAACATTTAATTGCTACAATATATGGCTCCGAGAAACAAATTCTGGGACTTGTTTACTTAATTTACATTCTTTGTACAATTCATATATGTAGGTTTAATCTAATAGATGGATCATACGCACTAAAAGATGTGCCCTTTGCTTTATATTACAACGTTTCGTGATAAATGTACCACGAAACGTTGTACTATAAAGCATATAATAAGTTTTGATATTGTTCAAATTACTACCGTTAGGTCGTCAACATTATCTGTGTTCCATTTCTCTAAGCCGAAGGTTTGATTTGTTAGTTTTGCAGACAAAAGCGTAAACAATGTTGGCCAAATAAAGGTTGCGACTATGCAATTAGCGTACTAGAACTTGCTTTCAATTTTCACCATCTTTACGAAGTATTGACATAATCTTTTCTGGACTGAAATTGTATAGCATTTTTGTTATCGAAATTATCATTTTCTCTGCAATTTATGTAGAGAGTGTTTGATAAATTCATCGCGTACATTGAATGTTACAATTCTTGCTCAACAACACTGATACTGTCTCGGTACTCGTGAAGAAGTAGTATGGACAATGAAACAGTGATGTCGAATGTTGATATACGGCAAAATTTGAAAGAATTCCCTGCCATTGACAATGATCGTAAAAAGCTACTGAGATATGAAGTCATACGCCTTTCAAAGCCAATTGGCGACACAGCTGTTTCAGTATTCCTATCTTCATTCTTCTCAAACTCCTAACTACTCCGATTAATATTGTTTAGATATAAATCTTCACTCCAAATATCCCATTGTTTTTAACATCAATATACTTAGTGACTTAGCCTGAATAACCGTTAAACAAATTCTTCATATGGAAGGTACAACCCCCTTTAATTATATTCTACATTTTCTTAGGACTTCAATTTATGGGGATGTATTCGACTGCGTTAATATTACTACTTCCTCCGCTATTTATTAAATACAAATAAAGAAAACTTCCTTTGCAGTAAACTGTCCTCATCATATTTCAATCAATCTGTTCTAAGAGATCTCTTATATTAACCTTGTTATTTATTCTCTATGAATAAAATTTATGGTCTCTTCGCAATGTCCTATTTCACAAAATAGCTTTCTCATTCTTTGTCTTGATTCACTTAATTCCTTCTCATAATTGTCATGCTCTGTTGTCTATACTTTTCTATATACTAATTTTCGTACTCCAAGTTGTTTTTGGGATGGATCAAATACTGCCTCCCTGAAATATCGACACAATTATCTCGTCTTACCATCTTCCTCTAGTTTTTATTTAGTTTCTATTGTAGTTTAATGGTTTCAGATGCAGTAGCCGGAGATTATGTTCTTTTCTCGTAGGAACTTAGCTTTAAATATGGTGCCCTTATTCGTATACAGTTAGTCGTGTATTTTTTATGTTCAGTACTGTCTGCAGAAAGCCGAACGGCGCATGTACAGCAATCTCTTATTTATGTTGGGCTTTCCATGAAGAGTAGTAGTTTTCTTCTTTCAGGGGCCCTATATCATAAAGTACTTACTAACATATTCTAGTTGTCTATATACTACATAATCAATCGTAGATTTTAAATTCTTTCATGGTTCTATCCGTGGTGTTTCTGTGTTAAGAGAACGTGTTAAATGACGATACTCCAAATATTCTTGCAGATGCTTTCACCATCATTATTTCTTATGTCTTTTTCAAACATTCTTACTATTTTTTCGTTTAGATTTCCAATTCTATTATTGAAGTTTCCAATATAAATCACACATTTAACACATCAACACATAAATTGTTTTCTTTGTTGTAGGTATTGAACGTAGACTCCGACAGTCACACCTAGTTACTTGTATATATTTAACCGTACTTCAAAATTTTCTCGCTGAAATAATGAACGGAGTCAGGAAGTTTGGTGTTGGTTCATTACTTTCAAACTGCAGATTTTTGTAGGCGGAAGGAAGATTTTGTTGCCGAGTAATTCTTGAACAGGCTATACTGTAAACGTGCGTTTCTTGTCCAAATTTATTTATTTGTAACCCATACTATTTATTCAAAGACGAAAGCAAATAATTATTTATTGGTACCGCAATCCCGACTTGCTTGGTGACAGCAACTGATTATATGGACCTTCAAAGCTTTTCCGTACAAACTTTTACCACTATCGGGAGCAAGCAGGTGCTGGTGTATTTCCATACCTTTTTCGATGTACAACAAAAACTCATACGTATCTATTACATTTTTATGAAGGAACCGCCATTCTATTGTCATTCATTTCAAAACCCATAAAAGGGTGGCACGTCCGATTCTGTCAAATTTCAATGGACAAGCGCGAAATAGAACGAGCACAGTTAATTAATATTAACGCATATCAAGCGCTAATAAAGCTAATTTCAGCGCACGTGCGCGGTCGAAGTTTATTTTTGTCATTATTTGCCAAATTCCATTCGACAGTCCTGTGTCCCGCTTAACCGTCTGCATACAGAACTCGTCATAACAAGCGATGTGTGATGTGTCATATCGCCGATGACAATACGAGGACATAATTTACAGCGAACGGGACGCCACACCACGACCGAGGCGGCATTTGTGTGCAATCAAGAGTTAAATAACTCATTCGTATCAACAATATTCGCCCCGGAAAAGCACATACGCCATTTCATCATCGGTATGCTGCAACGAATCTCCCCTGTCCTGTCTATTGATTTTGCGTAATTCGATTTTCTCAATTGCGCTAAAACTCAAGAATGAGTGAAGAATATTATGGATTAATATCGATGTCCTTCGTTATTTGCAGAAATTATATAAAATTGCTCAAGATATGTAATTATCAGAAATTACAATATTTTTGGTTCCACTCAAAGAGAGGCGGAAGACAATGGCTTCGATACAGTTGAGAGATAATATTTCTCATTTCAAGATCTAACAAAAGTATTTAGAGTTGAAGTGATATTGGATTCAATTGCAACTTCTAAGTATGAAATGTTGTACCGGCGCTGTTGAAGGGTGTTCGATACTTTTTTCAAGATCGGTTAAACTACTTTTATCGTCTTCAAAGTAACACCTGCACACCATAAATTAGTGGAAGATCCTATCTGTAGGGCTTATTGTGACAATGAATAAACTTCGCAACGTGCTGCCCAGTTTCTCTAGTAAATTCTAGGACCTGAGCAGTGTAAGTCTGAAATACTTTGGGTCCCGGTTTCTGAAGCCAGAATGATAAAAAATATTTCCATTAGCAAAATGGTAGATTTGATTGCGGGCACAGCCCTAATAGAATAGATGGTCGAAAGGGGCACAATAAGCCATTGAGTTTCAGTACAGAAGACGACAAGGACAACCTCAAGATGAAAAGGAATACCATCTACAATACAAGACTGCATCTCAAAATTTAGGTACAATAGGGGTCCATATATTACATATCAGAATCTTAATTCTTTCCAAACTAACTTTTTAGAGTGAATTCCCTATTTTAGTATATAGACGCAAGGCCTTAGTAAAGCAGACAGTTGACTATTATTATAACTAATGGTAGGTTCGTACAAGTAAATTTATATTCGTCAACGATTTAGAATTCCAAAAATCGACATCCAATTCCTTGGTGCAATTGTTTCCCAATTGTAAGGTCGTTCAACAAATTGACGAGTTGATGAAAAGATCCGTACACAGTGGATCTAATAAAACCGATTTCCAGTAGCCGTATCGGATATGCAGGTCTCGCAGTGGTGCTTGTGAGCGCGTAATGGATCCTGGCGCATGATGAATTCGATTGGAAAGCGCTTGGGGAAACTAACACGAGACCATACGCATCGTAAAGCCACCCTGCTTCCGGGTGTTCACTTCTGTACGTTCAAGGGCCGTATGCATATATGTATGTGTATATCTCGTAGAGGCTAAACTTCCAACTAGAAAATTGTATTCAAATCGAAAGATTAAAGTATTCATCTTTCAGTAGTGTATGAAAAACGAATATTAAATCCGTTAGATTTAACGTAGGATGTTCGAGATAAATAAACGAAAACGATGGAGATACATGAAGATAATATTTTAAAATTTCAAGGAAACTGGTGCCTACCATTTGATTTCTGCACATTAAGAACTGCCTTGAAGTGTCTTCTGTTGTCGACATTAAACGACCACATTAATCAATACATTCACCAACACTCTACCACCATTCTTTATGATTACAATAAATAATAAATGGCTACTGATACGTGCGATAATAGCTGGAAGTAATACCCCCATAATAACAACTTCCTGTATTTGTAGCGGATACCAGATAATTTGTTCTGTACATATAGTAAAGTTTGCTAGAATTTTTACTACTGACTTTACTCTACTACTTCTTGTACTTTATATTTATGCATAGAAGTATTCGCCTATTATAATCATCCTAAAGGTATAGGTAAAACACGCAAACCACAGGAATTTATTATAGTTTGACGGTACGGTAGATTCCGTGTCGCAGTTGCATAAATTAACACCAAATTAAATAGAGGACGAGGACACTACAAATAAACGGAACACGAAATAGAACGTATGTTGTATAACACGAATAATAATGACACGCTACTGCCTATTCCCGTAATTATCTGAAAAAGGATATAGGGGTGGACATTTATAGCATCAAAATATGCATAATTTATTTACATTGGTCAGTAGCAGCTCTAAATAAATATATAGATCCAAGTCCAGTAAAATGTACAAACTAGGTTTTCCACTATTGAATTTGAATTAAATTCATGTCAACGATCTGATCTCGAATCTCGATCTTGTTAAACCCTTCAGACCGCGACATTAATCAATCAATGAGGAATAATAATGGGATCCTATTGTCTATTTAGGTAATTACCCGAAAAGCAGTTAGGCGCTAAGTCGTATATAAATACGACACGTACCGTGAATCCCTTTGAGTTGTTCTCGGGTAATTCGTCGCCGATGTCTGTGCATGCTCTTATAAGCAACGAGCCGAGATAAGGCCTTCCAAACGACTCTACTTCTATTGTTTGTTGAACAGGGCAGACTTTATTTACCAGCATCGATCTCCTGCAACCTAATGCCCGGCTACTATCTTCATCTGAGATAGGGTCTAAATACGACGACGGTGGTACGTTTATTTCGAAATTACATTCCTTAGTCACGATTGTATCACGTCGAGCCCTCTGCATTATTAATGCCCGTTTTCAGCACCGAACAAACGGATATCGGCAAAGTGAAAGAACAGGTTCCGTGCACCTTTAAAGTTTTCGGTCGATTAAATTGCTGTATTATGGCTTTCGAATTGCAAGCTGGGTCATAGACAAATTGAAACTTACTTTAATCAGCATACTGAGGGAATACAGTCTTTGTTAGTATCTCTAATGAAATAGTTTGAAGATTTTGAAGTAAATGCAGTTGCTTTCAACTCTCATTTTATGGGTGTAACAATTCGTAAGATGTTATCTTATCTTTATTTAGTAACTTGTTGCCAATTTTATCAGTAACATATATTTTGGCAACTTTCAAGCAGCACCATAGTTCAACGTTTAGAATATCTATGGTCTTTATTGACAAGAGATCAAACCGAGTGCGATTTTATATCGTCACAATCATTGAAATGTTTACGATTCAAGAAGTTTTGCCAAGAACAAAGCGGTGATAGTCTGATAGTGCAAACTCAGAAGCATATGCCAAACGTGGTAAAACGATGTAGGCACCATAAATTGTCGGCCTGGTATAGAAAAATTAAAAATGTTTATTTTTCAGTATAATCTCCGCTGACTTCAATACATTTGCTATAACTACCAATTAATAATTTTATACCTTTGCAAATATAATCTAAGGTTTCTCCCTCAAGATGTTCTGTTACAGTTGGTTGCAACTCACTATCGTTCCTAAAACAATTTCTCCCAAGGTCTCTTTTTTACAATACAAACCCATTGTTTCATCTCCTGTGCCCGCGGACTCCAAAATTGGATTGTGGTCGTCTTCACACATGTATAAAAACGAACGCCCATATTCAACCAGAGGTTGACGTTGGAGAGCGGAAAAGAGACGTGGTACCAACCTTGCACTAATCTTATTCATACCCAAATGGTCATGGAGGATTCGGTGAAAACTTGCTTCAGAAATGTTAGACATTACTGGTAATACCTCCACTTCCAAACGGCGTTCTTCTAACCCCTGTTCTTCAATCATTGCAATTTTTTGAAAAGATATCACGTCAGTTAGCCTATCGGAGCGAATCGATAGTTCGGTTGTGTGATAAAATTTCAAACTAGACGTTGAGATTACAAGCAAGTTCTAGATGTTATTTGAACTGTAATAGAAGTCATAAAGTGGAATATATCAATGCTTGTATTGGTTTAAGTATTTTTCAACCAAACACCAATTTGGAATTACAATATCGTCGATATCTATTTTTAACAACTGAAGTGCCACCTGTCAAACTGTATAGCTTAAATAATTCGAATGGGTAAACCTAGCCTAAAGCTGGGCGAAAGCTATCTATCGGTAAAATGAATTTGCCAAACCAATTCATAAAAGCTATTTCGAAGTACAGGCATCAGCAGAAGAACGAAAGAGCAGGATTTTGTCAGTATCTTCGTCATACTAAATGGGTTTATGGAGAGCCTATTGCAACAAAATACAAACTAGTTGATATGCTTTTACGGAAGAAATAAGTTTGAAATTTATAATCGTAACATATGCAAATATAAAAACCAGGACGTAATCTAGAAGAAGTTGTCTTCACCGTAATTAAAGAGTGAGGAAACTAAAACAATCCCAATTAGAAGTAAATACCTAAGAAATCTAGAATAAGCTTTCAAAATATAAGAATCAAATGAAACCAGTCAATTATATTATCGGCTGATGCTCCTTGTAAGGGCAATAACAAAACAAAGCAACATACTATTGGAGGTACTCAGTCCATTATTGCCCAAGAACAGGTCAGGTCGCCAGGCACATATATTTAACTACTGTACAAGAAATGCAAATCTGTATCTAAAAGTTGTTTGGGCATTTCTTCCCTATGGTTACCCTAGTATTTGGATCTTGTCTTTTTATTATTACGAAAACATTAAATGAAATTTAATAATAGAGTTCTCTCTGATTTGGTAGCGTTGGAAAAATAAAGTGGATTTCGCGGACAAAGAAGAGCCCAGACAAAGCTGGTTCGGATTTTTGCAGCAGGATTGCGGAGCATTTGCTTGGTTTTCAGTGATTGAGTGACGCTGAAGGGATGAAGTGAAAAACGGACGAGTTGGACAGAGAAGCCTCCTGGCAGAGATGAACCGGATCTCGTATTTGCACTCGCGGAGAGCTGAGCAATTTTTGTTTATTACGAGGGCACAAAATGTCTGAAACAACTTGTAGATGGAGAGTTAAATGTATTGTACTGAGCGCCAGGAGACTAAATTTATCGGGGAACTAACCAATCCGCATTGGAGCAACGTAAACAGGAAGATTACTCATGACCATTCCCAAGAGGGCCTAATTTCAAAGGATACTCAGTAAATTAAATATCAATTGTAGAAAATGTAAATAGTAGAGCAGATGCTTATTCTAAACTATCTACGAGCTTAGGTGTGACATCTTTACTAGAAACAAGATATATATAAGGAGGAACAAGGGTAATACTGAAATTTGAAGTAAATGAACGAAAGGAAACTACATTGGACAAAAACAACCATATAAGACAAGGAACCGATTTTAACGCTAAGGAGAAAGGAGTTAAACGTTGCCTAGAAAAGTAAAGAAAATAGCAAAAGAAAGGGTGGAAATTATTAGGAAACCTTCGAAAATAGATGAAAGTGAAGAGATTCAGGATTTGTAATCTTGCTACATAGATTCTCCAAGAAACATTCGTCAGGTTCGCTCTATAGACTACAGTAATAAAGTCATAATGACGTGAAATATATTAGAATCGTGTTGTTAGATTATGTGCCCAAAATGTTTGTTCACTTAACTATCAATTTAACATACATCCACTAATTAACATAGCGTATATAGCATCAATGCAAAATGCCATTCAGATACCGATGAAACTACATACATGTGTACAAACCTCGAGACAAACGGAAACATACATGACACAAACAACAATAA
Source organism: Chrysina gloriosa (assembly GCA_038088585.1). Taxonomy (NCBI): domain Eukaryota; kingdom Metazoa; phylum Arthropoda; class Insecta; order Coleoptera; family Scarabaeidae; genus Chrysina; species Chrysina gloriosa. The sequence continues at coordinate 11,161,896 of CM076093.1, forward strand.
AGAGGCTAAACGAATCCAACATCCGAAGGTGATGGAAATGATACCACAAAAGAAATATGATTGATAACGGTTTATAGGTCTGTGGTGGAGTACAAATAAAACCGAAATAAGCCGATACATGATTCTCCATGCAATTGCTTTTTCGGCCACGTGTTACAATTGTCCAGCAACTATATGCGGTTTTCTTTGTTTCTATTAGATATTTTATATAACGTATAGTTTCCAAATGTATCAGAAAACGAGTGTTCATGAGAAACCTCTACTGAAGAAATAAGACTAATGTTAACTTTTGAGTTCGGCTTCGAAGGAAATCGAACCGAATTAAGAACAATCCGTGATCTAAGTGGGAAATTTTCAGTCCCGCGGGAACGGAAACGTACAAGAGATCTTCTGCTGTAATCTTAGTGTTAACGCAACCGGACCTCTAGGACCTAATCACGATCTCCCAAAGGATCCCGTACCTTTTACAACATTCATTCTCTTAAGTTGGCGCGAAACGACCGTCGTGTAAAGGTTATATGGAAAATAGAGGAGCGATAAAGGATTGCTGATAAGAAGAATAATTGACGTTAATCGACGCGGCAGTCGCAAAGAAAGCAGTTAAATGCGAAAAAACGGAATCTTTTATCGGGTGTATTTATACCGACCGTACGTTTTATATCTAGTTAGGAACAAATTTATCATTTGGATTGCAGTCGTGTGCTCCGAACGCAGACGGCGAACGCTATAAAAGGTAGAACAAATTATATCTCTTGTGATCATTGCGTTTACTTTCGGTATCTCCACAAAGGACAGGTGCAAGTGGAATTTTACGCATCGTTTCAAGATCATGTCTTTAGCGAACAGTTTCTGGTATTTTTAGTTTTCCATTTTAGTACGGTTTTATTTAAAGCGTCATCAATGAACAGTTTAGAAACTAATTGGCAGCTGTACATGTCGGAACGCAATTGACGCACATCAAAATAATATATTTCTAACGATTAGTTTATTGTAACAATGAGTATCAAAAATTTGGGAAAACCGTGAACAGTGAACCGCAAACATTTTTGTGGGACGTTAGAAATTTAATCAGTCAAAAACAATGTGTGGATCATTTCTTTTCGGATATTAGTGAAATACATCACCCATTACCACAATTTTTCACTGCAGTAGTCTTAGTGATAAATATTGGGAAGATCAGCTACTGCTTATCATTAAATAGAGTCTACTCTTGGAATTAACATAAAACAGGCATCAACGACTTTGCATAAACATTTACCTGTTGGAAAGTTATGTGTTCCCCACAATTTTGCTGGAGCTCGAAAAGCAGCTTAGCCCGTCAGTAGTCGCTGGTCACCCGTTTATACGTATTTCAAAGCAAATTGTGAGAAAATTGATCATGTAGCAACCACTGACGGGTTGAAAAGCTAAATATATTTACAAAATTCTTGCAACTAAATAGAAAGAGAACATTTCGAAGGTTTCAACACGTCGTGTACACGTCATACTCTCTACATCTGTAATACTCATTACTACTTTAAACTCTGATTACTAGGGAAAACTTGTTCTTAAGTGAAAGAAACATTATGGGCATGATCTATCAAAATATCTTTCCAAACACTAGATGGGTATCCTTTTCTACACATCCTTAACATATGATCTGCTGTGACTCATTGGATAATTTGTCCTCTGGAAAAAAAGGCACATTATTCATCAGAACGCATTAGACTAACAGCGCGCGGCATATGGTTACGTGCATCGGAAGAACAGTTGACTTGTTGTTTATACTTTTTTCTGAATTCATTAACCTGGAAATTGATTAAAATGCGACCCCGGTCACGCATCCGGTTCGGAATTTTTCAACCTAATGGCGCAATGCAATCAGTAAAGTCGATTTGCAAATTACTTAAATCGCCTCGCGCGGAGGCTTCCTTTATTACGTCTCGTCCCGTTTCACTCAAACACATCTTGAAGTAGATCACTTTCGATATAGTGGACAAAACAAATTCGAGTGGCGTATCGGGCGCAGGGGTGCAACGCGACCACTTCCATCTGTTTCCCGGGCGCAGCAGATCTCTCATTCAGAATAGATTGATACGGCTGCGCTCAATTGCACTTGATCACTTTATATAATGGCCATTCTTTGCGGATTATAAACAGTTCGTTGGCTCTCGAATATGCGCGAGTGCTTTTTATACACCTCATGCAACCACTTCTACACGGATTCGTGACATTCAATTAAATTAATGTACTATTGGTGCTACCAAAGGTGGAAAGTGTTACCGAATACATATCTTTTCGACTTTCTTAACCTTCCTATACTCACGTCAAAATATGAAATACGTATACTATACTATACAAGTCGGTCTCGCAGACCGTATGCGTGAGTATAGGAAGGTTAAGGTTGTTTGGTACTTTGTTTCAAGATCGGCTATACTACTAATTTTTATTTATTGTTTCCAAAACTATCTTGAAAATTGTATATTTGACCTTTAAAAATAGTGTGTGTAACGATAAAATACTAGTTTTTACAACGTTAAGAGCTTTTACAGCTTTAATTTTTCTGTGATCACAAGTGAAGAACCAGTAAGTTTACAGGCTCGAAATTTTGCATACCGTGTATTCGTTACGATATCTACGACTTGCCATCGAGCTTTTTGTAAATTCCTTTATTATCGTTACTTTCTTCAAGTCCAAAAATGATGGTAGGCTCATAGTCATTTTTCTATTCCTTAATTGTGGTTAAATTGAACAACAAACAAGGAATTTATAAAAAACCTCGATGACAAGTCGTAGCTATTGTAACAAATACACGGTATGCAAAATTTCGAGCCCGTATGCTTACTAGTTCTTCAGTTGTGATTGTAGAAAAATTAGAGCTGTAGAAACTCTTAACATTGTAAAAACTAGTATGTTATCGTTACACACACTACTTTCGAAGGTCACATATACAATTCTCAAAGTAATTTTGGAACCAATAAAAAAGTTTTTGCGATCTTGAAAACAGGTACCAAACACCCTTAAAAATAGCTGTTGACCCTGAAGAATTGAATGTATTATTAAACAAAATTTTGCAAAAGTTTTTACATATTCACAGAAACTAGATTCAAACAGGTTACTAACGATTTTGCCGAAGCCTAAATTCTGTCTGTAGTAAGCGAAAAAAAAAAGAAAGCGTATTTGATAGTCACATGTCCTAATCCCATTACAAAATGAAAAATGTGGCTCCAGAAAGTGTATAACTGGACCAAAGCGTTTAGCTAACCATATAATTTGGAATACGTCGCCCTTTATTACACAAATTTGAATATTTGCATATATATATGCGTATATATGCGTATATGAACAACTAACAATAAGTTATTATCCATGTAAATAAAACAAGAAAGCCGGGTATCAAATCCACATATTCCACATTACTACTTCCTAGTTTAGGGAAGTTCAAATTAGCATATTGTTATTGCTGATTAAAAACCTCATATTTTTCAACAAACTGTAAAATGAGAAAATGTTCAGTGTTCAAAGTAAACTCTAAGAACGTTTGTTACATTCGTAAGTGCATACCTTGTTTACTTGCTAAGGAGTTAGCAACTATTTTCCTGTTTATAGTAAAACCTAGTTAGCCCTCAGTGTTATAAATTTCCTGCAACTCAAGGCAGAACAACGAGGAACAAATATTATGCTCCCTTCTATGTGCGTCTATATATACACACTTCTGGCTCCTATTGCTTCCATTAACTATAAATGGTAGTGGTTTTGTGAGAAATACGCATCTAAATAGTGCGTAATACTCGTCGTTAGTTCTGTATCAGGTCTTGCATTTAGATGTGTACGTTAGGGGATGCTAGGGCGTTTAACAGCCTTTGGCGGTCTCTGAAATGCTGATTTGGCGAGCGTTGCCGGTCTCCACTTAAACCGAACTTCGTCCCGGGACTCACATCTGTTGCAGTTATCGCGATGCCGACCGCAGCCAGATTCTTCCTTATCCGTATATGCGGACTGTCAAGTATCAACGACAATGACCGTTTACGCCGTTGACCTTCTTGAACCATTACCAGTTGACGTTAAATTCATGGATTTTTTTCTAATCTTGTTGGAACTGTTTTAGTATTATGGCGTACAAGAAACAAATCATTGTAGTTGCAAAAAGGAATGTAATACGAAACAGGAATAGTTATGTAGATAGTTTGTAGTAACAGATTTTAAGCTGCGATAATAACAAAATGCCCCAAAATATTGTCTGCCTATCTTTCGAATTGGAATATCCAATAAGCAGTAGACGATTTATATAAGTAAATACATACACAAGCATGTAAATTTGAACTATCGGTTTATTTGCCAATTTATAAAATTCTCTTGAATATTTTAACTAAACTACTATACTCAGTTTCACATATTCTTGATAGTATACCGCTAATGACTGTTCAGACCTGTGCTGGCATACCATTATTACTAGGGAAAAGCAATACTACGGTATAAATCGCGGAAAGGCTAGCAACAAAGCTTAGAATAGAAAATGTTTTTTTTTGTAGTTTATAGAGTCTACACTAAGAGATCAGTAGCTCATACAAGCATATGCTATGAACTCCATCTGGACCCGGCTAAGCCCATTCTTGTGTTAATATGGAATGCAATACGTCAAGTTTGGAAGTTGAAAAACACTACACGTCCAAAGAAGTAAATACACTGCGGTGCCCTGTGCTCTTTGTAATTTTTACATTTCGGGTATAAAGGAAAAGGAATAGAGCCAGACAACTCGATCTCCCCAGAAATATTTAATTCGGTATTGGAAAACAGCATACGTAGAACGAAATCTGACCTAAATCAAATAGAAATGATAGTCTATTGAACGAAACACAAAATCGAAAGTGATTAACAGTTAATTGAAGACGAAAATGAGCTCGAGTTCAGGAACTAGGAAAAAGGAAAACACAATAATAAAAAATATGAAGTTATCCCCAAATAGATGCATTGCAGTACGGAACTACAATTTGCAGAAAATACCGACCTTCAATTGAGGTGAAGTGGTTTATGTGTGTAACCCAGTGAACTAATTTGCTTCTGAATATTTATCAAAGCGTTAGGAAACAGCAAGATGGCCACAACACTAGGAAAAAATACAACAATTCCTTTTGACGAAACGAAACTTGTGTGATTATAATGAAGATATTTTGTCGTTAAACAATGATAACTTAATTTTGCCAAACGCCAAAATCTGTGCAATTGGCAAAAGAGAAACGTTTACACCGTTAATAATTAAACTATTTCGGGATTTAACAAAGCAGGTAGACGAACGTAATTGACATGATTTGCTCTATTCAATCTAGGACCTAGATATAAACAACCCTCCTCTAGATCTATCAAAAGCATGACATTATCATGTACTATGTAAACATTATAATTGTAAAAGCAGTAGGAAAGAGCAATTTATTGATGTTATCATTTGCAGCTGTTGCATTTAAGATTTCACTATATAGCTAAGAATCTCGATTGGATTGCATCACCAAATAGGATCGTCTCCTGGTATCTCATATGTAACCTTAACTGCAAACGATTTATACCAGACAAAGCATTTGACGTATTACCTAAATCCTGTATCTGAAGACAAAGTTTAGGAAACCATTGTGAAGATTAAGGGTAATGACAACAAATATCGTTATGAAATTAATGAAAAGTTCTTAAAATCAATTGCAGTCGGTGTATCACCCTTATTAAACTACCAATACGTCCATAGGACTGAAGTTGCGCCAAAGAGCAAAGATAAAGGACATCTCAAAGAACAATATTAGTACATTAATTGACTGAAAACAAGTACAAAATGAATTTGCATACAATGGATAGAGAAAGATGCACTCGATAGAGCAATGAAAAGAAACAAGGAGTAAATAGAAAGTTCTGAAGTCAACGAGAATGACTGTAGAGAATACAATAGGTAGAGCAAATGTTGACGGCCAACTGAGGAAATAATACAATACACCAATTTGACTTTCTGGTAACCCATTTAATCATACAAAAATGTGTCCAAGTCAAAGTTACCAAAAATATTCATCCAAGTTCTGAGGAAAGAACACTTTATTTATGTTGAACAGCCTGTCGATCGCGTTTGGTATGATGATCCAGTATATAAACTTCAATCATCATCTTACCTGCACCGTCGTGTTGAAATCATACCATGCAGATTAATACTTCCAAGTAAGTAAGTTAGATAATATAGTTAAGATAAAATCAGATATTCCTCAAGGAAGGGTATCTGGTCCCCTGTGTACGTAATATTTGCTGCTGACATTCCAATTACAAATACTACTATTTAGAATCACCATGTTGGCCAATGACACCGCCATAATATCCACAAATGAGGACAACAAATAGCGTCTGAAAATCTGCTCACCAAAGTCTACTGCAAAAGTAGCTGAAATAAAGAAAATCAAAGCTAACTAAAGAAAGTCCACTCAAATGACATTGACGACCCGCAACATCAGCTGTCAACACTTGAGCAGAATATCACAGGGGAAACCACACATTTCTTAAAAAAAAGAACAAACAATACATTATGTCATTGATAATTGGTCGCCCCACATAAATGAAATTACCTCTCTCCAGATATATAATGGAGCTTATCTGGATACACGATGTGCTAAGACATCCAACACTGAGATTATTCAATGCACCGCGGCATATTAGTAACAAAACCTTGCACGAAGACTCTGGTATACCGTTCGAAATCAAAAGATTAAGAAGAAACTACTCTGAACATATCCCGTCACATCCAAATGAAGTAATAAGACAACTGTGCTTTCAGCTCGAATTCAGAAGAAGGTTGAACAGAGAGTGGCCCACAGGATATGCTAAATCCGTGACAAATTATTAAGTAACCATTAATGTATTAGATGGAGTATCATCATTAGATTACTTCTCCCTGCATGGGTTTCCAATTCAACATTTACGGCTTTCAATAACTAATTGTAAATTCACAAATTACATAATAAAAAAACAAGAAAAATAAATTAACAAAATTAAATACATGAACTAGTCAGACAAATGGACAAAAGATACAACAACAAAAATTAAGAGTGGAAACAGAAACAGGGAAAGTGCATATTTATGAATAAGTTGACATCTTCAAATGCTTATAGAGAATCCGGAATTAGAAGAAAAATACGACAGATTCTGATCCATGGAAGTCTTTGCATTGAAAGGAAGCCTGTCACTGTCGAGAGACCTGCAAAAGCACTTGCCCAAATCGATAATTCGACCAATAGTGATTTTCGGCAGTTACGTATATAACAATTAATTAATTGAATTCTCTGATGAACCGAGTTTAATTGCAATGGTGAAAAGACAACGAATTAGATTTGGCGGAACAGGTACGGAGAATCTCGTTGAATCGGGCGGCCAGAAGGATGAGTGAAAAATTTAGAAGATTTTGGAAGATGAAGGTAGGAGAGACAATATAAAAGACAAAATCATTCCCACCCTCGTTTTTAGGTTAAGTATCTATTGAACACTTACCTAATTATTCAAGAGTAGCCATGGTACAAAGTGGGAAGAACAATGTCAGAAGGAGAAAGTTTTGGAATAAATGAACCACCATTAGCAAGCAACAAGTAACAAGTAGTGGATCCCAACATATGACTGTATGAGAAAGAGCAGCACAAAGAATTAGAAAATAAACGAAGAAGACCATAAGATTAGTATACTCACTTATTTTGTAAGTTATGATTGACAATACTGACCTGACATTTATTAGTTTGGTCTGGTGTCCGTAAAAACTACAATTTTTGCAGACATAAAGTGAAGAACTGCAATATGAAAAGAGTAACACACATACATATTATTAATAATGTGAAAATAATGTGAAAATGATTAGAAAAGTGATAAAATAAATATCAGTGCAACAAAGAAGAAGAGCAAAACCAAAAAAAAAGGTGGTGATATGACACAGAAGAAAATGTCAGACAGATTTGATTATAAAGCATTATTTTCTTAAGTGAGGGATAATCCTGTAGGATTGACAGACCGTGATATAGATGATCGTGAGCAGGCATGACCGCCTATCAAACCTATTGACTCCAGCTGTGGCATAAACAGAAACAAATCTACCTATACAAAACAATGGTATTAGTAGCATAACGTAAACAATGTAGAAATTAAATTTGAAGATATTTCTGTTAGTTTGAAAGGTATGTTTAAATGAATGTGAGATTTAGCTAAGCCTTTCAACTTTACATATTTAATAATTTGCTTGTATCCGATATCTCATTGTACTGTCACTTTGAGCAGTCCATATGTATTCATTACAATGCACTTCCATTTGGAACATCGTATTTAAATTAAAAGAGAAACATTATTAATTTTATTTTGATTTGGAGGTTTTACATTGATTTCACATAAAGACTATATAGATAACCTTAGGCAGTTTCAATAAGCATAAAATTGGATTGACGTTGTAGCACCAGATCGCAATGGAAACTAGAAATGAAACATTTAGGGGGCTCCAGATCATGGTGACAATTGGTTTAATTTTCCTCTAATTAGGAAAACGTTATAAAAAAGTTAATGTTGGTGGATAAAGACAAAGAGTAGTTAAGGATTGGACTTGTATGAAAACTTCAACGCAGAGACGATGTAATAACTATTAGAGAAATAATACGGAAGTCTGTTTAGCATCAACACACGCCGCAGAAAAAACATATCTACTAATTATTAGAATCCACTCAGAAACTAATTAGATGCTTTTATAAAGAAACGTATCCGTACACATGCGTCAACGTAAGTTGAAAAGGCTGCGTGCTCACGATTTCTAAGTGTTTTTAGAAACGGATCCGATCTCTGGTGGTAACAGGATAATCTAAACTGCGGTCGAAGTAACATGTGTTAACAGGTCATTACGTATGGTAGAAATATCATCTAAATAATAGATAATGTCTGTTATAAATTGAAACGTTTTAAACGCCATCCGTACAACGTATCGTTTACACAGACAATCTACGTATATAGCGTGTGATAACGCTTAATAGTTCGCAACGTATACCCTGTAGTTTTGAATTTGGTGTCGGATAACTACCTACGTAGGAACGTATACACGTATCGACAGCCAGAACGCCGAAAGCGATGATTTGCACCAAGTGCAGTTCAATGCAGTTTATCGAACCGAGTTAGTACGTGCTTCGGTGCTGTACCAACCATCCGAACAACCGTAAATACTAAACTAATTGTGGCCTATTGTGAGGACACACGGTCCTTTTTGCACACCACTTGACTCGTCAATCAAAATTTAATGGTCGTGTGGATAGGAACGGAAGCAGGACGTTGTCAACCACTCTGACCGCAAACGTTGTAATACGGCAGCCGTAATTTACAGGCATCGGAAAGTTTTTACAAATTGCCTGTCGCCTCTAATGACACTCCCTGTCATATTTGTCAACAACGATATTAGCGCTTTCTCACTTTGTATACGCTCACTTAGGAAATGCTACCTGTTTTCAACATATCACTTCTTTTGGCGTCGATATAGTTGTATCTACGTTTTCATCTGCAATTCTGACGAGTCACTAGGACACATACACCTATGTATGTACGCAGATGTGCGTACTACACTGCGCAAGGTAATTACTATACTTCGTAGTACTCAGTATATTCTCAGTCCTCTAGTGTACTTGGTAAATATAATTTCTGTCCTGGCTAAGTATAGCTCGGAGGCCCTTAGTTTCTCTGGACAGATGCCTGCATATTTGGATTTGCCTGCATCCAACAGTAAAATCCATAAAGGAACTTCTATGAGCAGAGCAGTTGCCAATTTATTAATTCGATAGCATATGCGATATGGCATAACATGTTACATAAATAAATTTTACTTATTTTGTTGACACGTTACCCCATACATTCTAAGTCATGCTTTCTTCCTAGTAAGGCTATTGTCAATACAAAAGCTACCCTTTAATTCTATTTTTCTGTCTATATCTGTGAACAAGCTTTGCAATACGATCTTCATAAGATGTTGCCGCCAATGATTCGAAGTGAGTTGTGACAGTTTCTTCGAGCCCCTGGTCAGTTTGGAAGTGCTACTCCCCAAGCCACTTCTTCAGTTCAGGTAAAAAATGGTCAGTCGGCGCTATGTCAGGACTATATGGTGGGTGTTCGAAAATGTCCCATTAAAATTTCTCAAGGAGGAGGGTTACACGAGCAGTGTGAAGACGGGCATTGTCATGGATCGAACAATTCCAGAAATCAACATGCCTCTTCCTTTGTTTTGAATCACTCTCCGTAGGTGTCGCAAAGTTTCACAATATGAATCTGTAGTAATTGTTGTCCCCGGTTGCATGAACTCCACAAACAACACACCTTTTTAGTCCCAAAAACAGTTGCCATAACCTTACGGTTGCTGCAGGTTTGTTTGAATTTTGTGGTTTTCTTTAGAGAATTTGTGTGCATCCATTGTTGTGATTGTCGTCTTGCTTCGGGGCTGTCATATTGAACCCATGTCTCATCACCTATCAATGGGTTCCAAAAACTTTTTCCATCAGAATTGCAACGGTCAAGAGAAGCGAGCACAAAGTTTTCTATAGTGCAACTGTTCAGTAACTATAGAGTATCACTTGGTCAACTTGTTGAACAAAGTCAACTGTAGCAACAGACTTACGTCCTTGACCTCCTTGATCATGCACATCAGTTCGAGCATCTTTAAACTTTCGACACCATTCACAGACAACACCACCACTCATAAAGCTGTCTCCATACATCTGACTCATTCTTCGATGGATTTCCGTTGAACTATTCCCTTCTGCCTGCAATAAACGAATAACACTTCGCAATTCACACTTCGCGGCAGAATCTATAGAGACAGTCATTTTTACGTGACTACAGCTCAACACGAAATGACGTGTTGAACTCGGCAGTGACAGAACCTGTGGAGGACGAGATGCGCAGTCACCAATACGCTCACCAGCCAGCTGCCGCATGCCTGCTCTTCGTACTGTGCGATCGGAAGTTGAAAAAGAAACAGGCCTCATACAATACATTTCAACAATTATACCGAGCAGTTTGGCGGTAACTTCTTCAGGAACCGTACCGTGAGGATTAGATTCTACAGAATAGACGCTGATGAAACCAACAAACAAGGGTAGGCACTACATATGTATGCAGAAACTAAGAAAATTAATAAACTAGTTAACTATAATACTGGATTTATTTATCATCCTAGCTACACATCTAGTGAACTAAATTTTGCACTAATGTAATTCCGAATTGTATCTACTGTAAAATCACAAAAATATGAACCAATGGATGATTGCTTTATATTCTTTTTAGTCTCCTATCCATCGCCTCCCCATACACCTGCGCAACTGAGTGCGAAAGTTATGTTTCAGAAATTCGACAAATACAAACATATAAACATATTTACAATACAATTTTGAGTTTTCAAAAACAGAACCGCAAATAAGTGAAACCGCGTTTGACGAATCTACGGCAAGTGAGATACAGCATTTACGTCTGAAATGTAATTATTAAATAGAATCTCCTAATTACTGAGGACTCTTAGGAAAACTTAGTAGATGATCTCAAAGAACTACGCACCACTTTTTTTCCTTTATGTTCTGCATTGAGAATGATCACTTGGTGATCAAAATGCGTATTTGGAGTTGTTCAGAGAATTTATTTAAGCTTCTTTAATCGACTATGCGATGATCTAGGTTCTAGAATTTCCAACTGCCTTCTTCTCCACTCCCTAACAAATTTAATATGTTTAATGCTATTGTATCTGTGCTTAAGTTCTGAACGGTGGTCGGTAAGACGGCATGCAAATTATTAAAATATGCGGTTTGCTCCATGTTCAACCCGCAACTATCTTAATAAACGAATTCTTTTGTGATAACTTTTACTCCGTAATGTTTAATATTACGAAAACCCATTTTAAGATGAGAATTAGACTAACAGAAATCATAAACGCATCCCCATTGTTAAAATGTTTGAAAAAATTATCTCTGTGTGAAAGAATTTTCTTCCTGGTTAATTTGGATTTATCTTCATCCCGATATGGTAAATCACATTTACAAGCATTTATAAACAAGCACTGAAAGTATAGTTTCTCTCTTATTTTAGCCAAACTTTAGTTTCTGTTGATCATGAGTTGTTACTTAAACTTAGTTTGCTACATTAAAAATTACGAGAGGAAACAGTTGGCGTGAATTTCAGGTTAGAGCGATGGATCACTGATCAGAGTAATGAGGGACACAAAAAGAAAGTATAATTCAGCTTCCATTTTTTACAGTGTTACGGTAATTTTTTGTGATGAAAACATATCGTATTATTGCTTAAGTTTCTGTACACACGAACGGTATGTTGCGGTGGAGTTGTGATTAATGGCGAATTAAGACCAAAAGAAAGTGATGCGGATTAATACTTCTAGACCTTAACTTGAATTGTATCTAAAATCTTGGGTTCTGCGCTCTGTCATAAGATGTGCCTTCTTAGTTATGCTAGTAGTAAACTTCATAACTGTGTTAACATTGGATGTTTCCTCATTGTCTATCACGTACGTATAAAATCCGAATTAGAGTACGAAATTCGTCACCGCATTCCACTCAATTGGTGTGCAGAAAAATAATTCTGACCAACTTAAATAACTTTTTTGAGTTCAGATTTATATCTGAATGTGTTACGGATACGAAGAGGCAAAGCTACACACGCGGAAAATATGTTAGGCATCAAATAGGTTACCTTATATTATTATATATATATATATATATATATATATATATATATATATATATAGGGAGTAGTTGGTTGTCTGGTTTTTGGTAGGTCAGTCTCTATTTTTCCACTCGGGCATACAAATATCGCTTTAACTTTCTATAGCTTGAAGGTATAAACATCGTTTTAAGTTCTAGGAATTCCAGCGACTTAACCAGTTCAATGCATCGAACGATATTATTTGAGTAAAGTATATTCTAAGTTTACCCTAGGACATTCCATAAACTTCCAGTTTAACGGATTGAACGCAATAAAGTTAAGAAAAACTTCACGTAAAACCGTTTTCAGAGGCAACATTATTTGGCGCGATCACAGCTTCTTCGAAGTAGAGTTCTTTTTAGAATTTAATAATTTACTTTATAATTAATATATATATATATATATATATATATATATATATATGGGTGTGTGTGTGTGTGTGTCCTGTAAGCTCTATTAGGAATTTTTGGTGTTTGGAAAGCTGAAGTAAAGACGTACGTACGTCTCTGAATACTATTATTCTGTTTACAAATAATCTAGACGCTGTTCTATCCTGCGCTGTTTCTTAGCGTCTGCCCATACAAGTCCAAGCCACCCAAGTTCGTCTCGTACCGTTCGTCCTCCAGTGTTTCTTGACCTACTAACTCTCCTCTTGCCTGTAATATTATAGTTGAGGACTTGTTTGGTTATATTTTTACTGAGTTTTCTGAGAGTGCGCCTTGTCTACTTCAATTTTCTATCTCGTTTGTCATGTCCAACAAGTTTTTATTAGTAATTTTGGTAGACCATAATATTTTGCATATTCTTCCTAGACATTTGTTATGGCAGATTCGTAGCTTATTAAAGCATTTTCTGGATTGTTTCCAGGTTTGCGGGTAGTTAGCGGGTTACTAGTACGCATTTCACATTCGTTCTAAATATATGAAGTTTTATTTTGTAAGTTGGTTAAGATAACCACAATCGTCTTATCATGTTGAAGGTACTCTCTACCAAGCGAATCCTCCCAACAATGTCCTTCTCTGACCCACTCTCTACCTTGCTGCCCTTACTTATATCTTTCGTTAACAACCGCATTTTCTACAATTTATTCTTAGTCCCATTCTTCCAGTAATTTCCGTTAATCGTGCCGTTCTTTTCCGCATTTGCCGCTTATATTATGTTATGAGGAATATGTCTCCGCAAATTCAAGGTCTTCCTATTTATGAAATATTTCTCAGCTAGTTTTATTGACAATTTATTATGTAGTCCATAACTTGGTCATTATTTGATTATTATTGGGGTTGTTTATGCATTGCTCGACATAATTTATATCATCTATTTCCTTTCTTGTGCAACTGTTAAATTTTACTTCTTAATTTATTTAAACCTTTACTATGCTATGTGGTATGATGAAGAGTAGACAAAGTAAGCAAAGGTGCAAGTTTCGATCTTAAAGGATGAAAAAGAGATTCTATACAGTTACATACTAGCCGCACCTACCAGGTATAAGTTGCCTAGCAAGAATATATTCAATAGCAATATAGTTGTACGCGGATAAAGCTAGCAGGTGCTTTTACACGTTAGAAGTTGTGTATATTAAACTGTAACGCCTTTACATTCCCACCGCAGTAGTAGGTTTTCCTAACCAATAATCCAACGTAGGACGCCGTCGGTCACCATAAACGCAGAAATGTGTAACCTGATTGCAAAATGTCAAGTGTTGCTTTGAAATAACTTCTTATTCGGTAATTATGTTTCTCTTGCTGTGGCGATTTGAACAACATCAACATTTAACACATAAATTTTATATTATTTATATAAAATACAGGTTTTACACGTTGAAACTGTGCGTCAAAATTTTGAAGAAATACAGAATGTACCGCTAAATTTTGAGAAATTTCTTCATTAGTGATGTAGAATCAATTTGGTTCTTATTATAGTATAGCGATATGTATTACTTAGAATTAGTTACTTTATCATAGTTTTTAGTTCAATCTGGGCTGATTGATATCCGATCGGTTGCTTTTTCACTTTTTCTCACAGAGTATGTAATAATCCTTGCCGCGCAGTCCATAAATCAGACTATTAACAAGAGCTTTCAACTCCGTTTCATAAAGAAAATGTGCTTTTTTACGGCGAACCATAAACGCGCAAAAATGCGCGAACCAGAAAACGCGCAACATAATCGGCTATATTCATCGCCAACAGGTACAATTAATTGATCAATTTGTCTTGAAATATTATGTCCATGATTGATGTTTCGCTCGACTGTCTCGTCCGTCCAGCTATATAGCAAGCGTCCGCGTAGAAAATACGTGCCGTGATCGTCTGCGAGTTCGCAGAGAGAGAGAAAGATAGGGAGAGATCGGAAGAGACGCAACATTACTCAATGCCAATACTTGATATAAGACGGGAAAGAGGGGAAATCGAACACATGAAGAAAGTTACGAACCTGCACCAAGACAGAAATAAAAGAATGAAACGGATTGCTACGGATAAGAAACTTGTCAGTTTCTGTGAGCGCGTTCATCCCTGAAAATTAATGTCTGTGAAGTCACCGACTCAGTCTTCCCGCTACTCCTTGATAGTCTCTACTACGGCGACGATGGGAGCAGCGTCCTGGTAGGAGGACCTATTCCTCTGCCCTTTTCAGCCTGATTACTTTCAGGGAAGATGACAGTTTTCCTATGTATTGGAGTGGTTGTCGTTTAAAACATTTTATGGAAGATTTTACGCAAATAAATGTCAAAAATAGTTTGCAAAGGTGGTCACCCGTATGGTATCGAAGACAAGCCAAATGTTTACATTTTAGATTCTATTGCTACAATTAATATGGAATACCAACTGAATTAGCGCATAAAACTTCTTGCTGCAATCAGATAGATCAAGAACAGAAATATAGATAGGGGCTTTTCCAAAGTCTCTGAGGAAGTACATTAACATGAAGAAACCAAAAGTTCGAATTTTTAGAAACAAAATAGAAGCTAGTATCTTATAGTTAACTTCAGAATGTTTCGAATATTCTCTTATGATATTTTACGTAAGATACAGGAGTAACCAATACCAAATATACTGAGGCATAAAATGTTCCTTAAGCGGAGGTCAAATTCGCGAAATACGTGAAACCCTAGAGAGTGAATGCACAAGATGAAGAGGGACATCGTACTTAAAGGCTTCCTAATTCTTAGCGTGCTTTTGTCAAAGGACATAGTAATAGCTGTTTACCATCATATTTCTGGTAACGTTTATCCATCTGATGACAATACCTGACACTTTGCTTCCCATAAGTACAGGTCCCGTTTAAGCATTTGTTCTGACGATTCTTGCTTGTCTAACTACCATACTACCACACGCTTTCTGACTTCAGCGCACCTACGCTCCAACAGCTTGCTGTGTTCGTCAGACTAACCTACTTCATCTGTTTAGGATGTCACCTTGATAAGAAACATCTTCGGTATCAGGAATCGACCACCGAGGTGCTTAAGCCATACATCGAACAGACTACAGAGAGCCTACTAATGGTTTTCGTCGTCCTCGCAACCTGCTCCAAAGATATTATTTTCCACAACCCTAATAGCGTGCTGTGAACAGGTCTAGTATCCTTTTCCCTTTGTTTTCTGTTTATTCGGATCAATTTTATCGTTCTCATTATTAAAGGACTTTAAATTAAACTGGGCTCTGAAAAAGTTCTCCATTATTTCTTTTACAATTTTTTTGACCCGTTTCCCGATTCTATGTTCACAGTTTTATAAGACATTCCACTATGAGATCAAAGCGTGGCACGCTTTGTTTTCGTTTCTTCCATTGCGAAAACCGCCCTCCTTGGTACTTTTAAGTCCTGGGGTAACCATTGTAGATCAACGTTGATATATTCTGGCAAAAAGCCCGTATCCTTCACTGACAGTTTTAATACATATTAAACGTTCTTAGTGACTTCCAGACTTGCTTCGCTATTAATCATGATTTTTCATTCCGCTGCTGATTTGTTTGATTACAATTGCTATTTCGATCTGGCATGTCGTCGAGACTGATACTAATGCCGTACCCTGTTCTTACTTTGTACATTTCTGTTTCAGTTTCAAATTCTCTTTTGAACTATAGTACGTAAATTGGACGAGTTTGTCCTCAACAAGCAGCCCACCTTATTCAACTCCACGCTTCTTTTAAGCATGACAGCTCTACAATTCTTTCTCAGGTCATATACACTATAGATTCTGTCGGACTCGTCGAGCATCAGAATCCAACACAGATAAGAAGGGTTAAGCTCAAGGGCAATGTTTGATTGCAGAAAACGTCTCAAAACTAATGGTTGGCATTAACGCAAATTTAGAACTGGATCCACGCCTCGTAAGAATTGTTTCCGTTTTCTGCCTTAACTGTATTACCCAATTCCCGCTGGCATAAACCATCACACCACAAGTATGACTCTGTTTCCGGCAGCATATCTTTCTCCAGTTACTCATGGACGCAACTCCAACCATACCCATACTAAAATCGTGTTTTTACGAGAAGGTACATCCCAGCAGCATCAAACATTGAAGTCGATGACAGCTTTAGGTTTATATACAGCGTTAGAAGATAATGGTAGTAATCTAGAAACCCTAACGAAAGAAACACCTAGACTCATTAGTGCTACCAAAAAGAAATTGAGGATGCTTCCGATAAAGGTAACGATATCGATTTCGCCGAACTAATAATTCGCTCGCCTATAGATGTTTAAGAATGTAATTTCAAGACAACAGATAGATTTTATATTACAAATAATTTCTTCCAATCACTGTGGAGGAAAGACATTTAATGTCAAGCAATTCATTGATTCTCCACAGAATTTGCAACCTACATTTCTACTGAGATCATCACCTTTCCTGCTCTAATTCCTGAGGAGCAACGTGAATTTCGAGATCATTACTTACAAGGGAAGAGTAACTATTTAAAACTTCATAGTAACTGAAGGCGGAAAGTAATATTTACAGCTACCAAGTAACTGTTCAAAGACTGCGTGTAAGCACACTGTATATATGGCAATAATCTGTGAGGAGAATTAAGCTTTGTCAATCGCAGATCGCACCTGCAGATTAATTAGTTTCGCCCTTAGTGCGATTACAGATGATGTATCGATAACTCGTAGAGATGGATTTGACCAAAAATGTTACCCCGTAGTCAATTGTCAATTGTTGCATTGCCGACCGTACTGACGAGTTCCAACAAGAACGACACCAATTAATTTGTAGTTGCGGTGTGGAATTGACAAACGTTAATCCTCCTCACGGATTATAGGCATATGCAAATTGTGCTTACTTTGTAAGCTTTTGCATAGTTATTTGGTAGGTGCCCATTAAGGTACCTAGCTTAATTACATCGCTATATACAGAGTCTTTCAGATTTTATTTTATTTGTACATAGTTATATTTTGGAAGATTTTGAATGAAAATGTGACCCGTGATATCAGAAGGAAACAAATTTTGGCTTAGAGGGAACTAAGCTTGGAAAGCATCGGCAGATATTTGAAAGGATATTTACCATACGTATTCTTTTCGATCTATTAGTAAACAATTCGGATCATCATCCACATAACTTTTAGAGGTAATATAATTTCGTTGCTTGCGCACACATGCACGCGGGCCACGAACTTAATTTAACTGATCGAATTTAACGTAATATCCATTTAGGCAGCTACTCATGAACAATACCAGCACGCGATATCCCACTAACCAACCGTCACGGCCAGACAAATGTTAACATTATATACTTGTTGCTGTTCCCAAACCTAAGTGAAGTCAGTCAGGCGATCGTCGACTAACCGTTGTTCTAATGGACCACAATTCGGTAAGATCTATGATGAGTTTGATAAGAATATACTTGCAATTATTTCTCCAATACGGTGGAACCGCTGCTTTTATTTGCTAACGCTGGATGCTCTCTGTGGCATCACGTCTTCATGTTTGTTTGCATATAGAAATCCTTACAAGTAGCGAAAATATTTTTGGCTACATGTATACATCAACAATTTAAATATATTCATGGACTTAGAAAAAGGACGTAATTCAAATCGTGATTTGTGTGCATTTATTGCTAGAAACTAATCTAGGAATTGAAACACTTCAAGTTGAAAATTGAAAATGACAAACGTACTAGAATTGAAACACATCCGTGAACATAATATTTTGATATACAGGCATGATCTAATATCTGTCGATCAATATGTATTTGGATATACGGGCGGAGAAAGGAATGGCCAGTTACTTTCCAGACTGATCGATATCGCATACATATTGCTGAAAGTCAGAAACGCTCGTTCATTTGTTTTCGGTTCGAAGACAACATAAACTGATCGTCTACCTATTTACTCGATATTTCAAGTAGGTTCGCCCATATCTTCCTCCGATGAAATTCAAATCTAAGGGCAGTTTCTGTTTTCAGTTCTACGACTTGAAACTGTGTAACTTAGTATAATACTTTTAAAAGGTATTATTTTTCTTTTACTTGCTTAAAAGTCAATTTAATTGGGAACAGTAGCACTAACTATCTTAAGGCGCCGTAATTGGAAATTGTAACATATTTGTTTTATTTCAAAGAAAGAGGCTGCTTAGTATCCAAAGTATATAAATCATCCACGTTCCTTTGAAATGCTATAAAATTATTGAAATTAAAAAATTTCAGTGAGTTTGTGTTGTTGTCTATTCTATAACTGTTTCTTTTGTAAGAAAGGCCCTTGCTTCATGGCGAGCAGCACAGAGATCTCGATTAACGTTGTGCTCTTTTATTGGATCTATCCCGGAATTTCTCATACTCTTGCTCATATTTTGCTCTCAGTGCTTTTCTTCCATTGCAACCAAAATCTTCCTCACTTGTTTCGTCTGTGCTTCATTGCTGTTTTAAAGATCCTTTGTTTGCTCATTTCTAGTTTCATATTCGCATTGGTTTAGTTGATTGCATTATGTCTCAACTTCATCAAGGAAAGGCTTGATCACAACGCAAAATTTATTGGATCTGATTCGACATCCTCAGAGTGTAATCATCTAGGTCCATCGTATAGAGAAAAAGGAGCTTGACAATTTCCTCGTTGTTTAGTTAACAGATATGCATTGCAGTTGATAATTGATGAAGTTTCCCCGTTAACTTGAACAACCTGCTATTTTGCAAGTGGTCCCAGAGTATGTAAAAGTCTCTATCACGTGACTTATCTTTTCTTAGCTACTCATCGATCGCTGTTTATAAAAGTCCTGTTTTAAACGAACATGCCCTTCAGCAGCATTAAGTATGGAGGTTGATGGGTGTACAAAACTGATTTTCTTTATCCCGGGGACAACGATTAATGAGCCTAGAAAGATGAAGTAGTTACAGCAAACATCTAAATTATTGCTTTTGGGATAGATAATCGTTGAACCTATCGAAATGGTTTGGATTCTTTCTAAACGCCTTGTGAATCTTATGAAACATGTCGGCTCTGTCGGTGGTTAATCTAGACGTTTTGCTATAATACTTCGGCTGCTGGATTTTCTTTCAAAGTACGATTGCAGCATATGCAGTGTATGGTGATATCAGGTTTATTGGGTCTTTGTTCTTTGCTGGTTAAATATCTCCGTGAGAACGTGTGTGGGGTATGGAATGAAAAACAGTGATGAATTGCAATTCTGTCACCGTGTAATGACACCGTGACAGCTTATGAATGTAATACTGTAAAGAACTATTACCTATGGTGGTCAATTACAATTAGTTTTCAATGCAACATGACACCTATATCTGCAATGTCTTCCAAGCACGATGCTTCAGCAAAACAAACACTCGTTCACACGACTTGTAAAGCATTTAACATCTTTGAAGAGGAATGGAATTGGAATGATTATTTTGCTGTAACCTAGATATGAGTTCAAGATCATAATTCGAGTATAACCAACCAATTGGGAGTGTTTTGAATACACGTTCAGTTATATCTAAAACAAAGTTAATATTGCTAATGACAGATTACCTCTATAAGATATTAGTTATATGTTTATATGACTATTCTCGTATTCAACCGTATTTTTGCTCTCACCATTTTCGCATGATTTTCAATAAATTTGAACTGAAAACTTTTGATGGCAGTTTCTGGTAACAAAATCAGACCGATAAGAGAAATAGTTTTTACTTGTTTTTATGATTTAATTCCCAACAAAGTTTCAATTTCATTTTAAATTCGCAGATTGGATATTTCCTTCCAAGGTAAGTTACTTTCTAAGTTGGTAGTAACTTCATCAACAGCTTAGTGGTATGTAACACATCCACCTACATAGTACCCAATACAACAATTAAATTTCCGATATTATTACTGCGTCGTACAGTCTCAACTTCCTGGATACTGATGTGTGCATTTTCTTCTTGTTCTTAAAATCGTCAAGATTGTGTAACATTCTTACGTCCCCTTCGTCTTTAAAAATAACATTAGAATATTTGTTCCGAAGCATTTTAGTACGGGCGCATCTCTATACCTATATATAGCAAAAGATTTCGTATATGAACACGTTATCGGTTGTCTTTTTCCTTCCCGTATTTCGGCACCGTTCCCACGGGACTTTATCCCTCGGGTCGGTATTGACTCTTCTCTTTCCCCTGAGCTGGTCGTCAATACCGCAGGGAGCTAACCGTACCGGCACGAGTCTTGCCGGGACCTTCCGAACGCCTTGAATTTGTCTACCCGCAGGACTACAGACCTGTTTGTCGGTCTGCCGACGTATTCAAATTAATACTGAGACGCTAACTGTATTAGGCATGTTAGGCATGTCGAACATAATTGGCGATAAATAAACTTGGAACAAGTGAGCTCGTAATGAAATCGTTCTGAATCTAGGAAGTAGTATTGACTTATTTCGTTTTACACCAACATATAAAGAGTAGTTAAGTCATAACGAAGAACAATGAGTACCGGCCAAATTCATCTCAAAAAATAGAAAAGACATTGTCTTAATTCTTGCGACAAATGCTTTACTTAAATTGCTGTTACCTCTTCGATCCTTGATGCCACCAACCAAAATGCCCAACTTTAGCTCCGTTGCCATATTAATGTTAATTCTACCTGTTTCGTACTTTGTACGAATTTTAATTCTGTATTGTGTTACAACATTAGTCAGTTTTGATCCAGTCCATGCATTAAGCCGAACCCAGTTAGCAGTATACTTGAATAACTTAACAGGCTATTGTCATAATGAAGCAGTCCAGACCAATCCAAACCGAGCAAGGACAAGAACACAATACTTCTGGTCAGAAGACGTTGAAGAGGACCTTTGCTTCTTTGGTATCACACCTGATCTTCAAATCTTGAAATTTGAAATTATTCGAGCGTAGATATGCGCTAGTTTATTTATCGTTACCAAGGGTGCACTAAAAGGAGGTGTGTCAACTCTGCATCCTAAACAAAACTAAACTTACAAGAGGCAGAGAGGGAAAAAGAAACAATGTTTGTTGTGGCACACGAAATAATAAATCACAATAAGTAAAAGGAAAGAACAAACGTACGAACAAAAAAGGAATGCTAGAATGAGGAAGTAAAATATAAAATCAAGGAGAGAAAGAGGGAAGTGATATAGGGTAAATTTGAGAGACGAAAATAAGGAGCAGAAATTAAGCTGCCGATTGGAAGAGAATAAAGATAAGGAAATGGTGGCAAAGACAATTTACCTGGGAGTATTTTCGAATAAAAATAGAAAACACCTATGTAGAAAATAATAAACTATTCTAAAAGCTAGCCAAATGGGTGAAAGGAAACTTAGCAAGGTCAATAAGAAGTATTAGAAACAAACAGTGGAAACTTGGAGGCAAAAAGGCGGACGTCGCGGAAGGGGCTGACAATCTTTGAAGTGGAAAATCCCTGCTCGATGACAACCTTCCTCCAAAGCCATTGAAACAGGTAAAAAGCAGGGAAACTATTGTTACAAAGAACCTTCTAACAATGTACTTCATGTTGAACCTCAGCTGGACCTACCACGCTCTTTCGGGCCAGGTGTATCACATTGTTTGCACCTTTTAATAGTGGACACATCGTATCCATGTTGCACATACTTCTTGGGTTTGCGAGGACTGTAAACATCGGCTGAAGCTGCTCCTTTATTTAAGATGGGCGAACTGACTGGATTAAAGTGTCAATCTGATCGCGGACTGAGCCTGCAATGAATTGGATCTGGAATCGGAAAACGATAGATATAAGAATTTCCACCTCTGATTTAAGTTGGTACAAGGCTCTGACCCATATATTGGTTACTTTATGTCGTATTTATTAATGACCTGCTATCTAACCTTCGTAACTGGTGCTAAATAAATGATTTACAAATTTGCATTTCCACATTATCTCAACCAAATTGATAATTTACACAAACTAGCATAAATTTCTGGAAAATAACAATGATAGTAGTAAATATTTTTAAGATAAGTCCGTTTGCTTTTACTGGAAGTTATTCTCTGTACGCCCATATTTTGCCGTGAAAAGTTTTATAAATTATAGGGGCTTTTCTCTGTGTTACAAAGAAATTCCACTAATACTTGGATGTGCAGGTCTTCAGATTTTACGTCACAACTAGGCAAATGTGTTTATGTGGGTGCCCTATATCTGCAATCCATTCTTTCTTAACTCACTACATATGTAATCCCTCTTTGGAGCATTCGTCTCTTAAATTCGGTGGAGTCTACTCGGAAATCGATAAAGTCTATTACCGTTATGTGACTTCCGACAATAAAAAGTTACTTATTTGATTACTTCAATGAGTGGTATTTTATATTTATTCTTACATAACTCCCTACGTTATGACATCTCTCTTGCTTGATTCTATAGTATAATTATCTATTTCGCTGTCTCTCCATTTGATTGTTCTCAAATGTTCCTCAGCATTCATTTCATGTACTTTTTCTTGGAATATCGCGTCAAAAGCTCTGGTCGCCGAATTTTATTCTGACATTTAGTTAACATAACCTTCTTGTTCCAGTTATATTTCCTTTATCGGTTTCGCTTCCAATTATGTCCTAATGTTCAATTTCTGATTTAAGTTTTCTTGTCTTTTCACCTTTTTTATCTGGGAACTATGTTCTGTTGCATTGAATCTGTCTTTATTACTTCCCATTAGTGTAGAAGATGCACTAAAACTTATCTTACCACTCTCTCACCAGTTTTACTAGCTTAGGCTCTTGTTCTTATAATGTTGTGCGATACTAGTTTAGCTGCTTTGAAAATATCAGTTGAAATTAACTATACGAGTATCTAATAGAATTACTAAATTGAAGAGTAGTAAACATCAAAGATTCCTTACTTTTGCAGCTTAGTATTAAACTATGAAATTACATGTTATCGAATATGGTTGACTTCATTTTTGCCCGAAATCTTTAATTTTAAAGTAGTAACTTTTTGCCTCTGCCGGATAGGGTAAAATAAATAAACTTATATAGTTGCTGAATACTTGTTCGGTTAATGCGTTGTTACCGGAGACGGACTGTAATGCACGTAAAGCTAACACCTTTAAGCTCCCATTCCTGCTCACTGACTGTTTTCAAAGTCTAATAAATCTCACTCGCACCACCACGTTAGTCATATTATTACGTTATTTAGTACAACCTCAGGTTATTTACGCGACGTATAATAACATTATAGCAGGACATGAATATGAACTCCGTCTCCCTCGAGACTTTTCTGCTGTTTTACCATTTACCAGCACTTATCTTACTGTTGTAAGCTTTTAAAATTTACCTGATAATATGGCGGCAGTCTCCAGAATGTAATATATGCCGTTATTTACGAGCGCCGTCGTTTTCTTTATGCGCCTCTTTTTCGACGCACAGAAAGGGCGCCGTATACCAACGGATCGAAACTTCGGAAACCGCATCCAACCTCGAACGAGTTGTCTCTAAACTTGTTTCAGCTAAGTTAGTTATGCTTATGTTGGGAATCGAGCGAATAGAGAGAAAGTCGCTAGGAGTTTTGCCTTGCTTTAACAGTTCAGCATCTCGTTTGCAACTTAATTTATAAGCGATTCATAATGCGAAAAGTGTCGAGATGAAATTGAGTGAAAGTTTGCGACATCATGAATACACAAGTAGAGCGAAATTTCTAACAGTGTAAACTTTATTTTACCAGAGTTAAGCGTCATTAAAGCGAGGTGTTTGGAAATTAGAACTGTGAAGAGAAAGATGAAAGATAAGAGTTGGTTACTGTCGCCAGAACGTCGCACTAAAGTTTCGATACTGCAGTAGGCAATAAGTGAACATTTCCCGCAGAAATTAACGAATTGCCAAACCCGTAATGACCAATATCACCACGAGGTGTATATGAATTAGCATTGCAGCAGATCCACTTGCCCAAGAGATATTTGATTTTAAAATATTATTTATGGACCCTGGAATCCTTACTACTAGCACGACAACAATCGTATTGAAAAAGTTTCACATTTTGTGATGATACGGACTCTTTCCGCTTTCTTCAGATTGTCAGGTTATTAGAATCATTAATATTTTTCTTTACACCATTAAGTTGGGTTCTATTTTCTTTCTGCAAGTTTTTGAGGGAATATTAAAAATTTCAGGGACCTATATTCTTGAAGTACGTATTTAAGCCAAAATTAAACTAAAATCTGCTGCAGTAAATCTAGCGATTAATTTGATCAAATTCCTCCTGAAATGAACTTGCTGTAACAAATTCTTAGGAATAGGTTATTATCAATTTTATTTAGTTTAGATGCAATTAATTGCCACCAGGATTAGATGCAAGGGTTTAGTTCTTTATAAACCGCACAATATTGGATGAAAGACCTTAACTCCAAATCACTTCTAAACTATTTGTCAATTCAATAATACTATCTATCTATCTAGATTGAGATTCAACCACGTCGTCAACCAACATCCAAACGAGTCATCCAGTACAGTTCTCCAACTGCTTCACTGTTCACACTTTTTGGGACTGCATGGTCGTTCCTATTTCGCCATGAGCTTTGCGATTTCCCCTTTTGCCTTTGTAGGTTCTATAACAAAGCCTGACCTTCCGCCTGAAATCCTGCGCTATCTATTCTTCTTCCAGGGCTCCGAATAATCCAAAATTGGAAATGTACGTAGATATATACTCCATCATGGTTTGACTTTTTCTATTAGCTTATTCAAATAACTACCAACTACGTCGAAATTCTTGACAAATGGTCAGTGGCATGTGCATAGGTCAAGAAATGATTGTAATTCTTATACAACATCGAATTTCGTAATCTAATCTTGTAATTAGGTGGTGAACAATTCTGGCCTTTTCATAGACCCTAATTCTTGTTTAGATTTGGGGGCCGGACATGTTTTTACTTGCGTTATCTTATCCTGGTTGGATCTTAACTCATTCGTCGACGCAATCCTGCACCTGCTAACATTTGGTTTGACTTAGCTTCAGGTTTGCTTTTCGAAGGCGTTCATAAACTGGTTTGATTCGATGTAAATGCTCTTCAATGTTCTTTCCAAACACAATTACGTCATCCAGATATACCAAGCAGTTTTCTCAATTAAGGCCAGCCAACACCAACTGCAAGTCACTTAGTTACCAAAACATTTAATCAACATATATATTTAGTCCTCTGCAAACAATTTCAAGTAGATATCTAATAGTTGTTTTAGGTAATTAGTGTCCTTGTAAAGAGGAAAACTGTACTCCGTAAATGTAAGCGCAAAACGCTCTGGTCTCTGTCGAAATACTTCTCGGTCCTTTGGAAACCACTTTATCCCTCCAACTCCACGAAATCAGGATAACCCCTAATTGCAACAATTGAGTTCAATAAACTGCATATTGTTTGACCTAAATACAACAACCGAAATGTGAACATTTGCAAACTTGGAATTTATTATTGTCCACATTTTATGATTTTTATAACTAGCATAGCATAGGTTCATGCGAGCACGTTTGTTAATTTTTGCATGATGATGTCCTTTAGCGTTGATGTGATATGATGTAAGAAGTTGTATTGCATTGGTGACAACAATCATTATTCAAAACGCAGTTCTTAGTTAAAGTTGATAAATGTCCGAATCAAGTTCTAAAACGACTTTTGCGAAAAGCATATATAATGTATATCTTCCAAATACGACCCACATGACTCTCGTAAATATTTGAAAATTAGTTCAAATTCGTTCAACGACGCAATATTTTATTTGCACTGTATCGGCCTGGTACATATGCAATAGCTTTCCTCGGGATGTTTGAACAGAGTAATGGTCTCGTCAGTCCCGCGACGCACATATTAGTGGCCGTTCAAAATGAAAATTCGCGCTTGCATGAGCACCGACCAATTTCCGTAACTAATATCTCCATCGACATGTGTGTAATGTCAAATGGATTGATAATATTATGTGTTCTACCGTATTTGGTTTAATAATGTCCGAATTTGACATGCATCGGATGCATCGCTACTTTGCAGATGTAAAGGTCAGAATTATGATGCAGAATATTACGCTGGATCGGTGGGTAAGATAATTTTTAATAATACTTTTCACTCTTGTAGCCGGACCACTCTTCATCGCAATGTATAATCCAGTTAGTACCGGACTAGAGAGAGGTCTTTATATCGTGTTAGTCTCATTTCCTCAGGCAATTGCCTCTCTATTTATCTTGGCAAGTCCGACACCCCCTATATCCAGCATACATTAGTTAGCTTACTCAGAGAACATAAGGCTTCCTGTGTAGCCTACGGCCATATGTACTGCTGTAATAAGATAATACATGCTGCTGTTCGTTCTTGTTACTGAAGCGGATATTATGCTCTCTAACCTGTGAGGTCGTTAACGAATTTAGCTTTCAATACTCTACGCGCACAGCAAAAATGTAATTGATTTTAGTTGAAATTTAGTAATATGCTTCGTTCTTCATGATTTTAAAAAGTTCCATAAATATTCGTTCTCGTTTGGTATTCGAAACTAAGTGGTATGTTGAATATGTTAAACCGCGTACTCCATAAAGCAATAAAATACTGTGTACTTATAATTAGAGTTTTTTAAAAAGGTGGTACCGGCAGTGGCGCACCAAATAAAAGTACCTAATATACAATATTAGTGAAAAATAATATTTTTACCTTTTGCTGTCGTTTTGATGTCCACTCTGGCAATAGACAACCGCCCTGGTAAGCTACGTAGAATTGCAACATCAGAAACGCTTCCATTGTGGATTCATTCAGCCGTCAACGATGTTGTGAATACGTTGTCGTATACTTAGACAATGATGGTTCTACACCCAATGAAGTAAGATTTGCAAATGTCAAATATTCCTGTTTCTCATTTGTGCACCCTTAATTTTCAGTTATAGACCGAACCTTTTGTAAATCAGGATTTTTCGTAAAAATTGTACAAAAGTTTTGAGCAACATCAACTCCTATAGTGTTCGTGAAGTTTCCTAGAGCGGCTTGCAATTTGTTTACGCAATTTAATACGTCTGGTGTAGATAAGTTACTGTTTTCTAATAGGCCAATAGCTTGTGCAACTTCAGAATAGTTCATGGATATTTCTAAGTTGGAAGAAACTTGCTGACTATCTCGAACTACTGCAGAATCATTAGAATCAATTTTCAAAATTTTATTTTTCACTTGTGAAAGATATTTCTGAGAGTCAGATACTGCCTGGAGTCATGTTCCCCATCGCGTTGTTACGGGGTAAGATGGTACTGGCAATTTCGGACACAATTATTTGAATACACGGACCTGTTTGGGAGATTTGATGAACACTTTTTTGGTAGACGCTATTAACCTCCCCACCATTGGATACTTCTTTCGAATAATTTCTGCTACGCGGTGACTTGCGTGTATGAGACATGTTATGTGAAGAAGAGTCGGAAAGCATATTTTCAACATCCTACCAACTTTCACCGTTGTTGGGTCACCGTCAATAACGAAGTTTGTGACTTGCGTTGCTATGATTGAAAATTCTCGTAACGAATCTATTATTATCTTGACAACGGTTTCTGCGTCAATTTTCTGAATCCTTTTACTGGAGCTGGTGGACCATCACGTTTTAAAGGATACACCACAACATGAATGACGCCGTGTTTCTGAGCATCAGTTGTTTCATCCACACATAGGCAAATTTTCTTATTTCTCAACTCGTCTTTTATACATTCCTTTATTGTACCTTGAACACGTGGCAAATTGTATCGTAATTGCATAGATATTGGCAACTTCCATGAGGGAACGCATTTAGCCCAAAATAGACGAAATTGTTCATTAGATAGTAGAAGTTATGGGATGTTACACTTAACATAAAAGTAGAATCATATATAAATTGCCAATAGGAAGTACTGTTGCTTAAGTTCAATAGATGACGTTTACATTTACAATGTTTTCTACATTCAAGCCTACCGCGACTTATCAATCCGCTATTGCATATTGTGCAATAAATATGCGGACTTTTATATTCTAATCCAGGGAAATGTCTGAGATATTTGTTTACATTCGAAAGTAACATTACGCCCTTTGGACGTCCCATCTCCGCGCAACGTAGTGTCGCTTTGAACTCTCTTACGGTACTGTCGAGATCGACTACGAGTTGAAAATTACCCCTACCCACGCCCCTATCACTACGCTACTACAGTCGGGTACCACCTTTTTAACAAACTCTACTTATAATAACTACATTTTCATGATCTAAAAGCTACGGAAATAAATAGAACATATTTAATGTTCTCGTCATTAAAACTTCAAGTTATCTAGAAGCTACTATTCAGTTTTATGAAAAAGAGCTCTGAAAGCCTTGCATTTGGAATGCTTTTCGTTTTCAATCGTCATATTTTTCAGCGTAGAGGATATCTATGTGTAGTCCTATGCGAACGATGACTCCGTTTAAAACGCACAACGAGGAAATCAGTTTGCCGACAAGCGAGTTAATAAATATCTTTTAGTGCCATTTCGTTAGGTTAATTTGTAACAAAGGTATTTGCTACTTCTTTATATTCAGGGCGATCGTTATCGCCGACTAAAACGGGTAATTTATCTTCCGGTAGGTGGCAGGAGGGAATTAGAAGACGAAGGGTGGATCCTCATTCGGCGAATCCGCCGGAATCAGCACATTACGGGAGCAAAAAAGGAGAAAAAGATTAGTCCTGAACTTTAGCTCGGCCATTCGTATGTATGTACATATATGGAGAGTGTAGTAGCAACTTGCAGTAAATTGGATACACGTGCACAAAACACATACGCGAAATACATCCCGAAGGTCTGCTTAAGCTCGCGACACGGCTTGCCTTATGGACGCCCCCTTCTTTGCGGTAGCCATGCATTATGCAAATCTGTACCTTCTCGGCTGTCATCAATTAATAATACCCATATCAAGAGATCTTAATATTTGATGGAGCTTCCATTACTGAGGAGTCAAGCAGGTTGACTGTGCCGTCGTCTACATAATACGAAACGGAAGCTTCTCCTCTATGCTCAACTTCGTCCTCCTATAAGAATAGCCTATTTCATCTAAGCCAAATAGCCGACACTAAGCTGTTGTTATGGAAATCGATGGAAGCTACATAATATACAGATTCTAGTACAGCTTCAAATCAAGTCGAGCAATGAAACTGGTACAAATCATAACAACACATGCTAAAGTTATAAAGTAAATGTCGAAAGTTATACATTATAAACGTAAAGTGATGAATTTCCTTAACTTGCGTCTATTCTTGAGAAAATATCATGAGTCCAACTTTAAATCAATAAGTCATCTGATTTAAATAAAATAAATTTAGGAAAGTGAAACAATGAAATCGCAATGATTTTCTCATTCAAATATTATATTTCTCGCAGCACGTCTTGCTGAAAAAGTTTATCAGAAAAGTATTCCTCCGCTATGTGAGGCCTTGAGAAGGAACCATAGCATTTTGTATCAATCAACAGTCTTGTGGGAATATGCTAAAATTCTATGTATGAGTAGTTTTGGGGCAAAGACATTCGCATGGGATTGAGGTTTTCCAAAAACTTGTTGATCAGTGCGGAAATGTGGTTTTACTGGTCTTGTTTTGATACGAATCGATTTTCAAAGAAAACTGCTTTGTTAGGGAACGGGTCGGTTAAAGTATGATTAACCTTCTAGAAAATCTTTAAAATTATTTTGTCTAGAGAAAAACAGTGGTTAGGTTGGAACTGTGTTGTTGAATTTTGTGGTGGGATAAATTTATGATTAAATTGTGAAACAGATTTTAAAGTTTGGGTTTATAATAATCTATTAAATGGTTGTAAGTGGTCTGGGTTTTCTGAAAGGGAATTAATACATGCGTCATTGTGAAATTGTCTTATAAGTAGGGGAAGCTGGGGTAAGTTGGCGACCTTAAGAAAAGGACAAATAGAATGCAAACTTCTGCATATTAAACAGTACAAAAATATTCAATGTATAATATGATCCTAATCTGTTAGATACCTAGCATATTATTGCCATAAAACCAAACATTTTATAAAGAAAAATAAATAAAAGCACACTGCATTTTCGTCATCTTACCCCACGGTTGGGTAAGATGGCTAACCCAATGGGGTAAGACGACTAATCAGTCAAGGTGTGCACAAATCACAAATAAACTGCCCAATACCTCCATACGATGTGCAGTTTTCATGCCATCATAAATTGCATTGATCACAACGGATAGGCGTCGAAGTTATAATGCGACATTTTACCTTCTTTCTGGTGCTTGTGCTTGACCGGTCATATTTTGGAAGGGGTCTTATTTCCCATGGTGACTTTGTTTTTGGCGTTTACATTCCTACGTCGCGATGGGCCAGGTGTAGGATTTTCTGGATCAATGGTTCGATCTCTTCGTTACTGAAATTATTTTTCAAATACGCCAATGGTTCCACGTCCCCATCCCAATCGCTATCTTCCAAATTATGAGTTTCGGTAGTCTTTGTTAAGGACGCAGACGAATTCGTCAACTTGCCCCGGGCGGCACACTGAACAATGTTTTCATATTTGTGATTCACGGAACAGATAATTCACTTTAACTTTGACAAAATACGATGTAACAATCTTAGCACTAATGGACACTACAACCCAAGATTTCCTCTTATCTTAAAATAGTGAAAAAATCC
The DNA here is from genome assembly GCA_038088585.1 of Chrysina gloriosa. Classification (NCBI taxonomy): domain Eukaryota; kingdom Metazoa; phylum Arthropoda; class Insecta; order Coleoptera; family Scarabaeidae; genus Chrysina; species Chrysina gloriosa. Next base: position 11,193,611 of record CM076093.1, read on the forward strand.
TTAGTTGGTACCAGCCGAAGATAATAACACTAACGGTTGAATTTGACAAACAGCCATAACACCCTTAACTCATTCTCCAGGAGCACCTAATTTCTGCTAGTTATACTTAAGCAACTACAGAGTGCCAACGTAAATATCACCGATTTGTTTTACATTTTGTCCAAACGATCGTTCGTTATCTTACCCCACCTTCCCCTACTTCTCAAGCATTAGCTAGAGTTGGAAAGAACATCAAATGAATTTAATTCGTTTTAACTAAAATAATCCTCTTTTGTTTGCCGGTGAGTAGAATATCACTGCGAATTTTGACCTCAACTTTAGATTCTACTAACTTAAACTCTTTCTGAAACGTATAAAATTAATTCGTTTCTAAGAATTGTAAAAATTCTCGAGTTTGTCGATCAATTTTATCACCGTAATGTTCTCTTAGAACTAAATGTACTTGTGTCCAAGTTGTCATATCTGGTCTACACATTAGGAAAGTGTAAACTTTGTGTTTTAAGTAGGAGCAAATAACATTAAAAACAAATTCGCTTGAGTTATTATCATTCATTCTACCAAATTGTTCACATCTGTCAATGAAACATTCCAGATGATCGCTTTCGCCATTAAAAGTAGGTAAAAATCTGCTACGCTTTTTGCATTGAAAAAAGCGAATATAGCATTATTTTAACTTGATTACTCATGTCACTGTTTCAAATAGATTCGTTAGTTCTGCAGCTTCGAATCATAAAATAAATCAAATAATTCAGTGTACTTGTTGTCGTGTGAAAAGGAGATAACAAAAAGAAGGGAATGGAATGTTGCGGTGACCTCTGCAATATTCTTCAAATCCTCGGAGGCATGGTTCATGAAAAGCGAATTGTTGTAACTAACCTCTTTGGTAGCCACAGCCACAATATTACATCTGACGTTCAATTAGGACCTCTTCCCATATTTAAAGGACCTCTGAATGAGAGCATTTATTATCACTCATTCACGATGCATGCCTGCACACAGATAACATTCCTATTTTATAATTCTTTGGTTAATTTGTCTAACGATTATTTATTTGAACATACTTCACTAAAATTTACATCTATGTATATCAATGCTTCACATTTAGTCAAACATGTTAAATATGTTAAATTTTTACCCTTGCATTTTCATGCAATCGTTCAAAACAAGTTTCTGTTTAAAACGTATCGAATACACGTATAAATTGCAGTAATTACTTCCATACTAGAAAACGTTTCTATCGCGCAGTGAAATAAGTTCATCACAAACAGACTAAGAACGCATGAATATACGTCCGGATTCGTGCGTAGCAATTAATTAAAGGTGTTGAAAGGTTAAGAAAGATTAACAAATTTGTGTAGACCGAGAGCACTTCCTAAATCGACAGCGATGTTTTCAGCTTCGAAATAGATAGTCCGGTATAAAATGGAATGATGTGTATTTAGTATCCGAAAAATTATGGCTACCTAATTATTTATTAAAGAAGATACACTTCTTGTTCGTTAGAAATGAAAGTTGTATGGAATTTGTCCCACTTGTTTATGCGTATCCGAAAGCTAAGTTAACAATTGTGTGTAATCGGGTCTCAATAATTCTGCAATATTTACCGGAAATCAGAGGCGTTGTGAGCAGGCCCGCACTTCTGTATTTCCAAATCTTTAGGTATGCTATCAGCTTCTAGAGGGTGGTACAAGGAAATGGGAGATTTTTAAGTAACTTTCACAAAAGTAAGAAAAACGAATTCACAGGTTCTATTATTGGAAACAAAAACTAAATTACGTGCCATTAAGTGTTCTAGTAGAAGAAAACAATGTCCATAAGATGATGGCTATTCAAACCTATGCATTCCTGGAGGCGAACGCTGAGATTTTGCGTGGCACTTTGAAACACTGCCATCGGAACTGTAACGATTTCTTCTCGAATTCTCATTTTGAACTCAACTTTTGTAAGGGTAAAAGTTCAAATCACTCTGGAGTATTCGATAGACGGTTGTTCGGTTTAGATCTAATGCTGCTGCGTGCTTTCTTCCCGATCGTTGTGACCTCCTTACAATTGAGACCTCGAACTGCTTCAATGTTTCCTGGGGTTCGTTGAGTACGTTGACCTCATGGTGGCTTCTTATTTAGAACTGAACCTATCTCCTCAAAATTCTTAATCCATGCATAGATGGCGTGTAAAGTTGGAACGCGGGCATGACATCCAAACTTGTAATGACGACGGAATTCTCGTTGAGCAGCAAAAGCAGTGTCACCATTTTTGTAAAATGACTTCACAATAAATACACGCGGTGAAGCGATCCACTGCTCCATAGTTACAAAATGGTAAGTAGTTCTACATTAAAGGATGCCACTCTCACATGTCTACCAATGCTTCAGGGTTGCCACTACTACATTAAAAATTTCCCATTACCCTGTATCACGCTATATATATATATAGATATATATATATATATATATATACGTCCAGCATGATGCATTGCAGGAAATCCAAAATCCGTTTGAAGATGTTTTATCAAGGTGGGGAATTGTGGTTTTTTGTAAATCTCAAGAGGCCCATATTAAATGAAACATATTCTCTTTTTATATCGATCACTTTGGTGGCTATCTTACTGTTAATTGCCATCAGAAAAATATTATATAGTCACATACTTAAACAAATTCAGACAATTGGGCACGAACACAACATTAATTCATCCAACATTCATTGGGTGTGTTTCAACATTACACACGATTTTTCGATTGCAAGTGGGTTCCTTAATGTTAGACATATATAATATATATATATATATATTTAATTTTAGTGAACGGGCGCTTCGATTTGTGTCAAAGTAATTAAAACGAAAAATATAACGCTTAACAACAGTATTGCTCGGAAGCAACTTCAAATAAAAATATAATTGAGCTGGCATTGGTCGAGCATAGGCAATCAATTTATATATCATTTCTGTATATATACATACGCATGTATGTAAATGTAGTTATTGAATGTGCACACAATGTAACGCATTCAAACCGTATGTTTACGGGCTTCACATTTTTGGTCTCCCTATAAGTCTTGAAAATATGGCCACTAGTAAATGATTTACATCAACTTAGGACCATTTGTATTCATTTACCGATTAATATAAATCTGCTATTTATACTGTATTAGATGCTACTGGTTGTTACGTTAAAGGTAATGCGAAAGATATGGGAAAGTTACGAGTAGCCTGGGCAAACAGCGGTAATTACGAAATGAGTTACGTCAGTGTACATATACGCAGAACCACTCACATACAGCACCCAACTAGACTAGGAAGTCGACAATGCTGTCGTAACTTATTTCTGTTACCGCTGTTTGCCGAGGCTAATTATGAGATATAACTGTATGCGTGTGCATGTAATAAATATACTTACGTAATTAAATTTTTTTCTTTGCAGATTCTTTTTGAAATTCTTTCTGAAGTGCAATCAAAACTGTTTGAAAAACGCGGGGAATCCCAGGGACATGAGGAGGTTTCAGGTAAGTTTAATTTGGTGTCTATATCTTCCCGTCTTCTTATGACCTGACAAAATTACTAGCTTATATATATATTGTATACTAACGACATTATTTAGTACATTCACAGTACTGACTATAAACTATCATATTCTCTGTGGAAAACAAATAAGCATACTTACCCAGCCATTCCCGAAATAATATTTCTTTGGCTATTCTTTTATCGATCTTTGTTTATTTTACTTATCCTGCATCTCCCGCTGTAGATGTCGAAAAGAATAAGAAACGAGGAGATTGGTGAACCACAATAGAATTAAGAAAATGTCCGGAAAATTAAAACCTTGTGGGTCGCGGTCTTGGTACCGTAAGGAAACGGTTTTACTTTTAATGGAATCTCAGGGGTTCCTCAATTAACTTGTAAAATAAGCGACGCCGGAGACGGCGGCCTTAGCCGTGTTAATGTCGAAAGTAAACTTATTAAAAAATTTAATACACGAATTTAAAGGCTACGTTATCTACACGAAGCATAGCATGGCTTCTATTCATGTACGTATATACATATAAAAGTGGAAGAAGTCGTTTCAGCCCCGTATTGCACCAGGAAAATTGTATACCTTCTCAGAGTTGAAAACAGAAACATTTGGAAGGAACTTTTACAAGGAGTGGTAATAATTTGTATTAGGATTTTCACTGCTTCCATTATATTGAAATAGATTTCAAGGAATTGTGTTATCAAAAACAGAAAAAGAATTATTATCACTTCGTATATCATTAACTCTCAATGCTATTCACCATCAACACTAATTATTCTGAACGAGATAATGAAACTGGCAACGAAAAATGTTATCGCCCTTTCCATTGTAACAATCACTATATCTCATAAGTTTTCAAAAAAAGTTCAAACCTGATACGGGATGTACTCATTAAACACTATCCATTTAGATATAGATTAGAAATATCTTTTCACAGATTGCGCAAAGCAATCATGTACTAATATGGACTTCTCATAAAAAGTTCCGAGAAAGAATATTATCGATCCTGTCACACTCAAATTTGGATTGGGATGTATTCATTTACAAAGGTTTGAGATACCTAACATTATATGCCACTTGATTAGTACCAGATTGCTGAAAAATATTTTATTGGGAAAAAAATATTGGTGGGACACCAAAATATCAAAGACCACTTGAAGCTTACATGAAGAAAAAGATCTCAGTAAACAGACGCATCTGTTCAAACATTATTTCTCATCGGTGGATACTTTTACAAACATAAATTTTAACCACTTCTTAGATTACAAATATTTACGCGCGAGGAATTTCGACAAAATGCCTCGAAGAAAATGAAACACGCTGCGAGAGCGTAGCAATGTTTATGATATTTGTAAAGGTAGGTCCAATATAGTTGCGATACTAACGGCAGGAGAAAGGAGGCGGCATTTCCCAATTACGTAACAATGGAGCGTGGAGCACAGATCCCTGCCATTTATTTCAATTTCCATACACGTTCTCGCTACGCGGGATTTACCGTCGGTCCGCCGAAATAGAAAAGATTTTTATTTTCTCCGCCAGCCGAATAGGGTGGGCGAATTGGGTAAGAACTATAAAGTATATATGTATAGCGTTGCTCCTGAGTCTCATTTATTTCCCTCCATCTTGTCCCGCAACGACGTCTATTTATCCATTGAGGAAGCTTACAATATTCAACCTTAAGGTCAAGTCCTTATTTAATAGAAAAGAAATTCATTGATACGATAGATTTCCAATAGCAATCGCAAATTTCCGTCCATCACAAAACATGCTTTTGGTTTGAATGATGAACCTGCGTTTTCATTCATACATTATTATAGTTTAATAATGCAACGTTGTATCTAGCTAGTATACTGTATGTAAGACAAAAATAGAGGAACATCTCTAAATAAAACAATGAACATGCAATCTTGAGTTGGCAACGTATGCAAGAATATACTAATTAGATTTAACATTAATATTAATCACCTACTTATAGGGTTTACAGCTGTGTATCGCAGTATAAAAAGAACTAAATCATAATACAACTTGGAATACTAGTCTATTGAACCCGCAAAATGTCAATGACCAGTGTCAGGCAATGCGTCTAAATTCCTAGAGAAGATCCTACATTCTTGGAGAATCACGACAGAGGTTACTGGGCTCAATACATAAATTAATCTTTGAAAAATCAGGCGGGATATACGTAGAAGCGGTTAGGATCCGATCGCCACTAACGCAACCTATGAATACTTTACAAGTTCAATCCGGTTCACCTAATTTAGGCACCAGCTTACCGAGGCAGTAAAAGCAAGAAAATGACAGATAAGTTGGCTCGTGGGTATAGCAGCGCCGTCTTCCCGAGACTTGGACCTACTCTCAGGATTGCAAAATTCACTGTAAAAACCAGGACACGGGGTTAGTGCGAAGACCAATTCCAAGACCGTCATCGAAGTTACATTGAATTGTAATGAGGTCACGAACCCTCTAAAATTAAGGAGACACCAACTCAGAGACTTACGAAATTCGCGGAAGGATTAAGGTCGCTACACAATTTCCTTGTTTTGCAAAACGTATTTCCAATGAAAATATTCAGCAAAGAACAAAATGAAATACCTATGAGGTTTTAGTACGACTGCTGTGTCCTACATATACCCGGATCCTCGAAGTAGTCAAAAGTTCCTTGCCATTATCCGGAGAAAAGGAAAAGGAATGTTCTTAGAATTCTCGATCCTATAACGGTACAAAAACTGTGACGCCAAAGAGAGATTAAGTAGTCAAGACATTTATCCAAAACGCCACGACTGATTATGAGTACTCAAGAAACCTGGAGAAGTATATAAAAATTAACAAGGTGGAACACGAACCGACGGATCCTATGAGTCAGAAAGGAAACCTGCCAGAAATTGAGCAGCATGGATACGACTACTGAAATAAGTCGAGATCTACTGTAGAGTACAGAGCCAGAGATGATGATCCTGGAATGCTGAATATCCATTTGCTTGTACTCTATAGTTGAAACCATGGTGAATAATTTAAAGCAAATCACTTCATTATTAATATTCATTCAATGTACCTTCAGTTTGCCAAAAAGATACATCATCAAAAATTCTAAAACATCTCCCCTGGCATATTGGAATAGAACGCACATGTTCTGTGCGCCTTGGGAAAATAAGAATATAAGTTTATCCACTTCCGTCAGTACAATGATAATGAAAATATATTCGGGATGTGTTTTAGAAGATGAGAAAATATGGAACAAACCGAAAGACAAATAGGAAAGTTAATTCACCAACCGAGTACGTAATAGCTCAGTTGATGCGGCACTATATTACAAACTCACAGATCGTGAGTTCGATCACCACATACCACATCACCATAATTTCGTGGCGCCCTTTCGCGCTCCAAGTATTCTTAGTCAACTAATAACAATCTTTCATTTCTAAAAATACATCACATGTTAAAATTACTTTAAGACAATAATAATAATAATAATAATAATAATAATAATAGTTTATTGTGCAACAGTAATTACCAATAATAGGACAAAAAATATAATAATTAGATACATACGTTAAAAGAAAAATACAAAATATTAAAGTAATTACAAATCATTAATAGCATTAATAAAAATGTCCGTGTAATGAAGGCCGGCAGATCGGCACATTGTAGCAAGTGGCGACGCGCTAAGTAAATTAGTTCTAGAAAATGGTATAAAAATGTAGTGTGAGAACGAGAGGATAACCTAGGAACATAAAAGTTTAACTTGAAAAGCAGAACCGAACAGTCAATGATTCCATGTACCAATTTCCATATGAAACGGGCACCACTGCATTCACGTCGAAAGGCTAGAGAATTAAAGCCGTGCCTTCCCAGCAACGAATTATAATCAATTCCTCGATCGGGATAAATGCTATCCATCCTAAATGATAAATATTTAAGAAAACGACGCTGAATCCTTTCAATTGACAGCTGAAGATAGATATAATGAGGAGATCAGACTTGCGACGCGTATTCTAATTTATTAATAATAAAGCTGAAAAAAGTGATTTCAGCAATTGGTCATTACGAAATGATCTGCAAGAGCGTATTATAAACCCCAAAGTCTTAGAAGCAGAAAAACATAGGTGAGTAATGTGAGGTGAGAAGCTCATGGCATGATCAAGTAGCACACCAAGATCCTTAACCACATCCAGTTTGGTCAAGGAGTGACCACCCATGTTATAGCTAGAGGCAATTGGGTTAAATTTACGGGTAAAGGAAACGTAGCAGCATTTACTGAGATTTAATTTAAATTTAAATTTAGCGCACCAGTTCATAACGTAATTAAGATTGTCCTGCAAATTTGAAACATCATTCCAACTGTTGATAGTAGAATAAATTTTTATGTAATCAGCATATGCCAACACCGGACATGATAGATTCTCCAAGAGGTCATTAATGTACAGAATAAATAACAAAGGCCACAGATTTGATCCCTGCGGGACACCAGACGTCGAAATAAAATCAAAGGATTTATAGCCATTATAGTGTACATAATTACATCTATTACTTAAGTGTGACTGAATTAACTTCAGAAAGGGTGTACTAAGGCCAAACCCACATAGTTTGTACATTAGTATATTGTGATCAATGATATCGAAGGCCTTGCTGAAATGCGTGTAGACCACATCCACCTGGCCACGGCTATCCAACTCACCACAGATAAATTGAGAAACACTGACAAGGTTGGTGACAGTTGACCGACCACAGACAAAGCCGTGCTGATTAGGCGATATGTAAGGTATAACGTTTTTATATAAATGTAAATACAGAACATTCTCAAGAACCTTGGCAAAATTCGACAAGATCGATACAGGTCTATAGTTAGTAATATCAGATTTATTCCCTTTTTTAAATATAGGACATATTCTTGTTCTTTGCCACACAGAAGGAAAAACGGAAGTAATGATAGACAAATTAAGCAAAACCGCCAGAGGCCTAGCAAAAGCTGAACCAGCGTTACGCAAAAGAAAAGAAGGAACTGAGTCATCGCCAGAAGTGTAACTCTCAGCAAAAGAGGCCATAATTTTGCTCAATTCCTCCTCAGTAACAAGTGGGAGGCAAAACAGAAGACAATCACCGTAGGAGGTATGATCAAAAAACGGTGAACCAGCAAGATAAACGTTCTGAGGCGACTCAAGAGAGGAACCGTTACAATCTAAAGTAAACACAATGCTTCAAATGCTGTGCTTGATATCTATTCCCATATACCTATAATCTACACCTTTCTATCTTTCGGTGTAAGGCATGTAGTTTCCATTACATTCGACTGCTTCGTGTACGAATCTTGTCCATTCTTTTTATTTCCGGCTTTGTTCAATGCTTCTCTCCACGTGATTTCCCTCCTCTTGAATATTTCAGTCACTACATCATCCGACTGCTTTCTTGGACTGCATCGGCCTCTTCTGTCGTATACCCTTGCCAACTTGCCAACAAACTAATGTTTGTTTTCTTCCACAACATCCAAGATTGGCTTCATCTTCAATTATTCTCTTAATGTACCCTTTCTGATTCTATCCCTCCTAGTAATCCCTTAGACTTTCCTCAAGTATTTCATATCCATTGCATTTATTCTACTTTCAGTTGATTTGTTAGGATCAAGCTCTCAGTACAATAAGTCATTATTGGCCTAAAAACAATTTTGTACACCCGCATCTTTGCATTTGTTCTGACCTCTTTTTATCAATAGATATATGACTCCCAGATACTTAAACGTCGGGCACTTGTTCCAGCTTTTGATTGTCTATCCTCCACATTTAATGGTTATTTATCCCTCCCAAGCACCAGCACCATCGTTTTCCCTATATTTATTTTCAGACATCCTCTTTGCTTATTCTTCCTTCCATATTGTCAAGATTTGTTGCAGTTCGGTTTTTTGTTAGCCAGCTACGTGATCCGCAAAAACGCACTCAGAAATCCTTATCGGGTTCATTTGGTGGTATGCCACAGATATCTTGCTACGCTTTTGCTCCATCGCTTTTATGATATCGTCCATAATTACAGTAAAAAGTATATGGGTTAGTACTCCCTCTTGCCTTAATCCAACATTTACTTCGAATAATGCTGACTGAATCTTCTCCTTTCTAACATAGAACTGTTTTCCTTGTATAGCCTTTGTACTGCTTTAACTACTTTGAGCCTGCGCACTCTTCGTTCTAGGGTCTGCCACACATCCTTTTGTCATACACGCAGATGTTTTTATATCCTTCTTTTTGTTTTTCTTAATTATTTGCGTAAGGGTAAACACATGATCTTGGGTGCTTCAATCTTTTCTAAATTCGCTTTGGGAGTCTGCCAAGTTGAATCTAATATGTGTTCACACGTTTTACGTTCGACACTAATCAATTCCCCTGTAGTTTGAGCAATTTCTTGAGTCTCCCTTCTCGAATAACGGTTAGATTATTCCTATTCCTCAGTCTCCTAGTACATATCATATATTCCAAGCTCTGTTGAAGATTTCTTTAATTATTTTTATGCCTGTAGTCCCCAGACCCTTCATCATCTCCGGTGTGGTCTTGTCGCGATCTGCAGGCTTGCCTATTTTTAGATGTGCAATAGCATCCCTAGCTTCTTGTATTTGCATGTTGTCTTCCGCTTCCTCCACTATTGCGTTGCACTTTGGACTGTCAGCGTTCTTGTTACTGGCTTCATTCGAATTCAGTAGTCCAGATATCCATTCAAATGCAACTAAACTCATCTCTACAGCATCATTGGAATTTAACATGATTCCAGAAGATATTTCAATTTCCAATTTAAGCGAAAATTTTAGCGACCTCTGCAAAGGCAAGCTGTACCACTGCTTGTATCAGATAAACATAGATTTTCAACTCATCATACGGCATATTTGCCCTGTCTACTTATGAATGAAGATACTTACGGTAGCAACAAGTTAGCTAATCTAGAGCTTTGCCTATATCGGTATCGTTTATACAACTGAGGATTTTGAAATTTTTGAAAATACTGAGGTAATAGTGATTTAATCAGACTCAAAATGTTGGATGGTGGCCCCTTTTTCAGTTAAGTATGTTACTACATGCAAACTTTCTGAAATTATACCAACCTAATGATCTCCACAAGGCATTTGCTTATCTACTAGGAAGCTCTAAATTTAAAGAAATACAATGTGCTTCCTCTGGGTGTACAGTATTAGAATACCAACTATAATCTTCTAAGCAACAAGATTTTTTACTTTAAGGAAACATCTAATAATCCCAGATTACTTAAAATAAAAGCAGTTATCAATTTATCATTGTTTCTAACATCTTAAATCGCTTTCATTGAGAAGATTAAGGAATTTCTTCCCCCTTAAAGAATTCTCTACTAAATTAACTTGAAAAGTAAATATGCTAAACATTACATTACCCCCGTCGGGGAAGTTATTAAAGCCGAACATACCATTCCTTACTACAGATCCGGACTTCGATCGAATATCGCGAAGGGCCCCACGTATCATTCGCGAGTAATGTCCGATAGAATATTTCCCTGCTTTGGTCGATGACTGTATTTTAAGCGTCCGTATCGAACGCCGCCTACTAGCCTCACCGCCGTCATCATGCCGCGGTTCCCATGGGAACGCGTGTGTATATGCGGAGGGTGCGGGGTCCCCAGGGAAACGACTACCGTTCCCGAGGGAGGAGTCTGTCTTGCAATGCATTGCCGCCACCTTGAACCGCAAAATGGCTGCACTTGCAATGTCTTTACGTTCGGGTGGCGGCGTGTGGCGGCAGGAATACGGCGCGCCTGCGTCTCTACGGACGTCGAGTCACGTGAACGCGGGCTTTTCAAATCGACGCACGTATGAATCGTTGAATGGAATCGAGTTGCGATATTACGTAATTGAAGACGATAAAATACGGGAGATAGTAAAAATAATTAAGTCAGGTTACGCGCGGTGTCCTAGTCATAATTTTTATTGACATCACATATTATGGTATTTTTATGTGTGTTCTTTTTATTCCTTTTCAGGTCGTTATAGCAACTCAAGTTTCTGTTGATGGCCCCTTGTTAGCTATTTCGGATAATATGTTCGTCCATAATAATTCGAAGCACGGACGAAGGGCAAAACGTCTAGAACCCAGCGAAGGTAGTTACATAAACAGTATGTTTTATTTTATTATATTTACTACACTTAGATTTAAAAACATAAGTTATCGGTTACTCAGTTTACTTTGGAATATTTTAAACCGTATTTTACTATCTCAACTACCACTTATTCAGTGGTAGAAATTCTCATGTGGTGCCCGAAATATTATATGCGTTAATTTAAATAGAATTAAATGCAAGGTTTAAGGTCAGCTAAAACGTCTTTATATTACTGATAGTGAAAGGAGACAGAAACTCTCTTAAATTTACCAAGAAGGTGAAGGAAAAATTGTTTATTAATTCTGAACAAGTGTTTCGCTAACCATGGAACCAGGACTTTCATATCTCACACATGGGATAAGGTAAAATCTATAAGACTTGGTAAGAAGATGCTGGCCTCTTTTCCAACGAAACACGTGTCCAGGGAATAATAAAGCGCTGTGTGGTAAAAAGTTTACTGATACAATTTGGTATCAGAAATATATATATTTTAAAAGCAATTTATTTTTCTTATTTTGGCAGTGGATATAATTATGTTCCTTTTAATGGATAATTCTCCTTCCTTTTTTCTTTTTTCATTTTCACTGTGTCAATCAAACTTAGGTGAAGCTTATCTCAAAATTTCAATCATTCTGGACGCTTCTATGTACGTTTGATCATCATTAATACAAAGTTGTTGCATTTTCTGATTCAGTTATCCAATAATTAACATCTCAAAATCATCCCCAATATTTTTCTTGTTAACATATTCGGCACGTCTACAGTAAGGAAAGTCCACTAGAATCTAAGCTGAACTACAGTCAAAAATGTCTTCCTGACTGGAGTAGCTTGTTCATTCCTTCTCAACGATTTACTTAATTCTCTATATCGTCTGAATTTGTTGATGTCATATAACATGGATTACTTAACTTTTGAGCTGCTTTTATTAACATGAGGACCATTTTAAGAGATTCGGTGATTCCCGAAGATAACTTACTTTCGTGTAAGTAGCAGTCCGATGTATTAGTTTCTAAACTTATTGTGAAAAACATATGTTGTATCGTACCTACATAAAGCGTGTATTTTGTAAATATAAAGCATATTCAGAACACGTGTACAGATACATACGTTGTATACAAAACACAATATTCGCCCGTGAAACGTGTGCCATGCAATGTGATGGAAGTGTGACGCGCAGGTGAGATATTAGCCACAAATCATCAAGCCTTCATTGGTATGCGACTCGGTAGTCGACGTGCAGCCAGTGCTTTGGTACGCCGGTGTTCAGTAGCGCTCCTCGCGCGGAAACATCTCGTTTGTATGCGAACCCGTGGCGAATCCAAAACTTTGTGAAATTGGCTCTCGATTCAGTTCAGTGGAGGAAGAAAGAAGAAACGGCGAAGTACAGTCTCGCTACTGCACATTCTTACGCGACTCCTTTAATCTTCTTTCCCGTTCACTTTCTCCTTCTATCTTTATTAGACGTTCGTTCCTTCGCGAGATTTGGACTCGGACTAGTCGGCTTCCGGCTTGAATGATGCGGAGAGGGTGAGATTGCTCGTCGGGGTAGACTTCTTTGGGGAGGTTTCGGTGTCTTGGCGCCCCGGCGCACGCTTCCTTATATTATCCGCTCGTCGCAGAACAAGCCATGCTTCACTTTGTTAATATCTTACCTCGTTCTACTTTATTCACTTTAACTTGCTCTGCTTTTTGTGCGCGCTTCCTGAAATTGAACGAAGTTGCTTTTTTATGCAGGTAAATAACTTTTCTACATCGATTTTACAGGTTAAACCGTAAAAGGATAACGAAAGCAGAAAATTTATACAATAACTGAATTTGAATCGCTTAGTAGATATCCCTAAGACCGTAGTCGATCGATAAATGAGGACCTCATATATTTTGTCAATGATTTCTGAATTAGGACCGTCCGAATAATATCCTGCTAAATATAAGATACTACATCTGCATGTCCTAGACTGTTTGTTTTTAGTGTTCAATGAGTTCAACACCGCCTTTAAAATCTCATCGGCAATGCAATTTACAACTCTTTCGGAAGCAATGAAGGTGGAGGATGACGGTTGATGTGGTTACATTGTGCATACCGTTGCATTAACCTTAGAATGCTTTTACGATCTGTTGTTTCATCCACACACAGCGATAGTTTTTTATCTTCCGATTTAATTCTTTTTTCAATATGTTCACGAGGAAATGGCCCTAAATTTCGTATCGATGCCCGACTAGGTAATTTGCAGCCCGCATATTTATATTCCAGCAGGGGACAAATGCTTCTTCTTCTAGTAAACGAAACGATAGATTACATAAAATAAGAGTAACACATAAATCAAATTAAAAATTTTTTGGTCTCGTATGCCACTTTTTTCAGAAGAATGCTGTTTGGTTTCGATGTGACGTTGACAATGGCTTCTACAGCAACACATTAGAGGAACCTTACAAAGTAGACAATGAATTTTACCGTCATTATAAATTAATAATAAGCCTGGCAGGTTCACTATAAAGTTTTTAATTGTGTCTGTCATTGGTAAGCGTACAATAACGAAATAAGTTACCACAATCTACATACATATACACAGAACTACTCGCATACAACATCGATTCAGTGCTGATACTGTGAAAGCGTAAAATAAATAATCACCTACTCCTCATCCCCTTATCTACTACACTGACTGTTATCGCTATTTGTCCATACTGATCATAACCATTTCCAAAATTCGGACATATAGCGGGAAAATTATCAACGGCTTAATAACAATTCTATTCATAAATTGAGGTTACAAATATGGCAACTGTACATACGCCAAAGATGAGTAATGCAAGCCAAGGAAAATGCGAGTTAGACAAAGCGGGAGGTACATAATTTAATTCCCCTAACTCAATGTGAGAACTTCGGCGTTGATAATCGTGTGTTTCAAATCTCTCCAAACAGCTCATTCATTTTACGATCTAATGCATTTGATATATAGACTGTTACACGATGGTTATGCGAATCTGTTTTCCGTTTATTTAGAATACTGGACATACTTACACTAAGCATGGGTAGGCTCAAAGAGAAAGAGAAATCTAAATGACTCTCTATAGGATGATCTACTAAACGGGGTTCGTTTGTTATAAAGCTTTCCAAGAAAGCTGCGCAATAAGCCTGGATTTTAGTTCCAGGTCATTGCAATAGACTTTACCAATCGAGTGAGTCCATCCGATAAACTAAAGAGGTTCATAAGATATGTGCTACTGCTATGAACCTCGTTAGTATATGGAATGAAACCACTGGATTGGTGAAATCTATTGCGAAGAACCGTTGCCAACATCCAGATGTGAGGGGACTGACTACTCCGTACTGATGAATCCTAATAAAGACCAACGACGAAACTAGTCTACAGTTGCAGTACGAGATTAATCAATTCCGTCCGTGATAGAATTGGCATATGCAGCTTGTGTAGCAGAATTTCCTTGGATAGTTGCCTAACAAAAATACCTCATTTAGTTTATAATCATTTACTTTTTTTTACTTTGAGTTATTTCATCCACACACAGCGATAGTTTTTTATCTTCCGATTTAATTCTTTTTCAATATGCTCACGAGGAAATGGCCCTAAATTTCGTATCTCGGTCTCGTTGAGAACAGTCCATCTACTACTATGTTCTAATGCTTCCCAATGTAACCTTCTAATTAACATTGTTAAATGTAAAACAAAAGTAATTCTTGATAAAAAGCATTTGTATATTCCATCGATCACAAACGGCGAAACCCAAGTTGTATTATATATACCCCATATGCATTCTATTGGTCGTAGTTGTGACAATATTTTTCGTTATACATACATTACAATGTGATTTAAGTGATATCAATACCGTAAAATTATAGAAGGAGCCGCCACTTATATTTTTTTGAATTATAAAGCTGTTCTTATTTTTGTTGTTTCGTATAAGTTCCACAACTTTACATCGATAATTAGAAAAATACTTATAATATATCTACGCGCCTCATCTTTTACTTTGGAAGCTAACTCGAACAGTTTGTTACTGCTTTTTTCCAAAATCCCTGAGTTTAAAGATCCACTTTCAGTTAAGTAATTTCTAATAGGTTCGTTGCAGCAGCCTCTTAATTAGTCACACACGATTACAGTTAAAGATGCGCCTTTCATGTAAACAAGTTTCGAATTATTCCTAGTATCTGTCCCGAACCATGACATATTAAACAAGAAATTATCAATAATTTTGCGATTTTGAATCCTTGTAAATAACTACAGAACTTAATATTTTGATGTTTCTCAAATATTAAAATTACGTAGGAATTAGCAGTTTGATGAAGACGACAACAGTTCTTGATCTAAGTAAACTACAACAGTAATACAATACAGCTAAAATCTCGAATGCAGTCGAAGGCATACAATTTTAAATAAATTAGTGGCTTCCGGGTTTCTCCGTGGTGGTTTACTAAAATTGGACGTTTCGCTGCTGATGCTGTCAGCTCCTTCATTTTACTTATGTTTCATTTAGTAGGAGAGCACACAATTTAACTCGAATGTTGCTTTATCGCATTGTAATAGCAGCAATTTATATTATATATAAAACAGACCATTACAAGTTACAAGAAAATTGTTTTTCAAAGTTGTAAATTACTGAAAGCAAGGATATAACCCTAGATCTTTCAAAGGGGATGAAATTTTATGAAAACGAAAATGGAACATTCGCATTTCCATAATACAACCTCCAATCTACTGGAACAATTCTTGAAGATGCCCCACCTTGATCCTTCCTTTACATTTCTAAGAGATGTTGGAGTGATTTAACACATACAAACGGTCGAACGATTCAAAATCGCGCTTGAACGCGATTTTAAACACCAATACATTTAAACATGCCAATAAGTTTATACACATCGCAAGTACATATTCATGCAAACTATGTCAGAACAAAAAGTTATGTAAGGCATTACAACCCTAAAACAACCAGAACATGTTTCTTGAAGGATTAAGGATTATCTATTGTCCACTTGCAACCTTGTTCTTTACTCCAGCAATAAAGCACAGGAGTGCTAAACAGATACATGCATATATTACTGTTTATAGTAGTTAATATAGTAGTTAATATAACCGTAAGCAAACATGGTTTAAAATGTACATTTATACTTTTCCAGGTCTGTACCCTCCACTTCCTGTTGCAACACCTTGTATCAAGGCAATAAGTCCTAGTGAAGGTTGGACTTCGGGAGGTTCAACGGTGATTATAGTTGGTGATAATTTCTTTGACGGTTTACAAGTCGTTTTCGGAACGATGCTTGTTTGGAGCGAAGTAAGTACGACAGAGTGAAAAGTCTTTCCGATTTAAATTAAGATATTTGTTTCAGTTAATAACTCCACACGCGATAAGGGTACAGACACCTCCAAGACACATACCCGGTGTCGTGGAAGTGACTCTGTCGTATAAGTCTAAACAGTTTTGCAAAGGTGCACCGGGGAGATTCGTATATGTTTGTGAGTATATTTCATGTAATTTCCAACAGCATTACGAAATTTATTTAACTCATACGAATTTTCTCAGCAGCTTTGAACGAACCAACGATAGATTATGGTTTTCAAAGGTTACAAAAACTAATACCGAGACATCCCGGCGATCCTGAAAAATTACCTAAAGTAAGTTGCCCGGAATATAAAATTTACATAAACTAAACTTCTATCTTCGACAGGAAATAATACTCAAACGAGCTGCTGATTTAGCGGAAGCCCTGTATACAATGCCGAGGAATAACCAATTATCTTTATCTGCTCCCCGATCTCCCACAATGGCGAATAATGGTATGACAACGAGTTTTAACACGTACACTGGTCAATTGGCGGTCAGCGTTCAGGACAGCGGAAATGGTCAGTGGACAGAAGGTGCTTGTCCTTCCTTGCTTTTATTAAACTGTAACGATGTCGCATGCTGGTTACTGTTTGTGTTAAGCAATTTTATACGTTTTCTTCTTTTTATGGTGTATATTTGTGGAAGCCAAATTTTAAAATTGTACTAACACTGTTCTCGATGTAACCGAAATATCGATCGTGTTAAAATATCATTTCTTTAATAATTCGTAGTAGAAACTATTGAATTAATGAGGGCAAAAGGAGCAAAGGAACACTTGTATGTTTCTTTAATTCATAAAAATTTTATTTTTGTCTTTCCTATTGATACCATATAAATCTATTGGCGGTTGGTTTTATGATTTGCCTTTCGTAGCTGTAGAGTTCCCGTTTCAATTTCGAATTTTAAAATTGCTTGTCTCTGAATGCTAAAAGCAAAAATGTTCAATTCAAAGATAAAAATCTTAATCAGAGACTATCCTGGGCTTGCCCCAAACACAGAAAGAAAATAATGAACTGAATGAGCGGCATATTTAATTGACGACTTAAAAGTTTCACATTAGTCTACTATACTGCATTACACTAACCTCCCTCAATGTACAATCACGCCTATTTACACAAAACACGTATATCTACGATATTCTTAGTAACAACATTAAAAGCATGTTATATGTAATTCGGCTTAGTTGGTTTTGCATGGCTGATAATACATTTTAGGTCGGAGTGAGTTGTATACTGACGCGGCATTGTTACCGGTAGGGTTTTTCTTTTAGAGGAGTATGGCAGAACGAGTAGTAGTGTATCGCCTAGAGGCGGCAGTTATTGTTCTACTGCCTCCACGCCTCACTCGTCCAACGGCGGTTCCTACGGGGGCAACATGAATGGATACGGGGGCGCGACTCCAACTAGTTCTTCGCAGTTGTCGAACATGCTGCCTGGCTCACCGTCCGCAGGGATTTTTAATTCAACACCAAGTAAGTGATACGCAGTTACATCCTTACTATTCTCAATATAAACCTAGATCTTGCAAAGTATATCAAGTTCTAGCAGTAGCTTAGCAACGAAAAAATTAAGGAATCTAAGTTAGTATCCCTTAAACAGAGTTTTAACCGACCTGAAATCTACTATCACGAAAAAGGTTCAATATTTAATACGTAGCTATGTACATTCGGGTCAAGTGAATCACACTTTGGATACTTTAAAGTACATATTCCGATGACTAAGCTGTGATCGTCTGCGGTAAAATTCCGAATTAAATTGTCGAATGAATTAGCAATGGGTTTGTGGAAGAAGAAATAAGTAAAACAAAACTGGGAAATGTACGTGATGAAAATCAACTAGAACTCCAAAAATACCCCAACCAATGTGGCAAGGAGAACAAATACCCATATTAGTAGGTCTATCTATTATTATTATTAATCTATTAAGATTAGGATTGAAATAATTATTTTTTACTACCAAACCCTCTGAAAATTATTAACGGCAATTTAGAGCAACCTTTTTCTAAGCTGAACATCATCGTGTTCTTTCATCACATGTAGACTCTTAATCATTCCACATTGAAGGTCTTCAACTAATGTGGCAAGCAGAATAAACATCAATAAATTGCGATAGCAACAATTATCTTCTTACTGCCAAACCTCCGGAAAACTGAAAAACTGTTAATGGCAATTTCAAACAACAGTCTTGGATGTTGCACACCACTGTACTCTTGCGTCATAACGCTGGACCCCATACGTAGGCTCTTATGAATAATTCCAAATGGATGGTCTTCAACAATGAGTTGCACAACCTTGATTTTGTCTTGAGCAACTATCATTTCTTACTTTAACTAAAATAGTTTATCGGAGGAAGAGATACGGTGACTTGCACATTTCAAACATATGAGAGTTGGCATAGAAAAATTGTTGTGCGTTACGACAAATGCCTGAATGGGAGTAATGAATATACCAAAGCAAAGGCTAAAAGTTACCATAACCTTTGCAATCACTATCGACTATTTTTGCTGTTCTCTTATTCAATACTTACTCTGAAGGTTTCTGATGTCGTATTGAGAAACATAACCGAACGGAAATTGTAAAAAAGCAGAACACTATAATATTATTGAGATATGTATGGTAATAAGTGCATGAAATACTGTAGGTCACATGTTCTGGATCTATCTAGAATAGCTTGCAGTATCTAAAAAACTGATGCGAATAACTCGCGTTTTCATATGTTGAGGAAATAGTAAACGTAAACGCAGCACGAGTGGAAACAAATATTTATAATGCAAGGATGTGAGTATTAAACAGGGAAGCAGACTTAGCCTTCCGCCATTTCTCCTTATAATGGACAGTATTCTAAAGCAGAGAAAGATTACACATCCGTAAGAAGAGCGGTCATAAGCTATGGTGGGTTGTTGCCAGTGGAAGTAATCTGCATTATACACAGTTGCCCCAAATGGAAGCATTAATAGGTTGAACATTTGTGGAATTCCGAGACAGTAATTATGAATGACAACCATGGATCGTTTCCACAAATACTCTAATTGAAAATAGCATCCGCACAGATGTTGTGCAATGCGCACCAAAGAAGTTGTTGCTACCGTGGAACGTGGTATTGAGGAGGACTTAAATGAATCGATTTGCCATCGTGCACAGCAATTGAAGCTGTGTTTATCCACTGTATGGAAGATTTTACAGCAAAAATAGCTTAAAACGTCCAGCTCGTGCAAGAATTGAAGCTGCTTGACCGTCGTGTACGCCGAACATTCAGTGAATGGGGCGAAAACATGATTGCTCTTGATCCTCATTTTTACCACAAAATTTTGTTCAGCGATAAAGCTCATTTTTGATTGAATGGCTACGTCAACAAGTAGTAGTGCCGCATTTTGAGAGAAGAAAATCCAAAAGCCATTATTGAGACGCCGTCATATCCAGAAAATGACATTGTGTGGTGTGTTTTACGGGTGAACTCATTTCTTCAAACTTAATGCCGGCCAGTACGTTACAGTTAATGGATATCGCTCTTCGGTTGATTGGCATTATTGTGGAAGAGCTGGGATTTCAACGCATGCCACACAGCGAGCGCCTAAATTGCTTCATTGAAGGAAACATTCGATGAGCATATAATTTCGCCTAATGGACCTGTTGATCGGCCTCCAAGATCGTGTGACTTAACATCTTTTATTATTTTCTGTGGGTATGTGTGAAGTCGCAAGTATGCGCCGATAAACCAGGAACGGTAGACGACATGGAAGCCAACATTCAGCGCGTTATTGTGGATATATGGCCCCAGCTGAAAAAGTGGTCGAAAATTGGACTCCCAGATTACGCTTTATTCGATTCAACCGCGGGGCTCATACACCCGATATCGTATTTAAACACTTATGGGAACTTATCTTACATTAAAACTAATACCGTGACTGTTATGTGTTTTATTTTATTTTGAAGTTCTATACCTCAAATGAAAACACCAAATACTATCAACTGCGCGAAATCGTAGTTGAAAAATATGAAATTCCTACAAATCCACAACTGGAGATGAGCAGTAACAATATCTAAATTTATACATACTTACTACATATGTTGGTAAAATTGAATCTCGCACAGAAACACCAGAAAATAAAATCATAGTCTTACAAATAAAATATCTGTGGTAAATATCAGGAAAAGCGAGCCGGGATAAGGTAGGAAACAAAGAATATGAGAACCAAGAATCCATTGTAACAAGTGCTAAAAAAAAATAATTTAATTGGCGCGGTGACAAATAAAATGAACCCAAATGTGTTCGGCAAATGGTTACAGAAATTAGAAGAAAAGGAAGAAGGAGAAGAAATATACCTAACAAAGCAAGACTAGATAGGATAAATGCATTAAGAACTGAAAGTACTGTGGAAGACCGAAAAACACTTTAACATGGCTGTAAGAGGAACTACAAACCCGACGACCGAATTGGTTATGGATGCGATGGAGAAAAAGAAGAAACTTTCCCATTCAATCAACCACCAACCCTGTATCGTTTTGTAGGGCTAGCTCCTGGGGATGACAACTCAGTTGACTAAGTACACATTCGTAGGTATCTAAATTGGTATCATAAAACCAAGAACCATCTCATTGGAACTTGTTCTAAACTACAAGCATTCATGCTTCTCCTACATAAATCTTGATAACTTAAAACTTAGCGCCATGTTAAGCGTTTTTGTGAATATATAACGTCTAGAAGTATAGGGTGAGATATATAAACATAACGACTTTTCATTAGTACGTACTTCCGATATTGTGAAATTTACTGGAGGGAATAATAGGCGCAAAATTTGCGATTTACGGACTAAATTTTTCGATACGCCAATATTCAATGGTTGAAATGTACAGCTTGCGATGAAATTGGAACCACTCCCACAGACAGAATTCTGAAGGTAATGGAGACGTACGTGAGATAGATTTTAAGAGTGTACGGAAAATAGTGAAGAGAAGAAATAAAGTCTTATAGAAGTGCCTTCTTATTAACACAGAATACTTAAGACGCCGTCAACTTCTTATGCCCAAATTTGTATATGAAGACAGAATAAGCTTCTCAACCATGGAGTCAATTAATGCCAATGTAGAATTACTATAAACAAAGTCTGGAAGGTTAAATACCTCTTCTTCGATGCTTTTAACTTACCCCAAATTTACCAAAAGCATTAAACCACAAAAAAGCTTCGATTGGGTGAGATTTATATGAAAGCAAATTCTTCCTGCTAAAGAAAACGTCATCGAACTTTCAAAAAGCGAATTTCTGTAATCCCCAATGATTAATTAAAATAATGTTTTCATCCATGATTATATTGAATGAACGAGACATTAAAATGAATAAGGCACTGTGTTTAGATTTAATAGTTTTACCACAATTGTATCAAGAATTTGTTAAGTATTTATAAGAATTATAGCATTTTTAAACAGATATAGATAATCACAAAAGATTAGATATTAAGCATTTTTCAACATTATTCTATTTCTGTCTGAAGAATCAATGCTTTCAGAACGCAAATATTTTTTAATCCTGTTCGAAGCATGCATTACAAATTAAATACCATTACCCTTGACCTTGAAATACGTATATTCACATCAATAGAAAGTAAAACTTCTGCATAAGACAATTATTTTTATTACCCGTTTTTACTAATTTCACCCTTTTTCTCGTTTTGCGACGTATATTTTGCCAGTTTTTTCAGTCATTGGAACCCGTTGTCGGCCAATTAATTTCTGTTATAATTTTAGTTTTGCCAGAGGCGGGTCATTATCATTTTGACGCTCACTGCAGCAATAAGCAGGACAAAGAGAAAAGCGCTTTTGCACCCGTGATCGCTCGGGGTAACTCGACTGCCACAACACCACCACCACCATCACTACCCTTCTCCAACCCCTCGGTTCCCGCACATTTCCACCGCCAACCCGTCACAGGTTGGCACTACTTGGCCGCCGTACAGTGTTAGTATATTATTTTATTATCCGTTTCATTTTGCTTATTCTACTCTAATTGCATTACATTTGTTTTCATAAACGTTGTGCGTTTAAAACTAAGTAGATTTTGTTCATTTTAGTACAGATCTAACGAACCACTTTTATTTTACACTTGTCGTACTTCAGGTGTTGTTTATTTTGTTTTTAACCTCGACTCTGCGCGCTGTTTTACATGAAACTTATATTACGTAATTACCCTTCTCGTATCCTAGTCTGTGATATCTATTAGCCTGGCGATTGATCATTTTTTTAATATTACTTTAATCAATTACGCCATTTTACCTTATTTTACACGAGATTCGAAAGTATTTCCCATTTTGAAAGTACCTTTTAACCAAAAACTAAAGTGAGCTAAGTTAGGTAAAATAAAAAGCAAAATGGTGTAAAATGAAACAGATGTTAACATTCGTCAATGCAAGGACAGTTCGTTATTGTTTTTCCCTGTTTAATACCTCCTGAAAGAATTTCGCAATGAACATTTAGCCGAGACGTCAGTGGCTGATAGAAAACTTTCATTCGTTAACAAGCAAGTATCAGGCTTAATTCTGTACT
Organism: Chrysina gloriosa; assembly: GCA_038088585.1. NCBI lineage: Eukaryota > Metazoa > Arthropoda > Insecta > Coleoptera > Scarabaeidae > Chrysina > Chrysina gloriosa. The sequence continues at coordinate 11,217,092 of CM076093.1, forward strand.
TTGTGACCTTAGGACCGTGATAAATAAGCTTGGTCCAACAGTACCAAATGTTGCTTTTCTACGCTTTCACTAAAATGGATGAGGCACAACCGTATTGAAGTTATTTCATATCACGGACGGATTAATGGTGTTGATAATACACACGCAACACGGTTTCATCCCACCCGTGGGTTACGTTCAATGATAGTAATAATAATAAATAATAATACTACATTGCTCATGTTTTTTAGTAACGATTTTGTGGTTTTACAACGACAATTCTATTCGTGTTATCTTTTCTTATTTACAGGAATGGGTTTAGTATCATCACCCTTCGCATCCATGAATCCATTCGCGTTACCCACATGTAACTCTCAGGGTTATGGGTCTTCGCCGCTAGTGGGTACAACAAAATAGCCCACAGCTTCCAGTCCCATAAGCCCAGAAAGTCCGCCGCCTCAGACCTCCTCCAGTGCAATGTATTCAGTGTAACACGTACCAAAGACAGTAGTATTGTAGTAATTCTTAGACTAGATTATAGAATGTAGTTATGGAAGAAAAGAGGAAAGATTATTGACGAGCGACGTACTAACAAGCGCTGATAACTATTCTGATTTGTACTATTTTTTTAAAATATCTGCGCGGATAATTTTCTACAAAAATGGGTTTATTGTTATATCAAGCAAAGATACTTAATGATGCTGAACGTGAGATTCAGTACAAAATATTTTATTAATGATTGCTAGGACTGTGTTTCGTGAAATGTGAATATTGTTATTTCCTATTTTTGACAGCGTTGATTATAAGTTCTTCGAATATTTTGAGCCGAACCTACCAGGGAATTAAAGTTAATTTCTTTTTTCCCCGATATTTTACTCCGTCAGTAAGTCGTTAAAAGCAATTCTTGAAAGAATAGTACAAAGCTTATTTTATTTCAAATACCAACGTAACTGTGATCACACTGGTGTAGCTTTCGGAATTGTATATGGAATAAAAGCGTATTTGTGTGGGTAAAAAGTCCACAATAAAATTCCTGAAGCTCGCAATATTTGCACATTAATATAATATTTTTAATAAAATGAAGGAAAAATAAGAATAAGAGAATCTTAATTAGCATATCTATAAGGGAATATACATATCGCTTCGAGCTGGGATTCTTTATTATATAGTATATAACACAAATACAAAAACTATTATAAACATCTACTTTGTAATTTTGTATTATAAATATCTGTAAATAGTACTTCACAAAATTTGTTTTAGAGATGTACAAAGTTGTAAAGTAACTAAAAATGTTAGGTTACATGACAACGAGTAATAATATTTTATATTTTGTAAATTTACCATATCAAAGGTGGGTCTTGTGTATGTAATTGTACATATATTTATTACCATAGGGATAGATGATTAGCCATTTGACGAGTTAATATATTATTCTATGTAACGGAATTTTCTTCGATGAAAAAGTGAGATCCTAAGAGTATACGATTGATAAAACCGATTAGATTATCTAAATGCAAGATTACTTAAACTTTACGTTTAGAAACAATTTCTATCTTCTTACCAGGTATTCATCTTGCATTTGTTCTTGCAACTTATTTTTCTAATTTAGAAAGCTACTTAAATCAATTTAATTATATTCGTCAGTCCTTATTTAAAGATGATGTACATATGTATGTATTGAAAACTTTAATTGTTATTGCTTTTGTAACATATTTGATAATTTATTTTTCCATTCATCTTTAAAATCTGAAACTCAACACTCAATAACTGTTTTGTTAAAGAATGCTTTGAATTTTAAACGTTTTTCTATCTTCAGGAAATATAGGTGTACAATAAAATTTTTAAACGATCGCTACTTCTATTTAATTCACCAGAAAGAACACAAAATCCAATTCCAAATCCAATTAATAGCATCGTTTATCTGGTAAGGTAAGTATGGTATTGCAATGTGTTAGCCAAATTTCTTAGAACGCATGATGAAGCTATAAATCAGATTCTGCTTTTCAAACTGCACATTATTATCAACCTTGTTAATAATATAACCTGTCGTACTGTGTGAACACACATCGATTTCGATATCATCAATTTCAAACACACTATCTTAACCCCGGCAATCTTTGAGTCAAACCACAACCCTACAACAAAATTTAGCAAGCTGATCGTCGTACTAACAGTCTTTAAAAGTTTTTCCATCATACACAACACAAACTTCATGTTAATATTATTTCTTCGTTATATTGGACAGTATATATGTATACACGACTGATCCCCTTACCCTGCAACCTAGAGACCAAAGAATAACCAGTGATATGAGAACGATGCGCCTGACAGTCATCGCCGATCGGCGTTCGGATCGCGTTGAAGTCGTCAGTCGCTACGTGGTTATCGAGAGGTATGCACAAATCGGTAAAAGACGAATAAAAGGAAAGAAAATATTACGCGAACTGTAGCGTACTTGTTTATTTTTCCCGTGTAAACCCAACCACAGAATAGACAGAAGCGACAAAGTTAGACAATCTTGTGGTCAATTTTATATGCGCATGGACGGGAACCATGTTTTAAATACGACGAAAATGTTATATTTGGCTAGCTTCATTAATGTTACTATTCTGGGATGGTGTGTGCATATTAAAATTAAAATATACAGATTCTGTTGTGTATCACCGATTTAACATTTTAGGAAATACTATTCTTATAGCATATACAAAACTCTAATATTTTTCAATTAATACGAACACATGTGCACCTTTCGTATTTTCAAAATGGCGTTAGCTAACTTCTGAGCTATTTCGAAGACATTCAAATCGACCACATGAACATCAAAGCTGAGACCCAACCATGATTGAAACCAAGCTCCCATGGAACACTGTCAAGTCTCGCTCTCTCGCCAGTCTCTTTAAGACAACTGCGCGCGGCGGCGTTGCCATTCATTCTCCCTATAATTGCGTTGTAAGAAGACCACCCGTGTATATATGTATAACATCCCGAAGAAACATTTAAAAGTAATTATACTCTGGACAAGAAACTAATATTAAATCTTGAATATTTTTCGAAGCTTGGGATACATTTTTCATAAGAACTTGATTTTAAATAAGAACTTGATTCAAATCCACAACTAGTTAATTATTAAAGCAATATAATAACAACCGCTGAGGCTAGTAATACACAATAACAAAACTAGGTACGCCTAAGAATACGCAAAGAAACTAATATGTTCAGTGAAATGGAGAACAAGGTGATTTAACATATTTTTGTACCGGGATTACTATTAGGAACATTATTGTAACTGAAGGATGTATGCACGAGGGTCATTCAAAAGAAACAAACGTTTTGATCCGACGAGCCGTGTCATTGACCATCCCATTCCTTTTGCGCCAGGCTGACGGTAACAGCAAATCGTACCGCTCGTTTACTGTTTATAGTGTGACTTTGAAATGTGTAACTAAGTATGCTGAAGGCACAGAAGAGCTGATGATACACTATGACAAATGTTTAAATTTGTATAGGTAAGGTACCATGTGTGTTGTAAAAGTCAATTTTGTTCCATTATCTTAAAATAAAAATTCCTGAAAAACAAACGTTCTTTTCTTTTAAAATTACCTTCCTACTTATTTTGTTTTCTTGCAGTAAAAAGTCTAAATGACAATTAAACAACAAATTGAGATTTAATAATTATATGTCAGAATGTTAACTAATAACGTTCTCGTACAACCTCCGTCAGTGAAATATAACTGATGTATAAACAAGAAAAATTACACAAAATTAATGTAGTTACTGGATTGGTTGATGTGTCATGTGCCTATTCTGAGAAAAGACGTTCCAAACATTGTAGATTTTTAAAAGATTGTCATATTTTCTTTGTATTATTTCTTTGACATTGAGAACCTTTTTCCTTGAAATTTTCAATGTTTCCAACTTATCTTCGCAGAATATCCAACATATTTCAAATTGAAAATATAACGAACTCGAGCGTATTTCCATTACTTTCAGAATATTAGTAATTTTAACAAAAACAATATTTCCGTTTTTCGATTGTAGTGCCATCTGTTGACTACAAAATTTCACCCCCTTAAATCAATGATTATTTCCTATTCTATTTTCTTGTGTGGACACTTGAATATATTTGAAAGCAAACTACTGTGGTTAAACAGTGCTACAAAATTCTTGCTATAACATGTACGTATCCTAAGAAAATAATTACTCCTAGGCTCACATACTCTATTCCCCATTATAGTTGATGAAGTTTTGCATCCACGAAAACCATTTTTTAAACATTTTTCCAAACTTCCTACGTTAGCTGTTTATTTTATTTTTAAATTGCGGTTCTTTGGGCGATATCAAACACAAACGCTGTAACTTACCCTTTATAGGTGAAAATAAAGAAGTCATTTGGTTCCAGGTCTAAACAGTATGGTCAATCATTTAATATTTCAACTATCAATTTTGGAAATTTTTTTGAACAAACGGTAATGGCCAATTCGGCATTAACAATGCAACGGTACTCCAAAACTAGAGTTGAAACATACCCCATTATTCCAAGAAATGTGGCGTCGGTCTTTTTGTCCTGGCTTTCTTCATGACCAAGCTTTGTTGGTGGCGACTTCAAAGACGTCAAAGACATCTAATGTACGTGGAACTGCATCACTTGACAGGGTGTGATTTTGAACTGGAATGAAATGGTGGAGATTCCAACGGGAACAAAACGTACACAGCTTGAACTGCTTGTATAAACTCGTGTTAAATGCTTTCAGACCAATCTTTAGAGTTGCTTGAATTCTCCTTACGATGTCGATCGTCTTCAATCAGGTTCCGAATAAGACCAATATATTTTTTCGTTAATATCCGTTTTTAATTTAGGACTTCGTTTAGAAATCACACCTCGATAATGCTCCTTGTTCAATTCTATGGCATCTTACGTATAGAATCACTGGGCTTATTCTGTTTTTAATATATTCACGTGTATTTGTCCACTGTTACAATCATTAAACATACCAATAGTTAATTTAAACTATCCAACAAAATTTGGAAATTTGAAAAATATCATGCGCTGCTATAGAAGCTTAGCCAAAACATAACATTCCTAATAAATTCAATTCATTCTAAAAATCTTAAGCAAGTGGTTGTATAAGCGTTATTAAAATAATACTCTTTTTACTTACACAACTGTCATTAGAATAACAACCATACAGCTGCAAAACTGGGTTGCACTGATTGCTCTCTCTAAATAAGCACACTTCTATTATTCACAGCCATCGTCTATCCGTGTAAAGGTAAATCTTAAATATCTGCCATTTAATTTTATATTTTAATCTTCAATGTAAATGTAAAATACTTTTAATCGTTCAGGAAATATAACATCCCACCTTGTTAATTTCTTCATACTGGTGTTAAATAAAGAGACACGATAAAATAGAAACTGACACCAGTAGCTCATAACAAATAGCGGTGGCATTATCAGGGGGTATGTTGGGGCGGGTGCCCTTCACTCTAACAAGCTTGACAGATGGTCCCCGAATATAAAAGGTCATATACATGACGTCACTTTACATACCCAATTTTATGTCACACTGCATCCGACCGCATCTATTTTAATAGACTGCCTGTCTGAATAACTGCAATTTTTGCTAAGGGGCTTTTTGATTTATTAAATATGGTGTTAAGTAACGGAACTATTATGTTACAATGAGGAGGTGCATATTTTAATACGTAATTTTGGAAATACATTGTCGATAACGAGAGGGCAATTATGCTAAATTGAGACCTGAGACTATATGTGTTATTACAACTTCGTTTAAGATCAAAAGTATGCGGTTGAAATCGCGACAATAGGATCTATGTATGGTATATGAGTTTATAACTGACGCATTGTTTATTTCGGTGTAAAATATCCAGGAAAACTGAAATAATTGGGTGTTATGAATTTCTCATTATTGAGAAGAATAATAATCATTGCTAATTTCATAATAAGTAATCTCTGGATACTTCTTTTACAAAATTAATAATTATTGTTAAAGTGTTTGACCGAATAGGTTTGGTGTATTTAAACCGAAAGCCAAAAGGTAGATGGATTAGTCCTAAATCCATCTACCTTTTGGCTTTGTAAGTTAATAAAAAGTAAAGGTATTTAAAGTAACACAGTTTGATACAGTACACCCATTTTCACTATAAGAAACATTCAGGTTATACTCACTTAAGACTGGGAGAAAAAGGACATTTCAGTTCTTGCAACTTCAAATAGTCTGGAATTACAGATGTAGAATCAAATAGAAATAGTTCTTTGCTTTATATTCAAGTTTCTCTGGATATTTCTATGGAACTCTGCAAATAAATATGAAACCCAGATTTGAAAACATTTGGCAGAAATGAATATACCTACCCATAATGAATAAGATTCGACAAACGAGTGTATAATAGGTTATCATTAAGGCTTGATAAAAGAGTGGATGATATGTTATCATTAAATAATTGAATAATAAAACGGAGAAGGGATAGCATCATTCCGGTTTACACAACTAATCATCCACTCGTTTGTCGAACATTAATTGTAAATCAATAAATTTCTGAAACATAATGAGGCGTTGTAGACCCATTTAGGCAAGCAAGTTGTACATGCCAGTACTTCAAAACCATATTTTCTCCTTATTGCTACGTATCATGCTTGAATAAACGTTAATAGATACGTGAGAACAAACTACAACTCATATAGCAAGCATTAATTTCTCCTTTTTTTTAATTCACGACTAAATGCACAGTGGAAACGAAGAAGATTAATACTACAATCGCTTTTTAGCAGGCGCAATGATGCACCCCGCTAATCTAATAGCAATATTAGATTGACATGGGATGACAATACCCTCTCGTGTAGACTCGTGTCGTTGTCAATTAGACACGTGCTGTCTGATTAGGGCGGGAAATATCGCCGATTTCGCTTACCATTATTTAATACCCTGTAATTTTGGATTTACACAATTGTGCTCTCACATTTGTAAATAGGTATATAATTACTTGAAGACCCAGCAATCATTGTGGGTTGAAGAACTATCCTGTACCTATACCCCGCACGATTTATAATTAAACCACTACTTAGTGTTACGCAATATGATATGATGGAATATCGGACAAACTTAATTTTAATTACGTAACGAATGACGCTTGTTTGCAACCAGATACCATTCGAGAAAATTTGGGCATATCTTTTAAGTCATACTCAGGAACCATATGTGTGAAAATGACGTATATTTTCTATAAAGAACTGTTCGGTACTTTTGATACTAGAGCACTACAATAAGGTGCATTCTTCATTATAATTATAAATTGATCAGGTAAAGTAGATAGCAAATTATGAAACTAATTTGAGAAATTTACATGGATCATTTCCCCATGGTAGTCATTGTGCCCTGTTGATGACAAAATTACTTTGGATCCTGGAACGAAACCATTACTTACTACTCACGGCATGTAGAATAATGCATCTAGAATAAAATTGTAATAATTAGTAAATTTATTCAATTCAATTATTGTTTTGCTATTACATATACCTACATATTACAAACGTTCTTCAATCAACTTTGGTAGTTTTGATAAAGATAATAACCTACAATCTGTAGGTTATTATATTGCCATGATCGTAATACAGTGCCATTTTGAAAAATCCAGTGTTTATCTGGAAACACAAAACCGTAGACTTGTTTTTACTTGTATTGTTAATATAATCGCAGAGAAGTTAAGTGTTGTGAAACAGCATGGGGCAATTCCATTACATCCCTTTGGGGATTAACTTTCTTCCGTTTGAAACCCACAGTTCTGAGCACTGTGTATCGAGATTTCTGGCATGCACGAAATGTGTTCGCCTCAGTAACACTCACGACGTCATACATCTGATAAATGGTATTTCTGATAGCGAGTTGTGATGCATCATCGACTGTAACAGGTTTTGAACGTTTGCATTTACGTTTAGAACAACTTAAGGATTCCTTTTAACACACTTCTAGACAGAGGATATAGTATTGATGCTCAAATTCGAGCTGCTACAACTCGCTAAAATTGAAAGATTATTAATAAGATGTCTACTAATGTTATATTATCTCATACCACCTCTCCTACAGCACCTAAAGGTACAAAAGGGCCAGCATTATTACGGTCTTCTTCAAAGAAGTGAATTAAAAAAGCAACAATTTTTCTCCCCACTATTCAACGGTTCAGGCGTTTCAATGCTGCCATAAAGACCCTTATGTACATAATATTTGTTCTGAAAAGGACACTTTGTAGCAGTTGTTTTATCTCAAATGATTAATAGAGCACAAGGATCACGCTAGTGAACGACTAATGACACACTGCAGTATTGACAGTTCGTCTGTGGCAATGCTGAAATCGGGAAGAACATAACCACGAAGAGGGTCACTAAATGTAAACAGATCCTAGGTAACTATCTTTTAGTCTTATATTGGTATGAACTTACGTCATGTGTATGACGTGTCGTTTGCTAGGTATGTCAACTGCAGGTTATCATTTGTGAACTATAGCGATTAGGTTGCCTTAGAGAAATTCTGTAATAAAATGAACATCTAAACTAACTTTATAAATAAGGTTCGGCAAAACGTAGGAAATATGTCATTGCTCTGACTTTTAAGTGCCTATAAGACGAATTTCAACCGAAACGGACGCGTCACCAGAGCACAAGTATCAATGCCTTGTATGCATTCAGCATCCAGTGGAATGACATCCCACGCTGCTGCCGACTTCTGCTCATAAATTATTCCATGAATTTCATAGTAATTACAGAAGATTTCAAAACCCATCTTGTATGTTCAGATCCGCAAGGGAACGTAAATACCTTGTGCTTCGGTATATTTATTTCTATTTATTCTATTTTCATTCTCTGTTGTTATTAAGTAAATAAACAAACGCTAAAAGTAGGTACATCATGTTCTCAATTCCGAAGAAGTGAAAACTCCAGGGTCTAATTTTTACAGCTTTAGCGGTTGTCTTGGTAGCAGTTCATCCCTTTAACCCAATTTTACAGTACATTTTTGATTGTGTTTTATTTCGCGAACAACTCGATGAATAATTTCCTTGCTTCAAATGATTGTGAATCATTAGAATGGCAATTCCCCTTAACGTTTCCCCATAAAAAATAGTCCAACAGCATCAAGTCCTAACCGCGTATAGATGTTTTCTAAATGACTGATAACACGATTACCAAATCTAAATTATGTGACACATTTTGCAATTCTGTTGAAACCAATACTCCCCAAGTCCAATTATTCAACTACAGTCAAAAAGGTTAGTTGTCATTTTGTAATGCACTCGGTTCACTGTAGCGCTGTCAGCATCTTCATTTTGAAAAGGAAAAAGATCAATAATGCTAAAACTCCAAGATCAACACCAAACAATCATTTCAAAATGTATTAGCTTCCCTACCATTACGTGTGGACTTCCGGAACCCAAAATCTTATTTTGCTTACAAGCATAGCCTCCAAAATAAAAATGAGCTTCGTCCGAAAAGATGATTTGCGATGAAAATCGAACTCTCAACTCATTCAAAGTCAACACGAAGATGCGATAATGGTGATCATCTTGCTTTAACTCTTAAGGTGGTTGCATCTTGTAAACAACCTAAGTTGGGTGCAATATTCTCCTCAAAAATTGATCTTCAGCTGTTGAGCCCCAGTTTGATGAATTTTCTTTAAGGGCTCCGTTTTGATCGGAAAACCTTGCAATTTTCGAAGAGCTCAAATAAATTAGGAAAAAAGGGGTAAACAAGAATAAGACTTGAACCTCAAGAAAAAGACAAGTGAAGAGAACTAAATGGACCAAATAGTAGAAAGACTAAACCAAAGAAGTTTTTGATTAATTTCTTAACTTACCATTAGTGGGGCTTCTAAGTACATACATGCATACATCAAATTCAAGAGGGTTTAAAATAGTGCATGCATGTTGAAATAAGTATAGGTACATTGCAGCGGACGGTCGAACGTTTTCCTTGTAAAGAATTAACTGCAATCTAGTATATCTTCCTATAAAAGTGCTAACTCGTAACAAATTTTAAGCATTTCCTTTGTTTTCGCAGTGCTTAAGATTACAACTACTCTATTATGCAGCGCCATAAGGGGTAATTCTCCACTTATCAGTAAATGTATCTAAGTGACATCTCAGTTGTTGACGTGATTGCGTAACGTAGAACGATGAAAGGAAGATCAAATTTCTACCGCTAGCTTTCGCTTTTCAATCGGATTAACACTGTGTGCTTGTTATCAAAGCACTTAATCTAATGATTGTTATCGCTGGCAGTGTTCACTTTCACATTCGAATCCCCTTTTATTCGGTTAGGGTTACTACAATTTATTTATGCTGCTCTTTTGTAAGAAAAAGAGTTATGGTAACTTCTTACTTATTGATTCTAAAGTTCAAAGACAGATAAAAGGTAATATCGTTGTCAAACCATACAAAACGATAGGGTAAACACGACGTTCTTACATATATACATGTATATACATATATAAACAGGAAAAAGTAACAAGTGAACCATAATTAATTTGTTAGTTCATTATTTCTGTAGATGCCCCTCTTTGTATGCGGCCTAATCATTTCAGTTGTAATACTTTTTTGTACCTATCATCTCTTCTTATTTTGCCTCATGTAATTCTCTTTTATCGGGACTGATCGTGTGGTTGAAAAGAACCAGATCTAGTATGTCTCTTTCCTAGGTGGTAGTCCTTCTCGTTTTCTTCCTCTAGGTCTCGGATATTCTTTCAAACTGTTTTTGGCTAGTTGCTTACATTCCTTTTCTTTTGCTTGCTTTTGTCTATTTGACAACGCCGACGCCTTGGATGTTACATTTCTTCCTTCATTTATTTACTTTTCTCGGATAGTGACGTGTATTATACCTCATGAATATTTCATTTTTGCCACTTTCAATATTTCGTTTGTTCCTGTTGATGCCGTCCTAGTTTCAGTAACATAGATATTATTGGTTGCACCATGGCGCTGTGTACTTGTGTCTATCTATTGTTTACCGATACTTCTGATTTTGTCCTTCATGGTAAAATACATTTTTGGGCAACTTCTGGATGCAATTTTCTTCTTTAGTGCAAGCCTTAAGTATATGACTAAGCAAATTCTTGGAAAGATTGAGAAAAATTGTGAATATTGAAGTAGGGTACAGCAGTCGGGAGGATGCCACAGCTTTTCACGTCAAGACAAATACCTTTATTGAAACTGGAAACAAAAGCTATTTCTTAGTTTTAGTGTCAGTGCAAAGTCACGTACGTCAAACGGGATATAATCAAAAATCGTAAAAACGTCGACTAAAAGCACAGAATGATTTGTGATGGCTGATCATCTCCATAAGCAATACTAAAATCTGTACCAGCCCTGTATTATTGGGAACATTAACAATCACGGTGTGGTTGCAAACTAAGCAAAGTGAAACAAGGGCAGAACTGTATGAAGGCAATGGACGAAGAAATGGTTTGGCTAAGGAAAAGTAAAACTAGGAAACTAATGGAGAAATCGGAAAATAAGGAGGTGATCAAGAAGTAATGGGTGGATAGGGAGACGGATCCATCAACCAGAATAAAGGTTGATTAGTGATTATAAGGCGTTCTCAAGAAGAAGATATTGAATTTGTAGATTCTTGTAGTGCGATTTGATTCGTTTTGATCAGTTTTAGGCTACGCAGCATATTAAATTATGAACTTATTTCAATTTGATATAAAGACATTGTTACTGTACAGAGCATTTGGTGAAGAAATCAACCTGAAAGATGACAGTGACAGTGACAGTTTGTATAAACTGAAACGAGCATCAAGTGTTGCAATGAGCATTTTTCAAATCTTTTGGAAACCTTTAATTTCAAGATGAATACTTACGTCAGATTATTGTTTATATCTAGGAAATCCGAACGGGCAAAAAGTCTTAGTGAGACTGTATGCTAATAGCGGATTGGTAGTCACGCCCCAAGGAAACAAAGTTTTATAATTCTAAAGCTTAAAACAAAGATTAAAGCTACTGAAATCACGAATGGAATGAACTTTAAGATAAGAAATGAAAGAAAAGAATGATATAGACAGTATGGATCTTTGATTGGAACTGGCAAAAGTGTCATCCACGAATTATGTAACCTTATTGGTGATCGCCAATTGTACTGCTATCTCTATGCGCAATAAGTTAGTTTAATCTAATAAACATGCAATATCTTTGCCCAATATACTAGTTCAAGCATGGTAAACACTAGTGAACAGCGTTGTACGAGAGCTGTATCTTGTTCAATGTCCGATAGACTATAAAGGAAGGACGGGTGAGTTATGTACAATAAAGGATGCTTTTGTCATGTCCGTGAACAAGCTCTGCAATGCGCTCTTAAAATGTTGCGGCCAATGATTTGAAGTGAGTTGTGATGGTTTCTTAGAGCTCCTGGTCGTTTAGAAACGCTGCCTCTCCCCCTCTGTCCAAGCCATTCCTTCAGTGCAGGACAAAGATGCTAATCTCTCTCTAGGCTCTAGGTCGGGACTAGATGGTGGTTGTTCGAGAACGTCGCAAAGTTTCGCAATACGGATCTGCAGTAATTATTGTCCCCGATCGCTTAAACTCCACAAGCAACATAGCTTTTTGCTTGCAAAAATCAGCTGCCATAACCTTACGGTTGTTGAAGGTTCGTTTAAATTTTGTGGGTTTTTTTGGAGAATTATTGTGCATTCATTGTTGTGATTGCCGTTTCCTTTCGGGTGTATCATATTGAACCCAGGTCTTATCACCTGTCATAATGGGTTCCAAAAGTCTGCGCCATCCCTATTGTTACGGTCAATAAACACCAAAGCTGCAGCCATTCTTTCTGTACCGTAACTGTTCAGTAACTATAGAGTCTAAGAAAGTTCTTGAGGCTTTGGGAAATTTCATCGATAATTCACTTATGGTGAACCTTCGATTTTCCTTAACCACTCGGTCAACTCGTTGAACAAGATCATCAGTAGTGATAGACTTCTGCCCTTTACCCCCTTCATCATGCAAATCAGTACGGCCCTCTCTAAACTTTCGACACCGTTCACGAACAACACCATCACTCGTAAAGCCTCCATTCACTCGACATATTCTTCGATGAATTTCCGCTGCACTACTCCCTTCTGCTGCAAGAAACGAATAACAATTCGCAATTCACACTTCGCGGCAGAATCGATAGAAACAGCTATGTTTACGTGACTGCAGCTCAACAAGAAATGGCGTGTTGGACTAAACCGTGACAGAATATATGCGCAGCCAACAAGACGCTCACTATCCACCTGCAGCATGCCTGGTCTTGATATTGTGCGATTCCAGGTTGAAAAAGGAGCAGCCGTCGTATATTTTTCGAGTGTATAGCGGTAAAAATTATGGGAGCAAAGCTACGTACCTATGCCGCTAGGATTACTGACTGCTAAAGTCAAAACAATTGCATGCGCATGTCACATTCATATGCAGCGAGAAAGGCCTTATGGAATAGATATCCATGTTTTAAGAAGGGTGACACGGCCGCAAAAGAAAACGATACAGACGTGCGCACCCAGTCCCCCATTCCTTGCTGTTCGTTAGTAATAACAATTCAACTAATGCAAGCCCTACAGCAATAATTCCTCCGACCAGTTTTTCTAACCCACGCTTCTTCCAATAATTGAGCTGACATATACAACAATCTATGTTTTTATGAAAAACAAATTCGTCACAACGCTCACACCTATAAATTAGATGAAATGTCATACGTCGATGATACGAACCTAAAAAGCCCATCGCTACACACATGACCAATAATTGAACGCCTCATTCTTTCAGCCGACCGGCAATGACATTCGATGAAATGAAATGACAATGTGATTTACAATTCGAATGGTATTATCGCTGCCCCTGCAGTAGCGCCGTTGGGGTTCTCCAATTACTGATAAACCAATTACGCAGCGAAAAAAGTCATTTATATTTCATAATTTGGCGAAAAATTTCATTTTTATGCAAAACAGGATGTCTCTATTAACATTTCGACTATATTCACCTCCCCTGTTATTCGTAATATAATCCTCCCTACATTATATTATAACTAATGAAACAGAGATCCGAAGGAATGGGTTGTTTTTTTTTATAAATTATTGGTGTTGGTATAATAGTGGAAGTTTATAGCTAACCCTGTATTTGGTCCAAACGTTGCTTTTTGCAGGTCTAACTTACATTCTCGTCAGCTCAGAATAAACGTCAAATTTTATGATAATTAGGATAAGGACAAAGTACTATGTTCTACGAGTATATTTTTTGAACCGTAGTATCACGACTATTACAATTTTCTTCAGAATTCACTACATTTCAAATTCGACTCCATTACAATAATGTTTTATTTTTAATTACACTTTAGCACAAAGGGCTTTACGAAACCTCAGTACTGTTCCTGCAAAATCAAAAACGGTGCTTCACATTATCTGCCAATTTACATTAAACGAAATCGTGTTTACTTAAAAGTACGTACCCCAACACTTGCATTTTACAATTCTCAATTCAAAAAGTACCGACTATCAGCTAATATACTTTAAAACCTCTCCAGACATCCTTTGATCTGATGCAGATCTACTTCTTAAATGTAGTGGTTAAGGAAGAACCTCTTATGCGTTACGTATTATTAACAAAGCTTTACGGTGCAAATAATTGTTCAAGAAATTTTGGCTCCTTTTCTGTGCACTTTTTATCTTTAGTAAGGGTATATTATTATATTGTTCTGATAAAAGAAACAATTAATGCTCCTTCTCCATTTTAACTGGTGCTTTAGAGAACAGATAAGCCCTTTTCTGCAATTTGTGTCCAGTGCTATTCAACTTAGCAAATCAATTATCCTTGCATCTGAAAGATTTTATGTACGCCCGCAATGTTCTCCTAAAATCAAATGATAAAACATTCACTACAAAACGGATTTTTATGGACACGTTTGTGGGGGTTCACTATCATCCTGCATAGTTCTGCAACGGTTTTATTTATTAGGTGTTGGGAACGATTAATAAACAAGTGAACTTATGAACTTTATAAGAGCTAAAATTAGAATAAAAAGAAACTGAAAGAATGCAAGAAGACTATCAACCGGCAAACACAATTGGGTAACCAGAAACCTAGATAAAGATTGATGGTGATCGCAGATTAATATGCAATCCTCTCAGTACAGTATCATTTCTAGGCTTAGCAAGTGTAAACAAAAACGTTATGTTAAACAATTTAAGGTTATGCAAGCAGTCCGTGATAACTTTGGTATCACATGCTTGTGTTCAGATTTAGTTTGATCTCTACTTTTTCAGAGCTTTTAGTTTCTTATGCTACGTCGGTTCTAGAAATCTATTTACGATCGTGTATCAGTACCAACTCCCTTACAATGGCTTTAGAATGTACAAAATTTTCTACAACATCTGCGAAATAATTATAACCAGCAGACAAATGTATTGTAAATAGTATTCGTGCATATATGGTCATACAACAAAGCATTCGATTCTGTTAATCCAAAATAGGAGTATATTGTGATTTCTGAACAATAGGTATAGTTCCAGAACCTAATGCCAAAGTTTGACAAGTCATCTTGAAAAGCCTCTTTCGAAAATTTCTTATAACATCTCAATATTTTTTAATTTTGATATCCATAATGAGTCGATCCAATCCTGGAAACAGTTTTTTACAGGTTTTGATACACTTTAGTATACACTTTAGTTACCCATTTAAAATGTCCTCATATATTTCTTACTATTAAAATTAAAGGGCCAAAACAAACCAAAGTTCTGAAAACTTTGACTTGGTATAAAGTGCAATTACAAGCAATTTTTGGAAAGCTTGAGAATCATTATCAACCTTTGACAGGGCTGACATATGCTCCGAAATAGGAAAATATCTTTCGGTCACTACCATGGTCGTAGTAAGACACTTCACGTTCCATTGATCATGTTACCAGCCTTTTTAATAGTTATTTAAAATGGAAGTATTATATAGATATTTCTACGTTAGACAATGGTTGTGAAAGCTTATATTAGATTGTATGTTTCTCTGCAAATCTTAAAATATATATTTTAAACAAAACAAAATTCGTTCGTAAACCTGTTCTTTGCTCTGGCTTCAGATGTTCCGTTAAAGAACTCCCCTTACTATTTTCTTTAGCTCCGCATATCTTATAAAGACTTATACAACCGAAGGTCGCCATGTTTCCAGGAGTGTGGTCTGAGGTTATGAGGAGACTGTATCAAGACAACTCCAACTGACAGTCTATCTTAAGTAACAGAGTGACAACAACATGACTACCAACTAACGTGCTGCCGCTGATTTTATAGACGCATATTTTTAATCTAGAAATTTTGAGGCGTACCGCAATTTGCCGGGTAACAGTAGATCAGGTAATAAAGCGTAGGAATTCCGTGTCTCTTTGTCAAAGATGTCTCAACACCATTGACTAAATACCGTAGGTGCAGTGTTAGAATGTAAAATTACTTACAAGAATTTTTTAATTTTGTAAATTATTTTTCTTAATTTTCTTCTATTTTCCTCACAGTTATTATTTTTGTACTTATTATTAACTGTATTTGTCGTAACAGGAACTTAACTGCATACATTTGAAATAATTTCTAAATATCCCGTAAATTGGTAATTTTATTTCTATTAACCTATTTCAATTTGTATCGTTACGAAAATTTTAGTATATGGATCCAATTGGTGGTCGAAAATGTTTGAGAAACCCCGAGTTAAGCGTAGATGAATAATAGTATAGTACTTTCCCAGTGTTATACCGTTGCGTTGGCAGCGGAATACTTTGACGTTGCCTTCATTTTAGTTAAATGCTCATCGCTGCTAATTTATTGAAACAGCAAATTTGCTCGAGCCCGCTCCTTCAACTTCTTTACAAATATTGATGATAACTATATTTTACAATTTATGTATATATACATATATATCTTGCGATAAGCTAAAAGGTTCTGTATTACTTAATGCATTAACTATTCACAAAGTCTTTATCATAGCTTTTGTAACATCAAATTACTTTCAATAAATCAGTTCAGCTGTGAAACTACTTACCAAACAAATAAATGTCGAGAACATCTGATCATTAGTTAATTAGATATCGATAATATGCAAAATAAGCTATGTCAAAAGCCCAAGGTCTATGTTATGTGCATACACGATAGCACGGCGCCTTATGCAACATATTTAATATCAAGCAAAGCGGTATTAATGTCAATTTGTGATGCAAGATTTAAAACGATAATTCGATAAAGATCAGCTACCACTGATAACGTCAAGTCGTATTAGCCAAACCTTAGAAGTTATTGACTGTTGACATAATATGCACGTATGTTTATAAGCGTTATAGTAGGAAAGCATGCATCTATAAAGCTACAGGTGCACTTCTTATTACTGTATCTTCACCGTAAAGGAAATGTGTATTAGATGAAAAGAATATTCAACTCGTAACTGCAAACGATTTCTCTAGATCGACAATTGATTTATTATGTGTAGATAATTTTTGATGTAGAGAAACGATTCCCTATCAACTTTTGATCAGTTCCTCGTGATTTTAAATGTATTTTCTTTCTCTCATAGCCGCAAATATGACGTACTTCCTGTCAGCACCCTTTAGGTAGAAACAAGTGCAAATTCTGTGCTACCCAATTATATATATATATATATATATATATATATATATATAAATGAGTATATTATACATTAATAGCATGATCGTACCGAAAACTCAAGAAACTCAACAGTGAAATACGAGGTCTATTCAAAATGTATCCGACTGTTGGCCGGGAAAAATCTAACTAGTCACTTACAGATATGAAAGCTTAATCGCCACTGTTGGAAGCATCCTTGGAAGACCGTTTTTGGAATGCAGTTCAGCTGCTTCATTGCAATGTACACAGTGTCCTCCCAAAGGTCAAATCTTTTCCCTTTCAACGACATTTTCAACTCGGAAAATAGGGAGTCATGTTGGGAGAATAAGGAGGCTGACGAACAACTGGGATGCTGTGTTTGGTCAAGAAAGTCTGAATCAGATGAGAGGAATGCGCCGGTGAGTTGTCATGATGCAACCACAGATCCGATCTCGTGCGCCGAGCGGCATCACGAGGACGACGAAATACTTGGAGGTAGTACTCCTTGTTAATGGTATGTCCGTGAAGGGCGTACTCATGATGAACCAGTCAAGACTGCGCCTTTGTTTCAGGGTCATACTCATAAACCAACTACTCATCACCAGTGATAACAGTATTCATAAAGTCTGGATCATCCTTTGCCGCGTTCAGCACGTCCTGCGCAATTTCTGCACGTAATTCCTTTTGCTCCACCGTTAGCAACTTCAGCACGAATTTTGCGGACACTCTCCGGAAACCCAAATCATCATTCACAATAGCATGCACGGAACCAACGCTTATCTCAACCTGGCCTGAGAATTCTCTAATCATGATACGATGATCGTGCAGGAGGCGTTAACCTTGTGAATCGTTTCATCGTTTTGGCTTGTTGAGGGTCTGCCAGAACGTGCGTCACCGTCGACCGTCGTGTGGCCATATTTGGACCAATGTACAATCCTTGATTTATGTAGTACCCATGGCATTGTCGCCAAAAGTTTGCTAAATTTTCCGGATGGTGTCCGCTTGAGGATTACCAAGTTTCTGACAAAATTTGATGCAGTAGCGCTGCTTCAGTCGTTCCGTCATTTCGTAAAATTGCTTACCACTTCCGAAGATCACGAGCTGCACAAGCCACAACTCACTATCAAATAGAATTGTACTCGCTTTATTACTTTCGCGGGAAACATAGCAGATCGGATACATTTTGAACAAGCCTCGTAATGCACATATCATGTTTACTTAGACTTGTATGAGTAGGCTTACCAAAATTTCGGGAAAAAAGGTTCTACGACATTTTATTTTAGGAAAACTGATAACACACGTAATCCGGATTCAAATCAGGAATGCACGGACAATGGGTCCTTAACACTATGCGACATAATGCATTGCCATGGTCAAGTATGATCAGTGTATCAGTTTTCTCGATTCAGTAGACGACGTCCAAGAAATACATGGTTGTGTACTAAACAGCATTGACCGTTCGATGATTTTCCAACACAATAATAGACAATATGATCAGTAACACCCTAAAACACCACGATCATTTACTTCGAAACAGTTTATAAACTATACGATTCATCTTGGAATGCTCAAACACTCGATTGTTGCTTCGTTCCAAGTTTATAGGAATAGATCCAAGCTTCGTCACTTGTAATGATGTTATAAACCAAATTTGAAGCAGAGCCTATTGTTTCCTTGTTCCATTTATCACGTGCTTTTAGAGCGTTAATCAAACTACGTGGAATCCATCGGGCATATAATCCTTCAGGAGCGATAAATTGTGGTCTTGTATGGAGCCTAATCACTAATAACCTAAGGCAAAAAGAGATGGGTGTTTCAAATTACTTGTAAAGTGTCATTGCATCAAATGTTTATGGTATGTGGTTCAAATCCATTTTATCCGAACTTTGGTTTTCTATGCATAGGTTACTAAGTAATTTTTTCTAATTTTCAATGCTATTCTGCCCAAAAAATATCAAATTTTTACAACTCTAGGAATACCAAATTCCATTACTATATGGAGCAGTCTACGTACTGTCACCATTACCATTATCATTAGTACTACTACGTACTAGTGCTACCATTGCGAATATTGTTACATATGTAATAAGTTTGATTGTCATGTTGGTTGTAAGAAGTACGGAAATCTTGATTGTGCTGATATTCTTTCAATGAAGATTATTTTATTTTGTAAATTTCATTTATTTTAGATCAGGTATGGGCAACCTCCGGCCCTCGAGTAAGGTTTGTCCGGCCCGCTACTGAATTCTTTCGTTGCATATTAGCACGGCCCGTCTAAACTTAATTCATAATGAATCCTAAGGATACTACAAAAATGTATATTTTTCAAGTTTACTTACAGCATAAAACTTCTACAAAAAAGGTTGCCCATGCCTGGTTTAGATATTCATCTTTCTGCATCTTTAAGTAAAGCACTAAAAGTCGGATTTATTTTGCTTAGGCCTGGATTTTATTACTTCGTTTGCAATATGTTGATAACTCAAAACGTGTTCATTGCAAAGACGTATTTCTAAATTATTAAATATATTTACTAAATTTGTATATTTGAACATTTACTTCTCGACTATTTCAAGATTCTTGAAAGATGGCTCATTTCCTTAGCTGTTGTTTCTTTTTCTCGAATGATACAGATATCTAAACTATTAAGTATACAAGCTTACGTTGTCTATTTCCACCATTAATGAGCCAGTACGAATTACTTACCTACGATAACATAGTAAAACGTAAATGCATCCGTAATGAAAACCAATCATATCAAAAACGTAAAATGAAAACAAACAAAACGTGACATAAAATAATGCATACGAAAAATGTTCGATTGATTCGAACGTGTGTAAGATAAAGCGGGACATATATAGAAATGATCTAATATAGTCAATATCAGCAAGTACCGATTTTTCGTGGCTTACTACTTACTATCGCGATAATTTTTCTTTTGTATACAAATACACATTCGCGCCCACGTCTACCTGCGTGCGTTTCCTTAGTCGCACGAAATTTTTCCGCGTCCTTTTAACGGATTTTTTCATAATTGAGCATCGTGAAAGAAGGAAACATATTCCCGCCTGCATCGACGAATTGTGATTTCGATACCTGTACATTAGTGTTCATTGCCTTTGCGTTATTATTGGCTCAGTACCGTATGAAAAATGATAACGGACTGTCGTGTAGCGTGTGAAAGTGTGTGTACGTGATGTTGTGTAGGATATATTTGCAAGAAATATATGAGGTAGGTAATTAGTTAAAGGAGATGTTACTGAAAGAGTAATTAGTATCAATCGTGAAAAGCACTTATACATATATTTACACGGGCGAACAACGTTTGAATAACATATCGTCTATTGGAGAGCAAACAGAAAAAAAGAGCAGATTAAAAGAAGACTATGCTATTGTAAATTAAATTAAAAATTTCTACTTAATAACCACGGGAATATCAACTTTTGAGTTTAAAGTCTCTGTTCCAATATATATAAGTTCTTTTCAAGTATGACTAGCATCTGAAGAGGTGTTAGCAAACTAAGGTGCGGAAAGTGACTTTTGGAATGGAATCTTTTCAACTAGTTTACATAAATATATGCTAAATATCCAATTTTTAAGCGGTTGACTGTTGATAGGAAGTTTGTTTCGCAAATTAATAATGAATGACATTCGTACACTCTGATTATTGTTCTCAAATGAAGAAGAAAATAAAAATGGAGTTAATATGGTACGTTTCTACCATTTCCATTTACCGTTTCAGCCAAAATGCGCTTGGCCTCTAATTATATAGTTTAAGGGCTTAATCTTTATTTTTTCTGTTTTTTCGAAATAACTGATCAAGTTTGAAATCACAAAAGTGAAAGATCGAATAGTTTTTGGGCATTCGCTCCTGTCCTAGTGGCATAAAGTTGCACTTTGGAAAACGGAAAATAATGTTGACGCGGAAACCTTATCTAAATGTAAATACATAATACTACATCAGTATCGTAAAATTACAACACAGCAAAAAATACAGTTGTACGCAAAATCGGAATACTTTACGTAATACGTGCCTCTTATTAGAAACGTATTGAATTATCTAAGTAGTAAAGAAATGGAAACTACGTCATATTTATTATTTACAGATCAATTAACTGTTATGGTATCGTTCTAAAGTGTAAAACTCCTTTCCTAACTAATACAGATTGAGGCCTTCAAACTAAATTAGAATCTAACAATAAATAATTAAGTTCATCAAAATATTTTTGGCACCACGTTCACAATAAAGTGCAGAAGTTATAAATAAACCTACAAACAATAACCATCACAAGATTTTCTTACGAGAATCAAGTTTAATTAATGTTCCTTTTACTTAATGTTTTTTCTATCCTTTAAGTCTCGGTCTTAAATGCACTATACAAAAATTTCAGTGATACACAAGCTATATATTACAATTTTATTGGCTACGCTCCCTCAACCCTATTTTTCTGTAAAACTTGCTGAAACTAACGCTCGACGTGTGCAAATATTATACAATCGTCTCTTTAATTTATATCTATAACTTATTTCTAATAAAATTAGGACAACGAAGAACTTATACAAGTTCAGGAATTTCCAAGAAGACGGAAATTTCAAAAGATGACGTACCGCGCATGCGATAGAACGTAATTGCCATCTATGCTTGAAGTGTATAAGCACACATTACAGTTATCGCTGTTAAATTTCAGTTTCCCTCTAAGCTACTCTTCGAGCTCAACGGAAACAGGTATCATTCTCCAAGCGCACCTTCATTTAGCTGGTATCCAAGAGATGGCCATAATAATCCCTTAAAAATCCAATAACTGTATAAATATCTGCTTCATCTTTGTTGAATTACAACTTTTCAAATATAGATCGTACTATTAACTCAATAACTTATTTAAACGGCATAATTATTATATAGAATATAAAAATGCTGTTGCTAATTAAATGACGATTTGTTAATAAATCGACTGTTTCTTAATTAGAGCCTTGCCTACAACTGGTGAAGTAATTCGTAATCTGCTGAAATTAGAATTTCACAATTTTGTTTTCAGATTTACAGCTTCAAAACTTTTTCCAGGATATTACGGAACGCTTCCTCACTTTGCTGATGTTCAATCATCGATTCAATTGCACTTCATTTGCTCCTCTTGTTACTGCTGCTATCACCACAATGATTTCCAGATTATTATCAATATTAACTTTATTTACTATTATTGATATCATCGTCATTCGTGATTCTTGCCAGTTACAGTTTAAACTCAATTTTACTACAACAATACTTCAAAACCAGCCTGGAGGCGAAATTTTTGATGCTAGTACAATACTACTAATGGAAATTGTATTATTTGGCCGAAATATGCAGGAAACAAATCTGTAATTCAAAGAGTTCACGGATATACGAGGGCGTTTCGTAAGTAAGTTCCGTTTCGTAGTGAGAAGAGGAGTGGGAATATCGGTGGGACCGCAGCGCTGCGGTGTAGTCTGATTCAATATGAGTCTGACAGTGCTAGTGAAATAATTGTTCAAACATTCTCTCATGCTATTTTGGCCGTTTAAAATCGCCGCTGCAATTGAAAATCTGTGTGCAAAGGACATAATCATCATGATTCATCGTGAACATTGTTCTGTTAATGGTAGAATCTGATGACTGACAGTGCTGTTAGAAGATGATCCCGTATGCTTTGATAAGGACGAACTAATGTCTATGATATGGTAATATCGACCAGAAAATTCGTGAAAATCGGCGGTTCGTAATCACAGAACTGAGTGCCTGATTCACAGGCGACAGAGTTCTATGAAGAGGACATTGGAAAACTGTTCATCGCTATGACAAATGTCTCAATCTTAATGGCAACTATACAGAATCATAGCTGAAAGTAGTAGCTTTAAGTTTTTATAATAAGAACCTCTTCATGTATGTTTTTTAATAACCAAACGGAACCTACTTTACGGATCGCCCTCGTAACTGTATATACAGTGAAATCTCCCGTTAAACAGATACCGGGGCTTTTCCATTTAAGAAGGAATTCGTTTTCTAGAAATCGTGAACGAAGACTTTAACAGTGTAGAAAAGATAATTTGTTATTATACTGTTTTAATTATTAAGTTCTTACCGAAGCATGTGTTTTTGAGACAATTTAGTGCAGTATCGAAATCTTACTGCTTTAATGGCTTCTATAGCTTGCGGAAAATTTTTAATGAAATGGTCACAAATTCATTCACATACTTCTTCGTTCGATACGCCACTTACATCACTTTTGTCTGGTTGAAAGGTGACAAGTGTGGCTCATGAATCTTGTCAAGTATTAAGTGTTTAAGACGTCCCTGACCAATGCTTACAGTTGCGCTTGTTTTCCCAACTAATACGAATAAGGGTGCATCATCTGCTGAATTCATATTCAGACTGAATGCCGTTCCAGTTTTTCGACAGCAATTTTGGGTTGGTTTCAGTCGATACGTACTGCTACGTATGTTACAATAAATGCATATGTAGCACACAGTAAGTGAATTGAATTAGCAAGTGTTTGTGCAGAATTTGACGATTCCATAATAATTAAAATTGATTTTACTTCTGGGATTCTGTAGTTCGTTTATAAAATAGAAGCAGCAAATCAGCAGTAAAATAGTGCTGCACAAGAATTACATTGAAAGTTAAACATAAATCAATTAGTATTTACCCCATAAATAAAATTTAGCGCGGTAAAAGTGACTGAACAACTAAGAGCACGTATTATCAAACCTTCCCTAACAAATTAAAAGATGACGATTAAGCGAAAAATAATAAGTGGAAGAGCTGAAAAATTTATCGAACATTAAAACGTTTCCTAGCAAAATGAAGGCCAGAAAGAGCAGGTAGCTTGGAAAAAGAGAAGCCTATATGTATGAATAAGAAATTCCGTTAGGAGGCTTTTAAAGAGTAAATGAGGAAAATATCTACTTGAAAAAGATCACGGATGTAATTTAATGTTGCTAAGGAGGTATTGATACCATTACCGACAAAAAATTACAATGTTTCTATTTTGTGGAGTAACTCACATCATAATGATAATTAAACCGGGAAAATCGACTCATTGACAAAACGGAACTTATTTCAAGGGATAAGTTCGGATTTCCAGATATAAGCGCCCATCTCCTTTTCCTGCCCCCTCCATTGATCGAGTACATAGTCCGATATTATTGAAAAATTACTCGAAAAGTAGAACGTTTTGCTCCACAATAATCTTGGACTCGTAATAAGCTTCTAACAAAGTATGGGGCGAAAGACTAATGTACAAACCGGCAGCATTCCTTCTTACACAATATGCAAAATTACTGCAAGCATACAGGGTGAGTTTTTTCCAATGTTTAGTATGGGGATCTCGGAAACTAGCGGAGATCGAGAGACCATTATTAAATGTGGAAATTAATGAGCTGTATTTTTTTTTTTTGAAAAAGTTACTTCGTTCCGTACCTATGGCTCTGCTATTATTGATTTTAGAAGAAATATGTAAAAAATAGTTGTAGGTAATTATATGCCTAATAACACCTAAACGAATTTATTATTTTAAGCTATAATTTTTGAATTATCACATAAACTGTTGGAACTGTTGAAAACCATAGTTGACTATTACTTTATAAAAAAGGGCCCTTTTGAACGATTCTAACGACATACCATTTAACATAGTTATCTTTGTAAATAAGCAAATTCTGGTCATTTTTTTTCTTTTCACTTTCGAACTGTTCAAGTTGTACGCTACGGAAAGAACTGATAGATGCTCAATACGTTTAATTATAAAATTTAAATTATTTCTTAAAATTTTTCAGGTGGAGATCATTTAGTTTCTATTTAATTTTAATTCAGTATTCGTTAGTTATCAATTGATGTTTGTACCTATGATAGGGATTCCATTAAAGAAATCTCCCATTATGTTCGAATTAGCCATTTTTGCAGCTATTTATTTCTACAGAAGTGGACAACTTACAGGCTCCAATGTGCGAAACGGAAGGAGGCACGACACAAGCTTTAGCTTTTCGAGTACTGAAAAAGCATTGACTTCATCCCTATAAATTATCAGTTGCACAAGCACTACAACTTGCTGATTAGAATACGCGTATCGAATATTGTTCATGGTTTACTAAAATGTGTGAAGCTGACCCATGGTTTAGATCACAAGTTTTGTGGGCAAATGAAACACCATTTGCAAATTGGGTTTAATAGATCTAATCAATATTGATGGATGCAAAAGAATCGGCATCTTGTTGAACGGAGGAGATTTTGATATGCTGTCCTTACAGACGCGTAGTATGCTCGAATGGTTTCAGCACAATAGGGCACCACCACACATTCAACTAACGGTACGAACATAAAGTAAAATGAAAAAGATAAAAGTGATAGATGCGGTGTTCCAAATAATTTGGCTAGAGACTGTACGCCTGCAAAATGGTTCAGAGAAAATTCACACATTCATTATAATAAAGTAGAATCTGGATGTGTATTTGAAGGATTTGACCAAGAATGTGAGTTCCGAGCAGGAGAAGTATTAGCATACCCGGTTATATCGCAATCTACGATACAAAAACATTTGTTACTAATGTTCGACAAACGAGTGCATGATAAGTTATTATTAAGTAATGTAAACCGGACTGACACTGTTACTCCACCGCTTGTCTCCATTGTCGTGCAAGGCGCGACTTTAAAATTCGGAGGATTGACCGCTTTAGTCTGGGATACACAACTGATAATGCACTCATTTGTCAAACTTTATTTATTATACTTTACATTCATAACATTGATTATTAACCCACAATCGGATTTACTAAACTATGTTCATTAAAATGAAAGAAGTTATCTATTGTAATTTTTATTCCTTCATTGATAACTAGTACTGAACAGTTAATACTCATGCCTTAGATCTTTTAGCTCATACTACTTTCTACATCCCCTTAGAAACGCAATTTCTGAAATATCTTTGTTATTTAGAAAATTCCCTTATTAATATTTTAATCAAATCCTATATCATGACTGCTTCCGTCGATTAAATACGGGTCCCTTTAATCAATTTTCGGTTTATTATTATGCAAATGGAACAGTTGACTCCTTATAATCGTACCGCGTAAATTACCGAATTCATTTCGGTTCGGCCTTTCTCAGATTGATCATGTTGGCATCCTCTTTTTGGTCGCATGGTTCAATTAAAGAACAGAGCTGCCCTACAATTATCGCTTTGCCGACGTGGGCACCGGTGAAAAGCATCCTTAGAGTACTTACCGCTGCGGTTTTGAATTTGCGTACGCCGTTGGAAATACGAAGGATAAAAGTATTCTTGCATATTACAATAGAACAACGAAGGATACAAATGATATTTTATTTAATTTAATATATATGTATATTAACAATTAATTGCATGATAATAATATCGGGGAACTGAAGGATGAGATTACAAAAAGAAGGGTTTAAACTTCCAAAGTAAGGAATAGTACACGTTTGGACACTTTTCATTTACTTTGCAATTCCCTCATACAGGAAGACTTTATATACCTTAGGAAAATAAATAGCGCGCTTCGTCTAAAGCAAGAAACGAAATAATATGATGGGAAGCGGATATAACTAACAAATAAATAATTCCTCCGTGCCGTGATATTTATTTTTTTCTTTTAGATTTGAGATAAATTTGTTTGATAATACTGGAGTAGTAATTACAATGAATTTTGACTGATACAATTTAAATTCAAGGTATCAGCAAGTACTTTGAAATATTTATTGAAGTAAACGTGTTTCCATACATTCTTCTACACTTCAAAGGACTTGTGTGGTAAAAAGTAAATATAAAAATTTTAAACGTACTGGAGTGTGAGCGCTTAGGATACAGAGAGAATACCTTTTTAGCTACGTGGATTAACTCAAAGGGTTTTAAACCAAAAGATATTTCAATCCAAAAAAGGGCAGGGGTAACTTACTATTTTTGTGAATAATAATATTGGAGTAGTTTATTTGTCAAATACTTACACCTACAAAGAGATCGTTAAAATACCAGGGTTGTCTCAAAAGTAAATTATTTAAAAAAGAACGTTCAAGAATTATATTTTGAAAAGTACATTTAATAGTTATTTTTCTACATTAATCTTAATCTTTAATCTCAGTACCTTAAAGAAACCGACTTCCCACTTCTTTTTTAATCATTCTCATTTGTGAAGCCGAGATGTTGCTTCGACTGCGGAAAAGATGGAAGCCGCTCGGTGCAAGCTCAGGTGAGTAAGGTGGGTGACCGAAAATATTCCATTGAAATTGCTCAAGCAGGGTTTGGGTCTCATGAACAGTGTGTGGACGAGCTTTATCGTGGAACAAAAAAACTGTTTTGCTCAACTTTGCTTTCCTTTTATTTTGAATTGTTTCTCAACACCTCACAATAACGAGCAGCTGTGATCGTGGTCCCACGAGGCAGATAATCAATCAGCGATACTCTCTTGAAATACCCAAAAGACCGGTGGCGATCTTGCTAGTGGATTCCACATATTTCGCCTTCTCCTGACGTTGCAAAGCGTTGGCTCGTCTTTCCTTTCCACACCATACTCTGCCTTTTGGATTTAGGGGTCCACTGATGGATCCATGCCTCATCCCCAGTTACTATTCGGTCGAATAAACCACCTCCTTCATTGGCAAAATTTGCAAAAATTGCAATGCAGCGGCGACTCGCTGCTCTTTGTGCTGTTCTGAAAGCCGACGTGTAACCCATCGTGTAAATACTTTTAGTACACGCATATCCTGAGAAGTGATCCTGTGAAGTGTTGCACAGCCTATTTCAATCTTCGGAGGGAGTTAGAAAGAATATCATCAAGCATAAGGTGCCGATCGGTGCCCATAGTCTTTCGGACTTCATAAAATGCTGTTGTTCAGATGTCGACATGATCAATATGCAGCATTCTTAATTATAGCTGTCGTGCTGTATGAGTCAATGTGTTAATCGAAAAGTGTTGTTTCGATTTCCTTGCACTTAAAATCTAGTATATCATTGTACCTTTCAAATTGGTTTGCCACATCGGTTTGGTAACCTTGACAAAATTTGTTACCTTACTGGTGGAAAACATCAAATATGCTAAACTCTTATTGTCATCAGCTCCTGGAAACAATATGCTGGTATATTGATTAATTAATGGCTTGATAGGGAATCCGGTACATATATATGTAGAAGTGTTGTGAAATTAACAAATAAGAAAGATTTGCTGTATTTTTCTACTTGTCGTTTTTTTCTTGAATTTCATTGTAAAATTTCGTTACATAGCGAGAGTGCGAAACAAAATTGACCTGTTAGGTTTGCATGTTTTTATTGTAATTTGATACTTCTTGCATGCATGGTTATTTTATCAGTCAAAATAATAGTAGTGTAATAGAGATCACATGTAAGAAACAAAACTAGTTAACTATTCGCAACAAAAGTTTACAATTAGGCAAGTATTTTATTTTTCTATAAATATGCATATTATTTCGTTATTCATTATTTCATTAAAAAAATTATCTGATTTCTTACTAATGGGACGAAGTAAGCACTGTACGACTGATCAGCGAGCCCTTATTCAAAAATTAATTTCGGAAGGAAGAACGTACGCAGAAGTTCAAAATATTGTTGGATGTTCACCGATGATGATAGGTAACGCCCTTAAATATCAACTGCATGCTGAAACACGCGAACGACATCCGACAATGTCACAAAAACTAATTGAACGCATAGTCAGATATTCAAAGAAAAACCCATTTGCCTCTGCTACAGAAATAAAAAACGATCTAAGTGTAGACTGGTATCGAAACTCTCCGTAGCCGATTACAGGAACATTACGTGAATGCCCGCAATCTAAGAAAAGTACCCCTACTCATTAAAAAAATGTGGCGAAATGGTTAAAATTGGTGAACCAGCATTTAAATTGGTCTGCGGTGAAATAGAGGAATATTTGGTGGTCAGATGAATCGATAACGTATGTAAGAAGGCCACCAAACTCTGAATCCAAGCCGCAATTTACAAGCAAAACTATTAAACATGGAGGGTTCAGGATAATTAATTTGCTCGTGTTTTCCTTTTATGGAGTTGGACCTGTTTACTGGATCAGAGAAACTATGGATAGACATATCTACGTACGAATTATGCAAGAAAGTATGTTCCTGTATGCCTCTGAAGAAATTCCACTGTGATCCAATCCGATTTAGAATTTGGGGTGTGACGTTAACAAAACAGTTGCTAATTGCAAATCAATAAATAATTCGCAACTTTGGGAGGCAGTACAGGGTGCTTGAAACTCTGCCCCTGTAGAAAAATGTGAACATCTGGTGAATATAATGCAATGTGCTGCAGTAATGTTGAACATCGGCCATGCAACAAAATACTGATGGCCAAAGAAATATACAAAATTATTGTTTAATGAATAAAGTATGTGAACTTCATCCGTCTCTTGAGTTAATTAGAATAAGCAATTCATTGTACCATTTTTTGACCGTCCATATTTAGGAGTATGTATGAATTTTAAGCTGATTCATATTAAATTATTAAAGTAAATTGAAAACTTAACTTTTCTTTCACTAATTTTGTATCAATATTATTAACTTGTTAAACGAATACAAAACAAAATCGTATGAAAATAAATGCACACATTTCTTTGGATTTTTCTTTTCATGTGGGTGCACTAGTATTATTTTGACGGCATCTGTATATATTACATCCAATAAACTTTGTCTTCTATGCTTCTTCTCTCTTCTCCTCTTCTCTATTTTCTGATCTCCTAGCATCTGATGTAGACTAAATATATTATGTTCGGTCAGAAATATCATTGCATCCTTACATTCCATGGCGGTCCCAGACCAAATTTGTACGTTCGTGACGGGTTTAGTAACTACATGGCAATTACACACATTTTGTTGTACCATACTTTATGCACGTATGGTAAAAGATGTTCAGCTAAGAATACCGTTGAATAGACGCTTCCAACCTGGGTTCCCGTTTTAATCAAATCTGTAAATTAATCGAACCTGTCTTCAATAAGTACATTCCGTATATACAGCTGCTCGCCGCATTTAGGCATAACAACCTGAAAAGGTTCCCTGAATATGTAGTACAAATTCCGTCGATTTGCGTTCTTACTATGTATTTTCTGTTCTTCACAGACTGAATCTCCACCCCTAAGTGCCGACAGCTCTAGAAGTTCTCCATAGTCTTCGTGAATTAATGAACGCCTCCATAGTTCCTAGGTGCCCAAGCCTTTACAGCTTTTAGGTTGTTTATTAGTCTTGTATTTTGTTTCGTGCTTCCACCCCAGTGAAGTATAGGACATCTCGGGTGTCACAGCCTGAAGATAATCTAAATTCACCAAAAACCTAACCGAACATTATTTATCACTCAAACAGAACTAGTAGGGAAAATTATACTGATGTAGACTAGCTGATCTTCCGACATTTCTTAATTCCATGTTAATTTGTAACCAATTCAATAAATCGAATGTCGAAACAGCAACACCTCTACATTATCCCATGTTATAGTTACAGTTATCACCGGCGCTATATATTTCGGCTTTTACCGATCAAATATACATAATACTTAATCACTAACAAGGTGTCGAAAATATTTCTCCAAATTAATCACATATTTCTTCCTCATACACGGCAATCCTGTCTTGGTGTACCTGTCGACACTTGGACATTAGAAATTTTAGGTGTGGCGTCTTGTTTGCTTTCGTGTACAATATATCCACTTTATGTGTTCCGGCTGTATATAAAATTCAAAGTTTCTCTAATTATATTAATTAACTATAATTTGTTAGGTAATAGACGTGATAATTATTGGATGTCGTTGTATTAGGAAATTATTCAGGCAACCGTAAGGTATGACAGAAAATGCGCTTCCGAATATGTAAATGTTTGAAAAACCACTTGTATGCCATAAATCCTTGCCTCTGCGGTCATACATTCGTTAGAGAAGTTAAACTAATTTGCATTATTTTGTATTATACCATAAAATAAACTAGTGGAAATATAAATTAGAACGTAATTTAGCACGAAACCCAATAATTTTGATTTTGTTTTCCAAAAGTTAGAAGACAAAATCTCATCCTTGTCGTACTTACTGCGTATTCACATTAATAGTCATCAACCATTTTATGACTTCCTTGATTTGCCAAAAGCTGACAAACTGTTAAATTTCACTAACATCTGTTAATGCGGACATTAGCCATTTCATAACGTGGTAATTTATTCCAGGCTACTGGTAAAAAATCTGGTAACCTAAGTTTAAGTAACCGCCTTCGTGCTAAAAACTCGTCTTACATTCTAGATTTGTAATATGTTTTCAATGAAATTAGCGCCGCTTCAATCAGCACAAACGTACGGATGAGCTATGACAAATTGCATATTCAATGGAATATATTTTATTGTTACAATTAAAACACCTTTACCAACATTAATAGTTAATTATGCGGTGAAGAGTTCTCGATGCAGTTTTGTATCCGATTTCATCTTAACAATCAGTTGTTTTCCATTATAAAGGGATTGGTTACGCTATGACATATGGTCTTTATTTCTCAAGAAAGAAATAAGAAAAATTGCTACTCGCGAAAACAATAGAGCATAATCAGGAAGCAATATATTTTGTTTGCTTTTTTAATTGCTCATTACACTTTTGTCTTTGATTGATTGATTGTCCGGTTATTCCCTTACGGCGCAAAGGCTGCGTTCTCATCTTACTCATACAGTAGATTCGAAGACATATATAGACGGAAGTATAAGTATGCCTTGACTTTTGAAAAATTTGTTTACAAGAGTTTCTAGGACGCAACTGAAATATACTTGTTACACAACCTTTTTGTATAACGGAGGATCGATGTATATTAACACAATAAGTCGTGCAAACGCAGTCGATACACTAACATTACGCATTACCAATTTAACTGCGATTATATTGTACAGGGAAGTTGTCATTATTGAAATACAAGATGTTTGTTTTCTGGGAATTTAACTCAAGTTTATTGTTCATGAACTATGTATCCAGATACTTTAAATTACGTTCAAGTTTGATCAGTTGTTTCACATGTTCTTGTTTTCACTACAGATCATGTGTCGTCTGCATATGGTATTGTTAGATCTTGAAGTAGATCCGGCAAGTCGCTTACATAAAGGATGAACAACAGAGGTCCAGAGGTCCCAGGATGAATCCCTGAGGAACACCAAAAACACAATATCCCAAGCAGATATCAATCGGGAAACTGATATGTCATTGGTCATACACACTGTTTCCTATGACACAAATATGGCTCTATCCAGTCATCAACTAGTCCTCGGAAACCCATTGCTTCCAGCCCTTTTAGTAATGTTTCATGATGTACTCTATCAGCAGTCTTGGATAAGTCCACAAGCACACGTGTTGTTGTCTCTTTCTCATTAGTATTTCGCATTATCTCTTCCAAACGTTGGAATACTGCTCGTGTTATAGATCTACCTTTATAAATCCATTCTGATTGTTATTTAAACTGTTATTTTTTGTAATAAACTGCATCATTCTTGTATACATGATTTTTTCTATTACTTTGAGATACGAGCTATTGCTCTGTAGTTATTAAATTCTGCAAAGTGGCGCTGAATTATTTTTATCTTATCTTGGTAGTCATGATCTCCTGGATTTAGGGATCGGGTGCATAAGATTAACTAGGAGTGAATACGCCTTTCTGATGAGCTCCAGTGAAACCGAAACTGGTCCACGGCTTTCGGCCCCGATTAATTACATATAATTCGCGTCCCTAATATGTATACTTATTTTACATGATAGTTCTCTACCACAATTAGGTCAATTAAACAAGACTGATTGAAATAATAATCTTCGGAACACCTTCATGACTGATGATGTCTGTATATTGATGTTCTGAGAATATTATTATTCTTTCAATTACTCTTGTTTAATTAACCTAATTGTGGTATAACGTAATAACAATAATAATAATAATAATAACCGATTAGTAATTTCTGGAGGCCTGCCAAATTCATAGTCTCATGTATAGCGCTTTAAGCTGGGATTTCAGGCAAGTAAATATTGAGGAGAGTTTAGGGGGTATGGAATGTAGGGAGATGGAGTAAACTTCACTTCTTATGTAGGTATTGATTTCACCTAAAATTTTGTACTAAATATTCTCATTTCTTTTTTGTAGGTACGGTTTTAAAACATGTGTGCAAAGAGAGAGACAAGTACGAATAGGGTCGAGAACCCCTCTTTGGGTCATGCTGGAGGTCAGCCGATGTCCTTTTAACAACCAGGTATGTTACGGTCAAATTAATTTTGGAATGATATGAACTTATTAATGTTAGTATTTGGAAAAGTGCAACCAAGCTTCTAATTGTACGATTGCTAACGTTCATAATTACCCTACTTTTTATTTAACTATGTCCTAGTGTTCTAAACCAAAAGCTGTATGTGTTGTTTTCGTCACCAAAAAACTGATATAACCCCTGCTTTATGTTGTCTCGTCAGACAACACAGGGATGGTTACCGGAAATACATTCCCTGGAAAGATATGCGTTTTTCTAAAATGCACCGCATCATCGCAAAAAGAATATGTGTGTATTACAAGATTTTCACGCAAACATTTTCTACATCACAATTTTCCAAAGGATTACCGAAGTTGTCTGAATGGAGTAAGAAAAAGCGACTGTATGGGAAATTACATCATATACCCGATTTGAACTCGATTTATTAGAACAGGCGCGATATTCTGAGGATATATTATCTATTATAAAAAAGAGCTGTGTCAAAAATTATTATATTGTTAAATAATTGTTGTTTCAATTTATTTGTACCACAGTGATTGAACAATACGTCATCTTAATGCACAACCTAGCATCTTCTCGAAGCAGAAAGTTTCCGGTTGAACCAATTATTGCATTTCTTTCTCAGTAAAACAGCATATTACAGCAATCCCAAGCAAAGGTATTTAGTAAGATATGTATTGTAGGTCAAATGCTCCACCTCTAAACCTAAATGATTTCAATAGTCTGATCAACCGTATGCGTGTCTTACCATGTAACAAAATCTTCTTCGGCAAAGAATTTCAGGTTAGTGGCCAGCATAGATAGAGATAGTTTTCAAACTCTTTGAATTCCAAAATGCGTATAGCATTGCCATTTCCATGGAAGGTTGAGTTCTTAGTATCTTCAGATGCATTAGATATGTGCGAGTTTATGTGTACGCCATCTGTAAGTCGTATTTTAACAATCTTCTAATTCCGCTATAACTAAATACAAAATTGTTTTTTGGATAACAGAAGAATGCTTAACTGTCAATAACAATTATTGAGAATAATTGAGAAATATGTTATGCTGTTATCCCTTTTATTAATATTAAAGATTGGATAAATTTGTAGTTCTTGGGGCTTGTTTACAAATAATTATTCTTACCGGCCTAGCTACAGTTTCTGGTGAATGAAAGCCTCCTCGCTTGTACCAGGTTTCCGTCCACTTAACTAGATCTCCGGTTTAAAAAAGTTAGAAACTGGGTCAAGAATCCTTCCAACTCTTGCTGGAAGGCATGAAACTTGTAGTTTATTTTTATAGTTTTGAAACCAAAAGAAAGTTAAATAACGGTCGTTATAAAGACTCCTTTATGAAA
Organism: Chrysina gloriosa; assembly: GCA_038088585.1. Lineage (NCBI taxonomy): Eukaryota > Metazoa > Arthropoda > Insecta > Coleoptera > Scarabaeidae > Chrysina > Chrysina gloriosa. Next base: position 11,252,286 of record CM076093.1, read on the forward strand.
TGTTTGATCAATAAAGAAAACGGCGACTATCTTCTCTCATACGATTGAAGGAAGATACTTAGCAAGATAATGCTGTAATAAAATTTCAATTTCTGGAGATGGTTCTTGAAGAATTCATTTCTCTCTTCTAGTAGAATCGCATCAAAGTCACGATGTAGATTCTCCTACAAGATGTTAGGACATTGATCGCCAAAACGAAAAGTTTTAGTGATTGAAGAAAGTCATTTTGGTAAATAGGGCCTGTTCTCTTGTTCCCAATATGTACTTGTTTCTTGAACTCTGTTAAAATAAACTATAGATAAACTGTGATAAATTTTAGATCAGAACTATATGTAAGTACGTACCTAGAGAGTCGCCTGTGGCACGCGAATCGCGATTTCCCAATTACTGGTCTAGAACAATCTCAACGTGTCGTCTCTTCCAAACCCATCTTGTCGAAGTACCAATTCGTATCTTAGCTTATTAGGCGCCCAATGGCTTCTAGTATTGATTAAGAAAGAAGATCCACTTCTTGTCCCCAGTCGGAATTGCTTTCGATGCCTTTAGTTACATTACAAGTATATTATAAATTTATTTCTTGAAGGTTTACCGAATCATTGAACCACAGACGTATATGTGTATGTGGTTTGTCTATTAAATTCGATCACTATCATTCAGAATTCCTTTTATATTTGTTTATATCTAATTTAAAAAGAGATCTTTTAAATTTTACAGGCTGCCAGCCTTTTATCAAAACGAGTAGGAGATCAAACAATTAAAGAATCAATCTTACATAACATGTTTTATTATATCGACGCAATATATGTTTGATTGCCAGGCCATAAAATCTTTGAGAACTGTAAATTACTTCTTAGTCTCTAATTATGAGATTATTTTTCTTAAAGTCCGTTAATTTGTGTCTTCCCATACTAGTCTAGTTGGAGGCCACAGCTTGAAGGAGACAACGGAATCTATTGTCTAAACCGTTTTAAACGTGTTGTTTACAAATCTTATAGGCAGTTATTACAAACAGCATGCAGTACCTTTTAACTACTCTCTAGCATACCGTCTCGTAACACAACTACCAGTTATCATATTTACATATTTATCATTAAACACGCCACAGTAATAAATCACCATAATACGCACTGCAAGAACTCTTCACTCTGCTGATAAACCGAATCCCACGGACGTTCAAGTGTTAATAGTGTTTCACGTGAATCGTTCGCAACGCGCGCCGCTTTTTACGGTTACACCGTAAACGCGTTTCCTCGCAATTTGTTAGCTTGAAATGCCCTTTGCCGTACGCAATTTGCTCACGTGCGTGCATTAGCGAGCGCATAGACACAATGCATTAATTAAAATTCCATCCTCTGTCCACCATTGTTCGCATCGTCGTTACGTGTAAACCGAATTAAATGGGTTTGCTGTATTTCGTCCGTTTATGGCGGTGACATGACAGCCAACAACATTGCAGTTATGATTCAGATAAGAGCACGTGTCCATGGTGGGTGAGCTTTCGCTCGTGGGAATACGGCCAGGGGAATTTAACCAATTAGAACAAGAAGGCAGCGCCGTGAACCCAAACTCCGCTCACTTGCTGTTACATTTTACGACATCTTGATATGTCTTTTAACGGTATAGCGCCAGCAGCGACGTTTTTCTATATGTACAGTATACATGTCGTTAATCGGTAGCTAAGGTATTGCTTTTAGACCACCATCAACGATTATATTCTAAAAAAGAGAGATTTATAGCAGATATTTTAACGTGCAACGAATGTAAAAATGTCAAAGAAAATTAAGACATCATTATGAAATAATCTTGAACAAGTTCACTGCTAGAGCATTTTCTCTTTTATATTTTCTCCACTGCCGAGGACACATGAGTTGTCTAAATATTAATTTGGCATTCTGCAAAGCTGATATGGTAAGGGTAAGAGATAACTTATTTAAGTTCGTTATAGACACCAATTGGAATATATGTATATTAGATCTTATTCAGGATATAACAATAAATCCCTTGCCATAAAGTAGTACAGAGCGGATTGAAAATATTGGGGAAGCAGATAATTTACAATACATTTGAGATCATCATCTCCATTACTGGAACGTACACCGACATAAGCCGCAGGAGGAACGACAGGGACCAGCAAATTATCCTTATGACTGATATTCAAACAGTTTTCACAGCATTCATAGTGTTACTTCAGAAGTGGTCTTGGTAAAGTGAAGGAGCTTAACACTGTTAACATAGAGAAAGATATATCCTTTCTATGGGCAAGTGGCCTTGAAGTTGAAGACAATGAAATTATATTAAATTATGTATCTTATATCATAGTTTTCTACCACAATTAGGTCAATTAAACAAGAATGATGGAAATAATTGTTATATTCTGAAATTTTGTGCCGAAATTTATTTTATATTCTTATGAATGTGGTGCGATTAGAGGAATCATACTTATTTAATTCTTTCAACCCCACGTTGAGCGAGAGATAGCCCAGGATTAAAATTTTCATCAACTAATTCTGTCTATGAAGTAACTTTCTATATATAGCTCCAATTTCTATAATGATTTGACAATTATAGAAAACTTCAGCAGAAAGATATCCTAAATTTTACAATTGAAGAGTGCATAACCAGAATCTTTTCAAATTGTCGATTACACTTAAAGTACCATTAACTAAAGTATAAAAAGTATGCTCCTTACATCTTGATTATGCTTAACAAAGAATATAACTTCTAAGCATAGCTGGCATTCGTAACACTGCCACCAACTTGCAAAGAGGCAACAATATCGTACTAGAAGTAGATTTGCTCAGTATGATATGACTAACAGTAAGCTCAAAGCATTTCAACGCCAACCACCTATCTATAAACACAAGGAACGATGTATTGAAGATTTGTGCATGGTCAGTCACCATATCTTACAAATATTAACAATGGCTTTCGTGTAATTATATTGTATTCACACATCTACATACACAGCATGTCTAATTATTAAGTTCTTCCTTATTGCACCAACATCAATACAAACTAAATAAGAAAATAAGAAGTTACCGTAAATATTACTGCTAGATTGATAGAGTAGCAATATGTAATTCCTTTTATTGTCCAATTAATGAAGTGGTTAAGAAATTATGTGCCAATAATGTGACTATAAAATCCTATTATCGGAATTATCATTGGGCATTTAAAAAGTGCATTGCAAACTATTTCTACCATTTTGTTTTAATATTACGCTTATAGTGTGATAATAACACTTTTATGTTGAATTACAGCCATGAAATTATCTATTACCTACAAGATTCACCTCTAAGGAAATTAATTTCTTATTAGTTCTCTTTATTTCCAAACTAGCCGTGCTAAAGCTAACAAAATGGTGATTACATCCTATACATCCCTCTGTCTGTACCTATACCTAATAGAAGAATCTCGTATCTCAAGTATAACATCAAACAGTCCTACTAAAAATGGAAAACCGACCCGATTGCATTCGAAATTTTCATTGCTCGTATATTTACGGTGTATAAATTCCCTTGATCGCTTTTTATTGAGATGATTTGAATTTTAAATTCCATTAAAACATAGTAAAGCGCTAGTTTTTATTGTGACAATAAAGTCGAATATTACCTTACATCGGCGGCAAATCAAATTTTTGGTTTTGTTCTTGTAGATCACCAATATAAGGTAGATTATATTAGCGATCAGTTTCGATAAGATCCACTTTGAAGTAAACTATTTCCAGGTTTATAAATCAATTCCCGCTTTATTAAATAAACTCTAAGTGGTAATAAAATCGCTCGATATTCCATAAACGACTAAGCAATAAATAATGTTTTATGCTAATTGTATAAATAGTTTCTGCTTTGAAAGGCTTTTTCGATAAATACGCAAAAGGACAATAAAAATTTTCAAGGTGAAATTTTTACAGCATTAGATAAAATTCACCGAAAAGCACACCTGTTGATGCAGGATTTGTTATATATTAAGAATATTTTTGCATACATTGTCATTTACTTATCTATGACTTATCTAACTGCTGTTTTGCTAGAAAATGTATAATTTGGAGGTCCAAGTCACGTAGGTACGTCACGTTTACAACTTGAATTTATGCCAATACAAAATGTACTGTCGTGAGAAACAGAACACCCACGAAGACGCACATAATTTTATAACAATGACTGCCACAAATTTTTCAGCTAACTTTTTAAGATGAGTGCTGGTGACATCAAATAAGAGTATTACTTTCAGTTTTCTTTCCACCCTCTTTTTTTTAAGGTATTTAAGGTAATTGAAGCGATCCTAATGCCATTTGAGAAAATAAATACATGAACTTAGGATGTGTTTGACAAATCAAGAAAGAAGTCAATTCGTTGCGAACCATGTTTGCAACAAATAATTTGTATAAGTATCTTCGTTCGTAAAAGTAGATCCTTCGCCACCACGGGAACATCTAAAAACATTATAGCTATAACATTCATTCTTTGAGGATCATTTATGTACCCATAGCTTCCTCAATCTGCTTTATTGAATTCTTATCTTGAAACTGAAACGCTGCAAATGAGAAGATCATTCGTACAATTAAACAAATGGGGATATCAAGAAACACTTTTGAATAAATTTAGGCTTACAGTCTACCAAATTCTACAAAGCGGCGCACACCCGCAAATTGATTTCTGAAAATTAACTCACAGTAAATTCTGCTTTTTCTTCTGACGTGTTCTCAACAATCATTTCAACTACTCTATTGGACAACTGCCTCATGAACGAAGGGAGGAGATACTCTCCCTCAAGAACGATAAAACTTCGGGCTAGGACAGTATTACCCTGAAGAAACTATCGCGATCACCTTTGATAAAATTAGTGATAATAGTAAACAGCGCACTCGCTATCAAAGTTTTTCCAACCATTTGGCAAGCAGTTACGATAATGTCCAAGCCAGGGAAGGACAAATTCTTCCCACAGAATTGTCGCTCTATAATCATCAGGTCTATCAAAAATAACAGAGTGCATTATACTTGGTCGCTTGAGGGGTGAACACCTCTCATTCTCCAGAGGCGACAAAGAAGAAAATTGCAGGAGACCGAGGAGAAATTTCAAAGGAAATAAATAAGATCATTCTACCAAGAAATTAAAAGAATAGATAAAGTTTAAAGAACAACAAGAGCCCGAAGGTAACAGCGATGATGGCGGAAATGGTAAAACCAAGAGGAGAGGAACGGGTACAAACAGGTTGATTAATAGATTTGGAAAGAGGAAGGAATGCCGGAATATATAAAAAAGGAAGGAGACAACTATATGAAAATTACAGAGGCATTGCATTTTTGGTGACGATATATAAGGTACTGATCCAAAGCGTACGAACCAGGCCAAACGAATATATGGAAAATGTTGTAGGAGAGTGTCAAACAGGAGTTAGGTAAAACCGACCAGTACCAGACCAAATCTTTGCACTGAAAGAAATACAAGCAAACTGTTACGAGTACGAAACTGCTCCTTTTGTATTTTTTGAGAATTTCAAACAGGCCTATGGCCAGATACATAGAAAGCAAATGTACCTTGCCACGGAAGAGTAAAAAATACCCAGCAAGTTAATAAATGACCTTAAAACAAACAAGAAATGAAATAGTATAGAAAGGAAGAAGGTCCAACCAATTTGAGGTTAGAACTAGGACTTAGGTAAGGAGGTCCAGTATCAACAATGCTTTTAAATTTGATTCTGGAGCAATACTTACTCGTCCTTGTTGCTACGTATCCCAGGTGTGCCAATATTACCTCTGTTCATCAGGTGGAGCCACTAGTTTGGTGAACCTCTTTCATATGATGAACTCTTGTGGCACCTAGCTGTGGGGGGAATCGCTTTGTTAGTTACTAAGAATGCTAAAGAGTCGTCTTATGTGCTGGAGAGTCCTTGTAAGGACGAAACTAGTCTATGGCCTTGAGATAACGTAAACTAGTTGCTAATATCAAATGATTTGATGTAATGAAACAACTTGGAACTACCTTAAGAAGTGTGATCCAATAAATTAATTCCAGGAAGTTCGACATAAAATAGAAACATCAACGACATCAACATCAGCGAAGAAGGAAATGTGTTTTATTTAAGAACTACAATACCTTTCCATTTTAGAACATGGTTTACTTATTCCTACGAACGTACGAAATTCTAATTTCTTCAATTATAAGATGAAGCAATAAAACGAAAACGTTAATAATCGTAAAGTGAGCATAAATTTGAAAACACAGAAACTTAAAGGGACCGAAAGCAAGAAATTAATTAAATTAAAGAAAGTTCACAATCTTCAGCCTTCTTAGATCTCATGAGACGAGACAACTTCACTATTGGAGACACTTACACAAGGTGAAGCTATAGTAAAAGAACGCGGGGAATATATAAAGAAACTTAGGATAATATAGTTGGTAAATTGTTTAAACACGCAAGACTAATATATAAGAGCACATGTAAGGATAATATGAAGAAATAAAGAGGAGTGGAACAGGCAATACAATCAGATCAAACAACATGCGACCAGAGTAGGAAAGTCCATCCATTAATAGTCCTGATCGTGCGTCATCGGTTTTTTTCGCTTTCTGTAGAACTTTGAATGGAAAATATTTCAATAATAACAATATCAAATTACACTTGGCTTTGTTTTCTTTTTTCTTTTTTTTTTTCTTGTATAAAATCCAGAAGTACATACACACATAATTATGGCACAGGTTGTAATGAGAGAAATACTAAGTTACTGACCAAAGTTTCATTGGTTCGTTCAATGAAAGTGATGTAAAGGAATATTACAGTAATCGATAATTATTTAATTGCTTATAAGACCTGATTTGGCACATTGATGTACGATAGCACACGTTTGATATGATGTAGAACATGATACAGTTTACAATTTGTTTAAATCTGTCGACTCCCTCAGTTCTTCTAACTTTCAACTAACTTTTTTAAGACATTGTTTTGCTTATTAGTTTGCCTAAAGAATGCTATTGACTATATCAAAGTTGAGATAGATTACTTTCGTAATTATTTCATTATTAATGTCTTAAGATGTCTTAAGAAATGTCCCAAATCATATTTAGTTTCAAATTGCTGCATGTTATTACAAAGTTCAACAAACAAACAAGAGATTTTGTTAGTATTCCGTATCCAAATTTTAGTCCTTTACGCTTTAGCTACAGCCAGCTGAATATAATGCAATATGTATGTATGTAACATATATATGCCGGGCATAGGTGTATCTACTTATATAACATTCGATTGTACTACGTATAGTACACATTTCTTTCACACAGATCTTGACACAAAAAGAATTTTGTACTGCAGCTAAGGGTCCCTTTCACAGCACGACCTTCAATTAGAGGAAGTCATTTCATAAAAGGTGCTTATTTCAATGGCTTTGAGGACCCTTTCATATCCCGAGCGCATAAAAGAATTACGCCTGGGTAAATTTCAGTAACGAAGTCTAGATTTTGTACGTTGTATACTAACAACCTTCCCTTTCCCGCTCGCAAACCATAACCAAAAGACATCTGACGCGCCTTGATTTCATTGTGCACCGGCACACATATTATTCGTAATTTCTAACAGCGGTGTTTCGCTTTTTATAAAATAATTCCGTTTCTCGCAGCTGGTTTTTACAATTCGCTGTTCTATAAAGTAGTGCATGCGTGATCCCATGATGTAACTGCTGATGATATCAACGTAATCCTAATTATACATATTCAATGCGTACGTATGTGTATCCACGTTCGCCCGGTACTCTATCTCTTTATCTGTTTCCCATCCAGAATATTTGGGAGTGTTTGCAAAAGAAGATTGCTTATCATGCTTGTTACAACATATCCTGTTGTAATTATGCGATAAAAATAATATAAACACGGGTATGTTTATAGTACTCACTGAGCAAATGAAACGTGCTTTCCATTAAATTATACAGTAAAACCTATTAAATTGTTTTATTTATTAAATGCCCATCCAGGCTCTATTTATTAATCTCAGTATTTATGTTCCCTCGTACGTAGATTCCACTGGCGACCCACTTATTTAAATGACCTATGAACTTATGTGCTGCTTGCATATTTAGGAAAAGCTTAACGTTCAGATCTGCAGGTTTGCAAATATCATTAGGTACGCATAATTAACACTTTTTATGTATTCCATTTGTACGTACATTACCTAAAATTATAAATGTTATGAATAAATTAATTCAAAATGTTGAATAAAGTGATTAAAGTCTAGCGGCAAAATGTCGTGAATTTGAATATACAAAACTTGCTGCTAAAAATCATGTAAAGCTAAAAACGAAATACAATTGCGCAAGCAATTAATTAAAAATCAAACATGACTTCTAATTTTCAAATATAAGGTGACGCACGACCAAAGCATCTGGCAATAAACTTTATTTCCAATGAAATAATTAGCATAAGGACAAAGTCCAGTTGATTAAATTGATGCCGTGACTTTTTTTAAACTTTTATGTAGACTGATCGTCTCATCTGCCAACAATTAATGCAAAAATGTTGTTTTATCTACATGAATACTATAAAAACATTGCGTCACAAAATCGAATTTGGCTAAAGTCCGAATTCCATCGTTAGTAGAGAGGAATGTTAAACGTGCCGTGTAGTAACGCAGGTGTTTTCTAAAAGTGCAAGAATAAGTTTGTGGTTCACATATGGAAATATTGGATTTTATAGCGGATGTCACTGGAGAAGAGAAGCCAAATGTTCAATCTGAACGCTCCAAGAGAAGGTCTACTAGGAAGAGTTAGAGGTTAACCCAGATTTATCAGAACGACATTGAGCGAGGCTAAAGAATGTCTAGTAGACCATTTTCACCACTTTTCAGAGTACCTCTTGTGTATCTGCATAATTGTTAGCCCTCTCGAAAGGCAGTTAGTTTCTAATGCCATTCCTACAGAATATCTTTCAAGTAGTAAGCACCAGACTGCTTCTCCAAATGCTCATACAAAGGAAACAGTGCTTTACAGATATTTAAAACGATTCATAAGAAATCATAATGCAAACTTGTAAAACTCCAAATACGTATTATAACCACTAAAATGGCATTGTCAAGGATGATACAAGCACAGCAAGTGTGACACCCCTTACCAAGTAGTGCGCAAATGATTACTGATAACTAGTGAAGTGAGGTTTATGAAAAGACACAAGCCTGCACAGCCGTCCAGACAAAGGGTGACCCAGTGTTTATTGTAAATTTCAGACAAGAAATGAAAAGCTTTTTCTGGATGGCTGTGCAGGCTTTCGTTATCCCATATACCAGGGTGGTCTTAAAAGTTCTCGGCCTTACCCATAGATGGCAGCAGTACATGCATGATTTTCTTTCCTCATGTTGGTACAACCGTCAGTGGATGTGAAATTGCAAGTCATACCAGCTGTTCGCTGTAGGTAGTCGTTCGAATCAGTTCTGCACATGAACAAACTTTGCGCAAGGTGGTTGCCGCGTGTGCTCATTGTTGATCAAAAACGCATTAGCATAGCACTTTCCGAACAGTTGTTTTGCGTGTTTTACGATAAAATGAGAGTGATTTTCTGCGTCGATTTGTGGTAATGGATAAAACGTGGATTTGCCCTTACACATCGGAATGCAAACTACCTTGAAAAAGATGAAAAAATAACTAGGGAATATTATTCCGATCTTCTAGCGCAACTGGATGTAAAAATTCGTAAAAACATATCCGGATTGCAGATGAAAAAGATCATCTTCCGTCACGACAATGCACCAGCTCACAAAAGTCTTTTGGCGATGGGAAAACTGAAGGATTAGCGTTATGCAGTGATGGAACATCCACCCTATTTCCTTGGTTTGGTTTCTTCGTACTTCCATTTATTCCCAAAATTAAAAATCTTTCTCGTTGGTCAACGATTTTCATCCAATCAGGAAGCGATCTCGCCTGTAGATGGGTATTTGGCAGCACTTCCGGCGAAACACTACAGAAATGGGATATTATTAAAGAGTTGGTTCTCAGAAATAGTTTACTATTATTAGCAGGAAAAACGTAACTAAACTATTACTGCACTGCATCAACAAAAAGGATAACAACTTTACCGTAGTTCTTAAAGGACATATAGATGTATTTTATCATTTCTCTCCGAAGTAAATTTACAATTACAACAAATTTTCCAATCAATCAATTAAGAATAGTTGATCCATTGTGGTATAGAATATTTAGGAGATAGGTGTGTACTATGGGGTTCATCTAAATAATCTTTTGTTCTGCTGAGCTGTCTATCTGAAAGAAGAAGAAACTAACATGTAGCATGTAGAAACAAATTCCTTTTTGGTGTTGGGTAAAACCTGATAAATAGATCAGAACTAATTGAAAATGAATGATGATTTTGAGAAATGATATTTGAGAGAGCTAAAAATGAATTTATACAACAGCGGGTTAGTAGATCAACTATATCATTCTCAATTACGTTCGTGTTTGGTGTTTCGTGTTTCGTGTTCGTTGGCGGCACATACCGGTATACGTATATCATAGGGCTGAAGAAAGAACGCTTACAAAGTAAGCCCCGTGATCCCGCGCACAGCATTGAAGCACATATTCAGGCAGGTCATAATGCAGAAACATGCCCTTTGAGTAATTTATCTTGAGGTTGCGATGTCATCCAGATGAGCTTTTACTTATTGATTTATTGCCCATACAAGCTTGAAACCTCAACATGTATTTGCCAAGATATATTACCTTTTAGATAATACTGATTCAATCAAAACCCTTAAGTGGCTGCACAGATCGTGTTAATTCCGATGCCTAACTACGTATGTAGACAAGCAAGTTATCATTCTCAATGGTAAAGCATGAGAAAATAAGATGTAGCATCTGAAATTTGGCTAAGATTTTGGAATATACATTGCGAAGTAAATTAAACCTGAGAAGATTGTTTCATCTTTTTGTGCTAAAAAATCGGCGCTATCAATTGTTTAAATTTTTGAATTGCGTACGTTCTAGATATGTACCTATACATGTAGATACGTTAGCTTCTAATCATGAACGAAAATAGCCAAACTTATAATTATGAAAAGCAATGTGTAAGTATACGTTTACCAACAATAGCCATTGCCATATACCAATTGCTTGGAACTAGTTGCCTGCTAATGAAGCTAAAAGCCTCCAAAAGCTTTAGAATTGGAGGATTTCGGGTATAAATCAGAATTTGGCCAGGATGGTTTACGCCAAGAAAGAAAGGTCGAGGAATTAAATTTTCTGGGTATGGTTACATCGGTCTAAGTTTAGCTGAGGGAAAGTTGTTTAAAATATTCGTTACGTAAGTGGTTCTCGAAATCGCGATAGTAGGTACTAATATGATACTTTGATTACAAACTTATTATTTACTATAATCTTTCACTTAAACTTTACACACGCCGAATATAATTTATCTAATCGTTTTATGGTAATTACGCGGCTTTAAGAAGATGCAAAGCCGGCCGTGTTTCGTGAACCAGGCTAGAGAAAATTTTTTGATACGCAATGCCCGATTATTAATCAATCCTTAATTAAACCACTTTAAATGAACATACATTCCATTGTCCTTTTATAGCATTTTGTAGTATTATTAACAGATTTCGGAGAGACGATCTAGAGAGAAATCAAGTGGCAATGGACTCGTAGAATGTGTCGAAGAAGGTTCAGTTTATACTAGACCGGCTCATCCATCATTCGGGCAACGTACACGATACTACACATATTCGAGTCTGTCGATCCATCAATAGTAACATTAGCGTACAGCGAGTCCAATTAGTCAACGCGCGCTATCGTACCAACTGACAACCGACTAAAATCACGGACCGTCACTATTTCCGATTGATTCGAAATCACATTAATTCGTGTAATTCGGAATTTTATTCTACTGCTGGTCCGTTTGTAATACCGGGCGCAGACAGAATTATCACTAGTATTAACACATCACAGGCATACGTTTGGATCGCCTATCGTACCTTTAAATCTCTGTAATTAACTCAAATTACCACAACTATTACATTACTGCTTATATTGAAGCAGTTGTAATGTCTTTAAGCTAACTTTATTTTTTCAATTATTCCGTATATTGCGTTCGTTTCGATGGGAATTGATTTAATATGTTGTAGAAGACAGCTTTTTATTTTTGGCACCCTTGCACTGTTGTGGGAGGCATTTAATGATAGAATCAATGAAAACATTTCAATCCCAGCTTCTATATAACAAGCACGATTCAAATGAAAAGGAGAAATAATAGAAGTTTTAATAACTACCTACGTAACTATCGTTATACTTGGTACAAATAATAGATCTGCACGAATTGGATAGATATACCCAAACCGATGGCGAAGAAAACAACAAGTAAAAAGCAAAAAAAAATAATCACAAAAAATAGATTAAAACTATGTAGAGCAAAAGTAATCTAGCAAAGGAATTAGTAAAATACGAGCATAACAAAGTGGAGGGAATAAAAAGATTGTTCTATAGAAGTGCTGGAGGAAGGAAATGTAAATAAAAGAAGTAATATCAGGTAAAAACAGGGAAAAACAGGGAAAAGAGAAGTATTAGATAAATGAGCAGAATGTTTCAGAGATATTCGACAAAATGAAAGACGTGACTGGATGCAAAGTGAATATGTAGACGAAATGTCACACAAGTGATTAGAAGAAGCAGTGAAACAAATGTACGTGCCACCACCAAGAAGTAACATCAGAGGTGATGAAGTTTATGGAACGTAAACAATTCTTCCAAATATGTAACACATCTTGGAAACACAACAGATGCCAATAGATTGGTACTGCCAGCCTACAAACGGGAGGATATGAAAATTTAGTATTGGTGGGGTGTGATAACAAGATCACATTCCACAACATCTCTGTAAGTTATAATGGTCATAAGAACTCCCAAATTTTGAGGGAACCCAAATGTGGTATATTCTTGTCCTCGATCTTGTAATAATGCAGGTGTCGAATCCTTGTATTATAAAAATAGCCGCAATCATTTCGTGAATGGTATAGATTGTGTGGTATGACTCCCACAAAATTTGCTGCTGCAAAATCAAGTGCTACTACTAATTAAGCACTTATAGCATATATACATACCTGACTATTCAGTTTGTAATGCCTCGAATGCAGGCCCACTAGAATTTTCAGTCATCTTCACTGAGGCTGATACAGGCAAGGTTTAACTAGTATTTTTATCTGCCCTGTTTTTCCTTACTCTCTAACACCTTTGACGGAAATAACCACCTAGTCCACAAAAAGTTTAGTGTCCTATGAAGGGTGTTGATAATTTTTGCTAATATTTCATGACCTTCCCGTACTGCCTAGGTACTCGGTACCTGCACCTAGTATCTAACAATTTTTTCTTGGCCATAGCATTGAACATCTTGTAATCTTTCCAAACAATCTTCGAGTTGACAGTGCCAGAACGAGTGCCTAAATGGCTGTTTGGTTACCAGAATATCATCCTCTTAATTTCTGTAATTTCTTTTAAGGTGCCAATTTCCGTCTGCACTATGTTAGAATATTTTGCCATTTATGTAGAGTGCTTAATATGAGGTTCGCAGACTTCTACTCCTGCTCAGTCAATAATCCGGTTCGTCTACCGCCTCGCGATGTTTGGTTCAAGAGCCCGCACTGTATTCGTCACCTCAGTTTCGCTTCTTTCTGTGCTAGAAATTGTTTCCCGTAGTTGTACGAGTGTTGCAGCGCGAGAAAGGGGTGCCAAGTACATTATATCGATACCAAGGACGTAACAATTATAAGATAAACGACAAGAAAGTCATTTTTAACCATTTATATTGATGAATTTATAAAATCGTTATAATTAACCATTTTTATAAGATATATATTATTTTGATTTTCGTAACCAATTAAAGTGTGAACTATTTTTTTGGTTATAAGTAACAATTATATCAACCAAATAAATTTTTTAGTTTCAGATAACCATATATCAACCAAAAAGATTTTTTGGTTAGAAATAACCATTACAAAAAACAATTTCTTTTTTTTGTTATCAGGGATGAAATTGATAATAAAAAATTAAGTCATAAAGTTTTAGTGGGAATATTTATCTCATTTAAAATGTTGAATAGGGATTTCTAACTCAATTAAAATCGTTATTAAAATTGCACTTGGCTGTATATAACCTTTATTAGGTTTTATGTAATGATTTCAAAATATAAAACATACACCGCCTTCAGCGGTGCTTAGTTTTGCTACTACCGCCACAGATTTGTTGTGTTATTTTGTTCATGTGTTGTTGTTGCATTAAATTTATTGCTCATTTGTTGTTCTGTTTGTTAAAATTTTTGTTTTTTTATTTTGTGGGTATTTTTGATATTGTTTGATATATTTTGCTTTTCATAGCGTTTTGTATGTTCATTCACATAAAAAAATTTTTGTTTCTTTTTCATCCCTGATAACCAAAAAAAAACATTTTTTTGGTAATGGTTATTTCTAACAAAAATTCTTTTTGATTGATATAATGGTTATCTGAAACCAAAAAATTATTTTGGTTGATATAATTGTTACTTATAACCAAAAAGAAAATATTTCTCACTTTAATTGGTTACGATAACCAAAATAATATATTTGCAATGATAATGGTTAAAAATTCCCAGTATTAAATAAAATGAATTTTCTTGTAACCTTTTTATCTGAAATAAAGAAATAACAGTTATATTTGGTCCCTGATCGATACTCCTAATTCACCTCAAGCCAATTTAATGAGACTGCTTTTTGTGGCTCTGTACACCAACAAGTGTAGTGGGAAGAAGTCATGTATAGCCTCCATAGTAGAAGTAAAACAGCTTTTTGTTGTTACAGTCATGCAGATCCAAGTTAGTTTTCATAACCTTGTTAATCTGTTGATGTATTTTCGGAGCGGAATGGTTGGGCTACAATCCGGGTATTCTCCTGCAGATCATTAGCAAGCTTGTTTTTCTAACCTTTTACCAACTTTCTACTTCTTGTCTGACGACAACCCCATATGTACTAACATGATGTACGTGCATCAGGTTGCCCTTTGGCACGGCGGATATACCGATTTTCCTCTAATGCAACCTCCGAGGTATTAGCCACGATAGACAAAAGTAGATGCACAATGTTCTATTTTGGATAAGCAAATCACGCACGGTATGACGAGTTGCAATTTCAGAATTCTCTGACTATGGTCGTACCATGGAGTGCACAAGTTTTATTTACGGAAAAGTTTCTATACATATCTAAAGGAAATAGGGGTCTAGTAGGATTACATGTTTACGTTGAAAGGGCTCATAAGCTGACGTACAATTCCTACATGCCCCGTTTTTTTCCCAGCTTTTGGACGTTGTTTTGTTTATTCAGCACGTTCATAAAGATGTATGACGTGAACTGTATTCCAAATGCTACATATACGAAATCCCTTCAGTCACTTAATGCTTGACCGTTATCAACATAGTGCAAACAACAGCAATCACCATCGTTTTTTAAATCATATCCACTAACAAGGAACTTGAAGGAAGAGGGGCTATATCTAACGTTCCTTGAACCAGAAGATTTTCGATAGGCAACCAAAATAAAAATTATGGGAAAATTTGGAGTGAAACGTAATAATAGTATTCAAAAATCGTTATAGAAACCAGGCGAATTACATTATATCCATCATTTACAATAAAAGTAAGTAGTAAGTATTGATACTAGTGGAACAGTGGCTTCGTTATTGTTTGCTATACATACATATTTATGGCTGTTGTTATAAGCAAACAGATATGCATCTAGGATATTTGGAAAAAAGTGAGATTAATTGCGTAATCATCAATTTACATTTTTCAAATTGGAAACAAAACAAAGTAATTGCCAAATTATTAATACGAAACAGCAAACCACAAATTGAAGCAAAGATATTAGAAGGAAATAGGAAGGTGCGATATGAATTTGTGTGTGCACAGTAAACTTTAATTATTCTCTATAGTTTGTAGGTAGAAGGGCTATTGGTTATATTAAATACAGATCTGAACATCTAGTCCAAAGCTTTGTTTTACAAAAGCTTTATTCTCATTATACGATAGTAGTATGTACTTGTATGCACGTTGTATACCTTAATCCATTATCTTATTACTTGCCTTGTCCTATGTTTATTAAAATTAATTTGAACTATACGTACTTCCTAGATAATTTTATAGGGAATTAGATTTCATACGAAACATGGATTAGAGTTTTGTTCTACTGTTAAGAAACTGCACATAAAGGAACCACCTCCTAGATCAGGTACTTTTAAAACTAATGCGGTAGATTATTTTATTTTAAAATCAACATATTCACAGAAATCAATTTTGCTATGTGATTTGTTTTTTACAACGTTAATATTATCTGCGATTTCCTTCAGTTTATGGAAATGTAGTTTTACTTCTTAGCTCAACAGATCCAGCTGCAAATGTACAAACGCAATGGTAAAACCTAATGATATTCATTGATCCCATTAAAGTTGAAGTAAATGTATAAAATGTAAAATATACAAGCCATTAAACCTAATAGCAGATCCTTGGCATATGGTCGGGTGGAGTTGGCAAGTCTAATATGTCAATAAACAGAATTCCATACTGTTAAATATCATGTTATTACGGCTATGAACATCAACTTGTACACAAGTGCTTATAATTTATATTCAAAACTACAATTTTGAAGGAGCATGTAAATAGACCTACGGCAGTGATTATTCCGGTAACTTTCCAATTAGTGCACGTATCCATGTAAAAATAATGGTTTGTTTTTGCTTCTTTGGGAATTGATTGTTTACTACAGCTCGCTATTTTTCTAAATATTTTTCTTTAAAATTTTCACATTCAGTAACGTGTTAATTCTACGCGTGTACTGATAGTTTAGTATTTCAGCTTTCCAATATTTTATATAAAGGTGTTTTGTGCACGTATGTGAACACCGGAATGTTGCACCATTTATTAACGTTATTTATTTCCAGTGAAGGATCTCACACGGCGTTCTG
The DNA here is from genome assembly GCA_038088585.1 of Chrysina gloriosa. Lineage (NCBI taxonomy): Eukaryota > Metazoa > Arthropoda > Insecta > Coleoptera > Scarabaeidae > Chrysina > Chrysina gloriosa. Next base: position 11,269,238 of record CM076093.1, read on the forward strand.
TTTCGCGCCACTGCCGTAGAAACACATAAAATGTTGAGTTATTGTTTTTAATTTCATTCTTAATTAAGGGTACAGAGTTATTCGGTTTTGTTCGTGTTGAGACCGTATGGGGACGGACGTTCTGTCTGCTTGCGCTTTCACGATCAGAAACGCAGATAAGTTTAAGTATACTTTGGAGACTCTCTTTCCATTTTCGGTGTGTTGTTACACCAACGTTCATAAAATTCACGACAAGTATAATCTTTATCACTTTAAAAGCTGTTAAGAATGTATTAATATCTTGGTAAGTGAATGGTTAAATCAGAGAGATTAAAAATATAAATATGAATGTATTACCTAAAGGTTTCGAAGGTTTATGTGCAACATAAATCCATCATATTCTCATAAAGTTCGATTTCATTACGCTTTAAGAATATGTAAAAGATCATCATAAAATGTACTATCTCGCTTATATTTTGGTGCTCGTTCTGGTCTATAACAACTTGGAGTTTGTGATATTGGATTTTCTTGTCACTCCAACAAGTTAATGGTCTTTCTCGATTTCTGAAGTTCTCATATCTTGGCACTTCAGCTTAAAATCCTTTCTGCCCACTCACCTTCTTTCATTATAATGATTTATTAAATGTACTCAATTTCAAGTAGAAGGTAACTTCAATAGCGTCGTGTAGTCCAGTACTTCGTCTAATGGTTCAGTCAATGATTTTTTTCGTTAAGTAACTCTTAGCAATGGTCTTCTCATTTTGCAGTGTGTTTCTTCTATTTTTTTGTATTCATTATTAATCTCACAGTATCGGTATGCTAACATAGATGTCACGCATTAGTGACAGACTTGAACATAGATTTTAATTAGGCAAATGTATCCATGTTTATCCCATTCGGTTATCACGTCATATGTGAATTTCAATTCCTAAGCTACATAGGTGTTGCTGTTGGAATTGCAGATAGACAGTATTCCATGAACATGATATTAGGCACTCGAGCCATATTTTCTTTCCAGGTCATTTAAACCAGAGAAGAACAATGTGTTCGTTTTCCTAATCTTTCTACCTCTACATGCCCCTTATCCCTCTCGACTATCTTCCAACCTGTTTGGTTAACGTAAAGACAACTCATTCGAGTTTTGTTGCGTTTGTGATATTGACGTTCCATTATCCACAGTATAGCGTAGTGAGCAAATAATCAGTATTCTTGAAAACGGTGATAATAGGATGAGCAAAACGTTGATATTAATAACACACGTCAAAGCTCAAGAAGGAAATACTACCGCTTATAAAGTACCTCTACTAGAACTAGAGCGCTAGAAACTACCTTAAGCAGACATGGTAACTTAATGGAGAACTTATACCGAATGATTTGGTATAGAAACTATACAAGAAGAATAACTATTTTCAGCCTACGAAAATTTGAATAGGAATAGAAATGAAATGGCACTAGCGTTAAGTATCCACCGTTTAGGAAATAAAATAAAAACTGTATCGTTTAGTTGATCTATCGAATATTTCTTCGGAAAACTTGACTACCTTTATTGACTGTTTTCAGTTTCGTGAAGCTTTGCTAATTTTCCTTGTATCCTGTAACATTTGTTTAGAGCTGGGCTTCACTTAAGAAAAGTAAGTAAAGTAAATAAGTTGTGTCGACTAACACCAATAACTTGAATATCTCCAAGTCGACAATTAATGATTAATAATTTCAGTGGAGAAAATTTAAAGAAAAGTGGTGGCGAGGTGGTGGACTGTATTATTTTTGAAAAACGTTCACTAAAATTTGATTTCGCGGATTATAATGTTATTTATAACTTGTAACAGAAGTCCGAATAAACAGTGGATTAGTTCCTCTCTGTTTATTTTATGTCCATAATGTCACATAAGTGTAAATAAAGACCTTATATGATTATTGAAAACTTTATAAATGGAAACAGCTTCCAAACACAAAATTGCATACTAACAATGGATTTCTAATAAGTCCAAAGCTAGAATCAATTCAGGAAGGAACAAAACTGTTCTCGTGCAGGTAGCAAAGTATGTTGTATAGACAGTATTATTCATGGAAAGTCGAACGCTGCATATTGTAGTATGATAAGGTTAATTGTATAGAAAGCAAAATTTATTACAATTAATATTTACAAAAATTTAGTATTATATTAACAAAATAATGAACAATACAATCAAAATATATTACCTAGTGTGTATAAGTGTAATTTGTTTTCTAATCCTTAACTTCTCCCTACCTCTTGAATTCTTTCTTCACTTCTTTTCTTTGGTCTTTTCTTTTTATTGTACTTCTTTTTCTTTGGTCTGTTCGTCGTTTGTAAACCACAACTTCTTTTTGATGTGGTCTGCTTCTTTTCAACCCTGGTATTTTATATAACTTTTTGTCTGACTATTTTCGTCGACCATCCCACTCCGTCGTTTTCAATCAACAAACTTAATTTGTTTTTTGCACGTCGTTATAGCAATTTGGAATTCTAGATGTTGAAATATTTCAAGTGTATGTGTGTGGTATATGTTTACAACGCTTTTTTATTTATTAAAGAATGCTTTCTATAAAATTTACATCTTTTTATTGATAATTTTACTAATGGAATATTACCATACTACAATATACAGAAATCCCTAGTTTGTGCTCGGCTTCCCATGAACAGACTCGGAGGGAGAAAGTAAATATCTACACTCTGTGATAAGAGAAAGGTTATCAAGATTCCAAGAGAGGGAGAGAGAGAGAGAGGGAAAAAGAAGTGGATACAACCAGTTAACGAAGAGAGACAGAAGTGGTGAACAGGGCTTGCAAAAAAGTAAAAGACATATAAAGATGCCCAGAAATTATTTTCTGGTGCAAATAAAAATGAGAACTCTAAAAAATAGCAAAGAAGAAAGTCGGAGGAGAAAATAACCTAAAAAGGAAGCAAAACGTCACATATACGTAAAAAGAGACCCAATAAGGATACACGGCGATTTAAGAGGTGATGGAAGCAATACACGGACTAAAATCAGAAGACTATATATATAATAACAGAGGTGTAAAAGGCTAGCGCTATAAACACAATGGAGATACTAAAAGACGTAATGAGCAAGGCCATAAGGGAGGTGGAGGTTGCAGAAGATTGGAAAATTGGCGTAGTAGTGCTTACACATAAACAGCACGTCGATCAGTATAATAACCACCGAAATATAACACTGCAGGGACATATCCCACGATTTTGGAGAAAAGATTCTCATTGAGGAGACATTAGCAGATACACAGTATGGTTCTAGACCAACGTGAGAATCGCGAGAAGTATAAGTCTTACTAAACTTACAGAAAGTATTTAATAGAGTTAATAGAGAGAATATATGAAAAATCTTAGATAAGAAAAGGTTAGATTAACACAATCTTGCTAGGTTTGACGAGCCTATATAAAGAAACAGAAAGTTATGGGAGAAAAAGGCATAAAAATGCAAAGCAGTCGGACAGGAATGAGTACTGAGGTCATTATTATTTTAGTCTGTCTTGGAGAAAATCATGAAAAAAACAAAAGACTCAATATTAAGCCGGATTAAGAAATTGAAAAATAACTGGTGCAACAGACTTTCGCTTTATTAATATAAAAGAAATACCAGAACAAACAAATATTGAAGAAATCAGATGTAATCGGAGATGTAACTTACAAAGTATGGAAATAATGCATATTAGAAAAAAAGTGTAGAAAGCTTAAAAGTTGAACACACCCAAATATCGATGAAAGAAAAAATTGCGATGGAGCGATACGTAGTGAGAATGGAACAAGGGAGTGCAGTAAACGAAGTATACGAAGCAGAATCAACAAAAAAGACGCTCACAGCAAGACCAAGAAAAATATTAATGTGGGAAGTTAGAGACGTAGTGGGAAGAAAAAATCCAGTGGAGTTCGGTGAAAAATCTAACAATATAGGACGAAATGAATAGGGACCTGGGAAAAAAACGCCAACAAAATAAGTCAACTTCTCAGTCTAACACTAGCGACGGTAGAGATACTTTAGGACTAAAATAATAAGATTCAGAAGCAAGTGATTTTTTCTCAAACCTGTATCTCACAATGCATTCAAATATGCTTGAAAAATTCTTAAGTAGTATGTACAGAATGCGATGTTACTAGGATATCTTCAAAATTAAATACCAGATTAAGATTTGGTTAGTCATCAGCTAAGAACAGGATCACTCCTATTTAATGCGCAATCCCCAAATCTTCGTTAAAGATTCCTACTTTTTCTTCATTTTCTTGCGGTCTTATATCGTTCACTGTTTGGAAGAGTGTACATCGGGCTGTAGCGATTACTACTGACTATCTGCCTTATGGACCAAAAAGCTGTAGATTAGATTTGAATTTCTGATTGAAATACCTTTGTTCCAGATCCAAGATGAAGAAGCCATTTGTTGACAGAGCGCGGTCCAAAATTTCGTATAGAAACACAATCTCGCTGTCAGAATCCTTAAACAATTGGATCTGTCTTTTTCACATTCCAAACTTCAAATAAGAGCAAGCGCACTTTTCTGGCAACGCACGGTTCTAAAAGTAATCGACACTGTGACATGTAATTCCAGAACTGCACGGGCTAGGTACTCTATCTACATAGGTCCAATAATAAGTTGAAAACTGAGGCACCATTCTGACATATAATTTTTTCCACCCCTAATCGCCTGTTAGTTGCAAAATAATTAAAGATTCTACTACACGATAATATTCTATAATATATATAGTGCCCTATATGTAGCAATAAATTTCTAAACAAACATATCGGGAAACATCACATCTTTTAACAGATGAACTGATGTTTTCATAAAGCAAGATTTCAGTTATTATAAATGGTCGTGTATGTTAGGAGCCCAGTCATCACGTTAGGGCATTATTATTAGTAAACAATTGAAAACTAATAAACTCAAGCAGACCGTTTACACGTTGAGGTTGTAATTAGTTTTCGAAATCAACCTTGGAGCGGAGCTTGCGGCTCTTCTCTTTAAATGTATGTATTAATTACGCTCTACATGACTTCTCATCCATTTACTTGTACTAATACCTTTCCAATATACGTGTGCTTCGCTGCGATTGTTACTCTATGTAGGTGGTTTAAAATAAATACTATGTGGTAACGTTGGTTTAGATTTCCTGGAGGATGTAAATAAATAAACGGGTTACTTGCATATCGCTTTTGTTTACCCAATTTCTTTTGGCAAAAACACCTTACAGTCTAAAAGATTGTTTAATCGGACGGCATAATATTTACTTTCTTGTTAATACCTCCAAGATATACAAATTTCGTAAGATGTCACTTATCAACTATGTTCTCCGCAAAGCTTAAGTAGATTCTCTGAACTACAATCTAAAAATAGACTTAGTAGGAATTGTTAGTACACATTGTACATTTATAAAAGACATGTTTGCGTGTTCATTCAGTTTAGCGAAAATTATTGTAATCACTTCGTTTCTTAGTGATTCATTTAAATCTGAGCTGCAATGGTAATTCTCCAAATTGAAACTTTAATACAGCAGTCGTTGATGTGTTCTTACTTCTTACTCACATTTTCTGGATCATCGACAGCATTAATAGGCGATACCGGATACCATTAGGAACTGCGAGGAAATACAAAGTATGTGTGAGTTAACACAATCCTAGTACGGAATACCAAATGCCTTAATAGGTGTACTTTCCCATTTAATATGACGCAACTTTCAAAATATCTAAATTGCATGCTGAATCAGTAACATTCATCATTATGAAAATTAAAACAATATCGTACGATATCGTTTGAATTGAAATGAACCCATTTACCACACACAATCCAATGAAACATCGTTGTCGTAAATTGTATAGTAAGCGTTTTCAATGAAGATCGCATTGTTTTGCCTTGTATGGTTGTATAAGTACTATGACTACATTCTATACTAAAATGCAATATACGAAAAGAAGAAACGCAAAGCGTTTGCAAATGTTATGAATGACCTAGTTTAAATGGTAATCATTCTGTAGTAAACATAAAATTCAAATTGTGTTTGGTTACTATGTATTTCAGATACGTTCAGTCAGCTCTTATTTAATTAGGCGTTGCTATGACCACATCTTGGCAAATAATAAATGTTGGTATTATTTAACATTTCGCTTTTAATAAAAATAGACGAGTCTTAGAACGACTTCAAAACAAAATAGTTCTTTTCCTTGTTACACCAATTCAGATACTTTGGATGTTTACATGTATGTATGTGCATATATTTCGAACACTAAATTGTCATCTTCAACTAATAAAATGAAAATAAAAGAAAGTGCCGCTTATAAATTTAACACTTGTTCGCAAAAGTCATTTTAGAGTGAAGCCGAAATTCAGGAGTGGTGCTTTATTTTCCCTTTTAGTTTCACTGGTGAATATGGCAACTTGGTTGTCAACATACGTAGAAAATTAAACGTGTTCAAAAACACATATAGTAAGAGTTAGAATCACTGTATTTAAATCCCTTATTTTCTTTGTTATTCTTATTATGAATTTTAATTATTATTATTTATGATCATGTAGAAACTGGTTAGACAATTTATTAAAGGTAAATCATTGTTTCTCCATATTAAGTACCAAACTGGAAAGATCGTTTACATATATGTATGTATCCCTTTCTTCAATTTCTTATGCGTAAATATGGTGCTAATGTAACTTATCTTAGTTTTCACAGGAGAAAAAAGTTGCCAAAGAAATAATTTTACTTACTGACTTAGTGCTGAGTCTTCCTACCGTGAGATGAAAGACTGTTGGGTCGAGTGAGGTCTCCTTCCATATTTTCCTATTCTATGATGTTTTTGATCTGCTCCCATCGTATTCCTCTTTTTTCTGCCCTTTGCTTTACAGCCTCCTGCCATATCTTTCTCCCTCTTCCTCTTCCTTCTATTCTGTACTTGTCATTTATCTTCATATTGTTGTTCTCTAATTCTTCCCTTATTACAATGAGGTGATGCTGTAGATATTCATCTGAGTCTTCTATAATTACCCTATCGTCTGCAAATAGAAGCTTCGATAGGACCACCTTTTCCATTTTTCAATAACCCAATCTCAGTAATAATCAATTTGCTTAAAGGCTTTATGCGTGTGATTTTGAGTAAACCCAATTTATTCTGTCTACGATAGATACGAGCAATTCTCTCCTACTGTTGAGCGTAAACTATAAAACTATCAGTCCAGTTTTGGCACCCTAACGATATATTTATTTCAAGCCGATAAGTTTTGCAAAATTCGTGGAGTTCAATAAGGGCTGCGTGTTGAACCTTCATCAAATGTGTTTTGCCTTGATAGTTAGTCTTGTAGATCTGTGCTTTCGAAAGCTAATGTTACAATAACTAATTTTTTTAAATACTGCAACATTTTTTGGTTTGTGTCCAATTCTCCAGTTCCAGTTCTCCAAACTGAATTGTAGGACGGAAAATACATGTCTACCTATTCATATAGCATCAGACTACGTTTCTATATCTAACCCTCTGTGAAATTTGACAGAATGGAAGTATTATACGTATTAGTAAATGCTATTGAGAAGATTTCCTGCCAATAGCTTTTTGCTTCTTTCTAAATGATCTGAAGATTTTTATGATCTTTCTGGAACAAAAGTAAATAGAGTCACATTAGCCTTAAACCCTTCCTTGCTATGCTTCCTGTAACTTCTTAAGGGGTAATAATATTCGAGGCAGTTGTTAAACATATATTTAAGTATTGAAAAAAGAATTATCATTGATAAATATTAAAAAGTAGCGGCGCCGGAGACATTCTTCCGGGGCATGTTGAACTTGAGGCGCTCCGCGGCACGCAGTTGTTTAAATCAACTTATAGAAAATCCAATATGTATTTCACTAGATATTCTTATGCTAAAGATATGGTCAAAAATTGGAATGAATAGAATAAAAATTGGTGTAGTTATTTGGCGTGCCGTTTTGAAAAATCGTGTTTCGAGAAAAACGCGTTTAAAGTTTTGAAATGTGTTATAGACAAAAGCAAATGAAAAATTTGACTGCTTATATTTTTTTCTGATATCCCAGGACCATAAAGCCCTTCCAGGTTCAAATATTCTTCCTCATTCTCTTTCCGATATGTGTGAATTTTTGGTACTATGTGATTTAGACCCCATCATAACTGTATTGTTTTTAAATCAATTTATCACGTGCCGTCGTTGTAATGCGTGAATTTTCAATCATTGAAATAGTTGTTGTAACGGAGCAAAGAATTTGTAGCAAATGTGGATTTAAATTATATGAAACTGCTACAGAAATACATGTAATGTTAAGGGAAGCTTTTGATGATCACGCTTTAGCCCAAACCAGAACACTCGTTTAACATAAGCGTTTCAAAGAACGTAAGTCTGGTGAAGATGACCAGCAATCGAATCGACCTTTAAGTTCGAAACCATAATGGAAGACAGAAAGCGAACTATCCACGACTTTTATGAATTTGCTTAATTATCGTATGGAACATGGGAGTCCAAGCTGCTGGACGAGTTATGCATCAAGTTGTTATTGTTTGTTTCTTATCTTTTAATCAACCAGCAATAGAACCACTGAGTTAAACTGTACACGAAATTGCAACAGAAAGCCTTGGGTGGTCCTGCTCTCTCACTAAAGTCGCAGCCGGTGACAAATTTTGGAAACACGATTATGATCCCGAAGAAGAAGCAGCCATCTTCTCAATTGAAGAAACCATCGTCCCCAAAGGCGAAGAAAGTACCTAAACTGCGTAACAACGTCAAATCGATGCTGCTAATCTTCTTGATGTGCAATAAATTGTGCACAAAGATTTGTCCACTTGATCAACACTGATTGAGCATTTTATTCCGATGTTTTGAAACGACTATGGGAAGATATGGAGCGCTAATAGACTAAGATGTGGATCTCCAAAAAGTGGATCCGACAGTATGACAGTGCTCTCTCACATGCCTCGCTACTCGTACGACAATTCCTGCCAAAGAACGGCATAACTGTCGCTTTTCATCCTCTTTACTTTTCCGAGTTTTCTCCCTGAGATTTTTTCCTAAATTGAAACTCCGATTAAAAGAGCAACGTTTCCACTGAATAGATGGGATTGAAAATGAATCACAAGCGATGTTCAATATATTCAAATTTAATTTCTAATTATTTCGAAAATGACAGTGATAAATAAAATAGTAGCTTAAATTGTAAATATGTGAACAATATCGTAAATTCTCGAAATTTTTGTGTAGTACCTCGTATTTCGGGAACCCAGATTTAATTTGCAACCGCACGTTATGTCAAACAACAGACGTAGTGTCTTTACATTAAAATACCTCTACTACAATCTTTCGTTGGTGACGACAGGTTAGCGCGAACAAGTCATGAATCATCCATGTACTTGATTTGGTATTTTAAATTCATGCAACTCGTGCTTTGAGATCGTAACGAATACGGAACATAGAATTAACATAAGTCCCTGGATATTTCGGAAGGAAAAGTCAGGATCATCCGTATAACATACAACAGCAACATTTGCTCTACATCTTCAGTTACATTGTTACATACATCAAGGGCCAAATCACTTACTATTCAATTTTGAAAAAAGAGTATTAAAAATAGACGCTATAGCTACTTACAAAAGATGTATGTACTAAAGAGCTAAAGTTTTGTTTGCAAGAACACGTACTCTTAGACAACAGACGTAATATCTTTGCATTAAAATTCCTCAACTATAATCTTCCATTAGTTGGAACAAATAAAACTAAGCATTTCATGTACCACCTGCTTGTTTTGATATTTGAAAAGTCATGTTGATCGTGCTACAAGATACTAATGATATCATAAAGAAAAGATGTGTGTCCTAATTCAGACCTTCAACTTTATTATTGCGTATGTGCTGACAAAGCTCCTTACAACTCCCATTTGGAATTACTTTAGAAAATCAAGTTAAGCATTTCACTCGCCTTATGAACATAGCAATAACAACCATAATAAGCATTCTATTTCATTATTGTGCTATGAACCTGGAATGACTAAGGTAACAATGGAACAAAGCGCCTGGGTATATGTATGGCGTATATAGAAAAAAGGATTTCTAAATTAAACGTGAAAAAGATATAGAATAGTACTTAGTTTGATATACAAAAAGATAAGAAAAAGAAAAATTAAACATCTACAACGTTGTGCTAACATAATCCCAAGCAAATATTAATTTTGGAATGTATAGAAGCAAAAGAATCTGGCGAGTTTTCACCGGCGTTTGCATTAAAATTATTTTCTACTTGAGATACGCCGTCATCGTAATCTAACGAGCTGGTGATAGAAATGCAGCTTTGTGATTAGACAACCGAAAGTGTCCGCAATTACCGGACGAAGGGTTTACCGACGCTCAACCCTGTTCTCACCAAATCTCTCGCTTATGATGACACGATTATTACTGTAATCTTCAACCATTAGTCATGAATGCTTGTTTATAAATACGGTGGGTGGTCCTGCACTCGACTTATTAATCACCTCATACCTATCGGCATTTTTCGTTTAGCAGTCGGTTCATATGGACAATATCTACCAACGAATTCTTCTTTGATACTGAAAAACCAGAAGTGCAAGAAATACATTTATTGAATAACTTAAGTTAAAGCTTAGTTATACGTTATGATAAATAATTTGCGAATAAATAGTTATATAATTATAGAATTGAAATTCAGCTGCATTACCTATATGAGAGCATAAATCGCAAGTTCAACAGAACAAAATTTGAGGCATTCGCCAATAATTAAGTCAAATGTCTAAGAACTTTGCAGTCATTCCAAGATTGATATTTGCACAATTATACGTAATATATTACAGGTTGATGACATAACTATAATATTTAAATGTAAAGTTGCACATATATACAGTTTATATACTAAGATCAAAAATGATTTTAATGACCTTCCAAACCAAAGACACTCCGACTCTTGGATTGAATATTGCCTTGTACATTTATTACAGGAACTCGTTTAATAGAGGAAACAATAATTCTCTATGCATAATAATATCCATGGATTTGCGGAAATAATTACGGAGGCGTAGAATCGCATCAGCTCATAATGATAAATACAATGTTATTTGCTGGATTTATGCTACCAATAATCGAAATAGCCGCGGAGGTTAATTCAGTGATTTATTTATCTACACATATAAATGTGTATAAATGGTGGATATTTAAGATTTTATTGGCCAATTTATCATCCTCTCGCACTATCGTCTCTAATTATATCTTACTTCGATAGAATTCTTGCGCTATTTATTACATATTAGCCGTTGGTCGTGTACGCGTTCTGAACATGATTGATACTATTCTCCAATAATTGTTTAATTTCTTGAAAGGCAGCAGATAAACGATCGATTCTTCGCACGCGATGCAAATGGGTGAGTAAGTATTGAAGTAATGAATTAATGCATTGTATTTGCGAATCATATCTTACGTAAAAGTAAACAACATCCATGCGGTATACTGAGTACTCATTGTCTGTCCAACTTACTTTTAATCTTAAATATGCAAGAGGTGTACAGAAGCTAGTGAGTGACCACTTATTACATTGACTATACCAATATGTACATATAGTGGAAAGCAGGAATCAAACGAATGACGTCATTTTGTTGAAGAAAATGCACTTTGACGTTGATATAATTCGTTCGTTGTCTGTTATAGTATACAGATCACGCATGTTACAATAGTTGTTGCTTCTTGTGAAAGGTATTAACAGTAGAAGAGACCAATCGTATTTAGTCTTGGTGCCCCATTTTTCATTCAAATTATTTAATTTATTAAATTCGTAACTGAATTCAACTATGCTCTGGTATTTCATTCACTATTTTGATAATTTGCTACATAATCTTTCGATGAGCCTTGAGCATTGCTGATATTGACTTAATATTCGTCCTTTACTTACAGAAGTTGTAACTATTACTTTTGCTTTCCACCGTACTCCTCAAAACTCATCTTAGTGGTTTTGCTTGTTAAGTACATCTCAAATAAATCAAACTCTGTCGTAATTCACTCTAATTCTCAGAAACATCCAAGCTGTAACTTTTCGACCACGTTTAAAGCGTGAGCTCTTCTTCATCAAAAATGATAGTTTTCAAAAATCAATTGGGTCTGTTGTTTGTGACGACATGATTCATTTTAAGTTACATAGGTGTACTCTGTATCTATCTAAAAGGATAAAAAGACTATGCAAATTGATTGTCACTTATCGAACTATCAAAGGAATTATCAAAGAAACAAGAAACTTGGGCCAATAAAAATTTAAAATTTCCTAACGATGGGGTATTTGGTCTTACTATGCGATTTATCTCTACTTCTTTGCCATCATTTCCTTCGTAACGTTAGTCCATCTGATTTTCGTTGCATCTCTATCTTCGTCGTGTGTTGTTAGCTTACTTTGATCGATTATTTCCCATTTTGACCAATTCCATATTTGCGCCTAAATATGGTTTAGAACACCTACCACTTATTACATATATATTACTTATTACTACCTATTTATCTTAAGCGACTATGTTTCCGTCCGCTACATTAGGACAGTTAACACATTCCTACAAAGTTACAAGTTATTTGGTTTTAATGAATTTGATATTTCTGATTTTTTAACATATGTATGATTTCGTTTCCTTCAATTTCATTTTCAAATCATCTGTAATTCTTCTTTTCTGCTCGATAGTAAGATATCATCGTCAGCAAGCATTTGTTTATTCAATTTTGGACTAAGTTCACACCATGCCACCAGTAAATGTCTGTGGATTAAACATGCGATTAATGGGGATAAGACCTAAAACCCAACTAATTTCAGTCCTGGAGAATCCTAGCAGTTGACTTAACAATAGTGGTTCTATTATTATTAGATTACAATTTTTGCAATCTACGCACGCTTCGATTCATTTTGAAAGGATTCTTGTGCATCACTTTGTCTAATTCAGCGAATGTTGTCTCCCATTAGTCTGGTTTGCATTTTGTTGAACTAATTGATACAGAAAGTGCTTGAATAAAATCAGCGACACCTTCAGTACATATACAAATATAATTCAAGAAATATTCGAAGAATGAAAGTCATTACTACTATTCGTGTATACTCGAATTTCAATTATATTATTCCTCCACGTTTGTGAAATTTTTAATGAAATAGGTGAAGAAACTTTAAACTAACACAACGCAAAATAATAGGGACCTACATAACAACCTCCACATCACCTCAATAAAATGCACTGGTCATACTGGGAATAGCATCCGGTGTGTCCGAGTAATATGTGGCTGTTTGAAACTCATGCATAAAATATTCACGATCCTGCTTACATGGAACCTGCATGAAAACACGTATATTACACTAACCTAAATTCTTACGGTCATACCAACTGATCATCTTACAAAGTTCATTTTGTATACGACGAAAGGAAAATTAATATTTCGTATCGAAGTCAATGAATTATGCAGGCCGACATGTAAATATTATAAATTGTCGAATTAGTCGGCGAGAGTCGTGATCCTGTTTTTAAATATAATACCAGCGTCTCAATAACGGCTTAATAAAACAGTCGAAATAGCGCAATATTTATCGTTGAGCGCGTCTTAACGTCTATTTCTATTTACGTTACCTCGTTTACTGCATGATTTAGTGGTAAAATTTCATTAGGCTCATATCTCTGCCAAGGTACATAGGTAATTCGATACACGGTCTTACCTTGTGCGTAATTGAAACAAGTTTAGCAAGGGATTTAATTTAATCTTTAAGTACTTTAAGCCGTAGCAAAGGTTGAATTCATTGAGTTTGTGTGTGTTAACGAGCCAGGAACATGCACAGAAATAGCTCTCCTCTCCTTACTGATATATAAGGTAGTTTAATGATACGTCTAAATAACAAAAGTGGATTTCAGTGGCCGTAAGACACATGAACCTGTCCACTGGTTTACCGCAGTGTGTCCCGATAGCGATCTAATAACTCCCATAGACCACTGTGGGCTTTAGAGCTGCCGTTATGGCCAATTATTCATCCATTTACGGTAGGTTTTGCCTGTAGGAAGTGTTAAATTACGCGCACAAGACACCTAGATATCGATTTACAAACTAGAAGTCAATCAATCAACTTTCTAAACACTGCCAAATATTTAAAGCTGTACAACGCATCATTAGCTTGATATGTGTTGCCGTACATAATTTGACATATTGAAATAATCAGAGCTCTGTTCAACATAAGCATGTATTTTCATGCTCTGTACATATTTGATGATAGGCATTAGAAACTATTCACGTTGTCATGATAGTTCTAAACAACATAATCTTCTTATATCAAAATTTTGATACCTAAACCTATGATATTTCTCATGTATATTTACTTAAGAAACTGACTTTTGATCTACACATTAGCAGAATTATTGTCAAAATAACGACGAAAATGTATCCAATGAATAACGTCCCTTCAACAAAAAAAAACACCTATCCTACTAGACTAATTACTATAAACTCTATACCACCTATTTATTACTCACCCTTTTCGTTCATGTTGTCACAAACGTCCGATTTTATTCAACTTCTTGTTTACCATAAAAGCGAAATGAGAGATGTTGCACTATAACAAGCCAATATGAAGCAAAGCAGCTAGAATAAGCTAAGAGTTTGACACACGTACATAACTCCAATTCATATCTATGGAAACCTGGCGACTTCCGGTTGTCTAAATCTTAGAGATATGCAAAGGAGAAGAGATATGTCCTAACAATGTAAGCCAAACGTAGCCCTTAAGGATGTGTCTAAGCCTGGTGGGATAAAGGGTAAGAAGCTCAAGTAGAGAAAGAAACAGACAACTATAAGAACGGCTCGTTAATATGGCTCTGGAAATTCAGGACTTTAAGGGAAGATATTCCCTAGAAGCGTTAAAGGCTGAGATCGATGTAGAGCTCGTGCCTATGTCTAAGTTCTGGGCGATAAAATCTAAAAAGTCAAGTCAAAGTACTGCGAAAAAGTGCAAACTTATTGAGAAGCGCATGCTACCGAGAGACCCACTTCAATCTACAATCTAATACGCCAATCCTTAACTAAAGTGAGAGAGCTTCGCTTGCTTTTGTTTCTGTTCGTAAATTGAATGCATTAACTGGCGCCAATGAATATTGAAGAACAATACTGGATGAAGCACAATTCATTTAATAGCAAAGATACAAATATTTTATTAATAACAGCCTCTTTAGTTTTATTCAATTATATTAATACACATAGTTAAGACCACATATTTACACTTTAGAATTCCACATACTATTAGAGCTTTTGTACTTTCTTGGGTCAGTTTAAGGTATTTGCTTAACTTGATATGCTGCAAGCATGATGTAAATATCGTAACATATACGCCGGCATTGATCTGCTTATGATTACCAGGATTTCCTATTATCTCTGATAAAAAATCTAGTCGGGGTCAAGGACTGCTCCTATGTATGCTAAACATTTTGCCTTGGTAAAAGTTGATCTAGAAGGATTTGTAAGCAATCTCGTTTCTGGATGTAATATACTTACTTATAATATCTTGTACGTGATACAAACTAGGTTAAGCAGTATATTGTCTAATTTGAACTTGAATTGGCCTTGAAAATGTACTCCGCACAATGTAAATACATACAAAAAATAGTTTTTTCTGATTTATCGTGAATTTCAAAATAAGCATAGAGCATTACAAATTAGGCATTATTGCGCAATATCAATCGACTTTAGATAAAAGGGAATAGGTATAAGTGTAGTGACAAAACGTTAGTGATAAAATAGACGGCAACAGGTTTCATAACCCAGGAACACCATTCATCGGCTTGTCACCAGACAAAGACTTTGCCATAATACCTAAGCAAGTTAGAACGAAATTTATTAGAGAAGACAATATGATTTTATCCTTGATTCCAGCACTCTGTTACTGGCACAATTCTAGACAATCCTGATACACAAGAAAAATCCGACAGCAGGAGATACGGAATGGCGGTTGATGGCACTTGGTGACTCCCTCTAATTTTTCAACCAGAGTTCGATCTGTAAGAAGTAGGTTAAAGAAATCTGTTTCCAATTTTGCACTTCCTGCACACCACCCCTCTCTTACGGCGAAGAAGCACTTTTCACTTAAGAAGCAAATTGTTTTGCTACATATTTTACGCGTCGGTCGCCTAAACTATCAACGGTAGAAAGCTAATGCAGGGGAGATTCTGAATCAAAAGACTAAGCTCTTTCGAATTGTGTAGGAAGGAAGCTCGTAGCTGTAGAAGTCCAGACTGGGGTGCAATTTAGCGATAACCGTTGGAATAATCTAATAATAAAGTAAGACCTATGGAAAGAAAATTTAAAAACTACATTTTAGTTTCTTTAGTTATTTCTACTGAAAAAATTAAGCATTAAAAAATGCAACGTCAAGCATGTGAAGTCATGATTGATCCATTAGAGATCGGCAGTGTCAAGAATTCTTAAAATGGTTGGAAATTCTTTAGAGAAGTTTATAGATGTCAGCATAAACTACGTGGAAAAATATCTAATCAACGTCTCGTGTTTATTTTGTTGCAATTAAAATACGGTTGGGTGGACAAGCGAACAGCCAACATAATTATCAATGAAAAGAGGAAATCAACTCAGATGAAGTTGTTGGTAGGTCCCTCTGTTGGCAAAATTAACGGAAAAAGTTATGCGAAAATGTACTTTTATTAAGGCTGTTATGGGGAGTAATATCGTGTAATGGATCCACTAATCTGGTGCTAATAAAGGATGAACAGAACTTAGAACAATATTTCTAGGTTAGAAAGGGTGAAGGGTAAGTTTAATGGTATAGTGGCAACGCAGCTTTATACGTTTTAGCAGGATAATACCGTTACATATGCTTTTCCCGAAAACAACGTATGGAGATTTTGGTTGACAGAGGAGGGAAAATGTTTGAGTTGAAGATTTATTTAAATGCCAAACTTTATAATAGCTTGGTAACAACGTACCAGACAACGACACATGTACTTCATTTGATTATTTAAGGCAACCGCACAACTGGCTGCTATGTCGTTTTTTCGAGCTGGTATAGAACAGTGGAAAAGAGAAAAATAAAAGATCAAGAACTTTAGAAGTATGTCACCACATGCGTATATACTATGTCTGTAACTTTTACGAGGGTTGAAGAATTAACTATATTCGGTTACTTTATTGCCTTCCGCTCGGATATTTTCTGCTATAAAAGTCTCAAAATGCCACTGCCTGAAACATTCAAAATATGTGCTTGATCGTAGTTGTATCGCACGGAATGTATAAGGATACAGAGCAAAAACAACTGAGTATATTTTCGTCTTATTTTTATGTTAGACATCTTTATTCACGAAATTGCATTCTATTGACGTGCTCGATGAGGCATCACAATCTATTCATATACCTTGATTCAAAATTTTGTTAGGCGTCTAAAATTAAATTGGACAAATCGGGAACGGAATTACGAAATGGCGATTACTCATATTTTCACAGGCCGTTCGGATAACTTAAGTTGTGTGTAATCCGTTTCGTTGTCCTAATAAAACCCACAGAAACCAATTGACACGGTCAAATATGTCGAAAAGGCACCCGATCCGTATTTTTAGCTTTACGGTTATAGGTCGCAAGTATTTGTTGGAAACAATGTGGAATTTCCTGGCATAAAATAATAAAATGCGTCCGTATAAAATTATACCGGCGAGAAGATGAACAGGTTTACTCTTCACAAGGTTATGAGTAAGCCTCCTACTACTCCAACTACGCGATCGTATATACATACATATGTATGTATATCGCAGTTTGTTACGCACGCTGTGGTGCTGTTTTGTCTACTGCTACTTACGTACGAGTATACAAATTAAGTCGCGTACAATAATCGCGTTATATTCGTCCCCAATTATCCTTTCCGTTGCAGCGTTGGTTAGATTTTATTTATGGGAACAGTCAACTTGATTTTGTATAGTAAGCGGCTCACACTTGTTTAAACAGCTTCCTGGACTGTAATGTCCTTATCTGCTGCGAGGCACACTTAGCAGTGGCGGATGCTGCTGCGCTGGCTCCTGTGTGCCTAAAACCAAACGCAAGAATTACATTTATCGTGCGTAGCTAAATATTCTCACCAATGAAACCGAGAATAAAGTTTCGATAGAAAATGAGCTTGCAAAATAAATTGGGTACTACCCCTGCTTCTTCCTTTTCCCTTATCCCCATGCCATTTCAAATCTTGAATTCTATGTGTTTGAAGTTCCCAACACGCATGCTTTTTTGTCCTTTGGTAGGATTTCCATTTTGTTTTGGATTTCCCTTTCATTCTTACTTTTTATTGTTTCATTATTGACTCTCGTTTTTCGTTTCTTTGGTATCTTCTGTTGCTTTGATACTTTATCGCTCATTTTCTATGGCCATTGCTTCTCTATCTCTGCCACCTTTTATCATTTCACGTTCTTAATTTATCTTCATCAGATTTTCCAACTTTCATTGTCTTAATCACTTCATCATTGCTGTTTCTTTGAGATTGTGTCACATTAAATTGAAAATTTCGGGGTAGGAAAGGACCGTTACAAAATGTATTTAATATAAAAGGCATGGCAAAAGTGTACTTATGCTTTTCGTCGGTAGATCAGGAAGAGGCTGAAGTGTAGATCATGGAAGATCTATAAGCCGGAGTGTAATTATGAACTGGCTAAATGATCTGAAAATGATTGTCATCTTTTGGTTGGGTGGAGGCAAAATCAAACGCTGGACAATCTCCTAATCTCTCCTAATCTCCTTAATCTCTGCTAATAGTTAACTGTACCTTATAATTATCCGGATTCAAGCAAATACTAGTGGTGCACCTATGCCTTGCCCGAAAATATAGAGAAGATTGAATTTTCAAAGAACATTTATAATTAAGCAATATACATTACTAGATGTCACATGTTCGTTACAACCACGGTCTGGGCACTTAAGGCATCAGCGTTGGTTTCAGAACGTACTTGAAACTAGTGCCGCTTACGGCGCTATTATTATTATATTTTGACGGATATGCATATTTGACATCATTGTCGGCCATTTCATCGGGTGCGTTTTTCAAATTTGAAATCATGATATTTGAATGTGGCGCTTTTACTTGCGTTAAATCTAATAAAAAGTAATGTTACATTCATTTCCAAAATAATTAGAGGTATGCTTTGTTTAATAATGTATCAATAAACGCTTCAAAATACACAAGGTTTATATTTTTTGACAGCGCTTAATCGACTGGCTTATTATTGGTATTAACAAAGTAAAGATTGTATTTTAATATCGATATTAGTACAAAATATCAATAGGTATGAAATAATGCAATTCAAAACTGCCGCTGTTAAGACGGAGCGCCCTTGCCGACATTGGGTAAAACGAATACCGAGGTCTTTACCCGAAGAACGAGTTGCATGTCGAGATAGTTATTAATAGTCTATGGTTACATCTAATCTTCTTCAATTTTAAATAATCCGATGATCGCATCCTTAGTTTTTCTCTTACATATCAAAACATTCGTCGGTACCCAACTTGAAGAGAAAATAAGGTTCTATCTTTATTGTATAATTAAATTTGAATATTTCCAGATACATACAAATTTTAACAGCTGAACTGGCGCCTTAGTTAAATTAGGAGAAAAGAAAATTCGGCGTGGAATTTGACGTACACTTGATCATAAAGCGCACTGTACCAATGACTTACTAAAGTTCACATTTTGATTTTACTGACTTTTTCAGTGAGGATGGCAACTGGTCAAAATATGTGTTTGAAACTGGTCAAAATTGGTGATAAAGAATGACAAATTTCAATTGAGCTAATTATACCGCACGGGTTTCTCGTCAGGGCACGTCGTCGTAGGTTGACAAAAATATACACCAACTTTCATTTACTTTTTATTTGGTGACTTATGAGGGACATAGATTGGAATCTTCAGGGAGTTACCAGTGTAGTTTTGGATCTGTAAAGCAATTTAATACTTATTTCCAACACCTTCGATACTTCCCAAAATATTTACGTTGCCGTGGAGGGAAAATAATTCCTGTAAAGCATCTTATCTAATATGAATAAATCACCAAACAGAAATAAATATTAATTCTTTTCCATTCGTTGGGAAATTGCCCGATTGAGGTAGATGACTTCCTTTTGTCAAAAATGAAGTGGAGATCCCGTCCGTCCCAACACCCTTGCAAATATCCGAACTCCACAGACACTGCAGTGTTTGATCTTGTAAAAAATTCAAGTGAGAGCTGAGTGTTAAGGAAGGGAAGGAGCCAAGTAGGATCAAGATTCATCAGCGTCCGACTATTTACGAATACTAACTGAAAGTAGTCTGAAAAGAGTCCTTTCTCCACACCACCCCACCGACTTACTCCAGAAATAGCTCTAGATCTAGTATCCACCCTCGACCATAATCTTGCCGGATCTTTCAAGAAATTCCTTTGAACATTTATCATGTAATTGTAAGATCTAAGTACACTAATAGTTAAATGGTTAAATTTGCTATTGCATAGCTTCCATTGTGTTTCAATAGTTATATACAAAATTCTGTAAAACGCAATCACAATGCTATTCAAATCACCGTTGCCCTGTCGTAGTCCATCAGAAGTGTGTTAGTCATCGGCTGTGTCAAAATATTATACAGTTTTACAGAAATTATGCAGAAGTGTAAAGGTCGGAATTGTCAACGCAATATCCAACGCCGGATGGTGAAGCATGCGCCATTGTATTTTAGAACTGAGCTCAATGGAAAAAGATTGCAATATGAAATAGTGTGGACACACATCCAAGAACTATAAAGTTAATTCAAGTTACGCAGTATAAGTGCACGATCATAGATGTTAGCCTTCATCACAAGCACTGATGGACAATGGTATCACCAGGAAAAGCTAAACGCCACAAATCAGCAAGGGAATGCCATTGCAAGGTATACACACCCATAAATTTTCGGTATCACATATCTGGGAAAGTGGCGTCACTGGCGAAAACGTTAATAAGACATCTCTGACAGACCCTTTTTGGAAGCGCTAGATTCGTGATCTATTCGACACACAACATATTCATTACCAAACAACTCACTATCATCCACTGACTGATTAAGAAAAGTTTCAGTAAAGCAGGAGAAATTGTAATCGTTACAAAATGAATGACTGTATATCGGGCTTAATTTAAAGCGAAGCCCGCAAAGATTCTGGAAGTACCAAACAGATCCATAACTATGAAAATGCTTGTTACCCAGTGAAATTGATCTAATTAAAGAGAGGTCTTTTTGGAAATAAAAGTGACGAGCTTGGAACGGTGATCGCACTTCATAAGAATATTATAAATTACATTATTCATTCTACATTCGGCCGATCCCAAATCTTTCCCCGAATGTATTGTTAAAGAACGGAGGAAATAAAATGAGTTAAACGCAACATTTGTAGGGAATAAGGAGCTAGAAATAATAAAAAGACGGATCTGCGCCAAAGTATGGTAAGAATAAAAGGGAAAATCACCTTGCTAACCTTGTCTAACCACGGGAGATGAGATCTGTCAGAAAAGGAAAACGGGTATACAATAAAGGAGACATTAAAAGTACAGTAAAATTAACAGTTACAGTAATCAGCGAAATATATTTGGAGAAAGGAGACGGAATGCAGGGAAAATCATGTGGGCAGATGATCGGAAAAAAGGTGGAAAGATCAAACCTTAGAGCTCGGCACTGAAAGTTATAAGAACTAAGTTAATCACCTCAGTACTATAAATTGATAAGTGCAGATCCTCTCTTGTGTACCTACTGTTGCACCGTTTCCATTTTACAATGCACATTCACTCATTCGACTTTGAATGGACAATGCTTCATAAATAACAACACGTTATTTTAGCATTCATCGCCTGAAACGATTGCCGTTTAAATTCGCTCGGACATATTTATAAGAGTACTAATTGTATTCTTTCCTGATCTATGGGATTCTTTACCGAGCAAAAATCGCAAATCTTTCTGAAGACTTTCTAAAAACTTTATTCGGTTTAAATAGATTTTTAGAATCAAATTTACAAACAATTTACAGAATCCAAAATAAATGAACACGAACAGAGTGCCGAAACGTAAGGTATCTATTTTATTTACAGAAACAATTGATGATACACCCCAACATAACTGGTACAGTAAGGTGTGTTCCTGTGTTTGTATTGGGGCTACTTACATACATATATGGTTGTGTGCCAACATATCCCGTTCGATTTCTATACTTCCGAGCATAACAAATACCAATCTAACACAATCATAATTTAATCATTTCGTAAAACACTTATTTTCATAAATTGCGAACTGCAAAAAATATGTTATTCTTGTTTATTATCGAATTCTTTAAGCCGAGCTAGTAACAGCATTGTTTGTTAATACTATACATCAAACAATCCCAAAGCGGTTTTTATTATACAAATAAATTTCAGTCAAAACAGAATAAATACAAGATGCATTTTACTATAATTAAGTAAAATTATTTTTAGAATCATTATTTACTGGAATCTTCAAAGACGCTCGCTAAACACGCCGCCGGTTGGTGTTGAAATTATGCGTACAACTGTGAAAATGTGGATATCCTTCATATCCGATTGACCCACAGATCGAATGAAAACATCGATAAACGTAGTATTATCGTCAGTACCTTTTATCAGTCCACATAGATCTATTCAAATTCGCTTTTGTCAAAAATATTTGTTTAGCTTATTAGCAACAAGAATTTAAATAATAATAAATTTAAATAAAGTGCCACTTTATGACCATTATTCAAAACAATAACACTTTGTTAAAACCGGCTTATAGAAAATATTTGTACTGTATTTGTGGTATTTTTGAAAATATTTGAGTATAATGTAAGAAGTGTTAAAACTAATGTTTGTTGTTTCTAAAGTATATTTTCATATCATTGTATATTTCGAAATTTATGAAAAGTTAAAGATCAATCGGAAAGTGTGTTTTAACACCAAAAGGCGACAAAAGGCTTCGGGATAAGCTCCGATTTAAAATCCAAAATTGGTATATTTCCTCTAGACAGACCCTGGTAATCATACTAGTCATTTGCAACAATGCATTTACCGTACATTTACAGTACAATGTTTGACTATAACGTAGTAACATTTTTCCAAAAATATCGTTGGAAGTTAAAGGATTCTGGTGCAAAGAATAATCAACATTGTCCATATTTAATAGAAGTTTTCATGCCAACATTACAATCCTTCCTTAGTTCCTGATGGGCTTTCATTACCTGCATATGACTAACCAAAGGTTATTGCAGGATCTCCGCTTTAGCTTGAAACTTTATGTAGCCTTCGTTATCTGCCGTTGCTAAATAAAGCAAACCTGTACTAAATTTCAATACGACCACAACCCCAACTTTACTATAAAGTGTTTTACGTCCACAGTAATAAATATGTTATTATGTGCCGACGATAATAAAATATAATTAATTTTTACACGCATCCATACCATAAAAACGGAGACCAAACACCAATGAAGATAATTATTATGAGAGATACAAACGTGCATACATACATGGTTAGTGAATAATAGTAATGAAATGAACATTAAATGTAGGTAATGTGGGAGTATGTGATAGGTATAAGATCGTGATATACGTTTACAACTTGTTTGTGTGCGATGCCGCTTGTGGTGCCCGACAGTCATTGTTTATCACGTTTTGTGCACTTGCAAAAGCTTAAGCTAAGGAGCATATAAAATATTGAAAGTGGATTTTTAAAAACTTACATGAAAGGTACATATTTTGCATAAGCAATCAGAGATACCTACATGCTTTATAAATGAATCATTTACCTTGGCCCATAAAATAATTTTTGTGGAAAATTTTGTGTTTATTAATGACAAACATAAATCTTAAAATATCTATAACCTAGCAGATAGTAGGAAATCTGCCTCTTTGCATTTAAACTATTAGGGCAATAGCACAGCATTGAACATATTCATGCACGCAGTTCATAATTCCCTCATCACTTAGATATTAATTATTAGGGCACACACCCATTATTTCAATGAAACTCCATTGGCAATGCCCCTTTAAATTTTTGCAGGATATGATCTGGACCTCTAAATTTGTTTTCGTAACTTCAACGTCGATAAACGGATTAACCTCCAATATTTATGAATTGAAATGTACAGGTACGAGTTATCTTAATTGTGATAATAATTTTGCTTATTTATTAGAAATTTAGTGTTAAGTGAACGATAATTAATTGAGTAAATACGGTAATTGCAACTAATTATAAAGCATAGTGCTAAATGAAACGTGCAAATAATAGGAGTAAAATAAAAATACTACGGACGTATGTGGAAATTTACAATAATACAAACACAAATATTTTATTCCTTTTCAGATATTTAGCCGGTGGAAGCGAGCTGTTTCGTATTTATTTAATTCCGTATCCAGAAGACACAGTTGGATGAATTGTACGTACTTCACATTTTCTTATATTATTTATGGGAATATGTTATTCTTGCTTACATTGCTCCCTCTAATTTTGCTTGAAATAATTTTGAAATATCTGTCCTAATTTTCATAAATAGTGAAAAGTAGGTATTTATAGTAAAATATATATTTAGTTACAATAACGGATTAGAAAATATTTCTATATCAAGGATCAGAGCTACTAATATGAAAATCAAAGGGTTGTTACATAAGTGCTACATTTTTACTAACGTGCTCTAACTAAAGGTAATATATGTTTACATACATACGTCTATAAGTTTGATCGTTTTAAATGTGCAAAAATACGTCGCAGCCCGGCAAATATTATTATTGGCATGTCCAGAAAACATCTACAGCAAATATGGATATAGCCGTCTGTTAATAAATCGACTTGCTTCTAGATACATAAGTAACTGTTGATTTTCTATTGTATATTAAGTTTGGTAAAGGTCCAATACAAATCCTCGTCATTCTTTCATTCCGAAGTGGAACTGCTAATGAAAACTGTTAAATTCATATTGACATTCTATTCGTTTGTCAGTCACGTGTATCATAAAGACGTAAGATTGAAAATAAGCATCCTTTTGTGTTGTTATTGCAGACGAGATGGTCTACAAGCAACGTATGTATGACTGTGAAGTTTTAAATTATAATATTCTGTAAACTTTTGCAATCGATAACCATAATTGTGCCCAACCTATTGTGGATTCCGTACATACGAAGTATGCGTGTATTCTAAACGTGATGCTAGGCGATTATACTTTCACTAAACTAAACGAAATTGCTAGAATGTAACATCAACTTGTAAAATGATAGGTTCATTCATCGGCGACTGGTAGTACAAAATTATTCCAATTATAATGCTGTACAGAAACAGATAATTTAATTCGCGTGCAATATTTAACCTTCACATTTAGCACATCTATTTACGTCCACAGATGAGTACAATACCTAAACTAAAGTACGAAGCAAGGATGATTGCTATAGTGTTAATAGCCATTGGGATAAATATAAATAGTGGATGAAGAAAACAATGTTTTGGCGAATGTTTAAATTAGTACCAGTCCTAATTCGTTGATTAGTATATATTTATAATAAAGGAAAGTAGTAATGTTTTTGCTTTCTTGTTGTGGTTTATGTTGAAGCAATAAACATGTGGATACCACCCTTAGCGTAAAGTTGTAAAGTCGCTACGTTGATATAGGTTTCTCAGTACCCTTCTTTTCACTTCAGGATAGAGTACCTATCAAAGTCCAATATTTTTCCAGTTTGTTATAATGTGCTGTTTTACGACTGAATGTTCACTGCTATGTTGATTTTACTCTTTTGCTACTATTTTCCTCCCAATCTAGTTTCCGTTCTCTTGTTGTACTAGACATTTCAGTGTTGTGCTTTCTCTGAAGAGCTTAGATTTAGGTACTTGTTTGGGTATTTTTTTTTTTGCTTTACCTGGAAAAATCCTTAGAAAAGGTGTCTGGTTTAAGCTGAACACAGACATTGTATACTCTTCTTTTTTATTCTGCTGACTTATTTATATCAGTTTCAGGCTACTTTATTCAAATTTTATATGGTCGGATATTGATCTCATTTTCTCTACACTTGTTCTATAGATTATAACAAGAATACTGCTGCTCTCGCAATAGCATTGAAAATACTGTTAGATTATTATCAGCTAGCTGAACCCGATATAGGTTAAAATGGAAACAATTATGTATGTTCTCCTGTAATTTTAAGAGCTCTATAATCTTGAATATTGTACGTTTCGTAATAATTCTTGTAACTTTACTATTCACATACTGTTTATCAAAAAGTTAGTGGTGTTGTGTTATACTGTCAAATAAGAATTCCTCGGAAAGTACGGTATCTATCTATTAAATGAAATAAATTTTGAAAGAAACAAAATTAACTTTTCTAAATGGGTGACACCTGGGCTGCGTACTTCGTTGTATTATTATTTGATATCGACGTTTTACCGATTGTATTGCTAACTTCTTCAGAAATACTGGAACTTATTTCTAGCAACCAAATCATCTGTATATCCGGAGTGTAAAGTTCTCCTTACCAAAATGAATTACCAAAATGAGAATTACTGCAGTAAGCAATTAGTTAACAATTCAACAATAACCTTCCAAAACTTTCACGTGATAGATTTGAGTCTGAGAACGACGTATTAGTTCAAGTTTAACAAAAATTAGCTTAAAGAATGTCTAATTTTAAAATTATTCTACATATGATCAGGGAATTTTTTTCTTAAAGTAAACGTACATGCTGTCATGTGTTTTTGGTTACTATTGCAGTAACATATTGAAAAAAATAAACACACGAATGACTGCATTTAGTTGCCTAACCCTCGGAAACTAACCCCAGTATACAATAATGCCTGTGATTTAGAACTGAATGAAGTAGCCTCTACTCTTACACCACCGATGCATTATTTATTGTGTACAGCAAAGCTACTAGAAAATGAACTAAATTGGATCTCATCACATCAATATTTGAAAACTCCATATACGTATTTCGAGCAGGAAGTGATCATCCTCAGTGGAAAATGGAAGAGAAAGAAAGCGCTTGTAAACACATTTTTTGTGTCGATTATGGAATGATGAGGTGTACTCTTTCAAGAGTATTGGTAACCAATTTACACGAATTGCGCATCCTTTGTGTTCTCTATTGAGAATGATTACTTTGCTGCCGGACTACGTACTGGAAATGTACCAAAGTAATGTGATAAGGGTGAGAGCTAATTCTTTTCAACAGAGTGCTACATAAAGAACTAGTTATTGCAAGTGTTTTTGTAAAAACATATTTAGTTTTCAATTTAGCTTCTTACAAACTCTCATCTTTCCCCAGAGTATTTATGTAGCTCATTCAATTAAGATGAATTAGTTGCTATTTTTAGTTATACTTTCACTTGTGTTTTTGATGAGTTTTTGCGCCAAGCGTCATAGCTTATTTATTCTACCGAAACTACACATGATATTCCGTTGTATTAAATATAAATCGAATTTTTTAATGTTCACTGAAATGATGTGTGATTGCTGAATTGCTTCGTGTATCTAATGAATCGCTTAAGCACATATACATAGATGAAATGGGCTAGTTACAGACTATCAGCTTCACTATTATTGAAAGAGTTGGAAATATAAACAACCAAAGTCGAAAGGGCCTTTTATTGTTGACGCGGTGTTTGAAAGCCTACGGAGGAAAATTTTCCAAAATTTTTACAAAACCCGTCACGACAATGAATACATTTGTCCCTTTCGTTTACGAAAATCTTTTTGGCATATAATGTAATAAACGTTTTATTAGGGTTGCGTTTCGAAACACAGCTAATGAATAGGTGACTTAAGCAAACATGATCGCACTATATTACATTGGTAAGATACGGTTGACCATTTTTATATTAACAAAACACAACTCCGGAATTCATTACTTGTGTGGAAACGAATTACCAATGTACATATTTTAGTACCAACTTTATATACTACTATGTTTAAAATCATTCTCAAGAAGCATTTAAAACACAACAAAGCTAGCATACGTTTAAATCGATTTACAATGTCCTCAATACATCCTTATCAACCTATCAAACAATTATCTAGTGTTCAGTCAAAATTCAAATTTAATGCTTCTAATAGCATTCATTCCAGAGTTCTTAGAAGACAACGTCGAACGATAGCAGGGTGTTATTTTCTTAAAATTTCCTACTTCATCTACAGCGAATATTCGTACTAGACTGATACTGGGCACAAGGTAATTAAAAGAAAAAATCAGTACTTCAGTAATATAACATCTCTATTAAGACTTTGTAACCGCAAGCTAGACCTCCCAGAAAATTTTTCGATCGGTCTATTATTTGATTTAAGGCTGTTCTTCAATTATGGGTCTCGTGTTCATTGTCTACCAACGTGCATCAATCAATACACACGTTCTTTAATCGATTACGCTCTTAAGAGCTTCGGTCTCGTACGGACATACCAATTACGCGCATCCGATAAATGGTTACCCGAAATAACAATCGCTCTAATTAATTATTTCTTTTTCCTTTTAACACCGACCTGCGAGGTCTTGTGCGGTTCTTAGTTAAAGCAGAAACGGACCGAAATGGAAGTGGTGAAACTGGAAGATGTCGGACCAATTAAACTGAGAACCAAAAGTCGGGACGTTTAAGACGATTTACGACCGTTGTCAGGGTGGTTTTTGGCAATTACCCCTCATTCCGGTGTGCGTTTTTATTTAATGATATATTCGGTCGGACCGTAATTGTATAAATTAACTCGGTTTATTTAAAATGCATTTATCACCAGAAACTATTATTTTATTAATTTTTCTGTCGGGTTTAAATAATATATCGCCGTAGGAGTTAATTCGGCCGAACGTCTCTTTTAATCTTAAATTCCTACGACCGTGAGGTATTTCAAACGTAATTTTAAAAATCCTTCCAAAAGTCATGCCTAGTACAATAAAGCGTATGTTTATAATTTACGCCTCGAAAAGAAATTGGAACTTGGCATTTAGGTCATATTAATTACTGGCACTTTAGCAGAAAATGTACTTTCCTCTCGCTGTGTTGACATCATAAGAAAGGTACTCTAAAACTTCTTTTCTTAACCTTAAAAAAGTAAACACTAATCGCAATAGATTTATTGTGAGTTATAATTGCAAAGTACAACATCCATCAATGAATGAGTTTCTACATCTACCAACCGAAACTGTTTCCGAATACTCCATTAAAACTTTTTCAACGAAACGTCTCCTTCTTCAGTTTAAATTTAAAATGATACAGCAAACTTTGTTGTTTTACACAGAGAACCTTTAAAAAAAATGACAAACAAACGTTACAAGATTCAAGTACTATTACTGTCAAAAATGAATCTAACAAGCTGCATTTACGGTTATTAAAATTAGTGTGGGACGAACAGAAACAATTTTATCTTTTATTCTGAAGTACAGATTCTCCTACCTCTTTCATCTAGATATTTTATGTGTGAACTATAAATCGCTTGACAACCAAGATCAACGACAATGTCGCTTTCTTGCGATATAAGTTAAATTAAAATTTCGATCTCATGACGTTCTTTCGATCTAATAGAACTATAAGGGAACCTATAGCAAATTTACCAATACTTTCTCTTGAAATCCCAATTAAGAAAGGAAGGCGTAGATATCCAGAAACAAAATCAGTTTCAAATACTAAAATATATACAGAAGTTAGTATACGAACATTCTCTGTGGAGCTAGTGGGGAGAGCATTATATTTTCTAAATTGCTTATAATGAATCTATTAGAACTTTAACTACTAATAAAATCAGAAATTCTTCACAAACACACATACATCAAGCAAATTAGGTTTGTTTGGAGGAAGTAGCGCAATGGAAACCATCTATTGAAGATACTATTGCGTCATTTGTCATACGTCATTAATGAGTAGTAGTTCAGTAACAAACTATATGACTATACTACCATTAAAAATTTGAAAAATATTGTGCACGAATGGAACAACAGCAAACGGTATTTATATTATTTATTGTATTACGTCAGGGGTAGGAATGGAGGAAAAACTTGTAAATTACTGAATAAATATGAACTGATTGTTCGTGGAAAACATAATAATCAGGAATAGATTATTCCTTCATATCCTACATAATCAGTTGACAACAAAGTAATTGCGAACTTTATGATAAATAACCTTCGCTCAACTTTTTGCCATACTTCTGTGTTTGAAATGTTCCTTCGCGTCTATTTACACAAGTAGTTAGTAATCAACACAGTGAAAATACGACGGTGCAACTTCAACTTCTTTACGTGTTAAACAGGAACAAAAATTATGGTTGTAAAAACACACAAGAAGAGATACCGAAAGAGGTTAGAGTACAAGTATTTAAAAAAGTAGCTATGCTAATACTATTATACGGTGGAGAAACATGGACCATGACTGAGAAACAGAGAGAAGCATTGGGTAAAAGAGCAGTATCGTGGGAGGAAGGTCAACAAGGCGTAGCAGATAGGAAGCGGTGGAGGGAAATATGCAAGAAGTTAATCTTAGAGAACTCAACTCCACACACGCCTTACACCCCAGAACAGGGATAGAAAAGGTTTAAGGATTAAGTAAGTTAAGTAAGTAAAATACACCATTTCAATATTAAAGTTTTTCTTTTTCTTTTCCGTTGGGTGTAAAAATTCTTTGTTTTAATGAACCAATGGGACAAATACTTTGGCGCTAGTTGCACTGTTAGAAGATTAAGACGCTATCCTTTTTCTTCTCAAAAATAATGAACGCCTCTAGCTAACAGAAATTTAGTTAGTTATAAATATCAATTAGTAGAAACAATATTTCTTCCGTGTGATACGTTCCCAACACTGAAATTCGGAACTAAATTGCCAACCATAGACCAAGATATACATTTCTACATCTGTCTCGAAAGGAAATACCAAACCATAAAATTAAAAAACATATTTACTCGAAATATCCATAGTTACCTTCCTCTCTCGACTAAGACTTACCTCCTGTTTGTTTCGCCTTTACTCACTCGATGACAAAGCTCAACCCACACAACATCTTTTTGGAAATCGTGCAGAATGCCTTCTTCCTACAGATTTCATATCAATTATAAGTGCTTGTTCTTTGGCATGCCATAAATTTATGTTTAATGTGGCTAACATTGGTATACCTACATTAATTATTTGTCGTGGTTTTCTCAATTCCCATGGCTATAGTCAGCATCTTAAAATTCATCCGATTTGGATCCATACCTAGATTTCTTTGAGCATTGTATTCCTTTTATAGCGAGTAGGTTGCTGATCTTGGCCGCTAACCCTCCTTGCATCGTATAAATAGATAAATAAAATATATTTTTAGGAAGCATAACATATTAGTAGAAATAAATTAATAAGCGGTCATATAACATTTCTGTGAGAGTAAAATAATTACTATTATTACCATCACTGCAACCTTTGAAGAAACCAATTCTATTACACTGCTTCTTAATATTATTATTTCTCTGGCCTGGTGCTATTTGATTTGACTTATTATTTCCCTATTACGTTACTTCTTCAAAGCATTACAATTTTTATCATGATACAGAGTAACCATTCTTAACATATGCACCAAATTTATTTCATGCAATAACATATTTAGTTATAATATGAGGATTACTACTTTTGTGGGCGCAATGTATAATTCAATGTATAATTCATAAAGTCAAATATAGGTCAGGCTAAGCAAAGGCACTGTATTCGTTATCAATAGTATTTCTTCAATTCCGTACCCTTGAAAGTACTACTTGAAGGTACTAATTGTAAGTGGTAAAGGCCTACGATGCACTTCTTTTAATTTTTATATTACACCCTCAACTTGGACCGTTTGTCACACTTATCTTCCAATTACACACTACGACATATTACGCAATATTATCGATTCTTATGTCGCATCGAAATATCTAACATCAACAGCAGACATAAAGGTGGCGACTTCAAAATTATTACGTGTTTAATAACCAAATGATGTTACTTTAACACATTTCGATCAAACTTTAACTAAAAGAGAGTGTCAATATACAGGCATCATCACTTTCTGTTTGGTTGATTGGAGGCAATTTCCTATTCAATTCAAGCTAAAATGGGTATGGGAGATATTTCGTTCTATTTATGCGACGTGCCGCCCCTCTTGCGAAAACTTACGACTATGTAACCTACAACTTAGTTCGATTTTACCTCGCTTAAGTTGATTTAACACAGAGGATTATAAATCTCAACTGATTTTAGTTGTAGATTTTACACTTTACAGTAAATTTTTAACACTGTCTCATTTTAGTATATATGTGCATAGCCCACTTTCAACGGCGTTTGCAAAACGGAAGAAGACCATTTTCTTCATATTTGACTTTATTAATTCCACAGGATAATACAAAATCATTACTTAAACCACCGTAGACATCATATAGGACGTTCAATTAACTGAGCTTAAATTAAGTAACACCATCAATTTACAACATCATGGTGCTACTTAGGATGAGAAATGAAGGAAAACATGCAAGTTGATTTAAGTCCCAGGAGTAAATGGAGAGACAAATTTTTGCAAGTAAAAGCTACCCGCATTCTTTTTACATGTCTCTATTATACTAAGGCACTTATTTCACCATTTCGTTTATAGCACCGACGTTTCACATCCATACCTTGTAGCTCCGTTCACGCCATTCTCAATTACTTCTGCTGAAAAGTATTTGCTTGAAATCAAAGCTGAGTTAAAATGGATGCGTGACAACAATTCAAACTTCACTCGGGCTAGAACAGAATTGGACTTTGATAATCAAAACCAACGCAGTACTCTACAATTGAGCGTCATT
Organism: Chrysina gloriosa; assembly: GCA_038088585.1. Classification (NCBI taxonomy): domain Eukaryota; kingdom Metazoa; phylum Arthropoda; class Insecta; order Coleoptera; family Scarabaeidae; genus Chrysina; species Chrysina gloriosa. The sequence goes on from CM076093.1 coordinate 11,301,999, forward strand.
TACTACTGCACTGTTTAGTTTCAGGAAATATTAGCGGTAGCTGTTGCGAACGCAATTACTCAAAATCCTTAAATATTGAAGTTGTCGAGTTTGGATATTTTCACTGTCTTGGTAACCATTTTGGTTGAGTCTTGGTTTCGTCGCTATTGAGAAAATGTACTTTTTCACGTCCAATTAGTTGTCCGCACGTTCCTAATGGACATAGTGCAGTTGGGGGAAGTGCACTTCTAAGGAATTTATAAATGCGCTCTAAGGTAATGGTGGTAATGAAGAACTGAACGTTGAGGTGCAAATAGGGAATGTAATTAAATAGATAAATACAGAAGATGTGTAACGTGAAAGGGAATTCACGTAGAAGCAAAATACTGATGCCACTAAACAAGGCCCACAAATGACGAGATTTTGAAAGACGTCCGTTTTCGGTGCGATGTATTAGTAGCGATCATGTCGATTTGTTACGGCAGTTCATGCCAATGATAGTACTGGAACCGGGGTTTGTGGCGGAGAAGGGTGCCTGGCAAACTGAAAGCTTAGGAAATTTAAAGCAAAACGATTGATGTCACGAATAGTTAAAATGTATGTATTGATAGCAAAAATGGAGAAAATAAAGCATTTTCTTTTCTATGGTGAACGATAAAAACAGTGGAAAAATAAGGATGAAAGAAAATTGAAAAAAGAAGACTATAAAATTACAAATGTTAAGATCGCTGAGAAATAGACACCAGTTGATAGTTTAGAATTAAATGAATGACAAAACACTGATATGTACTTCTTCTTCTAACTTCATTGTGGTAGATTTTCATTCAAAGACGAGCAACATTGAGTCATCCGTTTTAGTTGATGACGACTAACGCAAAGTAATAGTCTATTTGGACTATAATTGCTCAAAATGTCATATAGCATAGCAACATGCATTGAAAATTGTTTAAGGTCAACGAGTTAGCATTTGTGCCTGAATAGTTCAGCGATGGTGATGATGACAAACTGCACTTGATTCAATTTTTGCCGATAAAGTCAGGGTTTTGACGAATGTGGAATTATAGGTCTTCTTAAAGAAAGACGAAGCGTTAAGACTGTGTGGACAATACATCACCGAATAAACTTATTTTGTTCCATTACAATATTTCTATTTGTTTTCTTCTTTTTTAGTTCGCAATCATTTGATCGTGAATTAAATACTGTGCTGCGTTGTTATTGGCAGAAAGTACGATTTGAAACTTTTCAATTAGATGTCTCCTGTATTGGTGGTATACCAGTTTGCCTGCAGATTTATAACGATAGTAAATTTTATCAAATATTTAGCTTAGAAAGTTTTCTTACGTACCTATGTAGTTATCTATTTTGGAGGATATATTGTGATTTTAGTAAGCTTTTCAGTCTAATCTAATTGAACTACCTATAAGGAGTTGCATATTGTATAGGAGAGCATCGCATTTAATTTTTAGGTATTTCATATACTTATAGCAGCACCAGACAACACCTAATCAACTACCAACTTTGTATTAAATAACTGTACAAACGAAGAACATTTAAAGTAAAAATATCTCAGTAATAAAATCTGAGAGCTAAATTATAACTTAAAAATATATCGTTATTCAGCCACATTCCTACGGTACCCTTTTACATTCTACAAATAGCTATACATTAATTATTACATAGCGTGAATTATATTCATGCCGAAGATATCAAGTTCTAATTAGTCGAAAAATTCCGAGCGAGTTTGAAATATAAAACGGTGTTCGTGCGGTATTTTAATATGTTGAGGATTTTATAACACCCTCGCGCCGGTGATTCCAAACTACTTCGTTTTGTATTTTTGTTGTTGAGATGTACACCGATAAGTCATCAATAATAGTTTCGTATTTCTATCGCATATCTGTACTAAAGGAAATAAATTTATGTGCATATTCTCTATACAACAAATGCCTGATCACCGGCTGGTTATAATTTGACGACTAACGGATCGAAGATTAATGAGTGATAAATGCGTGTAATTAACTTTCGGTTAATACAACCCACGTTGAGGTATTTGTATATATACAGTGAGCGGTAAGCATTCTTTGCAATTGACATCGAAAGGAATTTAGCGGAACACTAGAAACACAATACGCGCCGAAGAGGTTAAGGGTCTCAGGAAAGTATTATATAAATATATAAATTGTTTTGCAGATCACCAACTTGATTTCTGTCACGAAATTTCTACAATTCAACAGGCGCATCGCCAACTCACAGTTAACTCTTCATTACACCAGATGTTACACCTCCTAAGAGTCAGCGTGTCAGGGGCGCTGGTGTTTCGTTGCAATTTTACCCCTTCCGGTTTTAATACGAACGATTTTACTCGAGTACACATTGGCACATACGTGGTTTCCATTGTTAACGGTACAATCTTGAACATACGGATTTTGTTCTTTTCTACGGAACTTAAAAATAAGCGCTTGCTTCATGGATCGGCCAATACGAACAGGTCGCACAGGTAGGATCTTCCAGTATTCCTACGGTGCGGAGACATTTTAAGCTGCCAATTTCTTGTTAACAGATGCCTTTCGAATTTGGTTCCTACACTTTCGCAACAATGATTGAGTTTTGTCATCTGAAACTTCAGCAATGAACCTGCGGGACTGTTTTATGTCTGGTTTGGTACTTAAGCGCATAAGATGCGGTTCCCTCAGCAAGTACCTGGTCTCAGTTCGTATTATTTGATAAGGGTTCAAGCATCAGAAACTCTCCTTTGCCATCTCATATCCTATTAGGAAGTTTCAAATAGGAATAAAAACACTGTCGTTAAAATAATATATAAAATAAATAAAAATACCTTTACCACACTTTTCGGAAATAATTCTAGATACGTGTTTTGGTTGCCATCCTCAGTGAAAAACTGGGGAAATTCAGTATCACTAACGCCTGAATCCAGATGAAGGACCTATTCCAAATTTGAAATTGTAGGACCTATTGAATTAAATTCAATACACGCTCTTTATAATGGGGTTCAGTGTGAACAGTACACATACGGGTATTTGGATTATCTACGCGGCCAAAATTATTTTAAGTTACAAGCCAAAATTATTTTAAGTTACATAACTATTTTAAAGTTAACAATTTAAAGAAAAATACATTTATTAAATTTATTAACGCAGTTTATTAAAGAAAATGCAAAATATATTTTAAAAAACTAATTTTCATCTTCGTCGCTCTCTAAAGATTCGTCACGAATATTGGGGTTCGCTGGCATGAGCAGAGCAATTGTTTCAGGCAAAAAGGAGTTTAGTATTCTTCTTTTTGCGTTCATCATGCTACTTATAAGAGGGTCTGACGTTAAAAGAAGCCTGTTAAAAATGTCTTTGTTGCAAACCTCCTTAGAGAATGTTCGTGCGAAGTCTTGGCGTTATAGCCTGAAATGTTTATTTCGTGCTTCTGCGGCCTCCTCTGAAAGCTGGCCAATGGTCAATAATGCGTTCTTTATGATAACCGCACCATGAATTAATATTCTGTGCATTGTTGGAGTCATTGGATGCCACGGGTACAAATCAACATATAAGCGAGCAGTATCTAATGCATATTCGTCGTATTTAACTGGATCAATGAAATGTCCGCTTGAAATCGTCTCTAGAATGACTTTTATTCGATATATTAAGTTATAACTAATTCCTGTTATGTCAGAAGCTAATTTCGGGTCTTTACAAGACCTCCTGCTGGTGTTACCGTCATTAGTAATGCCAAGATATGCTTTTGCTATCTCTATCAATAAACCAGTTCCTTCGCGAAATCTTCTCTGCATTTCGAGCTTTTTTTCCAGTTCAATGTTTTTCTCTGCTTCAGTCTTCCGCTCTCTATATTTTTTACTGGCAACTTGTAAGCCAAATGGAGAATGCTTTCAAAAAGTTTAACTCTGGCGTGTGAAACTGAAAGGTCGAAATCGATAGCTTCAGAACTAATTTCTTTTCGAATATCAGTTTTATTCAAGTCCTTAGATGTTGCACCACATATGTATGTAGCAACGGCTGGTGGATTTTGTGCCAGTGCCAGCGTTGCAGACTTTGCCATCTACCATTGTCCTGATGAAGACATGACTGACTGAGAACTTGTTTCCATTTAAATTAATTTCTGTGGGGTTTAGTGACATCGCAGAATTTTTTATAAAATTAATTTCTTCTTCGGTAACATCAGTATTTTCTTTAACCAAAACGAAATCTTATAGGACGGCAAAATTGAGGTGAGGATGATGTTGGATTTTGCCATAATAGATTTTTGCCTTCACTACCAGAAACTAATTGTAAAGAGACGAAACAACTGTGGAATATGTTTGCATCTGAGTCGACATCATTTAAAAATTTTTGTTTAAATTGACATTGATGTGACCCATCACAACCCTATTTAAAATAAGCTTCAAACAGTCTCTTTCTTGTTCTTTTACTGTTATTCTTCTAGAAACATGGATAAGCGTTTAACTGTGTGGTCCATCAAAGGCTGTAAATCAGTTTCGGCACATGTCTTGTTACTCTGCATGATCGGGGGGTGGATAGCATTCTTGTTTCGCTTTTTGTAATAAACTATAACACGGAAAAAAATTTTGTTAGTATTTCTTACTATTTCGTACTGCCGATGACTTAAATCAGCATCTACGAACATTGACAATGCTTGTGTTGGCAGTTTTTTCGGTCTTTGCTTTACAAAAAGCGCTTTTGTACTTAGTTGCACGTGTTGGACTATTAATGGCTTCTTTGAGTATTTGGGAAGCATCACGTTTTCCAGCTGTCCGCAATTCCACCTGCGCAGCATGCATAATTATATCCTTTTCTACAGTATACCGTACTTCGAAAATACGAAAATAAAGCTACTTATCTGATATTTTAGAATCCAGAAAGAATTATTAAAAAAATTATTCCAATAAAAAGTTATACGCCTTTAAACATCAGTAATTTTCAGTGAGTGTTATTGCTGTTTTAAATTTTCTCAAAAACACTTAAGTTCAAAGTACCGTTAAATTGTTTGTGCAGTTATATTGTACATAATTTTTTCATTTACCTATACTTCTCTTTTACATTTAGTTTTGATTTTTACTAAAATTGCGCAAAAAAAAATCAATTTTGGCCAGCTAGATTAAACAAATACCCGTATTGTGCAGTGTTTTGGTGTGTCTTGCTCAGGCATTCAGTATATGAAGTTCAGTGTGCAGTGCTTGAGAGTTGTGCAGTGCTCGTTGTGTGGTGTTCGTCTTGGGCGTTAGTCGTATATCGGTAGTTATATGGAATTCCTCTAGTTTTCCACTGAGGATAGCAACTTAGTTGCCGAAATACGTATCTGGAATTATTTCCGAAAGGTGTGGTAAGGGTATTTGTATTTATTTTATATACTACGAAGTTTGCCTCCTTGTTTCCGTTTATGCCACGGTGTCCCGACAGGCACCATAGATTCACTCGATTTCGTTTTGCTAAAGATGCCTTACATTTTTGGACAGTCCTTGATTGTGTTTGAACGATTCCAATTGCTTTGAGAACTACTTAGACAGGGGTAGGAGTAATCTCGGCCTGGAATACAGTTGCATAGCTACTAGATTCACGCTAACGTTTCCTCCTCTTCAATACAAAACCTATTCCATTTCTGGTATTCATCTTTGATTCGTTGTGAAATAGACGGTCCCTTTTTCCTTTAGTACCTAGCTTCCAAAGTTCAAACTTTGTATTCCTATTAGGTATAACTACCCTGAAAGTTTTACTAAAGTCGTATTTAGTGCTAACTCTGTAGTATCGGAAGATTATTACTTGGAGAACATCAAAATTGTATTAAATCATTTGTGCAAACAATGAAATGTAATTATAGACGTATAAACCTTGGCGCACAAGAAGGCAACCAACAATCTTATATGAATTGGTGCGGCACTGTTACTTCTAGTATACAGTCAGCCCAAAACCAGGTATTTAGGGAATTTACAACACGTGGGGTTTACACTAACAATTTCGAACCCATGGATATACGAAGGCGATTCGTAAAGTAACTTCCACTTCCATCTAGTAAGCAAAGAAGAGGGGATATCGGATATGTGAGTCTGGCGGTGAACTAGTGATGGAATCGTTTGGACATTCTTTAGTGCTATTGTGATTGTTTAAAGTTGCAGCAGCCTGGAATTGAAAATCCTGAAATGTCATTAGTGACAGTGTGCTCAGAAGATGGTGTTGTATGTTTCGCGAAGGACGAACTAATATGTTCGTGATGGAGAACGGACTAACTGTTATAACGGACGAACTTCTGGGTAATGTCGGAGAAAAAATTCGTGATAATCGGCGATTCACAATCAGTGTGCTGAGTGCCTTTTTCCTCCTCAAATTTCACGATAATGAGCTGCAGGACATGGCTTACTTCACAGGCGGCGGCGTTCAATGAAGAGGACATTAAAAACCGGTTCAGCGCTATGATATCTCAAAGCCCCAATCTTGATGGCAATTGTATAGAAGAATAGGTGAAGGTAATAGCTTCTTTATGTATACCTTTGGGTATGTCGACTCCTTCTGGACTCTTCCTAAACGAATTATGGACAGTGATAGTTACTAAGGAGATTACCAAAGAGTACATCAGTTACTTAAGTAATTGATTCTCTTCTTGAATTGTTATTTTGATTCTAATGTTTAATTATTTTAATAATACTATACCAACATATTTCCGCTGCCATATATCTTTTTAGATTTGTCTTTATATTAGATTGTGCCAAATAAATGAAAAGTGAGCAAATATTAATAAATATTCCATTTAACACTTAAACAAGTGGTACATCTAAATGCTTAAAGAATACATTAAAAGACAATGGAAATGAAATATTTTATAATGTTATATGATCCTGTATGCATTAGCGGAAGAAATTTCGAGATTTCGACATCCCTCTTAAAACGTTGTTGTCGATTGAACAAAGTTTTTGTATCTTACAAATACGTCACTTCCTATTGCACGTAATCCTACGTATTTTTCCATTATTCGATGCCAGTATGTAAATGATGGTGTTTGCGGATAAATAAAGGATACACAATAAAACATCTGCTGTACCGCACGCTTAATTATTTCACAATCGCTTCAGCACATGCCCGGTATTATGCGCAATACAAAAGTGGGTAATGTTCCGAAGGAAGATTTAAAAGTTCCCGCAACAAATCACACATTGTCAACAACTGCGCTACCCTACGCTTTCATTGCTCAACCAGCAGTCGGAGAATTTACGTTTATATTCTTTTGTATAACGTCACACGCAGATAAATTTACCGATGGCTTATATTTATTGGGCTGACCGTTGGATTCTCCCGAACGGCTGTACGTCGCTGTCGGTATTTACAGGAATTCTAATACGTCCTGTGCTTCTTTATTGAAAGAAAAATTTTCCAGATGAAGAAGACACCGACGAACCGCAGCGGACGTTGGTTAACATAACAATATGCTCTTATTGTGATTTTAAATCTTATCAGAAACAGGGATCATTCGCTTACCTCACGAGTTCCATGACGATTGCTCCTGTTGATGAAGTTTATGCATGAGAATTTAAGCAATTACTGCTTTGTTTTTAAGAGCGGGATTTCTGAAAACCGTCGTCATATTTCATTGAGGTCGTTCATGTAAAATTGGTGTCTTCTCCGCATGGAACGAGCGGATAAATATACATACCTTGCGTGTGGGATTGAATCACTTTCTAGATATTGTGTAAAAAGGAGTACAGTAACTAAAAAAATGCTTGGTCATATTTCCTTGAAGACAGCTGTATTTAGACGTGGACACAACTAAATTTGCAATTGTAATTAAATTTAATTTATGCGAATAGCTTAAATGTAAAATTTAAATTAAACCTGAGGGTGTTGCAAAAATTCAGAAAAGGATAGGAAAGAAATCAGAATGCAGTAAGGTGCATTTAGATATTATTTTTAGAAAATTTTCCGTTACAATGAATATGCTTTGCTGTGCCTTGGAATCAGTTTTCTTAACAATTTTGCTATTTACGAAAGGTATAGCAGAAACATAATCTTTGATATTACTCTAAAAGTGGCGAAGAACGAGCTCTACGTACCTGGACAAACGACAATAGGAAGACGTCATATATATTTCAGTTGAGACTGTAGAAACAATCAGACGGTAACCCAAGGTTTTGCTTCCGATACTCCACTCGTAAATAACCTGTAGTCAGAATATGCCAGGGTTTGAATTAGAGCTTTCGATTTTGTTAGGAACTTGGAAAGTGGTTGTGTACCATTGTTGACTGTTCGAACGATTCCTAATAAGACGATGGCAATGTAAATAGCGTCGAAAGAAGCGCTTCCTAAACTTTATGTCATTCTATTCAACCTAACACAAATAAATACAAGATGAACTATATACGACAGCATTTCTCTTCATGTATAATAACACAGACTAGATTGATAAAACACATTTATTCATAATTTTTCAAAATATTCCCTTTTACAGTCGACGCATTTGCACGTTGTTTATTTAATTTATTCGGCCGATGTATGTAAAACATAAACCTCATACCATGTCCTTTACACATATAAACAAAAAGAAGTCATCAGGTACCATTTCAATGTTTTAGACATTAAACTACTCAATCGTTCAAGCAGTAGTCTGAGCCTGAACGTTATGAAAATGTAACATCTCTATCCCTTGGGAGTTTTTCACGAACATTTTGAAGAACATGAGGCAATAAACAGTAGTGAACCATTCCGTATTAGCAGTACCGTGATTTAGCAGTATTACAGTGTCCAGTAATTTCAAGAAATGCAGCAACCATCTTTTTGTTCTAGATTTCCTTTTCGCAAATAACCGTTGTTGCAGCTAACTCATTCCCAAAACCCGAACCATCAATTGTTGCTCCTTCTTAGATCACAGCATTATACCCATGTTTCACCACCTGTCATGATGCACACCACGTTAAACGATTCTCCGCTAAAGCACTCTAGTAGATCCGCACCATTTCATATGCTCACCTTTTTGAACTGGAGTCAAATCGTAGGAACTATAATGGCAACAAAGCTTACGTATCTTTAGATGCTTGCGTAAAAGGGCGCTTGGTTCCTTTCACATCAATTCTTAGAGTAGCTTGAATAGCACGTACAAAGAATAAGACCAATATTTTTCTCGGTTACGGTCGTTAGGAACTTTAAAACTGCCGTTTACTTGCCGACCATGTTAACATTTATTGTACCACGGCTTTATGGTAGTTAAGAAGCGTAACATATCATCCAACATACGATTGATTTCCTCAAAACATTGTTTATGGCTCCAGTCGCGTTTGAAATTAAAAAAATACAGCTGAATAATGTTCTTTATTGAAGTCAATGATTTCTTATAAAAAGGATCAGTTTAAAGTTATGTATTTTAAAAATATTCATGTACCTATATTTGTTAACTATCACATACATTAAACACGGAAACAACTAAATTGAAATACCCAACAAAAGTTGTTGAAAGATAGTATGGCCTAATGGAGGCGCTCAGTGGAAAGACAATATTTCTTGTATCTTCAATGTCTGTTTCGTTGTGTGTCTCGAGATTTGCGTTAACAGCATATTTTAGAGAATGTAAATGATAGCCGTTTTAATTATATCACTAGGAAAAGTATACTAGCAAACGCGGTAATATAATTGTACCTAAAGTAACATAACGATAACATCTATAGGGAAAACGTTGGAACAAAATAATTACTACGAGTTCTATTTTAATACCGCAAATCGTAGGTAGCTAAGGTTTTCATTGATTTATAAGTTTATTGAAAGATAAACCACGCCGCATCAAAGCTTGTCATTGGGAATTATATATTTCAATAATTAATTTTCAATGACGGTTAAGATTGCATAGAATCAAATTAAATACTTGCTTTTTGTTACGATGGCACTTGTTGACGTAGGCGTTCGCTATAAACATAGGCATAGGAATCGCAGTAGTGTAATACAATACGTACTGTAAGTGCCAATAACCCTTATGGACTATAAAAGGTGGCATTCCTTAAATTACACAGTTGTTTAACAAACACTCCAACGTCCAAGATACAGCGTTTCAGTTCATAATTGTAGATTAAAGACGTTACGATTAAATGCGCTGTACCTGAATCGCTACAAAGGCTCAGTAGGAGCATTTATTTTTGTTTAGCCCGGGAGGCTCCATACACCATGTTAACCATATATGTATGTATACATATGATTTGATTGGTAAGATAATGCGATTTATAGCCGGGAAAATTAGTGGTTGAAATACAGCAGCGAATAATAGGAAGCAAAATGTGTGGTACTTACTACGTTGCACTGACTAGCTGAGTTTCTAACTACAAGTTTGATAAATTTGTTCGAGAGTGGTGTTATTTTTCTTATCAATGTAATACCGATAGCTGGTATGCACATATGCCTTTACTTGACGCAACTTTTATAGATGTACTATGAGAGTTCGCTTCGTATTCCAAGAAAATGTATATTTTCGTTTCATTGTTCTTTTTTATTTTGGAAAGTTATCGCCTTCACTAAGATCTACCACTTTGTCTATGGGAAGCTTCTTTATCTCTTCCGGTAGCCGGAATCGAGATCCAAAGTGTTTAAATCTGACGCTGTTGAGCCTCTGACGTTCACCGACGATATACTGTGATGTTTCTTCTTTGTCACAACATGTATGAAGATGTTTGTTAAGACGGTAATGCTCTGTCGTCAGTACCACTGCCTTTCCAAGCTGGCTTTCCCTGTATTGTAGCACCGATCCCAGTGTTGCTCTACTGTGTTCTGTCAGAAAGACCAATGCATCACAGCATTCCTTGACAGGTTTCGATGTATTTAGTAATGTTGTTCCTAAATCAGTTTCGCCATCCACCTTATATACATCTGTGAACCAGATGATATTATCCCTTTGAGCTTCTGAATTCGGCGAAGTATCAAGGTCTCCACCCTTCCTCCGGGTGGAAATTCTTTCCTCAATATTTACCCTATAAGCTGTTCTTTTAGCTTGTTCTTTGGCCACCATACGTAGGGGCAGCATTTTAGACCAAGTAGCACATTAGGTAACAAATTGTAGTTAATCAGTGATCTATGTGTGGTATTCGATGCGGTATTTCAACGAAGATATGTGTGGAATACGATAATCTTGTGAATTTTCTCAATCGCAAAGTATGGGAGCAATTATCTCTGGTTCTATTTTGTTAGTTTATCCAGTCACATCCATCGATTTTTCAACTTGAGCGACAGTGTGCTAAATCTAGTTTGTTCAATATATTTTTAAGAATAAATATAGATTTGTACCACATACTTAAAGAAAAGTCCGAGCTGAAACCGTTCAGACAACTCAAATGGTTTAATAGAGTTCGGCAAATTTAGGTTTCTGCCACTTTTGCCGTATCGGTGATATTGCTATACATATTTAAGTATTATGTCTTGCATTCACCACATGCTGTTGTATTAGTAATGCGATGGAAGTCCTTGTTCGGCTTTCAACCAAAATCTGCTAGTCTGTAGTTCATTCATTTATTTCATTCTCTCCTTTAGGGTTAGTCACCAATAGACCAGACGCTTGAGCATTGTATTTTTGTACGGTTTCGTAATAACAGTCACTTCCATTAAAAAAAAAAACCGTGTCCTCCAGAAAAGCAACTCTGCTCTGCTCTTGTCTGAGTATTCTCGTGAACATAATCGAAATGGTTCCGCCTCAGTTCCTTAATTCCTTACAGGCACAGATAATATGCATGCTAGTTTCCTCCTGTAGTTCACATGTTCTTCACTACGGTTTGCTTGCTATTCTCATGTTGCATAGACGCTTTATTAATGTCCGACAATGGTTCTAATGTCCATTTTGCTTCTTTTGAATAGGTTACTGGTATTAACCTTCAGTCAATTTCTGCTTTTTCGAATGTTTCCTTTCTAGTCAAAAGCGGATTTTAATAGATTCAATAACGGTTTTAACAGTGACTATCCGAACTAGCTTGACAATCAGTCATTATGTCTAGTCTTCTTTACGCAGGCTTCCCTCTGATTTCTTCAGCGCTGGCTACTACTGTAAATATATCAGGTTGAAAAATCATTACATGATTCCTTACGTTTAGTGATATTGTCCCTTTAGATAACAATCCATAGATGTCAAAGTTTTATTTGGCGCCAAACTGTCTATAGGCATCTGCAATAATGGCTCGTCCAGTACTATTCTAGTTATATCTGTGTGTCCGATGCAGCGGAGCGACACCCACTATGGCCTGCACGGGAGCATTTCCCGCATACTCATTGCTTCGGTGATTCCCAACAAACCCTGGCCCTAAAGAATAGTGAGCATTGTTGCTGCCGAAGACACTTCAGTCCTCCTCCACCAGATTACAGATCCTAATGTGACTGTTGGCCTTACTACCATAGTGTACCACTCTAGGTTTTAATGCCCAGGCCTTGCCAGCAACTCTTCTGGATTCCCAGAACAACTGTGTAGCCCTGTTCGCTACCTCAATAAAATGTTTACTCTAATTCAGTTTTGCCTCCAGCGTTATGTCCAAATATTTTACTTCATTAGTCCATTTTAGGTTCCGGCCAAACAATTGTATGCTACCCGAGCCTTCTAGTTTCATCTTTTTCCTAAAAACTACAATTTTTGTTTTATTGTGAATTAAAAGATAGGGGCGATACATAGTTGGCAATATATTTCCCACGATGCCTGCAGATGTGCCAGAAAATTTTCCCCTGGACACAATAACAATGTCATCAACGAACCCTTAAATCCATATTCCTCGATCATTTAATGACCTGATAAGTTCATTCACAACTAGACCAGTAATGATAATAGTGATCTTCCTTGAGGACATGCCCCTGCTGTGACACTTTTATTCTACATTTGCTTCTACCATATAGTTCACCCAGTGTTGTTTATACTCCGATCCTGTAAAAACCGGATAATTGAGGACCTCGAGGTATTGTCAAAAGTACTTTCTATGTCTAAGAATACTGCTAGAGCATATGCTTTTGTGTACGTAACATTTTCCAATGATTTCACAATAATTAGAAAAATAGCTTTTAGAAGAGAATAACCAAGGAATATAAAATCAAGTTATACTTGATTATAGACTAGAGTGGCTTTGTAGAAAATAAGGATAAAGAGTAGAATCAGGTTTATAGTATACATATATCAAATTTCCTTCTATTTTTTGACAATCTATAGACGTACGCTATAGATTGTTAATTAATTAAACACGGACGTATTTGTAATTTTCATCTACTACGTATGTACATATAGACGCAGTAAACGCCTTTTAAAACAATAATTAGAAGCGGTAATGTCGTTTCGTCGAATCATACCGTAAAGTGGTAATGGGACTATAAATTACATGCCACTTTTTCCGATCTACAGAGTGTACAGAACTGCAGCCGCTGTTTCTGGAGGTTGCTTCTTCATTATATTTTAATGGCGTTGCGAGCTTACTATGTTATTTTACGCGTCTTACTCTTTGTACTTAACATAAACTGATTGAATTAGTTTCCAGGCCTTCCTTGTGGTTCGCTTTTGTTTAATGAATCACTCTAGGTAAGTAAAAAAATGACTATCAATTATAGTCACATCATTTCGGAATTCACGTAACGTACGTCTTATACAGCATCATTTAGATCACAAAAATATTCCCTATACACGCACATATTTAGAATCCAAAGTGATATATTCAACAAAAGATCACTAGTGAAATATATTCGACTCTGGTGACATCCCGTTTGCTTGCTGGAGGTGAACTCCCGTGGTCTTCGAATGACTAGGGACACTCCAGTAACCGAGACCCCATTTATAAAATCTATTACCTTTGTTATTCGAGGAAGGTACATCAAATATAGAATTTCTATCGGAACGGAATAAAAAATATTCGTTTACATAAGATATTCCAAGCCTTCCATATGCGCTACGTGTAAACATTGTAAAAACAAAGACGCGCACTGCATAAAAAGTACTAACTATTAATTATGTTGTCTTTAAAATTAATATAGGAAAGTGTGGGTTGCTTTTAGGACGTGTATTGTAGTTGTGAAACGGAAGGTTATTTATAGGTTTTAGCCGCGTGGTTTCTTGTACACGAAATTAACACTAATTATTGAATACATTTAACACTAATACGCTATCCTTTTAAGGTTACCTCCGTGTTCTTTATTTTACTTCTAGGATCTAATACATGTTTACATGTTTCGAGCAGCCTTGTGGTGGCAGGCTTGTCACATGTTGTTCCTTAACTTTAATGAATTTACTTAAAAATCGTGTAAAACAACAGTAAATACGACAGTTGAAGCATGAAAAGTTTGTACAGGTATCGTAATTCCAACTATTTCTTCATATTTGAATACGATTCGAGTCTTTAAATTCAGCTCGTAACGGGAATTATAAGAAAACAAGCTTATGAGCCCAACAGCTTTCCTTAATTATTATCTTCGTGACGTTCCCTTTGTTTTATTCGAATAATTCTGTTTACTTAGAAAAATTTTATGAATGTTTTAATTATGACTAATGTAATCTTCCTTCGCAATTTCTGCAAACCTTAATGTGAAATATTTTGTCATGCAAAGAAAGCATATTTACACTTTAATAAGAACAATTACAGGTGGCTTCGTAGAATAACACTAACCGAGCGCATCGTTTTACCATACCTTTACTCGTGGTTACTATTAAGAATTCATATGTATCCATTATACGTATTATGGCTAACGCAAACTCGGTAAATGCGGAACTTGAAACGAAGATAGAATTCTCGTGAATGTTGTAAAGTTACCTATCGTATTTATTCAGAGGTTCAATCACCTCTAATATCTAATTGAAAATAGGTTAGATGATAACAATCGCTCCTTACATCTAGGAATAGTAAATTATAGTGCATTGCCGCGGATAATCTTATGTAGTTCAGCAATGGTTCGTATTTATTCAAGCCGTTTATGCTGTGGCGTTTCGTCAAAGCAGTGTTTGTTTTGTAACGATATCAACTCTCGTAGTTATTAACAACAAATTTACTCACTTAGATATGATTGGAATTAAATTCATGTTAGTTAGCGAAAGCAAAATTCTCACGTAGGTTTACCCGTGTCCGTTAATTTTTTCGCGAATGATAAAACCATTAAGAATCGGTTGTTATCTAGCGACAAGGTTTAAATCTCTAATGTATAATTTTCTTAATATTAGCTCTGAAATTGGATTAAACGCCTTTTCAACAATTTAGACATTGCAAAATATTAACAAATAAATAACCAAATGTTCCGAATTTTTCTCCGACAAGTTTTCAAACGACATTCTGCTTTGCCTTCTCAAGTTTTCTACTTAACAACTTCGAATTCTAATTAAATGCAGCGTAGAATAGCGAGCTACTTTTTCCAGTTTTCGTTATTTCAATCAGTTTCCAAACGGGTATTTGTATATATTTGTACATAGTCCTTACATTACGGGGGTTACAAGACGTTGGTATGCAACTTATTGTTAGTATTAGATTTGAATTCAATTACTTTTAAAACAAACTTGCACTTGATTGATTGAAATATTTCTTTGCATCTTGAAACTATCTTCCTTTTCGCCATGTGCCTAGACCAAAGGTTATACACTGATTGCCATAAACATTGGCGCCCAAAGGAGTTGTGGGATCACTGCGAAACTTAGCCTGCAGGTATGTCTAAAGCAAATATGCAATTGATTAGTGCTACATATAGGGTTATGGTGCATTGTATCATCATCATCAAGCTTTTCAGCCCTTTTGGGCTATGGTTAACGCCTTATGACTTTTTCTCTACCTCTGGGTCATATCTAAATCCACTGGGTTATCTTTTTTATCATATCCGTTGGTTTCCTTCCCATGATGTGCATTTCATAATGACACTAAAAGCCCAACGCTTGTAGTTTACCTATTGTTAGAAGACGCTTTATTACTACAGATACATGTATGCCGGAGTCGAAGAAAATATGAACAGCAAACCGAATTTAAAAATAGAACCCATCTCGGTCATTCTAACAATATATATCTAAGAAAATGTTAAGCCCAGTTGACACACACGACGTACAGGATCAGGAAGTCTGCTACAGACCATCAGCCGAGAAGTCCACCTCGTCCTCCAACAAGCATCCACAAAACCAACAATATTGTTACCGTCATCGATACACAAGCGATCTGTCATTACAAGTTCTTGTGCCTCTTCGTACCATTTCGAGGTGCTTGGGTAATGAGCAAGTAGTCTACGAGTGCCCAATACATGTACTTCTATTAACAGCGATACAAATACATTTGCTCTTAGAATTGGAACGGAATGAAGTGAAATCATGCAGGTACCCGACTGCGTCAAATTCAGATTGTATGTAGACGCTAATGACGGTCGTGGTGAATGCTTCAACCATGTTGACGCTTTGGGGCGATATACCGTCCGTACAGTAGATGTGATTATCGGAAATGTCATCGCGTAGAACGGCAAATCTAATTTTTATTAAAAGGACCATAACAGCGTAGCGAAATGGTAATGACATCTTGCAGGTACATATGTTGCCCTTCATAGGAAAGCTCTCAGGTATCATTTTCCAATAGAAAATGTTCCGCTGTACAGTAATGCTATAACGCACTTACTTTCGACATATTGCCATGTCTCTCCCACCTATCCCCTTTCTTGATATGTCACCAAATTAACATGGCTGCACTCATCTTAGACGCCAAGTTGGACAGGCCACGATTTTGGCCGTAAGACGTTACATTCAATTCAAATCACATAATTCTGATAACTACTCGATACGCTAATTTTCGTGGCAATCAGAGCATCAGTGCGGTGACCAACCGCAAAAGAGGGATCTATATCCTCTATAGTTTGTACATTTCCTTGTCATATTCTGTCATTTTTATCGTCATCTGTTTTCTGTTTTTATAGATCGAGATATTTGTATATATTGACTTTTCCATACTTTTGTCTGTTAATGTCCGTCCTCTTGTTATCTCCATGCTTTTCCAACTCCCGTGTAAATATAATCATCAGGTCTTATATACATATGCATACTGCTTGTCCAAAATATGTATTACTTCAAGATTTCTTCCATTTCTACTGATGGTCTGTGCCATCAACAAAAGCCAATATTGGCATTTTCCTATTGAAGATTGTACCTTCAAGATTTAACAATATTTTCCCTATCAATGTTTCCATAGCCACTTGCTAATGATTCCAAGAATTATGATGTAATATTAGTAATACCAGATCACATCGGTAAACTGAAGTTCTGGAATACATATTTCATGGACAACAAGGACCCTATCCTCAAATCATATCTTTAGGATTCAGTAAATAATGATATGGTGTATAGTTTGCTGATGTGAGGTTAAATAATATAATCGGCTTTTCTTATCCATTTTAGATTATGAGTTCTTCTAATATTAAATTTTAAATTCTAACCATAGCTTCAGCATTTATTTAAGTGTGTCTGAACAAATATTATTAATTTCAACGAAAATTCTATTTCATACATATCTCTCATCATGAAATTAAAACGATAAAATATACGCTGTCCGATCCTCACGGAAAATCTAAATAAAATATTGGAAAGTCTAAATCTAGTTATACCATAAGGATGGACAAAGAATGTCAAAATTACCAATTGTAGTAGTGAACACATGGGATGTGTGGTAATATTACAAGTTACTTAGCGTAATTTTCTCAGGAAACTACTTCGAAGTATGCTTTAGATGGTAAAAAATGTAAAATTAATAACTATTTGTTACCAGTTCATATATTATGTATATTTTATCTCTGAAATTTAGCTGAAATTATTTTTTGAGTTTATACGATGTTCTATACCAACCACTAGACTTTATATATTTAGTTCTCATTAAAGTTATATTTGAATAAGACTGACTTATTGGTTTAAAAACAATGAAACAATGTAGTTTCCAGATTAATAGGCGAATTCTGTGCATATCTGTAAACATTTGTAAACCAAAAATGTAGATTTGTAAATAACTGACACATTCTGTTACAGATTCCTACAGATACCCATAAAATTTATGTATAAGATGTGGATATTAAGGTATCAACTTTTTTCCTTAAGTTATTTGTGATTTGCCACCTGACGTGTCTTAAAATTACTTTTCTTAAACGATAACAGTATAATATGATTACAAAGGGGAAGAATTGCAGAATATTTCAGATTATGCATAGAAAGTTAACGAGTAGAAAAAATGCCAGTGATAGCGATGAATAATGAAATAATAAATATTTAGTATGAGATTTACATTTCTATCGCCTGTTGATACAAATTAGGGCATTAAATTTCGAAAATTGTATTAACGCATTATAAAATCCACGGAATTATTCAAACCTTTTTAAGTGGCACTTATTGATTGTCAAAGAGTTAATAGAACATGTTGTAGGGACATAATTCAATATCCTTCAGTTTTTAATATTTTATAAATCGCAGATGTACATATTAATAATAGATTTACATTACATAACTGATGAAGTAACTTGTTCAGATGTACTTTACGGATTGTAAGAGACGTAAGTCGTAATCAATTCAAATCGATGTTGATTATCATAAAACAACTCAAACCAGGAAGCAATTCATAACTTAAGCATTAGAAATCGCAATGCTCGAAACAGAATTCCTTTGGCGCCATTGCTAGCACGAAAAATTAAGCTTTCTTTCCAGTAACTGCTAGACTACAAATAAATAAATAAGTAAAGGACGGGCGACATTCGGAGTTTTAGCAATTCCTAACGCGGACGCAGAGACCTGTGTGAGTGTTAATTGAGCAAATAAACATTCCGATGTTTGTGTTTAGTTTTTAGAGTACGTAAGAATTTGTCTCGTCTGTTAGAACATCATGTTAATTAGGTGCAAACATCATGAAGAATTATTGAATACTGTTATGTAAGTTCCGCTGGAAAAGCAAAAATCGATTTTTGTTTGAAGAACAAAAAATTAAAAGTTGTGGTTTTTACGCTGTTATTTTGAAAACCCTAATCGGAGTAGACAAGGAACACGAGATGATGTATGTGAAATTAAACGGAGTATGTCTCATTTATTCCCCTTTTTACCCTCGAACTTAATAGTATCATAAACTAATCGTTCATAAATCTTCAACCACTCATTTGGAAAACGATAATTAACATAAATCTACATATAACCGTAATATTATTTTATAGCTCAACTTCTGTACGGTTGACCTTGTCTATTTACTATTTATTAAAGCCTAACCGTGGAGGTGATTTTATAATTCCAGACGTCCAACGCGTATAAATAATACGTCTTATTGTTATACATTTTACTTTTTGACAGTGCAATGAGTTGCATCTATTGTAATGCGGACATATTTATTGCCGGCCGAAGGATGAAACCTTTGTTACGCGTTTTGATTGCGGCTTGCGCTCGTCACGGCCCATTAGTATCGTTTGCAACACCGTTCGCTTCTACCTAGATTCCAGAAAAAGATCCAATATAAAAGGAACGTGCCTCCTCTGTCATGCTTTATTTATGTAGAAAAGTACGGCCCCTACGTTTGACCATATTTATTCGGCGGATCTTAGAAGAAATATTGTTTGTGCACGCCGTGTGATATCCGGTAATTTTATACGCAGGCTGGGCACAATTGATAGCTTTGACCAACGATGGTCAAACATTTATTAAAATTGTGATGTAATACAACAATCCATATTTCAGAAATATCTGATAAACACATGCAAATGAGTACACTTCATACTATAATTTAAAACTGGTTAATTATTCTGAGCCAAATTAGGAAACTATTATCATACAATTCAGATAACCCAACTTTTTAATAGTAATTTAAAAGAAGTGTTGCATTTTTTCTGATAAAAAGATTATGTATAATATCAGATTGTCTTTGCTCAACGCATAACGATTGGAATCCTTCGAAATATGTACGTCTTTAGAAAAATATCCTGAGTATGTCCTCCACTGCACATATGTAAAAACTTAGTTTTTGTAGAAATCAATACGAAGTTTGCTTTTTAGTGGTGCACATAGCTACACAAAGAGGAAAAATAATAGAGCCCCGGAAAGTGCTTCCCTGATTTCAATAAAACTATAACTTCCGGAGATAAAACTGTTGATCACGCGGTCTATATATTCTTGATTTGTTGCCAGCGTCATAAAAGCTTTAGGATGGCAGTGTGTGGAAGATAATCTAATAATTCGATGCTCTAAAAGACAATTACCTTTCAAGCTGTATATGAACTCGTATTGTTTTAGTGAAGGATGGTTCAATCAATACAATAGTTGCGATTTGAGCTCAAACTTAATTTTCAGCCAGCATTCACCACATATATGAAGCAAAATACACTACCAAGCAGTAATTAAGATTTACTCCGCTTTCGTTTTCGTTAAAATGAAGAATGTGCTTACTGTTTTCGCCTTTTCTTAACTAATTTTAAAAAAATAAATATAATTTTGAATACAAAACACATTTTATTCGTTTTATACGAACGAAAATGCAGTTACGTTGTTGTTGTTGTTGTTGTTGTTTTTCCCCTCATTTTCGCCGGAGTTATTTTGTCTAACCTTCCAGGTTGGCAGGCATCACGTGCAGTGGTGATAACCGCAATACATTGAAGTGGATCTTTGGAACAATTAAATCCTGCTACACATTCCTACTGAATCATTTGTACAAGATTGTTTACCGTATCAAATTCCCCGTAAATTATGTAATTTATTTCGCGATAGTCATTGAAAATAGAACGAACGTGAGGGAGTAGTTACATAATCAGCTTCTCAGTGTTATTGTAGCCATATATGTATGTGTATACGTATTTCTAATTAACATTAACTCTTACCACATTTTCCGTAACAAATGATTAAAATTTTATCACAAGTGCGTATTATCTTGCGAGACGAAAATATTTTATCGAATCTATTTTTTAATTCAGATAAAGTAAGTACAAACTACGAACACATTCGATGCTGCGTTTAGAAAGCATACACACGATTTTGTGTTTGTGTAGTACTTCAACCTTTTTCGCTAACTTACATAATTCCTCACATGCTGCTGCTGTTCGATAATTATGTTGTTTATATTCCTTGGTATATTGAAATTTGTTTTTACTACATTGTACATTTCAGGATGATAAGATTAAGCAATAGCGCGCGTTTCACATATTCTAAAAGGTGTTCTCACTTACCTTGTAGTATATAAATCACACCAAACATAATCGACACACTGCTGAACACACAATGAATTTCTTATTAGAGGCACATTTCTCGCTAGAAAAGTAGTTAGCGTGTCCAGTTCTAGTTCATCAATCTACATTTCTACTGCACTATGCAGATGCAACTGGCAATTATTTGAGGATGGTTCATGAAGATGGTAAATGTAAAAGAAAACCAGGACATTATTTATGTGATGTTTTTTATTTCGCTTTTTCTTTAGTATTTTGGAATGTTTATATTAAGGACACTGCCTACCATGGCACAGATCTTATAACACAGTGAGGATTCTGTATTCGTGTTCGATATTAGCTAATAAATAACAAATATATAAATATGTACATACCACATTATTAAGTAATATCAGGAACACAGAAAGCTCATTTTTATTTGGTAAATTAGATATTGCAATTATATTGCCTAACCATTAAAACATGATCATATAAATTAGACACCATTTTATAATAATTATCATATCTATATATATCTATATATATTATAAATACACAGGTAAAAAATATCAAAAAGCGTAAAAAATGTAATTATTGGTTTTGGTGTCTAGACGTATTCATAAAATAAATAACTAATATACAAAGTTAATACATGAATTTTTAAATAAAAACCCCACAGGGGTCAAATAAAAAAACTCTTACGTTAATTTGTACACATAATAGAATACATTTAGCATTTTTATAAATAATTCTTCATAATTAGTCCATTCTGTATCGAATAATATAAATACTGACTGACACTTGCTACACTGGTTTTTAAGCACTGGTTTCCCTTTTAAGCTCGTTCACTAGGTTATCATTTTTAGGTAATTCTATTTATTTAGTTCCTCGAACAAATGTACTCTATTGTTTTTGAGTTTTTATGATGACGCTTGGTACTGAGATTATTGCAGAATTCGGTCGTTGCATTATAACAATCGGGAACTATAAGTTTGCTTATAAACAATTCCGACTTCCGATTGGACTTGCGCGTAGGCATCAATTTTCCTTTCTTATTAAATTTTAAGGCATATTGGTGCCCTTCAAATTTCACTACGTATCGAACAGTGTAATCCGACGGTTCTTCGAGAAACATGCACAAATCCTCCTGCTTCGGAAGCTTTTTCTGTAAATACAGTCTGCGATTAATTTCTTTAAGAGGCGGCAGATACGGAAATGATTTTTGTAACATACCTTAGCGACGAATCGATGCTTCTTCAAGCATATAAATCGATTTTCTACAGGATCGTAAATGAAAAATTTCGAAGAATATCGATGATCCCGATGACTATCTGAAGTCATATATACCGTTATGATGTATAAAGTTCCTGAAACAAATGAATACTGGTTTTATCTCCTTGAATTTAGAATATTTGTAATATACGTAAATTAAACGACTATTAGCAATTGGTTTCGATACAAGAGAAGTCTATAATTATATACAACAACGAACTCAATAGAATAAAAAAGAGTGGAACCATTAGAAATCGTATACCATATCAAACACTTTGGGCAATATCTAATGATCAGTAGATAGATTAAACTAGCTATTACCCTTAGCATACCAATTACTTGAGTAGTCCAAATACGCATTTCGACAACGAGGCGATCATTCTCAATGGAGAACGCAAGAAAGAAAGTATTACTCGTGAAAATTGGGTAACAATGCTCTCTGTCCTGAGTGTCGGTCGTGGTAGGATATGCCCGTTTAGAGCATTGTTAACCCATTTTTACGAGTAACGAAATTCTTCCTTTGTATTCCACTGAGCAACGGCGGGTTCTGATACGGTATATTCGTAGCTGCAGCGAAGATAACATTAATTCGTATATGCTCGTGTATCGACGGCAATTGCATGTTGGTAAATGCCGCCGATATATGACTATATACAAACGACTACTATCTTCGCTGCAGCTACGAATATACGGTATCAAAAGCCGCCGTTGCCACGGAGAATAATCACTTGGTGGTCTAAGTGCGTATTTGAAGTTCCCAAATCAGTAAGGATCAGAGCTAATTTATTTCAGTTCTAAGTCACAGACATCCTCACTTCGCTAGTTTTACCAGTAGATGGTCTAATTTGCAACTGATTTTTATTAAATATTTTGTGTCGTTTTCGCTTGTGTTTAGGAAGATCTTTTTAGCAAGTAAAGGAAAGTAGATCTCTGGACGGTAAATGCTCGTTGTTGTATTAAACAGTACGGGAGAAAAAAATTGAGTTCGAGGTATATTGCATCAAAAATATATTCACACATTTTATTTATGCTAGCAACGACAATTTCTTATAATTACATGACATATACGTATTAACATTTTACTATACTTACGTTGATTATCAATGGTCGCGACGGTGCCATTTCTTACAGCTAGAAACTGGTGTGCCAGTTCATTGTAGATCGTCTTTGTTTTAATAGGCTTCGAGATACACGAGCTTTGTGAACTAACGGACGTTAACAGGAACTGAAACAACAGAGAAATACAATTTTGGATTGCTTCCACACTAATTTGATAGAAAAGTGCTAGAAAATACTAGTTATGACTTGGTGACTGATAATTAATTTCTTGGTGCTACAATTGTTTTATCTAATTTTACGATATAACATAATTATTAATATAATCACCGAATGGATAGCATTTAGATATTGTTTTGTGGTTCCATCGATGTGCATGTTACCTACAGTACACGCGAAATGACGTAATTTCAGAATTACATGGAGATCAGACTAATAAGAGTACTATTTTGACTATACCAAACTAGCATGCCCATATTAACCCTCAATAATGCAACCATATATTCTAATGTTCCTCTCTTTTTTTATTTGTGGGATTTTCAACCATCCATCGTGAGTATACTAATTTTAAGAACTTGGTTCACCAAATATCTTGGCCACGAACATAAAGACCGAACAACATATTTCAGGTTTTATACTCAACTTTATTGTTAAGAAAAGCCTAGAAGTGAATGATAGCATATGATTGTTGGGTTTTTCTTGTTGCCACAAATAACTCGCAAACTTGAACACCTCTAGTATTAATTAGTTAATTTTATTGCGAGTCCACTATACGGTTGTGATAAAAATCTAAAAATTAATTCAAATATAGTTCAGTTGTTACATAGTCGTATATTCTGTTTAAAGCTATTTAACGTTTAGGATAATATATATTTCTTTCGAATGTTGTATGCCCTACTCATTTTACGTTTCGTTATTAAATCTTTCAGAAGTTGGTGTATCAGTGATCGAGAAGCTTAAAAAATATCTACAAGCTATCACGTAAAATAAAACAGCCTCGTACGTGCTTCCAGTTTTCGTTTTTAAACAGTTTTATGACCACACAAACGTGTCACGATATAGTAGCCTAATGTTCCGGCTTTCATTCCAATGGATGCCTATCTCAGATATTAACATCGAATATTCCCGAAATGGTAGCATGACCATATTTTATCCGTAAATTTACGCCGCACCGAACGTATGCCGACCGAGAAAATTACGCAAGAGTGTCTCTTTTTACATAACAATAAATAAGCAGGGATGGGAAGCCGAGAGAGAAAAAGCTCTCGCCCGATACTCGAAGTTCATTAATATTTAAAATATCTTAAAAATTACAAATTTAGATGCACCGATACGCTGGCGCCTGATCTGCCCACGTACACATCCGATACGGGAGAAACCTTCTCCGGTCGGAGAATTCAAAGAATCAAGAGCGACCAGAACAGATATCTCCGTGTGTTATTAATTTGTTCGTTGATCAATTAATCGCTGCGTCTGCTGCATTCGTACTGATCATGCAATTACTAAGTCTGATATACACGATCAAGTGAAACGCTCTGCCATCAGAAAGTGTACATATTTGCACACGCAAACCATAACATTAAGCTTGCAGGGAATAAATACATTTTGAAGGTGCAAGTGTGAGTTGTAGCTTACGTAAGGACTGGCCACTTTCGAAAGCGTCCACACTTGAATTAAAACGGTAGGGACGTAAAGAGTCTTTATTTGATAGTGACAAAATCTAAATTTCACTACAGTATTATTACGAAACAAAAAGTTCCAAATGTATTTAGGAATGAAGTTGTTGTAAGACGCAATACCTTGCGATGTAAGCGCATTGAACATTGAAAGAAGAAAGGATCGGAATCTAGTCGCCAAACGATAAAATTATATTTAACATATTAGTCCTGCTATTACCACTGATAACGCACATTATAGTAGCGAGATACAAATATCAACCGGCTTATAACGTAATGCCAATGTAATATCCCTGGCAGATATAATATCGTTAATTATTTAAATTAAAACATAATTTAAGAATAAAATAACTAAAGCCATGGTTACAATCACGAGATAAAGTAATTTTACGATACTGAATTTTAGGAGGAAATACGAACTCACATCAATACTTATTCTATAGATTTTCACATCGTAAGCAGAGCTGTGCAAATCGGAGGTCATGCCTAATCGCCTCTAGGCAGTATATAGAAAAAGTGCGGAAAAACACTTGACGATAAAAGGCATTTTCCAATTCAAGTTATTCAGGTAAATAATAGTATCGTGACGCAGTCAAGTTGAACATTTTAATTGACTTGTCATAATTCAAGGATGCACAGCCTTGATTACAGGTAACTAAAGAAGTAGCTTCCAAAATAGAAATAAATGCGATACACTGAGTGTTCGAACCGCATCTATTCTCGGTTTTATTTTGCAAAGAATTCTACACAAAAATTGAACACTCATAAGCTCATAAGCAATGTGCTTTTTGATTGGAAAAGAAATTTTTTCCCATAAGTTGATGAAAATATTGCCATTCTCCTATTGACAAGGTTGCATTGTACACCAGGTGTACAAGTATGAAATACGAATTCTTAAAAGAAAACATGTTAAATTCGGAAAAGTGATAAAAGTGCTTCATTCAAAGTATGCTCCATCGCTTGTTATACATTTTTCCCATCTTTCGGGCATTTTGTGAATACCACGCCAGTAAAAAACTTCCCCGTTTGCTGCGAACCATTCATCGAGCCATTTTTCACATTTTCGTACAAATCAAAACGTTGCTTAGCAAATGCGTGATCCATCGATGCAAACAAGTGTTAATCGGAAGGAGGCAAGTCTGGCAAGTTAACCGCATGGGATAGAACTTCCCAGTTGACTACTTCCACCGTATCCTGAACCAGTTTTGCGGTAGGTGATGGAGCATTGTCATAAATAAAAATGACTTTGTGTTGTCTCTTTCGCTATTCTGGCCTTTTTCCAAGCAGCGAACGGTTCAAATCGGTCAATTGTTTCTACCGTTTCTGCAGGTTTTAACAGCTCATAATAGACCATGCCACTCTGGTGGTACCAAACACAGAACATCGTCTTTCTGCCAAAGCGATTCGGTCTTGCGGTCGATGTGGATGATGCGCCTGGGTCTACCCATGATTTTTTTGCAAAATGTCACATGTGCTTTTGCACTTTTCCATTTGCCTATCGTTCAACTCATGTGGTACCGGTCTTCCGAATCTTTCCCATCTCTCGTAGCCGATTGGAAACATCTTATTGACTAACGCTCAATTACTTGGCGAGTTGTTTTTGTGTTTGTGAATCACCTTCGATCAACAATGTTTGGAATTCCACATCTTCGTTCTTTGTGTGCAAAATCGGACTCACCACTTTTGACACACCGAAACCATCGATCATACGTATTTTCCAATGGAGCATGTTCACCATAAGCTTTTCGAAGTAAACGGTATGATTCAGCAGCAGTTTTCTTCAAATGAAAACAAAAAACTAATGCTGCCCGCGAATGCTCTTTGTTCGATATAAACTTCCGACATATTGAACACAACAAAAAACTCTATGCACACACTTTTCCAATTTATCACTCCTGCGCGTCTGACACTTGTTGATAACACAACCAAAGGGGCAGTGTCAAATCTTTATAAC
The DNA here is from genome assembly GCA_038088585.1 of Chrysina gloriosa. Classification (NCBI taxonomy): domain Eukaryota; kingdom Metazoa; phylum Arthropoda; class Insecta; order Coleoptera; family Scarabaeidae; genus Chrysina; species Chrysina gloriosa. Next base: position 11,329,031 of record CM076093.1, read on the forward strand.
ACAAAGTGCATTGGTGCGCATCTGTAGTTTGAAATCCGCATTGCATACTTGTACACCTGGTATGTTTGTCGAGTATGTGTTATTTCTATTTGCAAGTAATTTTGAAACAATAATATGCAAAACAATTTTGAAAAATGTTATAATACTTCGGCTCGAGAAATCGCTCAATATTTTAGCAAAGCTGAACTATTAATTCTATTGGGACTTGAAACGAATTGGCTCTCTACCTTAATATACTGATTCTTTGAAAAGCTCCAAATACCCATTTCCACCAATAAATGGTCATCCTAAAAGAGCACATCTTCTTTACCTTTGTGTTCTCCATTCAAATAATTTTCTGTTCCTCCAATGAGGGTGACCACTTAGTGGTGGAACTGCCTATTTGGGATTCTCCAAGGAATCAGTGTGGTAAGGGTAAGAGGTAAGCACCTTGACTAAAAAAACAATATTTAATATAATAAAGAAAACTATCAAAACATGGAATTAAACAGGATGAAAAGTTTTTCTAAATCTATGCAAACAATACGGACTACTACTCAGTAGATCTTGGTACAGTTTTGCACCATTTTGATTCTGGGTAGGGTTATTGGCCAGGAAGTTGTTGTTCAACATATGAAACTGTTTCTAAGAATAGGCCTGTGCGAATTATTTCTCCTGGATTTGTCTTAATTACCTATTGAACTATTATTGAAGAAGATTATACATACGTATATACATATATGTACCTTTCTTTATAACAATCTAATATATCTAACTTATCGTCAGCAGTGCAGCAAGATTTTTGTATGAATCCTAATCATTTAATTTCTGCAAGTTATTTGTTGTGGGAAATTACCCGCGCGTAAATACAATTAGTTCCGAAAATCTTTGACAAAGTTGTGGCTTGTGTATATCAGGCTTAAGGGTATGTAAGAACATGTAGCTACAGTATCAAGCCGCGCTCGCATAATAAAGACATCGAACGCTTACGGTCGGGATGTGTCAATTAAGTGAATTCACGTAATCAGATCTTGTTCGCGATGCAGAAACATTAGTTCAGTTACACTCCGTCAGTTATTCACTTGCCATTCTGGTGCCAGCCATTATTCGTTACAGATCTGATAAAACGAGAGCATTCGTGATATGTTAATTTGCAATGACTACTACGCATGTTGCATTTTGCTCGAGCTACGACAGTAAGATTCCGAAGAATTATACATATATCGAGAATTCCATGCTTTAGATAGAATAATGTCGAGTTAGATATTGCCGGCAAAACGTAATATGCAGCTAGCGCTTATCCATAAATATAACAACACAATTTGCATGAGGGGGTATTGCTAATCAACATTCCATTATATTTAAATGGAAGCTGACGACCAGGTGCTGATAGCACAGGATTATAACGACATAAAATGGACTGGAGATCAGCATTAACAAGACAAGATACATGTGTATCGGAGGTGAACAACGAAACATGACGCTTGAAAATGGGGAACAAATCAAATGCGCCGCGAAATACACATACCTAGGAGTAGAAATCACAAATAAGGGAAGATTAGACACAGGAATAAAAAAGCCAAACCTGTTGGGAAAAAAGCCATTACTACATATGTTAAATGGAATACTTTGGGCTAGACACATTAACAGCAGCAACAGAAGACATCATAAAAGTATAATCACATACAGCTATAACTATGGCTAATTAAAGAGACAACGAAACGAATGTTGGAATCTACAAAGATGGACTTCTGGCGAAGAGCCGCAGGAAGGTCAAGACTTAAAAAATGGGCGAACTAGAGAGATTATGCAAGTAACGCATACAGTAGTGGACGAGATAAAAAATAAACAATTCATATGGTATGGAGATGTGCAGAGAATGCTTGAAACTTTGATTCCAAAACAAGTTATAAACTGGAAATCTGCAGGAAGAAGAAGACCTAGAAGACCGAGAGGAAGTTTGCAGGAAGGCATCGACAAGATAATGGAGGAAAAGAACTTAAAGGGATAATAATAATTCGAGAATCTTATCTGTCTAAATAAAAATTTACTTCGTCGCTAAAGGTGACATTATGCCATTCGCTTCTCCATCCAACGAATCGTGAAATGATTCTCATTCAACGTTGGGTCCCATTCGATTTTTACACATTTCAAGACTAGATAGCCAGCCTACAGCATCATCTCTATGAGTCAGTTTTTTGCGGAAAAACATATTGCTCTGTTTGAGCTTCCTCTTACTTGCCAGATATCTTTCTCCATGCGATTTATGGGTGTTTTCGGAAATGAAGAGTGCATTGAAGGAACACATTTTTAATCTATGAATGAGGTGAACGCGAAAATGAGTTGATGAGCTGCAGGGGCGTATTGATAGAGAACGGGAATATTTTTAAGGACATGCAGATAAAAGTTTATTGTAACATAATTGACATAAAGTACTATTTTTAATACCAATTTCGTTATCTAATTGCCACAGTTCACAGTTACCCTAATGTAGAGATTGCATCTTGCCAATTTCTTCTTGCGTTAAACATTTTCTACGGTTTAGTTTCGAGAAAATAAAACGACTTCTCTTGGCATTACCAAAAATTGTTAACTGTCGTGCCAGTTGTATCACCCTCTAGTTGTAGTCGAGTGGTATTTTCCTTTTCTTCAACAAAGACTGCAAAATAGCACGTAGTCTTTCATAGACAATATTTTGTTAATTAATTAATTTATGACCAACATTACAGTAAATTAGAAGAAAACATAAATAAAAATTATATAAAGCAGATCACAATATACAGTAGGATTTACGGTGTTTTGTTCCTTTTCTACATTTTTGCAACTCAAAGATCTTAGCTAACCATTTTGGTTCTTCGCTTCTGCCAGCGATCGAAGCCAAGAACAAAATAAATATTCAAGTGCTATTAAACTAGGATTTAAGTATACTTAAGGTCTTATAGCTGTTATCTGTAATAATGATGTAAACAAGAAAATAGCAAGAATTTCTGGCGGTGTAGTTCCCGATAGATCTAAAATGAGGCAAGACATTACGGCACCAATTTCTCGATGTTTACTTATGGTAGGAATGCCATTTTTTGTTTGATATTGTCCAATACACTGTGTGCAATATCTTTTGCTAGATTTACACGTTTGTCTAACAAAGTCAAAGTTTAAGGAAACTTAAACGCGATGCACTTACTCCAACGAAATCTAATTTACCGCTTATCGCCTTAGAAAGAGAACTAGTAGGCAGTGAAACATCAGCCGAGACAGATTTATTTGAATACATGTAACAACATTCGGTTTAACTAAATAGTTACATTATTATATTGTCAAGGATCTAAACAATAAAATCTCGCTTATCTATTAAAATATGTATGGAATGCTAAACAAGTGACGATATTCACATATGTACGCAAGAGATAGAGCATGCGTCTAGTACCTTGTTTCTAATTGCTCATAAAACGTCTACAACTAAAAATATTTAATTTGGTTTACCATAAAACGCCTTGTTTAACATACTTATCTGCCAAACATAAAATGCGTCTTTGCGTTGTAAATCATCCGGTTAAATACCCACAACGAAAATTTTGCTGTGAATTTGTCCTTTTATGTACATATTTTAGAATCTACAGGATACTTACCATTATTACAAATATGACTTTCGCAGCGGATCCTAGAAGTTGCAATATCCTGGAAAGAAAGAGAAAATCATTAGTTCATTTAAGAAAGTACCGATATTAATTAGTACTAAAAATTACCGTAAAAATGTAAGCATAATAGGTGAAGAATAACATAAATTGCTACACATTTCTCTTAAATTGAAACTAAAACACTGTTAGTCATTTTTGTTGCACAGAGTAATACATCGGCAAATACGGTTATTAATTTCCGAAGGATACGTTGTAATGAGAATATACATACATAGTAGGCAGACCGTGTAATAGCAATAAACACTTGCGTATAATTAATTTGTCATTAATCACATTGTTCAAACAAACGGCCGAATATGTCTGGAATGCGGAGAGATAAAAATTACGTTTCTTTCGTAACGTGTAATAAATCTGTACATAGGAGTGATATGGAAAAGCAAAGCTTTAAGGCGCACACTCACCTATGCAATGTTTAATAACAAACTGTTAAATTGCTAACCTATTTTAAGCGACTTAATTACTTCGTGTTGTGCACGATTGTTTTGAAAGAAAGAAAAGTAATTAAACAACCGCTAAGATAGCGACTTTCCCGATAACTTTTCGAATTAACGCAAGGAATATCAGAAAAAATATTTGGCGTTGTCGGCAGTAAAATTTGAGGATAATGATGGATTAAATTAAGCCATAAAGATTTTTGCGCCATTAAGTGCGTAATAAAAAATCCATCAAATTCTCTTTTAGGTCCTCTGAGTAAGTTCAACGCCAGCGCCGAAAAGGGGCTAAGCAATTATTTGCTTCTTCCAGCACTTAAACAAGATGAGAATTACATAACAACAATTTAACGAAAATTATTTATCTCCTCCAATGGAAAATTACAGCTTGCTGGATATATTCTCTGCTTTTGTGGAGCATACGCAATGGACTAGGAACTTTTTATGGTTGATTCATGAACTGCAAGTTTAAAATAATCTTTATAGCTTGACACCCGTCATCTATTTTATGAAAGTGCATTGTATTTCAAGTTATAAGTAACATGAACACGTGCCAACCATTAACAAACCTACCTATCATAAGATATTTAACTTTTGTACAATCTTTTTAAGATTTAGATGCAAATACAAATCTATTATGTGCATCAGACCTTAAAACACATTTTTCAACATCACTTACAGATTTATGTAGATTTTGCTGATGTTTGCAATTAATTCCATAATTTTATGCTTACGTAGTTCAGGTAATAAACATATTTCAATTGAACACTCAGCAAAGCTATAGCTATTGACTATAATTACGTAATTTAGTGATATACCTTTGATTAATTTAGCAAATAAAGAACAATTTGAAAATGACTTGGATTGTTTGTTTCATGTTGGAGCATTGTCTTTTGAAGTAAAGTTAAGGAGCTACTAAAGTTTGTATGTAGTTTCCCCATTTATATTTATATCAAAATATAATATATTATGCTCTCCAATTGTAAATATGAAATTTCCCATGTACGTATGTAGATATAATTGCTGAATTATTACAAAGCAAGCATTCATCTTCTAGCTATTATTCAGTGACAAACAAGTACCACTTGAAATACTGACGGCAACTCCTCAAATTTATTGCAAAATAATAGTCCTAGCGTGTTTGTTCCAGTCGTAAAAATAGCTTGAAGGTTTCCTGTTTTAGGCATTGGTATACTTATCACCAAATATTTAATTATTAGTTTTTAAGATGAAATAAGAGATATATGAATCTCTTTAACTTAAATGAAATGAGATAAAATATAAATTGTCTACCGTCAGACTGTAGTGCAACTTCAGGAGTGACGCTTTCCTTCTTTGTATTTTCTTGCACTAAGCGTAAAAATCTAGTCCCTTCCAAAATATGTATTTGCAAATATTCACATTATTGTAAAGAATACGAATCCTTTTGTTTTGGATTGAGTACCTACGGACGTACTAAAGAGGAAACGTTTTGAACCCAAATTAGAGAATTGTTCATCATTATAATTGCATCTAGACCAACGAATTTTTACAGAACTTCACGAAATAAGTGTAAATCCAGAGAAGGGTAACTGACATAGTAAAGATAGTAATTGTATTAGAAAGAATTACGGAAACAGCATTTGGAAGTGATTTAAGTAAACGGTTTGTTACAAAAGTAACTTACCCACAGTAACAACACGGCTGTTAGTATACTCCTTAGAAAAAATTTTAGGACAATTACTAAATATACTAAAGTATTATTCTGTAGAGTTCTAATGGATGTTGTTACAAAAACATTGCTAAAGAATCAGTACAGATCAGTCGTGAGTTAGACTTCAACTTCTGAAATACTTCCACAGCATATGCTGCAATAGCTCGTCAATTTTGGAATAATGTATATGCTGCACTGCTACTCAATGCATGAGTCCCTTTTTAAATAATGGCTTGTTATCAGTTGATTTTATACGAAATCTGTGCAAAAGCTTCTAACAAAGTAGGTGCCTGATTCATAGCTCAAAATCATAATGTAAATTACGATGCACCACGATCCTGAATTTTGCATGACAACGTGTAACCAAGAGACTACCCTTTGCTAAATTTACAAGTTTATCCGCACGCAAATTCCTAATCTAAGTGACCTAAAACGAATGAAATTTTGTGATTTCAATCCTTAAGATATCAGGCATATGTTTTTAAGTTTATATCTATATCTGTATTTATCGCGCATTCTATATAAGAGAAATATTTCTATATATAATCGCGAAGTGTATTTCTACAAGGTAGCTATGAATAGCTTATTTTTGTATAAACAACTTCTCGGAAAGGATATACAAATTTCACAAATCTGATACCTGACAACTGTAAACAATGAACACACTGAAACATTGTACAAACCTATTACGTATCCATTCCATAATTTCCTTTCGTATCAGATATGGTACACCTAAACGCGACGATAGAACACAATAATTGATTCGCACGCGCTAACATCACTTCACAACTGCACCAGACGCACGAACTTAGTCATGTGCTAACTACACTCAAAATTTCGAATTGCAGTGTTCTGCAGTACGAATTGAAAATATCGCGAAATATTAACAATTATCTAACAAAAACCGCCGCCTTGTACAAGTGGTCTCGGACGCCAAAAACCCGACTACTGTGGAGTCGAGAATGTGGAAAAAACTGGCGACCTGAAGACTATCACGGCCGAGAGCTCTCATTCCTGATTAAAGTGTTTTATTTCTGATCGCCAGCGTGCATACATATAAACACATATATTACATTTGTAAAGTTGTAGGCAGTTGCATTCTCTCATTTATATAAACAGGTACAAAAAATAATAAATACTACCAAATTTCATATGTTTACAATCCGATGCAATACCGTGGAAAAATCGCCTCTGATCAATTTTGTTCCGTGTGTATATTTTTTCTGAACCGTAAGAGCACTTCCTATAGAAGCACCGTCTTTTTAAAGTTTTACCTAACTGTAATCAAATTAATTAAGCGCCGACTTATACTGCAACTATACCTGTCTAAATATATACCCTGCCGTATTTGATGGCTTTTCTGGGTAATGTTCGGAACATCGGATTTCGTAAGCGCTTAATTTACTCCTTTCTATGCTGTAGAAGTTCAAATGCTGCCCCAATATTTTGCTTGTCACAGAATTCGTTTGTGTAATTACACAATAGAGATTTCAGATGTAAACTTTCTTGTCAATTATTATAAACATTTCAGTACATAAAATAGCAACAAAGACTGCTTTTGACGTTTCAGCATTCTACCACAGGTAGCTTTTTGTATTTGTGTTGTTTTTGAACTGATTTTATGATTATCTTTATTCGTTTTAAATGAACGTATAGATGCGTATTTATACTTTTTCTTAATTGCGGGTTTACACTAACAGAGAACATAATACGTAAACAAAACCTGCTGGTCGAAACGATACTGTACTCCTCTTTGAATATTCTAGTAACAACAGGAAAAAGATAATCTTTTATTTTCTTATGTCTGATGAAGCGGCATTTCGGTGATAATAGTACACTAACATCAATTTTTATGAAACAAACTTATAAAGAAACATTGGTCAGCGTGCTCTATTTATTCTGGTCTGTCACCGGAAGACAACGGAATAAAAGAACACGTGTTTAAGAAAATACAGCTCATCATAAAGATTCTGGTTAATGATTAAGCAAGAACTATGGTGTAGAAGAGACATATACAAAGACAAAGTTAGGGAGTAAATCAAATTAACGAAAATTTTTGGATTCGAGCATCAAGTCCTTTGAATGTTTGAGAACTTGGTATCTGTCACACTGAGGCATGAGCATGGTAAAATTTTACGATCGATTCTGGTAAATATGGAACGAGATGAAAGAAAACAGAACATAATTTCAGAAGTAGCACGACCAACACACACGAACAGAATGAGTAATTAGCCCTATCGTTACTTATTCGATCCAGTACCAATACTATCTTGAAACGAAACCAGGGCGAAAGCTGCTTACTTTCACATTTTCATTTGGTACCTTTTAGGTCTTTAAGTGTAGATACAAATGGGTATTTGAATAGCACTTGGCTAATATTTAGCACACAACCATACATCCATTCAAACTGGTCATTAAAGTTTGTGATTAATACGATATCGGCCACATTTCTAACCACCACTCCATTGTTCAACCAAGAAGACAGAGACTGTGTCACTAGCAGGAAAATCGATGAGCTGAACAAATAAGAAAAATTGAAGTTTGAACTTTTAAGCTTTTGGAACCACACTTCTTGTTAGGACATGCACACATTTATTTGGGAATTACACGTCTACAAAACTGGAGACCTGCACTAGAGCATAAAAATATTTTCGGCTTAAACGATGTTGTCTTTGATTTTTAAAATTTTACTAAATCACGTTGTATGAAGGAACTGGTCATGCCTTAGGAAACTGCAGCAAATATGCTACATTAAGATACTTTAATCATTTTTGTAACTCTTAAATTGTTTCGACATTTGACAGGCAAAATACGGATGACTAGCTTCGTTGCCACCGACACAAGTGCCTCGGGTTAATTGACAATACAATTAGTAAGATGAAAGAGGATTATAAAACAATATATATAAACTATACTACACAAATGTTAAATGGATGAATGATATGTGTTGATCTAAAAATGGTAAATTTTCGTTTAGGACAGCAGTGTGGTTATACAAAATATACTTGTTTTTTGTATCTTTAGGCTAGCAGAGCGAAAGATCAACATTGGATAAAAAGAAATTGGCCTAACAGAGACGCTCTAGTCAAGGTAAAAGTCAATGTTATTAATGAAGCATTAGTAGAACGAGGAAAAAATAATGTTATCTCCCTTGCACATTAAACTAGGGCTAACGAAACAATTTATGAAAGATTTAGATCAAAACGGTCTTCTTTGATGGACCTCTGATAAGGCAACTTATAGAAGACCACACTTCACAGAATCAATGATTGATACTGAGTCCAATCCATGGTCTTCTTTTGTCAAAGTTGTGCAAAATTTTCTTAGTAATTATAAGTTGAAGATATGATTAATAACTTTCAAATTTTGGGTTGCCAAATGAGCATTAAGGTCAATTACCTCCACTGTCATTTAGAGAAATTTCCTGCAAATTTTGGCGACTTTAGTGAGAAGCAGGCCAAACAATTCCACGAGGGTCTTAGAATAATGGAAGAAAGGTACCAGGGCAGATAGGACACAGAAATGATGGCTCATTACTGCTGGAGTATTAAAGGAGACAAACCCTTTCAGACATACGCAAGAACAGCGCTCAAAAGAAAGTTTTTAAATTAGTTATCAACTACTGTAAATATCTATTTTCGGTAACAACAGTTGTAAATATTTATTTTCTAGAATAAACTTTATTTTATTTTTATATTTGTGTATTTTTATAGGTTGTATTGGAACCAATATTTATATGTAGGAGTAAGACTAGCTAAATACAAATCCGTGTTCACATCTTTTGAAGACGAGCTGGTAGAGAAAATCTGGTGGTATTTTTGGATTCAGCGCACCAAATTAGTTAAGAACAGTTAAAAAAAGTCCGGCAGCAAAATATGTGTTGACCAGTGTTATTAAGTTGGTTTCGTATGTTAATGATCAATAGCTTACGTAAATCGCTGGTTGCAAATAATTTGCTATTGTTTAAATCGAATTTGTAATCGCTTTTGTAATAAAATGAATCACCTTTCATACTTAAACTTTTTAGATCTCAATTCCATTATGATAATTACTTCGAAGTATCTTTCTATCGTAAATTGTTTGATATACTGTTGTTTACGTAAATAAACATACTTTTAGGAGCCTACAACTCCATCTTACTTAATTTATATATGTGCTTGTGAAACTGCATTATCTTAGCTGTGTAATTTGATTCTCACCGAAACGGAATTACTATACATTTAGATGTTCCTCGTTTTTAGTATCAAACGAACAACAATGTAAAACGCTATGAATACATTCAGCATGTCGCCTACGTAGGAAAGCATCTGTGTATATAAATTAAAATATGCCTACTTCTTTTATTTCCAGCTGACCTTTGTTTACGACGACATATTCATAAGCTCTTGATGAAAAGCCCGTGCGTGTTCGCTGTTTTTCCTTTTCGTAATTTATTTGCGTTAGAGTAGTAAAATAAGGCCGAAATCTTTTGAAATAATGCTTTTAAATTTAGAAAGTATGCGAAAACCGTAGAGCTCCACGTTCACTTTTTCACGTCGTCGCGGTAATTTGAAAATATTCGTCCTTTCCAAATTCTCAACTGGTTGTAAACTGCGTCAAATTACGTGAGTGTTTCCGTTAATTTTTACGGATACTTAAATTCGTTTAGAATACTGATTTTAGTGCTTTATCGGTGAACGCTCATCTTGTCGTATGGAGTGCATTAAACATGCGCCGCGCATAAGCAATGCATGGTAGAAGTTGGAGCTGTTTAATTGTTGCAGGCGCCTCTTCAAACGCAGCAGGAATTCTGCCGTAATTACAACTTTCTTATCGGTGTCATCTACGCAACCGACGGGAAATAAAATGTATATAAAGAGTTCGCCTTGGCCGTGTGCGTCTGCATTCGTACTGCAATACACGAGCTGTCAATCATTAACGGCCGACGATAGTACGGCGCCCCCACAATAACTTAAAGAGATCTCATCGAGTTAATAGCTCGTCTAAGATTATCAATCATCATGTATATGCATATAAAGGCGGCGTTCGTTCTCTATTACGGCCGATTTTACACTACCCGCAAAGAAATTATACGGCAATTCACCCGACGCAATTTCTGAACAGGAAATCATTTAATCATCGCAGCAATTTAATCTCAATTTATACAGATGCCGATCGAGACATTTGCATGTAGATTTGATGTTATTATTCGAAACCTATGCTACTTGATTCTTTTTGGGAAAGAAAAGAACATTACCCCATTTTGCACCCAATATAAACCTGGAACTGGAAACTGACCTGATTGATTTTAGAAGATTAATTATTTATAATGTAACGTACGACATTTGTTCCGTGCCTAGCGAGGAAATACTTCCAAAAGGCACTGGGTACACCATTTTACAGTAAATGTAATATATCGTTTTTCTTCACAATGTTATCCTATCAGATTGCTCTTTCTTACCCTAAAGCAGGCGTCTCCAAACTACGGCCCGCGGGCCAAATCCGGCCCGCCAGTATCATCAATCCGGTCCGCGACAGCTAATAGTTTATTGTTGTTGTGATAAGTTGGATAGAAAAACACAGAATGATAATAACTCGGATTTATTTACTTGCTAGGTAAAGCTTAATGACAAGTATAATACGCAGAAAACTCACTGAAGTAATCAGTATGGCCCCAAGGCTGAAAAGTTTGAGACCCCTGCCCTAAAGTATTAAGTTTAACTTCTGGCGGCGTTATTTTTAATAAACCGATACTTGGGTAACATTCGTCGAACTACAGATTTTATCGTGCGTTATTATATTCTAGCAAATCACATAGTGGTTGAAATAAAATAATTAAAGAAAATGGCAGAGAAAACGCTTTGGAATAGATTGCGAAATAAAACTATCAGAAGAAAGTAACTGGCAAAATTTAATAAACGAAAACTACAATGATTCGAGTACAATAAAAGTGTGAACAACGCCATAGTAATGAAGAGGATACCAAAAGCTAAAAAAGGAGACATGGAAGAAGACTACGACAGACATGGATAGAACGAAAAGCGATAAATAGTATCGAATTATGTCGGCAAGAGGCTGAAATCATAGATGACATAGGCTAATAGTTAACAGGGTAGAACGTATCGGGTATATTTTGAGAACTACTGGTGTCTCCTTAGATTTAAAAATACTACATACTACAACCGTTTTCTTTTCTTTTCTGGTAAAAGGATCGACCACTGACTAATCTACGATCTTGGCCGGCTAGGTCTCTGTATCATCCAAAAGATTAATAATTTGAAATTCAAATAAATTGGTACATATTCTACAAAATAAATGAACTGGATTTAAATTATCAAAATTCGGTTCACTAGATTGAAAATAGCTAGCGCCTTCAATGTATCCGAAATTCCGAACTGTGTACTACGAAAGTGAGAAATTAAAAATTATTTAAATCAATTTTTTACACCATATCCGAGATGTACCTTCCAAATGCTAATTTATGAAGATTCTGATAGATATTTGGGCTATGCTGACACATACAAGCGTCCGAAGGAAGATATTATTTCTGGGTATCGCATTTTCTTATCTCATTGGGTATTTAGATCCAATTATTGCATTCAGATCCTACCAACTTTGATTTTGTGATTCGTATTAGACACAATGGAGTGCGAAAATTGTGTATGGAAGAAACACTTATTTTATTCATATAAGGTGCGTGCAATGCTAAAACTTACTAGATTCAAACGCTGATGAAATGAAATTGGAAATATTAGTAAACTGCGAATGATATTCAATAAATTACATTCATAAAAGACCATTCTTGCTTCTGAAAGTTTAATTGTATTCATGTGTGGAGTTTTAGCATTGCTAATTATGTATTGCACACTAAACCTGAAACGACGCAGAAATATTCAATTACAATTTTATTGCCATTTTATTATGCAGCCATTATAAATTAAACACGCTTACGAGTTTGACAATATATTTTCAACCTCACCTCGACTTGCATCAGACTTTTATATGCAATTTAACCTCATATTATGTCACTTAAACCTTTTAATCGACGAAATCTAGTGTGTAAACAACATGCACACTGCTTTCGTGGGTTACTCGAATATTTTACTAATTAATTTGAAATTAGAGACACTGCAGTTACTAATATAATTTATACGAACGGAAGACTAATGGTACAACTTTGTACATATGTATCATTGTATACAGACTTTACTAACGCCTTAGCGATTGCTTTCTATCCATATCGTCGCTGTCAGGCGCAAGCATGTGATATAAAACACTTTTCTGGTTTGATCGGACGAAGAAATTTGCGTGGGCGTCTAATTCGAATGAAATTAATTATTTATGAATAATAGAAAGTCTACAATTTCGGAAGGCTTCTGAACCACGTTTAATGTAAAGCTGTAGTACGAAATAATTAAAACGGAATTTATAAGGCGGTGTTATAAATTACGGTTTTATTGCTGACCGCTTTGAGCTACTAATTCCAACAAATTATCTTAATTAGTACAGAATTATACAAATTACCATCATAAAATCCTTCCTTTCGGATTTTAGGATTTGTTCTACCATCTTTGGTTTGTTGCTGGCTCATAGATGTACTACATATGTACGGTTTGCAGTTACTATATTTATAATCCCAGAATTGTCTAGAGCAGTATAGATCATCAAAGTCTAAAACCTATTACCGAAGATGTTCACATTTTTTACAAGACTCCCTACAAGTACATTTAGTCAATTTCCATCAATCAAATTAAAAAAGACAGCAACCAAATAAGAGGCGGATTACCTTAGTTAATTGACTTAGCTTAAGTCAATATGTTTTGCTTCTTTTCTGTAACTAACAAAGCGTAGTGAATAAATTATCGCAGGCAGGTAAGTTTCTTATTGTTAGTAGCAGATAGCGTACTACTTCGCAACGGCAGGCGTACTTAGTGATTTTACGACAACAAATTATCCAACCATAAAATAAATTCTGATTCAGTCATAAATAACCGTGACTCTATAGATTTGCAGATCGGTTAAGAATGTGTGTAACTCCTCCATGTTCCCACCAGTCCAACTTTATGAAAACTTCAATTGTCTACTAGTATAAAAATATGATAATATCGTATGCTGTAGAATTTGCTATAAGCTACGTATGTACACACCACCCATATGACAAGTTTTTTGAATGTATATAAATTTGTGTGATCCAGGAAACACGTGTAGCAACATTATGATTTATACACGATTTCAAAAAGTATTACACTATGTGAAATAATTCTCTTGCGTCTTGGAACCGTATCTTAAGTAATATTGAACGGCCTACAAAGTCTTTTTTAAAACAGTTCTTTAAGTGAAATAGAAGAAAATATCCTTCTTCAATTGCTAGTATAATATAAGGCGTGATATCAAAAGAGAAAAAGGAATTGAACACTGCTCCATATGTTAATGACTCACTATACTTTACCAACATATCTTGGAGACAACGTCGCGTCTCTTGAAATTATGAGTAATTTGACACACCGCGTATGTATCGGCGCGAGTATTTTCTTAAACGCCGGCGCCAGTCTGGTGTTCTTGCGGTTAAAATTTTAATCATTTTCTCGATTTATGTCACAAATCGATTTGTGTTCGTGTCGGGACTTTGACAGAGGTTCACACCACCTTTTATATTTAATGTTAAATTCTCAAACAGACACACCGCTCGAATAACTCAACCAGTCCCTTCTATTTTTACTACCTTCCCGTCAATTTTAAAACTGTGACATGGTTTCGGAGATTCGATGTGCATACGTAAAGATTAGCTTTTGTAGCTGTATGAATTTATCCGAGAACAGCGTTTCGTACACATAAATTTATAGTAATTTGCGTCATTATCACCTGCAATATATAAACATCAAAGATGCGAACAATAGACTTCCCGTTATTTTCAATAACTGTCAATAATTAACGGAACTTTGGACATATGTACATATATACTCGTTGTAACTTCAGTACACAGTAACATTGATAGATTAGTGTTGAACGCTTGACCTGTACTATCAACTCAGTTAATTGAATATTAGCCAAAATATTGTAGTAATTTTCAAAATAAACCCTGTAAAGCAATGGACGTTAATTAATTTCTGTCTTGGATACTTTTCTTACATAAACATATTTGATTAAAATTATCTGATAGTGACGTTCAGCTTCACAATTTGGATATTCATATATGTATAATCATTCCTGTACGATGCTACACACTTCGTTTACGCGTGAATACTATAGTTTAGAGCGCTAACGTTTAGGTCATTATAGAAAATGGGTTTAATAAATTGGGGGTCTAGAAAAAAGGCATCAAGGCTAACCCACGAACTGTGTCCAAAATCGCTTAAATGTTGAGATAACGAATGTGGACCTTATAGGACGATGCCGTTAAATAGTCCGTATACATTTCCTATTTCAATGCAAATATTCATGGTTTGAAACATGCGCCTGGGACACTTAACCTCTCTAAATTGACAATCCCGTATGGTCGAATTTCCCCCTAACTTCAATTCTCCAGTTGGCAACAACGCAAGGATGCAATTCTACTAATCTTCTCTAACTTTCCCCTAAATCGAACAATTTCGTACGGATATACATAAGTTCAACATAGTTAAACTATACATATTTCTTCTTTATGTACTCAACTTTATTTCCGATGGTCATGCAAGTCTAGAGTTTCAAACTTCTCTCGTGATGCTCTTCCACATTCCATTCTTTGTTTCTCCATTTTTTTTTTCATTTTTTACATATACTTGAATCCATTTCGACCCTCCCCATTCACCTTGGTAGTTAATACAGCCCTTATCGCATACAGTACTGAAGCAATATAGATACATCTTTTAGCTAAATATAGAGTCGTACTTGTGTGCATTTTCACTTCACTTATTAAAGTGATCTAATAACAGCAGAATTGTGGACTTTAAGGAAATTATGATTGTTATCATATTACGAGAAGTAAATCGAACAGGCGAGATAATTTGTGAGCTATACAATAATCATTGGGTACGAAGGTGTCCTGATTCTTCCAAGCAGCCACCAGAAAAGCCATCCAAGTCATCTATAGAATCTGAATACGATTCATTTTTTGGGCATACTGATTGTTACTGGTGCACAGAGGCAAGAAAGAGAGTGATCGCTTCAAGATGATACTCAGATTTATCAGATTTGAAAATAAAAACACACGTGCAGAACCTGCAAACAGACAAAACTGCATCAATACGAGATACCTAGACAATGCATAATCGAAATTTGGAGAGAACCTACAAGTCATATGAATGTGAACGTATCACCATCAACAGGCAGTTGTTTTCATTTAGAGGCTATACTAAATTTGCAAGATACATATATGCTTTCTAAACCACCTTGTAAATATGATTTTCTGAGCTAGTAATGTATCTCAAAAGAAAAATTGCCGTGGAGAAGCCTTCTCAGATCCATTGTGGTTCTAATGCCTCTTTAGAGTACGTTCTCCAGCTTTGTTCCTTTTAGACTTAACAGCTTTGAGAGCGGTTCTGCCGCATATACGTTCATTTTTCGCCGCGGACTTGAAGCCCTTGCTCCGTAATGCTGTCATACGTCTCCATAATGGAGTCCTGGACTGCCTTAAGCTTTGCCGACTCCATCTGAGTGGCTGTAGAGTCGTTGCATACTACCGCGATCTTCTCCAAAGCAGCTCTTTACTTTTGGCCTCTTGCCTATCGGAAGACCTCCGGGAGTACTGTCCTCCGACTTTTACCTTTTTTGGACTTCCGTTCTTTCTTTACGTTTAGTAGCCTCCGCCGTCTGTTGAGGCCGAACTTCCTTATTGGCCCCTTTGTGCACGCCTAGTGAAGTTGGCCTTGCATATGGCTCTTTTCGCCTGTATGTAACATTGGCCCTGTTTCACAAGCTTTTGCACTTTAGGCTTGGAAATCCCAGACAGCTTAGCTGTACGAACCTCGCCGTCGGATGTCAGAATAGCTATGGATGTACCTGTCCCCCGATCAGAGCCCCGGTTGATCGGGTAAGGCTAAATACAAGGTGGTTTAGCCTGGTGTACCCAGAGGAATGTTAAACACCGAACTCCCCTGCGGCCACGCAACTCTCGGCACGTTACCTTACACCTTAGTTTGGGTTTTAGCTCGGGTACCACGGAAGCGCTACAATCACGAACTCACTTGTTAAACTTGTTAAACTTGTCAGCCCCTGAGGGACATTATCTTTCTATATCAAATAAACATTTTACGGTACGAATCACTTCCTGTTGAAGTTACTATTTTCGCTGGAGGGAAAAGAGGATTAAGTCCTAATTAATCTTTGCTGTATACACATTTACTTATGAACTAGATAATTATTTACGAAGAACGTATTGTGCAAGGATGATCTCAAGTTCCAGTGAAATAGAAATAAGAAGTTGCATTCTTGAAAGTTCAAAAGCCATGACGTACGCTGGAAGGTATTTATTTACTTATTTGTTTGCGCATTGATTTCCACGAAATTGTACAACAATATATATAAAGTACATACATACATTTAATACGCGCATATGTATGTGGGTCAACGTTGATATAAACGTAGAAATGCGTCTCCGTGGCGTATATTAAACTTGATAAGAGACATAAAACACGTGCAGTATTACCGAACAGACGGTTCAGTTCGAAAAACAGCGCATAGAAGGAATAGATTCGACACATAGGTACTATCGCATTCTTCAGTGGTGTTCTCACGCAGATGTGATAATGTATTCTGTCAATGGCGAGGTGAGTGTGTAAGGTGTTTGTCGACGCAAGGGACAACTCCATATTGACTCCTTATATGGGGAAATGAGAAAGTATACTGTTCAGACGGACTCCTCCCATCGATTTTTTTTCTTCCAGCTCGAAATGCTTACCATTACAAGTAAATATCACCCGTACAATCTCCGCCCTGGTTAAAAGTCTTTGTTCTTGTGGACCATCGACGAAATTCAACTTTTACCACACGCATTCAACTATACAAACAACACCTTTCGGATTCGGGTTTTTGATACTATTTTCCGTATCGAATTATTTAAATTGGGGCGTAAATAGTTCCAGGTAGATGTTAATTTGTCGAAAAATTTGATATTCTAATCAGCCCGCTTTGTAATCTGTAGTTTAATGATCTGAAATGGGCATTGTATTCGAATTAAATCAACGGGGAAGAAAAACAGAAATGAAAATTGTGTTATTGATTACACTCGCCGCTAAATTACAGACCGCATTTATACAGTTTTTGGTGTGCTTTTTGATACTGTTTGTCTGATGGTGTAACTACGTTTTAAACCGAAACAAAAATCATTTGTCCATCACTGGTATATTAACAGCATTTACTTCACGCTTCCAAAGATGTATGCATTCAAGGTGTATGGGTGAAATTTTCAGCGAAAATCACAATCCCCGAGTACATTGCTCAAAACAGTTAGCGGATATTGTACGTTTTGTTATTAAATTGCTAAGATAGGTAATGCCAACTTCAAGGTCAACAACATTTGGGTAACTGCCTTTAAAGAATTGGTAATTAAAGGAAATATCAAATTTCATTGTGTTATTGTTTACTTTAAAATTGAAAAGATATAGAATTTTAATGTACAGCGAAAAATCTAAACAACAAAGAAAAATTAATAATACGTCTGATCACTACGAGCCGCTGAAGGGCATGAAACCAATCAAATTATCTTTTATCGACAGTTTTTAAAAATATCCGTTAATTATTTCGAGCATTATGGGCTATTAACTGAAGTGTATCGAGCCTTGAATTCTTTAACGTTATACGCTTCAAGTGCGTCAACTGCCTTCAACAAATATTAATGAATTACTTAGAAAATTCTTATAAGATAAGTGCACACGAACAAACAAGAAACTCAAGACTAAATTCTCCTGTCGGTCAGTTCGGTATAAGTAAACCTAAAGCTGTATCCAAAGCTAAAAGCCGCTTAAATACTACTACTTGTTAAAAATTCAAATTGATCGAAAAATTCTTTTCGCATTCACCTAATTTTTCTCGCATTTTAATTCTTACAAATATGACAACTATTCCGACAAAATAGTTACACATTAAATGCGACAACTAATTTGGATCAGAGGCAATAAAACTTTTAGGTCTTTCTAATTTGAAATTAAACACCGTTTATTCCATATCCAAAGACAACAACAAATATGACCTGCTTTTATTCTCTCCACGATTTCTTACTTAACCCAAAATTTCGTGACTTTATTGATTTGTATCTAAAAATATACGATATTGATTCGAAAGTCGGTCTTATCGTTTAGTAATTTACATAGAGAATACACGAACATCATTTATTTGCCAAGGGTGTGTGATCGAAGAAGAGTAAAGTTATTTAATTATTTATAAAGTCAATGTAATACGAAATAAGTAATGAAGTTGTATGTATACGTTATAATTTCTGTTGTGATTTCGTAGCTATTATCTGGAAAATTAAATCAAACGTCATTTGTATGAACTTGCAAGCAGGAGTCTTAATAGTTGTCTTGTAATGAAGTAATTAAATGTAAGCAAGATGCCTAGCCGTTTCTTATAGATAGGTAAGACTATAAAATTTTACAGCACCTCCAGTATGTAATTATTGAAGTCGTCTCTGGTACGACAAAACAGAAACTTACATGTTGTCCATGGTCAAGAATCAAGACATTACTAAAGATGCTGTAGCAATATGGACAAAATCAAGTGGCGTATACGCACTGTCAAGCATAGAACAGAAACATATACAGATGTAAAATAAAATCCCACTTTTGCCATTTGCCAATTCAGTTGTGAAGCTGGTAAGTGATCGAAAAATTTGCAACTAATAAGTCTGGACGAGCATGTGTTTTAGAAGCATGCGGATCTGATCAATTATTAACCCGTTAGAAGCAACGCCCGATGGGCTTGAGCAAATGAAATACTTAACACAAGTGATGCGAATCTTTCGCTATTATCACTTTCCGTAATCCACGGAGATAAACAGTTTTACTCCGTTTAAACATTTTAGTACTGTGACAAAAAAGGAAACTGGAAAATTAAATTTTCAAATATTTACCTCAACTACCACGCAATGAAGTACGGCGTAACTCTCACTTAGAAATCTTTAAACACACAATCCTCCTTTAAGTGAAATATGTTTGCTTCTTCACTCTGTAAAACAACTCGGTTAAATCTTTTACAACGGGTCAATCTATACGGAGAGACATTGCATATTATCACAATTCATCCTCCTTCAGTACGTAAACGAGCAATAATACATATTAGACCGAGTTTGCTAATTATAGGAAAATTACAGAAACAACTGTTTAATTTAGTGGGTTCAATCGCAATTTCTTCATTAACACGTTTAAAACATTAAAAAGTAGTTAACCACAAAGGCGCCCACGTCGCCACTACGAAACGCGTCGGAGGTCTTCATTTTGCAATTTTCCTTTGGCTGTAATTTTCGAAAACTCATCTTCTTAATTTCACGTTTAATCGCCTTTAAATAACATCTTCGCGTTTAAATGAAGACATTACCTACCCATATGCGTGTCGAAGCAAACGGAAAGGTTGGCGAAAAAGGAGACGGTGATTGCGTGATATACGGGTGAGTTCAAAATTATGCAGCAATTGCCAACTGAATAAAAGTAAATATTAAAATATATATATATATATATAATCTTTTAGAGGAGAAAGAAGAATATTAAAATAATTATGTATATTATAAGATTTTAGTAATGATGAAATATGCGTTCTAATTTATAAACGTATTTCTTATTTTAAGAAATGCAGTTTTTTGCAAGTTGTTTTCAAAACAGAAAATCTCTTGTTGGATGTATATTCTTAAAGATTCGATTTATGTGCGTTACTACAAATCCATTACAGCAACTGCCTGCACATTTTCAATTAAAATGTCGTTCTGAAAATCTATCTATTTGAGAAGTCGTTTTACCTATAGGCATTGAATAAGGTTTGTATGTCATCGATAAAGGCGAGTGATGCTATTAGCTAGTAATAGTTGGGTTGATAAGCAAAATTTAATTTTCGTAAATAAAGTAGCTACCCTTACTATACCAATTTGGATACTTGCCACTTGATACTTACTACAGTTGCCGAAATAAGTCTTTATAAATATATCCAGAACGCTGTTGGAAAGATAGGAACTATTTTGAGTTAGGTCTTAAGTACAGACATTTCCATTTCTCTTAGTATTTTCTGCTATGTTTTGTAAGAAAAACAAATATCACTTACAAAAGTTGAGCATATGACTTAAGGACTAATTTCATAGAAAAGCATGCTAGCAATAAACTAAGTGACCATCCTCAAGTCAACAACGATCAGAGGTTTCAATGGAGGAACATTGGCGGTTAAATGTGACCACAGCCTTCAATCAAATCTTCAAAGTCACAATGTAGTGTTTCAGCCGATTTCGTTCGATAAGTTTTCTAAAGCAGTGGGCGGCGCCATTCTTTGCTAACCTCCTAATACTTGTAAGAACTATATTAAAAAGGAAGCCAACAAATTAGATATAAACTTGAAATAAGAAGTAATCTCGCAGAATAGCATACTGGTAGCAAGCAGGGCGACTACCCCCTCCCTCCCCCTCCACCAACCTTCCGGTCAACGACTCTTTAGAAGAAGAATGCTTTTCCAGTTTGCACAAGACGATACACCTGTACAATCAGATTTTTTGTATTTTGGGTATTTGAAGGCAGCAAACAGACAGAAGAGTGACCTCTTCCAAGGGTACGATATAGATCTAGACCCGATCGCTTGGAAAATCTTAAACTAACAGAAAAACTTAAACGAAATCAAATGAGGTCTAGTACTATACTGGCAACTGCCTTGGGTGAATGGGATGAGATACACGACATAAGGGTCTCATGAAGAAACTGAGCAAGTTGTTTGATGATCAAATACTATTTAAGTTGCTAGTAGCATTGCTAGTGCAACTTCTCTTTGCAATATATGCGATAAAAATGTAATTACTCACAAATTAAAAACATTTTCTTTCTTTTCTAGGCTCACGGGATGATCTAACACAAATTCAGCTACAGTAGAGAAGCGCATTAAATTTATCATCAGAATATGCCGGTAAGTGCATCTGATTGTAAAGGTCTTTCACCATGAATACCAAAAGTTCAAATTTATAAATTGTGAATGAAAACTACATAAGTTGTTATTTTAGGTGTAATAATAGCTTTTTAAACTAGCAGATAAGGATCAGAAACAATGTAGGAAATTTTAAATTACATAGTAATTCATGTGAATGTCATTTATAGAAGTTTTCAACTCACTACGGTGAAAACTTACTACATAGTAGACGATAACTATAATGTATAAAGCGTAACATCGGCATCGCTCTGAAACACGTTTACGTAATGAATATTGTACGTGCAGAAACGAATGATCGATCATCTCCTCGCTCATTATCCTTTCCATTTCGGTATATAAATTTATATACGGATATTTAAAAAGCGGTAACATGCATGCAAGATAGTTTTCGGCCTAGTTTTACAATGAATGATGAGACCTGATTTTAATTAAAAGGCCATGTTGTTGCATAAATCGTACTTTAGAATATTTGACTGTATAATTAATCCTCTTACTCGCCTATCATCGGAAAACTTCTACAGGTACTGGATTAAATTGAGAGCATAATTTTTCTACTGCCTCTAAAAGCTTTTTAATTAGCATTTAATCGTCGTCGTTTTTCAATCATTGTCTCTGATTATGTGTATGTTGGTTCATGCGTGTGCGTTAACAGTTTTCATTGAAGTACCGTTGAACGTGCGTAGCAAACCGCATAACATATTCATTTATTCGATATCGGAAATCATATGGTAGCCTATGGTATTGATAGTACGAACACGCTGACAACTAAATCGATTCAAATATAACGTCATATAAGTGCTACCAAAAGTTCATGTCTGCATGATTAAATATACAAAATTTATGATTTTTATAAGTAACAAATTTTCTGAGGAAACCCTATAATAATCAACCTTGAACAGTATTTTATAGCAGTTAGCAAATAATCACATAATTGAACAATTGTGGGTTAGATATCAGCAGTGTACTCTTTTTCTGCTGAGCTTATTAAAGAGACAATACATTGACAAGACGCATTTATTAATTTTTTAAGGTATTCCGCATTTTTGCGTCCGTGAGAACCAATCTCTAAACAGTTTTTCAAACTTCTCTCATTTCGTTGTGCATTTTATCTTTAAATGCGTCTTGCGCTTTTTCGGCCCATGTAAAACGTGAACCCCGTAATTTATCCTTTACACGTGGAAACAGAAAGCAACCATTTTGTGCCGGGTCTGAACTATATGGCGAAAGACTCATTATGATTATTAAAGTTTTGAGCATTTAAATACTAAATCGTTCTAGCAGCAGTGTGAACCCAAACGTTATTAAAGTGTAAGATGATCCTAGTTATTGGAAGCTTTTCATGAATATTTTGGAGAATTTAAGGACAACAAACTCTAGTAAGCCAATCAGCACTAACACCACGACAATTGTCCAATGCCACAGTGAAAATATGTCCAATAATACCAAAAAGTCTGCCACAACTGGAATTGTAAATGACAGAAGCGAACTACAATCGGGATTTAACGAGATTATAGTTCTTGCAGCATTTTCATCGCTGGAATGGGTCTTAGATGCCGAAAGACATAACGAAATTGCTAATCCCAAGAAAGTTAAACTTGATACACATACAAATATGTTCAAATCCTTTACAATTTCATAGTGACGAAGCATGGTGTAAGTACCATGCCGATGATAATTTCAAATCTGAACATATCCGAAGGAATTTTGCTATGCATGGAAGTATTGTTTTCTTTTTGCTGAAAGGTCGCAAAATTATTAAGAATTATAATTGCATGAATTTTATAATCTTCACCGAATAATGGTTCCTTACAAGTACTAATAGTTGTATGATACAAGTACGCATATTAAATATTAGTGGATCCTCTTATAATCTCAAACGGGCTGAACGGATATTAAAATGGAGAGAAAAGAAAACGACGTGTTTTTGTCCGAGTCGCCATTGATGAACTTTACTTTAAAACACTCTCCAGAAACATTCAAGCAATTTGTTGTTTAAAATTTATGAAGCAAGCGCTATAAAATCAACATTGAAATGTCGAAGTTGTTAATTTATAAATGGAGGAACTTGTTAAAGAATACGCTTTAAGTAATTACATGTAAAAACTCTAGTAGTAAATTAGCTGAACAAAAACTTTTAGTTTAAGATTACCTTTACCTACTTTCATAACACCCAAGTCAATCAACTAACCAGTTACTTCGAAGACAATTCTCCCAAGATTTCAACTAGAAATACTTAAGCCATTCGATTAGTAAAGATTAGTAATGCAATTATAGTTTTCATTTGCTGTATATACGTCGTGATTGGAGTGAATGAACTCGCTTCCATATGAGCATTTGCTAATCAACGATTGCGATTTTATGTCGAACGTTTATCAATAAATGTAATGCGAATAATTTAAACCACAGCGAAAGGAAGTCCATGTCGGAGTAAAATTAGGTTGCTTGCTGGTCTTCTTGTCTAGTTATTCGAATGGTATCAATGTAACTTCTATGAAGCGACCAGTAATTAATCAAATCTTAACGGAAACCGCCGTTAACGGGGTATACAAAAACGTTGATTTACGATTATTGAATTAACCGAATCGGGAGAAAAGGCGAAAGAATATTATCATTATTAATGCGCGGACTCAATTTACAAGGAGGAAAATTAATATGCAAATGCTGTGCGGTCGGTCGGTCGATGTTTAGATAATAAAAACACGGCAATAAATACATTAGCGGTGTTGAAATTTGGTATGCAAGCACAGCGTGTGCATAGCGTGTTAAATGCGCACCCATAAAATCCCATTTTTCATGTCGTAGAAGAGACCTGCCGTTTTAGTATAATATTCGCACGTTACCAGCAGTGTTTACGTCAATACAAATTCTCAAGTAGGTGTGCTAACTGCCCGCTTCTCATTATAAAGCTTCTCGGCTCCTGTGGCAGGCAGCTTTGCATGTCTTTCCGTTGCTAGACATTAAGTATACAAATTTAGTTGCTTCGGAATACACTTCAACATTACTCATGCTTCCAGAAAATTCTGGCGCACTAAAACATATGTATTATATCTCATTACTTTTCCAACTCTGTTATTACTATTCGACTATATGACTTAGGCAATAGGAATAAATACAATAGAAGTACACCCTCTAATAGTATATATTAGATACTTGAGTAGTTTACTGCAGTATACAAAGAACTATTTCAAAGCTAGGTCCTTGTGCATAGCGAAATTTATAACTCCACTCACTCTAAATTAAATTCTTTCTTAGGATGTGGAAATACGAATATAGGGAGATGTGACGAAAAGAATTGCATCTAACTACATCGTTTCCTACGAGCAGAATATGTTTATGTCGTACTGCTTATATAAAATTACAAAATATGCTCTCAGTTAAATTTTTATGTATGTTTGCGTATTCGAAATATCAAATCTATCCTGTTATCTGATAATTGGCACTTCAATTGCCATTCAAAAAGAAAACCATGGATTGTATACTTTTTACGTAATCAACGCTAAGATTTAAAAAATGGAAAATCTAAACGAACATGTTTTGCCAATTTTACTTCGTTATTTTCGCCGCAAACAAAACGAATCGCGAACTCATAAAAATTATCTACTGCATATGCTGACACAACTTGGCAACATCAAATTTCGTTCTGGTGACTATCTACTTGAAACTAAACATTTCTTTTCTGCTCCATGATCAAAATTAAAGCAATAATCAGTTCTAATCATCATACAACATACAATGCAGTGGAGATTGATCACGTACATTCCTAAAATAACTTGACCACTTAAGGAAGTTCGACTCATGAGTAACTTGTTCAATCAAGGAAGGAAACACTGCACATTAACATCTACGATTTCCCTGTGAACGTGACAAAAGAAAGGATCGTACTTAAAAGGATTGGTAACTAACAATGAAAACCATTTTCGCAACAATTACGTGTGAAGAGGCTCGTAGAGCTAATAAAATTAACGAGCTGGAATAACAACCAAAATAGATATTTGCACAAAGAAAGGCTGTGTTGTCGATTTGATGAGATTACAAAGAAATTCTTTCACTTGAGTTTTAATCAAGTTGGCCATCATTCCAGATGTATGCATTGACTCTAGGCAATCAAATTATTTCTTTTGACCGTATCATTCAAGTTTAACGTACGTTTAAATCCAACACTATTGAATATCAAGCAATACGTTTACAAGGGCACGTTCGCACCGGAAACGCAACACAATATATATGAAGTATACGGAAATGGTTTGATCCTTCCTCATAGATAACGTAGTGTGTGTGTGTCTTAGATACCTTCCTTTATTCATACTTATTTATTCTGCAACGTCCAAGTAGGATATATTTCTTGAAAACAAAACCAAAACTAGCTGTAATTTATTTATGTTCTTTATTCCGTTCTAAGTCGATTCCTTGGTTATGTTTAGGAAACATTGATCATGTTCTTTATTGAAAAATTGCACTAACCGGATATAAAACATGTGCTTACTGATAAAGAGACAGACAAAATAACGACGGGTTTAATCTTTTATAAATCATTAGTAATGGATTTAGATGCAGAGATAAATGCGCAAACTGATAACAATCACTACATCTTAGAGCAAGCTTGTCGTATTTGGTGATTTGTAAGTCGAAGAAAGGTGTAAAATCTTTCGCCCTCCACTTATGCAACTTTAATGATTTCGGACATCATCGCACGTATATTTAGAAAACGTTGATCCTCACCAATCTCATATTTCTAATTCAACAACGTAATTCATAAACGGACTGTCTCAGCTGATAGGTAAAATTTTTTTAACAGACGCTGTATAGCATGCGGATTATTTATCTTTTTAATAAGAATTTTGTTTATCCCGTTATGTATATACAACCACGCTCCTACCGCAAACAGATTTAACTTCTCTGATGCCTTTTTATTTATATCTTAAATCGTCCAATAATTGATAATACAGATGACCTCGTACGCCTTCTGAAAACTATACTAAAAATACAATACGTATCCCTTATCGTTTGACAGTATCAGATTTTTTACACGTACAAACTCTTTTATTTACTTAAAAAGGTATTTATAAGATCAGCAGGTATATGCTAGATATTGATAATCTAGGGAGAAGATTGTATTATTTTCATTGAACTACAATAATGCTATCTTTCTTATCGAAGGTCACTATAGCATTCTAATACCTCATACGGTGCTTGAAGTAGTACTTATTTGTATAGAATTACCATTCTCTTTCTACTGTTTGCGATTAGTAACTTTATCTGACGAAAGCAGAATTGTACAAGCAATAATTGAGCCAACCGCATTGACACAAAGCCCGTCCAAAGTGATATTAAATCTGCACAATAAACACACTCATTCAACAGAAAAACTAACACATTATAAATTATGTACTCTCCAACAAAAGGCTAAAAATAACATTAACATATATTTAATTACGGCAATTACAGCATAACGCGAAAGTCACAAAGTTATGATAATTAATGAGGTCTT
Source organism: Chrysina gloriosa (assembly GCA_038088585.1). Classification (NCBI taxonomy): domain Eukaryota; kingdom Metazoa; phylum Arthropoda; class Insecta; order Coleoptera; family Scarabaeidae; genus Chrysina; species Chrysina gloriosa. The sequence goes on from CM076093.1 coordinate 11,356,385, forward strand.
AGGCAACAAAATTGGGTCGTATCGAAATTACAGCCTTTCCGTAAATCAGTTCGAAAACTCTACTTATATAAGTTTAAAACTGCCTATAAAGGATTAATAGCAAATTAATACATCGACTAGATATGAAATTGCCAATATTGGAAATCAATCACCAGACAAGAAAACAAAAAAGAAAACCTATCAAAATTATCACCTTTTCTGGCTTCTCTCTGAAAGAATGCGGAACATTTCTTCGGTTAATAATAACGGCAATGTACCGGAGAATTAGCTCAGAGTTAATGTTCATGCCTGCTTTAAAATCACGTTTGTCAAACAGATTCATATTGCTATATCAAACAGTACACACAAGAGATCTAAGAAGAACTCGATGAACAGCTGTTCAAATATTTTTATTTTAAAAAGAATTAAAGAACCGTACGGTAGAATCAGATGCGAGCAGTAATTCTTTCATCGTCCACTACACATATATATATATATATATATATATATATATATATATATATATATAGTTTCTGTCATAAAAAGTGATTATTTGTGTTTCATAACTAACAAAACTTCCGTCATTAAAATTAATAGGGCCTACTACTGCAGTATCTTTATAGCATATGTAATTATTTTATTAATGTAGGTATAATAGCAATACTAACGGTAAGAATACTAGTCGCAGCAGTAATAATAACAATAACAAAATATAATGAAGGGTGGATTGAACAAGACGTACAAAACGAGACTGATACAAATATTACGCACCAAATTAACTGCAGAAAGCGTCACGAAAGCAGTAAATACATCAGTGCCAGTCATTACCTACAGCTTTGGAATTATTAAATGGACGAATATGGACCTGGAAAACTTGCATAGGATAACTCATAAAGAGAATACCAAACACAGAACACATCACCCGCGTAGTAGCACCGAAAGATTCCCCCAACACACCATAGAACCATAACAGCAATTAGAGAATTCTTCTATAGCTAAGCAGAAACGATATATGTACATTAACACAGGAAGATTGAAGATATATACCGCTGAACCTACGGGAGAGATATGCTGACGGCGCAGCGACCACCACAGTGGAGGACATAATAAACTGCTGGAACCTTGAAACAACAGCACATAGACAAAAAGACCACCTGCCTATAGCTAAAAAGCGGAGTTCTATTTCCAGAAACAGAGAGTCTTGCTGTAGCAATACAAGATTAAATAACTATTAGAAATTATCTGAAATACATTGTATGACGTTGAATACCGAATATCAAGTTTAAAAATGTGACTGAAAATCGAAATCACATAATCAACAGTTGCTCGGTAATGGTGGCCAAAGAATATAAGAGCAGACACGATGCTGTAGCCAAAATAATCCACAATTGGCTTGCAAACGAAACAGGTTATACTACAAAGAAACCACCTTACTATAAATACACACCTGTTAACATATGGGAAACAGTAACTACTCTACTGTATTGGGATAGAGCAATTATCACAGACCATCAAGTGATACACAACCGCCTAGACATACTACTGCTAAACAAGGAAACCAAAGAATGCTACTATATAGACATAACAATACCGCTAGTTAACAATATACATAAAAAATACATGGTGAAAAAGGAGAAATGCACACAATTAATAGCAGAAATTAAACAAATGCGGCGAGTAAGGATTCGTTCCAATAATAATAGGGTTGATAAGAGAAATACCATGGACACTACACGAGGCACTAAAACAACTAGGGCTACCTAAAAACCTCTGCATAAAAAAAGCGACGATCCTGGCGACGTGCAATATAGTAAGGAAACTGGTAAATATAGAATGGAACGACTGGAATGATTAGCAAAAGTTTAGTATATATTTATAGTAACATATTATATTTCTTGTCCTTAGGCTCTTTATGGTATATGTAACCCCTTAGGAGATAATAATCGTAAATAATATATTAAACTTTGAAACTTCGTAATATAAATTCTGTCTATTTGTTAACTTTATAAAATATTTTAAACAATTTATTACTTCTGTCCAATCGTAGTGTACTTCGCTGAGTTTCAATTTATTCTAAAATTACATGCATATAACACACTTCAATTGGAAATTATGGTTTAGGGAAATCTCGCTCCAGTTCTACAGATTTCCTGCCGAAGCTATAGCAAATTGCATTATAATTTTGTGTACAAGTTTAATTTACAATAAAACTTCACAATAATAGATAAAGTTATCCACAATTTATGTAATTTTCCTGCTTTACGGTCCGCGCGGTTAACATTATTCATCAATTAAACATGCCCGCGCTTGATTACAGGCATCATCATCACCATCGAGCAATCACAAATTACAATGATTCATTGTAAATATGATGTTGTGTTAAATGGTATTTGATTGAACAATAGAATGTGGGATCCGCGGCTGACAGTTTCGTTTATCCGGTAACAAACAGGAGCGGTCGTAGGAGATTGATGACATACCGACTTCGTACATTGTAAAGTACGTACATCCATACGTTGTAACATTCCCTTTTTTTTTTTCTGTACCCGCTGAAATATGACCGAACGAGGACGAGATAACAATATTTCATGGGCAATTATATATTTAAGTACGCGGTGGAAAATCTTTAAGTACGCGGCCCTTTTCTTGGAACGTGTAAAATTTTCAACGGTATTTTTACACATCCATCAAAGTTTCAAATTGGTTTTTGTCGTATATTGCGATATTTATGGTAAATGAGGTTGTGGTTTATGCGGCAGATACACACACAGCATATACAAGCGAGGCTATCGACTTCAACTAAATTAACGCCTAGCGCCTGTGAAATGTAGCAGTGACGATGGACTACTCAGTTGCCTATACACCTACACTAGAATCTACCAATTTGCGATTTCCTGAAACCTTTTCAGTAATAATTAAATATATATATATATATATATATATATATATATATAACTAATAAAGGTGGTTAATGTAATAATATGTATATGTAATTTATTATTTTAACCATTTATTTTACATACAACCCAAACCTTCTTAGCTGAAGTGTCAAATTACAATATTTAGTAAGTACAGAATTTTCGTAAATGCTTGTGAATCGTCTTTCCTTAATGCCAATCTCATACATCTTGCATGTGCAAAATCAGCAACCCGTATTTTTACAGTATCTCCAATCTTGGAAACTTCAATTCGGACCTCAGCTTCATCTTTTTTGTCTGGCACTGCAATGCACTTACGGCATTTTTAATAATGTAGATTTTGTCTGAAGTCATATTTTCCCCCAGAATGTCCTCTACAGCACAATATCTATCCCCTGTTTGTCCATCTTCCTGTTCACCATTCTCTGTTTGTTCATCTTCATCTTCATCTCGTACTATGGCAACTAAACAAACTTCAGACCCTCAGACCAGTGTGGAGTTCTGTTTGTTTCCGTCCAAGTCGTCAGCATGTTTTCAATATCCTGATTTCAACGTTCTCCAGTGCAGTGCGACTGACTATGGCTTTCCATAAACTATCTTTAATTCACTCCACATTTCACATACTTTTTGAATGATGTAATTGAAGAATTCACGGTCATTATCAATTTGTAGTATGCTAGCAGTACCAAAAATTGTGAAATATCATGCAGATTATGTGCAACTTCCTCTGCACATTTACTTTTCAAATGCCGCAACTGTAAAAATGTCGTAAGGTGATCCTGGTAAACGAGGATGAATTTGTAGTTATAGTCGAGCTGACCCTGCATATCAATTAAATCAACATGACATCTAGAGTGCATCTCCTTAAAAATCATGCAACGCACTACAAATCCTTCTTTTGCCGCTTTCTTTTGATTTCTCTTCACAGATTTCACATAATACCAAGCTTCAGAAGTAACCACGTGTTAGACTCTCGGAGAGGTCAAGGTGAAAAGACCTAAATTTTGCAGGTACAGAATTTCGCTGCAATTAGCTTTAGCTGCAATAGACGAGCAAAATTTAGGTCTTTTCACCTTGACCTCCCCGAGAGTCTAACACGTTGTTACTCCTGAAGTTTGCAAGTTACGTTGTACTCGTTACTTCTGCCTGACATAATACCAAGGACACTTTTACCTGTTTTTCAGTGATGTTTTTTATTTATTCTGTAGCTGCTTCAAAATTCTTGTTCTTCCTCCATGTCCAATTGCCAAGTGTGTCTCGCGAATTATGTTGAAGATCTGCTCTGTATGCATATAACAACGGACTGATGATGACATGTCACTTACTGGGTATATTATTTTTCCACCCAACTTCATAATGTCGTACCGCTTCAATCGTTAATAATCCTGAGATTTGTTTCTCACTGGTTTTAGGTTTTAACACTCGCACCTTCTGCTAGCCTTGTTTACTCACCATTCCACTATTCTCCTTCTTATTCTTAGAAGCATTGCATAAACTTTCATTCAAACGAACTTCGATTGAGTTAAAACGACCTGCATCCATATCAAGATAACACCTGATATTTGCACTCAATGAACATTCAACCTCGACTGGCATAAAAGCAAGCAAACAGATGCCACGTGCAACTAAAGTTGAAACTGGCATAAAGATCGGTTCAAAAGTGCATAAGTGACATTTATCATACTAAGCGGAGGGTACTGGTTGTTATTCATAATAACACGTTAATGTGATTAATTTTCTAAAATATAAAATGTTTATCACATTAATCGGAAGCGCTTGGTGTTATGTATAATAGCCGCTTATTATGCATACTACCCACATTTATCAATGTAGCGGTAATATATATAATGTCCTTGAGAAAGTTTGCTCACGCTTCAAAATATTGCACCTTTATACACGACCAAAGTTTAAGGTAGTTACCCGGCGAGTTTATTAAAAGAAATTCAAAAAAGTGTAATAAAGTAGCATGATTGTATATCGGAAAATTGATACCATTCACACTGTCAAACACGATAATTTCGGTTTTTCGTCGATCAAGTGGATGTCTGGACATGCTCGAACCTTATTTACTTTAATAAAAAACCAATTATTTGCCAATAATTATCGCTTATTCTACAAAAAAATAGCACTATCTGTACAGTCTGTCTGAGATAAGCCCATAATGGATGAGAATCGTGAATTGTGAATGAAGATGAAGATTTGATTAAATTAGGCGAAATATTGATTGCGCAGAAATAATGTCAGAAGTTAATGATTTCTATAAAAAAATAATTCCGACAAAACAAACAATTTGTTATCGTTACCTATTTTTCAATTCACTTTTACGTTTTAGACTTTTCGTTATAAATACAGATATATACATATGTATACATACGTGTGAATATCTTTCAGGGCATCTCAACTCGTTTTAATTTAGTTCAGTCCCCAGGCAATTGCCAAGATTGTACTTAAAAATAAAAGCCACAAAGATTAACTTCACATTGATCTCAAATTAGGTATCAATTTAATTAAATGGTGGAGAGTAGGATTTCCCTAAATAAGCAACTGGTATATAGGAAGATTATGGAAAATAGAAATTCGTGTCACATACATGAGTCTTCACGGACACCTTGTAGCAAGTCCTATATGTAGAGAAAATCTTGAGAAACATAAAATCCATACAATATAATTTTTTTCAGTGTCCATTCTTGATTGCAGTATATTATTGAGACATATCTACCCATACTCATCATTCTTTGGCTCGATAAATTTACGACTTCATCCATATTCTATTAAGAGGAAATAAGAACCGTTGCTAAACCCAAATTCTAGGTTATACCTTGTGCCCCTAATGAACCATAGAAGATTTAATAAAATAAACATACCTCGGCGAAAAGAGTAAACCAAATCTATGAGTGCAATTGCCATTAGATGAACGTCCAATACACTTAGACGCACAATGTGTATCACGCGGTACAAAAAATGAGGAGACCACCATATAACTAGAAACTCCTATCCACTTAAACGACGTATTGATACTAAACCATCGCTTAAAAGCGATGCGGAAAGACCAAAGGCATCCGCCTATTAGCTATTAGTGACACTAACGAATCCTTAATCTTACCCTGCTCTAATTTTTTATTGGGGCCGTCAATATCCCATGAGATTTGTCAATCTTTTACTTCATTTTCCTATTATCATCGTCAGATAATTTAAGTACACAATAGTCTTTACGACCTTGATTCCACAATCTCATCTGATAATCAATGTTTTTCCATGATTTCTTTACTACAAAGGAGTAAGTGCCGACTATGGAAGTTTCCCTCTAAAACAAAATCCATAGATTATGAGCGGAAAATTGGTGGTTTTGTGTTAACTGCGACCAAAACATGAATGCAGGGATTCCATAGAGAACCCACATTCGTCGTTACGTTACGTTCCAAGTTTGTTGAAATGGAATTTCACAATATTATAATCCGAATTACGTCATTACCACCAAAATCTGCTACAACCTATTTTAGGGACCTTTTATCTAATTATAGATAATTCCATTAAATCCAATGACTTCATATCATTACTGGCAAAAGTGCAACCGCTTTGATTCAAACTGTCATCCCATTCGAAGTAAAAAGCTATAGGATTAAGCATGTAAAATAGGAAATCTTCGTGATAAAATCTGTTAGCGGTAGATCTGATTAAAAATTCCTTCCAGAAGGCCAGCGATGTGATAGCATCTTTTAATAATACGAAACCTGATTAAAGATCTTACCAGTCGATCAATTACAAGAAAACAGAATTTGCTAAACTCGTTATTTTCACTCAATGCATACATACGGATCATTATTTGGATTAGCATACGAGTGTACTCCCATGTTTAAGGAGATAAATTGGATCAATGGAAGTTTGACTCATAACTAAAAAATATTATTTTCACATAACAATTTCAAGCCTGTGTTGACGGACCACGCCGCAACCATAAATCTTACTATTATCCGTATGCAGATAAAAGCCTCAGTTAATTGCACCGAGTGACCTGTCTCAATATCAATTAAAATGACGATCCTTATGACTACTAAACAGATGTTTCGCTGAATGCTAATGTGTAAAAATTACGCTTCGTTTGTAGTACATGCTGTAATAATTCACCTTGAATCTGTCACCGATGTTTCCATTTATACTTACTGGCTCTTTGGTAAAAAGTGAAATGCATAAGTTTGGTGAACGTCCATAGAGCAATCTATTTTTCCATCGTACAGACGTTTAGCTTCCTGTGTTTGCTGCTCAACGATTACGGAACAGTACTGCTGTGTCACCTCTAAGCAGGAGATAATTAATTAATCGCACAGCATGAATATGCATAGAGACATTCAGATGAAAGATTATTCGTAGTAAGCATCTATCATTCGCATGAGGAGGAGTAGTAAATGATCTTGAATTAATTTATTAATTATGCTAGCTCAATTTGTTAGGCGTAATTAGCATCATAATTCATGAGTAGTCAACTTGGGCGATTTCCAGTATCATAAATAGTAACATGATCTAAAGTTCGTGGGTTTCGTTCCGAAGTTAGAAAATAGACTGACGAATCAATTACTGCTAAAATATTTGACGCCCAGATTGCCTGCAGTGTGTTTTAGTTTCGAACGCTATAAATACATATATCAGTATCAGCAAAAGGAAAATCAACCTGGATAGTTATTACACAATCGTGAAATACGTTAACGTAAGTACTAGGTACCTGTCTGTATTTGATTCCAGTTTTTAGATGTCCACCAATTCACCAACAAATTAAAAGCAAGCTATTCACCAATCATCACAAATAAAACATATGTATCAAGCTTCACCTGTTTATGGTCGTTATAAAAGGAAGTCATAAAGGAAGAGAAATTCAATAAACATACGTTACTATCAATCAACAAATTACACCTGATTCGACATGTAAATTTGTAATCTGTTATGTTTTGTTATCACAGATTATTACATGTTTGCACTAATTGTTCTTTTCGTTATTATTCAATAAGTACTGCAAGAAATATATTAAATGTAATGGTAACTGCCCCACAAACATACTAGCGTATGTTACTCAAATTAAATGGTATGGTATGCTCCTCCACCAAAAATGTTTGCAGCTAAATCTTAGCCTTAGCATAAAAATATTCCATTGTTAAAACTTGATACTTAACTCTTTACTCCATCCCTAATCCTTAGACTAAATGCGAAGATTCCTGTTTCTTCCTCTTCATGCCGAATCAATAAATACGCGGTTTACTAACTAAACATTATATTTCGAATTCCAATACAATACTTAACATTAAATCAAGTTTCCAGTAACGGGAAATAATATCAGCAAATAATTTAACTGATCGATATAAGCCGACTATGTTTTCACCTTCAGTTTCCATCGAGTCACTAAGTTGTAAAATCATCTGTAGTCAGTTGAAAGCGGGCTCTTGACTGTATCTTGATGGGGAAACAATTTTATCTGCATAAATCGCAAGGATGACTATTTAGACTAGTTCTGATAAATTCAGTAAAAGCTGATCTGAACTACACGTCTGTAACAGATCCCTTCCAGCAAGCTGAAAAGTGTTAAAGCCGGAGTTTAGGATCCGCGTAAATAAACACTGGTAACTTTGGACAAAATCACTTCCAAATACAAATTGGTGATTTTGTGCTGATTCGGCACGATTTGTAGTAAAGATCTCGTCAAAAGCAAATAGATCAAGAGCTTTTGGCATAGCATCTAATTCTGTCCTTTGTAGGTAACAGAGTGGGTACGGCGAAGCATATTCTTTCCTGGACGAAAACATTCAAACTGCAAGTGCCATGAAGAAGCCGATTTGGGGGATTCTGTTTGAATTCCTGATGGTTTTATAGAACTTCCCTGGGGATTCATGTTTTGTTGTCTGAAAGGTAACATTCTCTCTTCTCCAACCGTAGTTCGCCTACTTAGTGTTAGTATTATTTATCTTACCATTTACATACTTCTTAGACTGTGTTTACTTCCTTCGCTAGTTCCTATCTTGCAAAATGCTTTTGCAGCGGAATCATATAGGGAGTTGTTACAACTTTCTTTTGTAAAAGATAGTCGTTTATTCTTAGCTCCATATGGGTAAATACAGTTCGCGTATATTACTTTTCTTTATATAGCTTGAGGTTAATAGTCTTTCGTATGGATAGATACTGTAGCATTTGTTTTACACACAACAGGATTAGTTGAGATTTTAGTGATTCGTTTATTGAATTAAAATAGATTAATCGTGGCGTAAAGGGGGCAATATCTCTGCCATGAACTTCCATTTGTGTTTTCTCCTCTGAGCTAAACGGCTTAGTTCAAACACGCGTTTGCTAGTACCCAAACTGGTATGATAAGAGTAAGAAATATTTTGCATCAGTTCTATTTTTGTTAGTGCACAATTTTTTTCTATACATATTTACTTAAATAAGCTTAAGATTCTAAGCACACCCCCTCCTACTGTTCAGCCCCACAATATATCTTTAACACCTAACTAGGGAGGTAATAAAGTTTCTTCGTGAAGAGAATTGAAATACCAACAAAATCGATTATAATAGCTAGAAGACGAAAGTAAATCTTTTGCCTTTGTACGGCGTACAAAACTTTTATGTATCATTGCAATAAACTGCGTCATTAATAATGAATATAAAATGAAATGGCTGCGTTTGTATCTGCCACACGCGACACGTCTTCTTCATGGGTAGTATATAGTGCCTCCATGTATATCTGCATGTATGTGAGAATACGATCGTTATTAATAGACTTTTGTTTTAATAATTATAAACCGAAGTTTGCGGCAAGTTCATTTTTAGTACATGCATAGGTAGAAAAGTCGTAGAAAAACCAGTTCCAGTAATGAAAAGCAATAAAAAATAAATTACGCCTATATTACAGACCGTTTTACATGAAACCGCCATAGTAGATAAGCGTCAGCGTTCCGAAGCATTAGGGGCTGCTACTTCGAACTCGATCGGTTCCTTTTTACTACCAACATTACGACTCATATGTATAATATAATTATATAGGCAGCCCGACCTAAAGAGTAATAATAAAAAAACGTTTTTAATTTCCCTCTTATTAAGACAATTTTTATGTGAATTGTATGCAGAGTTGAGGTTTTGAGGTCTCCATTTCCGAAGATAAATCGATATCCTAAACTTGATTTGACCGATATCAACTTTATGCGTCATTTCTAAAACGTTTGGATCTTCGTTGAGACTGCAGGTGACAAATGTCGCGTGCTCATTTTAAAAGTATCTGTTAAAAAACACGAGCGAAATTTAATTAGTTTAAGCTTAGCACAATCAAAAAACATTCCTTATTGACATCTCTTTAGCCCTAGTCCGAACAAAATAAGTTCAGCCATCAAGATAAGAAGCTGATCGTATAACGTATGTTAAAATGAGTTTTTATCTGTTTGACGTGTGCGGCTCGTATACGTAACTCTTATCAATACTCGATTAAAACCTCTTACATCAGTTAACTGAATTGAGAAATACGCACTTGATTATCAAATAAATAATACGCATACGTAAACAGAAGACTGACCATATCAGAAAGCACAACAAAGTATGTAACCTAGCTACGTTATATACATCTGGATATAAGCATGCGGTTGTGATTTGTGGTTAAAGGCTGACGTTATTTTTTTGGTAGTATTCTCACAATATGTTCTTTCAATTTTCATACATAACTCATTCAGCTATCCGCGTACTTGCCTGGTGTTAGTTATTAACGCAGATAAGTTTCGATAATTTATGCTAATTACAATAGCAATATCGAACGTACTGCTTTGTTAACTACTGTCAAAAGATATTTGGACGTGTTGGTAATGGTTTATAGCCTTTTATAGGAACCCACGTGTATCTAGCACGAACGGACGATTTTATATCGAAAGCGTGGGATACTCCTGTAAACATGCGCGAATGAAATTACATTAATGTCATCCGTTTTCCGTTTCCACACTTTGATAAACGGTTAATTTCCTAATGTACCGTAACGTGGCTAGAATATTCAACACAATAATCTTGCTGGTTTGGGCGTCTGTTACCTGGAAATGTCCGGCGATTGGATTTAAGATCGTGGATTAATTTCGAATGTTTTCGGTATGCATTGGTACTTTAAAAGAAAATAGAAAGAATTTTACTTCGGCGAAGTATATTTCTGAAGCTTCGTTTATGAATAGAACCACATGTTGAACCTAGCCATTACATGGGCAGTAATATTAGTTCCTTCGAACCGAAATTATAATTACTAGAGCACTCGTTATCTGTTAAGGTTATGAGGAAATTAAGATAAAAAACAAAAGGATAACAGAATATCGCCTGAAGATGATCCCATCAATGTTCTTATTCTGCACTTTCAACATATTATAATGAATATTTGATAAACAATAGCAACGCAGGAATAGGGGCCCCACTTTAAAAGAAACCATCACCGTTTATTACGTCATACCATTAATAAATAAACCGACATAAGAATTGGGAATCAATGCTGGTTTGTAACTTGAAACACGTATTATTACATCACTTGCTGAATAGATAGGCTAAGTTGATAACTTTCATTTTCGATACAGAATAGAGCCCACTAAAGACGTTCATCATCATTATATCACCACAACTCGACAAATCGCACATCAGAGATACTGTCTCACTAATCCCATAAGAGTAACGCCTGTTATCATATTTTATGGCAAGAATTATTGCTCGTCCATAATCAGTAATAACAATTATGTTTGGCGTAACGGTATTATTTACCGACGAATGTTACGTATTACTTAATGAAATTCGACTAAATAAAAAACTATAATAGTTACGAGGTCATCGTGGGAGAAAATGTGTAACACTTGTATTTATGATTCGGCGATGTGTGAAATATAGCTTATCTTCAATTTACGTTAAAGTTTCATATTTAAAGATCAAGGACTTGTACAAAGCTATCAGTGCTCCGAGTTATCACAATTAATTAATATTCTCGTACAGTAACGTAAGAACCATCTTCCCTCTATTCACTTCAGAAAAATAAACACACTGGTATACTTTGAAATGTGGCTCGTGGCAATACTATTTATTTTACTACTTATTTCTTCACCCTACTTCAACATCTTTAGATTTTAAATGCGTAATGTGTCATACATATACATAGTCCATTGTATCTCACAACTGTAGTTTGTTGATGAGCCTTGTAGTAGCTAATTAGTAAAACTAAAAATTATATTTCACAGATTCTAAATTCAATGCCTGGGACTGTCGATCAGCTGAATAAGATCTTGATATCGACTTTTTGATACAATAAATTTCTATAATACATGAAACATGATAGATTGAATATACTAGTGCAGGGGTCTCCAAACTTTTCAGCCTTGGGGCCATACTGATTACTTCAGTGAGTTTTCTGGGTATTATACTTGTCATTAAGCTTTACCTACCAAGTGAATAAATCCGAGTTATCATTCTGTGTTTTTTATCCAACTTATCACAACAACAATAAGCTATTAGCTGTCGCAGGCCGGATTGATGACACTGGCGGGCCGGATTTGGCCCGCGGGCCGTAGTTTGGAGACCGCACTAGTGGATTGATTCATATAATTGGTGCATAGATTCGAATAGATCAAACGGAATCAAATAAATATAAATCAGAAATAAAGAGAATGGTCAAATAATATAATTAAGACGTAACCGCAAATAAAATAGTTTTAACCATTACCACGCCGATTCGAATTCTAGGTACTTCGACCCTTGGCACTCTTACATAAACAGCTTCCATCACCCAAGAAGTATATTTGCCTGCAAGGTACCGCCTCGATTATGAATTGTGTTTGTCGCCCTTCTGCTGTGACGGTAATCAAACCTTGATGGAGAAAACTAAAATATTTTTTCTGGCAGTATCTTTCTCAGTATCTCGCGTCACACTGGCTTATCGTTCACATTTACAATTAGCACAGTAACTTGTTCCCGTTCAACGTATGTATGTATATACTTCATACTCCCCCTTCTTCTCACCCCATCTTAATCTTGGTCTTCCCTTGCTCCTCTGTCAAAAGGTCCAAATACCAGGTCATTGCTATCTTAACTGCTCTCTGCTTGTTCATCCATTGAATATGATGTCACATCTGATTTGATTGATGACTAACATTCATATATGAGTTAAAGATGCACACTTCGTATCTGTTCAACGCCCCAACGTCGTGGGACTCCTCTAAATAAACTCGTGACACACATCAAATTGCATGTGACAGACGTTCCGAGGCTATGTTCTCCGCATTCCCAATGCCCGTTAATTCAGTACGACCAGGCCAACTCCAACAATTCTTTTGTTTTCCTCCCCTAATATGATTCATAAAGTTATTCTTGGGCTTAACATGAGAAATTTTCAGCCTTCTGAAAAACATATTTATAGACTCTTATTCAAGTATCTCTGTAGGTTCTAGAGGCGATAGTCTAACCACCTCCGTGCTCCTTGTATTAATCCATTCACTGTTCTCCATACCTCTTATGATAATTACCACAGCTATGTTAAATAAAAGAAGAGACAGTACATCAGTCCGTAGTAGCACTGGTTTCCAATAGATTTTATTCGAAATTTTATGATAACTAACGTTTATGATAAGTAGACCATCGTTATTTATAATATTCTTTACATATTTGCATTTATCTGGAATATCTAATGCTCCTAATGCTTCGCTTGGTTTATTACTTTCAACTGTATCAAATACATCTTTTAAATGAATAAACAAGCTAAGAAAGACAATATGGAATTTGAACCCACTATATATTCCATAGATTATTTCCTGGCTATCACATGGTAGAGATAACCAGATTTAAGGCGAAGCCATCTTCCAAAACTTTTGCTACAACTTCTCCGACCTTCCCATTGTCCGATTCTGTCATATTATTTCATTGGAGAGAGCACAACGAGAACTAGCGTTACGTAACATCTTTTCGCTGAGAATAAAAACTTAACATCTAGATATGTTAATGTGTGATAAAAGTTGAGATTATTTTAACTCTATAACTATAAACTCTTCTACTTGCCTTAAGAAGAAATTCAAATCCTACCCCAGATTTGTAAAATATTGTGATGCAGATTGGCAAGAATAAGTTACTAAGTGTACTTGTCATCACCAAAGTATTAATTGTGTAGTTTGAAGCAGAGGAAAGCAATCTTAAAAACATATGAAATGTGTATGGCATGTGTTTTGAAGTTTTCTAAGTAATATTATTTGAAATCGCCATCAACAAATCACCCAAATCCTAATCATTTTGACAAAAGAAGATTAATTACGAAAAAATGTTCAGCATATAAGGAGCGTCTACTCGCAGCGTACCATTTCAATGGTACCTTAAGCCGATTTTAGCCAGAATTGTCAGAGATTGTATCATTTGACGACCTTATCCACAACCTTGTCTTTTAACCACTATTGATTTTCTACTCATGCAGATAACAATATTTACTAGGATTCCAATATGTAGCACATTGACGCAATTATCACTAATCTAACATTTCACTTTGGTAGAAATTTAAACTGGCAGCTCTAATTCCTTTCTTTATACAGGCGTCCCAGGAATTGGTAACGTATAATACGTTTAAAAGCTCATAACTTATGTCTCGTTATTTGATTGAATAAACAATTTGGAGTTCATCAATCTACTTTTAGGTCAATGAGAGAAGCGGTTTGTTTTAACAAAATACATTTCATTGACCTAAGTGAACTTTTCCGAATAAGGATAAGTAAGGTCACGCAAATACATAATTGTTTAACAAATAAATAACAACCAATAGGTTCATAGCAGTACTGACCATTTTTCAGAATCATCCTCTAAACATTTTCTTGCATCGGACGTGCTTCACAGTCATAGTTTGTGTCTAGTCTTACTCAGGTTTGATACCATAACATTTTATGGTATCAAAAAAAAAAAAACTAATATTCTAAGCAGTTTAATAGAAAATCAAAAGCTGTACTGTTAGTGCAAGACTGTAATATTTCTTTGTTTGTATTCCATTTTTTAAGAAAGTTAAAAAACAACCTTAACGTTTGATAAAAAACGCGTCTTAAGTAATTGATAAATTGTGGAATGATAAGTTATCTCGGGAATTCGTTTCAATATATCACCAAATGTTTGGAAATCATACTAAAAGTATGGACTGCGGATTGCTTTTTAAAAAATATTAAATTCGGAAGAATGATAAAAAGTGCTTTATTCAAAGTATGCTCCATCGCTTGTTACACATTTTTCCCATCTTTCGGGCAATTTGTGAATACTACGCCAGTAAAAATCTTCCCATTTTGCTGCGAACCATTCATCCAGCTATTCTTTCCCAGCTTCTTATGAACCAAAGCGCTGCTCAGCAACTGCATGACCTATTCATGCAAACAAGTACTAATCAGAAGGGGGCAAGTCTGGTGAGTAAGCCGCATGGAGTAGAACTTCCCAGATGAGTCTATGTCATGGAGCATTGTTATGAAGAAAAATGACTTCGTGCTGCCTCTTTCGGTATTCTGGCCTCTTTTCAAGCAGCGAACAGTTCAAATTGGTCAATTGTTGTTGGTAACGTTTAGTACTAACCGTTTCCCCAGGTTTTAACAGGTCATAATAGTCCACGCCCTTTTGGTTTCACCAAACACAGGCTTGCGGTCAATGTGGTGCGCCTGGGTCTACCCATCATTTTTTTGCAAAATGTCACACGTGGTTTTGTGCTTTTCCATTTGCATCTCGTTCAACTCATGTGGTACTCATCTACCGATCTTCTGAATCTTTCCCATCTCTCGTAGTCGATTGGAAATAGCCTGTTGGCTAACGCCCAATTACTCAGCGAATAGTTTTTGTGTTTGTGAATCATCTTCGTCTAACAATGATAGCAGTTTCACACCTTCGTATTGTTTGGCGGTTTTCCACGTTCCTTGTCATCAAAGTCACCACTTTTGAAACGCCGATACCATCGTTCACACGTATCTTACAATGCAACATCTTCACCATAAGCTTCTCGAACTAATCGATATGATTCAACAACAGTTTTGTTCAAATGAAAACAAAAAATTAATGCTGTCCGTGAATGCTCTTTGTTTGGTATAAATTTCGACATATTGAATACAACCACACACTTTTCTAATTTACCACTCGTGCGCGTCTGACACCTGTTGATGAAACAACAAAATGGCACAATGTCAAATCTTTATAGCACAACCTGCATTGGTGCGCATCTGTTGTTTGGAATCCCCATTTCATACTTGTACATCTGGTAATGTGTCAATTCTAACCGAAAGTTATGGATGCCAATTACAGAGAAAGGACAATAATGGGTGCCCAGTATGTATTGATCGATAAAGATTTCAATCCGTATTTAGGCATTGTTTTACGTAATGTTTTCTATTTACGTCATTCTTTTCAATAGGTAATAAAAAAGGAAACGTGAAATTCCAAGTGACAAATGCGTAAAATAACGTTAAGGGCATTAGCATCGACAGTAGCTGCAAGTGAACTTGAAAGCAACAAGTCCTAGAGGAAGTATCAGTAACGCGACATCGATGTCGGCGACGATTCTAATGATTCGGATTGTGTTTTGACGTACGAAGTAAATTATAATTAATAATGTCAGCGGTAAGGCGTGGCAATTAGACTAGTTTGGTATGTTTCCTACGCAGGAGCTGCCGCAACTTTGATCTCGCTCTCGGTTATTAGTAATTAATAACGTTAGCCGTAGCCGTAGTATAATATTACAGGTCGCGAACGCACAACAATGCCTCACTTCGCACTTGTAAAAGGCATTTTTATGCGTTAGCCGACCGGTAAGCTGTAATTGCAACGTAAGTCGTGGAATCCGATTGTTTATCGATACACAGTTTACAATGCGTTACCGGAGGGACGTAAAATGCGATATACACACGGCAGGGTCGACAACATACACGGAACGTGTGTTTAGGACGTGAAAATATACAACTTCATCTTAATTGGAGTCTAAGCCACGTAGGGTACGAACGTATGTATGTACGTGCATACGCACACACGCGTTCTGTTCTAACCATATAGATGCTTAGTTTTTCGTTTACTTACATATATGTGATTAAAAATGCAATAATCAGAAGCAGTACACCTTTAGGAACTGATTTTCTACCATTAAAGTTTCAAACTCAATATGAAATCTTTTCACCTTTCAACAGTCATTGTACATCTCTCTCCAGAAATAGGACCGGTACCTGAAATCCATATTATTCCGTTCTATCCGTCATTTTTGACATTAGCTCAATTTATGGCGACCATTGTGGAAAACAAAGAACCTGACATGATAGTTTAAATTATTCTTCCTCGACCATCCACTAATTCCCAAATCTGTTGTAATCATCGATCTCATCGATCTCGAGCGGGTTTGGTGAACTTGGTTGTTTAGTACGTCTCGTTCCTGTTTTTCTTCCTTCTTGATCTATCGTTTGCCATGCCAGTAAGCCGGCATTGCGATTCATGCGATAATCTCTTTTAGATGAAAAGACAGCTTTACGGAAACCTACAATTCGACTTCCAGCAAAACCATTTAATTGATGCAATTTTCTACCTTTTCTTGTCTAAACTGCTTATAAGGACAAAAATAGAACAATGGAAAACTGTAACTTTACTCAATTCGTAAAGTCGGTATCAACAAACTACTGCATAAAAAATTATCAGGAAAATATGTAATTTCCGATTGAATTGCAATTTTTATGATGCAACTTACTAGTGCCTACCGCACGTGTTTCTATTGAATTGACAGAGACAAGTATCTACCTGATTGGTAGTTAATGCGAATTGAGTAGATTGCTTTTTGCTATCTGTGTAATATTATTATCAAAAACAAGTGAATTTTGCAATTTGCTCAAACATTGTTGCACGTTTAGTAGTTTCATAATCGTGAATAGGTGAATAAGAAAAATTGTAAGATTGCAACATAAATTGCAATAAACAGTAGAGGTCGATAAAGGCGGTTGCCTAAACTCAATATTTCTTAATAGTTACAATATGAATTTTTGTATTGGATGGTACACCAATTAATTGAGGCGGTTGTATTATTACAATTGTTTTGCATATTATTCACAGCAACTTTTAGTTTAAGAGTTTAATCTTTTCAAACCTATACTCCTCCTCTTACTGGGACCAAGAGCAATATTTGACAATCTGTGAAATCAACTTATTTTATTTGTTCATTGCATACAAGAGGATATATCATAGATCGCAACACGCATGCTAATATACCGTGCCATGGAGTTACCATGGTTGCAAAGGCCTGCCAATTAAGTATGTGTATGCTATTATTACTATTATCGTTACATTGTGGCTACAAATTGTAACTCAAAATCAATCCACGAATAAAATGATTGAAAGTGGTGCTATTTAAAGAAACCCTTACTACTGAATCATTTCCATCAATTTCGCCACAATCTTCATCTTTTGAATAAATTTCCTTAATGCCAGGAATAATAATCACAAACGTATGCGCCATAACTCCATTCTAATCGCCGTTTTATTTATAGCACTACCAGAAAGAATTTAACAATTTTGCACGTATATCGAGATAAACACCGTAATTGATTATTGCTTGCGTCATAGCCGGTAATTCTGTGTTTCTGCAATTTCTTTGCAACCTTTGTTCTCAACAAATAATAATAATTAGAAACATATGTACATACGTATGGTGATAGTGAAAATGTAGAAGATAAACAATGTGGGGAACATTAGCTAGGTTACATTCATATGTACTAATTAGTAAGCATTCTCTTGATTTTGCTTTCCTTTTGAACTAGTATTAAGGGATGTATATTTTCTTGATCTCTTGATTTATTTATGTATCACTTAAATCGTTCGAGCATATCTTTTTACGGTAATTGTCAATGCGAATTGTACAGTAACCGTAAGTAGATGAAACAGTAAAAATATCCTAACATGAGCTTTAAATTACGTAAATAGTAGCAATCACACCCGTTCGACAAAATTCAATTGTTAAAATCATACACACATGCATGATTCACAATATTTTCATTATGTAATTTTATTAGACTATTGATTAATAAGTAGGTACACGTATGTACCCGTCGCCCTTCAAATATGGAATAACTAGATAATTCTAGTCGCCAAAACTACGACTTTACCGTGATAACCTGGTGAAAATTTTTTACACAGTATTTCCTGATTACTAATATACACATGCAGATAACATGTAAAATGACGCAAATCCTATGAGGACTGAAAAATATTTACCATAATCCCAAAACTAACCATAGGTGGAATAATTATTTAAATATTTACTCACAGTGGTTTCATGTTGCAAAGCGAAAATCATTGCCTTGGATAAATCATTAATATTATTCGCAATTTATAAAAACTTCGCACGCACACTACAGATCACTTACAACAATACTGTATACTGCCAAGTTATAATATGTATGTTCAGGAAAGAAAATCACTTTACAAGACGCAATATGTGGATATGATTTGCACAATTGTCGAATTTGAATACGCCCAATGTTGCAAAATCTTTCAAATGCAAATTGTTAACAATAATTTCTATTGCCAAATGTTTGATATTATTTCGAATGATTGTGTAGGTCATTTCTCTACAACGAATTCCGCAATTTATGTTAAAATGTAAAAGTGACTAAGCGCTATTATATATATGTATATATATATATATATAATATGTATATACACTAACATCACGTTAAGCTTAATAGAATACAAAGGACGACTCTTAATTTAAATAGTGAAAATATCTAATCTTCAAAGGCTGCCAATCGATTTAAATTTAGGCGGTTACCAGAGGTAAATACCGCCAGAATGATAAATTTTATGTCGCATAAATTGTGCTAAACGATCCAGTAAATTCGATGTAATAACATTAATGAAAGGCTGTATATCTGTATACATTAACACTTTACAATGACGCTCCAGTTTTAACGTAGTGCTAAAAAATACATTATCACAATGCTCTAATTTAACAAACTAAACATATACATAAATATTTGAATACCGTATACACATAAGCCGGAATTACCAAATCTCGGTAAACCGCGTGCTTGTTATATTAGGATAGTTGTACAAAAGATACCATTCCGTGCTAACTACCTGCTGATTTCACAAACATTCATTTGCTAGGTGTAAATTAGATAGAGTATATTGTCTGGTTGAAAAGATCTGCAATTCCGTGTAACAGGATTATCGACAACATTTTCTTTATTTTCTTAATCTAAATAAACATTCTTCGATGAGAATAACATTGCTGTCTCAAAACATCTTTTGAAGTTGAAACTCGCGAAAAATCTATATACTGTGCACGTTGTGATACAGAAACCATTTTCATTGAATATTACTTTCGATATTTAAAATACACACTAAATACGTACCTAACAAACATGGAAAATTTGTTTGGCAGAATTTCTCAAACTAATTTTATACAGTATGTTCCCGAATTGACTTTACTATATGTATTATTGATCAAAAAGTTTTGAATCTCATTCTAATGGTTTGGGATACTGCTCTGCTGGGTCTGGAAAGAATTTCGAGCACATTTTTATTTTTAGTTAAAAAAAGATTCCGTTAAAGTACAGTACCATTTTGGTCAATAGTATGGCAAAATGTTATTGAGAACAGTTGTTCAGAATATTTAGAATTATGACTGCAATATCGAATCACTTTGACTAAATCAGTATTTGTCTATTGTATCTACAGAAAAACAAGTATTCCGTATAAGACATAAAAAAAACAATGTTTCTAAATCAGCACTTTCTCGAAAAGTGGATTGAACAATACGGTACGATACGTTGGCCCGTTAAATCGCCTGATTTGGCCCCTTTTATCCTGCGACCTCTTCAATAATTAAAACAACAAATTAAGGATACTATAGATGAAATTAACGCAGCGATCATACCAAAAGTATTTGAAGAGTTTTGAGGATGGAAAAATTTACCGATCGTGGAGGAACTCAAATGAAGTAATTCTTATGTACTTTATTAAAAATTTCCGTTAATTTTTCTTTAAGAACATTTAGAATAATACCTTCATATTCTGAACAACTTTTCTTAATAACATTTTGCCGTATTATTGCACGAAAGTAAAGTGCTAACTTTACTTCAACAGAAAATGTTTGTTTCTCAATGGTCATGATGGGGATGATTTTTAGAAAGTGGAAATGTGTTTGAAATTCTTTTCAGGCCATACAGAGTGGCATCCCAAAGCATTATAACAAGATTTTAAAAAATTTTCAATTATGCCTCTAGTGGAGGCAATCCTGGGATACACTGTGTTTGCTGTAGAGATTAATTATCGTATAGTCCACTCATTAGATAATTTTATGAGAAATTCTGAACTTGATGTCGCTAATAATTATTTCTAGTATTGTAAAAATTTACACAAATTCTTAATTGATTATTATTGCATCTTAACGTCCGTAGTTAATTAAAACTGATGGTATGCTAGTGTAGTATTGTTGTCTTTAATGGACTGCTAATTATTTAAAACATTCTACTTAATTAAATGTACATAAAGTTTTATATATCACTGGGTAAGAATAGCAGTGTAGTGACGATAATTTATTAAAACTTTTGAACTTTGTATTGATATATCCTATTCGACGGCTTGGAAGAAATTAAAGGCCAATTATATACGTGAATGTGAGAAATCATAATTTTGTGGTTACCTTTACTTATATATACATTAACTCTAAATGAACGAATACAGTAACTGCAAGTGAGAATTATTTAAGTTAAGGATTCCCTAGTTTATAGGTTTTTCATCACGTAAACACACACACACACAGGTAGACACAAAAGCATTTCGTAGTAGTTCGATCACATTTGTTATATTCAAGAGGTATATTACTCGATGTCATATTTACAATTACACATTCCGCATATAATTTTTTTAATGTAATAATTGGAAGGAACACAAAACGCGAACTTTATGAAATAATTGGGCTGATTCTAATTGTATTTCTTAAGAAGATAAGGACAACAAACTCGGTTTCATAATTTTTTAGGTATTCAGCATTGCTTCCTACAGGTTTAGCTTTATATTTTTAAATAATTTTGATGAGATATTATCATGACTAGTTTTTATGTAACCTTTATGTAAAAATAAAAATGAAGTTAACTATAAAATTTCGAAGGAATCGATAAAAATGCGCGTCAATTAGTATACGTCTACCAAATCGCTTAACTGCAGTACATGGTGTCTCACATTTCCCTGTTTGTTTTCTGCAAAATGTAATGTCCTGGTTATATGAATGTCTGCAATTACTCTCACCAAGGAAATACATGTTTGAGTACTTATTTTGGGTGAGATTTTGACATTATTGAGCACCAAGTTATCGACTTTTACCCAAAGTCAAGTAGAAACAAATTAGCCGCATATATATTTTTTGACCTACAGACTAGATCAACCAATATTCCTTGAATTTATTTATTTACAAGCAATATGTTTGTGTTTATTATTGTATCACTATAAATATTGAAAGTTAGGTATGAATTCGATTCGAAAAATAGTTTCGATGAGTACGTTCACTCGTGCAGGTATTCGCACTTTGGTATGCAAAAGCAAGTTAAGTATAAAAACATAGATATCGGAATTATAAAAAATGTTTATTAATAAATCAACAATAAAACTCTTATCAAAAATTTGTATAGATACGATTAGGTAAGCGCCATCGTTTTCACGAGTAGATACATACATACGTGAGTTGTGATTGTATATTTGAAATCATTTCGAAAACCAACCAATATTTGTTCTCAAATTGAATGAATGAAAGTTAAATTGCTACTATGTCCAATCCAGACGAAAGGCTCTAATCATATTATTATGACTTTTATCATTAAATTAGGTTATCTCTATTTGTTGAGGTATAATTTAAGTAAACTAGCTTACACGATTAAATGGCATTCCACTCGGAGTAATAGTTGAAATAGCGAAATAAAGTAATTCTACAACATGTACCTTCCTACAATAATGAGTAGGCAACAAAACAGTAATAGTTGGAGCAACACTGTATTGCTTGGAAGTGTGTCCATTAAATGTGTATAGTCCAAAATTTCAATAGCAAATACACACTAATAATTAATGAACAAATTTAGGTAGGACCGCGATGCACTGACAAATAAAGAATTCCGCATACATCCGCTAACAAGCGACGTTCCGGTAATTGTAAAGTCGAAATAAAGTGACATACTTGTACAGTTGTTCTTAAACATTCTTTGCAAATTCGCATTCGACAATGTTTATTTATTCAATCATGTGGGAGGGAACTGTCTCATTAAAAAAAAACGTACACTAAATTGACGATTCTACATTCAAACACGTTTATATCGAGCAAGATTTAGTGGAATAGCATGAATGGAATGTCAATAGAATTGAACCGATTTATTTAATTTTTTTCCAGGAACTGAAATTTTATTGTTGGAATTCGAACCCATACTGGGCAAGTATTTTACCTGTTCTATTAACAAATAAGGCGTTAGAAATCCAAGTAAATTTGGTTTTGAAATATTTTTTTAGTTTATGGTGCAGGAAAAATTATTATAAATTGAAAAATTCCTTTTCAGTTCATTTTTACAAAATGCCCAGACTAAGTTTTTATTGTAGTATTTGCAATTTTTGTTTCGTCCAATTGAACTTTAAAGATTAATTAGGAAAAAAAAATTGGGAAGGAAAAATTAATTAAAATAATAATAAGTCACGTTCCGTCGAATAAAAGATTATAATTCGTTGGTGTATATTTCAAACTATCACTTTATATGGAATAGGTGTAATTTCGTTTTTATTCAATTAAATATATCTAACACTTTTACTTTAGGTATAAATTACATACGTATACATATAAATACATATTTATTTACACGTATATGTATGTTTGAAAATGAAACATTTGTGCAAGCTGTATCTCTGATAATCAAACATCACAGTAGGACATACCAAATTCACATGTGAATTTCCAATCCCATTGTATTGTAGCATGTGTGTCTCAAAAATTATATAGAAGGGTTCTGAATTCAAAAAAGGGTTACTCACTTAACCGCATTAGGGATCATCCAGTAAGGTCAAAGGCGAGTGGTGCCGCACGGAGCATCACCCAAAATCATCCTAAAAATCACTGTGTCTACTCTTATTATTACAACTTCTATTCGAGGCGCCGTCTTTAACTTAATTTTTGCTTGGGCACATTGAACGACGAAAGTAAGATCCTCGCGCGAAAAAAAGGCGAAGCGGTCACTTCCTTTCCGCAGCGCGATGTTCGAAAAAGTCGTTTCGTATCGCACACAGTAAAACGGAAAGGAGGAAAACCAAACCGGTAAAATGGAAACTATAACGAAACGTGAAAACGCACCGTCCTGATCGTCAGAAAACCGTATCAATTAAGACATCGAAATCTTCTTACGTCTGCATTTTCCACTGACGATGCACGACAACGGACTGTGTCATAGTCTGGCGTTTCGGAATTTTCAACTTCGGTATTTACGGAACACATTTAGCGGCGAGAGTGGACTGAGCGATGAAAAACTGTCGGAGGCTGACTGCGAGTTTTTCCCATCCAGAGGAGGCGCGCACACTGGCTCACGTATATACATACACTCACACCATAAAGGCTCAGGCTTCGTCGCACGTTCACGTCGAGGCTGTTGATAATATTATGGGCGAGCGCAGTGGTTATCCACTAAACTCGGTTGGACTCGGCTAGCACCCCATTCTCTCTACACAGGTACGGGTTCTCTACGTGCGGTTGCGCAATGTGCCTTGTCCTCTCGCGAAATGAAATATTTTCTAAATATTCTACGACAAATTTGTTTCGTCGTCGCAACAAACTGCAGGCGCTACGATGATTTCTGTATACGATTTATTCGACACATTTATGTTCTCACAATCAGTTAACTTTTTCTCTTTTTCATTTTAATCCATTTACTCCAAAAATATTTCGCCAGTACAGTTTTCCATTTTGTGTGTGCGCTTATTTTATTACTGAATTCTATTATTGAAAGGTCATATAAATTGACAGAGGAGGAAATAACGATGAAATACGAAGAAACTATGAACAGGGCCAATAGAGGAAATAGGAAATAATTTAGATCAACTGAACACTCAAGACACATGGCAGGTATTCAAGAAAATCATAATAACAGCAGCTAAGCAAGTATGTGAAAAAATCAAGACCAAAAGCAATAGGAAACAAACACGTTGGTGGAATGAAATAACATCAAAATGGAAGTTAACAGATATGGCAAGAATATTTATATAATAGAACGGAAGAGAAGCGTGAAGATTATGAACAACAAAATACGAAAGTTAAAGCAATTATAATAGAGGCTAAACAACAATCTTGGGAAAATTTTGGGAAAACAGGAACAATTACAGAAAATAGCAAATTATTTTAGTAAATGCTTAAACAAATTACAAAAAGTAAAGAGAAACAAACGATAGCAATTAAAAGCAAAGGTGACGCATTCTTGAGGTGATCCAAAACAATTTATGAGTGGATGGAGAGAATACTTTTATGAATTACTCAATCCGATTGAAAAAGAAGTGGAACGTGAGAAGGATGAAATGGAAAATGACACAAGGGACACCAAAAAGTAAAGCTTACGGTTGAAGAAATAGAAGAGGCCATGAAATAAAGTAGAATCGGCAAAGCACCCTGGCATAATGGAATCACAGCTAATATGATTAAATATCTGCGAAAGAAGGGCATACATTTGTTGCACTATA
Source organism: Chrysina gloriosa (assembly GCA_038088585.1). Taxonomy (NCBI): domain Eukaryota; kingdom Metazoa; phylum Arthropoda; class Insecta; order Coleoptera; family Scarabaeidae; genus Chrysina; species Chrysina gloriosa. The sequence continues at coordinate 11,381,986 of CM076093.1, forward strand.
TCTGTAATCAAGCCTGGAAAGAACGCAAGATATCACACGGTTGGCAGGTAAGAGGAACTAAGAACAATTATAGCTTCGCAATTTCCAAAGTGGTTTTACAAGAGGTCATAGTATACAAGATCATATATTTACTATGAAACAAATTATAGACAAAATATTGATCCAAGAGAGAGAAATGTATATAGCGTTTTTGGATCTCGCAAGAGCGTTTGATAGGGCACCGAGAAATATTATATGGAAGATTTTACAAGAAAGAGGAGTAAATACAAAGTTAATCCAAGCAATTAAAAGTTTATACACACGTAGCATAAACTATGTTAGAACCCAAAATATGGAATCCGGTGAATTTGGGGTAAAAGGTGGACTACGACAGGGAGAAGTTTTGGCCCCTATTCTCCTTGTAATTTTTATGGATAGTGGAGGTAGGTTACACAAATTTACAGACAGTGGGTATATCAGAATGCGCTTTCGCAAATGATGTAGCTACATTTGCTAGCAATGAGAAGTATGGATCCTTCTCAAGTAACGTAAATATGTGGAAAGAAACACGATCAATACCCGTGAAACTAAAGTAATGGTAATAACAAATAATGAAGACGTATAATAATCTGTATAAGAATAAGTGAAAATGAAATAGAGCGCAGTTAAAGAATTTACAGCGAAAGCTTCGAAAGCATATTAATGCTTATGAGTGCAAAGAGATCTTAGGTTCAGTCTTTAGTGAACAGGCACCTTCCTTGGCTACAATTTACCGATGGTATAAGGAATTTGAAAGCGAATAGATTTCTATTCAGCATCAAAAAGGAGCAGAGCGTCCTCCTACGGCTGTTAAGAACAAAAATATTGCTGCTGTTAAAAAATTATTCTCAGCTGTTAAAATAATAATATACGATGACCGTCGTTTTGTGCCGCATCACTTTGCTGACGCGTTTTCAAAGCGCGTGAGAATTTGCAATGAAACTTTAAATTTACTAAATAATGGCGGGTATTAAATTTTTTCCAAAATATCGACAGGTGACGAAGCTTATATTCCCTTTTTCTACTTTTCTACCTTCCTACCCGCCAAGAGAATCGTGTACTGATTCACAAAGATGGGGAAACTCCTACAACGACTAAGAAGCAGTGAACTATGAAAAAGATATAGGTATGTGGCATTCTCCAGAAGTAAGGGCTTAGTGTGTAGAAGTGTTTAATTGAGTTCCAGACAAGGGAATTATGCTTCACCATAACAATGCATCGTCCCTTACGGCAGTTTCGACTCTCTAGTTTTTGGCTGAAAAAATATAAAACTAATAGAGCATCCGCCATACTCACTTGATTTAGCGATGTGTGACTTTTGGCTATTTTTTGGCCTTAAACGAAATTTTGCGGGATAGAAGATTTTTGTCTGAAGAAGAGGTTGATACCGCAGTTCACGCTTATTTTGAAGGTATTCCCAAAGAAGATTGCTTGGGAGCTTTTAAGCAGTGGAAAGAAAGAATGGTCGAGTGTATCGTCGCTGAAGGGAATTACTTTGAGTATATTTAAAATAAAATCTCAGAAAATAATCGTGTTTTGTATTCTCAATAATTTCAGCTTATTCCTTGTACCACAGTAACAAGAAGTGAAAAAAATCAGTTACAGAAAAATCATAATTAAAAGAAACATTTATTTTGTAAGTGTCTTATATGATAGTTTTCTACCACTAATTAGGTCAATGAAACAAGACTGGTTTGAACGACAGTTATATTTCCAGAACGTTTACAAACGTTTTCTTCAGTGAAAATAATGTAAAACGTTTGTAAACGTTCTCGAAATATAACTGTCGTTCAAACCAGTCTTGTTTCATTGACCTAATTAGTGGTAGAAAACTATCATATAAGGTAAGTATAAAAAGGTCACGAAATATATATATATATATATATAATGTAAGTGGAAATAGAGAATAACGGTACATAACTTTGTTGATATTTGATGCACACTAACGTGCTCAGTACTTCAAAAATGGGGCGCTCAACTTCAATTCAGATCGGGAATGGAGGGCGGATTGATTAGAAGTAGTTTTATCTCAGTGTCAATATTGCTTCAAGTCAATCGTAACCCAAATTTTGTTTTGACGAAACTCAATGGAGAGAATGTGCCTCGGAATTTTTCAGTATTAGAATGTGCGATGAGTACAATTTTAAGTAAAGATTCGATAAAGATAGCTATACTACGTATGAATTTAGTATTAATTATGTCCAAGATAAGTTAACCCCACGAGCTAACGCCGATGAAATCGTTGTTGTGTTTATAATACCTGGAGATGTTTGCTGATTGTCCTGATCTTACACTACTTGACGTAGTCCTCACACCAAATTTACTTCCAAAATATGATTATGCAATTAATCGTACACATCGCCCGTGTAAAAGCTTTGATGTATCGATATCACTACTATAGAATCTCCAATGTTGGAGTTATTTTAAGTAGGTAACGGAAAAATAACTGTAAATACGTTTAGCCTTGAGAAAGAAACTAGCAAACATAAAAAAACTTGTTCGCATAAAACTCAAAAATTACACATGGTGCACCTATGAAGAGTAAATGACAGCCATGACAGGAGATATAGGGAAATCCACTAGAAGTTATTAAAGTGCTTACTTCAGATAGAAAAGTGGAAGTAAATATTGATTTGAAAACTGTCGAAAGTAGTGTGGGATCAGGACAATCATTACAAATCACACGGTAGATAGATATATGCAATTTTTATTCAAATCTCAGTATAGGATTCCAACCCTCGATATTCCAACTTTTTTCAGCCACGGTGGATCCACTGGCAGAATTATGATCCATCACTGACTACGTTGCTCCAACCGGCTAATAAAGAATCGATTCCTAGGGCCAACAATTTGAATGGTTAACAATGATAACAAGCTACGGTGCGTCTCAGTTCCACGGTCAATTACATTTTTGTTCCTCTTCGAGCGATGTTTTGGACATTGTTATTGAAGCTTTCAAATAATAAACACAAAATCTCTAAATGTACAGAAAGTTGCTATTAACCCATTTCGGTTCAATTCGTTTGGATCACGTTGTTTAAGCGCCATTTTTAAAACACACCTCCAGGCGATGCCAGATTGTACAATTTAATAATATTTACCCACTGTCTGTGTAACGAGATTAAATAACACAGCTTTGCGCCACAACAATAAGTAATAAATTTGCTAACGGCAATCAACGGATGTGATGAAATGGTAAATAAATAGAGCTTTAAATCTGTGCATCTCATTGGTTTGGTAACAATAAATTGGGATTTGTTAAAATGCTAATAATGTAAACGGTGTTTTTCTTTTCTTAAATTCAGCGTCTCTATTTTAGTTTATGTACAGGTATTGCGTCGCACCGTTTTACATCATTTCTTATATTGGCATTAAATATTACAGATTATGGATTGCATATAGCAAATATTGTGTTAGTAAAGAAGTAATTACGTTTCTATCCGTCCCAAACTCAATTTAAACGGCAAATTTGTTAAGCAACATTACAGCTCACTGTACAGTTTTAGACAAAACTACGTAATCTACGATTTCGTGAACAGTTATTTGCTTTGTGTACGTTTCAACAGTACAAAATCGAAAAGAGTATTTTGTGCACTATTCATAAGAAGAATGAATGTTTATCAAGAACCATTAAAAGTTACATTCTTGATGATTCCCCGAATCATTCGAATTGGTTCACTCAGACACTTGTGGTGTAATATTACTTGTGGACTACATGATATCGGTAAATTGCTCACCATATAATTACGTTATATAATTAGTTAGTTATAATTAGTTTCGGGACACGTGTTTCATTGGTAACGAGATCAGCATCTTGAAACTGTATCTTGCCGAATTTTGACATGGAGATTTTGATGATATTAACGAACCTATCTTCAAATGATCAACCGAAATCACTGGCTTGTTTTGTTCTCTTCCACCGATTGATATCGCTATGACAGTAGAAATTGTAAATTTTAAAGTGATATTATTAAAATGTTTGTTAAATCAAAATCGACGATTTCCGTAATATTACACGATGGAGGAGAAAACTGGAGACTGGACGAGAGGTGTGAAGAAGAGGTCAAGACCGGAGACATAACTCCACGTTGTCCGATTTGAAACGTTGAAACCATTCTAAACTGGGCCAAAACAAGAAACGAACAACGAGATATTCGTGAAACCAGAATAGGTGAGCGTACAGTTCAAAGAAAACATAAAAACATTGCTTCAAAATCGTGTAGACCAATGAAAGTCACAAATATTTAAAGACACCATCGACCAGCATGAGTAGCCTTTGCTTGAAAATACTAAAATTGGAATGATGATCACTGCGATAAAATTTCGTTCACGAAAGTTATTTTTGCGTAAATTCTATTGATGGTGAGGAAAGCTTGTATCAATGTGCAGGAGAACAAAAAAATAACAGTTTAGTTTCAGTCCCGCCGTTTCTTCCAGTACGGAATCGAATATATTTAAGGATATGAACACGGCTTGCAGCGAATGATGGTAGTATTTTAACCGCCGATGGATACAAAGGGGATGTTCTCCGAAATCATATTCTTCACTCCACATACTGGCGCAAATTTCTGCGTAACGTACAATTAAACGACTTTCTAAACGAACTGCAAATGGCGATAATAAATTGGTCTACGTGTTCTTAGAAATTAGCCGTTGTAACATGTTAGACACGCGCCTTAGATCAAGAATTCCTGCGGTCGAGAACACAAAAGTGAGAGTGCCTCTAATTAAGATATGGGCTTGTCATAATAGATGATCGACAATTGTTTAAAGCAAGTCAACGTCCAGCATTCTATTTTGCAAAAATGTTTTGGTTTTGCGTTCTTGTGACACGAAGCTTTGCAAGAAATTGAATTAGTCTTTTTGAAGTGATAACTTCTTTAGCACCGTTGTGAGTGATTTGAAACTCAATGAAACGAAAAAAGTGACACTAAAAAGAAACAAACATATACATCTATAGGATTTATCCTGCGAGAGAATGAGATAGAATAGCCTCCCCACTCTTGTCTACCAAGCGTTATATATATATATATATATATGTGTGCTTGTGTGCGCCTGCGTATTGCCGAGCCGAACCGAGAGAAAAGGCGTCATGTAGTAAGTATAGTACTACCTATATTTCACTGCCTAATACTTGCTTAAGTTACGACTGTCTGATCGAGACCTCAATTACAACTCCGGTAGAAAAATAATTTTCGGACGGGTATTACGGTACCAGTTAACATCGAATCGGACATTTGTAAAATTGTAAAATAAAAGAAAAGAACAATGTTGTATGAAAAAATATTTACAAATCGTTCATTTCCCAATATATAATTTGGATTGTGTTCTAAACACTAAAGTGCTTCATTCTGTTTCCATGGCTGACATCTTATAATCCGCGTTAATCTTTGACATTTAATCGTCAAATCGACATGAGGTCATCAACTTCAAACCAGGAGGTGGATCCATTCGAAGCGTTTATGTCTGGGGGTATTAATCAAGTTTAGGAAATTTGTTGGAATCTAGTCAACATACAGATTCTTTTTGTTCAAAAATGTTTTCTTCTACGTTTCTTATGAGGCATCAGAATGGCATAAAGCTGTTTAAAAAGTGCACTTACTTAGAAGTATTTTCTTTTACTTTATTAAATGAGTCCCTCCACTTTTCCACAAGCATCGTTCATCTCCAGGTACATTATTTGGATTGCGTCCTCAACACTATTTTTCATTCTGTCTCTATCGCTGACATCTTTAACCCGGTTTAATTTTTGATATTGAATCATCAAATCAACATGAGGTCATTAGTTTCGAACGAGTAGGTGGATCCATTCAAAGCATTTATGTGTGGAGGGTATTAAACAATTGTAGGAGATTTGTTGGAATCAAGTCCACATACAGAATTCTTTTTTCAAAAATGTTTTCTCCTTTACGTTTTTTATGGCACCTTAGAATGGCATGAAGCTTTGCAAAAAGTGCAATTAGTTAAAAGTAGTTTTTCTACTTTATTAAATGACTCTCTCCACTTTTCTGCAAGCATCGTTCATTTCCAGATTTATAATTTGGATTGTGTCTTCAACACTAAATTGCTTCATTCTGTCTCCATCGCTGACATGGCTTAGTCTTTGATATTCAGTCGTCAAATCGACATGAGGTCATTAATTTCGAACCAGGAGTGTGATCCATTGAGAGCGTTTATGTCTGGAGGATGTTAATCAGTTTTAGGAGATTTGTTGGAATCAAGTCCACAAACAGAATTCTATTTTTCTTGTTTTCGTCTTCCGTTCTTTATGATGCCTCATAATGACATAAAGCAAAAAGTGCAATTACTCCATAGTCTAATATCAATCGACAAATCGAGATGAGGTCATCAATTTTGAACGAGGAGGTGGATCTATTCAAAGAAATTATTTCTCGGGGTATTAACCAATTTGAACAGATTAATTGGAAGCAAGTCAACATTTAGAATTTCATTTTGGAAAAAAGTTTTCGTTTTATGTTTCTGATGAGGCCTCAAAATAGCGTAAAGCTTTGCAAAAAGAACTTGGAATCACCAAGAATCTATTCGAGAAACAGTACAAGTTATGACGAAAAATTACAAATTAACTCGGTTTTTTTAATTTGTTCGTGTGTTCATTTTACATAGAACTTTTGGTCACACAACAAATATTATATTGTAGGTAGTACAAGTTCAGATCAAAGCGTGTTTTAGTTTTGCTATTTAGCACTTCTTCATACTTTGAGGTGGCAAACACGTTCATAAAATTAGTTGTAGAGTATAGAAACTCTACAATTTCCACTTAAGTGGATAACGCATTACAATTCATTATTAGAGATATGTATTTTCGCAGAATGTAGTTTCAAATGTGATTAACCTGATTACGCTTAAATATTTCTCGTTTTGTATTACTAATGGCAATGAAATAATATATGCAAATGTTATGTAAACCCTGATCTAATACCTAGTATCTGATGAGCATGGAATATCGTAGAAATTAGTTTTGAAGCAAAGTATGAGTCACGAGATCTTTTAGTAAAATTTGGTTTCCATAATCAAATAAGTGGAATCTTATTTTTAATGCCGAGTTTAATGTGTCGCTTAGAAATACAAGAGTACAAATTTAGATACCAATCTGTTTTTTGATTCCTTTTTTGGAATTTGGCATATATTCGCTACATCGATCTTAGAATAATTAATGATATTTTGCCATTTAGGTGGATAAGTAGCTTTCTAGGTGCTAGCCTTGAGAGAGACAAACACGAACTGTTGTGATATAGACAGTTCTATCTGATTTCGATTAGTTTTCTCTTTATAATCTCGCCATTCCCAGAATGGCGAGATGAAGACATAAACGATCATATTTGTTCAATCACCCAACCACTGCCAATATGTTCCGCCGATATTTTTAAGTTATAATGTTTATCTACTAGTCATTTAATACCGATTTCGTTCCACAAGGATCGGCGACGATTTTCTATGGGTAGTAGTTGTTTAATAGGCGAATTGTCCAAGAAAGTCAAAAGGGAGGCATTGAGTTACCTACTGTGGTATAATAATTTTCGGTCTAACCAATTTCTTGTATAGTATTTCCAATATCACAAAATACGTTTACCCTACTGAATATCGTTAACGGTTAGTAATTGTGAGCCTACTACAGTTAGGAATCGTACAAATCCTATATTTACTTGTTATATCTGTCGAAGTTATTTGCAAATATTAAAGTTGTCTTTCATAAACCAACCGTCAGCCATTTCCAAAATAAAATAATTAGCAATAACTTATTAAACAGGCAATGCATTCAGAATATTTTTATCACCAATTAGCACAAATATGTTTGTACCACCATTTTCGGGAAGTCTATCAAGTTGCTAAATCGTATGCAATGAAAAAATCATCAGTAAATTAAAGCCATCAGGTGAATATGTACTTATTTACATATTGAAATTAGTCTTGAAATGCGAGCAAAGTCCTCGATGTGTTGAAATTAAGGTGAGAAGGATAAATTCTATTATTCCAGTCTTTACAAAGTATACACATCTTCAGCTGTAGAAGGTATTTATTAAGTATTTATAAGCATTTTATTAATTAGACCTAAGACGTTTGAAACGACCAAAAATTACATCGATAAGTAAATTTTAATAAAAAGTTAGATACATTGCGGCACAACACACTCTAACTAATTCATACATCTACAGTTAATATATCTGATGGATATTTATGAAAACATAATTCTCAAGGTAAATATGGGCACTAACCAAACTCAGAACCGTGTAATGTCATCAGCAGCAAAATTCGTAAAATATCGTTCAATATACCGTTAAATATCAAAGCAACTTACCGTTTTTCATTGTAGTTAACGTAGCATAGTTATCAACTCCAGACCTGCATGTCTGGAAGTTGTAGACAGATTTCATTATGTATTCTTTGTATTCCGTTGGAATTCTACCAGTTTACGTCAAACTTCTAATTTTGCAAATAACCAATATGGTAAAGGTACACAGAACTTTAGCATATTAAATTGGACAAATAGCTTTTGTACAGTTTAATCAATTACACACCAATATCAGTATTAACAGTACACAGATTCAAGGTCCTATGAGTATTATATGTAGAATGAAGTGTATTGTAAAGTGAATTCAATGCATTATACTGCATCTTACTAATAATTGTAAACAGATTCCTAAATTTGCACCACATGTGCACACATCAATGAAATTTTGAATGAAAAGTTGTTGGTTTCTTTAAGGAATTGCAGAATTTTTTGGTAGACGCAAATTGAGATGGATGCTGCACCTTTGTATGTATTCACTTCTAAATAATTTAATGGTATGTATGTTATATTTTGAAATATTATTCTGATGGTTCTCAACAATTTCCAATAATCAAAGTGAAAGTGTAATTCCATACTTCTTTTAATTTGAATGTCTTATCAATAGACCTAACAAATTACTTAAACTTGGATGTCCTTTTGTCAACAACAAATTCAAACAAATATATATGTAGGAATTGATCGTAAAAGCAGATGTAACTATAACGTCAATGAAAATATTTTACAGAATATATTGCACCTACATTTTAGGTGTAAAGGTAGCAGCAGCTGCACAAAATGCGTGTCAACGTTACAAAAGAAGTTATAAAATCTCTCGGTACCTCACACTGATTTGCCGAAAAAAGAAGGTGTAATTTTATGTGACTGTGTTCTACCTGCATTTACAAACAAAAACTGTTCCCTTTTTAAATAGAACCAGTCCTTGTTTGGAATGAATACGGAAAGGGGATGAAAAGGTACACTCGGCTAAAACAATAATGTAAAACATGCCGGTCCGTAAAATTCTAGAAGGGGAAGTTGCAGCAGAGTACGTGTGTGTTAGCTTGAATACCTATTTTACGATATTTATATGTTTTATAATCATTAATTGCGCAGTAATTTAAAAAGTACTTAGTATGCGGTGGGAAGCACAAAATATGTGTCACCATCAGTAACATAACTTTAATCTTAAGAAAAGTGTTGAACAAAGTTTCTTAAAGGGGAATAACCTAGATCCTAGATAATACAGTTTGTTTTAATTTTTTACTTAAAGATAACAATGTTTAACCGTATTTATAAACGCGTGCGTTTCGAATCTTTCACATATACTCTCGGAATGTTTTTTTCTTACGACAGTAAATTGCGCTAAAAGTACACAGTTTAAATTTATGTATCAACCTACATTACACAGCCCATAAAATAATAAAATCATTAGAAGGCAGCCGACTCTCTTACAACCCTCCGAAATAATTACGTTTGGTCAGGCTCGAATTCGGAGTTTTAACAGTGAGTAAATTATTAGTAGATAATCTTTTGTGACTGGCCCTAAACAGTAGGTGTCCAACTATGAGAACAGGTAAAGCGGCCCTCCTTTCAGAATAAACACCATATCCGACAATTTAGCAACACCGAGGGAACTGTAAATTCCAAAAAGTCAAGGTATAATCTCTTCTTACTTCTTATTCATGGATGTTTAACTTTAGATAAAGGAAAAGAATTTCTTTAACTCTCGTTAGGTTTCTAAATACGATCGTAATTACACAAAAGGAGTTAAATGTGTGGATAATATGAAAGTATATGACATTTACTTACACTTACCATTGTTCGAGATGAATTTTAATTGATTTATGCAGCGACATTATTAAAAAGGAAATGAATTTACACTAACGCCACTGTTACAACTTTGTATTTGTTACCTCGGAAAATAGATAAGAGAAAATTGAATGAGCAATAGTAGTTACATGTGTGTAAATGTAGTTTCCGAATTCAAAATATTTGCTTGCGTTAAACATATTTTAGCTGACATTAGGCATTGTTCATCGAGTGTATTTAGTAGATCAACTTTGTTCTCATATTGTTCTTGCACACGCGGTTTTTTTGTGTAACCTACGAATAGAATGTACAAAAATATTCCATTCCAGTGCAATGAGTAGTCATTATATGTACAGGAGAGAAAATACGTACATACAAATACATTAGTCGTATAAATATGCAGCCATTGTTAGTATCACTGTCTTTGATTTTTTACGGTTGACATATACCGGGTACCATTAAAGTTTTGCAACGTCGTTCAGGGGAAAAAAGAAGAGAATGAAAACTTCTCATTGCACTTGGTTTTCGCTTACGGGGCAACGTCTCATTCATTTGAATAATTGGACAAACATAATGTCCGTGAAACGGAAACGCAACAACAGTACTAGTTAAAGTCAATGTGTGTAAGTGAATATGCTATTTACAGTTTGAAGTGGAGAAGTCCACATTTCTTTTGAGCAAACAGTCTCAAAAGACTCCTATCTTCAAAGCCAGCAAGCCAAAGAAAGACGTGCTATTATAATTGCTTTTTACGAGGATGGCTATTCATTGCGCCAGATTGCGAAAAAGACGCATGTGAACAAGTCAACAGTAAGTGATATCATTAGGAAATATCAACGCACGAGTCCACGCACGCGTCCAGTTCATTCGAGAATAACAACAGGAGCAGACGATGAGGGCATGAAATTATGGAGCAGACGAGACTGAAGGCTGACAGCATCCAAAATTGCTGCAGAAATGAATCACGACCATAAAAGACTTCTGTCACCACAGTAAAACCGCGATTAAAAGCTGCAAATCTTCATGATCGCTTTGATGTACCAAAATCTCTACTACGCCGGGGTAACACACAACGACGGTTGCAGTGGGCTAAAACACAGAGAAACTGGACAGTCGAAGACTTCAAACGGGTTTTATGGACTGATAAATCGGAGTTAGAAGTCTTTGGACAAGCGAGGCGTGTTTTCGTAAGAAGAACCAAGGGAAGATTGTATCGTGCCGACTATAAAGCAAGGAAGGGGTTCTGTTCTCGTTTGGTGTTGGTTTTCGTACGCTGCGACAGGAGACTTGCAGCGAATTGAAGACATTATGAGAAAAGAAAATTATTTGAAAATATTACAGGAATATGCAATACCCTCAGCAACGACCGCAAACATACGGCATTGCTATGCAGAAATTACTGAAATAACCAACAACGAAATAATGATATGGCCACCGCGAAGTCCTTACATCAATCCGATTGAGCTGTTCTGGGATGAACTCGACAGAAGAATTCGAAAGGTGTGTTCTACCTCCACGACACATTTATGGAACATTATACAGGACCAGTGAGGTAGTATGCCAAATACAATGTTTGATAAATTAGTGGAACGGATGCCTAGAATTGTTAGTGCCGTCCTTTGTGCAAGAGAAGACGAAAACAACATTTAATAAATTTCACATTATATGTTGAGAAGTATTCTCATTTTTGTCGTATGTTATAAATATGTGTTGATGACAATAATATTATTATATAAATTTCATTTTGTAGTTTAATTTAATGTCAATATTCGACAGTTATGTAAATTTACTTAAGTATCCGAACTGATATGGACGGTAGTGTACGTCCGTATTGTGTAACAAACTTGTATGGTTCTCCTCTAAGCCAAGACATCACTTAGAAATTAGATGAGGAGTTGAGAGGCACAGTAACAGCGAGGACCATCAGAAATCGGCAGTCTAACAAGATAATACTGGAATCGACTATGAAAACCCCATTCAAGTCAGATTCGTTAAAATAGGATATTCTATCTTAACATTCATATTCTCCCACTATTTAGTCAAACGATTATTGTTTTTTATTGCTAGATAAACATTCAGCAAGTCGGAAATTTCGTTAGTTTTCGGTGGGATAGTGCTTGAGGATCATAAATTTTTGTTTCATTCGTCTCCAACAATGGATCAAGTAACAACAATAAACACGTCGGCTAACGGTACACCAACTTTGACATAAAATCTTAAACCAACTGCCAATTACAATATTCTCATGAATCTCATCTAAATATAACTCCAAAAATGGAGGATCAGTATGAATGGAACCAAATCAAATAACCTTCATATTAGGAAATGCACAATATCGATCGGCACAACCGTAAAGTATTTAGTTATTCACATTGATAGTAAATTAAACTCGAGAGAACATACTATTAAGAAGACGAGGCAAATATACTTGAAAGTAAAACTTGTGTGCACTAATTTGAAATACTTACGTACAATTTGTTTTTAAGTAACCTCCTGTTGCGTAAAATAATCAGGAAACCAATTTACAGGTGTACAAATAAACCGAACCTGTAACACAATCTTGAACAGTCAATACCAAGCCCACTTGAAATTTGTCAAATTTAACTACGCAAAAAAATTCAAAGCTTCATTTATTAAAGATGTCCTCACAGAAAAGCACAACAAAAACAAAACACTTCATTCCAATTGCATTAGAAATAGAACAGCAAAACATACTGCAAAGAGTTTGGCCAATAGATCTGTTGTACTACCTAAGGTGAAGCCGTTGGACGAGATTTCATTATGTTATAGCTACTACAGTGCACCTCTTCGAGCAACAAATTATTTTGTAGGACATATACATATGTTATTCTGACTGTTAATCATACGGATCAAAATATTAGTAAGTCTTTTACTGCTTTCTAGTGATATCCTGAGAAATTCTGTTTCCGCGTAATAATTTTCAAGTAAAAACTTTAAATTCAATTCGGAAATGTGAATAAAAGGTTTTCCCGTCTAATCCCACAGAGAAGTTAATTTCGGCAGTAATTATCGATAATGGCACCTAATCTAAGATTTTTTATTATGTAAGTCAGCATATCAGATATTTCTAGAAACTCAATTGTAGTGTTTCCAGGGAAACTTGTGTCAGACTAATTTTAAATAGAGTTTATATGTTGGAACGAGACTGGATTCGAGACCAATTTCGATTTCTAGTTACTAACGGTGTTTCAGAAGAACGTAACATTTCTGATTTATTTAACAATTTTATTCAGTAAAACTTATCGCATGCTTATTAAATACCAAATACGTATAGGTATGATTTAAAATTTCATATAAAAGACAATAGCTAAGGCAATTTTCTACGTACTCATGTTTTCAAAGGAAAATAATGACGCAAATTACTACGATCAACATCGTCCCGTGAAATTACCCACTCTATTTGCGTCAGGCACCCAATAAAACTGATATTCGTATAATAATAAAAAAATATTACTATAAGGTCAAATGAAAGATTCCGTCGAAAAATGGTTGAAACATAAAGACCGACTCATTAAACAATTACACGTAAACGTACGTAATGATGGTAAAGTCTTTCCTAGAACAAAACAATAAATATCAAAAAGTCCTATAAATCTTCGCCAACCTGAGCGAGTTGTCAGTCGCAGACCACCGTGAAGAAGATGTTCTTTTGCAGGCGTAAGGCAACCCGCGGAGTGACAGCTGTCGATTCCAATATTCTATTTTCTTTCGTAAGTTACCTTGGCTAACACTTATCGTTAGCGAATATCGAACGTAATCGCGCTATTTGTTCGTACCCGTGAACTTGTCACATCATCGTGAGATGCTTGGTAAGATGATGTTAAGTGAAATAGGTATAATACTGGAAAACTTTCTATACAGAATTGAGAAGCTTGATGCTTTAGTAACTCGTGATGGAAGATATTTTACAATAAATAAAATATATGTATCTTATTACAGGATGCACTTAATTCATTCATAACAGGAAGACTAAGAAATCTAATGAACCAAAAATTGAGAACCACTCTCCAATTTCACGTAATCTTATCTTTTGCTATTTATTTGCTAACATAATCTACAAAAATGTTCAATTCCTGGTGGTATTTAGACTACTTCTATCGTTTGCTGAATTTGGAATATCAGATATCTCGTGTACCAATTTACTTCATTTCCACAACACGTACCGCCCATAACAATTACTTCTGTTACCGTACTTATTCCGACCTTATACTTATTTTGAATAAAAATAGAACATGTCGCCAAATTAATAACAATTCTGGACAAAATTCGATTTAGTCCACAAGAATAAATATAATTTGCTTTTGGGACAACACAAACCAACACAAACATTTCGACAAGCATTGTCGTAATCTTCAACTTTAAAGTTTTTCCTTTGTTTTCTTAAACGTCAAGTACTTCTCGTAATTGCAACTGCGGCTACTGCACGAATCATAATCGAGTGAATTTTTAAAAAGCAAACCATAAATCTTGAATAAGTTTATTTTCAACATTGATATCGTATCAGCAATTTGTTTACGCTGTTACCAGATTGTTACTGTTACGAAGAAAGAAAGAGAAACTATAACCAGCATGCTCAAGATGTGCCAAATAACAATTTTAGAATCGTTACAATTTTTTGTCGCATGTGCGGGTAGTACATTATATGTATTTTTGTAGCATTTCCACGATAAAAATTATCATGGAATTAAAAGTCCTAGTACACCCTTAGCTTTATTCAGTTTATAAAGTTCCTAAACTTCCTATACAATACGTATGTCCATAGGTCTTATCTTTATCACAGCAATTTGAATTCCTTCGAATAAGTATGTGTATTTGTTCAATTCAAAAACTCAGAGAAGAATGTGTTACCTTTAGCCTTTGCTTTAGATGAGTATGAGGATGACAAGTTATTTGTCAGAATACGTATTTGATAGTATCTAAATCGATAGATAGGTAGAGGTAAGATCTGTTTTATTTTAATTATTTCTAAATCACAAAAAGTCGTTTCTCTATTTTTTACAGTTCATTATTAAACCTTTATGCTGTTAAATCATAGTTTTTCCAATTTCATCATATTATGTATTTATTATGAATTTTCAACAGAATTCCTATCTACGAAAACTAAAAAGGATTTTGAAAATTGTAGTTACATCCTAATTTGAAATAGTCCAGATGACATCTGTACATACTTTAAATACCGAGCAATTTGATCGATGGAACTGTATGTGTTATCTTTACAGTTGATGTCTGGGTTGACTTCGAAACCAGGGAGCGATAGTTCCAATACTATAATAATCCACATATTCCGGATAATAAGGATTATGTCTGTCAAAAACGGAAACACGTGGCCATTTAGATAAAGGCGTGAGGTGTAAACAGAAAAACCCTAATTAGACTAGATTTGCTCGGTTTTCTCCGATTTGGTGGAGTAGGACACAACTCTTAGATAACTTGAATGTTTCGTGCAACTAAATGTGTGAAGAATTAACAGATCCGTTATTCGTAGATGCGTGAACTGTAGAAATTAAACTATAGATATACGGGAAAGAAAAAAATATATATATAAGATGGATATTCGGAAGGAAGAAAAGCTAAGAAATCTGAGAAAAAGGAACATTTCAAAAGGTAGAAGAAAATATCAGACAAAATCACTTACGCAGACTATGATGACTGGGTCAAGTAGTTACATCCGAAAAGGGAAGGGTGACATGGCATGTCTTGAGGCGAGAGAAGAAGAAGGCAAAGAGACCGGCCCAATACTTAGTGAATGCAGCAGGGCGGTACTGGGTGGCCTGATAGCCAAGAACTGGAAACAAACTACTGTGAAGCGAACGAGATGAAGAAAAATTTGTTTTAAAGCTAGATACTCTCCAAACCTGTAAAAATTGAATACGAATATAAATAGTCGTCATCGAAAGAGCAGTATAGCGTACCAGCAAAATCGTGAGTTAAATGTATTTCTATTGCGTTCCACATATTCTACGCTGGAACAAAAATATCAGCATTCCTTAAGCAAATCAGGCATCACACAGACGAAGTAGATCTTTATTCGTGTTTAGATGATTTTTCTGTATTTAAAACAATTTAGTTCAGTAATTTTCTTCTTTGAATAAAAGTACGGTTTTTGCACTGTCAAGGATATCTTCTGTGAAATTATACTAATATGTAGTCTGAGCATACAGCGGTGACAACGTACAATTACGAAATAAGTTACGACAGCATCCCCGACTCCCCACTTTAGTCAGTACGCCGTATGCGAGTAGTTCTGTGTATATGTCGGCTGTCGTACCTTATTTCGTCATTACCGCTGTTTGTGCAGACTACTAATATGAACTATGCTACAACTTTCTGATGACTTACAATGAGTCAAACTATATTATAAATTATGCTCTATGCGATTCTCCAAGGTTCAATAATCGTATTAGAGTAAAATCACGTTAAAAAGTTAGTGGTCATTTCCTACATTGACACTCAATCGACCATGTTTATCTTACCTATCTAACGAATACGTATTTGTAATTGTTAGTAACACGAGGAAATTCTTTTATAATAAAATAGCTATTTACTATACATTCATAATGCTTATAATTACTGAAACATTAAAATTTTAGTTACGCATCTGTACAGTTTCTTTAACCCGGTAATTATCTTCATTATTACAGGGAAGGGCACCGCCTAACGTTTTATGAAAGAAAAACGTATTAAAGAAAATGTTACGGTAGACTTTTCCCTGTGTATGTGTCCGATTGCATAAATCATTTAAAGTTCATTATAACGCATTCTTCATTAATTAAGTCTTACTGGATAATTTGGAGTGTGTATTAAAAGATACATTCAGAAAATTTTTCCAAGTTGATTAAGTTTACGATCAAATACGACTGTGTATGCTTCATGAATTATAATTGACTTCGTAAATAATTTACTTACGCAGATAGGCGTCAATTTTACGCTTATTTGGCGAAAAATAAATGCAATGCAAATACTTGAATAGGTACTATTATGAGTACGTACACAACTTTTTGCTTACCTATTGAAACAGGAAGTCGTCATTTCACAATTGTGAACGTAAAATCACGTTACGCTTGCGGTTCCTAAAACTTGACACCAAAAGACACATTATCAACCTTATACCCAGGTAACCTTCATCAATTTCTAATTATACTTATAGCAACTGATTATAGCGGTTAAATCTGGACAAAATATATATCCACCTTGTAAATACACTGGTACATCCCGAATAGGAAGATATGATAGATATAGTATGTGGCAGGGCAAATCAGTTTTTTCTGTGAAAAGCACTATTATATGATTCACAACATTCCCCAGATACAGTCATAAACTAAAACGGGTCTTTATAGCTAAACAATTGCAATCTGATTAGTAGCATTAAACTGATTAAATTCCTTAAATATTTCTCTTGCTTCCTATTTAGTTATATAAGTTCGATTGCTCGATTTTTTCTGTATTTTAGTACTTGTCCAATGTAGATAAGAACTTTCGCACCTGTTTCATCTAACATCAAATCAAATTAATTTTAAACATATGGAAATTTTAGCAAGGATTTTCAAAGAAATAACGAGAAAAATACGCCTAATCACTATATTTGACGTTAGAAAGATAATTTATGTACACAATCAGTTGATAAATGTGAGGTATTCCGACATGTTTTCCTCATTATCTGGCTTGTAGCTTTCATGTACAACCTCATCAAAAACAATATGTTATATATTTCTCAATTTTAGATTGCAATCAAAACGCATTCATGTATGTATGTATATACCGTACTTTTCATAACTTATACATCAGATTCAAACAGAATAAGGTTGAAACGAAATCAAACAAAATTTGTAGGAACAAATAGCCAAAACTATTTTTCTGATAGTATGCGATCAGCTTGGATGTTCGTTATTTAGACGTAGAAATGTAAACGCTAGTAAAGTTTGGCCCATGGTATCTTTATGGTCATGTGGATTTGGTTTGCTCTTATCATGCGGATAACCCTGCCGGGAAGAACTTTGTATACATGAAACATAAAGGGAATGTTTACGATTTAGACAAAGCAATGTAAACGTTGGTGAAATTAGGGCCATATTTTAAACAAGATTAAGTGGATATTTGGATACGACGTGTTTGTTTAATTTCACTCGGCGGTCGTTGAACCCGCCGTTGTATACAGGTTTACGAGCGCCTGTATCTACCTCTGTTTCTCATCGACAAATCTGTATCTATATGTAATTCAATGCCTTCAAAACAATACTTTTGTTTGCCCAACTATTTTTATCAACTTTTTTATACTCATTGCCTTGCTTTTACCTCATACAATCTAATATATAAATTTGATTCCATACTTGTGAAAAACCCTGTATGTATGGTTAGAAATATTTTGCTGCGAGCAAATTTGAAATAAATTTTATCATCAGTGTTCACAAGAAATATTACGTCTTGTACTCTGTTTTAAACTAGAGAGGAAATGGAATTCGTATGAAGTATTATATTTCAAGTTTAATTTTGTCGAAATCAGTAGTAGAAGGTTTCAAATATACATATATATTTACACCAAAATGACGATTTCTTCACCTTAAGTATTCAAGCTCAAAAATTCACTTGGGGCGTATCGTAACGGAAATCGAAATTGACGGTTATAAATAAAATAGCGGACATTTTAAAGCGATTCATAAACACAACTCCTAAAACTATGCTTCGAATACAAGAAAGAAAAAGATGGCGGTCCGCCAATATACATTTCCGAAAAGCTTAATTTCGCAATATCACTTCACCTTTTGTAGGTGATTTAGAAGTTTGATATCTTTTCTCTTCTCAGATTCCCTTACACAAACAGATTACCTTCTAGTAGTACTAAAATGGGTGCAATATAATAATAATAATTATTTTCCGTAACCTTCCCATGTTGAAAGTAATTCGACCAGAATCTCTAAGGGAACTCACTAGTACTCAAAACATGATAAATATCTTCTGATATCTGATATCTTCCAACGTACAATGATGCCAGCATTATATTTCAAATACCCCCTCTCCCTCCTTTCATCCGGACCATTTGGGAACTTGCTTAATACTAAAAACGATTAAAAACCAATCGTTTTTCCATTTTGGAAACAATTTGATCAATATGCACTGAAATTCGGAAGAGGTAAGTATAGAGGAAATACTCAATCGTTTAAAATCACTTTTGTCAGAATCATTGTAACGTTAAGAACTTGTTTTAAAAGATTGGATGGTTACAATTGAACAGACAAGAAACCTATTAGTGCCTTTCCGCCGAATTAGACATCCTCTAACAAAGAACTGGAGAAAGATAAGATCCTGGACTTGTTTGGAAGTACAAAGTTCACGGTCATCAACAATCATTCACAAACCTATATACTAACGGTCGCAAGTTTCTTCAATCAACTCGTACCCAATGCGGAAGTAGAACTCAACAACCGTTTCTGTGAACTATGAGCGCAGAATCACGCTGCACTACGGGTAGGAGCTTTCTAATCCTATACTGAGGACTTTGGAGGTATAGTCGTGTAACATGTCGAATGATTCAATAATATGCGAATTGTGTATATCAGAACTATAAAATATATAACTCGGTGAAGATTTTGAAGAAACGTAGAAGGAAAGTGAAGTAGCTTTACATGTGCCGTGTTTTCAAATCATATAACACATTGCCTAGAATCAAGACTACAATGTTCGGCAGGTCCGAAATGATTTCAGAGCTCTCTTTAAACGTACACCATTTGAGCAATTTTAAATGTGGTTATTTCAAATGTGGGGAACCAGGTAACAATTTGAAATTTTGTTTATACGAGAGATAAACTGAAATTATTGAGAATACAAACTACGATTAATATTTTCTAAGATTTTACTTTAAATATACTCAAAGTAATTCCCTTCGGCAATGATACATTCGACCACTCTTTCTCTCCACTATTTAAAAGCTCTCAACCAATCTTCTTTCGAAATACCTTCAAAATAAGTGTGAACTGCGGTATCAATCTCTTGTTCAGACAAAAATCTTCTATCCCGAAATTTCGTTTAAGCCCAAAAGATAATCAAATATCACACATTGCTAAATCAGGTGAGTACGGCGCATGTGCTATTACTTTTTCTTCAGCCAAAAACTGGAGAGTTGAAACTACTGTATGGGACGATACATTGTCATGGTGTAGCATAATTCTTCTGTCTTTATTTATTACCATTGTTTATGTTCTTACCGCATGCTGTATTACTAACACCTATGATTAGATGTTCTTGTAGTATTATTGTTTGTATTCTCTTTGGACTTGATACTGATTATTAGGCTTATTTGGAAAAATGGTCGCATATAGTTATTGTTTTCAATCCTATTAAAGTTATGATTATAAATCGTTTAAAAGGAAGCCAATTCTCAGTTCAAACATAGAAGTTACAAGTTAACGACACGCTATATCCAATTATGTTGGCAACCAATAATAGAGCGTAACTACTCCTCCTTCCATACATATCTACGTAAACCAATCAGCGATTCGAAACAATACAATAAACATGAATTAATTAGAAGGAGTGAAACCGTGTGCTTCGGTCGTGTGGAAATTTTCACTATAATCGTTACAAGTCCGCATCTGCAGAAGATTCAGCATGACTGGAAGCTTCTTAAAACTGATAAACCTCATTAATCAGGCCGCAAAGATGATTTATAGAAACAAGCACTCGGTAGGTATTGGCACGAATACGGCTGGTGTACCTTGAACATTGTTAGGCATTGTTTCGTAAATACCCACCGATCGCTGTTGGTGTTATTCACGAACGGTGTATCCACAGTCATGTCGCTGTCACTGTTTAGTGCGTGTAGCGATAGTACGTACATGGTTATTGTACCGTCAATACAACGACGTATCAATCGAAATGGCGTTTCGCATTAATAACATATTCTTTTTCTTCTTTCCAACAACGAGAAAAAGAAACGAAGGAGGTCGGCATATGTGTTTACACGGTCTGCGTTCATTAGTGGCCTTGTAATATGAAACTTAACATACTTACGCGATAATTATGTCGAATTTATACGGTGTGAAAGCACCACGTGAGACTTTACGATTAGTTATCTCTTAGTTTATTTTGATTAAAAAAACATGTGATACATGTTTACGAAAGTGGTATTAAAATCGGAATGAAACAAAATCGCTTTGAAGGCACTTTTCAATATCAAGAAGCGCAAGTAGTTGTATCATATGCACTATTTGGGGTGAGAAGTGTGAAGTATAAATTAGCCAACACCTACCAAAATTTCTAGCGGGAACTGTATTCGAAATAACTTAAATAAATATATTAATTTAATTATAAATACAACGGAAAATCTTTATTACCACCTTAAACTAATGCTGGAAACACGGATTGAAACATATATAGGTCTGACCTATTTTAAAATACCATTTACTGTCTGATTACCAGTAAAATGCAAGCTGTACAGAAACCTTACGAAACGCTGTAAAAAGGGGGATTATATTTGTTTTTATTTATCAAGGAGAAGATGTGCTTCTTTTGCGTCAAAGAATTGTCGTTCAGAGCAAAACACAAATTCTCAGTCCCCCATGTTAGGTTACGTTCTACCTGTAATCCACCTACCTATATGGGAAGTATCTAATTGTTTGGCGGGCGAGGCTACCCATTGCACCGAAACTATAATCTATGAACTTGAGGAACTGGTTCTCCAAAGAAAATACCATCCGGTAGAAATGTAACAACTCGAGTGCAACAACTAACACTAAATTAAAAATGTATAATCCTTGCAATTTAAACAAGAAGTAAGCATGGAATATTCAATATTAACGATGGAAAGCCTGTGTGGTGATCATTACAAATACACCTCGAGCCGTATGATGTTTTATGTTTTCTAGTTTCTTCGGATTTAATAAGCAATAAACACACGAAACATTTAGAAAAATTACCGCAATATAAAGTAATGTGATTAAACTTTTGAAATGTATCTTTAGCACCATTGCTAAAAGCAAATGTTTTTGACCTCTAGCATGTGGTCTCTGTTCCGATCGTAAAAAATAAAGGGGCAGCAAGCAAGATAATTAGGAAACCAGATATTAATTTTAGGTTGATAGTCGACGAGAAGATAGGCGGACAATAATCAATTAGTTGACACCAAGCTGTTTGCAATGGTTTCCTATTTATATTAGATATAAATTACCTAGTAAAACCAGCTAATTAAGCTCTTACTATCACTAGTTTTAAGCTAAAAAATATTAAATGGGCATTGAACTCCTCCTTTTATTTTTGACTATTGTACAATACATCACCTCTCAAATTACTAGCATAGATCCTATCGGTTAATTATTTAGTTGCAAAATACGTGCTTTGTTTACAGCGAAACCAGCGCCATCAATACTTCGTGAAATGCTGTTAGGAACGTTGTAAAACATCCCTCCCCGTAGTTAGTTGCTTGTACTCTTGCAAATTGCCTCGAGGTGGGTTGGCAGCACGTTGCATAGCTAACAATAAGTGGCCAGTAGTCCACTAAGCTCCATATGCATTTCATTTTGCGTAGCGAACCTCAGAGAAGCTATTTAATTATGATGGGTATACGCCACCACATCCATCAGACTAGTGCTACAGTAAGTATTTCTTCCCGTTCCTTAAAGCAAATAGAACCAACGATACTAAAGTAGACGCCAAAGAATTGACGGGTAGCGAATTTGAAATTGCAACCCGATAGTAGGCCTAAGGTGCTGATTTTATAACTTATATAACAGTGCTGACCTGTCAATATTGGATTTGCCATTACTTAATTTCAATTTGCGTTAAACCATTTAGTGCATCTTCCCATCTGCTCTTAAGAAGCTTAAACCCAGAACCCTACAGCAATTATGTATCATTAGCATGTATACCAGGTCTAGTAGTATGAAACCGGAATTTTTTGTAAAAATAAAGTGATTGTTATTCAAAAGTGATAAAAGATATTTTATTCAAAATAACTTCCAGTGGATTGTACACATTTTTCCCACCTCTCCGGCAATTTATGGATGCCTTGCCAAAAACTTTTCTTCTTTCGAAGCGAACCAATTATCAAGCCATTTTTGTACATTTTCGTACGAATTGAAGCGTTGGTTAGTTAGCGAGAGCGTGACCCATCGATGCGAATAAGTGATAGTCGGCATTCCACAGGTGGTTCTTCGGTTTTCTTGCTGTCTTTCGTTCAATTCATGCGGAACCCATTTTCCCACTTTTTAAATTTTTCCCATAGCTTTTAAACGATTGCAGATAGCTTTCTGCGATAGATTTAATTGATCCGCGAGTTCTTGTTGAGTTTGAGCATCGTCTTTATCCAATAAGGCTTGTAACTCTTTGTCTTCAAACTTTTTGGTGGTTTTCCACGTTCTTTGTTACTAACCTCAAAATCACCAGTTTTGAATCTTCTGAACCACTCGAAGCACTGTGTTTTACTGAGAGCATGTTCACCGTATGCTTCGACAAGCATTCTATGCGACTCTGCAGCAGTTTTCTTTAAATGGTAACAAAAAATTAATGCTGTCCGCAAATCGTTGTTATTAGGCTCGAAACTTGACATGTTTGAGGTTATAAAAAATATACTAGTGTACGGAACGTGGGTTAATGTTTGTTGAAACTCTTCGTCAGCTGTTAGAAGAAGACGATGGCTATGTAACAGGGGTCTTATGGTGATTAAACTGAACGCTGGCACCATCTATAGGGAAATTCCGGTTTCATACTACTAGACCTGGTACATACTTCTGCATGATGGATATAACAGCAGATCATTCAAGTGAGTCATGATTAACAGCGATAGTTCCACTATTGGTGACCTTGGTATCTCTAACTGGTTCATTTTACTGAACAAGTTATTAGTCAAAATGTATAAATCAAATATATATTATTAACTACCTTCCACAAGCTAGTTGATACAAAACGTCTTTTACTATATCCATGTTGAATTTCCGCTAAGAAACCATTTTCCCATAGCCTGTTGGCGATGGCTATTTTAGAAACTTTAAATATAGCAGATATGATATTTCATGGTCCATAGTTACTAGGGTGGGGGATACAAACAAGAAAGAGAAGAAGTTACTAGATGGACTTGCATCCCCTTTCTAGAAAACTTTATCTATCTTCAACTGGGTGGAATGAGCTCCATTGGTTTCACCTTAGTCCAAATTCTTTCTGAAATCACAGAAATTTGTTACTCAATTTCTGTGATTGGTAATACGCAAAAGAGCTTTCAGCAAACTTTGGAATAATCAGAGGCGAGTCAATGGGAGCTAATGGGCAAAGTTTTTCTTGCTAAAATTGCAAACTCTTCAAAACCAGACCAGTCTTGGTACTTAAAATCAGAACTATATACATCCTTGATACCTCAATACTCAATATAGCAAAACCTGAACATAAATATACACGGAAACCAGATCGGTGAGTGTTGCCCAGCTATTGCTAGTTCTCCAGTTCTCCACTCAGGATAACAACTCAGTTGCCAAAATATGTATATGGAATTATTTCCTAATGGTGTGGTACGGGTAATTTTCTATTTTTTTACGTAGATGTCTGTGGTTTTGGACACATGTTCCTTAACAAGATTTGTTTTAATTAAATACAAAATAGAAACGATAGTTCCTGACATCGATTGTGAATCTGCATTATACTGTAAAATCAAAGACGTACTTACAACTCCAGGAAGAAGATAATAATTATGACAATAATAATAAATTGTCAGGAAACACAGAAGTATCTAAAAGTTTCTCAAAATCATAAGAAGCAGGGGTAACACAATTCCCAAAAAAATGTAATGTAATGAAATGAACTAACTTCAAACTTATCAAGGAAAACAATAAAACAGTTCACAGTAACAAAGTCAAACGCTTTGGCGAAATTATCGGCAAAAATTAATATTCCTAGAAAGAGAAGTAATAAAAGTTGGAGATTACTTCTAGCAATATTATCACGAAAAGATTTTAAATTGCCGAAAGTCCATATAAAATAAATTCCGATTTCGAAATTAATTAAATAAAAGTAATTTGGTGTCAGCAGCGCAGTTCTGAAAATGTCGTGCTAATAACTCACTAAAGTAAAATATTATACGATCAATTATTCATTGTGTTCAGATTGTTCTCTTAATTAAAGTGTAGCTCTAAAGAACTATAAATTCTTTGTTTCGATATAAGCGAACTGGACATTAAGTCCATAAAAGAAGTGAAGAAAATTAATTTTGTTCAACAATTAACAGTTGACCTCTTTTGATAGGATATAGAAAGTTCTAAACTTTATTGCTAAATATTCCGTTAAATGAGTATATTATATCATGTAGGGAATTTTGAATAAGAGGTACATAATAAACACATTATATATTTCCCATTAGTAACCATACTTTTTGGGATTTTTCCGTCTCTAGACAAAATAGTATCAGAAAAATTTTGTCCATAAAATTGATAAGATACAGTTTCAACATAAATTATAAAAATAAACAGTTTCGTATTACTCCGTATAATAAAACAGGCGAATTTATTGTTTGTTGGTTAGCTGGAATATCCTACGATTGACCGTCATTTAATTTTGTAATCTGCAGTTTATTAATTTCTTTTATCCCACTATAACTAAATATTTACTTCCAAAGTATAATTTTCAATCAAAAAGCAATCTCTTCGTCATCATTGAAAATTGATTTCATAACACAAAGAGGCTCGCTTTTTACCCGCCTCGGCTCTGCGCACTAAATATTCGTGTATGTTGAAATTAACAAACATCCATTCTTATCATGAAATGACATAGAAGAAGATAACTTTTATTACAAATGAGGTAATTTCTATTATTAACTGTTACGCAGAAGAGGTTGCTCGCATTTTTTCAAATGTTATTAGCAAGACTGACATATTCTCATCGCAATGGGGAAAAATGCATTTTTCATACGTACCTAGATAAACGTTGTTCGAACAGATAACTAGCTATCTCGCATTTTACATAAGAGCCAAAAATTAAACAGAAATATGCTGTGAAATCTACGAGGGCGTTGCTCTATCCCCGGTGCCTATTAAAAAACTCACCACTTATTGACAAGACAGATGTATAAATGATAAATACATTTTTGCATCCATGAAAACCAATTTCCAAAACATTTTCTTCAATCCCACGTAATGTTGTTCCTTATGTGAAGTGGTGTACAGAAGGCAAGCAAAACAACAGCGCAAAAAATTATAAACTGAATAATAAAATAATAAGCAAAAATTGAAAGCTTATTCATTTCTGAGCGCTTCAATGCATAGTCAGATAGCAGCACCCAGTCTTTCAGACAATTCCAAGAAGTACCATAAACCGGAGGAACATGAACACCCTGGAGTAAGCTTGACATCCATGACATTGCTTTCTGTTTTATGTTTATTTACGTTACTTTTCTTAGTTTCTTATTCGATTCTGCACATTCATTTTTTTGTTACAGATAACTATTGCTTAAAAACGCTGTGAAACTACTTGTTCCAAACCCTATCAAGCTTCTCAGTTTGAGGATGAGGATCTGGAGGTTATACAAGTCGTTCAAGATGGCATGTCTAAAAAACTAGCAGCAAAAGTATATTACGTAACTCGGACAACATTAGCTACAATGCTTCTTGGAAATAATGCATGACCAGTCCTATCAGAGTTTTCTCTTACAAAAATGATGCTGATATTACAGAGACCTTGGTGCCGTTGCCAGGTGGGGTTTTCCCGCGACATCGTTGCATGTGAGGACTGTTTTTCTTAAATATCTTGAAAAACAGAAGAAAACAGTTGATATTTTTTCCTCATTCATTTATCCAGGGAAACAACCTATCTATACGTCTTGCTTCTAAAATTTAAAGATCCAGAGTTTTCGTGGAACGTGATAACAACATTAAGGATGCTTTAGATCATGTGGATAACATTAACATATATAACTATATCGATGCAAATATTACTGATGATCCTGAAGCAAAGGAGGATGTAGTGTATTGTAACTACAAAAGAGTCGAACCTGTCGAAAATCACTCTCGCACCTCCGTTAGTATCATAGTGTGTGGAAATACAGATGTGGATTTGCTACCATCGATGATCGTTTATAAGTCCTTCTGGAACAAAGTATATCAGTGGCACTTCTGGCTGATTGGACATAAGCGTTCTTTTAAATGTGCTTTTTTGAAATCCTCGTACCACATACAACTATTATAGTCGGAGATAATTTTGGAAGTCACCTTTTTCTGCAGTCATTGGATCCTGGAAAGATAATGGCCTTTACATAACTCCCTTCCCTGCTAATGCCAGCCACTTAATGTAGCTACTTGATATGACTACATTTGAACCCATGAAGAAATGTTGGAGAAAGATTCTCGACGACTGGCAAAAGAAAAGTTGCTAGGTGAGCAATCCTCCTAAACAAACAGTGTCCTCTACTGCTTCTTAGATTATGCAAAGGCAGAAACGGTTTCTTCCACCTAACCCAAATCAGGTTCTAAAGAGAATTCCGGGTAGGGTACCAACAAACTATAAATACACAATAGACAGATCTCAAGACGCCTCGTTGACTGGCCTTTTATCATATCGAGAAGCCGTCGCGGGAAACAAGGAAAAGAACGAAGGAAAATTTACGGTTGAACAGAGTATCTAATGAAAATAGTCAACCAGTTACTTCACAACTACAGGATACACCAAAATCAATTTGTCAAACTTACGGTGTAAAAAACAAACGACGAGACAAACAAGACGAAAACATTCCTAGAGAAAAGGGTGGACAAAGGAATAGCCAGTCAAATACAAAGTGTAGCATTTATCAACGCAAGTGGATAAGCTGTCAAGAAAAGCTAGAGTGGATCAGATATTTTCACTGCTAGAAGTGGCTCTGTTACTCTTGTCACAGGTGAAGTAAATACCTATATTGAACGAGGACGATTCGTAAAGTACGTTCCGTTTCCACCTAATGAGCAGCCCGCGGTGTAGTCTCGTTTAATGTGGACCTGGCAGTGCTAGTGAGAGAATCGTTCGGACATACTTTTGTGCTATTTTGTTCGTTTAAAATGGCTACTACAATTGAAAATTTCGCTGACTGTGAACTGCGTGCGATTTCTTTGTACAAAGACATGAAGGCTCGTCATGAACTTTCTGTTTATACTGAAAATGTTATGAATGACAGTGTGGCTAGAAAACAGTACCGTATCTTTCGTGAGGGACAAACTAATGTCCATGATGAAGAACGCAGTAGAAGAGCAACAGTTGTGACGAACGAACTTTTAAGTAATGCCGAAGAGAAAATTTGCGAAAATCAACGATTTACAATCACAAGCGTTTGAATGCGATGAGGAGCTGCGCGACAGTGTTACAGCGTGGCTTAACTTATGGACGGCAGAGTTCTATGGAGGGCGCATTAAAAACTAGTTCATTGCCATGACAAATTTATCAGTCTTTAACGACAATTATGTAGAAAAACAGCCGAAAGTGGTAGCTCTAAGTTATATATAATAAAAATCTCTTAATGTATTAGTGTTTTTCTTAATAACCAAACGTAGATTAGTTGATGAATCGCCCTCGTGTGCGCGAACGTTGAATAGTACGATGTCTTACCAGTACTTTTTTTCAAATTAACTACTTGTTTACCTTTATTTTTCATGAAAATTCAATAGCTTGACTATAAAGCTACGTAATGAATACTGTTTTCCTTTTAGAAGGCGTAGCCGAGATAACATGGTCTCAAGACGCATGTATGATGCTTTTCCGTTATTTTCTCCGTGGTTGCAAGTTACCCAACACCGCGACAATCTGATCAGCCTATGTTTATTCTGGTATTGTTGGTATAGCTATATTGATAGTAAGTACTGATCCATCATCATACATAACATAAACATTTTGTATAGTTTTAAAAATTTACAAAGATAAATAATAATAAAATACATTAGAATCGCAAAATGTTCAAGTTCTAATTTATATAGAAATCAAGTTCATTGGTACTTGAAGCACTTATGTCTAACTAGGGTCTATTAAGGTTTATCTAGATAATACGACCACAACATAACTGAATCTTATCACACAGGAATTTCATTATCAATAAAGTTTCCTAAATTCTTTTCTATAAGGTATTAAT
The DNA here is from genome assembly GCA_038088585.1 of Chrysina gloriosa. Classification (NCBI taxonomy): domain Eukaryota; kingdom Metazoa; phylum Arthropoda; class Insecta; order Coleoptera; family Scarabaeidae; genus Chrysina; species Chrysina gloriosa. The sequence goes on from CM076093.1 coordinate 11,411,181, forward strand.
TGAAACATCCGTTGATTACACGTGTACAAGCCATTACAAAAATCATAACCATTATAATTTCCTCTACGTATACTCTATTATACGCAGAAGGTTATTCATTTGAATGTACAGACACATAAATGCTATCTCTGCATTCCAATTCTAATTGATGACAATTAATTCCTTTTAATATAAATACCCAGAGATACTTGAAAATATTATTACCTCTCCTGTATACACAAATATATTAACACGGCAATAACACTCGAGAATCAAGAATGGGGCATCAAATATTCGCGGGCAAGTAACCGTGAAATAATGTACACCACTAATATGATGCATCAAAAATATTATTGAAGTGATGATTAAACACTTAGAGTTAACGAAATGTATGTGTGTATATACACGGTGATTTGCAAATTGATATATCAAATATTGCTGTTGAATTTAAATTTTGTTATTCCAATTATTGCAAGAGGAAAGCAATTCATCTCGTTCGTTTCTCAGTCTTGCATAGCTACAGTTGCATGTTTTATTTTAAATCTAAATTGTATAATGCAACAGGATGTTGTCTTGTTTATTTTCAAAAGCAAATATTTTACCAAGTACTTAGCAAATGACGATCGCCTTGCATCTGTCAACACCTGCAAATCCTGCTCGTCAATCGATCGTTCTATTCGTACCCCATGAATAAAATACAGAAAGTTAATTGGCGAACTTTTAGGACATTGCAAACTGTGCGATAGCATGTATTTGGTATGAATTATAAATTCAATAGTACCTCAGTTAAATAAATACATCAGGTATTTTAAACAAATATGGATGACAGTTTATTAAAACTATTATATCCAATTCCCGCATGCCAAACACATGCGTGTTTCAAATTATTACGAATTCCAGAGAGAGATTTGCATGTCACTCATTGGATTCCGATTTTCATTGAACAGTTAAATTGGTATTTCGAACGCTGACGTGAAAGGAATATTAATATAATTATTCATAACAATCGCAAAACTATTTTCATTGAAGGCTGAACTCATTGTCAGAAATGGAATCTAAACAATAACATGATCTCAAATGGGCTGAAGTTCAGAAGGTAAAATCGAAACTCCATGCAAAACACGTTTATAGGTAGTCTGCAAATAAATACAAATTACGGCAGTTTACTGTAGGATAATGAACCTAACAATAAGTCACGAAATTTTGAAAAACCGCATCGGAAATAAGACTAGGGAATTTACGTATATAGATTTATATGGATTCACACAATTAGATACAATACGCAATGCGAAATGAGGCACGTGTACGTAGATCTGATCGTACTGCAGTATAGATGGCATCCTTAACAACAAAACGACGTAACGTTCTGGTTTTCTAAGTATTTGGCAGAGGTCAAGTACACTTCACATTGGGACGAATTGTTCTAGATGGATCAATTAGGCGTAAAGACGTTTTCTCTCGAGCAAGTGCTAAAAAAGAAATAGTCACGTTTCAATTTGACACATAAAAATATAATCTTTAAGGCAAAAATCAATATTGATATTTAAATGTATTTCCTAAGAAACACGCTTGTATTATATTCCGTGGAGTGTTCAGTAAATATAGTTGTGTAAGAACGTTTTCTAGCCGTGCCTGGTTTGATGACCGTGTGATGGAAGAGACGTTTGCTGACGACGAAGCTGCACTTTTGTGACCAAATTTATGGTAAACAGTTTCTCTTCTTTAATCAGCGTAATACAAAGCTGTTGTACTTAAACAAGAAGAAGAAGAAGTATTTCAAATCATTCCGAAATTCAAATTAATTCGTTATAAAGAAATACCTGCTTTGAGATATAGGTTACTAAAATATATAAAATAAATAAAATTACCCTTACCACACCTTTCTGAAAAATCCAGATACGTATTTCGGTAACTAAGTTGCGTGAAACATACACACAACACTGGTGTCCACAGTGTTTTGGTGTGTTTCGCGCGTTTATTATCTGATGTTCATTGTACAGTGTTCTGGTGTTGTACAGTGTTCGTTGTGTGGTGTTCACATTGGGCATTAGCCGGATTCGCTATTGCTACTGAATGTCCCCAACTTTCCACTGACGATGGCAACTTAGTTGCCGAAATACGTATCTGGATTTTTCAGAGAGGTGTGGTAAGAGTAATTTTATTTATGTTATATATTATTTTAGTCACAGTCTCCTAATTCTTATTTGTAGGTCACTAAACATAAAATAATTGAGACATTGGTATTTTCAAGAGATTTTCAAACTTACATAGTAGCTGTTCTTTATCTCGGGTGATCACATAGATTGCTCTCACCCTACAGATTACGAACTAGATTTCTACATTTATATAATTGTTTTCAATAACTCTCTTTTATTCTGATAAACTCGAACGGAGCCTTTTAATACGAAAAGTTGAATAATGATTAACTAATTGTAATTTGTTCTAGAAAGCTTCATGCCATTCTGAAGCCCGAAAATCCGAGAATGAAAGATAATTGCGTACTTTCACCTGTTCCAGACGTTTACTATTCAAAGAAAATTACAAGAACTGTTTTTTCTTCAATAACGGCTGTTTCACTAACCCTTATAACCGTAGCCATCCGCCTTCCCATACTTCGTTCATGTCTTGAGACAAATCATCCCACATTTCAATTGGAGCCCCTCTTCTTCTGTGTTGATCGCAGAAAATTTTGAGCTAAGTCGTTCGCTCAACTTGTGCTACACATTTTCAATCGGATTCAAATCCAGGAAGCGTGCAAGCTAATTAATTGTCTGTATTTCCACTTGGTTTCAGAAGTACATGACGAGCTACGTTTGGGCAAGAATTGTCGTAAATTAATAGGATGTGATATCTAGGCCGAAAAGTGGCATATAGTTTTGCAAAATATCTCTTATATGTACATATCTAGCGGTAGTTAAAGCTTCGTTATCAGTTGCCATCAATTCTCTGCCTGTCCTCAAATATATTCCATCCAACCTGATAGTTGACTGAAAGAGAAATCGGTAATAGTAAAATTAAATTGTGCTTATAGATCTCGAAAAAGCCATTGCCTATCATCAATTGATTATTTGTGAACAAAAGTTGGCTCTACTAGTCATCGTCCCAATTTTAATCTTCTCAAACATAGGTCAATCGTGCTACTCGACGATATATTAAGAGATATGAGACTTTTATTTGTCTATGCGGCTTCCAACCAACTTGTTTAAATCATCTTCTCAAAGTATGCTCATTTATTTTAATTCTATGAACCTTTTCCAGTGCCTTTTGTGTTTGACTGACTATTCGATGTGATTCAGCGTTTTCTAATTTGATCTAGTTTTTCACCATTTTCGCCAAGTTGCCTTTATCATGTGATATTACGATGAATGGTCGATTTTGATTTACTAAACATTTCGATCGTTGTTACAGCCCTAACAATATCAGTCAGCGGTAAGTCGTCCCAAATGGACTATTAGACAATCATGGTTAATAAACAACATCAAACCAAATTTAATTGTTAAAAAAACTACGAAGTACGCCTTTTAAATGTAATACAATAGCTAGCGGATGTTTACACTTCGACACTGACTAACATGATAAAGATGTATAAAATAAACAAGAAATGTGAGAAGGAATCTACGTCTGTGTAGACTTACGCAGTACTGAAACACAGGAGAAGTTCCTTTAATTCCTTGAAACTTATCAGCGTTGCTTAAAAATTTTCCGGTGATTGTATTTTAAAAGTTCGTATAATTAAATCATTAGGCAACAACTAACAATAAGACCTCATGACGTATGGATCCAATTTATCTAAATATTGCGAAATATATAAAGACATAGTACAAGTAACAAGAAATTTCAGTCCGAGTGACTCTAAAGTAAAATAGAAGTAGACAACAGACTAATAAAACCTACGCGGGGTTCGGCTATATTAGCTTGCGTTTCCTTTTTATAACCTCCTGAAGTTGGCATATTTTCAGACCAAATTTGCGGTTTTTAGTGATGTTTAAGTCAATAAAATGGATCAAAAGTAGACTGAAACAATTGGAATAACATATTTTAAGCTTGAAAAATTAAAATATGTTGATTTATTAGGCTTTCATTGTTCAAAATGCCCTTTTTAACTTATACTTGGTTCTTTTTCAGTACATTTCTCATATTTTGACCTAATTTTCGCAATGTAATTCGAATCTAATTAATTTTTTATGAATAAAGTGATTATTCTTGTATATTTTGTTTATTTTTTCAGTGAATTAAAAAAATGGCATGAAACACGCAGGAAATAGGTTCAACTATGTCGTTAGACCTCCTTTTGATGCTAGTTGGAGAAAGATCATCGCCATCGTCGCTGCCATTCTCAGAGTCCGCATCCAAATTAACCAGAATTTGGGCTCAAAAGGTCATTACATTGCGAAAATCGGATCAAAATGCGAAAAATGTACTGAAAAATTGTAAAAAATGGGTTAGAAAGCGGGTTAGAAAATGGGTAATCACTAAAAGGCTAATAAAACAGAATATTTTTATTTTCTCCTTCACATTATCCTTCTTCCTGTCTAGGGCATCGGATATGGATCTTTTCCAAGCTTAAAATATTCAATTCCACTGATTTCATTCATACATTGGTCCATTTTATTGACTTACATCGAAAATCGAGAAATTGACCCAAAAACATGCCGACTTCAACAGGTCATAAAACATGCGAGTACATACAGCCAAGCCCTCTGGAGGTTTTGTCAGTCTCTTGGCTTACTTTCACTTCACGTTGGAACCATTCGGCCGGGAATAGATGCCCCAAAAATTGTTGCACAGTGATAATTGTCTTCTGAATTCACATCGTGAAGCATCCATGTAACTTCCATTTCGTGCCAAAACCAATATTTTAGAAACTATGGCAATTGTTAATTTATTTTAACAGCTGTTTCCCATCATCGTCACTAACGATACTGCTTTAGTGGATGTGACATAATTATTTTACAATTCTATCGATTATATACTTTCCTCAAGACACCAACTACGTAAATTCCAAATAAATTTATTTTGATTTGGAGCTGTGGAAAGAGCATTTATAGTAAGTGTTTAACCTTCCTATACTCACGTCAAAATGAAAAACGTATACTATACTATATAAATCGGTCTCACAGACCGTATGCGTGAGTATAGGAAGGTTAAACCAAAAATTCAGTGTGTGAATGCGGTAAGTCATGAATTAATAGACCATGTTTTTCGATTTCGACAAATTTATATGTGTGCCTATAAAATATACACGTTGTAGATACGAAGAATTGTATTAATTATTATCAAAGTACCAGTGTTTTCAATTACGTACTTTGATAATGTATTGTCCGGGGTATAGCTGCATTGGAAAAACCATACGCGCTTTGTCCATTGTTTGAATTGAACTATCGGTTGTAGATAATTATTCGAGCTTACTTTCTTCTCATAAAGTATTTTGTTTAACTATTCGGAGCTACTATTATAACTAATTCTCGTATCTCGTGTTCACGAACCGAAGACGCGATAATAATACTTGGTGTGTATAATAAATTCGAGCCAGGTGATATATTATTAAGATAACTAGTCTTTGTAATAGTTCCTCGGCGCCGAATAAAAACCAGATTTAATGTTAGCTTTTAAGAATGATGTAGGATAGTAAAATGCCTAAAAATCGCATTTCAAACCGCAGCTACTGGATTGAAACTATAAAAAATTATACACGGGCTGGAAATACAGATATATATAATATATGTTAGTAATTTTAATACTGTCCAAAAGAACTTGTGAATTTTACCAAAGTGTGTTTTTATTTTTGATTCTTAATAAGCAATTTTAGTTTCATTGTTCCAAGACTTTATACAAAAGGTGGGAGATCATAAAAATTCATACGACGCACCACTTTGCTTGGAGGGTAGAATAAGATTATAGAATAGGCTGCCATAATATTACGTAATCAAAAAGTTCTTGCAGTTTTTGTTCGGTTTGGATTTCAAAGCCTGTTTTATTTTTTAGATTTAACAGGCCCAGTATATTGTGAAGATTAAGTAGCATAAGTTTCCATCCGTTACTCGGTGAACTTTCTTGTGGCTGGATCTCCTAATGTTCCCTCATTTGAAATGTCTGTCGATTTAGATGTGTCTACTATAAATTGCAAAGGTTTGCTGCAACGCGCACTGCACAGAAATGATTTAAAAACATTCTCCCAACACCTTTGATATACGTAGGTCTTCAGGGATAGTATATCATCATCACAATTGGGATTTCCTCAACAGAGGACAAACAATAATAAAGAATGATCCAATTAACGTATTAGAATTTAAAAGTAAAATATAGGCAACACATACATGTGATAACCATACTCTATTTGACAGTTTTGAAAGTTAGGTCATTACAAAACAAAATGAAACATTTAACGTCACAAGAACGTTACAAAGTTATTAAAATTTATTATAAAAAGCAATGCTCTGTAAAGGAAGCGTGGCGATGGATTACGTGCACAGTATGGTAATGGTAATCTTAAACAATTATTTCTTCCCAATTGTTGTTGCAAACCATCTGGAGGAAATCTGGTTCGAACAGGACGGCGCTACGTGTAATACCGCCAACGATGCCATTGCTTTACTGCAAGATCAGTTTGGTGATAAAGTTATCTCAAGGAATGGTCCTGTGAATTATACACCCAGATACTGTGATTTAACGCCTTGCGACTTCTTCCTGCGCGGTATCTGAAGTCGTAAGTCTACGCTAATAATCCAACAACAACTGAGGATGTAAAAACCATCATCACAAATGTTATCCGTGATACCGGTCAGAATATATGAGAACGTAATGATAAATTGGACTAATCGAATGTGCAGTTGTCAACAAAGTCGTGGTCCACATTTGAATCAAATATTTTTCGAAATGTGGATGTAGAATCAAGACAAAACATTGTATGTCGCGGAACAATTTTTGTGCTTTGTTTTATTTTTAAACCCTAAGGCGTTAATTGGATCGCCCTTTATATATAAAACCTGAAACCTTTTCGCGAAAATATCACACAAATAATGTTATATCCTAATCATTATTGAGAAAAACTTTTATTGTATTTGCTACTATAAATCTTGGTATGAGGCAATCCAAAAGTACGCCAAGGACACACTTCAAAGTTAAATCGTAAATCCCTATCAATCCACATAACAATTTAATGCGAAGATAGAAATAAAGTATATATTTGGATAATCTGTGCCTTTAGAAAATAATATTGATCAGTATATCGTGCCATAAATTATACGGCGATTATTTGCTATGTGTGACTGAAATATTGTGCCTATTTACATTTGACACATTTTAACACTTTCGCGTTCCTATCTAATGTTTTAGCTATTGACAATACCGAATTAAATAGTAGTACACCTAATACACTGTACACAGCAACAAAGTCCGAACAAACAACGAGTTCACGTATCTGTTGTTATCTTTTCAAAAATGTAAATTCCTTTATTGTATCTGTAGCTAAGCAATTTATTAATGTTTGCAAATAATTTACGATCTGAAAATCAAAACTCAAACGTATTATATGGTGAAACAATGTTTTTCAATTAAATATTCACCAATATTAAAGTATGTATAATGAAATGCTTCCTATGTTATAGATGTTTACGATGCTTCTCGGAAACTTGGACTCGAGAAATGTTTTATTTTTATTTTTTTCGTTCCAGGATACTGAAGTGAAATGAATGTTTGTCTAAGGTTTTAGCATGACGTTTGCGTTCTTTGGATTGTGAACTTCTAAAAACCACTTTTACCGACCGACTTGTACGGTGAACGCATTTTGACACTTCTCTCGTCGGTTGGCACCGGTAAGGTAATTAAATTCTGCCAGTCTCTTTCGAAAATTTAATCACACCAGTCAGTGAGATGATCAAAGGACGATGGCCGATTAAAAAGAAACGAAGCTACCTCTTATTCTTTCCAGTTTCCACCAAGAAATTATATTAATTTACTGCTTGGTAATATGTAAGATACACTTACATATGTGACACTTATACGGCTATTCTTACTTCTTCCGTGCTAGTTTATAAAAACGCTTGGTCACTTATCACAGTTGCACATATCTTGTATCATATCTACGTAATTCATCGACTACACACAAGACTCATTCTGGTATATCCCCAGGTTTTTTGATGATGTTTGCTTTACGAAAGGTGCTTAACATTCTTCGAGCTTCCGTTCGCTGAAAATGCGCCGCCTCGATAATTTATGATTACTGTGAGTTATTAAAATTTTCAATTAACCGAGGACCGTATAATGCTTTCTATTAGGATCACGATAAATTTTTCGTAAACATAAGACTATAAACATAAAAAATGTCGTACATCCCAAGTATCCATGTCGGCAACATACCAAACTTGATGAAAACATTCAATTTAAATTTTATTTCAGCAATAAAGGATTCCATCTTAAATTGTAAAGATAAAATGCGCTCTGTTTATCAAAATCACAATATTTTTGTAAAACTGACAACGAAATTTTATTGACGAGATTAATAAAGAAATAAATTATGGCCGCGGTGAACGTTACTGCAGTTGAAATAAACTGTTTATATATGGTAACTAGTATTTTAATTAATATTTTAATTTGCCTACATCATCTCATTTTTATTTATGGTTAGTTTTAGGCGTACGTTTCAAATTTACATCGTGAACCTGTGGAAATAAAAATGTCAAGAGGTTCAAGTACATTTCAATAAATTTGTAATCAACGTGTAGGTTCATGTGCTCTTGAGAAACGGTGTCGTATAAAGCTACACTTACACAAGATTTTGAGGAAATATGGCAATGTACCACATCATTTAATGTTCCTCAATAAAATCATTATTGAATCTTAGTTCACGTGTTATAAGGAGTTATGAGGTATATAAATACATAGTTCCGAGCACCTACTTAATGCTTTCTACCGCCCCCAAAAATCTAAAATTCTCTGCTTGATAGCAACTACTGGAGCTATCTTTGTGTTTATAACTTTAGCAGTTTTAAAGATCAAAAGCACTTTTGTCCTTTTTATTCTAATATCCAGTCTTGCTACCCCACGCAAGGGGGTAACGTGTCGAGCCAAAACTTATGCGAAGAATAAGTCCAAGATTCATCGGAATATGGTGTATGACGCTCGACGGACAATCAGAGACGAACGGGGCAACGAAAGTAAAGGGGCACGCTCTCTGGTAAGAGCACTCATGGAAATCGAAATTTCATATCAATCCGAAACCTTTAATAACTGGCAGCGATGATGAGACCGTTGTGACTGCGCAGGGTTATCTGAAACTTAGCTAAACAACTCCGTAATCGAGCGCCAGTGACAGTGGGCAAAGCCCGTAAGCAATTCGGAACATTCTCACCAAGTGAGGATAAAAGACCTATGTAAATAAATAGCAATGGAGACGAAAAGAATAACAGGTTTTGGTTGACACAGATGCGTTTAATGGCATACTAGAATTAAACAAAAAAAGAGAGAGAGAAAGAGCTTCCGTTCAAGAAAACCCCCAAATGTTATTACTCCATCTTAAGAAAAATAGCAACTAATTAACGTCATAGATAGAGGCAGTGCAACTTAGTTGGTTATACCTTATATTAGTTAGAATTTCTTTGTACAAGAGATCCCAAAACATTAAAACCTTATAATACTCCAAACCAATTAAAAAATCGCTTACATTACTCGTACCTTAACCTAAAAGAAAGATCGTGTATGAGACATACGTGTGTATTGTTAAAATTTTCGAACAAATCTATATTCAGTGAACCACACATAAATAAAATAACTAAACACAAAAAAAAAAATTGAGAAAGTCAAAAGAAAAGGTAAATTCAATTACGCATGTGCCAGTTAGTCTCGCCTCGAGACTCGACCTCTAGTGGAAGAAAGGGAACTGTTCGAAGGGATCAAAAATTCACCATCAACTCTCAATACCATAAGAAGAAAACGTCCATAACAAAGACAAAAACGTGCTATAAAGCTAACTGAAACCTAATATACCTCAAGAGATAAAATTTGGGACAGCCCAAATGGGGTTCATACGGTTCTTACAGAAACAGTGGATGTCGTCCAACTTTTACCCTCAAATAGGTCGCAGACAATAGCTCTGTGCACGTCAGTTGATGAAGAGCAACCTCGCCTGGCTAATTTTCTCAACGTCCTAACGCCAACAATCAAACAAGATGCCCAAATAAGATATCGGAAAATTTAGTTACAGCCAATAGCAACATTGTTGTTGCATATTAGAACGCCAAGGGCGTTGACGTTGCAGAATGTGGTACATGGCGAGACGAAAATGGCGCGAAATTTTTATCGTAACAGTCTGTGCCGGTTGAAATTCTCTTATGACGATAAGGATAGATATGGAGGTGTTTTTCCATTGAGAAAATCTATATATTGCCTGATCGACATCTAATTGTGTCTCCAGTGAAAGCATTTTTATACAAATCAGAATTTAGTACACACGTATCAACTGCATTTTTTACAATACCCTTCAATGATGTTCTTTGTACTTCGTTCAGGAGCATGAATTAGGACGATGTACTTATCGATACTAAGAATAATCACCGTCCTGACTATCCAAAAACGTTTTGTATAACTTCTTCCTGGAAGTAGATCACATCCATAAACTATTCATTACAAAACTATTTAGCACAATTGCAAGCTGACGTTGCTAACAACGACCAAATCAATTACAAGTGTGCATCATAGGCCTTGCAATTATTACCAATCGTTTTTGCGGCCTTCAACTATAATTGAAATATGTAAAAATTACTTTTTAAACAATTGCAGAACCATGGCACACATCTATTTATGACTATATTAGATAGAATTTTATGATTGTTGTTTCACAATTTTATAATGGGTGTTTCAGCCATCGATTTTAGATAATATAGTATTAAATCTAATTGCCTTTTTTATATTTTTGAACTGGTTCAAAACCTTAATCAGAAATTTAAACTTGAGCAACAACAAAATATTTTCTTAACATACATATGTATCTTACTGTAGATCTATTAGGACAAAATACTGGTTAGGTGACAGCAAATTTATTTCAATCAGCGTATTTGTGTCGTTCTATCTAGCTTTTGTGAAAATTTGCTACAACAAAATAATTTGTTAACAAGTCACTGGAAGCCGAAAATTCTTATTTCTGTTTCTGTTTCTCAATCCCAAGTCGACCGAGTATATTTAATATTTGTAACAGAACAAAATAGTTTGTTAAATATTTTGCTGTAGATTGCTATTAAAACAAAATAATTGTTGCGTAATGGAGCAAATTTATTAGAATTAGTGTGTTTGCTTCGTTTCATCTTACTTGGTGGTGTTATCATTCGAGGTCGAAAATCTCACTGCATATTCATCTATCGTTGGTGTCTTCTGTTATTCTAAGAAAATATTTTGTATTGCAGGAAAAGTCATTGGAGATCAATAAACCAAGTTCGTGTCTTTGCCTTTCAAATTCAAGCCAGACACGACTATTTGGGTAAATCCATTTTGCTGTAAGTCGCTTTAGAAAGTCAAGCTTTTACAGATGGTTCTAATTGAAATACACCAATTTGAATATTTTCAAATGTATGTATTTTAATCACTCAGATTATTCCTCTTAATGCCACATTTAACTCTCAGTGGTACGTGATTCTTCGGCCAAGGCTGAAACCAGGCCCGTGAATCTCGTGGGTTTACCCACTAAAGAGGATAACTTGCCCTCTTTTCCAAATATTTTTATCGACAACAAAAATTGATAAAAATATTTAGACTTTCCGAATGAGGCTGGAGCAATGGCTATTCATTCATTTTATTTCATTAAGCTAAAACCACATTCCCAGCAATTGTTCAATACATCTAAATATTGAATAGAACTGGCTTTTACATGGTATGAAGCATAATAATAATGAATAAAACTCGTAGACTTCACTATATTTAACAAAGGAAATTGGCCAACACAATGGCTTCATCAGACTATGCCGTCAAACTATTTGATGCATTTTCTTTTCGCGTTAATCCAGAAAAATTCTAAATTAAAGAATACTTCATTCAACGTTTTGGTATTGTTGCCATTGATCTACACTCTCCACATTTTATTCAAGTATTCCAGCAGAAGATCATTGCACTTTACTTTTGAATAACTTTGTAGAAAGACGGCGGCATCTTAAAATGAAAAAGGTAAGAAATTATTCAATATCACGTCACTGATTACCATCATTGACCAGTTACACGCTAGTTTCATTTCGCGAATAGGTGGTACGTGATCAACCTTCCGTGAATAACGTATCATTATGCATAATGCGAGATGTTCCCGCCCGCTGCGCCAAACGTTTACGCCGGATAGCTTGCTCAGTTTCAGATAGTTATACGCTAGAATGCATATCGAACGAGGCTGTCTGCAGAAGTATCTCGATGAACTAGTTTATACATATCTCTGTCTAAGAAGTTATTTGCTTAAAACTGGGCCAGTTTTGGACTTCTCATCATCTCGTTGCCTAAGTTGATCAATGGCTTTAATAACTAACGTGGAGGTTATCGACAACTAAATAGAAAGATTTTATCGCAAAATTTATGTGAATGCACATACCGCTACTAAGCTTCCAGAAATTTTAATTGGAAATAAATGTACATACATATGTACGTGCAATAGAAGTAATATAAATATAAGCAATTACTGACCGATAACAATCCAATCCGATAGTACTTAACATACCATGTAATTAATGTTTGATACCTCTGCTTAATAATTGTTGATGATGTGATCCATCTACATCCCATTCAATGTAAATAATAGCAATGTACATTTATATATCATCAAATCGCTGGAGGAAGATGCGCAAAAGCTTCCACCTAACAATAAGCTCTTTTAATATACCTACTGGACACCACTTTTTAGAATTAAAATTGAATAATTGTATTAGTTGAAATATTAATGAAATAAGAATGGAAGTGCATTTATAGTAAACTATAACTACTATGCTGTTAGACATCCTTGTCATATTTGTCAAAATTGTAGCAATGTACATACATATGTATATATGTAGGTCATATGGGAAACCATTAAATTCTCTTGGAAGCTTTCAGAAACAACAAAGAAATCTATGGACTAACTTTTTGATATATTTGAAAATTAATGAAAGCTTCATACTATCGATATCAATTCTTCAAGTAAAATATGTTACCAGAGTACTGCACTTTCTAGGTGTCTTTATTTACATTTCTATATGTTCTTCTAATGATTTTGGATCAGATTTCATATTAAAACGTATCATGGAAAAACGATTTGCAAAATTTCAAAAAGATTTTTTCCCCTAAAAGCTAAACGGTCAAACGGGGTATGGTGAACCGTAACATTTTGAGGGCTGAATTTTAAGCAGATTCGTTCAAAGCCACCCATCAAGTTTTGTTGGGCGTTGAAACACATACATTCCTTAGAATTTGTGCTGAAATATTCCTGAATAGATCGATTACAACTTGGAGCAGAGCGTACGAATGTGCAACCGGCTTACTCTTCGGTAGGCTGCCATTTATTCTGGGATAACCTGATAATCGGGGAAGCAAAGTAAATAATTCACGAAATTGTGCTGTGAAATGTGCCTTATTGTGCATCAGCTAAAAAGCACCACCGTACCAGCAAGAGCATATGCTGCTCTTGTAGTGACATAAAAAGAATTCCATTAATTGTTGGTTTCTTCTACAACGAGAAGCAGAAACAAGTAACATCTGCTATGAACAGCTTCACTACCTAAGAACCGGTATTGAGGAACTTCAACTGTTGGCTAACACGAAAGCTGTCCTATTTCAGTATAATAATATATGCCACTTCACATACTTAGTACAAGTTAAGAAAATTTAACTGGACAGTTCTGTCGTTCACCGTATTCACCAGACTTTACGCTGGTCAATTTCTACATAGTTTAGGCACCATTTTTCATAACTGCAAAACTTTTAAACAAAAGTTTCGGAGGCAAAGCAATTGCTTTGCAACTGGTATGAATAAGCTATTTGAGTGATAGCGTTACCTAATAGAAAACTGTGGTAATTGATTGATTTGAACGAACTCTATTTATTTTAAGACTGTCTATTTCATTAAAAAAAATCTGACGCGGGTTCGGTGTTAGTAAATCGACAATAACGGAAATAAAAATAATCCTGATGCAATCACTAGGTATGCACTCAATTTTGACAATAAAGATGGCAGTTGATATCGTAAAGCTATGAGAAAACCTAAATCCTAATTGTTGGAAGATGCTGCATTCACTTGGTTTTTACATAAACAGATCTCTAGACAGTGTGAAAAAGCAGTGGATTTAAACGCCGCCCCAGCAGCAGTTTCTTTTTCCGAGAGTCGTTGATATCTCGAAGAGAATCCGCAGTTCCAGGCTACAAGATAGACAAGGAGCGTATCACAGTCCTGGTGTGTGCTGATGCAACTGAAACACACAGAATTTCACTGCTTTTGATAGGGGATCAAAAAAGTACGGTGTTTTTAAAAATGTGATAGTTTCGTTAATATGAGCCCAAAAAACCAGTGGATGAACAGCGTTTTGTTCAGGAAATGGCTTGAACACAATTTCATTCCTGGAGTAAAAAAGAAATCAGTAATGTTGCAATAAGGAAGGCAAGGTGCTACTCCTTTTGAACAATGCTCCGTTACATCCATCACCTGAATCATTGAATAAGGGCAATGATATGTTCGAGTTTTTCCCACTTAATGTAACTTCTTTAATTTAACCTATGAACCAGAGCGTTATCAAAACTTTTAAGAAACTATACTGAAAACAGTTCATGGCTCGTCTGCTTTCAGGGTATGAAAATGAAGAAACAATTAGTTTTATGTATCGATTAAAAAAAGTGCTGTTATATGTTGTATATTGGTCAAAGGATGGAATGGTGTAAAAAGCAGCACCATGCATAAATCATTGAATAAGCTACTGAAGCCATCTAAAGATGAAATACAAATCAACAACCTAACAGGGACCCGTCAAAATGTTTGAGTCGTTGAGCAACATTGGTGTTGTCACTCATTGTGATGAAGATAACGTGAAGCAGTGGCTACCTGTGGATAGTGCTGATCCAGAGTATCAGATGCTGACAAGCGACGAAATTATTCACGAATTTATACATGACAACGATCACACTGAGGATGGTGATACAAATGATGATCCAGATGGAGAAGACTCGGAACGATGGCCTCAACATGAGATGTACTGTTCAGTGGGGTTGATTATTTTACACCTTCCTTTTTTTCTTTTTTTCGTTGAATTTTGATTATACGATTTTTTTAATATCCGAACGACTCCTGACAATATTAGTTCGGATAATCGATCCTCTACTGTATATTGAAATTGCAACTTCGTAGTCTACTACGGGAATTATTAGGATTGGTCGAAATGAAACCCGAGTTACTCTTTGCAATAAGTTACCAATGACCAAGATTTTAAATTTGGAGTGCTAGCAAGGTTTTGAGAATCCTGAAAAGCTGCGACTTTCTATCCTTCCTTAAAATGACCATCACGAACATTAAGGCAATTACTTTTTTAACGAATTCGTGCAATAGATACAATTGCCTAATGGCTACATGTACTATATGTTAATATCACATCCCATAAGTGTTCAGTACAAATACTACTTAGATGGCGCTAACAAATATGTAGTACAAAGCGCCCGACATCTCTTAACATGCAACACGTCGACCTGAGGTCAAATGTGGGAGTTTCACGACGTACACAAGCGACAGCACCTCTCACGTTTAATTGGATACTACAAAACGGGCACCGCACGATCGCATATCAAAATAATAACGTGAAACTGATAGCGCGGATAAGGGAATCTTATTTATTATAATGAATAAAAATTATTTTTAAGCGCTCGCTTCCTTATATAGCACACGTTCAGATATGATTAGCAATCAGAACCAAATCGCCTACTTTCGCTACTAAATTATAAGATTATTCTCTTTGCGGTGAATTCGTTATGTAATCTTTTTAGTTCCAACTGTTCAGATATCTTTTGCCTCAAACTTTAGCGACTAGTTGCAGAGAACTTTCGACAGACATAAATCACTACAGAAAGATATATGTGTTTTGTTAAGAAACATGAAAGAAATATAAAGCTCTACTTCAAATACGTCAGTTACTTTAGAGAATGCACTGTTGAAATGGTATTACTAATTTAATTCATTTTTTAATTTGGTAACAATGCTTCTAATGCATTACAAGGGCACAACAGAAGACCGAAATAGGACAATAGGTTGTTACAAAATCTATCAACAATTATCGCAGTGCTTAGATCATTAATACACGTAAATCATTCATACAACTATCAAAGGATCGATGGTAATGGAATAGTTTTAGGCGCTGTGCTTTCTCGCATCTACGTTTCTCTTCCTTTTACGGCTATCTCTTCTGGGTCGAAGAATCAAAAAAGTCTCACACTGCTCACCCATTCACAGATAACATATTGCGAAGTTTCCTCTTCCTCACAACAGAGCTCATAGATAGGATCTTCCACTTTCCCAACTGTCACTGCCTTCGGAATTTGGTTATGTAGCGATTGCTCTGTTTTAGCATCTGAAGATATCACTATGAATAGTCTTGGTTGTGTTAATCTCAGCATGATTCTGCATTATTTTGTATTCTGTTTTTTAACAAGCTCGCCATCTCAATTGTTATTGTTTCATAAGGGATTCGGACCATACGAGGTCTCTCCCTGCCTACGTCCTTGCAAGGAAGTGGACCTTTTCATTTCTATTGAATGACCCGGTTTCCAGTGATTACCAGAAATTTACTCTATTATGTTTTAGCACAGGCACTAGTACATTTCCACATTGCATTGCTTAGATTGCATTTGAAGATTTTGTACCGGCGTGGTGGTTGTCTGGTTATCAGTCATCAGAAATGAACTGCCTTGTTCCTAATCCATCCCTGTATCGCGATGTGGATATAGTTTTGACCTCGGCTTGAAATACGGTTACACGAAATTCCAACTTGATGCTTATGGTCTTCCTTTCCCCACCTTAAACAGACCTCTTTGAGTAAGCCCTTGAATTCCCACTTCTCATTCCTGTCAAGTATGAACACTCCAAAAGGTCTTCTAACGTCCTATGCGATCCTAATCTTGTCGGATAGCATTTGTAGGATATGGTTTCTGCTCCAATATTACATCTACATTTACACCACAGCTTTATATGTTTTTAAACGGAACCATAATTTTTTGCCAAGAACTCAATCTTCTGCGTTCATCATTTTCAATACACTACAAAATTGTAGTACATCATGGAGAACTAGCAGTTACGTTTCGGAAAGTCAATTAGGTGGTTTCAAAGTTATTTTGGACATATCTTTAAGATAACACTACACTATTTGGGTAACTGGATGCCCAGTTTTGGTGTTGGGGAATTGCATGTCTCGATTCAATTAACAATTATGTGGTGTGAAGTTACCAATATGGTTTGGTGTTTATTATAATCACATCACACTCATTGCAATGATTGCCAAGAAATTCTTAGGTGATAGTAAATGTGTAAAGCAATAAAATCTTCAAGGAAATGCAAGAATATTGCAGGTTTTCATTAAAACAGTTGTTGAGAATGTCATTTCCTTTATCTCATACCTTATACGTTCATTATACACTAATAACGGAATGCAATAAAATATTTCTTAGCGATAAACACTTACTTCAGAAGAACGAAAATAAAAAGCATCTATCAATAAACAAGGTCGATAATAAAACATAATTAAAAGCGCGTATATTTGAGTGAAACCTGTCTAAATTTGACTTGTGGTCGCCTTGCGGTTTACTTTCGCAGATGCCGGTAATATCAATAAAAGTTTAATTACTAACACTGCTCTCAGCATGAGCTTTGAAAATTAGCTAGTAATAATAGGTATAACGTTACCGTTACGTATTCATATACATGTTCATAAACTAAACTTTTTACTATTGTGACGTATCTATTCGATTTCATTAAGTTTGTATTACCTGTACTCCATGAAAACAAGTACCTGAAAAAGCAATGAAATACCTGCGATGAAATGTCTTTTGAAATTTAGGAGTTCAATGTTTAAAGCAAAGTTTTCAATCGAAACTAATAGTCCCAAAATAGGATAAGCTATACCTACAAGTCCTATAAACGGAAAAAAATGAGGATGAAAGTTCAGAACTTTGAATTATTAAATCGAAAAGGTGTGATTATTATAAAGAAACTAGCTGACCCGGCGAACTTCGTACCGCTTTAGAATTAATAAATGTCTTAAGTTATTACCTGAGTTTTATTAACTTGTTTATATTAGGATAAAATCAATTAAGTTGAATAAAACTTAAAAATAGGAGCAAATGCACGTGGTAGCAAAGCATTTGCTTTATTGAATGTAAACCAAATGATTCGCGTATCGTTTTAGCACAACTTTCTGTTAAACTATTTGCTGAGTGGATTGCACTCGTGTCGATTAACTTCATTGAAGCAGCTGTGATATACTATATTTTGCGACTTTATCTATTGTCCGAGCGTTGAATTGTCGTTTGTGTGTTCCAGCCGGGCCTTTATTTGCTCTGATCACGACTTTATAATCATCACTTGGCATGCGATCCAACGCAGTTTTGAACAACCGAATCAATGCATGATGTTCATGAAGTATTTGCTTCAAATCTTGAAGAATCTTTCTTTTCATTACGTTATTGATCGTTTGACGCCGATCAAGTTGGTCCTCCATATTGGCCATGAAGGAAATTTGTAACAATTTTATGCTGTGCGTCTTCAACCGGCTGCAATGATCCAATTCTATGGTGAATTTGTTCTTGTATCTGTATAGTCGAAAGGAAAGTGATAATTAGTGATTTATGATTATCAGAAATAAAGATTACTCTCTTATTAACAAACATTACCTTGACTGTCGGACTGAGTCCGCGTTCTGCAATAATATTTGCTCCAAATGAAGTCATTTGGAAACGTGCGTTGTACCTTTAAGCGTTCGAAAGAAAATGTCGTGATTCTAGAGCGTCGCCATGAAGCAACGAATGCAGTGGCTCAGGTGGCGGAGGCAACAATGGCAATTTAACATTTTTACTGACACAGCACAATCCATAGGGCCAATTATAACGAAAGGGTGCGAGCTGTAGTCAATTGTGGAATCGCATTGAAACGCTCCTGGATTCAAATTAACACTTGAAGCATTTCTTCTTGCGGCTCAACGTTGTTGATCTCTGTGTTCTGCTCGACGATTTCTCGTTGCCAACCGAGACGTTTCACGTTTGGCCGCTTTTTATTCTTGTATTTGTGAAGCACGAAGTCGGGCCGTACTAACATGGCGCCCTTCTCTCGTGCGATTTCTTCTTCATCTACAGTGGATTGATTCGCAATATTCCGCAGTCTAATTGAAGTACGGCTTCGTTGTGAAGGATTCGATCTTCTCGCTCGCCACATTGTAAATAAGACTGTGACACACCAAACGTCGTCAATTTGTTTCATACCTAATTTTTTTTCTTTATTTTTTAAATGTTTTCATAGTTTTCTTTTTCCTAAACCTTCGCGTAGCAATTACGAACAAACCCGCAGAAGGAAGTATCCAATTTGGTCCAGTCGTTTTCAAGTTTTAAGCATTCGAACAAACCACAATCCATTTTTATATATATATTGTATACATAGATGTATGTTAGAATGTTAGATATAAGGATTTTCAAAAATTGTATAATATTCTTCGAACTAGAAAAAGGGTAATGGGATTAGCGACGAAGTTGCTATCTCAACATCTTTTATTACATTGGTAGAAGTCCAGGCTTTTTAATACTTAATCTGCTCTTTCATAGTCACAATAATCCCACCCATTTATCTGATACTCTGATTTCATATTCTCATATGCGGAATACAAATGTGACAATTATCTTCACTAAATTTCGTTTAAGAAATGGATACAAAATTCAATTCTTGGAACGGTTTTTAGATGCTTTTATAGAGTCACTTCTTTCCTGTCTTACTACATGCTTTGGTGAGCACTATTCGATTACTAATAATTAAGAAATACACGAATACAAACGATAACGTGTTTTAAAGTCATCATGTAAAAACTCCATTCTCGAATGATTAATCTTGGGTGTTGGAATTAAGTCTTCAAGATGGATACAGTGAAGGTTTGGTGGATACTAGACCTCAATCAGCGATAGATATCCAAATACCATCATTAAACAAGATTTAAGAGTGACGATGATGAAAGAATTAGTAGGAGAATTTGATTTCCTAGAAATAACGGAAATTCTTTTGAGGTGGTTGGAGAAGTAAAAATGTTCACTTCTCCAATCGCATGGATATACGACTGCTTCGTGAATTCAAAAAGAATGTTTCGTGCACATCAGAAAAATCAAGAAGTATCCTTGATCATGTTGTGATGCATAATGTAAAAGTAGATACTATACAATAAACGGAGATTTTCGGCCCAATACAACTATTGTTCAACGACGGGCCGAAACACTCGTTATACCCCCACTAGAGCTCAATCACTGTCTGGTGCACTCCAGGTTCCTTTCGATTAAGGAAAGCATCACCATCAGTCTTCCGTTGGGCCGAATTAGAGACACACTACCAACTTGCGAAAGTTCAAACTTTCTGGACGTAGATATTGCTTTACGAGAATACCAGGCGGTAGGTTGCGCTTTAAATTATCCTTACGCATTATTGACTATCCCTCAACTACTTTATTACTGCCTTCCACCGCTTCTTCGGCCTTTTGGGAATTATTCCTGTGTGAAAAACATATCAACAACCAAAATAGTTCCGAAAATGCCTTCCAAGAGTTTGTTGCACCCAAGGGTTCACGCCGGTTTCCTTCTCGTCACGGTCATCGGCAAAAGTGCGTTAGTTAATTACAACGGTGCTTCTTTTCATTAGATCTATTTAGCGTGCAAGTTGTAAGAGTTAAGACTTTGCTTGATAAAAATCTAAGAACCAAAATTACTGGTACTAGATCATACTCGTCAGGGCCTGTGCTACAGCTGGTTCTGAAGCTTGTTTGCTTTCGATGCTGGAAAAGTCTAGCTTTGATGTAATTCTGTTGATAATAGTGAGCATACAGAGTTTACACAGTGTGACAGTAAATTTCTGGGCCGATAGTCTTTTAACTTTTAAGTTTTCATAACGTTTCACAGAAGATCAATGTAGAAACATTTTTGCATTTGTTCAAACTGAATATCGAAGTAGTTGTTTCAGTTTCCAGTCATTCCGAAATCATCGACTACCATCGATGTTGAGATGAATCTTTCCGAAGGTCGTAAAAAATTATTTCCCGATGCAACTCTTGACTGTATTACATTTTTTCTGGCAACTGATTCGGTTATGCCACATCCTTTAAAAATATTGCTGGTGGATCTGATTTTCTGATGTTATTCGTTTAAGTGTAATGTTAGCAATGTTAGCAATCTATTGAGATGTTTATTAAATTTATTAAAACAAATTCCGAAGCAATTTATTTTTCTGGTGTCTCTTTGAAATGGAAGGAGAAGTTGTATTAATAACTTTATATTGATTTAGTCTTTAATTGATTCACACAAAAGGATTTGCAAATGTTTGGTTAAGTTAATGGAATTGCATGATTAATTATAGTAACAAATTTGGGAACAATTCTCCTCCCTTTTGATCTTTCTTCTCATTTCCAATGCGCCAAGATCTAAGGTTTGTATTACAATCGATGGAATTTCCACATACAGATAATGGTACAATATCGCAAATAAAGATTTCTGTTCCTAATAGCAATAATTTGTGGTAAGCGCGTGGATATTATTTGTTACTATAATCATATCAATGCTAGTAGTAAACGTATCAAATAGCACCATGTGCGGTTTGTACTTTACGTGAGTAATAGTGACTTCAACATTCTAACTGGTTTTCAATATCGTCCAGACACGCAACTGCAAGGCTCTTTAGTTGCGTAAATTCTTCGCGCAGGATTCTAGTAGTACATTAACGCGCAACGCCCGGTGGTTTACGACGACGCCGAAGAGGACTAATAATAAAAAGATAAAGGTCTTCTGGGAAAACGTTCCACACGGCAGTAACCTTCCAATACGAACACTTAGGCAAACACTTTTAGCGGTTTAGAAACTACAATAGTTGACAGCCGTGTGTGTGTGTGCGTGTGTACCTAGCCACTAGTTGTTTGCTTATAACATTCCACAATCGCTCGAGTAGCCACTGCATGCGTCTTCAATTGTACAGGACAACCGATTAAAAACTATACTGTCTGTTTGAGCGGGCTAAATATTTTTTCAAAATACCGGACGGGGATTATTTTCTGTGAGAATTTTTACCCGAAAATAAATACGCCAGCTCACCGTTCCTCGCCACTAATTCCATTGATCCGAAAATAGTTCCTCACAATATCGCCAGTAAAATGTCTATTTATATTTGCTCTTATAAATCAGTAATATTATTTTTATATGGAGCGACACACAAAAGAATTTTGGAATAGTGCGTCTTGCGTCATCGTCGTAAATAGCGAGAGATGTGACAAATTAATGAAATCCTCAGCAAGCGTTTCTAATTCTAATAACTCGTGTGATGAAGAAACCGGCGCCAAGAGATTTTTTATGCATATCAAAAACACGGGTACTTAAAATTACAACACATTTCACCAGCAATTTATTTTCCATACTAAGCAGTCGTAATTTGGTTTATGAAGATATATCTGTCTTTGTAAATCCTTGTCTTTCGGTTTTTAAAACGTTATGTGATACTTGCAATTGATTATTGCTTTACTTTATCCAATACTATCAATTATCTTGACAATAGGAATGTCATCAACGTATATATGTACACAAATTTCTATTTTTTCTTACTGCTCCGAATTTAACATAAAATATTAAGCAAATAACAGATTCCCACACTCACACGCATTACAATTTCAGTGTATTACACAAGTATCACCTGGCGCCAGCAATTTCCTCAAATAATAATTAATCGATAAAGATTTTAGATTATGTATATGTTTGTTCATCCAAGTGCCCCCTTTATAATAAAAATTGGGTATGTTTACTAGACTGTTCTATCTAATCTGGCAGATAATGTAGCGGAATTATGATTTTGCGAAACAATGGCATAGTTTCAAATCGAGCAATACATTTATAGGAATTGTATTACATAAAGGATTAGCAGGAAATGAATATTTCGATAATAAATGGACTTATTAATTCTGTTCCGCTAAATTCGCCTACGAAATAAGTCGTAATGTTTTATTCCTGAAGTTTTTCGATACTTTTTAAAATTTGCTTGGCTAATATCCATTATCTTATATTTCGACTTTCTGGTTACTGAGACCTAATGAATGGAGTTTCGTCATTTTTAGTACTGTTACAGATGAAATTTAAAGCACCGCGATTCAATTTTTATGTATTTCTGTAATCAGTGTAACACAAACCACTTTTTGAGCTTCAATCAATCCATTGGGCACATAACTTTTTAACAGGAAAATGTCAAATCGTTGATATCTATTTCATGTGAGTGCCAGTAACTCTATTTTACAATAATTCACATAAATTCGTATACAGATGCTACTAATTAATTTTTGTATTCAGCCTTCAATACTATTCTACCACAAAGTAACAAATTTTTAGACGGTGAAATTGTCACTACTGAAATAATCCTAACAGGGCTCAATTTCCGTAATCTCTAGTTTGTAGTACAATTTAAATATTATTTGATACGTATATAACCTAAATTGAATCTTTAATTGTACACTCCACTAAGGAATAAAATATTTACAGTCAAGCCATGTACTCATCTGCATTTCACTTCATCTATAGATGTAGTTACGAGGTGTATATTTCAACTGTAATCCAATATAATTTATCACAAACCTCTAGGTATTCAGAATTTCAAAATCTGTACAAACACATGTCCGATATCAGTACCACCAATAAATTTTAGGAAAGGATTTGTACATTGGTTTGATCATTTATAATACGTTCACATAACTTAAGACGGAATCTTGGCAATAACAATGTGTTATATATTAACTCTCACTATTAACTGGTATATCCTACAATGTGCTATGAATATCAGACACTATCAAGAGTAAAATATCGGAAGAAGGATGATATAAAAGGCGTAGGATTTTTAAATATATGCACAAAATTTCTTCACCAAACATTTATATGAAGAAAAATATGTGTGTATGTGTAAATCTCCGACAATTCACAACATTTTCGAAAATGAATACCTAATTTATATCGTCATTACAAAATCCATTCTGACTAGCAGCGCACATCAACCACCATGAATTTTTATGAATGTATTATTAATACGTCGCCTCGCTTGCCCGTACAACCGTTTATGTTCGTATATCATTATCACTCGTACAAGAATTGAATTGTACACAGTACATTCTTATATAATCTATTCATATGGTAATAATAGTAATACAGAAATGCGCATACGAAACACGACGTAGTGTCACATATGAGCAACTGAAAACGAAATTTAAATATCAACAAGGACGATGAATATGCATCGCATTTCTACAGTGCCTAACTAGTTGCTTAAAAGGGGAAGATAATATTTCGTACACCTGAAATACAAATTGGTGGGATAAATCGGGCGGATGCAAGTTATCAATTGAGATACGTTTAGGCAGGACATTGAATGAAATGCTTTTCGTTAACATTTGTTGATGTTGGTACGTAAAATATTAAACATAGCTAGCATGTCGCTTGTAGATTCATTAACATATTGCATTGTAATGAAGGTTGTAAAAAACCAAAGAGTGCGAGCATGTGGAGGACTTCCACTAATCAAAATACGATGTAAACAACGTAATTTGTAAACAAACTGTTATTCCTAGAAGAATGAAGGATGACTGTGATATTCTTATTAGTAATATGCTATTACACAAGATGTCAAGCAATATTTAGAAAGGGAAGGGACAGTCTCTTTTGTAACTTGTAATCATAATTGCTATGGAATTTCGAAATAGTTTCTATTTTGCTATTTTTGGGAACAGATGGTAAACGCTATAGAATAATAAAAACATGCAAATGTATATATATATACATGTATATGTATATAATATTAAACAGAAGCTAGAATATGATTGAAACTTCGGAATCCGTCACCGATCGTGAGGCTAGAATGAGAAGTAATAACGATATTCCTCCAAGTAACATGCAGATTTTATATACAAATAAGTATTGAAGTTCAAACACTGGCAGATTATGAAACGATCGCCTAGTAGCAGCATGAGGAATACACTAAAAGGTTAATCTAATGTTTCAATGAATATTTTTATCCATAAGAGTTCGGCAAGTTAAGATATTTCAAGGGGTTCCGAAAGCAAGACAATTTTCACTTCAAATTAGACAAAAGTGATCCAAAAATTCGTTTCATACTTTAAACTAACCAAATGTTTTATAGAGCACGTTACCTCACAGCGGAAATACCTTTCATTTGCACAACTGCAATGTATTTGTAAGTGGATGGAATTGTTAGCAAAAATGATATTTCAAATGTATACCCGTAATTCCGCCGCGCTTTCTAGATGAGTGCTGCAAATTTTCTCTTTAAGATCCCTCCGAGAAAAAGGAATTTGAAGTTTTGAGATGTCCTTGGACATTATGTTATACTTTAGAACTGAAGAACCTCAAGTACAGAATGGCGTGGGACACCGAGCGGTGGCTGCTTTTCAATTTCGAAAAGCGTCTTTTTAGTTTTTGTCTTGTAAAGGTACAATTGTGTAAGGAATGCTCATTGAAATGAAGGGTCACTTGACTACGCGTATTAAAAGTTAATTAAAGCTTTCGAATTTTACTCGTCATGCTATTACATTCTTTGAAATAACTGAACTTAGTGATTAACTCTTTATGCAAATACCGACGACTTATTTAAGGGCAACATTTCTCTTTTCCCCGCTTATAAATTTCTCCGGATTTTATTTAAAGCGGGCAGTTTATACATGTTATCTTCTTTTTGCATTTCTAAAACTTGTCTAATTTATGGGTGTAACCTGTTTTCTAATCTAGATTTGTTGACGCTGAATCAAAATCCGGCCGCAAAATTGCTCTTTCACCTCAGTACTTCGTGATATTGTAACTGGCAAGTGCAAAAAAGATGATTTTCGGTGATATTTGAGGTTAAGTTATAAAAACATTGCATTTTTTGTCCTTTCTGCTTAGGCTTTCGTTTACCATAGTACGATGCTTCTCCTTCAAAATCCTTTTCTCGAGATATGCCAATTATATTTAATAAACACCAATAAGATTCTCCAAATGACTGGTTTGCAATAATGTTTTGTTCCAATTTTGTACTTCAACAAGTATTCCAGAAGGTGGTAGTCATCTGGTTTGAGGTCGAGTCAATATGGCATGAAAATAAGTTTCATAGTGCAAATAGTTTCTCAGGTTGCTCTTCTTGATGTCGATTAGTAGAACTTCACGTCTGTTGACCAATCTAGCTTACTTGACGGGTAATTTCTAATCGACTTCATCGAAATGAGTTTACTATCAAACAGTCCCCACTACTACCTTTGGATAAAAAATCGATCAAAGTAGTTCCAGTATGAGGCCTATTCTCAAGGGTTTTCAGTAAATTGGGCATCATTACGACAGATTTCTGGGGGAAGGGGAGGGTGGTTATGGTGGGTAGATACGGGAAGATAAGTATAGGTGGATTTGCAGTAAATCAACCATCTTCTATCCCAGAAACAAGAACATCAAGGAAGGGAAGAGAGGCATTAGGTCTTCAATGTGAAGTTGATATCCGAGAGCTGACTATTAATGTGACTCTCTAATATGCCTGCCACGAGACCAGTTGATGAATGAGTAGGCAACATAAGAGAACCAGACTTTGAACTTTAATTCAGCACTATGTAAAGTAACGATTTTAAAGCATTCCATGAATTTATTAGCTAAGACAAAAGAAAGGGAAGACCCATTTCTGCGATTGAGGCTTGACGTTTGGATGTCCGATGACCTCCATAGAATCATTTGTAGGAACCTTGTGGATCAAATTTGGTATTTATTTAATCATAATAATTTTTATTATTACTCTTACTTGTATGGTTTTGGTATTTCAATCATGATATTGTCCAATCCCGGAAAGAAGTTTGTTACCAGTGATGCCTGTATTTCACTATTTCATGTGTAATGATTTGGTCATTTCGCGCGCAAAATTATTTGAGCAATAGATCTGTCCTCTACAAACAAATTCTTACTTTACAAACCAATTGACGTAGCTATACTAGTAGATATTAAATTCTTTTTTACTGGATTGTTGGATTCATCTTTGGAATTAAAGAGGGTCGATATATTTACGACCCCATCTAACACAAAAGAAAAATTAAAGTATAGGATGCTATCATGTGTAATTAGCGCATTAATTGAG
The DNA here is from genome assembly GCA_038088585.1 of Chrysina gloriosa. NCBI lineage: Eukaryota > Metazoa > Arthropoda > Insecta > Coleoptera > Scarabaeidae > Chrysina > Chrysina gloriosa. The sequence goes on from CM076093.1 coordinate 11,438,491, forward strand.
TTATGATCGTAGCATCCTCTAACTGCATTAGAGCTACCTTCCATCAACTGGGCTCCATTAACTTGAGTGCAAGGTATGCTAAAAATCTATTAGTAATTTCAAAGGATGGGAGAGTCTCAAAAAAATGAGTAAGTATCACCTTACAAAAATAATGTTGTATTCAACACTTAGCTATTTCGTGCTGTATTTTAGACCAAGTTGGACATTTATGCAAATATAATAAAAAGATAATGTTTTAATTTAAGGAGCAAAAGCAACTTATTTTTATAAATGATATGTGTATATCTGTCACAATACCTAATCTAAATAACAGTTTCAGTATTTGCGCATGTGATCGCATTTAGAAAGGCACTGGTGCGTAAAAACTAAACAATTGATAACACAATTTGAAACAAATATGTGCGTGAAAACAAACACAAAAAACAAACGAAAAAAAACTGAAACGAGTCCCAAAAGACATATTTATTAGTATCGAGTTATAATTCCAAATTAAGTTTAAAAAATAATACAGAATTCGTCATACCTATAAATAGTTTGGGGTCCCTCGTTATGTTAAACTAACAAGTATTTTCTTTTGCACTCGCAAAATACTAATTTATGTGTTGATTAAATGTTTGTTGCAATTCAATCATTTTTTCCACAACTGTAGGTAAATTATAATGCTCATTATTTAAAACGTGCGCAAGCCTACATACTTAAAATCATTTGAATGTGTAATTCTTAATTCTCACGAGATCGCGGAAAAGGTAAATACGTATCGGTCACGTATAAATATGGGCACACGTCACATATCTTCACATATGATGGAATTAAATTCTATAGTATCACCGATTGGTAATTGCATTTCTTGCATGTGGATAATATTAAAGATCTATTTAGTTTTACAGAATTCTATAATATTTTAACGTATGTGTGTACTTGTCCAGGTATGAAGTTTAGCATATCTTATCGTCCTAAGTGCAAATAAAAAATAGTATTCTATTTTAAGTAGTAGCAAATTCCAATGTTTAATAATTTATGCCTTAAACAACAAAAATATTAAATTATTTGCACACTTCTTAGAAAATTAGTAGGTAAGACTTTAAAGGCCAGTTAAAACCAAAATTGTACAGTGAAACGTTATTTTCAGTTTAAGGAAACTCTAAATACATTCTAAAAAGTTATAAGAAAATATTTGTTACTACATGATAATAGAATTGTCAAATTGTATTGTATTGTATCTACGTAAGAGGTAGGTGCAATAAATTTTGGCTTAAGAGACTTATGCAGGGTTCAAGTTTGTTTCAAACCCCGTTTCGTCATCGTTGCGTATGTGTGAGGCCTGCACTATACACTTACACACTATATACATTACGGCTCGCAGAGTAGTAGTTTTTAGTAGCCAATCAGACAACGTTACTAGTGCGTGAAAATGTCGCAGCTAACAAAACCGAGTACCACGCGATTGTTACATTTGTTAACGAAAGAAGGGTAGATGTCTAACCACATTAAACACGGTTTGGACGGCGTATATGGTGATTTTTCTCGTTCATATTCCACTGTGCAAAAGTAAGCAAAATGTTTCCGTTTGGGGCAAGAATCCTTTGAAGTCACTTCATTGAAACGATAAAGGCCTCAAAAACTTGCAATGTTTGAAGAAATGGTATCAGAAAATCACCGTTTAAAAGTCAAAAAAAAAGTAGTAGTGTCTAACATTTCTGAACCAAGTATTTGCCAAATTTTCCCTGACCATTTAGATACGACTAGCTGACCCGACGAACTTCGTACCACCGAATTAATAAATGTTGTTATTAACTGAGTTTTATTAACTTGTTTATATTAAGATAAAATTAATTAAGTTCAATAATATTTCAAAAAGGAGCAAATTCACGTGGGAGCAAAGCATTTGCTTTATTGAACGTAAACCAAATGATTCGCGTGTCGTTGTAGCACAACTTTCTGTTAAACTATTTGCTGAATGGATTGCACTCGTGTCGATTATCTTCATTGACGCACCTTATGATATACTATATTTTGCGACTTTATCTATTGTCGGAGCGTTGAATTGTCGTTCGTATGTTTCAGCGGGGCGTTTATTTGCTCTGATCACGACTTTATAGTCATCACGTGGCATGCGATCCAACGCAATTTTGAACAACCGAATCAATGCATGATGTTCATGAAGTATTTGCTGCAAATCTTTTTTCATTGCGTTATTGATCGTTTGACGCCGAATTTTATGGTGTGCGTCTTCAACCAGCTGCAATGATCCAATTCTATGGTGAATTTGTCCTTGTATCTGTATAGTCGAAAGGGCAGTGATAATTAGTGATTTATGATTACCAAGAATAAAGGTTACTCTCTTATTAACAAACATTACTTTGAATGTCGGACTGAATCCGCGTTCTTCAATAATATTTGCTCCAAATGAAGTCATTTGGAAACATGCATTGTATACATTTAAGCGTTCGAAAGAAAATGTCGTGCGAGCTGTAGTCAATTGTGGAATCGTATTGAAACGCTCCTCGATTCAAATTAACACTTCAAGCATTTCTTCTTGTAGCTCGACGTTCTTGATCTCTGTGTTCTTCATCTGCAGTGGATTGATTCGCAACATTCCGCAGTCTAATTGTCTTACGGCTTCGTTGTGAAAGATTCGATCTTCTCGCTCGCGGCATTGTAAATAAGACTGTGATGGATATTGCTGACTTTGCTTGTATTATGACATAACAACTGTTCATGCGCGCACAATCACAAATTTCGTAACTGTAATTGTCTTTGCGCGCACCATGACCACTGTCATAACCTATCCCACCAAACGTCGTCAATTTGTTTAATCTCTAATTGTTTTTCTTAATGTTTAAATGTTTTAATAGTTTTCTTGTTTCCTAAACCTTCGCGTAGCAATTACGAACAAATCCGCAGAAGGAAGTATCCAATTTGGTTCAGTCGTTTTCAAGGTTTAAGCATCCGAACAAACCACGATCCATTTTTATATATATAGATAAGATTAATGGAAAATGGGTACGGCGTCTTCTTTTCGCTCTTCACCGTCAACGTCGGGTTGAATGGACGCGTTCGTTTTTAAACATGTGTGGAAATGACTCCAAATCGATTTCGGAAGCCATTGTCGCAGAAAATGATCTATGATCCTCTATTCAAAAGGAAATCGATGGAATGGCGACAACCCGATAAATCTCGTCCCAAAAAAGCGAAAATCGTTTAGTCAACGAAAGAGATAGTGGCCACAATATTCTGGCATTGGGAGGACATTTTACTCATGGACTTTAAAGTCTTTGTTGCACAAATTGAGTTATAATATTCGTGCCAAACATCGAAGAAAATTGACAGAAAATGTTCGATTATTGCACGACAATCCCGCCGTCCATGCTGCCGCTATTTCACAAGTTGCCATCCGCGAATACGGCTTTCAAGAATTGTAACATTGACATGGCTGCATGGCTAGATGTTCATATTTGGTTTTTGATATTAACATTTATTAGGGACGCCAATGTTTGACAATACATGATAATTAATAGAGGCTCATCAATTTTTAAAAGAAACTAGGTGACCTGGCAAACTTTGTTTTGCCAAAAATTTTTTCGACTTTTCTTTTTTGCTAAACCTTCGCGTAGCAATTACGTACAAACCGGCAGAAGGAAGTATCCAATTTGATCCAGTCGTTTTCAAGTTTAAAGCATCCGAACAAACCACGATCCATTTTTATATATACAAGATTGCACTGAAATGCTATGAATGCGAGGATATGGAAATAGAAATAACAAGAAAGCTAATCTGTCAATTTCACTTATCCTATTATTTATGGTTATCAAAAGAGGAATACCAATTCTAAAAGCAGGCAACAAAATTACAGTGATCACGTGGGTTTTGTTCTTTACTCAATTCTTTGTGCATTAATACATACATAGAATTCTGTCAGAATATTGTCAACTTTTGTTTGGAAACATTGACGTGTAAATGTTAGCCATCTCTAACATTTCCTTCAAATTAATGCATACTTCACCTAATTTATCAATCAAATTATAATCACAAAGTTTTAAAATCTAGGAATGTTCTTGATAATATTTTAATTTATCCAGTCAAATTATAAATTAAGATCATAAATTGTGAAAAAAAGCTGATTGTATGTTGGTGTATCCTGCGTGAAATAGTAGTATAATTTATTTCCTACGTCTATGCACGTATGAATTCGAGCACATCCAAGTCATATCAATACTTTTCAGTTACTCTAACATAGCAATGTTTTAAAAGGGGTAATATTCACACATTCATTGTGTAGAAGTACCCTTCACTTTCTTGCTGTGAATATCGTCCCTCCTACTGTTCTTACTTTCTATTACTATTCAAAGAAATATATATGAAAGCATATCTACAACAATCGATCTAAAAATATTAAAAGTTAAGAAATTTCAGTTTAGGTGGTGATATTGAAGAATTGTAGCATTATAGACCCAAATACATATGCTCCAATTCCAGATATATACATATTTTTTATTTTCAGAAACGAACACGACGACAACCGCATAAAGATATAACGCAAGATATTAAATCCGTCGAAAGGAATGCACAGTAGCTGAAGATATTTGTTACGTGTCACTTTCATAACCGAACGCGTACCTTGTTCGATCTGAAAGACGTATACTGGTTTGACACGCGCAATTCGATAAAGATCGTGACTTGCCAGGAATACGCTGGAAAGATCGTCGGGATCGATATAAACCACCGACCACCAGTCAGTCAATCAAATGATTCAGAGCGGCTTAAATTCTTTAGACCACCCTTCTCGGGATTTCGGGTTCGAATAGGTACCGAAAGAGAGAAGCTACTTCTATTATTTTACAAATGCGGCCTTTTATGTGCGTCCGCCTACTCACAACCCTTTCGATTAAGTTCTTACGCCGAGGAAAAAGGAAGCTAATTGTCCGATTGTGTGTGGATGATATGATGAAACCATTTGGAAGTGACCATTAGACATTATTAGGTGACGTCAGCTGAAGCTCTAGTAGAGATGTTACGGATTAAAATGAATCGATAAGTACGTGTTATAAATTCCAAACTATTGTATTAACTTGAGAGAGAATTTAGTCTTCGACTTGTATAATAAGGAAACTAGTTATAACGCTGTCTGAAATACAATTGAAACTCTCTAAGTCTACACTCCCATAACTCGAATTGCTTTCTAAGTCGAACTTTTCTTCTAGTATGCAACTCTATTCTTCGAATCCTTTAAAACATACTTTCCTCAAATTGATTTATTTTTATGGCAGTTGCGCTCAAAATATATGTGCATAAGTTATTTCCTTTAAATCAAGCATTAATCCTACGTCACGTCGTCATGTTTGAAAACAATCGCGTATTTGACATTCAAATCTGGAACATGCCTTATATAAATAATATCTAATTTTCTTACAATACACAACTCGTTAGTGAAATAACGTTTTCTTCAATCGATATATATGATACGTCGTATTATGGATATTCAAAGCAGTGTTCTTGAGTTTTGTTTTCCCTGAAGGATGTGGTCTTTTGGCCACTGCACCGAATTAGGTCGACGTCCTTAATGGATCCTACCACCTTAGAACCTTTGGCTGCAGGGATCGAGATTGAAAGCGTTTTAGTTTAATACTACTCAGTTCCAGGCAGTCACAGAATCCATCTGAAGTTTCCACTATTTTTATGGTGTGGAGATGTTTGTTAAGCCGGCAGTGTGCTCCCTCCTTCTATACTGCGATGTCCCACCATAGATTTACGGTATTGTGTTCTGCCGAAGACGCCCGTGCATCTCTGTCTTGACTGCCCTAGATTTTATTTGAAAATTTTGTATCGTCGAGCTGTCAGTCGTTATATAGATTTGTTTCTAGTACCTTCCTGTATCATGACTTGCGCGCATAGAGGTGGGTATAATCTCAATTTGGAATACGGTCGCATGAGCCCCCAGGTTCCTGTATCTGCCTATTCCTACTCCAAACGATCTGACCCCTGTTCCGGTATGCATTTTAGATCCGTCTATGCACAATACGGTGCTATTTGTTTTGATTCCCCACAGGAATCCTAACTCACAATCCCCATCAGGTATGAACACCCTGAAGGGTGTTTAGCTTTCTTCCACTTTTTTTTCAAATACGTATCACTATATTATATTTCATTATTGAGCATATTCATTAAATACCTTCTCATTTTACGTAAATTATACTATTATCAAATTTTCGCATATTACCTCATTTTTTCAGTTCAGTTTATTCAGAATAACCTTTTGTATAAGTAGGCATATTGTTTCCATTGTAGTAATATACGTTCACTAGGTATATATCAAATAATTTTCTCTAGCTTGAACAATTTTGGGTGGCAATTAAGAATTCGATTTGTAGAGGTTAAACTGTACTATTTCCAATACGAGGTTGATTCGTAAAGCAAGTTATGTTTCCGATCAATGACCAGAGAGGAGGGAATATCGGCGCGGTATGGTTCAATATGAGCCTCGCAGTGCTAGTGAGAGAATTGTGTCACATTTTTCGTGCTTCTTTGGTCATTTAAAACGGCTACTGCAATTGCAAATCAGGCCGACTATGAATTCCGTGCTGTTATCCGATTTCTATGTACAAAGAACATGAACGCTGCTGAGATTCATCGTAAACTTTGTTCTGTTTGTGGTGAAACTGTCATGAGTGACAGTGTGGTTAGAAAATGGTGCCGTATGTTTCGAGAAAGACCAACTAATGTCCATGATGAAGGGAGTGGGGCACCAACTGTTGTGACGGAGAAACTTTTCGGTAATGTAGAAGAGAAAATTCATTAAAATCGGCGATTTACAGAATCACAGAACTGAGTTGGTTTTTCCCTCACATTTTGAAGCGACAAAGAGCTACAGGACAGTGTTATAGCATGACTTAATTCACAGCCAGTAGAGTTGTATGAAGAGAGCATTGAGAGACTCGTTCGTCGCTATGACAAATGTCTCAATCTTAATGGCAACTATATAAAAAATAGCTGAAAGTAGTAGCTTTAAGTTGTATATAATAGAAACCTCTTCATGTTTTGCTGCTTTTTTAATAACAAAACGGAAGTTATACTTTATGAATCGCCCCCATAGTTAGCAATGTGGTAACTACTTTAACTTACAAAATTCTTCCAGTAATATGAAACTTTTAATCAGTTTGGAAAACGAGCTTTACGATGTGTTCCTCACTTATACTTTGGATGCATTTGGAATGAATCTAGAATTTTTTGAGTTGTCTATGTTAACTAGTTGATATTATTGTTGGCGTTCTTATATCATGGGAAAATATTTTGACAAATATTCATTTTAAATATTATAAACATTTCACTCGAATATCAAAGCGAAAAAGCAAAAATACCATATTTTAGTAAACTTAGTTAACATTTGTACATAGTAAGAAATTATTCATAAAAGTAGACAATATGCGTATATGAAGCGCATAATTCAATTATGAAATATGCGTATAATACAATGAGTAGTTTAATTATAGTGGTTGCTGCTTCGTAAATGAGTGGTGTTGACAACGATTGATTAAGGTTCCACTTAATTGCAATTAATTAATTTAAGCCTTTTATCTGATACAATTGCTTGACTATAAGGGTTATAACCAAGGTCGTGGTTTACTGAAAACTTTTAACCCGATCATAAAACATTTATTATACATGCCTAATTTTGCTATTTACAAGATTTTCGTAAATAGTTTATTTACTCGTAAAACTAAGAGTGCTTCCGTTAATTAATTTTCGTTAGAACTATATAATCTCGACTATGAAAGTGTCAATGTTTATTTAGGAAGTGCCAGTCATTTCCCGTACGTTAATATGAAATAGTCAAGCTATTGCCATTTCGTTGGAAAAATATTACATCAATTCTATGTTTGCACATACGCTTTTTTAATTGCGCGTCCATAACAGAATAACAATTCTATTAATGACAAGAATGTTATTGCTTAGTGATTGCTTCTTTGTCGATAATGATTCACAGAGCAAATTACTTTACAACTGGCTAAGCGACACTTTAAAATAATTAATAATACTAGTTCTAGTCTTAATGCTGAAAGGACATGAAAAATTAATAAGCGCTAATACGATAATGGGAAATGGATTTACCCACATATTTGCATGCTACTGGAAAGTATCACTTAATTGCTTATTTACGTCAATACTAAATCCTTGTTTAAATGCTAAAAGGTGTAGGTGAACAAACAGAATCTACAGACACTAAAGAAAACATGTCGTTTACGCATACGTATTTCCTGGAAGTATTAAAAAGACTAAATTGACATGTCACTTCTATTCGTTAGAATGGCGTTAAATCCTAATATAACCTGTTGCCTTCCGTTGGATCTTTTCCCAGACTGCTGTAATATCGCCAACTCTATGGGGGACAAAGGCTTTTATTAATGTCTATGTTCAGCAACAGGTTAAGATCACTTTACACTTTCCTGGATTACTTCCATATTACGTTGAAGATTTTACAGCTCATTTCTCTTTTGATATCGGTAGGTATATTTATTTCTCTGCATAAATCGAAATAACCAAGAAGGCTAACATAAGTCGAAATTTCTCTAATCGTCAGTGACATCTATCAATGATGAGCTACTTAGCTGCCCTAGTAATTTTTATATCATGGCTTTCCATATTAACAACGGAAAGCTCTTCAGCGAATAGTAAAATTTCAAAGGAAAAAATGTCAGAAATGAACTTTGTTAGGCCCTTGCAGATCTGGGTATAATGGCGTTTTTGGCAAAGAAATGAAGTGAGTTAATAACTCAGAAGTTTTCTTGTAAAAATCTGAACGATATTGGATTTGGAAAGCCTTTATCTTGGACACAATTGATGTACTTGATGGGTAGTACGTGGTAGTGCTCTTTCGAGTTTGTATAGTAGTCAAGAGCGTCGTGCTTCAATCACAATTGGTTAGATATGGTCTGTAGCCGAGTTGGTATCATAGGTATTAATATTCTTCCTTGTATACAAATTTAAGCTTTTGTAAGAAAAACTTGTCCAAAACTTTTGAGATTTGTTGGAAGCAAGCGGTCTGTAGAAGCTTACTTCAGTTGGGCTCTTTACTAGTTTTTATATCAACATTATCAGAGCTACTTTCAATTGGGATAGGTAACATACGAGCGTGATTACTGGGGCAAGAAACTATATAGTTCATGTATGTGTTTTTGTTCACCGATTGTAAACTTGTAGACCGGTTGTAGAAAGTAGAATTTTTTAAATGATTAAAAGAATGATTGGCTTAGATCATTCCTCGCTCAATTAGTTTTAGATCTACGAGATAAAATAGTTGTTTGCGTACATTTAATTTGCTTTGTAGATGTTTGAAAAGTTCGCGGCCTAAGCAAAACAACACATTTTTTAAGCAAATTAAGTTTTATTCTTCAACATATTCCCCTTTTAGCGCGATACAACGATTATAGCGGTTCTCAATCAATTCAATGCCCTTTTTATAGTAGCTGGCGTCAGGCTCCTCAAAATACGACTCAGTTTCAGCGATCACATCATCATTTGAATAAAATCTCCTTCCAGCGAGCCAACGCTTGAGGTTTGGGAAGAGATAATAGTCGCATGGGGCCATATCTGGACTATACGGGGGTGCGCAAGGATTTTATAACCCAATTCGATCAATTTGGTAATGGTTTTCACTGCCTTGTGTACTGGTGCGTTGTCTTGGTGAAAAGGGATTTTTCTTTTGCAAATGAGTGCGTTTGCGCTTGATAGCGGCATCAAATCAATCCAATAATTCACAATAATTGGAATCCATTGTTTTGACTGTTGCGACGTCTCGGGAGTATAATGGTGTATCCATGTTTCGTCAACGGTCACGAATCGACGAAAGAACAGGGTTTTATTACGTCCCATGATGCCTAAATTCTGCTCAGCAACAGTGACTCGTTCAATTTTTTGCGAAGTAGCCAAAATACGCGGCACCCAACCGCACAGCAAGGTAGTCTTCTACAGCAAATATTTTGAGCCTTTTGTGGATTTTCTGAAATTCCTTTTTTTAGTTTTGGTTGAGGATATTTAGCAAGCATTGGGGTTTCTTGTCATTGATTCCTGGTGTCGGTGTTTAGAGATCATTGAAATAGGTTGACAGGTCTTGTTCTCCAATCTGGGACATGTACTTCCTAGGTTAAACGAATAGCTTGTGTCTTCCGTTGCCTGGTATGTTCTGAATTTTTTCATTATGAGTTTTCAGCAAGGACAGCTTGTCGACAACCTGTTACGTCTTGTTTTACTACAGGGGCGCGCGCTTCCTACCATTTCTTCCTGGACCTTTTAATTTCTTGGATTCTAGGTGGGCGTTTTCATTTGTTCTGAGTGAGTATAACTTCTGGTGTAGCTTGCTATGCAGCTACGTAGTATACCAGAATATTGAGATGTTCCAGTTAATCTCCCATTTCTAGTTCTGTAGTTAATTTGATTTTGCCGTTAAAAATGATTTTACACAAGTTTCAATTAACTTTCTTGTTAGTTAACGATGATTGAGATTTTATAATTGCATATTTTGCAGACACCCTTTTATTATATGGTTCCCGAACAAGTCGAATAAGTACTCGTTTGATTTGTGTGCTCTGCAATGCTTGGTGCTATAGTCACACTTGCAATGAAGCAACCGGGGTTATTGAACTAAACTTAAACATGGCTTCGTTTGGGATATAATTTGTTTAATCATTTTAACATTGTCAAATTTATAGCTTTCATTATAATTTGATTTACAATCTTTGAGTGAGCTTATAATTCTTGCATTTCAAGACCTAACGGTAACAACAATGGTTCGCCCTCACTTCTGTACGATACCAAAAATAGGCAACGCTTAAAATCAATTTAATTTATATTGTCTTAAATACATGATATACTGTATATTGTGGCAGCGTAATTTGCGTCCCACCCATATCTTAAAAGAGGAAAATTGGAAATCAAGTAGATGCAATTATCCTTAGCTAGCTAAAACTTTCTATAATTGCATTATACTACAAAAGAGAGCATTCATTGTCCCGTACCGTGTATTCAACGATATTTCTATTATCTCGTACATTGCTTGCTTTTCGTTACTGTAACCTCATGCGCAGATGTTAACTATCTATTAAAGTTGAACAAATACGGTTCAAATGTGATTAAATATCGAATAGGTAGGCTTTCAATAACCCAGTCCGCATGTAAATCATCGCTAAATTAAAGGCAAAATGGTCAATTTGGTCCATTTAAGAACTGAACACGCCTAATAAATTCACCGCGGCAGTGCTAAATTACGAATAATAGGACATAAGTATTGTAATGGCAGATAAATCACGGAAATTATACAGATTTGTCTAACGCGGTGTCGTAATCATATTGAGGTTTTCTGTTCGAACCAAAAATTACTTCGACGTCTCTGCATACTTAACCAAATGTTTTATGTCGGTTTAATTACAGGTTCCTCGGAACTGCTGGAACTGAAGAGAAATCTTCGGGAAATTTATCGATGGTTCATGGTTACACTTCGGTACGTACCCTTCGTTCGTATTTGTAAAAGCGTGATTATCTCGTGCGTAATCATATGGTCAAAACGGTGACGAAATTAATTATTATCTACTATAATGCGACACGATTTTAAAGTGTACCTATTCCCATTGCCTTCTTAAAAAAGGAACAAGTACTCGTCTTGAAACAATAAAGACTATCCTTAACTAATACTTATTACCAGTATCCATAATAAGAAGCACCCCACTGCGGAAACATGGTATAATCGTGACACTTTATGATCACATGTATTCAAAGGACAACTGTAACAATGCTTTGAGCATGAACGTAGATTTATATGCATTAAACATTGAAAAGATACAGTTTTCCCTCTCAATAACACCATACACATTATTGCAGTTGGATGCGATATACGACTTGCACTGTTTGCACCTATAATGTGTTTTCTGCGTTTATGCAAAAGTGAGTGACTCAAAACTATAATGTAGTCACTTTATATCACACTAAGTCCATCAAATTTCAGCACCATGGAGTGTGAAGCATGTTTTCTACTACTGGATGAACAAAGAGTACAATAAACAATGTGTTGTGTCTATTGTGAAGTGTGTTATACAGAGCTCGTAAGTGATGCTTTTGTTCATGTCTGGCCCGTTACAAGCGACAACCTAGTTACATAGAAAAATTGATATATCCAAATCGATGTTGTACAAGTAAGAGCAATTGATGTTAACCACAGGCATTGTCATTTGTTTTATCTAACAATTTGAATAAAGCCACATAGAGGAAATCATTTAGGTAACGGTTTCAAAATCAGTTTCTCTGCATTCATAAACTTGGTAAATCCTTATACTTTCTGAGCAAAATTTTGGAATTGTTTTGTTTTTGCATACATCCAAAAACTCAATCATCTACCCTTCCAACTTCATCACAAATTGTGTAGATGACAAATTATGATAATGTTTCTCTTTTAGTGCATAGATTTTCGTAGCATTACTCGCTGCCAATTCAAAGAAGGACTATATAGTAAATGATGATGTGAATTTCTTACACATTGCCATAGTGCCTGGTGTTGATGTGGTAGATAATTCTTTTACCATCTCTCCTTCATTTAGGTGGAGTTTCGCCTCTGTCAAGGTCTAACCATCTGCACCATCTTTGAATAGTAGGAATCATATGAGAAACTAATTTCTCATTTAATGCACAAGCTTAATCCTTTCTTCTTCTTCTGAACAGTTGTGTTTTTTTCAGGTAGCGGAACGTTATTCAAGTGCTCTTTCCAATTTGGTTTGTGTATTCATAATAATTTTTGAGTTTTGTCATGTGGAGGTCTCGCAATGAAACTGTTAACATGCTAGTCCTCCAACGACTTCCTCGTCTTCGGCTCTACAGTCTGATAAAAGGTTTACATCTTTATTTCTTTGTATGTTCCTGTGTCCCGATCCCTTTCACTTCAGCAGGTTCTGCTAAGACCAGCAGTGCATTCCTGCATTACTGAACCTTCTTTGGCTGTATTGGTAGACCCTTCTTCACCCAGATAGGCTTCAGAATTCATATTCACGCGTTTTTTCTTTTCCCACCTTCTAAAATATCTGTTTCATTTCCGGTATCCGTCGGGAATTTGTACTAAAGATATACAAAATTGATTACTCTGTATTTATTATGTTCCATTGTGACTTCTCCTTTTCCTAATGGGGATTCGTCGCAAATAATACGGGGTTTAAGAGAAAGGCAACATAATATACTAGGCATAATTTTGAAGGTGAACGAAGAAATAACCCAAGCGTAATGATTGTTATCTTTATCACTACAATGTAGATGTCATCAAATACATATTCCAACAATTAAAGCGTTACATTCAATTGACTTATTATGCATAGAAGATAAACACCCCTGAAAGCTTTTAACACTTTTGGCTGAGAAAGTAGCGGAGCTTATCAGTTTCCTTTCTCCTCAGTCGTCTTTATTAAGCAAGAGCTTGTAATGTCAGTAGTAAATGTAAATAAATTAAACATATATGAGATTAGAAAGGCAACATTAGCACATATTTTTCTAACTTTCTTTATGTTTCCAAAATGTTTCGATCAACTTATTCTCCTCCAGCAAAATTCACATAGGAACAATAGGCATTGTTTTATAATTGACAGGGCAACAATTTTAGACAAGTTTGTATTGCACTGTTTTCTACATTATTTTTGGCAATTGATCAATTTAAAACAATATTTTTATGCAATGATCAATACACCAACTGGTTTATAATATAATTGGAAATTGCACATTGCACATTGCACATTGCTTTTAAACTCTTATTAAAAAATAAGTTACAAACTACATTCTTACAGTGCATTTTGGCAAAGTATTCTTACAATTTCCTCTATTTCCTTATTGATTTCTAAAAATTTTGTCTAAAACTTGCTTGCATCACAAGCATAGCATACAAAGACAATAATTTTCATAAGATGACTCTGTCATTTGAACATTCACAGTACCTGAAACTAAACATTATCAAATATACTATCATGAGAGTACAACACAGTTGTTCAAAACTGTTTGCTTTAAATAACTACAATCCAAACAAAGCGATACACCACATATTCATAAGCTCTTATTACATGCAGTGCCCTATTTATTTTCTGAATGTGAGTTGAAAATTTTTACCAAAAGAAAAAGAGAAATAAAGTTTATGTACAATTATAAGCAATTCGATCTAGTTATACCCAAAATGTGAATCAATGACCAAAACATAATCCAATATAAATGATACAAAATTGGTGAGAAATAGAAGGCTAAGAAAGGAATTTAGTGTACATATATTTACAGGGCACCTCATATTTATGCGTTTAAATTTCTCGGCTACCACATTTATCAGCTACTTATCAAAATATGTAAATGGCATTAAGGTACGGGTATAATTAATGACAGTTAGGTAAAAAAGTTTCGACTTTCAGATTCAGTATATCCTAGTTGTTTACCGTTCTCAATTTCCTGATTACCGATCCGTAAACTACGACAGGCGAAGACATTAAATTACGAACTTATTTCGAACAACGCAGGCGCATGCAGCAACAACAAACAACCACCTTACTCTCCCTCTACCTCGCCATTTACACACATACCCGCTCACAAACTAACACACAACAGCGAGTAAGGTACCTACAAATAATGGATGTTACGCGACTGCAAATAAAAAGCGTACATAATAGTGAACAAGTCACTGTGGCGCCCCACAAACTTACAAAGTATGGCCCGGTGTTTGCGACATTCAGGTGACCGGCACCAAATGGTCGTTGACTTTTCCGAAGATGTATCTACTAGTAGAAGAAGGAGCACACCGCGCACAAACGTCTAGACTTCTAGAGAAAAAGGAAATAATGGTTTTATTGCGAGTTCAGCAGTACAGTTTTCAAACTATTATTATTTTCCTATGAGACCGACATTCATAATCTATCTGAACTGTGCGAATTCTTACAACTCGACATGTTCGATTCATTTAAACGCGAAAACAATACCCCCTCCCCAATAAAGTTTTCCACCCAAACAAACCGTTTCGGGAAAATATAGATACGAGGATTTTCACCTTATTTACCCATTTTTCTACATTCCGTAACTGCTCCTAGATTTCAATCCTTTAAATTGATTTATTTTGTAACCCCAAATGAACGGCTTCTTCCCCTATCTCCTTTTACATATTACTTAGAAATGAACTATTGATTTCTTAGATCGTAAACAATTTTGATCTATGTCCCTATACGTTGTCTTAAAGACGTAACCGAATTAATAGGAGAGTGCATTTAAACTGTATGTAGTAAATTAGTGTTTTGCAAGATTTGTTTCGAAGTTCACATAATACTTCTTTAAATTACCTTCTACTAGTTACTGTACTTTGTCCATTATATTCTTTTACATTGGATTAAAATTAATAAGTAATTTTACATTTAGTGAGAGAATTGAAGTTGAAGATTAAAATTTTACCAATCCCGCTATATCATTATCTGATCCACCAAATAAATTGGTATTTTTGATCTACATAGTTATAGAAAGCTTGTCTTAAATGTTTTGCCTCTGTGCCAATAGTAGCATATTTGCAAATTTGTATTTAGAAGAGTAATTATGTAATTATATACAATTCCTTTTATAACAAATCTTGTTAAATTTCCATGTCTTGATTTTGCAAATTCCAATATCTTTAATTACTCGCTTTTGTCACAAGTGCCAGTAAACTCTAAGGTATCGCTTAAAGTATTCGCCTGAATTTTACGTTGATAGTTTTTCCAGTTTTGCTCACAAATAATATTTACTCTACATATTCTACATGGGAAAGTGTTCCATATATTTTCTAGTACTTACTCATGATTCATTACAATTTTATAATAAGCATTTGAGATCGGCAAAATGAATTAAATAATAAAAATCTTTATTCTGTGCCAGTTTCTGACAGCTTTCTATGCTGGAATTTGTAACTCTGAGACATTTCTAAATGTACGAAAATTAATATGAACTTGGCTACTTTTCCCTAAAATTCTGATTTTAAAGATTTTCACTAAGAAACTTTTGAGGTAATATTGAGTATTTTGGAAGAATATTGTACGCAATCATTTAGAAGCAACTTTGCAAAATGCAACCGGCATTAATTTAATTTAATTTGATGATAGGATATTGAGTTAGAAATGATGACTTTTTAAAGTTTCCTAAATTTTGCGGGAAAGTAGTGACTTACAAATGCACACCAACTAGAAAACGAAGCATCCGACTTAAACCATGCAACTTAATGAATTTAACGTGTGGAATAGCAAGAGCCCTTAACTCCGTAAGAAAGTTAATAAAAGTTTACGTTGTGTATAGTTAACCTTGTATGCTGTCTATTGCAAAATCATAGAATTATATTATTCTTAATAAACCTATTGCACTATCATCTAATGAGGTAAACCTTTATTGCCAATTAACATCAGAATTCTTTGACTTAATCCTTTGCCGGGGCAGCAAGGAATAGATTCTGAAGAATAGAGTTTTTATGGTTTTTTAATGAAGGTATAAATTGGCTGCATATTATTTTTTTATTTGTAATTGAAATCAGTTAAGACAATTTCTATTAAAAAGTACAGTTTACCTTCTCCCTCTCCTTGGATTGTTGTAAGACCACTGCCGGACTGCGTTTTTCAATTTAATTATCATTTACAATAGAAGATGATTGGTCAATCTTTTGCGGTGGTCAAGGAACTTGTAAGATTTGTATAGCGAAGCAGCTTGAATTTTGTAGTTTACTACATATTATAGTAAGAATAACATATTGGAATGAAAGGAATCACTTATAGCGCGCAACTACAGAGGCGCAGGACGGCGGCTACGTAGTCGGCTTGCGCCCTCAATCAAATGCTGTAGTTCAACATTGTTTAAGTAATATGATCGTTATTAGCTTATTCAGCTTATTATGATATCGAAGTAGCATGCACTTTCAAAAAATCGTGAAATTATATTACCCATTTTTTGTCTAATGTTGGCTATGTACATAGCTAAACGATTCAGTTCTCTAACTAAATAATTTACCAAATACACCCAAATATCATTCCCCAAGTGATGACAACATAATCAGCATTTCGGCCTTAGTTACCAGCAACCACACAACAGTTGGTAGTATAACAGAAGTAAAGATACAAAAGCAGAAGTAATCAATTACTTTGTAATATATCTCACGATTACATCGTCACAACTTGAATGTATTAATGCAGTGTCAAAATACCTTCTACGATAATTAAAACTTTGCCATTATAATAAGAATACGTAAACCAGCAGTTTTAGCTAGTTTCTTTTAAAATTTTAGCAGGTTGTAAAAACTACATGAAAGGGAGAGAGTAAATGAAAAGACAAGTGATTGAATGCAGATGTGTTATACCATCAAATATAACAAAGTAAAAGCTAGAAACCTAAAGTTGAATGGAATGTAAAATGCGCACAAGAAAATACAAAAGGAACATGTATCAATACCAACCAAGCAATTGCAATGATAGAATCTCGATTTCCTTCTCATTCTTCATTTTTTTCTTATATTACGCGTTTAGCCGATTCCCTTCTTATTGGGGCTACTGTCTTTGTGATCTAGATTGCCAACTATTTCGCCAACTTCCCAAAGGTCGACCTGATCGTCTCGTTCCTGTAAGTTTGCAATCTCTTGTTATTCAAGCTAGTCTTTTCCATGGTTCCATTATCGTCTTATTTGTCGACTCTATCAGAAAGCGTATCTGGCATATTTCTCCTACTTCTGCATTTAGGACTCTGCCCCTTAACGTCTTGCCAGTTATAGATCTTCACCATCGACGACAGGTCTCAAACCCGAATAAAGGAAAGGAGTTAAGAGGTGAGGTCACTAAGCCCTAGGACGGAAACATACAATGAAGAAATTGGCAATAAAAAGAACAATAATTTCTTTTGCACTAGCAGTAACTCTATTTATATTTGAAAATTTCAAATCTGTTAATGGCCAAAACAGTGTGAGTCAGTGTATACGAATAACCCTATAATTATGTGCCTTTGCTGCTATATTTAAACTATTTATTTATTATCTTCGTATTGTCTATTAACGCTCCTCTTTTATATACTTCTCAATACGAATACAATATATACACATGTATGTATTCTGAACCAATTTAGAATAAAAATTTCAATACAATAGATATGAGGCAGCAGTTCGCATCTTCCATCACATCCCCAAAACTCAAAGTTTTTGAACTAGAATAAATATATTTCTTTAAATGAATAATTGGTATATTTTTTCCACTATTCCTTATCAATTCGGAAGGATCAGCTTCCTTAAATAATCACGAAAAGATAGTATCAGATAGATCAGTATCTTGTAACG
Source organism: Chrysina gloriosa (assembly GCA_038088585.1). Taxonomy (NCBI): domain Eukaryota; kingdom Metazoa; phylum Arthropoda; class Insecta; order Coleoptera; family Scarabaeidae; genus Chrysina; species Chrysina gloriosa. The sequence continues at coordinate 11,456,810 of CM076093.1, forward strand.
TTCTTTCAAACGATAGTCTTTCTAATTTAGTCAACGCCTGCGTGTTAGTCATCTCCAGTGTTAGCTAGCCGGAAATGACCACACGTAGTTTTCTAATCTGGATTCGTACTATATGATCCACAGAATGGTTGTCTTGCTACCACAAAATCAAATTTGTTTCCAATATTATGACAATTCCAACTTCCTCACGTCTTCGAGAGAAATGTATTCCCTTCTTTCACATATCGTGTCATTAGTAGAAAACCCTCTCCGGTCCATTCCAATTGAATTTCTTTCCACACAAGACATTATGTGACTTGTCTCTCCACCTCGCTTCAACTTTAATGTTCTAGGGACGGGCTATCCAATGAATCCATCACAAAATTGGCAGTCTTTTTATTTTCAGCCGTAAATGCCATTCTTATCGCAATAATGTCGCACATTCAGCTTACGTATGAGATGTTTTGTTCGCTCATTGAACCCTCTTGCATAATTTTTGAGAACCTTATCGAAACTAAACACAACTTTTGAATTAAGCAGAAGCTATCTAAAAGCCTGGGACCGGATGGACCGTCTTTGCCGGTCTTCAGCAAACCGCATTTTCAACTGCCCAATCCAATGCAAATTATGATTCTCTGCACACGAAAAAATTAGTTCAGCGTCATCTAACATCGTAAAGCACACCCATCACATACGATCTGGTGTTTTGTTCCCGAGACACAGATGCGTCTATACTTTCTACATTACAAGATGGCGTGCAATTCTCGACCTAAATATAATCTAATAAGCGTTGGATTTCTGTCCGGGTAGTAGTTGTTTCGTTTCTAGGTGTGATTTGCCCACCACCTAATTACAACATTTAATAATTTACTGGAAACATGCCGAAAATTCCATATTTACATAAATAGTACTCCTTTCTCGGTAAACTTAATACACGAGGTTTCGCAATACAAAAAAAATAAAGTGTTGAACGAACAAATGTATTTGCAAATTCATTGCAAATTGAAAGAAGGAGTATCGGTCATATTCGATGAGTTGGACGGAATGTACTCAGAAAACTCTCTCAAACCTTCAATTTTTGCTGACAAATTCTCATAAATTAAAGTACTTTTTCTTACTAATTGTAAGATGCACTTAGTTTTTGTTCAAATGTTTCAAGTTATCAAATTGGAGTCATTTTTACTGATGCTTAAATAGCAACGATATATCCTTAACTTTTCACCTTTTTCCTTAACCTTAATCACCGTTTTCAGACTTAGCATTGACAATACATAGTAATATATGCAAAAATATGTGAACATCTGTTCAAATGATAGCATATTTTGTTTGAAAATATAAATACCCATTATAAACCTAATCACCAACATTGCATTTCTCGCATAAAGCGATTTCTTGTTATTAATACTTTAATATTACTCAACTTTGCTCAATTTAGAATTTGTAGTTGTTTCATATTTTTGCAAATCGGTGTTTTTTGCTATAAAATCATTGATTGTAAATTACCAACTTTTGACTTTTATGTATACGGGGTCATTACACAATCATGTGGTATACCTTCATTTATAATTGTGTTTTGGTTAGTAAACCAAGACCAAAGTATACCGATCGCATATTTATATGAATACACAAATACATAATAGATAATTGTGATCGATCAGCGAACAAAACAACATCGAAACCTTTGGTGGTTAGCGCTATATATCTATTATAAAATGATTAAGCCGTTTTGGATTAATTACTGAATACTGATTGTCATCTTCATTTAGATAGAAGTACGGCTAACTCGCGACCAACATTTATTAATAAACTTACAGACAAGTAGCAGATATGATTAACTATAAATACTCCTAATTGTTATATCCATACTTCAACAGTAGTAAACATTCATGTGCTATACAATATCTAACAAAATACATATTTAATGTCTTATCCACAATTGAGCAATGACAGATTTATTGCGCGTTATTGATTTGCCATCAATATTCACTTGATTATACTAGAAGCATTGACTGATGTATATAATAAATTCTTTGAAAACTCTATAAATAAACAATATATAATTGTGATTAAGTAGGCATAAACTAGCAATTTGTCAAAGAATGCAGATATGACGATAAAAATTATAATCAATTTTTATAATCGTATATGATAAATTTTAATTTGTTAGCATGTAACTTGATGTATAACCTGATTTATTAGCTATATAACAAACTCCACCAGATGAAAGTAAAAGCAACTTTAAGCAACAAATGTTATATGAACATCGTCCCTTTCTATGCTAGTTAAAAAGTTCATACAATCATGCAAAACACTATTAATAACATTCTGTTCGTCTCGTAATAAATTTCAACCGGGCAAGTAACTAACAACTGTAAAGCAGGGCTACCTATTTCGCTCCAAAAGTCTCCAAAATGGTGGACTAAATAACATAATAGGATAGCTTTTGCTTCATGATAGCATAATTGACTACATGCTCATAAATTTTTAAAAACATATTACTTTTTAACTAGCACTAAAAGAACAATGTTCAAGTAACATCTTTTGCTTAAAATTGCTTTTACGTTCATCTGACAACATTCATAATAGAGCTAATAAATCACCCTGTATATCTGGAAAATACTGTAAATAAGCATAGTTTCAGTATTTATATCTACAATTCTTCCTCCAGACATGATGCTAGACCGAGTTTCAGTATCCGTGAATGCGTTTCTATTTTTCCTAAACGTCTATTTTTCGTGACAGTTGGAAAATCATTTTATTTGCCCTGCACGTACGAAGGATAATGCTGTTGATATAATATATATATATATTGAAATCTTATAATTATATATTAAATAAAGTACGCACAGTTAGGACGTTATCCAATAGTTGACAATTTTGTGTATGTTTCTGCAGTGCTCAGTGTGCAATGTTCCTGGTCTTAAGGCAAATGTCGAAGGGAAGATCAAACATACTTCTGAATTCAAGTGCCTATTTGGCTGCAAATATATATAGATGATGTCAATATCATCAATCGTAAAGCAGCTTGAGCACTAGAAACCTATTCTCTATGTCGCTTAAGAGATCTACACAACAAACACAAAAGATACGTCAATCTACAGTCTATGCGTAAAGAAAGAACACCAACCTTAGAGTAGAAGATTTTATAGAGTCAGTATATCATTTTACCTACTGAGGAGTCGGGATATCACAAGTAACAGAGAAAAGCCAGAAATAAGGCATGAAACCAAACATAAGAAGCCAAAAATACTGTAAACATCATTGATAGAAGTGTTCAGGAGAATATTGGGATCGGTATTAGCAGAAGAACACGTTATAGACATAAGTTATACCAAATTTATACAGAATAATCGCTGTCTGAATTGATGCAAATCTTAAGGCAGCCATGGGAAGGATACGTTATCAGAGTGGGTAATAATTGGCTGCCTAAACAAGCGCTCAATTCTAGAACGGAAGGAAAGCATCCTATGGATACACCGTAAAACCTATGGGAAATTAAATACAAACTAGCTGATGCTATTGCAGCACCTGAATAGCAGGGAATACAATTTTGGTGTTAGAATCTATCCAGCGCGACTCCGATATATTTTGTAGTAAAATTGTGTTTAAGCAGGGTGCCCTTAAACTACACTTCTAGTTGCCGATTGGCTTGTTTATTATTTTGGTGAAAATAAGTACATTTCATTTTACTTGGATTAGGGGTTATCACCATTTGCAGTAGTATTCCCGTAAAGCCTGAAAATCCTAGTTTAGTTCGTGTTCTATTGATGCTGATATTGTATCAGATATATCAGCAATATAAATATTGAATAGGATTTGAAATAGGAGAGAGCTTTGGGGTAAGTCGTTCTGCACATGTTCTTACTGGTTTCATCACGCATAGCCGCTCAAAGCTGTCTATCGCTTAGCATATTGTGAAGTAGTTCAATCAGTTTTCCTGTTGGCTATAATCTTCAGCCATTTATAAAGCAATCTACACCTCCAGACTGTATTGTATGTTAAGCTCTATGGATGCCACCACTAGAACTTAAGTAAAGTTGTTCTTACGGATGTCAAATCTATTTCTCTACTTTCAAACTGCTAGTACATTGTCATTCTTAATATGAAATATTATGAAGGAAAGAATATAAGATCTGGACTTTAACTGATGTTTGCTCTAAAGAGCGCGCTTCGCCATTATAGGGTTGAAATTGCTTCATGTTCGATGAACATTATTATACCAAGCCACCTTAGTTTGTAAAAGCTGGATCCAAACTACTCTCAAAATTCAATTTTAAAGTGTTCTACTGCTCAACACGTGGAAATATACAAAGGAGCTTATGGCCGAAGGTTTTAAGTCTTAATTCCGGTTAAAACTTTAGTCCTTCCCGACTTTAATTCTCGTTGCCAAAATATGAATTTCGAAATCTAACCATCAAATTCACAAAGTTACTGATGAGCTTGTTTGCAAAATAAAATACATTCAAGATTATATTAAGTGTGATAGTTCATTAATTTAATGAATTTTATTTTGTTATCAAAGTATTCACAGGTTCATCATTTGCTAAGGCTACATTAACAACTTGCGAAAACTACAAGTTCGCACTGACTCCCTGAGTTACAATTGGACCACAGACCACAAAAAATGCAATGTATCTTATTTCAATGTTATATATGCCATGTTTCGGGCTGCAAGCTCAAGGTTGGAAGGAAATCCTGCTTAAGTTCTTGACGTTCCCGTTTATTCATTTGTAATTCAAATGTTTAACTCCTGAGCAAACTCTTCAAACTACCGATTCTAATGAAGTTAATGCCAAGATTGTAAAAAATATTGCGATGTTAAAATTTAGAAATAATCTGGGCATTTACTCAACAAAATATAAAATGTTTTCCTCTTACATGCGCTGTACAAATTTGAAGTTGCTTTTCATATCTGCTGTTTACAATTACCGTCGCCTCTTCTTAGACGATATATTAAAACAAATAAGATACTCCAAGACCATCTCTTAAATTGTGTTTTGTTTTTCTACTAGTAGTTAACCGTAAAACGGGCGATTTATCAAACTTAGATCTACACACATGAAAAACAGGAGAACGCGGGCGATGCACTGTTATCTAACGTAAACAAATAGGTAAATAAGGTGGAAATCCTCATATCTGTAATTTTGAAAAACCGTCCGACTAGCAAACAACATCTCCATCCTTCCTAACGTTATCCGCGTTTCTCGTAGGTACGTACAGTTAAGATGTTGTTCCACCGCTTAAGTGAATTGAACGGTTCACGACATAAAACTTAATCGTGTTATGAAACTCTCTTACACATGAAAATAATAGGAGTTTGAAAACTACGTTGCATCCGGAACATAGTAAACTATTTCTACTTTGTGAAAATTCGAGTCTAGACGACCGGGTTTATGTTACATATCGAATGTAGTATTTATATCGATTGGTTACCATCAAATATTATTTTTCTCGTATAATGAGGTTTTTCCTGACAAGAGCATGACATATTTGAAGTTGTTGAATGGTCAAAATAATTTATTCAAACTAAGAATAAGTATTTTTGTCATCACGCCCTTAAGCTTCATCTTTATAACTACTTTGCAAAGATTTAATTCCATATAGTACCGAATTCAATTTTTTCCTGCGGAACTAATACGCAAAATTTACCTATCGACGGTCTGTTTGGTTCTCAATTTAATAACTAATTGTAATATTACATTAAGAAAGTAAACTGTTGCTAATAATATGCAATATTTATTATGTATCCGGCATTCTTCCTACTCGTCGTAGCTAATGTATATAATCGATTCCATAATTTGTCGATTAAGGCGCTAATCACATGAAATATGAAATAGGATACCGGTCGAAGTAGCAGCAATAATGCAAATAACAGCATTTATGTCAAATACTATCGGTCTATATTAAATCCACATTTCAATTAATCGGCTGCGATTGCAATTTGCTATTAAACTCTTGGTGGTATGGTACCTGTGCGCCGCTCGTGCATCGACAGTAGTTCTCAATTTGCATTCCATAATGTTGATTATGCTAAACAAAACCTGTTCGTCTACATATACAGATCACGCCGACATCTATAGTCTCTCTTACCTACCCCGATGATACTTAATACCATTTGTCGTTGAGTCTGAGTACACTGAGCTCGGTCTCGCGTTAAAAACGGCTCTGAAACGCAATTTAGGATGACGAGCAGACGAACGTTCGCCTTAAACTCATGAAATGCTAAACTATTTACAACCGCTAGTTTTGCTACAAAGTACTCATAAAGATAGGTGTATGAATATAACTGTCTGTCATATCCATGAGTTATACACCTCCTTTCAATTTAATTTCATTGATGAACTTAATTTGAGTATCGGCAACGTTTAAAGTGCAAACTTATAGTTGGAAATTCTTGGTAATACCATTAAAAATCGGTATATTAAATTCTTCAGATATAGCGGTTCCATTATATTGTAACTAATGGTAAGCGCCTTCGATGGACCTACAGCGATTTTATATTTTAATTTTATAGTCGCATTAACCCAAAATATATTCATTCTATTCCCCTTAATTATTTAATTGGTCCTTAGATTGTAATACAAATTATCACTTTGAAACAGAAGTATAACCTAATTAGTAATTTGTGTTTCAAATTTCAATATTAGGTCACATAAAACTTTGAAATATACAGCATACAAGAGAAGACCAAAGTATGATGAGAAAAGGATTTATTATTTATTTCTGCAATAATTAATAGAATAATAATTCTTAGACAAAGTTGAAAGGTTTTGTTTTTTACTCCTTCCTTATATAAATTATTTTAGAACTAGTTTCGGCGGCAAGCCATTTTCAATTGAGACCTATAAAATTTGGAATAATTGTCTAAAGACAAGATAAAAGTACTTACATTAATATGGATGTTTTCAAATTAAAAGACATAAAAACATAGACCCTCCTTTAAAATTGGCGAACAAAGTGTTTATGTTTTTACGATTTTTAATTTGAAGGCTTCCATATTCAACGGGAGTACTTCTATCTTATCGAACTACACAACACCACACAGTGAACACTGTACAACACCAAAACACTGCACAACGAACGCGCGAAACACACCAAACCACTCTTGATACAGTGTCAAAGAGTTTTGGTCGCGTTCAGTGTGTTATGTTCATTTTGCAATGCTTTGTACAGTGTTCGTTGTGTAGTGGTCGCCTTGAGCATCAGCCGGATTCGCTAGCGATACTGAATTTCCCGGTATTCCACTGAGGATGACAATTTAGTTGCCGAAATACGTATCTGGATTTTTCCGAAAGGTGTGGCAAGGAAAATTTTATTTATTTTATACAAGTTTTGTAGATTTCAAGAAAACTAGTTCTGGCATTTATACATGTATGTAAGTAAGGAATAAAAAGGAAAACTTAAACTTTGCTTATATATTTACTATCCTTACGGCATGGATATTTATACTTTAAATAATTTTTAGTTATCTATGGTTTCTGCAAACAAATCGGGCACCCACTTGGCATCTACAATAAAGTGTTCAAGTCCATCACCGATCTTGCACCGATATAAACTAGCACTGAGTCAATGCGTCTTAGCTTATTTTTATTATCAAGTTGTGCATCACGAGAATATACATATGTATGTACACAGTCATGTTTGGTAAATTGCAAAACATCGTGTTTTGCTCTAAATAAATTTAACTTTTCACGTTTGTGTACATAAACAATATAAAGTATAATAAACTGGAAGTAAAAACATATTTATAGTGCTTTGATGAATAATACTGACAAACGAAACATTTCGAGCATATTATAAAATGGCTATAGAATCATATTATAGTTTATTATCTACTCTATTATCTGCTCTTTGGATAGAGTTTATGATTGTATGAAAACCAGGGCAAAAATTATTCAATTTCTGTAATCAATACAATAGTATGCCAGAATTTTTCACATAAAGATCATTGTTGTTGACGTGTTTAAGATTCTTTTGACTATCTAAACATGAAAGAAAACGTGCCGATTTATGCACTTATTTCGTCGTTCTTTTAACTACTTTATTAGAAACTCTTCAAAGTATTCGTTTACAGTACTTTTTAGTTTACTGCCAGAAGAAGAAATCTTCTTCTGTTGTGACCCAGTTTAATTCTTGACCAATAAAGAAACGCAGGGTCTCACATCTCTTCTGCAACGTCCATATGGCATATAGGCGAGTCAACGTTTTTCATCTTCATACACCCTGGAGTTATTGTAGAAATACAAGCTGGTTCGTCCTCAAGAATGCAGTCGTTCTTGTTCTGCAACTTGAAAAATACTTCCTTACAAAATTCGCTAATAATTTAAGTCGTCTTCTAATGCTAATCGTAAGCCAATAGAATACAATGGCATTCTTTCCGTTGTACGGTCAGCTATTGAAAGCAAATATGATTTGGTACATATACTTTGCTGTTTAGGACGCCTTTGGAGTTTACCTGTTTGTAAAAATAGTAACAAATCGTATAAGAAATTCTGATAATCCTACTTGTAGGAAAACCAAATGACTGACGATAAAACTAAAACCAACAATAAGAAATTTTCTAGTATACTCGCCTAATCATCTATGATAATTCTGTTCATATGATCCTCCTTAAAAATATATTTTCTTGCATCCTGATCTGGTATAAGCAGTTTTTCCTTGCTTGCAGTTTGGACATACCTTACATACACTTTTGCTGCACCATCATATAACTTAGACATGTTCTAGTTTTTTGAAGCAAGACCTACAGGATGTTAAACTGTCTACAATTACAAATTATGAAATTTCAGAACTTACTAACAGCTTTGCAGATGGCAGATATATGCTTCGAGATTCAATTAGATCCATACATACTTTAAGTTTTTTCTGGTTAGTACAGTGTGATTGATTTATGGCGTATGAAAGCACCAGTTATCTTTGTTGAAAATATTTTATTTCTAATACCCTAATAATCATCAATGACAATTAGGTTTTTGCGCACTTTTAAATAATCAATATATTAACTTCGCTGTAATCTTCAAATCATCAGCATCACTTATATAAATGCCTAACAGTAACGGGCCTAACTTATGTCCGTGTTGAATTCCAGATATAGTATTAATTATTGTGGAACCGATACGGGAATACACGGTTGGTTAAATAGGAAAGTGGATGGAAATTCATAACTAGAGTAAAGTATGACGAACCCGCAGTTTTGGCGAAACACTCTTTATCAAATAAAGCATATTGTGGAAACTAACTACTCTATTTTACTATAAATTGTAATGATTTAGGGTCACATCAAAATATTAGCTAACAACAACACATAATCGAATGTTAGGAAAGCATCTGTAAAATTGATGCACCTGTACAACATTATCCTTCGTTCAATTTATGATAGCTTCGCTTAAATGATGTGGTATATCGGCCAAATGGCTGTGGATCTATTAGTAATGAAGCCGGGTTGATGTATTGCAATCAGATGTTAAATATTGGGAAACATCACGGGATATGTATGTAGTTATGTCCGAAAACTGTTGAAAGTTTATTGAGGCTGTTTCTACAGCTGTAATTATATATATTTAGTCAGGCCCTGTTTGAGAGCGGGTATCATTGATTTTCAAGTCAAAAGCCAAATTAAATACACAAATCAATCGCTCACATAGTTGCGACCTACAATTATTCTTAGCCCATATCCTTTCAATCAAACTGTCATTCTTCAGCTTTCAAATAGGCGGCAAGTACTTCACTAGATGTGAATAACGTAATGTTAATAATATTAATAGGTTAACGCAATGACAAATGCTATGCAAAGAAGGAAACATTTCTATTTGAGAAATCTTAACGGAAGATATGGTTTGATTCATAAATTTGAGGGAAAAAGATTATTTGATTCTGTTTACTTGCAGAAGACGATGATTCGAAATCTAAAGGAAAGTGGGGCGACTTAAAAAAGAGGAGATCGATTTTATCAAGAATTTGTAAATTTTGAGGTGGTTGCTTCATCCAAAGAATTCTTGGTAAAAGGACTGACTGGATTTTGAACACCTGTCAACTATGTTTTTCACAATCTCACTACAATGTATGAAAACCATTTATACTAGCTTATAGAAGCTGATTATCCGATCTATATCGAACTAAGGGTATATTACCATAAGTAACGTAGGTAAAGGTAACGGAAAATTTCGCCGATTGTTCTGCTTTAAAATTAGTTCTTTCTAATTATCATGATGCAGAATGATACCACGTTTTGGGTTGTTTTTCCTGATTTTATCGGCGACTTCTGGCAAACAAATTGTAGTATACAATTCAGCATTAGCTGTTCTTCCATACTCTAAATGAACGGCTGCGACATGTGCAGTACAACCGCAGAAACAGGCAATCATTTTCTCTGAAATGCTTCATGAAGGAAGAACTTTTGTGGGATTAAGTTCACTCACTTGGAACACCCAAACAGTGGAGTATTGCTTAGTTTTTGGTTCATCCAATATATCCGAGTCACCTGTTATGCCCTTCTATACGAATATCGGTCAAATTTTTGAGCATTTCCTTACACCAATTAATACGAGCTTTTCTTTGAACTTCAACGTCAAATTATGCGGCAAGCATCGGAAACAGTCCATCTCCACAGCTAAATGCTCAAGCAACATTGAATGTGGTGTAGTATTTGATATGCCTAAGAATGGCTCTATTTCACTGTACGTCAAATGCTGATCTTCTTCAATCAGGTTGCGCACAGCATCGATGTATTTTGGAATAACAACCGAGTTTAATCCACGTTCACGCAACTCATCGCTGATGGACGCACAACCACGAGGAAATTCTGCAAATCAATTCAAAACAGTTTTCTTTTGGTGGTATTTCATTACCAAAAGGTGAACAACGTGATTATGTGCATTGTTGTTGAGTTAGACCTTCACTAGAATCGTAAAAGTCATCCAACGAAAACCTTCATATCAAATTTCCATTCTTTCACAAAATTGTTTTTTTAGACGCTTACTGCAAACAAAGTACTTGGTCATTTTCAAACCTGCTACTGTTTGAACAATAACAAATGTCAATTTACGAAAATAGTAATGACACGTCTCAATAACGCCAATAAATGATCGTTTGTAAAAACATTAAAGGCGTCCCTCGTATACCTGCATCCTATAGAATACATACGTTTTACTGGTATGTGACATTACATATACATTTCTGGTGTTAGGTTTAGAAACCGAAATATAAAATTAATTGCTCGTTTAAAATTTACAAGGCGAACTGAGATTTAGAAGGTACAGAATTGTAATTAAAAGGCAGTAGTGGAGTATGGCATGTTATAATTTGGATTTGGATGCCAGCTGCAGGAACAGGGATACTATAGTTATAAATGTATACATAAGCAATACATATTTTGAAATTTAATACGAATTTATTACGTACATATGTATATAGGTATGGATAGATCTGTATTCTAAAAAAGTAGGTAGTAGGCCAGAAGTATTCCTCCACAATAATATTTATAACATAGACTAAAATTTATAAATTCACGTTACGTTCTTGTTGTGATTACTGCATGTTCATAAATAAATGTGTTAATAATTACATTGTCGCTTCATTGCGCATTGGAGCACTCTTACTTTTGTGACAGAATTCGTCTTCATAATTACAGAAATACATATATAAATTTATAAGCAGGAATGCATTAGAAGTTTTCGTGTGAATTTGCTGGTACGTATCTTCCAGGCGTCAAAGTTTTTTGGTACATATGTAGATGTAAAAAGTACCGTGCACAAGCAATCTCACGTCCCACCAGATCAAATTTTTTGTCTTTCACCACAATGCCATAGTAAATGTAATAAAAATAAAAATTTCGTCCGCTAACGTGTAAAGTGTTTCTAATTTTTAAGTGAGCTGTTCAATTGTGAAGTAAACTAAAACGGTAGGTCATCGGAATTTAAGAAGTTAAGGTAGTAAGTCTTAAAGCATCAAAATTATGATCGAGAACCATAAGGATGAACTCTGATTGAGATTGAAGACATCCTCAAATGTGCTTTTAGTAATGAAATATTTCTCCACGTTAAACAATTATTGATGGAATCTACCGATTTTACACAAATGTATCACCTAGCATCAAGTTTTTCTTGGAAATTATATATGTAAATGCATCAGGTGAGTCTATAAATACGTAACTGAAAGTGTTCGAAAATTCTATGCTTATCCACACCAAAAATAAAATTCGTTAATAATTAATAATATTCATCTTATTGACAAATAAATATTTCTCATATAGTCGCGTACATACGTATTTTTATCTAAATCTTGTACTAAGGTGTAACATGCCAGTTACACTACATAGTAGAAGGTGTCCATACATTCTGTGTTTAAGTTGTAATTTGTGCCTATGTGTGTTTATCTCCGCCTCGGTCTTTTCTTATGCTTGTAAGATGGTGTCTGTTACATGGGTTTCACATTCACGGCGCTACGTACACTTCATCCACGAATTACCTCTTGATCCGACATTAAGTAGACAAATTAATAGCATTTAGCTTCATACTAAAAGTCTTAAATCGTTCGAAGCAAATTGGTGGTGTGAGAATTAAATTATACGGTGCGCTATTCACGGCATATAATTTATAAGTCTACTTTTTTCACTAAAACCCCTTCTACCGCGTTTCATTTACCTATAATCATGCAGGGTTCTTATTGAAATTAGAATGACCGTGTGCGGTATTAACTTAAATTAGCTTTTCTAAGCATGTGTTCTTGCATTTTAAGAAGCAGCGCATTTCTATCAAACCGCACGCATTGCTGGCATATGGTTTAAATAAATAGAAGACAGAGCGGTAATGATTTGTACATACACGGTATGGGTTCCGATTTTGCGATACTAATAGGTTTCGAAAATATTTATGGAAATAAAGGTACTTTTAATTATTTAAATCAACATCTTCCATACGAATTATATTTTAATATTTAAAGGAAGGAATGAATGTGTAACAGGCGGCCCTTTAGTAGGTGCAAAGCGAAAAATCAACATTGGTTTAAATGTTAAAAAGTAGAAACTAATTGGATCGCCCACTATATATGTACTGTACTGATGAAATTCAGGCTAACGTACAATTAATTGCTTATAGTCAGAATTATCTATTATAGAACTTGATGATATAATGTACCGTACAAGCGAAACATGTGTTCCGGGATTAATTAATAAGTATGTGATGAGAGGGGTATTGATGCGATCTCAAATCTACTGCAGGTTACATCTTAGTGTGCATCTAATAAAATCTAAAACTCTTGGAAGACAGTTGCTAATTAGTTCGTCCTTTACACATTTGAATACTTATACATGCATATTATTGACCATCCGATATTACCTACAGCTTATAAACAAAATTTATGACTACAACGTTTGTTGCATACAGATTATCTGAAGTAAGATTAAATTTAGATATGATTCAATGCATTAATTTACTTGTTAATTTTTTCGGATGCTGCGGCGTATTGGCTTTTTAATTACCGAGCGGAAGGTGCTACATTTGTTATCTGTTATATTTACATGTCCGCACAACACCTGCGATTGCCATCGATTTCGTAGGTTGTTCGAGCACAACTTTGCGCTAATTATGTTAATAGAAAAAGGATAATGTAGGTGAGAAAGCTCGATGCAAATGCAAAAATTCTGACACAATAGCTTCTTGCATATTAAATATTTGCAAACATGAAATTCCCTCCAATACGATTTTCTGCACGCTTCCTCACAACGAGGCAATAAAATTATGGAAATATGTATATTATTCTACCGCAAGTTCCCAGACAACAATTTATGTTTTGATAAAAAAGAATTAAATACATTTCCAATGATTATAATCCTCTACGTTTGAAATTAGAAATTTTACCGGAACTCACATACTTTATCTCTCTACATACGCAAGAGCGCTTTTTAGAAAGTAAGGATTACATAAAAATATATAGGCCCGTAAAGTCTGACGACAATAATAATAAAAGGAGATATTTTTTGAGGAATATTGTTAGGTCAATGGGGTAAAGGAGTGGTACACGGACGATATAAAATATCAAATAAATGTACCGTACCTTACGAGTACTTGTTAACAATAGAGTAATGATTATTCTTTGTTGAAAACAGTAAAACTTTCTAAAATATCTTCTTATTTTAAAAAGGATATATTGTCCGACGAACAGGTGATACATAAATAATTGTCTGATACGTAAGTACATGCACATCTGATTTGAATTGAATCCTGTTTTTCAATTACGCAGACAAGAATTTGAATTATAAAACGCAAAATAGTTTTGGCAAAGTTTGCTTGTCAACCTTATATAAATATTTGAAAGTTTAAAATATTACGTATATATGATACAAGAAATAAGTCTATGGCATACATTAGTATAACAACACCTGTAATCAGTAGAAACAAATATTTAGGAACCAACATTATTATACATTGTGGAAATTAAACGACTTATTACATCTAACTTTATAACACATTTTGTTATACATTGTGTATTAATACTATTCCAACGAGAGTGTATATTCGTACGCTGTGACACCTGTAGCCATTACTATCTATCATTCCAATCTATTGTTTAATATCATTAAGTTACAATAAGGCACATATTTTAAGTTTGCTAATGTATTTTTCACCAATTAAGTAATAATTTCCATAATTTTCTAGGTTCCTCCCATAGTTTCTTCAAATTCTCAATGACCTGAACAATTTTATTCAAGGTACAACATCAATTTATCGTAAACTTTAATTCCTCAATATACCTATGATGTATAGATCTGAATAAAGAATGTGGTAGACTGCGTGATTTCTTTTACAGACACTCTCACTGTGGAGGGTCTTCCGTCACATGGGAATAAGACGTTCCTTTGGTTAACCAGAGCAAATCCCTTCTTAAAAAATTCAATATTTAAACTCTGGAGTTGTTAATCATAAATATTAATAATTGTCCCGCCTGGTTGTAAGAGTTTACGTATTGGAGCTGATAATTGATATACAGAAAATCACGGTCTGGAATAACGGGGATCAAAAATTCAATCCTGACATACAAAAGTGCATCGCAAGAGTATGAAATCATTCATTTCATAAAATGAATCATTTCATACTTAACAATGAACTGCACACTGTGCATCTTTGCTCCTTGTTCGAATCAAACAGCTGTTGTAAAATCATTTTACTTTCTCTCAAGATTTTAGCAATTTTATAAAAATCTCCTTACAAGGTCCACTATGTAGAGTCTAATTTGTCACTCCATTCCTGCATACTTACTATTGAATTAACTAGTAATAGCCGAGTATCTAATTCCACATATCTTCTATGGCGAAGCCTACATATACCAGAAATATATATCGCGAATTGTCCGAACCAACGGTGTTGTTATATATTTCAAAAGATCACCAGACATATCACAAATGTTTGTAGTTTCAATTCTTGTGCACGGCTAATTGGCGCGGTATTAAAGTTTCCGCCACACATACGTGAGGTTGTATGTTATGGGTTAAGGAAAAAGATAAGAGCCAGGACTTCCACAGAAGTACAGTGTACTGCAAAATACAATTAGGACTACATACCAGCATTGCACAACCTGGTACAAACAAATATATCTCTAAACAAAAAGTTTCAAGTGTTGCATTGTCTCAATTGTCAATGGACAGCAAATATTCATTTCCGATGGGTGAGTATCGGCGGTTTTAAAGCATAACAATACAAGATGTGTTCTTAGAGTTTACATTAGATGAAAACAAAACTAGATTCAACGCAGTGTCCGGAAATAATTGATTACTTCTGGATGCCCTTATAGAATGATGATAAAGCATATGAGACGAATCTTAAACAAATACCAAAATACTATCGAGATACAAAATGTAAGGTTCAGTTAGATCTTTCACCAAATATACCTTTTCTAGTAAAGCACTAAACTAGTTCTTTAGTAGGTCCCTGATATCAGTTCTTATTATTTGATTGAAGAATTTCGCACGCAGGTTCGAGCCCTACGAGTTCTCTCTATGTCCCATCATGTGCAAGGAGGTTCGTCTTTTCCTTTTCTTTTATACCCCAGTGTCCCGACACCCATCATAAGTTAACTGTATTGTATTCTGCCAGAGGCACTAATACATGTATATATTTTTACTAGATAGTATTTGACAATGTTGGACTATCTTGATACCCGTCTGTCATCATACCCTATGCATTATTTCTGATGAGTGTCATTCCTGCCTTATTATTTTCGAACAAGTGAATATATCCATAATATCGGCTTGGAATAATGGTGCATCCACAAATCAATAACAAACCGGAAGCCATGCAAAAATTCAAGAACTTTATTTGGATTTATGTAGCGCCTGATTTTGTAAATAGTTTGAACGCCTACCACACTTTAGGAATGGAAAATGATCAGTCCAGACCAACATGCGATAAAGTAGACAATAAAAATAACCTAATTGGGTAGATTAATATCACGCACTTAACAATAGTGGCTTAAAAAACCAGTCCCTAACCAAGAATTGGGAGTATATTTATCTCATATAAACGTGAACCGACAATTAGTTTCCACCTCATTTGTAAACAAAAGGTATGAAACTGAATTTGTGAAGATGACGACTTCGACATCTATTGAACCAGAAATGATTTCTGAATAACTTAGAGGTATACCGATAAGCTCTGGATGCTATTGCTATGGATCTAGAATTCAGGTAACAATGTCTGCCCCCATAGTGCAAGTTTAATACAAGAGAGTAACTCGAAAACTAGGTGTCTGCTTTCACAAGCATCATTACAAAGGCTTCAAAAGGATCAAACTTTGTGCAGCAAAGGAGTAAATAGGTATAATCAACAAGCACTTAGTTTATGCAAGAAGTATGTATTTTTTAAATTTTATTTTCTCGAAAACGTTTAACTATTGCATTGTTTGCGTTTACCCAAAAACATCCGACATAATTACTAATCACAACAACGAGTTTCTTTGAAATAGATTGGTATCACATCTCGATGTCTCCTTGTAAGATATACCTCGGGCAGTGAAGACCGCATAATAATAATTGTGACCCTTGTTCACAATGAAGACTGGTACTGAATTTCTATCATGACTGAGTGGCCATCGGTACCGCGAATGATGACCAACTAAAAATTTTCGCTGCTTTTAGTTGCCCATGTTTGTTTGTAAGATCAGTTGTGTCAGGTATGCAGAAATTCATCGCACTTATAAGTACACTCGATCTTTTGTACATTCAAAAGAATTAGGCTGAGTCTAGAGGAACTCCATCTCAAGTAGGGATATTTAACGTGCCAAACATTGTATTGTACGGCGGTCTACGCTTTCTACTTCCTATCCGAGAAATCATGTCTGACATTTTTATTTGCAATTGTGCGTGGTTGGGTTTGGTCCCACGATCAGGCCGACATTCAAGCCATTACACCACCTAGTCCCACAGTTAAAAATTATGTTTGTCATCTAATCCAATAAATATGGCTTTTATTTAGTTAGAAACTGAAATATTTACGTTACTTTTTTGTTATACCGACCATATTCATGATTCTTAAGTCCATAATTCATGTGATCGTGAACGTGTTCATTAATACCAATTGTCGAAAGATAAGTTTCTGGCAGTGAACAACATTTTTGAAAAACATTAATGACACTCACTGAAACTCACTTAAAATGTTTATTATTTGACACGAATATTTCCTATATATTTATTCAGTCCGCCCAATTTTGATTGCATTGAATTTACATATGCATTTTACCCAATTAAAAATTTGGCCGTAATGTCCGCACCAGTAGAGCGAGCTTAATTGCACAAGTTCTTCGTTCTTATTTGGCTCTAGTGCAATTACATACCATTCGTGCATTTCGAACAAGAAATCGATATTCAACTACAGAAAATAACTGGAGTGCAATGATTGTCTTCCTCTATTTCACGGACAACCTCGCGATTCTTTTCAACGCGGCGAACTTACTTTTATAAACGAAACAGACAACAGAAGTTAGGGCGCAAAATGTAGGAAAATATTTATCACTGGAAACTGTGATGTACGATTCTTAATTCTACTCTAATTTTCGGCAATTGGAATAGGATGCTGAAATATAGAACTTTTTTGCTCTAAGCAATCTGCTTCCACAAAAGAGGACGACAGAATAGTTACAACGATTGGTGTAGCCTAACCGTCACATTCGTGTATCAAATAATTACGAATCCTTGTTTTCAAACTGATTCCCTTGCCCAAACCAGATCGGAGATAAACATACTATCGTGTAACTGAAACTGGACAGGTGACAAATTGTGGTATTGCGACCTCACATATCGCGACAAGATCATTTGCAACCGTGGGTGTAATGTCAGGCTACATGTTTACTCAAATAACATGCTGTAGTCATTTGCTGTGCAAACATGAACTCCAACTTCGTAGTGGATGAGGATATATCCACAAAACTGTACAGTGAAGTTTAAAAATATACAATGTTGCGCTGGTCGATGTTTATAATATGAAACAACATATTTGTGTTACAATGAATCTTTAGTGAAAGGGTAAATTGATTCAGCGAAGTGCAAAATTTCGCTCAATTTGAGTTGCCTAACAAATTTAAATAGCATTGAAACTGACCATCTATAACTAGATACAAACACTTTAGAAGAACACAAGGTAAAATCGCGGTCCGTTTCGCGCACATATCTATAGCATGCACTGATATCAACATATCTATATAATATCAGAATTTCAACAATGTCATTACCTAGAAGAAAAATAGACATTTCTAAGTATAGAGAAATTGCAAAGCGTTCTGCGTTCTTTACCGATACGCATCTATCTTCCTATTTGCTGCTTTATGAATGAATAATCTGTGTTTAACTGTCATGAACAAATAGGTAACTTTATAATCCCACAATGTACTTGAACACTGTCTAAAAATAGAACTAGAAAATATGTATCTCTACCATGAATGATAAATTTGTTTGCTTTAACAAAAAAAGCAAATAACAATTATATTGTAGAAGTGTGTAATCGCCATATTTTTCAACATCTTCTTTAATAGAAGCCACTTCCCTTTCGAGAAATCTTCATGAACATCATGACGACAGTCTACATATGTCCAAATGGTATTATCGTTACAAAATCCGACCCAGACGATCTACATTGATAAAAATCACGGGGCTATATATGGAGCAATTAGAAAAAACAACATGGCGATAAACAGCAAATATTTAACAAGAATAACTCGTGATTAAGGTGCAAAATATTTTATCTCCCGGTGTGTTATTACTTAAATGAGTGAACACATTCCATACTGCTTACATTAGCAAATATTGTGTAACTTGGAACCTCTACTGTGGAATTTACGACAGAAATTAAACAAGTAACAACGGAACGCGCAATGTACTCACTACTGTTTAATTAAAAATAATTTTAGGCACAGTAATCGGTATATATAAAATATACGTGGAAAATTTGTTGGCATGCTACCAAAATTTCAAAGATGATCTTAAAAGGGTAGAAGTTACTGTAGAGATACTAGAAATTTCTTATATTTTAAAATAATTATTGCAACACTACAAGTATCATATTATTCTATCATATTCCAACGGTTTGGAAGATTGCTAGAATTACGCCAGTTTTCAAAAAAGGCAAACCAGAGATGATCACCAACTATCGACCAATTTCTGTACTGAGTAATTTCTCAAAGGTTTTTGAACAAATTTTATATGATTCCATTTACAGTAGTATCAAAATCAAATTGTCTTGGCACCAACATGGTTATATGAAGGGTAGGTCAACGGTTACTAATCTAGCTTGCGTAACACAAACGATTTGCGAGACTATTGATCAGCGCTCACAGTTGGATGTCATCTATACCGACTTCACGAGAACCTTTGATTCTATTGATTTTTCCTTATTGATTCAGAAGTTGAGTGCTATCGGCTTTTCCGCTTCATTGCTGCAATTAATGGCATCTTACCTTACTGGCAGAATCAACTATGTAACTTACAACGGCTTCTCCTCCAAGCAATATTTAACAACATCTGGCGTCCCGCAGGGCTCCAATTTAGGGCCGCTGCTGTTTTTGGTATTTATGGATGACCTCTTGCAAACATTGACGTGCCGTTATGTAGCGTTTGCAGATGATTTAAAAATATTTCATAAAATTGAATCCCTTCATGATGTCAGGCTTCTACAAGAGAATCTAGCAATTATTAGCGGTTGGTGTATCCACAATAAACTTCACCTTAATGTTGATAAATGCTGCGTCGTCAGGTATACCCGGAAAGTATCGAAGATTATCTATGACTACAGTCTCCATTGCCAACTCCTGTCCTCATCGGATACTGTAAGAGATCTTGGAGTATTGTTTGATGATAAACTTTGTTTTGGTCAACAAGTTACATCAGTGTGTAATAGTGCGTACAAACTTCTCGGTTTCATTCTTCGTAACACACGAACATTTACTGATTGCGCTGCTATTAAAACTCTTTATTATGGATTATTTCGGAGTAAGTTAGAATAATCGATAATAAGCGATCATATGGTATCCTCACTATACATCTCACCAACTTCGACTTGAGCGAGTGCAGCGACGTTTCTTAAAATTTTTAACATTCAAGGAGACTGGTGACTATCCGAGGAAGAACTACGATTATGCACAACTGCTTCTGTCACACGAATTGTCATCACTTCATATGCGCTATCAACGCACTAGTGCGGTGTTTCTTTACAGACTCATTAACAACAGGATTGACTGTCCTGAGTTGCTTTCTTGCGTACCATTTTTATGTGCCTGCCAAAAAGTCGCGAAATATATGTTCATTTTACTTGGATTCTATAAGAACAAACGTCATGTACCTAGCGCCCATAACACGTCTGTGTCGTTGTGGTGATATGTTATATAAAGACATTTTTTGTGGGGAGTTAGTTTAATATTACGTATATATATATAAGGTAGCATATATATGTATGTACCTATGTATAGTTATAGAAATACTTTAATATGAGGACGGGTGTATCTCTTCGTTCAATTGTTGCATATTGTTCTTTGCTTAGTGTATTTAGTTTGATTGTATGTGTCCGTTGTGGTTTTGTACTGTTGGGCACGAAATAAAATATTATTATTATTATTATTATTATTATTATTAACATTACATTAAGAAATTACCTAGTCCAATAAATGTGCGAATGTAAACCACAAAGCAAGACATCTAAAATATCAATAAAGAGCTGAAATTAACGATTGACTACAGTACACACATTTCTCTATAAAAATAACATCGAGTTTTAGGAATTTGAGTTCATACCTATGTAAGTAACCTTTTATTTTGAGTCACGTACTATTTTACTATAGGTATATATATAAATGCTTCGAAGTTATGACAGACACTTTACAATGAATTACCTTTTGAATGTACCGTTGTCATTTTAGATAGATGCGTTTCTTAACAATAACACTACAGAGAAATGCCAGGAAGGAAAATATTATGATCATTTTAAAGTGTATTTGAAATATCACAATCTCTCCCTTCATAGTTGCATGAATATGCGGAACCAAATAATCACTTTTGTGTGAAATATTTATTGTTATTAATTTCTTTTAGGTAGAATCCTCTTTGGTTGCCAGAACTGCCGCACCCCAAAGAATTTCAGTAAAACTAACTATAATCAAAGCGAAAACATGCGGCGTTATTTATAAATTATTCGCTAGTAGAAATCTTGACAGCAATCCAACCCTCCTAGATAAACAAAATTAAAAATGAATTTTGAATAGTTTCGATGTTTATGAAGAAAAGGAGGCCAAACCGTATTACAAAAACGGAAACGAAGTGCACACAGTTCCCCTGGACTAATAAACAGTTTGTCAATTTCATAGCGAATTAAGGAAATTGGAAAAGTTTTCCAAAATAAATAAAAAGGACATAAACGAGGGATTTGCATTTAACTACGCAACATACTATTCTAAGTACTACAAATTTTTTGTGGATCAACAGAAACGATTCGTATATTTAGGCAACTTTAGGTTGTCACAAGGAACATCACTTCCCAATTTCTTAACCAAATGGCTATTAGAATGAACGTACTTTAGTTCCATATGGAGCCCCATACACAAGCTAGGAATGGTTCTCAGAATCTAATGATTAATCTTTTCATCAACTAAAATACACTCGTATTTGCACAAGAACAGATTTCCTTCTTTCAAATGTAACAATTTCTTTGAAGTCTAAGTACATAAGTAGATCCTTAGTATAAATAATTGAATCTAGGATTAATATTTATTTGCTCGTATCAAGGAATATAACGTTTGATTGAACACCATTACATTTGTATTATATTTGCTCTTGTTTGAAATTGCCATTTTCAAACTCATCATCATCAGTTTCCATTCTATTCAGACCAGAGAGAATCTTAGGACATCTGAGGAAGCTGACAATATAAATTGCGAAACGTGGAAATCAACTAATTACGCATGATAGAACCTGAAAGAAACTCGCACAATGTCGTCATGAATTCTTTATTTGGTCAAATGAATGTATTTCCGTGAACTAGTCATAAACTACATCACCTTTAAAATAACTAATGAAGCTTTTCAGTATGATATAGTATACTAGTCTTGCTCTACTTACGCATCCTCAGCACGGTGCAATTAGAAAAGATTAGATAGCGATAGGAAAAAGCTTATACCAAACACGAATCATCGACAAAATTACAACATCCAGGATATACTAGTGTGTGCAACAACCATATAAAATCCTTTCTGCTTTTCATTGCAAACGTGCATTATTTAGCTGTACCAGTAACACTCTCAAATAGTGGTGAAACTCAAATATGCCAACATGACGTACCAAAATATTTTTAAGGAGTAGGTTTTATCATGCTTGCATGCCTTCTTAAGAATCTTCTAAGGAATTACGCCTGAAAAGCGCAATTTTCATCGATGAAGGAGAAAATGGATTTTACAAATAATCAACAGTTTATAGGAAGTAGATTAACAGGAAAACCTAAAATGAAGTAAATTGTGTGCTTTTGGACAATCAGCATACTGTTAGCAAGTTGTTACGTCTTATGGATATTGTCTATTGTCGCTAAAATTTACTAATGAATTACTTTTTCACACATTGTTCTGCTCCTTATCTTATCTAGTGGATGGTTAGCACTTAGTGGGTTGGGAGTTTATTCAAATACAAATACATAACTGAAGTTCAAAGTCAAAGAAAATTATAATCTATCAATTATATTCTTCAATGCAAGCCATGAATATTAGAAGATGAAAGTGAGAAAGACAGTCTCGAATACGAAACCTGAAAGACGGTGATTAGATAAATTCAAAATTAGTAACGGACGAATAGTATGTCTAGATCGAATAATACAGAATCTTATTCGACTGAGATTGAAGTAGCGACTAAACACATTATAAAACAGAAAGAATAATTCAACAAATAAGCACGTAGGAAGCGCAAACAAAAGCTATTGAGGAGACCTATAGGAACAAGGAAATACGAAATCTTTCTTAGAAGAAAATTTCATTTCTCAGCTTTAAGCAGATTGTATTTTAAACATTGAGATTGATATGATGACGCAGTTCGTTAAAGCTTGGACTAAGGAGGGAAATTGTTTTAAGTGTCGTTATAAAACCTGCTATTTATCACATACAAAAAAATGGAGGAAGGTTTTTTGTGGTGCTACAAATCAGAACTCTAACGAGAAATATGCAATTAGAAAACTCCAGGACTGCAAGTAGAAAAGAAACTTGGCATCATGCACTTGAGGATCTAGGAAACGGTTTTAGGAAACACAGAATGGATGCATTTTCTAAAAATCTGTGAGCTCAGAATAGCGAGAAAGAGGAGCGTTTCCTTCAGGATATCCAAGAGATACAAAGAATATTATTTTCTTATTTCTTCTCTTAGTCATGGTATTGGTATTAGATCGCAAAAGAAAATCTAAGATTACTGTACAACAAAAGGAGATGATTTCATCCAGGTAATAATATTTATTGGAACTAAAATGTGCACTTTAAAGTAAAAGAACTAACATTTATGCTATATTTGTGACTGAATTTATAAGAAATCTGTAGGTTATCCATGTAAATATACATTTTTTCATCCTTAAATAAACAAAACCGACATGATAAAAATAAATGGAATCTATTTTTGAAAATCGCACTACTGAAATTATATCTAACCAGCTTCCAAAAATAAAACAGCTCTCAACGAATTTGAATTTGTTAATCTGTGTTATTATATAAAGCGTCTGAAACTTAGAATGCATGCCAGCAACGTGGAAAAATCCATAGGTATGTCCTCAGTACAAGCAGGGATATAATTTTGAAGGAACATCAGCAATAGGTATGACATAAAAAATCAACGAAACTAATAACAAAAATAATCGAAGAACGTACTTATCTGTTGGTCCTTCGCGCAGAAATATCAACGAAGCGACAATGATCGTCTTCATAATTAAAGCCTTGGGAAGGCAGTGGGTCTGTTTACAGAATACTATCGGCTTAACAAACAAACAAACATCATGAAATAATGGAGGATCCCTTCGGGAAACCTGTTGTCAGGAAGAGGAAGCTTCGCAACATGTTTGCTGTGAGGAGTTGAGGAGTGCCGCGCTGTTTGCAACCAGAAGAAGTGAAAAGACTTGCCATTAACAAGATGGTAGATTTCACTGAAGACATCGACTTGATGGACTAGATTAGCGGAAGCGTACAATTAGTCAATGATGTTCAGCATGAGCGGTTTAACCACATCCTTAAAAAGAAAAATAAGGGAACCAGCACTGCATACACTCTTTATCGGTTTTCGACAAGTGCATGATATAGAGGAGAGCACAACAAATAAGGTTAGCATGCTAGGAAATCTATCCAAAAGTTTTCTAGTAAGAAGAGTATATGTGAGGCAGTTTCTACCTTCGTATTATAGCTTATAGTAATAAGCATATTAAATTTACACCAGAGCTTTTTAAATTACTCTACACCACTCACTGAAATCAAAATATTGTAAAATAAACTATTTGTAGGAACCGAAATTTGAAGGCCCAACGTTGATAGAAGCTATCCTGTTCAATATACTTCTCTAGTATTCGAACTGTAACAATACAAAAAGGTTATAAAGCAAGCCGTTAATTCTCTTGAAACCTTCAGAAACAACATCAAAGAATTTTATCGATATTTGTCAGTAATAATTTTTCAAGGAAAGTATGTTACCAGAAAATATTACATCCTCTAGATCTGTCGATTTACATTTCTATACCTTCTCTCAATAAAGCATGATTTTTATAATTCTCCAAAGATATCAAATATTTATTCTTCTCTTCCAGTACTTCCTCGACATCTTAAGAGTCTATTTGTCAATGTCGGGAGACAATATTGGTTATCATGTCTTTTATTACAACTTATCTTATATGATAGAGATCTACCACTAATAGGTCAATAAAACAAGGCTGGTTTTAACGATAGTTATATTTTCAGAACGTTTACAAACATTTTCGGAACACCTTCGTCAGTGAAAATATAACTAGATAAATATATAAACAAACTTTTGTTTTTTATTTGGGACTATCAACAAAATAACTAGTGACTAGGATTTCTTGATATAGAGGATGTGTAATCAACTTTTATATGTATATATATAAATTATAAAAACTAAATTAATGTGTAAACATATATGCAAATTAAGTAAAACCTTATATCAAACAATCTTTGTTGAAACCTTAACAATTCTGTTCAAGGACTAGGGAAAACCAAATTCAAAAACCTAGCCAAAGGTTTCCTTCTTAAGAAATGCAAATGTCATTTTAACAAATTGCTATATACATTACTTAAATTTTGAATATCGGTCCTGAAATTAATAGTTTTAGTGTCTTTCTTTGGCTAGGTTTTTGAATTTGGTTTTCCCTAGTTCTTGAACAGAATTGTTAAGGTTTCGACAAAGATTTTTTGATATAAGGTTTTACTTAATTTGCATGTATGTTTACACATTAATTTAGTTTTTATAATTTATATATATACATATAAAAGTTGATTACACATCCTCTATATCAAGAAATCCTAGTCACTAGTTATTTTGTTGATAGTCCCAAATAAAAAACAAAAGTTTGTTTATATATTTATCTAGTTATATTTTCACTGACGAAGGTGTTCCGAAAACGTTTGTAAACGTTCTGAAAATATAACTATCGTTAAAACCAGCCTTGTTTTATTGACCTATTAGTGGTAGATCTCTATCATATAAGATAAGTATAAAAAGGTCACGAAATATATATATATATATACATTTAATTACAACTTATAGGAGAGCTACGGGAACTTTAGAAGATCGTCATATTCTATGTACTAATGCTGTAAAAATTAATACAGGATTTTCCACATGGATTGGTTTGAATATACACTCAAACAAATCCATTTGGGTTAGTATGACCAAGGCTAATTTTTTAGAACTCATTTCCTGGAATCGCGGATACGTACGCGCCAGCACTAATTCTTAAGCGTGGGAGTTTTCACCACCAGTTTATTCCAATATTTAGCTGAGTGAAGATGGAAACCGATCAAAGACATGTACAACATTATCATTTCTAGTAGTTTCAAACTGATGACGATACAAATGTGATACTTGACCATTTGAGCAAAGTTCTAGACCAAATGGCAGAACGTGCCCTTTAAAGATGATTTACAAAATTTCATATAGGTACGCATATATACGATGGTTTCCTCATGAGCTGGGTGATCATTATTTGGCGGATCAGGTTCGAATACGCAGATTACTTATTCTTCGATAGGCCGCCGATCAATTTTTGTGTCCTCTAATAACTGAGAGTGAGTAGACTACTTATGAAAATATGGTATGAAAAATGGCTAATCACCAGGTGAACATGCTCCAAACACATTTCAAGAACGACGCAACATCAGCATAACGGCTTTGCATTTGAGAGAATAAAAGGGTCTCTATTACCAGCTTTCTTCCACAAAAAAAAGAATAATAACTTGCAATATCTATAGAGAACAGAACAGTCATTCAAACCAGTACTTCTCGCGTTTGCGGAGAAGCAAATTTTAAAATAAATAAACCCAGCAAAAACTTAAATAATTGAACTGCGAAATTCTAGGTCGTCTACCAAACTTGCCAAATATTCTACTATCTGACTTCGATCTGCTCTGGTTATTGCAAGATTTTTGAAAGAGCGAAACCTTTACAAGGGAAAACGTAATTTTAGTAGCATTGGAAGAGTACGGTACCTCGAATAATATGCACATATATTCTTTATCATTCAGTATTGTCAAACCTCCTACTATATGTATCACCTAAGTTTTCTTTTTTGTAAGCGTTTCATTGTATTTCAATAATATTGAAAGCTCGTCGCGTGACATGACCTTTATTCATTTAATAATAATTATAAACAAAGGTACACAAGACATCGTATTCTTCTACTAGTAGATAACGAACACCGAAACATTTATTTTCAATTATTTTTATCTCACTAATAAAATTCTTTACGAAGGTATTATTTTATTACGTCGTGCGTCCCCTGTGCATTACAGACGATGTTTTCTTTATACACATATTCGAAAGTGTCAATAAAAGAAAATCCTATTTGGTATGCACGTAGCCTCCTTCGATCCCAACATAATTTAGAAGCGGTATTTCCACAATCAGTAAAGAGCTGTAACACAAAAATCACTTCCTTCTTGTTGTAAAATTGACTTTGGCTACGGTCCGAAATGCGGCAGTTTCTAGGAAGATTGAATTATGTGTGCAGGTGTAAAAATCCGGACGATTTGCAGGTAAATTTTTTGACTGTAAAACTCAATTACCGTACCTACCGCTGCTATTCCCAGACGAAGCCGCTTCCTTGCTTGCATTCATGTTTCTTACATAAACCTTAGGTGATATAGTTAGGAATGTGTTTACCGTAGTGAAATTATATCCGGTTGAAAATTTTAAATCAGTTTTGCATGAATTGCCTCCCATCAATACGGATTAGGTCCTCGAATCTACGTAAATAACTGTGAAGCGCTTAAATTTAAATTGATAATAATATATGTACATAAACAAGAAGCCTGAACATTAACTAAATAAAAATAGAACTATTTCCACAATCACTTATCTCCTTTTAGCAGGAGCCGAATCAATTCTGTGAAGTGTTGATAAGAATTCGTACTCACGTAATGAGGTCAAATCAACGAAAAACAGTACCGGCAAAAACATAAAACGAAAATTAGAAAGAGATTATTAACTTTTTACGTCAGTTTCCATTTTTGTATTGCTACGTATTTAAAATGAACGAAATAAAAATATATACACGCTACATACATAAGAAAAAAATCGGACATTACAATCTAAAAATGTAAAAATCACACGGTTCTTATAAAACAATTTTCTTCCTTTTAATTATGACTTTAAAACACAACATCCGGTACACCTTTGGAGGATGATATGTAGGCCGTGATATGCTGCAAGTACTATGGTCGCAAGAGGCTAAACCAAGGGCAAATATTACACAAACGTTAACGTAAGATGTTCAAGGAATCCCGCCAAATGAGGTTCATTGGAGTACCTAATCTAAGATACATGGAAGATATTCATTTGGAGGATGTTCGCTCATTCTTGGCAAACCTTTCCGGTCAAAATTCTATTGCTTATTTTCTAAGGCTTATAAATAGATTTCTTCAATTTTATTATTTTTTGGCGAATGAATTTTCATCGAGAATTTATCTATCAAAGAATACAAGAGACCAATTTTGTATAGTTAATTGGAAAAGCTAATAGTAGATGTATTAAGGGCATTTATTGGTCTGTTACTCCTCACAGGAACGATTAGATTTTCTCGTTAATAAACCAGTGGAAGAAACATCGGTTATTGTAGATTTACTTTTCGAACTACATGTCTAGATGTAGGTTTATCCTTAAAATGAGATGTTGCTATTTCTCTTCAGATGATGTTAATCACCAAAATCTTTAGTATCATTCCGATGGCAAAATGAAATCTATTCATGTTTCAGAGAAAGAACTTTCTTTTGTTAAATCCATGATGTGGAGAAGGCGACTGAGTTTTCGCCAATACCAAAAGAATAAGCGCCACAAATATGATGTTAAAATTTACATGCTAACTGAACTCGATGGACTAGTTCAGACATTCTCCATATACATATATTCAAGATGTTACCTGCAAAATTCGACATACATTCAAAATTCCAGTGAAGTTATTAGAAGAAGGATCAAATGCAGGGCAATTCTTGAATAATAAGTTTTATAATATGCCTATCCAATTTCAAATTGGCATTAAACAATTTCATATGGGCACTAAATATCTTCATGTTGACCCTCAATAATATCAGTTTGGCATGAAAACGATAAATGATGTAAGGAACATTTCTCTTTATTTTTACTTCTTACACAAATATATTATCCTACTAAATAACACAAAAGATAATAATAATAAATAATAAGTATATTAAAATTGCATGTCTACTAAGTCCAGAGCTCCAGATAGAGGATATAGGCAACATAACTTATAAAGCTAACAACACTTATTTGGCGAATATTAGCCTGAATGAAATTTTCAAATACCTGTAAACATATAAGTCCCAGACCTGAGTCATATTAATTCTGTTTTCAGCAGTTAGAATTTGGTAATTCATTGGGCGAATGTCGTTAATTTTCTTTTCGTAATTAAATTTAAGTAAAAGAGCTTTTTTAATGTGGCTAATTTTTTAATTGTAATGATGAATTGTTGACTGGTTATCAAGAAAAAATAGGCGCCCCCTCCCTCCGTGGAACTTCAACACAAATTTTTCAGCACGGATCATGGCTATCATGTTTGAGCACATCGCAGGGGGACCAGCAGTCAAACTTCTAAAAGATGTGCGTCTAAGTGATAAATTTTTAATAGCTGTGGCCTAACATGTGAGTACATTGTGGCTATCATATTTGTTAGCCAAAGGCTCAACGAAAACATCACTGGCTATCACATATGATAGCCATGGTAGTCAATGTGTTAACACCGACTTTTAGAGATGACCAAGTTAACTCAATCGCGTTGAACATTAGACTATACATAGACTATACGGACTAAGTCCTAAAAGATGGTGATGTGCATATCCTTATTGTGGATATACTTCTTCCACATAAACATGATATGGTGCATTTTCAATCACGAGGGTCACAGGAGTCATATTCATACTCGTTCGTCTCGTTACCAATATACTCAATGACATAAATATTAGCACCTTTACTGCCTGCAACGATATAAGTACATCGAGTTCCTTTTTTGGATTCTTTCTTACGAGCGAAATATAAAAGTTAAAATTAATTTTATCCATGAAAATAAGAGGATTATTTTCGAATTGATATTGCCATAGTTGACAAGCAAAATTTCTTCTTACATTTTTATTATCTGCACTATTTTCTCTTTCAAGCTCGTTACGCACTTTTTAGTGCATATGGTAAACCATCAAAATGCCTACGTAAACAGCCTATAGAAATATTAATTTGGTGATTTGCTTGACATTTTTCTTTAAGTTGTTGCAATGTTAATTTATTATTCTCTTTTAAAAATTATGTAATGAGATTATGATGGTTACCACTACGAGGCTTATCAATATCTTGTTGGTTAGTCCATGCGCCAGTTCTCATTATTATCATGCATAGCACAAATCTATTCCTTCACATTATTAGATCCGAATTTCTTAATATAAGGCATAACTTTCCTTTATTTTAGTCGTCTAAACTTTTATACGTATTTGTACAGCCAATGCAATAGTGTCGATGACAGTTACATATTTCCCACTTTAATGAGTCGCATGTCATTCTGAAATTGTTTAATGCTTATTTGAATTTGTTAAGGGCCAATCTGAAATTTTTCATTGCCATTTGGAAAACAATCAAAGCTAATTTCAAGCTGAAAAAGTATAGTACCACATAAATAAATTAGTTCTTACCCTCGCCACATCGCCAATTCTTTGCAAAACTCTAAATACACATTTTAACCGTCAGTTTTTTCAACATAAACGTCTTAAGAGAAGAGGAGATGCCATACAATACAAATTAAAAAAACGTCCTTGTTTGGCAATGATATGCACGTTGGCACGTATACATAGGAACAGAATTTAGAAGTGCACTGCACTAATCAAAAAATAGATGGTAACAGCTGAAAGAAAAACTACACTGATATTTGTATACTTTCAAATAAGGACCTCGCTAACTAAGTTATCATCTCTAGCGAAGAAAAAACAAATGACGGAGAGCATCATTCGTGATATTTGGTTAACGTGCCTCTTAAAAGAATGAGCTTACCATCTCGCTGTGTACACTTAAGAAATACATTTTATTTAATCAAACTTGCCTGACGTTTTACGTACAGAAATTTAAAAATTATTGTCTTATTTATGTACAGTTAGCTTACTTTTCTTGGCATTACGAACATCTGTTACGTTACTTTCGTCAGTTTCAGCGTAGCAGTCACTTTAACTCCACCTTTTTAGATATACCATGTATGTAGATACACACATGTGTACAATTCTGGAAGAAGCCACTTCACCTATATTTTTTGTAATTGCGACTGCCAAAGTGCTGATTTTCTTATCTTCTTATATACTAGTCAATCTTTTATTTACGTCGAAAATCTAGGTCAAATGTAAGTTCGGTATTAAACCGCCAACGAATAGTGAGTACTTATTTAACAAAGTTTATATCGCCGTTTTCACGCGATGTTTGGAAATTCGAAGCAGAAATATAAATAGAAAATAAGAAACTAATTAAAGTGTAAACGAGATGGTACTGCTTTTCTATAACTTCTGGCAGTTTCTTGATATAAACAGAAGAAGACATTCAATTTACAAATTACAAATACATCACAATCTAAACTGTTTTTGCCTTAATAGGCAAGCATAAAATTACATTTGAATTGAGCTTGTTGCTTGTTCCGAATTGTGCTCAAGACACTAACACATCTATAAAATCGACCTGACTTTCTACTTAGTAATTAACAACGTCATGTACAATTTTCCAGTGTGATCAAGTGTAGAAAATTACTTATTTATCAACTTCTCCCACGCAATTGTATAAAACTTCTCTGAGAGCTGTCGATTTTATTCGTGTACAAACACGGCGACATGAAATTATGCGAAAGATTTATGGATAAATAAAATTTTATACACTCAGTGAATAGACATCGAACATTATTTACAGCGGAATGATCTTTATTAGTTTCATAAATTGTTTACAAGTCGACGCCGCTGGACATTCATGGGAAAGTTACGATAAACTGCTTGCTACTATTATTTTGATATACCTCCCCGTAAAGGTCTGTACTAGTATTTTGGGTAATAAAAGGCAAGACCGACATAACACTGACAATTGAACCGATGTGTTAGACAAACGTATTGAGGTTACGGACTGAAAGAAGATTATGGCGACATTTACTGTGGTTCAAATGATATATGTATATACACACATCAGAATATAAAGATTAGTTATACGTTTTTACTTTCCACAACACAAGTATTAGACGAAACGGAAACTACCTTGTCTACACAAAAACATATTTACTCAATCGAACAATTTTAACCACAACGATGCACCTATTGCACAAATCTAATCGTCATGATCTTAGAAACTAAGTCTGAACAACATATCATCCTCCAGCAAACTAACGCAAGTTTACATGCAGTTTGGGATTCTTGCAACAGTAAAACTTCGAAAACGATTCTTCGCCCAATGATTAAGATTGGAATGCGTGGGCAACGGTTTGATTTGCGCATAATCAGTTGGTGTTCTCGAAATAGAAATTTTAATATCCCAACCGAGGATTGGAATAACTGCTGGAAGATTTGGTCTGAACAAATATAAAACTTTTTAAATCTTTGCAGGTAATACTTGTTACTTACTAATACTAATAAAAACGTTAAGGCCCGTCAGCCAACTATTTGTTTGGTTACACTTAAATAATAATTTCTAAATAATGCAATGATTTCAGCATTACCATTTCCATTACCAATTATCATTTCCATTTGTACTACGGTTGCCCCTATTATTCGATATCAATTGAATTCTGTCAAAAATGGTTTGCTAGTTCAGTTATTCTATAATCTTCTTCCCTTGGGAAAGCACAGATGTAGCACTTTTAACCCTCCGTCCCAAGGGCTGGACCAGCGATGCAACGCAAGAATAGTGTTTTTAATAACTTGAAACAAACAAGAAAAGGTTGTTTGAGCTTTTGTGTACCTCTCAATTATTAGCTGAAATATATGTTTATATTGTGACTTTTAAATTGACCGTCCGCATTTAGGTGTAGTAAGGGTTTTGGGCTTCTCAAGCTCAACCCGTGGATTCCTGTATTAAATAATATAAATGTCAAAACAATTTGTGCATCGCTGATTATTCATTCAGTTTTACCGAATGCTTTGTTTTCTTATTATACAAGAAAATTTTTGAATGATTTTTACTTTTTTTAGTATTAGTTTTGAAAAACAATTCGAAACAATACATCAAACTGTTAATATCTGTTACATTCTATGTTATTTTCAATTTTGTTACTTTATACTTGAAGACCTGAATAAATTGTTGTTTGTAAATATAACCATCACATAACAAATTTATTAGCTATATCAAGGAAATAAGACAAATACATACAGGGCTTGTCAGGCCTAAGCCATGGAATTGTGTAACTTTCAGTCAATCCGTAGAACGGAGGGTTAATTAAATTGAAATGATCGAATGCAATTTATGCTAGAAAATTTAGAACAATTTATACCAGCTACAGATTTTTGGAACTCCGTCATGTTTATTGCTTTTCTAGTTGGTCTTGTCCATAAAGATTCAAGCCGATATTCGTTTATAGTATGATGTAAATTATGTAGATATTACGACTTTTCTAATACAATATACATACAAAAAAACGTAAACAAAATAATGCTGCTCGCACTTAAATTACGCTTTTTTTTTATTTATTATTACAGATTTCGCGTTAACGACTTCAATGTTTACTATTTAATTTAAAAATGACATGTCAAGTTCAGCTTATCATATCCACACTTCATAAGATCACTTAATAGGCGGTCCTATAGTACGCCGTAAGAATCAAAGAAATACGTATCCGTTCATTCCGTATTGCTCATAATTAAATTTAGTTATGATGTCATGCTCAATTAGGACATAGGTCAAGATTTCAATTTTCACGGACCTACGAAAAAAGGTTCCGACTCGGTGACACTTTCATGTTGATCGTAAAAGTCGAAGAAACCAGCTGCGTTGAATTGATTGTTGTGCTCGGTATTCTTATCAGCGCGATTATGCGAAATGAAAAATATTATGAAGCACAACCAAGTTAATGCGCGACCTCTTAAATTCAATTAGTGATAATTTATCTTTTGTATACCGACAATTATTTTACGATATGTCAAACAATTATCTCCGCAGTCGATGACTTATCGATCATTCCTGCTTCTTATGCACGCTGCCACCCACATTATTATTTACCGCGCCTCTATTTGAGTACCGTTTCGTGTTATTTATGTGGAAAAAATTGACCAACGAATTGCAGACATTTACACATCAATCTCCGTATTATTCCGCACCGACATGGGCTATTGTTACAACCACATACTTGCTGTTCGTAATTTGTCAACGTAATTGATATAGGAAAAAACGGCAATTTTTTACACAAACTTTGTAACGTGATACGCATGAAATCAACGAGCTTTATAATGTGGTTCACTAGAAATTATTAATGTCGTGTAACATATCTATCTTCCGTCCAAAATTGGCTAAATTATAAAATGTTCTTTTATGCATATGAAGGTTCAGTTCGATCTTGATAATACTACGTATGGATCCATAATGTAAGTAACCATACGATGGTTAGGTTCATCTTTGACATGCGCAATATATATGTATACACCTATATATTTTACTTTCAGTTGCTGAAATAAATGGGTATAGCTAGAAATATAAGGAAATCTGGATACTAAATTTTTGTTAGGTTGGTAATCTAAACCTTAGATATTATAGATTAAAGGAGAATCATTGGATGCTTCACATTTGATTTTGCTTTGGCAAACGATAATGTATTCTATCTTTATCAATATATGTATGTGTATTTTTATTTTACGTTGCAAAAGACAGCTCTGAAGTCGAATATGATAAAATAAAGAAATATTGAAATAAATGAGAAGAATGTAATAGAATAGGTTGGGTTATAGTATAAGCTGCATTGAGTAAGCTACAGATAATTAAGGAAGAAGACAAGAAAAATAATTACAATAGAAAGAGTAGATAGAAGATGCGAACATCAAGAAATGAGAGAAGTAGGAATGAGAAAAACAGAAATGGCTACAAATTTAACACTTGTGAATAGAATAAACGGTACAAGACGACGCAAATTTGAAAATCCCTGTGATCACACGAGATCCGATTCACTGAACTACAAGCCAGCATTTGTTTTCAGGACAAAATATCGCTCACTCTTGTTTATATCATACACTTTTTGGGGATGTTGTATGTTTGAAGTGCCCAAATACTTTTTGTAGTGGACCCCAGATATTGTCGTTTCTGCCACGGACTTTTATCACACAGTCAGCAACCGTTTTGGAGAACTAAAGTTTTATACATAAAAATATACTGTCTACACATGATATGAACCATAAATTTACTGTTAGTATATTTTTTGACAATTTCACACGTAGTTCCCGGTCCAAATTGCGCAGCCCATTTCTTAATTTATTTTTCTACATTGGAATTTATTTTTTTCTTCTAATATTTTGCCGTAAACCCCTACTAAAATGGCCGTAAACGTTTGGGGATCCAGACAACGTCAATTGGCAAGCGCTGGTCTATACTGTACGAAGGATACTAGGAAAGTTTTGTAATATGGCGCGACCATGTGACGCAGGAGTCTGCTTGTTGGTGCACGCTGAAGCATGTTCATACTTACACCGTGATCGCTGCGTCAGTTTTGCGGTATAACTACGCCCCGTGATTTAAGCGTATATCAGTTCTTACAAGAAATGGCTCTAGGCACTAGGTAGTGTTTGTCCACATAGTAAGGTGGTACAGAGAATTCAGAAGGGAAAATTGTGGTGGAAATTATTTTGAAAAAATTAAATAAACAAAGCTGTATTTCCAAACTTTCTTAGTACTCTGTGCATTGTTAATATTTCCAGCCTTCATATAGCCATACAATTCAAATACTCGGGCTGAAAAACAAAATAGATGCGAGAGAATAGCTTCCCACTCGCATCTAAATTGTTCTTCAGTAAATTCTGAATTCAGGATTCTGCATAATTATTTTTGGGACTGGAAATATTAGCAGCATAAAGGATGATATACCTAAATAAGAACTGCCGATGTTTCATATTGAAAATGATAGCTGAAATTCAAATTTTATGGTAAAAATGTATCGCCACTACATTTCAGAAAATACCACTATACAACGCGTACTAATTTAGCTGAGTATTAACATACTCACTGCCACCAACGCATATGTGGTGCTGACGGACGCTATATTGTCAACGCCAGGTATGCGTGCATAAAAGTGTGTGATAAAGTCCGCAAAGACCGGCTTACATTGCTAATAAATTATAACTGTTGTTCACATAAACATTTAGGTTATTACTGCCGATTAATAATACGATACTAATACATTTTTATCCAAGGAAAAGTTATGATAATTTAAGCATTATTGACACAAGTCATGGCTGCGTCCACTTGAATCCACAAGATCTTGGACAGGCTTTTCCAACTTTACTGATAAACCAATAAAACATATAAAGAAAATCTGATAGGAATTCAATGAAAATAAAGCTTCCGGCTGGTTCCGAAGATCCATTTATACTTTAGATGAATATGTCAAAAATTGTAACTTCCCATTACACCTTCTTATAATAATACTTAATATCTTCTGCGTGCATAAATAATACATTCTCCTCCACCATCTTACTAAATTTAAATAAGAAAATTGAAAAATGTAATTTTGTATTAAATGCATTAACAGGAAGTAGAAGAAAAGCAAGTTAAATGAAAAGTCACATCATAAAAGCAAACTCTTACAACCACCACAGATGTATACGAAGCAAAATACAGGAAACCAAGATCCATGAAAATATAAATACGCAAGAATAGGAAAGGTAGGAGAACAGAGGGGAAAAATTGTAGAGAAATAAAGTATATAAAACTTAGTAAAAATTAACCGTATGTCAACTACAAACTCTCAAAGATAAAATATCTGATGCTCGGGCCATGTAGAATCATATCGTAAGAGTTCGTGTTAATAAAAGTATTACAAATCTATTCCACTTCAATGGAAGATATTTCCTTTCCAAGATTTAACTATTTCGCCCTTTGGCATTAGAATTGAGCAACCTAGTTTTTCATGAATTAAGAAATGCAATAATAGAAGCTTCCCTTCTCACTTCTTCGTGACTTCTAACTAGATGGCTTTCCTTCGTAATCGAATCAAATTTACACAAAATTGATATTTGTTGCAATGATTTACACATTGTTATTACGTGAAATTTAACATACACATGTTGTATGTAATAGAAAAAGGCTTTCATAGCAAATACAAAAGGAAAACGCGGACATTTGATTTATGGATGTACGTATATAAATTTGTATATACGTTTGGTAACCTTTATATGTACTTATCTTTTAAATATCCTAATATGCCAGTTACAATAAAGAAAATGTATAATAAGAAAACAGCGTACCAAAAGCTCAGAAGTAAGAACAGAATAAATACCAAAACGTGATAGGAGTTAAAAATGGAAAACTTATAACAAAACAGCAGCATTGGGAAAAGATGCCCAAAAGAGTCTAAATATGTGAGCACCATTAGTAAATCAATTTGCTAGCCAACCGCGTTTCCTGGACAATATCCATAGCTTTTCTTATTTATCTAAACAGGAATAGACAACCAGATATTTCATTTCAGCTATCAATATTCATCAGTTTTATCAACTTCGTTCGCGTTTACGATCTGAGTTGAGCAATACAATAAATACTTGATATACTTTCCAACTTAATATATAGCCAACAAGCTCATTTTAATACGACCTTGCTTTCAGAATCAACGAACATTTTTTCAAGAATATTTGAAAAAGTTGTACTATTAATGCTTAATACAGCAAAAATTCAGATACCCCAAAAGATATATCTAAATTACGAAGTTGCCATTTTAGAAGTCACAAAAAGGAAACGCCGCCATATGACTTCATCTTCATCATAGTGCCAAATATGAAATGATGAAATGTGCTCTGTAAAGTTAATGTTTGCTGATGAATACTTTACTATGGAAATATGTGTATCCATTGGGATATCTAAATTGATGTTGTAAGAATACGGATCATTATATTTGAGGAAAATCGCCGTTTTCTCTACTTTCCTTATTCCACCATTTTGGTCATTGCTTTGAATATAAATTTGTTCAATGTTTTCTAGCAATTTTTATTGTGGATTTACGAACAAGGAGGAAAATAGATTTAAAAACTGTATGCAACTGTTTTCGACACCTAATTTAGTAAAAATGGAAATCTTTTAATGGGGTTTAATCCGAAAAGTAACATGCCCTTGAGTGAGTGGTTAAGAATGAATAAAGCAGTGGATATTAACCAATTTAGGGAATACATACTTAATATGTGATTATCGACAATGAACTAACTAACTAACGCAAAACTGAAGCAATGTAGACAAGGTAGCGACAGAAAGAAAATGATTAAGAAGATACTTCGGCAACAACCCAAGAAGGTTTATGCTCGATGGAAAAATTACACTGCTTTGGACAAAAAAATCTAACTGATGATCTACTTTAAATAAAATGCAAGAAACAATACCAAAGCTTGAGATAAAAAATACCGCGTTAAAAAAGAATTTTAGATATAATTCATATGCCTTAATGTAGCTAATATATAATTTCCATATTTTATTAATTTATCTAAATTTAATTCAAATGAATAAGTTAAATCAACACTCGTTTATATGTAACCTTCGAGTCCATAACATGCGGATTATATCATGTAATAGAAATATTATGCGGAAGTGCAATCATTAGCTATGTATATGTAGTAATCACTACCCTTTCACTCAATTGTGTTATCATAAATAAAAATACATTTGTCTAAATAAAGAATAAAAAATAAATAAATTCGATGTTTCACATTTTTGCGGAATTTTTTCACGTGTTCCCAGCTTTACCGAAGTTTAGAAAAATCACTACCCT
Organism: Chrysina gloriosa; assembly: GCA_038088585.1. Taxonomy (NCBI): domain Eukaryota; kingdom Metazoa; phylum Arthropoda; class Insecta; order Coleoptera; family Scarabaeidae; genus Chrysina; species Chrysina gloriosa. The sequence goes on from CM076093.1 coordinate 11,495,965, forward strand.
TCAATAATTTTCAAGGTATGGTTAATTATTCCTCTTTAAGCAAAATACTCCCATGAATAATTTACGTAAGCGGTCCGCTACTACACAGTAACTTACATTCCGCGTGCCTGCAGTGGAATGTCGGTTATTCCCCGTCTGAATTTGCATATTCGGGTCGGCAAATTCGCAAAACTGGAATTACTTCATTCGCATGTAGCTATCAGAAAAATCTAAATCACCTTTTACTTTAACGATAGGGGTGAAGTACTACTTTGCGGCAAAATAAATTCCAAGCAAATAGCTCAATCACCGCGGCGATATATTACATAGTCTTGTGTTAAAGGTGGAATTTGTCGTATAGAATGCCGTATAATAATACCCACGCCACCTTTTTTAATAAAGTAATTAGGTTGGATAATTGGTTGCTGGAGGAAAGAAAATCTTAAAGAAATTTAAATCTTCGGCCCAGATATATATATATATATTAACAACGCTTGATGCTACTAAGTTTTAAAATGTCATCAATTTTTCTAGCGTAAGAATAATCAATTTATATAGGTTGTTGGCTTCGAAAATGTCATTACCCCTCTATCTGAATGATGAAATGTCAAACCGTTTCAGAATAGAACCCTGGAGGAAATCATAAAAAAACAAATAAAAACTTTCCATAAAAATAGATTGGTATAATTTGTATAATTATTTCATTTCGAATCAGTCAGAAATGTTCCACCTACCTGTATAAGTGGTACATGTGTCTATGGAGGCCGCATTTGTTCTTAGCGTTGGCGCGTGTTCTCTATCTTCTTACTACTAACTATAGCGAAGACCTTCCTGGGTCGATAAGCGTCGGTACACTAACTGACCCGACACCAACGTCGCCGTCGCGGTGCCTTCGATTTCACCCCCACTACGCCCACACTATTCCGAAAAGTTTAACCAAACTACCTTTTATTGGGTCGCATCTGTCATTTTCCGGAGTTTTCCGGAGCGTAGGCAGACAACCATCCACACACGTTTCCGTATTTCTCCAAATTTTATTTTTTCTTTATCCTGTACATAACTGTAGATTTAACGCTGTCTATAACCAGCAAATGCGCGTAAACGTACTTACAAATGTTTACGTCATAATACCAGTCGCATGTTCCTTAATGAAGGGTTTTAACAGTGTGCATAACACTTTCAGAAAAAAATGTCACTTATCGTTAATGGACGCAACAAATAAACATTTGATCAAATTATACCCACTTAGTCATGACGTAAAAATTATTCTTGCTCATGTGATTCCTGGAGGACAGTGGTATTTAGATACATTTTATCTTGCAACTTGCCTGTTATTTCAAACATAACATTTAAGTAGTGTAGCGAACAAAATGCGTATTATTTTTTATTACGAAAGAACGTTTAAATAGCATAGAGCAAACTGTAAAGGAAATGATCTCTGAAACGTTGATACATATTTGTGACGTATAAAAATCCAATACACGCATTGTACAGAATAGCGCCTCTGGTTTGAAACGTTTTCCTAGAATTGAGGGACGATAATTATTGCTAGGTATTAAAAGAGTATCTTCCTGTTGGGAGAACCAGTGTAATAAATGTAAAAGAAAATCTTAGTTAGGTTAGTCTGTTGTCTTGTTACTGTCTAAATTGCCCCAATTGTTCTTAAATGTTCAGAAAGCATTTACATTGAGAATTTCACATACTAAACCGCCATATACCGTCGAATATTCAACTACAAGTGTGTGCTTTATTTGTAGCGGACAATCAGCACAATTTCTATCAGTTCTACCAGTTATGGTGCTATTTCAAGGTCTTCGCCTAAGTCGCCCTTGACTCTTTCCTTAAAGTCTTATTACGTGGAAAATCCTCGCCCTTGTTTGTCATTACCAAACTTTCAACGCTACTGGTCAGAACCGAAAATTATAGTCAATCTCCCTCAAAACGCAGGTCCTTTAGGAGAGTAGAAGGTGAAGGTTATCAATTATGAAAGTCAAGTCAAAACTGTAGATATCAAATATAATCCAAACGAATATAAACTGGGAAGTCCCCGTTCAGCTCGATAGAAGATCGAAAAGCATGAAATGGAATACATAAGAAATGAAAGAAACGTGTGAATCCCTAAAGAAGAACAAGTGAAACAGTCACGTAATTTGTGGAAACCACAAAGAGAAAACTAGGGCCCAAGAGGAGGACCATCTGTAATTGATAGAAAAATAGTATTTTGTATTTAAATGGTAACTAATATTCTAAGAAACAAAAAATTATAAGTGTTTAAAAAGAAAAGTGGGTATTTATATAATTTTGGAATATTATTAGTAGCAACATATGACACAGAGATAGCAACACCAATAGAAAATCCTATGGAAACGCTCAGAGTGTTCCAAAACCAATAGAAAGAAAAATTCACATTTGGTACCAAAGAAGAAATAGCAGAATATGTCCCTTTCCACTCCTGGACATAGATATTTTCCAATATGTTCCTCAAGACGTAAAAACTTGGAAGGGTTTTGGGAAATTGAAATGCCATACTTACCAATCGGGTTAGTGAGTCAATGAAAAAAGGGATTTGGGGTTGAGATCCGTCCGGGGAACGAAAATGAAAGAAAGGTCGCTGGCCCCGAGATGAATCTGTTCTGATGGCAGAGGGGCAAAAACATCAAAAAGAAAAGAAGCTAGGATATCCCGTAAAGGGCTGGATTGAAATTTTGTGAAAAACTCGATTGAAGAGGAATGCTAGTTAAGACATACGAAAGGCTAAACAACTGAGAAACGTTACCCAGCTTTCTTTACGGTCAATTATTACTAAAGGTCGACAAACGAGTGCATGATAAGTAATCATTAAGTAGTGTAAACCGGACTGACACTGTCAGTCCACCGTTTGTCCCCACTTACTTGAAGGCGCGACATTAAAACTCGAAGGAGTGACAGCGTCAGTCCAGTTTACACAACTTATTCTGCACTCGCTTGTCGAGCCTTAGTTATTACAAAATAAGATTTATGCAAAATTTTAGGAATCAGGCTTTAATAGTTTAATCCTCTCAAGAAAAAAACTAACGCGTCACTAACACATTTCTTTGAATTTATTGTAGTCGCCACAAAAAGAATTATGGGAATTATTGGAAAATCAAAGCATGATTCGAATATCTAAACATTCTTATTTTACTATGTTCTAAAATTTAATGACACCATTGAGTAGGAACGCTTTGGTGTAATAAAATAGAACTCTTGATTTGTTTCATTGGAACAAACCCATCATCCACCACAAACAAAGCTCTGAATTATTACAAATTTAATATGTAAATTTCGTAATCTATTCAGTACACTTCAACAATGTATTTACAAAAATTGATAAAACCGCACAGAATCTCTTCATTATAAGAACTAACGCGGATGACTAAATTTGTAGCTACCTGCCACACAAGAAGCAGTGAAGACAAGTGCTTCAAATTACGGTGACAACAGTCACGACTGTGTGAATTTACATTTAGACAAATATAGTAATGAACGTAACTGACTCGCGTACAACCCCTGCTATCCAAAATTCAAAATTAATTGGTTCAAAATGTGCACTAAACTCGTTTGTAAGAGTTAAATTACAATTAAATTGTTCTCTGGTGCTTCATTCGCCCTTTTAATGTACGTTTCTTGTTAAATAATGATGGGCATTGTTTTTTAGCCGCTGTACGAGTTTTAATCACTTTCAGGAACTACATAGTTGTGCTGGTTTTTAACAACTAGCAATTATTTAAATGCCAAATATAGTTGCATAAAATTTCTATGCTACTTTCTGCAGATTTTCTTAAAACTCATGGTACATCCAAACCCAAAGTTGTAGGAAGACAAAAGTAAGTGTAGGGACATATACAGTCATTCCAGCTATATACTTTTTCTTTGACGATCTTTTGCTCTTACTACAGTCCAAGGTTTGCTTTTCTTAGTGCATTTTGCATTTTTCACGTCGATCAAACTATCTTCCTTTTAATTCTGGAATTTAAATCAGTGAATACCAATCGATTAAGTAGGATATACTTGTTTATGTTCGTTGTAGGCTTATTGCCGATTTTGTGTTAACATGCTCGTATTTATTTACAATAATAAATTTCAATCTAGCACCCTACACGACTAAACTTTAGTTGGATTCCGTGCTTACCGATTCTATTTCGATCCGGTCCAAAGAGATTCCTTTAAAAGAGCAAGATAAATATTTAATCGGTAACCTCAAGACGCATGTTTAGTATCTAGTGTAGTATAGAAAGCCTAATAGGTCATTCAATGGCTTTCATTTAAAGAAGTTCCAACCAAACACATAATACTACCACTTGAATCAAAATTACGTGAATTTATTTAAACATAGGAGAAAGTAGATAGCATCTGTTGAAATAAGTACGATTTAATAAATTTTACCATCTTAGTTTCGCGTAATAACAAACAGGAAATGTAATATTCGTCTATCTGCAATTTTACGTTAAACTTCATTATTTTCTGCCGTTCCATGCGAAGTGCGCACGTCTGAAAGCGTATCTTCATCCAAATTAGACAATGTACACTACACAGATACATTTATTTGTCTCCGTTTTCACTGTGATATGAGACACAATTCTGTCGAGTTCTGAAATGAGAACGTGAAGCTTTCCCAGAGCGTAAAGCTTCCTGAAACGGCTTCATTGCGCTGGCACTACATCTGTTATGAAAGAGTTTGTATCCATTGTCAAACTAAATATATTTGATTGCATTAAATAGGAAATGCAGCATATTACAAATACATTCTGAAAATTCTACGAAAGAATCATGAAATTACCGAAGTTGATAAAACATTTAATGAATTGAACTTTACACAATTTAAGTTTGAAATGGTATTTAAAATGAATACTAGATGCCATAATTTAATTAAATAGTGCGAAATTGTAATAATGGAAAGAAATTTGGCGATAACTACATACAAGCTGTACTAAAAATAATTAGAATACAGCCAATTGGTGGTGAACTACCCATGGACTTAACCACTATAATATAATTTGATCAGGAGTATCTGTCGACGTTTTAACTCATAATCGGTGTTAATTCTACCTTCATATGAGTCGGTAAAAATATTAATACTGTTGGTGTTTTTTTTTCACAGAATGTTAGTTGAAACCTGTTTTCATTTCACAACAAACTAAACCACAAAATATGTACATATGCACCGCCAGCGTAACAAGAAGTAATACAGATCGTAAATCCTTCACCTTCTAACCCCAGCACATTTAATTCACTTCATTAAGCTCTAACGTTATTTCACTAACTAAACAAGGGCTACTACTTCACAAAACGAGCAACTTGTAGCACCTGTGCTCGGCTACCACCACTCTCTATAAAAGGCACTTAATGACTAGCTCATGTCCATACTTGATATTATAAATAATAATGCCTCTATATACCTAACTACACCCCGTATACAGATCTACTGCTGTGCGAATAGGTATGGGGCGAGACAATTGTCGCGATTACTTTGCAAACGAGTTGAAATTTATATGTGCTTGTGGTCAAACACTTGCTGGCATATAACCATATAAATTTATAGTGTTACTGCTATTATGCAATGCGTAACCGGAGACACGTGCAAATTGAAATTTAAATCAATTGCTGTACGGCCTTATTGCACAATTAGCAAGATTAAATTTAAATACAATACAATTTCGGTACATGCCGTACTTTCTCACTTAGAGCTACCTACAAAATTATTCAAATGAAATAGGAGAATAATTTGTGAATACAATTAAGATACTGTAGAGTGAGAACATGCAAAGCTCGTGCAAGAAGGCCGCTAATTATTAGATAAAATTCTTGTACGTTCTGATGCAATTTCAACTAAAACCCATCATTTAGCCCACATTATGCTTTGAAGGAAGCCCATTCATGTCTCTTATAAGAAACAAAACAAGAAAAATTGTGGTTAATTTTTTGCAACTAGTCTTCTGTAATAGCAGTGTTAAATACAATTGGGCTGTGAGCCACTTATTTATTTATTTTAAGTGCTTGGCAAAAGATACAACATAAGAAATATTCAAATATTAAAATGTGAGGGCAATGAATTTTTTCTTTAAATTAATAGAACATAAATCATTATTCTGAATATTCGGCAGCTTCCTCAGTTTATCAGAAATAGTGGAACATTTTATGATTATCATATTTTTAGGAAATGCACTAAGGGGGCTTCTAACAACAACTAGACATTATTTGAACTGAAATATGTAATTGTTTATCCGTATTTCATCTACAAAAATTGAACCGTTTGTTCCAAATATGCAGGAACAACCAGGATTTAGAAAGAGCACGCTGAGAAAATTCAATTAAGAATTAACAAAAAATCTAATAGTAACGGGAATTCAATTTGAAGAAACTAACCTTTGTTGTAATCAGACTGATAGAGAAGGTAAAATATTTGAACCTAGTTGGAGACCCATAATTGGGGAAACTAAAGATGATCTCACAATGCCCAAATGGCATTAGAACACTAACCTACACGGGGAGTGACATGGCAAGTAAGAAAATCTGCAGTGAGCTCCGACAGCGGGTAAAGAAATAAAAAGAGTGAAGAGTGCTGCACCGCTTACTAAAAGTACAATCCAAAACTTATCCTATTGTTTCAGAAAAAGTAGTACCAGTCTTGAAAACAAACCAAGATCTAGACGGCTATCTACTGTAAATACAGGTAAACGTTTACAACAACAAACCATAACGTGTCAAATTTTGCCGCAGAATTGTGACTGGAGATGAAAAATGGATTTATTTCCGCAATTCAAAACTGAAAAAAAGCGTTCACTTCTGCACGTACAGCCCCAACAGCCAAGACAATATCCATGAACTCGAAATCGAACTGTTTTCCCTTGCTGCTTACAGCCGAAACTTTGTACCATCCGATCACCATCTTTTTCTGCCCTTGACCTACTTTCTGCGGCTGACGATAGTTAAAAAATGTGAATTGTGCTGAGACCCGGTGCCGTGAGTTATCTCCAAACCGGCCAAATGGTACAAATGTGGAACTGATCTTTCAGATGGCAACAGAGATAGCAACATACCATAATTTCTAATGAAATTTTCTTCGATGAATAAAATCTTTCTGTAATTGCTATACGTTTACCTAAAAAGCTTTTGTCTTGGTACACACCTATACAACAGCAACCACAGTGAACAGTACAAATTAGGTCGCTCTGGTCGATAGTAGACTAAACACTGATACAACGATTGAGAACCAAAAAACCAAAGCAGAGCATTGGATTGAAAATATTGAGAAAAGGTGGAAAGACGGTGACAATCTATATGAATATGTGAAAAGTGTGAGAAAAAATGGGCTTTTACAAATAAATGGAAACTGAACCATTCAACAGACGGTAGATACAATATACCAAAGATAAATGGAGAGTCAGTAGTTTAGTTCGCTGGAATTAAGTTTTTAATGATATATCATTGATCTAATCCAGGGGGAAGTTTCATGTAAATCGTTTTTTTTTCGAATTGGCCAACCGAGTTTGACACGCTTATTCTACAATCGCAGAAAACTTATATTTTTCGACTAGTCTTTGGCGATACTTTTACCGTGCAACCAAAAGTACATGTATGTAAATATAAATTAGAAAATTGTTGCCTGAAATCATTTTGTTGGCGGTAAACATATCTGAGTTGTCAACTTAAGATAGGATTCAATCATTTTATATATGTTCACCTGTTAGCAATGCAAGATGCCCTAAGAATGTTTTTGCATGAACTTTTCTTAGGCAAACTATCAGAATATATCAAAATAACTGCTTTTCCAAATTTATTGAATAGATTCTTTCTGTATGGAATAGCTACGAATTTGTATAAATGAAAACGGGAATATGTACACTATTAAGTGGTTACAAGCTAAACATTTCAGAAGTGCTCTAATTAGATAGATATAAAAAATCTTTTAAATGTTAAAACAAGTCGCTTAACTCATTCATGGAATTCGTAAGATTGCTATGAAGTTTTTTTCTATTAAAAAATTGTGATTGATCTGAACAATCAAAAATATTCCTTGTTGGAACTACAGTTCAAAATGCTGCATATTTATCGAGCCCATACATAAAAGCCAATCACAAGAGTCGCAGAAATGGCATTATGTATTCTGTTTTAGATCTTACTGCATTTATTATTAGAATCTTAAGAAATTTTGCTTTTCGCTGAAGAATCACCAAAAGAAAGCTTTTATATAATAGACAACTTATGCAGTATCAAACTTGTTTGTATGTTTCACCAAAGCGATTACAATTCACTTTTACATCTACACAGGCCATCGGGGAGAATCTATCCAAGGAGAAGACCACTAGTGGCCTGGCAGATTGACACAATGGTTTACCTCCAATTTGGGGAAGGGAAGAGACACTCACCCGTTTGGTCTCTACCTACCTTTCAGATAAAGATTGGGAACGCCGTGAAATCGACTGCCCTCCTCATCACAGCAGGAGCTCCTCAGAGTTCTGTTGCTAGCTCCCGACCTTGGTACGTTATTTACACATGACATTTCGAGGACACAAGAAACGAAACTGGCAACTTATGCTAATGATGCAGCATTTTACATTTAGGACCGACTATTTGGTGCACTGAAGTTCTTTTGAAGAATGGTAATAAGCGAGGAGAAGTGCGTGACCGTTCGCTTCACCAGAAGATGTTGTCCAGTGGACGACAATATCGTAGTGGACAACACTCCAATCCATTAGAGCCCAACTGTCAAACACCTAGGAGTTACTTTACAACGCACTCTCACCTGGCGGGCAACTAAATTACTGGTAGCAGGGAACATCCTTTACTCGCCTTGTTGTCGAAGAAGTCCGTTACCACTGTTTACTAAAACCACAATCTACCGCTCGATGCTTCGCCGGATCGTAACGTATGCAGCCCAAGTCATCGACAGAGAAACCCATATCGCGGCCCTTTCCAGACATTTCATTGTCTAATATCCTTCCGAACTCATCACACAAAATCTTTAAAATTAAGTGTTATAATGGTGTAAACGTGATAGAGAGCGTTGAAATATTTCCCGGGAAAAATGGCAGTCATAAATACCTCCGTCAGTTAATCTCGAAATATAAATAGAATTGAATGGAATGGAATGATGAAGACACGCAGAGAAACGCTTTGGGGCAATTTTCAACGACCTCGTCATAATTTTTTTAGCCGGAAAGATCGCCAGATTTGATCTCTCTGGATTTTTTGTCCTAGTTGCCTTTTAAGTCGGAAGTGTATAGTGCAGTATATCAAAATTCACAATTAATGTTGGTGTTCTATGACCTTTTCGACACCACGCCCACCACCTATTGAACATTTTATTACCCTACGGGTGTCAGCTTCTTGTTTTAACTTCAGCCAGAGACGTTTAATGGGAGAAACAAATGTCATTAGAAATAAAATTATTAATTATTTTATAAAGAGCATATATTAATGGATAAAAAAACATTATCATTCAGACTCATACATACAACACTTATACATTGCAAGAATTCATAAATTGTTAGTAAATTCATAAAATGTTACTGAAAATAACCAAGGATACATCGACGTTAAATACAGGTTTCTATAACAGCGATATACTTCGATGAACTAGAGTCAAGATGAATTAAAGTTTTCGTTTCGTGAACAACTTATAAATAAAGCAGTGTAATCCTGGTTTCCAAAAGAAATAAAAAGTTTGTTTGGTTAACGACGAAGAAAATTGGCAAGATAGATAAATCAACAAATAAGTCACTAAATATATTTGGAATAAAAGGGTTTTAAGTAGAGAGAGAAGATAGAATCTAAGAAGGGGAAGAACCCATAAAATTTAAAGGTGCATCGGGAATAGAAGTTATGAGAGGAGATATAAGAAGAACGATCATTGAAAGAAAAGTTCCTCACACACACACACAACACTAGGTAATTATTTTGATTTTATGTTAAAGTATTTATCAAAATTTATAAACATAATTTGTTATAATTTATGCTTTTTATATCATTAATTCAGAGCTAGGCCGGTGCAATTTTCTTTAAGATAATTAACTAAATTCTGAGTACAATAGATTCTCACCGGAATTACTAGAGGATCTGCTTAGCCATATCTTTTGAGAATTCAATTATGAAGGCTACGTAAGACAATTTGAGAGAGAACTTTCAAGATCAGTTAGACTACTGTTTATTTTATATGCAAAAGTAGTAATAAATCGTTGTTTAATAGAATTAAATACCTTGCGATGATCGCTACACTTTATTACAAAATTAATTAATAATTACTTATCCAAAATTACCTGTATATGGTATTAATCAAAACATTTTGCTGGGGGTCTAAGGTTTAGAAGGTAGGATGGTTGGAGCTGGTGAGGTTGGGTGGTACTATATTTGTAACGTAATTTTTAACAGAAGAAAATCAGCATGTTGACAGTTTTAGAATAGACATCCGACAGGTGTTTGAAGAAGTCCAAGTTTATATGATAAAGGTAAGTAACTATCTTCCTTCAATTTACTCTAAGCCACAGACGTACTTACTATTCCTTGTAAATCCAACGACCAAGACAAGGAAAGCGGACCGATTGAAGAGGTACAATGTTTATCGACATATTAACAGTCTCTTTAAATCATGAAAGGAAACTTAGAATATGTAAATACATACCACGACGGAAATGGAACGAGGAAATAGTAAAATATCTAGCCGGGATGAAAATGGACTGGAACGGGGCAGCAACACAAGCAAGAGACAAGCCGAGATAAGGGAAGTAGGAACAGCTTGAGTACCAACAACGTCGGCACTGGCAACGCCGGTATAAGAGCTCAAGAATTAAATAATTAAGCAAGTAAGTAAGTACATACATAGCAAGTTAAAATTATAAACGAAAGTAACAGTGTAAAGTAAGTTGGGGATTCGAACGTATATTCAAAATATAGAAGAAAATGTATGCGGTATATTACAAAGCATAGACATTTTGATGTATTACAGATGTTACACATATTTCATTCGATAATACCCCTTTTATTTAATTTAATGGCAAATTATCGGCCTTGCTATGCGTCAGCGTATTTGAAACGGCCGTACCAGGGGATCATAAAGTCAACATGGAATGATATACCGTAAACATTTCAGAATTTTTCAGGTAAAAGCAATGTTTGCAAATATTGATCAGACGTGTTCTACATTCTCTGGAAGTATATAGTTACTACTAGATTTCATTGACCTTATGCTACACATGTTATCAAATCACAACTGTACTTTTATCACTGACGTGCTTTCCTTGAAAAAGTATAGCCAGAAACCTAGTACAAAGGGAAAGATATTACCCATGAATTTTTGCTATCGAAATGTGAAAACTATTTTAATGGATATGGTAAGGGTGGTGACTGTTTTCATTAGGCCCATTCTGAACAACATTCTCCTATTTCCTGTTTTTATTATTATTACAGATTGAGCTTCCATTTCGTTACTCCGAAACAATGGAGCCTTCAAAAAATTCAATATTTATGTCCACAAATATAAATCCACAAGTTATTATAAGGAACGTATGCAAATAATACTGATAATTTCAGTTGCTCTTCATAACGTAATGTCAAGGTTGGTTCCATTAACATGTCTATCCGTGCTTTTTACACCTACCGAAAAATACGGATTCATTGAGACACGTCGCGAGTGCATCAAGCGCATACCGCTGTCACGTTTCATTAATTCAATATTTGATTTGATTTGTTTGGACAATATTCTTTCCTAACTGAACCGGGGTCCGTTGCATAATACCTTCGTGTAACACTGTCTCAGAAGAGCGTTCGCTGTGTTCAAATATAACCATGTATGCATACCAAACAAACACTATACTCTGAAAAATATATAAAAATAAAATTTATTGTGACTTTCGTTTATTTAAATTTATTTAATTTGAAAGTGTAAATCTTGCGGTATTCGCGGTTAATATTATGTTAGCTCTTTGACGTATTCTAGCGATCGGTTATGAAATTCCTAATTTGTATCTGTAGGTAATTATTTGCTTTCTTTGAATTGCGTATATTTGATATTATAGAACCTTCAATGTAAATATAATGTTTCGGAGTACAATATTTTTGACCATAAAACTTAATTGTTACTGCAGTCAACAACACCGTGCTCGAAAATAAATAACCAGTCTTCGAAAAGATTAAATTATTGTTAATAAAGTTTGTAGAAATATTTTTCGTTTTGGTATTATGATAGAAACAAATTCATCCATTATAGATCTTTAAAAACCTGCGAAATATATTACTTTTACATGTTTGCCAAAAACGATCCCAAAAATATAAAGATATTTTTCACTATAGTCGATTTTAGCATAAGCTTAGAAAATGTACTTTCTTTTCTCATAAACTTTCTTTGGAAAACAGGAATACCTGCACTGGTAACACAGATCCTAACTATAAAACTAGTGCTTTGTTTTGTTTATAGTACAACTTCTATGAATTAAATATCCACAAATAAACGTATTTAAGTGGTCTAACTAGTAGAACTGGATACTATACGAGAAAGGAAACTTATGAATTGGAGTGTTCCATATGTAAATAACATATCGGAGCTAACATCCAGGCCAGTGACGTGTGTCAACACGGACCGCTTTGGTTGACGTGAATGACCTACCCTATTTTCTATATTCTTGCTGCTCTTGTAAGAACATGGTAAAGCAATTCAAACTTCTTCGACCAATCCCACATATGAAGAAAGATGTATGTGTATGTTTGGCGTTTACGTCCTATGCTAACTAACAATTAAGAAAAGCACCGCGTTTCTTAAAGTTTGTTGTATTAGATGCGGATAAAGTAGCGAATAACGTTATTGTACCAATTTGTCGACTATTTTGACTTCTCGATGTATTATCAGGCGTGCAGTAGGTATGTCATCAAGGAAATATTAATATACTTGCTACTAAATAGTACCGTGAAGTTGGCAACCGAATTTGTGAAAATATAATAATTCATCGGAGTTCCTGGTAGATATGAAATAGTTCTAGAGTACTTAGCGGAAAATTTCAATAGTTCTGCAAAATTGCGCAAAAAATGGAAAATATCGAAAATGAACGTGGCAACGAATATCTTTCCAATTTTCAACTTTACAAAAAAATGTTATTAGGATTTTCGATAGAACTCTTAGAGTTCTACCGGGAACTGCGATCAGAACTGTTACGCGATTTTTTTCTATTTTCACTATGCGGATAGATGAGCTTTATTTCCTCGACTATCGTATTCGTAAACGCGCAACAGCTGTGATCGCAGGTTCCTTTAGAACTCTAAGAGTTCTATCGAAAATCCTAATAAGATGTTTTTGTAAAGTTGAAAATTGAAAAGATATTCGTTGCTACGTTCATTTTCGGTATTTTCCATTTTCTGCGCAATTTTGCAGAATTCTTGAAATTTTCCGCAAAGTACTCTAGAACTATTTCATATCTACCAGGAACTCCGATGAATTATTATATTTTCACAAATTCGGTTGCCAATTTCACGGTACCATTTAGTAGCAAGTATATCAATATTTTCTTGATGACATACTGCACGCCTGATAATACATCGGGAAGTCAAAATAGTCGACAAACCAGTTGTTCCGCAGATAAATCGGATAATAGCATAAGATCGTTTCATGTGAAGTGTTTTGAAATACATCTTGTGCCTCTTTAAGATATGATATAGTACAGCTAAAAGATAAAAATAACTTGTTGGGTACAAAATATCAAAGTACGTGTACAACTAAAGTTTTTGTTACAGGAAAATATAACTTCATAATTCCGGTTTATAAAATATATTTTTTAATTAATAAGTTACAGATCAATCATATTTTCCATTTAGAATTGAAGAATGAACGAACTTTCATTTTGTTTGCGAATTTTTAAGCTTTAGCACTGTATTAGGACTGGTGCATAAATTTCGGCTTTCTGAAATTATTTAATAAATTATTCCTGGTGTTGTCAGAAAGAAGTTTTAACATCATCAATGAATTTACTAGAAAAGAGAAATCAAACCATCAGCATTTTCTTACAAGGATTATCTATGACCTTCTAAGTGTTTTAACTCAGCAACAACGGACAACAGCGGATCGTTCTCAATTCGGTTTCCAATGATTAAACACTATCCGAAATCACAATATATCGCTAGGTTTCGATATCCAAATTTAGCTGTAGTAGTCTTTGTGATTAATTTGTGGAAATTCATTCATTAACTAGTGTTGCTCCAATGGAAGCTGTCCATGAGATGATTATGTCAGATCCATATGTAACTTATCGTAAAATAAAGTCAACATCTAATATTGACATAAAACATATATGTACATTTAAACGATTTTGGTTTAACACCTAACTCTTAAAAGATGGTGTGCCCGATGGATTGTATATAATTTTGCCGATACCCAGAAAGTAACTCGAGTTTGGTTCGTTTAGTGGGGACAAAACGAAAAATCAGCACGTAGGCTCGCGAGAGACCTCACCGAATCAACGAATTAGCCCTATCTTACTTCCTTACATCGTTCGCTGCCATCTACGAGTATTCTCGTAGATATCAAAGTGAACATATCAGCCTAGGCAGCGAACATCTTAAAATAGAGTGGGCTCTCTCTAGCTAAACACGTCTTACATCAGTGGGTTCCAAATATCGGTTCTCTAACTACAGAATCCTACTGTCAACTATAACGTCGCAGCAGCATACTAGCTTATCAGTACCTCCATTTACTGCGCTACATAATTTGAACTGAGAATCATTGTTAAGTCTCTTGAATGTTTGTGCATATGTGTTTATGTTTAGCAGACTAGCCTATATTGAGACTCTCTTGAGCACAAACCATCTCAGCAGGTCCTAGGGTAAGGAAGGAGCCCTATCCCAATCCTTTTCTTCAATGGACCCACATACATTCTCCGTAAAATGAACCTCCTACCCCCAGTTTCTACTAGCCCACCTACCTCAGTCATTTAAGCAAAAGAGCGTCCACGACTAAATGTATACGCTCAACCCAGAGTGGTCCCCAGGGCTAACGTAGGTGTTATTCTGACAGCTCTAGCAAGTTCCCTTATAGGTTAATGTGTGTAGCTTATTGCTATCTGGTTAATTAGAGAAGAAAAATGTTTAAAAGAATCGGTCGTACCTGGGTTGGCAAGAAAGTATTTTCTGTTTTGTAGTGTGAAATAAAACTTTTTCTTTTTACACAAAGAATAAACTTTAATCAATTATATATTTCGCATCATGCTCAATGACCTCTTGCCATCTTTCTTGCAGCTTCATGATTTCGTGCTCATAGAAATTTTGATGCTGATCATTAAAAATTGAATCATGTGCGATTTGAGGTCATCATTATTTGTGAAAGTTTTACCATAGAAAATGTTTTGCAAACTTCGAAATAAATGGTAATCAGATGGGACCATGTCAGGGCTATATGCTGGATGCAACATCAATTCCCAACCAAGCTCCAAAAATTTCCTACGAGTTATTAAAGATGTGTGAGACCTTGCATTATCATGATGGCCCACAATTTCTTGAGGATTTGCCAATTCTGGTAGTGTTTCTGTGATTGCTTTATCTAGTTTCATTAGCTGTTGACAGTAAATATCGTCTTGTTTCTTGGAAACAGCGCAAAATACACATCACTTTTGCAGTCTCACGAAATTTACAGCATGACCTTATTTTCATGCAATTTAGCTTTAGATGTGGTTTGTACTGGCTCATCATGCTTACAGTATGATCATTTTCAAATGATGTTACTGTACATTACTCATTTCTCATCACCAATGATGATTCTTTAAAAAAAAGGTTGATTTCGTTGCGCTTGAGACGCATATCTGAAATAATGATTCGTTGTGTTAATTGAATATCTCCCAAATCATGCGGAACCCAAACGTCGAGCTTCCTAGCGAGTCCAAGATATTTTAAGTGATTTTCAATTGTCGTGTGCGATACATGCAACCTCTCTGCAATCTCTCAAACATTTATACGACGGTTCCCCTCAATTAATGCTTTGATTGGTAATCATCAACTTCAGGAGCTCGGCCAGAACGCTGGTCATCTTTGAGTAAAAAATCTCCAGAACGGCATTTTTTAAAGCGATTCTGACTCATGAGTTTTGTTATGCAATTAACACCATAAACTCCAAATATCCTTTTGTGAAATATGCCGTAAATGCTTGTTTCTGCACTCCACATTAAGATTGATTCTAAACTAGGAGCTACAAACAAAATTACACACAAGTTGCTTCTAAATTAACGTAATAATGACTAATATCAAATCTCAGAAGGAGAAAGCCATAACACTGACATAAGCCATTCAAAACAATTACAATGTGAATATGTGGCCAACGAAAATAATTTCTTGCCAACCAATAGTTGTGGGTTTCTAATATCATCACGAATGACTAAATTTAGATTTATGAGTATGAATCTGAAACAAACAAACATCGAGTAGTTTGGGTATTCCAAGATGTCGAGTGCAACAAAAGTTCGCAAAGTAGTTCAAAGCAAACGATCGTCGCTTTTTTCAGTACTACTACCACCATCGCATCAGAGAGTTATTTAGCGATCAATACTGATTGGTACAGAAACATTTACCTGCCAAAAATCATTAGTGAAGCTGGAGGAACTACTGAAAATCCGTTACCACGGCAATGTATAATTTTACACATCACTATAAAGTATTCTTTATGGCAAACAAAGAAATGTTAACGACGTATTATCTATATTATCTTGATATAAGTCCAAACCATTTCTTTTTGTTCCTGTCTGTAAAAACTGAATACGCTAAGCCCATTTCTCAACACATGTAAAAGCTCTATTGAATTATTAAAGAGAAATTAAAATGAAATCATATTTTTGGTACTTGTTCTATTTTCTGATTGGGCCTTGAAATCTGGTTCCAACATGCAGAAGTGTATTAATTGTAAGGGAAGTGATTTTAAGAAACAAAAAACCCGTTTCTACTTCTTGTACAGTTCTTACTTTTATTTTTCTGTCTAATGTATCGGCTAATTGGCTATTGAATAGATTTAACGCTATACACATATAATATAACTGATCTTTAATTGTTATGATTAAAAAGTTTTGCAGTTATAGCAAATAGACACATAAAACGAGCTTTCTTTGTTTCCTGCATTCCAACTTCATAATTTCCGTTAGCATCTTTCTAATGAACGTTTCTTAACGTGCTTTTATACATACTATTCACAATATTTACTTTGTCTGCGATTATAGAATTTATTACTATATTAAAATTAAGAATACAATAATTCAATATTAGCATATGTACTTATAACAGATTCGCTTCTTCCTTAATTGCATTACGGATGCAAATACGACAAAGAAATAAATCAATATTTACTATTCACGTCCAAATACTACTTGATAATCTTGTACTTAATAACTAGAAAGTTCAACTAAAGCCAAATTGCGAAATTTCAACCGACCCATACTCATTATATTCGCCCTAAAATGTCATGCAATTGTTTCATTATATTAAGCACGCAAAAAGTCGTAGCATAAACCGTAGCGAAGGCGTATATATGTATATATTATATCCCATTTTTTGTCGCAGGAAAATTGATTCAAATTCTATTGTAGTTGACCTGCCGTAGGACGTTCTGTCAGTAATTATTAACGTTTCGAAGGAATATGTTAAGTGTTAACGTCAGTCTTCTTTTTATTCTTTTTAGATTTTTACTGGCGGTGGCTGCAGTGTTCCGTTTGTCGAAGAATGGACGCAGCTGAATTTATTTGAACATTAATTAGAACAACTCGAACGGTGTTTTTAATTCTCGCGTTAGTAGACGACAATTGTCTGACTTAATAATTTTAGTCATCTTTCCTAGGTGTAAAAAAACTTACTTTACTTTAGGTAATAGTTATAGCAGGACCCAACGGCACACGTTTATAGACCACCTCAGAGAATTGGGCACCAACTGAACAAGCTGGCAAACCAATTTTGCTTAATGTATGTATGTATATCTGTCCACTGAATAAAATTAGCACTTTCCATTTTCCTCGATCTACTGTATTATATCCAATTTGTCCCAATAAAATGATTGCTATTAAGTTAACACAAATTAATAGGAAATCGTATCAATTGTACATACGAGGGCGATTTGTAAAGTAAGTTCCGCTTCCGCCTAGTGAGCAAAGGAATGAGGATATCGGCGCGGTCTCAGCTTTGCGGTATAGTCGGGTTTAATGGGAGTCTGGCAATGCTAGTGAAAGAATCGTTCAAATATTTTTTCGTGCTATTTTTGTCGTTTAAAATGACAGCCGCAATAGAAAATCCCGCCGACTCTGAAATGCGTGATGCTATCAGATTTTTGTGATCAAAGAATTTAAAGGCTGCTGAAATTCATCGTGAACTTTGTTCTGTTTAAGGACGTGGATACTGCCACTCGCACGGTAGGCCCATTGGAGAGCTTTGAGTGGGAAGTGTTTGAGTATCCTCCCTACAGCCCTGATTTGACTCCTAGCGATTACCATCTCTTCACAAACATGAAGAAATGACTTGTATCACAACGATTTAAGAGCGATTAAAAGCTGAAAGATATTGCTACAGCATGGCTTAATTCAAAGGCAGCGGGGTTCTATAAAGAGGGCATTAAAGGAATAGCTCATCGCTGGCAAATGTCTCAATCTTAACGGCAACTATGTAGAAAAATAGCTGAAAATATCTTACTCCACGAATCGCCCTCGTACATTTAATTACACAACTATTCTTAAAGCATTCTTTAATACATCTACATTGTTACATAACGAATATATTCATTTTTATTCCAAACAAACGGATCGCCCCGTCAGAACTAGATGCATAGGTGTGTTGAATACCCTCATGTAATATATCATCCCAACAATAGATATTGTACAAAATTCTTACAATTAAAATGTTGATAGCAATAATTGTTTCTGTCGAAATGAAGATAGCATCTTCAAATAAAACCTACAAAGGAAAACAATAAAGGCTAGTGGTGTTATTATTGTTATTAACGCCTTATACAGAAACTCCCATTCATTAGGGATGAGAACTAGAAAACAATGATCGGACCATTATGGATATAATGTAGGTGGTCCTATACAAATGAACATTTAACTACTAAGATTTAGCTGAATACCGCAGTACAATGTGAGAGAAGTTCACTAAATTTTAAAATGTCATGGCGTTTTAACCTCGTTTTGTTAATCTTTTAATATTTCATACTTTTACGTTTCTCTGTTAATATATCAGCGTCATTTTTTTATATTTCTTAATGTTCCCATTTGTACTGTCCTCAATTTTGATTTTGTTACATGAATTTCTGCATCACTCCGTTGGTATTTATATAAATTTTATGTAATTACATTAATAAATACATTACAAAACGTTGAAAGTATACAATTACCTGGTACTATATTTCTGCAATACATTAATCACCATTTTATGGCGATATAGAATCCTTTGACTTTAATGTCGAAGTTAATGGTTTCATATGGAGAACGCATCCTTTTTTCCTTTCCTTTTGTTCCAAATTTTAAAACAGGTTATCTATTTTGATTTATGATTCGAATCAAGTTGTACGGGGTATTTGATCTAATTTGCTTGCCCACTTTCCTTTCTCTTCACCCAATTTGTGACGTATCATGAATAAAGTACACGCTACCATCGTGTACTATCCCATTCAAACTTCAACCAAAGACAATGATATCAACTACTGTTACCATCCGCACAGGGTTTTCATTTCAATACCGGTAATCGAGTGTTACTATTATGTTAAAATCAATGGTACGAAATTGTAATAACCAGTTGCAAACTATCTTGAGAACCTTCCTGCAGTGATGTATGTAATTAATCAAACAGCATGATGAACTCATTTTGAAAATTAAAAATCTGTTCAATTATTGATGTTACGGATTTATATATTCCTTGTTCTTTAGCAAAACGTATAAATAGACGTATGCACTATTTAGCAATTTCGCAGAATTTAAAATATGAAAATCACTAACGTTGTCTTACATTAACATTATTACAATTACAATTACTGTAGACACGTTTAGTTACCTACCCGCAGCATATTTTTCTGAGTCTCAATACACCTTTGTCTGTAAAATTGTTATGATTAGAGGTATTCGGAGGAAGTTTGAATTGTATTCTACTACTTTGTTCGCTGTTATCTTTGCTATAAAACAACAAGAATTGCGGTCACAAATACTTTGCCTGTAATTTCGAATAAACTAAAATAAATAAGCTCGTGAACTATGGTGGTGTGGTACGTAAGTCTCGGTGAAAACCTATACATTTCATATAAATCGTTAAAGAGAATTTGAACAGGATAGCGACCGATATTTTGAACCTTGATCTCGCAAACTTATTCACCATCGGCTTGCCTTTACAAATTTAAAAGTTACTATTGTAAAATTTGCGTGTGTAATGAAATATTCATGAATCCTCCAATTATGGCAGGAAATCCATTAGAAGTAAGGGGGTAAGTAAATTTTAGCATTAAAATTTCGATGATACAGCAGCACTTGTAACATGGCTTTCGCCGTAGGGAGAAAACGCTCTAAATTTAAATTAGGAAGAGGTAGATTGAAATGCCTTGCGTGTTGGTGAAGATTTTGAAATGGAGATAGGATTCATTTCATATGAAGTGAAGACGCGACTTACTAGCTTACTACTGAATCTGAAATTAAGGATTCATAAAAATATTGAATCTGAGTCACCACAACTTTATATTTTACGTGCAGTTCGAAGCAAGAAGGAGTTTCAGAATAGAAGAAGCAATGAGTGATTCTACAATTTCGCCAATTTTAAGTTTCCTCCTGTAAGCCATATTGTAATACGTGAAAATTTCTTCTTCACGACTACTATTCCACATGGGGTGTGCAGAATAGCGCAGATGTCCTTCATTTTCGTCATTTCCGTTCGGTGTTATAGGAACGTCTTTTTCAAAAATTATGACATTCTTTATTTAGGAAACTATGTGTACCTGTCGCAAACTTTTAACGTACCAATCGCGTAAGTACTTGAAATGTTTTTTATGAACGTTTGTGTTGGAGGTTAGTAGTATTATTGAAAGAAATGTTGGTTTCTGTGTATTTATTGGTACTTTGACATAATAAAAATAAATAAATAGGTATTATTTATAAATATATCAAATAGAGTATATTGAAGTTCCGTACGGATATGGTATAGGTACCGCACTGGACTACAATTCCACAGGTAGAAAGGTTCGATTTTTACACGCTCCGCCTTAATATCTAGGTGTTTTTTTCGAACTAGATAAGACTCCAAACACTTAAATAGAATCCAGAAATGTAATAAATTATTTGTTGCACATTTTCGTAGTTTGTGTAGCGTCTAAACCTAGCGTAATGAATAAATAGACAGTTTTAATACCAACAGTTGCTCGAGATCTGCTAAGTGATGGTAAATTCTTTGTGGTGGGTAGCAATGAAAAGATGTTATTGTCACTACTAGATTACTACTAAGATTATTCTTACTACTATAACTATTGTTACTGTCATTATTACTCACTCGATCATAATTAATTTTTCGATTATTATACCACTTGTCGCGTGGTAGCATATCTTTTATAATGGAGGCAAATAGAAGAAAATTGTTGGTGTCACTAGTATTACTGTAATTTTTATTACTTTTATAATTATTATTATTTTCGTACAACTTCTTTGTTGTTTGATGAGCCTACAGAAACATCAGCCAAAGTGTGTGATGTTACATATATCTTCGCAGTCGGCTTATTTTCTCTTCTTATAGCTTCCCAATAATGATTTAGACAAACAGTCTCCGTACATATCTTTGTTAAAACCTTTCGATGTAAAAATCTCTTCAATTTGCAGTTTATCAAGATGCTCTTAAATTAGTTTTTATCCGTGCACACAAATGCATATCGGTCTTAATGCCAGACGCGGTATTATTAACGCTAAAAGCATTTGAAAGACACAAGTATGCGGTCACCACATCATAGTCATCATCATTGTCATTGTTGTGGTCGCGTAGAACATCCCCAGAAGTAATGCTCACGCGTATCTAATCGTTACTATGGGTGTATTGTGGTCGCGGCGTCCAGCATCTAACGCACACAGAAAGACCAATATTTCACTTCCAAGTTACCAGCTATTAGAATCCGCGTCAGTAGTAAAACGCTACACATACCTTAGATATTTTCCTCCGACCGCATAGATAATAAAATAAATTTTGTGTTAAAATAACCACATAATACCGTGTGTTTATGTTCGACATCTTTCGTTTTCTACTCCTCTTGTTTCTTTTTCCAAGATGTGGTAATAGACGCTGCACTTGGTTCAAATAAAAATAAACGAAATTTATTTACGGAGATTATGTTTCAGATTTTTCAGACGTATATCTGAGCCGAACGTGTCTATTAACGCGCAAACGGTCCTTAAAATGTCTAATTATTGTTAAAATATGTCGACGTAACTTATTCCTTGCATTCGCCATCTCATAATAAAGATAACATCGATTATTCCGAGCAGTGTGTTTTAATTGTAATGGCGTAATTTTCTCAAATGGCTTAAACCGTGAGCAATTATTTTGAACGGTGCCATCATACGCTGTTAAGACTATTATCTGAATCCTTTCAAGTACAATAAAGAAACACATGTTTGTTATCTATGTGCAATATAAATAGACATAGGATACGAAAACTATTAAATGTTTCTCCTGGCATTCACAAAGTTAGATACTTTATGAATTCTTAATAAAAGTGAATGAAAATATGCGCTATTTATTTCAGAATAAGGAAAAGGAATAGAATGTATGTTTAACGGCCATCGCTGTATCTACATCAACAACTCCGAAGCGAAATTCATTTATCCTTTCACTTAAACGTGACAATGATTGAAATATAATCCGCGGGAACAAAAAAAAAACAGCAGCGAGGTGCAGCGAATATATGTCAGTGGAGATGTAAGAAGATTGTTTAAAAACTAAAAATCATCATAAAACCAGCAATCTATGGTGGATTCTGGCCTGTCCTAAGATTTATTTCCATTCCCTTTTATCCCTATTAACTTCCCTCTATCTTATAATCCGCTCCAAGTCTATCCATCCACCGTGCACACGATGTCCCCCTGCTTCACCTATTTTGCATCCTATACTCACAGTTATTTGAGTTATGATGTCATTGTATAACAATCTAACTAGATATTCTGCACATTGTTGCTTTCGTTAAGACCATAAAGAACTGTCCTGCATTAAAATGGATTGATTTCCTATAAAAGGCCCAAAAGGCATGACATGGTCTTGAATAATGTTTTCCAGGTAGAACGCAGCCTTCATTTGCCTTTGATAATAGAGACTAATTCTGTATGAACGTCAAATCAAATTCCTCCCCAGAAAATTGTAGATCCACCACCAAACGGTTCCCTTGCAGAGATAGTGCAGTCTAAAAATATTTCTCCAAAGTCTTCGTCATACGCTGCCCATCTGGAGATTTTAAGCTTATCCTCGTTTCATTGATAAACAAAACTTTCTTCAATTTGCCAACAGTTCAATTGATCGTGCTACTTTGTGTGCTGCAGTGAGCAACGGTGCAATTGCAGGTTTCCTACTCTTCAATCGTGCTTCTTCTTCTTTCGTCTTCTTCTGACAGTTAAAGTGGAATTCCTAACATTTCTGACTGTTTGGAGTTCATTACTAAGCTCCGAACTAGAGATATCGGTTTCTCAACACTTGTCGCAGACAACGCTCATCCCTTCTTCTGCTGGCTTTCTTTCTACTTTGGCCACGTTTTCTAGAGTGTGATACAGTTTCCTTAAATATTTTTACCATTCGACTAACTGTGAAATGATTAATACGTAGTATATTCGCGATATAACGCATACTTCGTCCTTCTTCTAACAAAGTTGATGCCCTTACACAATCATCATTGGTTAAATGGCGTAGTCGATTTATATCCTTTATTCTTAGATCGTATATCTTTAATATTGAAATGGACCACTTGTTGAAGTTTAACTATTTACTTATCATGAAGCTAACCACCGATGATTTGTTATATTGCTCCAATAATGTGTCAAATAACAAAAATAAATTAGAAAGAATGAGTGGTGCGTTAATTTTGAACAGGAGTTTATAATAGCGAAATTTCTCTGAGAAAGATGTAATCAGAAGTTTATTCCTACATATTTTCATGATGGAAGGGCAGCAATTTTCTCCGGTTTGCATGCTATTGATATAATGCCCTTTCAACAGAAAATGGATTAAACTCTCATATGGTGCGCCATCGCCACGGAACAATTACCGAAAAAGAAGCGGGGTCACTTTAATACGCGCAGATCTCACTTAGTAATGAAGATCCATTATTATTCCACTGATTGTTATTCGATATCTAACAATAGGTATTGTTGGCGTCGTCTCTACTCGTTTAAATCTTGTGTGTGCATCTGACACGAGGTAGGACCGGGGAAAAGTCAGCCAGGCCGGTCGGCCGTTCGTTACGGGGCTAGTCGTCCCCACGGTGTCCGAAATCGCGCGGGAGGTATTGTTGTTTATCGCCCACCCAAAACTCACACGTTCCCTTTTGTTTCTTTTATAAGGATTCACAGAAACTCGCTTACACGCACCGTCTACTTTAAATCGTCTCATTAGCACTCCGGTACGATTTATACCGGACAATGGCGCTCTAATAATACCGTGAAAACAATAAAGATGTAATTTGCACGCAAAATAGGGGTTTGATGACAGCTACTTCGTAGCTCTTCCCAAAAAGAATTTTATATTTCCACATTCACCATGAAAATTGTAATTGTTATTATTTTATACGATCTAGCAAAAATACTACCCAAGTTATAGTGCATATTAGTAATTATAATAACCAACTGTCCAGTACTCGTTCAGCGACAGATTTCAATTAAAGAAGAACTGGGTTGCTATCAGCCAACACATAAATGCTTGAATAAATCTGGAGGAAGCCTATAGCCAACAATGTACGTGAACTGCTAGTTTTGATGATGAATAACTGCAGATCAAGTTCTGATCCATTGCATAGACTCAATCTTCCTCAAGCGAAGACAGCACTATGGCTTGTCGTGGAAGGCTCACGCTAATATTGGGCACGTGAGTCTCCATGAAATGTCAGCGTGTTGTGTTTGGTTCTACAATAAGGGTCAGGTGGTTTTCAGTAATCCAGCTTTCAAAGCCTTCATCGTTCGCACGAAGCGATTCAGCAACTCTAACAATGCACTATGCGGTCATCCCACCCCATTGCTGATTTCCAACTGACGTCGAAATTGTCTCGCAGAAAATCCGATAGGGGTCGGTCTAGATCAGGGGTCTCCAAACTTTTCGGCCTTAGGGCCACACTGATTACTTCAGTGAGTTTTCTGCGTATTATACTTGTCATTAAGCTTTACCTCGCAAGTAAATAAATCCGAGTTATTATCATTCTGTGTTTTTGTATCTAAGTTATCACAACAACAATAAACTATTAGCTGTCGCGGGCCGGATTGATGGATCATTAGGCCACAGTCATGGTCTACAGGATTTAGTTCTGTTATGCAGAAAAAAGAAAATGTATGTTCCAGCCGCTGTAATCCAAAGCTGTATTCATTATATCAATATCAGAATAAGCAAAGAAAGCTGTAAACTTATAGCCGCGCTGCAAGTACTGGGTAGCTTAGACGGAAGAGCGTGGAGGATGGTGAGTATAGGCTGGCTATATCTCGGCAGCACTGCAACGTACAAGAAAACTAGCTGTTAGCCTACATCAATACAGTGTTAAATTATTGACTGAGTGGTCAAAATGCCCCTATTTAAATTTTCTAAGACTTCTTCTTTCTAATAATCCCTACCAGAGCTGCTGTTCGCTTATTTATAAAGACGAAGTGTCAGACATGCAGGAATCTTTTGCGCTTATAAGTCCACTCGACCTTAGAGATCATTTATACACACAACTAGAATTTAGCCGAATTTGGAAGACGCCCATTTCCACTAGGATTCTTTAACCTGCCACACATCGTATTGACGCAGGGCCTACGATTTTGCTTTCTATCCGAGAAGAAGGCAAAAATCACTGTTTACAGTCGGGTTTCATCCGGAAACGTTTAGGTGTAGAGCAGGGCTCTACTCTCGTTTACCAGAACTGCCACTTGGATTACACAGTCGTCCTCTCTAACTAACCTAACTAGTTTACTAACCTTTTAAAACAGCAAAATAATGATCAAAAAAGACAAAGTAACACCAGAAATATATATTTATTCATAAGACAGGGGTGCAAAATCTATGTTAGCGATTTTTCAAATTCGGAGACCTGGTTTCTTTTTACGTTCATAACTGCATCAATATTCAGCGCCAACGGTTGTATTGATTTTCAGATCGACTGGAGATGCTTGTCTGTGAGACTGGAGGAATTGTGCGATTTATTAATTTTCATTGGTCAAAACATTTGCTCACATATGTAGGTACAACCTCCCAAACATGCATAATGCATGTGGGACATGCTTTCTAATGTTTGGAAAGTTATCATAACTTCCAAAATACTATGAGTAAGAATACAATAAGTCAATTTCGTTAAATTTGTCATTTAAGGAAGGAGATCTATCAGCTCCATTTGCACGGTAGCGGGTGACTTTGTCATATTAAACCTTAATTGGAAAATCGTATGTATTTAGTTCACGATAATCTGAGAAAGAAATTAAACACTTACCTTGCAATTTCACATTCAACATGTTTAGGTGTTCTGTCATATCAACCAGAAAGGCACAATCAAACCACCAGCCTGCATCATAATCAAAAGCCTTACCCTTTTCAGCCGTAAAACTTTGAATGTAGTCGCGGGATTCCCAAAAGTTGCACTGATGAGCGGTATAACCTCGAAACGCGTCTGCGAGTGGTAAAAGTAGTTTTCTAATTATACATTTTCTACTGCTGTTTCTGCATGAGTCTGTGGCAATATTGTTGTCCACTCCTGTAGAATTAATTAGCTACAGAAATGCGCATTTAAGTACATATTGAGCGAATTTCTTAACTGAATTCTCATATGTACAAATATCAAACGTACTAGCATATGCGCTTAATTAGAAAACTACTTTCACCATTCCGTGACGCGCGTTTCGCAGTCATACCGCTCATCAGTGCGACTGTGTGAAATCAAAATAGCTGCAAAAATCCGGAATTAGGACATTATGGCCGAATTTCGTAATTGAACTTTCATATGTACGAACATCTAACGTACTAGCATACATAGTGCTTAACTGGAAATGAAAGCTACTTCTCACAAAGTCGCACTGATGAGCGGTATAACCGCAAAATGCGTCTGCGAGTGGTGGAAGTAATTTTCTAATTACTCATAGAAGTCGATCTACATAATGTTATCGACCAGCTAATGGTCACAATTTTCTCACTAATTACCTATGAATCTGTTTTATAAAATATATGCCTATATTACCTAGAATTACTTATGGGGATACAAAATTAAAGCACATTCTTTTTCCTCTCTTATTAGTTGCATAATTTCGCGCAAATACCTAATTATATTCGCCCAATAAATAAATGGTCTTTGAAGTGCCGAAATGGCGTTCCGTACTTTATTTTTTCTTCCGCCGTAGCCGGCTAACCTTTGAGGATCACTGATTCATATAAACGCCACAGACATTATTCAAGTCAGGAATTGTTTCCATCGGAAGCGAGAGACGTTAATTGTCCCTAACAGCGGTGGAAGTTATTTTATAAAGTTCGTGTGTCTAAATCGATACGGAGGGCCGCAATATATTCATACGTAAATACCATAAAAATGGAAACAATCCAAAAAGTAACGTAAAAATTCCGTGCATCGTCCCGCCCCAATATTACATAATAAATTATCGAAAGCGGTGAAGTTATTACGTTGAAGAGGTAGTTCTCTTTCGGCTACAGTTCTTCGGCACAGTGTTAAAGATAAATTGATGCGCTTTTTGATATATTGACTTGCACTGACACGTCCATTTAAATATTTCGATGCAATGGGATTAATGTCAATATAAATGCCTACATAAATTCCACCCATCTACTAAGTTCGATTACATTTTGGCAACTTCAGTACATATAGTCAATATACATTTCTAGTACTAGTTATTTTTTAGTCTTAATCTTAGAAATAGTGATAGATATATAATTGGTATCAATTTATAAAAATGTTAAATATTTTTCCAAAGTTCATAATTGTTTATTTCGTTACTACTACCAAATATAACAGAAGACCTTCCATATTTTCATTAAAAGCAGTGCGTTGGCACTACATCGGTGCTAGATTGTAATCATTGGTCTGAAAATTCTAAAACATTAAACTCCTCACTCTCTATATTAAAGGTGTGTTGGTTCGGACCTCACTCCAAAGCCTAGAAGCTGAAACTATTTTAGAAATCAAGATGGAATCTATATATCTGATTCATTACTTACAGTGCATGCAGATAAATCATCTATAGAAACAACTTACAATCATAATTCTATTACCTTCCAAATTTATACATATTTATATATACACATTTATAGTTTTAGGTTAATTCTCAAACGTGTTGTCTAACAAAACTTTTTCATTTTAATATCTGTATTTAAACGAGTCCAGTAATTCTCTAATCTTGCAAGTTGGAAATATTACAGATTTAAAAAGCAGTAGATACCAGCTTTCACTTAGTTCCTAAAATGACCTTCCTACGGTAGAAATTACTTACGAAATAAGCCTCGTATATTTAACCAAGGATGAACATTGTTAAGGCTATTTTAAAATATAGCCTACCTAAATTGCTCATTTAAAACAATATGTATTTTACCGAGAATCTCGAGGATTAACCGGTATCGTCGGTTCGAAAGCTATTAAACGTCACTTTACGATGTCCGATAAGCGAACCATAGGCGCCGGTAGCTGAAAAAATTAACAGACATTGGTAGGTCAATTGAAAAATCACTGTTACCGTTCATTATCTGAAAATCTGAAGGCGATAAATCGCTTCGACTGGACGTACCAATTGAATTAACGCTTTTCCCTCCTTCTTTACTACATAACCCCCTTATAGAAAATAGGCAAAAACATTTTAGTACTTAATTAGTGTCTACCGAAGTCGTAGCGAACTTTTTCGGTTCCCCTTCGTCTTTGTCGAATAATAAAAAATTTTGGGCGGTTTGTTTGGAATTTTTACACTCTAACACCGTAATTAATCGTTTCTAAAAACCTTCAGCTTACCGTGTTGTAACGCATTTTTCATGTCCGTTCTGTCGACGATACAGGAATGCTAAAGGAAACGAGAACGACTAGATGTAGTCTTTAGTTCGCTTGAAATATTTTTAATTTATCAAAACATGTCCAGAATACAAAATAAATGCGAAAAACCGATGAAAAGTGTAGCACTCTAGAAATTTATAAAGAGTTATTCTTAATTGTGATATAAGGAATACTGAAAGGTTTTCTCTTTATCAAATATAAATGAATTGCGATATATATGCGATATATTAGTTCTTTAAATAGAATTTCAAATGCGGCAACTGAAACTACAAAAAATTCCTTTCTCTGAATGTGGTATAAACAACTAGTAACTAGATGGTTACATACCTTTGTTTAATTTCTTATTTTCTAAATTTGTTCTTTATGTTTTAAGCCGTATCCACACTTTGCCACTGTGCCATTTAGTAAGACCAGCTGGCAAAGCCAATTGGCGCTACTGAAATCTTGAGCGTTTACATAAGCATTAAGTTGCAAAATGTATTTATTAATATATTTTTCGACATCGTCTTATTCCAATTGATTGTATTTAAATATTATTTATTGCCAAGAAGAAGAAAACATTATGTCCCCATTTCTTTAAAAAAGAATCGAATTAAATCTAGTAACTATTGTATGACACAAAATGTCGCACAAACTAACTAAAACGATTCTGGAAGGAAGCTATTACTTTTTTATTGTCATTCTCGACTCCGCCAAATGATCTTGCCAAATAGCACACAGCCGCATAGTTTGGACGCTGCTTTACAGGGAATATTTAGCAAGCAGGATACTTTTAGCAAATGCATCTACAGATTTAAATTGACAAAACAATGAGAATGTGGTTCTTATATGGACTTAAGTGGAATATTCACTGCTAGAAAAGTTATAAACTTTGTTGCTCACTCTACCTCTAAAATATTAAAGAATGTTTTCTATGTCGAGGTTAATGATACAGCTGTTTGATGTATTGCAATGGAAGTTTATGTTACTGATAACCGGAAGTCTTTGGATCATCCCACTCTGGTATTACTTCGCATTGTGTTTGTCTAAACAAACGTTAAATTTCTTTAGTGCCGTCCTTTCTTTTGCCTTGGATCCACAGGGATATTGACTACATCGTTTCATTCTTTGCATTAAACAATATTCCGCTAATTCTCCTATGGTAGTATAATAATATCTAATAATAATAATAATTACACTTGAATATCATATATCGCGACTTCATAATTTTTGTGGTAGCTTATAACTAAGGTTTGATATAACAGGGTGTGACGTGTCATCTTTAAGTAGTGTAAACCGGACTCACGCTGTCACTTCTACGAATTTTATTATTCAATAATAAGTTATCACTGAATAATAAAGTTCGAAGGAGCGACAGCGTGAGTCCGGTTTACACTACTTAATGATAACACCTCATCCACACTTTTATGAAACCTTACCTATAACCTAGCCAAGTAGAAAGTGGTTAGATAATGTTAAAGTCCCGGCTTCTATTAACACCTGATCACAAAAATGATTCCTCACTACACTATTAGTTATAGATGAAATGAGGAGTTAACTGATGTGGTTCAGTGTGAAGAATATTACACCACAGCACAATCATTCTCCAGTTATGATTTCTAAGTACGACTTCATATATTTTCTGTAAACCAAAGAAAGAGACTTAATCTTTACATTAGACTAGCTGATAAGGGTCTTTGATAAAACAAAAAATACTGAGGACTTCTGTGCGTAAGTTTTAGGACTGTTCCTTATTGCGCATGAGTAATATTATAAGTGCAATTTTATGGTAAATGGAGGAAAAGTTATTCTATGATACTATTCTGTCTTGATCCCAAACGTTCGAAATGTCTATTTCAGCAGCAGCAAGATTTATGTAAAAGTTGATGATGAATAAATCAACAAAACCATGGCCTCTCAAGAGAGAGCGCAACAACAATGAGACAAGATAAGGCTATTCATTTATTTAAAGAGAAACCGCAACATACTTAAAAAGAACTAAGTTAGCACAAATAGTAAAATATTGTAGTATAGTGATACTCGAATGGTTAATTACCATTAGATAATTTTTCATGTATTATATCATTTAATCAATTCAATATATCAAAATTCACAGTAAATGTTGGGGCTATGCATGTTTATATTCAAATGACCTTCGGTTTATTTTTGGGTTCTATTAATACTTTTTCGATACCACGCACACCAACTTTTAAGCATTTTATTAGCCTACGGGTGTTAACTTCTTATTTCAACTCCAACCAGAGACGTTTAATGGGAGAAAAAAATTTAACTAAAAATAAAATTATTAATTATTATAAAAGGCATCGATTAAAAAATAGAAAAGCATTGTAAACCTTCAGACACCTACATTCAACACCTTCACATCACAAGAATTCCTAATAACCACTGGATATAAATAACCAAGGATACCTGGACAGCAACAATTTGAATTTCCATAACAACGTCACGCCACGCCGTAAAGAAGTATTTTTCCATAGTCAATTAAAACTTTTCGTTTCGTGGACAACGGAGAAATAATGTAGTGTAGTCCTGGTTTCCGGAAAAAGTAAAAAGTTTGTTTGGTTGACGACGAAGAAAATTGACAAGATACATAAGTCAACAAAAAGTTTAAAATATATTTTGGACCAAAAGGGTTTTAAAGGAAGTACCAGTGAATAAAGGAACCTCAGCACACCGGAAAAGAAAGAATTTAAAAAAGGAAGCATCCCTTGAAAATAGAGCCACACCGAAAGAAAGGTTAAGAGAGGGAAGAATCTATAAAAAATAGAGCTGTATCGAAGAAGGAAGAAAGAGAGGAGACATAGGAAGAACCATCATCGAATAACAGAAATTACACTCACACACACACATAACACTAGATAATTATCTTTATTTTATGTTAAATATTTCTCAAAATTTATAAATATAACTTGTTATAATTTATGCTTTTTATATCATTAATTAAGAGCTAGGCCGGTGCAATTTTTGTTTAAGAAATTAACTAAATTCTCAGTACAATATGTTAAGTATCAGCATCCTGATGTGAGCACTAGATCCTATAAAAATGAAATTTTATCATTTTATTAAACCGTCTTTGTCGAACTAGCATCGAGAAGCACGCTATATTTGGACGAATAGTAACATTAACAGAGGTCAGTCTATCTGATCTCAAAAGATGATTGAATGATAATAACAATCACTAGATATTGCAAGAAGATAATGATCCCATGCATCATAGTCAATCTTGAATGGACCTAAAGCTTGACAATGGCATCTACTACATACAAACTACAAGGTCCAAATCCGAATTCAATTGAAAATATTTCATCAGTAATGAAGCCAAAGTTTCGTACTAACTGTAGTTATACGCTGTAATACGCTAATGCCTACACTATACAAATCAATGAATTCTAAGAAGTTGAGTGAGAGAATGAACAATAAATAAATGTCCTAATTAGAGGCGAAAAATTAGCTTGGGGTAAATCATGAGAAAATTTAAGACATTTTACCTTTTCGCTGTAGTAAACTTAGTGGAGTCATCATATGTGTTAACCCCGACCCAATACTAATAACCTACTCCATTACTTCTCTTCCTGATAGGTATAAAAGTATATAAACATTGAATTTCGATGTGTCTCGAACACGCTGCCTAATCTTCTAATTAGGTGGTGGAAGAAGAGTGTGACATGTCAATTGTACGAAAACTTCCAATGTAAGAAGCACAGAGAATTTCATTGAATTAAGCAGCAGGAGTGAGAACTACTTTCGTCGCTTTTCCGGTCCCTTAACCAGGCTCATTCGCACTTACCCAATCCAATACATCTCGTCTCTAAATCTAAATCTTATGATAGCCTGAACACGGGAAAATTAGCCGATAGTCATCTGACGGCCAAAAATATCCCCCTTGTTCTTCAATAAATTACCCAATGTTATAATTAGATGATAGGCAACTCTGCCTTAAAAACAACTACTACTCGGACAGGTAGTCATTGTATTATGTTTAGATCGAAAATTCTGCGTCAACCTGCAATGTCATAACTATAGTATAAAATCTGTATATAACAACCTAGGAATTAAGTACATTAATAGGCAGCTATCAAGTAACTGTGGAAAAGCTTACAGAGTAAGCACAATTTGCATATGTCAATAACTCGTGAGGAGAATTAACCTTCCTCAAACGCAGGTCGGCATTAATTAGTTTCGTCCTTGTTAGGACTCGTTAGTACAGTATATCGATCTGCCATTGACAAACGGTAATTCTCCAAATGAATTCGGTAACTGGTAGAGATGGATATTGTTACAATTTGTTGTCTACGCTGCGAACAAACAGCTTAACTGTCTATATCAAATTGGGGAACAAAAATTACGTAAATGTGAAATACAAAGAACTTAATCATAGGTGTGATCATCACGAGCCGCTGAGACGTTTGCACATTTTACAAGGATGAAACGCATTCTGGCCTAAAGAACCATTACACCGTCAGAAGCATCGACGGTCATTGTATTATACTTACGTCGGAAAGTGTATACCAACCTGGAATACAGCAAGTATAGACGCATGTGCGAATTAATTCGAGACGAAAATTGCATTGAATTAAGCAGGAGGGAAAGCGTCGGACTGGTTTCGCTGTGTTTGCTGGTCATTCGCAAGGAGTATTTGTTTCTACCCAATTCAATGCATCTCGTTACTACACCTTAAACATAGTCACCTGGATACGAGCAAATTAGTCCGGCGTAAGTTAACGACGTAAAGGACGCTCGTCATACACTACCTTGTGCTTAGTTTCCGGAAAACATCACCTAGAGTACTATTCATGTAATAAACATCGAATTTGAGCATGCCTCCAGTAAATTACATGCTGTAATTAACTGGTGACTAAAGCTCACCTTTTGAAAAGCACTACTAGCCAGACAGAAACCCTGGCCCTCTTTGTAATATACTTAGGTCGGGAATTGCTAAGCCACAATCGTAAGCAAAACCGGTCCAAGGCTTCTATTCCTTGCTTAATTCAATGCAATTTTCGTCCCTACTTAATTGGCACATTCTTCTATACATTTCAAATTGGAGGACAATTCTCGACCTAAATTTGTATAATGCAATGACCATCGTGGCCTCTGTCCGGGTAGTAGTTGTTTTTTACCTGAAACTTGCAACAACTGAAGTTACAACATTACATAATTTACTACGTTCACGGCAAAAATTTTCATGTGTACATAAATAGTGCTCCAAACGAGGTTTTTCAAAAGTGTAAGAATATGAACTGTGCAAAAGCAAACATATTTATGAATTTAATTACTTCGACAGGCGTAAGTCAGTAAATGAACAGGGAACCTGGATGTAAGCGAATGACATCCGTGCATACTTTGTCGCGGCTTACGCTCTTGGATATCAAGCTATTCTTGAAGAGCTATGCGCCTAAATTAAATCTCAAGTTCGTGTTTCAAAATCTAACTCTATAATTCCGTAACAATTATGTAGTTACGTATGTATATACATAAATAATATGGGAATAAATTTATATCAGATTAGTTTCTCTTTGAGGTTCCAATTCGGACAAATATAGTTCACTTTTGGGCGCAACATGAATGTACTCCAAGTTAGCAACTTTTCGTCCTAACGCATTATTTCCGATGAAGTATTCCTTGGCAGTTTCAGCAAAATCATCATAGTTAGGTCCAGTACCCCCATATTCCTTAGGAACTTGATCGTTAGGAAAATGTTCTAGCAATTCCGCTGGATTCTCATGCATGAAGGTCTAAAACGGAAATACATTTTACTTCACATAAGGAGCTATTAATAGTTTACTATATTATTAAAATTAATACCCTGCTTTCCAGTTCAGGTTTGGTTAACTCGATGATTGTATTTAGCAACTTTTCCGGAATTGTTGGTGTATTAAGAAAATGTATAGATTTAATTTTGCACACTTCAAGATTGTATATATAGTTTATAGACTCTGCAAATACTTCAGGTATAACATTGTTCATGTGTTCCAATTTGAAGTGTTGTAAATCATATATACCGACGTATCCAGCAGCAGAATCTTCACATAGTACAAAATCGACTAAAGATTTAAGATAGAGATTTGAGATGAGATATTCAGACATTAAATCTATTCACTAAGCTCTAAACTTACTATATAAGAAGGCATAATGAAGCAATCTTCTAAAATCGAAATGATTAATATCCGGTAAGAAACGAACATAAATTATTCTATATCCATTGGGTGTATATTTCGGAACGGGTATCAACTGCCTGAAATATAATATTCTACATACGATATCAGATTCAAACCTTTTAAAATCAAATCTCTGCCTATACAGTCTAAACAATTTTACCTCTGCAACGAGATGTCATCGAAGTATTCGTCGTTGAGGTCGCGATTTATAAAATAGGTTTTTAGTTTTGAACGCGATGCTAGAATTTGTTCAAATTTTCTCTGCGTGTTTTCCATGTTGTATTCGCAGTGTCGTATAAGGTTACGTATAAGGTGTTTATCTGCAACATTTATATTGAAATTTAATATAGCGTATTGCTAATTACAGGCCGTCAAATATACGTTGAAGTCTCAATGTCATTTTCGCGCAGACAGAGAGAATAGTTGCAGTAAATCACTTGGGTAATCCAAACCAGATAGATATTGTGCCTGCGAAGCATTCAGTATGAAATTTAAGTGAAAACCGAGCTCCGTACTCATTCTAGGATGCGGGCCTATAGTGCATGTGACTTCGGGACATCAAACATATATATAGCGGTCTGTACATCATTTTTAAAATCATATACATGTTCAGCGAAAAAGGAAATATTTGGTAAAACCCTACATAAAATACAATGACTCTTTTCTTTTCATTGATTCTAGTAAAGTTATACATAATTGACAAAACACATTTATTTATCACTTTTAAAAGTATCCCCCTTTACGATTAATTCGTTTAGACATCCTAGAAACTAATCTCCAAATCATTTTTCCCTAATTCGGTTATTTATTTTACCTTTAAATGCGTTCACCGCTTCTTCGACCGATGTAAAATGTAAACCTGGTAACTTGTTCTTTACACGTGGGAATAAAAATATGTAATTAGGCGTCAAATCTGGACTACATGGCAAATGAATCATTATTTCAAGGTTTTTGGTTTTCAAATGTTGAGTCGTCCGAGCATCAGTGGGAGTCCGAAGATTATCAAAATTCAAAGTGGTCTTATTTCTATCCTGTTTCGGAGAACTTGAGACAAACAAACAGTAGTGAACGATTCAGCGTTAACAGTAATAAAGTGGAAACGTATCCGATAATCCCTAAAATGATGACCACAGGCACGAATGATCACTATTGCAACTGACTTGTTCCCAAAGACTCAAACTATTTATTATTCCTTTTCTGCAGGATTAAAGGGGATTCGCCGCATACAAGCTTATGTAACTTCAAATGGGTCTGAAGAATGGTCTTCAGAATTCTCTCAACATTCCTTGTAATAACATGTCACTCCTCTTCAATCATGTTCTGAATGAGACCAATACATTTTCGGTAATGGCCGTTATTGGTTAAATGGTCTGAAAACTGCTATTTAAGGAAATTTGAGCCCGTCAAAATTCATTATGCCACTGCTTTATGATGGCTGAGGAAGACGACTTAGCACGAAACATGCAAATGATTTTCACAAGGCCATGTTTACGGTTTAGGCTAGAGTTGAAATTGTAAAAAGTTAGGACAATGCTAAAACTCTTTATTCCATTCCATGATTTCTTGTGTGGGAATCACTGTAAACTTACTCATTTCAAAAACATTCAATTATGTATCAGCTACTAATCATTAAACATGTCAACAACTAGCTTGAAGATGAAATAAAGCTTGTAAAAATACCATGGCCTGCTGACATGCTCAGCATTAAGGGAACCTATACTGGGAGTGGCAAATTTATCCGTGTTGGTACGAACAATACTTTGCTTTGAGAAGCTGTACACATGTATATTTCATTCCGTCACATGTAAGTCATCGAATTGTTCAACGACAACAATCGAGATCGCTCAAAGGCAAAAGGAACTAATCATAAAGATCTTAGTTATCGCCTTAGTTATTTCTACTTCTGAGGGGTCAACTTCAATGTGTGTGAATGAAGTGTCCTCAGAATGTAGTCAACGAAGCAAGACAACCCGAACGAAAGGAATTTAAGAAAATCATTTAAGGAATTATTCCACATTTACTGTCAAACAATACTAATCTCCAGAAATCAAAACCGTTACAAAAAATATTTATTATTTGTTGTACCTTAGTTTTGTAGTTTTTAAAATTGACAATAATTACTAAACTTAAACAACAAAAATATGTGTCATAACTAACAATTAAAATGTCGGTTAATTATAGTCATTGGTATATGTTCCACTTCCACTCGTTTTCCAATTAATTCAGTTTGTTTGTTGAATTCTAATTCTAAGTATTTTATATAGAAATAATATTCACCTATTTAATGGAATAAAATTGAGCAACTGCACACTCGTGATGAAAAATTCTCTATTATTAATTATTCTCACCGACATTTTTGGGTAAATATGGACCACGTATTAACCAATCTTGGAAGAGCTCTACTTGCTTCTCTAGCTTTTCAGGATCTTCGTTCAAATCTTTCACAATTACATTCCACATCGCCTCATCTGGCACTTCTAAAATTGTACTTAAGTGCATTTTTCTAGTTATGCGGCAAGCCTAGATCTGCAGTTCAATGGTTGCACAAAAACTTAATAGCGTTTGTGGTTCTCTACTTATTTTTATAGGCGGAATAATTTTGTTTACATATATTTTCACATATCAGCTGATAAACAAACAACATGAAAATATACGAAAGATTGACCTAAGAGCTTTATCTCTCCTGTCGACTATAAAAATAAAATAATCTACTAATTAATGATGATAAAAATAACTTCGATTCGCAGTTTTTACACAAATCATTACAAGTACGTATTACTGAAATTTCAAGATAATTTTTATTTTAAAAATACATAGTATTTATAGTCGAAACTGATAGTAGTAAATTGTTCTCATTTGAAATTTGTATATATGAGTTCTGTTGAACTCTTCTTCCTCAGAAACATTACCGTGCTTATGATGATTTACTAATTCAAATAAAGTGGTGTTTTAAACCAGTTTGGATACCTTCCTTTAGAAGAATTAATGTCTATGTATTGCCGCAAAAACTAGCGTCTCTACACGGTGAAGTGTGCTCTTAAAACCAAAGTTCAAGAATGGTGAAATGAACTTTTAGGGTTTCCTCATTGAGGATGATAGTTTTCAAAATTCGTAGGTTTAAAATGCGCCAATCTATACCACAAGGGTAACAACCATTTTATTTTCGTTCCGTATATAATAATAATAAGAATAATAATAATAATATTTTATTAAGTGCCCAACAGTTACAACCATAATAGACACTACAACAAAGTATATACATACATGTGCACAAAACAATATGTATTCTTAAAAAAGAAATAACATTAGAAAAAATTAAACGAAAACGAAACACTAAAGGAAGAAATTTCAAAATTTAATTCGGGGCTCAAAGAAGATGTCGGTGTAAAGTTTATTAGCATTTCAACACATCTGGTATAATGGACTTCTCAGTAGCACATTGGTTCTACATCTTGATAAACGAAACGTCGTCATATCTCTAGCAGCCAACCTAGGTACATTAAAATAAATTTGCTGCAAGAGTTCTGGACAATTCACGCTGGTAACTAAGAGATCGCGAAGAGTACTGGCACTAATTACTTCTCTGCGGGTATCCAGGGAGCACACGTTATTCTGGGCCAATAGTTGCACATAATCAGTGTTGCGTGGTGGGTACTCTCCGTCGCGTTTAAAAATTAAATATTTTAGGAAACATCTTTGTACCCTCTCAATCTGAAGCTTTTGATATGTATAGATGGGGCTCCAAACACTCGACGCATACTCAAGTCTACTCCGAACTATAGAGAAATACAAACACTTTATGACGACAGTATTGACGAAATAGCGCGAACTTCGTAATATAAATCCTAAGGATCTAATTGCAGCTTGACATATTTCATTTATATGCTGTGTAAAAGTTAATCGACTATCGAACAAAACACCCAAGTCCTTAACAGTGTTATTTGATTTCAGCGGTTCTCCATTAATACAGTAATTATAAATAACAGGATTACTTTTTTTAAAGAATCGAACAACAGAGCATTTCCCAATATTAATTTCTAAACCATGGCTTCTACTCCATAACCAGATCTTATTAATATCTTGCTGAAGTTTCAGTGCATCATGCTCGCTATCAATTTTGGTATATATCTTGACATCATCCGCGTAGGCGAGTGCGTGACATGTGAAATTATCAAGCAAGTCGTTTATGAATACCAAGAAAAATAAAGGGTCTCAGATTAGAGCCTTGAGGCACACCGCTCAATGGTGTAAATTCACATGAACTAAACCCGTTGTAGTGCACATAGTTTATTCTTCCAATCAGATAAGATTTTGTAAATGGAAGTATATTCCTACTCAGCCCAATTAACTTCAATTTTCTCAATAATAATTTGTGGCCTATTCTATCAAAGGCCTTAGAAAAGTCTAAGTAGATCACATCTACCTGTCCCCGCATGTCTAGGACACTACACAAATACTGTGTAAGGCAAACCAAATTTGTGACTGTGGACCTACCCTTCACAAATCCATGTTGATTCTGTGATATTCTCGTGCATATTTTTTATAGATTGCGCTGTACAAGATCTGTTCGAAAATCTTAGAAAAATTACACAAAATTGCAATTGGTCTATAATTTGTAATATTAGATTTATCTCCATTTTTCCACTTTCCACTTAGAAGGGAATGTGCATGTCCGAAGAGCGAGATTATATATAAATTTCAGTGATTCTACAAATGCCAATATAATGTATATAATATAAAATAAATTAAAATTACCCTTACCAGCAACTTCTACGCCCACAACAAACACTGCGCAACGAAAACTGCACAATGAATGCCGCACACGGAGCGCCAACACAAACTTCACCAAAATACTATTGACACCAGTTTTCCACTGAGGAAGCCAACTTAGTTGCCCAAATACGTATTTGGGATTACGAACCCTAACAACTACGTGTTCGAACATTGTTGTGTTAGAGATTATTCATTTGCATATCTACTCGTATCTAATTAATATCTAGCTTTATTACTTTTAACTACTTATTCACTTATTCTGCATCGGTTTTATAATTATACTTGTTGTACTTGCTTTAGTAAACATATATTGAATAAATTACACAAGCAATGGGAATTATGATTTATTGAAATACAGTACAATAAGAAAACATTTGAACAAAATACTGTTACCAAATTAAAAGAAAATTAATGAAATGACTTCTAATACGGAGTAATCCTTTTGCTTTAATAACACCCATAATTCGTATTGGAACATATTTAAGTTCCTTGCAATCTTGCACAGAAAAGCACTCTTTGTGTTGAAGACAACGAGAAGACCAGTCTTTTATTGAAAACCGATTTTGTATTCTCTTACAAACGTTTATGATTCATTCTCATATACTTGAGAATACTTTCCCTTGTTTTCTTTTTAAACTAAAGACCCCTCAAATTAATGTAATTACTCCAAAAAAATTAAATATTCCAACATATAGTTGTGAGGGCTCGTATTTCGGAAAGGTATGGAAAAGATAACTTTTATTTACTTTATATTATTTTAACCACAGTCGCCTTACACCTATATATCACGTCGGACTTACGTACTTTTGTTAGTTCTTTTAATATTTAGAAAACAAATAGATCATATTTATTTGTTAGAGCTACTGTACTGCAATTAGAATTCACAATTCAACATGTGTACATTTTCCATTATTTCTTGGTAGGTCTCTAAACAGCAACCTATAGCTGCAGAAGAAGTTCATATGTAACTAACTCGCGCATATTAACTACTTTTTTGATGTCAGGCGCCAAACTGAAAAGCTATTTATCAGAATAACGTGAGAACAGCACTAAACGGTGAGCAATCACTTAGATTAAATACCTTGTAAATCAAAAGTAATAATTCTACTTTCTCGTCTATTACATATACGCCGCTGCATGTGTATGAATACTCAATCTATGAACGATGCTGTCCAGGTCGAAAATCGATTTAAAACACGGTCACCTGCTCATGACTCGCCTAGAGCTTTTATTATTACATACATACCTATAGGTTTCGAGTGTGAGATTAAAAATGGCGTAGGCGATCGTGTCGTAACTTAGGTAATGAAATTACGGTCAGATTTATATTCCATATTAGCTTTTTATCTGCAAATATCTATCGAAGAAATAATTCATGTCGGCGTTGGCCCTAGTTAATTACTTGTCAACCGTTGTGTTCGTGATAATTCATTTCGTTGTGGTCGATGGACTTTGATGTTAACACTAGATAGTCATTGAAATTGAATTTCAGAATAGAATGTCCACCGATATACTTATGAACCTCAAGAGACTTAGTGACCTTCAATGCATGGAACGTCCAACGCGTTTTCAAGGAGAAAGGAAGCAAATAACAGCATTCAGCTTAGTAGGAAGTGCTTTTGATTTATCGTGTTGTACCTATTGTTGCACGCAGTATTTCTTCTGTTGTCTTTCCGCTAAGCTTAAAGTAATATAAAATATATTGGCACAACACATTTACCTACAATTTTTTAGAGCATTGCTCTCTATAATCAATGCGTTTCTGCATCCATGTAAACTAATCTCCAAAACATTTTTCTCAATGTTCTCGTGTCAGGTTTATTTTAAAATGCGTTCATCACTTTTTCGACCAATGTTAAACCTAAACCTAAAAATTTATTTTGTGCCGTGGAAACAGAAATAAATGCCAGGTCTAGACTATGTGACAAATGATCCATTATTTAAATATTTTGAGCATTCAAACTGCAGAATGTTGCCCTTCTCCTTCATTACAGCAGCCTATCCGTGTTTCATCATCTATAATGATGTTGTACACCAGATGAAGCGACCCTTACAAGAGGACTGCCAAGTATGGCACAAACGGATTTTAATGAATCTAGGATATGTTGTGATATGTCCCCAGAGTGGTAGGCTAAAAGGATTTTTCCAGTGGGTCTTAGTTTCCGAGAAAATCGAAGTTAAAATTCCATGCGTACCTATTTTACCTGTACATTTTGTATGTTACCAAGCCAATCAGCGTGGTGCAGGCAGCAAGACGCTTTGCTGGTACCCCGACGATCCTGGTTCGCGTCCTGCTCGGAATATTTGCGCTGACTGTCGTCGAACACGACTGATCACCAAACACCCAATTGATTTTCCCAAAACATTGGTTATGCTTTAAGCCATGATTGAAATTATAAAAAGTAGTTCGAAATACATGACTCTTATTCTTATCACACTGATTTAGATACCTGCGAACTTTACGTCACCTTCGAATGAGTAACATTCTGATTTAATTTTTGAACTCCATGAACTAAAAGATAACAGTTGAGGTTAAGAGCGTCCCTTTTCAAAATGTAAGAATAAATTTGTGCTTCAAAGGTGTTTACTTTAAAATAACCATACCAATAATCGGCACATTCTTAAGCAAGATAACTTTAATTATGAAATGACGAAATTGTGGGAGATTTTATCATCCATGGAGGCAATAATAAAAATAAAAATAATAAAATATAACCGCAGGGAGTCTTTGTAAAGATGCGTTTAAACCAACCACCGAACCACATTTTACTAGTTTCGTAATAAATAATAACTTGTTTTACGAAAGTAGCGTTTTACAATAATTTTAAATAAAGCATGGTTTTCTGTAGCAAAGTATTGAAATGTTTATTGTTTTATAATGTAGACATTTGGGAATTAGGTATGGAACAACACATCTCGTAAACGGCCGCCACGGCTTTTTTTGACACAGACGTATTCGTCGGGCGAAATTTGGAGTAACGGTTCTGCATAAATTTGTCCGAATTTTGTTAGGCTTCCTTGCTTTCAAAAAGAAATGATGCAATGATTCCTCTAGACCATAATGGATTTTTTGAGCCCAAAATGCGGCAAGTCCGTGTATTAACGAAGCCATCAATGTGGAACACTTCTTATTGTTCAATAATCCAATTTGCAAACGTTCTTCGCTGCGTATAGTCTGCTGGCAGAAGTTATTGATTCAGTTGGACTTTGGAAGCGTGGAGATGCAAACCTTTACTGCGAATACGGTGAAGAGTGGCTGTTGAAGTGCACAATCCTCATGCACGATAACTGAACCATGATTAATCTTTTTATAGATGATAAATTTGAAAGATTATGTCTACTGAAGATTGGACGCACTTTACGAATCGTAGCAATCAAACTTTCACAATTTTCATAGTAATGTATAATAAGGCCGCGTTATTATAACGTATAGCACTTCATGCTTACTAACTCCTATTTATCCCCTATTTACCTGTTGCAATTATCAGCCTGTTGAACCATGTCAGCCAAAATGGCGCCCAATTAAAATCTTTCGCTCTTATTGTAACACCCTTTACATCCTAAATTTAGTGTTGGCGACTTGCTTATGGACTTGGGACTATACAAGTTTGAAATATAAAATAGAAATTCAGAAACCTATAATATTAATTAGTATTTCAGATTAAACTCACGATCAGTTAATGTTTATTTTACATTAAAGAATCTACGACTTTATACAGACGATATTGTGTTTCAAACGTCCGTAACCAAAAATATCAGGACAGTTCGAAACGATCCGACTCATATATCACCAGCGCGCCGGAGAAGAAGAAAAACCATACCCGTTGAAAGTTGTTAATAAATAACTTCTCGCACGATATCTATACGAGAAATTCATGAAATGAGAATCCTCGTAATAAATTTATACTTCCACAACTACGTAGTGCGTGCACACAAACTTATTCCCTGTTTTGACAACTTAATATTATTGTGGAAAAAATAAAATGGAGGATTTATGTGCCTGCGGACGTTATTAAATTATTATTAAATACCCCAGTACTCAACAAGAAACACTATACTATCTTCGTGATTGTGGAAAACCGACGTTTACGAATGGTGAGGAATTCGAGTAAAATGAACGAAATGTGGTAGTAGCGTATTGAATTAAAGTTTATGTTATTTCTGTTAGCTTCAAGATGACTCCTTTCTAGTAATAAAAGTGGACGCAATTAATCTAAGCAAATATATGGAAGCTTGGGACAAGATGCCGTCGAAAGAACGTTCACGTGAAAGGTATACGGCTTCATCGTTTTATAACTTCTTGCGTTTTATTTGACAAAGAAATTGCACCAACTAGAAAGCGTTACAGGTTTTCGATTAAATTTGGAAAAAACCTTTAAATACTGAAAAGTAGTAGATGACTTAAAATTGGGCGACGTTTGATTAAGTAACCGTAGTTTAAATGATGTGGCATTGCATTGGTCGTCGGTAACCCTTTTTCGATTTTCTTGTCTGTTAGTTCAATTTTACGCTCTTTCGTGCAAATACAGTCATGCGAGGAATCTTGAAAGGGATCGGATTAGTGGTATGGAAGAAGGCGATTTTTCAACAACAACATTTAGTCTGGTGCAGAAAAGGACTTTAGTAAAATGTGGAGTGACATCACGTTGTCTTTAGTGTTGAACTAGTATTCTGGTTGGCAACACATGAAGGTTAAACGTAACTGTAAATTCTTTTATCAAAAGACGTATTCACCGCGTTGTGTGGCTTATGTTACCTACGGCGATAGATTTTCTTTGTTTACTATTCGGGGCGATACAATCGATAACATTCAGGAAGTAATGTTGCCCTATATTCTTCCATTTCTTCAAACGCTGGAGGACCGTATGTTTCAAC
The DNA here is from genome assembly GCA_038088585.1 of Chrysina gloriosa. Classification (NCBI taxonomy): domain Eukaryota; kingdom Metazoa; phylum Arthropoda; class Insecta; order Coleoptera; family Scarabaeidae; genus Chrysina; species Chrysina gloriosa. Next base: position 11,540,932 of record CM076093.1, read on the forward strand.
AAGTCAATTCTAGCCCTCACATTGAAATGACTACATTGAACTACTTTGAAAAGAACCAGGTAAATATTTTGCCTAAGTTACCAAGATCTCCAGATTCCTTCGAAATATAACGCGAGTAGTACATTGTGAGTAAAAGGATAAGGAATTGACCTAATCTATCATTAACTTGAACTTGTCTGACATAAAACATTCCTTGAGATGCAATAGACCAAGCTGGAAACAATAAAGTTTTAGATTCGATGTCACGACGTGTTACTGAATGCGTGAATAACCGACTGAACGGATTATTAAGGAAACACAAAAACTACTTCTGTTATCCTTTCAAATATTAATCATTTATTATTTTTCAATAGTTCAATAGTTTCTGCTGTAGTTAATCAAAAAATCTAGCGCCTTCTAGGTAGTGTAATTTCTATGTCAGTTATTTTATATTCATGAACAGTCACTTGGAAGCACACATCTTTCAATCACTACACCCTAAACAGATATTTTCTGATGTAACAACTTATGTTTCAAAAGTGATGAACTACTCAGTTTCAATCAATTGTATAAACTACAGTTATTACCGTCTTCTGGAAACCAAAGCAATGGAAATGGGAAGCAGAGTATATTCTTGATACTGGTACCAGTTCTACATCTGTACCACATCAACTGACTTTGATCCACATGAAGAAGATTCCTCATCGCTCAGTGTTGCCGGACTGATTGAATATATTCAAATATTGACCATTTATAAAGAACAAAAGAGCTTACTAATGCGATTCTAATAAATTACAATCTAGAACCATCGTCCAGTAAGCCGCATTGATGCGGTTTTACTGCAACGTAAGACCGGCATTTTTATATAAGATTAGCGCTACCGAATTGCCATTATAACAGAATTTTCTGAATGTAAGTGCAAGGATACATTTCGGAGAAACTGCAAATGTAAAATGTTTGTTGTCTTGAGTAAATGATCTTTAGATGTTTAGCTTCTTTCTTTGACAATAAACCTTACCTATGTAACTATTTTTGGAGCATCACTTTAGGTAGTATTTGAAGTCGACTTTTAACTTTCCTTCCAATGTAGAAGCCCCGTGTAATTGTGGAAACAATGATATAAATCAAAACATTTTACATTTATTATCCATATATTTCAAATAACGACTTTGTGGTTTCTATATTGGAAACATCGCATTATTTTATTTTTCAATGCAACAAACTGTTCCAATAAATAATATGAACTTAGAACTTCTCAAGGCTATCTCCGAAACACTTTATAACGAACAAAGCGAACATAATTTGGAGAAGTTGTTCAGCCAAGAAAAATAAATCTATACCATTAATGGTACTTGCTTATCGCAATTAAGCAAATAAATAGGGTAATGTAAATATCGACTAGAATCTATAAAAAAAAGCAAATAAAATATTTTGCAACAATTAGCTCTAAACGTATCATTGCGTAACGCATTGTATGGGACATTACGTTTGTGAACGTGACTCTGCTTCGAAATTCAATTCAAATTATTATTTACACACACGAGTACCTTATGTGTAAGCATGTACTTGACACACCACTAAATATAACGGTAAAATCCATCAAGAGAAGGCTCATAAATGCATCTATGCATTAGATTCTTCTCCATAATGTCGATGTCAGTTTATTATTGAATTTAACCGTCTTGATGAAAACATAATAATTCCACAAAAAATTAAATGTGTATATCAAATCAACTAATCTACTATTAAGTTGGCTAGACCTTTTGCTTATCACAACTTGTTTCTTTCAAAAGGGTGTTTCACATTCAGGCTAATTAGTGCCTGATAACATTTCCTATAATAGTGAAAATGTTTATTCTTTTAGCTAGCACTTTATACTCCAATGATATTTTGTGCGGTTTTTGTCGTATCTGCAAGTTCTGAAGGTATCACAAACTCTTCTCATTGGACTGTAAATTGTAGATTTTAAATATATTACTGGCCAACGTATGCCTCTCAATTACTTACCTATTATAAGTTTTTCTAAGTTAATCGTAATGTTTAGTCAGACCTGAATTCTCAAACCTACCGCCATTTTTGCCGTTCTTTGGAACATGTTCCTCCCTGTGGTTAGACTTTTTAGTCTCTTTTTATTCCCAGACCTTGCGTAAATACTATAAACCTTGGCGAAGGAACACTGCTCATTATTTTCTTTATCCAGTTTCTTCTTATGGATTTTGCCCTCATAAATTCCGACGTACGCTAAGGACTTATATTCAACCTCCATGCTTAAAAAGTAAAGGCACATCTTCCCTTAAGAAAAGTCTCGTTTATTATCAGATTATTATTGCAGTCTGCATGCTGAATATTTTTAAGCAAATGTTTCCTTAAAACAGAATGCTAGCGAATGTAAATACCTATTTCTGTTTCACGAGTAACTATGGAAAGTTAGATCACCCGAGGCAGAACACCATATATCATGAAGAGGCTTATGCAACTGAAGGTCGCAAGGTCTACAGAAATTTAGACTGTAGCAAGGAGAGCTGACTTGTCTCATTTTTTCGAACTAAGCGTAGAAAACAGACTTTTTCATATTGATTTCGATCCACTAATCATTCCATTCTACAGTTAAATTCGATAATTAATGTATTTTTGTTCATATCTATGGCCATTGTCAACGATAGAATTTTCTTTTGGGTTTTGTCTTTTGGGTGTTCTTTAATAAAACTGAAACTATTTAAATATTTCTGAAGAAGGTGATGATACCAATAACAAAACACCGATACCAAAGAGCGGCACACGACAAGAACTGCAAGATGTTTTTCCGTTAACAAGACAATGTCAAATATATTTTTGCTAACATGCTATACTATACACTTTGCAAACAAAAATTATGAAATAGTTCCAGTTGAAACATTCCTGTAATTGTGTGTATGAGAAAAGTAATTTGAAAGAAGCCATGCTTGATTTTCAACTGTGATTTTTTATGACAAAAATTGTTATACATGTGAGTGTACATGCTGGAAAGATTCTTCTTCCTAACGGTCGACAACACGCAGGTTTGGGAATGTCTTGCTCCTATAATAAATTAATCAGTACACTAAATAAAAGTGTTTTATCGCCAACGAACAAATTAAACGTTTTAAATTCTTTATCTCGGCCGGAGAAATTCTGTACGTCGAGGAATTTGGTTTCTTTCGTGGGTTTATCGAGATATAGCCACAATAGAGCAGTGTTTTACATGAAACTCTAGAAGATTATCAGCAATCGATTTATCTAATTTCTCAATTTATCCCCGAATCGGAAACACACCATGTCCATTAACAATCGGTTGAGAAGAAGTACATCAATAACGGGTCAGCATTGCCAGATACTAATATCGGGAATATCGCGTTAAATATCTAAGTGATATTTCTTGGTGCGATTGCTTCCCAGTATCAATTTGTTTTCATTAAGTAATAACATCTATTTGTTTCGAGCCAGATAGCGCGATGGAAGTACTGTGATATAGTCCAAGATGTTTGTCCTCGGTCGAATCTACATCCACCAAAATTAACAGCACTAATTCAAATCGAAGGACGGGCGCGTTACTGCTTAGCAGTGTCGGAACGCGGTACGAAGAAAGATTGGTCGGAGATCGATGAAGTCGGGAAAATCAGGTCGTGGGTCTGTTTGGGGCCCGGTATAATTATTCATTACACTTGTTTATTTGTACCGATTTGATTTACAAGTGAGTATAGAAATACTGTACGTTGTAAACCGTACGAACCCGTGACGATATTTCATATTAACGACTTTCAACATATATATTTATGTACTTGCAATGTATTCATTAATATATAAAAGTGTATAACCAGACATAAAAGTAATATGCGCGCTGATTAATGTGTTACTCTTTTACTTCTGAAAAATACCTGCCATAAAATTCTAAATGATCGCTTTAAACGTTCCCGACTTCGAAATCATTTAAATACATTTAAGTCTACGGTTTCAATTTAAAGATCATGTCAAAGTATGATCCCTTTATATTATCTTGTCTAGCCATCACGTTACAGCTTTAGTCAGAAATACTCGACATTCCCAATTTCCAGGTGCCAAACCAGATCGGACCTGCAATTCAACTTGACTTAAAATTAGATGAAATGTATACATTTCTATTTCGAAGTCATTTCCGAATTACAATCAACACAATGTCACATTTCGCAGTTAAATTTTAAACTTTCAAATTACCTGTAATCACTAGCAATCACAATTATACAAAGGGCTATCTTCAATGCTTCCTTCCAGGAATCCTTCGATGTTCACTTTTTGATCCTTTAATATTTTCCTACTCTTCCTTTCTCGGAGTGGAGTTCCGTGCGTTATCTCTTAAATTCAGCAGAGCCTCGTATCTTTCTTTTATCATTGACAATCTGGGAGCAATCTTTCTTCCCTACAGTTGGCACCTTGGCGCAGTGGGAAGGCTGCTTGTATGTTTTTGATGACGTCTGGGCCTGGACCGGAGAGAACACCTATATTAGGGAAACCCAGAAGGAGATTCCCAGATTAACAGTAACTCCTGACCTGCTGGTCAACGAAAACAAAAAGGGTAAACGAAAGATTCCTATTACCAAGGTGGTAGGTCTTATTGAGGACATGAACCTAATGGGGTAGACTAACTAGGAATTTGAAAACAGAAGAGGAACTATTTGTTTGTGTTAACAGGAAGAAAAACTCATTTAATAGTCTGTTCATTCCCCGGCGGCTTGGTGGCTGCCGAACAAGCTGTTCAGACTCTCTTCTTGTGGTAAGTCACATTCCTATTCCTTTGCATAGTCCCTATACAAATTTGTTATGTGTTTTGGTCGTATCTATTAGTTTATGCTATTTATTTCTGTCTTGCATAACATTTCTTTATCCCTCTATCCTCAAGTTTCTAATATTTGTATATATAATGTTTTCCCACTTCATGTTTGGTCTATGTGCCTTGCCTTAATCTTGCTACCTTCAGTCTCCAACATGGATTTTTTTAGAATTACCTATGTCTCTTGCTTTTGTACCATTTCATGGATCTTTATAAGCCTCGCATCTTGTCCACCCAACCTTTCTCCAATTTCATTATTCATGAGTTTTGTTGATTATCTATCCTCTGTTCTTATTGGTCCCAGTCTTATTGTATTCCTTTCTATAATAATTATGGCAGTTTCATCTTTGCTCGTTTGTTGCCCATAATGCGATTCTTATATTCTTTGCTTTGTTCTTTTACTAAAAGTTTTGTCCTTCAAAAATGTTTAGAGGCTCTGTTTAATCCTTCCGCCACTAGCACGATATATTTGTATCAGAGGGCTTTATAAATTACTACTAGACTTCTGTGTAGCGAATTTTGATGTTTAATAATAATAATAATAATAATAATATATTTTGCCCAACAGATTATAATCCAATTACAGGACAAGTACTTCACAACATATGTATATTTAAATCTATTTCAACAATACATAGGTGCTATCACACAGCAATCATCTACAAATACCGAAAGTTAGTAGTACAAATATTTAATATTGAAACCAATGATGAAAAGTGAATATCAATGGATTGATCTGAAAGTAATCGTAATTCACACACATCCTATAGAGAGGGGATTTAATTAAAATATTAGTATTTGGTTTACTGCAGTAAAACATCCTTGTAGATCTAGAAGCTGGACGAGGTACCATGAAATTAATTTGATATAATATTTTCGGCGCGTCCAGACTATTGTGAAGTAAATTGAAAAGAAATTTAAGATCGGCATGAGTTCGCCGCAGATCAAGAGGTTCAATCCCGTACAAGTCCAGAAGTAATTTGTGACTAAAGTTCTGAACAGGATACATAGAATAATCCTTAAAGTAGATATATTTTAGAAAACGTCTTTGGACTTGTTCTAGTAAGTTTATATAGTATTTATAAAAATGGGACCAAATCAAGGATGCATATTCCAGCTTAGAGCGCACGAAGGAGAAATATAAAGACAAGATCGGATCAGTAGATGTGAAGTTCCGTGTAATTCTTATAATAAAACCCAGCAATTTTAAAGCAGAAGAAAATATCCCATTGATGTAATCGTTAAATGTAAGTCGAGAGTCAAAAGTTACGCCCCAGATCATGCATAGTTTCACTGCGCGTAAAAGTAGTATTATTTAGGTGGTAATCATATACAACATTATTTAGTCTCCGCGTGAAGCTTACTACTCTACACTTAGATATATTCATACTCAAACCATTATCTGCACACCATGAGTACACTGTATTCAACTGATTCTGAAGCGATACACAGTCATCAATGTTGTTGATAGTAGCGTACAATTTTAAGTCATCAGCAAAAAGTAAGCTCGGGCAATCAAGTATGGAAGATAAATCATTTATAAATAGTAGAAATAAAAGGGGATCCAGATTAGTTCCCTGAGGTACGCCTGATGTCGGAGAAAAGTCTTTGGAAATATGGCCTTTGTAAGCCACATAATGTCTTCGGTTGGTAAGATACGACTTAATAAGGGAGGTTAAAGATTGAGAAAAGCCAATTATATCAAGTTTGGTAAGAAGAAGGTCATGACTAATTCCATCAAACGCCTTAGTCATAACATCAACTTGTTTATTGTTATCTAGCGCATCAGAGAGATATTGCGTTATAATAGCCAGATTGTAACCGTAAAGCGTTTAGCCATGAATCCATGCTGATCAACAGAAATCCGAGATTTAATCTGGGGGTAGATAGCCTTGTACATACACAGTTCAAACACTTTGGCAAAATTATTTATAATGGCTATAGGTCTGTAATTTTGAATATTGTGTCTGTCACCCCTCTTATATACTGGTGTTAATCTAGCGACTTTCCAAATGTCGGGAAAGGTAGAATTCATAAGCGACAAATTAAATATGTGACATGATAGACTTGCAAACACATTTGCGCAGTCTTTTAAAATAAATGCTGATATATTATCAGAACCCGAAGTGAAACTAGCCCTCAGACCCTGCAATACATTCAAAACCTCTGATTCTGTAATGGAAAGTAGATTAATTGATGAGTCATATGAACAGGCACTTGGAAAATCACGCCGTGTAGATGAATCCGGAAGGTATACAGATTAAAAGAACTCTTGAAAAGAATTAACAATAGATGATGGATCATCTAGTGACATTCCACGCATATTAACAACAGAATTAGGAATTCCTGCCTCCTTTTTCTAGAACGCACAAATTGCCAGAACTTCTGTGGCTCAGTTGTAATGGACATCTCAATACTTGAAATATACATTTTGAATAATAATTTGGCATTACTTTTAATTTTTCTCCTAAGGTCCTTGAACAGTTTGAGAAAATAGTCAGACTTCGTTCTTGTATACCTCCGCCGATAATGATTTTTAAGTCTAAAGTTTGCAATGTGATCCCGATCAAACCAAACCGGATAGGAAAATCTACACCTAACTCTAAGGGGGACATATAAACATTAAAGAATGGAATCGATGAAAAAGCATATTGTATAATATATATATATAATGATGAAACAGTTAAAGAAAAATATGACAATATTAACTAAATTCGTAGAACATAGAACTTACTGGTTAGATCCATTGAAACAAAATGGAGCATTAGGCTTAAAGAAGCGACATCAGTCCAATCAAAATTTATAGAATAATGTAGAAAAACAGTACAAACAGAAACCATTATTAGTGATAGTACTATCCCATATTACTACAAAAAGAAACTGAAACAAAAACATCAATATAAGTTGGTAAACTTTAATATAAGTAGAAATTTTTGCTCACAGGTCGATACACCGAGCTTTCTATAAGCAGTCAATTAATTTTGTACAAACAAATTCTTAACCTTGTTTGACTGGCGGATGACTCTTACTTTATCTACTTTATCGTGCCTGAACAGTGTATAGTCCAAAGTTGGTAGGATTAGCGGTGTACTATTAAGTCTTTCCAGTAGTCCTTATTATTCTTGTTAGTATACTGCTGAACCCGTGAGGACTCCTTTCTTGTCTTCGTAAAATTTAAGGTGGCAAACCTGATAAATTTGGCAAAATCTTAAATTTAATATATCTCCTCTAAGGTAAACAGTTTTAACTATTTTCGTCTTCATTTCGATACCGCTTTCTATTGTTATTCTCATTGTTCTTGCGCGTCTAGTTCATCGCAGTTTATCCATCTTATTCATTAAGTCTAGGTCTGGTATATTTTTTATAGAACTTACAATTCCGTATCTCCCCGCATATATATTTGTCATTTACATTTTTTAGCAATTTTATTTCTTGTTCACATATTTACATTTCAATACAATTAAATGATCGATTGGTATTTAGTTCTTCTGTAATTAGTTTCCTGTCAAGTGTATTATCAGACTATTACAACCATAGAACTGAACTGAAAGTGATTGTATTCAATCACGTTTTCAATATAAATAACGTAGAACGGCAGTTAATGCTTCTTGTTAAGTCCGAAATAGCAACCTCTACAGATATTTTGATATACCAATAGCAGATAAAGAAATAAATAAATATGTACATAAACATGAATATCGACTTGATGACTAGATCAACGTCTAAGCAATCCACCTCGATCAAACTAGAATAGCGAGAAAACTGGAAAGGATAGTCATTTGAGTTAGTATAATGGTGCGTTAGCAGAGTATAGTGCACACGTTGAGAAAACTCGGTAACAGTACGCAAACTCTGAAATCCATTTGCAAAAAATTGCTCATTAATGTATAATGTGATTACCGTTCAAATAAAGAATATGGTAAGATGTCAACACAACAGAAAAATACAGTTAATTATACATACACAAATGAACAAGTTTTATGTAAATCCATTACAAAACTCAATTCCACAGGACTCGTGCACCTTTCTACAGTCGTTTCCGAATAAATAAATAAATAAATAAGTAAAACGACAAACACATGTCGTATAATTTTACGAAATTGTAGAATCAATAAATAAACGGAAATAACTAATAGAGTCAGGTGAAATTAGCTTAAACGCTACAAGATTTGGTATTACGGCACACTTTAATCCCATGTCGAATGTAAATTCCCACATACTGTATACGGTTTGGCTATATGTTATTGAATCTTTATCGTCCGTGCATTGAGATTTAGAATTATTTACGCCGAGCGGACGATAAAGGCAGTATTTTCGAGATTTCCAACGTATTCTCAAAATAATAGATCGTTGCCCTTTCGTAATCTATCCGCTCGGCAGGTTGTTTAATATGAGATGGATTAAAACATCGACCGTGTAAGAATGCGTTGTGCATACACACATTGTACCGAAAGCCGGAGAAACACTAAACTTGATAAAGCTCTTAGATAATTAGAGAGTAGAAAGATAAGTAAGTGTCCAGTCCGCCTACACATAAATTCTTAACTTTTCCTAGACGACTCTTTGTAAAACACGTTTTAAAAAATCGATATATTATACATAGGTATACGTACACATATAATATCAAATAAGTTCTTAAGATTAAAAGCCCTCATTTTAAAGAGGTGATCTGAAAATCTAATCGGAGCGTTACTACGACGCAGTACAACATTCACTGCAACAGTGAAGCAATAGCCTTTTCTCAACGGGAAATTCGAGCGCCATGTGAAAATGTTTACGAAATTAATAACAATATAAATGTCGAATTTATAATTTAATAATATTATCCTCTGAGGATAGTTTGATTATGAATTAAATGAAGGTGGGCATAGATTAATTTCCTTTGGCATCTATTGGAATACATCGTGTAAAGCGTTTATCAAATACTTTTCCAAATTCATTGCTTCTATATAATTTAGTCTTTTGATACAGTCTTAAATTTAGAATCAAATTATGATTAATTTACTAAATACACTAAAAGCTTTAAAAGTGTCTCTTACATTAGAAAACTTTAGTTTCAAGCCTAACTTCTTTTCGTGTGTTTCGAGGATCTTTCGAATAAATTGCCAGAAAAGATAGAAACCCTTTCGGTTGCCTCTTCAATAAGCTCTCCAATCTGTCTATTTTACTTCATAGAATACTTTATAATTAAATAGGAAAATCGAAACCACAAAGCTTGTTCTTGCAGAACTATTTATATTTTGGTTCCTTTTAACTCTATTTAGTCCTGACATTAAGACCAGTTTATACCGTCCTTGACCAGATATTTAAGGATTTGTCTGAAGTTCCAAACAGCTAAATAACCTTAAACCCATTAGCGTTGGGTTCGTTGAGGATTTCAGGTCCTTTAGTGTTAACAAATAAAAAGAAAGGATTTAATAAAAATTATGTAAATATAACTTTTATTCAGATTATAGTAACAGATACATTTTCAGTAATACTAAATGTAAAATGGGTCAGCAAAATCAAAACAATGTAATGTACAAGACAAATGGTAAACACTGTAATGGGGGTTACATTGGCCAAACCAAACAATATTTAAAGAAAAGGTTGTATACTCATCAGTATTCTTTAAATAGTGATTTTGATGTAATGAGCGCTGTAAGAAAACATACAGAAAATTAGGCCATTGCTTTGATTTTTGAAACACAAGTGTTTATAAAGGAGACTAATATACAAAATGGTACAATTAAGATATTCAAAATTTAAGTAATGTACATGTTAAAATGACGTTTACATTTTATTTTGGCTAGGTTCTTTTGATTGTCATTCTTTAGTACTTAAACAGATGTGTTAAGATTGTAACAAAGATTTTCTGATGACCTGAAACTAAAAAATATAAATAAAAATATTAGATGTACATATTTACTACAGATCATAGTTGAGTATAAAGGAGCACTTAATAGAAATACTCTCGCCTGATGTACAGATAGACACAAAAAATAAGCGATTCCTTGAATGGAAACGTAGGAGATCAAACGATTAAACAGCACTAGCACGTCTAAGAGCTTGAGTCACTACTCGATAGTATTTCAAATAGAGGTTGCAACCAATACTACATATGGGCAATTCATATTAGAAACAGCGAGAATAGAAGAGTAGAATAATATATCAAATGGTCTACCAAATCACTAAGATAAAAATGGGGAACTGGCTAAAAAACTAAGAAATGAAACGCTTATTAGTGGTTTACTCTGTAATTTGCAATATATTAATTGAAGCCAATGTCTAATTCAGCTACAGGGAAAGCCGCTACTAGGAACACTGGAGAATTTCTTTTCGGCTCAGGAAGTCTCAAATGTTAATTGAAGATCTTTTACTAACCAGAAATGGCTGCAAAGGAGCTGTAAGGAAGTGGGGAGGTTAGTGTATCTGGAATTGGATATTATAGTTCCATAACTGACTGTTCTCTCTGTAGCGCATGGTGTAAATAGAAGGAAGGGTCGAATCATGTTCTCTAGGGGTGTCAGGGCCCAATGAGCATCAGGTCCAGACACATCGGTAAATGGTTCCAATCATCGGATATGTTAAATATTTTCCCATTAGCAAAGTCATAAATATTATCGTGGACATCAAACTGCTGAAGTAAACTAAGCTGTGAGACAAAGTAAGCCATGGATGCTTATGTGCAGTGGTGAATGATAATGACAACACTTAATCTATATAGCAGATAGGCCAATGAAGATAAGCATCGGGTATATCTAGCAATGATCAAAGTTAAAATTAGGATTGAAATTTTTAATAGTTATCTTGCGTACCTTTAACTACATCCACATTCACACTTTTAGTCGCAATTATAAATTTGCTATAATATTCACATATAATATCTCTATATATTTCCTCCGTCAAGTCGATATTGCAGAATGTCTCCAAAAACTACTGAAAAATACTCTCACGCTACCAAAAATGATTAAGTGATATTATTCGTAGCACATTCGCTAAAACTTTGAATTGGTGAAGTTAACTATTCGAGCTGCTAATCTTAAAGTACTTCATATCACATTTGTGTTGATACACACATATGTAGGTGCAGTTATCCCATGATTGAGCTACCGTAGAAGCGGTTCTTATCCAACAGAAGTTGACTACCAACAAACAGACAATGAATTAAAATTCTTAGAAACTTATACTCCCGATTATTTATGTTACAACTGCGCGCATCTTGAAATATTGAATGTGATCTTATCGAAGTCGAGGATCGTCGTGTGAGAGATGCTGCTGGGCTGCGAGTAAGCTATACTCGCTCCACTCCAATGTCCTATGACTGATTGTTCAACGCTGCAGACTATGTCATTTTCTAAACACAAATACTGATTTATTTATTTAATTAAATTTTATATCGGTACCTTTACAGGACCGCGCGTCCCGTGTTAACCAGCGATTCATGATCGTAAATTGGAATTAAGGTGCTCTAAAAGAATGTTTTACTTGTTAAAAATTGATAATAACACCGCTTCTAAATAAACGTCGAAATAAACGGCGGCTTATTATTTTATAAGCGCCTCGTCTACCGTCAAAATATTTATCTATAATCAACGCGGTAATTATTTCGGGTATTTTAGAAGATTACAAACACGAAATTTTAAAAGCGTTGCCCAACAGCCCCGTATCTCTACAATAATGGGCAAACGAAATATTTACCTCGGAACTTTTAGAGCAGCATTCGGATTTTGAAAGAGATTTGTGTTGAGCCGAAACGTAAACTGTTGCAAAAAATTAAGCGGAATTTAATTTTAAATTGGTATACAAATAACTAGCTGAAACATTCATTTGTATAGCACCTAATTAAGTGAAAACCGGTAAACATACGGTAGGCTTGAGACAAGCGAATCTTTTTATGTTTAAATAGTAACACGAATTGAGATGACATTTTCTTCTAACAATTGCTAGGCTCGAAGGAGAAAAATGTGCTAATTAAGTTTTTAATGGAGTTACTTGTTTAAATTTCCTTTTCTTCTTAACATAATTTTCGAAATAATATAGTCGGTCTTGAATTGAAAACAAGTAATGTGAATCTCAAGTTTGTTATAATTTTGATATCGACGCAGAATAAATAATATAGAAATTTGCACATTCCTGTAGTATTCTTCATTACTGGTCGTTAGCATTGATGAAAGAAATGTTTATTTGGAGAAGCAGTAATACTACTACCACTTGTTAGAAATGTACCAATTGTGTTCCACAAATTCTAATATTGTATTACTCAGGTTTTCATAACACCTGAGCATTTGTTTGTGCTTATTACTTCGAAATATTTAGCCAATATAAATATAAATCCCAAGTTTATCCTATTATCAAAATTAAAGTTAAAGAGTGTTACATAAGTATACATGTGTCGAAGAATAGATGAATAGGTTCGTTTAATCGTTCATCAATAGGCAACCATGCGAGTCAAATTCACTTCATTGCATACTTCTTCCATACATACATATAATCGCTATTGCATTAAAATGTTAAATAAATAAATTCTTCTTGAAAGTAATGATTACTTCTATTAAAACGATAATTAAATCTTTCTGAACCGTTGAATATTTATATGGAAACGAAGAGTTTTAAAATATTATTTGGTAAGGTCTGCTGACTAAAGCAGTTGCTCTAAACAAGTAATTACTGCGAAGTTGAAGAACTGTGATAAATAACTGCAGACACGGAGCTCGAGGCTTTGTAGTTATTTATTATTCCACAAATAAGAGATGGTATTAGAAATTTATATAATATGATTTGATTGCTACCTGAGATCTGGATGAAAATTTCTGGAAGGCATCTAGCATCTACGAGAAGGCAGCCGTTTAAAGCGGCCCTGTATTAAAAATTAAACTGTATCGATAAATTAAAAGCGGAGATAAGCACGCACAAACTTATACCATACTAATATGCAAATATAAATAATATGCACGCATATTTAAGTGATAATTTACATTAAGAACGGCAAAATAGGTCCCTTCCTTATCCTCCAGCACAATTAATTAATTCCAACAAATAAGAAACTACCTAACATTAACCCTGTATCTGCGCCAATAAAAGGTTAATTTAATATTACGGCCCGAATGTCGAAACGTAATTAAGTCTTTTTATTAAAGCGTATAATAGATGTTGCTCGACGTTTACAGTAATCTTTTTCCACGCAGCCCAATTAAATCAAGCGGATAAGATAAGACTATAAGGCTATCGTGAGCGATAGCTAAGAGGAACGCACCGTCAGGAGCTTGGCTCGAATTCAAGGAGTTGCCGATGATACGAGATCTGAAACAAAGCGGACCTAAAGTGAATTCCCACAGCCTCTTAGATTACAGTAATTGTACCTGCACCTAGACCTTTCGAATTACAATGAACCATAATAGATTTTCATTAGCAGATTAGCATCTTTACCACAGCATATCAAAATTATCGTTTCAGTGTTGAGTACTATTTAGTGTAAGAAATACTAAAAGTACGTTCGCAAAACTTGATTACAACAAATGGGCGATGACGATGACAATAAAACATAGCACCTGTTTTCAATCTGGACTCTACTGCACTTGCAATAATTAGAACATGACAAAAAACATATTTCTTTTTTGTTTGCCTATGACATACTGTACAGTATTTAGAAAACAGGGAGAAACCTAATAATGTCTATGAGTGGTGCTTATATTCTGATAAAAACTATTTTAATCCCCCATTGTGACGGAATAACCACTACAGTTGTTTTACCGTCTTTACAATTTCCCTCCATTCTTTCTTATTTCTCTTATGTTCGGAAAGTCGTCTTTACGCTTTTGTACCATTAAATTTTTATTTCCGGTAAATTATTTATGTGTTACCCACTGTATGCACTTTTCTTGGACATACGTACATCGAGCATGGTAAGTAACGCTTGTTCCCTGTTAAGAATCTGGTTCCTCTTTCCTTGCGGGTTCGATTCCTATACTGCGCACCATAATATCGAGGCATTCCTTTTGTTGAAGGGTTTATTTCCTGAAGCAGATGGCTAAAACGCACTTGTCTACCACAGTGTCTTCAATTTTCTAACAGTTGGCCGATGAAACCGGTAATTCGCGCTAACCCTATACCGAGACTACATACGGCGCTCTTGTTTAGTGGATAGCTGCTCGATTGGTAATGAACAAGGGGCAGTTTAATAGGCAATATCTACAACATTCAGAACAACACGCGCGCTAACTCTATGGTCGCACTGCATTTCAAGTCACCAGATTGGATCGTCTAAATGACCAGGCGAAATGGACTAGCTCCTGAACACACTCATATCTGGCTGGAAACGGTGAAACGCGACCCACTTCTATTGAGGAGAGATGGTTTTTCTTTTCCGTTTTCAGCCTTCCGAGGTAATACAGAATTATTATTCCACAAGAGGAGCAATGGGGGTGACTTTAACATACATTTAGAAAATGAAAATAATATGTGTTGGAAAAATATGAGAGTAATTTTGAGTACATTCAAGCTATGCACGACAATACATGAAGTTACAAGAATAAATGGAAACAGCTATTTTACTGTAGGTAGTATAACTGGGGCTAGAAATTAAATTAGCGGTGTTATCTCGCATAAAAACTACAATTGGATTTAATAAAACTGAAACACTCGGAGCAAATTAAGAGACAGGTTGTGAGTAATGACTGCATTGAGATTTTTAGAGATTGGTTGGTAAATTAAGAGTGGAGTCTGACTGAAATAGATCACAAGACCTTAGATTGGTTCATTGAAGTGGAGCAGAGCAAGTATAATGAGATACGCAGTTACACTGTCATTGAGACCAACGAATCAGGAATAGTTGACCCTAACCATTACACAAAGACTGATATATGAAGACATCATACGGGAAAGAGTCAGTAAAGAAGATTGCAAAAGTTATTGTAAAAAACTAAGTTTTAAAATACAAGAGGAACGAAATGCCAATTCGGAGTACAATTAATCATTCGACCAATAAAGTTCGTGCAACGTGGCAACTAGCGAGAGCAATCACAGGAATAAAAACGCATGATGTATTCAATATAGTCGACATGAATATTGAAGGAAGCACAACAGCGACAAATTAACTGACATTAATTGAGAATTAGTAAGCATGGGCAGGGTTTTTAGCAGGGCACAAAGAGACCCTGACAATATAGCTTACAATACTCATACGATGATGATACATCCTACGTCTAGCGAAGCACAGGAAATGATAGTATTCCTATTAAATTTATAAGAAACTGTGCATCTGAGTTGGCTATGATAATGTAATACATGAGTAATACGTGTCTGTAGGTGGGCGTGTTCCTTGATCGACTAAAACTGTCTAAAGTCAGACTAATACATAAGAAAACAGGAAGGGATCAAATGGAAAACTATAGACCGCTATCTATACTAACACATTTCTCCAAAATAATTGCAAAAATTATCTTAAAACGGATGTACCACTTTGTACGAAAATTCAATTTATTGGATGCCTACCAAAATGCATACACAGGTGGAAGATCTACTACACGAGCCATATATTAGCTCTTAGAAGAGGTCGTCGGAGGAATAAATACCGGTCAGAGTACGTTTGGAGTATTCATGAACCTCAAAAGGGATTTTGACTGTGTCGACTACAATGTTTTGTATAAAAGGTTAGAGACGATTGGTATAAGAGGAACAGCATTGTAGTTAATAAATCTTACCTGTCAAACAGGAAAGGATCATAACACCGAAGAAACATCTGAATAGTTCGTTAGCTTAACAGCTTAAAAATGAATGTGGAAAAAACGAGTTTACTACAATATTCATACTTCAAGAGCCAAACAGTGAAAGTCGACTACAGAGACGAGACACCAAAAATGCAGAATGGTGTGAAATTTTTGAGGGTCCATCTTGATTCTCAATCGAATTACAAACAGCACGTGAACTATTTAGCGGCTAAGGTGCCCAGGTTGAACTACGCTTTACGGACAATAACATGGTCTGTGAATGAACAAGGAGGTCTTTCCGCTTATTACGCCTATGTGCATTTGAGCTTGAGGTAGGACATAGTATTTTGGGAGATATCAGTGGACGCATCCATAGTTTTCACTTTGCAGAAATCATATACGGCCACGGTCTAAGAAAAAGAGATCCTTATAAGGAATTATTCAAAAATTAAAAAATAGTAACAGCTTATATGTACGTATTGGAATATGCTTTGTTTATCAAAATTATGAGTTCTTTCAAGATCAACAACTGCAACATAACTATTACTACTACGAGAGGAATGCGATCGGTGAGTCTTGTGCCAGTACAAACAGGGAGTGCTGTTACATAATTTATTAAAGTGTACAACCATATTCCTATTGGCATGAGACGCTTGTGGCTAAAACCCTTCAGAAAGACGTTGTCGAGTGTACTAATTTAAAAAGTATTCTATAGTATACAAAAATACTTCGAGTATGCCTTTTAGCTCTAACTGTATGCATTATTCTTTGAACCGCTGACTCCTGCTCATTCCGTTCTATATCTGACAAATGGTGCTAAAAACCAACTAATGTTTTTATTATTAAGTTTTGACTAATTGTATGTTTATATACGTTTGATATATTGTATTCATCCATGGCTGACACGGTCAACACAGTCTCCTGTACTAAAACTGAATAAACCAATTTCTTATTATTTATTGTAATGATTAGCCCCTAAACAACCCTTTCTCAACACAAAGGGGTTTGCTTGCTTTGCGGATGTGTCTCTGACAGGGCAATCGCGATAGGCCAAGAGTGTTTGGTCATTGCCTCACGATCTATCAAGCTGTAAGAGTTAATATCACGGATTGTGCTGAAGAGAATCAAAACAATGTCTACGCAGAACTAATACTTCAGTGGAAACTAACCCAAGAAAGAGTTTATCAGTCTAATGTGGTTTACCTAATTTTGGTACCAGCTCACTGATGCATGAAAGGCAGAGAAGTTGGCTCGCGAACGCAGTAGCATTGCCCTCAGGGTGCCTAAACCTTCTTTCGGGATTGCCACATCTACTAGAAAAACGACGACACGGAATTTGTTTGCTGGTAAATTTTATTCGGAGTGACAACAGACAGGGCTCAAGAAATCCAGGATCTTCATAATTCCATTGATTTGGAATGAAATTATGAACTTTCTGAAACTAAAGAGAAGTCAATTGAAAGCAGTATCATTGCTAGATACTGGACAATGAATGGTCAACTGTCATCTCTATGAAAATCAGACACAGCAATGAAGTATTTGCAGCGAAGTAAATGAAACTACTAAGCATCTAGTATGCCGCTGAGACGCTCCAGTTAACAGCAGGCTTTCAGAATTTCAAGGACAGGTATCTGAAACCTACGAATGTAAAACGAGTTCATGGGCAGTAATTGGATCTATTATTATAGACACTTTCACCATTTTAAGAAGTGATTATTAATTTCCACTTACGTTTACCACTGATTTTCTGATGTCCTATTAGTTACCATATCTTTTTGTTTGCCATTAGCCCTATTACTTCCATGGCTTCTTAAGAGTAGGATACTTTCTGCTGCATATTATATCCGCGTTGTCCGCATAAGACAACCAAGAAAACTATATAACAATGAGTGTAATAGAAGCAGGGTAGATAAAGCCATGAAGAGCATAATAAAACTATCTAATAAGATAATAATGATGTTTGTACATGTGAGAGGGATTCGATATGAATTCTCTCACAATGCACGTATTACGCATTTTTACAGTTATTTTTTCTACAGAAGTGGACAACTTGCGTTGCCACAGCCTCCTGCAGTAACTGTTTGTAGAAAAGGTAACTGTGAAAAATGCGTAATACGTGCATTGTGAGAGAATTCATATCGAATCCCTCTCACATGTACAAACATCAATGTTCAGACGATATATACATAAAATTTGTATACGAAATTACAGCTCTTGCAAAGCCGTACTGACGAGCGGTATAACCGCGAAACGTACGTCTACGGATGGCAAGAGAAGATCAAAATTTTGTAATAAGATAATAATAGTAAAAGTACTCTCCAGATACTAATAGATAGGAATAATTGTAACGATTCATCAAAAGGAAGATAGAGGAGACTGCAATACCTATAGAGATGTATGGGTTCTCTATACTGTGGCGAAATTCAATGCCAAAATGTTGAGGAAAGGGTTGAACACAACTAGGAAAACAATTTAAGAATGGAGTTCCAATCCTGACCAAGGAAGTACAGCTGCGTCTGCTTAACCTGAGAAACCTGCTAACCACAGGAACAATAATCAATAAAACTACAAGAATCCATACTAAGCATAGAGGGCAGACATTCAAGACAATTGCGTTACATACTAAGAATACGGGTAAAGTAGTAAGGAAACTATCTAAATCAAAAGGAGGAAAAGAAACAGGTGTAAGTAAGTTTTAAAAAATATTCCACACTCCATTTTCCTCTTAGGTGTAATTAATTATGCTCTAAAGTATAAGAATTATGGTTTGTTGTTCCATTTTAGGTAGGAAAATTAACGAAAATATTGACATGAAAATAAGTTTTAGATCAGATTTGTTTACCTAATGAAGAATATGGATAAGAAATGCAGATTATAATATATGCACTAAACTAGGTGGTTCAAGCATTCGTGCACCAGCCCAGATTCGGTCCAAGGTATTCAAAATTAATTTGTTACTTCACACAAATTTAGGTTCGAGAATGGGCGTGAGTAAAAATATTTAAAAAAGTCATTAAGTGCTCTCGAAAAGTTAAATACATGCAAGCAAACCTAAAATTAAAATATCTTCACCGATATGCACTATAACACCTATACATATATATAGATATAGGTATATGACTTTTACGTTTCCAAGTACGAGTATTTTACGAGCATAAATTAAAATTTGGTCCGTAACATATAACTTAAACAAGCATTACCTTAAATCAATGTTGACACGAACTTGACAAGCGAATTTACAGAACTAATGAAGCACAACGTTATATTACGTTGTAATGTATAACATAATTTACTTTCACAACAATTTTCTCACCCACTATAAAATTTCGCGTTCGACTGAAAATTAGGTACTTCTGAATTTAAAAATTTCTGTATAGAATGACAAACAAAAAGTACAGAACGCACAAAATAGGAAAATATTATTTCAGAGCCCAAATCAATTAAAAGAGTCCATTTGTATTTTATCCCATTTAAATTTTATCACCAACCAACAATCAGGGCACAGTATTTTATGAAAGGCAGACGAATACCTGCGAAAATGAAATATCGCTTTAAATCAAAATCCATTGACGACTCAATTAACCCATTTCAGTGCCTATTAGGAGTTTCGATCGGAACTATTTTCGAATACTAAACCAACCCACGCTACTTCACCCCATTATATCTCACTGACACGGCTATCAAAACTTAACAAAAGACCACGTTTTATTAGTGTCAGACCGCTGGCTATTATGCTCTGCAAGAATCTATTCACAAAAGGTATTAATACTAATTTTAAATCTTAAGACAATTATTACTAATTTGAAAGATGCAATCTTCACTTTATATCTCAACCTAGAATTTAACACAAAACATATATGTACGTGTAGTAGCTAGCTTTGCTTTAAAATTTACAGATTTCAAAAACCGTAGACAAAATTACGGCATGTAAGAGCGTTTAGGGTACTTATGCAGTTCTAAAATAGTGTTGAATATTATCTGTTGTAGATGTCAGTATTTTTATCACCGCAGAAAATTCATAAATTACAATCCCGCTGATATCTGGAAGTCAATAAGTTCTTAATCAATAGCTGTAGTCTATTAGTGACAACAAAATACGAAAATCTTGAAATATTTACACAATAGAAATTTTCACACCTCAGAGTTAGATAATTCATTGGATTTGAAATGGGGTCCAGCATTTACCTATCCATGTTCAAGTTTAAATTACATAGATCGCAACCGGAAATGGTGTACCGTAACTGACACATAGTTAGATTAGTAATCTGTGACCGCACCATTTAATTAATTAATTTAAACGTACATTCTTCGCTACCAACGAGTCGAAGAAGTCCAACACTCATTCGACAGAAACCTATTGGCGATATTAACTTTGTTAGCAGCAACCCTCATGTCCAAAATTTAGAATAATCAATTGTATAACTTGAACTGTAATATCGTAAATATCTTCTTCCCACAAAAGGCGGCAAGCAAATTGTACTAAAAGTGTTAGACTGTAATCAATTAAATAGCATCTACTACACTTAAATATCTTGAGATGTATTCTAAATCGAATGAAGAATTTGTCAGGTATCCAAAAATTTACGGTATGCAAATATTTAACTGCCTCTGTATTGTTATAACTGTTATCTACAACATCCATTGGAAGTAAAATGCCATCAATACGTGAGCAACGAACACTACTGAAGAAATATTAATGTTCAAGTCTAATACCATCCAGGACCGCTTAAGGCATGAAGTAATAGAAGTTTGATCATAAATGACACTCATGATAACATCTCTTCCTAATACGGTGAACAAAAGCGACCACTATAATGACAAGATCGAAGTGAATGTTGGCAAAGCACGCATTTTCACTTTTACATAAACACTTTATACTAATGCACACATCTGTATATACTTACATGAACGCACACTAAACGCTATTTTTTTCTTTAATTTACATTGTGCACTCTACTTGTCCACAACAAGCCGCTATAAATATGTGCCCTAAGTGTGTTATTTTTAATTTGGTGAAGATAAACATCTAGGACATTGATCTCACCTTATGTAATATAACCTGAAACCCACAGACTCGGTCGACGCGACAGGTTGGAGTCCCGCAGTTCGAAAGATTACGTACAGGCAGTCCCGATAGATTTCGAACGATTCCTTCATACCCTAGCGGCGCATTTCATTTTCTAACCGATCTATGGCGGTAAACTGATTCATTGGAACCGATTATTTTCAACATTAACCGAAACGCTTACTTTCATATGCCGATTTAATGAGGGTGTTCGGTAGGGGCGTTTCTAGATTTTAGTTAAAGTAAACAGTTATCTAACAATGGTAAAGAAATTTTGAAGAAATGGGAATTTGTTAAAGCATGTTCATTTTTTAAATCATCATCACAAACCGATAATTAATCCGATTATTGGTTTATTTTTAGGCATATTTACATGTTTAGACCCTTATTTTTGCCTGCCATCAACCAAAAGATTAAAACCAACATTTTCGTCAGATTTCTCTTTATTATTTTCGCGAGAACAAAAATGAATAGTGAACTCATAAAAGTTAGACTTGTATTATGGCGAGGCTTTGAAGGTGAAGTAATGCCAAATTCGATTCGCCAAATCTTATTCTGATAATTTAGCATTCAAAATTGAACAACGTTTAGATCGTTCAGTTGAAGTTAATAAAGGAAACAAAATAATAAGCTACGCGGATTATTGTGACACAATACTTGGGTATCATAAGGAAGGAACCTCAATGCATCGCACCGCAAAGGATTTAAAACAATTTGATTTTGCTTCTAACAAGTTGAAGGACATTCACCTAACACAATGCATTTACGCTTACAACTTGCTTATGAAACCTAACCAAAATAATTCATTTCCAAATTTGTTGTATAGAACACAAGATGAAAATCTTCAAACAATATCCGAAACTGATATTCACGTAAACGGGAATTGACAATATATCCTTGCCTATGTAAATATCAGTCTTGGATATTGTTTTACCTGGTTTAATGGGATTATCCCAATCTCTCTCAATTCTCTCTCCACCGCCTGCACCCACCTAATTCGCGGTGTTCCTCTTCTCTTTCTCCCCGATACTCCCCTCGTCAACACCCGCTTCACTACCCTCTCCTCCTCCATCCTCGCCGCATGCCCCAGCCATCTCACTCCCTGAGCTCTTGCCATACCAGTTATGGATGATTCTCCGTATAGTTCCATCAGTTCTTCGTTTGTCCTTCTCCTCCAGAGATCCTCTACTTCCTTCCCACTATATATTCTTCGCAGGACTTTCCTTTCAGAAAATCCCAACGCAGCTCTATCTTTTCGATTTGTTTTCCATGTTTTGAATCCATATGTAACCACTGGTCTTATTATTGTTCTGTAAATTCCTTTTTTTTCGTATTTTTTGAAATATTCCTTGACCGTATTACATGCTAATGCATGAGCATGCATGAGCTTAATAGCTCGCCATGCATCTATTCCCCTTATTAATTCTGCACTGAATCTCATTCTCTTTCTCGCCTGTGTTTGTTATTTCTATTCCCAGATAGTTCTAATTAGTTACCTCTTCCAATTCATAGACTACATCTTCCATTCGTAGTGCTATTTTACCGTTCTGTTGAGTTCCCGTTGTCTTGCCTACTCTCATTACCTTGGTTTTACTATCGTTAACCAACAATCCCTTGCCCTTGATGGACTGCTTCAATATACATATCTAACTCTATATATTCCAGCGACTTTCATGCTAGCTTGACTCATTGACTTAATCGTGTACTTGCTTCTTCAATTTTGCTTCTGGTTGATTGCTGGTGCAGAACATTGTCAGAATTAATTAATCATTGCGTCATGAAGGGTTTGTCCATGATTTTGAAGATTTGATATTAAAACAAATAAATTTACGCGGTGGGAGAAAAGTAGAACACGAACTGTGTTAAACAGGAAAGTTGCATGTGTCATGTGTTTAATTTCATGATCACAAATAATGAAAAAAAAAGCTTCGACAATGATTTTAAGTTTGTAACGATGGTCATGCGAAAACAAGAGGAACACACCGGAGAAAACAAAATTTACGGTTTTATAAAAAGGACACGAAACATTAATTATCTTTTATATTTTACATAACCATAACTGGTTTCATATTAAAACATTAAATCATATCCGACATCTGTGGGGTATAAAGATCGTATAATGGTCGTATATTTCTTTTGTCGAACGCGTACACAACACTTATTTAATCATAACACGCTCGCTCGTGTTTTGTTGGCCTGTCACTTTACCCTTTGTAGTCCGCCAGCAATTCATTGCTAAACCTACATATCTAAATGCGTATTAAAATATAATTTATTATTAACCATTTTTTCATCAAAGACGTCCATGTAGGGTACTGTCACCGACATACAGTAACGTGACGTTCAAAGAGGTATGTATATATGTAAGTGCATACATGTATTTTATTTTGTTGGTATGATTAATGTACTGCGGGGACACTTAGAAAGTCATTACGTTGGATAGATGCTCAAAAAGTTCATTGTTATCAAAGTATGTTCCAGTCGTACAAAGAGGTAACGCATAACCTACTGAAGAGAAATGTTATGGAAAGTGTCCTCCTTAATATGGATAAACCCTGAGTGTTCCAATGTATGGTTTCCCTGTTTGATCACCATTAAATTTGTTTAAGTTTGTATAGCCAAATCTTTATTAAAGTAGTGAATTTGTTGTCCTCATTACTTCTCGTAATATGAGACGGACTGACTTATATGAAAACTTCACCTACTATTATTTAGGAAATTTGTGTACAAGTACAGACTTAGAAAACTGCAAAGACAGATAAGAAATAGAAGACAACTATTGAAGCGATTTTCACTCGTATGTACATGCAAAGCCATTGATGATGAAGATTTGAAATTAGAGACCTACAGCTGAGGTTTATATGTTAGGCAGCTCTCATAGGAAGATATGCAAAAAAATGCTTATTGCAAATTGAAATTCGACAAATTTTCCCGAACTTTGAATGTTACGGTAAGAGTTGCAAAGGAAATGGTAAAATATAGGGGCAAAGAAGGAACGACAGTAATAATAAGTGAAGTATACTGCAAACAAGCATCAAACCAGTCAATATTTCTTTTTCCAACTAATTTTATAAATATCCTTTAATTCTTTTAAGCAATGTAGATTTTATTACTTTTCAAATTTAAGTATAAATACACTAACACATACTCGTACATGCGTATAATACATACACACGTATATTTTGGTAAAATAAATTTTAATTTTCATTGGGGCTTATAGCTATTATAAGTGTTACTTAATTTTCATAATGATCCTATACAACAAGCTATCTAGTAACACCTAAAAGCTCAATTGGCTCCTCTGATCTACTCATTAATGAGTAGTTATGGTAGTAGAACATTCGACTTGTTAGTGCTGCGCATTGCCTCCGGGTCCAAATCTCTTTAGATAGTGGTTTTTTAATGCAGCAATCGGTGTCATTTAATAAACTCTCTCGCTAATATCGTAATAATTTCTGGGTATCTGACAGATAGCGATCCATTTATGAACGTATAATTATCTTTTAAATATAGTCATTTGAATGTGGAAATTAGGTTTTTGATAAATTGACTTTTGAAATATTAAGTAGCCGAACGCTGTTATAGCTGAGAACAAGGTCATGGTCCTTTTCCGATTCTGGGCGCTTTTGAGTTATAATTCACTAAGCTAATTTTTACTACAAAAGTAAAGGTAAATATAGAAACCGCGTCTTCGAATCTTTTCTCATTTTATTTTTAATTAATTTAGGTAAGACCTTTTTCTAAATGAAGAATGTGGGGCTCAGGCTTCTTATTGTTATTCTTAAATTGGCTCTATGATCTCTTATGATTCAAAATTCTTCTTCCGAGATTAAATGCCAGATATTCATCTATTTTCTTCGAGATCTCGTTGGTGGTCAATTACTTATGGATTTCTTCCTCTTTCCATAGCTATTCTAACACGTTCATTCTTTTGGCTTTCTTCTTACTTAACCGCATCCTCAGGGTCCCATATTTGTCGCATTATCACACTTCCCACTCGGTCTCTCTCCCCCTTACATCGTTGACCTTCCCTGACATCTGGAAAGTGGCAAGGATGACTCCGATACACAAAAACGGTGATGTGAGTAATATGGTGAACTACAGACCTGCCGCTATTCTTTCTAATTTCGCTAAGTTGTTGGAATTAATTATGTATTCACATATTTTTCCTATAATGATTCATCATATTTCTCCTCATCAACATGGTTTTATGGCGAAACGATCGACCGTGTCAAACTTGGCTTGTTTTAAACAATTTGTGGCAAGCTCACGTGATGCTGGTGGCCAAGTAGAGACCATTTATACTGACTTTTCTAAAGCATTCGACCGTATTTGTCATGCAGCATTGCTTAGAAAACTGATGGCTTTTGGATTTAGTGAAGATTTGGTTCGTTTTTTAAGTCATACTTAACGAGTAGACCACAATATGTATTCTACAATAGCTACTCGTCGAGATCATTTCAAGCACTGTCAGGAGTACCTCAGGGTTCAAATTTGGGTCCTTTGCTGTTCAATATTTTTATTAATAACATTACAACTGTAATTAACTCAAATAAGTTGCTGTTTGCCGACGATCTTAAAGTGTTTAGAGAAATCTCATCAGTATTGGACTGTCTTGGGCTCCAGGCTGACTTGGATAATATTGCTTTGTGGTGTGAATCTAATAATCTACCCCTAAATATATCTAAATGTAAGACAATATCATTTACACGCAGGACCGTTCCGGTTTCTTTCCCTTATTGTATTGGTGAGAATCAGTTGGGAAGGTGTGCGTTAGTCAAGGACTTGGGTGTTTGGTTTGATCCTACACTTAATTTTAATCATCACATGGATGTAATTACTGCATCGGCTAGAAGAATGTTGGGTTTCATTATTAGAAACTGCAGATGTCTTAACAATACTCAGGCTTTACAAGCTTTGTTCTTTGCTCTGGTCAGTCTCGTCTAGAGTATGCGTCAGTAGTATGGTACCCTTTTTATTTAACACACAGACGAGATCTTGAATTAATTCAAAGAAGATTTTTAAAATTCCTAAGTTTTCAAATTGATAATGTTTATCCAGCTAGAAATATAGATCAGGAAATTTTGTTGAATCGCTTTGAGATACAGTCACTTCAATTCCGAAGAATTACTTCTTGCGTTAAATATGTATATAATTTAATTCATGGACACATTCACATTGACTGTCCTAATCTTTTGCAATTACTAAACTTTTATGTGCCACAATTTTTATCTCGTAATCCACCAACATTTTATTTACCACGATGTAGAACAAATATTGGATCTTCCACGCCTATATACTTGATGTGCTACAATTATAATATAATTTCGACTGTATGTGATATCAACCATGACTCATTGCGGAATATTGTCAGCTGTTGTGAGCATCATTTCAATACATTTGTATAGGTTCTTCTGGAATTATTGTATTGTTGTAGGGTTATACCGGTTTGCTTATTGTAATTTCATAAATTGTCCTGTAATTGAATTGTAATTTGTTGGACAATAAAGATTATTATTATTATTATTATTATATTGCCCCAAATTGCTGTTAGTGTTTTTATCTTACTTGTTTGCAGTTTCTGATTAGTCTTCACTCCCTATGTCATGACTAGAGTTTGTTAAGTCGGACTGACGCTGACACTCCTCCGAATTTTATTATTCAGTGATAAGTTGTCATTGATAAGTTATCATTGAATAATGAAATTCGTAGGAGTGACAGGTTCAGTCTGATTTACACTACTTAATGATAATACGTCATCCACCTTTTTAACAAACTCTAGTCATGACTGGTCTAGTAAACGTTTTGTAGATTTTAGCCTTAATCTCAATGTGCATATACTTACTGAACTACATGACATATCGTAGATATTCGCACGTTGCTCCGGCTTTCTTAACTTGATGTAATATTTCTCTGATTGGATCACAGCAGCTAATAATATCTACCACGAAGTACCTAAATTCTACCACCTTTTGCTATGGGTTAGTTTTGTATTACTAATTTTCATCTTGTGGTGTTCCTCGCTTTGGTTTTGAGTATTGACATATATATTTTAAACTAGTGCACTCCTTTAAAATTAGTGTAGCAGACGCTGTAGGTGATCAATTATGATGGTGTCATCAGCAAAACAAATCACACGGACCCTACGGTTCTCCAGATAATCTCCAAGATTTAAAGATTCACTCTCTCTAATATTTTGTCCATAATAAGGTTGAATAATGCTACCAGACCACTGATCCATTATGGATAATCAGTTTAATTACTGTAGTGCAGAGCTATTGTAGTATATTAATTTTGGTTTTGAAATACCAGTATCTACCAAAAAGTGTACGGCATGACCAGATTAATACATTTTTTCAACATATGTTTTCCAGTTGAGTCAATCAATCAATCAATGGTATTCTCGATATGTTTGAACTCTTCAGAAAACTCAATGAACGTTACGTTCAAATAGGAGTGTTTCACTTCAGTTTCCTTCGCCTGGTAAACGGAATAATGGTATTTGGTTAGTTTGGTTAGTTCTAAGTGCTGTTTCTGAACACCAGTTGCTATAAAGTCCGAAGACAGTTACATGAGATTCGATAGAATGCAGTAGTGTTATTGTGTATGTTGGGATGACAACGTAGCTTTTAATTCCAAAGCCTTTCTCACCCAGACTAACCATTACCTCGTCAACAATGAGGAGGCAGCCTTTCGCTGCAGTTACAATTCTCTACCGATTACCAATAGTGATTGCCAT
Source organism: Chrysina gloriosa (assembly GCA_038088585.1). NCBI lineage: Eukaryota > Metazoa > Arthropoda > Insecta > Coleoptera > Scarabaeidae > Chrysina > Chrysina gloriosa. Next base: position 11,569,224 of record CM076093.1, read on the forward strand.
TTGTCGGCTTCTAAGCAGGGAGTGTATCCATCATAATATAGCAGGCTGAATAACTTTGTTAGGAATGACTTTTGCTTAAGATTCAAACGAGGTATTGTCACACCCTCCTAAATATCAATGAATGCACATAGGACTATTTCTTTTACGTCAAAATATTAACAAAGTGAATGAAGAACATCAACAGAACATTGGCCTTCTTAATAAGCGGCTTTCGTTTATCTGTAAAGGTGAAGTTAGCGATGTACAATTTTCTCCATTGTGTTGAGGAAAAAAATGCGCGATATTTAACATATGAGTCTATATGTTAAGGTATTCCTTCGGAATCTAGCGGGCGACAGATAACATATATGTTAAGTCTCTTTAAAGAGATATTTCAATAAATCGAAAACAAAATAGACTAACTTAAATGCATAGATTATAGAAGTAAATTTGATTACATCCTTGACGTCAAAGATTATTTAGCATTTTCTCAACAATAACCCGGAACAGTTGTAATTTCAGACTAACACAGAATCACGAACTGGAATAGCTTTAGCTTGAAAATTTGCAACTAAAATTATAGTTAACCAGTACGTACATATGTGAAAATTGTCGACAGGTGGGAGAACTAGCAATGCTAGAATTCAACAACAATAAGGATAGTACTGCCTGAAGACTGATGTGTAGTGTTTGGGTGAACTCAGCCTGGTTTCCAAATAAGCATGTATCCCAAAATTAATAATGTGGTCAGAAATTTACCTATGTGGTCTGGTGTAACACTATTTGAAAGTTATGCTGAAAACAGCACAATCCCCACAGAATTGTGTTCTTCAATACAAAGATATGGTGGCTGTGCGGGAGCACATTAGCCTAGTGCTATTTAAAGTCAGCGGTCTAATAAGTAGATTCTACAATTGACGGTTATGACAACTCAAATGAAAATACCTAGAAATCGCAAATACAGAATGTAATACGCACGTATACTCAAATACATTGCTTCAAAGGTAAAAGTTACCAAGTTGTTTACGTTTATTTAACAAAGTGAAAACATATAAAGGAAATGAAATTTAAGGTGTATCCAAAATACAAAATCGATTACTGTGGATACATTTTACCGACTATTAATTTATGAACGAAAGCGCATGCACACTGATTTTATGCCAGTGGCCATAAACAAAAAACAAAGCAAACAAGTGACGGTGCTCAGACCATGAAACTTAAAAGAAAAGAAGACGTAATGACATACAACTAAATACATTTACGGCTTTCGTTTCACTTGAACTGCACAACGTTTAAGAGAATAAATAATACGTAGATACGTATGCACGTAGGTATGGGTAAGTGAAGTTTGTTTTAAAAAAGGGCGTGTTTTGAAATGGGATTCGTTCGGTTATGGTATATGGCCATATGTTAATAACTTAGGGTCAACGAGGTGCCACGAGGTGGTAATGAAAGCATTATGTAAATGGAATGGGCCGACATACAGGTAATAGAATTAGTTTACACACGTTTTATCTCCGTAAATGGATTGATATAATACAACTATTATAAATACGCATAAACATGTAACAAGGATCGGTTGACAATGGATGAACAAGAAACCATTTGCAATATGTATCTCTCTGTGCGCTACATGAGAGAGTACATGACATGTGCGATTTACGTGGCTGAAAACCAAGTACCGCCACTGCGCTTTCTATATATGTATGTACGAAGAGGTAAGGAGTGTAAGCACTACGACCAGTATTAACGTCAATCAGACTCGGAGCTTTGAAAAAATCGAATTATGGCAGGTTATTAACGTTATACCGGCGGAAATGCACTTAATTTGGTTGTACTATAAAGCAATGTAGAAACATTAACGATACTAATGATACTTACGTAAGAAATCCAAAATATTCGGTGACAGAAATCTAAAATAAGTAACGTTCATCGTGCTGTAAAACTATAGGGCATGTCTCACTCTCCCACAATTGATTGAAATTCCTCGATTACCGTGGTTACGATATTAATTTATTTTATTTGCAAAGTTACTGAAATGGAAATTTTACTACAGTACTGTCACTTGCTTAAAATAAAAGCTTTCCGCACCAATAAAATTGACACCAATCTAAATTTGGTTCTAAATTATAACAAACTATTCATCGTCGTCCTGTAACTTATTGTAACTCATAACTTCTTACAGCCATTTGAATTACTTGTTCCTAAAATCTATTAATCTTTTATCGGCCCTCCTGATTTTCATTAAGCCTGTTAAACCGATATCCACACAAACTCGTCGATCTCCGAATTGCACTTCAAATTCGTAGTCCTCTACTGCCTCTTTCAGTCGGTCAAAGATGTCCTAATGACAGAACGCTCAATCTAGGCTGTGTTTTCGTATTGTCCAATAAATTTCTTTAAGTTAAGTTATGAGGACGTCTACCGGGAGTTGTTGCACAATATTTCTTCTTTTGTCCTTAAAACTCGATTAAAAAAGTATACCTCAGAAAGTCTAGAAAGCAGCCGAGAAATCTTTTCTAAATCCTCTTGTCCTTTTGAGAAGCTTCTTCAGATACTGAAAACTTGTATCTTAAAAAGGATCTTTCCTCCAAATTGTCTACTAAGTCCTCTCAAGATTTCGGAAAATTTTTTAAAGCAAAAGTTGTTCTAAGAAACTTTTTAGTAATTCGCGGGAAGTAAGGGTTCAAATAGTAAGACATATTTAATTTTAATCAATTTCCTAGAATAAATATCTGGTTTTAATAATTCATGTGTAGCACTGGGAGTACACAAAATTATAATAACCACAATTTTTTGAGACTATTCAAACGCATGTGATTGATGGTGAAAGTCTAAATATTTCTTGTTGATTTTTTTTTAGAGTGGGAGAAATGGGAAAAATGGAAAACTGAACACCATTTTCACACTAATAGAGTTAGTTCAAAGATGGAACTATCTACTATATGAAATGCAAGAAGGTATCAAAGAATTTACATGAATTTTCAGTGATACTAATCAACAGTCCCAAACGCTGCGTTAAAATCTTCAATAAATATCAAATACATCGTAAACTACTCGAACAATTGCTTAGGCTACTTACACATGTACTATATACGTGCAAAGCCGTGGTGCATTGTAGCACTATCTACTACATAATCGAACTAATCAACTAGGCTTCCGCGAACTCATCGTATATCCTGACGACGACGCGACGGTCTGAAGTCACTGGCATTAACCATCAGTTTCGCCGACAAAACCGTACATTTAGTCGTTTCGAGACGTGGTTGTTTCGCTTTTATCATTGCCGTTTAAGCAGCCGCATGAATAGAATAAATCATTTACTTTATTATGTACCAGCAGGTAACCGACGCAACGGTTGAAATTGATTTCATGTTTGTGTGCCATGTTCTTGCGCTCGAGCGCTTCAAAATATTTAATATTCGTAACGAATAGGAAATAAAATTCCTTTCAACATTTTGCGAAGTTTAGTGATTTTATTTATTGCCTTGCATTGCGGTACGTGCAATAGATTTTGATCGAATCATACAGGCTTTGATTAGGTAGATGTGGATTGCTAACTTTACTTTGTCTCAAATATTCGTAGAAGGAGCGTGAAGATTAGAGTATAGTAAAAAAGACAGAAAAGCAGTAACTCAATAATCATAAACTATAAGTTATTGCCTGCAGTAAGATGCAACTTAGGAAATCTCCAATGGCGACTAATGTCGAGAACCGTCAGGCAGTATAATTCCTGGGATATCTATGTCTTTTGAATTAATCAACAAATTCCGATCCTTCGAAATTATGTTTGCGCTATTTCAGCAATTCACGGACACTACCATTTCCAACGAAGTTGGAAGTCTGTAGAATACCCGGAATCTATAACGGGCACTAAACCAAGTATTTGCTGAAAACACCAATCGGTTTTGGTATGGTACAGTGTGTTTCTGAACGTCGCATCTAACATGTAACTAAAGATTAGGCTGGGCAAATATGCGGTATGATGCGGTATGATAAGCTATCTTTTAATCTTTTAAACATCGCCAAGGTGGATGTTTTGGAGACATTTATTAACACGTCAAATGAGTTGATGCTTACACATGACTTCACTGCAAGCTACATCCTAGATTCCTTTAGTCATTAGTGAGTAGCTTCAATAAAAAAACGCAATATCTTCTGTAAGTGATTTTCATAATAGCAAGTGTAAAGTTAAGGTACAATTTTGCAAATAAGTTTTCATTGAAATGGTTGCTCCACATAGAGGAAGGACCGGTGCTCATTCATTCATTCTTTTTAGGATTGGTCGGTACGGAATACCAAGAGCAAAGCAAGGAGCTTTTGAAAGAGGATGGAGAGGAAGATGGAGGAACAAGCCTTTCATGATGGCGCAACTCCTCTAATTGAAGGTTCGCAATCTACCCAGAATTACGTACGAGAGAAGGCAGTTGCGGAAAATCCGGTATAGAATCACGATAGTCACTGGAGGGCATACACGTACCTATTTTGAGGAAGTCGCAATTAATGGAACTGAATTTCCTTGAACGACAAGAGGCAAGAAGGATATCTGTGGAAATGCAAACCCGAAAATGTTAGCACCACTGTAATGTGAAATATAAATAAAACTAGTTACAATTATCGATACTAAGTTCATAAATTGAAGGTACACGATCGGGAGTTGTAACGTGCCATGATAACGTGCCATTTATTAAGGGTTACAGATTCATTAACATTCAAGTTGTATTAAACTATTTCACGTTCTATCACAGTTTTCTAGTATGAAAAAAGGCGTTATAAGGTGAAACCTCAGTGGATAAGCCTCATAGAAACTATAATTTAACTAAAAATTGTTACTAAGGGCCATGAGCTTCGTGTAACCTATCGTATTTTTGTTTTCTTTCGTAATGGAATGACACCACTGAGGAAGTTCTCACCAAATTTTGTGTATTAAGTATTTACATTTATTATTTTAGAAGACGATAATAAAACTTTTTGACAGTTAAGCAAAATCAAGTGTGAGGTAGAATTAAAAAGGATTACTTATCAATTGTTGCGTGATTTATATGAGATGAGCTCACCTTGGAGAGATTCATCGCATTGACTGAGGCGCCCTACTCAACAAACGCTGAAAATTCGATTCACGCCAACGATACCCAAATGACAAACGGTACCGTAGAGAAACAAAAGGGGAGCCCCTTTGGTAAGTAGAAGAAGAGGTAGGTACTTGGATACTTAAATCAAGTCGGTACCAGAAAAGAAACGATGTAGTACTAAGGCAGAAATTGGGTCGGTACAACAACAACCTGATAAATAATACCGTCCAAAATGAAGAGGGATTCGAGCGATACAATGGAATACGAGACAGTAAAGCGTTGATATTCTAGATTTCTCAACGTGGGAGTTCATTTGCTTAAATTTCTCCCGTACAGGGCAGCAGGTGTACGATTGAAATCGAACTTCCCCTACGTACTCCGCTTCGAGATTATCCCATAATCTGGGTGGAAACTACACAGAAAATTAATTAATATGTTATTTTTGAAAAATATTGTTTTCTTATAAAAACATTGTTTCTTATATGAAAAAGATCAAATTTTTTGTCTGTATATGCACAATGTTGTATGTGTACAATATTTTCTAAAATCTACACGGCGAGAATAAAAAAATAGTTTTTTCATTTTATCTTACTTGGCCCTAATATAGTTAAAAACAAAGTTTGAAAAAATATAGCTGCCCCAACGAAGTTTGCTGTATCAGAGGGTTAACCAGAACCAATCCACTATCATGCGCTGCTATCAGTCATGGACTGGCAAGGTTCAGGAACGTCGCCAAAAACGGATGATAACTGCATGAGGGTAAGACGTGAACATGTGGAACATGAAATACATGTGTACCGAACCGTGGGAGTTATGGTATGGGGTGCTATAACATATGGGAGTAGAGCTCAGTTGATATTTATCCGTGACAACATGAATGTCCAGTATTACGTTGATGAAGTGGTGGAATCCCATATGCCTCCTTACCGTCAGTAGTTCTAAGGGCCCACTTTTTCAGCGTAATAATGTCCGTCCCCACATTCCGCGAATTTCTCTAAACCGATTCGAAGAGGCCCATGTCAACATCTTACGATGGCCTCCCGAGCGCTCGCTCATTGAACATGTATGGAATATTATGGGAAGAAAACTGAGAAAGTTAGCGAATCCTTCGCAAAGACTGGAAACTCTCCGGCATGAATTGTATATAATAACCTACTACAATGCCACGAGAAGTGAGAGAGTGTGAAACTAATAGGAGAGGCGCAACATATTATTACTTTTCGTAGTATCTTCTGCTGCCCTGGTAGAGCGTCGGAGTTGAATTTTTAATGTCCCTTGTTCCATTTTCTCATAGCCCCCGATCCTGTGCGAGTTCCTTCACTTCTCTTATCGTTCTGCCTCTCTTTTCTCTTATTTCCTGTATTTGTTAGGTCCATGTTTTCTTCTCTTGTTGAGTCTTTCTGCCTCGTATGTTGTCTAAACTAATCTGTCCTCACTCATCCTACATGCATGTCGAAACCATCCCATCCGCTTCCTATCAATAACCTCAATTATAGATTCATGCTTTAGGTCACTTATTTTCTTATTTCGAATTATATCAACTTTCGTCGTTCCACTTATTTTCCGAAGGTACTTCATTTCCGCAGCATTTATTACACTATTATGTCTTTTTTGTCGTGTCCACGTTTCGCTTGTGTATGTTACTGCAGATACTGTGACTGTTGTGTATACATGTAATTTTATCTTTTTATCCATTTCTTTCTTCCCCAGAATAGTTTTATTAAAGGCATAGTATATTCTGCTTGCTTTTCCTGCTCTAGTGGCTACTTCTGCATCAATATTTCCGTCATTTGATATTATAGATCCTAGATATTCGTATGTTCTTACTCTTCCTAATTTCTCTCCTTTATAAAATATATTTCCGCCTGTTACCTTCCCAGCCCTCTCATTTACAATCATTACCTTAACCTTCTCAGCATTGATATCCATCTTCATTCTATCTGTGTATTCTGCCCATATGTTTATCATTGTTTGCATTTTCTCTCCATTGTACGTTATCACTACTATGTCGTCGGCGTATAGTAGTCCTTGATTATTAATTGGTCTTAAGTTTCTATTATTGTTCGTATTTTTTCAGTTCTGCTCTTTGTATTCTTGTTTATTCTGTCCATCACTATATTAAACAGAAGAGAACTGCGACTGTCCCCCTGTTTGATATCCTTTTGTATTTGGAATATATTTTTTTCGTTTAGTAGTACTTGTCCTCTTATCTCGCTGTATATACTTTTCACTGTCTGTATTAATTCTTCAGGTACATTGAGTTCTTTAACACACTTCCAAATTATCTTCCTATCTATTGAATCGGAAGCCGCTCTCCACAAAGATTATGTACAGTTCCCCACCTGTCTCTTTCTTTCTTTTTATTATATCTCTTAATATAAATATATTATCTGTTGTTTGCCTCTCTTTTCTATATATTCTTCTCATCTCTAATACGTCATTTAACAAATTGAGTAGTCATTTCCATCCCTCTTCTCCTATGTACTTCACCATCTCTGGATGTATATTGTCATTACCGCCTGCCCTCTTTGTTTTAATGTTTGTTAACGCTCATTCTAGTTCTCTTATATCTATATAATTTATATCATTTTCAGGGTCTGCCTTTTCTTCTTTATTTAGTTCCCCAATGTCCAGTTCTGCATTTTCTTGAAATTTTCCTTCGTTCTTAAACTGTTACTTATAATAGTTTTGCCATATTTTCATTATTTCTTATGTTGTAGTTATTAACTGTTTTGCTTCATCTCTTAAGCTTCGGATTTGTTTTCTCTTATTTCCTCTCAAGGATTTGATGTTACCCCAGAATATTCTATTATTCATTCTATACTCTAAATTTAGTTCCTCTCCCAAGTCTATCATTTTCTTTACATTATTCCTTTTCTCTTAGTATAATATTTTGTCATTTACATTCTTAGTCTCTATAAACTTTCTCCACGCCTCTTTGTTATCTCTTACTTCCCTTTGAATGTCTTTTTTCCACCATCTTCTTTTCCTTTTTATTGAAATGATTTTCACTTCTCCGCATATTGCTGTTGCTATACCTATTAATATAATCTTGAATTTTCGCCATCAGCCTTCCACAGTCCATGCTCTCATTAAATATGTTAATCATTTGCCCTTTTGACTTTTGAAATTCGCATCCCTTCTTGGTGTTACAATTTACATGTCATGTAGTACATTTACTTTAACTAATAAAATTTAGTTTGAACCAAGCCCCTATTGTCGAGAGTTTAACCATAGCCTCTAACATGTCGTCTGTGACAGCTAAGTATCTGTCGGATCAAAATCTATAATTATTTTGCAAAATCGTGAATTTATTGCGTAAATCTGGATTTACCAGTGAAAGATCGACTTTCACTACTTATGAACAAAGGCGAAGAACATCGAAAAAGAAGAACTGAATGCCAGTATTGTTACACTGACAATCCTCCTAGTGCAATTACGGTGAATAAGATGTAGTCCCAAATCAAGACCTGGCAATAAACTGAACACGAATAAAACGAAGGCGTGGTGAGAATTTACGATTGCAGTGAAAATTTAAAGTCTTAAGTCTTATATTGACCGGACGTAAAACGCGGAACATGTTCAAAACATTTAATTACCTTTAAAACAGCTTTTTCGTACTGAAGAACTGAACCGCATTTTATTGCGGTCATTAATTTCTTTTATTTACGCGATGCAAGTATGTCAGCATAGATTTTCTACTCAAAAATCTTGCTAAATAAACCGATTACGGCAAATTGGTTAATGAAAACGTTATTGCACTATATGGCTTTGTGAGGAATGTACTTGAAAGAACCGTGAGAGCTGCTATTTATGTTAATGTTGTAATCTGCAATGTAACTGTAAATAAGTATTTTTTTATTCGCATGTTTCATGGTGATATATATACATTGGAGTAAATCTCGCAATTATTCTTCGTTCGATGTTCTGAGAAGATATGCGAAAAAGACAAAATGATTCAACTTATTTTATCCCAACACAACAATTTTTGGAAACCATATTGCGAGTCAGTCAACCTTCTATAACAAATATAGACCAAAACAACGAATGTATTCCGTATCTCATGCGGACTGGACGATCTGTAATGTTTAGTTGGGCAGCGCGTTCCGGTGTCATAAGATATCATCTTCCATTTCGGTTCGCTGTGAACGTTCTTATTTTCATCTCCCTAGTATTACATACATTCATTCGTAACCTCATTTGATTGTTAACCAGATCGTGTCAGACAAAAAAGATTTATGTTGTAGGAAACTGAAATGGTAATCCCTGAGCCGGGTGATTAGAAAAAAGAAGTGTGGCCGATATCTTGACAAGGATCTATCCACGCGTCTGTAACACCACATTTGGAAACGATATTAATTATGTTTTAAATTTATGTTCAAATAGAAATAATCCGATAGTTTATTTGGAGCTTTGTTTCAAAACTTGATAGAAAATTATAAATAAATTATGCAAAACTAGGTAATTGTTTCTAACCTATGAGTTTGTAAACGAAAAATCAGGGAACCCAAATACAAATATACAATGTTTATACTTTATGTTACTCGAAGATGCAGCATAAACATGGTATGTACGTATGTAAAATACTGTTCTTCAGTACCCGTTATTTATTGCAGCAACTAAATTTATTTCATATGCAGGAGCATGTATGTTTAAAATATTCTGAATTTCGAATTTTTATAGTTTGTTTATATTAATATATTGAATCTGCAGGTTAGCATCGATTAGAAAATCTCCTAAAATGAAGGAGACGTACGAATGACGAAACTTCAATGAAGTTTAAAATTTTGTTTACTCAAGCATCATCGCTAAACATTAGAATCAATATATTTAAAATATGTATTTGTCGTGTATATATTAAGCGTGTACTATAATCGTAAAGCATTAATAATATAATTTTCATTATTCCAGTACACAGCTACAGGATTTTTATTGTCAATGCCGCAATAAAGGACTGAGATTCTAGTATGTGATTTCAATTTTATTAGCTGTTCTTAATAAAAAGAATAAAATGTCCATAAGATTATAGAAACGCTATTCACCGATCTAGCATACAATAAACCTACACTCACCTTGAATGTTCGACGGTCTTAAGAAATAAGATTAATCCGTGCGTGTACAGTATTTATGTAAACAAACACGCCTGTTTCGGTACTCTTAGTAGACAGAATTGATAAATTGGCTTCAGTCTAACTGTTAACAAGCTATTTGTCTTCGCTTCTGCCGCGCATCGTTAAAATTTCAGCCTTGCTATTCAAGATTAATTATTTTGACCATAAATTAACGAGTTCCAACCCTTTTCTATAATAAGCCACAACCACATCCCCGCGTCTGACAAATTTTGTAATAATGTACAACCATTTCGCATTATGCAGGTAGTGACTGGTGAATCCAAACGTAAACACCTAGTCTTTCCCCACCAATAATTGTATAAAATTTTTAATGAGTAAATTGTATTCTGGACAATTTGGTTATTACGAAGTACTGGGGCGACATTGGTCGAAACAATTAATTTGCTTATTTTGTTAGTAATTTGCCTAGCTGGCAATATCAATGCTAGTTTCAAGATCAAAAATATTTGGGTAACTATGTCTAACAGAATTGCAAATCATAGGAAAGTGTCAAGTATCATTATATTATTGTTTACTTCGGAATTGGATAGGTGCATAATTTGGTATATAAAATTGCGAACAAACGCTTTAATCATTTATTTCAATTTGGGAAACAACAATTACAAAAATGTGAGAAGGAAATTCCTACCTCAGAGCAATGGGAACTTTCGCAAACTTGCTTTGGGGTATATTTCGGATATTGTATTCGATTATAGTACTAGCAGGGTAATTTGCTGGATATTCTCTCGATTCTCTCTTGATTCAACCAGGTATCAACAATACAAACTCGATGCAAACATACTTAGAGTAACAGTAACTAATTGACCACTGCTTGTTGATTACATCCATTTTTGAGCTAATCTATGACTTTGCAAGCCTTCGATTGGGAAGTCTTACTGTCACCCCATTTTTTACTGCAATTCAAATAAAAACTCACTCATGCGCGTCTGACACTTGTTGATAACACAACAAAATGACGCAGTGTCAAATCTTTATAGCACAAACTGCATTGGTGTACATCTGTTGTCTGAAATCGGCATTTCATACTTGTACACCTGGTACATTAGGTATATTGATTGCAAGTATTTCAATGGCATTGCAATTTTTCTAAAAATTGTATCATTCACAATTTTCTTTTACAGGCATTTTTTCTAGATACCCGTTCATTGTCTTGAGCTATTTACTACAATCTGTTTATGCAATAAATGATTAAATCCACAAAATATATGAAAAACCATATTTTTTTAATTATTCCTTCTCTATCTGGAGAAATAAACAATTAAAGCTACCCATAATCTTTTGTAACAATAAAGCTAGTGCAAAACTTTCAAGAGCGAACATAATAAATTGACTTCCATCGCCTAAAGTCGAAAATAACTAGGGAAATTGGAAAATGTAGTTAAAGCGATTCTTAGACTAATGCATATATTATCTATTCTCATACATACTGTTCACACACGAGCACACTTTGCACAAAAACATCGTTTATGTCCATGTGCAAGTAATGGATATCAGTTTTCACATATGCTAACAATCGATTAAGTTACATGATCTATGAATTTAAATGATATGCTCAAACGTTGGCGCAAGACCAGGATAGTTTACGGCAAGCATTAGGACACTACGAGGATTTACATCGCCATTTATGTTTCACTTAGCATGTTAGCGGTTGTCTGATTAAAAGCCGTTACGATGCTGCTTATAGGATAAAGAGATTTGTATACATATTATTAAATCACCATAGTTAGATTCTGTCATCATTAGATTTGTTGTTAAATAATATGTATTTCCTTATTGATATTGTTAATTCAGTAAAATACAATTTAACATAATTTTGCAAACACAACGAGAATGAAATCATGATGATATATAATATATACATATAATTATTTCACTGAAGCCGAAAAAGCTGTATTACCTATGAAAACTCGTATAATGTGCTGTTAAAACAGTCGTGCAAGGCACTCCAACAAAAAATTGATTTTATTCTTGCCGCACCAATTTGAATGTGTTAGAATATATTTTTCGATATATTCTTCCTCGTAGAAATAATACAAGAAATAAAGTATTGCTCCTTTTAGTTAACGCTGCTCTTAGAACAGCAGTCCTCACTTCTTGTCTATTTTGGCGTGATGAAGTATGTAGGATCAGAACTAACCATTAATACTGTTCCTTTGTGTTCATCAACTAAAAATAGTAAATCAATTGTGTATATCAGAGGATATCCAACTTTCTGCGGAAGAAGTAACTACAATTGTATTTGAATTCATTCTGAACCCCAAAGTTGCCTACTTGTTCACTTTTAGTCTTAGATTCTATTATGCCTGTGGTACACTACTGGGTACCTCAATAATTCATCATTATGTGAACGTTGAGAACTAAGTTTAAACTAGCTCTTACATACGTAATTGAATTTCTTTTGTACTTTGCGGTGCCGAGGATTTCCTCGAATTTTTCCTTCTTTAACGCCTTACCTTTCTGCCGTGTGCCATTTCTTTGGTGTGTCTCCAATCAACGTTTTATAAAATTCCAGCTACACCAATATCTCATGTTCGCCTTAGTCTACCTCCACTGTTCCTTCCTGTGTTCGTAAATAGAAGTCCCAACCATTTAAATGTCTTCTTCTATTTTGTTTTACCCCTAGTTCTTTTCCGATGTCTTCATTTTTTGCCTTTAATTTTTCTTTACCCCTACTACTTTGCGGGTGTATTAATAATTGTTGCTGTTTGCAGTTTAGTTCTTGTATAGCATTTAGGATCCAATCATTTGCATTTCTGCTCCGTAGGTCGATGCGACTACATAAATGACGTTGTACACACTTCATTTCATTTTCCTCCCTATGTTTTAGTTAAAAAGTTGTGGTATCAAGCATGGAATATGCAAGAGGGTATCTGAATTCTGTTTTTAATGAGCAAGCACTTACAGTGTTCAATTTGATAAAGATCCATATGAGTAAGAATTAACGTAATTTTGCAAAACTATCCTCCAACACATATAATAAAAATCAAACAAATTATGAAATTAATATGAAAAATTCAGCAACATCCACATTAGTCATCTGGATAATTTTCCAGCAAATTATTGCTTTTATTTATTCCTGAACAATGATACAAAGAATTAACAAATAGAAAGTATGGAATATCTTTTCTTCGATCTTCCAATAACCCATAGGTCTAATCTATGCTAAAATTTCCAGTGGTGCGAACAGTTTATATAGAGGTTAGTTTGCTACTCTGCTTCGACAGGAAACCCACAACGACTTTCAGTTAGCTAAAACGGATACAGACTTCTTTCAGTCAAGTTTCCTTCCAAGAAAATTGCTCCTCTAGGCCACACAAATGCTCGAGTCGTACGAAGGTGTCAATGATCTTTGCTTTGCCATCTTGTCAACTGTCGACTCCGCCATGACATGGTAGCCAATAAAAGAACACCTTGTTCTTGTGATCTTTTTAACCCGACAATTTTTGAGCTCGCCGCTTAATATAATTCTTAATATAACCAGTTTTTCTCCCTTTTACGAGTATAATCTGATAGTGAATATCAATTACAGTATGTACTTTCTAATAGTACTATCATCTTCCTTTCAATTTATTTTGCTCATTGCTTTTCACATATTTTGCCTTTCCTTACTTACTACAATAATCACAAGGTTTCTCTTAAAAAGGCAATTTGAATTTCCTACATTCTAATCTAATATAGCTAAAACAACTTTATTCACTCCACAGAATAATTACTTTTACGTAATTTTTACTTTCGAATATTATAAGTATTAATGAAAATGAAGATAACCTAAAGAGAAGTAATTGACGAGATTTCTTGAAATTCATAAACAACGGTTTTTAATCCTTCTGGTAACTTAACTAATCCTATGTATTAAACTCTAAGTATTTATCGGCAATTGCATTGTATTATATGTATATGTATTATCAGTAAGGGCTTTATTAGTAGTTTGAGCAAATAGCTGTAACAGCGTACTAAGTTACGACATCCACTTTTATAGTCAGTACTGAATCGATGCGGTATGCCAGTAGTTCTGTATATATGTAGGCTGTCGTAACTTCTTTCGTAATTGTGCCCTGTTGCCGATGCGCTTTCACCATCTATTGTTATAACAGGTGAAAAGTTATCAATTTCAGATTCAGAGAGCATTCCAGTAATTTGTTGAATACCGCGATCCATTGATGCTGCTCCACATTGTTTCTACGTCTCAAGTGTTGTCTCGCCTTTCACCTTTTGCGAACACACGAAGAAATGTTACCCCAAATTTTTTCAATTTTGTCCACTAAGCTCGATTTATTTAAGATGGTTCGGTATCTGCAGCTATTGTGGTTAATCCAATCGAGATTTTACATCACAAAACTTTATATTTTATTTATAGCATATCATCAACAGTAATTAGTTTATTAACCAAAGGTTACATCACTACATACACATAGGAGTAGCTATCCTACTATCACAATTTAGGTTAGCAAAAATACACCACTTTGCGCTCCTTGCTCCGCTAGCGGACTTATGAGCCTTAGAAGGACAAATCTTACGTACGTATCTTTACACAAATTCAAAATATCATAAATTACTGTTAATACGAAATCGATTTGTAAAGTAAGTGTCGTTTGGTTATTAAAAAAAAAAACACCAATACATGAAGAGATATCTTTGTACATAGTTGCCATTAAGATTGAGACATTTGTAACAGCGATGAACCAGTTTTTTAATGCCGTCTTCATTGAATTCCGTCGCCTGTGAATTAAGCCAAGGTGTAACACTGCCCTGCAGATTTTCATCGCTTCCAAACCATTGAGGGAAAATGCACTCAGTTCTGTGATTGTGAATCGCCGATTGTCTCGAATTTCTCTTCGACATTGCGCAAAAGTTTGTTCGTTACAACAGTTGGTCTTTCACTCCGGTGTTCATCATGGACATTATATAATAATAATAATAATAATAATAATAATAATAATATATTTATTGTCCAGGATCTCTTCGAGACATAGACATAGTCAAAGAGAAAATACAGATCCAAATACACAAAAAGGAAAAACAAATAACATTTGTCAATTCCTCAAAAATTCATCCACACTATAAAAACTCTTTTCAATTAGAAATGTTTTTATTTCTTTCCGGAGAGCATCTCCATTAGCAACCCCTTAATATGCCCCAGTAAAGCATTATATACCCTGATCGCTGAATACAGAGGTCCCCTCTCATACAATGACAATTTATGTATAGGAACAGGTAAATCGTATGCTCCTCTGGTAGGCATATGACTTGAGACTTCCCCATTCTTTTTAAATAAGTTTTTGTTCCCCAAATAATAATTTATTATTTCATAGATGTACATCGACGGTAGGGTTATTATATTCAACTGATTAAAGTATTGCCTGCAGGAAGCCCTCCCAGAAACAAACAACATAGAGTGCAGTATCTTGTTCTGAGAAATGAACACTTTGCTAATCATTGGACTTGAACCCCAGACTATCAGTCCATATTTAATTTGTGAATGTACGTATGCATAGTAAAACATTCTCAATACTGTTATATCTACACTATTTCTAAGATAGTATATTGCATAAAAGGTACTGCTAAGTTTTTTCAGTAAGTGGTCCAAATGTATCTTCCAACTTAACCGGCCATCAAAAGAAACGCCTAGAAATTTTACGCTTTCACACTGTGGCAGTGATTTTGTATTGTATTTAATGTACACTGATTCATTGTTATCACGTGGTGAGAATTTTAAAAAAGTAGTTTTCTGGATATTTAAATGCGATTGATTTCTCACACACCAGTATGACATGTCACTAACCATTACACTGGCTACTCTCGAGAGATTGTCGAACGAGTCTTCAGCCACGAGACATGATGTGTCGTCAGCATACTGATATACTGAACAGTTTTTCACCGAATAAGGCAAGTTATTTACGAAAGCTAAGAATAACAGGGGACCCAGAGTGGAGCCCTGGGGCACGCCTCTATTTATTATCTCGCGATCACTACATGTAAATGTTCGCGTGTTATTAACTGTATTAATTATATAAACACTTTGTGTTCTGTCTACTAAATATGATTGGAAAATATTCAGAGCAATCCCCGAATACCATAACGCTCCAATTTTGATAACAAAACACTATGGTGTTGTTATCAAAATTGAAGCGTTTTGGTATTCGGAGGATTGCTCTGAATATTTTCCAATCATATTTAGTTGGATTAGATCGTCCTTATCGAAACATACGATACCATCTTCTAACCACACTGTCACTCATGATATTTCCAACGGAAACAGAACAATCTCAGCAGCCCTCATATTCTTTGCACACAGAAATCGGATAATAGTATGCAGGTTTCAGTGGGCGGGAGTTTCAACTGCAGCAGCCATTTTAAACAACCAAAATAGCACGAAGCAATGTCCGAACGATTTTCTCACTAACACTGCCAGACTCACATCGAACCAAACTACATGCAACCATACGATCTCGTCGATATCCCCACTTTCTTGCTCGCTAGACGAAGACGAAATTTACTGTACAAATTGCCTTTGTGTGTTTCCCAGAAGATTATAATTTCATACGCAAATGATTTTAAGCTTGGAGAATGGTTTAGGTAGCTACCAGTACTCTGATCTAAAAGAATAATGTATCCTCTTCGTTCGAGCACATTCTCATTAACTAACAGACTTTTACTGGGAACAACTAGCTTACTGCAGCATTATTTATGTGTCAGAATATCTGTTTTCGAAAGCACATGTTTTCTTCCTTCGGTACTACATAAGTATAATAAACTGCTTTTAGTTTCTCGGCATCTAAGATGTTCCTTTTGCGAAGCAAGTACCCTGCGAAGTTCCAAATGCAGATATGATAATATTCTACAGCAAACAGTAATCTCATAAACTTGAAAATCAATAATAATTGAAATTACATTTTTATATATTTTGCTAAAACAAAATTCCCTTTCTTCGTATTTATATCAACATATAAAAGATGGAAAGAATATATAAAATGCAAACTTATTGCAGTTAATACACACATTATATAGGACTACCACTAAAAATTTTTAGTCTTAATAAGGATACTAAATTGGACATTCTGCAAAATAATCGACTACTATCCCTTCCAACTATGGGAATAAAAATAATGCTTGAAGATTTTTCTAGAGGCGAACGGCTTCATTCGATAATTCATTATTGAACTTTAGAACGCTTTTATTGTTACATAAAAATATATATACCTTGACAACGCAATATTTTTTTACAAAATATTTCACAATATATCCGTAACGACTACCATAAAACGACGCAATATACGTATCCGTACCATATACGGAATGACAAATATATATAGTAATAATTTATAATTATAATCTCGAATACCCCCGTGAGATTTACGTTACTTTAAAGATCCGGTCGGCCTGGTCACAGTAAGCGCATTCCTCTTCGATCCGGTGTGTTATACCCACTGACGCTTAAATTAAGTACGTCATAAAAACGAAATAGTGAAAATTCATCTCGCCTTTCGGCCAAGTTTTAATATTAATTTGTGCAAATCGAGGATTGTTTCTATAGTTTTCGCCCACTGTAGTCTGCGGCACATCGTTTCTCTTGTAGCTCAGCGGGCCATGGCGCCCGTACGCCGCACGACGAATACCCGAAGCCTTCTGATGCGCCCGTGTTTTATAAATATTTAGAGGCATGCGAACACCGAATCAGGCAAAGGTGTTATATAAGAACTGGTGTGTCGCAACGTTGCTAGTCTCCGGTGTGAAACCGAGATCCTCCTTTTTCGAATAACTGCACCCCAGATACCATAAGATTTATAATGTGGGGTGTATGGAAATTTGGCGTGAATAATACATATTCATATGACCGCTTAACATTGCAAAACATGTTAAAAATTAAAAAAGAAGAAGGAAAACGATCAACGAGTTTGTAAATTAGTGTACAACTTGCGAAATTACTTGCGAACACGATATTTTTACATTTCTCTTCATACAGTCCAGCTTGTGTATACAGATACAGCCAAATATATGAAACATTTAGTCTGGACTATTTATTATCTACCAGTTTGTGAATAACGAAGGTTAAGTACTGAAATATTCAATAGTTTCGTAAATTCACATCATATTTCGTTACAAAGCAAACACTTTTCGCCGTAAAAATAAATGTCAAACATATTTGGACATTATTACAGTAGCTCACCACATTGAAAAGGTTAGCCATTACGGTGTCGAATAAAACTGCAAGTTTACTTCGAATTAATTCCAGATAAATGCGGCATCACAACCAAACTATAACACATCACCCAATAAGTTTGTAGGAGGACCCATAACTGGCACCACTATTGATAAATTCACATGATTTTTAGGAAGTTGTAATCTTCAAACGAGATGTGTCAAAATTTAAGGAAAATCTGAGTAGTTTTTCTTTATTTAGGGCCGTTTTTTCGCAATTTCTTTCTTCAAACTTACTAATAACGCCATATAATATTCACTATTGATGGTTCTTCCTTTCTCAAGATAATCCATGAATAAAATACCGTACGCATCCCAAAATACGGAGGCTAAAACCTTACCAGACATTTGCGTTTTTGGTCGCTTTGGACGGTTTTCATCCTTTGGTGTCCACTCAGCTGAATCCCGAATTGACTCTGAAATGTACTGATGGATCCATGTTTCAGCCATTGCCACATACCGTATGAAAGAATTATTTTTATTGCCCTGAAACGCGCTCCAACTCCAAGCAGCGTTCTGAATCGTCGACACGTTTTTGTTTTTAAGCGACTGCGAGCAAACGCTGTACGCATTTCGAACAGAGCTTTCTCATGCTCAAATCTTCATACAAGATGGTTAATACACTGCCTTCTGACATCTTTAAGGTATCAACTATCTTACGGCACTTAATTTTATAATCGGCCAAAACAATTTTGTAAACTTTTTTGTTTTCTGGAACAACTGCCGAATTTGAGCGACCAAAGCGTTTACCATCATTGATGTTTATACGACCGCGTTTAAAATCAGCAAACCATTTGTCTCAATGGAACATAGTCCCAATAACACTTGTCAAGCCATTACTTTGCTTGAACCGTATTTTTCCCCATTAAAGAGTAATGCTTTATCAACACACAAAATTCAAATTTACCATTGTTTTAAAAATTACAAAAGTAGCGTCACTTAAACCACTGTAACTTGTGAACTAATCCTAAAGATTATATGGATTTGTCGATAGTGGCGCCATCTGTATGTCATCATACGAACTTATTGAGCGATGTATTATGGTCGATAACTCGAAAGAATGTACGAAGTCTTGGTTCAAAAGTACCTATTTCGAGGCAAAGTTGGCTCCACTACAGCTCTACTCATTGAATCGAATATACTTGCTCCAATCTGCCAGTTCCTGTTGCCACCTTTTCTGATCTACAGCCTATGTGTATCTGTCGTAGTAGCCATTCAGAAATTCGAAGAAGTGACGCCAATTCCTTGAAATTAAAAACGCTAAAATGGTAGCGATTCAGAATTCAAAATTTAACTCAAAGATAACTGCAAATGGTTAAGTACATTATATTTCAAGGACTAAAGTTTTGTACTTTGTATATTTCACGTTACTCAACGTGCGAGATAACTATGACTCTAACTCTGTACATATTCTAACGATGACGACTAAATTTCATAAACAAGTTAGCTGTATCTTCAAATCAATATTTCAATCATCCTCATTTATTTTAGTAGCAACTTACACATATTTTTATGATATAACTACTAAATACATCAATATCCTGATTAAATATCACAGGTTATAGATTTCATAAAGAAGAATATTCAATACCTCGTACGTTATTTTTTCAAAAATGTGTGGTCTCCAATACCATAATATGTAACTGAACAAAGCGGCATATTATTAGGAATAGGAAATAAGAGGTAGAGATGAGAAAATTAAGAATTTGTTGTTGCTTTTCGTTTTGACTTGTCTTGATTTAAAATTTTAATCAACCAGCGAAACACTATATTGATGCGAAGTCTAGATCACAAACTATTGTTTCCTAAAGCATGCACTCTATAGCTCTAGTAGGATTTAGATAACCACTTGTACGAAGTGATTGTTTATGTATGTAGTACATCACACCAGAACTAATATTCGAAACGACATTTCTAGAGTATTTAAGAAATCCAACTATTTTAACATATTTTTGTTTGACGAAATCTAACCGGCGGTATAGCAAGATCCAGTAAAACTTACAAATCAATTGGTGCTAGAGTGCATAGGCACGTCAAAATCTTCATTAGGGATGTAGTCTGAGCTGCCTAGGTACATTGAAAAGGGCAACAAAAGAGCAGAAGATTATCAAAACGCAGGCATCAGCAAACCGAATTAGAAATTTTTATTAGAAATAAGAAGTTACTCAACATTAATTGCTTGATTTAATGACACCGTCATCATATGATCAGGGGTAATATTAACTGTAGAATAGCTTCCCATACTTTGGCCAGGAAAATCTATGATATGACGCACAACAGTTACCTATTTAAGTGATTGAGTCCAATAAGAAAAACAAAACGTGTCTCATTCGGACAAGCTAATAAGAGCTATAGACTAAATTTACAATTATTGTTCCGATTTTAGTTTTGAAAAGAGTTGCAGTTCTATATAATACTGGGAAGGAACGGAAAAAATTGTATCTCTTAGTTCCGTTTGTTTACACTTAATTATATCCCGCATTTTCAACAGGAAAACTTCTAACCTTTTATGTTTTTAAACTTAGAAAGCATTTGAGTACGGCTTATTGGAATGTGGTGCTAGAATGAGCACAGAAAATCTGTCCTTTCTTAACAACCTTTGCTTTCAGTACAATGTAAACACGTAGGTTTTATGTATTTCATATTTTATGCATTTAAAAATATGAAACAGTAATATAATGTTTACTATTTTTAGACTGGCAGCAAATTTCTTAGAAAGTGAGATTGAAAATTAACGTAATAATAACATATAATTTTTTAATACAAATAAAATTGCACTGTTTATAGGTCTAATGGAAGTAGAACCAGTTTAATGAGAGATGTCATAATATTGTCCCTAATTATTTGTCGTCTCGCCGCAAAGTAACAATCTGCTAAAGTAACAACATTTTATTTTATGGTAGTAGTCAATTGCATTAAATTTAGATTAATTTATGCAAACTATCGAATAGTAGACGCTGGATAGACACCTAAATGCGTTATCTTAGAAGTGTTATATCATAATCGTGGTGCAGATAAACACCACCTGATCCATTGTGCAACGGTCTGTTGACACGTGACAGCTTAACGCTGCATACATCACGGTGACAAAGTGAATATACGAGAGCCAAAGACCACACAAGGCGAAGTCGCATATATCCATCAAGAATACCGTGCTCGTCAACGCTACTCGACTCACTTCTAGATGGATCTGCGCCACTCCTTTCCTTTTAATGATCCTGTCAACTGACCACTTCCATCACTCCAGCCGCAGAAGCAGCAGCGCTATATGAGGAGGAATGAAGACGTCGTATTGTCACAATCCGGTAAGCAGTTAACTCTGAATACGGCGTATATTCACGCATTTCGTCCATTTCCCAGCAGCTATCAGCTTTAAGATCTCGATGCTATTAATGCCAGCTTTGCAAATCGATTCGTCTCTAAGGAAATGTCTAGAAGTCCACCGCCCGCTGCGGAAGAATTTCATCTTCACACGATTTATTATATTCGGGTACCATGAAAAGATCTCGAGATCGAAATATTTCTATTGTTTTCTGTTCTCTTTTATCTCACAAAAATCCCAGAAACGTATGCAATTCAAAACAATCGAATGTAATTTCATCGCATACCATTTCTTTTTATTTTAACGCTGCAATTATCGATTGAGAAATATTGGGTATAATATGTACCACCGAATGTTACAAGTAACCTATAAGCTATGTAATCGAATCTAGGTGAACTTTATACGGAAATCAATAAAAATGAAATACACTTATTCAATGCAGTCTAGAAATATCTTCCGGGTATTGCCGTGAAATAGATTTAACATGCATTGGTTATGGCGCTCTTTTCTTCAGAAATTATCAAAAATCGATAAAAGCTAACAAATGTGCGTGTAGTTTAGAGCGAACTTAAATAAGCTGGCTATTACCCTTACCACACCGATTTTGGAACATTTCAGCTGTCATCCTCAGTGAAGAAGAAACCAAGGAAAGAAAAGCTCGTAAACTTTGACTAAAACTATTTCAGCATCCCGCAATCAATACTCCTTTTCTTTTCATTTTTCTCAACTGAGAATAATATGAATATGCAAATATTTATTTTAAGTTTACCAAAATCGATGATCTGTGAGAGCGAATTTGCTTAAGTTTAAAGATTGATAACGAAATCACATCTAATACATTGACCAGAAAACCCAATCTGATAAATCTAAAAATTCGCTCTATTATCTTGATCATTCAGTAGTTCGCCTTTTCTTTGATCCACACCCACTTTTCTAACAGATTCAGATCCAGTCAAATGTATTGCATTTTCCAAAAAGTCAATACCCGCACTCGAAAATGAATCGTTAGCCTATAAAGATATAATCAAACGAATCTCTTATAAGACTTACAACAAACGGAAACTGGTTTATCGACCAGTACAAACTTTATACAAATATTCTTGTTCAAACTGTTGAAACCGTAACAGACGCACAATGTTGTGTTACAATTGGTTTGGACTGTGCATTTAAAGATGCCAATAGCGTCCCAAACAATCAAAAGCTGCAGTTCAATAAACGAAAACAATTTGGAAACCATTCACCACAAATTGGTGAGATATACGAAATTGAACAGAAGAATTTCACATTTTGTCAAATAAACTCTAATCACTTAACTGATAGCAGATGTTAGTAACATGAACCTAGTGTCTAGGACGCATAAATCTTGAAAAAGATAAATATTTCCGAAAAGGTTCAAGATAGAAGTGATCCAATAGAGATTACTTAAACCCATAGCGCTCAAAGCAGATAAGAATATGTCATATATCAACCACTGATCTGAATGGAGATGACAAGACGTATCTCATTTAGTTCATCACGTAATAGTGTCAAATTACTCAAACATTGCTTAATTACGAGCCATCCTCGCGATTAAAGTTGTTGGGATTCTTCATTATCTCTAACGACTTGCAGACCAGTACTTGATTCTAGAGAGTATCTTCAGGTTAACATGATTGAATGCTGTAGTTAGTTCCTTTATGCCCAACCAATGATTAAAGTTCTCATATTTAGCACTAAAGCTATATTTACTGTATCTAATCCATCATTTCTCATTCTGATACCTAACTTCATAGTTACCTTTTTGTCTGTAATTTGAACGAAGGATATTTCTTCAACTGCCTTTTTCTCTAGTTTTTGTCTATGCTGTAATAAAATGTAGAACAATATATCCTTTTCCACAAAATTTTCCTAGATCGATCTTTAATAGCCAAAAAATGCTGATCCATGATTAGTAAGAGGAAGCAAAGTAGTCGTTCAGTATATTAAGTAGTCTTCTATGCATTTCTTTGCTGAAGATAGACTGAACTAGCTAATTCTTTAGTGCCGTGCGATCGTTTTATAATTATTACGAAAGTTATTTAGTGATTACTTGAGGCGTTATATATGTATACGCAGTATAATTTATAATATCGGTTGTCCCACTCGCAACCGAATTCAGACCTTCTTTAATAATTCAAATACTAATAAAAGTCCACCTCACAGCATGTACTGGATGTAACTGCTAAAGTTTCAGAGGTTTTTGCTGAAATGTCCGCTAGTATTGCATAAATTTCTTCGTTGATATTAACTTTCAACATGTCCATGGTAATCGGGCGACATCAAGTTGGAACATACGTGGTGGCCAAGATCCCTCCGAAATGGTATGGGCGCCGAAAGAGAACGGACTTTCAGCCAATATAGCTTATGACGGGTAAGGTATCGCTTCATCTTACTAAAAATATCCAATGAAGGGTGTCTCATCGTTTAGATGGTCTACAATTATAATGAAGATTTCTAAGTATTTATATATAGCAATGATCATATCGAAGAAGTTGAAACCAATTATGCTCCAAACATCCATCTTCTCTGAATGAAGCGATTATTTAGTTTCTTATGTATCCTGTTGTGACTTTCACTTGCCAAAATTTTATTTTGATATTTTACATATCATAGATCATTGATCAAGCCATGCCTCGCCCAGAGACCAAGTACAGTCTTGATTATTCCAACCAAATACATGAAACCATCGACCATATGCCACCCTTTTATTAGCATCCTCCTAATTCGTGTGCGACAGAGATACGCTACCCATTTCCCTTCTTTTTTTTAATTTTTCAATTTAATTCCTGTGAATAACTACGGAGTGTCTTCTTCTGTTGGATCATGTTGGATAATGACTGTAAAAATAAAAGATAGAGATATTTTTTGCTTGGTAGGTTTTGAGAAGAAGAAGGCGAAAAACTAGAAACGATTTTACAGTATATAAATTAATTAGCACTGGAGAGTAAATACCCAGTTAGTTTCTTCTGCCAACTAAAGGACTAAAGGAAGCTCCCGCCAAATCCGAGATTCGCTCTGTAATCCGTTTTCTTCAAGCTGAAAGCAATACTGCGACCGAAATTCATCGAAAATTGTGTGTCGTGTACAGGCAAAACATTGAGTGATAGTGCAGTTCGAAAGTCATGTAGGATTGTTTGAGCAGAACGAATCAATGTCCATGATAAAAGGGCTCAGGAAAGCAAGTCCGCAGTAACAGACGACATTGTCTACACAGTGAATACTGTGCTTTGAGAGCACCGTCGGTTCACAATCTCTTAACTGTCTGCTGAATTTCCTGAAATTTCGCAATCAGCGCTTATGACATGCTACAGTACGACTCGGCTACAAGAAATTTGTGCACAATGGATCCCCAAACAGCTTACACGACGTTCAGAAACTGCTACGATTGGATTCTGTACCGACGTTTTGCACCGCTACAAAGACGAAGGAGAACGATTTTTGGGTACAATCGAAACGGGAGAGGAAAAATGGGTTCAATTTGTGAACGTCGAGACAAAGAGCATGCTTTCATAGAGCAAGAACAACAAAGGAACTGCTCAAGAAATTTGGATGGGAGTTGTTCAACGATCCGGCCCCCAGCTAGGACTTGGCATCAAGCGACCTCCATTTATTCACCAAGATGAAAGTATGGTTGGGGACGCAGTAGTTCAGCACTACTCGGACAGATTGGCTGACAGGTGGCAACGTGATACGAGGAAGGTATAGAAAAGCTGGTGGCCCGTTACAACAAATGCTTCACTGCCGATGGTGACTACATTGTTAAATAATTCATATATATGAATAACTCGTCTGTATAACAAAACTTTTTTATCTCTTGTATTTGTTTTTGCCAGTTTACCGGAACTTGAGAAAGACATGGCTCTTGTATGTACATATGCATGCAAACACTGAATATATCACTTCTTTTCTGTCCTATTCCTTATACCAGCTACCAGTAATTGTTCCTCATTAGGGGTATTATACAAATGCATCCACATTCCCGGCGGAATTTCCAGCGCTCATTCTGAGCTCTATAAATCCTATTTGTGTGGTTAATCAGTCCACTTCCTTCTTCTCCCGTTCTTCCTGTCCTGGCGTAGCTTATTCCAATCACTTATTACCGAAATAGTTATATCATTCCTGACTTGATCTCTCATTTAGGTTTTAGTCGTCCCACGTCTCTTCTGCTCTCGGCCAGTTACTTTTCTCACTCTGAAATGTTTTATTTTTAATATAGATACAAATCGGCGTAGTCGTTGCAATTTTATTCCTTGCACTATATCATATCTTTTCATTATTTATGTTATTTCATATGTCTTCTACATACATCTTCACTATCTTTCTTTCGAATATTTGTAGTTGGTCTTCGTTGCTTTTTGTAAACCACATAGTCTAAGCGGAATATATGACCAGCGGTCTAATATCGCTTTTATAAACTAGCGCATTGGTGTGTTTGCGTTCATCTGTTGTACATAATTGATGTTTATTTCTAATAGCCTTATTACCTGCTTGCGCAAAAGAAGGGGCTGAGACAAACTTTACTGGACCTACCCCACCTTTTGGGTTTAACAAAGGTCTCCTTAAAGATGAGATAAAGAAATGGACAGCGTCCATTACAATGAAACACTGGAATGAGACCAGCGGGCTGGAACATTCCAAAAATTTCTGAGCTTCGACGCTAAGAGGGCGGATCTCGCCCTAAAACTGGACAGGGGAAGCTTAAAAACACTGACAGGGGCACTCACAGGCCACTATACCTGTAACAAGCACCTTCACAAAATGGGCTTGTCCAACACGGACACTTGCAGATCCTGCGGTGAAGAAGAGGAATCAATGGAACACTTGATCACTAACTGTACTGTGGCACTACGCCACAGGAGATATAGACTACTACATGCATATACGCTGAGTGAGGAGGACCTATTTACACTCCCATTGAAGGAGCTGACCTGTTCCTCAGCGTATTAAATAAATAAATAAAACAAACAAGAGGAAGCACAATAGATCAATGTGGTCGCAGTGCAAAGGGCCATTTTGGGCCAGACCCCACCTCATTACAATACAAATACAATACAATACCTGCTTGAATTCAGAACTCAATTTCCGGACTGCATATACTTCCATATATTTTATTTCTCTTTTGTTAATCATCAGTCCTCTGTAACTCGCCTTCTTTGTCAGTTTTAGTAGAGTTTCTCGCAGGTTTCTTATATCTAGAGATAGTATTGCATAATCATCAGCACAGGCAATTGCCTAGCATGACTTTTGTATATTAAATAATGACGCTAGAGTTCATCTCCTATTGTTACTTCTAACAATAAGTTCTAACATTAAATTCTTTAGTGGGTCAAATTTCCGCGAACTCCGCAAATTTGGTTTTTTTCCACTATCATCTTTACTAATGCAATGGCTTTTGGAATTCCTAGGTTTTTCATATGTATCTTTTATTCAGACTGTTAGACATTGTGATTTCGACCGCGGAAGCCTACACCTGAGTTCTTCTGAGTATTGTTCAATATTATTTATTTTTATTAGCATTGTTAGTACTTTATACACCACCTTCAAAAAACAAATTCTCCTGTAGCTGGCACATATTTTTAGGTCTCCCTTCTTCAGTATTGGTAAAATCAATCCCAGTAACACTCTTCTGAAAGCTATTTGGTTCTCCATATATGTATGCATTACTATATGATGTAATTACTATCTCGACTGCTCTCCTCCATACATTAGCAATTCATTTATCATTCCATCAGGTCACTCACTCTTTTCCGTTTTAAGTCGTTAATTATTCCTATGTTTTTCTTCTGTGAGTGGATGTTGCCTTATTGTTATATTGTCATCTGAGGGATTGTCCAGTTGAGTTCCTATTTTGTCTCCCTTAAATAGTTCTTTTAAACGATTTTACCACTATTCCTTGTCTCCTTTTTTAATTGATAAATTGATCTAGTTTTGTATTATTTTTATTCTAATTTTCTAGTTCATCTATGGCAGTTCTCTTCTGCTTCATTAGGTTATTGCCTTAATTTGTTGTACCTATCGTAAAGTCTTTCTTTTTGTCTTTTTAGACATAGTAATCCGGCCTCATTTCTGTGATTTATCGATATTTCTCAACCCTCATCAATGATGAGTCATCACACCATCCATTTTTTTGTCTTTATTATTTGTTACTGTATGGTCAGCCGCCTTTATGATGTTTTCATATAGTATTATACTATTTTTTCATATTGTTTCTGTCTTTTTTTTCCATCTTGCAAGATTCATACTTCCTCTTCCAATTTTTCTTTTTCATCTTTATTTCTTTTATATTCCATCTTCTTCTCCCATGTTTTTTCCTTTTTTCTGCATTATTCTGATTTTTACTTCGCAAATACTACTAGTTGACTAGTTGATCTCTGGGTATGGCCTACCATCCTGTAATTTGTCTTTCCCCCTTCTTATTTATTAGTATACGGTCTATTTGATTGACTGGTAGTAACCATATTACCTTGTGCTCTGTTTTATGCTTGAATTCCATACGGTGAGATCTGTTTCTGTTGTAGAGTTACATAAACTTTTCCCCTTATCAATTGTTCTTTCATGTAGTCTGTCTTTTCCTACTAGTTTTGTTTTTCGATTGTTGCATTCAGACCTCCTACAAATAGTATCCTAGTGTTTCTTGTTTTAGTATTTCTTTCCGTGATATCTCCAATTTTTCGTAGATCTCCTTTTTATCTTCGCTGTCTGCTTCCTCTATTGGCACGTACACATATGCAATACTTGCAGATCTGCTTTTATTCTAATATACGATATTCTGCCGTTTATTTTCTTATATTCTATTATATTTTTCCATTTTCTCATAAATTAATGTGTAATCTGTGTTGCAGTAAAGCATTTGTTTGGCAATTTCTTTCATCTTTCCTGCCTTCAACATCGCTTTTGTGTTCCATGTGCCGATTCCTATTTGTTGATCTTCTGTTATCGTTCTTCTTTCTTACTGTTTCATTATTTGTCATCTTCCAGTTCTTTGCCATGTTGTCATCGTTTGGATACGTCTGGTTTATGCTTTCATTATTTCTTTCCGTTCTGTACACGCTGTTTCTTCAATTGCTCTATAAATTTTGAGGGTTCATTTGCATCCTGAAACTTTCTCTTACAATGCGGTTCTTATTATCTCTTGCATTCTCTGTCATGACCTTAAGATCTTTCAATTCGTATGAACTTCCATTTGCAATTAATTTATCTTCTTTGATCATCTGGTTGTCCTTTCGGTTATTTAGCACTTTCTATTAATAATCATCTGTTACTCATACTTTTATTAAATGTTTGTCTGCTTGATCTTTTTTGTTTTTGGTTTGAAGTTACCCAATCTACTGCATTCATTTATATGCATTTCTTTCTCAATAATCCCCGAGTAATTTCTTCAACTTCTTCTGCAGTTTTACCATCTTTATCCTCTATTCTTTTGAAAAATATGTTGTTTTGCCTTATCCCTCTGTTCATTGGTTCCAGTCGTCTTTCTGACAATAATCATTTGTTTTAAATGTTAGTTCTCTTAATCTCTCAATTTCCTTATTTTCTTCTGTATTTTAATCCATTTTATTTTTAAAAGTTGTCGAAGTTTACGAATTTTTGAAAAGTCATTATCACTTCCGTCACCTGAGTGAGGACCTATTTTATGATTTCTTTTTTTACACTGCGAAAAGTAACGTAGCCCCAGTTGACCTGTCGATAGTACCGTCGCTTATCAGTGATTACGTTTGTTTAATTAAATTGTAAATTATTTATTATTTTTATCCTACCTTAGTTCAATTGAAATAGTACGGACTTGACTTGGCTTGACTGATATATACATACCTACTCCTATATCACTTTGTACTGGCACTTTTCAATTAATATTCACAATTTAACCACTTATCATAGATTTTATTCAAACTAAATTTCACACGTATACACACCTAGGTGCCAGTACTGGATTTGTTCCTGATTATTTTCAATATTTTGTTTTAGTTAGCACTCAATGCAAATTTTGAAATTGCAGGAAATAGAGATTGAAATATTTTTAAAATTGTTTTCCCAAATGTCCATCAAATACATATATATCACATTTAACTATTTTCTTTACTAAGTTGTATCAAAGTTTATACCACTTTCTAACAACCCCTAATATGGTAAATAGGGTCATTTAAAATTGGTCGATAAATAAAGTAAAACCCCAAAAGCCTTATTGGGCCGTGTCGTGGGGTGTTGGATGATTTACATTTTCGACTCGACGGGACGTCGTCGGCAAGTGAAATAAAAACGCAACCTTTACCATGATGTTGATGTTTGTTTTAAAGTATCGCAGTGGACGGCATGAAAACCCGTATAGTGTAAACATTGCACACGCACGGGCGATATACACGGCGCATACATATCTATAAAGGCATACACATAAGTGCCTTCTTCTTAATTTACGGTCGCCGGTGACTAAATTGCATCTCATATGCGCGAACGTAAAAGAAAGGTCGCCCATTTTCAGGTCAACGGCGCTTTCGAAGGATTCGTATACGTTAACGCAGGCATAATTTGCCTCTGCAACACGCTGAAAAAAGTAACCTTAATATTCGCGAACATAATTGGTTTTCTAAAAGGTTGGCGGTTTCTGCTGAAATCCGTTGTTACATTAAATTAGGAGCGGCGAACGTTGTTCTAATTGCTTCGGACGTGGAACGTATTAAATGAGAAACTTTAATTAATGTGTATACCAGGTCGGATATTAAGCTACATATATGAAGAATATATTAGAAGTTAATTTTAGTGATATGTGCGGACCGCTGGGCCTGTTTAGCCCTTGGCAAATAAACCTTATGTAAGAAATATATTCGTAATACCTGTATTCTGCTGCACTAAACAAGTTTGTGAAAAAATACACGTATAATTATTTCGATTAATGTTGCTTTCTTAGCCAACTTACTCAGAAATACAACAAATACGTTACAACACTATACACGTTTCTTCTGTTACATTCAATATGTGGAAACAATTCACCTAAAATCATCTGAAATGTATGTTGTTTTAAGAATCACTTCTGTTTATTAGGCTTTCGAAAAGGAAAACTAGGGTAAGAAAAGTAACTTAAATGTTTGAATTTTTCATAAAAACCACTGCTACCAAAATTAGATTTCGACTTCCTTATCTACAATTATTCCCTGTCTTCCTTAACCTTTATTACTACGTACTGATTCTAATCTGTAATTTATCTAGAAATATTTTCGCCGTTTTGTAAATGTTTTAGCAGTACATATATGACACCTAGTAACACAGAATAAAGCTTTGTGTGCCGTCGATTACATGCACCTAAATAATGAAGAAAACCTATAAAATTATAAATAAAGAGATCAATTGGTACTAGTTTTCTATTATAAAATTAGCATAGATATATGTTGACGTTCAATTTTGTTCAGTTTCTAACTGTGATAAAAGTTATGGGTCAACCGCATTGTCCGCTATTTATATATATATACCTTGCCAGCACAATTGGAATGAAGAAGAATGTTAAATGACTGTCCTTAAAATTGATATGTTTCACTAAAAACACATTGTTACTAATCATAATCTTAATACATCACCAAACGAGATTATAACACTACACCACAGTTCTTTCCATCATTGTCAAATAAAACTATGGGGTGATAAAACATATTTTGAAACAGATTCTTCGTATTCCAAAATGCATTTATACTTCCCGGTACTATTACCATTTGTTCCAATCACATTATCACGCTTAACACGGCATATTCTAATTGGAATTTCATTATATAACCATTTACTTACAACCAAAAAATAAAAGATGCACGTGTATATATTTGTAAATGAATTTATACGTAGGAAAGCTCGATGAACATTCCAACACAGCGGGACAATGAGGCACTGGTCAGGTTCTGCTGAAATTTGTTGTTTCTTCAAAGCGCAACGGGTGTCCAAACATCACCTATTCTTTTTCATACTCTTATAAAAAGACAAGAAGGTAGACGGCGCTCCCGTCGAAGAAAGGTATCGACTATAACTTCTTCGACCGTCTGGGCAATCCTAATATACAGCGACTTAAATCCGCATTTCTATACGTGAGTGTATTTACCAGACTTATAAATTCTTCGAGAAATTCCACGGTCCCATGCACGAATTGATTTATCGACAATTTCAGCAATACTCACCTAACGGTCTCTTCAAAAGACTATTCAATTAAAATCTGGAATAAATTTGGAATATATTTTCGACCAGTCGACGGGGTAGTGCCACCCATTTAGCATAAATAAATTTTCGAGAAGTCCAAACACGCAGAAGAAAATGGCACCCAACCGAGTTTGTCAATTACATTCAGACGAAAAATATCGATATATCAACCAAGTTTGTGTAGTGACGTATAAACTAATAAATAATTGTCGTATATGATTGGAAAACTTTTCAATTTTTTAAACTAAATGTAATTCTATTAATATCTAATAAACATATATACAATGTCTCTTTATTATTTCTCTCTTCTGCTGAGGAGTTTCTTGGAGAAATGTCTGCACCAAACTAATTCATTTATGCCAAACAGTACAGGGAATTTCTCTTAAAATAAATATAAACTCATGTTTAAAGTATTTGGAAATATTCATATTGTAAACACAACTACAAGAACCAATAATATACTTTGTGGGACTTAGCGGTACGAGGAATGAAACAAATATTTACATATATATATATATATCTCGTACAGGTTTGTTTTGCTTACTTATTTCGATTCTGTTATTGCATGACAAAGGATAAATCTATTTTTAATGTTACTTTGGAATTTCCTACCAAACAATTAGCTATGTGGAAATTGAAATTGTAATAATAAATCTGTCTAAAAGGAAAGACGCTCCAAAACCGGAATAGCATATTTTCGCAATTCATACGGGACTATTCATTCCACCTTCAATAGAGCCCATTAAAACAAGTCGGACGATATTTTAAATACACGTTAATTTCAATTCATATCTCAACCAGTTAATTATAACGTAAGGCACAGATTCGGTGAACGAGTCGAATTAACATAACTAATGAATCTCTCATATCTCCAAATTTAATAATCAAGCAGGACTTTTTATCAACACGGTAATTACAATCATAAATTCTGGAAATAGACTTGAGGTGTTATCCTTACTGAATTGATTCAGCCATACCTAATTGATTTATTCCGATATATTTTTAACAAGAACCAGTTAGTAAGAAGTGTCCGTTAGTTAGGAAGTAACTTAATGCACGGTTTTCTATTAATTTAGTTAAATTACTGAGATGATGAGCTTTTAATTCTAGCATTTTTTAAATTGATAAAGCAGAAACCATAGCATTGGTATAATATAAAGCCAATGACAGATTACAAATATGTACATTAGTTTACTAATCAGTAGACCGACTATTAGGAAACAACTGCGCCAAAAGGAACACGCATTATTTCATAAGTAACAGTTTATTATCCACAGGTAATTATAAAAATATTTATATAATACACGTGCATTATTTAACGTAGATAGACGAGATTCTTGGTTTCCTAAACCAGCGCATCCACCATTCCTCTTAGTGGACCCCACACTATTAGACAAATTTTGAATATTTTTCAATATTCAGAATCAAATAAAATTAACAAAGCAATAAACGTTTGAGTTACAGTGTACACCACGTGAATGCAATGAATTCGTTATATGCCAATTAGAAAGATTTAAAAATCAGATCAATTTGTATTTTTAGTTCCGCATTTGATCCTGTATTTTAATTCATTTTGGTGTTACTAATTGAATGATGATGTCATCGTTATTTTACTTTTGGATTCAGTACTAAGAACGTTTTCAATATGTCTTACACTTGGGGTCTCAAGGTGACAACTTGGAAGATACAAACATGCAAAATTAGCTTTACGGTTATACAAATTTACTGTACAGTAGGCAACACAAAGTATCTTGTCCACTATCAATATAAAGTTTATTTTGCATGTCTGTATCTTCCAACTTACACCGAAGCAAGAAGAAATCATTTCGACTTAAATCTGTATTAAAGCGACAATAAAACTAGGCACACACATCAGGAACTTTCGACAACCTGGATCCCATAATGGTTTCAGAAAATTGGATCTGATAGTACGATGTAAGGCCAAAAGTTCATGTAGCTATGCAACATAACTCATTATCATGGTTAAAATCAATTCTGTTTTCCATTAATCGTCTTCAACTTCGTTTTAGGCTCATAAAAATAAATGCAAGGCTCGTCAGCCGTAACGATGTAATAATCTAATTATATAATATTTTAAGAGACATGAACGAATTTTTTGAGCTTTTACTTACTTCATTTAACTCGTGTAAGTTTCTGAGCTCCGATGAAATTACGTGAAATCTATCAGACACTATTTTTTGCAGTTAAACTATTACGTAAATTTCATGACAAGAAATGTTTGTTTTATGGAAATCTTGTAGAAAGTGGCAACGCTTTTGCTACTATTGAACTTCTAAAAATTAAATTGTTAGCATAATTTTCCATTGCCAGTACATTGATAAAGATAGTAAAAGCAAGGGAAATCCGTAAATTCAAAACTCTGAAGACAAGAAGTTTTCGCCAGTTCGGCAGTTTCCTTGCCTGTCCAATCTCGTTTTAAAAGGGTGACACAAGTTAAAATATGTTTGATTTTTGGGTTTCTTGAAAGTAACTCAGCAATAGTTGAAACGAGTACGTAAAAATTATATGTTTAAATCTACAGCTCTTCGGGTTTTACTACTTATGTAAAAATGCGGTGTTATTTTCACATAGTTATGTATATAATAGAGCACAAGAAATTGAATATTTTAATACCTACATAATTATGATGTAATTAACGCTTTTGGCCGTTACTTTGTGATATTCCATGGTTCAAATAAATAAAACACACTTTTTACTTTGTAACAATATCACTATATTTCACTTATTTGTGACTGCAGTTTCGACATGCCATGTCATTATCAAACTGTTTGATAATGACATGGTATGTCGAAACTGCAGTCACAAATAAGTGAAATATAGTGATATTGTTACAAAGTAAATAGTGTGTTTTATTTATTTTAATTATGATGTATTTGTTTCAAACATTGCTGAGTTAATTTCGAAAAACCGAAAACCAAGCAAACTTTGAGGGGCAGTTTCACCCTTCTAAAACGATATTAGATAGCTAAGGAAGACGAATTCGATCATCTTTCGGTTGGGACTATTTGTCCAGAAAGTTTCACTTTCTTCTTAATTTACAGATGTCAAGTCTTTATCAAAAAGTCTCAGGCAAAAATCAAAATCCGAACGGTAATGCATTTGTCGCTAAGTTCTTGAAAAATTTAATTTTGTTCTGTCAGCATTATATAGTCTGATATTGTCGTGGAAATGCACGCTGCTAGAAGAGTTTTCTTACAATTTCACATGTCTGGCAGTATTAACGATAACTTCTAGATATGAAATCCATATGTAATGGAACAGCTGTGTACTATAAGACAAGTGTCACGTGTTTTTAATTTGAATCTTACTGCTTAGACTCTTTCAATCTGGTTGTTGAACACGAACAATTTACTAATATTTTCTCTGTGGGGTTTTATAAAGAAGCAAGTTTTATTAAAGTGACATTCCAGGAAATTCAGGATCGCACCCATACGCTTCTTGCTGACATATTTTTTCCTCTACTTTAAATGATCCATAAGTATATATGTCACGAGTAATAGTACCTACTTACATTTGTGGAAATTGTTCGCTGTCATCAACTGTAAGGGCCAGACTCCCGACATAATCGCCGAATGGATCGCCAACGACATTGCCTCCATTGACGTTTTCCATTTAACAATGAATACCCGGTAGTTTCATTTCTTTTGCTTAGAAGTACAACCGCTAGTTCAACATATGATGCGAAGTGGCACCATTTTCTGTACATGCCTCGTATATTAAATTCGTCACTCATATGCTTCCCTAATCCCAAGTTTACAATTTTACATCGCCGGGTATAATATACTGGAAACAAGTTGATCCCCTTCTTCCGTCTATTTTGTATATTGTCCGAAATTTGTTATATATTCCTTCTTTTTTATCGTATCTTCTTGCAACGACTTTATTGACCATCCCTCCATACAACGCTTAACCTTTTCTTACTTCAAGAAGAGTTTGTCTACGTCATCTCATTTCAAATGTATTCTTAGTTGGTTTCCCAGAGACTCAAATAAGTTACTTTATTACACCAAAAATAGAAAAAATAGATAATTTAACCCTTCTTATTCGAGGAATGCTGAGATTTTAATTTAAATGTTTATTATAAATTCAATTTGGGTCTTGGAATTTGGAATTTAATCTATACTTGACACACGTCAGATGTTCAGAATCATTGTGAAATTATTCTTGACAGAACTAATTGGTGAAAGCGGGTGACAGATCCAATGCTTACATTATTTAGTTGCACAAGTCGTATGCGTAATCTTATAAGAAACTTTTGCCTCCCAAGCTGTACATCGTGCCATCATTATCACGATAAACTAGTGTGTTGCTTAATTGCGGGTGATGGCGTTGGACCAGAACTTATTAATTGTGTTCAGGCCGTATTCAAAGAGAGAGCAATCCCAGTTACATTAGAAGAATATTTGCTGTCAAAATATGAAGAGCGCAGTATAAGTGGTGCTATAGAAGCTATAAAGAAATATGGACTTTGCTTGAAGAGCCCTTTTGAAAATAGCGAACCATCATTGACAGGCCCGTATCAAAATCATAATGTAAGATTAAGAGTCGTTTTAGACGCCTTTGCTAATGTGGCACACATCGTATCAATACCGGGGTTAAAACACCACATAGAAACGTGGACTTTTACATAATCCGAGAACAAACAGAAGCTTCCTACACGAACTTAGAGCACGAAAGCGTTAAAGGCGTCGTCGAGAGTTTAAAGGTCATAACATGGAAGAAATCCTGGCGAATAGCAAAGTTCGCGTTCGATTACGCTACGCGAATGAAGCGCAGAAGCGTAGTATGTGTTCATAAAGCAAACATAATGAAATTATCCGATGGATTGTTTCTCAAATGTTGTGGCGAAGTTTCTAAACTATATCCGAGAATTCAATTCAAGTCGATGATAGTCGATAACACGATGATGCAGTTGGTGTCGAACCCACAACAATTCGACGTGTTAGTTACTCCGAATTTGTATGGAAATATAGCTGATAATTTAGGAGCTGGTCTTATAGGTGGAGCAGGAGTATGCGCTGGAGCTGAGTATTCTGCCGACTCTGTTATATTTGAACCGGCAGCTCGGCACACCTATTCAAGTGCAGCAGGAAAGAATATCGCTAATCCAACTGCTATGCTCCTTTGTGCTTCTAATATGTTACGTCACGTTAACTTGACTGAATATGCCGACGAAATCAAGAATGCAATATTTCACGTTTTAAGGGAAGGTAAAGTTAGAACTAGAGATATTGGAGGCACTTCGAGTACTACGGAGTTTGTATATGAGGTAATTAAGCATATGAAAGTTACTGATTCACCTATTTGTTGATTTATTTCATAATATGTGCCATAATATAAGTTTATATTAAAGTCCGAGTCTAATTTCAAATTTAAATCGCAAATCATTTAACTTATAAACAAAGGCATTCCAGGTTTAACTACGATATTGCGCTCACGAAGTTCATTTCATCTGGTGATCTGATACCAAGTAATAATCCTGCAGCAATTAGAGGTAAAACGATGCTAATTTCTCATTAAGAGCTCTATTTCGTTGGTAGTTTGTAAGACGATTTTACTTTAGGTATCTACCTCTTATGAACAGTCCGTATAATAGTTCAGCTGGAGCGCTATTGAACTACAAACTCAAAAATCGTGGCCAGTTTCGTACATCCGCTACAAAATTAAGGCAGTTTTTTGGATTTAGGGTACACTCAGACTAGGAAAAATGAGTATCTGGGATTAGCGGCTAAAGCTTTGAACGGTCCACTCTACCTTCAATTATCTGGTCGATGAGTTGAAGAATCGTTAATCCGTCCTAAGGCAAATCCAATCTTCATGAGTTATAATTGGGACTATCATTATTATTAACTATGATGAATGTGTAAGGCAGGCATGGGCAACCTTTTTTGTAAAAGTTTTATGCTGTGAGTAATCTTAAAAATATACATTTTTGTAGTATCCTTATGATTCATTATGAATTAAGTTTAGACGGGCCGTGCTAATATGCAACGAAAGAATTCAGTAGCGGGCCGGAGGTTGCCCATACCTGGTGTAAGGCATTGCGTCCTGAGTAGATTACATACGTTAGGCAGAAACTTCTTGCAGGTTTTTTTTGTATTTAATATTTAATATCAATCTCTGTTCATACTACCAGCCTCTTTGGAATCCTAATTTTAGAAAACAACACCTCTTTCCATATAACAGTTCCGATTAGATATATGTACAATAGGTAAAAAGAAGTTCTTAGGCTAATGCACATTGCATTTACAACTTTCTCTTTAAACATATGCAGAAACTATTTATGTACTTACAAATATACAATTACATACACAACAGTGGACAAATAAAGTACAATTCGTAAATGGAGGATTGTAACTTAAGCAATATAATATAGTTCTTCCTTGCGCAATTCGCCTTCAATGATTCATATTGGATGGTCCTTTCCCCATGAGATCCTACATATGTTTAGTGAGAAATAGCAAGATTTAAATAGTCGTGGCAAAATCTTCGATTTTGGTTCTTTGGGTTCCAAACCTGGGAGTAATTACTTTATGGGGGTAAAGCAGCTATTCTGCGGGGTTATAATGCTGGTAATTTTTGGTGTGTAGATAGATTTACTAAGCCCGTGGAGTAACATAATAAAAATTGTTAATAACATTCGTGGCAGCGTTACGAATTCCAGATTGTTCAAAGTTTTTTGCGATGAAGTTGCCAAGGTGCCAAGTTTAATGGTCTCTTTGTACCGCACAGATGTACGGTGGTTGTCGAAAGAGAACATGTTAAACAGGGTTTACGTTATGAGCTCCGTGGAGGAATAGGATTGCTTCTCGAGAACCAGAGCAAACAAACAGAAATAGAGTTGTACTCAAAAATAGAAGATAAAACATTTATCGAAATGCTAACGTATCTTGCTGATTCTTTTAGTGAAATTAACAGTCTTAATATCTCATCAGAAGGAAATATGACGAATACTTTACAGCATAGGATAAAGTTGAAAGTTTTCTGCGTAAATTGGAACTTTACGAAAGCAGAGTTCAAATCAAACTATGTGAGCAATTGGTAAACGATGAATCTGAAAATATCACGTTTGAAACTTCCATGATTCATTTATCTGCAGTAATAGACCCACTGAAGCAATTTTTCCGGAAGCAGACAATCGTCAATCTAATTGTTCGATATTAAGTTTTCTACCGATGAAATTTTAAAAGACGAAGATGTGTCAACCAAAGTAGAATTTCTCGAACTACGCGAGAATAGCACTTTCAAAGTGGAATTTCAAAATTATGACTCGGTACATTTTGGCGAAAAGTCGATGTTGAGTATCCTAGTATAGCTGACAGAAATTTAAGAATGATAGACCTTTGGATACTATTTATAGATGTGAGAGTGGTTTCCCAACTTTAATAACAGTAAAAACAAAGACCAGAAACCGCCTCAATGTGGAACATGACTCGAGATGCGCGTTAAGTGAAACTAAACCTAACATAAAAGAACTTAATTATTATGTATATTTTTGTGCAATTTTGTGATAAATAAAGTCTATTTGTGCGCATGTGCTATTTTCTTCCATAACATTTTAAAGAGGCGTAAAATCAGTTTCCCTGATAGGTCGTAGGAGTAACAAAACTGAAAAGCTTCAGAACCATTGTGCTAACAGAAGATTTGATTGCCACAGCTTCTGATTATGAATTTTCCAGATTAGGTGCTGTAGTAGATTATCCAAATAAATGTCTGTTTTTTTTTGTACCAGCGTGTTTATTTTTGTATTGTACAGTAACATTTATCTATTATTATTATTATTATTATTATTATTATATTGACATGATTTTGATAGAAACGAAAACTCGACGTTGAGTCATTCGCTTTTTGTATGATTTAATTTCTTGCAACATAGAAAACTTGCTGAAAATCCGATCGATAGTTTTTCTAATCTAGTCGCGGCAAACCTTCGTATCGAATATGGTTTATTCCAAGAAATGAAATAGCGGTCTTTCAAGAATTTTGGCTTAACAAATATCGTTCCGGCTGTATATTGTTCTACATCAAACTGAATATAAAGTTTCTCTGTTTTCGTCTTCTCGTCGTCGAAGCACTAAATGTATAATCTTTTGACTAATACAAAAAGCCAACAATTTCAAGAAACAATTTAGACTGGTTATACTGTATCTTGGCCTTTTATTCTTTCTTTAGTCCATCCGGTTATGCCGATTTAGTAGTGACAACATTGCAATCCACGCAATGAGCAGTGTCTCAGTACGAAAGCTGCTTTTGTGTAAAACAACAACTCTACTTTTATTAAAGGCACTTCATTGTTATAATTAAAATAGCTCCGTTTTTTATAAGCGCTGTGTTCAAAATATTCTGAAGCTGCTTTACGACCAGTAAGTTAATAAGAACAAAATTGACAAAAAAGAGCGATTGTTCTTGGTTGTTGTATTGTTAATGTCATTCTATATGGGCGTAAACACATAGGTATGTTAGCAGTTTCTCTATACGAGATTTTTTTGTATCTGAACCACAACACGATATCCACAGTATCACCCTGTAATTATCATATGACAGAACTGCCTGCAATCACATTGCTAAATTACCCTCGGCTTAGACCTTTAGAGAATGTGCACACGATCATACGCTTTGGGTCGTTTTATTTATCACCCAAGCAATAAATATTATTTAATGTTGTTGCAATACGTGTGAGAGTTTGTTGTGTGTGGCGTCTGTACCATATTTGGTGAGACGAGTACAAGGATGAGTTCGGATCGGACTGCCTACGCTCATCGCCGGAGGGAGGAAGGAACTACGGAACTGCAATAGTTAATACGTTAAATTCGTTATTCGGGACGCGCCGCGCTTAAAATATAGACGTCAGCGTGGCGCTATTATAGATAAGGATCGGATATCATGTGAGGCGGAAAAATTCCACGTGCGTTCACCCCGAGAATGTAACGGGTCAAAAAATTCGGAAGCTTTACTACTACAAAGTATAATTAGATCTTACGCATGATTTAGTGGGATAACGCAGTGCAGTTCGATTAATGTATTAAGTCAGCTAGGGAAACACTATACTTTATATGAATCGGAACAATAATTTGTTCTTATTAACTAAATTGGAGCTGGATAAAATTCGACTTGATTCTAATGACTGAGACAATATAGAAGCAGCAACAATAATCATTTTATAAAAAAAAAGACACTAGAGCGATTTTGGGAAATCTCATATAACGTAGTCATCGTGAGGGCAGCACCGGATCGATTTTTCCTATCAAACTTAAGATATGACATTTTAGAAATATTTAAAGATCATTTACTGCTTTGACTATACTTGAAAAATTGTGTTTGAAGATGAAGGTAAGCACTGTCAAAACAAATAGAATATAATAATTTAGGGTGACTTGCAAACAGCAATTTATTACAATTTGGAATCTCACATGCCTCGTTACCAAAACTAAGAAATAGCAAAAATCCGCGTTGGATCCTTCAGGAACGCATGAAGTGGCATGGACGAGATGAGATTTGTGACCTTTATCGACTACAACTTGCTGCTTGTGAGAAGAATAGGAATCAAAGAAGTATCACAGCCAAAGGAAAGACCATATATGATTATTCAACAACACAAAATTTAAATTATTTCCTATTTCCAGTTGGAGATGCAGTAGATATACTTCATCTCTTGAAGAGACCACTTAGAAAGAAATCTGACACTTCTGTATATGCAATGAGGGTATTTTTAGCAAGCACATGATAAGTGACAAATGTATTTTTGTGTCACAAAATACACTTTACTAATATTCACTTGTAGGAAATTATTTCAGAAGCATTTAACGTAAATCGATATCATAAAATCTAGAAGTCATATTTGTCAATAACAGAAAAAAGCCAATTGTAAATCATACAATTTCGAATATGTCACACGCAAAAATAAAACGAAAGAAGTTGTTAACAAGTACTACTACATGTAAATATGGTTAGTTATTCACCGTGTCCCTTATCAATTACTTCAAAAAGAAGACGATGTATATTACATTTACTTCCTATTTTATTATACTTTGGAGATTTTATGAGCTTCATCACCTTTTGATACCAAAGGTTACATTTTTTATTACCAGTAAGTACATTGGACGCTGATATCTTGCTGTGCTCGCTGATTCTAATCAATAATTCAATATCTTTATTGCACCGTTACGACGGCAATCTTACTCGTGCTGCGACATACTTTCAATAAACATTAACCACTGAAAATCTACGAAAAAAGTAAATAGTATCAAAATAATATTAATATATACATATTTCCGATAACCGAGTTATGAATACAATCAGCAGGTTCTCTTGAATAAATTCAATTCATTCACCAGAATGCTATCCAGTTGTATCAGTGAACTGTTGCCATCCTTCAGTTAATGCCACAATTTCAAAATAATAATAGCACTTCTGCTTTCTCTCGACAAAAACCAATCCCAATGAAACTTGACATTATCATTATTGAAACTTTTACTATTCAAGAAGTTTAGCAAAGGATGAAATAAATAATAATCTGGTGATATAAGGTTAGTACTGTATGGTGACGGCATTTCAAGCAAAATACAATAGGTTCGTAGACCTCCTAGGACTCGCAATGTTATGATAAAATGAAATATCTTTACGATTTGCCCATTCTGATTGTTTTTCGTAAAGTACATTATTCAG
The DNA here is from genome assembly GCA_038088585.1 of Chrysina gloriosa. NCBI lineage: Eukaryota > Metazoa > Arthropoda > Insecta > Coleoptera > Scarabaeidae > Chrysina > Chrysina gloriosa. Next base: position 11,611,802 of record CM076093.1, read on the forward strand.
TTAGTAGGTGATAAGCTATATACATGTCAGTTAATCGTTCGTTTGCGTGCGAAAATCTCAAACTAGATAATTCCTTTGTAAACGCACCAAAAATGCTAATACATCCCTCTTTACATGAATATAGCTTTAAGTATTTTTTCAGCCCATCAATCTCGTTTGTTCCAGGAACTCATTGTTCATTGCCAGTTATACTTATCAATCTGTTGCATTATGTAAATTTCTATGAACTTACCAAGAACATATTAACCGAGTTCCTTTACTTAAACGCCTTGCATTGCATGCAGAGTGCTGGCCTAATGTATCCGAAAGCTGTCTGCCACGCTACATATATCCGCCTTCCTCTTAGACAAGCTCCAATGCATTGCTTAAGTTGAGAAAGATATATACCCAATGCTCCCACACAGTGCGCTCTCCTATAATCTCACCTGCCATGCTATGACGCCGAATATCAACTGGTGCTTTGATTTGGCCATCAATAATTTGAACTGAACTACCTGAACTACCTGAACTACCTAAACTCCTTGAACTACCTGAACTACCTGGACTACCTGAACTACCTGAGCTACCTGAGCTACCTGAACTACCTGAGCTACCTGAACTACCTGAACTACCTGAACTACCTAAACTCCTTGAACTATCTGAACTACCTGAACTATCTGAACTACCTGAACTACCTGAACTACCTGAACTACCTGAACTACCTGAACTACCTGAACTACCTGAACTACCTGAACTACCTGAACTACCTGAACTACCTGAACATTACACTACAATTTGCAACACGCAATCATTATATGAGGAGCAGTGATGTAGCATCGACTCGTTCGCTTGCATAAACAGACCTTAGATAATCACATATAATCCTTGGAGGGGATGAAAGATCAACTTAGTCGTATGTTAACAGGGTAGTTCTACACGTTTAGTTAGGATACTTCTAGTACCCCATTGGCTCCCAACGTACGAGCTGGGTTTAGAAAAATAACCTGCTTTCCCTTAGCCATCGCTTTCCTTAAACTTCAACACTACAGAAAATGTTCAGCAATTTATTTTTTATCATATGGCTTGGCACATGGTTACAAGTAACTGTGGAAGTAAAACAATTTAAATACGATACAGTGAAATCTGCGTAAGAGACACCTCTTTTAGATAAGAACGGTTTCTTGAAGTGCCGACTGGTTCATATCTGAATTACGTCGCATCAACTCTTCTTTCATTCTCCTAGGCGTACACGAGCACTGTTTTTTTTTCAGTTTTGCAACGCAATCTTCATTTGAGGACACAAAATTAAAATAATTTCGCGCCATCTAGTTATAAGTAAAGTTTCGCTGTCGTGTCACACTGGAGCGACGATAGTGGAGCAATCAACAGTGAGTTGAAACCAAAAGAAAAGAAGACAACGTTAAAACGTCAGGCAAAATGGGGTATCATGAGGGCGACTGAATGGGATATCGGGGGCTTTCCCACTAATCTTTGGCGAGTGTAGGGTGTTGGAATTCAATGCCAGTAATAGACTAGACAGCGTTTAGGAAGCTGTGCCGTATTGTAGCAGCCTCACTGGTAGCCGTGGACCGATAGCGAATATCTCTAGTCTAGCATGTCACACGTTTATACATATATTATATGAGGCAATGTCAGTCGTTCAAGTTTGTTGAAATTTACAATAAATAAAAATTTAGGATTATTCAATATTATGAGTATAGTCAGAGACAAGAGACCAGTGTTAATCATCGACAAGACAACTAACTCCTAACTTTTTGTACTTCGTCCCACCTTGTCCACATAATCACCCAAGAGAAACGCGCGTCACAGATTGAAAATCACTGGCTTAGAGTGGCATGTGAGTTAATTACTGGTAGTATGACCAAATTTATTTAGACGGTCTTTCAATAAAGGCGTTATATCTTTCAACTTAAATGAAGCAAGTCCTATAAATGATAGATATTTTTTATTTTTTTATTTTGAAGCAATATGTATAGAAGGGAACGTCTGTTAAATGGTTACACGTATAGGGGTGTTCCAATTTCCTATGACAGACAAACATAATTAGGTTCATTGACTGCTTCCGGCATGTACAATTGTAATGATTTTAATGATATAACAGGCCATACGGAAACCATTCCACATAACGGTGCATATCTTTACATAAAGAAATAGTATTTCCTTGACATTCTACAATAGAATATTTATGTGGTTTTGTAAAAGAATATCGGTTTAATCAATCATGAAATTGCTTACAAGGGATTCCCATAAAACTAGTATAACCAAGAAGTTTCTTGTTGCTAGGAAATATTGTTTTCTTGCTCGAAAAGTACGTATGTACAATGGGTGGATCGAATTAATTTATTTCGAATAATAGCCAATTTCACGCAGAAATAATGTCACATTACCGATAAAGACTGTTATTACAAGTATTATCACGTTCTATTAACAAATATCATTTGGAGCATGATGGCTACATAAAACCACGTTATTCACACATCGACCAATTGGGTACATCGATATTCTTATAGTACCGGCGCCTCCGTCAAGCAAGCTGGCATTCCATCCACGTGAATATTCGTAAATATCTTCGCATGTTTAAACCAGTACCAGTTGATATACCTTGGCAATATGATCTCATGTATGCATTACATTCATACCTCCCGACAGGTAATAAAATTATAATACAACAAAAGTGTTTATGAATAATTCAGAAGGAGGAAGTTACGTACTATAATCATATATGCTAATCAAACTATAGGCGAATTGAATGTAGTGATTTTATTTTCCGAAAATGGTGTATAACCTCGATAAAGTTGGTCCCTGAATGCAAAAGAAATATTTGCAAATCAAAAATGGAAATTTTATTTACATACTTAAAAGTGGGACACCAGACCGAAAACGAAGCACTACACCTCGACCACATTTTAATTCAGACATACAGACAGTTAGTTACACCAGGTATATCATAAAAGAGAAAATATCTGCATTTATGAAGAATAAGACGTAATAAATAGATCATTAAAATTGTTACTTATTTTAGTTTTAGTTGTGCCTCATATCAGACAGGATAAAATAAAAGAAATAAAGATCCTCCTGAACAAACCTTCTTCAAAGCTTTGAGGGTGTTGGGTAGTTTCTTTCAAGATCGGTTAAACTTAATTTTTTTATTGGTTCCAAAACTATTTTGAAAATTGTACATCAGACCTTTAAAAGTAGTGTGTGTAACGATAAAATACTAATTTTTTACAATATTAAGAACTTCGATAGCTTTAATTTTTTGCAATCACAAATAAAGAACCAGTAAGTTTAAGGGCTCGAGATTTTGCATACCGTGTATTCGTTACGATAGCTAATGATATCGTTACTTTATTCAAGTCGAAAAATGATGGCAAGCCCATGGTCATTTTTCTATTCCTCAACTGAGGTTAAATTCAACAACAAAGAAGGAATTTACAAGAAAGCTTCATGACAAGTCGTAGCTCTCGTAACGAATACACGGTATGCAAAATTTCGAACCCGTAAACTTACTGGTTCTTCACTTGTGATTGCAACAAAGTTAAAACTATCGAAGCTCTTAACATTGTAAAAACCAGTATTTCATCATTACACACACTACTTTTAAAGGTCAGATATACAATTTTCAAAATAGTTTTGGAACCAATAAAAGAGATTTAAGTTTAACCGACCTTGAAAAAGTACCCAACACCCTCAACTGAATTAACGATTAATCGATTATGATATACCAATAACTACTAACAAACGCCTCCTATTACGCTTCCCTATATAATACACCCATTCCCAATGCAATTTTAACAGTCGTCAAGAAATGCAATGTTTAACAACTGGCGCCATTCTAAATCCGACAGGCTTTCTTTTCTGAGTCGGTGCTTTTTAACATTTCCAAAAGAGTATATCTTGATGAGTCACATACATATGTACGTAGGTAGATATATATTTTAAACCTACATCCATCTAATTAACTTGAAATTTATACAAAGATAACACAATAAAACTAACACATCCAAAACAAAGAAACTCATCTCGCTTTATAAAGCAACGTATTCATAAGTAGTGTAACCCGTATACACGATAAACTTCAAGGTAGGACGAAAAAACTTCAATTATAATAATTTTAAATACAATGCTCAAGACAACCTTCACACATGCACAGATCAAAGCCAGGCCACATGTTTGATACACTGAATTGAAACTATTGAATTGTCGGCAAATTCGAATCGAGCTGAAAAAGTTTCCAACACTCACGCGTCTCCATGTCGACGAGTAGAAAGGAAGAATACTTGGCGAATTTTACTTCTTACACTGTACAATAACTTCAAACAGATAGACGTTTCTTTCTGAATAAACATGTGTCCAATGCGATGAACATGCTTTAATTACAGCACATTTGGAAGACAGGCTAACTAAACATGATAAGTCAAATTTCATCATTCTTTACCTTTGAAGAAAAATAGAACATAAATGATTTAAATTATTATTGCTAGATATTATTATTGTCAAATACTATTTTCATAAATAGATAAACCACAACTGCATTTGAGATTTATATGTAGACATGACGTCCCAAGAAAAAATTACTTCCTACCTTCCAAGATTTTCATGAAATTTTCCAATTTTAGTATTTAAGTAAAAATTGAATATCCACTGCTTGCGATTTATCATTCTGATTATTGATTTCTCATTTCTATCATTTAGTCGGATTTCATTTTACAAATATTTACATCATTTATAAAGAGGTTAAAAATTAATAGATGAAGAAATAAAAGAAAGAACAACAGCAGGAGGAAGACTGTTTAATAATATAAAAATACATTTCTGGGGAAAAAAGCGATACCGAAAGATGTCAGAGTGCAAACATTTAAAAAGAGGGTCTATGCCAATACCTTTATACGGTGGGAAAACATGGACCATGACTGAGAAACAGAAAAGGAAAATAGCAACTACAGAAATGAGATTTGCGAGAAAAATGGTGAAGAAAACAAGAAAGGACAGGAGTAGAAACGTAACATTCAGAGATAATTTGAAACTGAGAGCAATGGAGAAAATGATTGAAGAAACATAGCTGAGATGATTGGTGCATGGGGATGAAAAGGATGTCGAAACAAAGAATAATCAAATATGTATTTGAAGCCAGGATTAACAAGAAGAAATCAAGAGGAAGGCTCAGACAGACGTGTCTGGGGAGCGTGAAAGATGCATTGAGTTAAAGAGGGGTCTTGTGGGAGGAAACACAAGAAACCACACCAGATAGGAAGAGATGGAGGAAAACATGCAAGAAGACAACATAGAGAACTCAAGTCCACACGCCTTACACCCCAGGAACAGGTAGAAAACGCTTAGGGATGAAATAGGTAAGTAGAAATTAATAGGTCGAAATTTTAAAATACATACTAGCGCCTATTATTGAGATATGATGTGAAAAAGTTAACCAAAGGATTAGCAAAACCGAAGTATTTCAATTTAGTTGGCGTTGAGAAATGATCGAGTCAATTAAATGCTTAAAAAAGCGTTGATTTATATCACATCAACCCCTTTACAAACTACAGCTTCGGAAATTGTCTGAATAAACTAAGAAGTCCTAAGAATAGCAGTCTTCTTTCCCTAATTCGTATAAATACAGGGACATTTGAATTTACCCATACTCTAGCTCTTCTAAGTTTTTCTTTTGCCTGAAGAGCATTAGGGGATGTATTTTTGTAGATATCAATTTTTGGTTATTCCTTGAAAAATAAAAGCTTAGATTCGCTTAATTTTACACTTATTGGAACACTCGGCTCTTTTTTGATACTTATTTGTTTTAGATACTTATCCCTTATAATTCATAAAATCTAGATGATTAGTTAGTTATTTTTTGGATCTCGTAATAGTTTCCTGCTGTATCTCTTATAAGCGCTGCTCTATTCTATCTTTCAGGACCTTCAAATTTCAATATCTGTGTTCCGGTGATAATTAAGTATAGAAATATAAACAAAGCAAACTAAAAGGACACCAAAGTCTCAAATAGTAAGGATAAAGTTCTTCGACATTCTTTAAGAGCAAAATTGTGTCGTATGTCTTTGAGGATGTTTTCCTTACTTACTTTTATTCCAACGAGTCTAACACGCAAATTCCTAGTTTGTCAGTATCTTTTCAGTTTACTAAAGCCGATACAAGCTAAATTAATCTTATAACCTAGCAAATATCAATTTGCGTCCAAGGTTTGGTGCAGTCTATCTCGGTCCAAATGTGATATGTATCTCAAAAACCAACTGATAACCTAACAATGGGAATTAAGGATGAAATGACGACGCAGTAACGAAAAGGGGATAAACGAAAGATGTTGGCAAGCCTACTTCGAAATAGAACATAAATGTTTAAAACGATCAAATGTCACTAGACTAATTAAAACACGAATACAATGTACATTGATCAAACAAAGGATGTAACCAATACAGTTCTGAAGAAATAAAGTAAACATAAACACAATATACAAGAAAGAATTATTGGGTCCCTAAGTTTATATAAGATTCGGTAAAAAGTCATATGGACTATAAAGATACATTACACGCTAAAGTTTGAAAAACACATCCTTCATCGACGCGGTTTCTGCAACTTCAATTTCAATTGACAAGTTGGCTTAAAGTTTTGCATATTGTTCCAATTCCGCATAGAAACAAAGATTTAGGAAGTTTTAGGGGTGCTGCTTACACTTTCTAGTTTGAATACTTCACTTTGAATACTCACAATCACCATAATCACCAAATAATACTGCTAAATTTATGGATTTTAGCACATAATAAAATGACCAGCTTTAACCAGTATATCATTAGACAGTTTTGAGCTGAGCACTTAATTGTGTTTCCCTTAGAGGTCATAGAGAGTACAATCGCATAAGCTACACACATCTATAGTCTATACTAAAGTTAACCATGCTTCTTAGTATTACCACACTAATGTGACTATCTGCAAATATAGTGGTTGCGTCAACTGTAAATTGATAAATAGAGCTCCGCAAAGAAGATAGTGAAAGTCAAGGCATAATCCTTTTTTCCATTGAATATGAGAACTTAGTTGGCGAAATACGCAATTCTAAGTGCCCAAATTGTAGGTTGTAGATTTGAAATGGGTCGGTCGACAAAGTATATATCTTAGTTACTTCGACCTATCATATCTTTTGGATATGTAGCCCTAATCTATGATCAGCCCTGAGGGCTTAAAGATTGTTCCTTCCTCTGACTAGGCACTTTTTTCTGCATCCCCAAGGACTTAGATATACGCTCGAAGTCTAAATTTGGCCTCGATGTTCAGCAATTTAAGGGCACCTCATCCCTTAAACTACCGAATTTCTGGACCTTTAACAAAGACAATACTGTACTTTAAGTGTTCAGAAAGGAGTACTGCGCACATTGTCACTATTTTAACTACGCCAGTTTTTGCCTCTGGATAAACTTCTTGGCCTTTTTCCTTCGTGGACTTGGAGGTACGCTTCCGAACTGTGGTCGACCATGCAAAATAACTTTAAGACACAACTTCTATTAGGGTCCCAAATTGTCAGACTTTTAACAAAAGGTGTGGGGTTCCGACGAGGAATACTTCGCAGATTATTGCAGTCTGCATGATTAACACCTTTAGGCCACATATTCCTTTAAGATAACATTTTTATTACTGTGGGTACTTTTGTTTCACGAGTGACTGGGGAGACAAGTGCATATTAAGGAAAGGCTTATACGACCGAGGAGCACCAGGTCACCGAAGGTGTGAACTGGGATATGGGGAGGACGCCTTAAGCCAACCATCTTACCCCTATATGTCCACACTAATGTTGAGTATGAAAAAATTCCACTGTTTTTGACAATAACAAAGTTATGTTCATAAGCGTAATATTCCTCTTTAAATATTGACAAGCAATTTTCATCAGAAGTCAGTTAAGTAATAAAGCAACAACAGAAATAAAACAATACATCCGACGTTAAAATGGCCTTATAATCTATTAAATAGAACAGTACGTTGTTATGGGTGGTCTCGAGTTACTTAATCGATACGAAATTAAATGCGCCAACTTAATATATCAATTTTCTTATATGGTAGCCTATAACCGTGTAGGTACTACACGGCGTTTAATTATACATCGCATGATCTTACAAGTTGCAAGTCATCTGAAAGAAGAGAAACATGACTATCACTTCGTAAGCTGTTCGACATGTATATTTAAATGATTTACTTATTTAATTTCTCGAGCTACCATTATTAATATAATTAATTTAATTTATAACTCATTAGCTCATATACACAAGCGAAGGATTAAGCTTGACTTTCTTGCATACCAGTAATTATTTCGTAATTTTATGACGTGCATCGTTAAATTAACAATATTGTTATACATTTTATTTGGAGACGCCTTAAATAGTTGCTGGGCGTTCCCACATATAAATTATGATTATTTTAACAACTACGATAATAAATTTTTCTGGTATATAACTTATTTGTTAGGTGGGTACAGATTCTGCCGAACAAACGTTGAAGCACAAATTAAATCAATGTATTTTCCATTTAACGTTTTGTATGTGGTTTCAGTTGCAGACTTTTAAGCTCCTATGTGGGTTGAAAGGTATATAACGTAGTTGAATGCTGTCTTTCACAGTGAGAAAAGGGATTAATGCTTATTAATTAACACAATCATATCCCACACTATTACTGTATTTGTCAGAAGTAATTTGTTATAACAACTTTCTTAGAAATATCTGTCTAGCTTGCAGATGAAAGCCATGTGCTTCGTAAAGATTAATTGGATTTAGATATAACTTTGCCAACGAAAACTGTTTGTTTCCTCTTCGATTATAACTTCGCAACTACTTTCTTCTGTTTAAATCGGTATACGAATGCAGGTCATCGCTATTTAGTCATTATTTCGTTTGACATCCGAAGTATTTCTTTCCTAGTTCACATTTCCAAATTTATTTTCGTGCGTAGGCGCCCGTACAGATACTATATAAATATTTTGACAGATTTTCTAATTATCTGGCGCCAGTGTTTATCATGTAAATTGATCTTGTAATTAATAAGGAAAAAAACACATGTAGGAAGTGTGAAGTGTATAAATATAATAGACAAATTTGATTTATTTTACGTTTTGTAAATGTTTATTATCTTTTTTACAATACCCAACTAAAACACCACTATGTTTGCTGTAAGATAATTTATTCGACGAACAAAAGAAACACCTTTTATTATATCCTACAAGTTCTTTCCGATGGAATATTAAACATACACGGTTGGCAGAGCCTAATACGAAAATATCAATAAAAGTCCGAATACATTTGTTTCTATTAACATTCTAATTAATAAATTTAAAATTACATCTTCTATGATGAAATATGAATGAACATTAATCAAAATTTGGACATTTTTTTACTGTTAAACTTTAATAACTCAAATAATTTATAGTTATACGGACCCAAAAGTGTTAAGTGTGCTATACGATTTGTAATATTTGTAATATGTTTTCTACACTTCCACAAAGATCACGTAGAACAATACAATTACCACATGACAAAAATTTTGAAATACCTTTTGTGGTTGCTGTATAAAGAATAATCTTTTACATGGCATTATTAATTAATGCAGAAGATGTATGTAATAATTGTAATATGATTGTCCCTTATCTACCTTTATGGAAGTGTAACCCACACATGGCAAGTAAAAGTAATTATGCAATTCCCCCAGTACATACACACGTTCGGCTCATCATTGAATTCACCAATCAAAATCATATCAACATTTCAGGAAATTGTGGTCTTTCCGATGATGGGCCATCTTACTGAAAAATCTGCAAGTTTATTGAACCTAAACCTTTCAACCAACATCGAATCAAATTACAACAGTTTGTAAGGTTTTAGCAATCCCGGAAGAAGTTTGATCCTTCTGCCTTCGCGTTTGGACTTAATACCAACTATATAAGAAACAAAGAGTTGTTACCAAAATTCCTTAGACTATTAAAAACTTTGAGAGGTAGAAATTATAGAAACTAACAAAGTTACCGGACTCAAAGTCAAAAGAGCTGTTACATATGCTAAGAAGTGAAAACCTGTGTGAAGAACGTTTTAATAGGAATTTTTTTGTGCTTGTGATGGGTATCTTAACTGCAACATATCATGAAATGAATTTAATTTGCTTCATTCCTAATTATCAATGTGTACATACTGTATGAGCACTTATGTTCAATTTGTTATTTACATTTACTGATTCATTGCTATGTATGAGGACGATTCGTAAAGTAAGTTCCTGTTTCCGCCTAGTGAGCAGAGGAGTGGGGATATCGGCGCGATCGCAGCTTTGCGTTGTAGTCTGGCTCAATGTGAGTCTGGCAGTGCTAGTGGAGAATCGTTCGTACATTCTACCGTGCCATTTTCGTCGTTTAAATGGCTGCTAAAATTTAAAATCCCACCGACCGTGAACTGCGTACTGTTATCCGATTTCTGTGTGCGAAGAACATGAGAACTCCTGAGATTCATCGCGAACTTTGTTCTATTTATAGTGCAGATGTCATGAGTGACAGTGTGGTTAGATGATGGTGCCGTATGTTTCGAGAAGGAGGAACTAATATCCGTGATAAAGAGCGGCGTGGAAAACCGACTGTTGTGACGGACGAAAATCGACGATTCGTAATCATAGAACTGAGTGCCTTTTCCCCTAAAATTTCACGTACAGTTTTTTTACACTGTTACAGTATGGCTTAATTCACAAGCGGTAGAGTCCCATGAACAGAGCATTAAAAAGCTGGTTCATCGTTATGACAAATATCTCAATCTTAATAGCAACTATAAGTATATAAAAATGGTTGAAAGTAGGTTTAAGTTGTATATAATAAAAACCTTTTCATGTGTTGCTGTTTTTTTAATAGCCTAACGAAATTTACTTTACAATTCGCCCTCGTAAAAATTTATAAGTCAGTGATAGACCTGGCACACGTGACTATACTCTAATACCTAACACCAATACACTTGTACTAATATGTATTTCGACAACAATTTGTTGTTACCCTCATCAGTAGAAAAAGACGCACGAGGAAAAAGGTGTTATTTGTCAATTTCCTCAAAGTGCTGTTTATTTATAATCGGGCTGCTTAGAAAAAGAACTGTATTGAGTTGTAAACCATACATGCAAGGAAACCAACAGACTAATCTCCTTACGTGGTAGAGAACCATGAGGCAGAGCTAAATCTACGTGTGGAAAGAGCAGCATGTGAACAGCCCGTTTGTGCATTGCCAAATCTTCAGATACCAGCACACAGCAGCTGCTACGAATCAATAGATACCAAATCGGGACGACAGTGGACGTGCTGACAGCACATTTGACTCAAGAAACATATCCACAGAATAGGAGTAGTGAAAAATCAAGGCCTGTTTGTGAGGAAGGTGAAATTTCACAACAAACAAATTCTCTGTGACTCCTAGAGGGCTCAGCAGTCTTAGGCTGAAATACTTTGGACCCCGATTGCTACAACCAAAAGAGGCAAGGTGGTAGATTTCATAGAGCACATTGACTTTTAAACAGAAGAAGAACAAGAAACTGGTATCGTTTCTTAGAAGAAGTAGAGATGGGATAGAATCCTCATAAGGCGCGAGGGATCTGCCAATAAGTGTCCACAAATAATTTGCTTTCAAAATGCTATGATAGTTCTATGTTTCCTTCGGGATATGATATAATTGATGGATCCATAAAGGGAAAGTCGAAGGAAAGTTACCATAACTTCTGAGGTCCGCGAGTAAAAGATTATAAAAGTGGGAATAATTGTTTAACTTTGAATCTCTTAAATATAAATATGATAATAAAGTTACTTCAAACCGCCATTATACAAAATCCATACATTTGACAAATTTATTTAGAAGAAAGACAACTTACTTCTCCTGAATTCCTATGATAACAGAAAGCATCCTTTCGGATTACAGTTGTTAGCCCAAAGCTTAATTCCTACAAACTAGAGCAACTTACTCTTTGCAGACGAGATTAACGTACACAGGTCACAAATATTATTCCCGAAATCTGATACAAATTTGAGACCCAAAAGAAGCTGGCTGACAATGGATCTAACCCCAACTTAAAAACCGACGAAGGATTAGAAATCTGAAATCCTAAGTAGATTATTATAGACTCCTACACAGGCAAATCGGTTTAAGAATTGATTCTTTATCACACACAATGCCAACGACATTTACCTGTTCAAAATACCACCCAATATTACGAACATACTCAATCTAATGCTATTTATTATAGCAACATTAAGCGCTCAAAGGAACAAACATCCCCTAATCTGCTTCTTTTTTAGACGTAACTACTCTAAATAGATTCCCATACACTTTATATTATATCCACCGTGGGAAAACAAGCGAAACTCTACACGAACGAGTTTGCTATTTATCTCATAAGCATTAATAATTACATTTACCACAATTCCTGTGTCTACATGAAAGTGTAGAGTGCTTCATTTACAGAAAACACGCCTAAGGAAAAGATCACATCTAATAGTCGCAGACAGACCACCTTCGAGCAAAGCCTTATATAAATGATTCTAGCGAATAATAACATTTTGCGGTAAGAAAACGAACATCTCTCAAACGAGAAAGGAAAATTTAAATACGACAGGATCTCAAAGTGGACTTGGTAATCTGTTAGGGAACGTGAGCTGCCCGAGCGAACAGGCGCCAACTTGCGCGTGTGGGCCGGCAGAAGACGTGCGCGGACGCCCTCGCAAAGCGGCGTTGCAAACACGCAAATCTATAGACCATATCCCACAATTGACAGATCGTCATCAATCACGTCGTATTACGTAATTTTTTTCCGAGTACGATTTATTTGTAAATTGACACGGGAATTTATATAACATTATCGATATCACGCAGGTCCTTCGCTTAAGATAACTTCATGGAAAACAATGCGACATAAGTTCATTCTTAACTGTATTTAGAAAAGAAGAGATGGTTCAATTTCATGTTTCTTACTCATCACGTCTTGAAAGGAAAAACGGAGTACAATAGGACAAAGTCTAGAATAAATACAATAATTTCATGTTTGCAATTACATAGAATGAATGGACACATATCTCATCTAAATGTGCAAAAATACATAGTATGGCTGATTCTATTTAAGCCCGCTTACTCAACAAAAGTAATGCTTGACGACCTTTCATATAACGTATTAATTCATATAATCTAGATGAATTTCTACAAAATGACCTAATTAAGTGCGTTATTTTGGCAGCTACACAGGAGCTATGCAATGGCTTACTAAGTAAGCACAAATTATGCTTTATTAATCGTGGACCGTAACCGCAGACAATAGTTTCGTCCTTATTAGGACTCGTAAGTATGGTATAGTCCAGGAGTCTCCAAACTTTTCAACCTTGGGGCCATACTGATTACTTCAATGAGTTTTCTGCGTATTATACTTGTCATTAAGCTTTACCTAGTAAGTAAATAAATCAGAGTTATTATCATTTTGTGTTCTTTTATCCAACTTATCACAACAACAATAAGCTATTAGCTGTCGCGGGCCGGATTGATGACACTGGCGGGCCGGATTTGGCCCGCGGGCCGTAGTTTGGAGACTCCTGGTATAGTCGGTCCGCAATTAATAAAGCACAAGCCGCCAGATGTGAGGACTATTCGTGGGGATGGATTTGATCAAAAATATGGTCTTCGAACATCTATCGGCATACCCGGTAACATCGCAAACTCTGACGAATAAATAGAAAACTACTACTTAGGAAGCTGCCTTGTGGCTACCCAATTAACGCACCTAATTAGGTCATTTTGTAGAAAGTCATCTGGATTTTAAGAATTAATATTTTGGCTCTCGTGAATAGTTTACCCAATATACAGTGTGGATTGACTTCACTATAGGTATAATTGATACAAAAATGTCGAAATTCGTTTTAATGTTTTGTGATGCCGCCCTGCTTGGTCTGAAAAGAATTTCAACCATATTTTTATGTTTTAAAAATCAAGACCGTCATGACAATTGAGAGAAAAGCCATTTACTGTTAAAATAAGGTGCCATTTTGATCAATAATACGGCGAAACTTGTTAAGAAAAGTTGTTTAGAATATAAAATTATCACATTCTTGCATTGTAACTACAGAAAAACAAGTGTTCTGTATCAATCGCAAAAATAATATGTTTCTAATAAAGTATTTGAGAGCGGTATTCCAGGAAGATTGATTCAGTCTTTGGTTGCCTCAATTTTTGGAGTTTCGTTTACGAAACTCGTTAAAAACAAAAAAATTATGTATAGTGAAGTGCTAAGACGATTCACGTATAAAAACTTAATTAATCGTTAGAAAGAGGGTTTTTAGCTGTGTCAATATTTCTTTACTAAGAATTATATCTGTGTAATTTGTTCATTAGATTTTTCACTGAAACTGTTTCCATTCAACGATCGGTTACCAGTAAAGGCTATCAAATCATTCATTGTGAGTATATTGAATTTGTAGTTATATATTTTAAGTAAAACTTGCAAAATGTCGACAAAAGGAAACGAGTAGTGCTTTCATTAAAAGAAAAAATGGATATTATTACGCGGCTGAAGAATGGTGAAATGGATCAGTAACTAGTTACCAAGTTCGGTGTTGGTAAATCACCGCTAACGAGAATAAATGATGATTCCGATTCAATCACTAGGTATGCACTTAATCTTGACAGTGATTGAACGTTGGAAGGTGCTGCGTTCACTTGGTTTTTGTAAAAACGGGCTTCTGGGCAGCCAATATCTAGGGCCATTCTGTGGGAAAAAGCACTAGAATTAAACATGTTAAAAAATCAAGTGCTAACGCCACAGCAGCAGTTTTTTTCCCGAGAATTTAAGGAGATTTCTTGAACAGAATAAATATAACACGGATTTTGTCTACAATGCAAACGTAACAGGTCTCTATTGGATAAGTGTTCCATGTAAGTCGTTGATATCTCAAAGAGAATCCGCAGCTCCAGACTACAAGATCAGCAAGGAACATGTTATCGTCATGATGTGTGCTAATGCAACTAGGACACATAGAGTTCCACTGCTTTTGATAAGGAAATCGAAAAACCCACGTTGATTTAAAAATGTAAAAGTTCCGTTAATATACATGAGCCAAAAAGACGCATGGATGAACAGCGATCTGTTAACGAAATGGTTTGAACTAGTAACACGCAAACGACTGTTATCTTTGTCTTGTCTATCCCCTATGCGCGAATGCGCCCGCGCATGACGATTATGACGGGCGTACAACAAAAAAGCGTCTAGTGACGATTTCCAGCGTCTCACATCGAGGCGTCTTCCAGACATTTCTCTGTTAACCTTCGCCGCAGAACCTCAGCAAACGAGCTTTGCTCTAAAAAATTTGCGCAGCATTACGGCAAAGAAGGCAAGGTACTACTCCTATTGGACAATGCTCCATCACATTCATCATCTGAATCTTTAAATAAGGTCAATGATATGTTCGAAGTTTTTCCCCTTAATGTAACTTCTTTAGTTCAACCTATGGACCAGAGCGTCATCGAAACATTGAGAAAACTATACTGAAAACAGTTCATGCGTCGTCTACTTTTATGGGATAAAAATGACGAAGAAGCAATTATTTCTATGTACAAAAAAATAATGCCGTTATATGTTGGTCGAAGCATGGAATGGAGTAAAAAACAGCACCTTGCATAAGTCGTCGAACCTGACAATAAACTAACCAAAAAGTTGGAAACGTTGAGCAACGCTGGTGTTTTCACTGATTGTGATAAAAAGAACGTGAATG
This sequence comes from Chrysina gloriosa, assembly GCA_038088585.1. Taxonomy (NCBI): domain Eukaryota; kingdom Metazoa; phylum Arthropoda; class Insecta; order Coleoptera; family Scarabaeidae; genus Chrysina; species Chrysina gloriosa. The sequence goes on from CM076093.1 coordinate 11,627,559, forward strand.
ACTAGCTACTTGTGGGTAGTGCTTATCCATGGTATCAGATGCTGACAGATGAAGAAATTGTTTACGAATTATTACATAACAACGATCATACAGAGGATGGTGATACATATGACAATCCAAATGGAAATGACTCGGGATTATCTCATGCTGAAGCCTTCCAGGCACTGAATTTAGCATTCCGGTGGTTCGAACGGCAAAAAGAATCCGATCACACCCAGTTACTGCAGCTCAGAAGAATAATTCCTTTTTTCTTTCATTTTTTAGTAAATTTTTATATCTGAATTTTGGATTATTTGAACCACCTCTGACATTACTTCGGATAACCGACCATCTACTGTACTTCTCTCTTCTCCTCCTATTTGATATTTGGCTGTAGAACAAGGTAGAGTTCGTTGGAGGTCAGCGGGATCTTCGAATAGATGACCAGTCTTCCGCGAAAGTCCTCTACTTTTAGAAATTGAAGAACATCGAATACTGTTTCTTAGGTGGTTCAACTATGTATTTTCTTAAATCTAATTCCAGTTTATCTCTTTAATTTACGGGGGTCTACCTCATTCATCGGGACATTCTTTTTCTTACTTCACTTTTACATTTTATCTAATTAACCTAATGTTTTAATGACTTATGGTAGTAGCGAATGATGGTAGAGCCAAATTTAAAAAGATTTTGTTATGTAGGTCAATAGATAGGTTAAGATAGGATACACATAATATCGGATAACAAATAATGCTATTATGAAGTGAATAGTCCATTGACCTACAATGAAAACCATCACTGCTCAGTCTTAAGATAAACTAGGAATGATTCGCATACTTCTCGTTTGTACTAAAAATTCTCTCTCGACGCTGGTCCCACAATGATAAGAGATGATGTAATTTTTCATTTAAAGTTTTAAAAAAATAAAGAAGCAAGATGTTAAGAAAATTTTTTATTTGCTCGAATAATCTTGGACATGCGATTTAGAGATCATTTATTTATTTAGTTAATATGTTAACAAGAGTGACAAGGAAACATATTTCCTTCAACAGTTTTCAATAGATAGAACAAATTTCTACAGAACTGCTCTTTGGGAAGCGTACATTTGTTTCCTTTTGTTGCCACCGAGTTTGCTTTCAAGGGGAGAAAATAATTTTCTGTTCAACTAACAATGAACAAATCCGATATATTTAAATTATCAGCTTCTGTCGGGCACGAGTCAATAAACCAGATTGGATTGAATGTAGTTGGCGAGCCTGAAGCTGCCGATTTGTGTTGTCTGACAAAAAGTATAAAAATAAATAGTACATTAATCACATATCCGTATGTACAGTGTCGTCTCTAATTTTTACGAAAAACAACGTCGTCAATTAAAGATTAGTAAACAAACAAATAAGTGAAATAAGTCAGGCCTGCCAATATAGTTTAAATAAACCAACGCATTTATTACCATTATTTTCAATTCTTTTACATAAGACAGTTACTCTCAGATTGTTTTCATACTTTACTGTGATCGAACTCAGTCTAGTATTACCAACCTGTCTAAACTAGTCTAGTAATCACAAATAACCGGACATATAATATTTAACAAAAATGGTCTTTATTAACTGAATTGTCAATTATGCGCTTAATTGCTTATAGAGAAACTATAACTAACAATAAGGTTAACATATTCAAAGGTATATTTAGCTAACTTTGCAATTATTTATATCTTCCGATTTTGATTCTAATTTTTTAATATCCTCAAAAATAATCTTATCATACTCGATTAGTTCCTTAGGCTTCTTATACTAAAACAAAAACAAAATATCAATAAAAAAACAACTTACTTTGGATTTGATACATCTATATTTTAAATATTCATATACTTACTGTAATAATGAGAGTATTGTATTTATGTGCAAACTGAATAGCTTCTTGTTGTGGTACCAAATTAATTCTCTCTAGATCTGGAACTTTTAACTTCTTAAAATATTTTTTATTGATTGTTCTGACTACTAGGCATTTATTTTCGGCATCTGCAGTGACAGTATAAGTTTCTACTGGGTACGGCAAATTCCTAATTCTCCATTCTAAAATATTCCTAGTGATTCGTCTTGTTACAAATGGCTACAAAATTATTATATAACTATAATGTATTTTATTCTTTGATTTGCTTTGATTTCAAACCCTTTAAAATAGGAACTTAAATTGACATAAGTTAGGATTCTGTAACTATACCTGACTCGAGTTTTCTTTTATTAGAGCTTCCTTCTGAAGCTTTGTTGGCTCTGGATCACCTATCTCAATGTCCCAGTCCCCCTCACCTCCCATACCTGTTTTTCTTTTCCAAGCTCTTCTTGCTAATACACCAGTTTCTAAGTTATATTCTTCAACCATTTGGATGTCTTTGTCCAACTCATAGTGCACCTTTTTTAAATCCCCTGTGTTATACATGTCTTCTTTGCATTTCTTAGTTTTGAAAGCCAATCAGTCATTATCTCTGTTCTTGTTCTTACAGATTATGTGATGCAAATATGTAATTGTTAAAAATTCAAGTGCACAGTAAACTTACTTCATGGATACATACAATTTATTGATCAACCATTGGCTTATTGTTAGATGCAATAACAAATGACATTACGTAAATTCTGTCTAAGTTTAAACTGTCTTTCAAACATTTAGAGACTTTTTCAATATTGTTTAAATAAAATATTACATTTTCTATAGATGTTTTGTAGGTTATCTTCATTATCTGCATTTGGATTTAAATGTGACAGTTCTAAGGGATCTGTATTATCGATAAAGTAGCTGTCAAGACAGTTTATTCTTTTGCCATAGGTGACGTAACATTCTCGATTCATTTTATATACAGCGCAAGACAAAAGAAAACGACCCCCAAAATTTTATTAATTGCGATATAATAGATAAGGAACGGGCTTAGGCCAACACCCGCAGTACTTCATTCCTGTCTTAAAAAATTCTGTTATTAGTGTTTTTAGAATCACTACCTTTTGTATGTTTATAGGTATGTACGGATTAATATCCAGTTTTGCTTAAAAAGATGAGGTGGTGATGCCCGCTATAGAGATTACAATTTTTGTACAAGATCATCCACAATAAAGTTGATGGTAGTTATTGATTATTATTATCCCACCTACATTTTTGGGTATCTAGCGCTCTCTCACGAGAAAATCAGACGTTTTACGTGCCAACAGTACTTCTAATACACACTTGAGCTCTCCATTGCTGGTTATGGCACGTGAATTTAACATTATTTCTCTGTACTACAATATCAACATTATCAACCACACTGTCTTAACTGAAATACTTAAAGTGGAGATAACATATTTTAATTTACTTATAGTTTTTGTTTTATTTTCATTGTTATTATCCTATTCTATTATTCATAACATACGCCTTATTTTCTTTCTGTTGAATATATAATTTAGTTATGTATTATTATTATGTATATGACATTTTTGGATTATCAAATCTGTTGGATAATAACAACTCTTAGAATTAGTGTACGCACACAAGCGACAAAACATCCTTAATTATCTGATATTTATTGAGTAAGTAAAATATACTTTACAGTGAAGCCAAAATTCGACCGTTTATTGAGATTTACCGTTAGATTTTGAAAATTGCATCAATCATCAATCATATATCTCTCAGTAAACATTTTTTAAATGTTGCGGACAGTTTAACTTGGCATGTTCGACAATAGTGGACATACTCGCCAATTTCTAACCATAATGCAGGTGAATATGTTCACTATTATCGGAACTACTAACTTACCCTATCCGCGAAATCTAAGAAATGTTTACCGGGCTGTGTGAAATCAAATTGATCATAATCACTAAAATCACAAACAAGCAATATATTTTTATACCGCCTGTTTGTATAAATAATTAATATGTAAAGTAAAAAGGAATGGTGATTAGTATCCTGGAGTACACCTGAGGAATAGCACATGATTTGAATAAATGAGTATTATACGTGGTATATTGAGGTTTTCACAATATCACGTGATTAGTTCAATGATAGTCCCTTAAGCCGGAAGTCAAGTTTCTCTGGACTAACTTAGCCGTTTGCTCGCTGTTTCTTCTTGCACAAAACTGTACGTGTCCAAATAGACATGTCTAATATGAGTGTAGTGATATGGATATAAATATTAACTAATTTATTATGTTATTACTATTATTACATTATTATTTACGTAGAAACAAATTTGAAATAAAAATAGAATAAACAATTCCAATTTGGCGGTAGTGATTCTCATTTCCATAATTCCATCCAATCCAAATCCAAATGTCACCAGTATACGTCACATATGTCATCATCTAATTTCGCGGTTATAACGTGTGCACATTTGGTATTTAAATTTGAATAATTTTATATAATTTTAGAAGTGAATTAAATATGCCGACAGTATCAGTAAAACGAGATTTGCTTTTCAAAGCGCTCGATAAAGTTTATAGTAAGCCAATCTCATGTAGTTAGTTATGATTTTTATAACCTTGCCTCATATATTTACAGCTGATGACGAATTTCAACGACTGTGCTTTGAATTCGGATTGGAACTCGATGAAGTTGTCAGTAAAAATATATTTGATGCTTGTCTTAGTTCTAATGTCGCTTTATTTCAGACAACGGAAAAGCAAATGATAGTGAAAGAACAAGGAGAAGATTCGAACCTTACAGCTGATGCTTCAGAGGATATTATCTACCGAATAGATATACCAGCTAATCGATACGATCTATTATGTCTTGAAGGTCTTACTCTGGGCTTATTAATATTCCTTAAAAAGTATTTCACACCAAAACAATGATATATGTCAGTTATTATAATCCAACAACCAGCAATTTTATATGAAATTTTTAACATACTAACAAATAAGGCAATGAGTATACATTTTCATTTTTATTGGCAGAAATTTAGTGCATGCTATATTATTCTAGAAATCTGGATTTAACCAAACCTAATTGAATTTCTGTGATATATATATATATATATATGTCTTATTTATATTTAAAAGCTGTAAACGGTAATACAGTAGTGAAATAATTACTAGCTTCATATATTGTTCAGCTTTCATTGAATACTGTCTATGAATATGTATCATCAGTTAGAGTATAAAAAAGTTTAAAGATATAATTAGTTGTTGGTTTAAAGAGCTGATTTATTACAATTGTGTTATCTACTTTTTGCATTTATTTGATTTTTTAGGATGTCACCTCCAATATATAAAGCAGTAAAACCACTAGAGGGATGCACACAGAGATTAATAATACAACCTGATACTGCTTCAATCAGACCTTATGCTGTTGCTGCAGTTTTACGTAACTTGTACTTCACACAAGACTCATATAATAGCTTCATTGATCTTCAAGATAAATTACACCAAAATATCTGCAGAAAACGATCCTTAGTTGCAATTGGGACACACGATTTGGATACAATTGAAGGTCCATTCATATATGATGCGAAACGACCTTCTGAAATTAGATTTATACCTCTGAATCAAACAAAGGAGTATTCAGCTGTGGAATTGATGGAACTTTATTCTGTAATGCCTTTAATATTTTAGTAAAAATTTTATTTTTTGCTCTTTTTATTGTAGACACATCCGCAATTAAAACAGTATTTGCCTATAATCAAAGACAGTCCTGTGTATCCCATTATCACAGATAGTAAGGGCCGTGTGTTGTCAATGCCCCCAATAATAAATGGAAATCATTCAAAAATAACTTTGAATACAAAAATGTTTTCATAGAGTGTACTGCCACTGATTTGACAAAGGTAATATATTATTTACTTGTTTTCTTTCCCATTACTACATACATATTTTGTTTGATTTTCGCGCAAGACCCACTGAGAAGATTTATGTGTTTAGTTAAAATGAAGAATCAATTCATCTCAAATCGCATTGAAAACCTATATTTTTAGATTTCACACAATATTTCAAACATGTAATGATTTTATATCTACTTAATGGTTGTCTCGGGAGTATGAAACAATTTTTTATATGCGGCAATGCTGAGCGTGGCATTTACTACATCTGTTCGCTGGATAAAGTAGCATACAATGCAACCAGAATTAGAACGAAATGGGGGCATTAATAGCAATGAATTAACCGCGAGCAACAATTTCGGAACGGTCATTGAAATTCGTCAAAAAGTGTAGTAACCACAGATGATAAAATCCCATTAGATACATAATTATGTAATTACGGGAGATGTGCGAAATGCATGTACTTCAATGTCTGTATTATTATTATTTTCTTCAGTGATTCCCAGATGGCTATATACCTAACGTGCATCTTACTCGAGTCTATCGAGATTCGATAACAATAATGCCTTTTGGCATCAAGAGTACAGGTCCATAGTTTAGAATGATTCACGATAACTTCGACTTTTTGGGGGTTATGAGACTCGTGACCAGGTTGGGTGGAATTCAGGGGTACCTGATAAGCATATATCTTAAGATGATTTTTCAACGAGTTAGAATGACACGATATATACAAGCTTTTTACAACTTGAGTGTCAAAGCAATGTATAATATTATATGAGGTACGAGTGAATCAATGAGTGTAAAACAAGAAGAAAATCGATAGAAAGAAAAACAGGGTTACATATCACAACAGATGCTCGAAGTTATTCCTACCAGTGACGATACATGCTTGTGCCTGACGTAACAATGATTTACGCCATGCAGGACTCAGCGTTCGATCGAATTTACATCAGGCAAACGCGGTGGCAACGTAATAGGACCAAAACGACCTATCGTAATATCCACTAGACTTGGCCAACATATGGACCGAAGTTTACTAACGTTTGCGCTTCTTCGTCTAAATAAGAGTAGTTCGCCTGTACTTCGACCTCTCTGCAGTTCCCAATCAGTTCCTTCAAAAATTAAGTTTCCTACGATAGTAGAAAACTCTTTCTCTGAAAAAATTAGTTTTTATTGTTTTCTTCTATTTTACTTTGATGCATAAGTTGTGAAAAATCTGGTATATACAGTCTGCATAACAACAGTGTACGTCGAATAATAAGGGAAAGGGACACTTTTCTAGAATTTTAGGTCGAATATTAGACCGACTCTTCCTCTATTACACGTTATAAGTTTCATTCAGTTTTGTGTTCGGAGTTGGGAAGGCAATACCTTTTATAAAACGAGTGCAGGGTACACCAAGACATTGAAAGCGGTGTTTTCGTGCACGTATCCAAAAGGGCCAAAATTACCAAATTACTAAAATACTTTATATTCTATGGATCCAGATCCTTTCAGTTCATACAAAAGTTCATAAATGGGAAGATCTACTAAGACCAGTCCATCATAAAACACACATATTGGTAATTGGTGATAATCCTCCCGTTTTTTAATTTATTTTCTTTTTCTTTTCGACTCCTGTTTTTATTCTAGGATAAAGTGTTTACAAAGCTTTTCCTTCCTGTTTAGTTGTATACTTGAAAGCCACCGGGACGTTAGAATGATTATTTTTATATTTGCAATAAAGCAAAATCCTTCTCTCTCTCTCTCTCTCTCTCTCTCTCCCTCCCTCTCTTATTGTTTTATATTTTTAGGCTAAAATTGTTTTGGACACCTTAGTATGCATGTTCAGTCAATACTGTGCAGAAAAATACTCGGTTGAATATTGCGAAGTTCAGCAGCCAGATGGTAATATCAATTTATATCCAGAATTAGCTTATAGGGATGAAATTATTTCCGTAAACACTGCTAACGATATGATCGGAATAAGGTAAGAAATACTTCGAAATTGGCGGGCTAAGAGAACTACCACTCTATTTATAATTAAAGATAAAACCTAAAATATTGTACGTAAAAGTAATTAAAACTATGTTATAATAAATATACAGTATGGGATTAAAGTATGGAATATTAAACGAAAAAAAAAAAACAACTATAAACGCTGAAACACTTCGGATATAGTTTTTAAAAATACTTCCGAATTTCATTTCATAGTTATGACGTCATCACAAAAAATGGTAATATAGATTTTTAGTAGTAAAATTCGATAGTGATTTTTCTTCCCTTTATGATCATCCAAATAAATCATAAGGTTGCTTAACAAAAATTCTGAAAAAATCAAGCGGAACATTTAGTGTTGATATTATCGTATTTAATAGGAAATGATACTAAATTATCATTTTAAAATACTACAACATAGAATAAAATTAAATGTTGGTATTATCCAAAATAACAAATAATTCAGACCATGAACGGAACGCAAATTGCTTGTTGCAGTGCCTTTCGTTTTTATCTTACAACCTTTCTAGCGTACCGAATAATCAAGACACCTTGATAAGAAATTCTAAATCTAGCGAACTGTCTCATACATGCATTCTGCCAATCTTGAACCCTCTTGACATAACTATTGCCATTTATTATAGAATTCTAATAATATGCTACTAAATTATCATGGATAATTTAAGAGGTAACACCACTGTAACAGTCTAAAAGAGGCGCTTCTTTGACAATTTATTTTGGATGGAAGAAAAGGCAATCTGATAATATTTAAGGAAGTTATTAAACATATATTTAAGTATTGAAAAAGAATCATCAATAAATATTGAAAAATGGCGGCGCCGGAGATATTCTCGCGAGGCATGTTGAACTTGAGGTGCTCCGCGGCACGCAGTGTAACTGGTGCAAATTTCAATCCAGAATAATAAAGAAAATCCACTTGATCTACATGGTTATAGCTAGTGAAATACATAGGGAATTTTAAAAATATTGATTTTTGTGCGATTGACGAGTATTTGAAGTAAAACATTCAATTTTCGGTCAGAAAAAGGGCATTTTGTTAATAACTAATGTTTAAACTAAGTTATCGAAAATCCTATATGTATTTCATTAGATATTCTTATGCTAAAGATATCGTCAAAAATTGAAATGAATAGAATAAAAATTGTTGTAATTATACTGCGTGCCGTTTTGAGAACGCGCGTTTCAAGAAAAAGGCGTTTAAAGTTTTGAAATGTGACATTGACATAAACAAATGAAAAATTCGACTGTATAATTTTTTACTATTAATCTGATATCTCAGGAACATAAAGCTACCCTTTCAGGTTCAAATATTCTTCCTCGTTCTCTTTCCTCGAAGATTGTATGAGCGCGCCTCTTTTACCGCATCTGTCAAAGATAGCTCGGCGTGCTTGGTTCGCTTAGTATCGGCTTCAATACAAAAATTGTATGATTGGACGCTAATATCCATCTCCAATACTTTCATGATACGTAGAATATTTGTCAGACCATCATTAAAATCGCACTCAACAATATCAGTCGCTATATTTAAGACTTCCTTATTTAGAATTAATGGAATTTGTTGAACAAAGAGACTCCATTACGAAGATATATTAAGTAGATGTGATTGCTTCTTGGAAGTGAAAACGTTATTAAAAGTAGAGGTGATCTTTTCGTCACATTTAACTACTTAAGCTTTTTAGTCAGCCTGGACACTAATGTCACAATAACGTTTTCGAAACCACATTACCTCATTCCGAAGCACTTAAACATTCATATGATTCAACTATATAAAATATGAAGTATCGAAGGCTTCATAATGTAAATCTTAACATATACATATATAAATGAGTCTGAGAATTAGAAATTCCTTAATAATCACTTTCAAACACATTCCCAACTGGTATTTATTTGGCGCAGGTAATCGTTTCTGAGATATCCGACACGCTTCGAGAAGAGCTCGAAATTTCAAGGGAAATACTTTCTTCCGAGTAATGAACTTTTGCCCCATATTCTACAAGGTTCAAATCATCTATTAAGCCAACAAAAAATCGATCTTCTGAAAATTCACAGTGGTGTTACCCCTTAACAATAACACCACGTATAGAAGTTTTAATTTATCTTGGTTGTTGAAACCTCACGAAATCCCAGAAAAATGTGTGTGGTATGTTTAATGCTAAATATCGAAATCGTTCTATTATGCAATCAATACACAATATTTTGTGTTTCTCCAAAATGATCTAATTCGATGTAGGACGATCCCGATTTCCCAAATGATACTCTTATTATCTAAGCACACTGTTTTTCTAGAACGATATATCGGCAGACGAGGGCGATAGAATGGCCAGCAAGATCTCTTGACTTGACATCCTTCTAGCTTTTTCTTTTTCTATGGGGTTACTTAAAATAAAAAGTGTACAAAACAAGGAAATGTAGAGGTATTTAAGCAGTGAATTCAAGAAGAAATTCCCAAAATAGAAAAACCTGTTATTAATAATGTCTTAGCTGAATTTGTAATAGACTAGCTTATTGTCAAGAAGTCAATAAGTGGCATTTTGAATATTTAATTTAATAGTGTTAATTGTATTTGCGTATTTTTATTTTTCAGTCTAGAATTGTTTGTTTATCATGTTTTATGTTATAAGTACTATAATATCAACATTAAATATTCAGCTCGGTTTTTCTCAAAATTTTTGTTATTCAACCTAATGATTTATTGCCATGATAACAAAGGGAAGAAGATTTACTATCAGATTCTACTACTAAAAGTCTATATTGTCATTTTTTATGATGACGTCCTAACTAAAAACAAATGAAAGTCGCTAAGAGAATCGCACATATTGATGTGTATTTTTGAGAGCTAAAACTGACGTGTGTCCGTGTTTTTAAGAAAGCCAGTTGAGTTCGTCTTTTTTAAATATTCCATACTTTAATCCCACACAGTATAATACATACACCTACGTAAGGTGATTAGTAGAGACCGGCAAATTTAAGTTGAAAGCTGGATACAAGGAAAGGACTGGTAAGAGGAGGAAACCTGCCGGTCTCTAGTAGTTAGAACAAGTAATTCGAATTAGAATATTACAGTGAACCAGGAGAAAATATCGCTAATCTGTTATCTAAGATGTGTCTCGTATCTGAAGTCATATCATCCGAAAAGGATATTAAAGTTTGCATTCCTCCAACACGTCACGACGTAATACATCCTTGTGACATATACGAAGACGTTGCCATTGCCTATGGCTATAACAGCATTCGCCGAACTATACCTAAAACTAGTACGATAGGTGAACAATTCCAATTAAACAAGTTATCAGATTTACTTAGATACCCAATCGCGCAAGCTGGTTTTACCGAAGCTTTAACATTCTCATTGGTAATTTTAAATATTATTCTAATTTGCTTGCCTTCTTTTTAATGCTTACTTCATTATTTAGTGTTCTCGAGATGATATCTCTAACAAGTTAGGGGTATCCATTGACAAAGTTCCAGCCGTACACATTTCAAATCCTAAAACTTTAGAATTTCAAGTGTGTCGTACGACTCTCTTGCCTGGAATACTGAAAACGATTGCAGCCAATAAGAAAATGCCTTTACCGATTAAAATATTTGAAGTTTCCGATGTTGTACTTAAGGATCCTTTAGCAGGTTTGTACTTTGGTGGTGATTGAATCATATAAGAGACGTGGAATGATGCTGCTTTAGAAGTTGGAGCGAGAAATGAAAGGAGAATATGTGCCGTAAACTGTAACAAAACAGCTGGTTTTGAGGTTGTTCATGGATTGCTAGATAGAATAATGATGTTACTTCAAGTCAACTGGAGCCCAACACAATCCAAGGAAGGTTATTATCTGCGACAGATCGAAGGTGAGTTAGAACAATTTTACATCGTGTTAGCCTCCGTCTAGGTAATGATGTCGGCGGATTGTTACGAATAACAGTAATTCCTGGGAAGTGGTGATAGCAAAAGGGTAAGGTTCCCTTTTAAAATTTAGCCCAATAGGCAATAAATTTTGCCTACTGGCAGCGGTATGCGCAATATTTTACCAAAACTAGCTTTGGGATTCTTTTTTGACATTCTTGCTCATATTATTGTAATTTGTGGTAACTTATTACAAATTTTTCTAGGTTTCCTAATCTCTGACTCTATTAAACAGTTTCCCAAAGCCCTTCCTTAATTATATGAATTTCCAACACCACCAGGAGGTCTTTCTTTTATCCGTTGTAATTTTAACTGGGGAAATTATCACGATATTGAGTTACTTTAGTATTCTTTTATATTTAAAAAAATGTGAGTGATAGTACATAATACTTTTAAACAAGTTCACTTTTTTTTTTTCAAAATAGTCCAGACGGTTTTTCCTTTGTTGGAACCAATTTTTAGAACATTTATTCCACTCTGTAATTGGTTCTTCAGAAACATGTTTTTGAACACTTTCCAGCCCTTTCTACCGTTGAAAAACGTTGTGTAATTAGAAAATTACTTTCACCATTCGCAGACGTGTTTCGCGGCTATACCGCTCGTCAGTGCAACTTTGTGGGAAATAGTTTTTATTTCTAAATAAGCACTATGTATTCTAGTACGTTTGATATTTGTACATATGAGAATTAAAAAATTCCCCCAATATGTACTTAAACCCACATTTTTGCAGCTATTTACTTCTGCAGGAGTGGACAACTAAGTTTCCATTCGCATGTGTACAAACATCGAACGTACTAGCATATATAGTGCTTATCTAGAAATTAAAACTACTTCTCACAAATTCGCACTGACGAGCGGTATAACCGCAGAACGCGTCTACGCATGGGGAAAGTACTTTTCTTAATTACACATTTTTCAACGGTGTGTTAGCCGAAAAAGGATGTTGCGCCTTCAAATAGTCAACTATTTTAGCAGCTTTGTACGTAAAAGTTGTCATTGTCGTGATTAGATAATGTCGTTGACTTTTTCTTAAATCACGGATAATTTACAGCACACGAATTATTGTACTGTAGGACCCCGATTATCCATGTTATCCAAACATCAATTATCCGAACTGACTTCAGGGGTAAGAAAACAAATTATAGGACATGTCGATAGTGGCCGAGCATTGTTAGTTCTTAATGCTTTTACAGAGTATTTCTTGAGAACAGTATTCCGGGAAGACAGGTTCAGACTTTGATTGCCTCAGTTTTCGGAATTTAATTTACGGAAATTATTACAGCGCTGAAGAAAGATGAAACGGATCATGTTCTAGCGACTAAGTTCGGTGTTGGTATATCAAGGAAAACGGAAATAAAAATAATTCTGATCTATTTCACTAGGTATGTACTTAATCTTGATAGTGAGGAAGGCAGTTCATATCGTAAAACTGAAAAAGCTAAATCGCAATTGTTGGAAGATGCTGCATTAGTTGGTTTCCGCAAAAAACGGCCTTTTGGACCCATTTTTTGGTGAAAAAGTAGTGGAATTAAACATGAAGCTTGGTGGTAACTCGTCATTCGTCGCCAGTTCTGGGTGCTTGAAAATTTACCAATTACGACATGGGATCCGGCAAATCGAGATTCATGGTGAAAAGTTAAGTGCTGACACCCCAGCAGCAGTTCCTTTTATAAAATAAATATGACATGGATTTTGCCTACAATCCAAGCGAAACAGGCCTCTATTGGAAAGCAAAGAGAATCCGCAGCTCCAGGCTACATGATCAGCAAGGAGCGTGTTACAGTCATGGTGCAACTGTGATACATACAGTTGTTGAAAATGTGAAAGTTCTGTTAATATACACGAGCCCAAAATACGCTTGGATGAACAGCGATTTGTTCACGAAATGGTTTGAACACAATTTCATTCCTGAAGTGAAAAAATTTCAGCAGCATTGCGACAATGCTTCGTCACACCGCAATGTAACTTCTTTAATTCAACCTATGAACCAGAACGTCATCGAAACGTTGAAAAACGCAAGCAGCACCTTGCATAAATCGTTTAATAAGCTATTGAAACCATGTAAATAGAAATCTAGGAACCTGACAATGGACCCGCCAAAATGTTGGAGGTGTTGAACAGTGTTGGTGTTTTCACTGATTGTGATGAAGAGAAAGTGAATGAGTGGCTTACTTGTGGATAGTGGTGATCTAGGGTATCGGATACTGACAGACGACGAAATTATTCACGAATTATGACATGACAACGATCACACAGAGGATGGTGAAACAAATGATGATCCAGATAGAGATGACTCGGGACCATATCATGCTGAGGCCTTTCAAATACTGGTTTTGGTCATTCCGTATTCCGGTAATTCGAACAACAAGGAGATCGCACTCAGTTACTGCAACTCAAAAGAATTAGAGACATAGTTGCCACAAAGAGAAACAATAGTTCGGATAATCGACACTCTACTGTATATCAGTCGGCATTAACAGGTCGTTCTTCTTATAGAGCCCCAGTTGCAACATCATACGATTTTCCGAAAACAAACGATTATTTTCTTCGAAGTGCATGGAGTATTAGTGAGTTTTAGCGGCTTTAACTCACGTAGAAGCTTCATCTTCTATCACTGCTGTACACGTGTCTGGAATAATTACGGTCGAATTTCTTCGGTATTCGGGGCGACTCGTTTTCTGTGTGGATTTGAGCAAAGTTTCTTCGCAACTGAATAATAATCAACACCATTACACCTCATGAAGGGCTATTGGACTGAATATTCTTGCAATAATTGTAAATAAAAATCCCGGCATGCCATTTTTTGAATAGGTAGTGAAACCGTAGATTCCGTGTCAATATGATGGTTGGCGCGTTAAAAATCCCTACTGCTGGTGGACCTCCCACAGGTTCGGCCAAATTCTAGTTGGATGTGTGATTGCTCTGTAAGGTCGAGTAAACTTATAAGTATGAAGGATTTCGATGTGGTTGAGGCTTGGCGCGTACAAACAAGCAAACCGGGGATAGTTTACCAACAAAACCACAGTGAAGTTGATTTATGCATTCTTGTTGATTTTCTTGCGACCTCATTTCAAGTCGTAGGAAATCATCAACTTTCATGAGAGACTTCCATTATTTTCGCTCAGTTAGTTTCTTTAACACATTGTACAAACGAAACTACTTGCTCCTGATATCTTAATACCTCCTATTATCAAATATGCAAAATAACGTCAGATTCTAAAACATATAACGTTATTCATGTTTACGAAGCACGAATATTTTATTAAATATAACATAACATTTGTATGTGTAAGGAAATACCATAATAATATATCCAAGAGTATAATTCGATGCTAGAAAATATACTGATTTACATAAAAACCATTGTGTATGCCGATGATAATTAACAAAAAAAAAAAAAATTAAAACGCCCCAACATCAGATTGGTGATAGTTTTGAAATGGAGATTCGTTGTCAGGTATAGCAGACTGTCCGTAAGCTTCCTAATAGACGACATTTCAACCAGAAAGTGTTTAGCAGAATTTTCACTAATTGGCGTACTACTTGTGGGCTTCCTAGTGTTCAAATCTCGTCGAAGTGTACAAACCAATAAGATGCGAATGTGCCCAACACGTCCATCCGGCAGATTTTTGGGACTAGTGTCGGTGTATAATTAATCATTGGTGGCTAACGTAAATCATACTGATTACTACTAAAGCAACGTGTAATCTAATGCTATTAATAAAATCAAAAACAGTCGTTTTCGGACCGAAGACATTTTGCGGCGAATGTACGGCGTGGAACTATTAGGAAGAACTTTATAGACCTTATTATAATTTAATTTTAAGATCAAGATCAATAGGATCAATCTCAAGAAATGAACTGCCTGAACCTCTCAAAAATTGCCCTCTTTCGACACTGCGGCGAATGTAGTTTCTAACATAGGGCTCGTGTAGTAGCTAAACACCGCAATTAGATCTTTCCAATTTAACTTGATCGTAGAGGAGTAAGTTAGATTTAAGAGACGATTCTGGTGTAGAACTTTGAAAAAATTAATTTTGTTTATTGTATGCAAGTTGTAAAATAAGTAGGTAAAAGGATTTTTGCGCCATTGCAAAAATTAGAAAAATGTAGAATCTGCAATGTAGACATCTCGTCGAAGTTTTAAACGCTTTCCATGCAGCATTCTATTATTAAAATAATGCTGACGAAACTTAGAGTATGAAGAAAAGATAAAGATATTTGCGATCAAGATACTCTAAAATTAAAGAAAATACAGATTGGCGAACTGAACAACATTACAGCTTGGTTATATGGAGACATCCAAACTCTACGAAAGACAGGAAGTAAGAAATCTACGCAGCTTATAACCCGGAAATGATGTTTAAGATATCACTTTAAGATTATCGATGTGATATCTTATACGAAGAAGATAGAAGTAATTTTTTTGGAAAATCGCAGTAAATTTGAAAAATGTATTGATCATGCTTACAGGACTGTGCAAAACAAAAGCAACAAAATGATCATATAATTTAAGTTGCCATTTTCAAGTAGAAAAAAATAATTTAAGAAAGTTATATGCACTAGTAGTATAGTAGTATAAGTTAGACACTGTTACATTATCGACAGCAAAATTCAAATATACACAAATCACAAAAACCAAATATATTCAAATTTTAAGCGTGTAAAACAAAACGAGCGAAGTACTTGAAAACAATAGGCAACCACTGTTGTAGGAGATAATGGTAGTTCATGGATGTAGTGGTTGTCTTTTGAATTATTGCACTTTTCAAAGCAAAATATTGAAAATGTTTAGGCGCTTTGAAATGGCGCGCGATAAATACTGCAATAGTTTTAAAACGCGTATAATAACCGATAGCAAACGGATAGACGAATTTGTGAAATTTGCAAAAAAAAATCCGTCACTTCTACTGAGGTTGTGAGGACTCTTAACTTGTATGTTTATGACAGCACAGTTACCGAACACGATTCAAAAAGTTATAGACCAGCGAAAAGGCGTAGAAAAAGTACTTACAAAAAATGTGTTTTCCCACATTTTTAATAATATGATTCAAATTTTGATAAAACCTTGTGTACCATGTTGTAGACTAACTTTCGCTAGAACACATTTGAATTGGGCAGTAGAAAAGTGGAAAACGGTTTTGTTCAGTGACCAATCAAAATTCAATTTGATAAATTCCGGCGGTGTGTACCGTCCGGCGCAGAAAAAGGTAAATGTCTAGCTCTCCGGAATTGCAAGATGAGTTTCAAGCATGGAGGATGAGACCTATTTTTCTGGAATGTGCTGCTTCGTTGGACGTTTCAGCATGATAACGACCCGAAACACACATCGAAGATGGTTAAAGACTATCTCAAGGACAGTGGAATTCAAGTTCTTGATTGGCCTGCCCAATCACCACATTTGAATCCTATCGAGAACCTGTTTGGAATACAGTCGAGTCTCGTTTATGTCCAGTCTTCCGAAACGAACGAGTTTCGTTTATCCAGTTTATCTAAGTCGGCAGGGGTCCTCACTACCGCCACCGTTGCCATGCCAACTGGAATTGCGTCACCTTCACCCTTCCCATTTCTTCCAAGCTCACTCTAGATTCTAGCGTGACGGTGAAGTTATAAAAAATGAGAGTTCCTATACCAAATGCTGATTTGTTGCTTTTGTTTTGCATATTTCACAATAGACTGTAGACTTGGTTTTGTTATTTTACTCAATGTAATTGACTAAGAGCTAATAAATTAAATACATTTTAATTAGAGTGCATACGAGTATTTAATATTTGTGTTTCACATTTTTGTTAATTTTTTCTTAAAAGAACAATAACAACGATTTTCTTTCTGATTAAATTTGTTGCTTTGGTTTTGCACAACACTGTATATTGCGCAAAGTTCGGTATTTATAATAAAAAATCCATTTTTAGGACTTGAAAGACGAAAGACAAAATTGCAAAAATTAAAATTTTAGGTGAAACTCGGAATGATCTCATATACTGAAAATTACTGTTTCAGATCCCGCCTTCTTTCCTCGAAGATGTGCTGCAGTTATATGTAATGGCAATGTTATTGGAAAGATAGGTGTTCTCCACCCTAACGTCCTATCAAAATTCGATTTGAACAATCCGTGTTCAATACTAGAAATTAATATAGAACCATTTGTATAATAAAAAAATATTTGTGAAGAATTCATTATTGTTTAAGTATAAAATAGTACGTGCTGCATAATTTTATTTATTAATAAAAGTGAATATATCTTTCTCTTTTTTTCCTCTAACATTTTGTTATCGTCCTAGAATTCTGTTTCTATGGTAACTATACTTTTGTGAATTGGATAGCTATAGTGTGGGTTCTAGGCAACAGATGCCGCTTCAGATCGCAATCACATTTACGGAACTATCATTTTCTTGGTCGGCCATAATAGAAAATGGCGACGGTGATGAAATTAGTGTAACGAATGTACTGTATTTTGTGCGTGTAGTGAAGTTTAATATTATAGTAAAACGGTGTATTCGAAATTAGTTTTAATGAAAGGTAAAAATGCAGAATGTAGCACAAGGATCCGCCGCAGATAATCCGAAAATAGAAAAAGTGAACGTCCACCACGATATAGGAAACTCGTCGTCGACTCCCCATTCAACCAACTCCAGCCCTGCTAAATCGGAAACAGAAACATACTCAGAACATCGAAGATTTATGTCTGATTCATCCGAAAGCGAAGAGGATAGTGTTTCAGAGGTAGGCGATTGTTTTTTACGACATTCCCTTGTTTTTCGTCCATAGCTACCTTTGCCTCGAGGCTCAAGTATCAATGAACTTCTGAGAGACATCTTGTGGCAATCATGTCTGTGTCGCACATTGCTTGCCCTCAGCATTTTTATTAACATCGCAATGTATGTATTTATTTACAAGTTCAAATATTAATA
Organism: Chrysina gloriosa; assembly: GCA_038088585.1. Lineage (NCBI taxonomy): Eukaryota > Metazoa > Arthropoda > Insecta > Coleoptera > Scarabaeidae > Chrysina > Chrysina gloriosa. Next base: position 11,646,118 of record CM076093.1, read on the forward strand.
TGTTAGTCGAAATTATCTCGGGCGATAGCGGCCGCTATTGTCCTACTCATACGTAGCTCTACCGCGAACGCGAACGGGTTGGACGGTCTAAATTCTACGTACACGACGGACTATGGCTAAATTGCCCTCTTTTTATTTTCGAACATGAAATTATAGTTGATAGGCGACAGTATCGATGTGCTTCTTTAATATTTACACAGGAAAATGTCAATGCCAACGTCTGGTCTTTGAATCGGGCGTCGCGAATTGCTTCGAATCGTCCGGAATTTTACCTATTTATACGACATTATTGCTTTATATGTAATTTTGTTTTCGTGTACGAAAAGGACACGCGAATAATAAAGCGTTGTATAGTGTCTACACCGATTAGATATTGGAATTAATTCTAAACGTATGCAATACCTACTTAAATGGAAAATAGAAAACAAATTTCCTTAATATAACCTCGATCCGGTAGTGCTAGACGACTCCGCATAGTTTTCGCGTTACGTTTCCAAATACTGTGACTATCACGAATTCGTCAAAATTATTTCTTTGTGCACTCGTGCACATACTGGAATCGCCGATCTAAAAATCTTACTCCTACAACTTCAACCTCTAACTTTATAATATTCTTCTACGTCATTCTGCAACCTGCTAACTATGTATTGAAATAAACCGACTTTCTCTAAACCATTGTTTGTAACGTAATAATTTTTGTGCTTGTCGCAAGAAATTGAAATTAGATAAACGCATTTTATTGACGCGATTTAATCCGATAGAGGACATCGTCATATCGAAAAACACCACATAATTATAATTCCACTTGTTCTAGAAACGGGAACGTTTCTTAAAATATCTCGATTTCGTTTAATTTTGTAACTTCAATAACGTAATTCATAAATATTCCGGCACGTGCGGTTTAAACGATTTATTTGTGAAAAATAAAAAAATGATATTAACCTTCCTATACTCACGTCAAAATGAAAGACGTATACTATACTATATAAATCGGTCTCACAGACCGTATGCGTGAGTATAGGAAGGTTAAACATTTATTTATGCCTGCGCCTACTGTTTTTAAACACACAAGTCACTGCAATTCATTTCTGAAAATCTAGTACAACCGTAAACCGTAAAAACCTTTCCGGAAAAACATTGTTCAGGTCTCAACATTTAACTGCTACTTAAGTGTTTTGTGTACTTCCATTAATTTAAAAAAATACGCAAATAGATTCCAGAAAAATAACGATCCCATCGTAAAAGCATGATTCAATGAAACCAGTTTGGTGTAATGATTCGTTGCTGTTCCAGAAGCAAATCTTAAATCGTCAACTTTGACAAATTAACTTTACACTCCGAATTTCGTTAATTTACCAACAACGGACTTCAATAGTCATCGTACTACGATTTATTGATTAATGGGTAATATATGGAATGAAATTTAAATATTTATATATGGCGCACTGACATCATTGCTTACACTTACTTAATACAGGCTATTATTATAATGCTTCTTCACAGAAATTCTATCTTGCATAAACTTTGTGGAAATAGGATATTTATATAAAAGACTGGCGCAGTTCCTCCTTCAATATTCCGTTAAGAAAAATACGTGCAGCATGCACAGACATTCTGAAAACGTTTTACTTGCATTGAGTTTCTTTTGTAATAACTTCGTTGGAAACAAAAGGGGATAGGCAAAACTTTTTGTAAAAGCAACCAAATAATTTAGTTTTGACAGTATAGAATACTCGATAGTTCGTTAATTTATTTATAGTAAAACACAAGTAAATCAGGTCCATTTTGTTGAAAACAAGATCAAATTAGGTCTATATGTGGTTTAGAACTGACATAAATTAGCCCTTACCCGTACCACACCAGTTCTTGACAAAACTCGAAATAAGCATTTCAGCCACGCACTTGTCTTCCTCAGCCGAGAACACAAAGAAAAGAAAGTGTCACTCGTGAAAAGTGGTTGATGTTTCTCGTTCTTATGTTCATGTCATAGATAAGTCATACAGATAGCCCATCCAATACATTTATGTAAAATTTTGAAGGCTTAACATCATACATATGTATGTAGCTACTTTTCCTCGTCTAACAAGGATTGTTTCCATTTGAAGCGGATTGCCGTTTTCACTAGGATAAGGATGTGGGTTATCTGTATAACTTTTCGGTACTCATGTTGCTATATGTTCTCTAATGAGAACTATTTACTCGTGTTGTGAGGGTAAGAGATAATTTATTCCATTCTGATGGACATTGGGACATAGTGACTAATTTAAAATTTGGAAAAAGGTGAATTACATTTTTAAATAAAATTCTCGGAAACAGTTAGGTACTGTTGCCATAAAGATAAATTTTATGACTTCCGATAAAACCTATTGTGAGACGCCAAAGTAGGTAAATGTTGAATCCTTAGTTTCATTCCAATCGGAATGGATCCTTCAAATTAGTGGCTTCTAAGGTTGCCGTCCTCTTTGTAGGGTTGCGTTAAAGAACTGAGCATGTATCAAGCGGATTTCCAACATAAGAGAGAAACGCCTTACTAAGACCGCGGCCCACACTTTGAGAATCACTGCTTCAGGTGATGATTGGGAAGTCGGGCCACTTTTTTGTAATTAAAGTTAGAAAAAGGATGGAATCAAATTTATTCAGTTTAAAATCTATACATTCCAATATTGCTTTATTTTGATCACCAGGTTTTCGTTTGCCATAACAATACAAGATCCATACAGTTGCACAATACCTTCATAAAATGATTGTATCAAATCAAATGATCAAATAATTGTATCTGCTCTCTATTTCTTCGCCTTTATTCTTATGCGATAATAGCCAATCATTCTCCCAATTAGGTCAATACCACTCATACCTTGATTATACTTGTTGACGACTTTTGGCGTGGAAATACGTATGTGGAATGTTTTCTGGGCATCAATTGCAGTCATCTTTTGGTATTATTTACAAAGCGGTCGATGGTAAAATGATATCTTTAGTAGCGCGCTATTGGAAAATCTCGATTTTACCATTACCCTTAATTTCATGATGGTTTCAGTTGTAATCATATCTTTATGTCCGACATGTTCTTAGAAATTATTGTATTGTAGTAAAATATCTATTTTTTTTTAATTGTGGCTGCCTTTTAACGACATTTCAGGCAATCGGCGTACAAAAGAAGAACCAACATCTAAACTTCTCACCATGGAGGAAAATATTTTTTGCTTGCGACCCTTTAGGATTGGAGCACGTGAAATTTTTTGATCTTTTAGGTTTAGGTTTCCCTTTTGCAAATTGTTTTATGTTACAGGTATCAGTAAATAATATCTATTCACCAGTTGCTATTTCTTTGCACATAGGTAAAGATAAACAAATACGTCTGATTCGACCAATCATCGGACAAACCTTACACAGCTTACAACAACAATTACCTTCAAATTGCTCCGAATCTCGAAAATCTTGTCACGTGTAATAGCAGTAGCGTTAGCTCTAGTATTCAACTTCAAATCGCCAAAGCTCCTGCAGCTTTCTATTTGTCACTCATATTCATTAACTGTGTCGAGAACCTCAACATTTAAACGCACATGGTGCAAATGTTTCATTCTTTCAAGTTTTTCAGTATGCAGCACTGGGCTTTTTCATTAATTAATAATCAATGTATTTATTTAAATGTTGCATGTACAAGAAACAGTGCAAAAATTGTAAAGACGCAAATCATAGATGCTGTATAGGGAATTGTATGTGAGTATTTATTGTCTTTCAGGCGACGTATTCTTTTTGCTTAAATAAATCGCACATCTTAATCCAACATTTTTGGAAAGATCATTTACAGGGATTGCGCTATTTAAATTAAGAAAATATTTTCACATAATTGAATAAGATTAAAATGATACAGAGCAAAGAAAAATAGAAGAAACGAGTGCCAAGACCATATCATCAACCTACATGGATTCAGTCGAAAATAGTTCAAAACCGTTCGAGTCGGTAATTGCATTTTAGAACATTTAATTTAAACCATGCTTTTTCTAGTCGTTAGGTAACGCATCACTTGGCCACTGTAGGTTCTAGACCGAACTTCATTAGATTTCTGCGTATTTTTTACCAGGAAATATCACAGAATATCAACTTATGTGTGACTTCCTCACTTTTTAGATCTATCTAGCTGCTTGCTACAAGATGGTATGCTATTTATTTTCGTCCAGAATAATTTGAAGCTGCTTGTCTACCTGTAACCGACCTAAAGACTGCTGCGAAAATGACGAATATATCTACTAGCTGGTCTTTTTTAGTCGTAATTATAGTATTACATCATGTCTCTCGATTCATTTGGGAATTAAGCAAAGTATAGTCACCGCTCCCCAAAAACTTCGTTCTTCATATGCCACAAGACGAAAATGTTACTTTGAACATAAAAGGCTACTGTTATACATGAGCTTATTCAAACTGGTTCCGCATCCGTAAGGTAAGATTCTCTGAGGATAGGTTCATCTTCCAGTTAATGGATCTTATTAACTAATCGCAAAAATCATACAGTTTTAGCTGGAGGAAATCCGAAAGTATGCTGGTAAAATTGACGATTTACAAATAATCTCCGAGCCAATATCAACCTATTCGAACCGATACACTTGGGGAAAAAGAAACCGCCTTCCCAAATTAGAAGAGTATCGCCCACAGGAAATGAAAAGGGAAGAAACGCCAGTAAAGATAGAAAACGAATTCCTAAAGTCGAAGAGTATACTTTGAACTTTGTAACGAAAGAAGAACCACTGTCGGAAGCAATTCTAGAATTAAAAAACTCACATTCAAAGATAGTAATGTAAGTTGAAGTGGAACCATTGTCAAAAAGTAAAAGAATCATTTACTAAACTTGGGAAAATCGAAGAAACATCAAAGAACTATTCTGGCAACTAACATAAGAAACGCACCTGTGTACAATAGTGAACTGCCAGTAGTTAAAGAAGGAAATTAAACGTAAATCAACTTACCAAAACCAAAACTTACCAAAGAAAAGGAAAAACGAAATATGTTATATATAGAAAAAGAGAACACAAATGAGCAATGATTGTTCATCGTATATACGCTGCCGCAGAAGAACACATACATGCATGCTGAAACGTGTAAAAGATTTGTGAAGATTTCATGTTTTAATTGTAGAGGAAGGGAGCGCAAATCACCTAAATTCAATAGTTTTCGAAAGATGCATCAGCCGTTCGTTTCCTAGTCAATCAGGTCCCAAGATTTATTTTAATAGAATTTGCGTAACAGTTAATGCCAACACAATCTTACAAAAGTCACACATAGATAGAGCAAAAGGAGTTAAAATTGTGAGTCCGGTTTTTATTTAAAGGAGCGATTTCAAATTTGAGTCCAAAAAGTAGCGTTGTGATTGGTTGTTCGCAGGGTCACAAGGAAAATTAGAGCGTATCGCCATATTTTTGTAACAGTAAATCGTTGACCATGTCTGTGCCGTAACGGTGTAAGATTATTTTTGCAAATTGTTTCTTTTTCGATTATTCCTTATTAAGTTTCTGTATAAAAGTCCTACCAAAAACTTACCACCAAAAATATTCTAGTTTAATTGAGTTTTTCCAGTTTACTCTTCCGAATTAAAAAACAAACTGTAGGATATTTTACCATTTAGTTGGAACTGCGCACTTTATCGAATTATATTACGCAAGAGCACTACTGCTTACATTTAGATTTAACCCCTTCAGCGCTAGACTAGGCTTCGAAACGATTTGTGTGTATTCATGACGGATATATACGTCATATTCATCATGTTGCAGTGGAGGAGTTAAGACATGGAAGAGTATTCTGATTTTAGTAAAAATATTGACTTGAAAGATTTGCTTTAGAAATAGAACCGATAATTGGATACGTAAATGCTGATTCACGACCAAGAAATCGGTTTATTAGATTGGCAACGTTTAATATTTTTTTTCAATTATTCGAAAATACACGAGTCGTTTCAAATTCAGGAGAGATATAGTAGGGATATTGAATCGCTTGTTCCATTTTGAAATTATTTAAACAATTCCCCTAGAATTAGAACGCGTATTGCCCGAAACGCTATCATTTATTTCCAAAGTTACACACAGCCTGTTTAGTTTTATGATTATTATTCAGTAAATGTGAACCCTGGATCTGGTGTTTAGATTAAGGCGAGCTATGCAAATTTTTGCCAGAACTTTGATAGGTAAAATTAATTTGCTCTAAGTATATTAATTAAATACTATTGGAAACATAGTAGCCCAAATTCAAGATAACGAAGGCATTTCAACGGACTAACAGCGGTTAACATTCGCCAGAGAACAACTTAATTATCAGATTATAATACTCTTACGAGTGTGACAAATTTAAAACAAAATTTGAAGAATTTAAGAAATAGGACGATAAACCTTTTCCGATAAAAATATCCAAACAAATTCTATATTGCATCCGATTTTGCGAGAGTTTGCGATTAATGATCTTTGTTTCATCAATAAAAAAACTATCACCTTCGAATATAATTGAAAATAACAAAGCAAAGACAAAGATAAAGAAAGTATTACTTTCCAACACAAACGTTTGAACTTTCAAGAAAGACAGAAGGCGCGGATGTGCTGTTTCAGATTGCAATATTGAGAAAGAGTGCAGGTTACATTTGGTTATCGATTCGGGTGGAATTAAATAAAGTTTACAGATAGTATTTTATTATTTTTTTAAGGCAATAGAAAGTATATTATATAAATACACCGATAAGTGATTTGTGTGTCTTGATAATTTTTGTATTATTTCTTGCATCCCTGTCATTCAAACAGCTGGAACTCCACACCCACGCAAAATTGGACACATGCTTAACTATGTGAACTTTCAAACTCTAAATTATCCGTCTCCTGAGACTTACGAGTACGACTTTATCTGAAACAGTACATATAGAACATGTACAAGTATTGTGCTGAAAAAATTTGCGGCATTCTAAATTTTATTTTAATTTAATTATGACGCAAATTTTTCTACAGTAAACCAAATATTTCACTAAAATCTATCATTGCACATACGTTAGAAATTTCTAGATTGATTTATAAAGGAAATGAATAATAGGAAATGTTGGTGTACTGACGTTTAACAGACATAGTATTATGTGATTTTTTGCGGTTTGGAGAAACGTTGATCTTAATCTACGCTACCTGTCCTATAATTAAGATTTCCCAGAAATAGAAACACTTCTATTTCACCGTAGGGCGAAAACGCTTTTGGAAAAACTTGTAATAAGTAGTAACTCCAAAAATAGTTTAATAGACTCGTTTGTATGTTAAAAATTAATGCATCGTGTGAATGCGGCGGCGTCAATAGCATTGACCTAAATTTAACACTAAAATTTTGTTAACAAAATAGCTTAATTGACAAACAAGATAAAACGATTTTTATTGTTCTAACAACATTAGGCTCTCGTTATATAGGTTACAGTAGTAAACTACTCTAGTATTCCAGTTATAATTTTAATAGATACGTATATGATTGAGTATATAAATAGTGTAACTTTTTATTTAACAATTAATGGTTATTATTACATATAGGTGTCGGATTTACTCAAGTAAATAATCAAGAGACGCATATTGCTTATCTACTATTTAGTTGACATCGAATTACGCAATGGTCAACTACCTATGTGTACAAGGTGTGCCCCAAAAGTCATGAAATATATTTAACAATTATTGACAATATCGGTAGAGTGTTATTAATTTTTAAAATACTCTCTAGGAGTATCTAAAAAAATTCCACCGATTACCATGCCGGGTACACCCCTCGAAAGCTTCGGCGGAAACTTCTTTTAAAATTATTGTCATGGCCGCTTCGATAACCTCAATGCATTCAAAATGGCGTCCTATGAGTGTAGTCGTGACCCTCGAGAAGAGGGCTTGGTGATGGTCGTCCACAACGGGGCGAATCGTCCACCCCTACCTGGCCCTCCTTAAACTTCTTCACATTATAACTTACACATACGACAGAGCAGACTCCCCGTAGGCTTGCATAAGCAATTCGTTAGTTTTGGCAGCTTTTTTGTCGAGTTTTGTGCAGAATGTGATAGTCGAACGTTGTTCGAAAGTATCCGTCTGATCTCAAAACAGGGGTGCATTAAATCAGCGATTTTGACTACATCGATTTTGGAGCAGTCTGACTGGTCCGAACGCGCTGCGACCAGTATGGGTTCTGCAAAAAGTCATGTCTTTTGGGACACGCCTTGTATGTGACAAACACTTATGCTTCCAAAAATATAACTTATTTGCTAAACACGTTATTTGTACAATTTACATGATAATGTTATTTTAAACATGGTATAGATGAAATCAAACAACGACGGAAATATTAAACCGAAAAATGAAGGGAAATTTTGACTTTCTATTTCAGATGTTTTCACGATTGAAGACTGAGGATTTGTGTATGGTAACCTAGTTTAGATTGTGTTGAAGGAATGGCTCAGACATAAATTCAAAAAAGAAAGAAAAGTGATCTGAGAGTTGATATAGTTACACGAAGTGTATGGATTTTCGGCATAGAAAATAATGGAGCACTGTTATTTACTGAATAAACACTTTCTTGTGAGGTACCAATAGTTTATCACATCGAAACTCCGACAAGTGCGAATATGAATGCAATTAGACGTTCATGACTGGAGAGAACATCGATCGCATCGCATGCGTCGCATCTAACACGCCCATGTTACAACACTTTTGGGATACTTATCCCACAGATAGTCATACAGATAGCCCGTCTTTATAAGAAAATAGATAATCAGCTTCAAATGGAAACGATTTATATCTTAGACCATGTGTTAAACGAGGAAAAGGTATGCAACCAGTAAAATTTTCTGTGATGCATTGGATGGGCTATCTATATGACTTATATGTGCCTTTAGTAAGAAACATGTTTAACTTTTCTACAGTTTATGTACGAGGAGTATCCGGTAATAAATGTTCCAACCGAAATTTCAGTCACATTTATATTCCAAGAAAATATTTCATATAATCCACAAAAACGACATACTTTTGTCTATTTCGCGGCATAATATCTATGAACATTGAAGCATTTGTGCCAGCGTGACACTAGTTTGAACATCCCTTCACGGTGCTGCTGCTTGTCAAAGCTAATTGAAGTAGTCCTCAACGACGTCCTGCAATTCATCCCAATCCGCAAAACCATTCCCCGACACAAGAATTTGCTCAAGTGTGAATAAATAAAAATCTGAGAGGGCTAAATCTGCACTATCCGCAGGCTGTGTCAATCAACCACAGTTTGGTTTGATATGACGTCAAGGGTCTTGCGGCATTGTTCTATAGTTTAGCTACTTCGTGTAATATTGCCGGCATTTTGCTTCTTATGGCTGTACGCAATTTCTGGAGAGTCGCCGTTAATCGTTGTGCGTTGCTGAAGGAATTTACATAATGTTTGTTTGCTTCACGGAAGCTAAATTGAGTGGTGAAGAAAACACGCTCCAGCTTCTACTGCTATACGTATTGACGTGTCTAGTATTACACATGCGCAATTTGTATAACAGCCATCTATACCTTTATTATCGCACACTCCTCGTAGTTCTATGCAAAGTTAGTTTCTAAAATAATAATAATTTATAATAATTATTTTATAATTTTTGTAAAGCTTTTTATCACAAATGTTATTATTTATTAAACTTGCATCCAGTTGTGATCTTGTACTTTATTTTTGATATTAGGCTTTCAGTAACTTTTTTAAAGTTATATTCCATCCAAGAACATTGATTTTCACTTTTTGACACCCACAACATCCAACGAACACCACGCCCTGAAAATATTCTGCTTAAATGTACAGACATTAGCTCTGCTTGTTCTTGAGATCGATATTTTACCATCCTTAAATTGATGAAATACAGTGGAACGCATTACATTTTCCGTGGAAAAATCCCTAACGCACAATACTTGAAAAACTGCAACAAAGATGAAATACAAACAAGTCGCCAATTAAATTAGCAGATTTTTACAAGGGAACGTGTAGCGTAAGTTATTGTGTGCATAAAGTGAAATTAATACGCATCTGTGATGTAATGCACAAGTAGTGACGAACAGTCAAAAAGAATAGCCGCATAATCTAGTAAGGTAATGAAATGCATCGCAATCTTATTATCTGCTCCGTTACACATACGCATCTATTTACCTTAGACGATACAAGGGCTATGAAATTGAACACACTTATCTAGTAAACAGAATTTAACAAATATTTGTTCTGTCCATATGAGTTCCATAGTACATTAGTGTGACACCTTACAACAATGTTTGGGGTTATAAAAATTATATTTAGACATCGACGCAGATTTAGAAAACCATTTTGTAGCATTATAACTTAATAAATATTCTAATAAAACAAGATCGTGTATGATGTATCTTGTAACAAAATTGGAGGACCAAAAGCTAATTCAAGTTTACTCATAATTCCATAATTCCTCGAAAGTGCAATTCTGTATGAAAAAACATTGTTTTCCATACAGCCAAAGGTAAAATAGTTTCGTAGTTTTAGAAAGGTTTGTGCTTATACAGGTGACCGACAGGAATATGACGTTTTTGAAATGAACTGTACACAATTAGTTTTCACAGAAAATTGCATTTTAGTACTCAAAATTGTTTGTCATTTAATGCCATTTGAAATTGAATAGAACCTGTGAAATAATATGTCGAGTACGTGGTGTCATCCTCCTGAATGCAGTTTTCCAGCTTTCGCAGAAAATTGGCCATCACCCAAGTTATCATTTCACCATCGATTATAGCCACTTCTTCCCTGATTGTGAGAGTATACCCACGATTTCAGACACTCCCACAAAAGGAAAATTGCAAGTACTCAAGTCAGGTGATCTCGGGGGCCATTGGACGTCCCCAAAACGTGAACTTTACCCTTTCTGGGAACATGTGTTGAACCACTTGTATAGACACATGTCGCAGTGTGCGCAGTGGTACCATCCTGTTGGAAAAAAACATTTTCAGTTGCAGTCTAAGCACCAATACCATACATTTTGTTTATTAACCACCCCATTCAGATGGAAATGTGCCTCATCAGAATGACTGCATTTTCATTATCTGCCAAAAGCATTTGCATTCGAACAGCAAAGTGTACGGTAACAACAGACCCATCATTCTGAACAAATGCTTCATACGCAAACATCTGATGCTGAACGGTCCAGTGTTCCACAACTGCTGAAATGGTATCGAAAGCCGAGGTTAATGACAGGACATTCGGCTCTCTGTTCCCCCTTCCGGCAGAGTACTAGCCGTTTTAAAAACGTCAGGTTCCCGTCGGTCACTTGTATATACATAAATCAATTTTTGTAAAGCTATTTGACCGGTATCGTTAATTTCCTTGGGCAAAATTGGTCCAATATCTTTGGAAATATACATTTGGTAGTTCATTAACCAATTGAATGTTAAATGAAACCAATATTGCCTTCATCGTTGAGTCAGTCTTCGTAGAAAGCAGATAAGTAGATAAAGATTTACACCACAACATATTTTTTTTAGATTGCAGTAACTAATGTATTTAATTTGGTCTCGAATGTACAATTTAGATAAGTGACCGCGTTAATTATTGTTTCAACAAAAGGTGGACCAATTAACGTTTAAAACAGGCGCGTCTGTGCTATAAATTCGAAGAAAATGGTAGCGTCTGATTCACATATGAATCAAAGACGGATGATTCAACGTGTTTGTGTGAGGTGGTAAGTAGTATGATGAGCCTGGTAATATATACGACTTTTTCCCGTCGAGATTACTGCCATTCTGATACACAGATGCAACTAGAATACATGCAGGTCTATATCGAGACGAACAGGCAAGTAGGTCTCAGAGAAATTTAAAACTTTCAAACATGCTCAAGGACTGTCCAGGAATGCAGGAGGATACCGTTGATCTTGACAGACCACAATAGAGTTAATCTATAGTGGCTGGCGGGACACTAGGGGTGTACAAGGAAACGCAGAGGCGAAACTCCTAGCCAGGAAAACGAAATGGCGAGCTATTGGCGCTGTAAGAATTTCGTATTAGGCTCTAAGGATTGTGTTGAGGAACTTGCTAAAGAATCAGTACGTTGAACACTGGAGGACCCCCTATGGTACTCTTACAGGTTCATAACGAGACCTTCAGATGATAAGACACCATAATTGCTGCGAAAGAGCAGGAATCAAATTGGGAAGGCATTGGATCTGTTGGCAGGACACTACCGACCCAAACTGTAGGGCTTGTGAAGCAGTGAAAACTTTGCAATACAGGCTGCGCAGTGTAAAACTTAAATGCTTTTGATGTTGGTACTTGCAGCCAAAAAAGTAAAAGCTTCTACTAGCGGGATGGCAGACTTCATTAAGAACATCTACCTCAAGGAGTAGATTATCTAAGCGGCACAATAGGTCAATTCAACTTGGTGGCGATGAACCACGCCCTAAAGAAACAAAATGCAGTAAGTTTGTGTGGAGGTACTCTATAGTTCGCGATTTGGATAATAAGATAATAACGCCCCATCGGTGAAAAGAACTTATTAGGTTCACATTATTCACACTTTCATTAAGATAAGTAGAAAGATCTATCGTTTCGAATAAACCCAAACTCATTTTTACCACTCCAATATGTAAGTCCAAATATGTACAGAGCGTACTTTACTATTTCATAGTTGCATAGCGCCCAAAGTATTTTTAGATCCCTCAACGCGATGGTATATTTTTACGTCAAACGCAGAACAAATAGCTAATCTGTTATGTTCTGAACGGTCACAGTATTTCTACAAAGATTACAGCTCGACGGACATTGTAAACGAGGATGCTGTAAGTGAATTCTTCTTGAGGAAACTGCCATCCAAACTCAATTGCACAGGATATTCTTAAATGCCTTGCTTCTTATGAGTATATGTTTATAAATCCATATTAATTAATTCAAAGGAATCTGTTTATTTATAAGTTATAGATGGCGTTAGAAAGGACGATGTAACACTTTCTGCTCTTGTCAGTTGCTGTTTTGCATTACTGCCTTTTGTTACTATTTTGGGACAAAATAGACGAAAGATTTTATGGAATATCTAAAAATTGCATGTAATTAATAAATCGGTACTGGGAAACTTTCAATTTGATCTAGAGTGGACCTTAGATGGTTTCTTTAATTATGTATTGTACATACTTATCACTATAAAAGGAAATGTGAAATGAGCCTTGAATTTGCATTTTTTGTACTTTTTTAACTGATTATGAACATCCTAAACAACTAGCGTATTGTATAACTATAACATTAGACTAGTACAGAGTTAAATAGGAAACATATTGTCCCCTATTTAATTTTTAGATGTAAATTATTCAGTCAACGACCTTCGTAGCCTTCACTTGCTGTATAGATAATAATTCTAAAATTGCCGTGCTTCTAAATTCATACTTTTTGTTCTTTATTACTTTCTACAGAATTATACATATTTCTGTTCCTAATGTACTTTTACATAACGAACGAATTTTTAGTTTCAACCTTCTACTTTAATTGCAATGTATTTAGAACTTTAGTTTTGTTTACGAGAAAGATTTATTATGCAAACTATTAGTGAAACTAGTATTTTTATACGAGTTCATAAATTTACTTCACGTCTGATGTCAGCTTCTATGTAGGTGCACGGAGGTATAACGAATATTTGCCACGAATCATTTGGATTCAATAATTTCTCCTTGAAATAATTTTACGTGAAAAAGATTTTTTTGCAAACCTTCAATTATACTGATTTCTTTAACTCAATTTCTTCTAACTCATTTTTATAGTTTAGTTGCATATCTTCCTTTTACTCGTCTTGAGATCCGTGTAAGGGAACAACCTAATAAATTTTGAGAATTCTAAATATTTGCCAAAATTTTGTAAAACAGAAATAAACTTCCAGTTACTACCCAAGTGCTTAAGCTTATGTGTGGGTGTTTTCGTGGATTTTTATGGCATTTTGTTTTCCAATTTTCATTCGATAAGAAAGCAATATTGTCTTTATCATGTTGCAATATATCTAAGATACTTAATCTTTACGTGCCATATCTATAAACTTACGAAGTCTGGCACAAAGTGGTCGCGATATTTCTCCTACAGTATTAAAAATTGGACTAACGAACGAAACCACCGCGTATCTCGCGTATAGGATATTAATAGAAATAACATTATGCCTCTGACTCATTCGTATGAATGAATTTCCACTGTACCTTTTTAATCTACTGCCACCTATTGTCGATTTTTTTGGTCAAATGAGGTTGTATGTATATTTTCCATGAAATTGCTCTCACATCCGCCACATCAATTGTAATATCACTAATCACATGTTTCGATGACTTAGTTATCATCCTCATTTCTATACTTGGGGGCAATCCGTTTTATAAATGTGAATCTTACAGTACTTCGTGTATGCGTCTCAAGCGTTCTAAGAATAGAAACGACCTTTTAATTTTGGCTTAGTTTGGAAAAATAAATATCTAGAGTCTCGCGATTGAAAGCTAATACAAATAGTATTGATCTAAGTTTAATATGGAAAGTTTAGTTTTCAACTATTCCTGTGGAGCGAATGTGTGTTGTATATAGTGATCGTTCTTGTAATAGAATAGGTTTGCTGTATATCTAGTAGTTAGCGCGAAAATTTAAGTCACAACAATCTTTCGACCCACTTATTATAGGTATATAAACTCGTATAAATATACATATTACACCTGTTCATATAAGAAGAAATATAATTTACTTCCTGGACGATTAAGTAAGAGCAACTTGGAAACATTACGAAAAGAACTAATTATAATTACCTGTTAATTACCTTCGGAATATTTTCGCATTGAAGGAGATTGACGGGCTATTCATTGCAAGAGCTTTGGTGTAGTTGAGCAGTATAGTGTTACTGACTATGTCCCTGTAATAAACTGTTCACCACACAATTGCTTACTGAATCCGGGACTACGCGTTTCTCTGTGTTCTGTCATTTCTTGGGATTACTAATAACGACTCAAAGATAACAGTAAACACAAGATTGTCACTTCTCTTCCATAGATCCTGAAGATTATATCTCACCTACCAAGCCAATTATTACGGGTGTCATCTTGGGCCAGAAACTTGTCTTCTTCTCTTCTCGTTCTCGTTCTTTGGTTAGATCTTGTACAGTACAACTGGTATCATGGAGTCAGGGTATCACTAAGGCGCGAGTGTCTACGCGACTAATGGGGATAATCGGGTAATCTGTCGCAAATTGCAACTCACTGTCAAGAAGCTCCATGCCTGATTTCTGAAATGGAAGTTGACGATAAATGGGAATAAATTAATAAGTTAAGTTTAGGGTGATTCTGGATACAAAGTTAACGTTCAGGAAGAACATTTCCTGGGCTGTTGAAGAAGTACATTAAAGCAAAATAACTTGTTCCTATAAGAAAGGTCTAATCTAGGTCAGATGGGGATGTTCTTGATTCCAAAACTTACCTGAAAATTTAAGCACTCTGGCTCTCTGCTTGTTTCACCACAGCAAGTATATAAAGCGTCTTGTGACATAACATGCTGGAACATGAATCGCTGCTAGCGGTTTGTTCAGAATTCTGAATTGTATAAAGATGCTTACCCTCCCAAATTTGACCAGATTGATTTTCGAAAGCGTAGAAAATTCTGACAACATGATGATTAATTTCCCCAGGTATCGTCTTACCTTGTAAGTAGGATACAGGCCTCTTCTGGGCCAATAGAAAAGGCAGATGATCCCCTCATTAATTTGTTGTGGATATATGAAGAAATTGTCGCTTTACTGTAGAAAACAAACGACAAATGTTTCAAATTGATGTGACCATAATTTGCTGCAACAGATAGTTGCTACACAATTATCAGGGTGTTTTTGCTTTTTTGGAAATTTAAGATACGTTTTTTTAGCAGAAATTTCATGTGCAATGAGAAATAAATTAGAAATTTAGAAGTCTGAAGTCTGTTTTATCGTTGATTTGGGTTAGATTGTGTTATTCGGGAAGTTGAAGCCTTATTGCCAGCGAACTACATGTGTTAGAATTAATAACAATTGTGTGCCGAATTAACCGATGTACCTTAGGATCTGTAATCGTAGTGTGTTTGAGTAAACACCCTTAATTGTTCATAACAAAGAAGGTTTATTGTAATTTTAAAGATTTCAGGAATTGTTTCGAAAAGAGTTCGCTCTGGTGATTACAAGCAAGCTTTGTTTTACAGAACCACCTTTGTTCAAGATATAACACGACCATAACAAAATTAAATATTTGTAGGGTTTGTTTCCTTAGAGAAGAGCACATTACGTCATGAATATGTGCGCGATATGTGACGTTTCATTGACTTCCGCTAGTCGGTTGCCATGGTAACGTATACAGAACACCAAATTTGGTTCATTGCGCCGCTGACGTAATGTGCTCTTCTCTAAGGAAACAAACCCTATATATGTGGGAAACGCCGTCATGATCTTTCTTTAATTGACTGTCTTTTGTTTCTTCCTTTAAGTAGTTCTGGGAGAAATAGGTGATTCAATAATAATGACGACGTAAAAACGAGATGTAAAGAATCTTTTAATTTTGAAGTAAAACCGTAGATAATGAAATTTTCAAATTGCCCAATGGTCGGATAGATTTAACAGAATGCGAGTATTCATATGTTGATGAATAAAATTGTTCAAAATTATTTTTCCAACGAGTAACAAGAAAAAAATTGTTTATTTACTTATTCCAAACATAAACAGGCTTATTCCTGCATATCATCTACTAAACCGAGTAGTATTTCTACCTTTCTTTATTAAAATTCCTATTCCATTTATTTTAACTGAACATAAAAGATCATCGTTCTTACCTGCAGATTCTTCGAAGATATACCGGAGGGACATCCATGCAGAATCCTAAGTGAATCATATTTGAACAATGCTTTGTAGTTTCCGGCCGCAAATTCTAAAACTGCTTGGAAATAAAGTTTTGTCTATTACTTGAGCTGATAAATATTAAAGAATTGACCTACATTTTAAAGAAATTTTATGGTAACGTTCAGAGCTCTTGTGCGTAATGTTTTTATTGAAATGGAAAACACGAACAGTTACGTAAACCTATAAGTAATAAATAAATAAAAACTTACCGAACGACTCCGAAAAACGGGAGGTTTCTCGCAAAATTTACATAGAAAGTTTCTAACTTATTCAAATAGGGCACCACGTAAGAAAGGATACGATAGGCAATAAGCAAACGACATAATTTGAGGCGCCAATGACAAGTTTGATATCCGGAACAGGTAGGATAATAACATAGAAACGGATGAGTTTGTACAATTTATGGAGATCAAAGTGAAAGGGTAATGGCCTAATAGATCGTTTATTTTATATACACAGAAAAGTTAACTACAGAAATTGTGCAACATAAAATATAAAACGGTGAAAGATAGATAATGCAAATATTTATATATAGGAAGGTGCTCCTAAAGTATGGAATACATTTAATTATCCATTATTAAAGTTATACGGTTGACTTCAGTCAAATTTTGTCAGACGGGTCTATTCTTATTTTAAAATTCGCCTAATTTGACACGAAGTACAATTTTGTATCTAATACAGGAGCGACACAATTTTTTTAATGGGAAGGACTTGAGTGATATGTTTCTAAATGTTTTTTTTTTTCATTCATTACAGTCACATAATTTTTCAACAGTTAAATGTTTAAATAAAATTGTTGATATCTATTTGATGTTAATGTTAAGGGTCGATCAAATTTACTGCGACAACACTAGGAGTTAAACATTTATGCATTTGTGCATATAAAGAACTAATAAAATTAAAGTTTTTAATGCATCTGTAGTCTTTACTTCATTTTCTAGTACGTTTGCAAGTTCTGTGTTTCCTGTGGTTAGTAATACCATTTACTCTAACTGCTGTAGATAATACGAGGGAACATTGAAAAGTTTCCGGAATGACAATGAACACCAAATAATATGGATTCAAGTTATATTTTACTATTTCAATATAATCTCCTCGAAGCTCAACAAACTTGGTCTAACGTTTCTCTAGCTTCTCGATTCCCTCCCGGAAGTGTCTTTCTTCGAGGTTCACAAAATAATCGTTTACACCTCTATTTGTTCTTCATTCGACCAAAATCTCTTTCTATTCAGAAATGTATTGAGTTTCAGGAATCAAGTGAAAGTCTGGCGGAGCCAAATCTGGCGAATGCCACGGATGCGGAAGGATTTGGATTAATTCTATCAATTTTTGTTGAAAGATTATATATGAATGAGCGGGCGTATTGTCATGGTGAAACGACACGCTTTTCTTAACCAATCCCGGGCGTTTTTCGTGAATTGCAATTTATCCGAAAGTGTTGTGGAATATTGACCAGTAACAGTTTTGCTTCGTTCAAGATAAGCAATTAGCAAAATTCCTTTTGCGTCCAAGAAAAGCCGATGCCACAACCTTTCCAGTCGAGTGAATGGTCTTTCCCTTCTTCGGAACCGATTCACCGCGTGCAATCCACTGTTTTAATTGCACTTTTCTTTCTGGTTTGTAGTGATGAAACCAGGTTTCATCCATGATCACGAATCGTCTCTTGAAATTTGTTAGATTCATCGTAAACACTTCCAAACAGTCGGCTCAGGTTCGAGCTGGAATGCGTTTGTGTTTCTTATTGAGCAAATGCGGCACCCATCTTACAGAAAGCTTTTCGAAGCCTAATTGATTATGTAAAATACGAACTACTCGTTTATAACAGATGCCCACGGCTTCCTCAATTTCACGTGGTAGTCATTTTCGGACGTCCTGAACGTGATCCGTTACTTGTATGCGTGCGACCACGCTAGAATTCCGAAAGCCAAAAACTCACGATGGAAAATGAAGGTGGTGAATCCTGGAGAATAATATCTAACCTTGATTTGATTTCCGTTGTGGTTGTCCCTTTCAAATGGAAAAAATTTGATGATCACTCGAACTTCGTTTTTATCTACAATTAAAAGCACAAAAGATACTTAACTTAAATTCTTGTAGAAACTAGGCAGATCGACTTAACATTTGCAGTCAATTGATATAAAAGTGTTGCCAACACGACTGCATACAGTATTTGGAAAAAGCTATCCCTGATTGTTTATACTGATTTTATGCACAATTGTGTGGCAAACAATTTCCCTGTGCGCAAATATTGCTTATCTTTTGTATTAAGTACGTATTATATTTTAATAGCATTTATGCAAAATATATTGCAAATATTACATTCACTTTTTATTATATTTTGTGGTAGGTACATCTGCATTATCAGTTTTTCTTTTAACATAAACTACTATATGAAATTAGTTAGTCGAGGTTTTTCTTTGCTTTCAGCAACAGATTTCTCTTTTGATTTGTAGTAAATACGTCTCATTTTAAAATTAATCCAACATTTCGATATGAAAGTAAACGACACTAATTGGTGTATGCAATGCAACCTTAAGTAACCTCAAATTGCAAACTATCGAAAGTTAACGCAAAAATAAAAATTTCGCTATTTTTAAGATGTCGCGCTTTAACAGAGGTTTCGAACACCTATTTGCGTAATTAAGGTAATTGTGCTATGTATAGTTAAGAGAATTATAATTGCTTTCTATTTAATTAATTCAATTATATGATTCGCGTTCATGTCCTTACGAAAAGTAACTTTAAAATCGATAGTAACACTGCGCTGGCGGAGGGCCGCTCCTTTTTGAATTTCGAAGATCGATTAATATTTATAATAGGATAACTTTGCTGTTGGTTTCATTACAGTGATATTGTTTTAAAATACCTTTAAATGTTAAGTTGTTTGATTGAACGTTAATTTTGTAAACAATCAAACAAATATTTTTAGTTTATATACCCCTAGACAGTCATTTCTAATTCGATTTACCCCAGAAAAGGATTCTGGTGCTACCTCAGGTAAAGCTTGAATATTGACTATGGAAAGTTTCATATGAGGTCGACAATTTTAGATATTGCAGGTTTTCTCATCGAATCCAATAAAATTTTACATTTAGAAGTATCATCTATATAATTAAAACGTAATGGGTCGCTGGCTTAATTTTAATTGTTGACTCAATTCTTACATACCTATCTGTTCCCTTGGTTAGAAATTTGTGTAACATTATTGATTAACGATTGTATATCCGTTTCATATTTGATAGAGTGAAACGTTTTCAATATTAATTTCGACTTTTGAACTAAAAGAGAGCCAGACTCGATGGTATCTGAAGTATAATACATATCATTTCTTATTATACAAATGATGCATATATTGACTTTTGTAAGCTCGTTTAAATACGTTGCAATCGTTGCTTGTTGCGTTTCTGTATTGAATGCCTGCCTCCTTAGCGCGTAGTGACCTATTTTGTTATTTGTTATATACTTATCATATGTACTGGAGGGCATTATATTTCAGCACCTCCTTTCATAGCGATGACAACCATAGCAAGATGTCTCACGGAAAATACTTGTATCGACATCTACATACATACATTGCGCATTTTTAAAGTGTTGTCGATATTCACAATTTTGTTATTAATGTATGTAGATGTCGAATTATAAAATATGTTTAGATATAGTTTGAATGGAGAAAGTATGAATGGGATTGAGCGTTACGAAACCTATGATTTAGGTGGAGTCATTTGTGATTGATCAGGAGTTCGAGGAAGACCCGCAAGTTGAAGCGGCGAAATTTCTACTGAGCTCTCAAGAAGATCGATCCGTAGACCCCGAAACACAGGCGCGGTTAGAAGCTCTACTAAAGGCAGCGGGTATGTATAAATTTATTTACGATTTTGAATGCGAAACGAGAAAGAAAATCATTTGTCTTTGTCAAATTCTTTCGATAACCAGGCATCGGCCAGCTAGCAACTAAAGATGGTAAACATCTAGCAGATCCGGAGGTATTGAGGAGGCTAACATCTAGTGTATCTTGCGCATTGGACGAAGCGGCCGCAGCTCTAACCCGCATGCGTTCTGATAATCCACGGTCTCAGCCGGAGAAGACGTCTCTCGTAGAAGCGTGTACTGACGGCGATGTTGGCACCGTCCGTAAACTGTTAACAGAAGGTCGATCAGTGCATGAGACTTCCGAAGAAGGAGAAAGTCTTCTCTCACTTGCATGCAGCGCGGGGTATTTTGAATTAGCTCAGGTAATACACATTTAAAGAGAGAAATTAGGATAAAGATCATTAAAAGATGACAAAATAAAATGTGAAAAATATATTCTTTAGTAGTAATTGGTATTCAAGGACATTTGAATTGAAAATAATATTTGCAATTTGTTTACCACTTAATTTGAATATCTATCCTGTACATATAAAATATCAAGCATTAAGGAGTTAAGCTAAAGTTCTAAGTATATAAAATAAATAAAATTACCCTTACCACACCTTTCAGAAATAAATCCAGATACGTATTTCGGCGACTAAGTTGTCATACTCAGCGGAAAACTGGGGGAGTTCAATATCACCAACGATATCCGGCTAACGCCCAAGACTAATACTACGCAACGAGCACAGTACAACTCTAAAGCACTGCGCAATGAACATCACGCTGAACACCTCCGCGAAACACACCAAATCAGTTTTCCCCCAGTTTTCTACTGAGGACGGCAGCTTAGTTGCCGAAATACGTATCTGGAATTATTACCGAAAGATTTTATTTATTCTATATATTTTAACCACAGTCCCCTTATTCTTTTTTGTAAAGTATTAAATCACAAGTTACAGTGGTACAAGTATTAGTAAAGATATAAGTATCAGTGGTTTAAATATTTCCACTGAGAATTGACAATTTAAACATTCATCAAGGTCTTAAATTTTCTGCATTTATTACCATCGAATGCAGTCACCATCGATATCGAATATAGTTTGTCCTTGCCGTGTCATCAATTTTTTAGCATATGATGTCGAAGGACAAAGCCATAATTTCAGAATGACTCTCAACATTTGCTGTAACGCTAACACACGCTCCCCTCTTTGCTTCAAGAAATGACGTTCCCAACTGTATTTGCATCAAGTCACTACGCTGGCCAGTCGAATCGTTCGATAATCCGGTTTTGTAGTATCGAAAACATTTAAGGTCAGTGTTCACGATATAACATGACAGCCATACCACTTGAAAGCTTTTCTGGTCGTATCTGCTATGTTTACTACAATGGTTACGCTTCAAGCGTCTTCTCTCCATCGTCTGGTGTAACCAACGGTTCTAACTTGGGACCTCTATTATTTAACTTGTATCGTTTATGCCCCATTAATTGTGATTTGTTAGCCTATGCAGATGAGTTAAAGGTCTATACAATTGCAAAAACTTTTGCAAACTGTACTAGATTGTAAATTAATCTCACCTCTATCAACACATGGCCTACTGCAAATAATGTACCTCGGAATATCTCTGAATGCGCAGTAGGACACCACAAACTCGAACACCTCTATTCAAAATAGCTGCAACGTAGGAAACACACCCATTTTCGGAAAAACTTGTGTTTCTGACTTGGGAGTTCTATTTGACGCTAGATTGTAATTTAAGCAACATATTGACTCCATCTCCTCACCATCCTCCAAAGCATTAGGCTTTGTCATTCGTTCTTGGAAGCACTTTACAAACACTGACGCAATAAAATCTTTGTGCTTTGCGTTTGTCCGATCTAAACCGGAGTACACTCTTAGTGTGTGGTTTCCATATTATCTTTACCAAAATTTTGCAGTTGAACGAATTCAGAAGAGATTCCTTAAATATTATCTTTTAAAATAGATAGAGCTTATCCCGACAGGGGTACTAAATCCCAGAGTTTACTTCTTAAACACAACTTCATTTCTCTCTGTGATAGAAGAGACAATACCAACACGAATGTTCTTCTTAGACTCCTTATCAATAGAATTGATTCTTCCGTCCTTCTATCGCTAATTAGTTTTGCTATACTTGCTCGTAATACTGGACACTGTAACACTTTTCATCTTCCCGCACCTAAGACGAACATACTACTAAAAGCGCCAATAACATGAGGAACGAAAATAGGCTTGAAATTAATCGGTTTTCCTTATAAACATTTCCGCTGCCGAATAATATTTAAGTTTCTGCTGTACCATTTAGTGTATTGTGTGCATATTCATATCGCAAACTTTATACTGTATTTTGTCTTTCTTTTTGTTGTTTTTACTCTCTAAATGGCCCTTGGGCTGTTGAGCAGTAAATAATTATTAATTATTATTAATTAATAATAATAATTATTATTCTATATCTTCATCACTTTTCGCACATTCACAGTATCTGCGAATAAGTTTAGCACGTTAGTTGATGCTGATTCGTTCCATGATACAACTGTTGTGCCAGCGGTCATTAAAGTCTTGATGTACCTAAACCTTTTAAAGAACAAACCCAAAAAATGAGGTTTAACTGGGTGTTTCGCAGTTCTTTGAACTAATCTGTGTCTGTCAAAAGGAAGCCCGCACCCATAAATATGTTTCGTCGGAAAACATAACATTTCTTCTTGTCGCAAATTTTCCTGTGCCCATTATAGTTGCCTTTTTGATATGCTTCTTTGATGGCAGTGCTTTCAAACTCAAAATTTTATGTCTTTCTAGCTAATTTTTGGCGAGCTTGCTTAAGTGTTCGATTTTCCTTAAGTAGCCGTGATAGAATCTTCACTATTACTGGCGACTTTCCCCTTTACCCATATGTGACAGATCGCAATTGTCATTGTTAAAGAACTCAGTAGACATCTGCAATTTTCAAGCTGTCTCTGCAGCAGCTTAGTGATTAAATCTTTTAAGTTCTTTCCACCTTCATTACCCTTCTTTCCGAAAACTCATCGTTTCATGATTGTGGGACAAAGTTGAGGTATATACAAACACATGTAGTGATGTCCCATTTACACAAGCACCAATATCTGGTGTGATTTTCTATAATTATAGTGACATGAGGATCTTATAAGAGACAATGCCCCGTGCTAGACATTCTTGGTTATCGATCGTCAATTCTGTTCCAAATTATGTTCACTAGTTATTTTATACAGACCGCTAATCGATTCGTTTTAATGTCTTGCTTTTCTTTCATCCGACCTTTGACCACACCCTGAATAATCAGAAATTCCATTACAGGCGTCCACTCTATCTGTTCTGCTTCATCTTTCACTACAAAATTTCTTGACGTCTTGGCTATCCCTGCATGTCTAATTACAGTATAAATTCTAAAAATATTTGTTGCAGTATACTGAATAACAGACCTGCTTCTCCCCCCCTCCCCCTTCCCCCTCCTCCCCTCGTCCCCTACCGAAGTAATATGTTTTTTTAAATGATTTGGTTACCCTGTCTATTCTTGTCTTGGTTATCCAGTTCTTTTTCTTTCTCTTCTGTCTTTAATCCACGCGGTATTTTGATCGATGGCATCGGTCTGTATGACAATCGGATTCGTGTAAACGACAATTCAGTCTATATTACTTTTACTAATACTATATAATAATGTGAGTTACTTTTATTCATTCAATTCATAAAGTTGTCTTGCTGTAGCCACAATTACACCTTAGGAGTCTCAAATCACGTGCAATAAGTTTTGTAGGCACACTGATAATAAATTAGTTTCTTAGCGTTTAATGCTAACACATAAACATGTCAATTTTACAAAAACTATACACAAGCAACAACACATTTTGTGACCAACAAGCTAGTAAACGAAAAATACCAAAAGAAATTATTTTCGAATGTCGCATTTCTCGTATCAGTTAGTATACCATACAAGAAAGCATACTGATGTAACGAACGTGTCTGAGTTTTGTGCGATATACGCTAATTCCTAGCCTTATTTACTTAACAACCATAATCTACATTCGCGATTCGAGATAATTTAAATATATGATTCCGATTTTCTTTTCTACAGGTGTTGTTAGCCATGCACGCAAATGTGGAAGATCGGGGCATCAAAGGAGAATGTACACCTCTCATGGAAGCCGCATCTGCTGGTCATCTGGATATTGTACGACTACTTGTCGCACATGGAGCGGATGTTAATGCCCAGTCCACTTCTGGTTAGTATTTGTTATATGAAATTTGCAACTGAATTTAAATGTAAATATGGGTAAAAGTAAATAAGAAAAACTTTCTTGATTTCTCTGTGGTCAAATCTAAATTTAATATCTAATGAAGTATTCTTTTACTTACAAAACTCGAAACAGAAATCGATCTGTATGACCAGTAACCATAAATATCATTAAATTGTGTCTTATGCTTATGATTTAATATTTAAAATAGTGGAAGCTTATTACGCATGATTTCGGTTGCTCGGTTCAACCCTTTAAATTCGTTTTATTTCATTAAAACAGTTAAACCTATCTATAAACGTTGAATTAAATAATATGTTAATGGAAATGTAATCACTTGTTGCTTGAAAAAATGGAAAACAATCACATACATTAAAATATGTAGAGTAAAGACGATGAGGTAGAACATTAGTATCAAATGTTCACAATCTGTTTCCAAAGACTAAGCACAGTATGGCCCTGCGATGTCGAGTTGGAAAATAGCGCCTGGTTTCATGTTAGTTTTGACCGTGCTGATTGTAAACATCAATTTATCAAGTTAGAAAGTGGCCGTATTTGACGAGTTTCGATATCGTCGACGCTGAGTTGATCTGAATGCGGCCACCAAATATTCTTGCTGAGCCAGTGGTTACCATATTTACTAGCTTCTTTAACGCTTATAGCTGCATTTCTCTTCAACCAACTCCAGTACCATCTTTTTTAGCACTAGTGCACGAGGTATAAAATATGGTGAATAATTTTATTACGAACAATGTATAAGCTTACATCACATTTGAATTAATTTTCAAAGTACCCTCCTCGGCTAGCTATGCACTTATATCAACGTTGATTCCATGATTCGAAGCGTTTCTGAAATGCTTTTTCGGAAGGAGCTTCGGCTGCTCCGACGTGACCGTTTCAATGTCGAAAATGGTGTCCAAACGTTTTTCTTTAAGCACGATTTTGACTTTTTATAAGAGTCAGAAGTCGCATGGTGCTAAATGCGGAGCGTAAGATAGATGTGAACAGACAAGAACCTTTTTTTTCGTCCAAAAACTCGCGGATCAGAGGCGAGGTATGGTATGACGCGTTGTCGTGACGAAGACGCAAGTCATTGGCTCATTTTTCTGGTCTCTTTCTCCGTACATCGTTTCGCAAACGTTGCATTATGCCTTTGTAATATTGGTAGTTTACAGTTGTTCTCTTTAGAACGAAATCTGATCACACTATGCCTTCATTATCAAAACAAAAAACAGTGAGCACGATCTTTACGTTCGACTTTGACTGACGTACCTTCTTAGGGCGAGGAGAGCCACTAGTTTTTGGGAACTCTAAATTTTTGTCTCCGAGTCATAACCATACACCCAACTTTTATCCCCAGTTATAATTTTTGCCATGAAGTCCGAATCTGTATCGAGACGATCTATCTTTCAATTCCGTGCAAACTGACCCATGACATACTTTCTGTTCGTCAGTCGAAAGTCTGGGTACAAATTTCGTACTCACTCATCTCATTTGCTTTGCACTGACCCGTACGAGGTGGTCAGTTCTTCGGAAAACCTGTTTGAACGAACCATTTTTACCACTTTTCGCACGTTTTCGTCGGTTTTGAGGTCGAAGGGCGCCCCGACCGTTGCTGGTCGTCAACCGACTCAGTTTCGCTTTTAAATCGCTCATACCACTTGTAAATAATCTTCACAGTCATCACATTATTGCCATATACTGATGTTAACGTTTCACGGACTCCTTTGGCACTTTTTGCTAATTAAAACTACACGTTGTTCGAAATCCATGATGCGGAACAGACACGCTAAATACAACCTCACACACCCGGCTCTGAAAGCCGAGTGACAAGTCGCAACTTGTTCTGACGTGGCACTAACTGCCTTAACGAATTAGGTTATCGGATTTATTATTTGAAATATATGTAGCGCCAGCAGTTGCTGCTATAAAAATTCATTCATCGTATTTTTTGATCACGCCTCATATTTTTCTGTCAACACCGAACCAACTTCGTTGAATTAATGTGTTAAAGTCCTGACTTTTTAGTTGCGGTATATTGCGAAAAAGTAATTAAAAGTAATGCAGTAAATATCCTCCGCGTTGCAAGTCATCGCCATTACTTCAATAATCGGAAACGACTGTGGAGCCTGATTTGACTAATCGGTTATAATACGCGACCAACCCATTGCAATAGTTTATTGGCAACTACACCGAGTTAAAAGTAATAGAAACATATGTGCAAAAAGAAACTTTATCGAAAAAGATGTCTCACCCCTAAGTAATTCCCTTTCCAACGTTTTCCTCGCATAGTAGCGGAGTTTCAATTGCACTGCGATATTTCACATAATGAATATGTAAACCTCTTCTTTTGTATCACATGATATATTTACACCAATCTAGTGTTGAATTTCTTATCCTCCATGCAATGATACGCCAGAATCGCTTGTAGATGTTCATAAGACCAATTTATCTTGTTTTTTTTTTGTTCTGGCAGATGATCAACCTTTTTTCCTAAAGGACAAAGGACATAAAAGCACGGCTTCGAACTCTCAGTACAAATGCAGTACTCATAACGAAACATGTTGTATTCATTATCTTGTCTTGATTTACAAAACATGATGGAGAAAGCTTCACACGAGCGCCTTCCTCTTCCGTTGGAAGTTGTCTTGTACTAATTGCTAAGTAAAACTATGTCGGGGATGCTCTTATTATACAAACTATATATCACTTTGACAAACACTGTCAAAGTTGTTGATTAGTACGCTAGTTTCATCCGATAATAAAAGATGATATATGAACAAGAATTGTGATAGTTTTGTTCTAATCTACATGAAATTTATATTTGGTATAAAGCCTTATGTATCAGACTACTACATTATTATTTTCAATCAAGAAGTTCAAGTTATCGTTTTAACAATTAATTCTTCCTCGCTCGTACAGGTAACACCCCATTGATGTATGGTTGTGCCGGCGGTCATCAAGAAGTAGTAAAGTTTTTATTAGAGAATGGTGCCAACGTTGAAGATCACAATGAGAACGGGCATACGCCGTTAATGGAGGCTGCCAGCGCTGGTCACGTCGGCTTAGCGAAGATCCTATTGGAGCACGGAGCCGGGATTAACACCCATTCCAACGAATTTAAAGAATCCGCTCTTACATTGGCGTGTTACAAGGGTCATCTGGACATGGTCCGATTCCTGCTCGAAGCTGGTGCTGATCAGGAGCATAAGACGGACGAAATGCATACGGCCCTAATGGAAGCGTCTATGGATGGTCATGTCGAGGTGGCGAGGTTATTACTTGATTCTGGTGCTCAGGTAAACATGCCGACGGATAGCTTCGAATCGCCACTCACCTTAGCCGCCTGCGGGGGTCACGTGGATTTAGCGATGTTACTCATCGAAAGAGGAGCGAACATCGAAGAAGTGAACGATGAAGGATACACTCCGCTTATGGAGGCTGCGCGAGAAGGTCATGAAGAAATGGTAGCCTTACTTTTGAGTCAAGGTCTGTTTCAAACCCACAATTTTACTCTTCTTTAGTGATAACGTAAATAATCAGTAGATTTCATTTCAGTGGTAGAATCTACGCTATCATTTTTCCCAGTTATCAAATTAATATTGATTTGATTACAATTTATGTGGTCTCAGTAACATTTTCTCCTTCTAGGTGCAAATATCAATGCACAAACCGATGAGACTCAAGAAACGGCATTAACATTAGCATGCTGCGGAGGATTTACGGAAGTTGCCGATTTTTTGATAAAAGCTGGTGCCAACATCGAACTGGGCGCCTCGACACCACTTATGGAAGCCGCACAAGAGGGTCACATGGAGCTGGTGAAGTATCTTTTGGAGAACAACGCTATTGTACATGCAGTAACGCAAACTGGCGATACTGCTTTAACGTACGCTTGCGAAAACGGTCATACTGACGTTGCAGATTTATTACTTCAATATGGTGCTGACTTGGTAAGCAAATTTTTATTCAACAACTTTTTAACTTTTATTACAAAGTTTGTTTACGAATTTTTATTATTATGTTGGTTATAGTGAAGTATAGAATCTAAGCTTATTTCTACATTTGTCTATCCAGTACTAATAGACACACAAATAAACTGACTGTACATACGTTATTGAGATGAAAAAATTCATCTTATACATTAATGTACCATAATATGATCAGTAAAAATTATATTCTCAGAATGCAATAATCAACCTGGTAAAGGTAAAATACTTGTAAGATTACGTCCGCTATTATGCATTGAGATCGTAAAATCGTTGTTGAAAAAATCTATCAATAAATCACTGGTGTCCAATTGTTTGCACCCTTTATTTCTGTTAACTATCTTTTGTTTATTTCTATTTGTTACTAATCAGCTATCTATAGAAACTCTAGGTAGAGAATATGGTTATATTGCAAATCTAAATCTGTAAAATTTCATTCTCGTGAATGTAACCTTATTTTCGCATATTTCAGTTACATTAACCTACTTGTGAATGAATAAACTAAATTGTTCAATTAAAGAGGCACAACTTAACCAATACAACTTAAATAAATTCTTTATTTTAATTTAATTTTCGATATATAACCGAAAAATACAGTGTTCTGCTAAGCCACTGGCACTTTTTTTTACATCCCCAGCTTTTCGGTGCCGGATGTGATCTTAAGGTATTCAACCACTAACGTTGGTTATTTTCGAAACAGAATTATATTATAGGAGTTATATACAGAGATATCAACAATTCTTGTCCACCACGTGACTATCAAATTAGGCAACCCAAATGACAGCAGTTGGTAGTACACTATTGCTTTATGTAAAATATTGCAGAAAGTGGCGTATTATAAAGCTTTACCTAGGGTGCGCATTTTTAAAATAAAAGAAATGTTTTATGTTTTTAGTAACTTTTGAGTTGATCACTAGATAGATCGTAAGTTTTTATTCTATGCCTCTCAATAGAGATAGATTTAAGTTTAATAATTGCGGCTACTTATGGATGCATATGCAAAATCCTCTTCAAAATAAAGAAACACTTAACTCTTTTATAATAAATAATGAAATACGTTATCTTACCTGCCAGAGCAGATAACTTGGGTAGAGATTTCGTAGGACTTTGCTCCACTCAATGTTGAATGTGATTGAAAGCATCAACATCCGCATTTAATACAGCTGGCCTACCGGTAGATTTCCCTTTGCAAATGCAATATTTATTTTCAAAACGTTCCACAAATCTATTCTTATGGCGAGAAAATGTTTTATATGAAATATTTTTATTTGGAAATCTTTCCTCGTATTGCCCAATACAAGTCTGCTCTGAGTATGTCCATTTCCCATCTTCATTTCAAGTACCGCTTCGAAAGGGCGCCATAAGAATAAATGCGTCCTGTTCACTTGTAAACATTTCAAGCTATAACCGAAAATTATATTGATTTCATGCTATATGATATTCTACTTAGCTTATGTTATGCAGAAAAGCGATGAAACGGCTGTGTACTGAAAAATACAGTTCTATTACTTTAAATGTTTGATTAAAATAATGGAGTGAAAACGTAAAGGACAGCAAAAATTGTAGATAACGATTGTACGCCTATGTCGAATGCTAGTATGATTTTAGTGATATGCAAAAACCCATGAACACAAAAGCCCTCAGATGTTAAAAAATTACTGGTCACGTAGTGGACTATCATTCTCGATAAGTCTGTAGTCCTATGCGTCTAATATTTTGTCTATAGGAGCATGAGTCGGAGGGTGGGAGAACGCCGTTGATGAAAGCGTGCCGTGCGGGTCATCTGTGCACTGTACAATTTCTAATTTCGAAAGGCGCTGACGTCAGACGACAGACAACTAATAACGACCACACACCCCTATCGTTGGCCTGCGCAGGAGGACATCTGTCTGTAGTTGAGCTGTTACTGGCGCACCGAGCCGATCCCAACCATAAGTTGAAAGTAATGTGAAACTAAAAACTAGAAATTCCACTTCAAATCGTAACGTTACTTGTAGGATAATTCAACTATGTTAATTGAGGCAGCCAAGGGTGGTCACACGAGCGTTGTTCAGTTACTCCTGGATTATCCGCATTCGATGATGTTGAACCAGCAAGGCCCAACAACGGCTACCAACTTATCCATATTACCTGGTCAAGTTGGTAGCCGTGACTCGCCATTGCCGTCGGCATTAAATACACCCATCAACTTCTTTCAGCCACCTCCAAACTTGTCATCCTCAGGTATGTTTTGGAATCTAAACTGGATTTTGCGATCTAAATGTCAGCTTTTGGAACACAAATATTTTATTTCAGTTTTGCAAGAAGTGCCGGAAGCGGTGCGAATAATAACACAAGATGAGGCGCAAGGTCAAAACGTCGATGTTGGTAAAAGCGTTCATACTTCACCAGGTCGCATGTCCGAAAATCAAGGTAAAAGTAGTAACCGTGTATCACTGCTTTCTAAAAGTAGATCTACGGGCGCAGTTTTTGATGGTAACCTGACATCTGCAGAAGCCCAACAAGTACGATCACAACCTTTGACCCTCAGCGACTTGGAAGATCCGGACATCTACGCAGCGACGGCAACAATAGATTTTCTGGCGAAGGAAGATCCGACGTTCAGTGAAAAGAGCGGAAGTATCATAGACTACGTTAAGAGGAAGAAACAGATCAATATGATTAGCGGGTCGTCGTCAACTGATGAGGGTAGTACGCAGAAGAAACAACAAATCTTAGAAGAACTTCATGTATGTACCAAAAATCAGTTATGGTGTTTGGTTTCCGATTTTCACAGAAAGTTTTCTTTCAGAGAGTTGATCGTGAATTCCATGGGAAACAACAATCTCATAATCATCTTCTGTTATCCCAGTACGGCGTTTCTCAGGATCAATGTGCGTCTGCTGCAACAAATTCAGCACTGCCGCATACTTTGAACATCGATATAGCTATGCAACAACAACAAGGTATTTTAAACACTTTAAATTATATAATTCTAACGACTGGATTGGTATTTGAATTGCTATTGCAGGTTTGGGCACCGGTATGCCGAGTTCGATGTTTCCCGGTACCAACTTACAAGTTCATAACGCTTTCTATACAGGAGCAGCCTGTCTTCAGTCTCCTGGAGTGCCTCTTAAATTGGCTGTCAGCAGCGACACGGGAACATTTGCTCCTAACCAGGGACCTCCAACTTTCTACTTTGCTCCACTGAATACGTCAGTTGCTGTACCACTCTCCACTGCCACAACAAGTGTTGCCACACAACCAATTAAACTTCAAACCGTTACTTCTCATGCGGACGTTAGCCAGGTACACAATACGTTTCCAAATATTAAAATACTTACAAATTTTTATTTTTTCAAATCATAGAATACAGCAATAAGCGATCGACCGAAAGCGAAGCCAGTGTCCAAAAAGGAAGGTAAAAATTCCCGAAAGCAACTGTATCAACCGAATCTATATGGATCGCAACAACTTTTATTCGGTGGCCAGCCATTGCAACAACAACAACAACAACAACCGTCACAATCTCAATCGCAGCCGCAACCTACTAATCAGCAGCTTCAAGCGCATGACAAACCGATAAATTTTACTGAAAGTTTGAATGTTCAAGGCTTGGATTTGGATTCTCTGGAGCAGGACACCTTCGATTTGAAAGATGATTCGCAAGATGCGAACATGCTTACCGCTTCGATTTTACAACAGTTCCATAACAACTCGTCCATACGTGCGTTCGTTGGTCCTCCTGTAAGTACCACTTGTTTAATTTTGGACGATATGTTGAATGATATTTCTTGTATATTTTTAGTTGATTGATAATATCTGATATGAAATAGATTTATGTGATATTTTGTTTTACTTGGTAATATTTTACATTACCTAGAGCGATACCGTTACGTTTATCGTTCCTGAAATTTTACTGTAATTGCATTAAGAGAGCAAATACTTTGAGAAATGCCAAAATAAACCGGGTTTAATAGAGTATTTCTTAAAGTTTGCAAAATTGTCAATAAGGTTTTTGCCACTGACTTCGCACCACGCGCGGCGATCTTATCTAGGATTTTAATCAATTGGATAGGAATGGCAATATCACTGCTGGTGCAAGATAGTTGTTGTTTTTTTTTTTTTTGTTCAACTGCATTTCCACTATTTTCAGCTGTAAACTGATTGACATTTTACTCAACTTAGATGTTTGTACATATGAGAATTCAATCAAAAAATTTCCCCCAAAATGTACTTAAATGCGCATTTTTGCACCTATTTACTTCTACAGGAGTGGACAATTATGTTGCCACAGACTCCTGCAGTAGCTGCAACCGCGCTTTTCGGCTAACCCAGCGTGAGAAAATGTGTAATTAAAAAACTACTTTTCACCACTCAGTTATACCGTTCGTCAGTCACATAAATACCATCCTAGGTTCACATTTTTTATTTCTTAAAACATCTAAAGGACAACGTGTTTCACTATTGGAAAAAACAGGATAAACCATCAAAGACTCGACTTTTTATTGCAGTAGATATTAGATAATTCCTGTAATCAATGATATACATGTTTGATTCCATTTTAGTCTGTTAGAGTAGTTTCTGGATCTTATCCTTGTGGTGCTATCTTGTACACACATATTACCGCTCATAAATATTTGGGCATCCTTGGATTTTAGATTTTTGTATACAAAGAATGTATTTAGAAAATACATTCCAGCATTATTGAATGGTATGCTACTAATCAGTAACATCCACTTAAATTCATTAATTAATATCGGTATATTTACTTCTTTTATTTGTGTGAGAAGCAATACCATCATAAAAGCGCAGGTACTAGCGACAACAAAGAGCTTATTCCTTGAGATTCGAGGAAAAATGTAACAGTTGGTAAGTTTACCATGAATCATCGGTCTGTAATAAAGCCATTTAAAGTAGTCCTTTTAAATTACGGTCAGTTGTTCTATATTAGTAGCAGCATCTCTTAGCGAATAGGATGTATAATTTCTTTTAAAATTTTAAAACATGCCGAAAACAGAAGAAATTAGTATTGAAACTCGTGCTCTGATAGTAGCAAGACATAATTTAGGCATAGATAATCGTCAAGTTGCTAGAAAATTACATTTATATCCATCCACTGCTAAATATAACATCAAAAAATACTGTGAAATTTTCAGTTTTCTAAATAAAATAAGAAGTGGTAGATAAAGGGCGACAAAATCGGCTCAAAATGTTGCAATGGTAGTGCCCAGCAAGCGAAATAGAAGAAGAACAGTTCCAAAAATTGCCGCAAAAATCAATACTGTACTTCTAAAGCCGATTAGCGTGCTCACGGTTAAACGCCGTATGCAAAAAGCCGACCTTCACGAAGGAATTGCGATGCGAAAGGCCTTCCTTCGCCAAATTAATAAGAAAAGGAAGTTATAGTTGGCACGTGAACATCGAAATTGGACGGTAAAAGATTGGAGCAACGTATTGTTGCCCGCCGAATTCAAATTCAAAATTTTCGATTTACGAAGACGAGTATTTGTAAGAAGATCTGCTGGTGGATTTGCACTACAGTCTTTTCCGTAAAACGCGGCGGTGTTTCGATAATGATTTGCAGCTGTTTTGCTGGTACATCCGGAGGTGATCTCGTAAAAATTCAAGGCATAATGCAAAAATAGCAATGAAAACGTATCTTAGAGGAAAATGTAATACCTTCTAGTGCAAGAATTTTAGGTCAGAATTTTACATTCCAACAAAACAATGATCCAAAATTATGCAAGCAATATTTAGAACAATTGGAAGAGGAAAGTACACTAACAATCTTGAATTGGCCACCCCAAAGCCCGGACTTGGATCCCATCGAGTTATTATGGGAAGAACTCGATCGGGAAATAAGAAAAACTTCTCCAACTTCAGCAGATGACATGTGGGATAAACTAGAGGCGGTATGGGTTCGAATAAGTCCGGAAACGTTAAAATTAATTGCAAGGATGCCCCGATTATGCGATTCAATCGTTAAAAGTAAAGGTCACACAGACGAATCTAAAATTTAGGTCAACTAAATAGTTTTAATTGTAAAAGTGATGGTTTACCCTCAAATTTGAGGTGCCCAAATATTTATGAGCGGTAGTATAAGTCTTAACATATCAACAATTACCCAAAATTTAGTTACAGTCTCAAAAGTCAAGAATTAGTCTCTACGATAGAGTTACTGATTCGGCTGGCAAATTCTTAGACCAAAGAACGAAGAATCTGCGTGATAAAGAGAGTTTTACACCCGATCTCGTTGAGGACGTTGTTCAAAGTTTGGAATCCTACAATATTACTGAACTCACCGACCAGGCTGCCTCTCAACTTAGTAACATACAGGTACTTCTATATTTTGATTATTTTTATTTTGACTACGTTCATACTTCTACTTTGACAGGTTCAGTCATATCCCGCAACGCTCGACGAAACTATGATAGCTTTAACTGCTCAGCAAGACCTGTCCTCACAATCTGACGTGTCTAGAGTCGAGTATTTCGCAGTTCCTACAAATGGCACTCAATTACCAGTGCAGGTTTGTATATTAAGCATGGAATCGCGTCTGCACATATTTCATATATTCTCTATTTTAATTCATAACAGGTTCAACATACTATATACCCATACGAGCATTATTTACAAACTGTTGCGGCTATGCCTAATAAAGAACAGAGCGGAGCTATTTACCAGGCTGGATTTCAAGCTGGAATTAACATGATGCAACAACAATTAGGTAGGTTTTACTAGTTACTGTGAAAATTTTGAGTACATACAAATCTATATTTAAACCGAATGCGTTTGTAATTTGTTTTTACATATATATTGTATTTATAACGCTCTTTATTAACCAGTTAGATAACCATGTAAATGTATTTACTTCAAAATTGCTTTGAAAATGACATCACGTTAATTGCAAATTACTTTGTATATACTCAAAACCAATGAATTTAGTGAGTTTGATGTTAACCTCTCTTTTTTAAATCGTTTTTTCGTTTTACTAAACCGACTAACACACTTACAGCATGTCCAAATGCAAGTTCAAACGAAACATTAACATCTGTAGTTCCGACCACAGTAGCGTCTCTGCCAGGAACATCTACGCAACAATATATAGCATCCGGTCAGGCAATTTGCGGTGCCCCACTTCCAACACCATGCACGCATGCCGTACCGACATCGGGGATGCAATCGACTCATCACTGTCAAGTTCCTTGCAGTCAACATCATCAGACGCTCGTACCAACTCATCAGCAACAGGCGGCGTCGCATCAGGTACAAGCCGCGACCCAAACACAAACTGCTCCCATTTCCAATGATTCTAAGAGACAATCAAAGTCCGGGATCAATCAGGAAGCCAATAGCGGAAGCAGTAAGAAGAAGGGGAAGTTACTGTATCGACATCAAAATCAACCAGCGCAACAAGGCAACAATTTTCAACAGAATCAAAACTACCAAATTGATCCTAATACAGGTATTGTTTGCTGCAGGTTTTGTATTAATCTTTAACTAACACTATGAAGCACTAATTTTTATACATATGATGGTCTAGTATACAGTAGACTCGCGGTTTAGTGAACTAATTTTTGCACGGCGTATTCACTATTTCGGGGTTTCACTATTTAGAGGTTAAAAAAAAAAGAAAAAGACGTCCATTTTCTTTGTTAGTAAACATTTATTTTAAACTTAGTTGAAATTGTTAGAGAAAAAGTATTGAAAGATACATAATAGGGCATATGTATTATGTAATTCTTTCTAAAAAGGTATACATATATTTTCATTATTGAGATACAAAAAATGATGTTATGTGTAATTGCCGTTGTTTTTTGAGTAGCTTATTATTTAATATTTTTTGTCGTAAATTAAACAACGTAAGGAATGTGGAATAATCAATTTCTAGTTGATTTTCTTCAGTCCACTGAATGACTTCAGAACTTGATCAGTTGAAATAGATTGTTCTATTGTACTGAATAACATAGAATCTATTTCCTTTTCAGATTCTCAATGAAACTCATCTTCATTTTGTTCTGTTATCCAACACGACATCTTTATTTCAGCTTTCCACGTCGGTTTCCTCATATGCAACCTAAAATAGAATTTGTTATTAAGTTACACATATATTTTTGCACTTAACGATTCTACTCACATCTGCTTCAATATGTTACAAAAGATTTGTAATCATTCTGCCTGCATTGTGTTTCGTCACCGTGTAATCTTAATCTTAATGGGCATTTTATTCATCATCTTTTGTAGGCATACTGTGCCAACATTTCTCTATGACACTAGGTTTCAAACTGTTCCATGCCATTATATGATTTAACACAACATCCCTTAAATGAGGCACTAATGTTTGTATCTTTTTCTAGCAGTTGTGTTAATAAGTTTCTCCGATAGAGAAGCTTGGCTATTCTTATTGCATTCTGATCCAAAGGTTGTATGGGAGGGGTAACATTAAGTGGCAAATAGATTACACTAATCAAACCGTCGTCACTCTTTAACTCCTCTTCCAATGGATGACGGGGGCGTTGTTTCATAATAAAACTTTACTAGGTACAGTCGAGCCTCGTTTATCTTGAGGCTCATGTATTTTGAGTTTCATTTATCTTAACTTGGGAGTCTCGTTTATTTTAAGTTCCACGCTCCTCTCCATGTTCCACAATTTCACCGTTACGCTAGAATCTAGAGTGAGCTTGGAAGAAATGGGAGGGGTGGAGGTGACAATGGAGGAGCAATTCCAGTTGGCATGGCAACGGTGGCGGTAGTGGGGACCCCTGCCGACTTCGATAAAGGAAAATCGTTCGTTTCGGAGGACTGAAGATAAACGAGACTCGACTGTAAATTATTATCCTGTTGAAATTTCCGTAACTAAGGAGAGAGTAACGTTAACAAAGTCTCAATGATTCTATAAATTTTACACTTATTCGGGAACAAATACATCATGGAACCAGCTTTTAAATATTTGAGTCGTCATCCATGCTGTCTTGGAACTTTAATAATAAATGGGACAATTGAAATTCCGAAAGCACCTAGAATTTTTAGATTTGCTTATCACCAAAGGCTTCAGTTTATGATTGCCTGTTGCATTCGTGTACAATAAGAATGTAATTCTTTCCTTTGCAATTTTTGTGCCCGGTTCGAACCGGAGTTCACTAAATCGGAACTCTACTGTAGTTTCACTTTGCTAAAATCGTAGTATTTAAGAAACACCCAATGGTAAAAATTTGTTTAAAATTGAAAGGATTCTCTTTTAGTTTACTTTGTCTACATTTGTTCTTTGCCTTTTAGTTCGATTAGTAGCGACAATAGATTTAAGAGCACTTTCCTTTAAACAAAAAAATTAAAGCCGTCGATTACACTATATTAAATCCACGTATATTTCCAAAGTTATAATATCCGTTGCGATTTTAGCTGTTACGCAATATGGTACCACGCCAAATCAAGCATGCGTTCCTGGAACTCTTCCGCCTACTGGATACGGAATGGACGTAGATTCAGAAACCGAAAGCAATCATGACACTGCTCTGACCTTAGCTTGCGCAGGAGGCCATGAAGAATTAGTTGAGCTCCTACTACAAAGAGGAGCCGATATTGAACATCGCGACAAGAAAGGATTTACGCCCTTGATACTAGCTGCCACAGCTGGTCATGAGAAAGTCGTCGAAATTTTACTGAATCACAACGCCGATATCGAAGCACAGTCTGAACGAACTAAGGATACACCGCTTAGTTTGGCTTGTTCAGGTGGACGCTACGAGGTATTACAGCGTTATTCACTATCTTGTTGTATATATATATATATATATACAATTTTCTTTGCAGGTGGTAGAATTGTTGTTGAATAGAAATGCTAATAAAGAACATCGAAATGTTTCTGATTACACTCCTCTGAGCTTAGCGGCATCAGGAGGTTACGTTAATATTATTAAGTTGCTGCTGAACCATGGCGCAGAGATAAATTCCCGTACCGGCAGCAAATTAGGTATTTCTCCTTTAATGTTGGCGGCCATGAATGGTCATACAGCGGCAGTTAAACTATTGCTCGATATGGGTAGCGACATCAACGCGCAAATCGAAACGAATAGGAATACTGCACTGACACTGGCCTGTTTTCAAGGACGTCACGAAGTTGTCAGCCTGCTCTTGGATCGAAAGGCAAATGTAGAACATCGAGCGAAGGTATATATTTTTGAAATTTTTGTTTAATATAATCTACATATCGAATTTTTCAGACTGGATTAACTCCGCTAATGGAAGCTGCAAGCGGAGGATACGTCGAGGTCGGACGTGTGCTGCTGGACAAGGGAGCAGACGTCAACGCCACACCTGTCCCTTCATCCCGAGATACAGCATTAACTATTGCCGCCGACAAAGGTCACGTAAGATTCGTAGAATTACTGCTATGTAGAGGAGCTGCTGTGGAAGTTAAAAATAAAAAGGTAATTCTCCGCTTTGGCTCGCAGCTAATGGAGGGCATCTGAGCGTAGTAGAACTCCTATACAATTTGAATGCTGATATAGATTCTCAAGATAACCGAAAAGTATCCTGTTTGATGGCAGCCTTTAGGAAAGGTCATGTTAAAGTTGTTAAATGGATGGTGAATCATGTAACGCAATTTCCGAGTGACCAGGAGATGATGCGGTACATCTCTACTGTTAGCGATAAAGAATTACAAGAAAAATGCCAGGAGTGCGTTAAGATTATAAGAGCTGCTAAAGAAACTCAAGCTGCCAAAGCTAACAAGAATGCATCAATCCTGTTAGAGGAGTTAGACAAGGAAAAAAATAGAGAGGAATCTAAGAAAGCAGCAGCTGCTAGGCGACGTGAGAGAAAGAAAAAGAAGAAATTGGAGAAGAAGGAAGAGAAACGTAAACTGCACGAAGAGAACAAGAAAAATGAAAACTACGATGAAAAGGATGATAAGAAGAGTGTCGAAGATGATGTGGACAAAGCTGATGATGAAGGTAAAATCTTATATGCGTTAAACCATAACACTACGGCGTGTGTTTTAGATAACTGCCAAGATGCAGTAACAGATTCGCCAATTCGTAACAATGAACCTGCCGACAAAGAAGAAGGCGACAGTGGCATTGACGCAAATAGTCAAGGTAGCTGTTCTAGTAATGAAGTAAAATCGAAGGAAAAAAGAAACAAAAAGAAAAAGAAAACTGCTAGTGGTAACTTGACCTCTAAATCTGACAACATATCTCGTTCAAGTAGAAATACCAGTAATAGTTCATCAAATAAAACATCTACAGAATTGAAAGATACCGACAAAAAATTACCAGATAAAATAGACTCCAATAAAAATTCCAGGTCATCTACTAGTAATGCTTCTGCAAGGAAAGGATTGATTTTTGAATCTACCAGACATCCAGCGGAGCGCGACGATTTTGAAGCCACTGGCAACGAAACTTATTTTAATAGTAAAACTAAAAAAGCGCACAGGTAAGGATTTTACCTGTTTAATTTTTCTAACATATCTGCATTTCATGTCTACTAACTGCTTAACTATATTGAAGAGAATCTTTTGTTTGTAGTCATTATGATGAAATTATTCAAAATCCAAATTCTAAATCTGGTACACAAACTAGTCCTAAACAGGCAGGTAAACGCGATGAAGGTTGGAAGGAAGTCGTTAGAAAATCATCAACCCAACCTGTTAGTACAACCGAGTCTGGCGTGAAGAAAGTGTCTGTTCCACTGAACGCAATATCCAGAGTTATTGGTCGTGCCGGTAGTAATATAAATGCTATTAGAGGTGCTACTGGAGCCCACATAGAAGTCGAGAAACAAAGTAAAGGTCAAGGTGAACGAATTATTACCATCAAGTAAGTCAAATTTTACCCTTCTTGTTTTGAAACTCTTACTAACTTGAAGCTTTTAGGGGAACATCAGAAGCTATGAAGCAAGCGCACTCTCTAATTGCAATGCTAATAAAAGATCCAGATGTGGATATTTTGCAAATGTTGCCCAAACCTAATAAAATAACCAGTACAACTACAACTCTCTGGGATAAAACTCAAATTGGCGTAAGTATTCACTATTGAAATTAGTTGGTTAGAAAAATATCCAGTGCACATCTTAATTCTGACTGGATACATACAGGGTTTATCATAACTAATGCGAAACATATTCACAAAATTATACCAGTTAAAAGTAGGTTAATGAATATTAAAAAAGTGATTAAAAAAATGGGACAAATAATAGTATAGTTTTAGAATCACTGTAATATTTGTTGTCGAATGGTAGAGATCAATTAATAACTGATGGCATCGGAGTTGTGTGAGGAGGTGGTCTATTGCCTATACTGTATGCACTCAAAATATAATTGGAAACATTTAAACAAGCGCTGAGTATAGATAGCGTGTAAGGATAATGAATATGACGATGTAGCATCGATTTTATCATATTAAATTGTGTAAAGAATATAATAGATCAAAATCTTTACATCGTCTTCTTGTAAAATTTGAAATATGTTAATACCGTTTGATTCTTAACTCTAGAAATATATTCTTTTCTTTGAAACAATAACGCGCATGTATTATTTTCAGTAAATGAATTCAAACTGAAAGTTTTATTGTAAAGTGTATACTGAGTAATTCAGGAACTAATACTGAAGACAAAATTGGAAAAAGATATATAAAATAATCTGCTGGTCTCATTACAAGTACACTTTGAAATTTTTATTGTACTATTGCGGCAAAAAATCGGATACTTAAGATGATGTAGTTCAAATCTGGCTTTTTCCTTGTCAAATGTTATTTTATTTTAAAATCATTATTAACGTAAGTGTACCTAATTACATTACTTCGGGGAAGAATGATCCATAAGAAGACTAGGTAATTAAGTCTCCAAAGACACTGTTCATGACATTAAAAACAAATGGCTACATCAAAATTTACATGAACATGACAAACGATTGGTTTGTACTGCTAAAAAACAGTCAAAATCTCCTATAAGACTTGTCCGGATTTTTGTTGCCGCAATAATACTTGTACCTATGATTAGGTGGTCTTCCATTAATAAGTGCCAACATTGTACTCAACAAAAAATAAAATGACATACTTAGTTATTTGATTTAGTAAGATTTAATAAAATAACTACATGATGATGTTATTATTTAATGGTGTAGATATTCTTAATACAAATGTATTTAATACTCCAGATCTTCGTCCGAAGATTAATTAAACATATCACTATCGCTGTTATTAACTTATATTATAAATTGTTGACAAAAATCGTCCATGATAAGCTCGTCTCGTAGGAAGCAGTAAATACCAGGAGCATACGCGGTGAGGCATACGGACACACAATACAACAGCAGATGAATAACTTAGCAGAATGCGGAGTAATATTTGTAGGTCCGACACTATACGACCAACTCTATCTTTATCTATCTTATTTAATGCTGTGTACTCAACTGTGCTCGATTTAAAAATGAATATAAACAAAACACCTTTTATCAAAAGAAACACTTCGTCGTGGTTGGCGTATGGCCGAGATTTTACACGCGTTAATTTATTTATTTCTCTAAATTGTAAACATTTACCTTTATTTTTCAATCACATTCTCGAACAATGTCGATAGATATGATTTATAGTCCATATTGTAAACGAACACGTCACTTGCCGTTTCGCCAGATGTGAACCGAATATTAACAAGAAATAAACGTCATAGTTGACAACCATGGATTCTTAAAAGTTGTCCACACAAAACTTCAATACAAAAAAATAATAATAATTACGATTTTCCTGCGATTATAAAAAAATATTCTCTCCTACAAAGTTTGTTTTATTTTGTTTGAATTTTCTTGTTTCAATGCGATGCATAAGTTATGAAAAACCCTTTATAAAGAACTCTATTTTCATATACTAGTACTTCGTAATTT
The DNA here is from genome assembly GCA_038088585.1 of Chrysina gloriosa. Taxonomy (NCBI): domain Eukaryota; kingdom Metazoa; phylum Arthropoda; class Insecta; order Coleoptera; family Scarabaeidae; genus Chrysina; species Chrysina gloriosa. The sequence continues at coordinate 11,688,962 of CM076093.1, forward strand.
GCTTTTGAGATCTACATACATAAACCTTGCGCAAATTAAAAAATTAGTGGTTACTTTTTGTTTTACAAGAAAGGTGTGGACAATAAATTGATTTTGAAGTTTGTCAAAGTACACTCCCAGTCACGGAAGTTGGAACTGTACAATATTTTTTCAATATAAGTATTTAACTTGCACAAAAATAAAAATAAAACAAAATCAGTTATATATAACAAAATATTGGTTTATTATGACAAAATGATAGCAAATAATAATATTTATCAAATACAATCATTAAACTTTCTTCTCGTCGAAGAATCCTCCTTTTGCATTCAATACGGCTCGAACAACTCTGGGCATTCCTTCGATAAGTTTTATAAGTGTGTTGGGTGGTAAACTGTTCCATTGTTCTTTTAAAACTTCCCAAAGGTGTTGTTTCGAAGTTGAAGCCACTTTTCGTACCTGTCTATCCAGCTCATCCCACAAGAGCTCGATCGGGTTAAGATCGGGACTCTGTGGAGGCCATGACATTATTTGCAAGGTATTTTGTGTTTGTTGTGTATTCAAATAATCCCTACATACTAACGCCATATGTTTAGGATCATTATCTTGCATGAAGGTGAAATTCTCCCTTATCCATCGCTGGCCAGAAAGTACAGCATTATGCTCTAGAATATTTCTGTACTGTTCTTTTCTCATAATACCTTCTATCCCAACGAGATCTCCTACTCCTGCGTACGAAAAACAACCCCACACCATAACTGAGCCACCACCATGTTTTATAGTGGGTGCTAGACATTCGCGAAGTATTTTTTCTGGCTTTGATCTTCGAACATAAACTCTTCTATTTTGTCCAAACACTTCAAACTTGGATTCGTCGGTCCAAAGCACATTTTTCCACTCCTCCACCGTCCAATCGCGATGTCGTTGGGCCCACTGTAATCGTTTTAAACGATTGGTTCACCTTAGTAGCGGTTTCCGTACAGCAATTCGTCCGAATAGGTTTGCCCCTCACAAGCGACATTGAATAGTGCTCACTGACACCGCGTTTTGACGATCGCGATTGAATTCTGCTGCTATTTGTGGTGCTGTCAGTCTTCTATTTCGTTTACTAATTAAAACAATTCGCTGATCATCAACGTTGGTCCTAATACGAGACGGACCTGGTCGATCACGGTCATTTAAACTTTCCGTTGTACGGTACAGTTTTATAATATTGGCTACACTAGATTTTGCCAGATGCACTTTCTCGCCAATTTGTCGAACAGAATACCCTTCTTTATCGAGTGTGATCACGGACGATCACTTTTCAACACTGATCGGTTTTCCACGCGGCATTTTCACTGTTAATACTTTCAAAACACGGAGATGTTTAGAAGTAAACTGAATGGCCCGAAGTACTAGAGGGATAGGATAATACCTTGATGACCATAAAATCGTTCTTGGAAATACCCTTGTAAATGTTTATGACACATAAAGCATTGTAATACTACTTGAATATTTCTTTCGGTAATACTATGAAATCATTATATTGCGATTATTAGGGATTATTGTAATTAAGATTAAGTTCTATTGTAAATTCAATTAGTGCAGCATTCCTAATAATGCTGTATGATCCACTAACCCGTAATAATTACTACGCAGTAGAATTTTCAGTATTGTGTAAGATTTTGAATTTTTATTGCGCAATATCCTAAATTTAACAAGGTGTCCCAACTACCGTGACTGGGAGTGTATATGTAAGATAAGTGTGGATATGCGTTGCCAAGCATCAAATGATATTTTTATCTATAACTTCTTTCTGTAAACGCTTATAATTTAATTTTTAGACGAAAAAGATTGCTGGAAAAACCACAGCACCATCTATATCTGCAGCAATAACAAGTACGCAACAAAAAGCTGCTTCGTCATCATCAGCTTCTGTAAATGCTCCAACAAGAGTCGTAGTTAAACCCAGAAGTTCTATATCCGCAACAATTACGAGGCCAAGTGCACCTCCAAGACTCTTAGCACAAGCTGAGAAAAATGCAGCTGCTGTATTGAATACAAAAGTATCTCAATCAGGAACATTAATTTCTTCAACTAGAGGAACAACTAAAGTAATTACTACAATGGCTACTCAAACGTTTGCAGCGAAATTGACGGAAGCTGCGCACCAATTAAATGTTTCGGTTAGTCAGGGAGTGGCGGCGAATAAAGTGAGAACTTCGCAATCTTTGGCAGTTAACCAATCGATAACCGGTCCGATATCGCCGCAAACGTCTTCTAACCAATCATTAATCAACAGTCAAATGTCACCGAAACATCATAGACCGAGTCCTACAGCTTCGGCGCCACCGACAATGCAACAGTTTCCAACTGGGAAATTACCATTTACTAGTAACTCCTCTCAATCATCTACTTCATCTACATCAGATTGCAATCCTCACCAACCAAGAAGCGCAACGCCAGTTGTTCCGCATCAATCTAGTGCCCTATCTTCACAAGATGACGCAAACGTATCTCAAAGTTCTGTAAACATACCAACACCTCAACAATATTCTCTATTCAATTCTATGTCACAGCAAAGTGTGTTTCAACAATCTATGCTGAGACGAGAAAGTGAATCTCAAAAGCAAGTTAATTTCGCCGCTGTAACTGGTGGAAACACTCAAGCATCCAATCCGCCAAAATTTATTGAAACTGAAACACCTCCAGTTGATGCTGCCAAGGCTCCTGGTTATAGAGTCATGTCTGTTGCTTCACCTGTTTCTTCAAAAACGAGCAGTAACAGTACTACGCCTCCAAATATATCTTTATCAGGAAATAACTATCAGAATTATTCTGAAAGCAAGTCTCAACCATTACCACCAATTGGAAGTAATATTATATATAGCAGACCTTCGTCACAATCAAATCAAAATGACATGGGTTCAAGTCATTTTTACAACTTCCGAATTGCCGTCAAGGTCAATGCAACATTTGACTCATTCTGATACTAATTTATATAAATCAGGAAACACTAGTTATACAGATAGTACACCTGGTATGTTAAGCATGGCTTCAACTGATGGGCACTTACTGCAACCGTATCACCATATAAATTCCATGCAACATCTTAATTTTTCCCAACCACAACAGTCGTCGTCACAAAGCAACCTACCTGTTACAATGTCCAGGTTAAATCCGAAAGCGCCAGATTTTTCCAGTTCTAACGTGCACAATTTACCCAAGCAAAGTGTACACTTGTATAATGGCGGAAATCCTAGCGGATATCCAGTTGGTAATCAAAACAATAGCATATATCCATTAGGGAAACCAACTGTTAATTTTCATCGAACTAACATGGTAGCTGCACCCCAAAATAACAGATGGCCAATGATGCCTATGCAACCATTCAGTCAACAGCAATCCGAGTTGATTAGTGGCATGGCAGGTATGACTATTCATAACATCGCAAGAGCCACCGGGGAAGTTTTGGAGAATGGAGAATTAAATATCGTCAATAACTCCCCCGCTATGTCACCTAGCTTACCGAGTGGTCATTTGGCAGCGAATGAAAATCATTACATGGAAGAACGTAAACAACAACCTCAACCAATAGGTACTGAACGAGCTCGTAAAGCTTACCCGCAACCAATGGATAACAACTGGATGATTGGAACAGATCCGAAAGTGTTTATGGAGCGACCATGGGTCAATCCAGGCAACATGGATCGTTTCCCCATACAAAAGCAAATGTATAGCGAAGATATGCCACCTCTAATGGATACGTATCAAGTAAGTACAACGAGATATGGTGGGATTAACTTGAAATTAAAAAGTAATTGTGGTATTTACAAGCATTATTTTCTTTAACTATCCTATTGTAGCATGGAATGCAACTAGAAAGTCCCCATACTTTCTCAAACGGGGCTCAGTACCAACAATATTATCTTCAGCAAATGGGAAATCTTCGTACGCATGATTTTGCAGCACCAGATCAGTTAAAAATGGGCCTTTCTTGGGAAGCTTCACGACCAAATATTTCAGATTTACAAGATAAACAGCAGGTAGGTAACTAAACACGTACTTCAACAGATTTTGCTCTGCTGGTGGGGAACGCAGGTCGGGATGTGAAGTTAAATGTGTAATGGAACTCTCGTAAGAACCTTATGATGATTATTAACTTCATATCTTCCTTACTAACCGGTGTTATTGGGCATTCGGCATTTCAAAATCTGTTGAATAGCATCTGTTAAGTGATATAATGCTAATTGTTTTTATCGATTCTAGGGTTGGTCAGGATTAATGACCAACAAATGGAATCCCTAAATGTGTTCGTCACATCATTATATTTACTGTAAGCGATTTTAAGTCCATCTACATAATGAGAATAATACATAATAAATAATAGCTTCAATATTTGTGATTTTGGATACAACTTTGCCGTAGTATGAGTAATAGCTCAAATCTAGGTTTTGGTTCCTTTGATAAAGTGGAGAACTTGTATATGTATTATACTTTACATCAGTGAGAACGGCCAAGAAAAATGATAATAAATTTGATCAGTGGTTATTCTCTGAAAAGTAAATTAAGTAAAAAACCGCACTCTATAATCTGGATTTGGTGTACATAACTGTTCAGATCATTATCCTATTTGTAGTATGTTGTTTGCATGTTTCATCTTTTGTTTAAATAACCGCTTATAGTTTACCACATAAACTATGTTATTCCAATTATGTTTTGTAGCGAAAAAGAATAAAGAATATAATATGAAAGAACAAGAAAATGATTCAAAATACAATATCAGCTTTAATAGTGCCGTAATCAAAACTACAGGCCATCGGAGCTGAATTTAGACATAATTTATAATATACTAAACACTATATATATTGTAGTAGTTGCGCAGTGGTTACGAGGGATTGGCGATAGGGACAAGTTTTACTTGTGATTTATTTGTTCTCTATTCGAATATTATTATTTCTTTTCATACATGTGTAAGCAGTGCGCAGTGTTTGTACGCATCTCATTTTTATGATTGCGATCAAAACATAAGCACTAGGTGGGCATCGCTGACTCCCACAGAACTGTAGGGTTATTATTATACGGATTATGTAATATTGCTTGTACATGAAGACTTAAATATATCTTTATGCACTGGATTTGCCTTTTTGTCCAAGCCCCACTATATCTTAATAGTAATGATAACCTGGATCAGTGACGTGGTAAGTACATCTCATCCCATTTATCTTCACGGACGACCCCGAGGTGTGCAGAAACGAAATGTCTAACAACCAACTCGTTTGTCTTTTGTAGGTAGTATTTATACACAGGTGGTGGTACAGTCTTGCACAAAAGTGATATATTTTAGGGAATATAATGACATCGAAAAATAAGGTTGAAAACAAGGTAAGATTTAAATACGAAGTATTGTCAATGTTATAGAAATTTGGCTCTAGTTCAATTGCGTAAATTTTATAGGTCAGAAACGATACCGTACAATATGGTTTAGTAACTTCAGCTGTTTGACTGATACAAACGTATTTCCTTACCGCTGATTTTGTAATCATGGAAGGCGATAGTAAATCGCAAAGAGCGATAATTTTCTTTTTATGTAACACGGTCAGTGCCAGGCATACGTAGATAATTTGTTACTTACGCCATGTCTATCCATATGGGTGGAGATGGCACTGAACGTGTTAAAGAGTATGTAAAAAATTCAGAAATCGCTCAACGTCTGCAAGGTGTATTCGGAGAATCTCTAGAATCTAAAAATACAGTGTATCGATTAGTCCATCGTTTTCAAGTAGAACATCAATAGAAGACGATCCGCGCAGTGGATGGGCGAGTACCTCTGTAAAAGAAACGTTGCTACCGTGAAGAACCTGAAGAAGAGCAAGATGATGGGCGAATAACTATTCATGAAATTAGTGTTAGTGCAGGAATAGGTACACAACTGGTTCGTGAGCTTGTACACGAAGGTTTCGGTCCGCTGATTATCAAGAGTGTTGGGACCGGATGAGATTCAACGGGTGCGATACATGTCAACTTCAAGAGGTTTTACCACATTAAGGCGCTCAATTTTGGCAAACGAATAATAACTACTAATGAGACATCGATACCTTACTGGAATCCTGAGACCCAAAAATTGGTCGAAAACACCATCTAGTTTGGAAAAAGCACCCAGCGTATTCCCGCTTGCGTGAAGATACAGAAAAAATAAGAATATGCTTTTCAGTTTTATGTCGGTTTATTTAGGGAGATATAATTGACACATTCACAACATAAAAACGGTCATAAAAATATGTATTCTTATGTATATAAGTTTTACCTCAAAGTCAAAAGATGGAACACAGAAATGTATCGCAACCTGTCTCTGTTTGTGTTTCAAGCACTTAGCGTGTATTGTATTTAGCCAATATGACTTGAAGCGTACGTTTTGCTTTTAAGTCGGGCGGTGAACGACGGTTTGTTTTGATTAATGCCGAACGAGCCGGTTCAAATATGTATCTCGCTAGAAGTTGAAATACGTTTGTATTCAAAGTTTAGTGCATGAGCAGTAATAAAGCAAACGACGATTTGTTTCTATTAATGCTGGAGGAATTGGTGAAATATGTTTTTCGTATGGATAGTAAAAACAGGCGTTTGTATTAAACGTTTGGTGCATGTACACGAAAGCAAAGACGGACGATCTGTCTACCATTGTGCCAATATCTAGCCGGTTAAATATACATCTTTTGATGGGAGAAGTTGAGGTGAGTTTGTTATATTATACCATACTATATTCACACCTCGTTCTCAAGAAAGAAACTAAAGAACGTTGCGTCGGTGAGGCGATGCCAGTTCAAAACGGCGATCGAACGATCGAACTAGGATGTACGTTCCTGAATAGAATTTGTGCTTTCTTCTAACGTGTTGGCTCATATACAAGCAACAAGGCCCCAAAATGTTGGTCCAGTAATCGGTCGAACCATTCCAGGAGCAGTCTACGCAATGGATCAAACAGTTTAAGCTGACGCTCGATAAACGAGTATTTCAACATCGGCACCGTCGTCGACCGGTGAAGTTTCTTATCAATGTTAAGGTTGAATTTTTCGGTGTAAGCGAAGAATTGTCGGTAATGCTTAAAACGCAACATAAGCGTATACAAAAACCAAAACATCAATCAATTCTAAATGTAGTACAGATGTACATATTGTTAAAAGGAGGTACCGGAGGACAGTAGCGTAGCGGTAGAGGTACAGTTTCAACTCGTAGTCGATTTTGACAGTACCGCGAGAGAGTTCAAAGCGACAGTACTCTGCACGCTAAATAAGTACGCGGAAATAGGACACCCAAAGGGTCTTTAGATTATAATATAGAAGTCCGTATATTTATTGCACAATATGTAATAGCGAATTACTAAGTCGGGATAGGTTTGAATGTAGTAAACATTGTAAAAGTAAACGTCATGTATGGAATTTAATTAACAGTATTCCACATGGGCAATTTATATATGATTTTATTCTTATGTTAAGTGTATGCAACATCCCACATCTAGTATCTAATAACAGTTTCTATTTTGGGCTAAGTACGTTCGCTCATAGAAGTTGCCTATGCTATGCAATTACGATACAATTTGCCACGTGTTCAAGGTACAGTAAAAGAATGTAAAAAAGACGAGTTGAGAAATAAAAAAGTCTGCTTATCTGTGGATGAAACAACTGATGCTCAGAAACAGCGTCATTCATGTTGTAATGAGTCTTTTAAAACGTGATGGTCCGGCAGCTTGATTGTTGTTATCCAGTAAAAGGATTCAGAAAACATGCAGAAACCGTTGTTAAAATGAAAAAGATTTGTTAAGAGAATTGTCTATCACAGCAACCCAAGTTACAATATTGGTTACTGACGGTGTCGCAACAATACTGAAAGTTGGTGAGATGTTGAAAATATGCTCTCCGACTCTTCTTCAGATAACATGCCTTATACACGCATGTCACCTCGTAGCAGAAACTGTTCGAAAGAAGTATCCGATGGTAGATAAATTAATAGCATTTCGGAAAAAAGTGTTCATCAAATTTCCCAAACACATCCGTGTATTGAAACAATTGTGTCCCAAAGAGGAAAATTAGTGAAGTTAAAAATGAGAAATGTTAATGTATAGAAAAGTATTGATATGGGATTGCATTTAAAATAAAGTCTAACAGGCGTAGACCAGAAGAAGCTTAAAGCATCTGCGGTTGCGTCAGTTGGAAAAGTGGCGCATACTGTATTCTAGGATTCCAAGGAGATTATTGTCATAGATTATCTACCAAAAGGTACTACAATTAACGCAAAATATTATTATAATCTTTTATCTGGCCCATCGAGGCAAGAGCTTTGCAGAAGACGGCCCGGAAAGTAGCATAAACAACCTTTATTGTAACAGGAGAATGCAGTATCCCATACCATATGCGGAACGACGAACGTTGCGCTGGGAATTGCTTCCACATCCACCTTATTTGCCAGATCTGCTAGTGATTTTTATCTGTGCTCAAATTTGAAAGAACCACCAACGCAAAATTCTTTGAGGATGCTTTAAAAAATAGTTTTCCGCCGGGATTAGTGAGAAATGTATTATATTGAAAACCTACCGTACATTGTAATTTTGATGAAAATTTTGAAGAAATAAGAAATTAGCCAAATTCCTAGAAGTTTGCTAACATTCGTCGTGTATTAAATTGTGGTATATAATGGGAGTGCTTCGACTGACAGATGATTCAGATGAACTACGATTAAGCGTCGAATTGTAAAATAGAGCCTTTGTTTATCCACAACTAAGGTAGTTTTGCCATAACCTGTACAGTCGGTTTAGGACATAAAAGAGTGCCTGGATATATATATATATATATATACTGCATGACATGGAAATTGCAACACCAAGACGGGTGCCAATTTTTTGACCAAACTTGTTTACTTATTGAAATGTAATAATTGACTAAAATTTTGTTGCAATGGATCAAGTGGTTATGGCATATCTGATACTCCATGCTGTTTTTCTAGCATTATTGTCAATTATATTTCTTGCAATCTTTTATTCAATTCTCACCGTTTTCTCTTGTTTAAATTTTGTGTAACTTGCTTTAAAAATTTGATTATGTCTAGAGTGCGACAACGTCAAAATTAGCGCCTGTTGAGCAAATTGTTGAAAATTGTTGGTTTGCAAGGTGGTATTTTGTTCACGGAAATTGCAAATCGCCTTAATCGGAACCAATCCACCATCATGCACTGCTATGAGTCGTGGAGTAGGGAGGGCCAGAAACGTCGCCGAAAAGAAACCGTAGGCCGAAGAATTAACGAGGTGCATGCCATCTTCGTCTAATGGCACTAAGAGACTGATTCTCCAATAAAGGTCAATTGCGGATCAATGAAGGTCGTCCCGTGACCCTTCGAACCGATTATCGCCGTATCAGTGCTTTCCGCTTCCAATCCTATCGTCCACATCTAGTGCTACCACTTACGGCTCAACACCAACTGCAACTCTTGGAGTGGTGTAGGTTGCGAATGCAGTGGAACGTGGAGTGGCATAGAGGTGTTCACTGGTGAATCCCTATTTTGTATAGAAAGGAATTATGACCACATAAGGATCAAACGAAAACGTAGGGAACGTCGTGATATTTAATTTGCCGTTGAAAGGCATGTTCACCGAACTGCGGGGTCATGGTTTGGAGTGCTATAGCATATGGGAGTAGGTCTCTGTTGGTGTTTATCCGAGGGAACACGAATGCTCAGCGTTACGTTGATGAGGTGATGGAACCCTACATTCTTCTATATCTTCAGTAGCGCGAGGTCCCACCTTTTCAGCAGATTAATGCCCGTCCCCACATTGCGGGAATTTCTCTAAACCGGTTCGAAGAAGGCCATGTTAATATCTTGCCATTACCACTCAGATCTCTCGGCAATTGAACACGTGTGGACATTATCGGAAGAAAACTGAGGAACTTAACGAATCCTATGCATTAATTGCAGGTTGCTTAGGACACCATACCCCAAGAGGACATTAAGCAGCTACTGGAAGCAATGCCACGAAGAGTGAAGGAGTGTGAAACAATATAACTATCTAGACATATTATTAATAAAGAAAAAATAAAATGAGTTAATCTTTTGTGCTTTTTCTTTGAAATTTTAATCGATTATTACACAGGTAAACGTTTCTGAGAAGTTTCATAAAAAATTCGCACCCTTTCTTGGTGTTGCAATTTCCATGTCATGTGGTATATTTAAATACTTATGTTTTGGGTTGTCCTCGCAACTCCTTAGAATCTGCTAATTTGAAATTTTGTCTTCTATTTGACCTAAAAAGTGGCGAGACAACTCGAAAGATAAGCATCTAAAGAGGTCACGAAATATACACATTTCATTAAATCTATTTCTAGACCTCTAGAAAAAAACCAACCATGCAAGCTTTTATGGAAACGGGTCCTGTTCTAAACACAAACCAAAGGAAATACAACAAGCTTACGGATAAATTGCCACGACAGACATCAGGACTGAAATAAAATCAGGTATTGAAATGTTGTCTTTCACGAGTATTTTACCTAAAAAGTGATAAAGACCAACCGCAAGATAATTATAATTAGAGACCGAGAAAGTTCAAAGAGGGATCAATTTGTGTCACCATTTATCAAGTTAATGAATGGGTAACTTAATTTGAACCGGAGCTGTATGTATAATACAGGTGAAAACCACATTCTATTGTGAAGCTAATGGCCATATTTGAAAAGGGATATAGCTTTATTACACTAATCATCGCCAATATAGTGTGTTGCCCCTATGTATAATTCATTTTGATTATCAAGTTTTATTCATAGTCATTGTTACTACTACGGTGATAGTTATCTCTTTCAATTTGTAAAAAGACTTTTTATACCTATACATTTAATTAACAATCAGTATAATACATATAATCTATGAGCTAACTCGATGTAAGTGGAAATATTTATGTATACACTTTTCATTCCATAATCAAGGCAAGGAACTTCTTCGACCTCATCATAAAAAGAATGACGTCAAATTTTCCATACCTAAATTGATGTTTTCGTTTGTTTATCGATGGCGACGGCTTCAAGAATTTATTAGGAAAATTACAAAAGTGCGATTCAGTGTGAACCAATTTAGTTTTCTAGTCCTAACATTCGCTTCTAGATGTCCCACATAGATTTATTCTTTTGTTTTTCAAGCTTGCTTAAATGGTCACGTGTGTTTGTTTGCAAGTGTGAAGGCCGAGCTGACGTTTTGTATACTGACGTCAGTAAATGTTAGTGTAAACGTTCGCAAAGAAATTGCAACCATTCATTAACTATACGAATATCTCTGCTGTTATGTGAATTAATATCGTAGTTAAGTGTTATATATCGATACAAACAAGAACATCGGAGTGCCACAGCTTTAAAAATCATCTTTGTGTGAATCATTGACTTCTTTACGTAGAATATCGCTCGTGGTCTATTTTAAACATTGTAAATACAAAGGAGAGATTTTATATTTTGTGATTGGTACACGGCTTTGTTCAATAATCACAATAGTGCATGTGACCTTTGTTGATTATAATTTTAGACATATTTATTCGCTGATGGTTGACAATATTGTGTTTTCTGATCGTCTTGTGATGGCCAGTTAGATTCGCACGTGTAATATACTGTTGTTTATGTGTGACTTGCTGTCAGTGTAGTATTTGCTAAAAATAATGTGAAGTTCTGTTGAGTCATGGTTACAGTTTTCAATGTGGAGTGTTTAATAGCGCGCGAATTGAACTATTAATCTATTGAAAATGGTGATAAGAATGTACTAGATGTCAAATATTTCAAGGTCCAAAGTCCGCCATTAATATTTGATATATCTAAATACATTAAAATAATCGGTAAGAATTTACCACTGTTTATATGTATGCCATGCATATGTATTCTTGTTTACATTTTGTTGTGCAATCGCATGTTGTTCATTTTGCGTCAAGATTTTACTTTAAATGCTAACCAGGGGCTATTGTATGGCGATATGACAATTTTGGAAAACTACACATTTATATTACTTCAATTTCGATCGAACAAAATCCAATGTTTTTGTTGCTAAATGATTTATGCAGTGACATCATAAAGTAATACATATGTCGCAAGTTTATATACCTAACTTTTGTTTTAAGGAATTGCTAATCAGCGGTTATCAATTCTGAATTACCATAATACCTATAAAAATGTGTTTAATATTTTCATTTTTTTCAACAAAATCTGCTTAAAAGTATGCCTGACAATAGTGACAATCGCAACTAATTATACAAATTTATTTGAATACACTTATTGAGTCATCATTCATCAATAACAATAATTCATACTATTACTTTTCATATACAGTCGCGTTCATATATTTTAAGTACAAACGGAATTCCATTTTTTTATTTTTACTATTTTTAACTTTTAGTGGTATATGTAAGAACTGACATCTACAGCCGGTGCGATATGTGTTGAGCCAGAATTTCTAGAAGGTTGCTACGTCATTTCTTGGTGTATAAACCATACACCTTGGTGAATATTTGAGAAACTATTGAAGAGATTTTCAGCAAGTTTTCTTTGTTGGGAAATTACAACGAGAAATGAACGGAATGATTCAACGTCGTCTTTTTGTCAAAAAATATCTTTTAAGTTGTGTTTTTGTTTCTACTAAAATAACGTAAATATAATAATAATAAAGGTAAATGTTATTATACAATACAAAACTATATACGCTGGTACAAAACAAAATGAAGGAATAGATAAACATTTATTTGGGTAATCTAGTACAGCCTCCAATCTGAAAAAATTATCCTCAGTATCACTATCAGAAGCTGTGATAATCAAATCTTCTGTTAGCACATTAACTCGAATTTCGTTTTTCAAGAAATTGTCTTCAGCTTGTATTCATCCAGTCTTAAACAGTAATTAATGAAAATTCTTCTTCTGTCAGAGTCCTCACTTCGTCTAATTTGAATAAAACATTTTTCTTTGCTACATTTTTAACTTTAGCCCATATCATTTCGATCGGATTCAAATCCGCGTGGTAGGGTGAGAGCGGGCTATCAAATTTGCAAAAAAATTGTTTTTTTATGATACTTAATAATTTCATACAGCTGTAGCATACGCAAATTCGTCGAAAATGGTAAATTTTTGCTTGTCAACCAGTCTATCATATGTTTTCATCGAGTTGCCGGTAGGTGTTTTCCCTATTTCTATATTATGATAAGATGCATTATCACGTACAATAACCGGTAGGAGATTTTGAATCAACTTCCTTAAGCCATTTTTCATAATTTAGTTAAAGTTAATTTCGTCGTGGTAAGCTCCGGATTTGCTTCCAGATTAAAAAATCAAGACAGTTATGTATGAACCCGTTTCACCACCGGTGTGAACAATAACTAATCGATTGCCTTTAGATATGGTTGATAACAAATCATTAGTGGTATTGTCTGACCAACTGATGGAACTGGTGTCGCTTGCCTGAATATAAGTTTTATCTAAAAAGAGAATTGGTCTGCCTTCACTCCTATAATATTTTATTTTATTCAGATAATTCAACCTCAAAGCGCGAATATTAGTCTTCTCCATTATCAACATCAGATTGTCCTTAGTTTTACTTCACTTGAATAATTGTTTGCAGGGAGGTACGCTTTTGAAAAGTGGTATTTCGCACTTAATATTCTGGTAAGTGAATCAGAGTAACTTGGCAATGCTCGGTTTTGTGGAAATTATAAATCATGTTCTTAGTATTCATTTGTTCTCTTAGCGATACGTTGGTTTTTGTGCATATTTACTTGCGATTTTTTTAGGAGAACTGAATTTTACTCCACCATCACCATTCTTTTTAGCTTGCAAATCTACACCCCCACTTAAGATTCTCTATACTAGCTAGAGAGACTCCCGTAGCTACAACACGGTTTTTTAGTTCTGTTTTATTTTCATTTGGAAATATGGACTTAAAATAATTATACACGTTGAACACAATACCCTCTGACGGGGAATTAAATTCCTTTTTTATTTTTCGCTTCCATTTATTTCTTTTCATACGAAATTACACTTAAATGTACATACGCTCTCAAAGATACATGCTACGTAAATCGACTGCAAACCAAAGTATGCAAAGACTAACTGTAACCTGCTGCTGTGAAAACCACGTCGTTGTAAATCCTACGCGGGTGTCGAATGCGGTTTATTGCATAAAATGACGTAGCAACTTTCTAAGATATCTGGCTCAATAAATATCGTACCGGCTGTACCTGGCAGTAGATTCCAATTCTCAACATAATTTCTGTTTAGTTCGACTTTAAGTTGATTTAGACTAAATTAGGTATGCTGGTTTCGTTAGTTTTCTGCGAGTACGTCAGAATTTTTCGTACCACCTATCGCATTCATTCTAAGCGATCGATGTGAGCACTATTGGTCGAGAGCGAACCTTCATCGTGTGGGGAGAGGTGGAGTACGACCGGCGGTAGGTTATGCTTTGTGTAGGCACGTAAGTTCAGCACCAGTCCAGTCACCAGTCATCTCTGTTGACTTGAAAATAGTGCACATCCTGTTTGGTCAGCGTAAAGTATCCCTTTCTCTGTGAATATGTGACAGCAGAGGTCGTGAGAAGCACTCGATGGAAAGGAATTGCCCTCCCAAGATTTGACCCCAAACATAGTGATTCAAAAGTTCTTTGCGAGCCACTTGTTGACAGAGAGAACATTATACTTCTACTTCTACACATGAAACTGGGCCTCATGTAGGCATTCGTTAAAGGTTTACCAGATAAAGGATACTTTCAACAATAAAGAACGGCGTGTTTGGTGGCCCACAGATTCGGAAGTATATCATCAATAAACGTTTAATCGGGGCAATGTCAGGATTTCAGAAGAAGTGTTTGAAGACCTTGCCAAGGACTTTTTTGGAAATACACGAGCAAACTAATTACGAGAGCCAACTATAATCTGCGGTTGCAGTCGGCGATTGGTAAAGCATACTGTCCTCCATGATTATTGGCACATGCCATTTGTGCTTACTTGGTAAGTTAGTGCGCAGCTACCTTGTACCTGCCCAAATAACACACCTAATTAATTAGGTCGTTTTGTACAGTGTCATCCTGATAATATGAAATAATATTTTGGATGTCGTAAATAGTTTACTACTTATTCGTCGGAGATTGCAGAGGCAACAGGATGTGGTAATATCTCTTCTGTTTGGGAGATGCGGCCACATTTTTCGGTCAAATCCATTTCCACGGATAATACTCATGATCTGACGGTTTGTGGACTGACTATAGCGTAATGACGAGACTCGATAAGAACCAAACTATATTCTACAGCTGCAGCCCGCGATTAATAAAGTATAGTTACTTAATTAGGCCGTTTTGTAGGTCATCTAGATTCCATGAATTAATATTTTGGCTCTCGTAAATAGTTTACTAGAATCTGCCGGAGAAAATCCGCGTAAGACACCAACATTTTACCTTACATCTCGCACAAGTTACCAAAGTTCTCTGGAAAGCGACTTTTCACACACTTATTTTCAGCGTAAAATAGATGTCGGAAAAACTTAATTTTTCAATACGGTTTCTTCCAAATCCGTCTTTTTACAAGCTTTTGATGCACTTTTCATGCAATTATCGTCAGAAATCTTTGAAAATGTCTGTCTTTTTTGAAAGGCAGGAATTTGGTTCGATTTTGAACCTTTATGAGTTGTCTTATCTATCCGCGCAACATCAAAAATTTCTGCCTTCGACTTTTGATAATAAGTCTAGGTTACATCAGTGCTATGTATTCAATACATGATTTATTCAAAGCCTTTAAAAATTGTTTCACAACGTCTAGAAAGTGGTGGCAGGATTATTCGATTTCGTACTACGAAAAGTTCATTGCTTACAGATTGTTCTTCAATCAGCATATATTTTCTGGAAAGTCAATCTTTTGTTGTTCAGTGTTCATGCTTGACTCTCTCAAATGTGTAAAAAACTGATACTTTATGTAGTTATTTTTTACCAAGAAATTAACTAACCTTTTAAAAAAAAATTTCTCCAAGAATAAAGTGATGACTACACTTTTCTTTCATCTTGATGGAATTACTAAAATACCATTATAACTGTTTCTATTATTTACGACATTCCAAACAAGGTTTTGAGCTGCCGTTGAAATAACGCTTCTTACGGGGATTATATTCCAGAATATTAAGTTGTTTTTGGCAAAGAAGATTTAAGACCCTATTCAGATCAATTCGCTCTAGTCAAAACGTTCAATAGGTATGTGAAATTGTTTGGAAATTAGAATTATAGCTTCTGCTGTTTTCAGCTTGTTCACTATGATACCGGCAAGATTTCTCTACGTGCTGTGGTAGTTCAAGGCATCGTTTTGGATACAAGAGGAGTTCGTGCTTTATCTTCATCTCTAAATTTAATCCTAAATTACGTCTATACGTCCATTTTACTATCTGGAAGATAGGTTTCTCCCTTGCTTTACTTTAAGCAATTACGTCTTGAAATAAAGATTCTTCTACGGTTACGTGTTTGACATTGGAAACAAACAGTAGTCTGAGCAATAACTGAAGGCTCGCTATCTCTTACAACACAGACTGACTAATTGAACTCGTTTCTGTTGATTAGTGTTACTTATTGGGCTTTCAATAGTGTGTAAGAAGATATCAGACCAGATCACTGTCCACTGGAAGTTACACTTATTTTAGTATCTACGCCCTCTCATTGGCGAAAGGGTGTGACGCGATTACAAGTCATATGGACTGAACATTATTTCAGTGTAGACAAAGCGACAAGGCGGTAAGAGGTGCAAGGAGCATGTATCAAGCGAGAAATGCATATTTTCTGCATTGTCTGTAGAATACACAATTCGCTCGTCAATACTTCTTCATCCGCCACTTTCTCCCTAACCGCTCATATAGTCTATGTGGTCTGAGGCCGCCATTATATCGCACGAGGGTGGCAGTAGATAGAAATATGATTGTGCCAATCTCACTATGGTTCCTCCTTATGATTTAAACAATGGTTGATATCTATTTATATGAAATTGCAGTTAAAATGTGCAGTACTTAAAACATCACTCAATAAGTTCGTAGGATGACTAATAAAACAACAGCTGTTAGGCAAAATTCGACTTTACTCATTAACATAGTCTCCTTCAAGCCGGACACATTCTTTCCTATGCTTCTTTAAAATTTCGATGCCTTTTTTGTAGAACGATTTATCTTTGGCCTCAAATGCTCTTCAGTTTCGCCAATCACTTCTTCGGTTGAGCTACATCTGTTTCTCTGAAGCATTCTTTTTAGGTCTGCAAACAGGCACTGGTCGCTGGGATCCAGATCCGGAGAATACGGTGGATGTGGAAGCAACTGAAAGTGAAATTCGTGCAATTTTGCCACTGTTGCGATGAGCTTGTTACACGGTGCATTATCTTGGTAAAAGAGCACTTTTTTTCTTCATTTGGGGTTGATGTCTTCGCAATTTCTTTCCTCAAACGCAGCAATAACGCCATATAATATTCGCTATTGATGGTTCTTGCTTTCTCAAGATAATCGATGAATAAAATACCTTACCGGCTGTGATTTGCGTTTTTGGTTGCTTTGGACGGTTTTCATCCTTTGCTGCCCACTCAACTGACTACCGATTTGACTCTGGAGTGTAGTGATGGATCCATGTTCCATCCATTGTCACATACCGCATGAAAAAGAATTCTTTTTATTGCGCTGATATAACTCCAAACAGCGCTCTGAATCGTCGACACGTTGTTGTTTTTCATCGGCTGTGAGCAAACGTGGTACCCATTTCGAACAGAGCTTTCTCATGCTCAAATGTTCATGCAAAATGGTGAACACACTGCCTTTTGATGTCTTTAAGGTGTGAGCTATCTCACTCAACCTTTATTTACGATCGGGCAAAACCATTTTGTGGACTTTTTGTATGTTTTCTGGACAACTGCTGAATTTGGACCTCCAAAACGTTCAACATAATCGGTGTTTATACGACCGCATTTAAAATCTGCAAAGCTAAACTTCTTTACCATTTGTCTCGATGGAGCAGATCCCCAAAAACAGTTGCCACGCCGTCGCTTTGCTTGACCCGTATTTTTTCCTATTAACAAGCAATGCTTTGTCAACTCACGAAATTCAGATTTTTCCATTGTTCCATTGTTGTAACTTGTGACCTAAATGTCAGATTGACATAAAATTTTGACAAGCATTGTTTGAAGGTTGATAGTTCCTAAGAATCATATGGATTTGTCAATAGTGTCGCCATCTATATGCCATCCTCCGAAATTATTGAGTAATGTGTTACCTACAGCCTAGAATCGTTAATTAAAAAGGCATTTTTTTAACGTTATTCTTCGCTAGATCAATGACTTTTTTCATTTGTATTTTAACAGATTGGATCCTTTGAATTTCTTCTCTGAACTGATACCGTCGAAACCGGAAACTCGTACGCCGCGGCTGGATCTTTTTGGTCGGCACGCTTTTTGTAGTAGTACAAATAATCTATAGCTATACATATTACATGCTTTCGTTGCGTTCCACTATATGATGCTCTGGTAACGTTAACTTTGCTTCTATTTTAATGTTATTTAGGCAATACGTTGTATTGTAATTTATTTCGCAAGTTTTTCTTCAATAAATTTTGCGACAACTATAAACTAATGTGCTCCCTTTTCTTCCTCATGTAATTATGTTTCCCCAGTTTACCTTTTAATTTAATTTGCAGATAACAAGACATCGTACTTCGGAAACGATTGTTGTTGTTGTTTTAACATATAAATCATTAACACGTCAAGTCCACATTAGTCTTTTTGGGTAATTTACTCCCTATTGCGATATTAAAATTAGTAAAACAAAATATGTATTTAGCTGGTATCATGATACACTGGTAGACATGTGCACAATTGTTGACTTTTAAGTCCGACCCAAAGAAATCGATATATGTATGTATGTACTAGCTACAAGTAATGCCGCTTCTCAGTTGGCAACCTTTACGTTCGCAAATTTAGATTTCTATAGTCACCTTTCCAACTATTTCTTAATTTCATGACGCTTATAATATCTGTTTTCCAACATCCGGGTAGTCTGCTTCCTTCATTATTGCTCTAAGATGCAATACGTATTTTCGTCGGCAAACTATACATATAAAGGTGATTATAAGGACTGTAGTATAATTTACTGACACAAATATCACATCGGCAAACTCCTCACCACACCATTGTTTATAATAACTTCGATTTATACGGTTGTTGAAGATGCTTGCCTCGAGCTAGCGAAACACGTGTCACCGATTTTATTATAAACAATTGTGTGGTGAGGAGTTTACCGATGTGATATTTGTGTCAGTAAACTATACATAGTCATCTGTAATTTTAAAAGGCCAGAACATTAAAACTATACTTATTTACCTAATCCTCAGTATTCCTACTGTGAAGTGTAAGACTATTGAGGCAAGTTGAGCTGACCCCATCTTTCCATGTTTTCCTATTCTGTAATAAGTTTTTGATCTGCTTCTATGCTATTTTTTTACTTGTGCTGCACAATCTCCCACCATGTCTTTCTCGGTCTTCGTATTCTGTTAGAACACTGCACCGTCCTGGTTAATGTACTACCATTCTGTGAACATGTCCCAACCATCTTAGTTGTCTTTCCTCTATGTTCGTTAGTGTTTGAGTTAAAGGTATAAGGTACTTACTTTCAAAATCGCTTAAAGTTCAATTTGTTTGTTTGGTTTGAAAACTACTTTGCAAGCTGTATATCTTAGTTGTAAACGATGTATAGGTAATGATAAAAGAGTAATTTGTTACAATTACTTAAACAACTCACACAGATTTAATCTTTCGTCAATGATAAGTGATGAACCAGCAAGTTTTCATACCATAATTCGATACGGTCGCTGAGACTTATCAAAGTCAAATTTTTGCAAATTTCTTTATTATCGTTGCTTTTTCTAGGTTAAAAAATGATGGTCAACCCATGATCTTTTTCTATTCTTTAATTTTGGTCAAATTTAACAGAGATTCACAAAAGATCTTTTCGATAAGTCGTAGCTACCGTATCAAATACACGGTATTCAAAATTTCGGCCTGTAAACCACTGTTTTTCTAGTTATTATCGATAAAAGATTAAAGCTACACAAGCTCTTAATATTGTAAAACGCAACTATTTTATCGTTACACATATCTTTCAAGCAATGGATATTTCTACCTTGTCGAATATGCTTGTTGTTAGTGGACTGTACTTGCTCTTGTTGTAACTAGAACACTACCGTATTTGCGAATATATATATATATTTTACTTGTCTTACATGTGATCTTGTCGATCTATTTTTTCTCCCTTTCCGCATGCGCTCTTTTATGGTCCTTATGGTACTTTCAAAAAAGTTTTGTAACCAATCAAAAAAAGGTTAAGTCTAATAAGCGATCTGGAAAGAAAATACGTTATGCTTCATCTTGCTTTTTCAATGGTTTCTATTGTGGTTCCTTCCACCACCTCCCTAGCTTTTTCTTACCTCATTTCTGATATTATTCAAGTTTGAGACGCTATCGTTCTCTCCAATAAATAATTTCTATGGATAGCAACCGATCTTTGTCTTTTTTCCTTATTTTCCATACTTTCGATCCATACCTACATAGCTATTATTTTACTATTGCTTTACATATAATGTTTTTGATTTTGTTACCGTAAGACAGTGGTTCCCAAACTTTTTTGATGGAAACTTTTTTCTATTTTGAAAATCTTCTCATGAACCCCTCAGTTCTTTAATGCCACCTTCAAGAGGTTACACCTCCATTTTCGGAAACCACTACTCAAAAGGTTCGAGTTTGTTATTGAAGTATCAGATGAGAAGTCAAATTCATTTGGTGCGTACAAATTCGTAGGTGCAGCTTACGAGGGATAAGCTAAAATTATTGAGAATAAGAAACATGGTTAATATTTTCTAGGATTTTATTTTCAATATGCTGAGCTAAGTAATTCCCTTCAGCAATGATACACTTGACCATTCTTTCTCTCCACTGTTTAAAACCGCCCAACCAATCTTCTTTCGGAATACCTTCAAAATAAGCGTGAACTGCAGTATCAATTTCTTCCTCAGACAAAAATCTTCTATGCCGCAAATTTTGTTTAAGGCCAAAAAGAAAATAGCCAAAAATCACACATTGCTAAATCAGGTGAGTACGGCGGATGTTCTATTACTTCTATATTTTTTCAGCCAAAAACGAGTTGAAAATGCCATGTGGGACGACGCTTTGTCATGGTTGAGCATAATTCTCTTGTCTGGAACTCAATTGAACACTTCAGACAAACATTTTTCAGTGTACCATTTAGCTGTAACTGTCTTTTGTCCATCTAGCTAAGCCCGTACTTCTGAAGAATATTAGAAGAATTTGAGGAGTTTCCCCATCTTTGTGATCCCATACACGACTCTCGTGGCGGGTAGGAAGGTCGAACAAGGGAATATAAGTTTCGTCATCTGTCAGTGTTCTGGAAAAAAAATTGCCCGCAATTATTTAATACATTTAAAGTTCCATGGCAAATTCTCACGGGCTCTAATTTTTCGAAGAAGAAAGCTGATGCGGCACAAAACGACTTACCACTTTTTTTTAATGCAGGTGATCGTGTATGATTGTTTTAACAGTTGAGGATCCAATCTTGAGTTGATGCTCTATTTCCGCATAAGTGAGTTTATTGTCTTCTTTAATAACTTTTTTAACAGCAGCAATGTTTTGTCGTTAACAGCCTTGCTCCTTTTTGATGCTGAAGAGAATTCCTTTTTCGTTCAAATTTCTTATACCATCCGTAAATTGCAGCCGAGGAAGGTGCTTGTTCACTAAAACCTGAATCCGTCTTAAGCGTCTAAAATCATAGTAAATTATGATTCGAAAGTGCTCTCTGGTAAATTCCATTTTATTTTACTTTTAAAAAATAAGTAGCTGAGTTATCACGAACGTAACTTCAACTAAACGTCAAATAACAGATAAAAAGTTGCTCTAAATAAACAGTGTGCGATTATTTTTCACAGTCTACTAGATTTTCTTATTCTCAATAAATTCAGTTTATCCCTTGTATAACCTAATCAATATAAGTTTCTGACTTTCTACTTCGATACCTGAGACAAGACTTTGAGAAAAATACTCTGAAAACAAGTGCGTTGTACGTGTTATAGTTAGTTGTATAGCACACTCCGTGCAGAGATTTCGACACTTTCCAGATAGCACTGAATAAATTTTAAAAATTTCTGATACAATTAAAAGTATCCCAGGGACTTTAATATTGCAGCATATATAGTAGAATGCTTGAAGATCATATATCTCACGGAAATTGGTGAACTTAAAACTATTGGAAATTGTGACTCAATAATAGCAGAATCTTGCATCATTTTATAATATATTTGCATCTTCAAAGAAATATTGTGCAATCGTATGTTAATTACGCACGTTCTTGAGCGAGATAATTTAAGAAAAAGTCACGTGGAAAAGTATTTATCAGGTTAAAGTCGCCACGTACCAAAAAGAATCCAATTTCTTTATGAATTTGAGGAAATATACACTAGTACCAATCAAAATACTAAATTAACATCAATATAGAGTATTAATATAATTACAGGACATTCATTATTAGGAATTTCTCAAGCTGACGCAAAGCTTTTCCGGCGAAATCAGGTCACAATCTAAGCGAAAAAAATCGCGGAAGTCTGACGTTTGTCGTCACGAAAATAATAGGATTCCAATTGTCCACTACGCACTAGCCACGACTGTTTGCGTTGGTTTGGGAGATCATTAAAAGTGCTAAACAATAGAGTACAATGATATCTCGGTATCGCAGATGACAAAAAGAATAATTGTAACGTTACTAAACTATGTTCTTTTCGATTAGTTTTGAGCGAGCTTGCCGAAGTGGTTTGCTTGGAACGATAAAAATATATTAACCTTTTAGTCATGACTAGGGTAAGATAATCGTGTCGTCCCAGCATCCGTAAGAGCTGAAGCAGCAAACGGAACTCGCGACGTGCCTATATGGTGCGAAGCGTAAACATCTGCCGGGTGGCAAAAGCAGTTCAAATTCGTACACATTCATCAATGATTGGCTGCTCCACTTGTTAGGGCTATGCTGAGACAACACGATTATCTTACCCTAGTCATGACTCTCGTTTTGCTCTTATTTGATCTTCTATATCACCTTCGGGAGATTCACTTGTTAACAATTGACTTCCGCCAAATATTGAGTCGTTACTGTTGCAAAACCCACCTTTAGTTCAGTTGGACGCGAACATACAAATGCCATTTCAGAACATTTGGTTTACAATCCACTAACAGAAATCAAACTGAAATGCAATTAGAACGCGTACTTAATCTTCTACCTGTGACCCACTTCCAGTATCTCCCTTATTCAATCAAATCATTGTTGCGGTCTTGTGAGACGAAGTGTGGGTTAATTATTTGATGTTTGTCGTTTCTTTTGTATTCTTCATGATACCTATTCAATTTTTCTACAATTTACAGATTTGGTGTAATATGTCCAGATTACACAGACGACTTTTTCTGCGACCCTGCTGTAACGATAAAGCAGGAACCCCATACGATGGACAACATAAGCATATCTGCCAGCGTCCCAATACCCGGAAGACGAATTGATCGACAAATAGCAGTATCTTTGGGAGGAGAATTGCAGTTCCCTTCTAGTTTGCCACAATCTCCCCTATACCAAGATTTTAATACTATTGATCAAATACAATTATATGAACCGATTGTAAATAATACCATGTGGAGCACTACTAAACAAGAATCTATGAATACGGACGAAGACGACTTGTTCAAAGTAGACAAGGCGGATTTGATACAAGGACCCACTCTTGCCGAGTTAAATGCAAACGATGATACCTTACTTGGAGACCTGAATTTCGACGATTTACTGTTACCGGAAGAAGGTCAAACTTACAATACCTTGACGCTGCATACATCTACATTGCAGAAACTACCTCTACCATTCGTACAGCTGAGTAATAACATTAACAACAATTGTTTATTAGCAAGTTCTTGTCCATCAGGCGGTCTTGGATATTATAGGGATTCTATGGACTTTACGGTTTCACCTGTTGAAAGCTCGTTCAATTTTTTCCTCGAAAGCTCCGGTTCCTACATTTTCACCGACGAATCAAAACAGTACGAACGCGATTACACGCGCGAAAACCTCGCCGACGTACACGAATATAAATACTACGCCCACCAAGCAAAGCACGCTACATGAATTGTTGCTGAAACACGATAACACTGCTGCTGAATATGTTCCGCTGACTCAGCCGGGTACAATACCTACCAGTCCAACAGTACACTCCCCGATCGGTCGCGTGCCAAGATTACCTAATTCTAGATTATCCACATCAGCTCCTACACATTTGGGTTTGGAACAGATATGGCAGCGCAGGGAACCTCGTAAACATCTCCTATCGACGGGTTCATTGGTAGAAGCTGGTTCAACAAGTTCGTTGTCTACTGGAGATGTGTTAAGTCCAGAAGCTCACGATTTATCTCATGATGACCAAGACTATGACGAAGACAGTGATCATTACGAAGACTTTTCTTCAGATGAAGGTAAATTTTACATTGGGCGACGGATGTAGTAGTAAATTTGCAATCCTATGTTGTGTTGTATTTAATTTTAGGCGATTCAGACGATGATGACGATCAACAAACTAGAGCGATGAAGAGGGAGAAATACTTTTGGCAGTATAACGTTCAAGCGAAAGGACCGAAAGGTCAAAGGCTAGTTATGAAAACGAAAATGGAAAATCCTCATGTGTTGAACGAGGTGACCGATCCAGTTTTTAGTACTGAATGCGCTGTTAGAGGTATTAAACACAGCGGAAAAGCAAGAAAAGGTGATGGTAATGATCTGACGCCGAATCCCCGAAAATTGTTCAATATAGGAAAGGAATTAGATAAATTAAGTCGTATTATAAACGATATGACACCGGTTAGCGAATTGCCCTTTAACGTCAGGCCGAAGTCACGAAAAGAAAAGAATAAGTTGGCATCTAGAGCATGTCGATTGAAAAAGAAAGCACAACACGAGGCGAATAAAATTAAATTGCACGGACTAGAATCCGAACATAGTAAGTGCTTGTAAATATAACAGAAAAACCCGTAACATGAAGGCTGACTGAAATAGAAGTCAAAATTTATGTATAAAAATTTTTATCGCTTAAAATTTTCATATAAAACTTTGGTAAGTACGTACATACTTGGTAAGTAGATAATTTATCAGTTCTTTATGTTTTTGTATTTATTACGAAGTTGCAGAAAATAATTTTTGACGTATTAGAACTAATACTGTTTCAGTCAATTCTTCAGTAGATACTAGTTTAAGTATATAAATATGAAAAGAAGGATTTCATTCATAACATTTGTTGGGAAATTAAATACTGTTGAATGATATAATCAAAATTCGTGTCGCTATTTACCTTAGATGCTTTTATTTTTCCAGGGCGATTGATGAATGGTATCAGTCAAATGAAGAATATTATTGGTTCGAAAATAAAAAGCAACAGCGAGGTTCAGGAGCAAATGACCAGTAATATAGAGAAACTAGCAAAAGTATCATCACGTAAGTTCTCATTGAATAAACATATCATGCTTCTAATGACGTTTTTAAGTTTGTCGGTTAAAGTACTTATCCTTGGTAGGTACAAGTAGGTAGAAGTATAGTAAATCAAATATAGGAACGCATTTCCATGTCCTATATAGTGCAAATGCAGGTGGAATACAGTTGCGATATAAATAAGCAATGTAAACTTATAAGCAATACAGAACACGTACTTAAGTTGAATTAACCATATCAATAGTTATAAAAAGATCAAAGTATCTATATTTATAAGTAGGTTGGGCAAATAGCGGTAATAGCGCACAATAACGAAATAAGTTACGACAGCATCGCCGACTCCCTACTCTAGTCAGTACGCTGTATGCGAGTAGTCCTGTGTATATATAGGCTGTCGTAACTTAATTCTTAATTACCGCCCAAACTATTTATAAGTCTATATAATGCATAAATAAACGGTATATGCACAACAAACTAAATGTACAATGAAAAATGGCCTACACCATAGAGAACATATAAATGTATGCTTGGAAAGCATTGTCTACCATTAAGCAACATAGAGACGTTTGTTTAACCCATTTTTGCCCGAATTATTTTGTTTGAGTTTCTTTGCTATTTTTCGCTAAAGTGCAAAAAAAAGATTATACGTGTGAACAACTCACCAAAAATTTTCTTTGGAGTTTTTAACGTTCCAAAAATAGAACGCTGGGAAAATAAGGATTCTTTACTTGAAAAAAATTTTATTTAAAAATATGTAAAATTTTAATTCAATATTCAATAAAATTTACAGTAAGTAAAATTAATGAATACTTTTGAAACATTGTTCATGCAAATTTACTTTTTCTGCTCAGGTTTTACCTAACGTTTCGTTTGTCCTACTGATTCTACGCTATCGCAAGAACTCGTGATAATTACTACCCTATTGTCGTTCCACATTGTGAGGCTTACATTTGAATTTGTATCTAATTGATAATCATAACTACTTCGCCCTCTCCTTTCCATAGTTTAAACGGCTGTAAGCGGACATTTCGATATCTGCAAATTTTGTCGGCTACTGAAATGTTATATGTTTCAGTTGCAGATTCCCACATAATCCCCCATCTAGAAATCTAGACGTAACCAGATACAAGAAGTATAGAAACAAAACATTTTAGCTCGTATGATTAGTGTGGGCAAACAGCAGTAATTACGAAATAAGTTAGGATAGCCTACATATACACAGAACTATTCTCATACAGCGTACTGACTAGAGCGGGGAGTCAGCGATGTTGTCGTAACTTATTTCGTAATTGGACACTGTTACCGCTGTTTGTTCAGACTAGTTATGGCATACATTACAAACATTCTTTGCAGAAAATCATAAATAACTGCATCAAAAATGAAAAACTGGTTGGGCAGGAATATTGATAGCCGTTGTGGGAGTAAGAAAAGGTGGAAATGATGGTACAATGCCTTGCTTTTACCAATTTCATTTCGTTGTTTTTGTGTCGCTTATTATTTTCTTTTGTCAATTCAGCAAACGGAATATTTTCTCCGTCGTCATCTCTGTTTTCTTCTGAGACTATACTATGTTCTGAAGGTGTAATGTACACATCGGCAAACCAAAAGTTACTGTTTCCTATATACGAGAACTCACCTCTTTCCGCTAACCCTAAAATAATACACAATACATTGACTCATTTATTCATAATTTTTCAAAATGCTTTTCATAGTGAATGCATTTTTGGATCCGTGGATACCAATGTCCAAAACTGCGTTAGGTTGCTTATTTATTTTTTAAACGCTTCCAACGCTTCTTCGTCCGATGTAAAACCTAAACTCCGCAACTCATCATTTGTAGGTGCAAACAAAAAGAGATCATCAAACCAGATCTGGACTATAACGACTGACTTTTTATTTCAATGTTTTGGATATTAAAATACTCAGTCGTTCGAGCAACAGAGCAAACCCGAGCGTTATCAAAATGCAGGATGACCTTGGACGCTTCTCGCCAACGTTTTCAATAACCTGAAGCAAACTCTGTTTTTCACGAATAATCTTTGTTCAAGTCGACTCATTCTCAAAGATCCAAATTGCCGAATGTTGCTTTCTTGGGATCATAGCAGTATACAGATGTACTATTGCCGCAACAAGAAATCGGATATTTAAGATAATTTAGTTTAAATCTGCTTTTTGCCTTGTCAAATGTTATTTCATGTTAAAATCATTATTGACATCATTATACTGCATCCAATTGTAAGTGCCGCTGGAGAAATGCAGATGATTAGATTAACCCTAGATTCATAAACATACTTGAGACATACGTTGTTCATAAACATTCGCCTCTCAGATGTACATTATTATATTGATGATTTTTGAGTTTTTAGATTATAAGGTGCAATAAGACAAATTAAATCTTGAAAATTGTTTATTTATTATTAATTAAATGAAATAAAAATGAGTAAAACAGTTATTCTGAGCAATCGACACATAATAATCCTCGGTGATCCATACACATAAATCTTTTACACTGTCTACAACAGAATCTTGTCATTCTACGTTTTTTATAATTGCAGAAACCACAAATTTTTCCACTGAGATCCACTGGGTTGTGCTTCATCAGCGGACGAAGTTTCACCAAGTACTTCTGCAATTTTCCTCTTTAGGCATCGCGTCAAAGTTGGCATTTCATAACGCTGGCGTAACCAAGCATCAGCCAATTTCTTCGATACCTCTTTTGCGTATGATCGTCGGGACAGGGCTTTCTTGTTGTTGTTTATTGTATTATGCACATATATAACATATGAATTAATTATAGCCATATTCAGCATGCCAAAAAGTAACAAAGTGGCCATCTTTGCGTTTTCCTACTGCAAGACATACTTGCACACATTTGGTCAAATGTATCTACAGCACCTTTAGTTGAATTATAAAATTCAATTATGTTAGGCTTTCCAGAAGAAGCGATCGTACCTTGGCCATGAGTGGTAGAAAGTAAAATGACATTTTTATTGTTTTTTAGGCTTGTAGGATACCAATGTACATTGTCTGTCATAGCAAAACATGGAGGAACCTATTGATCTTTTTTAATCTCGAGCAGCTGTGCCGGTATCATGGGCTAATGGAACAGACGTGAACCAGATGTCCATTGTTACGTTTCGGTTGCTGCCCCATAGTGGTTCAGTCAATGTTTTGACATAGTAGGTACCCAGGGATTCGCCGTTGGTGTTAATTTTTCCTACATATGGCATAGCATTTATCATATAATTTGTTCTCGAATCGCATAACATTAAAACTTTCAATCCGTATTTTGTTGGTTTCGAAGGAATGTACATCCTAAATGGGCAGCGGCCTCTGAATTCTCTGATAGGTGCAAACTTATCCTGTCCCACTAAACGTTGCATCAAATAGTTTCAAAGTTGTTAGATGATTATCCTTCTTCATAGCAGATAACAACAGTAACCCTAATAAAGAACGTATCTCTTCTTCACATGTACGTGAAATTGTAGTGGTTTGGTTTTTGTAACTGGAACTTTTTAATGATATTTCTTCGTTCGTATGGGTCACGATTTTACAGACTCATCATCACAGCTACTATTGACATCAGAATCAGTCGGGCACTCCTCATCCACCTCAAGGTGATCCTCAATATCACTGAGGTCGTGCCTATTTGGTGTCTTCATCATCCGATGAATCATTATTCAATAGCGCTACTATTTGCTGGTCGGTCAGTGACGACGTGCCCATCCTAAAAGATACAAAATAATAACAATTTGTGTATAATTATGATACACAAAATAGGGTACCTACTCCTCATATAATAAACGAATAATAATAATTCATATTTACCTTGAATAACACTCAACTTCTGGAATAAATCACGATTTCCAATAATCACATGCGTTCTACAATTGCAACACTATTCATAAACATTCGTCTGTCAGACGACCTAATCGCTGTAACTCCTTTTACATATGCACACCCTCGTATGCGATCAGGCTAATACTAACTAATAAACGATCTAAGAAGGTACTTAGGAGTTGAACTTTCTATCTCTTTCACTCTAAAAGTTGCAAGCGTTTACATGTTTTGCGCGGTCTATAAGACGAATGTTTATGAATCTAGGATTAATCAAGAATGGTCCATAAGAAGATTAGGTAATAGAAGGGCAAAAGATTTGAAGTGTCCACCGTTTCACATGGTCTTTTTTTTAACGAGTCAAATTGTCAAAGTTTAGGTTCCTTCAAATGCTTGTTTAAAACGGTGTTGATTGCTTTTATAGCATTTGCTTGAATACTCCTTGTAGTAACTTGTCGGTCTTCTTCAATCGTATTCCGACTAAGACCAATATTTTTTCGGTGGTGGTCGTTCTTGGCGTGGAAACCCGAAAACTCGTTTGAAGAAAGTTAGCCAAGGAAGACGACTTTCCACCAAGCACTCGATCGATTCCGCGATAATGCTCTTTGTTGAATTTCATTTATACAAACGCTCTTTTTGAACTTATGTATTTAAAAAATATCGAAGTATTGTTGTTAACTGTCACAGTCATTAAACGTGTAAACAATTGGCTTAAAATATCAAACATATCATTGGATGCTAGATTGACTCAGCGGAAAGAGAACGTCCATCGTAACTAGCAATAATAAGAATAAGAAAAATTTATTATTTGTGAGACTGCAAATTATCAAAAACAAATACGAAAAATGTTTATATTGCAGGCATTAAGATAGCGGGTCAAACTACAGAATACGTCAATAAAGTGTTAGAGAAGGTAAAAGGTGGTGTCCCAGGTGGAGGTTTAGAAGATCTTTAAGCATGCCTTTCGATGTGACGAATCTCCTCTTAACAGCACCAAATACTTTAACAATTAAGTTAATTAGTTAATCGTACACGATGTTATAGTTTATACTGCTTTTAGTTTTCTCCATAGTAGAATTTCTATTTATCGAATTCGTTATAGTAAGGTAAAGTATTTTTTAAATTAATTGTTGTCAGAATTCTATACAGATACTATATACAAATTGTGTTAACTTATTTTTTTATTTCTACACGTTAGATTCGTTCTTGTAGATATATAAGTATATATGCAGTTTTAAATATGTATTTTATATAATATTTATATGTATAATATATAAGAGAGATATGTAGTGCAAATTAATGGAAAAAGTGCCATACCTTACCTTTCCAATATTGATCTCGAGAGATCGGTATTTTAGGCTCCAGCCTATTTCTTATGAATATGTAATGATATTTAAATTTGGCAGCTTGTTGGTACTTTCAATTACATGCATTTTCTTCAAATATATTTCAGGTGAATTAACTTTTATAGAGGTTTTTTGTACATAGAGCGCACTACATATAATATCATTAAATACTTATTGCATTGAGGTATTCTTCCTAAATATAGCAACTTTAATTTTAATTGTATTTATTACTAAGTTATTGTGATGTATAACACTAAGCAGTCTAAATTACAACTAAGAACAGGGCTTTATGACATATTGTTCTTAAAACTTAAATAGTTATGCTTTTTTATACTTTTATATCTAAGGTGATTTTGAGAATTTTCGTTTTGTTTTCAAAATTTGTAAATAGTCTGTCTTACGTCCATGAAGCCGAATTTTTATTGGTGTAAGGTACAACTGTATTGATTTTCATTTTTAAATGAAATCTTACTTGCGTTTGAAAGTAAGTAGGAGTGGTAAAAACGTTAAGTAGGTTAGGTGAGATCGATCGCCAACCAAAAATATAGAAAGTATATTCCGTTACTCCAAGGTGTGTTCTTCGAGATTTTGCGCTAAAAAAGTTTCAACCAGAGCTGTTCCTTCTTCCTTTAATAATTAGGTTTTATGCGAATAGAGTTCCTATTAGTTATAGGTTTACTTTTATTATAGTGATTTCCGACTTTGTTAATGATATAATAATCGTTGGCTAAAATTGTAGCTGTAGTATGTATTGAAGGTCTTATAGCGATGCTAATG
This sequence comes from Chrysina gloriosa, assembly GCA_038088585.1. NCBI lineage: Eukaryota > Metazoa > Arthropoda > Insecta > Coleoptera > Scarabaeidae > Chrysina > Chrysina gloriosa. Next base: position 11,720,451 of record CM076093.1, read on the forward strand.
AAATAAATGTTCTTTATCGCTCGCTACCGATCGATACTCAGCTGCACTTACGTGTTATAATGGGCCATCTTATATCTATATGTATATATGTGTTATGTAATGTTGCCAGATGTTTATCTCCGAAAAAATGTATATGTAAATTTAAAAAAAAATAGCATGGTTATATTTGCGTGTAAGAACTTATTTAGTTGAATCTGAAATAAACATCACAATTACTTATTGACAGCATGAGTATTTAAGGAATATAATTCGTCTTGCCGCATTCAAAATCTCGCTGATCGGTATTACCATCGATGATGTAGGTATATATTTTTAGTAAATTATATACTTTTTCGTAAATATACGAGAGTAAGTCAACAAGACATTCGCAAAACTGGATAGAGGCAATAATAATCAAAATAACTTCCTGACATTTATTTCATTTTTCGACATATTCACCCTGTACATTCAGACACCTATCCTATTTCTTTACAAGTCCTTGAAAGCCGGCGGCAAAGAAGTCTTTTGGTTGCTGTCGCAGCCAACGAGTAACCTCTTGGCTTACGGCATCATCAGTTTCAAAATTACGGCCACCCAAATGATTTTTAAGGGTCCAAGCAGATGAAAACCACTGGGGGCTAAGTCGGGACTATACGATGGATGTTACATGAATCATCCTCATCCTCAGTGTACCAAGTGAGGTGCTGCAAGAACAGATCCATTTTGTGTTCCTCATACAACTGGCGGGGCACCCATCGTGCGCAAAATTTATGAAACTGCAACTGCTCGTGCACGATGTTCCATATGAACAGTCTACAGCAGGCGCTACGTCATCGATAGTCACACGCCGGTCATTATGAATGATTTGTTCCATGTGCTGTACTCTGGCTGCAGTTAACACCTCCGCAGGACGCTCGCCATCTCCCATGCTTTGCCTTCCCTTGTTAAATTTCTGGAACCAATTGAATACAGCTTTCCGTGAGAAACAGTTGTCACCATACACGGGATGCATATCGCGATGCACTTCTTCTGACAGTCCTTTGGCCCGCAAACAATTCACAACTGCACCCTATTCTGCTCGTGTACACCAGCCATGCAGCAGTGGCTGGCTCTGACTGACCATGTGCCCACGAAATGTCAGCCTATGCGACAAGCATATTACAAGCATACATATGCTGCCATTTGCTGGCTAAAAGTGCGCTCATAATTTAAAACGGTATAAGGTAAACTGACGTTCGTGACTTATATATTGACTTGCCCTCGTATATAAAATTATATTACAGAATTCATTATACGAGCAGTTTTCTGTTCTGTAGCTGTATAGTGTATTATTTGATTTTCTTTGTATTTTGAATTCGAATTATTTCCATTTCTTGTTCCTTTTCTATAATTTTGAAAATTTTACAATTTATTATTTATGAGGTGTTTAGTATTTTCATATACAAAAAGCATTCTGATAATTGTTCTGTGAATGTATAATTTGGGATCAGGTTTAGGATGGTTGATTTTGTATACATGCAGAGGCGTTAAACTGTTCATCACGAAAAACAACTTCTAACATTACTTGTAATATTTATTCTAAACTATGCAGTGTTTCAATCCAGTCCAATTAATACAACGCACCAATTACTATTCAGGGAAATATTTATCCAGCGAACAGGTGGCCTTGATGGAAAATTACATTCTAAATAGATTAGGTTATTAAGTGGATGATGGTAATGTAGAAGTAGTAGTAGGATTGAATTATTCCATTTGCAGTTTTTAGACACTGCACATGAAATTGAAAATTTAAAGTTGATATAACTTTTGCCTAGATTAAATTTCGTATTTTTGCTAAATATAATGAATAATTTTTAATGCAACAATAATATAATTCTAATCTTTCTAAAATTATACATAATCGAAACGAAAAACAGTTCAGAGGATGTAGTTGCTTATATATATATATTTGTATTGTAACTGCATCCTATTACAGTAATAATTTTGATTTAAGTACCTATACGAAGTATAAATTTTGTTTCTGTTCGTAACAGACAATTCCGTGGAAGTTGTAGATTAAAATAGTTTCCCAGATCAAAATTTACGAACGAATGCGGCGAGATTTTCAACGTCTCGAAAAGTATCGTTTCAATTCGCATAAATACAATTATTTACTATTTTTAAAACCATTTTCAGGTATATAGACGCTAAAATATTCTATTTTACTACCAAAAATGTTATATACTGTAACAGTTGTTATAAAAAGAAATATATTTGACATTTTATTGAAGAGAATGTTTATTCAATCTGCACCATTTTATTTAAATTTGCAGTATAAGTCATCCTGTGCTGGTCTCAAACAATTCAAGAGCTCTTTACACCATGTCAAGAGTTAAGGAAGGTTTATGTATTTATAAAGGAACATCGGCAACCCACATATTCAGATATCGATGAAACTACAGACTGAAAGAGTACCTCGGGATAAGAACAAAACAATTTTGTTTAGCGGCTGAGTCTGACTTTGGGTTACAGCTTTCTCCAACAATTTCCACGATTTTTACATTTTTGTAAATATCTCGAAAACAAGCACTTTTTTGTAAAATATAATTTCAAGTATATTACATAGACCCAAGGATGACGCAAATTATTTTTAGGGAAAAATAAATAACGGCGGACCGACTCCCCTCATTTTTTTATTTATCACAAAGTCGGTTTTACCTAGAAAAATGTTCTGTATAACAAATTTAGACCAGATAATAGATAGAGGGTGGGTGCAATATTAATTGTAGATAGAATAAATACAATTTGTGAAGGCAAGTGCCTTCTGCTGTTGTCCCTCCTTGGCGACGCCCCTGATTGTAAGAGCACAACAAGAAAACGTTATCTGTTGGATGTGTAACAGGATTGGAGGTTAAACGATTAGCATGACCAGATGAAGTGAAGTTCGTGGAAGATGTAGAAGATGAAATATTGCATGTGTTCCTGAAGAAGGAGGCAGTGTCATGTACCTAGAGTGCAAATTAAAGCTGTAGAATACTGATGTTTGTACATATGAGAATTCAATTAAGAAATTTCCCCAATATGTACTTAAATACCCATTTTTGCAGCTATTTACTTCTACAGGAGTGAATAATTAAGTTGCTACAGTGTTCTGCAGTAGCTGCAGCCGCGCTTTTCTGCTAATCCAAATGGTAATTAGAAATCTACTTTTACCATTCGCGCGTTTCGCGGTTATATCGCTCGCCAGTGCGACTTTGTGAAAGGTAGTTTTCATTTCCAAATAAGCACTATATATGCTAATATGTTTGATATTTGCACATACGAGAATTCAATTAAGAAATTTCCCCAATATGTACTTAAATACCCTTTTTTGCAGCTATTTACTTCTACAGAAGTGGATAATTAAGTTGCCACAGTGTTCTGCAGTAGCTGCAGCCGCGCTTTTCTGCTAATCCAAATGGCAATTAGAAATCTACTTTTACCATTCGCGCGTTGTGATCCAAGCCATTTCTTCATGTTAGGGAAGAGATGGTAGTCGCTAGGAACTAAATCAGTGCTATAGGGAGGATGTTCAATTACTTCCCACTTAAAACTGTCCAGTAGGCCTACCGCGCGGACGGACGTTGTCACTCATGACATTTTTACCATACACAGAACAAATTTCACGATGAATATCAACAACCTTCATGTTCTTTGTGCACAGAAGTCAGATAACAACACGTATTTCACAACCGGTGAGATTTTCAATTGCAGCAACCATTTTAAACGACCAAAATAGCACGAAAAGCGCGGACGATTTTCTCACTAGTACTGACAGACTCACATTGAACCAGATTACACCGTAACGATGCAATCGCGCCGATACTCCTTCAAACCATTTCCAAACCTGGCAAACAGATAAAAAACAGGAGTGTTACAACCTCTAGATGTGTTTAGATTCTGGGAAAATTTTATTAGTCTTTTCAATTACGATATAGATTTGCGTCAGAGAAATAGTATTATTAGGTTGCAATCGTTAACCCACAATCACTTTTCCTTTTCGGACGTTAACGCTAGAGACTGGCAATAACAGGGACTGTCTATCTCGGCCCTCTCACTAATGGAACAGAAACCGAATGAAATAGATCTTATTTACTTGTCGTATCCTATTCACTTCATGAACTTCAAGGTATTTCAATATCTTCTTCATATCACAAGACAAGGTTCATTAAGTCGACTATGAACTAAATCATTCTGTGGCAGCTTTTGTTACAATGTTACGGCGTTTTTCCAAGGATTCTTTTATTTTATGTCAGTCTTGCTTTTGTGCATCTGACTAAATTTACTCGAACTAACTAAATCATCGCATTTATATATGCCAATCTAATTACGAACTGAAAATAAATCGGGTGATATATTTAGCAACATAATTTACCGATCGTTGTAATCTGAAAAATAGATGATATCAGCTCTTCTCCAATCGTTTGCTTGGATGCACATCACGTGTATTCTATTTAATTCACTATTGATATAGATATCTACAATATATACCAAATTCTTACAGAATTGATTTGTAGTGACACATTACTGCCTTCTTAGACTGAATGGAAATATCTTTTGAAGGCACTTCCAGCGTCCATGATAATGTTTGGCGATATACCGAACGCTAAGAAGGTGCAGGTGCTAGATTTCATGTATAGGAGGCATAATATCGTAAAAGCATCAACTATGCTTAATATATGTTTGCAATCATTTGTGCAAATGAAGCATCATAATAATATAAGAGCATTTTTGGTCTTAGAGATCTATTACTTGAAGTCTTGCAACTATTTTTTCCACTTTCCATTTGTCTTTCGCTTTTTCCCAGTTCGAGATTGTTGACATTTTGTTCTCCCTTACGGCCTTCAAACACTTTTGGGTTTCCCCTTCCTTTTTTCCTCCAACTCCTATTAATGTCTACTTCACACCATGCACTTTCACAAATAAAATGCAGGCTACCTTCTATAAATCACGATTGTTAGCTGTGACCATCAACCGATCACTGAGGCTTCCTACTTCAACATCACTGTAGGTAACAATAACAAATCACACAGCATCGACCTTATGTGGTGGTTGCTCGTGAAGTACTTCTTCATGGTCAAAATCCTCGCGAAACCAAGTGGGATGTCGTAATAGATCTATTTTCATTGATCCGAAATCGCATTGTCGAAACCGACCGATCGGGAGGCTTGGGATCTAATCGATTATTTCAAATAGACGGATGAACAACACCAAGTTTTCCATAAAGCCTTACCCAATCGACTACTGGTTAGACAAACTCCAATAAAGTTCAAGGTAATCGGCTGGTTCAACTGTAGGCTAACATGTCCAAGTGAAATGGAACGCAATTTCTTCCAAATGGCATGGAAATTCAATTTGTATATCCGTACACGTAATCTTATACGAGGGTAGATTTACAAGTTTCCGGAATCGTTACTACGGCTAGGTCGTTGTGTGTAACTCATTCATATCAATTGATTGCAGATCTATCGATCTATCAAATAGTCTGATTTTGACAAGCACTTACATAAGTCAAGTTCCTTTTTTCTTTTTTTGGAAGGGAAAACCACAACGGAAATCAAATCAGGGTTAGACACCGTTCTTAAGGTTTCATTGCTTTTATTTTCCACCGTTACTTTTTTGGTTTTGAAGAAAGTGACTTTCGGGAGGGAATTTGAGAAGCTAGAGGAACGCTGGACCAAGTGTGTTGAGCTTCGAGGGGGTATATTGAAAAATAAAATATAACTTGAATCCGTATTATTTTGCTTTTATTGTCATTCTGGAAACTTTTCAATCTTCGTTTGATAGGTGTAAATGCTTTAAAAGCATGTGTCTAAAAATTATTTCAATCGCGTGCGCTCCTTCCATCGTCTAAAACCAACGTTTTGGATTGTGTATCAAGAATTTAGCAATTATAACCATAATTCGATCATCTGACTAATCGAGGTCTCCACAAATTATTTCAATTTGCCTTATTGTTGGTCACTATTTACTGAATACCACTGAACCACAACGTAAGCACTGCTCAAGACCAAATAGAAATCAACTGTTAAGATATCTGCTATGAACATTGTAGGCTTCTCTGTCTTGATCACTTACATATTGGCTTAGTTCGCCGCAATCCTTCCTAATCTGTTCTCAATACTATGGCTGTGACCAAATCAGGGTTGATTATACCTGCTGGAAACTTTAGGTACCTTGAAAACAATGAAATGTTATTTGCAAATTGTACTTTAGCGTCAAACTTTACACAAAGGAAGGTAATAATTCGTGAGGCCGTTTTTTGGAAATAAATTATTCAAAATAATTAATTAGTATGATTTACTAGCGCTTGATTTTGATGACTATAGATTAAATTATGGACATCTTCGATTTTGAAAATATCAAACTTTGTACATGCGATTCAGTTATAATAATAATAATAATAATAATAATAATAATAATAATAATAATAATAATAGTAATAATAATAGTTTATTGTCCAACAGTAATTACCAATAATAGGACAAAAATATAATAATTAGATACATACATTAAAAGAAAAATACAAAATATTAAAGTAATTACAAATCATTAATAGCATTAATAAAAATATCCGTGTAATGAAGGTCGGCAGATCGGCACATTGTAGCAAGTGGCGAAGCGCTAAGTAAATTAGTTCTAGAAAATGGTATAAAAAATGTAGTGTGAGAACGAGACGATAACCTAGGAACATAAAAGTTTAACTGGAAAAGCAGAGCCGAACAGTCAACGATTCCATGTATCAATTTCCATATGACACGGGCACCACTGCATTCACGTCGAAAGGCTAGAGAATTAAAGCCGTGCCTCCCCAGCAACGAATTATAATCAATTCCTCGATCGGGATAAATACCATCCATCCTAAATGATAAATATTTAAGAAAACGACGCTGAATCCTTTCAATTGACAGCTGAAGATAGATATAATGAGGAGACCAGACTTGCGACGCGTATTCTAATTTACTAATAATAAAGCTGAAAAAAGTGATTTCAGCAATTGGTCATTACGAAATGATCTGCAAGAGCGTATTATAAACCCCAAAGTCTTAGAAGCAGAAAGACATAGGTGAGTAATGTGAGGTGAGAAGCTCATGGCATGATCAAACAGCACACCAAGATCTTTAACCATATCCAGTTTGGTTAAGGAGTGACCACCCATGTTATAGCTAGAGGCAATTGGATTAAATTTACGGGTAAAAGAAACGTAGCAGCATTTATTGAGATTTAATTTAAATTTAAATTTAGCGCACCATGGACGTGATTCTTTGCAACTTTTTCTTTGGTTCAACGAAGTGTTAGCGTGTAGGCTGTTGTTTACGGAATTCTACCGCACCCTGAGTTAATATGTGGAATAAACGCTTGCCTATTATGTAAATGTAACTGATATTTTACGATTTTAAATACATAAACCAGGTATCTGTCAAATCGTTCGATTGCGATTTATTTTGTTGTTTACCCAGAAAAATCTATATAAACAAATGTTAGTCATGTGTCGAATTTGAAGTTGCTTAATTATTATGGTTTTTTATTGCAATGACCTCAGACTTCCTAATAATAGCTTGAAGCGTGCATCTTTATGGTAAGTAGAAGAATAATTTATTATATAAGAATTTTTTCGGAATTCACAAGAATTTGGTATCCATATTTTGTTCTGGAAAGTATCTAAGTGGTTAGAATTGCAAAAGTTGATATTAAAATTAGAAGTATTCGAGGATGGATCAATACTTCTCCATACAAAGCTGAAAACGAAAAATACTGTAATTACTAGAGCCTGGTTGTGCAGGCAAATAGGCATTCCAAAATTTCTAAAATAGGTATTTAGAGAAATTGAATAGATATCATTGTTCGACTTATATAAACTGTGCAATATAGTAAAAGAATATTTGGAGATATTACAGTTAATAGTAATCGGGGAATACTGTGGTTTGAAAGTAAGTAAAATATAGGTGAGGTAAGGGTATTTTCATTTTACTTTATTTTATTTATTACAGCTAACAGTAACATGTTTTTTAATCGTCTACCGTTAAGGATTCTCTTTTATCAGGAAGTAACTATTTTAATTAAGAAAAAGAGTATTTTAATTGAGAAAAAATCTCTACATCTACTGATATTACAGGAGCAAATCGGGAATGAGTGATTTCTAGAACTTCGTAATTTAGGTTTTCTTGCACTTGCGCCTTCAGAATGAATACAAGCTACTTTTCTTCAAAATCTGGATTTGTAGTAAATACAGTTGTACACTTTTCTTTAATTTTACCTCCTTTATTGGTTGAGACACAACATATTCCTCTTATGGCATCATTTACAATATTGATGGAATCAACTAAAGTTAAGCCTCTACTTTCTAAACGTACTATTGAACTAGGCATTACTGCATAATTAGTTGAAATGAAGACCAAGGCGACCTGTAAACCTTTTTGTTTAAAACTTCCTTCACTGTTCTAACTAGAACCGAAAAACCTTCTTAAACTTCTAATCATTTCTTTAATTTTTGTTAAATCCATGCCTCCCATCTTGTTAGTATTGGTTGAGATATTAGGGAGTACAGCTAGCACAATTACCATTTCTTTAAAAAGTTTTATCCATAGTGAAACCCAAACATATTAAATGCAATATACGTGGAAATAACACTTTCAGAGTATTTCCTGCCTTTTTCATGTAAGGGTTTGCATCACTTCCGAACATGAGTACGTCACCGTGATAATTTTTCTCTGGTTAAAGTAGGGACAGGGAAGTAGTAAATAATTGTGCGACTGTAGTAGTAGTTGTGGCCTCTGAATTGAATTAATAAATTTTAGATGCTTTGTTTGGCTCCAAAGATCCGACAATCACAATGGCGATGTGTCTGTAAAATCAGGTTGTAATAATACAAAGAAGCTAAGTTTTGCAACCTCAAACTTACATTTTCTAGGTGACTGTGTAGGCTTTCATCATCCCCTAAACCAGACATGGGCAACCCCCAGCCCGCAGGCTACATTTCCGAGTAAGGTTTGTCCGTTCCGCCATTGAATTTTCATTTTTCATTGCGTATTAGCACGGCCCGGCAAACGTGCTTCCTAAGGATCCTACAAAAATATATATTTTTCAAGATTAGTCCCAGCATGAAACTTCTAATGGCCGCATTGTGAAGCTACAATCCTGAAATGTCTCCCGATTCAGAGATGTCAGTGAAGGCGACTGACAAGAGGACGCTAGTAAATTCAAGAATAATTCAGACTATTAGACCACTCGCTATGTATGGAGAAACGGCTGTGGTTGCTGCCAGTCTGTGTCAAGATCAGTTGGGATATCCAAATCCAGAGAAAGCACGTTTAGTGTAGTTCCGAAGTATTAAAAATTTTAGAACATTTCTGCTCCTAAACGAAAGGTTGATTCTGAAGGTCATACATTCCAGGAGAAATGGCATGAAGAATATCTGTTTGTTATTTCTAAGAACAAGCCAATTTGTCTAACGGTTGTCGTGTCTCACAGTTGTAAAAGAGTACAATTAAAAAGACATACCACCAAACTTTTGTAAAAGTACGAAAAATTTAACAGGGCAACTAAGCAATGACAGAATTGAACTGCTAAAAAAATAATTTACCCGATTAACAAAAAAGAACAAAAGATATGCCTCGGCTGAGTTAAATTATCAGTAAAAAAGTGGCAGAACTTGCAAAGCCCTTTTTAGAAGACAAATTTGTGAAAGAGTGCCTAATAACAGTGGCAAATATCTTTTGTCCTCAAGAAAGTAAAAAGTTTGCAGAAGAACAATTACAAGACGAACAGATAGGCAGAAAACATGAAAGTCGCTCTTGAAGAAGTTGTGGAAAAATGTGTTGCATTTCCCACAGCATTGGACGGAAGCTCTGATATTACTGATACAGCGCAACCAGCAATATTTATTCGTGCAGTCGACCATAATTTGAAAGTAACAGATTTTCCCCTGCTCCGACCCATGAAAGACATTACAAGGGGAGAAAACATTTTTGAAGAAATTGTGAATGTTTCTAGTGCTTTTAAACTTGAATGGCCAAAGTTAAGGGGTGTCACTACAAATAGAGCTCCCGCGATGATAGAGAAAAGTGAGGGAGTGGTAGCTGAAATAAAAGCAGAACTATTGAAAAGAAATATTAACATTAATAATCTGTTTACATTTCACTGTGTTAGATGCATGCTAGATCATTAAAATTTTGGCATGTTATGGAACCAGTTGTTTCGTGTGTAAATTTCAGTAAATCAAGAGGCTTAAATTATCGCCAGTTCCACCAACTCCTGCAGGATTTTTGCGGTATTTGAGACAAAATTTTTCATTGTGAAGTTTTATGAATGGAAAGGAAAAGTGAATTTTTTCATGGAAATAGAGGGTAAACCCGAACTGGTCCAAGCTTTGAGAAATTATGCATGGGTATCTGATTTAGCATATTTGGTTGATGTTACCAATTGCTTGAACGAACTAAATATGAATAAACAGAAACAAGGACTAGTTGGTTATGCTCTATTCACCCTTGTAAAACCTTTTAAAACAAACTTCGGTTGTGGGAAAATCAAATTCATAGGGGAAATATATATCATTTTCCAATCCTAGCTGTTCACAAAAACTTCGATAAGAATGGCGTAGCACAGGAATTATCTTCATAAATACAGAACTTACATCCAGATTTGAGGATGTTCGTTCACGTGAACTTCTATTCCAAATATTCATGTCGCTTCAAACGGAATTAATTCTGAAAAGTCAGTTTTGTGAGATACCTCTGCAAGATTTTTACGTGAGATATATTTTCAAAGATGAATATCCGGTTTTAATTAATTTTATATGATGTCTCTCTTTGGCAGTACTTATTGTTGTGAATAATTTTTTAAAAATAAATTTCACCAAATCAAAAAACAGACCAGGTTATCGATACTAATTTCGAAGACTCCTTATGCAGAGCAACAACATCACTTTTACCAAATATTTAACTTCTTGCAAAGGAAAGGCAATCCCAGTTTCTCACTAATTAGAGTTGTAGCACTATATGACTATAAGTTATTTGTTTAATAAAGTTTATTCATTTTAGTTTTATTCTTATTATTTTACTGTAAAACCAGTGCTATATACACTTACACTTTTTTAAGTATACTATAATTATCAATTGTTTTTGTTTTGGCCCGTGGCCTATCCTAATTTTTTTGGCCCTCTACAAAAAGAGTTGCCCATGCCTGCGCTAAACCATTCGCTCCTTACGAACACAACTTTCATTTTTATAAAAATATATTCAACCCATCTGGAAGATATTTGAGAGAGTTCTAATTTTAAAATTGTAATTGTTTTCTAAAAATGCTTTGTATTTTACAATTTGATCAGGTAGATATCCAAAATTGTTAAATATTTCGAAGGTTACCTAAATGTCATTTAAGTTATTTATTCTTTTATTGAAGCGGTTTATATTTTATTGCGGATGAGGGCGGGTTGAACGCAGCAAAAACACGTCGCAATATTTCCCGGTGAATTTTCTCTAAGCGTGCTTTAGTAGTGTGTGTGTGAGTGAACGAAGGGGCCGTAAACTTACATCTGCCGTTTGGACAAAATAGTAAGTTCATGTTTTCTGTTAATTATATATTACAATTACACATTGCGGTCTGGTAATGAACAAAGTATTCAGATTGAATAAGATTTATCAAAATGAGAATGAGGCACCTGTAGGTTCGTGCTTAGGAGCAAATTCAATAATTCTTACACATCCTTCTTAGAGGCGTTACTCAGGAAAATGAGTGTATCCTTGGTCAAGGAAAACCAGAAGAAAACGGTTTTCTACGATTTTTCCTTAAGATTTTGAACTGTAATGACCGCCATTTTAACATTCACCCAAACTATATATGAACAGAAAAAAAGAAGAAAATGCCGTTTAATGCTCATTTAAATCAATTTATTACTAGTAGCAAAATTAGAATGCTAATATTTTAAATTTTGCTAAAAATTAGAGTTTAAATAATCGTAATGTACATACATATATCATTTCCTTCAGTATTACCTACCTCTTAAAACGCATATGTTGCGTTTGCATGTAGTATTTCGAAGCAATGGTTTTTTGTCCTATTGCACACTTACCTTTTTTATTTGTGTATTAGGTCAGCGCCTACAAGCTCGAGACTGGATGGTCAGTAACGGTGAGTCCAAAGTTCAATTGTTATGTTTTTATCGACAATGAGACACAAATATGTATATACATCGCAAATGCAAAATTGTGTACATGCACTATATGCAATTAATATATATACAGAGTTTTCATTTGAAAACTTCCCACCTTGAATAACTCTTTAATTAGTAAAATTATCACAAATCGCTGAAACACGTCGATTTTGTTTTGGAGAGAGACATTTGAGAACCTATTCTAATCATATTTAGCAGAAGTACTGGCTCTACACGTTAGGACTTAATTCTAAGATGGAAAAATTAATAATGAGTGCAGCCAAGGATGACTTAAAATAAAACTACTCTCTTTCGGTAACTCTAAGCTTTCGAATTGATTTAATTCTTCATCGGAGAGTTTTCCATGATGTTTGGGATGGTATTCTAGGAAATGACATCATTGGACCAATTTTCATTAAAAGTAACTTAACTGGACCAATATACGTTGATCTCTTAAAAAATATTATTGATCCGCTTATCACCCAGTCATTGGAAGGTCAAGTTGACGCAGAAGGGAACATAACTCTTGATGAGCAGACATTTTCAGCATGGACGAGCACCTCCTTAAGCTTTACCGGCGATAAAATTTTTGGATAGCCGATTTCCAGGAAAATACATTGGTAGAAGAGGTACTTTGGAATAATGGTTAAGATATCCGGATCTGTCACCACTTGTTTTTTTCTGTGGGGTCATTTAGAAAGGTAGGTATACAAAACACAATTTAAATATTGCTTAGTACGGTAATTTAAAAATACTTTAATCTAGATAGGTTAATCCGGACGCGCATTTCACTGAGCAGATAATAGAAAATTAAATTAATTTCAAACGGTTTTGAGTTTTAGTTTTAGTTTTATTTTGTAAATTCTTGTTAATTTATACGTAGTAAAAGTTTATTTTGCATTGTATATTGTTGTAGTTAAGTATTTGCAACTATCGTGTTCATAAAATGGTGACTTTTATTAATATCGATAGTGCTGTCAACGTTTTGGAATTAATTGTCCGGTTTAATATATTATCTAATTCACAAACGGCTCGGGCGATTTTAATTTTATTTGATGTAAAGAATTTAGAATTTTATACTCTTTGAAATGATATATCATGCATGGGGTACTGCCATTTGAAAATTTGCGGTGGGGATGGTTGGGGAGAGAGAAGCCTGTGAAATATTTCCAACTGATTAGAGTAGGTTATTAAATATCCCCATTCAAAACAAAATTGACGTGTTTCAGCGATTTATGAAAATTTTATTAATAAAAGTTATTCAATGTGGGAAGTCTTCAAATAAAAGCCTTGTATATGTATCTTAATTTTTTATGCGCCAATGATTTTTCTTTAAGATTAATTGAATTTGATACAATTTTTTAAAGATTAACTATTACATTATAAATGACGTCATTTTTCCGATAATTTTCCTTCTTTCTTTAAAATTATTGTTTACCAAATTAAATGTAAATGAATTGAATTTGAATGTTTAATGAAGGTGCGGAAGCAAACCATTGTTAGGAAGAAGTAAGGAGTACTACGTAACATGAAAAACTAGGAGTTACAATGTATTATCTACACTGAAGATGCTCTCCTCCTAAGGGCGACAATACTATAGAAGCAATAAAAGATATTAGCAATTTAGGTCTTTTCACCCTGACCTTCCCGAAGAGTCTAATACATTGTAACTCCTGAAGTTTTGCAAACGATTGTGTCAAAAATCTTACTTAATATACAGTCCCAGGCGAAACTACTTGGAACACTCACTATTTGATAGTTTTTCATAATAATATAAAAACTACATGTCTTATATCTTCTATTTATAAAAGATATTGTAATAATAGGAAACTTAGGTCAATATTAATAAATTCTTAATGCTTGGATTTGATGCCCTAGATGGGCAGAAGGATAATATGAAAGAAGAAGAAGAAGTTAATGCTTGGTTTATAGTCCATATTTTTTTGAAACATCGTCAATTCTGCGGGGTATATTATTAATGAAAGACCTAGTTTCCACTTGACCTTGGACATTATCCCGCATAAATATACGCCCTGTTGGTATGTGACGTCCAGAAGTAAAGTATGGCAATAGATTCCACTTATGTATTACATTGACGCATTGTACCTTCTATAAAATATAAAGGGCCAGGTCCGTCCTCACTAATCACGCTCCAAACCATTATGTGCGGTTCGAAGAACAGTAAATTTTGTGAGACGTTCACCAGGTCGTTTCCGAACAAATTGCGATTGCCACTATAAGAAATAGAGCGAATTTTTATCACTAAAGAAACCTGTTAAATGATCGAAACGTTAATCAACACATTTGATAAAAACTTTCTGTTGAGTAATGTATCTTTTTCCAAACCTCGGCTACGAAACGTTAATATTTTCTTGCAAAATTAAGGCGAGTTTTAGCGTTAAACTTGGTGTTTTTACATGTCTCCGGTTCTTGAAACGAATTTCGCATATTCGACGCCTCATAGTTCTAGTCGAAATTTCTACGCCTATTTCTTCTCAAATTTTTCTAATTGTTTTTTTTTTTTGTTGCTGTAGCAAACTTATTACATATTGTCTGTCGAACAATTTCACAGTCAGATCTCTGTGGGGTTTCCTTTTTCGACCGCGTTTGGTACGCCTTTGTGTACATCTCATTCGTTTAATTTTTTCGCATAACGGAATACAGAACTAGGAGCTACTTCTTGTTATTTTGCAATTTCCCGTTCTGTATGTTTCTCCAACTCTGATGGAGCTTGTACAAGAAATGTTTGTTTTTGAGTTAAACCTCTACTGGGCATTTTCTAGTAAGAAATTAAAATATATCAAGAAAAAAGGAATCATAATAATTTGACCTTCATGATAACTACACAATTAAATCTTTTTATAATTGACTGGTATTTCCACATAAAACGGTGATTAATGAGGTGTTCCAATTTGGTTTGTGTCCGTACATAAAATGAATCGGCAATATTCATAGCCCATTAATTCAATAATTTAAACAGTTACTACGTTTTCATACAAAAGGTTTTGAATCGGAAAATCCTGCCCGAATTATGTAGAAATAAGATAAATGCAATAATAATGTGTGAAGTGAAATAAAAGCAACAAAGAAAATTAAATGAATACATTAGGGCGGGTTAATTTTTTTGGATGAAGCGTATAGCAAAAACGTAATCTATAGGTGATTTTGAGAAATTTTGCTCCAGAGACCATAGCTCTAAGTCGGATTTGGAGCCTCCCAAAATTTCAAAATATATATTTTTCCATATATACATAGAATAATTTAATTAAATTCGTCATAAAATCGGATAGAATTATAGTAGATTTCTCAATCTGGGCTTGTTTGAAAGGTATTTTTATCACCTTTCAGAATCTGTATTGATACCAAAATTTTCTTTTATTTTTAGTAGAGATATTAGGAATTTTTGTCGAAAAATAGCCTAAAATGAACTTTTAACTAATAAATTCTGAATTTTCTTCGATTTTTTTTTTTTTTGCAGATTATGAACAACTTTTATTACGATCAATTTTTTTGTTTTCGAACTCCTTTTTGTAGGAAAATCGATCTGAAAAAATCAACATTTTCAAGGTTTCAACAAAAAAACACTATTTTTACATTTTTAATTCAATTTATTTTTAAATATTATTCTCGACCTACAATTTAATGTTTTAACGTGGTAATATTATTTTTTAAAGTCCTTTTTACTTTCCATTCGAGGAGTTTTCTTACGACTTTCTAATGTCACTGCCAGAACTCCTTCACGATTCTTTTCTATAAGTCGTTTTGAAACACTCGTTAATAATTGTACATGTCTTTCTGTTCCTTGTATGTGCATTGGAATTTGTGGATCAGCCAGTGGTGGTTCATCGAAATCTAAGTATTCTACCAAGTGAACATATGGAATCTGTCGAGTAAATGCTGGTTCAAATAATATATCGTCGTTATTCATATCAACCATATTGACATAATCGGTAGCATTGAAATTTAAGATATATCTTTTGTAAACTCTGAGTTTAGTTGGATCGTGCAATTTTTCTCGATAGTGTAAAATCTTTTTGATAGCTCTATCCCGTATTGCTTTTCGATCATCAAATAACATTGTTAATAAGATATTTTCTGGATGTGCGTAATATGAGTTGTTTTGAATTACACCATCTACAATATTACGAAAGTTTGGTTGTAAGTATCGTGTCCAACGTATAAATTTTAATAAAAGTGCACTACCGTACACAACAGAGTTATAAAACTTCACATTGAAGTACATTGGCACATAAACTGTAATAATATAAACTGCCAAAGTTTTTAAATTGGTCGATGGTGTATTAGTTGTTACATATAATCGCAGTAATCTACTTGCTTTGGTTAACCAACGAGAATGTGCAATTTGTCCTGGTTTAATGTTAGCTAAATCAAGTGGAACAATACCATTCGAAATTGCTTTAGCTATTTGATATAAATATTTAACATCTGTTGATAGTTCGAGCTCATGTTCATGATCCATCATTGCAGGCATATTCTCCAGTGGTATTGGATCAAAATCAGCTACTACCTGAAAAATTAAATGTTTAGATCAATTAAAATGCAATTATTTTATTTTAACTTTATTCCAATCGAAAAAGTAAAATAATGACAATAAATAATGATAATAAATGATGATATTAAATAAAATAAAGTGTTACATACTTGCAATTTTTCACATTCTTGAATAGCTTTGAATAACTTTGCACTTGCTGCTCGTGGTCCACTGGTGACTGTTTTGTCCAATGCTTCATATAAATGACGAAGTGGCAGTTCATTGAAATGAAGCAGACATATAAACCAGTGAATTGGTCTATTTAACTGTTTTTCAAATAATCGTAAAACACCATTTTCTGTTCCAGTATTTGCTGGCTCACCATCACTGCATATGCCAATTAATTGATCAACTGTTAATGCTTTATTGTTGAAAAATTCATTCAGTTTTCTGTGTTTGGTTTTTGCATCTTCTTGACTACCCAAATTTACATATCCAAGTAACTCATTATAGGGCTCTTTCAGAACAACTAAATGCGCTTCTTTTACCATAGTGGTATGAAATTTGTCATTAATTTTCTCTGTAGTTAATGAGTCGTCTTTTCTACCATCGAAAGAGAATGCAGTTATGGAAGAATTTGTATGTCGTGTACGAAGCACTGCATCTCTAGATTTAACTTTTTCTCTAGCCACTTTTGATTTATCCATAATAACAAGATTACCATGAACATCTCTAAAATTTATATCTTCGAATAGAGCTGTTGCTAAACATGAAGCGACTCTATCTGAAACACCGAATCTATCACACATCATACCAAAATTTAAGGCATCGTATCTTTGAGTATAATGACCTCGTCTCATTTGAACAGTTGCTTCTGGAACTTCTGTTGTTACTTCATTTTCATCTTCATCCATGTGTAATTCAGGTGGTTCGTAACTTGGATCATCGGTACCAGTTGTAAGTGTTGGTATTGTTGTAGCTACTTCTTCAACGTCTTCCGTATATTCAGGTATTGTGAATTTTTTATCATTATGCTGGTCCATCATAAATTCTTTTAGATGTTCTGGAATCAATCCACACGAGCATTCTGTTGTTTTTAATTTGCAATTACATTTGCCAATATGAAATAATTCGTTTATTGAATCAACAAATGTTTTAAATTCATCTCTTTTGTTTCTATGTTGTACATGTTTCTGGTATTTATCAAGCAAACCAGTTAATCTTTTAAAACACTCTTTCTATTAATGATTTCAATATTTAATTTACACCAAATTTGGATCAATTTATCTGTTACGTGAGGAGTAAAAGTTTTATACGAGAACATTTTGTTTTCAAATTTAGCACGATCACTTAAAAAAAATATTTTAAAATGTCACATTTAGTAGGCAAACTAAGATCATTTAAATCACTTGATAAACCAAAAACAACAATATCTTGATGAGGCATGTTAGTCAATCTAGAGTCAAAACTTGTTGATGTTGTTGCTTCCATTTACGAAGACACCGCAGACGATGTTGATGGTTCTTGATTATCCATAATAACTTTGATAGTATCACAAACAACAAAATTGATCGTAATAAAAGTTGTTGGAAATTATCTGAACTTTCATAATCTGCAAAAAAATCGAAGAAAATTCAGAATTTATTAGTTAAAAGTTCATTTTAGGCTATTTTTCGACAAAAAATTCCTAATATCTCTACTAAAAATAAAAGAAATTTTTGGTATCAATACAGATTCTGAAAGGTGATAAAAATACCTTTCAAACAAGCCCAGATTGAGAAATCTACTATAATTCTATCCGATTTTATGACGAATTTAATTAAATTATTCTATGTATATATGGAAAAATATATATTTTGAAATTTTGGGAGGCTCCAAATCCGACTTAGAGCTATGGTCTCTGGAGCAAAATTTCTCAGAATCACCTATAGATTACGCTTTTGCTATACGCTTCATCAAAAAAATCGTTCCATACAATTTGACCCGCCCTAGAATACATACATTGATGCGGCTAATAACGTTAATCTTAACATACTAGCAGAGCGTATGATTGGAATTGGTATACCAAAACGGACAGTTTGCAACATCTTAGCTTTATACTTCGATAGAAATGTCTATATAAGGAATAATAACAATTTAAATGGACCAAGGAAAACATCACAGGGTCTTTGTCAAGGATCTGTATTGGCACCTTTACTTTTCAATATTTACACACTTAGTGCTCATAATAGTCGAAATGATTATATCAAATGTATTCAGTATGCAGATGATTTTTGTTTTTATAGTGAACAAATGACATTCAAGGATTGCACGGAGTCTTTGAAGGAGATAGTCGGTGCTTTGACAGATGGTTGTTCCAGTCGCGTTTTTCTGTAACACCGGAGAAATCCGGAATTGTGTTTTTACTAGGCATAGGACTCCTTATGTTAATGTTATCAAATTTGATAAGTATAGTATTCCAGTAAAGTCCTCCATTAAATACTTAGGTATGGTCGTAGATAGGAAATTATTATGGAGAGAACATGTTGAGAAAAAATGTGAAAGAGGCTGTAATCTTCTGAAGGCAATAGCAAAAAGTTTTGGGGCTCTGATGCCGAAACATGTCTAATGTTTTATAGGTCGTATATACGTTCGATTATTGATTATGGAAGTATTTTTTATGGGTCAGCAAGTGATAGTCACTTACTGAAAATAGATCGTTGTCAGTATAAGGCATTACGAATAGCGGTTGGCCTGATGTGCTCTACCCCGTATCCTGCTATATTGTCGGAAAGCCAAGAACCACCTTTGGAGATCCGCCGAGCATATCTTGCTAGGAAATATGTTTTGAAGCACGTGTTTATGCAAAATAAGGAATTTCTCAATTCCGTATACAACATTACTATTGCTGATCTTACCTCTGCGTACTGGATTAGAAAAATTCACCTCCGTTAACGACCGCTTTTAGAGATACAGTTAATTTACACAATTTAATAGCAGTTTACATCACTCCATCTGTTGTGGATTGCTACACCTGTTACTTTTCCCCAACTATTATATTTCCCGAATATATACCTATGTGTTATTGTGATAATTACATAAAATCTTTTTTGGTCGATGGGATTACCACCCACGTATTTACGGATGGCTCCAAAACTGGGATTGCCGTGGGATGTGCGTTTTACATTCCCGATTTGGATATTCGGGAATCATATAAACTGAACCCTCTTGCTACCATGTTCACTGCTGAAGCTCTTGCAATTTGGAAAGCCTTGGAATTTATTGAATCCTCTAAACTGGTATCTCCAACAATTTTTTCCGACTGTCAGGCTGTTTTACTTGCCATCAGCAATTTTAGATATTCGGGTGGTAAACACATTATTATGTTTAATATCATCTCTTCACTATCCAGAGCACACACCAGAGGATGTAAAATCAATTTTATTTGGGTCAAGAGTCATTGTGGTATCGAAGGTAATGAAGTAGCAGATCAACTCGTAAAACATCCGTAGAATGATACGACACAAATGCCGATTCCAGTTTCTAATGTAGTATCTTATTATAAAAGGCAGATGAGGATAGAATGGAGAATGAAATGGACCAAATTCACTGAAGACTCTAACAATCAATACGCTTTAATACATTCAAAATTGCCACATAAGATTAGCTACATTCAAGAATATAGTGTGCCGCGGTTTTTTTCATCTTCTATATCTAGACTCAAAACTGGTCATATTTGTAGTCCCAAACACCTTCATAGAATTGGCATTTTAAGAAGCCCTACATGTACATGTGATAACGAATCCATTGCCGACACCAATCAGATATTCTTTCATTGTTCTGCCCACCTAGGCCATATATGTAAATTTATCGCTAACATTAGGTCAATAGTTAACACGTTTCCAGTAAACATATCACATTTATTATCTCTAGATAACAGAGTTGTCTTTGGATATATTATAGAATTTTTAAAAGTAATAGGTCTTAAGTTGTAGTAGCTGTTAATCCTTTGTTATTCTTTCCTGGTATATGTCTTCCTTCTGTCCGTGGTCTAGTATTGTGTGTGAGCCAAGTCGTCGCGATGATGATGATGATGATGACCAAACCATGACTTTACTCTATACCAAGACGAAGAAATGCAAAAAGTTGTTAGTCTGATGCGGCGTATTATATATGAAATTTTGCAACTTTAGAAAAACAGTTTATCTAGAACAAAAATATTATAATATAAAACTACTTGATTTAGGTTATTTACCTCTATTTGTAAGTAACAGTAAATTCATTCAAGTGCTTTTTTTCTTCAGAAATAAGAACATAATTTCTCCCAGCATATTGTTTGTAAATGTACTTGAAAATAGTACTTCCTTCTTTCACACGATTCTACATCCAGGCATTACACATACATTGTTAATCAGCTTTAGAAGCTATTGTAATTGACTTCGAATATATAATCACCTAAAGACACGACTTCAATCTAATATTATGAGATAACGCTTTTTATTTCTTTTATGCAGACCATTGGTATTTTAGATGGATAAAAGAAACAAAACGATACTTTCAAATAAATAGTGCGATTTCTTATGTGGTTTTCCTTTGGAGAATTTTGTATAGAAGTTAAGGACGTTCAGAACTATTTCTAGATCGATGATAAAATCGTCCTTGACCATTGTATAGATATGTTATAACAAACGAAGATAACAAATTAGAATAAAATTTATATTCCGGCCATCAATCAGTATTAGGAATTCGAATTTCGGCAATCAGAATTAGTATTTAATTAGAAATGAAATAATAGTTCCACTTATGAAAATATCGTTCTTTATCGAAAACTAAATTTAGGAGTGACTTATGTCAATTAGATTTACAGCATCTATTTAATAGCACTATAAATTCTAAAATACTTTCTCGGTTATTTTTCGGAATTGGCTTGATCATTAAACGCAGTTCCTTGACGTCTATTAAATGATAATATATAATTGAAAGTGATCTCAATGTCAATAAAATTTTTAATTTGATTCTGAGTTTTACATACATCTAAATAAATTGCAACCAATTTTTTTAGACGACTTCAGCAAGATTTCAAGCTAGTGCTGTTGGAGACAACAAATATTTACTACGTTTATAGCAATTTATGTAAATTAGTTTTACAAAAATTAAATTCGAATGCGTTCTTATTATTAGTAGTGTTCCCAAGTTTGCTGATTCATAAGGCATAGGTTTTGACATCTATCAAATTACATCTAAATGAAGGTGTTCTTAAGGTCTCTAAGCTCTTAATTTACATTTTAATAAATAGATAAAGTTCAGCTAATTTTTGAAGATGCGATAATCTAGCAATAATTCAAATCAGTGTCATTTGACACAGCGTATTTTTGCGTAGCATTATATCTAGGGCGATTTGTACAATAGTTTTTGAAATATTTTCGCACGATCTGATCGGTCCCGATTATTTCGGTCCAAGTTATAAATAATTTGAGGAACTTTTATGAACTCTTTCCACTATATCTGTTCTCCTGAATTTATTTTTATACAATTTTCAAGTTTATATATAAATATATCAACGGTACGGGTCTTGTAGACCCCTGAATTCAAATCTCTTGATGATGCATGATTTCTTTCCATTTCATTCTATTTTTTACTCTCATCTACCAGCTCTTCACAGCTACTTGTGCCAGATCTTGCTTTACAGCTGATAGCAATTTCTTTTAGGCCTCCATCGCCAGTCGTGAGTAGCCTCTTAACATGTCTGTTTCCCGCCATCCTTGTCAATCTTTGTATTTTTACGCTCTGCGATAATTTTGATCTTCTATACAGATCTTTAATTTCTATTTTTGCCCTTCTTCTCCATCCCATGCCTATTACGTGTAATACCTTCCGCAGGAATTTTATTGTGTCATACATTCGTATTTTTGCTTTTCTGTGTAGGTGTTTAGATTTTATTAAACTTGCAACTGCTCATACAGCTCTACTACCTCTTGCTAATCTTTTATTTATTTTAGCCTCTTCTTAACCGGTGTTCGTAATAGCACGCCCAAATATTCGAACTGTAATTGCAACTATACTCCTTGTTTGCTGATTTCCATCTAACTCGCTCTGGGTCTTGTATAGACGTTAATTTCTCTTCCATATACTCCGTCTTACCTCCGTTAATGGTTAATCCATACTCTTTTGCCTTACTCTCTAGAAGCTCGAACATTTTCTTCAGCTCTTTTCTACTTCTTGCCATCAGCGCTATATCGTCAGCGTAAGCTATGCATTGTGCTTATTATTATATATTAGACCATTTCCCTGATTATTTCCAAGGTCAAGTTAAACTATGTCGTCGACAGAGGATCTGCCTGCCTCAATCCTCCGCCCACTTTAAATTCTTCTATAATTACTTTGTTGGTGGTTTGCTTAACGTCATTTTGACTAACTTAATCAGTTTTTCCGGTATGTTCAGTTTTGCAGAACTATTTGTAATTTATTTCTTAGTATGGAATCATATGCCTTTTTGAAGTCAATAAATAATATATGAAGATACAGAAATTTGATCTATTGTCTATTGTCCTGCTCTAAAACCACCTTGGTATTCACCTAGCTCCTTTTCTTATTATGTTTAACATTCCTCAAAATTGATGAAATTGAATTATGTTATATTTATTGTCTCACTTCTTCGTTCAATTACTCGAGTCCGAATACTACAACGCTCCCACCATGGGTGTCAAGGTGAAATAGGATAATTCTTACTGCTACAGAGGAATTTGCTTGGCTTCAAATATGTATCTATTTAAATAACTGAATTGTCACCCTCAATGACGAATTGTAATTTCATCGTTAAGCGGCTCGTCGAATTATCGATGCTTCATTGGAGAATACGGGCTTTCAAGGGATAGTTTGCTTTCTTTCCGATAAATACAATGATAGCAAGCAGCTTATTTCCCTCTTAATGATGCATCTTGCCCACTAAAGGTCGATAGTGTACACAGTCGAATGCTTTAGTCAAATTGTAACTGATCTGGAATCTTTATAACCATCCTCAGCATTTATGGGGGCATTGTATTTATTGAAGAACTACCAATTTATTCTTCAAGACGATCTCCACTATTCTTTTTATCTCTATCGTTCTGTAATTACCCATCATTGACAGGTCCCATCGGGTCTCCTCTCATCATCTTGTGGATTAATATAATTTGTTAAATTACTACTTTGTAGTTTCTTCTGTCCTGTTCTATTCATTCATGTATAACCACTATGTTTGATTTATCAAGAAATAGTCGACAACCACCTTGTAAAAAGTAAAGTAGTCTTAATAAAGGTGAGTTACCACCTACAAATGAAGGCAATGTAACCGTTAATAACATTGTTTGCTGATTCGGACGTTTTTTATCTTCTATTCTTAACCCATACTCATACACTCTCAGTTTCTAAAGTGTTACATAACATTAAAGATGATAAATCAGAATCAATCATCTATGGTTTCTCAGCTTCGGACTTATCATCCATTGAAAAGAAATTGCCCTCTCGTTTATATGTTTGAATTTGTTTTCAAATTTTCCCTTGCCTCTCTTTCAATTTCTTTTTACCGAATTTTTCATCTACGATCTTTTCTTCGGTTCGTAGTGCTGTCTCTTAAACCGTTTTCTCGTCTTCTTCGCTTCTCTTAATCGTAGTAGTTCATCTTCGTATTTCGATAATAGATTTTCTTATTGGTATAATGTGCTTTGTTCGCCCGGTTTTAATTCTGGTGCGGTGGTACGTTTGTCGGTACCACCGCTAACCAATAAAGAAATAATGCCCTTAGTCACCGTTTGGTTGAATCTTGTTTATTGTATATTAGGCATTTCCTTTTTCATCAGGTTTGTACTATCTGCCATAAGAGGTCATTTGCAAAACCCTCGTGTAGAATTTACTGTAGTTTCGTCTTGAGGTACAGCTCGTAACGCCATTATAAGATCTTCACCGACCTTTGGTTCAACTTTTGATTTTGGCTGAAATTATGGGTTTGGAGTAAATGCAGCTTTTATTTAAAGCAAATTTGTTTTCTTATTTAGCTTGCATGTTTGCCTAGCAAAGTTTTCACATTTTAAAGCAATAAATAACTTGTTACCTAAACACATGAGTTAATCAATCATTAATTATTTATCCATTGAATTTTTCAATATATAAAGTCCAGTAGATTTTTTTATGTATTTTAAACTTACGTTTGTGTCTGCAATTTTTTAATTGTTGTCTCCTATAGTGCTATCCGGGCTTATCCGTAGGCAAGTTCAACGCCTTGTTACATTTACCTTTCCATAAATATGTAAGCGTAATTATTATAAAGAAGTTGATATTTCATATCAAATAGGAACTTAATTTAATATTTGCAGATCAAATAGGTATACGCATGCAGAAATTTTAGTTTTAAAATGTACCTCAAATTACTCACAGGAACTTCTATAATAATTTCTATAGTAAATCTCTTACATTTGATCAGATATTTACAGCGTAGACCACGAAATCAATTTATGACTTATAAATGTCCTTTTTACGTGTACTTTTATAATTACTTTATTATTGAGAAGCAATTCGTGATAAACGTTGCTTTTTTAAACGTAACTGACAGTTTTCGAAAGTATCTACTGTAAAATATTTGCCTTCAAGCCGACCATGAATTTTAGATCGAACTTAGTAATATGTATTTCTTATACAGATAGAATTTAGGTCTAACGTAACCTAATTTCCGATAAATGAAGTAGTTTTTGCGGATTAAGCACCACTAACGTAGTAATGACCCGATTAAGTTTAAGTAAAAACGCGTCTGGTGTGACAGGATTGATATGTATTTACCTAATAAATTAGTATGTGTCGGTTTATTAGAAATACATTATCGATATTGAGAAATATTGCATGCATTTAATTATTATAGATGACCTCAAGAACTAGTGGGGAGTTCTTAAGGTCGCTGTTAATAATGTGGCAAGAATTTAGTAACTACAGAAAATTGACTAAACCTATTAGCTTAAATTTACTTACGGCGATATATAAAAAATAAACTTGGTAAAATATAATAATTTTTATTTTTCAACATAATCTCCCCTAACTTCAATGCATTTCCTATAACCATCAAATGATAATTCTAAACCCTTGTAAAAATAGTCGATAGTTTTACCCTCAAAATGTTCTATTAAAGCTGCTTGCAACTCACTATCGTCCTTAAAACGATTTCCACTAAGGTCTTTTTTTTTTATAAATCAAAATCATTGTGTCATCTTCTGTGGGAATGGACTCCAAAATCGGTTGGAGGTCTTCTCCATACATGTTTAAAAACAAACGCACACTCGACCCGACGTTGACGTTGGAGACCGGCAATAGGACGCGGTACTCATTTTGCACTAATTTTATTTATACCCACATGGTCATGGAGAATTCGCCGAATACTTGGACATTACTGCTAATTCCTTCACTTTTAAACGGTGATCTTCCAATACCATTCCTTCAATTATTTTTGAGGCGTTATCACTTTAGTTGGCTGACTGGAGCGCTCATCATTTTCAAGGGATTCTTGCCCCCAACGGCAACACCTTTTTACAGTGAAATATGAAGGAGATGAATTACCATAAACGCCGTCTAAACGCTGTTTAATGTGATTAGGTGTATGTATGTCTTTCTTTTGTTCAAAATTTAATGATCGCACTATACTCTGGTTTCGTTAGCTGCGATATTTTTATGCACTAGTAACGTTGACTGGCTGAACGCCCTAATATATATATAGCATGGGCCTTACACATGTGCAACTGTGGCGCAACGGAGTTTAAAAGACGCTTGACTCTGCATTAAGCTATCAGACCAAGAATTTAATTTGTACTTTGTCACCTACTAATTACTAATTACTACTACTAATTACTACTACTAATTACTAAGCGTAATTTTATTATAGAATTATATGTTGAACTATGTGCCGTTGTAGGATGTATGTATACCTGCTTAACTTACTCAAACGAAACTACGTAAACTAGCAAAAGTGACAATAACAAACAACAGATAGACCAAAAATGTATTATTAGTATTGAAACAATGAAGTTTTCGGCAGCGAGATACGCTGACGTAAAATTACGTAAGACAAAAAGTTTGAAGAAGACTGAGGAATAACTTGTTATGTATATATTTAAGTGTACAAAGGGACCAACAATAATTTAAATATTTGAAGGGCGTATAAAAGTTATGTTTCTCACTCACAACTATCTAACACTACAACTGACGTTCACCGATTCGAATGATCGAGAAATATTAAACATTTTAAGGGTAGGAATCACCCTTCAATCTCTTGGCCGTGACAAAAAATACAACGAATTGTTTTCGAAACGGATTTTTCTGAAATATGTATTGGGTTCCCCGGTGTTACGGTTAAAGTGGTACCTTTTATGGTGACCTTCAGTTGACATTCTTCAGAAAATGTCACGTTTCGGAAATAATTAGCCGTAGTTGTTGTCACGTTCATTGAAGGACGATTTCTACCCTTAAAATTCATTTATAACAGAAACAAAAAAGAAACGTGTGCTCAAATTGCTCGATGTTTAATAGGTACATATGTAGGTATGTATGTATATATGTCAAGTTTTATTCCAATTTGTAAATGCCAGTGGGCTAGTGGTAATAATGAAGAATTGGTATTTTCTTTCTATATTCTATTTATGAGAACTATGATTACTACTGTTTCTGATTACAAAAGAGATGCAAATTCCCTATTATGGTAACACTCGATCTCACACAAGTCAGAGAACACGCATAGTATCGGAGACGCTTTGACTTACTCTGCCTACCTGCCAACGCAGATTTTACAGTAGTAGCTTTCCCCATCTCCAAAACTTTTAATTCTTCTATGAAAGTAAATTTTATTAAATAGGTTAAAGATAAAATAGAAATTCAAAATATGGGAATCTTTATATTCTACAAAACATTCTGTCGAATAAAAGTAAGAAAATAAAAAAACTTGTTTCGAAAAATTTGTTGAAAACGAAGAACCACTTACGTTCTCGTAGAAGCAAATAAGAATGAATTAAAATAATTAATGTGGTTGTGCATAGATGAAAATCAAATGAATGAACAGTTCAATTTCTTAAGATTGTGTATTGTAATTGCATAAAGTTGTCTTCCACAGAGGATTCTTTCATAATTATCCAGGTCATTCATATATGACATGCGTTGCAAAATATTAACTTTATACTTTTCCATAATGTATCCCAGGGATAAAAAGACAGGGTTTACTAGTGAAATCCATTCTGATGTCGACCACAGCATTACCACATTAGTACTAAAGAATTTGTAAGACACTTTGTACAAGTGCGTCAGGTTTCTAACACATTCTCAGTTTTCTTCAGTTTCTCCAACTTAGAATTAAGAACTAAAGAATTATTGTTAGTTTACTTTGTGGCTCTAAAGCCACCGCTTATGTTGTTTTCTGATTTCGAATGGATATGGATGTATCTGTAAAGTGAACATCAAACAGCAACATTCATCTAATGTAAATCTTTCTTAGAGGAACCCCAGTATAACAGGAAACTTCACAACGAACCGCACGCCATTGGAAGGAATACGAAATAGCTGACGAAACGTTACGAAATAGAACCTTGAAATCGCCCTATAGAAGTTCTTTGCAACTTTTTGCTCCAAATGGAACTTCCAATTAGCGTTCTTTGATCCTATATATTCTCTATTCTTTAAGAAGTTGTTAGGAAATTGAAGTCCAAGAGGAAAGCTTCGCAATAGGCGAATGTTAGAGATATCGTATTTGTATCAAGTTACTAATGACGCACTGTGGGAAATTTAGAGATTAAATATAGGTACCACAAAAAGGTACTTTGCTGTGCTTTACGCATCTTAAGAGATTAAGAAATCGAAATGTGCTTAAACTATATTATTAATAGTTTAGTATTGAAATTAATGATAAAGTACCTGGTGGCCCGAGCCTTGCTCGGAGTTCCCAAAATTTTTTGAATGATTTTGAACTAAATAATAACGCTCTTTATTTTAATTTTGATATTTAATTAATATTGTATATTTCAAGTATATATAGTAGCACATGTATATTAAAAGTTTATAAAAGTAGTATTAAAATTAATATTTATAGTTATATTTAAATGCTTAAAAATAAATAAATTTAAACTCAAAATCTTTCTTAAGAAATACACATTTTAAGTAAACATTTACATACCTTCTTTTTGCAACGCCAACTAATTGTGTATAAGTCTTTTTATTTTGATTAAAAACTCAGCTCCGATTACTTTTGTAACTATAAACAAATTATGTAAAATTACATGTTGTTGTTAGTTTTCGTATATATTTTTCTTATATTAACATACTACTTTCAGCACCATCTATGGTTTAGTAGTAAAGTTTTAATTACTTATAATTTCAATTGGCTGCATGATGTTAAAAAAGTTGCTAACCCACGTTTAGGCCGAAATTGGTGAAAGCCTGGACAAATGGATTGAATCGACACCGGAACCATGCTAAATCGGGTTTTCGTCCTCAAAAACTCGCAGATACTAAATTGTAACAAAATCTTGAGAGTAATTTCCGATAACACATTTTATGTACAGCAGAAATAGGTAAAAGCGGGAAAAAAAAATCCTGGGACCGGGACCATGCTAGATCAATTTTGTGTTCTCGAAAATCCCCAGATACTAAATTGCATAAAAATTGCTAAAGTCATTTTTGATAACCAATTTCATGTACCGCAATACCAAAAATGTGTGTAATGGATTTTCCCGGGACCGACGTGATCGCCAGAGAGGGATCGAAGATACAAAAGCAGCAGTAATAAAAGTAGAACTGAACGGACTACTACCTGGAAAAGTGCCATTTAAGGATACCATAGAAGTTCAAGGAAAGAACTAACTACGAAAAGGAAAAGGGAGCGTTAAAGCATCACATGCGTTTCTAACCATTTACCTATCTGCAATAAGATTATGTCAAGAGCATTATTGATATAAAAAAACTATTAGTAATGTGTTGCAAATAATAAAGAAATAGAGGTGTAGGACAAGGTTTATAAAAAGTAATCCACTTTACGAACATTGCAACCTTTCCTCTCCATTAATCTCTACTTACAAAGCTGATCGATCCAATATCAAAACTGTAACCTTAAAGATCATTATTGGCCGATTTATGTTGAAGTTATTCGTATCGAACTTCCTCCACTTTTGTCATCTCACAATCAGTGGTGCTTTTCGAATTGGAACGAGGACACTTAAATTATCGATCTATCTATTATCATGACTGCAAAAAAATGCAATTGCTACTGAACTAATCTACTTAACTAGATCGTTGCACATACAGCCGATACTGAAATACAGACATAGTATCAGCTATAAACTTTAATGAGAAATAGAGGCGAAAGTGGTAATTCAAATGTGTTACGGACATAATGTAATTGCATTACGCTCGTTTTTTATCGACGGCCTTTAAGGTTATCGACATTAATGGGATTTAAAGTGTTAGTCACAATAAGATTGTCCGTGTTATGCCGAACGTACGGATTTCTCACGTAATTACTGTAACTAGCATTGAAGGTTTAAAGATTTGTGCGTAGGCATGCCGCTGAAACTACACGCTTGAAAATTCAAAAACCTTAAAGTAAATTCGAAACTGTTAATTAGTTATTTCCAAAAAAACTGGCAACTTTATGGGTGGAGGTTTTATTTTAACACTTGCCATTGAATCGCAATGTCGAGTACAAGGCAATAAGTAGGTCAATGTTACGATATTAAAATATAATATAATAAGATCATATTACATATCTGTCTGCAGACAGGAATAATAATTATGGGATAAAATTATTTCCTCGTTCAGGTCTTAACGGTCGATCGATAGGATTCTAGTTTTACACTTTACGTTTTCCTTCGTACGTTTTACTGTTAATTAAGCAAGAGCAGACTTAACCTTCGGCAATAATTACATGTGTAGTATGTGCTTAAATCTTCTTCGACAGTTTGCGATAGATAATTAAACGAAATTATAATGGCATCTTGCACGAAATCTACGGCTTTTCCAAGGTGATTTATTCGAGTTTAGACCTCATCTACGAAAATTATTGCAACTCTGTATTTGCTATTTGTAAACTATTGAATTACACTCTTACGTAATATAACGTACGGATATTTGAATTTAATAGGTACATAATTGTATACTACTGTTTGTGCTTGTAATCGTGTTAAGGTTAATTCGGTTTAGAGTCCGGTTCCGGATTACTACTTGATTACGTGATATATGTATTTACTTTTCCTTGTAACATTTAGAATATGTACAATTGCTTGGCGTAGTGTACACCCATCCCCCCACCTTACTGATTAAGTTAATTAAATTTTACATTTATGTGGAAGCTGTTCCTCGCCACCATTTCCGTAAAATTATCCTTCAGTAGACTGAAAATACTTTCATATTATTGTTTAATACTTTGGACTTATTTTACCCATGTAAACCCTAACCGCCTCGTTATGGTGTTCGTGTACCAAGGACACTGTAATTGGAGAAAATCTGGATAATATGTTATTAATTCATTTAAAAGAAACTCTGGTTTGCCAAATTAAAAATTCGTGTTTTAAATCTAAATATTCATACCTAAATCTTTTAAAGAATATTTGTGAACGTTGTGGTTTTATCGGTAATAAACTGTTGTTTCCAAAATCGATCGAGGTAGAACATTTCTGACCTGGGACTGCGTTAATTTTCGCTATGAAATATAATAATCAAAATTAGTAGTTCTCGGAGTTAATTTCCTAGGTAACCGTCAGCGTCTTGTTGGAAGAATTTCTCAACAGTTACTTTCTTGGATCAAGATAATCAATTGCAACTGCATTTAGTTGTAAGCTTAGGAAGCTGTTTTATTGATATTAAATCGTTCCCTATAGTATTCAAATCTCAATTATTAATACACTTTTCTAATACTTGTATGTCCCTTCCGATAACAGTATCTCATGTGAGGATTTATAATGGTTAATGAGTGGCCTTGGAACCTTGGACCCTAATCTGTTTTTTTATTAATTTTGGTTAGTATGGTCAGAAAAGCACTTTCCAGGATCTTGAATCTTTATCACAGTATACAACATAATACGATACTTAATTATAATAGTAAAATGCTTAATCCTCTGTTATTCAATTATTACTAGAATACTGTTGTTAATTGCACTGACAAGGCACTAGTTAATCAGAATTTGCAAATGGAACAAAAATCTTGCTACTTTCCCTTTTCTAATGGTGTTTGTTGCAACATTTATAGAATGGATTATGTCTCTCTTCATGATCGCCTCTTGCAATTTTATTGTTTTTTTCTGGAAACTTTTGATCTTTAAACATACATAACTGTCTTTAGTCGAACTGACAAACTAGTTCCTCATAACCAAAATTTGACATTGTAGTATCTACTGTTGTCTCCAAAACAATTCCAGCTTTGGTGTTGAGCATAATATTAAAACTAATCTAATCAACCCCTAGAAGTTCCTTAGTGACGCCAGTGGGATTTGTATGTTGCGTGTGAATGCGTTTGTTGATGATTTTCAGAATACTGTTGTTCATAGCATTACATCAAAATGTTCGAGATTGTTGTAAGATTTCGTGCAAACGTTTCTGTTTCACTGCAGTTGATGAGGATAAAAGGGTTAACGCAAAGTCCACCTTCAAGAACTTGCTTACTAGTATTGAATAGAACTGGTTTCTACTTGGTGAAGATCTATAAAAATAATGGATACAACTCGTAGAGTAAACACTTCACTATATTTAACAAAGAAATGTAACGTTCGTTTCGCCAACACAATGGCTTCGTCAGACCATACCACCAAGTTTGATGATATAATCTGACGAAATGTTAGCGAAATGAACGTTACGTATTATTTTGTTAAATGTAGTGAAGTGTTTACTTTACGAATTTTATTCATTATAGTTTACTTCCTATATTTATAGTTTAAAACATCAGATACGCAGTAGTCGCCAAACCACACACAATGGTTATTAAGTTGTCAGTTTTTGCAAAACGTTTTAGGTCTGTCCAATTCATAAAACTATCATCGAATATCAATTTTCAGCAATTTTGTCTTCATGCAAGTTATCTGTAATCAAATTTATTATTTCAGTCTTCACCAACTGTTACTGGTAGTTCTATTGTAATAAATTTACAGCATTATTTAAACACAATTATTGCTTATTGTGGTAATCAGAAATTCAAACTAAACATTAGTAACTGCCCGTCAATTACGTATTAATTTTTTCTGCATGTCAATATATCCAATATAATAGTTCTGTTGTGTAGTTATGGATTCCTATTTCACTATATTTTGAAGTTTCCTATTGGTTTTTGATCGTTTGCGACCTTATCATCTTTGCTGCTGAAGTACTGTGATTAATACTTTTGGTTTTCCACGCATATGTGGTTTTGTTTCCCTTCTGCTATTGTATCTCTATCTATTTATAGCAGATTTATCTATTACCACCCAGAAAATACATCACACGAATTCAATATAATCGACACTGACTTATTGTTCATAATGTACCATTTTAAAGGGCTTTGTCTGGTCTGCAAACGTGTATTAATATCTTTTTATAACTAAGTGCTATTGAAGGAGGACGGCCGTAATACCAGTTCGGAATTGGCCGAGGAGATGAAGTGCGACAAATAGACAATTTTGAACCACTTGCACTCAATGAGATTTGAAGAAAGGCTGGGAGGTTTGGTGCCACGCGGGCTTACCGAAAAAGGAAAATCGCCTTCAAATTGCGGCACCACATCTCGCCCGACAGCGAGCAAGGCGCGGCCACAAGCAACGATTTTGTATAGTAGATGATAAATGGTGCCTCTACGTCAACATGAAGTAGAAGAAGGAATGGGTGGTTCCAGAACACATATCAAAACCAAGCGTGAAGCAAGGCCTCCATCCCAGGAAGACTATGATCTGCGAAATTGGTGAAGGTCTAGTGCACTGGTAAATGTAGAAGAAGAACAAGACGGTCGAAAAAACCCGTTTCACCAAGTAAACGAGACCGTCAACTAAGTCATTGTGCTTCACGATAACGAGCAACCTCACACCGCAAAGATCGCCAACGCCTCCCTGTTCTGCAGCAATCACCGTCCCCTCCGGACCTTACGCCAACGGATTATCACCATTAACAAATGAAGGGTTTTATCTTCTTCAACGACGAGGACCTACAAAATTAGCTCAACAACTTCTTCGAGTGCAGGCCAGACGATTTTTGGCTAAACCCCATCCACAAATGTCGTGAACAATGGCGGAGAATACATAGCTGATTCTTTGTTACAATTGTTGAAATATTAAGTTTTTTTAATAACGATAAAACGATGTGTTCGATTGGAAGTCGTCAAACCTATGTACTTTTGATGCACATTGTATGGGGAAACAAGGATCCTTGTTTACGTAAACTGAAGTTCTGTCTGTTCTGACTTTTAATTTGTTTTGAACGCACAAACTTTATACTCTATTTTGCATATTTAGAAACATTCTTCTTAAATACTACGTATTATTACGTAAATATACGCAGATTATCAATGTCACATTCTGGGATGATTTTGGTTTTGTATAATTCATAGAAATTCCGCTACCTATCCATGTACTAGACGTTGATATTGCGCAGTTATCAAAATTCGAAGGGTAAAAAAATATTCTAGTGAGAAGACTAGAGCCGTAATAACGATTTGTACGCGAACATAAAATTGAGTTATTCTTGGCAGAAAATATTTTTATTTCGCAGTGTTTCTCGAAGTTAGAATTTTTTGTTGGGGCATTGTGTATTTTCGTTTATCTTGTAAAATTAAATTTTTTTGTTCTAGCTTGTTTAGCTTTTAGAAATGCGGCAATGCTGAAAAGGTGTTAATGCAATATTTAAATATTATCAAAACATGTCTTCACCCTGTTTTGGCATTGTAATAGGTATTAATAAAAAATCGAGCCCATAATTCAGAGATTGCGGTAGCAGATGTGTCAATATCTATTATTTATTATTGGAGTGCAATAGTTCTGTGTATCTCCATACGGAAAACTATTAAGGGATCATCACCGTAAAGATATAGGACTGCTAATCTTTATACTTGATAATTTTTCTTCCTGTAGAAAAGATATTGTAGGAATTATATCGTTTTTGACTTTGCATGGTCTTCATTGAAGTTGTATGCACATATATTAAATTCTGTTAAACACAAGAGGAGACAAAGTAGTACATAGAAAAAGTGGATTCCAAGTTAGAAGTTTTTACAAGATACCTTTAACATTTTACATGCTAGAAAGGATTTTCCCAAGTTTCCTGGAACTGTTTTTTCCTCGTGCGATTGTAAAAATAAATTATACCGGTATTGACATTAAATAACCAACAATCTCTGCTCTTTTACAATTAATCTGAAATAGCTTCTCTATAAATGAATCAACCTTGAGTTTTTTATCGGGTTTATTATTCCATACTGTTTTTATGCGTTTCACCTTTGTTGAGACACCCGCATAATTCATATGCGAACAAGCTTCTTTATTTTTTTACAAGTTTTTCTAACACTATTGCGCACAACTATGCCGTGTTTCGTATGACACTAATGCATTTTAAAAATGCTTACGATTGGATAATTTGCCAACGTAGTCATTGGTATTCTAGTTAACGCAGAATTAAGACATCGCTAATTCTTGAACACTCGCAATATTTTGTGTGTATGCATGTATGTATGTATTTATGTTAGATGTTGTTAGATGGATTAGTTAATAAAAATTACGCAATTGGGATAAAATGATATATTTTTCATAAATTCAAAGCTTTGAATTTACCCATTTAATTCCGATTTTGTTCTTTCAAGAAGTAAGAAAATATATTCGATTAATTCTTATAAGAAAAGTAAAAGATATGTACATATGTATATATGTACATACATTGATAGTAGAAAAGTTTGTTTAGACGATCTTCCAAGTTTAAATCTGTTCATATTTGAAGAGAGGTTGAAATTATGTATTCAAAATTGTACATAAATTGAATATCTAAATTAATATGAAATAGGGTGAGAATCAAATTTCGCAGACTGTGCTAATCCATAGAAGGCGATATCTAAAATGATTGTAGATTTGAAATGTGTCATTATTTAACTTCGAACTATCATGGATTTATTGCATTATAATCCTAATCTATAGGGTCCCGAATTCTTAAACGTAAAAGTTATAAGGCTTGGGAAAGGAACTTTGCTAAAATTTTCGCAGTTCCTTGGAGCATGTTTCTCCTTCTGTTTAAACTGCTAAGCCTTTATTTTCAATGCCTTAAACATACGCTGGACCCTTACATTTGACCTTCATGTTTAGGACGTGTCTTCGCTTAAGGCTATAAGCCTTTCGGGAAGAGACACATTGCCACTACTTTCTGGAATCCATTTTTCCCTCTCGCTAGGCTCTTTAGCTCGAGGGCTTGGAAGTAGACTGGTGCCTACATTCGACCTCTATGCTTAAGGCACATCTTCCCTTAAAGCTCAGAATTCCCATACCTTTCTAGTTTATAAGTTTTCATGCAGTTGTTCGGTCCATATTGGTACTGCTTTTTGGAGCTTCTGCTTCCCTCTGGCTAAGCTTCTCAGCCTTTTAATCCCCGAGGATTTGCACGTAAGCTTGAAATCTACACCCAACCTCTCTGTTTAACACTAGCATGGTACATCCTCTTCTGAATACAAGAATCCTCAAACCTTTAGTAAAGGTTATTAGTCTGGGGAAAGGAACCGCCCACATTGTTACAGTGTACATACTTAATACAGTTAGGGCACATGATCCTTTAATAATTGTGAGTGGCTGAATTTAACCGTAGTCGTAGAAGTCTTGAAAACGATTCACCGAGAGACGTGCAAAAAGTGCATCAACACCAGAAATCGTATCACCATCATTCTGAATCAAAACAAGAGGTTAAAGAATGGTGTGAACCCGGTATTTCGGCTCCGAAGCGAGTTAGGGTCCAGAAATCGGACAAGAAGCATCAGTTTTTTTGGCACGCAAAAGAAATTTTGTTCGTGTATTATCTCCAAACTGCTAAAACAATAAAGTGAGATTATTATTGTAATCTTTTGGACCAGCTGGATGTAAAAATTCATGAGGGAAGCCCTGGTTTAACGAGGAAAATATTCATTTTTCATCAAGACAACGCACCCTCTCACACAGCTTAAAAAACCATCAGAGAAAAATCAGTGAATTAAAGTATGAATTGTTCCAACATCTACCGTATTTACCAGATTTGTGGCTGTTTCCACATCTCAAAAAATTCCTGTGTGGGAAACGATTTTCAACGAACGACGCGTCTTTCGCCAGTTTTCCGGATTCTCACTTCAGGGATGGAATCCATAGATTAGAACATCACTGGAATAAGTGTGTTAAAGTTCAGGAAGACTATATTAAATAACAAAATGGATTTCAAACCATAAAATCATGTTTCTCTTCTAGAACGATAAAACCTATTGAACCTAGTGTGTAGCAAAACGTCGACTTCAACTAGTAACGCACAGTAAGACACAAAGTTGACAATTTGTCTTTCCAAAGTTTTACAAGAATATTTCACACTAAGCTGCATCGGAAACTCCACACCACATGATTAATTTAATCGAGACATATGTTTCGCCAGAAACGAACCTGGTAACTTCAATTGTATTTTACCGAATAAAAAGAAAAAGATGATGATCGTTGCTGACGAAATGCTTGCATCGATTAATTTAATTTTATGGTGCAGATTTACTGATTCCGTTTAGTGTTCGTTGTACTACACCCCAGTTCTTGCAATCATTGTGGAGCAAAAATACTTCGGACAATAGTTTACAGCATTGCAATAAGTTTAATCAAAACCTGTTCATTAGGTCTTTTCCTTGGTGACTCTTCAATGAAAATGACAAGGTATGTATGTGGAAGTATCCAAATGAACGAAGATTGGGTAAAATCTACGAGTTCCTCCAGAAAACTACAAGAAAATAACATCCTGCAAAACAGAAATAATTCTTATTTTTTACAGTATATAATGTTACATACCTTGTTAAGAATTATTTCGAATAACATCATTTTCCATTTACTCGGATTAATAAAATAGTTTCCGAATATTTTTGTGATGAACCGGTGTGCTCGTGTAATAAATTCGAATTTCCGCGAGTGAGAGGCATGGAATGCGTAGATTCCCCACATCGTTTTCGGATGCAGACTGAAGATCTTCGCAAAATTCGGATACAGGGTGGTGAGTGGACAACAATCGGGCGGGATATGGAACCTTCATCATCAGACGGTCAATGCGAACGCGCTCTTCCGCGGCGCGACCTCGCAAGCCGAGGCTGCACTTGCATATAAAACTCCGCGATCGCGGTACTCAACCATCGAGAGTCGAAGAAATCCGTCCCAACAGTTACTTACCACCATGAAACTAGTAAGTGTCGACGAAAATTCACCGGTGCATATCATTTTCTTTTCACCATCGCCATTGTTAATTGAGATAATCAACGCAGGCAATTATCGGTGTGATAAAACGAGAGTGACTTCGGTACTAATTCTATCATACATGCGCGCGCTAAAAGTGTCTGTATAATTTTTTAAAAAATTACGGGATTAGTGTTCTTCTCTGCGATTAATAGTGATGATTTGGTAGTATGAGAAGTGAATTTTTCTTTTGGAAATGTACGGTACAAACACTTTAATCAAGTTTAATTTAATCTTAGTTCGTTTAATGCATTTAATTTACATCTAATTATCATTTGAAGGTATAAATATGAACAAGTTTCCATATCAGTGTATATTTCTGTTAGAAAAACTTGGCATACAGTATTTTACATTGCATAATTGATTAATTATGTTACCGGTAACTTCATCTGTTGATATTGGATTTGTATTGAATGACAATAATAAATAGAAATTAATACTAATTATATAATTCATAATTTGATATTCATCTGTTTGCTTTCAATATTCAAACATTCGCGAGTGATTTTCCTTTTTATTCACTGTGTTGTGCTAAGTCAATGCAATGACGGTAATGCAGTTATCCTTTTCTTGTTTCACTATTTTATCATCTTAATTGGTCACTCATATCCTTATTTAATTTTCGAAAATGGTACCGCTTTCAAACAATCTCATAATATTTTGTTCATGCTGATGATATTATTACAGTATTTTCAAATTAAAATTGACAACTCATCAGAAAATATAGTGAAGTAATTACATTATCAATTATCTATCTGCAGTAAAAGTAATAATGAGTTTGGTTTGGTACAAAAGTATTAAACTAATTTATACCAAATTTTTTCTCTATGTTTCCACCATAATTTTGTGGTGGTGTGCAATTTTCTTTTACAATACGTCCATCTGTAAACCATTTACCAGTACAAGTTAATTGTTTAGTTAAATTTTCATAAAAAATATGTTGACTGTCGCGTTGGTCTCATCGGGTTGGTCTCATCGGGTCTGATCGTATGAGATCAACGATGCGATTTCCAGTTCTTTTTCAAAATCTCTTTATAGTAGAATGGTTTCGAAAAACGCACTTAATAACCAATGTACCAGGAAGAAAAGACTTCTCTATACCTTGCTTTGCCACAAAGAATTCACATTCTAATCATAATTGTAATTTAGAAACGATAGGAAATTAGAATGAAAGTGAAATACAAATAGGAAATCATTAAAATTCATACTGATCTTTAGGATGGTTTATTATTCACATTGCATTATTCATACAAAATTTTGTTATTAAATGTAATGTATTCGAGACGCTCTCCTCAATGGAAATTAACGTTTTAAATTTTAAAGATTGTCCTTGTATGGTACATCAAGTTCATGTTAATGTTCGCTATAATAATACAAGCGGTTATAGTGAAATTATTTGAACAACAATAAAAGTAATTTCTTCTTTGTAGTAGACAACGTAAACAGACATTAATTTTATGGTCATAAATTTTATGTTTAAAGTGAAGGAACTGGTACGTTGGATGCTATTGGCAATGAAAGCTTATTACATTTATTATCAATTTTTCTTCAACCTTATCTGCATCGAAGAATGCTGTCAATTTAAAATATATGGATTGTCGGCTTCTTTTACCATTACTGGTAGTTAATGATTTGGAACATTGTTGCAAAATAATTGCGCGATTTCCTTGACATCTTGTTAGCCTAGATTTACTGATTTGTTTAGCAGATACTTAGTTGGCGCTTAGCCTCTAATTCCCATATAGATACTTTTTTTACATTTCTATTCGAATAATGAGAACATACACATATCTAAATCTCTTGTGTCCAGTCAATTTACCTATTTGTCTGATTCTATTTTTAGATTCTAAATTTGAAATTCAATTTGTTACTGCGTTTCGTAACACTACAAAGGAAGATGAATTATACATAAACCAGAATCACTTAATATCTCTGTAGATTATCAATTTGTCTTAAGTTCCATCATGAACTTTAAAAAATAGTTGCGAAAATGTATTACCTAAGAATCTTATTGCGTAGTGTATACCGCAGTCTATTAAATATATTCGGATCAGATATCAGTGGATTCCTTCCAATTTTATATATTTTGTAATAAAGTACGAGAGTAAATAATACATAACGTAAATGTTAGCGATAACAGTGTCGCCAAAAAGTACAGCTTAGGAAAGTAATTAATTAAAAGGTTTTAGCGCAATTATAGCCTTGATTTCGTCAAAATTCACTTTCATTTTTGTGTAATTTCGTTGTTTCCACCCGTGCTGTAAGCGAATATCGTGAAGCTAAATCCGGAACAATTCCTAAAGAAAAAGTATCTGTATCGATGCATAAATATCCATGTAAAATTCCTTTCTTTCTGCTACGATTTTCAAATATTCCTGTAAAAAATGTGTAAAACTATTACCTACTGGAACGTTGCTTTTTGAAATAAAGTATTTTTCTCTGTAATTTCGCAACAATCAATCGATTTTCTGAATTATACCAAAATGACCAGTGATTTGTTCTACCTTTTGAAAAATCACCTGTGTGTTCATACCTATATGTTGTCTTTGGGAACTCAAAATGTTATGATTAAAGCGTTTTGTTATGGTTTCCAAATATTGTTTTAAAAGATCCTGTAATACAAGTTTCATATTTCAATGAAATTAATTGTTGCTAACTAATTACCCAACAATCGAGCGATATGCCAATTTTTAAATTATTATTTCGATCTATTTTCTGGCACATGTTTTGCAGACTCATATCTAAGTTGCATGTTACTTTTGAAAATTTTAAGTATTAGAATCAAACTTTCTATTATTACAATATATAACCGCTATATAACAAATTATCAATCTTTGAAACACTTAATTTCATTTGTCGACACTTTCAAATCAACAAAGGCGCTAATTTACATACAACATCGATCTACACATCACATCAAATCAGGTAGTTGTGGTTTACATATACAATGATGACAATTACAGGTAATTACATACAAATTTACCACAAACAGGAATTTATGGGTGCTGTTCAGAATAATTCCACTATAATGGGTTCGAAATGGGTTTAAATTACAATTGTTGGTGGAAAATAGACCATTTTTAAAATAAATTTACATAACTACATCTAAACTGTACTGTTTGCAACCTATTCAGTGTCTTCTGGGGAATAACCTATTATTTCTAATTTGCTTATTCGGTATTCAAAATTTTCAAGATATACGAACTGATTACATCTATCAATTCTTAGTAAAACAGAAATTTGTTCGCAAAATTTTAAATTAAGATATTGCGCAAATTACAAAGTATTAATCAATTTAAATTAAGTATTTCTTTTTTCTCTTCATTCTCAATCATTCTAGCGCCCTTGCCGTACCCTTCATGCAATGTACATACTATTTTCTTGTCTTCGAATCCAATTCCTTTACTCGCAGCCAAGCATCTTTCAGTCACCTATTCTATCAATTTGTTCGCTTTCTGTTTCCATAACTTTCTTCATAATCGATTCATCTGCTTATTTCGCATCTTCGTCATATGACTTGTTTTTGTTCTATTTCGTCTGTAACTTATACGTTTCAGAACTTATCATATTTTATATCTGCTACAATTTTGCATTGGAATGTCATCATTAATTATTATTACTTTGTGATTCGTTCCTCTGCAGACATTTGTTTAGGAGATACTGTAGGCAAGCTTACTACAACACACACGCGTACCTTGCTTGCGAGATTCACCTCTTTTCTTTTTAATAGTGTACTATTTATGGTACAGAGTATGTTGTCAGCTTCTTTTCCATGATCTAGTTTTCCGTCCTATGTAACTACACATCCAGCATTATTGAATCGTATTCTAGTTTCGTTTCTTAGTTTTTCTTAATTTTGGATCCTATTCTGATATTGGATATAGTCCTACAACATACTTCGGCTTGTACCATTCTCAAGTGACAAAAAGCATAAATAGATGTTTGAAAATAATACATGCCGGAACAGGGCGTGATACTACGAGAATATTAGTCAGAATATTTTTCTAAACCATAACCTAAGGAGTTACTTTGGACATATTTATGTGTTATTGTCATTCCTGAGTTGCAGATTGCAATATGTGGATCTTTATTTTTCATTGGTACTTTTGGTATTTATCATTAATTACCTTTCGTTTGTATTTGCTGTCATCATCTTCATTTTCTTAGGTATTAGGATTGATGTGATGTAAGTTGAGCTTTACAAAAATTTTTTCCGTTTTTTGGGGTCCGTCATTCTTGTATTAAAAATTACATATCTTATATGATAGTTCTCTATCACAATTAGGTCAATTAAACAAGACTGGTTTCCAGAAATATAACTAGCATTCAAACCAGTCTTGTTTAATTGACCTAATTGTGGTAGAGAATTATCATATAAGATACGTATAAAGAAGGCAAGCAATCCCGAGAAACAAACAGCAGAAATTGATAGAAATTGACAGGATTAGAACAAAATTCTAAAGAGGGAAGTCCAGAAAGATTTAAAGCAGAAATAATAAAAAGAAACAAATGATAAAATTAAAGAGATTTGGAAATAGAAGACAAGCTGTACAATCAGTTCAAAATTGTAAAGCGGAAGGTTTAAAGTTTATAGCAAACCGGAAAGCAATCGAGAGAAATAAATG
Source organism: Chrysina gloriosa (assembly GCA_038088585.1). NCBI lineage: Eukaryota > Metazoa > Arthropoda > Insecta > Coleoptera > Scarabaeidae > Chrysina > Chrysina gloriosa. The sequence goes on from CM076093.1 coordinate 11,763,123, forward strand.
AAAGGGATTGATAGACATTATTAAGAGCACAGAAAAATCTAAAAAGGGAGATCCAAGAAGATTTGAAACAAAAATAAGAAATAATTAAGAGAAATAAACGATACAAATTAATAAAAAATGGAAAAACTATACAAAATTGTAAGAAGGAAAGTTCTGGAAGATTTGTAGCAAAATCGAGAAGCAATCGAGCAATCTCACAAGAGGCAAATGACAGAGATTGATCGAAATTTATACAATCAGAATAAACATCTAAAGGAGAAGATCCAAGAAGGAAGTAGAAAAATAAAAAGTAATCAAAAGGAACACAAATTAATAGAAATTGGAAATGTAAGGTCAAAACAAAATCGTCAAGAGGGAAAGCTTAAGGTTTGGAACAAAATACGAAAGCAACCAGAAGAAAGAAATGATATAGTCTGATGGAAATTGGAAGTAGACTAGGAGTGAAGTGAGCATAAACCCGTACAGAGGAAATTTTAGTAAGATTTGAAATACGATACACAAAACATTCGGGAGAAATAAATGAAACGAACTTAGTGATAAGATTTGGAAGGGGAATAACGAGAGGCAGAGTCAGAAAAGAAATATAAGAAGGTCCAAGAAAGTATGAAATAAAAATGAGGAATAGTCAAGGGTACCTTTTCCTTGTTCTGACTTTCTTTGACCTGTTTCTGCGAATAATATAATTCTATTTGTTTTGTGGTCCTGGCTGTATCCCTTCCTATTTGTTCATCGAAAGACTCGAAGAATGATTAACGGTAGCCTCCAGTAAATCATTTTGTTCCTAATCCTTCTATCCTTTCATACCGATAAAGTAACGAGGAAGGTGGGTCGTCGGGCCGCAGTAATGATTAGTCTGGGCAAACAACGGTAACAGCGTAAAAGTTGAAATTAATAAATAAAAATCAGTTGTTTTGTCAGATTATTCGAGGCTCTGAGGCTGGGATCTTAATCTTTAGCGTTCATAAATTCAACAAGAACTGTACTTTCCTTTTTGTCTTCGATATTCAAACATCGTCCGCATATAGGATAGTATTCTAGTAGGAATTAGATTTCTATATCCTTCGTAGTTGATCTTGTTTTCTATTTTGTATTCTTTTTCTAATTTATCAATAATTATTACAGAAAGTAATAGACTGAGGCTATCTCCTCATCTCATCTCTGTTTTAAATTCAAACGGCTTTCTCGGCCGTTCTTAAATTATTTTCCTTTCAACCGTATAAAACGGAGCTCATATCTATTGAGGTCTGAAATAACTAACTCTTGTTATTTATCATCCTTTCTATAAAGCTGTCCAATTGTCTAAAATAATAGTTGATTTTCTTAGAGTATACGTTTCCATTGTGGCTAAAGCGAAGGAAATTACTCCGTGACCAATGTGGATATCGTTTAGATTTTCAGAATGAAAAACGAAGAGAATTTTATTGATCTTAATATCGGTGTACAAAACTGAAATATAAACCTAGCTATTCGCAGCAGTGAAAGTTCAACGTAACGTCCGCTGGTTCAGTCATGCATAATTTCATACTATACGGTGTGTTAAACAACGCCAGAGTGAATAAGCATCGGGTTCTTGGTCGATTTATCTTATTCACCGGACGAGTTGCCCTCGTAAAAATTATGGACTTGTGTGTGACACACAAAATTATTTAAAAAATTCGTTAAAGTCGAGTAAATTAATGGCGCAAAAACATTCCTTGCGATTGTGGCGAAATACGTAAACTTAGAAGCGGTTTTCGTTATTTTGCATTTATGTAACGTAGTCTTGCTAAATTGTTCCTGTAAGAAATAAGTCGATCACGTGGTATGATTGCAAGGTAAACAAAAAATGGTTTAGCTTCACATATTTATCGTATAGATTGTTGACTTATCCACGTGATTGATTTACAATAATTTAGTGTCCATACAACATATTTTGGATCTCATCGTATGTTAACATTTTCTAGAGATGTTCGATTTCTCCAGGTTACGTTCATAGAAAAAAGAGATTTATTATCTTCATATATCATTCATTGCAAAACACAAAGATCTTTGCATAAATTATCTTTGTACCAACATGGATGGTTCTTAATATTGGCTTTACATCAGAAGTAAAGTTTATGTTGAAACATTTTATTAATTAACTTCTGTATACGTATGAAGCAATAGTCACTCGTTCCAATTTCTAATTTTTTCTACTGCTACTAAATTCAATGTGGCATATGCTAATCATTCTACTTACGCTTTGCATATGGTAAACCGTACCATCAATAGTACACCATAATGATCCTTCATTGCGAATACTTTCAAGGGTTCTTAGCCCAGATCAAAGATTATCGAGCAAATATCACACATGTGTTAGTAGTAATCAAATTCAGCTGGCTGCAATTTTTGATTTCGTATCTTGATGCACTTGTCAACCATCGTCTCGCCTGAATTCGAAATGGTACAATTTGAGGTGTGTTTTTTTCAAAATTATGCCTTAATCGCTTTAAAAACATTATAATAATTTATTATATTCACACATTCAATCCTCTACATACATAAACACATTGGGCGAAATTTCTGTGCAAAACGTTTCATATCTCTTGCTCATATTATTTCGCCCCTCCATAGCGGAGAAACCGCTTTGTTACGTCAAATAGAAAATAATTTCTCTGTTTGATGCCAATTAATAATAATAGCAAATACAGAAGTGGACGTAATTAATTATTTCGCTTTTATACTAAGTGGATCTGACATAAATTAGAACGTTAAATAAATGCTTCTAATTTAAAATCAGTACCCATGTCGTCGATTTTTTCGTATTTTTTAAGAAATGCATTTCTTATTTACCTACGCTCGCAACAACACCGACAACTTTAACTAACCTAATTAGCATAAGACAATTTAGATTTCTGAGTCGTTAGCGCATGATTTTCTCCCGGTAAGCGTTCCGCTATCTGCTCAAAATCGCTCGTTCTTCGAGATATGACCTGCGCAAGTCGAGGTCCCCAATTGCATGACAATGGGTATTGGCGACAGCGACACAGCCGTGCGTTATTGTACAATTTTACTACTTTATCTTAATTACGCTATGTACTTTATATTCAAGCAGAGATGTTAGATAAAATTTGCTATTGATCCATCCTAATGTAGGGAATTTGTCATATTACGATCTCAGCGATATCCTTTTTTGTAAATATCAAAAGATACCAGTTAAGTTAATAATCATTAAAGGTCATTTTAGAATATTTTATGAATACACAAATATACAGATCTGGTCTTCTTGATACTCTAGGCTGGAAAACTTTCTTTATTTCTTTTTATTTCTAATCATTCCTTCTTCGTGAGCCGGTGTGGTGAGATGATTAGGGCGTTTGCAAAATAGTCTCCTTTCAAAACCCGGGCCTTTTGGTCCGGCGGGTGGTCCACTCAACCATTATAAGAGTTAAATACCTGCCTTCATCGTGAACAAGGAGGTAATTCTTTATTCCACGATGCCGAATACGTATCATTCCAAAACCGACAACCGGATATTACAGCAAAGATACTGAGTTCTTGAACATCTGCTTTGCAGGCCTGCTCCTTCACAGGGCGTTAGTGCCTCATCATACCAATTATTTCTTCAGATTAACCCGTCACTTCCTGGTTTTGCCGTAATGGTTACCACGGTGCTATTTCAAGTCGGATTTGTTACTTTGACCTTTTTTCATCTATCTGGCTCCTCAGACTTTTTAACTTATGTCTCATCTAATACCATTGGATCGGAACAGTAAAAGATCCTTTTCTTTTAGTATTCCAGTAATCGATCCTAATTCCTTTGCTATTTTATGTCTGTATTTCTATTCTTCTTATTCCAAGGATCCTTCCCTTAGGAAATGGCTTTCTTTTTTCATTGTTTTCTGTTAATATCCATTTGTCTCTTTATACACTGATACTGACAGTATATTACAGATTTACAGATTGTATTCTCAGTTCGTCTACTGTTCTTCCCTTGTTGTTATTGATATTTCCTTGTACAAGCATGTCTTCATGTCTGTTACAGAAAGATAAGTTTTTAAAGGAATCACTGCATGGTACTATCTATGATCCTTTCTTGCTCATAATTACAATTTCATGGCCCATAGTCCAGATTCATCAACATTTTTATTTATGATTAAGAATGCACATATTTGAAACAATCTCCCATCCGTTTTATTTTTAAGTATTACATTTGTGTACAAGATTACTCTATTTTTGCTTATTCCTTCTTCTCCTTTGGTTGTTATTCTTATAATTTAGAGTTGAATTTGTTAATTTTCTAAGTGTGTATTTACACTATGTTAATTTTTTATTTGGTTACTGTTCCATTCTATTTGGATTAGTTTTGTATTATTGTCCTGTTAATGAATTTATACCTTTGTTGGTATGTTGTATGTTGTTGTATGTTTCCGTCCTATTTTACTAATCCTAACTGCTCCCTATACTTCTGTTTGTAATCATTGGTAGTTAATGAAGAGTTGCTTATTATTGATAAGTCCGAGGTAGTGAAGAAGTTGGTCTCATTTAATTTTAATTATGAAGTGTCAGTGCTGTATTTATTCTGGAAAATGGAAGAACCCTTCCTTATAGCCTTTGGAGCTGGTCCAGACTTCAAGCTTTTCTAAGATTAAACTTCTGTATAGTTGCATTTTCCTGGTTAAGCGAATTGTCTTTTTTTAATTTGCGTTTCATATAGAGAAGGAGATCAAGATCATTATAATCTATTCTAACGGAAAAATTTGTTCTGTTCAAATTATGTTCATGCACTGTATGTGGCTTGATAACTTGAGGTATTCTGTTACAACATTCGTATAAGGTTTCTGAAATATTATCTAGAAAATCCAGAATACATTGTTATGCTACTAATAGTTCCTTCAAAACTTCCTAAACATTTAAAACGAGTTTTGCTTTTCTCAGTTATTCAAGGACTTCTTAGTGGCTTAAAAAGTTAGAAATCAGTTAGTGTATTAACCGCCCTTTTCTGAAACATTGTTGTTTACGACGGCGACGGTTTGATAGAATTTATTCCAAAGCGAAATATCAGAGTATTTTCTTCACTCCGCAATACAGATGTACAGAACTGTAGATAAATTCGTTGTGGTGCATCCTTGGATCCAACGATGACATGCGACAACGTAGATTTATGTAATACTGGATATGGATTGGATTTAGTTTAGATCTGGTTTAAAGTTGTTGATACGATAGACAAGAAGTAGTTCAATGGTACAATAAGACTTATACCACTACTACTATTACTGCATATTGACAAATAATTATGCCACGTTTTTCTTGATAACTCGTTTTTGCGACTAATCCTGAATCCTTAGTAATAAATTATGAATTCTTGTACCGTTTCATGTACGATTATGTTGTAGGATGATTTGATAGTGATTTTCAAATATATCGTCTGTCGATTAGTATTTTTTTACTACCTTCATCATGTAGATATCACCCAACCAATCTTTCGTCTGTTACATATTTCTTGAACTAGATACATATTCAACTGCGGTATAACTAAAGGATCGTACACTCTGTGTCTCTATTTTCCATGCTTTGGTCCTTTTTATCTCATCCTTGTAACAGAGCATATAACACGTATTTGTAATAATTTAGGCTTCGTTCCTATCGATTAATGATTTTATAGCCTTTTTTTATAGATTACAGGATTTCAGGATTAAGAATCTCATTATATTATCCTTATATTCTTCCGTTTATCTCTCCATGGATCTTGTGTTTATGATTCTAAATAAATTATCTATCGTAGCTTTTACACTCTTGTAGCATCTTCCTGTTATCCTAATTATATGCAATCACTATTCTTGTGATATTGGTGTTTATCTTCAAGTTAAAGTCTTCCACTTTTTAGTAATACCTATGGTTTCTTATTGGTCGTTCTCTGAAACTGCTACTAGTAGTACATCAGTAGTACATCCTGGAAGGTGACGCATGTATAATAACTTCCTTCCAAGGTTCTCGTGTTTTAAAAATTACTTAAGCTGGGTCAGATCGCAATTATTTATGAATAAACTACATGATGATTAATACTTTAATATTTTGAACCAAACGCAGTACAAGCGATTGTATAATTTTAAATACATAATGGCGAATATGCCATTAATATAATGTTGAACTGTCCGCCACTATAGCAGACGGTAAATTTGAATGGCAATACAGATGATTGCAGTGTAACTTGCTTGGATAAGGGAAACTTGAAAAGTTTGGTAAGGATGAATGTGTTCCGACATGAATACTTTGGCCTTTATCTTTTATTTTAGTAATGATGTTAATAATATGGTTAATAAAGTGATGCTTTGCTTATTTTCTATGCTTTTCCTATTAATATTTAATTCAAATCTCAAAATAAGTTTATTGTGATATTAATTGTGCTACAAGCATATTAGAAATTTCATCTTTCACTAATCAAATGTGATGTACAGAAGAGAAATGTGATAGTGGAATGTAAATTTATTGAACTATAATGAAATTAATTTTAAAATAGACGACAGCATTGTCCGTTTGTAGTCTGTTGGAACGATTTCTGTGGATTATCAAGTTTCTAACGTTACACGTGCTACCTACACTAAATTGGTCACAGTATAATGAATGTGACATTATTAGAACACAGATTACAAATATGTAATGCAATGAATTTCTTTTTAATCCTTTGTTGTTTCTAGAAAGTCGTTTTGAGACCTTTTCCTTGTATTTGCATTAGTCATCTGAATTTCATACTGAAATTGTAATTTGATTTGCAATTCTAAACTCTGACATATCGACTTTATTAGGAAATTTACAAAAGATACTGCTTTTTCTTTACTTCCAGATTTAACCTTCCTATACTCACGTCAAAATGAAAGACGTATACTATACTATATAAGTCGGTCTCACAGACCGTATGCGTGAGTATAGGAAGGTTAAATGAACTAGAATTAAATCCATAGAATTTTTGGGATTATAGTTACGTATTTATTGCATTTCCTACTAATCAGCGATTGAGACATAACAGAATTTTAATAGAAATCGTAACCTAATTGTAATTAAAGCCGAGGTTTAATGAAGTATATACATTTCATTCATATTGTTACCGCGAATGCGCTGGAATGGGCCCCATATGGCGTACGTGACTATTGTTGACGATATAAAGAAGAGACTTGATTTCAACATATTAATTCCAATGGAGAAAGTGTTAAAATATTTTCCTCTTGGTTGCTGGTTTAAATCTCTCTGATCTAGCTAATAGTTTTGTAATAACGAGATATTATTGCGATTTACTAGACAATTATTAAATGTTTCATTCTATTTAATCAACAGCAGATACTATTGATATTAATTTGGAAAATGTTAATGGTGACAGATATAGATTTTAAACATGGGTTATGCAATTGGGAACATCATTTACCTAAGCAGTAAAGGGTTGGTTTGGGGCGCTAACTGACTATAATGTCAAGAATTGGTAAAATGTCTGAAATTTCATAGACTCTTCTAATCTTGCTTCACCAAAACTTAACGTTTGAACCCTTCAGAAAGCACTTGTTGATTGTCTGACACTCATGATTTTTGATGTAGATAAAATCTGAGATTGATCTTTAGTGTCCAGCTTCATATGTAAGTTCTTCCTTTGACTTTCTTCATTACTTCTGTAATAACTTTTGTGGAATTATTATTTTCGGTGATCATTGTTGAAACTTTCTTACTGTTATGATATCTTGGACAATGATGTATATACCTATGTTCATTTGGAAAGAAATGGTATTAAGGCAGTGATTTTAAATACAGCATTCTAGTAGCCAGGTATAATCACATCACCTTCAGAAAAGGATTTGATGAATAGTCTGAATTAATTATTTAACATGAACCTTTTTTGTTTTTATTGCATCCTAACTATTAAAAGAGTACACTTAAGATTCTGGTTGAATGTTTCACTATAAAAGTGTACCGAGTCTCGTTGACAACATATAGTTAAGTCATCGTTAAGCTATTCATCTAATATATAAATTTTCTTTGCATTTAATTTAAAGAATCTTTCTTGGTGGTAATTATATGTTTAAAAACTTATTTTGTTTTCTCGTCTATACGTAAAGCAAAAATTCACTTGACGTCTCTATAAATATATATGTATGTCTTCGGAAGAAATTGAACATCATTCCAGAAAGTGTGGTCGAACTAGTACTGGTATTTAATTTGTCTAAGCAATGATGGTATTTTCTATCGATTAGTGTAAATTATTTTATTTCTGAAACCCTGGTAGATATTGAAGGACATCGTCTTAATGATCCGCAGTATATTAATGGATATTTATCAAAAAATATGTATTCATGTTCGCGAATATGGCGATTTTAATAGGGATATGACATAACTAGTCTTTTCCCTTTTAATAACCCGGCAACTTATGATTGGATGTCGGTAATTTTCAACATGAATAGGGACCATCGGTACACATAAAAACCTGCAAAAACACGAGATGGGGAGGGGGTGTTCAATTTAAGAAAAATTACGGACCATCAATAGTTTTATTTAGTACAGCCTCCATAAGTGAATATAACTTTAAAATAGGTATTTTTTTCTTCTTAAGTACTTATTGAAGAGTTGAACTTCATGTCTTCAATAACAACTGGGAAATAGAAAACTGACGCAGTGGCGTAACGTGTGGCAGTACGCTGTGTATGTGTCGTCAAAATTTATTCTGTCTCACGATATTCTCTTACAATACTAACTAATGTATATTTTTGCAAATGATCGCAGACGTTGGTAGCGAGTTTTTCCAATTTAAATTTGTATGTAGCGTTGCGTAGGATGTTTGTATAATTTAACGAACACATAAACTATATAGAAACACGACTTAGAGTGCTAATAAAAACTACAGGTTTCATAACCAGCCAATTTTATTAAGAATTTCGTAATTAGCAGAGCGAAATGACTGAAAACCGTATTACAATTTTTGGAGGATATTGCTAAATCCCGCAATCTGTTTTGCTGATATAAGGTGGTGCGTGTATATACGAGACTTTCGTTTTTATTTCCTCCGTTGTAACGATATGGCGATTAAAAATTTATGGTAAATAATTTCCATATTCTACCATATAAGTCTTTTGCCCGTATTATATTGATTACTAAATAAATATCTTCGAAGGATTTAATTGGTGGCAATACAGGACGTATTTTGTTTAATTTATTCCCTATTTTAGGAATATGTTTCTATGTATCAAAACGTCAATCAGAATTAACTATCAGATATCGTTACCAATTTCGTTAATTAGACGAGATGCCAAATAACTACGCATAACAACGTATAGCATCGCATCTCTTGTTTATATACATATATGTGTTGTACCTTCTCCACAGGAAAGCTTCCATATCTCGATATATTTTACCCTTTGCTGTAAATAGCATCATAAACGATTGTGTAGGAGTTCAAATATTGATTTCTCTACTGCCGCAGACGGTCTAATGCATAAGTTTACCATTTGTAACAATTTTGTAAACGCTTGCGCTAGCATAAACTGGTAGTTTTAAATCTTGCCGATACGCTCCAGTTACTCGTAAAAATACATATATCTGATTCTGTATTCAATATCTCTTACTTTTGCGAACAGAGCGAGATACATTCAGCAGTCTTCATTTGCAATTTATTTTATCTGTGCCATACATATGTACGTGTCTACGTAGGCGTGAAGTTACATAAGGCGCGTAACAAATATCTTTTGCGATGTTATTTAAATCGAATCGATAAATAATTATTAGTATTTATGATACACTCACATACTTTCAATGTGTAACAATTTGCATTTGAATTTGATGAAATTCAAGAAAAATGTTTCACATTGTCAGTTTGGTCAAATACCGGCGACTCCACCAATTATTATTTTCATGTTACATTAATTCAGGCGTTATGAGCCTTGATGTGTTCGTTCTGTCGAATGAGGCTGTTAGTTTCTGGATTCATACACTAATATAGTTCATGAATAGTGTATTTGTAATTTAAAGTATATTAAGGGACTATTACCGGTTTCAAGGCTAAAAAATGACCCATATTTAAACTTATCTTTTCTTGTTTCATTTATTACAAAACTTTATACGAGCTTTTGCCTTTAATTTGTACATAATTTGGGAGTATAATTTTTTTATTTGCTCTAGCATTATTTACTACAGGGCGTCAAAGTCGAGTCCTAGAAAATGAGACCCTCACACTGCGCTGAGATAATCTCAAAATTGGCATGTCTGAAACAGAAATTCTAAGAAGTATTTTAAAGAGGAAGGTAGTTTACATCGTAATTCACCACCTATTTATAAAAAATTTTAAAAAATGGCGGCTTTGTAAAGAAAGAGATGTAAAAATCATGTTCTTTCCACCTATTTTTCCCTTGCCAATTTTTTTAGCAATTTTTCTGCAATTTTCTGGTGAATTACGGTAGACGAGATCAAAATAAACAAATCAACCAAGAATGAAAAAATCGATCTAGTGCTTGCGGAGAATAAGTCAGCACAGTTTAAAAAATGCTAATTTGAGTAAAACGCGTTTAAAGATTGCCATCTTCTGCTGCCTTTTCCGTATGGATTCTTACCCATTTTTAATGCTTCTGTGCACTTTGAAATTCTAACTGACCACGTGAGAACAAGCCAGCACTATAACGGCGTCAAGACGCAGGTTAGTTTAATGGAAGCAGGTAGAACAGGCGCTATATAGCAGAGGGGAGAAGAGCAACTGCTAAAACTCTCTTATTTTTTCAAATTTCACTACAAAATTTTAGGAGGTGATTTCTGAAGGTATAAGGATTCGTAAAATGTTATAAAAATCTCTTTTTTTCAAAGTTCTAACCGGTACTAATACCTTAAGTATAACATTTTAGTTACACCGCAGTATGATAAAGTAATACATAAATTTCATACATGCTACGATATTTAGCCATTTTGTTTAACTCTGCGTTTTTTGACAGCTTGAAAAATAATAAAATTTGTTAAAGTTATCACGTCGTCAATATTTTTTCAAATAGGAAGGTATCATTTTGATTACATTTTTACATTACATCTATAAAGCATTTTATCCTACATACAAAAGCGTATTTTGATGTAAGGGTTATATAATCGTATTTTCGAAAAGGCGAAATAACGTATACGAAATAACATAAATAAATAACCAACCAGTTCGAAGAAAGGGCGATTGGACGACGTAAGTCGATGCACCAACCTCCTCTGATCTGACCCCTCCAAATTTCTTTCTGGGGGAAAAGACGCACAGTTCAACAAAATACTTGGCGTGTTATTTAAATTTTTTCACAATTATGTACTGTAAAGTTTATTAATTTTGTACATTACTTTATCATAACCCGAAATAGCCTTTTTAATAGAAGGGTGTAGCTCATCAAGCATCGTACTTAAGCTGATTAGATAATTGAATCTATCAGGCGACTGTCCTCAATGAAACCTTCCACATTGCTAGTGGCAACCTTTTCTGGAATTTATCCAGACTCCAAGACTTCAAGAATTAAAATCCAAAGTTTTTAAACCTCACAATATTCAGTCACTAGCGTTCGCAAAGTACATATGGAAAGTTTCCTCTTCCTTAATATAGACCTTGCAGAAAGGATCTTCCATTTTCTCTATGGTGTGGAGATATTTGTTAGGCCAGCAAGGTCTTGTCAAGAGACCCACTATCTTCCCAATTTTGTTCCCACTCATTCGCAGCAATTGTTCTATTTTATCATCTGCTTATAGCCTGTATCTCTGAACATTTTTAGACTACCGTTTTGTTAGTCCCGGTATCCCCAGGGTTTGGCATACTAGTTCCTCATTTCTTCTCTGTTTCTTTCTATATTTCGATGTAGACGCACCCACCACAGATTCAGTCTATTGGGTTTTGCTAAGGATACCAGTATATCTTAACATTCTTGGATGGAATCATAATAATATACTTCAATGTTCTAAATGCTTTGAGAGCTATTTGACTGTCCGTCGTGTTATAGATTTTTCTGTTCTAACCGCATCTCTGTATCATGACTTGCGCACATATAGTTGTGGCAGCAATCTCTGCTTGAAACACAGTCGCATAGACTCCTAAATTCATTCACACACTTTTCCTATTCACGCCTCTCATTGAGTAGCTCTCGCAACCCAGTTTCGTGTCTCTATCAGCTGTATTCACCCTGAAATATCTTCACTGAAGTCGAATTCTTGTTCTCGTGTTATGTTAGTTCTGGCGTAATGAACATACACGTCTTTGACATTTGGAATGGACTTCTGAATTTTCGGGTTTATTTACTAACACAATCCTCAAGCAAAGTAGTTCTTACCCCTACCACGGCGGCAAAGTCGCCTCTGAAATCCTGAAGGTTCACTCATAAACTTTAGTTACAATGGACCTGAAACGAGTATTTATTGTGATATGAAAAACTGCGCTCTTTTAAGAGTTGTGTTAGTCAAAATGTTCTTTGGACTTTCCATCCTATGGGTTTACTCTACGAATGACAAGTTAGGTGTTTAAGTGGGTATTTGGAGATATATAAAGTAGTGTGGTAAGAGTGAGGGTATTTTATTTGGATGTACTTATATTTACTTCTACGGTATAAACTCACAAAATAGCTTGAATCTTAAACATCAAACTAAAGGTCCGGTGGTTTATGTTACATAATATTCTAAATTTTTGTGTCATTGCTTAGTTTTTTATCTGTTATAAAATAAATTTAAACAATCCTTTTTCTATGATAGCTTGTAATTCAATGTTACTTTCTTTTGTAGGGATCAAATTGCTTTAAATTTTTTTTGTTTTTTAAATAGTAAGATTACGGATACCTGTGTATCGAAGTATCAAATGAAAGACTAAAGTGTTACAACAATGAATTTTAAGCTCCAGTACCTTTTAACAAACGTCGATTAGTGAATTATATGCTTATTATAGAAACTTCATTTTTGTTTTTGTATTTCAGAAAATCCACACGTACTCGTATTACAAAACGCTTTTATTCGATAATAAAATTGCATTGTAGCGTACCTTCGAAAGTACTTTTACCCGCAAATATTCACGTTTACCATAGGAGTTACATAAATATGGTGTACTCAAAAAATTGTGGCATAAGAAGCATATTTTTATCAATCATATTCATGAAATATTAGAAAGCTATTTTCCTTTAAAACACAAAAACATCTTTCGACATACACTTATTCCTAATTGCCAAGTTAGCGCGTAAAAAGTTTAGTTTTAGCAATGCCTTGTCGAAATAACTCACAAGGAAATGATTTTTCTAACATCCGACTCTTTACAATACCGTTTCGCAACTCCGAATAGATAACCTTGCTACATTCGCTCTAATTTCGCATTGAATCTAGGCGGATTTTTACTACAATAAGCTTGGATAATTAATGAATAGCGTAATGCACATTAACACTTCTGTCTATTTTTGTTTGTGAAATACTTTCGAATGCTTCTAGCGACTTAGATAGTACAAGAAAAAGAATTAAAAAGTTGATATTCCAAGCAAGAATGTTAATTGAAATAACCGGCTGTATTTCATAACATTGTACACTATAACGGTCAAGGTTGCGTCTTTGTTGGAGCACGTTCAGCGCTCGCGTTTGGGCGTGTGTTTCATTGCAAACCTTGACCCCCTGTATATTTTCCGGGATCTGCTTACTACAGAATATATTACATATTTAACTTATACACATACAGTGACGTTGCGTAACGTGGCATACGCATGTGTAGGTTTTTACGTAGAATATAATTAAATTGTTGTAAGAAGTAATTGATTGTGTGGCAATAATCTGAGAAAATAGAATAGCACGCAAGAAAAGTGTACCATTGTTACTTTATATAAGAACGAAGTGACATTTTCTTGGTGCACTAGATGCTCAATTAATATCTACCCACCGTATTTCCGTTTTAGAATTGTGTATACTTCTTAAAAAGTCATTGCCTTACGATAAATTATATTAATCGTTTCAAATTGCGGTTTCTATATAACTAGCAAATAACATCGATTTAAAGTTTGGAATTATGGGTTGCGTTTAACTGAATTGAATTTCCTGAAGGAACGGAAAATTATTTTTCATTCACTTCTTGTACAAATCTGTTTACATAAGTTAATCGCTTTGAGAGGGTTTATGTAGAATCACTGACAGACATATTTCCTGTAAGATGTAAATAATCATTTTCATTACGGAATTGAAGAAGTTAAAGCCATTAGTAGTCGAAGCGTCGGTTGGCGTATTCCAACACCTTTCTTTAAGACGAATATTTTGTGTCGTTGAAACTCACTTTCCTGTAATTTTCTTTAACTAGTTAATGAGCGCTTCCTCAAATTACATCCTTAGCAACAAATTAAAGTTCTATCCCGGTATTCAATTGCACTAGGCGCTGTTATTATATATTGTATTTCATGCTAAGATGGAGACTTATTCATATGACGTTTCCTGTTGTTCGCATATAATTATCGCGAATAAATAGCCCTCATCACTGTAAGTGAAGTATTTGTATATTCAATACTACCTTTTACAGTTTAAAATTTATTTTAAGCTGTCATTATGTACAAATAATATCAAGAAAACGTCCGCATTCTACTTCTAAAAAGAGGAAACAAAACCGGAGGATCGACTGCGTTGATTATTTCCTTCTCTTATCCATTTTATAATTATTAGACCATTACTAAACGTGGAAGATTTCATTATGTATGTTATTCTTATTTAGATTTTCGCCATTTTCCTCGCTGTATTGGCGCTAGCCCGCAGTCAATTTTACGGCTACGATTTTCCAAAGAATGCTTTTTCTGGTGGTTTAGATGTGCCATACCACAGCACAAGAGATCCGAGACAAAACCGAGGACCAGTTCTATTTCCCCAAGCGCCACCAGATAATGGTGAAACTAGTGGCGTAATTGTTGGTGCCAGTGGTTACGGATTCGTGCCGCCAAAGCAAAGTAAGTTGCTAGTTGACTACATATATGATGGAATTAACGTACATTTAGCACCTATTATAATTTGGAAGAGAAATTACTATCAATCTTGCAAAATTATCAACATAAACGGCTATCGATTTTTTTTATATCATTTCGTAATTATTGGATATTGTAAATATCACAATAAATCACGTGTTAAGTGACTTGTAGCGGGCATTAACAATTAGATAATCACATTCAGCGTCATTACGCAGAACTAGTAGTGCGTGTAATGTCCGTTCATATAAATTACTTAAGAAAGTGTGCTTGGTTTTCGATATTTAGTTGCTATTCGAGCGGAAAAGCTGCTGCGCCTAAAACCAGAATAATTTTTAAATTCGTGCTTGTCAGAATCGTTCATTTGAAAGCGTTATGAATCCAAAATTTATGAAGTAGTTATAGTTAATTTACCAATAAATATTTGTTACTAACAAGTAATATGAAAAACTACCATCTCTATTCGAATTGTTACTAGCAACATTAAGCAATCGAATGTTATATCCACATCTTGCTTTATATAATATTGTAACAATAATTCGCTTTCTAATTAGTCGAATCATTTTATTAAAATTACCTTTTTCTTATCATGGGGCATATAATATCATTACGAGTTTCACTACTTCGTAACTTTTTCGCAACGCGGCTTTTTGTAATCTTTGTTAGTAGCCTGTTTTTACTGTTTCAGTGCAATAGAAAATTATAGACGCATAAGAGCTCTACTACTACCGTCGTCGTAACGCAAAAGCTCATTTAGAACAGCATTATATGTGCGATTTATACTGTTATTAAGGTCGTCTTACGGCAATAATGTGAAAATGTTTACACGTAATGTAGAATTAGCGGTATTCTGATCCTCTAAAAGATTAGATAACAACTTCAGCTTGAATGATAACTTAGGTAAATGGGCTGCAACACACGTTGCAATATATAATTGTCAGATCTCAATGGGGATTTACGGAGGGACTTGTAGAATTCCGGTGGAAGTGTCTTCAAACGATGTATTTGAATAGAAACTCGCATAGTTTAATAAATAGGTTAGAGGTATTGTTCAAAGGCGGTCATTTGACTCAAGATACGGACTCCTCTGACAAAGATGGACTCGGAGTTCAAAGCATGATTTAATTTGCTTCAAAGTTTTGGGGCGGGAAGGCTGATTAACCACCGCACCAAACAAAGGAACATCCACGGTAGGAACGGCAGGAGAAACCTGTTTGCGGGATAATGGAATTGCCTGCTCTAAATTATTGTTAATAGACAATACGAAGTATCGCTTACTGCTGAGCGGTAACTCAATTTTTACGTCAATTAATGTCGCTAATTCGATTGCGAGAATTGTCGAATAATCGAGTTTGATTAACTTTCCGTGCTTTGTCGCTTGCGCTGGTGCGCACCGAGTATACTACATCTAAATTCATATTTCAATAATCCCTTTATGCATTTTATTATACAGAGTACATGCATCAGATGTATGCGACATAAAAGGTGAATCAATACAATGGTTAGGTTAAGTGGTAGGTGTTTTGTTAGTGTCATCTTAGGGCGACTTACTAAACTACTAATCAATTTGTTCTCCAGTTAGAAAATATTGAAATTCCTGAAACATTTTCCATATTTCACTCGGTTTGTGGTGCAGTTAAAAATCATTTGATTTGGGAGTATATCAGATGTCCAAAGAGGTTCACGGACTTCTTCGCATTGGAAAGTAAGCTAGAATTGTTTAGAAGTATTTCTTTTTCGTTCAAATAGCACTCTTCATAGTTGACTTTTTCCCATCGTAGTTTATATTGTCTGTTCATTTACTATTTGGTTTACTGTTTGGTTTTGGAGTTGAAGCAATCTGTCAACTTTCCTCGTGACATTCTTATTACGAATTTCTCAACTTCGCATACTGATGATCTGATGAATCGTTTAAACAACATCGAAATAGTGTTAACGAGGACGAAAACTTTCTTATGCTTACCTTACCGGTTTATATTTGATTTGCAAAATTAAGTCCAGTGTTACCTTCCAAGAATACCACTTTCTTAGAGTGAGCTGGTGTTAGCTGTTCCTGAAGCAATGCATCCTAAACATATTCCAATCAGGACCATTATATCTCAATCGCAATTACTTACCAGACCTCTGACCAGAAATTTACAATGAACCACTTGTGATCGATAACTCATGGTTCTGTAATGCGCTGTATTTTTAAGTGATTGATTTCGAGGAGGAAGTCTTTTAAAGTCGTTTGGAGGATTAACAGCAAATTAAGAAATTCAGTCACAGCAAATTTCACTAGGTAGAAGTCCATGTTGCTCAATTCTCATAATTTTGCTTCTTTTCCTTTTCTTGTTCGGATAATGTTTTACTTTGCTTCTTTTTGTTACAAACTTGTGTCTCTAGAATCTCTAGATGAATCGTTCCTTAGATCAGATATTGCAGTAGGTTTGACTGTCATCCGTTTGTGTAGATGATCGTTTTAAGGCATCGGTGTCCTTTTTTGTGCTTAGTACAAATTTATACACTATTCTTAGAAGATTATTTTGGTCCTTTTGAAATTACGATGGAATTTTAGCATAGTAAACGATTTTGGTTTTGCCTCTGCGTATTCAACATCCTCTACCAACGGCTTTAAGTAATTATTTTATCGGTGATAAGCGTGAACAGAGTTTTGTCTTATACTATCTATAACTGGAATTTTCCTTGTTTCCTTTTTTCGTTATCTACAGTTACCGATGTTGTGTTCCTAGTGTTATCTTCCAATCAGCTCCCTTCATTTACAACGAAAATGCGCTAGTTTCATTCGATTGAAGGTGTGTGTCAGATCTAAAAGGCACATCACTCCAAGATTTCTAAACTTTCTGTTGTATTTACAAACTCAAGCCTTGCAGCTTTTATGTGGGTTAAAACTACTTGATAGTAAAACTGATTTTTGGCCCAAGACATTTTTCGATAACATAAAAATAGCAAATTAAAGCGATGTAGAAGCAGTTTTTGATCAATATTTCTTCCAGAATATTGGTGATCGATGTGGAAAGTGGTGAGCTGTAACTATCTGCAGACAAGTACACAAAGGTACTAGAATATCCAGGTACCTCAAAGATATAGTCTGAGTAATATATATCTTACCACAAGCAGTAAGGCGAAAATATACAAAGCAAGCAGTAAAGTAAAAAACATACAAAGCAAGCTGTAAAGTGAAAATATAAAAAACAATTGTCAGTACTTACGGTGCAGACGCGGGAGTAGATACAGCAGGTCAATACAATTGTTGAAAATGACTGAGATAAAAGTCCTACACGTAGTTAAGTGCATAAAGCATAGAGAAAGAAAGTAGTATGAACATACAGAAAGACCAAACGGTAGACCAATGAAATAGTTAGGGACTGGAAGTGCCAAGTGAAAAGAAATTCGTGATGACTATTGACAAAATGGAGAGAAAGGTAGTGGACGTTCAACGGATAACCAATACACCCTATAAGGATGTAAGTACAACCAGGCCCAGCCCACTATAAAAGAAGAAAAAGAAAAAGAGGAGGATTTGGAAAGCCAACCATGTTACAAAATATAAATCATAGTAGTGATGGATATTCCAACCGAGATTGAACAAAAGTGAAACATAAAAATTGCTAAACTTCGATATTCTGGAATGACTTGCAGTAGTAATTACTGTGATGAGGAACAGCCGAGGTTAAGTTTAAACTATACACCGAAATCTTTAAGTAAAGTAGTGCAAGGTAAATGCGCACTATCGATAGCAGAATTGAAGGCGATCGAATGAATCCCAATGTTAAACGTCAGAAGACATTTCAATATATTTATAGTTCAACATAGTTTGTTGGTCCACCAAGCAACAGTATAGATTAAATGGATCTGCACTATTCTACACTAATATATGTGGGTTTCATGTTGCGCTAAACTTTGAAATGGTCAGCGAAAATAATAAGTAGGTAGTAATATTCATTATTAGAATTCATCACTGCGATGATACCATTAATAAAAATATTGAAATGCAATGATCCAAGATCTGAGCCTTCAGGCATTCCAAATATATAACAGAACCATGACGAAGAGAAGCCGTAAGATATTACTGCCTCTTGGTCAAGCAACATTATATATCACTAACGGCGTACTGAAATTAAAAGGGTTAAGTTCGTAAGTGAAACGCAGTGATTATTCGTTCAAAAGTTTTCGAAGAAGTTTGATGGTATAGTCTGACGAATCCATTATTTCGGCGAAACGAATGTTACATTTCTTGTGTTAAATATAGTGAACAAATTTTTACCCAACAAGTTTAATCCTTAGTCTTCGAAGAATCGGCAAAAATACTATTCTCCTGTTTTTCGAAGTTAACAATATTAGTTGAAGGAGGATAAGTTAGAAACGGTAGATCTTCTCTCAATAAATCCATAAATAGTGATTAAGAGCGTGATTCCGAGATTTTTCTTAGGATTTGCTGTTGTTCCTGTTTTAAACACAGACGTGTTTGTGCTTTCTTTTCCAAAGTGTAGATATTTTTCAGAGTTTCTTATAGGAAACTATTAGTTTATCCATCAAAGTGCTCACCCCTGCAGATTTTTGGTTTTGCAATTCAGATGGCTTCATAAAATCACTATCCACCTGGCTCGTTTAGTCTGTTGTCATTGTTTGATTTGTCACTTCCTAAATCCTGTTATCTTTAATTCTCTAATTAATTTCGGTTGGTACAAGTTACTTTGGTTTGATCATAGGAGCAATATGTGTTAAGACTTCAATCGTTTGTGTTTGCTTTTGTATGGTGTAGTGTATGTAATTACTTAGTTTTGCTAATACAACATTGTAGTTTACTAGGCCAAATATATTGACATTTAGGAAACCATACATTCTTCCTCTCTCACCCTCTTATCAGGGCAGCTGAGTCTTACAAATTCAAGAAATATATTATGCATCAACTTAACTTAACAGATCTACTTATTAGTCATTCCGCTGATTAATTTCCCTTTTTTCCTGCTATCATTTGCATCAGAGTTAAGTGCATCTAATTCCAAATTTCTAAATTACGAAATTTCCTTAAAAATAGTCAATTCCGTTTTGGCCATAACCGTTAAAAATTGCAAAGCTGTCCCACGTGCTTTGTATCAAGCAATTATCCAACAAAGCAACTCATAATTGCTTCACTACCGGAACGTAAAAAGTTCTTACCGGCCGTTGGTTGGTTAGTCACGGTTTAGTAAATCGGTGAAAGATATGCATCTGTCAGCTTCCATGTTAACGAGTACAGTGCCTCTCACCTTCTAACGGTAAAAGAGTACTGCGATTGTATAGATTTAACGCTATTTGGTTCATTTGTATTTGATTTGTATGTTAGTGGGTGAGAGATTATCCACATTTTTTTTTAATATTATGTCATTGAAACTACAAATATTTACAATCGATTTCTCCTATTTTGTGTATATAAGTAAAATCTAGAGTTAAGACCCGGATGTTTTGGTCTTTAGAAGTTTTGGGATAAGTTTGCAAATAGGACTCCTGGGGTTAACTCTAGTTATGAACCCTAAAGATATGTCATTTCGTTATAAAATAATTAATATTGAAATACAATTTGTTCTTATCAGTAAAAATCGAACCGTACATTTTTCGAGACGAATCCACTTGCACTTTCTTCACTCGTAAATAAGTTTCCGAAGTGTCTAACTATATATTGACGTTTCTAAGAAAATTCTAACTACCACCATGATTCTAGCATTTTGTAATACCAGTTGCTCCTCCTTGTCTTCCATTTTACATAATACAGATTATGAACTAAAAGGTTTAATTACTATCCTGCGGGTACCACATGGTAATTTGATAGTACGGCACGAGAAATTTTTAATTTCGAAATTTTCTGTTATATCACCCTACGCTTACGATATATTATTTACAGCACAGCAAAGACAATTTAGAATTATGCTTGTCCCACAGAAAGACGTTCGCAATGAAAGCATTAATTTAATTAAATCGAGAGTTCAATTTCAAATCACATAGATTTAAATTTAGATTGTAATGGTCACGATTGCAGCAGCCACTGATTGTCGTAAATTTTTGTGAAGTGGAGTTTTATCCGTTTTTGATGTTATCTATGTAATACCGCCAATGCAAACGTATTATTAGCGCTTTCAGCGATACAGATAGCAACCGTTTCGCTGTGTGTGTATGTATATATACCCACGTGAATGCGTGTGTTAGCGACATAAAAGTAATAATAGCGTATGTTAAGCTTTAAGTTGGGTTTTCGTTGTTTCAAAATGTTTTGACTGTATATATGGTAATGGATAGTAAATAAAATACAGAACGTACTTCAATAATTATTTTGAAAGCTGCATGGAAATATCCTTATTTTCAGTTAAAAATTAGCCTTAATTAATAGTCATTACATTGTACTTACAATGTCAACGAATTCACTTACACGATATGCTTTCTCTATACGTTCAATATTAGAGAGCAAGGACGCCGGTTTTAAAGATCATGAATCACGCTCGAATTTCGACAGTATTGCACAGACCTGTTTAACGTGCGTGTACCAAAATAAGGAAAAGGAACTGGCTTTTGTATAGCAAGGCTTGCACAATGGCATTGTAAAATGTTACACTTTTAATCGTTAATATATTTGTTACAGGATCCTTTTTCTAAAACACCGTCGACTATACCAGGATACTCAGCAAATACCATCCCCACCAATAACAACAACGCTCCATATGTAGTTCTAGATAAACGTTTTTAATTAATTCTGATTAATTTTGTAATTCAACCTGCAGTATTTTAAATTTCTCTCTCATTCCTGGTGTCCGCATGCATGTGCGTACATACGTGTGTATGTACTTACATACATCAGACTCCTTTTGACTGCTTGTATGTACATTTGTAAATAGCGTTTATTTCGCAAGCAACTCACGCCTTGTGATTTAACATTAATCTCGTTAAAGCAGTAAGTGCAACTGCCATTAATGGCTATTCAGTCGTATCTCTATAGCTCAATAGTTATTTATATAGTTGTAGACGCATCAATGTCGAATTAATTGTAAGTTTATTTATTAAAAGAACTCTATTTAAATATAACTATTTATAGCGAAGTTACACAATTATTTTCCTCCTCATCCGCCCTATGTTGGCATACCACCTTAATGTCGGCATCTTGAACTTGAGATCATCGCGATTTCACATGCTTCTATATTTATTTATCTTATACAAATCTAGTTTCATTCAATTACTTAAAATTAAATTGCAGTTAAGTCTCTCTTTTAGTTTACATCTCCAATAACATCTGAGTTATAAAAGTCCTGCTATAGCTCATCAAGCGCCATTAGGTTGGCTTAGCACTCAATAGCAATTTTTGAGGCCATAGACCGGATGATTGAAGACAGCTAGTAACCAACCCGCGTATTATTATCTAAGAAAATTAATCTCGGGTACTGATTTTCAACAAGAAAGTGCACCTGGAGTTTGAAACAACAGCCGCGATATTATGACGGGTATAAGCATCAAACAACAATCTGTTAGGTTGTAGCCCAGTGCCTCACCAACACAGTATAACACCCAAGTGAAAAGATAAGCATGGAATGCGCTGTGATACATTTGACGTTATGGCGATTGAATGAAACTTTGAATACTTGATAGGTGATAGGAAAGTATTACTAAAAATTGGGAAAATCTAAACACCATGACTATTGTCAATATATCATCAATGTACTATACCACCTTCCACTTCTAGACGCTACATAATTATATTGGTAAAGAATAGTGAATTCAGAGTAGAAGTAAGATCATGGGAGGTAGCGTCTAAACATGAAAGCACGATATACCTTCAAATCAACCTGTGAAAAGGACCAATGT
Organism: Chrysina gloriosa; assembly: GCA_038088585.1. NCBI lineage: Eukaryota > Metazoa > Arthropoda > Insecta > Coleoptera > Scarabaeidae > Chrysina > Chrysina gloriosa. The sequence goes on from CM076093.1 coordinate 11,785,853, forward strand.
ATTAGATTATAGCTGACATATTTGAGTAACACTCCCAGTCTTTGATTTGTTAACAGATCTAAAACGGAGGAAGAGATTGGATTGGAAATAACAGCATCCAGGAGTAGCTCATCTGAAACTATTGGTGACGATTAAGAATGCGAAGAGAGAAGATCTACATGTTTCCTCAAAAATCGATTAAACTGAAAGTTCTCCATTGTTCTATATCTTGGTCGAAACTGCATAAGACTATAATAAATCATCAAGCAACTAATCACCTATAATAAGGTAAGCGCGTGTGAATGTTAGGACCTGAAGGGAACAAAAGAAACAAAATGGTTCACATCTATGCAAAGCTAGTATATGTCAGTTTTATTCTTGATTTTATTGAAACTGCTAAAATATAAACGAACCAAAGTAAACGAAATTGCTGATAACCTCTCGAGTGAAGGTCGCTCGCCCTCATATTTGGGCCAAAATCTCTAACTCTATCAAAAATTCATGATTTAATTTTGGAAAATTATTTTACGCCAGGGGCTTCCTAACTTATCATCTACCGGCTCTTACAAAAACGGTTACGATAAAATATTATGCGAATCTTGGAGGAAAATGTTAATTTATTTGTATGACAAATGTATAGGTTTCGAGAAAATTTCTTTAAAAAATACAGGAGAAATGCGTAGATAGAAACTCCCTGCGTAAAACCACTAATTAATTTATTAACTTATCTTTACAACAATACGGCTATTTTACTTGTCAAGAGAACGTAATTAGAAAATCGAAAGATTTAAAATTTAGGTGTCCGTAGAATCGGAAGTATTACACGTATACATAGAGTTGACTTGGGACTGATTCTTAATCAGAAAGGAGCTCTTAGATTGATATAGGATAAAAGCTGAAATGCGAATTGAATCATGCTAAGAATAATCCCAATGGGCTCCACATCATCAGTGTTACCACGTGCAGATGCGTTGAATGGATTTACCCGTGACTATATAGGTACATCTTTAAACATAAAGGTTAAAACATAAGTATCTCAACAACATGCTACGGCATTTAGCTTTAATTAAGAATTAATCTCAGATCGAGATTCATAATAACTTTGACGGAACACTCAAAGCTTTGCTCAAGTTTAAGCAATATTTTAACCACGTTTCGAAAAATGAGACGTTTTTGGTGTTGGAGAGTCAAATTCGCGCGGTTCTTTAGAGTACACGAAAATTCCTAGATTTGGTCAAGTTAGTCCATTTGTGGTGCAAAAATAATGTCTGTGTTGTACAGTTGAATTAAGATCTCATCTTCTGAGAAACTAGAAGATTCTAGAAAGCTGTAGCTAACTACAACTACAATAAAAATATATGTAAACTTCATCGTCTCTAATATAATCAGAAATTCCTTGGAAAAGTTCAATTTCAGTAAAATAATAGTATCTAAAGATATATGTATATATTATGTCAGTCCTACATTGTTTCTTTTCATTGGAATAATAAAAATTAAACGAATAAATTTCACAAAAGGAATTTTGTTTATATAAAAATTTCTTAATGAAGTAATTTACACTGAAATATCACGATAAGTAGATATAACCTTTTAATTACCAAAAATAATTTAATTGATTTGAGAGTGTAGCTATAAAAATTTTACTTTTTAAAATGGAAAGTCACCTTGATGACTTGCAAATCAAACAAGTAGTTGTGCCACTAATGAAATAATATTGACATAAGAACTAAGAAAATGCAAATGTAATTTGTTTGATCCGGAGAAAGTACTTTTTATGTAAGGGTATCTATTTAAATCAGCAATGTGGCTCTCGGCGTAACATACAAGGAGCTCAGGGCCACCTATGTGCAGTTTTTTCTTATTAGATCCTTTGTTGCATGAAAACGTCTAGTAAGTTATACGTGAATTTATTCACGTACACACACATTTATTTCAATGTCAGATAAGAACGGTAACCTTTCAAGGAAATACATATTTAAAGGAATGTCCTGAAACCTTCACGTAAAGTAGAGCATTTTGTAATTGATGGCGTTTACTTTCGTGAAAAAAGCATAAAATTCAATGAGCCGTTGGGTACGTTTGGCAACGCGACCCAATTAAGTAACTTGTAATATAAGCACGTTGATGGTCACCGTAGAGAATAAATAATACTCTACTTGAATTTTGTAGTAAACGTGTGTAAGGTATGAAGACCTCTAGTTAAGTGTGTCGTTTTCCAGTCCAGTGAAGTTCAACAACGGTGAACTCCTATCTGGTAGCCTTGCTGATGCCAGCTGCGATTGCAGTATGCGCTTCTGAAGTTTGCAGCACTATTTATTATGTTTGAAAATGACCAAGATATCTACTGTATTTTATAAATGATCAGTTGTGGAAACTTTAAATACAATTTTAAATATGTTGGCTTTTGTAGATGTATAAAAATTAACTCAATTAGTAGTATTAAGCAAGCAAGATAGTTGTTGCGGCTTATCGGTGTCTTACCTCTAACTTTTTGTAAAATTTGATTAGATTTCAGTTGAATTTTCGTGTTAATTGCGAAATTACTATATACCACAACATAAACTCGGTCTGTAAATTTTAACCACAAATTGAAGGTTTTACCTCTGAATTGCATTTCGCAGTAGCACATTCACTAATAGCTAATTTTAATGCAAATTTTCCATTCGTAATCGTCAACACCTTCCTCATATCAAAAGCAAAAGCTTTCGAAATAGTTCAAAATACATACACACATAGACGTAATTCTCTGAATCCAGTAAATATTACTAATAACAAGTAAAATGAGCAATATGAATACCTCCAAGTATTTATTCTAAATGCCTAATTTAAAATAAGAATGATAGCAAAGAAGTATGAGGAAGGAAAAGAAAAACTAGCCTTTCTCAAAGCTGGAGGTACTTTTTTTTTTGCTCTCTATTACCATGAAGCCAATGAGTCCATGACAGCAACAGGTCAACATGTTTTTAGAACAAAATGACTTCTGGATTCTGCTAATCATCTAATTCATATTGATGTTTGTACATATGAGAATTCAATTGAAAAATTGTCCCAATATGTACTTAAATGCGCATTTCTGTGTACGAAAGAACATGAAGACTGCTGAGATTTATCGTGAATTTTATTCTGTTTATGGTGAAAATGTAATTAATGACAGCGTGGTTAGAAAATGGTACCGTATGTTTCGAAAGAGATGAACTAATGTCCCATGATGAAGAATGGAGTGGAAGACCAACTGTTGTGACGGATGAACTTCTAGCTAATGCCGAAGAGAAAATTCGTAAAGGTCAGCGATTGACAATCACAGAAGTGAGTGTCTCTTCTCCTCAAATTTCACGTACAGCTTTGTACGAGGTTGTTAATTCACAGGCGACAGAGTTTTATGAAGAAGGCGTTAAACAACTAGTTCATCACTATGACAAATGCCTCAATATTAATGGCAACTATGTGGAAAAACATTATTAAAGATATATATAATAAATACCGCTTCATGTTGTGTTTTTAATAACCAAACGGAACTTACTTTACTTACTTTACGAATCGCCATCGTATATATGTAGCATGAAGATACATGATTTCGGCTATTTACTATAGACAGTTATTCTCAAGTTAGAACTAGTCCGACGCCATGAAACTACACCCAACTTCAGAGTACCCATATCCGCTCTTCCACTGGTTTATTTGACAAAGTTGCTATATGTTTATATGTTGTATTATAGTTTTATAGCGGACCGTAATTTTATTGATTTGTTTATATGCAAATAAAAAATAGAAGATGTATCGCAACTTAATAAAAAGATTAAACTATTACAGTAAAGTTATGTTAGAAATATCTATGTGATATAAAACAAAATTTTGGTGTTAGGGGAAGGGGGAACCACCTATGATATTTTAGATGAATCACTCGATCGTTTGAAAACCTACTAAGTTTAGTAATTGTTCTACCCGCCTCTTACAAAATATCTACAAAACTCTTGTGTGTCACATTAGTGGTTTTCATTTCTTCTGCACTTATGATAACTTTACCTTCATCTGTATTATCGAATTCATCAATATATCTCCTAATAGTTAGAATTTTGGTTGTTTGAATTTGCTTTCGATTTTTACAGATTCTCTTGTTAAAATGGTTGTATTAATGATACCTTTATAACTCAAAGTATCTCTGACTCTTCCAAGCTTTTCTTCAAATCAGACGAGTTTTGGGAAGCACAAACATCCGTTTTGATAGTGCTACTAAAGTGAGTTCCTCTTCAATAAAAAACAGCAGTTCACCATAAACAATTGTGAATTAATAGGTCCAACTTTCGTATTTCAATTTTTTTCCTAGCTATCGTTTCAAATTTTCGGGTAAAGAAGTATATAAGTGTTTGCTTAATTAATGTTTTCTCCACAGTTATATATTGGTACTCCCCTTTTTTGTAAGTTGTGCACTTATTATAATAATAGTGAAGAAATTTTTATTGTAAATTCGTGTTTGGGACTATTTGTTGCTTCTTGCAATATTTCAGATATTCTTGCTTAGTTGTAATGCGCTTTGAAATGTTATATTGATAGAATTTTTCTCGACTATTTCTTGCAATTTCTATAAAATGAAATCAGTTTAACTTGATCGTTGGTAAATGGACTCGATTTCGGACACGTACCACTAAAAAGCGTTTGTTGTCTTTTAACATTGAGTTCAAATTTTTACTAATTTTGAAACCAACAGTGGATTAGAGAAAGCTCGTTGGTTGTATTCATATGGCGCGAAATATACCTATATGACTTACTTTCAGTAAAGTCGAGTCCTTCATTTTATCTTTCCTTAAAACTTGAGTGGATCAATGTGGATAATGATTTCGACTGGTAATTAAAAGTTCGATTGTATACGTGACTTATTCGGTAGAAGAATTTTAATGAAATCTTCTAATCCTCTCTTCTAATTTAAAACTGTATACCCCGGTATTTTATGGCAACGTACAATTTCTCAAAGGTATCCGAATATTGCATGTACGTGAGCAATCATCGTAATTAAGGTCTTCTGTAAAATAATGTTACCATTATTATTATGCTAGGTAGGAGTGAACAATTACGCGCAAAACAAATAACGCAATGTAAGTCACGACTTTTCACGTCACAAACGTAGAACCGTGTTTGTCCGGGCTCTCGCAATACCAAAAACACCCCCACATTTTTGTAACTGTTGTAGGTAAAAGTGATAGGAGCGCTACCGTAAATAATAATGCATATGGAACAGTAACAGCTACGTTTCATATTTTAACCTAATTGCATATGATATCGTTCTCTAAATGCGATTGTTATGAACAACTTGGGTACTTTTGTTAAATGGAATATTAATAAACGAGCGGAATGTGTAGGAGAGCGGCTAGAGGACCTGAGTAAAGGTGGATGTTATAGGTCTTACCTTAAGATAAGATAAGATACCACAATATCAATCAAGTGAAGATTAGAAGGATATGTATAGAGAACAGCAGGTGCGCTTGCAGAGAAAGTACATATACCTTAAAATCATCTAGAAAGGTATCTCGACAGTACGTATGTATTGAAAACATTAAAACTTCAGAAAGATTCAACAAAATAATGTTATTATTATAAAATTGTTTTCATTATATGTTATACTAAGAAGGCGAAGAAAGGAGAAAACTAAATACAGCTAAATAATACAATATATATTTTTGTAAATGAACTAAACTAAATGTACATACGTAGCAGAAAATGTGAATGTCTGTATATTTTTTTATAAAAGTGAGATATAAGTATCATAACTCTTGTAGTATAAGAAATGTAATCTTTGTGCTTCCTGGATAATATAATTGTAAATAAAATGTAAAAAGAATATATAAGCTGAAAGAAGATTTACATAGATCTTTCAATTCTTTTAAAATGGCGCTTATGTTAGAAAAAGTAGGAGAAATTCCACGTTTGAGGCAACAGTGAAGCGGCTTCTAAAGAAACAACGAGAGTTGGGGCCTGAATGTTGTAACCGCTAAACCGATTTCGGCAGGCTCCTAGAAAATTACTAAATTTTGTCCAGTTTCATCGATTAATCATTGTCTCACACTAATAATTTGTGTCCTTGTCGTAGAACAAGTATTTCTAGTCTAAAATCTCCTTTTTTTTCTATATCCTATATCTTAATGTCCGTTTTGTTCAAGAAAAATGATTGAGATGAGGTTTACCATTTAAGGTCGAGATTACTGCCGCATAGGTGAACTCTATGCATGTGTTACCTACCGTTTTATTGCTTGTTCAACCTTGAGTCATCTAGATCGAAAGAAGGATTTGGATTGATGTGCTGAAGTTAATTTTAAGTACGACATTGTAAATGTGTTTGGCTATCTAATTTCAGATCAACTTTAGAATCTCTCGCTTTATTGTTGATGTTATAAAAGTGATTTGTTTGATAAGATCACTTGTAAAACACTTAATCTCATAGTTATCAGACTCATTTCGAAAATAATTATTTATCCTTTATTGTATACCTGCAGAAAACCATTGAGAATTTGATTTCTTGATTATGAAGTCTTAAGAAATATCTGGACATAGCGCTTTGCCGTTAATAGAAGATTGATACTTTGACACTTGACCTACTTTTCTATTTATACTAAATTTATCTTTACCACCACGCTTAAGACTATTTTTTTCATTTCTGTGTATTGTTGAAGTTTATGATGGATAGATTACCTTTTGATGATTTCAGTTAGCATAGAAGGCTATACAGTGCCTCGATTTCAGTGAATACTATCTATGTTGAATAATATACTACCTGTTAGAATGCGATGATATAGGGTATGTTTGCATAAACCCATAATTTGCAATTAGACCTTGAGCATTGAATGTTGGATCGGAAGCACTCACACAATCGGAATTTTCTGAATTTTTATTGACAGTTTGTTCATGTAAAATAGATTATGATAGTCCAGGTACACTTGGTTGGTATTACCAACACGAATAGATTCTAGATTCGGTTTTGTTATTAGAGAGATTACGAACTATTTTCTGGATGGTTAAAACGTCCATGGCAAAATTTGTGGCTAACAAGTCGTCACCAATTCAATAGTTTATTAACACTTATTTTTTAAATTCTTATAATCAAATAATAGTTTTCTAAATTAGTGCCAGCATTTTTTACATAGTGAATATCCTTCAAAGAACTCCCACAATTGCAGTATAAATAAAAATTAGGTTTAATAGATGTTTGTTACGGCTTTGAGAACATTTTAACCAATTTGTATTCAAGACTGTCCCGTCGAACGACTCATTCAGGTGGGAATGTCATTCGTCAATAACTAAAAGTAATTTAAATCTACACAAATGGATAAAACATTTTAACGTTTGAAAATCAACCGCAAGGTTACAAACAAAGAAATACGAGAATTTTTACTAAAATCTCCATTCTGGTAATGACTACTGTAAAATTATATCTGTATTAAATATTTCAGAGAACAATCAAACGTCAGAGTGTCCTTGTCAACAACAAGCAATAAACCTAAATTTCTTTGTAATTTATCATATTCCTAAGTAATTTCGTAGATGACACAATTGTTTGTCAATTTGCTATGGAATGCGTAACTATACGTTCTGAAATGTACGGTGGCTGTTTCAGGTCGTCGCTATACAAGACATTATTTAGATGCTATGAATTTCGAAACAGCGTCCTGCACTCAACTGCATAATAATTTTCGTTTGGAAATTATTTCGACATGTAATTTATCTACGCTGTAAAAGTCGATGTAATGAAATGTAACCAAAATACAAGAATTTACTATTTTGTTCTGTATCTCTGTGGTAATAGAAAGAGTACAACGTAGACGTATAGCTCCTTAAAATGATAATAAATTATTTTAAGCGCGCGTGAAAACTTTCAGTTATTTATGAAATGATGATGAGGTGTGTTGAGTGTCTATGATAGATGTCTTTTCAGTTATCTGTATGTATTTACATACGTATACGTGTATCTACATACCTAGTAATTAGTACGTGAAATACGTCCAGCTAAAATGATTTTAATCATATATATTTCATCAAAATATTTCAGTTATCATATATGACTTAATTTAAGATGGAAAATTTCATGGGGATTGCAGCCAAGGATGAGTTGAAATAAAGGACTCTCTTTTCGTCACTCTCAGCTTTCGAATTGATTTAACTCTTCATCGGAGAGTTTTCCATGAGAGCTGAGAAAACAGCTTGTCAGCAACTGAACAGAACAATGTCAAGATCACATTGTCTAAACATTTTAATTAAAATTACATGTAATTAAAACAAAATTAAAACTAAAAACTTGTTCATCACACATACTACTCGAGGAACCACAAAGCTATATCCTTCTACGTTATCGAGTTTAGGACGTGTTGACCATGTGGTCGCAGAGATACATGTGCCTCTGCGACCACAAGAGAATGTTTTATTTCAACTCATCCTTGGGTGCAATCTCCATTAAATTTTCCATCTTAAATTAAGTCCTAACTTGTACAGCCAGTACTTCTGTTCAATGTTATAATATATAATCAAAATTTGTAGGCTCGTTTTATTCATGTATAGGTGACCTTTACTCTTCCGAATTAATTACAAAGCTGCAAGTTTATTTTATCTTTTTTTTCAAATTTCTTCTTTCGTTACTACATGGATTTGAGAGATTTTTCTGTTATTAATTTTTAAGAGCTCATTTACTTAATATTCTCAAACATCTTTAATGCATACTTCCTCTGAATTAAGGAACTCGGTAAATTTTCATATTGTTGCACATTAAATGTTGGTCCAAGCAATACGGATTCTGTTAACATTAACTTTAATTACTCAATATACGTACCATTAGATACAATAGAATTATTCTAACTCCAATAAAATGTAAATGTATAGCGTGAGTTTCACAGAAGATTCAGTGTCATTGTAGGCGTTTGCAACAGCCGCTTCGTAATTAAATAATTTTTTCTCCGAAAAGGATGGCCCAGTGTATATAAAGGCGATAGCCATTTGCTAACAGGAGGTATACTTAATGTTGAGGATAAGGACGGGCCTTGTACTGCACGTTGCGTAACTTTTGGAGGATGTTCCTGATGCTATTAATCGCGTGTTATCATAAAGCTACACTCTTGTATCTATTGGCCAATCAAGGGTAGATGACGTGCAATTTCTGATGTTTTTCAATCGTCCAAGTTCAGAACTTTAGAACATTACTAGTTGTATGAAAGAAAGACGTAGTGAATAAATTTGGTCGTACATTGCTAAACAACCATTAATCCTTGGACGAAGGTCCGGTTCCCGTATGTGTGCTGAAACCTCATGAACATCCGCCCATTGTGTAAACTAGCGATGATTATCGTACGATATCCGGTAGTTTAGTCACCATTCCGTTTCGGAACGAAATGTTTTTCTTCCTGAATAACAGAAAATTGCCGACACTCAGCTAAACGTCATGTCATTCTTAGTGAGTGCATAAGCGGTTCACTTCTCAGTTTGTTGGCTTTTCTAATTATTTACGCATAATTTAACAACAATGTCATGTATAGTTTGGTGACGATCGGTGTTCCCATAGTTATTTTCGATGGCTGCTATTGCCTATTAGCGCAGCTTTCAAAATTCATGTCAATGGATTGAAATTTTGGAAGTTATCGGTGTATAATTCAATAGTGTGTTAGATCCATATACTTTTTAATGTGCCTAGCAACGACCATCCTCTGGTAAAGTTTTAACTAGTAAATAGCGGTGGCTGATACAGGGGAGCACCTCAGACCCGCCAGACAATAATTCTCTTGAAATTTTAAAAGGATATTGCATTGCACCACCCACCCGCACGTCCGAAGATATCTTTAAACTCGTCTCGATTAGACCCACTTGATTACACGTGTGAGTCTTATCACGAGCCACGGGCACCAATCGCCTCTGGTGGAAAAGGAAAAAAACTTTCGTTTTCACACAGCAACTACCAAGTCTTTTACACATTGACAGGAATATTTACCTTTGGTGGATTTTCCGTTTGAAATGCGGTTTCAAACTGTATCGAGCATAAAACTGATGTTAGGAGAAGTCTATTTTTGCAATCGGTTTTAGGCAAATCCGTTAGTTTTCAACTTTTTGAAGCGTGTTTTGGTGGATTTTCCTTCAGAAATGCATTTTAAAACTGTATCGAGCTTATACTAATAAATACATTTCCATTGTCTAACGGTAATTTTTATATGAAAATGACTTCATTCTAAAATCCTAAATTTCGCGTCAAACGACTTAATATTATTGCCGTTACTACTTAATGTCAGCACAAAAGTAGATATATAAAAATCGATCAGACCATTTTACAATTTCCTTTCTATTTCAATTGGTAATTTTAATAGCCTTCATAAATTAAATTTTGTTTAACGGGACGCTTAAAAAGTGCTGACGACTGCTTAATCACTCGGCAACCAATCATACAGAGTCGGATAAAACTACATTGATTAGCTTTTATGAACATAAATCTGAAATTCTAATTTTGAAAAGATTATTATATTCAAATTATCATTGATAGAAATAACGCCAGGTACTATACAGAAGCCAGTACACTTAAGTATAGTTGGTTGCATAAGATCTTCAGGATATTCTATATTTTTTAATTGATGCCCAAGTTGAGTTATGGGTCAATTTTCGTTTTCAAAATGAATCATAAAATATTTTTTATATCGAGGAACTTCTTAAATTAGATGTAATTTATGATTTAAGAAAGTTGAAGTTTCTATGTAAATTGCATAGACTACTAGGGTGAGAAAGTAAAATAGACAGGTATAAAATTCAAAAAACAAATTTAATGAACGTTTGTATGTTATTGCCTTGTAAATAAAGATATCACTTTAATGTAAGATATGAAATTAAGAGGGAACATAGATATGTATAATTAGTTAGAAAGCTGCGTATGAGTGGTTTAAACTTGTCTGGTCGCTTGTTTCCCTTTACACAGTTAAGGATAATATTATTTTATTCAACTTGTCTAATTGTATATATATATATATGCTTTAAACAAACATAATTCCTATTAACTTGCTAGGTTGCGCTAAACATTCAATACAAGTTACATCTTATGATTTGAATCACAAAAAGCTTGTTCTCTAAAATATGCTGATTTGTATCAGGACCTACCCCTACAGTAGAAACGAGGGAGACGAAAATAAGTAATTACGTTAAAAAATTGTGCATGGAAAACTTTTGCCATATAAACGAGACAGATGCACTGAACTTGAAATAAAATTTATACAGCAAAGAAACTGGTGCTGTAATATGCAAATTTTAATATGTTATACTTTTACGCTTATTGTAGACCTGCTATTGTGAGAGTTACGGGAAAAGTGAGAAACTGTCAGAACTTTGTTAACAATATTAAAGTTAACGACACTAACTTGGCTTGGTTTATCTGTCTCGTTCCTTTTACTTTTAATTCTCATTGGCTTCACTTGTTTTCTTTATGCGCCTGCCTCAGTGGAAAAGCGGTGAAATTTAGAGTTTTGAAAGCTCGCTTTAAAGGAGGCATATACATATTTCAAATGGTAAACACGAATATGAAATTGAAACTGTAGGTAAATTACTGCTGTGTCCATATAGTATTATAAAGTTTATTTACGTCGATGGTGATGCTAATTGCATTACTTACATTTAGCTCAACTCTATGTGTGCCTTGATAATAAGAAAGAGTTTCAGGTTGTTACGAAAGTAGGAAAATTCAAATTATTCTTATCTATATCTTGCAATTAGTAGACATAATTTAATCAATATTTCTCCCGATTTTATTGCTATTGGACACACATGGATCGAAGAGGAAGAACACCTACAAATTTGAATCTCCTGGTTAATTTCTAACAAAACGCTCATGTTATTCGGGATGAATTACCGCAAAAAGAATTGATCTTTCTATTTAATCGATATCTATGTAGGCATATCTTTTCAATTATTTTTTCCGTATTTCTTAATATTCAAGTTTGAAACTAACCGGCGGGTACCAAGTGTGCACAAAGAATGGTATCTAAAAACACTCCGATAAACCCAAAGTTTATACCACCACCCGGGTGATTATCTTATTCAATTTAATCGAAAGTCCTTATACATTTCGGTGTCGGACTATTGTACATTCATATTTGCATTACCTAGTATTAATATAACAATCACTTGCCATAGATTCCTATTTCGTTTAATTTCTCTCTTCCACGCCATTCTGTCTTGAGCCAATGTTCTTGCCTCACTCCAATTTATACCTCTCTATTCGGCTGTTCGTCTGACTTGTTCTACCCATCTTCTCCGCGGTCTTCTGGAGACAAGACAATGTTTTTTCCTGGCACTCTGGCTTCAAATGTTTCCTTGGCTAATCTTTCGTCACCCATTCTATGTAGATGTCCGAGCCAGCTCAGCTGTCTCTCTTCTATCACCTTTTCAATCGGTACTATGTTTAGTTCTTCCACTACTGCTGTGTTTCTTACCCTATCTTTTCTAGTGATCCCTTTTATTCTCCTGAGAAATCTCATCTCCATTGCCTTAATCTTACTCTTATTTCTTTCGTTTAACGTCCATGATTCACTTCCGTATATTAGTGACGGTCTTACAACTTTTTGATAAACTTGCGTTTTGATCTCTTTAGGAATTTCTTTCTCCCCAAAGAACGTGGTTTTGAGTATGTTATAAAGTCTTCCCACTTTTCCTATTCTCTCTGATATTTGCTCATCTACATTACCATTGTACTCTATTATTGTTCCCAGATATCTGTAACTTTTGACTTGTTCTAGTAATTGTCCATTAATTTTATTGTATGTGCTTTTAGCTCCTTCGCCATTATCATCGTTTTACTTTTGCTTATATTTATTTCCATGTTTATTGCAGTTGGTTCCTTTTGGTATTCATTCACATAATGTTGCAGTTTTTCTTCGGTTTCAGCCACGATTACCATATCATCTGCGAATAGCATATCCTGCAGCTATATTGCTTTCATCTTCCAGAATCCTAGGAGCATCCTCTTGCATTTTTACATTTCCTAAGGGCATCGTCTAATACGATTGAAAACAGTAGTGGACTGAGCACACACCCTTGTTTCAAGCCAATTTTTGTAATAAATTCCTTGGACTCGTCATTGTGTGATCGTACTTTGTTTATATTGTTTTTATATAGATCTTGTATTATTTTTATCATGTTTTCTTCTATTCCTCTTTTCCTTAGGCTTTCCCAAACATCGCTTCTTATTATTTTGCAGGTCAATGAAGCATATATGTATTTCTTTGTTTTTACTCAATAGCTTTTCACTCAATTGTTTTATTGTAAATCTTAGATCTTGTGTGTTTTTACTTTCTCTGAAACCATGTTGTGTCTCTCCTATAGTACTTTCTAGTCTTTCCCTCAATCTGTTCTCTACGATTCTTGTGAATACTTTTCCTGCTATGCTAGTTAGGGTGATTCCTCTGTAATTCGAGCATTCTTTGGCGTCTCCTTTTTTAAACAGTGGATGTATAATACCCATATTACAGCCATTTGGTATCGCTTTTGCTTCTATAATACAGTTTAGTAAACCTCTGAACACCTCCCTTGCTTCTTCACCCAAGCATTTCGTCATTTCTGCTGTGATGTCGTCTTGTCAGGGTGCCTTTCCTAGCTTCAGTTTTTTTATTGCTGTCATCAATTCTTCGTCTGATATCGGTTGAATGGCGTTTCCTTCAGTTCTTCTCGGTTGCATATCATTCCAGTTCGTTTCATTTTGTATGTTTTCTGTTAGCTCTTCAAAGTACTGGCGTCAACGCTCCATGATCTCCGCTTCTTCTGTTAGCATGTTTCCCTCTTTGTCCTTTATACTCAGTAATCTTGGTGTCTTTTTTGTTTTAACCGTTTTAACGTACTATAAAATAGTGTTTGGTTGTCTGAATGGTTTTCTTTCATTCTGTTTCCGAAATCAGCCCATGATTGTTTCTTTGCTTCATTGACTAGATGCTTTGTCTCGTTTCTGGTCAATTGATATTTCTGGAGGTCTTCCTGGAGTTTTGTTTTCAAGAATTGTTTCCATTTTTGCTTCTTTTCTTTCACCTTCTCTTGTATTTCCGATGTCCACCACTTGCTTTTCATTGTTCTGAGATTGCTCACTTTTGTTACACCAGAACTTTCCTTAGCTGCCCTTCGTATATTTGCTTTAAAATAATTCCACTTGTTTTCTATTCCCACTATTCTATTAATTTCTTCTGTTCTTAGATTAGTTCTTAGTTTTTCCTGAAATATCCAACTTATTTCTACTGTTCTTAGATTAGTTCTTAGTTTTCCTGAAATATCCAATTTATTTCTTCTATTCTTAGATTAGTTCTTAGTTTTTCCTGAAATATCGAACTTATTTCTTCTTCTTTTAACTTGTAACTTTTGATTATCTTAAAGTTATTTATTATTTTTCCTTCTCTGAGGTATGGTACGGTGCATATGGACAATGATGGTGTACATAGACAACGGTGGTGTACACGGAAAAAGAAGAGGATTTTGTCAGTTGGGGAAGTGGTGCAGGCGCCGATTATGCATATGTGTGTTTTGCGATTTGGTCCAATATCTGTACGTTGTAAATCCATCGTTGAAATTCAAATTTCATAGAGAGATTGTACAGGTAAACGGAACTGAAATCGACTCCGTCCGTTATCTATCTAATGCATTGAATGTATTTCTCTTGGTGTAAATTTTGTCTATACTATTAGCTCGCACTTTGTCTATAAGATAAAAACTGCAGATGCTTGGTGTACACTTGGTTTACGTCGAAACTAATGCTCCCATTAGAACAAATAATATTTTGTAAGTATGCGGCGCTACCGCAAATTGTATTTCTAGTTAGTTTTAGTAGAAGGTAATATTTCCACATTTCTACTTCCCTATTTATTGTTCTACTGTCTGTGTGTCCTTTGTGAATGGTGACCCCAACCAAAAATTTACAGCGCCATTAAAACCACGGAAGAGAACGACCTTCTAGATTACGTCGAACAAAGCGAACGATGATAACTTATTGTCGCATAAATGTCTCAAAACCACGGCCACGTTTGTTATATATGCCGAACGGTGTCGTTTCATTTCATCCTGCGTACGGTACTTAAAAAAATGATCGATCTCATCTGAATAGTTTTACGAGCGCCTCGTCACAATAGCGCACGACACCCTTTAAATATGCGAGTGATAAAATTTTAACTGTCCCCATTTATTTCTGTTTGCTCGCTAACATTATGCACTGTTTCATTGTTTACGTTGATCGTAAAGTAACATCACTCGGATATTTCGACGAGTCTTTCCACAGGATTAAGGCATAATTAAATATTGGTCGTTACGGCGACCTAACACCTGATGGCGGTATACCCATAATCGTATAACGTCTGCTGTGTATTGTAAATTAAATTTTCAATTTAGGAAGTAATCCGTTATTGTCTACGATTGGTGATTGAAAAGTGACTTATTTGAACTAATGTGTATAGTTTTTGTAGGTCATCTTGAAAGATCCAACTGATACTACAATTTAGGCGCAGTATATGTGCACGCCACTGCTTTCTTATTATCAGTATGATATTAATTAAAGCGGTTTATAAGAATGATTCGTGATTGAGTATAATATTCTGTATTGAGTACCACAAGCAATAACTGATAGTGGATCTTTCTCCTTTGGAGCCAGTTTTCAAAGACATTGTTATTAGATAGACGTGAGACAAATCTTAATTTTTCTCAAGTCTGAATTCTAAAAGTTTCCGTACTTTCCGACATATCTTATACCTCAATCATAGTAGCAAACAAGAACTTAGTAATAAATGAAATAGCAGTGTGCTTTATTGCCTTCCATCGAACGCCAAAATCTGTAATTCGAAATAACTACAACAAAGGGTCGTTAGTTCTTCATGCATAATTACAGAAGCAACAATCGCAAAAACTATAAAATGTTTACAATCGGGCATGTAGGAGGCTTTATTGTCGGGCCGAATAGTGGGTTGTTTAATAGGTTCAGGTCATTTCGCGCCCTTCCGTCCGAGGAACAGCCTTGCTACAGCATTCAGTGCGTAACCTTTTTATATGCACGTCCGTAATTGCGTATGTGAAAACCATAACAACTAAAATAGCATTCCGAGAAAAAATAGGACCGTTAAAGTTTAATAGGGCCCGGGAAGCGGATTTTATTTTATGCCAGAATAAACATTATTAAAAAGGGAGGGAATTTATTGAGGTCCCTAAAACGGAAACGCGGAAAGTATTGCATAAACGCGAGATTATTGTAATTTTGTTGCTAATATTACCATAAACGTATCTTCGCACTCCGCTTCTGGAAAATAGATTGAAAGTGGATTCTACACTTGTCTTTTATTGTTTTAGAAAAAAAAAGAGAAGCATTACTATATTGGAAATGTTAAAAAGGGTTTGAATAGAGATAAGATTGAACACTAATGTCCACCAACGAAATGTATCATCACACACTTGTAAGTAGACAGGTGAATTTCATTGCATTATGTTTACTATCCTTATGAAAAATCCCAAATCTGTGAAAAACTAATCTATACAGAAGAACACTTCCCTACAACGATGTGGTCGATTTTGGTAATTAAAGTCTTATTTTCATACGACAATGTTCCATTATTGAAGTATTAATTAATCTACTTAAGGTTTTGAACATCATCTTTGTTTGACGAAATCCCGAATTTTGTACTGAAATTTCAAGCACTACTGCAAGTTTGTGGAAAACCGTGTCATAAAATACACTTCGTGTACTGTTATAAAGTCCACCAATACCAGTTACATACTAGTCATGTGACAAGAGATTTGGTGAACACGATGCATACGGAAGAATTTCGTAGAGCAAGTCACGTAGTCTTTCGATTCTTGTTCGTGATGTATTTAACTCTTTATTATCATGAAGCTGGGAGACTCCAGCTTTTTTGAGTATTATTTAGTGCGCAGTTTCTGGTGCAAATATATATATATATATATATATATATATATATATATATTTATATATATATATATATTTATATTTTTGATATGTTGTCTGTTATAATGTTTTAGTATAATTAAAATCGATTATGAATTAGACCTCTGTTACTAGCATCTTTAACATTTCTTTATACGCATGCAACTGAGATTGTTATTGGGATTTGTTAAGTACTTATTATATCATTACAATATCATTATAAGAATAATGTAATTGTCTCAGTAACATTCAATTGTTCCCTGGATAAATTTATGCTATAGTAAGAATATTTGTTGAATATTTGCTATTCTAATAAATTTATTTTATTAAATATTAACATTACCTTATTAAATATTAACTGTTACGCCAATGGTATTTTGAAGCCTTATGCAGAACCAATGGTAAATCCGTCGTACCTGCCTACTTATGTGCAATTCTACTTCCACCTCTCGTCATCACTCATGGCGATTAGAATATAGTTTATTCATCACAAATTTGAACCCTCTCTATATTCGTAGCTACTATCTGCGTTGCGTTGCGGTTAAGATGGAATTCGAAAAGGAAAAGCATCTATATTTAGCCCACTTTCATTTCTCCAATATGCACTCACACGGCAAACCAAAAGTAGATTATATTATATATATACTGAGAATTTGGATAATTTCTTAAACAAAATTGCACCGGCCTAACTCTTAATTAATGATATAAAAGCATACATTATAACAAACTATATTTATAAATTTTGAGAAATATTTAACATAAAAGATAATTACCTAGCGTTGCGTGTGTGTGAGTGTAATTTCTTTTATTCGATCATGGTTCTTCCTATATCTCCTCTCTTGAATTCCTTCTTGGATGCAGCTCTATTTTCTATGGATTCTTCCCTGTCTTAACTTCCCTTTTTCGGTGTGGCTCTATTCTCTATGGATTCTTCCGGGTGAGGTAAGGTTCCTTTATTCACTGGCACTTCCTTTAAAACCCTTTTGGTCCAAATATATTTTAAACTTTTTTGTTCACTTATCTATCTTGCCAATTTTCTTCGTTGTCAACCGAACAAACTTTTATTTTTTTCCGGAAACCAGGATTACACTACATTATTTCTCCGTTGTCCAGATAAAGAAAAGTTTAATTCACCATGACTTCAGTTCATCCAAGGCGTAACGTTGTTACAGAAACCTGTATTGTTAATGTCCAAGTATCCTTGGTTATTTATATCCTGTAGTTATTATGAATTCCTTTGATGTGAAAGTGTTGAGTGTATGTGTCTGAATGGTTACAATGATTTTCTATCCTTTAATCGATGCTTTTATAATAATTAATAATTTTCTTTCTAGTTACATTTTTCTCTCCCATTAAATGTCTCTGGCTGGACTTAAAACAAGAAGCTAACACTCGTAGGGTAATAAAAAGGTGGTGTGCGTGGTATCGAAAACAGTATAAATAGAACCCAAAAATAAACCGAATGTCATTTGAACATAAACATCCATAACCCCAATATTTACTATGAATCTTGATATATTGAATTGTAATAAATGATAAATTTTCTAATGGTAATGAACAATATGAGTATTACTATACTACAATATACATATTTAAATTGCACTCTTTAATAGATTGTCACCATGGTTTAAAGTAGGACACTTTATTGCGAAACCTGAAACTTTATAGCTTTAAAGAAAGTTGTAATAATGCAAATGATGTAATTGGCATTGTCTATTTTAGCTCATAGACTTCGAGAATATTTTATAAAAAATAATTAGACCCTATTTATTTTTTATCTACGATTAATTACTGTAAATTACATTAAATTAACAATGAGGAATCTGGAGGGTCCACTCTTGTTCTCGGTAGTGTTGGACGAGGGGTTAATACAGACTAAAAAGGGGAAGATGCTGACGCGGAGCTATTGGAAATTGGAAAAAGTGGTCCTATTCCAACTTCTATTTGCAGACGACATGGTAACTCAGAAGAAAATCTACAACATAACTGCAATGTAACAAGGGAAGAACTAAAAGACATCAAAATGAAGATAAATGTGAAGAAAACAAGAACGATGATTATTTCAGCGGATAGGAATACACATGAAGTTATAACGGAAGGTCAATGCATCAAACAAGTAATAGAGTTCAAATAAATAGAATGTACAATAGAAGAAAATGGAACCCTAGATATAGAAATAAACGATAAAATAGGAAAGGTGGGAAGAATAAATAGGTAACTTACTGAAGTCATCATTCTTGAATAAAAGAGAAATGACAAAAGAAATACTAGTGGAAGTGGTAAAGAAGGTGGTGAACCAAATATGGTAGCGAGTCCTAGACATTATCCAGCAAAGACAAAAGTAAAATAAATGCAACGGAAATGAGGTTCCTAAGGAAAATAGAAAATAAAACAAAACTGAATGAATCGATACTAATGAAAATAAAGGAAAGACAACTAGGATGGTTGGCACATATCCATAGAATGCCAGACAGTTGGTTAACCAGGACGGTATACGAGGCACGAGTGCAGGGTTGACCGAGAAGGACCCGGTGAGAGGCTGCGCAGCAAAAGGCACAGGAAAGAGGAATGCGATGGAAGCAGATCAGAAACTTATCATAGAATAGGAAATGGGAAAGTATTTTTCTTTATTTTAAACGATTTTGAAGAAAAGTGCTTCATAGTCTTAAATTGCGATGATGGAAGCCCTATACGATTGGAACCTGGATTGGCTGACTCGTGCCTAGCTGCATACAGCTTTTCAATTTTATCTGCTCGTGTCAAGTTCTGGTGGCGTTGTAATCTGACTTTGGGCAGTGCAAACCCTTTGACCATAGTCCTATCATATTGAGTTATGCACATACCTGTAGTTCAAGTACATACTTATTACCTAAGAATTTTGCTGTTGTACCTTTGTCATGTGGTGAAGCCATTCAAAAAGTTTCATTCGCAACTCAACCAGAAGATTTTATACTAAGTATAAAATGCAAGAAATTAATTGTGAAGGCATATAGAAGATCAAGGTCTGTAATAAGATTGGCAAAACATCCCGCTTCTGAAGGCTACACTGAAGACGGCAGCAGACTAGATGTCGAAACGAATTCAAAAGACAATAGCAACAGTCCAAACAATCTATGGAGAATCGCCAAGAACTACTGAATGAGCACGATGAAATAGCTAACACAGAACTGGAGAGCATGGAATAATTAAGTACGAGACAGTCACTAATTGTAAGTAATAATCAAACTCGTAAGAGGGGATATTTAGAAGAAGATTTTTGTCCTTAGTATAGAAAGCTTTGCACCAGAATGCTTTAAGGACGTTTCTTACCATTCTACATTGACGCCAGTGGCATGTACCATTTTTATGTTGGCTTTTCCACCGAGGACGGCAGTTCATTTCAGCTGATCTTAAAGAGACCTATTATCTTCCCGGTACATGTTACTTCTTCTTTTTTGACGCGGTCAGTTTTTGCTTTCTAGGGAAGGTGTAACCGTGTTGTACTAGACAGAGAGCACTGTCCACAAGTTTCTCTTCTTATTTACAAAGTATTCAAAATTTAGGCGTAGCACAGTTTCCCTTCATTTTCATTGTCTGCTGAAAATGGAAACTTAATTGTTGAAATATGTATGTATGTAAATCAGTGAAGCAAAGATACACACCATACATCACCATCTGAATTGATTCCAATTATTTATTTTAGACTTTTGAAAGAGAAAATGTAAAAACTGGTAGGATTGGTAAAAATGAGAGATTCTGGTATAATGGAATCAGAGAGAGAGAGAGAGAGAGAGAGAGAGAGATTCATCACTTTAGTTACTTTTTTATTTTGGAACAATGACTTAATTTTCTGTTGATTCTTAACTAGTGTATTCTTATTCAAAGTGTGAAGTATTTGATAAACTAACCCTTATCACATTTTTGGTGCCAAGACGAAATGTTTACGAAAATAAAATAAAATAAAATGGTTAGTACAGGTGCGTTAGAAATAGAAACTGTACTAGAACCCTACGATATGAATCCACATTTCCAGTTCACAATTTACAGAATACCCCGTAATTCGCGAAACACGGGAGAAGAAATATGCGTAAAAAGGCGCCGATAGTGTTGCAAAATCCGTCGTTAGAGGACGACACCCTTCCGTTGAAGTGATATAAAAGAACATATTTTTGAAATTATGATTTACGAACCGGCAATAATGTATGTTTATATGTTTCTTTTTCGTCGTGAATGTGTTTTCGTTGTGAAAGACTGTAAAAACTTTCGAGAAAGAGTGCGGGAAAAACAACAGCTTCCGAATAAAATATTATGGTCGTCCGTCGTGCGAACTAGACGGGTTTTCCTTGACCATTCCTAAAATATATTCGTTCGTGTCAGACTGACTGAACATTTTTCTATTGCTTGTTTTAATACGCCATGTATTTTATGCTTCAGACATTGACGTGTTTTATGTTTATTTCTTTTATATTAGAATAGTATAATACACGCATTGAAATTTGTTCAAATTTTGGGTGGATATAAATAAAATGTGAACTTTTGACGCAGCGTGCTATAGAAAATATGCGACTTTTTAAGTACATGCTTTACACAAGATATAATTAATTCTTTGGGAAGCTCTTTTATATTATTCTTTTCTTTTGCAATCTTTGTACAATTAAAATGACTTTTTATTTAAACCTTTTCTTGGAATTATTTTCTCCCTCTCTTCATAATTTCACCAAACTCACTGTCCTTGTTGGCAGAACTCCTTTAATCTATAATTTTGCTAAAACTAAGAAGACTTTTTCGACTTTTCCTAGGAATTGTCTCAATATTTTGAGTGCTGTCTTGTAATATCTACCGGTAAAATGAGGGGTATTTTTATTTAGAATTAGGAATAGATGGTATCTACTTCTTCTATTTCGTCATCTTCAACATGCGTATATTCTATTTGTAATTACACAAACATACATACTTCAAAGAGGAGAACAGAAGTTTTATCATTCGTAGATCTAAACGGGCAAATTATCCGAAAAATTAATGCTGTCCGTGAATTTATGGCGCAACGGCATTAAGTTCTGCCCAGTTCATTGTCAGAGATGTTATCGCTTTCCTGCTGTCAAAGTACAAAAACGAAATTTGCGAAGGTCACGCAATTAAAGGCGGAGAAACTTTGGATCATGTCGCCAAGATTGTTCAGTGCAGAAAATAATAAAGGAAAACGTGCACGTGGTTGCGTGATACGGCCGAAATATTTCAGATGAGAAGGAAAGCTTCTGTGATAAATTGTATGCAACACGCAAGTATGTTTGGTGGGAGAAAATCGATGACATTCTTTGCAAAATTTTCTGCATTTTCCCAATATTTGTATAATTGTATCATTGTAGTAACATTTATTGTGAAACTTTACAGCATTGCAAGTTCAAGTTTATCTTTGAGTGTAGTTATGTTTTCCTTAAGAATTTATTGGAAGTGCAAACTTTGAACCCTATGGGGTATTTGTATTCAATACGTAGATCGCTTTTTATGCACACCATGAAAACTGCAGGTTATATAGACCATACATTTAGATCCTAAACGACGTAAGACGGATTGGAAAAAATCTTTTAGCGGAACGTAATTTAAATTTTAAAGCTTCAGTCGCAAAATGGCGCAGAAAGCACTTTTTAGTGTCGATAAAATGCAAAGTTTGCGCGATAAACTAGTATAATATTAAGAGCGTATCATTCGTTGTATGTGGAAGCAATAACAGAATTATATGAGTCATAACGAACGGGGTATATGGAAATATTTTATGCGATGCCTGCACGGGAGGCGCAGGATGCTTTCGGATTTCGCCATTCGTATAATCAGGTTATTAAAATGGTATAATACCCGGAAAGACTTGACTGCATTTTACGAGTCCTAACGTAATTATCAAATTTAGGATCTACGAAGCCTTCTAGTACAATTGTTTAACCCCATGGCAGTAAATCACTTAACGCACAGCTGAATTGAGCACTGAAAGATTAACTAGATTTCATGCAAAGCGCTGCAACGGTTCGCTATTCAATTTTGTTAAGATCTATTTATATTGAGTTTGCAGCTTCCTTTCTTTAACTCGGACATTACAGAATGGAAATCTTATTATTGAAATATAATTTGGACACCTGCTTGTTGACTTAGTGCAATTATGTTATTATTAATAAATTACAAATGCATAACTTTAGTTTTCGGAATTTAACTCTAACTTGTTCATTTGATCAAATTAGTTTTAGTTACAACAGACACTTCTAAATGTATTGATGCCGTCTTATCTTCCGAAATAAATTCTGTTTGGAGGCGCTGACCCTTACGGAGCCGAAGGTCTATTGTGTTTTCCCGAGTAATTCGTCTATTCATCGTTTAACGAACTTGATAAGATGCTCTACAAATTGTACTTTACGCAGTGATTAATGATTTCGGTTCACAAAAGAATTGAAGACTGAAAAGCATAAGGAGAAAGGAAAAGTAGTTAAACTAAAAGTAGAATAAATAGAATAGAAGTTAAAAAAACGTGGACAACCAAGAGAATCAAGGAAAAAGGAAAATATATTAATATATTGGTACAGACTAACAAGTATGAGAATGAGACTTCCAATAAGAATCGAGAACAAAATAAAACCACATAAAATTAGAAATCGTATGTGCAAAGAAAAGCTAAATATGTAAAATCTCCATAGAATCAACCATGCAACGTGGTCAACTTGGACGGGTGAGAAAGGCTGAAGATAATAAAACAGCAACTGAGTGCAAAAGACGTGAGAAATGTGATAAATCCAAAAGAATGGTTCTTATACTTCAAGTTGATAACTTTTTGAAGTACAACTACAAGTACATTAATGTGATAATAATTATCTGGAAGACTTCAAAATAAGGATACATTTTCAGAGTAGAAAGAAGATTTTTTAAAAATTATTGCTGACGATGCAGGGCAAAACCGATGCGGTCGTTATATAAACCACAACTTTTAGCTATTTTTAAGGTACGTAGAAATTTACTTCGGGTTTGCTGTATGTTACTGCTTAGTATCGACGTTCTCTTCTTCATATTGTCAGCTTCCCAGGAATTATAAAGATGGTTTCGGAGTTTTCCTTTACTCTTATAATTTTTTGAACAAATTAAATCTCTTCGTTTCTAGCTTTACCATGAACTTCCTCACTCTAGCATTTTCATTGTCATTCTTCATCAAGATTTCTTGAGTACATTGCCCATTCCAAAAACTTATACTTTTGCACCTTTACATAGAAGGAGGGAAGTTTGGAGCTTATCATTTATTTAATTAAAATTGCCATTAGAAAATATTTACTTCAGATTTACTTCATCATTTTACCTCTATACAAAATCCTCCCTTTTATGTTCTTCGCTAGGACTTTCTGAATAAATCACCCACTTGAAATACTTCCAAAAGTAAATTACATTTCGAACATAAGAATTTCGGAAACTTTACTTTGTTCTCTTAAACGTGTTTTCGAAAATATCGCTAATACGATTTGTGGTTTTTCAATAAATTTTCTCGTTCCATTGACATAAATTCCAGGACGAGCTCATCATAATTGCCAGGACCTATTCAGCGGTATAAGAAATGTGTAATACAATGGCCTCAATTTAATTTTATTTTCGAAGCAGCAACAGAGGAGGATACTAACGAAAGTAGGTATTTCGCTTCCATTTGAAACCATTTGCACTCTAAATAGTTTAGGTCTTCACTTTGAACAATGGGGGTTCCAGAGAGATATCAGAAAGATATGGAGGAAAAATTATCTAACTATAATAGGAAGTTATAGGTAAGTAGGTGTAGGTGCAATATAATCATTGCATATGAGAATTATCACTTTTGGAATATAATCACTTCTACGTACTTAGTTATAACTTTCTATTACCGTTAGAGGGACTTATCCTTCATATCCTCTGTCATCTCTCCTGCACTCCATTATCCAAATTTTCCAAATGGCTATTGGTTAAAAGGATAAGGAGGCGAAAATACAATGATAAACATCTTTCCGTCTTACACGAAACGGTAAAAGGAAAATAGTGACACACAAGAAAATCCGAAAGAAATTTCTACCATTTTACGTCTAATACTTTCTGCGCTGGTAATTGAAAATTTATCAAAGAGAAAGAGGTAGATTTATCATCTCATGCAATATATCTTAAATTGCACATTTGTATTTAAAGCGGCATTCGACATATAAAGTGGAATCCACAATTGGCAATTCTCCGATTCGTTTTGTTTTCCTTTGTCTACACTGAATATTGAATAAAATGCATTTCCGAATTTCGATTCGGGACACGTTCGATATTCAATAACGCTCTACTTTACCGAGATTGGGTGTAGAACTTCGTCCGCAATTATTAGCTTGACAAGTCCGGGATTTTCTCGTTAAGTTTTCTCATTTTAAAATTTTCCGATCTTTACGGGTACTGAACAATACCGATATTGTTCTCTTCATGCGTAATAGATCATACGCTTCGGTTCTCAAGACAAAGCGGAGTTAAACTTTAGTTTAGATACTAACAAACCGGAAGTGACTGCGAGGTACTCGGAAGCGCAGCTGTCGCCATCTACTACGTCCGGTCAAACGTCGCTTTGACTGGTCAGAAAGTGTTTGATAACTCTGGCGTTAGAGTGAATGTCGCCGTTGGAAATCCTTTACCTCAACAAATAAAATTACTTTGCTTATACTATTTTCGCGTAATTAAATTTTCTTTAGTCCTCGTACTTAATGTTCTTCCATGTAAACTAATAGGATAAAAGCTCAGGAGTATATTAAATTAATCAACTATACTGGCTTTCGCATGCTTAGACTTTAGTCTAATGTTTGTTTGGAGAAATAACAAATTTAAAATGACTATTCTAAACTTAACTTTTTACACCTAACATAGAGAAAACTTAAATTTACTTTACTAACAGTATATATATATATATATATATATATATGTATATGTATATGTATATATATATATGTATGTAGCCGTGCATTTATGAAAATTGAATAGCATTAATACGGTAACTTACTTACTTAATCCTCAACTTATCTATCATACCATCTACATATATTCACTCTGCGCTCATTAGCAGGAATTTTCGTGATCTGTGCAAAAGTCAAGGAGTTGTTACAAATATAATAATAATAATATATTTGCCCAACAGAAGAGCATTCCATTTATAGAACAAACTTAATTTCTAACATACATATACCTATATATATATATATATATATATATATATATATATATATCTGAATAACACAGAAGAAGTATAAAAACAATGAATAAGAATAAACATATTGCAGGTAATTGCAAATCAAAAGTATTCTTAGATAATAAACTTAACAAAATAATACTAAAATACAAAATTTTAGATGTAGTTATAATTTGCTGAGCATGAATTCAACAGTGCTTCCAATGGTGTGTAATTAATATCCACGTTGCTATCAGATAGGGAATTGAACGTCATGCAGGTTCGGTAAACAGGAGATCTAATCAGAATATTTGTTTTCGGTCTAGGGCAATAGAATACATTTGAAAATCTCGATGATGGTCGTGGTACGGCAAAATCAATACTCTCCAAGAGTCTTGGTGTGTCTAAATGATTGTGGATTAAATCGTACAGAAACTTTAAATCTGCTCGTTTGCGACGTAAATCCAGCGAGTCGAAATGGAACATATTAAGAAGTAATGCATGGCTAAAACCTTGAGTGGGATAAATGGAATGAAGACGGTAGTATAAGTATTTTAGGAAACGCCTTTGAACTTGTTCAAGCGTACTTACTTGATATTTATATACAGGCGACCAGACTATGGAGGCATATTCAAGTTTAGGCCGTACATATGACGAATAGAGTAATACCAAAGGTTCGATAGAGGCAAACTTTTTTGTAGTTCTTATAATGAAACCCAATGTTTGCAGTGCCGAGTTAGAAATTTGAGTAATATGTTCACCGAAGGTTAACCTAGAGTCAAAAGTCACGCCCAAATCCCTTATAGAATCTGCTCTGTCTAAAATTGTGTTTTCATAAATATAATCGTATATAATCGGGTTTGACTTTCTAGAATAACTTACAATCTTACACTTGGTTATATGGCAATATGTGTTGTACATGTATATCTATTTCCTCAGAAATCCTCAGAAGTCAAGATCAATTATTTCCTTCCGTTCATATATTTGTATGACGTGGTCATTTAAATTATCATTATCATATCATTCTCCGTTACGATTACGTCCTATGAAATTCCATTGTAAATATTGTATGAGAACCCCGCACAAACAGATAACGTGTCGTGTCAATTTAACTTCCTCAACTAGGGTGAATCGAAGTACCACTTTTCATGTGCATAAGTTATGCGCGTTGATAGCATGAACACGCAGCTTAACCTATATAATAATTACAAATGTAACACATAATGAAGGATATCTGTAAGGCATAATATTCGTTCATAAGCAAAATTTCTTAAAGCACTTTTTGTGAACATTTTCTTCGTATGCGATCCAAGTCTTCCTATTGCATCTATTTCTACATTTAGTTAACTTACATATTAAGAATCAATAACTTTAAATAATTTATAGCGATAAATCTATTTAATTAGATTTAATGGAATACCTGTGACCTCATGAATTAATACATATTCTCGTGGTTATATGCAGTTAGACGATTTCACACGTAAACCATCAAGTAACAGTTGCATAAAGCCAGTTGGATCTGGTTGCGCATCTAAAGCACAAGTATATCACCAACACTCTTTCTTAGGGTGAGATTTCTTTTCCTAAATTTATTTTGCATTAGTCTTGATTATTTATCAAGTCATACACCAAAGCAAATAATGCGCATGTCAAAAGATTACTTCTGGTTGCATAAAATAGTTTTAAAGATCGGTGGTATTTCGCTTGAACAACGTGATCACATTTCTTATACCATATATTCCGTCATCACATTTTGTTTCTGTGTTTTGTTGGTACTGCAAGAAATGATGACGATTATATATAGCCTCCATAGTGATATGATTCAGATGGCAACCGCAATTAGCGTGGGTGCATCCCATATTCTAGGTGAGACTGGTGATATGCAGCGGTAGGTACTATCGGATAACGAATATATTGCAGGATTTGCTAAAATGGCCTTTCTCATGAAGAAACGTTTATTGATCGCAGATTCTTTGAAAACGCTACAAACTGGAATCTTTTTACCGAATGTTAAAAGGGGCGGAATGATAGAGGAAGTAATATTAAAAAAATGCATTTCCACTACTTATAAACACGTAAGTTTTATTGAACTGCTTTGTGTGTAATGATAAGCTGCTGTATGAACCTATATCTATCAAGTTCCTTGTAAAAGTATTCTCAGGCGGCCTCAGAACAGGTTGAGGTTTTAACCAACCGTTATCATTCTCGAAGTTAGCCTAGCAAGTTTCGATTGTATTTATAAACCTTCCTAAGGCATGTGGGGATCTGTTTCGAATGATCTGACATTTTCCTAGCTACTCGAAGAACAATACAATAAATGCCCAGCTCTTTACAAATGGAAAGCCCACCCTGGTAAACGTTGTAAATATTGTTTCAAGAAAATGATCAAAATCCCAGCTTTTGGAAAGAGGAGGTATTACTTTATTTGGAATGAGAAATTTTCTTCTTAGCATTAATATAGACTTGGCTAATGATCTAAGTAAGCCAGAGATTTACGAAAGCAATGGTTTGCATCATAAAGAAGCTGTTCAGGTTGCAGTATCAAAAGGCAATTAGTGCCAAGCGCTTTATTGAGAATCTACAAAAGTACTTGCTTACCATTTTACTTGGACACTTTCACCAATATGTTTAATAATTCTAATAATTGTATTATAGGCAGCCGGATACTATATAACAGGTATTATAGCCATTTCGATTGGAGGCGTTATAGGATTGATATCTAAATTCACAGAAGAACCCGAAGAATGGAAACAGCCATGGATATCATTCGTTCTATTCGATATTTCAACATCTTTTAGATATTACTGCGTTTATTGCTATCAATGCATAGCCCTAACGATCTTTGCCTGCAATATACTTACGTGTGATCTCTTGATAATCGCAACGTGTATGCATATAATTGCACAGTTCGCTATTTTAGAAAATCTTATTAGAAATATGGTTCCAAAGGATTTGGTAATCATCTGTACTTTATCGCTTTGCAAAAATGTACATGCTATTTTTGGTAGGACAAGGTTTCGAAGATGTCCAAAGGCAATTTTCGCAAGCGAATAAAGGAAGTTGTAGTTTACCATCAGGGCTTAATAAATCTGGCAAACAAACTGGAGGATTCGTTTAACATCGTGACGTTGGCAGTATTTCTTGCAAATATTATGGTGTTATGTTTTACAATGTATTTGAGTACGTTGGTAAGTTTTAGGCCAAAAACTTTTACCGCTTACGTCCTCTTCAGACTTCTCTAGGGAGACTAAAAATTTTCCGAGAGGGTTCTTACTTCATGGTGATTATAATACAAATATATCTGTATTCTTATTACGGTAACGAGTTGATGTTGTGTGGACAGACCATCAGTTTTGCATGCTATGAAGTCGACTTTATTGGAACAGATTTGTCATTTCAAAAGGATTTAGTACTTATAATGCGCAGAAGTCAAAGACCATTGACGCTCACTATCGGAAAGTTTACTGATCTTAATCTATCGACTTTCCTTGTGGTATGCTTACACTTCAATTTACAATTATTACAGAGAGTGTACACATACATACATATGTATAGAATAGTCAATAAACAAATTATGTTAGCTATTTAGTTATTGATACACAGAAGAACTAGTATTTTGTTTTATATCACTTATTTATTGTAACAGAACGCCATAGATCATGTCATTATCATACTATAACAATATAAACAAACAAAGTAACAGCTTTTCTGTGTATCAATATGTTTAACAATCACTAAGTAGCGGCTTCCACAATAAACTTTTTATTTTGTTATTGTTGGTCTACTCTCGAAGTGATAAACAATTAATTGTTTGTTTCTTTTTTGTAGATAATTCGTGCATCATATTCGTGTCTTATGGTCATAACAAATGGGACCACTCAGTGACAACTACCTTGTTCAAATCTTCGCTTTGTAGTAACTGGTGAAAACCAGCAGTCAATAGCTAGAAGTGGTATTATCTAAAAACTAGTTTAGCCAAGTGCACATTGTTAAAGTAGATCAAATTAAGAACCCAATTTATTTCATTTGAGTGGGCTGGACTTTCATTTCCATATTAGAGAAACGGTAACAGCGAAGCACTAATGCGCTTCGAGGAAGTATCTGTAATGGAAAACATTGTTGATTCCGTATCGTTCTCTTTCCACCTGGTTGGTGCATAGCAACCACTCGGAAAACGTTCATGTTGATATGGTGGACATCACATATTAGGGGAAGCGCCATTATTATTCTTTGTTTCAATGAATACAGGTAGTCAATTTTTAGTGACTGGGTAGACTACAAATCGTGCCGATGCGCTTGTAGTTTAAACCCAGACCTTCGGCATTATAGTCGAGCTTCCTAGCCGCTGGACCATGCCGGTTCTTACTGTAAGAAATACCATGAATTAATTCAGTGCACCCCAGACATAGTGAGTGTATTCGTAGTAGATGTTATCATGTTTGCTTGAATAAGCAGAAATGAAGGCAAAATAGCATCATCCACGAAGATGATAGTTTCACTATGATTTAGAAATTTAATAAATGTGATACTTTCTGCAACTTTCTTAGTTTGTAATAAGGGAATTGTTGTAAACCATACGTAGACGAATAGTCCAAAAATATACGAAAGAAGCAGCACCATTTCTTGCTTTCCTTGTTGTCCAAAACAAGAAGCTTTCTCAATGTTGTGTTCAATGTTCATAACTAGAATTGTTCAATTTGTGTCAATAGTACTACAACTATTTGAGGTGACTGTACTTGAATAGTAACCTTGCGCTATATGAATACATAATACATAATAGTTTCAAAGCATAGTATAAAGCCATCTGTATTCGTATAGCGTAATGTTACTATTCTAGTAAAGTCGTCTCAGATAGTTATAGTACTATTGGCGGAAATTGAGCAACCATATTCATAACACTTATTCCATGGGAAATAGTACAGTACCAACAACTTGCGCTTATTTCAAATTTACTAAAAGTTTTGTCAAAACACTTCAAATCCTTCAAAAGCACAACATTACAATTATTTACTTTATTCTCAAGTTTACGATAGGTTTAAGCAGTTTTAAAGTTGTCGTGACACGTTTGAGGACGATGTAAAATCAAATTACCCAAAACAGCATTTAGCGGGGCGTAATCTCGTTAGGAAAATTGTCTCTAAGTTTAATAGACAGAGAGAGAGAGGGAGCAAAACACAACATTATGCCCCAAAATATCGGCGACCAAGAATCTATCAAATTCCTAAAGAGGTTGAACACTCGGGTTACTCAAAGAATTGATTGAACGTAGTCAGCTTACAGATTGTATGTGATTTATTTTAGAAGCTGTCCAGAATCATCGATGAGGGTGAATGAAATAGGGAAGGTCAACAGTGCATAAGATTTTAACAGGTACATTTAGCCTTACATTCGCGATTTTTTCCACAAGTAGATCGATGAGCAAAAATTATCTAATCATTGTGAAACATTTGAGAAAAAATTCAATATGATGTTTGAAGAAGATTAGAAGATAAAATCAAAATTGGGCAAAATTAATATTCTGAAAGCGCTTGATTTCCTCAAGGTAAACCCGAAATCATCTATATTGATTGAGGATGAACTGAAAGTTTCAAAGTAGTGGACAATATTCTGGCCGAATGTTTTGTTCTTGATAAAGTGAATTTATGCCTGGCTTTCTATAAACGGGTCGATGATCAAGAATCAACAAAATTTTTGAGGGGGATGAGAAGTTATGCTACCCAAAAATTGGTTTGAGAGGTTTCAAAAACTGTCTGAAATCATCCATGAGATTGATTGAAGATGACTTGGAGATTACTAAATATACTGTATACAATATCGAGTCGAGAGATTCAGCCTCAAACTCATTCTTTGGCATCTAAAGGTCATTCAGTTGTTGTGATATAGATTTTCAGCAAAAACTATGTTTAATTTTTTTTTGTATTATATTACTTTCACTCGCGATTCTTCTAGTTGTCTTGACTGTCTTCCGGAAAAAAGGCAAGACGCACCCGTAAATGAAAAATTAAAAGGTAGCAACCACTGCCTACAAGCGCATTAAGTTAGAAACCGATGGAGATTGCTTTTAAGAGTTATGATCGGTCAGCAACATCCCCATGTTAAGGCGGGTATGCCACAGACAAAATTTTACAATATCCACGAGTTTTCCAAAGTTATTGTATGAATCATGGCATTTTACTCCGCAAATGCATTATGAAGATTTCATCTATTCAAAGGGAAAGATGGGGTAGGGGGTTCACAAATTCTCAATTAGGTTGATATCCGAAACATGTACAGATATGTTTCTGACCATCCATTTCCATAGTTTTATAATGGTTTAATATAACTAGGGTAGATATGATGTCCTTTATCGATAGCAGCAGCACACTGGTATTTTTTAAAACAAGCGCATATGAAAAGTTCTCGAAAATGTACTTCCTTTAAAGGAAAATATAGTTACCTAAATTAAAATATAGAAGTAGATAACATATTTTACATTTAACGTTAAACGGTGTTCTCCATTAGTCGACTTCAAGATTACATAGAAAGTATTAATGAATATTATATCGATTTATCAGCCAATTTGGAATGAGTTCTTTAACCGAATCTTTTCTTAATTATTAACCATAATCAATAGGGGTAAATATTATACTTCCGGAAATGCATCTAGCTCACCTGCATGATCTCCTATGAATAGGTAATTGTGATGATGTGCATTGAATCGCTTGCGAATTTCTTGTTCAGAAAAGTAATTTTCTGCCATTCCTTCTCCAATTCAGCGAACAAGTACCGCGAGTGAAGAAACTAACTCGGTGCAGCTTCGTTATCGCCTCGGTTGCAATTCCGTTTCACATCGAAATGATTTGATAGTTAATATGGTTATAAAAAGAGGAAATACTCAGAACAAAATGGGCGGACACTTTCGGTACGGTAAATTAATTTTTCAACTTGGCGGTATTTGTCTGAAGCTGGGACAAAATAGGTT
Organism: Chrysina gloriosa; assembly: GCA_038088585.1. Classification (NCBI taxonomy): domain Eukaryota; kingdom Metazoa; phylum Arthropoda; class Insecta; order Coleoptera; family Scarabaeidae; genus Chrysina; species Chrysina gloriosa. The sequence goes on from CM076093.1 coordinate 11,818,856, forward strand.
ACTTCGAATGTTTGCCGCATTTATAGTGTTTTTGATCGCATCGCTAGTTCGTGAGGATTTTTATTTGGTTATCGTTTATTTCAACAGTGCTTATACATTGAAGGCTTTAAGAACTAATATGTCATTTCTGGTAAGTGCCTCTGCTTGATTATATAACAAATTTCATCATCATACAAGAGGTGTTGTCTTTTGCGGGGCGTAGTTGGTAATACAAAATATATTGACAAAGCACATTTATTATATTATAACTTTTTAAAGTATTCCATTCTACAGTCAATGCATTTTTCCATTCAACCAATCTCCAAACCATTTCGCCATCTAAACCTTGTGGTTGTTTTTTCGCGAACATTTGAAGCAAGTTGAGATACACGATCAATCACAAAATAATCTAGTAAATCTAAACAATGTGGAGACCATCTTTTTGTTTTGCTCCTTTTACGAATAACTTTTGTTGCGGGCGATTCATTCTCAATTACACAAGCTATAAATTGTTCCTTTTTCGGGATCGTATGATGTATACCATACGGGGCAACTCATTGTCAAGACGATCTAGTGTGGATGTACAGCAATTCACACGGTCTACTTTTTGAACTGGCATGAAGGAAAATCGATTAAGTTCAAATTTCTTGTACCACCGCTTGATGGTGGTTAAGGAACATAATTGTTCAGGAAAGTCGCATTTGTTCAGTTCCATGATTTCTAACGCATTCGTCGTAAGAGAGCCGCTAAATAAGTAAATGATTACCTAATTGCGTATACAAACGTGACTTTAAACTTGTGTGTTTTAAGAATATTTGAGCATATTTGCAAAAAGGTCACAATCATTAAACATGTAAACAACTAGCTTAAAATGTCCTGTTAGAGACGTTGATGGAAAAGAGAACATCCTTCGTATTTTCATCATGAATAGATACATACATATGTACCTTGAGCTAATAAAAAAATTATCTTTCAGATCTTATCAAGATGTACATTTTAGGAAAAAATCAGGAGATTATTTATGAGAATTTAAAAAACTGTGTCGAAGATATTTTGCTGCTACATTGAATAAGAATAGAAAAATGGAAAATGTATTAATTGATGTGCCCATTCAGAATATACAGAGACAGGTAATTAATCAATTGCATACGTGTACATTCTGAGGTCATCATTGTTTTGAAAAAGAATGGGAATTTGGGGAAGTATGTATTTACAGTTTTAATAGTTTTGTTATAATGTTGTTTTTACGCAATAGTTAGGTATTTTAAATTTTTAAATGCTTTAATTATAATCCCAATGTGTATATTATATATATATAATCCTTTAAATCATTTGATATATATATTACCGAATGTTCGTAATCTTTTAATATTTTTGAAAGTTCTCATTTTGCAGTATTTGTAAAATCGTTTAAAACAATTCAACTCTTTGTGTCCAGAAGGGTAGACTTTGCAAAGCAAGGGGGATACTATATTTAACTATATATATAACTATAACTTTAACTATTTTAACCCATTAACGCTGAAGATAGTTTTTTTAATTCGTTATCAAATTTCATTTAGATGATTATAATAAAGCAATAGATAAATAGAAATAATGTTTCCGAGTGTGTTTGGATGTGCTCTTTCGAAATACTGGCTCAGAATTGCGATTTTTTTCCCAGAAAATTAAATATGACAAATTTTAAATTAAGGAATGGAAAATGGCCATTTCCAACTTTTATAATTTATTTTCATACTGGACTTCCACAAAAATTGAAAATCCCATTCAAGCATCGGTGCACAAACTTATTATAGTTGATCAAGAAAATGTTTTCATATTCTTGTTAATGGCATTTCTACTTGAAAATGTGGGTAAAAATCGTATAGGTGTTACTATATTTGTAATGTAATAAATCGAAAGAGTTCAAGAACAAGTTAAGAAAGCAACGAGCTTCGGCATTAATGGATTAATACATCTTTTTGTTTCAATATGGTGATCAAGAAAATATAATGTCTTGTATTTAGGATGTATTTAGAATAAAATTTTAATAACAAGGAAAGTTGAAGGTTTCTTAAGTAAAGTAAACCATTTTCTCATTCAAGACATGTACAAAATTGGTACTGCTGAACTTGGAAAGAGTACAAATTTTGAACTCGGCTACTAAGAAGTTGTCTGTTTAGTGGCACACAAACCAATTATCATCAGCTATTAGAATGGAATAATTTTAAGTAATTTCTTTGTAGTTCACTAAGAACAGCGTTGTAGCTGTGTAGTTGGAGTTATATCGGCAATTGGTTTTAATTTACATGTTCTTTTGTGCAAACTAATCTGGTAGTTGTATTTCAACACAATTATGTAGTTTTCTTATTTAATATTTACGGGTGCACTTAATCTTGCTATTTTATATTTTAGGTACTCTGTGCCTTGCATTTCTACTTTGCGATAAAAAGGAATAGTAGCGAAAAGCAACGTCAGTATTTCTAACTATTAGCAAAAGTAAATAAAACTGTAATAATTTAGTATTTAGTAAAATAATTTGGTTATTATCCTTACCATACCGATATTGGGAAACCGCAAACACGTATTACGACCAGCTCAGTGATAATCATCAGCACAGAAAATAAATTAACGGAATTGGAATCTACGAAATGTAGTTAATAATGCTCTTAAACGAAAATACTTTACCGCCTCATACTCGCCCAATACTCGCAATATTTCAGTTTCAAACTACTGACACTCTTATTTTTATCCGCTCAACTTGTTTAGCCACAAAAGTATCAAATTTTAAATCATTTACTCAATTTTTCACCACAATTGTTTGGAATTAACAACTATTTCAAGAAAGTTAATCAGTAATAGATTTGTTGAACTATTGGACATTGAGAAGTCCTCGATATGCACGCATTGTTAATGATATTAAATCGTATACTAAGTTACATAAGTATTATTGTCAACATATTTGCAATGAGTGTACCAACCGATAATACCTTTTAAATATCATTCATGCTTATGTATTTATTTTGCTAGGGTATTATATATATGATATATAAGCTTAAATAATGTATGAGGGTGGATTGACAAGTTTCGGAATCGCTGTTAGGGGGTTGCTGTTCTTCCAAACACTTTATGTCGTTGTGTTGCTAACTCTTACAGATAAATTGAGTGCAAATGTTAAATCGATCTGTCAAATAGTCTGGTTTTCACAAGCATTTAAGTCAAGTACATGTTCATCTTTTCAATAATAAAACTGTTACTGGTCAATATTACAAAACACTTTTGGACAAATTGTAAGCAGCAATTCAGGAAAAAAGGTCGGCAATGGTTAAGAGAAAGGCTTCCATCTGATCCCGAAACCCCGAAGGTTTCTGGATAGAAAGAGATTTTGGTCGAATGTGGAACTAATAGAGGCCGTAAACATTTTTTTGGAACTTTGATAAAAGTCACTTCTCGGGGGAATCGAGCAGCTAGAGAAACGTTGGACTAAGTGCATTGAGCTTCGAGGGGATTATATTGAAAAACAAAATATAACTTGAATCCGTACTATTTGGTTTTCATTATCATTTCGGAAACTTTTTAATCTACCCTCGTCTTATGACAAATATGTAATAGAATCACCACGGGTAAACACTATAGTAAAAGTTCTGGTCTTGGTTTATTAAAACTAATGTTCAATGTACCCTTTTAACTCTCAATACTAAAAAAAGTTAGGAAATGCTAATTTTTTTGCAGAAACTGAAGCATTTTAGTGATTAAAAATTTAGTGTTCTTGTTAATTGCATCGTTTTAGATCATATTGGTTCATAGTGTATCTGCTGAAATTGTTAAAATCACCTTCGAATTTAGTCTAATAAAATCGTTTCATTGGATAAAGATCGATTCAAAAGTCATAAAATTCAGAAAATATCTGGTAATAACTAAGAAATATCTCTTTTTGGCTTCTGCTAAATAGAGGGATCGTAATCACATATATAGACAACAGAGGCGTGGTGTCAGGAACATCGCTTTGATATTTTAATAAAATATGAATATAAAGTCATATAGAATCATGTATAGTTCATATTATGTATAACATGACCGCAATGTTAGAAAATCAAAAATGTTATATATCGGGTTCGGCCAGTGCTTAACTTAAGTCTGAATTCACGGGACTGCGAACGAGAGCGAATAGAGAGAATTTTTTGACAATGAGGTGGAATAAAATAGAGCGTGGCGCGTGTCCACACAGCGGTCTATATATTTCGTCGTCAAAAAGTACTATATTATACAATTTATCATTCAACAGCTTACTCCTTTATTTGATAATTGTGTCATCAGTTTCTATCACTGCTTTCATAGATCAATCTTACAATTTCGTTATCATTTTCGCTCTGTTCTGTTGAACGCAAATTAATATCAAGTGATTGTCGATCTTCAATAATTATTTTGCAATTTGGCTAATGTGATAGCGTCCAATCAGCTGACAACTATAAAAAATTAAGTTGACCTTAGAGGATACTCTCACTGCTTTTAAATAATTACAAACCATTTGCTACTGAGCTTTGCTAAGAGCAATAGAAGAGCTGTTAACAATTTTGAATTGCCCGTGCGTAGCATACACAAATAATGCAATAACTACATATTAGTGCATCGTTTCTTGAGTGTGTATTCTTAATCTTTTCTATATCAAACTAGTAAAACTATACTGCTGTTCCTATAGTATACATGTGTAGAATAATTTTGTAGACTTTTCTTTTTTTTTACGGCAATAAGTCACAGAAAACTTGAGATTGGAAGATATGTTGTCGGATATATTGAGATTTACTTGTTTCCTATTAAAATAGGACGGTATTTGCTAAACATCCTGTTCAAAAAAGCAACCTCTTAAGAATTGCTGCTAACGACGACGGTTATCGTCCAGAGAAAAACCGTTCTTAACTCCCGCATACGTTGTACGGAAACTTCTACATTGTTTTCGGCATTGTTCTCTGTCGTAAAGTGTCGGTTTTGATAATACTTGGTTCCTACTGGCGAAAGACGTGTCACCGAACTTATTATAAAACACTTGTGTGGTGAAGAGCTTACCGATGTGATAGAGCGTTAGGTTCTCGATGATTATTATATTTTTGATTAAATTTATTTCTCACTATGTGTTTCAGTATCTAAATTTTAAAGTAAACATATATAGAGTAGACTCAACGAACGTATTTACGAGAGAAATGTTATGATGATTATATATGTCAACCGCATTTATAAAATTGAAAAAGGATAACTTATTTCTCGACTAACAATAAGAATTGCGATACCAAACTCAAGACTGAAATGGCTTTCATTCTCACAAAACATTTATTTTCTCAAAATATTTGGATGAATAGTCTCAGAAAGAAATATTTATTTATGGCTTATAGAAAAGCCAGCACCGTAGAAACAGAATCACGAATCTGGACATAACACTATGAAACTGTAATAACCTTTTCTTTACCTCCTTGTTGTAGTGATGTGACAAGACACATGATAAATAGTAATTTATAAAGAGATGATTTCAGTACAACCTCCTTCCTAAACTTTACTTTACGAATAGAGCAGTGTATCAATAATTAATTAAATAAAATTGTATCTGATTAGTGTTGGTTAGCTTCAAATTTTATTTTTCCTATGTTTTGCTATTCTTTCATATTGCTGAAATATGTGGAAACTTTTGCGTGCACAGAATTTTATTACGGGCACATTTCAAATTTATCATAGGTATCATATGGATATAAATCATGGTTGTTTCAAATGAAGTGGCAATTTGTATTGATCTCACTTGCGTGCGTAACCCACGCGAGCTTAACCCCTCGCATTTTTCGGTACTTTTGTAATCAATAAGTGCACTTTCGCTATCATTCCTGCACACGAAAAGAAATACGAATCAATACCGCAATGGCCGCCAACCCTTTACATAATATTTGCGACCCTCTTGTTACCACATGCGTCCATATACAATGGAACTATATGTAACACATGTATATACAATATACATACATGCATGTATGTTCATATGTATATGCATGTATGTACGTGCATGCACATCCTCATGCAAACAGTTTACACAGCCTACTATTATGTTGGCTGATATTGTCATGGTTTCAATCGATTTATGCGTCGGACAGTCCGTAGGCGGATAATAATTTGGGAAATAACAAAAACAGCTTTCGAATTTGAGTATTAGAGCAACACGAAATATCATTTTCGTTTGGTATAAAAATCGCTTAAATTCAAATCATTGTTGGGAAACTGTTGATTCAATTTAAATAGAGAACTTGATACTAGCATATCGTACAGCATATAAATACATATATTACTGGATAGTTTGCAGATACTGCAATTGAGACCAATACCTTGTTTACTTTTAGAGATAATAATAAACGTATTAAAATGCATGAAAGCATATTCTTTTATTTCTCCTTTTATTACGAAAGCAGATACGAAAACATGTAAGTATGGGATTCTATTCTTTTCAGTTTTCCGTTTCTCTTCACAAGCATAAAGGCAATCAATATTCAAGCACTGTAAGTGCAAATCTCTGTACAGGAGACGTCCGTTAACGTAGCGCATTATACCAGACCACATGTGTTATATGCTGTTTAATATGTTTCGAGAAACTGAAACAAGTTACAACAACCATAAACTAAATACATAAACTTTCATTTATGAGAAGCAGACGAAAATTGTTCCGAACTACTCCCGCGGGATTTCTAGAAGTCCTGTTGTAATGTGAGGAATATTTATACGCAACTTAAACTTCTATGTGCTGGTCGTAACGAACAGGATTTCTCCTAACACACATTTTATAGCACCGGTTATTCCGGCTCCTGAAATGAAACGATCTGGCATGTACATTGAACAGTTTTATCCCGCTAAGTAATTTACTTATTGATTAGGGATTGTATGCAAAATGTAATGATATTAAATTATAAACTACTTCGTTAACACAGGTTTAGTTAAGGTGACTCATTTAATTACAGTTTGTAAATGAGCTGTATATGGAATATTTTGCATATTTTGATAAACATGTACACTAATAATTAATAGATACACCTGGAAACATTTGTTAACTTTCAGAGATCTTTTATATGTTGTGCATCAACGCTACGAGTCACTAGAAGATAAGACATGACATGGTTATAACTAGAGTTGCTCAATTTGCGCCTATAGTCCTACAACAATGTGAAATGTTTGTTCTAGGATAGTAACATTGCGCTATACGAATACAGATGTCTTCATACTATATATCCAGTTTCAATGTATAGTATGAAGCCATCTGCATTCGCATAGGACAATTATACTATTCTAGGACAGTCATTTCAGATAGTTTTAGTACTATTCTCGCAAATTGACCAACTCTGATTATAACAGTGCAGGTACATTTTCAAATAATAGATTTTGATGGAGAATTTAATCCAAGTAGATACGAGTTATGTTGCTTATTGATTTTTAAAAGTAACCGATAGATATTCTTCCACTTAATTTATGCGGCAATCAGTGGTTCAATGGGTACCGATAATCCCAAAAGTTCTTCAACATGCCAACTTCTTGACAATAGTGACCTAATGACAAGACTTAAAGGCGTAGAAACTCCTTGAATGTGAAATTAACTGTAGGAAAAATTATTTTAAAAATCAGAGCACAATGCGAAAGGGAGATGGGTGGTTCATATGCTAAATTAGTTGCAGGATGTACCAAGAAATATAAGAAGACTCATAGAAGCTAGTAAAAATGGATCTAGAGTAGTATATGGATGAGGATAGAAGCGAACAGGTCAGTAAATTGGAAATATTTGTAAGAAAAAGGAGTTTGAAGAAGTAACCGAATTTGCCGGTTGATAGCCATATATGTACTTATGTACAAATATGTAATAAGCATTTACTGTTTAAATAAGGGAAATATATTTAGATCGAGCAACTTATGCTTAGGCAACTAAAGTATGTAATGTGTACGAAAGCGAATTAGGAAATATCTGTGTTTGATCAAAAATGACGCCACAAATCGGCTTGATATCGTTTAGTTCAATCGGCCTAAGGGTGATAATTAGACATCCAGACGAATTCTTAGATTGGATTTCTTTTGATAACTCTGAAGTGAATATGTCTCGGGATACCTGCTACTGTGGAACAAACACAATATTAATTAATAATTTGCTTCTTTCATTTCGTGTGCAAACATAACACTCTCTATAACAGCCGAAAAGTATTAATTCAATAGGTTGTGCGATTGATGTTAGCATCAAAAAAATAGTCAAAAATTCAACAATATTATTGTGTTTTGGATTTCGGTATGTAAGTAAAAGAAGTAGAAGAAGTCGTACGTATCTCCCACGTCTTATTTCAGACATTACACGAAAATTTGGGAATACAATTGTAAGCACGAATTTATAGTTCCAAGTAATATTTGAATACATATTGGCGCAATCTGAAGAAATTTACGTATCATCTCGTTGCTGTTTTGCAATTTACATCTATTACTACACGCCAAAAATCGAGGTATAGTGGGCGTGTCCTTGAAGGGAGCCAAGTCAGCTTTGTCGGCCGAAATGGTGGCGGTCACGGTTTTTTAGGATTCATATCATGCAAATATTCGTGAGAAATGATCATTTGTTAGTACTTCCCTGATCTGGTTTTATGTCCTTAAATGCAAGAAAAAATGAAGAAATTATTGCAGTAAACTTTTACTGTCATATAACATTCCATGCTTTTCGTTGCTTTTTGACTGTCTCTATCTACTTTATTTACTTCTTTTTATTCTTCTTCTGCTTCTTTTATTTTGTCTTTTTTGGACAACCATGCAAGATGTGAGCAATTCAATAATGTAAGCCGCTTAAAAAGTATTATGCTAAACTGTTGTGCAAAATTTAATCATGAAATTTTGGAAAAGTATAATTATTGAGTTTATCTCCGGTAATTGGCAATGGTAACAATATAAAATGTATTTACAAAAGTTATACGTAAAACTATGCTCCCAGATAATTTTTTAGGAGTGGATTCGCATTTTCAATATTCAGTCCATTCACAACAAAAGTCATCCTAAAATAATAAGCTAATACCAGCTTCATCTCCAACATATTTCGGATTTTTATTAAAAGGCCCTCCCCAGAAAATTACATTTTAAATTTATGCATTAATGTGAAGGTTTTCTTTTTACGTGTACTCGTATATTGTCGATGTAAAAACTCGGGGCGTTCTTGTGTATTTTTAATTTACCGTGCGAACGGAAGCACAAAAGTCGCCCGAAACGTTTAAATTGAAAATCGTGTTAAAGAAAATTCAAAAACAAATCCTCATTTATTTTTAATAAAAATCCCCTTTTCGACGAAGCGAAAATGTAAATCACCTTAAGATTAACGCACACCGTTCCTATTCCATTTCCATCGTTTTGCGGAGATAATATTTCAGGCTGTACGTGCAGGTCTGCAAACATTTTCTGTACTTTGTCTTGAAATAAAATATAAACCAGTGGACTTTTAAATATATTTACGTTATAGAGACTCGAAGCAATATCTACCAGATAACACCCCTACGTGGTGAAAATTCGAACGTGTTCGATAACATTTTTCATTCCATTTTCACACATTTCGCGTCGTATCTTACAGACACCATTCTATATATTTTAGTTTGGTATTTTCAGTGTAAGAAAAAAATAGTTATGTTATTAGGTAACCAAAAAAGCGCGTATGGTTGTAGGACTAGAAATGTTTAGAAATAATTTTATTCATTGGAATAATATTTTTTCGCAGCTTTTTGTAAACATAGTCCAGGCATCTAATTGGATAAAGTGCTGTGTCCTAATGGTAAAGAAATAAATTTACCACCTTTATTATGAAATTCTCGATTTACGTTTGCATAATTACATAGTACAAAGAAGGTGATAGTGAGTTCAACTTAGGGCAAATTGCGAGAGAGAGGTAGAATTTTCTAGTTTTTGGAATTACATTTGTGCACCTAGATCCAGAGTTATTTTACAAGAAAAGCATTTTCTTACGGTTAATTAATCTTGGCTGCACCTAAACCAATACATCTTGAATATGCAACTTCGAAAGTTCATATTGCATTTCCAAATGATTTATTTTCAGTCAATGTTTTAAATAAATATGTAAAATTATATGATTTATATATATTGTTTTGTGGTATTTAACACATGAAACAATATGGTCCTTACTTCTAAAGTGCTTTATTACTATTTCCATTTTATTGCGCCTTCGCATACGTATTTCGCTTGATTTTCAAAATATATTTAAAGTGCATATCGCTAAGTGTATATTTTCTACTGAAGATGTACGTCGAATCTTGTGCACACATATGCGATTAAATTTTCGTCATATAATCTGGCGTTAAGCACACGCGTATCCGGAATAACAATGAGTTAAGCCTTCCCCACAGTATTCGCTATTTAAGCACTGACCTGGAGCTAAACTATAACCCTTACCTTTACATTGTCGGGGTTAGTAGCTTAGGGCGATGACTTGTTGGCTCTAATCAGATAAAACTAATGTCAAATTTAAAACAAACGTGAGTTAGGTAGATATGTATATTCCAGCGGAACAGACTGCTTTTGTTCTTCATTAATCCCTTTCCGCCATAATTGCACTAACGGATAGAACATTAGCGGTCTGAAATTTTAATACGAGTGGAATTACAGAATGTTCAACTAGTTTGAAAGTAAATCGGCTTAGACACTTTCATTACGACACAAATTTAACGTCGAGGATAATTTTATCTCGTTCCTTGCTGAATAAGTAATTTTGTAATTTTTCGTGATATATTAACTTATATCCAACGTCTGAAAAAGGATGCTTTTTTACAGAGTGACGTGCTATGAAGACCCTTACAAAAATTTCTAGAATGGATATACAAAATCAGAATTAAGTAAGAGCACATTCCTTATTTTGCAGTTTTCCTTTTTGCTATCAATACACTGTTACAGACACTTTTCCTATTCAAAAGCTGCTGTATATGAAATGTGCCCTTTGAATGCTTCACACGGTTTTTACTGAGGTTGAGAAACAGGTCCCATGTATTTTATTCCTCACAAACGAAAACAAAACGAAATGATTTGGACTTAAATCAGAACCATATGGACAAAGAATTGTTATTTTGATGCTTTGTCGATTTACCTAATCGGCAATTTATGATGCCTTGTGTAATGTATTATTTTGGTGAATGACAGTCCTACATTTCCACTAGTTTTCCTGATTACTTTGATAGCTTCCAGCAGACAAGTGGTTATGTATCAATCAGCATGAACCACGAGATGATTCCCTGAAGCGATGATAGCAACTATTTTTTTCGAAATACTTCGTAAACAAATGACTGTCATTAGCCTCGCACGGATAAATGACGGACAATTATTAAAATCTATATTGGGTATATTCAATCCTACCAAACTTCTATAAAAATAAAAATGCGTGGAAATGGCTAAAAGTCGATTTTATTCATGAAAGATTTGTTTTATTCTTCACGAAGTATTAATTGTTGTAAGTACACGTTTATACCATGAACTTTTTGGCTCAAATGCAACAATTTTTAGCTTTAAAATATTTTATTCAAATCTTCGTAGACTGCATTTTCTGTATATCTAAAATTGAATTTTAACGCGACGTCCGTACTAATGGCACTCATCACACGAAGTGCAGATTCAGACGCAGTGGACACTTAATTGATTTATTTGCTATTCGATTACCTCTCCCGTCATTCGCTGTAAATGACACCGGCTTTTAATATTCATATCCGCCTAATTGAGTTCGGAGCTAATTCGATTACCCTAATTACTTCACCGCAGACTTTAAAAATCTGGTATCCAGTATAAAACTTTTAATCAAATTGAGTTCCACCGCGGCTACTTAGATATGCAACCTGGTCGTTGTATGATTCGTCTCTTCCCGTCCGGGTGCGGATGCCGGTGAAAAGAACGAGGCGAATGTCGGTACGCGAAAAAGCAGATAAAGGAAGAAGGGTCTTTCTTAACAATGTTACGACGTCAGCGGAGGTAAACAAGTAAGAAATTCAATCGAATTACGGACATTGTAGTCGACCGGACTTCTTATTTAAGAAATCCGAGCTAAATCCATATTAAAAAGACGCCCTGGATGATCGAAATTCGCCCTCCGCGTAACACACATGACGTCGTACACACGGGCGCACTTGTAATCTTTATCGAAGAGGGATGTAACAAAAAGGAAGAGGCAAAAATCACTTAAAACTTTCGCGATACTTTTCATGTACTTACGTGTTTCTACAAAAATATCCTAAGAAAGATGAATATGTGAGACAGACTTTAAAAACTTTCCATCTATGAACGATTTTAACGCATTAAACAGATTCGCCCTTCTGTTTGGCTTTTATACACAAGTTGTATGACCTCGCTCAAATTGCTGACTGTACAATAACTCTGTAATATTAATTTCATCTCGTTGTCATTAAACCAAATATTCGAAGATCAATTGATGTGAAACAAATTACAAATGTATATGTATATACAAGGGTGGATTGCTACATAAAGTCTCCAACAACGCTATTGTGTGAGTAGTGGGGATAGAAACAAGTTCTAACCTGCAAAACTGTAATTTATATATGTATATCTCGTTTTGGCATGCAAAGTTTTAGTTTCCTGTGCACCGTTGTTGAGTAACAGTGTCATTTATCGCGAGTTCGAATTCTGAGAAACTTACAAAGTAATGATTGTTAATAGAATTCTTAACGTTGTATGCTTGCGCCCCCATCAAAGTTTACGGGCGTTTGAGAGCTGTTTATGACAACGATTGTATGAATGTGAAGAGATGAAGGTGTTTGACGAGAAGCGAATCATTCATACCGAATATCTGCTGAAGGGATCAACGATTAATTTACTAAGATAGTGCAAAACTTTACGATCACTAAAGCATTAATTTCTTCTTACATCACGATGAAGACAGAGACGAACCTGAAATTCACGGGTGCTTCACACTCTCCATGCAGTCTTGATTTGGCACCCTCAGATTTCTAGTTGTTCCCAAAGTTGAAGGAGATATTGAAAGGTCAACATTATTCATCAGACACTGAAGTTTGGACTGCTGTTCGCAATTGGATCAATAGTACACAAGAAAGTTTTTCATCGACGGAATGAAGAAGCGACTTTCTGATACACCACGTGGCCTTATATTTCTAACATAGCCTTGATTGCGCTATTGTATTAATCATTATATAGAGAACAAGATAATTATCCATATCTAATGACGCATTAAAATGGAAACAAGTAAATAAAATAAACAAATCTCAAAATCAAAAGCCAGAACTTGGATTGAGAACATCATTTTGTTATGGTTTTATCTTGCTCATTAGCACTATAGCTTATTCCACAAGAAGTTCTAAGCACACAGCTTATGGGAAATTAGATCTATATTGTCATATCGCCATTATTAGCTATTTATTTACATACCGTTTTGAGTAGTTTGTGGTCATTGTTGTTGGACTTTTACTAATTTACGACAAAATTTATTATTGATAGTGACTTCAAGGGCTGCGGTGTAGTTACTGACACTCTATCATATCGGTACACTTTTCACCACAAACTGTTTACTTAAATCCAGTGACACGTGCTTCGCTAGTAACAAGGCAAGCATTTTGAAACCGTCTCTTACCGAATGAGTGGTAAGAGACGGTTTGAAGATGCTTGCCTTGTAGCTAACGAAGCACACGTCACCGGATTTCATAATTATGTGATGAGGAGTTTACCGATTGTGATATGGTATTAAAATTTATTATAGAAAAAGCAAGGCAAGCAAGTTTGGGTACTAAGTCACTTATTGGTTATTACGGTTATGGTATGGACATCTCGAACAGTTAATGGGAGCAGGAAAAGTTTTGGGGAATAGATTAGTCTGGGCAGAACTTCTTTTGGTACGATTGGAACACCACTAAAAGAGAAAATCCGGAAACTATATAAAATATAATATGTGCATCGATATATGAGAAAAAAAAACAGAAATAATGATAATAGGTATACAATAAGAGGAAAAAGAGATTGGTATTGCAACAAGAAATCATGGAGTAAGAATATTCATAGTCATAATCTAGAAGCCATGGGAGAGGAAATTGGAAGAATGAGTCTAAAAGTAAATAGTAGGATTGCTATAGTAAATAAAGATTGTTGCATGATTCTGACAATATTTAGACGGTGCTGAGCCGAGATAAACAATATATTACATACATTGACAGAACACATTTATTTAACATTTTTCAAAGTATTCCCCTTTACAGGCAATACATTTTGCATCCGCGAACATAAGCGCCCTAACTAATCCATTACAAATGAAAAAAAAAAAACCAAATTATTTCAATGTTTTGCGCATTCAAATATCCAATCGTTTGAGCATCAGTGTGTGTCCGAGTATAGAGATTCGAGATGATTCTATTTCTTGAATATTCTTTGCGGTCGTTTTGGAGAACTTGAGCCAAAGAAACTGTAGTGAACCATTCAGCATTAGCAGCACCGCGATCTTCCGAAGCAAGTCCAGTAATTCCAAAAATGTTGACCATCCTTTTATTTCGGCTTGTCCCACGAATAACCTTTGCTGGATCACATTCATTTTCAAAGAGCCAAACTGCCGATTGCTGCATCTTTTCTGGGTCATAATAGTATATATTTCATCAGTAATGTTGTACACCCGATGAGAAGCCACGTTGCTAAAGGAATCTAATGTAGATATGTACCACTTCACACGGTATTTTGTTTTGCACCGCTGTTAAGTGGTGAGAAATCTAGGTTACGTACCGTCAAATGTTTTGTGTAAAATGGCATTAGTGGCTTTTACTCTGCTCTTTAGAGTTGCTTGAATACTCCTTATAGCAACATTTGATCTTCTTCAATCATTTTCGACCACGTTCAAATTTATTCCAAGTTCATTCAAAGCCTTCGATTGGTTTTGTCGAAACATTGTTAACGGCATAAGATGCGTTTGGTATGATAGGAAATCATAGTTCAGTAATGCATTTTCTTCAATTTCATGATTAAGCATATAAATAACTAAGTTAAATTTTCAAACAAAATTTATTGAATGGCCTTATTATGGCCTCCTGATAAAATTCAGCGGAAAGGGAACATTCCTCGTATTTCAAGAACTTAGTGGCATGAATTAAGTTCTACATACATACATCCTATGCCCTTGTAGTACAACATACATATAATTATGCAGTAAATTTATACATTCACATTCCTTGTCAAAAAAATTAAAAAAACTTTCCGGCACATTATGAGTAAAGAACCATATATTTTAGAAAGCACTTAACATTGTTTGTCGTAACACGAGCTACCTTAAATTATTATCCATTGCAGATAATAAGGGTGCAAGAGACAATGCCATTTGACAATGTAAACAACTCGAACGTAAAAATTTTTCAACTCCCATAATAATCATTATCTCCTCTGAAAATGGGGTAATAAAATCTGTTTGTCACAGTACCTTGTAAAGTACAAAGAATCAAACAAACAATATGTTTACGTTCGGTTAACAGGAGATCGTTCCTTTAAATGTTTGGCAAGAATGAATACTAACATTTCTGATAAGAATTGAAATTTTATTGCATCACGACTTTGAGTCTAGTGGGAAGAGGTAATGTTGCATATAGATATTTATGTATGTATATATATATATATATATATATGTGTGTGTGTGTATCCTTTTGCACGGTTAAAAAGTGCATCGCGGAGAAAAGTAGTTTTTAGAAGCGCTGCAGGAATAACTTACATCTTATTTATAAGCGACGCTGTCGGCAACGCCTCGTCTTTCGCTAATTTGACACAGGTGGCTCTCACGGAATAGCAACTTTTATATTCCCCAGGAAGCAAATTAACTTGTATGAAGTGTAGCGTTTAATACACTCCGCAGCAACAGAAAATTTACTGCGTCCTAAACTTAATTTTACCGTGAGCATATATAAATGTTGAATTTAGTTTAGCGACGTTGCTATATCCTGTCCTCTTATTATATTTTCAGCACTATTTGCAGGGAAGTACAACAAAAAATAATAGATTACGACATAATTAGTGTTTGTATCTATTAATTTCAGTAATAAAGTGATGGTTTATGTGCCAGTATTTTATTACGCAAGAGAAATGCATAATTACACAATGAGTCTCTTATAAATAAAGGTTTTGATACTAATATTTCATGTGGAAGAATTCGCACTTATCAGCGTATAAGTTAACTTCTGCAAGTTAAAATGGAGCATTTGAATGGTTTGCTAAATTTGTATTGCAAAATATGCTTTGCTACTATGATACTATATATACCAAAAAATATAAGATTACATGTATATTTCCCGTAATAAAGCTTAAGATTTATATATCGGGAAAATTGTAATCGCAACTAACTACCCTTGGATCACGCTATTAATTCTGTTTACTCTTGTATTCCGATTGGTCAGATTTAGTCATTTCGAAGTCTTGTCTTCAACTCATGATCCTTTCGGTGGAGCACTCGCTTATACTTATGTTAATCCAAATTATCCATTATTTCTTGCCTAGTGTCATTTTGTTGATTTCCATAATTGTTTTACCTTTTTCATCCAGTTTCTATTTTCTTCGAAAAAGGAAACGAAGGTAAGGTGAACCTCAGGTTCTCATCTCCTTCTTGTCGTATTCTAGTTTCATGTATGCTTGTAATTTGTTTGCTTGGATTGATACTTATAAAAGGACTACAAAGTTCTTTATTTTTGTCATTCTCCAACTTGCTATCTACTTATCGTCCAGAAATTTCGTAGGAGCTATCGTTGGCATTTCTTCGAGTAACTGGTACGGACGTGTTTAAACGAGTTTATAATTTACCTTTTCCGGTTCAGTTAGAAAATCGAAATCATGGAGAAGAAGAAAGTACACTTCCGACAAGTGATTCTTTATGACTATAAACAAAAGCAATAACCCAGGCAAAACAATAAAAGATCTGTGTGACAATGTTCATACGATTTGCATGTGGTTCGTGAGCCTAAATCTGTAGACTTTGCTCTTGAAGATCGTCAACGTAACGAAAGCCCGTATCGGATAAAAACGAATTTTATATGTGGATGTAACCCCTTGGACGTTCCTGTAATAATCGTTTTGATCACCTGAAGAAGATGCATTTTGTGGCACGCAAATCCGATATCCATTTGTAATTTGCTTTTCAATGGAAATGCTAAGAAACGACCTTTGAAAAAGATATTGCTAGCAGTATGTGGATCATGGCTCCAGCGAAGAATGCTTAGGGAGCGATGCTAGTGTCAGGTCCACATTTTGGAGGGACTGAAAGAGAGTCAGTCGTGTTTCGGAGAAACAAGGAAAGATAATTCAGCGAACTGACAATGAGATAAAATTTCCTATAAGAAAATTAATTTAGTAATTATATATTTGACTGTTTCTTTCGAGCACAAAACTTCTATGAATTTTCTCCTTTGTTTCTATTTTTTGTCATTCTAAAGCCATTTTTGCTTCGAATTCGATTCCCCCTCCCTTTTGACTTTCAAATGCCTTGAACAGGAAAAATCAAGAAGTGCTAAATCTCACAAAGGGGGAATGTGATGTTTGATTTAAGTCTTGGGCTTAGGGCTTGGGACGTCGCTGCCAAATATGTATATAGTAATGGATTTATTTGAATGAATTTTCAGTATTTTCAGTTCGATTCTCGAAACCGTTCGAATGCAGTCACTTCTCTTGAATACAAACAATTATCATTATTATTAGCCATAGTGTAATTAACAGATCTGTAGAATTCTATGTGATGTGGAGGAGTGCAGTTTGTTTTATATAATAATTGTCGTTTTAAATGGTAGTGTGCCTATAAATTAACAACAAAAAATATGTCAAACTGTAAAATATAAAAATTAGGAATTAAAGAAGCAAAAGAGGAAAACAGCCAAATTCTTTGAAAACCCGTCACAGCGCAGTAATCGCATTTTTGAGCATCCACTATTTTCCCATTCGTTGGCTTTCAATAAACGCCAGTTATTTAAATCAATCGAGAATTTATCAATTGTAAAATTAAGGCAATTAGGTGTGACAAGTTAGTCGAGTCTATGGTGGAAAAGCTATGAATACTAGAGTGGTTAGAAAGTGACTGCACCAGTTCAGTGAAGAACAGAATAACTCGTACGACGATCAAAGGATTAGGTGCCCTTCCGTCGCGAATAGTGATTAGGTTGAAGGATGAAGAAATTCATAAATCGACGGTTTACAATTTTAGCCTTATGTTTTGCGTTCTCTGAAATGTCATGAACACAACACGAAAATAAGGTGACATTTTTTTCTGAAAATTAATGACCTGTTCGTTAACTTGAGTGTATCACATTATCGCACAATCCAAACAACAGCCCATAGAATTGCAACACATAACAATGTCATGTTGCCGTACAGGATAAGAAAGAGATTTATCGGTTGACTTCTTAACGAGAAGTCGAATTATACGTGGTTCGAATTATTGTGATACAGCAAGCTGCGCTGTACCATCCAAAATATGAGAACAGCTATATTCAGTTATGGAGATTTCTCTAGAAGCAATCACGATTATCTCGAAACACAAAGTCTGACTTAAACATTTAGGTCCTGACTTGCCGCCCCGTGATATCCACGTTTCACCATCTCAAACAGCCACCTGCTGGTCAGCGCTACTACGATGATATCAACATGAAGATTGGTGTGCTACATTGGTTATCCTCATTGGCAATATTTGAAGAAAGAATTAAGAAACCTACGAGAAAGTTTAAGGTGTCCTAATAATGGTGATAAATGTAACCAGTTGAAGATATGCTACTTCATGTAATAGACAGATTATTGTGTTAAAATTTGTGTAACAAGACAATGCTGTTGTGACTAAAAGTCATGTGCGAGTTTTAATTTTAGGTTCCAGATGGACCAATTCTTCACAAAGCCCTAAAACCTGAGATACACATATTCGCTTCCATTTTCTTATTCTACCAGTCATTTAAGGATTTGTCTATGTGTACACACACACATCCTTAGATTTACAGCTTAATAATAATCTTTCGAGATCTTTCGGTAGCTTTCAGGAATGTTCCCTACATATGCAACATCATTCCAGACCCTGCTTTAATCTATCTTTGGGTAGGATGGGCGTGGAATTACGAGTATTTTGGATCCGTTTTGTATGTGGATCTATCTGCGAATCAGGATGTACGGTATCTTGGAAGCTTTCTTCTAATTGGAGTTGTTGGTCAGTGTAATAAACTTCTCCAAGTTGTGTTAGCCGAGGGTTTTGTTTTCTTGGTTAGTTGCTTCTATTCGAAAACAGCGCTTAAATTTCCTAAATTTCTGATTTGAAGCTACCAACATAATGCGCTTTTCTATCTGGACTTTATCTAGGCTGGTTTACTAAATCTTTGAGATCTGTTTCACTCATCGTGTGTTCAATTTCAAATCCCAATATACGCTAATAGAAAGATATCAGCCAACAAATCTTATCTCAAAGATATAGTTCTGTGTAATCTAACATATTTCACACTTATTTCATATATTTGACTGGCTATAAGCACATTCAGCTCGCCATACAATACTTACTTGATCTTTGTCACAAGAGTACTTATTTATTATATCTAAAGATTTTATTAGTTGCTGCCAACTCTCTACAATAGAAGGAACAGTCGAATTAATAGACGAAAAATATAAATTTATAGTTATCTGAATTCAAATGACTATTTGTGCGAGTGCGAGATATTTCATTCTTAAGAGCGCATGTTTCATTTTGCTATATAGTAGAATTTGGTTGGAATTTGGCGTTAGATCAATTGTTTTCTGTCTGTGAATTTATCATAACCGCATTTGAACATAGATTCAGACTTAACGAAATTTTCTTTCTTTTAGTACTCTCGCGAAATCAGACTTACCGCATTATTTATTCCACTTTTTTCAACCGACTCTGTAGGAGATTGTATGGCACTAAATCTTTATGTAATTTCGGAATTGCACACATAGTTATATTTAATGTTAAATTCCGATGAGTTTCGTTAGTGAAGGCGGACGATTACAATTAAAGGCTCTATAAAATAGGGCGATGCGACAGCGGCAATCTATGTGGAACGACCGCGGTCAGCCATAACTGTTATACAAAATTGTCTGGCCGGCGGGTAGATGGTGGCCCAAAATGATGCTATTCATATTATATGCGCTTATAAACAATGCTGTGTTCGGGTTAGAGAAATTTACTCACCCGACTCCGCTTCGATAATTAACACCGACAGTAGAATGGAAACAAAAAAGGAATCCACGCCCCGGTAATGCTTTGGAATATTTAAAATTCCACGGCCGAGGTTTTTCGGAGACAACCCAAGCTTTATTACAAAAATGCACCGTTATTCACCCGGCGATGTATGGAAAACTATATGGCCTGCAAAGATTCCATTAAGTATAATTAATGGTTATTAAGGAATAGAAAATGTACCCTCCAGACATGGTGAATGCATGAATGGAATTTTACGCTCAGAATTGCTCTGAGATTATTTTATTCATCTACAAAGTGCAACTGTTTCTTAAATCAAGAGGAAACAGATTTGTATTGTAATATATGTTGAATATATTCGGTTCCACATATATTAGTAATTAAATGTATATATATTTTTTTCGTGACCTTTTTATACTTATCTTATATGATAGTTCTCTACCACAATTAGGTCAATTAAACAAGACTGGTTTGAATGATAGTTATATTTCCAGAACGTTTACAAACGTTTTCGGACCATCTTCTTCAGTGAAATTAATCATAACTATCATTCAAACCAGTCTTGTTTAATTGATCTAATTGTGGTAGAGAGCTATCATATAAGATATATTAATAATGGTTAAAAGCGTTTAGCAATGTATATATTGCCTATTTCAGTTTCTTCTGAACATGATCCTGTGTGTCACTATTTGGTAACAACGTACCACTATTCACATTGCCACCTTCTTCAGAAGTACTAGAACGGGCCGCCGATATCAAGTAGTGAAAGAAGTTTGTACTACCCACCGGTCGTGTGGGGGATTCCCCATTTTCAGTGTTTCCAAAATATTTCTTCTAGTGTTTGCCAGGTTTATTCCAATAACGAAGCTAGAACTAAAATTTCAGAACTTCAGATACTTCAGAAAAATAATCAATCTTTATGTGGCATAAGAAGATGAGGCAGATTGTAATGGGTTCATATATTCATACAAGCATAAACATATTTACTGTATGCTTCTCCTGCGAGTTTTCCAACTGTTATTATGAAACTTTCCACATATTCGGAAGTGCTACAACAATGTGCTTTACCATTTTCGCTCAAAATTCGAATATTAATTAAAGCAGGATTGAATATTTACTAACAGCTTTTCGCATAAACTCAAACGAAAAAAATTAGTATCTCGTCTGAGTTAATATTCATGTTCAAAAAGGAATTAAAACGGTCTGGATATATGAAATTACTCGGAATTTCGCTAACGAAATAAAACAATTACATCAGCGCCAACCACCTCTCTAAAACATTCCGATGGGAGTGCGAAATTGAGCCGGCGATGCTAATAATTCTTCGCTGTTAAGGGTATTTCAGGATGCGTCAACTCCTACGTTCCTCGACGTTACATACATCCGGTCAAAATAATTCCAATTATTCTAAATTCGCGGCCGTATTCACAAATTGTCTGGCCGATCCGAACGGACACTGAGCTGGTAAGTGCTGCTCTCATCACATCTGCATATAGCGTCTATAAATTCATTGCAGCTAATTGAAATAGAGCGTCCCTTGTCGCGAATGGTTAACCTCATGCATTGATACATGTACGTGTAAGTATGTACGTACATAATTTATATGCAGCTATGTAACATCGATGGTTTCATCATCTTTAGATACATGTACGTAGAGAATTTGTGGTTAGTTTGAAGGCGAAGATGCATTGGTCCAGCCTCTTAGGTTTCGTAGCAATTTTCAGCAATCATTCAAAGCATTTCAGTTTTATTGTTGAAAATTTCGCTGTACAAGGAATTGAAGTCTGTACCTAAAAGTTGTTCGTTCCCTCGTAAGAAATAATAGATGTTTGTAATTATGACACACCCAATTTCAGATGGAAATTATTTGTTTACTTTAAAGAACACTCATCGTTCACGAGTGCATATAGAATTTAAAAGCAAAGCACACAGTAGCGTAAAATAAAAGACTGCTACGGAAGGGGTAAAGCTCGAGATGCTTTCAAGGATTTCCTTCTGCGAAGTGGATACTCGTTTTGTACCTGTTGTAGGATCCCGAAACAAAATGTCAGAGTGGAAGCTCGGGATGTAAGCAATGTGAAAGAATTTAAAGCAATTAATACGTATTCAAGCGGAAACTTTTTAATTCAATTAACTTCTTGTAGTTTAAATCTTAATTTCGAGTCTTACTCTACAAATGTTAATGTAAAATTATTTTCTGCGACTATCACATGGCATAGTCCTTAAGTAATATCTCACCTACATTTTAGGAAAAAAGAAACCTTGAAATTAGGTCTTTTGTTGTTTTTCCTACGCCTCCGTAAAGGTGTCACGCCTTTCATAACTCATTAATTGTACACATACGTAGGATAATGTGATCATATTAGGGAATTTGATTGAAATTATAATACTAAATTGTTTCTATACATAATAATTGCTAACTTTGTATTCAACAAAACTGGAATATTGCATTATGGAGGCTAATACTAGGCGTGCAAATGTGCTGATAACAATCCCTTTCCAATCCCTTACATTATGTGCTCTGTTGCTCCTGCGATAATTATGTCCGGTAAGCTTAACAATACGGTATAATATAGGTGTGTATTAATTTCTTAGGAACATAAATTCAATGATTACAATTCTGGAATTTTATACAATTTCTGAAGAAAACAAATATATTTATCGCATAGGTATGTACTACATTTGCATGGAAAATAGTTATATGGTGTAAACCTGGAGCATTTACCTACACGGTTTTCTCAACTTCAACAATAATCGACAATTATCTAGCACAAATAAAATTTTAACACCTATATCGGTCTCCAAGAAAAGTTAAATACACATTACAAATACATAAGTTTATGATAAAATTGCTTTTAAACTATTATAAGAATTCGCAAACTGAATAAATGTTTAAGATGGTGACGCGCAAGATTACTCCTTGTTTCGTACTATTAAATGAACAAATTTACACATTTCAGAAGGAGCATTATTGTTGGCTTCACTAATGTATATACATAAATCTGTACCCAGAAACTTTATTTTTCGAATACATAAGAATAGTGTTCCTTTGGAATTAAGCTAAGTAATCTAACGTTCTACCCTTTCCAGCGTATTAATCAACACATAAGAAACTCGTGTAAGGTAGCTCAGCTCGTATAATTATTCTTGAATCTTCGAATTTAGATAAAATGACTCCTATCATTGCTTTAGCCAACTTATCGTCGATGTAAAATTCATGGGGAAAGATCTATCTTGCGTGAACAACAGTTGTCTTGTAGAATGTATTTCAGTTTCACCCCTAGAATGGAAACTTCTGGGCCAAGCATTAAGGACCACTAATGTTTTCGTGTTTGTTCTCTTGACTTAGATATGATAGAAGTCGAAGAAAAATACAAAGCTTATGCTCATATTGCATTGTGCTTGCATTGAACTAGACAGTGAAGCTGCGCTTAAGCCCGCTGTGTTCTTATATAGTCTACTCATAGATAATCAAGTTGATTTCCTTAATGCAGCATATCACCTTATGAATGGGAATCCTATTTACCTCTTCTTGCTCCGAGAATCAGTGCTTATATTGTATAGTACTCGGCCTTTAGGATCCACACAGGATATCTTGTCTCCTGTTCCTCATAACAGCCACTGCAGATAACATATTCCACTATTCCTATGGTGTGGTATGTTTGTTAAGCGATCAATGTCTTGTGAATAGTCTGTATCTCTTCCCAATTTGGTTCCTGTTCATTTGCAACAGTTGTTGTATTTTGTCCATACGGTTTGGTAAGGAGCTCTGCGTGTACATAGATCCAAGAAGATCGTATTATCACAAATATACCGAACCCTAACATTGTAGTTCATGTTGGTTTGTACGCCACAAAAGTATACACAATACGAAAGTCATGGCGCAAATGCAAATAAATAATATATTGAGACAAAAGAAGGAGCAGAAGTTTCTAAACGACTTTTCACAAAACAACCCACTGATTGAGATACCTTTATTAAGCGGCTCTACAAGAAAGCTATGCAATTATCCTGCAAAGCAGGCACAAATTTCCAATAAGGTATTATCGAAATAAACACCAGTAACTATAATATTCGCTTTTTCTTGTTTCATAATAATTGAACAATGTGGACACAATATACAGAATCGGCTAGTGCAGTTTTTGGGTCCTGCTATGGTTATGCGACCGGGAACAAATAAAAGCTATTCTTTACCTAATAACTATGAACTTGTTGGAAAAACGTCAAATTAGTTAATAAGCTACCGATGTAGTACTATGGATGTCTAAAGTACACGGGGTTATTAAGAACATTTTCATTTGATTTCCAAAATTATTTGAAAATGTTGCGTTTTCTATCTCAATATAACTGAACTTTCATACACTCGATTTTTGACTTCATTCTTACTGAATAGTGTGACGTTATAATTTGGGAATCAAATTCAGGTATTTTTTAGCTAAAGTTCAGATGTGATGCTTTAATTCTTCTTGAGTTTTGCGCTAAAGATGACAACTTGGTAGTCGAAATATTGATTTATTGATTACACAGCCCAACAAAAGAATCCCTTTGTTTGGTGCCTGGAATTATGAAAGTATCCTCATATAACATTAGATCTCAAACTCATATTGTCACAGTGTTGAATTACCAACTTCGCCAAATTCGTAGCATTTCTGCATATAAATAGATGAAATGTTTGTGAAGGTTGTTGCCCATGATAGGCAATAGTTTATGTACATACGACAAAGAATGTCTAGATTAAGTACAGAAAACTTTGAGTTGGAATTTTTGACGGTCTCCAAATAAGACCCACAAATTAACCTACATCGTACCACAAATGACCACAAAGCTGACACACTATGTTGAGCTAGTAAACAACGTACTCAATAATTTCGGAATGTAACATGGGCATAAACATTTATTGCTTACAAAATTACTTAGACCGCTTTCGTAAAAATTAGGGTGATACCAGCAAAGAGTGAGGTGAGGAACTTGAGCAGGATGTGAAGGCAATGGAGGATCACTACGAAAGAAGATGACATACGCACGTGATAGCAGATTACTGGCGGAATTTGCAAAGTCCGTTCAAGGATGTCCCACAAAGCTTCCGAAGTACCAACCAACTTTTCCTCTATTTTTTTGTTAATCTTCTGAAGTGTTATTGTAGTGTTACGGATTTTTACTTATACAATACTGAGAAATACATAATTTTGCTGTTTTTTCAATCATGTTTTTCTCCCTGAACCACATATTCGATTCAAAATGGAATAACATAGAACATGCTATTGTCACATTTAAGAAATTAGGGCTATTAGCGAAAATTTTGGTGCAGCAAATATATATATATATAGATATATATAAGGATCCTGGCACCAAAACATATGTTACACAGTGTTATTATCGTCTCGCTTCGTACTGAATGTCTTCTAGTCGCCCCAATCTAAAAATTGTTTTTGTAATATAAGACTTTATTTACCTATTTGCCCAGAAGTAGACAACAAAATCTATAAGCATCCTGGTAAGCTTTCACGGTCGGTGTCAATGAAATTTCTCGTAATTTGTATTATGTTAGCATTTAGTATAGACGTTTCAATATATTGAATAAATATGATATATGATAAAGCTTAGAAAATGTTTCTACCAACATCTACAAGGTTTGTAGAAACAAAAACAGTTTATTTGAAATTAGATCAGTAATTTCAAATGGACAACTGCAGTAGAAGTAGTTGAAATTTGTCTTAGATCTTGTCGATATTGTTCAAGCTATTATTTGGTTACATCAGCAGAACAAGTAATAGATCTCTTTATCTGTATATTTTGTGTTTCATACTCGACCTTCTTTACAATAGGGATCTCTGTTACTCTACAAAAGGCATTGATCCTATTTTCTTAAGGCAATTGTTATCTGAAACTCTTACGTGTTTTCACACAAATACTAAGGCCATTGTTTTATTCTTGCTCAATTATTCGATAGTCTACTTACGTACCTCCAAATCTTTCGATGTTTAAGTCGAATTTTGTAATGCAGCTTGGGTGCTTGGGTACATACGAGTGTCTTTCTTCGCAGGTCCTCGCATATGCATTTTTAAGGTTCTTCCAAATCAACGCAAAGTATTTGCAACGATAGCGACTACGGCAAATACGCAAATTCTATCGACACCAAAACATTTTTTCTAATCCAATTTATAATAAAAGTTAGTGGCTGAACATAATTAAATCACCGCAATTCTTAACGACGCCAACATTATAGAATAATTTACAATGTTTACTAGTGTGTTTAACATATTTAATCTAAAAGTTTATCAAAATTCACTTTAAAATAAATCAAAATAACTTTCTTTTATTTAAAATGCACCTAATTAGAGCTACAGTTTATTTTTCTGTTTTTTTAAAGAAAGATATATATATATATATATTCATTAGTTGTATCCTCTGTTCATATTTCCAACCAAAATTTTCATTTCTCTTTTAATAAAAAGTAAGATTGAATTTTGAAAGAATTTAAACGGTAGAGAATTAGCGAAAATCCAGCGAAAACTACGAAAACCGTGCATACAGCAACACTAAATATATTATATTAGATACAAAATAGGCAATATTTTCGCTTCAATGGTTGTCATTTGTTGCTGTGTATATCCAAGCAGAGACAATTTCGCGGGGCGAAAGTTTCGCTGTCACTGCGAATATTTTGCGTTGGTTTGGAAGAGCCTTTAAGCGCAATGATTGGTTGCGATCTCGAAGGATATCCAATTTGGTACGGTCAGAGTAAAAGCCACTTTGTTTGATTCTATCGCATGTCTACTAAAACTTAACCTTACACCGAACGGCAGAGAGGCATTGAATTAAGTAAGTATCCATTATTATTTTCGAATAGGTAACTGCAGATGTTGAATTAATTGTAAGTATGTGTTATCATAACGTAGCTATTCGCACTCCAATCTTTTAACTGTGATAGAAATATGATATTAGTAGGGAACAAGTAATGTAGTTTTCTTTAATCAAACTGCTTTTAATTTTGTTATGTTTTATGTTACAATGAAAGCTGCCTGTTAGTCCAGTACTTAAACTCAAACAGAAAACAGTTCAGAATATTTCGTTGGGCGACCCTCTACATATATTCCCATTTAGTCTGCATTTGAAGGCGTAATTTCGTTCTAAAGACAATTCAGGGAACTCTCGCCCGAAGCGGCAGTGAAAGTTTTATGTCTGATTTACGTCCAGCAATTTACCGTACATTATTTAAAGTCGCAAACTAAATTGTTGGACGAATTCCCTGTCGTATGTGACCCGCAATAAACAGGAGGAATGAGCGAACTTATATAGATTGTTTAGTAATTAGAATTGAACCGCAGTTTAGGAGGCGTCGGTAAGCGCGTCCGGTCGTCCGACCACAAACCGGACTCGGAATCCGAACAATCCGGCTTATTAGCACAGACGCGCGCCGGCTGGCGTTTGTATTGGAATACGCCGCTGACGGACGCTGCAACTATTTGTAACGGAGAGGTAAAGTACTTTGTTGTATCAAACTACTTGTCTCCTTGTATTGGCGATGTAAGTATTTAAATTAAATCATTGCTGTATCATAGAAAATTCTTCTACTTGCGTTGTTCGTCTTTGAAATAATCTAATAAGTTGAATAGTTCTTATCGTTGATTTTATAAGAAGTCTTAGTCATAATTTAAGCTAAATATACGAGGGCTGTTTTTGTCAACCTTCGATCGCACAGTATGAAGATCAGGCACGCTCTGTCACTACCGAGTCCAACACGCCTTTTCTTTTTGAGCAGCAGTCACGTAAACATGGCTGTCTCTATTGATTCGCCCACTAAGTGTGAATTGCGAAGTGTTATTCGTATCTTGTAGGCAGAAGGGAATAGTGCAGCGGAAATTCATAAAGGATCACAAAAGAAGAGGCATGCTGACTTCTGGCATTGTTTTGATCCGTGACAATGTCCATCCTCATACTACTCGTGTAACCCAACGGTTCCTTCAGCAATTTTAATGGGATATCTTCGATCACCCACCATATAGTCCCAACCTAGCGCCTAGAGACTACCATCTTTTTCCTGAACTGAAGACGTGGCATGGAGGGAGCGCTTTCAAATTGACCAGGAGCTCAAAGAAACCGTGACAATTCACTTCAAATCGTTGACAGCAACATTTTATGAAGATGGTATTGCAAAGCTTATTAACAGATATGACAAATGCCTCAATCGTCAAGCTGATTATATAGAGAAGTAACCTTTATTGTACACTAGGTGATCCGGCAAACTTCGTTTTGCCCAAATTTTTTCGACTTTTCTTGTTTCCTAACCCTTCGCGTAGCAATTGCGAACAAACCCGCAGCAGGAAGTATCCAATTTGGTCTAGTCGTTTTCAAGTTTTAAGCATCCGAACAAATCACGATCCATTTTTATATATACAGATCACTTTTGGTAATAAAATAATTTTTATATTCGCCCGTCTTTCCTTTATAGCCTATCGGAGTTTGAAAATAAAAAGACAGCCATCATACATCCGCCCTTGATTTGGTATAACATACACGGCTAAAATGTGCATCGCTGTTCACGTTTTAGTTTTGATAAGGATTTCGTTTGGAATAGTTGAAAACTAAATAAGTTCATTAAAATAATCCCCTTCAAAACTTTCTGGCTTCTCGCCATCTTCCAAGTTTATGAGTCACACCTTGATAAATAGTGGTGTCTTTACAGTTAAAGAAATTGATTAACTTTACCTTCAACAATTTTCATCTAACCAAATCCCCAATTTAACCCTTTGAGGCAAATAACATAAAATATTTCGAACAAAATATATTTATTCATAGATCAAAAGTTTCCATCCTAACCTTCACACTACATAACATTTTTAAGCTAAAGGTACTGTAAGACGTCCTGCAGGATATGCTTCCAAATGGTAACCACTGTGATATAGAAAATGAGAAACAGAAAGCCCTCTACATTATAATTAAATATAGGAATTAATTGGTACGGTATGCCATGAGACAGTTTTTACCCGAATTTAAGGATAAGTCTACGTTATATGTTTTGCATGTTCGTTTACTGTGATGTGCTACAATGACATTCTAACACTTCATCAATTCAGTTTTATGCATGTACAGGCAGTAACTTTTTATCAAGCCGTGTTAAAAATCGAGGGACAAAATGTGTCTGCGATAGAGTCTGTGAAGGAAATTAATCGTCTAAGACAGTGATGGCGAAGTCGAAACATAATTTTCGTGGGGTGTCACACATCACAATAGTAAAGACTAAAAAAAAAAATAGAAATATTTATAATCTTTTTAAGTTAATTAATTGAACAAAAACAAAAAAAAACAATATAATATTTATATATAAAATTAGTGACTTTTTGGTGCTGAAGTTTGTCTGCAAAATCTTCTATTTGGGATTTATACTTGGCACATTCCAAAGTCAAGAAAGCGCCACTGACTTCATCTGTTAACCGATTCCGTTTGTTTGTCTTAATATTAATTAATGTTTCCAGAATTTGGCATTTTTATAGTAATATCAATATTGAAACAATGTATTTGAATGTTTTTAATACGTATAGGTACACAGTGAAAGAAAGATAAAAGTAACTAAGATTATTACTTTATTTGCCCAAATATGGAATTAAGCTGAACTTCAAATAAATCGGTGGTGACAACCATCGTAACCTAAAAAGTTGAGAGTTAATGCTGATTACCTTTTCTGTTAGTAAACCTGCCAACGTATAATATATTCGCCATTTTTAGAATACTGTTTGTGATAAAATAAGTGAAAAATGATCGGAATAATCTATGAAACTTGCACGAAAACGCTAATAAAATGACAAGTTAGAATTTTATTTGCACGCCTATGATGAGGGCGCTGATCATCGAAACGAATTAAAACGAATCCTAATTTAACTATCAATTTTCCCTTGGAAAGGAATTTTGATAATAAAACGATAATACAGTTGTCACGTGACCGTCAATCATTCTGGATCACTGTGTATTTGTTACGCAATATTATTATACTTGTACATGCACGTCTGGTTTCAGAATTCAATTATTAATTATTATTAACGTAAGTAATTATATTATTATTAATAACCAATTCTGGCCGTTATGAGAGACAAATATTTGAATTATAATTTTTTTTATCTTTCAAAATGCGTGTCACCAAAAATGAGCTCATGCTGTGTCATAAGTTCGCCATCACTGGTCTACGACATAACTGGGCACTTAAACAGAATTCGCTCTCACACCTTCCGTAATCTACTGCTCAAATTACGAGAAACTGACGCTGCTGTTGAGCAGAATGTAAAAATTGCGACGGCTGAATTTTATAATACAACTGAAGAATACTTGGAGCAGTGGTACCAGTACAATGCAGAACTAGAAGTATTTGACTGTGTACAAAAGTGCCTACGTGGGAACAAGTGCAGAATGTGACAGATTTGGTGATCGCGCAAGGATTTGTTAGCAGCAGCCAAGATACGAAAGTGTTCGATGAGTTTTCGCTTATTTCCAATTATGTCACATAGGAAAAAATAACAAGCTGGAACGCTGAGGATGTTGCAGTTGAAGACCGTTGGGTGGAGTTGTTTCTTTCGTGCTAACCATCTCAACTGTACGAACTTATTTCTATAACTGTTGAGTACGTTTTATGTCTGCCTGGACTTAGCGCATCTGTCGAAATATTTTTTGTTTAATGAATAAAATGAACGAGTGAAGAAACAGAGTCAAGTGTCGCAGTTTCGAAAGCAATCTTGACTACCAAGACCAACATCAATAAATCAGGCAATCAGCTGCATTCTTACTTGAAAACTAGACCCGATAATTCGAAACAGATTTGCTAAGCCAACAAATATAAGGCAAGTGATTATACGTTACATTAATTCTATCTACCTACTTATTACTAGTTTAGTATAAATTGTTATTATGTCCTCGTTTTTTAATAAAAAGTAGTAAAATATTAATAAGTATTCCTTTACAAAATTCTTTTGGCGCCCCGCTCTGATGAAAGCATAAATTGTTACATTATAAAATGTATAAAACATCCACGTTGAAAAGGAATGTGAAATGAATTCCTTTTCTTAATTCAGAAAAGTGTCTGTTTTCTCTTTGATCAGGTTTCTTGCCTTTGTAGTGCCTATGAGCCGAGCGATTATTCTCAATCGAAAGAATTTCATAGTTTCTTCGCATTTGATAGGCTACGATACACAATACATGCATTTTCTATCGTTACATCAACGAAGTGCCAAAATAGCCTGTCACCGCTTTCCTTGAGTTCCTGTCAATATTACAGCAGGCCTTCAACATATTCGCATGATCAACACAACTTATGAGTTGTTGTATGTAACGTCGATATTCCTTCCAGGTTCGAAACAATTTATCGCTTTCACACTTCCATCCTTTATTCTTCTGTGTATTTGAAGTGTTTTCAAAGGATCCTGGATCGAAAACAATGTCTGGACAAAGCCATTGTTCTTCCATTTTACACAGGATATATACGCCCATTCACTGCTCAGTCACTTTCTTCTCTAAACAGGTCTCTGTCGGGAACCAAATTAGAAAGACCTTCCCTGTTGGCTCTAACTGTCCCACAAATTTATTAAGTACATACCGACTAACTTTGCAACTATCAATAATAACAGTGAAAAACCGTGGAGTTCGACACGTGTGTAAAACAGCGACACGCACAACAAATAAATGCTTGTTATATGAAGTTCCGTCGAACTATCACCTTACTAGAGGTTAATACAATTAAGGAATAACTATGAGGTAAAATATAGGTTTTCAATTTGATGATGTATGAATGAAACTGCTACGCCTGAAAGTGTTAGCAGAACATTATTTAGTATTGAGGAATGTGATATAACCTGGGCGAAATATCAGGAGAACATGAAGGGTGAGGTAAAATTTCCAATCCCAACGCAATAACTAACTAGTCTTGTTTCTGATACAGTACCATCACGAACTTTGGTTATGTTCGGTCTTTTGAGGTATAGCCTGTGCTTCTGTTATTGTATCGGTTTTAGCGTCAAGCAAATTTCGCACATATAAGGGCGGGTGTATGTGCGAAATTTGCTTGACGCTATAACCGACACAATAACAGGAGCACAGGTTGTACCTCAAAAGACCGGACATAACCAAGTCCGTGATGGTACATCCTAAAGATGTTCCAGTTACGAATGGTATATTTCAGTGATAATTATATAGCACATGTTGAGAAACTCCTAACGAACAATACTGCTATCTCCGACCGTCCACCGCTACTAAACAGGGTGCAGTTCCAAATGATTCATTCAAATAAACGCCAAACATATTCTTTGACACGCTATTATAGACGCACATTTAAATCGACAAGGTTTTAGAATTACATCCACATGTATTAAAGAAAATTTCAGACGAAGAAATTGTTGCAAACAACAAAATCCAAGTACAATGAAATTCACTGAGTAATCAATAAAAATTGTATGTTACACGATACTCGTAGCCCCTTGCACCTAACCGGCTTAAAAAGTTTGACTCAGTCATCAAATGCAAGTCAAACAACAAACAACAATAAGCGAATTTTTCCTTTTTGTTAACATGAGGAGTAACGTTGGAGTACATATACAAATGGTAGCTAAGCAAGTAGTTAATAACATATCTAGTTATTCCCTGATAACCAACTATAACGTGTTTTTCAAGATACATGTTTTAACATCTGAAGGATGAATTTTTTAACGAATGACGGAACACCGAAGCACGCAGCAAATGCTTTACAAAGATTGTGTTAATACCGTATTGAATTAATGTATTGTACTTGAAATCTCCGCCAAATTAGATATTTAAGTGGTCCATCCCGCATTGGATCTTATTATTTTAAAGAAATTTAGTAAACCATATCATTCTTTGGTGAAGACGTCTGATATTATCACTGTTGGTTTAACATAAAGAAAAACGACGTAAACTGTGATGTATTAAGATAGGGTAACGCACCAACGCTCTACAAAGGAGCTTCAGCGATCTCGTATCTTTGCTTTCACACAACCCATGAAGAAAACAGAAATAGGATTTTGTCAGTAAACAAATGTCA
This sequence comes from Chrysina gloriosa, assembly GCA_038088585.1. NCBI lineage: Eukaryota > Metazoa > Arthropoda > Insecta > Coleoptera > Scarabaeidae > Chrysina > Chrysina gloriosa. The sequence goes on from CM076093.1 coordinate 11,852,047, forward strand.
AACACTTGATCTTACCACAACTAACACGACGGTATAGCTCCTTGAGTTTCCAACATCCATTTATAAAGAAAGGATTTAAGATAAGATTTCAGAGTCGGAATTTGTTATTTGATTGAAGTTCATCCGGTACCTTTAGAAGTCAATTGGACGCAATTCCACCAGTTTCTAAAGAAATTCCACTCTCGAAATTTTATGGTAACTCACAATTTCGAGGTCTCAGTCTGATTTAGTTCGATTAAAATCAGTAATTGTCAATTCCCAACTTCAGAACTCCATATTGGCGAATTAAATTGGACAAAAGTCACACTTTGTAAATTATTGTTCTGGATATACTTCAAACTTTGTGGAATTGTCAATTTTTATGCTCTAATAGAGATTCCCATGTGATCTTTCGATTTATTTTCCAGATTTGTCACATTTTTCATCGAAACTGTAGTAAACAGATAAGAGTTTCGTTTAAATAGATTTCTGCACTTGTAACGAAGCTTTCGGCATTTTTCAAAAAAAAAAAAAAAGTGTTTAGATTTGTAAGTTAAGAGAATGCTCATATGACACAAATTTTATATTGGAAACTTCTTCCAGAATTCTTAACCTGTGGTCCACGGACCAGTTGGAGGTCCATGGAAGGGTTTTAGTGAGTCTGTTTTAACGAATCTAAACATACTTCATTATTTTCAATATTGTTCTAGGAATTATAGACTGTCAAAAGTGTTCGCATACTAATAAATATTGAGAAACCCTGTTTTAAACCAAGTTTTATGCAGAAAACATAGGTAGGCTGCACATGCAGTACATTCTGTTGAAACTGGTTTTTGCAATTTGAAGTGTTAATAGGTCGACTGGTAGGGTTATTCTGTTTATTTTACTTTTTCTCTAGTGGTTTTTACCTATCCTTAGATCAGTTGAGGCTTTCATATCCTCCCTCCTTTTGTCTCTTATATTGTTGAACTTTAACTTACCCGCTAATTGGGGCAAGCAAGCTAGCAGGGTTGGGGAAGTCTAGAGTGTGTAGTATGCTTATTTTAGTTGCCCTATGATACCCAAGTTAGTTTATTTTCAAGGAAAGCTACCCTGATTCTCGGAGGCAGCAGAGCGGCAGACGTAACTTCTTAGATAAACAACTAACTCAGGCTGTATTTATTGATAGAGCCTTTACATTCAATACATAGCGGCTTATTAATACTTATACATAGTTTATTTTATGAGAGTATTTCACTGATTGTAATAATTTATGTACTAATTTGAGTAACGTATAATTTGTGTTGCCAAAACTCACAAACAATGAAGTGATATCTGCAAACGTAATAATATTATTTTCATACATAATAATGTACAATAATGGCTATAACTCGTTACCTCGAGGTACTCCTGCATATGCAACCAACTTGATTGACTCCTGTCCCATTAGTTGTTATAAATAAACTTTTCTCCTTACTTTAGTATTTCTTGCAATTATTGCCTCCTCTGTTTGTACCTGTAGTTTTCCTTAGCTACTTAATTTTTGCTGCTTGTATTCTTTTCTGGTATTCTGTTAGTATCCAGGTTTCGCCTCCATATAACTAAATTATTTTATTAAATTTTTAGGGTGTTATATTCGTAGAAATGTTACGTCAGCAGCTGTCGTTCCTATTCAGTTTCGCAATAGTTATCTTCACATCATATAATTGAATTAACATAAACATTGCACTCAAAACTCTATCTTATATTACAGCACAGCAACCCTCTTGGATTTCAGTACATCACCAAAAAAAAATTAACCTGGTATCTCGGAAACTGTAGCTGACGATAGCACTCAAGTACTCAAAATAAAATTCAAGATCACATATTCGCTAGCACTCATGGGATCTTTGAGATAATATTACACTTTTCCCAAAAATGAATCTGGAAAATGTTTTACATAGGTGCCATAGTTCCCGTTCTAAACGTGAAACGTCTTGCCTTCTATCTCATCATTAAGTACTTTCCCTACTGAAAATATGAGCATAGAAGTAAAGCGTTATTATTATTTTATATTACTATCACTATCGTAATTATTATTATTATTAGCAATATTATCACATAAATATACATATTACAGCTTCTGTAATCTAGGTAGTCATTAGTCATAGTCTAAGATTCGGTTTTCGCACCACGAATACGCCATTTCTCACATGTGTGGTATGCACGGCGTTTATATGTAAATAAATTTACCTGGATTATTTTAATTCAGTATGCAATGTTGTTGTCTAGTCGCTAGAGATAAACATGTCCAAATGCAGACGCGAGTGCTTTGCTGATTACTTCATACAGTAGAGACCTTTATTCTCTACAACTACGAGAATTAACTGACATAACAGTTATGTCTTCATGCACGTTTATTTAGTAGGTAAATCAATATAGATATACAAAATTTGATGTTGATAGAGGATTTTGAACTTACATAAGAACTTTCCCGTTTTGTAAAAATATGAGAAAATTGAGTAATTATCCTTGAAAGGGTTTCTGGAAAATCGAAACACGATAGTAATGAGTAACGGTAAAAAGGGAAGTCAAATACTATTTAACAGTATAACCGGCTAGGACGAGACGTTTTATAATCCCAGGATTTTACTGCAACAAGCGTGGTCCTAAATCAACGAGATTTCAGTTCTGCGCGAATCGTTAAAAGCGGCTTTCCTGCGAGGGAAATGAAATGTTTGACTTTTACGATGAATAAAAATTCTAACTATTTTATTTTAATTCCTGTGTGTATTCCTATCTTTGTGCTACGTTTCCTCGTCCACTCAATAAAACGAAAATAACGTTTCAATGCCGTGTCGGCTCCGGTGCAGACACACAATAAATAAATCAATATTTATATCGCCTCTCACGCTGGTGTGCTTTATTGTTATTAATAGTAGAGCGGGGTGTTTTACCCCTACACATCGTTGAATGATTTTTTTTTATTTCACATGTATTCGCTTTCGTATACTATCGCTCGTATCGTCAGTACCATTTGTACTATTAAGGATTAAATTGCTAGTTGTAATTAACGAAAAACTTTAGAATAAACAAAATCATCACACAGCTTACCAAATTGAAATTCACTGATAGAATTTTGTCATCCTCACACCAAGAGTATACGATGATTTCATTTGCTATTCCGTAATTTCCGGAATGAACTAAAGAATACGATTGTTGCGTGAATAATTTTCAGGGACCCCAATCAGTAAAGTAAGTTATTGGGTGGAACTAAAAACACCTCCAGATGTAGCTTTCAAAAGAGATTGGTGATGGTTTGCCTTTTATACGTACTTTAGTGGAAGTCGCTCATAAAAACGCACCGTTGAAAGTAAAAACCAAGGAAAAGAACAATAAAATAGTACTAAGGGCGTCATAAAACGGGTCGCTATCACAATAGTTAGAGGATCATTTTTATTGCTAACGTTTCGGGAGTTGACTGAGATAAACGTCCTTCGGAATATTAAATTTACACATCGATTCCCACGGACAACAGATTAAGAACATGTTTGCGAGAACTTTTGTGTTGACAGAGATAAAGAGTAATCAAAGAAAATGCCGATAAATTAGAAAAGTTGAATGCATAGGCTTAAAACTTACTTATTAGTATTAACATCGTCTGTGAAAAATTATACTAGATAATAAGAAAGTCCACCCATCACTCACCTCCGGATCATTTCTTTCATTCTATTGAACTATTGGTTATATTACAATATGCTTAAAGAAACTATCAAGCAAAATATTAGAATAAATAAATCTATCACTCTTAGGAAAGTAATTCAAAATAAGTAGCATCTTTATTATTAGCAAATGAATCTACTTCAATTATAAAATTATGTTAATCTTTGTTAAACAGGAGATGACCATTTCAAGATGGAGGTTTCCCCTCGACAATTCAATGAGTTTGAAAGGAGGCATGTGGGTATGTGTGAGGCTGGAATATCATTACTAGATTACCAGTGGAACATAGAGGAGGTCAAGCTTATTTTACTACTTCAATTGCAAACAACATGAAAAATTAATCACCAATGTATATCAACAAATGCGATCATCTGGGCTGGTTTTTGTTTCATCCACATTTAATGTTACTCCTTTCAGCTAAGGTGATGTAGAATTCAAGCGGGGCAAATAATGGAGTGAAGCCGGTTTTAATGATAACACCTAGATTAGAAAGGCAAGATTGATGAGTGCGAAGATATCGCGGAGAAAAGTGTAATCTACAGTTTTCTATAAAATGTTATGGGGTGTTATTTCGTATGATAGTCGATTCATACAACTTTTGCAAAATTACGGAGTCTCATCTTTCACTGTATCTTCAAATGATTTAGTACTCCACCTTTCAAGAAATTAGTCTGTTACTATTACGCGATCAACAGTAAGTAACACACAAATTTAGGGATTTGTGTAAGAGATAACTTTACAAAAGGTCGTCGGACAATTTCAGAAGAAAAGCAATTGGATGATGTACTATCGTTTGAAGAAAATCTTCACAAATCAAGCAGTGAGGTCTCATTGCAGCAAACAATGAGTCACTCTACCGTTTCAAAGAACAAATGGCACCCGTTCGAAATAAAATTGGTTCAAGAATTTCACGGGGATGATTTTGACAGAATTGAATTTTGTAACATAATTTTGGACCGATGTAATACCAATCTGGAATTTTCAGGACGCATAATTTTCTCCAAAAGCTACCTTCTGCCTAAGTGAGACTGTCGATAGGCAAAACTGTAGATACTGAGCACCTGAAAATTCACACTGGATGACGGAAGGACACACACAATTTCAACAAAAAGTCAACGTATGAACGGGGATTGTCGGTAATTCAGTCATAAGGCCGCTTTTTATTGAAGGTGTATTGAGCGGTGAAAATTATTCGCTATTATTGCAGCGAAACATAATACCCGCAATTGTTGCTCTCCATCCTAATGCAGAATATCTCCTGTTGCCGGATAGCGCCTTATGGTACCAACATTTTGGTGCACCGCCACATTATTCTCTAACTGCTCGAAATTATCTTAATACCATTTTCCCAAACAAATGGATTGGTAGGCGAGGAGCAATTGACTGGGCAGCAAGATCTCGAGATCTAACTTTGCTCGATTTCTTCTTGTGGGGTTACCTCAAATCCAAGGTGAATCTAAACCGACTCAAGATTTGAAGATTAGAGTAGCCAAGGAAATCAGGTTAATAACCCTCCAGGCATTAAATAATGTCATAAACGAATTTTGGACATCGAGTTGTTCACGTAGATGGTATGCAGTTTGAACATTTAATTTGAATAAATGTAAATTTGTTGTAACTTTTGATTAACTATTGTTCTGGATGCAGAACAACGTTCTCCTCCGGATGGCACTATTAAAACTTGAGGTATTTATTGATAGAAAGAGAGCAGATGATGTCATATCTGCGACAATAATGACGTCACAAAATAAGTATTTTGTAAAAGATTGCGCATTTAAAAATTAAGATTGACATGTCCGATCATTCTTTTATCACTATTTACAGATTTTATTATTTTCCAACCTATACGTCCACACTGCACACATACATATTTAAATTATTGATTTTAATCTAGAATAATAAATATGTCATAAATTAAGACACGCTAAACGGTGCGGTAAAACCTGCTAGCTCGCTAATGGAAATCTCTTTTTATCTCCTTTTTCGCTGTCTGGCGGCCTCGGTTCTTGGCCCCGGTCTCATCGCCTCTTGCCCAGAGCAGCCCCGAAATGTTTTTACCTTTTGCCCCAAGTCTCTCCTTTCAGGGTTTCCCGCCCGCTAGTTTCATTCTGGGGTATTTTACCAAGGTACGCAGCGCAAGTGCGTATGGAGGACTATATACACATGGGTGCGTCCGGTACCCAGCGGGAATTGCTCTTAGTCTGGCATTCTCCATCTAGGCCCTTCCATCATCAGAAGATGCGCACCAGGTTACTAGTAATTTAGTTCTGTAGAGCGATTATATTTTAAAAGACAGCTTGAACTTCTGCATCGTTGACTGCGTTGTCATCGGAAGAGTCAAAAGTAAAAATATAACATTTTTAAATGCTAAGCAAACGGTTTATCACAGTGCTGCACCAGCGACGACGAAGTTAATTCAAACCTTTGGCGTACTGATTTTAGATGGGAACGAAGGAAAATTTTTAAATCAATTTAATTAAGTTGATAATGATTACATTTATATTGGTGTAGGGCTGTCGTGTAGTATTACTGACACTATGTATTTCACGTCGATGGAAACTTCTCAACACATAATTAGTTTGTTGAATCCGATGACATGTGTTTCGGTAGCAACGAGGCCAGTATCTTTAAACCGCACCTTCTTACTCCAGTAAGATCACCATCATATGGGTATCCTACGACTTTCAATACTTCCTGCAATTCTGCTTTCGCTTTGCTCAGACAATTGTTCTTGCAAAATGATGCTTATCCTTCTTTAAAAGCAATGTAAACCTTTTTTGTCGTTTATGCTTTCGTAGACTTACACAGTCGCGATCATTAGTATTTATTTCTTGGATTTTGGAGTTGCTTCAGTATTTCTGAATAAACTAGCATTACGAACACAGAAATTTGGATATTGTACAAGGGCTGTTCTCTCTTCAACCCCCAATCACACATTAGAGAGACCAGGCATGCGGCAAATGGCTAGTTAGCGTACTGGTGGCTGCGCATCTCGCCCTCCATACGCTCTGTCACTGCCGAGCCCAACACACCATTTCTTGTTGAGCTGCAGTCACGTAAACATGGCTGTATCTATTGATTCTCCCGCGAAGTGTGAATTACAAAGTGTTATTCGTTTCTTGAAAGCAGAAGGGAATTGTGCAGAGAAAATTCATCGAAGAATGAGTCGAGTTTATGAAGACAGCTTTATGAGTGATGGCGTTGTTCGTGAATGGTGTCGAAAGTTTAAAGATGGCCGAACTGATGTGCATGATTAAGGGGGTTGAGGATGCAAATCTGTCGCTACAGACGGCATTATTCAACAAGTTGACTAAGTGGTTAAGGAAAATCTCTGTAGTTACTGAACAGATGCGCTACAGAAAAATTTATGCTTGCTGAGTCCCAAAGGGGTTGAGTGAATATCACAAAACTCGGTAAACGGCTGCAGCTTGACCGCACAATATTGATGGAGAAGACTTTTTGGAATCCATTGTGACAGGCGATGAAACATGGGCTCAATGTGTCACGCCCGAAACGAAACGACAATCACAACAATAGATGCACACAAATTCTCCAAAGAAATCTACAAAATTCAAACAAACCTTCAACAACCGCAGGGTTATGGCAACTATTTTGTGGGACCAAAAAGACGTGTTGCTTGTGGAGTTTATGCAACCTGCTGACCTCTGGAATTGTTCGGACCCATGACAATGTTCGTCCTCACACGCTCGTGTAACCCAACGACTGCTTGAGCAATTTCCATGCCACATTTTCGAACACCCATCATATAGTCCGACCCAGCGCCGAGTAACTATCATCTTTTTCTTGAACTGAAGACGTAGTTTGGAGAGCAGTGCTTCTAAACTGACTAGGAGCTCTAAGAAACCGTTACAACTCATTGCAAATCATTGGCGGCAACATTTTACGAAGAGGGTATTGGAAAGCTTGTTCACAGATATGCCAAATGCCTCAATCGTCAAGGTGATTATGTAGAGAAGTAGTCTTTCTTGTACATTACTTTTGGTAATAAAATCATTTTTCTATATTCACCCGTCTTTTCTTTATAGTCTACCGGAGGTCGAAAAAAGCAGCCCTCATATCAACTATTGACACACAGAAAAACTCGTTCTTAGATTCTATTGTTTCTTACCCATTGCCCACCTGTTTTGTTACGTGACTATGTCATTGAAGATGTTTTGTCTAACTTGTATTTGTTGTTTTTTAACGTTTTTCAGGGTACCTGATTTCTTTACCTACTATACTTCAAAAAGCCTTCTTGTGTAAATCCATTTTAGGTCACAATCAACACATTTCACATCAAATTTTTGACTAACGCATCACGTATTAGCGGTACTGAATTCTATAGCTATCCACTCAATTTAATATTGTAACAACAATAACAACAACATTTCTTCTCTGAAAATTGTAGTGAATGCTATTACCCAAAGGAATATACATATTAAACAGACACAAACTGCTAAATATATAAAGCACACATGACACTTCACTAGGATTTCGAAATCTACACGTACCAAAAGGTAAACTAGTTTAAACTTCGACAATAAACGTTTAGGCAAAACTTAATAAAACGGAGCTAATAAAAATTCTAAAACTCCAGTAAACAGGGCGGACAGTTGACTAGTTCCGTTCTCAAAGTCCTCCCTTCGAACTGTAAAGAACAAAACTTCATTGGAAACCTTCGGACATTTGTTTTGTTTTATCACGTCCGGTATTTGAAGTGGAAATATTCCGCCGTACCTTTCAATCTCGAACTCTTTGTGAGACGTCTGGAATTCAAATGTTTTTGTTTTAAATTTTATCCACGACTTTTCAAATATCGAATCCGTAACACAAGCACACACTCCTCCGCCCCCATACGTTCAACATGCCCTCGCACAAACGAAATTACACGTACGCGCCAACTTTCTTTGCTTCCAATAAAGGGATTATTGAACTACGTAGGCAATTTATTTAAAATTTTAATATCGTTTTAAATTAAATTCAAAGGAATAAACTCTTTTACAGTTTGTGGTAATATTTAAATTTAGCAAATATTTAATGGATACTCCTTTGCCGTTTTCACCCTCTCATGATATTCGCGCAATGGTTGCATGTATACATACAAATAAATCGATACGTTCCTCTGACATTGGACACCGAAATATGGTCAACCCCATTACATAAATGGACGTGCTAAGAGTGCGGTGTGTTATATTGCACTACTAACTAATTAATGTATTCCATGGTTATCCGATATTCTACTGGGGAGATTGGACGCATTCGAGGTCGGGGTAAACAATATTTATTCCCAATGCGTATTATAATGCAGATAACAGATAGGAATAACGAATAACGAATTATCTCGCTGTAGGGATACAACTGCAAAATAGATAATCCATCGATTCTGACATTTGCAAAATTGTACATATTCCAATCAGTTATATACTACCGAAATGATTTTATGATATACAAGCGAAATTATTTAATGGAATTGTAAATTTGAAATCGAAGAATTTTAAAATGTGTTGTGATTATGAGTAACTCATTCGTACTGAATTAGTGAAAATTTATTACTATTACCATAGGGGGTTTTGGCCGTTAGCCGGATATCGTTGGTGATACTTAGTTGCCGAAATATGTAGAAATTTAAAATTATTTATAAATGTTGTAGTAAGGGTAATTTTATTTATTTTATATATATAATTTTAACCACAGTCTCCTATTGAAGCTAATGGTGAAACATTTGGAAACTTGGTAGCAATATCCATGTTTTACGCGTTTTCGTAGATGCATTTTATGTATCGACATCTACAGTTAAGTGTGTTTCAGCACGATCAGATCAGCTTCACTTTTTTGCCCAAAATTTTGTCCTGAATTAATTCACAAAACAGTAATTTCGCTGAAACTCGGTGCCAGTAGGTAGAATAATCCGTAGAAGACGATGGTGCTATGAAATCTCACTTCTGGCTTCGAATAACGGCAACAATATGTTTCGAAGACGATGAATTTCACGTCAAGGCGTCGAATGTTTAGCACCGTATATTTCGAGAGCTAACGGAGAAGTGATTTCAGGTGGTAGAAATTAATTCTACAGGTCGATATTTATGCTGTTTCAGCACGATTATTGGACTAGTCTCACATTTTTTGCCCAACATTTTTCCTAAATTATGGTTTATGAAAGGTGCTAACCTGATTATTAAAGACGTTTTGTTTTCGGTAAACGACCTGCACCAAGTATTCGCCGCTTTGATACGAATGTTCGGGAATGTATGCATGGAATATAATGCCACGTTCTCGCTGCTTAAGTAGAGACATCATTTGCTGTATTCTTGCCCAAAGTCGCACGCCTCTAGTGATTCCATCATTATCAAGCACAGCCCAAAAGAGAGAAACTTTTTGTTTGGTGCCTGAAATATTGTAACTGATTTTGATAGTATTTAGACCAAATATAGAAGACGGTTTCTTCAATGAACTACATTTTTGAGATACAGCGCCATTAACTTATAAAAACGTTTTTTTTTGCACAGACGTACTTTGATGCTTCGACTGGCCGATTGGTCTAACATTGGGCTTAGAGTCAATATAGTGCCAATGTTGACTTAACAGATTCGCCCAATTTTTAGCAGCCTATGCATCGAATGCTTGATGAAGCAGTCTGTGAACGTTCCTCTTCATGATGGGCAACACCTTAAGTACATAGACGAAGAATGCCTAGATGAAGGGCAGAAAAGCTTTGACCTAAAGTTTTTAATGGTGGATTCATGTATCAAGTGACCCTGAACCTGAGCAAATTGTGTGAACGTCATTTGTGCTAATCGTTAGACACCTTTTAAATATTCACAAAGCTAATAACTATGTTGAGCTACTAAACCTCATGGTCAATAACCTTAGAGACCTTGGATGTAAAATGAGTATAAACGTTAATTACATAGACAACCACTTAGACTGTTTTTGCCAAAACTTGGATGATACAAAGCACGAGCAAAGTAAAAGATTTCACCAGGATATAAAAGCAAAGGAGGACCGTTATCAGGAAACGACAAAAGGAGCGTCCGAAGCGTCAACTAACATTTCCTTTAAATTTTTTAAATTTTCTGTTGTGCTATTGCACTGTTATATATTGTTACTGTAACAATACTATTCTTTGTCATAAAAATGTTCAAGAGAATACAAGTATGGTTTTTTCTTCAACCTCTTATGTTTTCTTTTGTCAACCATAAGTCCAATTACGAATGGAGTAACGTAAGTCACGTTGTTGTCATATTTAAAGCCATGTCAAATTCAAGATATTGTTGAAAAACATAACACAAGCTTGGCACCCTTTAAACAAGAGTAGAATATTGCAAGCATGGAAGCAAAGATTGTAAAGACGGCAAAATTTAATTGACCAAAAAACTACAACAAGCAATTCAGCATTAAATTAGGAATTTTCATAATACAAGCAGCATATACTTGCATCACAAACACCTGAAGTAAGAAGACTAAAGGAATTATAGATGTGCTCAGAAGTTCATTATTTCCTACAACAGGAAAAAGTGAATATCGTCTATTATATACCAGGGCACTCAGACAATTCTTTAAAGGTCCAAGATACAAAAGCATAAGCATGAAGAACAACCATGGAAATATGCTCTTGTAAAGCGAGAATCTCGTTGGCAGTTGGAAAATATACATAACCAAAGCGGGAATTGGTAATAATAAAAACAGCAACAAAGTTAGAAGCACAAAATCAAGCAGAAGATCAAAATAAAAACAACAATGTGGTCTGAACACTAAATAACCGAAAGCTTTCGTAATTTTTTGCATACACTTTCTACTTTTTCTATTTCGAAGACAAGGATTTTGACCACAATTTATCGCCTGGGCGATTGCATTGCACCAAATGTATTTTATAGCGTCAGACTGTCAATTTATCATAAACTCTTAAAGACATATGAGTGCAAATCTCGTTTGACGTGACTAGAAACAACAATGCAGGAGCGCGTATACCAATAGAACCCGGCAAATGATAGAGCAGATATGCAGAATAACCGCACGTGTGTTTGGAATATTAATGCACACACCGGGTTTTTCAAGTAAATACCCCATACGTCCACGAAATAAGTTGAAACGATGCCTTTAGAGAGCCGTATATATTTCTACCCTCAAGTCGAGAAAGCGCACGCTAAAATTTTAATGCAGTAAACACCATAGCAATAAAACAGGCCGTCGAGTCGTTTCAGTTTTAAGGCATTTTATTTCTATTTTTGAGGCCGCAGCAAATTATAGTTCACGAGTTAACTTCTTTTGAAAATTTTACGTCGAAAATGCGTCCTCCATGTAAATTTCGTACCGAAGCGCACGAAATTTCGTGGCGAGATCAGAATTTTAAACTTGCTGTAAATGGAAGTCCGTTCCTGTCGGGTCCGACAGGTCGTTAGACTTCCTTGACATGCATCCCTCGTTCCTCACGCCAATCTGTCAGCTCACCCTTGGTCTTTGAATAACTTATCGAGGTCACTACGTCTTTACTTTGTCTTTCAAATGATGCACTGATTTTTCAAGAAGGGGGATGAAACACGCAACGGAAGGAATGCAAAGTGTTCCGCGAGATACATAGTAATGATCACCTCATTCTTCGTCATTTCATTGGTTAAACGTTTGGATTTCTATATACAAAATTATGAGGTTGCGTTTATCCTGTATAAATAATGTCAAGCCCGCTTGAAAGAGAACTTATGCCATTTATTCAACGTACAAGGAATGTTTCCAAAGTTTTAGGAATTTGGCTATAATTTTTATTTCGTTAATTTCCATCAAAATTACAATGTAGTTTCTTTATATAATCTACATTTAATTAAATACATTTCAACGTGATGACACTTTTTTAAACTGTTCTCAAAGAACGGAGTCTCAGTAATCCACCTATTTATAACAAGTTTCACCTCATTGAACGTCTCAAATCGAACACCTCGTAGTAGTTCTTTCAAATTTGAGAACAAAGGACCCAAATCTGGTGATTAGAGTAGATATGGAGCAAATGATTTGTTCTATTGCAATAGCGGACGCCTTTTCTTGTGCGTTAATTGTAGTACTCTCGGTAGATAATCCATAAAAATAATTCCTTCGCAATCCCAGGGTACGGTAAGCATTACTTTTTCAATCGACGATACTGCACCTGCTTTAGCAGGGGACCTCCTTCTGGTTTGCGCCCTTTCTTCGCCTAACTGTAGGGCTCACGATTGAGGTATGTTTAATCACTGGTTTCCAAAATTGGTCTTGGTAACCTGTTAAAAGCTTTTGAAGTTGGCGGCATGTGTCGTGCCTGTTCAGTTTCTGTTCTGGTCCCAACAGCCTTGGTATCCAGTCAGCTGAAACGTTGTTTACGCTTAAACGTTCGTATGAAATCTTATGAACCTATCGTGTACCTATTCCTACACCAACAGCTATCTCACGAATAGTATCTTTCAATAGGTTTTCCACCTCAGCAACGTATCTTTGATTGCGCGGATCTACTTCTAGGAAAGTTCTAGCAGCTTTAACACGATCGGCCTATCGATAGATTGTTTCTTATTAGACTTTCAGACCCTGCAGACTAACTAAATACACTCTGTAAGCATTGAACGATTTCTGAAAGTTTCACAGACTGTTTAAATTAAAGAATGATAGGCTTTTTACACAAATCGATTTAGTACATTTAGAGGAAATACTGTAATTTATTAATTTGTTCCAGACGCAAAAAATTAAATCTGGATTTTGATTTAGCCTCACAGATTGTCCTTCCCTTCGTCTTAGATACAGAAGGGAATGAAATACTAGCAGTGTTTTTGAAACTATTATCTCTAATTCAACTATAGACTTTAGTGCCCTACTTTTTATTGTTATTATAAGGAAGTGTACCCCATTTACCTGCCTTTCTTCATGAAGTTTCCGTAGAAAATAACAATGTTTGGTCCATCTCTTAGAAGATCACCAGTCGGTAGCTCGTTGCTGGAAATACTTGCCAGACCTTCTTTACTTATGTATCTCGTTTGCATGTTTACTCCTTTTTCTTTCTTCTTCTTTGTTGCTTGGCCCACTTAACTACATCAGCACATTGTTCTCTTATACCCATAGTAATTTTCTTTTCATAAGGGAACATTCTGGGTAGCAGTATTTACGTTTCTACATCTTCTTTTCGTTTTCTAAGTCTGCGAGTGGACTTCAATGCGTATGTAAGAAGAAGACAAATGATCGGTTTATATATCCTAAGGTACACCAGACCATACACCTCACGCTTCTAATTACTATACGAAATAGTAAACCATTAACCAGGGTCGAAATAGTAATTCATAGATTCCAGATGAACCTGTGCAAACCGATCTAATAAACTAGGTGCTTTAATCACACCCGATAACTAGTCTCAATAAGGAAGCAATTGTAGGCTACGATTGTAGTCCGCGATTGATAAAGCATAACCTCTCCGTGATTATTGGGATAAGCAATTTGTGCCTTGTTGTAGCTGTCCAATTAACGCAGCCTAATTAATTATGGCGTTTTGTAGAATCATTTAAATTCTATAAATTACTACACCAAATTACTATACTAAATACCCGGCACCTCCACCAGAAATGTCAAGATCAAAACTTGGACAGAGCTCGGAAGACTGTAACGAGGAGTTGAATAACTCAGAAAATAGCGCTACCGTACAAAAGTTCGAATTACCATTTTTCACTTTCATTAACTGCTAAAAACAGTACGACTGCTGGTTGTGGCACAGTCTCTCTGAATTCATTTTACATAGATATGTATATGAATTTAGAACTGGGTACTTGATTAATTCTTCATCACCATAGTCTTGCTCTTTGTTTATGATTTTTATATCAAACTCTTCTTTTGTAATGGTGTTCAGTAATTAAAGTAGAGGAGGAAAGTTTCTTACACCGTCTACGAATATCGGTGGCGGTTTTGGGCTTTTCCCAGATTTTCTGAAGGAATCCTTCCTTCTTTTCTAGTTGTAGGTATCACTTGTTGTAAGTACTGCAGCATTCTTCTTTGTTTCTCCGGACTGGAATTAGATCTCTTCTTTATTGTCACCGTTTCCCAATCTTCATTCCTTATATTTTCATTTGCGTATAGCAAAGGTATTGCAGTATGATTTGATGTAAAGATCGAGATCATCTGTGTGTTTTGCGGGTTTGTATTCTCTGGTTATTATTGAATAAATTGTAACGGCACGTTACTGTCTGCAAACATAGCTCGCGGGTGATAACCACCATTATGCATTGGGTTGATGCTGGGGTATATAAATAAGTTTTATTTGGGTAATTTAGCAGAGCTGTATTTGGTCGCCCTTTTTGCGACGCGATAGAAAAGCGGTAAGGTCCTAGATTATTGAATTGCAAGTTATGTTATCTCATTGTACTTTATAGTTGGTAGTTTGTCTTTTGATTTACAAATTTGTCGTTAACTGTCTGGCCATGCAGAGCAAAATTGCACGTGTTCACTGCCTCACGTCACATATCACTTCCTATTTCCCTACGTATTTGACAAAATCATCAGTAATGTTACTTTTACCACTCTTATTGCCGAAGTTCCTTTTGTTAGCTAATTTGTCGGAGATAGACGTTCAGAGCTTCGTTATAGCATAAAAATATCAATTTCGTATATACATACATATATACATATGTATATAACTAAAATATCTGTCTGGGACTAATAATACGAAAATATTTCCATATATTCCACGAATTTTTTAAATTGTCTGGAGGCTATTGATGATACAGTTTGATCGAATCAACAATGATTGGGTTTATTTTGAATAAAACACATAGCTTTTCTATATAGATTCGATAATATTCCTGGAAAATAACCTTCCGACAAAATTTAAATATAACCTGAGCAATCTACTCTTAAATTCTCGAGAGACGGGAGGGTTGCGTTGTCACCGGATTCGTCGTTTATTTACGTAGGAAATTATAAAAGCGAACGACTACAGGAGAAATCCAATCTATGACTAGTCGACTGATGTTGGCAACAGATGATGAGACTGCGGATGAGGCGATCCCTCGTCTTGTTGGTATTCATCGGACACATGCAATCAGCCGGAATAACTCTCGTCTTTTGAGATTCGCCGATCGCCTCGTCCTTCCGGGCAAGGATATTTTATAGCCATGACCGATGGTAAATTAAAAGGTTTGTGTGGAGATTCGACGTAATTACCCAAGAGGACCGACTACTTAGACGGCGACAAAAGGGTTGAAGTGAGAGTGGTCGGAGAAAATGGATGACCACGATATTATCGTATCGTGTTTCTGACGTTACCGTTCATGAATAACAAATATCGTCTGTTCGCCAAGTTCGAATTACCCCCACGCAGTTATTGTGCTGTGCGGTAATTGCCTCCTGCAATTTCTGCTGCATATTTAGTATCACCGCGAACGGGATCAGTTTTATAGTTTATACGTGAAGGTGTTGCAAATGATGCTAATCTAATTACTAACGTGACTGAGTACTTTGTAGAAGGCGCGGTTTAGTTCGCAACATTACCGTCGAAAGTAGCGAGCAAGATATAATAAAGTATGAGACAATTTAATCTGGAATAGATCAATTTAGTTTAAGTTACGTATTTGTGCAAAAATGTAATAAAATAATTCGTAAGTTTCGTTGGAGAAATCAATGCAAGATTTCCATGTTCCGTGAGTTAAAGCAAACGTTGGTGCATTGTGAAAATTTGTGTAAATTTCTTTGGGCTGAGGAGTCCTTAGTGTGAGATTCTTTGTGTACTTGTTTTCAAGTTTCTTATACACTTCTCAACCCATGCAGATACGTGATACTCCTGAAATCTGATATATCTATTATTGCTTTGATTTGGTCTCCATTAACTTCAACTGGACGACCTGAATGGCATCCAGCCTCCAGCAAAAAATCACCAGCACGAAATTTAGTGAACCTACTCCTTTTCAAAGCTTTGGCACAATACAAAGTACATATATTTTTGTGAGCTTGGAATGCGTCTTTTCCTTTTTGGACAGTAATGAAGTTCTTCCAACCGACGACAAACAAGAATTATATATTGGATCGATAGAATCTTTTTCTTAGTTTAACCAGCATTACAATCCAGTTTCCTGAAAACTGCAATTTATATGTTAGATCATACCTACTTGTTTGCAAAGTAATAGACAAGATATTTTATATAACATATATAAATTACAGAATACCTGAATTTCAGAAAATAAATTAATTCCCATTAAACTTGAGACCGAATGCTAGACAAGAAATTAATTAAAACGCGTTGTGTGAATTTATATGGAAATAAACGCTACACAGACGCGCTGTGCGATCTCAAGCTTTGAATATAAATGTTTAGAGTTGGGTACTATAGCGATGTTTTTCTTTTATGGAAACTTTTAGATAGCTACATCCTTTCAGATTTTTCACGAGTGAAAAACTTCCTTTTGTACATGTCGTCTGCGTTATTTACGCATCCAGCTATCGACTCGTTTATCAACACCCGATTTGAGTTGAATACACATGGTCGCGACTTTTTCGAACTTAGTGCGATACCATTAGTTTATCAGTGCTTTGCCAGAAAAAGGAGTATCCTTTGTGTTCAAGACATGAAATACGCACGTCGAGCCTTGGAATGAGTAGAAATGAGGAGAGTCAAACATGTTTAGGATTCCACATTTAATGGAATTTGTATAACAAAATTAGCAATGTTTTTGACTTAAAATGGAAAGGACGTTGTTTTTAAACGATGTTGCGCGACTTTAAGTATGTGATTGCACATATAATTTCGCTGATTTGCTAAACGATTCAAAATATCATAATCGTAAAACTTGGCACTTTTTCTAACAGGAAGCACTTCGGTTTACACGGTTGTGACAATGCCTGTCTCGAGCTAGCGAAACACGTCAATTTCGTTTGCATAGTATGTTAAGGCATGCGATTTAGTGAAAGGAATTGGAGTTGAGTACAATATATAGGACACGCTAGTCAAAAGTACAGTACTCCATGAGAGCAAAACTTAGCGGATAACGGAACATAATAGAAAAAAAACGTAGAAATGGATGCGATAAGGCGATAGAACATGTGGGAATAGAGGGAACAATTACGGATAACATGCAGACAAAGCAGTTAGTATATGATACGGTCATGTCCAAAGGATGGGAGAATACAAGATATCAAAACAGGTGCTACACTGGATGCCACAGGTGAGACGAAAATCAGGAAGACCAAAGAAAACATGGATAGAAGGAATCAAGAAATCCATGAGGGCAAAAAATCTTAAAGAGGATCAATGGAACAATAGGTATTAAAATTAGACATTGGATAACGTGGGAAGAAGTTTTGAACCGATTTAAAGAAGATTTGAAGTTTCTCGTGAAGAATTTCGTTGCATGACTTTTTAGCACTTCACATGTGGTCTAATGAGGTCAACTCGGCAATAGTTTGGTATCAATAGCGATGAGCACAATTGGTCTTGGTTTTGCAGCCTTGGTCTTTGTTTTGCACTTTTTACAAGATCAAGACCAAGACAGACTTTGAGGAGCAAGACGAACACCAATACAAGATCAAGACCCACGAACCCATCTGTTTACACGGTGCATTATTGGAAGGTTAAGACCGACCAATATGCGCCGTCGTTTGTGTAGATAAATGGGCGGTTGGAACTTTGTTGCTGGCCGGACATGTTTGCCCGTGGTCCGCAGTGGAAGTTCACATGAAAAGCCATTTTAGGTTACGTTGATATTTTACTAGAATTTACATCCAAGAAAGTCGGTAGCTGGGTTCAAGCCACTCCATGGCAAAAACAAAAGCCAAACTTAGAATCCTTCCCAAGAAGGCGGTTATTTATTGCTGGATCTGTGCATTGCCGATTCCTCCAACCGTAAATGTATGCTGGTTGGATTAGATACGGTGTACTGCTAATGAATTAATTAATTCGCCTACGGTTAGATATCGGTATAGGAAAAAGGTATCGCGCAAGCGCCTACTACACTTGAGAGTGACCGAACATGATTACGAACGAAAGGTAACTCACGAAAAGTGATGAAAATTCCAAGATGAATTTAGAGCAGGAAATTGTTAAATTTTAAAATGCAGCAAACTAAGAGGGCAAGTCAATATATAAGTCACAAACGCCAGTTTATCTTATACCGTTTCAAATTACAGGCGCATTTTGTTGTCAGTAGATGGCATGCTTGTCATATAGGCTGCATGACATCTGATAGACACGATGTCAGTTAGAGGCAGCCAGTGCACGACTGCGGGTCTGTTGCATGGGTGTACATCAGCAGAACAGCGCGCAGTTGTGCGTTTTTTGTAGGTCAAAGAATAGTCCACAGAAGAAATGCATCCGGTGTATGGTGACAACTGTTTCTCACGGAAAGCTGTATTCAATTGGATCCAGAATTTTAACAAGGAAAGTTCTACGGAGGTGTCAACTGCAGCCACAATGCAGCGTGTGAAACAACTCATGACCATCGTAATGACCGGCGTATGACGATCGATGTCGTAACGCCTCCTACGATTGTTTACATGGAACCGCATGGAACATTGTGCATGAGCAGTTACAGGCTCGTAAAATTTGTGCACGGTGGATGGTGTCTCAGTTGTCTGAGGAATACGAAATCAGCAGAATGGGTCTGTCCTTGCAGTACCTCACTCGGTACGAATTGTTACGCGGGAGAGTCTTGGGTTCACCACTTTAACCCGCTCCAAACGATCTTCTATGGAATGTAAATATTCCACCTCCCCAACAAGATAAAAGTTCAAGAGGATTCCATCAGCCCGCAAGGTTATGCTCACCGTGTGTTGAGACATGCAAGGCGTCATACTGCAGTAACTTCAGCCTCACGGTGAGACTGCAAATGCCGCGTCGTACCACCCTGCGGGAACTCCGACAAAAGGAGTGATTGACTTAGCCCTCAGTGATTTTCATCTGCTTCCGCCTTTAAAAAATAATTTTAGGTGGCCGTCATTTAGAAACTGATGACCTTGTAAACCAAAAGGTTACTCCTTAACTGCGACGGCAACCAAGACTTCTTTGCCGCCGGCTTTAAGAGGGATAAAGTGTCTGAATGTACAGGGTGAATATGTCGAAAAGTGAAATAAATGTCAGGAAGTTATTTTAATTATTAATGCCTCTATCGAGTTAATTAGTTTAAAGTGATCAATATGTATCATGTATTGCGTTTTCTGGAAACCTACCTATGACGCAGCCCTTAGAATCATTGCGAAGTAAAATCATTCTGTATGCTGGCAGTTGTCCTAAAGTAACAGCGACTCATTCTAAATAGGTTATCATAACGAAAGCTGCATATGATGTGAATGACGAAAATTGCAGCTTTTTAGAAAACAACTGAATACAGACGAAACATCACGGCTGAGAATTTGATTGCGTAGGTCAGGGCATCAGGGGTAATATTTTTGGATCTAATGCTCAACAATTCGATTGAATTAAAGGTGATTACCTGGAATTACTCCATCAATCGAGTATTTAATTGCTAACCTTGGCTACCTAGCCACAATAATGTACACATATGTCTAAGCAAGTACAACCGGTCATGATCCAATCTGAAATTATGAAGTAATATGAGCCCCATATTTCTTCGACCAAGACGACTGAGGCAAACAGTGAATTGGATAGAGACTAGAAGAATAGAGGATGAAGACGTATTTACAACATTCTTAAAAGTAAAATTGCAAGCCGAACTCTTACGAAAACCCAACAAGAAAGAAAGAAAAGTCGGAAGAATCATGAAGCAATCGAAGAAATGAGAAATGAAACAAGAGGAAATGGAAAGTAACAGGGAATTAGCAGCACTTCGATAGTGGTTTCAGTGAATCTTTTTGTGGGGAATAATTTGGGAGGCGGATAAGATTTTATTAACGCAGGAACAAGCAGAACAATAGCACAAGCATCGAGATTTGAAAATCACTTGTCAGGCATAGTACAGTGCATAATCGCCACACACTTTTCTCGATGTTTCAAATATTAGCTGACAATGAGTAACACAAAGAACATTGCGTAGTATTAGCTTGCACAACACGGCATAGATCAAAATTACACTTGCGTCTTCTCCGAATAGCTAGAAGTGGCACCAGCATCAACAATGACTGCGTCAACATTTTTGCAAAGATTTATTTGTTTATAGCAGAAATGGGCAGCCTCTTTCTGAAGGGGACCAAAGAACAAAAATTAGGATGGGCCACGGTCCAAAACAAAAACAATTGATAAGCAAACGAAGAAAGTTTGACCGGCCCGTGCTAATATGCTACTTGAGGGCCGCATGTGGCCTCCGAGCTGTATTGTACTACAGTAGGGGTTTTACAGTATTCAAGAATTCCTAACAAATAAAATTGCCAGTTATATTTGAAATTGTGGAGGTGCGGAAAAACCATTTAGTGTAGGTTAATTCCATTAATACAACACAAGGTTGTTACCATTCAGACTTCGTTGTATTGACAACCCAACTTCAGTCTATAGTTTTAGTAGTTGTAGTAAGTGCAATGAGATTTACTCGTCGAAGTTAATAATACATATATTGAAGTTTTAACAGTTATTGCTGTGATACGCATATAACCTATTAGAGCTTAAATCCAACCCCAAGGTTCCCTATTTAGCATGCAAAAACGGTTTTGAGTGGGCTGTGAAGGTTTCAGGCCTCCATTTCAATGTTGACTTCGTTACTTCAAATCCGCTGTGCGGGTCATCCAATGCATGGTGAACAGCTCGTCAGATTTCCATTGATCTATGGATAGCACATAAACTGGCGGAAAGTCGAGTAGGGTTTAGCCCCGGGAGTTTTCGCATTAAAAAATGGTCGACTTGGAAATAAATAAACCGTGAGCATTAATTTGACAAATAGTTTTAAATTTGTCAATCTTTCACAGAAGCATGTTTGAAAGAGAGACACCTGAAATTACTAACATCTTTGAATGTGGTGCAAACTTTGCTTTTATCCATTCTCGAGTATTTGAAATCTAACAGTGTGATCAAATGAGCGTAATATTCATTCAATTGGAACTGGTTCATAAAACTAGGATGGATTTTTATAATCTCAGTAGTCGATTGTATACTTACAATATGTACAACGCGACTTGAAGAGTTTTCGATAAAATACCAACGGAAGATTTGCAAGCAAATAGGAAAGTCCTCAAATTTGAACCAAACTTCACCCCTAAATAGTATTGAGGATATAGAATCCCATTCTGAAGTACAAGTTAAAGCAACCTTACGAGTTACATTATAATTGATTCAATACACTGTTTGTCTTCCTTTTACGATAATTTACACGCTGAAAGATTTGGTTGGCAGATTATACGATGTATTTTTAGGCAAGTCAATTCTTTGGAAAAAAATTAAAAAATGTTAGCTTTGGAAACTATTTCAGCAGGATAGGGATGTTCTCGAATTAAAAGCAGACTTCCGTCTTTAAGCATTAACGAAGGTATAGCATTCTATTCTGAAATCTAATGTTACGTAAGGGTATGGACACATAGGAGGGCATAGTAGGGCAGAGGAGTGTCGCCTTTATTCTTAATCGCAGTAAAGCGACAATGCTATTGCTAATCTCGCCTTATTCCATTTCTAATTAAAGTTCATTTCATTTTCGACACTGATCTGAAACCAGCTTTCTACGTGCCCGTAGCTTAGTTATTGATTCCATCGGAGTTGATCCATAATTTTAGAACTAGCAAGGATTAGCGTATGAATACACGTTTGTTTTCATTTGACGTGCACGCAACGCGTGTTCAGACAAATTTCGCCTCTGAACATTACGAGGGGCATAAAAATCGATTTTGAGGTCTAACTTAATATAACGTTGTCGGTTCCATAGGAACTGGCTCATAATTTTTAAACCAGCAGAGATTGGGGAGTTGAAAGTAACTCCCTACTAATCTACACTTGTGAAAGCTTTAGTTTGATGTATAAGACGACCCTCATTGATTTTTTGCAAAAATTTAAGCAGTTAACCTTTTGAAGATTTTCGTTAGAATTTGATTCTGAAGTCCAAGATTAATTATTATATTATTATAATCCAAGATTAATTTTACATCGCTATGTGCATTGTTTTAATTGTAAACTAAGGCATTGTTCGGCTTTCTTTGACTTACTTACGGACATTTTATTTTTCCCTCAACAAATGATGAGTAAGGAACCAGTATCTATAGGAAAATTAGTGTAAAAAAGTAGTGGCAATTTTATGAATACACGCCTACCTCACTCAGTTCCTTGCTGTTATGCATATTTTGGTATTTCATCTGCTGTCATCCTTCCGTCTAGCTATTTACCTTTACGTAATCGTAACTAGTTTCGGTTGATGTACTACCTACAAATGTAATGCCCGATTTTTTATTTTGTTCGCGTACTATCCACCATTCTTCATTAATTATACCTGTCTAAAAGTATTTTTGACTTTAACTTCGTGGTGAGCTTCAATTATTGGAACGGTTAGTTCCCGATCCCTTTCTTGCTATAGTAGTAGAAATCGCATTGAATAGGACTCATGTGTTGCACTTACCGTGTTTGTTTCATTGGCTGTACTTATTGCATTTTAAAACATATTTCTGGTGTTATATATCTATTTTGCTATTAGATAGGATGAGTGATAGGCTAATTCAATTAAAACAATAGAAATTAGTAAAAACCACGATCATTATGACAATGGTTATATTTATTATTACGTCTTAAAAATCTGTATCTCCATCTTATTACTTTTACATATATATTATATAAAAAGCCGTCAAAAGCTCGATCATTTATCATAATATTAATATTCATATCAAATTTTCACGCATAGTCATAATATAATATATATTAAAAAAACAGTATTCCACATACTCTTTGGCGCATCACAAAACAGTGCACTCACAACACGCGGTAGACGTTCCTACACACATTTCCATCTTTTTTTTATGGTTAGGACCGATATTAGAAAAACAAATTTGTATTTGACAAAATAGAAACTACAGTGTCCTGTGTGATGTTAACAGAGAAATAAATAATCTTAAGAAAAGAAAACGATTTACTAACTAACTTAAAAGTTATTATTCTAGGATATAATAATAAAGCTCAACGGCGTGCCGTTTTCGCACTGTTTTATAAAGCTAAAAATTCATTAAATGCCTAATAATAATAATAATAGTAGTACAAATAGATAAATTTATACAATATCTATGTTAGGATATTCCTGACGCTTGCATAACTACTCCAACGATATACATAGGTACTCTAGTAGTGTTTAAAAGACATTCGTATTTTCACTTCATTTTACCTCTCTTTCTTGATGTAAGTGGATAATTGTCGAAACGGCCAGGGATGCATATATAACCGAATTGTATTCTTTGTATTTGGTTCAAAGATCCTCGAAGGTATGGCACGACTATTGGATACACAATAATTTTCCAATTATTGCGATATCAATATTCTGTTACGGAATTCAATTTGGTTAATACATCCTTGGCCGGCCTCGACCAACAAAACATAAATCAATCATAGCAATTCCTAAAACGCAAACGGATTTGCGATAAATGGGTTATCGTTTCGTTTTAAAGTTGCTTGAAAACATAACGGATAAGAAAAACTATTTCATAATAATGGTAAGTATTCAATAGTAATTAATAATAATAATAATTAAGAAACGGATATCGGGCTAGGTCAGGCAGTATTTGTACTCAATCAGAAATCACCAGTCATTTATTTGTAAACGCTCATATTATTATGCAGCTCAACAATTATTATAATATTTTTTAAATAACGAAATTAATTTATTACAAACAAAATGTATTATACACATATAGCTGTAACCTGGTCTAAAAATTGTGAGGGAATAAAGATATGTTTTACCAGAAATTTGAATACGAAGGGATTTAATAATCAAGTAAAAATCTTGTATCCTCCTGTATATCAAATGATATTCCTATTTTCTACTACGTCATGTTCAGAAACTATCTGTCCTCCGTGTTGATCAATACAATAAAGTACATTTCTAAATAAATTCATTTAAATAAGTAACCCTGAACCCCACGCATTGGAAATAGATGAAAGTAGTTAATATTCTTGTAGTTCTGCTCAACCGTTCCATCAGTTCAGTTGTAATTTGATTTCTTTTTGTTATAATTATTATATTCAAATTTATTTGATTGAAATATTTCTTGATACACAAGATGAGTACGATTTCAGACCTTCTTTTAAAACAAATATGTTGACATAGGCAATATCGGACATTGTCGATACAAATATATTTTATAATTTGGTTTTTTAAATATTACCATCAAGAATAGCAAACTTGCCTTACGACTTGTGCTTTTATATATAGCCGAACGATCGGGTGCTCTTAAACAACTTGTAATGTAGGAGTGCCTATATAAACCTACGTCATTATTAGTCTGGTTTTTCATTTGTGTTATATAGCCACACACAGCAAAGTTTCTACAGATCAAAGCGGTTACTACTTCGAAGTAAGATCAAACATAACAATCCTTTACGTTCTTTTAGTTTTACCAAATGTTCTGTTAGTGGAATAAAAATATTTCAAACTAGACACGAAACTCTCAACAGATCTTAGAAAAAATTGCCTACGTTTCGTTGGTAGAGGTTCAAATCCTGCGCGTAAATATTTTTATCCCCTTCACAAACGTATATAAAACAATTTTAATTATAAATTTGAACTAATAGGTTCGATTTTCCGAAATATAATTAACACTAGAATTGAAAAAGGAGATATAGTTTGAGTAACATATAAAGGTACATACATCGCATATTAATGCAGTTGTCGTTTAAGATTCGTTTAGAGAACAAAGTGAAATATCGATAACAAAGACGCCAGTTTCACCCTGCTAAAGTAATACCTTCCCTATTTCTAAGCACGTACGTAATCAAAAAGGGATGGTAATGCAGGGTTGGACTCCGTCCTGCCCTCCTAACCCGCAACCTACTACAGTACGCTATTTAACTTACGTAAAATACCCTCTCAACATTCAACACTTTCCAATAATTCATATATGTGTAATTGAAAACAGCGAGGGAGCGACTAACATCTACCTGTCCGCTATTTTATTTCCATTTCAAAAAAAGAACAAGCGGATTTTTCCACAACACTACAACACCAATACAACGGTTAAACTGTTAATTAATTATTTAAGAAAATTTGTACTTTGATAGGAGAGGTGGGGTACTCCATCCCCATCTGGATACAGGGGATGAAAGGATGATGTACCCTTTTAAACGCAAAAGCAAGGGATATCCGCCCAACCATGAGACACCGAATTCTACCACATCGTAATTAATATAAATATGTTTACACATATTATGTTACAAAAACATCTACTACTTATTCCTAAATTCTTAAAAAATCTAAATATAAAAGTCTTCGGATCAATTTTTATTTTACAAATTTCTTTTCACTTTTTCGCATTTTATTAAAAAATTGTATATCACTCGAAATTTTTACCTTACAATCTACACCTAAATTTATAGCATCACACTTGATTTTTTAAATTATTTTTCTCGTAGCGTTAAATATATATCGTGGAACTCTGAGTTCTTATTATTAAGTATTTGCCAATTGAGCCAATAATGTTTTCTTTCTTAATATATTAATACACATACAAAATAACGGAGCCAATTCCGAAAAACGATGTCAAAAAGGTATACTTCCAGGGTTTATACTTACGTATAAAAATATATATAGAATAAAAAATATAAAGCTCTAGTACGAAATCACTTTCTCTTTCACTTATATGCATTTTTTACTTCTTATTTACTTAATTTTAATCGCCAATTAGAAAGACCAATTTTTCATAACTATACTATCTGATGTGCCTCCCATGGTTGGTGGTCAATACTAATCACACTTAGCTACTAAAGCGACACACACGGTTATATAAGTTGTTACTAGCAAATAAGCTACACTTAATAATATATTGTGGTGCTTTATGATACGCCCTTTACCCTGATTATGCCATCGTGATTTTTCAAATTCACGTAAATTGCTCAATAACCCTATCTAGAATACACGAATTCCCCCTTCCCCCATTACTTCGAACTTCTCAATTTCCATCTTTCCTTCTCCTAGTGGGCAATTTAAGGAAATTTGCAGAATATTGTGCATCGACAGCCGTATATTAAATAAGAATGATGAAAATTTTCGGAGATTCAGATTATTTTAACACTTAAGACCCTAGAAAATAATTAGGCCAATAGTAAAAGTTATTTATTTCTCCGATACATTTAACGTTTATTCACTTACTTAGAGGGCGTCGCCAAATTAGGTTTGTGGTGAGGTGGTAAGTTCGTCTGTTCTCGAAGAAAAATTCGAGAATCAAATCCGCTGGGATTTATAGGATAGAATGTGTGTTCGGTTTTGTTTTAAGTGAATCTAGGGAATTAGTACTTTGATGGTTGTCGTAACCAGTGGCCCTCTAATATTCTTGTATTAAGAAAATTTATATGAGTCGAGCTTTGGCAGCCACCATATTGGTCCTCGCACCAGCTTCGGGTGCATTGCCTCTTCACGACTATACAGACATGTTTTACTTCGTATTTTTCTATAGTAAGTTCAAGTAAAAAGACACTTACAAACTAGTACTTATTAATATTATGTATATAATCGACATACAATTAATACCAATTATTCGCGTATTGTTTTTTTTTGAATGAATGAATGATTATTATAAAAACGTTACCGTTGGGTAATTATCGTTATTCATCATCATCGTGATCATCAATATTCTGTTTTTTGTTCTAACGTATGTATATATATTTACAAAAACATTTACCTTCAAGTCCAATTTTTTGTCGAAGGTATCGACTGATGATACATCTGCTAATACAGAAAGACCACGCGTTTTTTTAGGCCCTAACAATGGTTGTTTCATTACATTCCGGGAAGAACTGTCATACTTACTACCTAAGCGGGTGCATGCACTAGATTATATTGATTTTTACGCTTACGCTGATTATTTATTAATCTACTTGTCTTCTAATATCTAAATTCGCTCACACACGCGCAACAATTCAAGTCGGTCGATGTGCAGAAAAACAACATAAGCGACGTTAGTTGTGTTAAATGACCACGTAATTTCTTTCCCGTAAGTTGTAAGCTTTCCGTCGGAAACCGATTGAGTGCCAACGATAGGAAATTTTAGCTTGAAGCGGATCTATATACTTAAGAGACATTCTGCAAATTTTTGCTGCTTTATACGTAACTTCTACAAATAGTTAATCCACATATGCTAGTTTACTTAAGAAAAGGTAATATAGAAAATGAAACATTAGGTCTAGATTTCTTGTTATTTCATTACAACTTATTACCACTATTATTATTTGTGTTTAAAAGAGTTTGAATAATTTTTTGATCATCATTGTAGTTAAGATATCAGTATGGGCTTTCTATAATAAACTAGCACACCCGAAATATCCGTTGTAAGAATATTACTCGTATACTTTGCTGCGATATCTTACATACACTACTTGAATATTGATTGGGTATTCAGGGCTTTCACATGCATGGTTCATTCCATACAACCATCGCCGTTCGAGAAAAAGATTCATAGGTTTAGAGGATTATTTAACCTTTTTCTTTTACTTTAACAATTGCTTATATGTTCAATATTATTTTTTATATAAAATTTGCAAAAGTAACGAACTGTTTGTACTTGAAGCAATTTTTCTAATAACCACGTTCATCATTTGTCAGAGGAGTACTTGAGTACTTTTTGTACGTCCGTTATTCTTTTGTATGTTTGTATATTTGAAAAGGTTTCGGGTGCGTAGGATGCTTTACTCGCAGGGATACCGACCGCCCCGAATCCCGTCTTCATTTACCACACGGTACCATCATTCAAATTCAGACGCTCAACACTCAAACTATACCGGATGATGATTGGTGGAAACTTCAAACCTATGATAGTTTCCCCAAAGTCCGGTTAACGCAGTCACGCCGTCACTAATTTTAATGGGGCACAGCAAACTTACGACTTAACTATTTTTAAATATTACAATAATATTATTATTACTTTAAGCGACCGTAGTGACGAATTTAATTTTATCGACAATAACAATATACCGAAATCTTCTTTTGGATGTATTATGTTGTTTATGTCTGTAAAAATGATTAGAATTCTATTTTCTTTTAAATCTTATTCGCGTATCTAAGTCTACACGCCTGTCTCAAACAAATCAAATATTAGAATAATGTAGAATATTTTTGTTATTGAATTCTCAGCGTTTTACAAGTCCTGCTTTTGCGCTAAACAAATTCGAGCTAAACGAAACTACTTATAATAGACAAAGAAACTAAATAAATAACTCACAATTAAAATAGTACACTTTAAATATATTTTTAACAATACCTTATTACTGCCAAATAATTACAGCGGTAGAATGTACTGTAATATTTATTATTTAATTTAATTCATTCTACATTTTTTAATTATTCTCTTTTCATGTTTTATTTCATGTAAAATCTAGAACTATATATATGTAGATAAATACTACAGGTGAAATATGTTGAAATGCAAATGAACTTAAACAACTTTTTCATTGGTTTTTCTATTTTCGTTATACCCTCATAAATTTAGATAAAATTGAAAATACTGACCTCTTGGAGTTTATCTGAAGAATATTTACAGCGACCGCACCGAGCTTAAAAGTAGTTTAATTTGGCAGTGTGTACTTTCAGTCAGTAATTTGTGCATATTTCAGTCATTTTTGTTCTCATTTATTGCTACGAAACCTAAAGATAGAAAACACGTCTATTTCGTCCTTCTGTTGAATTACGTATAGTGTTCTAATGAGAATGTACATTTACTATGGCGAATGCTTCACGAAGTAATAATTATCAAAACTTACAACAACCGCCATTACTTGACCATTACGTTTTTTCGTTCGATCCAAATTGGAAATAGTTTTAGTAATTTGTCGTTGCAATACGTAAAGATAGTACAATTACCGTCGAATGCCGTCCTGACGAAGTTCCTGAAAATTATTACTTATGAAGTTTTCGCAAAGTTTGATTTTTACCGAATGCAGGACCTCCAGTTTGTTACCGCTTCTATTGTTTTTCCTTCATAACTCCGAAGTAAAATAAAACAAAACGCCTAAAAGGGATTAAACGATTACATAGTCTTCCGCTTGTGAGTTACTCATTTCAATCTCTCACAATTATATTATTAAATCACAAACATTATTTAATATTTTAAGACTTAAGTTGCAAAAATTTACTATAAACTAACAAACATATATATAATAATAAACTAATAACATAACGTATTTTATAAACAAATATCTAAGCCACATTCTCGCTATTTTCTGTAAATAATTTATTTAAAGCATCCACAATTAACAATATAGTACGTAATAATTTTCGGATATCGTAATGATTTTTGTCTAATAGATTGTTGAACAATCCGTAAAATTCCATAACTTCGAGATATGTGAACAGAAATTTCATAGCGAGAACCCAGCAAACATAAATGCGATATAAAATGCAACAACATAACAAAGAGAACTAAGGTTTTTTATCTGGGTGAAAATCTACCGTGCACGAGTCATTTGTAAACGACAGAGCTCATCCAGACGCAGGCCCGCCAATTCGCGCCACAAAAGACCCAAATCCAAGTCAAAAAGTTGATCTGGTGGCGGCGAAGCTGGGACCTTATTGGGGGCCGCATGCTATGGCCACATCTGCAGAGAACGTAGTGGCAAACGGGCATAGCAGAAAGATAGGGGCTTGACAAAATGAGTATCCAACGTACGACAATGGGGGCATGGCACCATGTGACTATAATCGCTGAAGAAATTCAAACGCTGGGATGGATGAAGGACAGGTTTGTAACAGGCATTACACTGCAATAACGAAAATAGGGATTAGGCAAAAGAATAAATATTACTACATTTTTACCGTACCTTAATACGTTCGGTGCAGCAAGGCATTGCCGCGAATATATCATAGGAATACATGGTACCTAACACTAGCGAAGTACCATCCCACTGTTGATTGCAGAATCTGCAGCGGATTGCCCTCCCGGACGCCCCATCGAGACAGGCCATGCAAACTACGCTTAGAAATTGAGTTCTACCTTCAACTTTCACCTGGAATAAAACAAAACATTAGCGAACCAAAATAGTCAAAATAAGAAACTACTCACTTCAATACAAGTTTTAGCATGTTGACGAGGACTTAAGAAGAAGGTACCATCCACCAGAGGATATCGATCGAATACCAATAGCTGATCTTCACACAGTACGCAATGGACGCGTGAGCGACCCTGAGATGCTAACGTTGACAAAATGAAACAACGAGTATCATCATTTCCGTGGTTACCCTCATCTTCCGTCTGTAAAGAAAGGAAAGATTGAATTAAACGATGGGAACATCTACTAAATATCTTTTTTCAGAATAGCCACAGTATTTATTTGTTGCGTGTTAGAATCGGGTATTGATAACAGCCGCTTTAATATCCGGACGGGCTTAATAATGTGCTTTGGAAACCGGACGCAATAAACACACTAAACAAACGGTAGTCCTCGGGGTCTGCGCCTTCTGGCTTCAAAGGGCCGCTAGTGCGATACCCTTGATGTTTTAATATGCCCGAGTATAATATTGCTAGTAGAGCAAATGTGTAAACTGTGGTAACTGTTAAGGTGGAAAACGTAAAAAATTGGACATTATACTTTATCAACTTACATATATATATAACATAAAAGCACCGAGTATGGTACACATTTACGAACAGCTCGAACAGCTATATTTGTCAATATTCACATCAATTAAAATGTTTGCTCATGAAAGTTTCGACTTTTAAGTTTAATGTACAAGTTCTAAATTTGTACTACAACAACAATAGTTTCTTGAAAAATCACACCGTTTGCTACATTCGTGCAATAATTGATGTAATATCCGAAGAAATATTAAAACAATTGATGGCCAAACGTGAAAAAGACACCGAGAGGCTGAAAAGCATATAGCAGCTACACGTCTTGGGATTAGATAGAAAATTACATTTAGACATCAGCGTTCCGCTTATCTTGGAATTCAATACGAATCCCTTTTATATGTCAGTTTGGCATTACACCAGTGCACTGGTACCACCACATGGATAAATATCAAAACGCACCTTAGATTTTATATTGTGCTGTTTTATATTGTATTCTGCATAAACCAAGAAGATACTGCGGTAAATTGCGAAAAGAATCAAAATTGATTGTCTAGAAAAGAAACCAGTGCAGCCAAAATAAATGAAAAGCTTCCTGCAAGAGAGCGTTTCAAAATATGGAATTGCGGTGGTAAATCTTCACAATATTTTTCTTCTTCTTCCTCTTTCACCTGTGCGTGGAATTGAACAATTCAATAACACGTACGTCCCACGTCAAAATCATGACTTGCCTCGAAAAATATATCAACTAGACTAAAATGTTTAAATAAAAATATGTTTCCTAGCCTCCAGTTTATAAAGCAGGAAGAACTGGAAGTTGGAAAGGAAGAAACATTGTAGGAGGACTGTCCCACAAAAAAGTTACAAACAAGCTTTTTAATTCGAAAAATTGTTTATTAACGTATATTTACTTGGTTGTGAGAATGACACTACATCAATACCCAATTGATGTTGTTGATTATATTTGGGACAGGTGTTTTGTTGCCAACGAGGTTAGCATCTTCAACCGTAATATGCGGTTGATCTAATCTCAGTAATAGCACATTACAGTCTTTGCAAACAAGAAATAGTGCAAAGATGCAAGGTCTGTACTGTGCAATGGACGAAACATTCCATCCATCTTTTAGGTATAGTACTGTTTTGCGTTCCACTCCCCATGTCGAATGAATTGAATTGTCTTAACTTTTCTAAAGTTACAGCCGACGTTAATGGATTTACTTTGTGCTAAAGCTTTGACTATCGAAAATCCAAAATGCCCAGACAGATGCCATCATACTTTTGCTGAAATTTTTTAGTTTGTTCGGTACACTCCATCAGGGATGCTTCTATGTTATCGAATTTGATTTAATCTCTAGAATACCGATTCCAATTGCTTTCTTTCGCTTTTACACCAATCATTTTTTTATGTTGTCCTTTGTTAAGACTTACAGTATCTAATGCGCATCTTCTTGGCAAGAATTGAGATTTTTTTCGTATTAACTTTTCTAAAGTCACGATCTATGCATGGACGTTAACAATTTGTTAACAATTTAACTACATGGTGTGAAAAGTTGACTAACAAAATTTCCTGTGTCCGGCACTTTTACGCTGAAATTGTTTTTTAATTAGTATAATGTGTCCATATGATATGTTGCACAGCACTCATTTTGTGCACGAATTAAGTTTTAAAGAGAAAACCCCATTGGTTTACTTTAAGCTTGTTCTGTTAACATTTTTTATACCCAACGCACATACACTCTATGGTAGCTTATTTTCTCAGCAAGAATTTCATGTAGTCGTTTTCGGATTTCTTATTCTTACTTTTCTAAAGTTGTAATGTATCGATGGACATTAATGGTTTCATCCAGTAGTGTAAACCATTCAATTAGTGAAATTGTCTGCACCAGAAGGCACTACTTTAAAACTCTGTAATCATCGAATCTCATATAATTTTCGAAGTGATATAGTGCACTCATATTCCGTTATCCGTGACAGCATTTCCAGAAAATTGGTTTGAATTAAAAGAAAACTCTTTAGATGCGTTTTTGTGTCGGTCTATTGGCGGTGTCGAGTTATTTAGTCCTGGGACACGAAATCCAAGTCCAAGAATTTCCCAGCCCCTTTTCTGTTTGAAATCTTATTTTCCAGGCTCCGCTCTGTTTTGCCTGATTTGGTGGAGCTGGATGCAGATGTGGAGGAATTCTGAAGGTCAGCTGCATGGAAAAATGGGTCGATTTATTAGGGACTAATTAACTCGTATTTCTATTAACACAATACACACATATTTCTCAGTAAGAGACCGATGAAAGGTTGCCTTCGGAATGCCTAATTAATTGGTCATTATACAGACTTTTAGCGCCTATCTTACAGAAGTTCATCCGTAGCATAATTTGATGAATTCGCAACGAGACTTCAATATTGTCCCTAGTAGAATTGAAATATTTACACGAATATATAAAATATATAAAAATTACTCCTACCGCACCTGATTAACGAACATTGCGCACCATACAATGTACAACAACTTTAAAGCATTCCACGATGAACATCACTTGCACATACTTCACTAAAACACTAACTAAAAATACATTGTAATTTTTATTTATTTTATACATTATTTTAACCACAGCCTCCTGAAACTAATATCCTGTTTACGCGAATTACACACTTGTTTGCGATATATCGTCCAAACATTTGTACACGTGAGACTCACCAAAAAAAAAAAATAAAAAGGATGGCCTACGAAAATCACATGACAGCCTAAGATTTACAATGAAATACTGCAAATATACTAGTTTGAGTTTATATACGTATATAATCCGAATTAATATCTACATATATGTAGTATATACATTGTCCAATTAGAACTAGTAATAAAATGGTAATAAAAAGTTGAAGATTAAATCCCGATTTACTTGAGAAAAATATATTTCTCTGGAGTACAAAGCGATTTATCTATCTCTATTTTCTGTGCGAACTGGTTTACTGCATACTCTTGGTGATAGGTTAATCTAATTTATTCTATGCGTCGAAAATATACCACGCCCTTCTACAACTATATCTACGCACAAAGATCAATGTTAGAGCCTTTGATCATTTTAGTGGAATGAAATTGGCAACTAGGCCTTGTTACATAAACCTCAACGGGGCTTCATTAAACGGGCCGACCACTATATTTGCTGACCATGTTCACATATATGCAATATTATACGTATATACAAGCAATTTATGCGAAGTTTATCAAGTGGAAACATTTAATAAATGTATGTATAGGATTCGACGAGCGTAGCTAGATTTACACACCTATCACTAACAGCTGTGCGGTTTGCGAAGGAAAATTATTGTATGGTGCCTAATAGGCGCTTTTGTAGAGTTGCTAGAAGAAAAGAACCTGTTTCGTGGCATTACCAAAGACAATGTGGCTAAATAAGCAATTCACGCAAGAAAGATTTCGTTCTAGTCGCCTTCAATTTGTCGGAGCATCTTGTTTGTATTAAATTACGCTAATTGTAATCTCAAACCGGATCAGCAATATTTTATGACGGATTATTTATTGCGAGTTACATCATACATTACATTTGTGTGATAAGGCTATTTTATTTACAATAAGGTAAATTTAGATCAATCATTGAGGCGTACCAGACAAAAACAAACGATTTGCTTGCTCTAACGAAAGTCTTTCTAACTTGTATTAATTTTAGAATTAACATTACGAGGTGTTTCATGTTAAAATATCCTCAAGATTTCCAACTTAATAATTTTCTTTAACGGTCTAAGTAATATAAATTCCATGTACAAAACAACCAAAAATTTTTGTTTCAGGAATTTTTTGTAGTAATATCGATAAAACCTTTTACACACTGCATTGAAGGCGACAAGACGTATAATTTAAAAGTTTCGATATTTATCGCGATAGTTGCAAAGGAAAGGGCTTTTCCTAAGAAACGCGGTGGGGTTTAGAATGCATCAATCCCGGGATTAAAATAGCGCCCTTACACGGTCGTCCTTCTTCTGTTTGCATCCAATATTCTAATACCCTGATATATGCATTGTTGTAGACGGAATAATACTTTAATACCGTGGATGGGTCCTTCAGCTTGCCCAACGAGCATCAACTAGTTTATATTTACTTTGGTGGATGAAAACCGGACAAATGTTTGCACAGTTAGGCGAAAGGGCCCTCAATACGTCTTCTGTAATACATTTGCAAATATACGGTTCGTATTTTTTCAGAAAATAAGCAGTCGCAATAGTATGTAGGATATATGTATGTATGTATATATTTATGTCAATTGAAATTTGACGGGTGCCATTTTGCATTTTGATTAAGTCATTGATACAGTTCTTATTATTATTTACTTAAGAAATATCAAAAGGGCATTTTTGTCCCATGCTTCTCAAACATCAGAAAACCACAATCAATCTGAAAGAAATCCAAACGAAAATATCGAAGAAATAACCGAAGATAAAGTAAACATATAAACTAGAAAATCGAAACTTTTGAAACTCGGGTTGTAACAAGTCTCTCGATCCATAAAATCCCAAGTAAGACAAAAAATACCAGCAAAGTAGGGCGGATTATTTTGCCAATATTCAAGAAGGGTGACTCAATACAATGGGATACCCAGTATTGAAAAGTGCTAAGTTTAGGAAAGAATGTGATGTAAGTGGCTATACAAGGACCAACCCGGAATGAAAAATAGATTGTTAGTCTTGCGCAGCAAAAAGAAGGTCACATAGTCCACCTTTCCTCATCTGCAACTAGGTAATAGAAATGAAATATTTAAGAAGAGCGTTGGCAATAAAGACGAGAAAAGAAGTAAGGTATACAGACATCAGAACAAAATGATGAAAAATGGTTTGGCCATCTATCCAGAACGGAAATGGATAAGAAACATTGAGGTAAAAGATTGGGAAGCTAAAATAGAAGGTAAGAACAAACGAGGTAGAATAAGAGACACTTGCAGCAAAAGCATACGTTGGCAGCTATAAAAGAAGGGGCAAACTTAAAACAAATGTGGAGGAATGGGGGTCTAATTTTATG
Organism: Chrysina gloriosa; assembly: GCA_038088585.1. Taxonomy (NCBI): domain Eukaryota; kingdom Metazoa; phylum Arthropoda; class Insecta; order Coleoptera; family Scarabaeidae; genus Chrysina; species Chrysina gloriosa. The sequence continues at coordinate 11,888,336 of CM076093.1, forward strand.
TAATACAGATTATGACGGCTTTCCAAGCATATAATAAGCACGTTTGCTTCGCAAAATAAACTATTGTCCACAATTACTTGGTCGATATTTGGAAATTGTATAAAAAAATAATGCGTACCAACAGTTCTGTAAATTAATATCTATTATTAATTATTAATATTACGTTTTAGAGCGCAATGTTAGTGACTCAATTGCTGTAATATTTCCCGCACGAGAACATGGTCTCGTTTTGACATGCCCCAAATAGCAGTATTGTCAACATTTTTTGCCTAGCTCAGTTCACTCATTTCATTTCTTCCCAAAGGCAAAATCTTTCTTCAGAACACTAACAGTTTATTCTATTTCTGAATCTTACGGATGTGAAGCTCCTACAGTCGTATTGAATTTCACGTATTTGCATCGTCTACGAATTCCCTATCATCAAGAAAACCCAGTATCTTGCTAGAGAGTCTTTTTAGTTCTTCTTATCACACCAATGAATGCCTGAAGTGCTTTATGTCTGAAACTACTCAATCTCTGACATTCGTAGAAAACATGCTGCAATGTTTCTTCTACACTATAAACTTTGTAGATCGGGCTACCTACAACTCAAATAGTATGAAGATGTTTTCCAAGATAAAACTGTTATGACCGTCGGCTCAATTGGATCCTTCTCCGTTCACGGTATTTATTCCGCTGTAGCCCCCATTGTAGTGAGATTTCAAGGAACTCCAGTGCTCTTTCAGCAAGTTTTCCGTCCTAGCCATTATCATAAGAAATTCTTTAGGTAAGATCAAATCGTACAAGTTGTTTTCAGACTTAGAATTTTGCTAATTGCTACGTGGGTCTGTATCATTAAGAGTATTTGTCCCCATGTATGATGGTCACCATGTCCATTTGGAAGGCAATCGTACAGGAATTGAGGTCAATACATATGCATTTCCTTGAACCTACCCCTACTTTATATTCGTACGTTCTCTAAAACATATTTTGGATTTATACAAAAACACACGTGATATACTTTTACATCCTTGTCAGGTAGGTCTTCAAAATTCATAAGTGGTATTTGTTCCACCGACTTCTTTCTTAACAAAATTTCAGGATTCCCACGCCATTTCTAAATATTTCTTTTTACCGGATTTAAACTATCTGCATTACCAATTTATTTCGCATTACTTTCACTTTCGAAGAGAACAGAATCCGCAACAAAAGCGTGGTACATACAATATGAATACACATATCCATTGGCATTGGTAGTCCTATTTAAGAAATGGGGACGCTATTTTTTTATGTTTCAATTTTATTTCTATTTCTTCATCAGAATAACCTAGAGCTTTCATATTTTTACAATTTCTTTGAATTCTTGATTAATAAGACTCAAAAGCGATCCCTACCACACGAAAACAAAAAAATAAGATCTTATTTAATGAAGACGCTGACTTTTAATCTTTCTTATTTCTTCATCAGAACGACCTAGAGGCTTCATATTTTTACAATTTCTTTGAATTCTTGATTAAAAACACTCGAAAGCGATCGCTACCACACCAAAAGAACAACAAGATCTTACTCGAAAAGTGAACAAATTCACGCTTATTCAAAATAGTTAGAAGAACAATGGCGTTCTCTGAAGCATCATCCAGTCCACAAACTCTGGTCATCACTGTTGTTGGCGACTTTTTCTTCAACATTCAATAAAGTAAGATGGCATACGTTATATGTCACAAGTAATTGATGTTATATGGTAGAAAGATCGGTGATCAATAAAGTGAAGAATAGGACAAAATTTGATTTCGTATTCAAGTGTGCCGCACTGTCGATATTTGGAGATCATTTATTCTGGGGTGACGCATTTTGTTGTTCAAAATTCCGCGCAATTGGTAAGATAAATACAAAAATAACATGCATAATTCAAAATATTGCGAAGTGCGTTAGATTTGTTTCCATCTTTTGGAGATGTGCCCATGTATTTTCAGTAATCCTACCTTCGATATTGTGTAATCGAACATTATAGGTATAGTAGATATTCATCTAACCCAGGCATGGACAACCTTTTTTGTAGAAGTTTTATGCTGCGAGTAATCTTGAAAAATATACATTTTTGTAGTATCCTTATGATTCATTATGAATTAAGTTTAGACGGGCCGTGCTAATATGCAACGAAAGAATTCAGTAGCGGGCCGGACAAATCTTACTCGAGGGCCGCATGTGGCCCGCGGGTCGGAGGTTGCCCATACCTAATCTAACCTAACCTTGCCTAACCTTGAAAAATAACATTTTTGCTAAGAGAAACTTTATGAAATTTAGAAAAATGTATTGGGCGTTAGTCGAAACTTGCATTAAACAACAAGTTGCTTGTGTACAGGTCGATTCTCAAACCGATCTGGATTTAAGGGTAGTGTCTTCATAGTAAATGCCCCATGGTACGTTACATGCTGTTCAATATAAAAGAGTTTCCAACGACCTTCAACCAATGAAATAATAACAGGCTACATCCCAGAATATGGCAAACGTATCAGCGCACATCCCAACATTAATCCAGTTTAATTACTTGGTAAGAAGTTGTCGGACAACAGCGGTTAAAAGTTTTATAGTAAATTTTTTCCTATTCATCGATACTAAAATAACTTATTATCTTGTATTTGTATAAACCGTTATTATATGTAACTGGAGTTAAAACAAGAAAAGGAAAACACTATACGAAAGTCTCATTACATGCGGTACAATGCAAGGGAAAGGAAAGAGGATACCTTTGATATTGTTGAAAATATTTTTACTTGTACAGTGGTAACATTTAGTTTACGTAAAATCCGTGGCGTGAGAACACTATCGCTATTAAAAGCCGATTACTAAAATTAAATCAAACCAAGCAATAAAGCGAACATTGTATTACTGTTTAAGAAGGGAGGATTGTGAGTGACAATATCTTACATGTATACCTTTCCCTTTTTCCTTTTCATATCTAAGACTTTTTCTGTTCTGAAACTAACTTAATTATACGAAGATAAAATACTCGGGATGACATCGCTGTAAGGGCAAGATCAATCGTCCAATTACTTTTCGTCTTGGAAAATAATAAAGCTCGTCAAAAGTTTTGAGCGGTAACTACACTAATGGCCATAGTAGATGAGTTTTTGCGAATTAATTTTCGCTCATCCGCCCGGGAGCATCAATACGAATTTAATTAGATGTCACAGCTCTTGTTGAAATAGTTTTGAAGAAAACGGAAATTAGAAGGGACTTCTAAAAGACGTCGTTTGGAAGTTAGCGCACTACGCAGATTAAAGAAAGTTCATATCTATTATACTCCTAACATATTTGTGCTGCTTTGATAAGTGTATCTTATTTTATATGAAAATTCGAGTTCCTCTATAACGGCAGAAAATGGAACTACGTCTGCAAATAGTTTTTAAGAATATTCATTTAGAACAGCGATCATTTAACTTGAAAATTTAAATTAATCGATTCTCAAATCTATCAATGGGGTATTGTAATTTTCCTCTGATAGATTTCAACCTTGTTTAACTACAATATTCAATTTCGAATAGAGAACGGTACAACAAAAAACAAACGTACATATTAGGAAATTGATTTAATCTAAGACGCGACAAACAACACAGGCCGGAGGCACAGCAGACATTGTCAATCGCCTATCCGGACGGACAGCGGTTTCCCATTCAGAGATGAGCTTTTTTGTACCTTTTTGTCGACAGCCGACAGATGGAACTGGAATGTTTCGACTAATATACAACTTCCAACAACAGAACTTTGCTTTTAATAGTTTTTCCTCGATTGTTGTGTCTTTGCTTCCTGTCATGCTGCTATTTGTCAAAATTAATCAAGAAGTAACGATGTTACATCTCTTGGTATACATACGTATGGACACATGTATAGTTCTCACCAAAGACAAAACAATCACTGTGATGCATTGATTTGCGCATTCTTTTTCTCTATCATTGTATAACGTATGTTATTAATTTTAGACCGCACTGAACGTTATTAGGTTTTAGTTCAATATTTTTATCGGTTCAAGTTCTCATGCAAGAATCTCACTTTGTACGCAATCAAACAAGAGTTTAAGAAATACTAGGTAATAAAATACGGAACCCAATCTAACTGCTAAACATACTGAAGATCCAAATGACAGAGGTTCCTGTTTATTAACCTAAGTGTTGAAATAAAATCATTCTTACAGTTAACACACCGACTTGAATGTTCCCAAATACCTATTTTAACCGCAAGGTTATCATTTTCTGTGGAGAAAGCATGACGGAGAGAAAATCTCCCGCACACAACTAGGCAGTTTTTTTGCGTTTCTATCTATTGAGAATGGCAACCTATCCGAAATACGTATTTGGGGATATTCAGATGACTGTGGTAAGAGTGAATCCTACTTAATGTTAAATCACTGATATTCCTACTTTTCCTAAGAAAAATTTCTTGTAATAATCAAAACCCAATTCTAGAACCGAACCATTTTGCATCATGTAGTGGTAAATCTTTTCGCATGTTCCACAACTTCCTCTGTCCTAAGACACTCGAAGAGAAACTGTAACAAACCCCAAATTCTATTCAGAAAAGTGATCATTTTTCAATGATTTTCATTTGCTCCTTCAGAAGTAACATAATTAATGATCAATGGATAGTACTATGAGTTTTATACTCGGTGCTTTTTGGTCTTTTACTATCCAGTTTTATTGGTGAAAATTATGTCACTGCAGTAGGGTTTGTTTCCTTAGAGAAGAGCACATTACGTCAGCGGGGCAATGAACCAAATTTGGTGTTTTGTATACGTTACGATGGCAACCGACTAGCGAAAGTCAATGAAACGTGACATTTCGCGCATATTTTCATGACGTAATGTGCTCTTCTCTAAGGAAACAAACCCTAATAATCAACTTCAGCGGTAAATTAATTGAGAATGGCAACCTTGCTTTAAGAATGCGTGTTGGGAAGTATCTAAATTGAAGCAAAAAGGTAGAGAGAGTTTATAAATATTTTGTGTTCGTAATTTACTAAGTAATCAGTCCTTCAATAAAGAAATTTATTACCGTTGTAAAAATTGTTTTCGACGTACATTCAGTAATTAAACATTTATGTAATTAACTGTGCAATTCTCACCACAAAAACAACTAGTACCCGTACAAAAGTACCCCCGGGTAATGAATTACATTCAGAACGAGAAGTGTGCATCGAGTTACTACCCAGTAGATATGGACGTATGTGCTAATTAATTAGTGGTGAAAATTCAACAACCAGTTTTGAAGATCAAAATCCATGTTTTATAGTACTTAAGCCGGGGGATTTGACAACTATACATCTTTTGTTTGTTGATAACGATCCCTATACAAAATTGGGTAATTGTATAATATATTTATATGTGCAGTAACTTATTACCGAAAATTATACTCAATTAACTTTCATACTTATATCTGTATGTACATATGTATAATATGTTGCCAATTCTATTTGGTGCATAATTGTCTGGCAAAAGTTCCTGCATTTTAAACACATTCCTTTTTAAAAGCCTCTCGACTGTGGGCGTGTCTGTGAACTATGAACTACAGAAAGACTTTGCTGTCAGATTTGCATCCATCAATAACATTTGACTTTCATTACACTCGTAAACAGTGTTTTTGTTTCTTGCACGCTGAGTACTGTTTCTTATGTATTCTTCGATGCTGGCTTTGAATCCGTCACCAGAAATCATCCATCAGGCACCAGTTTTCCGTAATTGCATTGTCCACTAATGCGGGTTAGCCTTCAACTAGGATATACTAAATTTTGCTGTTTCTTGTGCGGGTGGGCCACAAGACAGAAATAAAATAAATGTAACAAGGCCACCAAGGAGACACCTGGTTCCGGGAATAAAAATATCATCAGTCAGCCCCTGGTGAATCTCCAGAGAGTCTGCCTGCCACGTCTGCACATTAGACTCGGATTAATAAAAGAATTTGTTAAAAGGATGGAAAGAAACGGTGACGGTTTCAGCTCCCTAAAAAACAAATTTCCACGAGTCAGTAGCGCAAAACCCAAGAAAGACATATTCGTTGGCCCTCAAATTCGAGAATAAACGAACTATCTTGAGTTCGATGTAACCCAAAATAAGCAAGAAACACCAGTACGGTAGTCCTTCAAGAAAGCTCTCCAGCACTTTATTGGTAATAACAAGGCGAACAAGTAAAAGGGCTTTGTGGAAGATTTGCTTCAGAACTATAAAATTCTTGGTTGTAATATGTCGCTGAAGATACATTTTATGAAATATAGAAACCTCTCTAATTATTACTATTCTAAATATTTATTGCAGCTATTTTAGATGTAAAGGGCCACAGGCTTTTGTAAGGTATTACCAACTGTATTATTCAGTTACTATTTTGGAACACGCTTTGAAAATATTTGAAATTATATTATGGTCATTTCAAATTCTACTTAAATTTTGTAAATTAGCGTCAATATTTAAGCTACATCTCCAGAAATAATCGGATCACGAAATATTAGTAATAATCTAAAAAGCATAAAATTACCCGAGAAGGTTCCTTAATACCCTAGATTGCGTCTCTACTCTCCCTCCTAATACGAGGCGCGGCATCGAATTACATCGAAAACGAAACGAAACGCGAGGTTTCTCGTCGAATAAAGAGATGAACGTCGAATGTAGGAAGCTTCGGTAAACGAAAGCGGAGACACAAATATACACTTAATTCTATGAGGTGTTGACTTGTAAATGTAGGGATGAAAGTAAGCCGCTTATACGAATGCAGTTCTTAAAATGATAAGCGAGTCTTTTTCCTTACTCAGAAATAAGGATTTTTTGGCGCAATCACTGTAATGCCTTGCTGGTATCCTAAGTATTCAATTTTGAAGTTGGATTTATAATTTTCGCAGACATATTGTAAATTATGCAATAATTGTTTTTGTTTATATACCATTCTGAGAATTGTTAAAGAGAGAGGATGAAAACGATCTGTTGTTTGGCTTTGGTATAGAAACCAAAATGTTGGCCTGTTTTTCGATGTAAAGTTTACTGATGGATTGCATTTATTCTTTTTCGAAAAATATCACATCAAGCAGAGTAGTTTATTGTACCATCTAGAACTAGTGAAATACCAACTTATAGTTCTGGATAAAGTTGTCGGTTTGGTAGTGAGAATGTGTATCCCTCTGGTTGTAGAAGATTTTACACTATCCTAATTGTTGAAACTGAAAAAGTGTGTAAGCGTCGTACCAACAAAGCTACTGCCTCTCTAACTTGGGTCCTGCTCTGACCTGGCTTCTAAGGAATTGGCCATGGCCTTAGGAAACTGAGCATATCAGTAAATTACATATCGCCTCCGCAGAAAGCTTCTAACTTTAATTTACACACTATAAGAAATCTTTTAGTTCCGATTTGATTTATTACGTAAAGACGAAATTTTGGTTTTCTTCGGTTGGTCGCTAGTTTTCAAAGTTTCTTTTTCCCTTAGTTTCACAAACTAAAGGAAAAAACAGGAACATGATTCTGTATAAAGCGCATAATTTTGGTGTTCATAAAGTAGTGCACTCATACCTTTAGGTTTTTTTTTTGTTGATATAATAAAAATTTAATTTAATCTGGTGTTTCTTGTTTCTTTTAATTCAATAAATATTTACAAAATGTAAAGAACATAATAACAAAATAAGTAATCAACAAAAGGAAAGGAATAAATGAATCACAAATACATCACTGAAGAAAATTAAAAAAGTTTGTGGTTTTGGCTTATGCGATGATTATCTTGTTTATATTATCCTTATGTGTATAAATGCGCAAATGCTTAAATAACGTAGCGCTTTAGATACCCCACCACCATAATATTTTTCGGAATAGGATCTCTTTTACGACGATATTAATTGTTATTTTCTACAATATATCGTTTATTTGGTCGTCTGCTGGCGTACGGCCAAGCATCGCATTTCTCATCATCATTTATTTCGACTTTCGTATTTTTCGATTCTGCTGTAACGCTCCGTAAATGTAAGGATAAATTTTGTACAAAAACAAACAATTATTCGATAAATTATTCCTATTCGCATGCTAGCGTGACGGAATACTCCGGCCGATTCCACGAACGTGAGGCAGAAACGAAAATGAAACGATTCGATAAGAAAAAGGTAATAGAAAGTCGACACCGGATGGCGAAAGCTTTTGACAATCGGAAATGTTAGTCTCCTCGGTAATATTTCGATTTCGGAGAGATGATGACCGATTAATTGAAATATTATCGTCCGGGAATTCGAAGGAAATAAAATTCTCTTGCTGCTTTTTTCTCATAGCCATCATTTCTCCTTTGTACTTTACGAAATAGTTCGCATTACTTTTCCGTTTTCTAATACAGAAATGTATAAATGTATATATATATATATATATTAAATTTCCAAACTGATTACTTACTATGTAGTGTTTGCCAAAACATTTATAGTTTACTAACCTCTCTATTTCTCATTATCTTGTAATGGCTAACATAAATATTTAACACTTTCATTCACGATTATAATACAAAAGCAACATTTTTCGAAATGTATGTATTTTGCATTGTCGTCGTATTTTTCGATTATAAAAGTATTCTATTTATTTACTTGAGCGGTGGCCAGCAACAATGAGACAATACGATGTCTAAGTCACGTTGAAGTTATAGCAATGAAACCACAAAACAAAAGATAAGTTTGAGGATATGTTATGCATGCACAAATAATGTCAAGTTATTGATTAGAGGATGTCTTCATACCAATTAGAATCAATCACTTTGCTGCAATCAGTACCAAGAATGTGGTGTGTATACATGACTAGTAACGTGTTTAATTACTCCTATATTTCTGGCAAGGCAAATTGGAGTTATTAATGTTGATCTGTGCGCAATATTGAATACAAATTAGCGTGAGCGATGCGTAGCTTACGTATTACAGCAATAAACTTATGTCATTAAACCTATACGAGTAAGGACCGACTTGTAACTGCGATAAATTATAGTTTGAAACTTGTCTAAGCTCATTATTACTAAAGAATTGATGTCGAAATTTCAAGAGTGAAGCGCGAAGAAGTTGCGGTGCGTCTATAGTGTCTTGAACTTTTCTCCAATAATGGAACGTGTTCAAATCGTTTTCTGCGGATGAAACGCTTCTTGAAAACAATTTTGTGATTTAACGAGGTTTCAAAAAAGATTGTGACATGTTTAAAACGCAATAATTTCAGTGCTCTGTGGTTTAGTATTACTTAGACGTCTCACTGACATTAAAAACAATATACTGACCTTAATGTTCAGTAAATGTTAAAAGTCAACAGCAATTGATGCGCTTCACGACTATTGATGTATTTTTACAAGTGCAACGGCGAATGCTTATAACCAATTCGAATTTACCGTTAAAGAAGTACACGTTTTAAACAACACGTAGGATCTTTGAGGTGACAGATTTTAGTATAAAAATTTATCTGCGCTGAAACTACAAATACTTCAGACGGCTTCTAAAACAGTTTCGACGTTTGATATCGGCGTTAAACTCATTTCCTCTTGCAACGTTTTCGTTCCAAACGGGACATATTTACAATAACATCATCCGCATTATTACATTGTCAAGCTGGATGTCGCAACGTCCACAATCCCGTAACGTTGGAGTATTGTGGCAGCGTAAAGGGTGTCTGGTTCCTGTACTGACTGCAACAGCAGGACCATAATTGAGTGACGTAAATCGATACCGGTTTCAGACGTACTAATCGATTTACTACATTGTGGATTGGCAATTACCTTCCTTATCAATAGTTGCAAGCACCGTACATTAGAATATTATGCTTGCGGAGGCCGATTTGAATGGTGTTGTGTTTGATATACACTGACTGTATACAATGAAACTCTATATAGAGAAATACTCTATACAGTGAAATTTTTATAAAAACCAGTACATTATTATAAAATTGCATGTAAAATTACCCCTCTATAATAAAATAAAACCTCTATATAATGAAATTTTCATAATCCGATTAGGAGATTTGTTTCTAAATTTTAGGGCTTATTCTTTCTCTTTATCTCTTTGTACCTGACAGAATGACGAGTGCGCAACTGCCACGCGCATTTAATAAACAGTAGGAGTTGAGCGAGAAGAGCAGTAGTAGCAGTGTGGAAAGATCATTGAAAATTTAGTTGTTTGTAAAACGTCAAGATGTCAAAGCGTAATTGTATAAGTTTTGCTGACAAAGTAAAAGTGTTAGAAGAAGTTGATCGAGATGTTAAAAAAGTTGATATTGCTACAAAATACGGTATTGCACCAAGCACTATTACTCTAATTATAAAAAATCGGGCCAAAATTAGCAATATTGATGTGTTGAGTAGCCGAAAGCGTGTGCGGACTTGTTCTTACGAAGATGTTAGTGAAGTCATTCTTCGATGGTTTGAAGCAGCTAGGTCCAATAATTTGCCTTTAAGTGGAAACTTAATTAGAGAAAAGGCATTACAATTCGCAAAAGAACTCAACTGTCCTGATTTTCAAGCCAGCAACGGCTGGCTCGAATCATGGAAAACACGGAACCAAGTAGTGTATAAAACAATTTCGGGTGAAAGTTCGAGTGTCAACCAAGGAGACTGTGATGTTTGGATTGAAAATGTTTTAAACAAAATTTTACAAAAATTTGAACCAAAGGACATTTTCAACTGGCATTTAAGGGCGACAAGTGTTTTGGAGTTAAAACCAGTAAAGAAAGAGTAACACTGTTGGCTGGTGCCAATATGGATGGAACTGAGAAATTAAAACTCTTGCTGATTGGAAAAAGTAAGAACCCACGTTGTTTAATAGGTTTAAAGTCCCTAGGACTTGAATATACCCACAATAATAAAGCATGGATGACCGGAGAAATTTTTGGAAATTGGATTAAAGCAATTGACAAAGAGATGAAAGCTCAAAAACGAAAGATTGTTATGTTTGTCGATAATTGTCCTGCTCACCCACCTGCTATAGGGAAAACCTTAAAAAATGTTGAATTGGTGTTCTTTCCGCCTAATGCAACAGCCAAACTGCAACCCATGGACCAGGGCATTATAAAAAACATTAAAGTACATTACCGCAAACGCATAATACGTAAAATTTTTGCCAGCATGGAAAATAATCCTCAACTTAATACACTGATAACATTACGGGATTGCATAAATGAAATCACGAGAGTTTGGAGTGGTGATGTCACTAAAAATACCATAGAGAACTGTTTTGCAAAGGCGGGATTTAAAACAAACGATAGGTCAGATGAATGGGAAGAGGATGATGAAATTGACTTGGCTTCGTTGAGAAAACAGTGGGATTACATGCAAAATTCTGGGAATGTGGATGCGAATTTTTCATTACAGGAATTCATTCATATTGACGACGATGTTATAACAAGTGAGCATCCTACAGACCAACAAATTCTTGAGAGTCTCAAAAATGTCGGAGGAGATGATGACGTTGCCGAAAATGAAGACGAGTGTGCAATAGAGCCAACAACTGAACAAATTAGAAATGCATTAGATATTGTGCGACCTGCGTTACAATTTAAAGATAATGTACCAGATCGAGTTTTTAATGCCTTCAATAGGCTTGAAACTTTGTTTGATGGAGAGATATATTATAATGCAAATATACAGAAAAAAATTACAGATTATTTTGTAAAAAATCTTAATACAAAGCTTTGTAACTACTGTATATGCATATGTGTATGTAAATATGTACATAAATACATCTCTTATAAAATAAATGTGTGCAATTTATTTTACCTCACCTTACCAACCACTACCTGTATATAGTGAAATCCTGTCTATAGTGAAATGTTGGCTTGTATTTTTGTATTTCACTATATACAGAGTCGACTGTATATATATATATATAATTTTGCGCAATACATTTTATAAGTAAATTAATTTACAATGTACTATTGCATACATAGTGTATGGAAACACTCAAACAAAACAAAAATAATAAGGCATATTTCGAAAGGTGGTAAGGAAAAGCAAGATAATAACATCGACAACTAAGAAGTTACTCAAACCCTGAGTTTCACACCAATATCTCAAAACTGGTGTGTTAAAGTTGGAAGATGCTTAATACTCTGGAGAAAAGGAGGTAGGTACGCGTCTATTGGGCCAGATTGGCCAGATTTCACCGATTGAAGGTAATCATATAGGTGATAATCTGACAAACTGAATGTCACCAGCACTTTTTGCAGCATTTTAACCTGTCTGTGGGGCGTGTGAGCACCTTTTCCAGGAAGAGTTAAAGGAAGAGGAAAAGCAAAACAGGAAAATATACTGAATAAACCTACATGGGTCAAAGCAGGCTATCATCGATCTTAACATAAATAAACTGATAATCGCAGTGGATTTTTGTTCCGGGTATTTCAGACTGAGAAGTATGTTAATTATTATCAATCTCATAATAACAATCATCTGGAGCTGGTAGAAAACAACGATTGAAATCCAATTTAATATGCCTCACAAAGTTCGAAAAACTTTGGCAGCCGAAATGTCTGTTCAAAATAATAATAACAATAATAATAATGATGCAGACGCGTCTAGTATGTGTTTGAATTGTTAAAAGATCAAGCATAATTCAACATTTGTCTTTCGCAGATATTCTTTCGAACTCTTTCAATAAAATACCAAGACGCGAGCATTACAATTTGAATTTATTTTAACCTCGTAGTCGGTAGACTTATTGCTAATTAAATTTATTATATTATAGCACGACCTATCAAGTAGCCTTGATTATGACCGCTGCCAGACACCTTGTTGTGCTTCACTTGGCATACGATCGCACCAGACAGGAGACACTATTAAATTATTGTCGTACGAAACTACCGTAGTGCAGAAATTGCGACCGTCTTTCTCCCGCTTTCCGTGTTTCCTGTTGCGCGTTCCTTCTGACTTAAAGGGTGGGTATAAAGGAAGCCCGAAGACGGTGGTGGTCGCAGCGATGCTTAACGTGTGATGTTTCTGAGGAGCGGAAATTATATGCTCCTTGGTTTCTAGTGCCGCAATCGTAAATTTTTGATTCTATCGCGCAATAGGAAAATGGCCAAGACCAATTTATTTTCAATTTATCGTTATTTGTTGGAAATATTGAATACATTGGAGTAACACGCAGATTTTGCAGAGAATCTTAGGCAATATAAAGCAGCTCTTATTTTGTTATTGATAACGTTAATTATTCCATATTGCCATCGAATTTGTATTGTCTTAGATGATCAGTAAAGGTTATCGAACAAAAATAACTTGCTAACATATTTGTCTATAAGAATGAGTGTTCTTCTCCCTCAAGGAGCACAAAAACATAAGTAACTGTAATTTCAAAGCAAACATTTTCAATTTAATGCACAATATACTTGTTCTTCAGAAATTAGCTCTTCAAACGTTAATTGTATTCGATATGTGTATCTTGGTTTCCATTGTACACAATGATATCTTTTTCAAGTATGATGGTGAAAGTAAACACTTGATAGCCTTGTTCGTCACTTTCAGGAAACACAGCTGTTTCCTTTTGACCACAAACTAGTCGCAATTATAGTTTCAATATCCCAGCAGTTGATACAAGTTGCTCTTTCATATCTGTTGGAATCTTAAGGTGCTGAAGCTATCTAAAAGCGGGTTGTATTGGTCAATACCGTATTGAATTCTTTTGGAAAATTTTTATTTTTTAACTTTTTGATACTATTCTATGAGGGTAAGAAATTCCCACATCAAATCGCATCTTCTTTCCTAACTTACAATTGATCCATATCCTTTTCCCAAAAGTCGACCTATTCCGAAAGATATCGAAATTGAATTAATTCCAAACTAAAACCTTGAAATTGAAAAACGTAGTCCCGCTATAAACCACAAATTTGAGCTATTCCTTTCCAAATAGCAAAATACTATAAATTCTTCCAAAATATTAACTTCAAAATCGAATCACCCACTTTTTCCAAACGCTATCAAATAAGCTTCTGGCAAAAATTTCAGGATCTAACCGTGTTCTCTTGCTAAACACACCAAACACAAATCAACCCATCCTAACTTGAAGCGCCAAAATATCCTTTTTAAGACATCCTTCGAAAGTCATCTTCTTTTTGTGTAATAAAGGAAATTTACATTGAAAGCACCCATGTCTGCCCAACGTTTTCTGAAAGTGCGCGTCTGCAACACTTTTGCCTTGATGTAAATTACAACTTCAATAACATTTCTTGCAACCTAATTCATTGGGGAAAGTAAGGATATTTCTCTTGTATAAGTTTCTTGACTCTAGAAACTGTGAAAAACGGAGCGTACAGGGGATTATCAATAAAATTCTACCGAAAAAGGTATCTTTTTACGATAGGTTAGGAACCAGTTTACAAATGATACACGAATGATATTAGAAGTACAACTTCCAGAATATATCTTATGTTACTGGCCGTATTGTCTTACTGCTCAGCAAATATGCTGCGACTAAATGGCTGTTGATATTTGGGGTACCAAATCTCCACTAGCGCAATAGTTGAAGAACAAGAAGTGGTTGGAAGAGGCACACCATCTATCACATACGGTTTTTCGACGCTTGTCTTTTTGATTCTCCGTTGACCATTAAACAGCGCCGCAGAAAGATAGGTAGGGAGTGGACTACTCAAAGAGTGATACAATGACACGATATGATGATACGATGCATTGCGTCGTTTTTTTCTAGAGAGGTGCGATAGCTATCGAAAAGCAAGAAGACATAACGAAGACACACACTTCATGGGTGTTGATGTATATACATATATACAACGACATACATAATAATTTGAGTAGCTACTACCTATGGTATTTTGGTCTAAATTAGACGTTCTTTCGAAAGAGTATAACAGGGACCAATCACATTAACATCGTCTTTTAATTTCTTCTAGTGGTAGATACACAAGGTCTTAGTGATTGTGTAAAACAACACGAGTCCAAACATAACTACTTTGAAGAAGTTAAATCAATGTATCACTGTAGCCATTTGTATCCCTCGACTTAAATACGTATTAAATGTAATCAGATCTAGTCAAATTGAATTACCGCTATAAGCATCGAACAAGCTTCGAATCTGTTTCTGTCGATACTTAAACAGTCAGAGTTTGAAACTTGATTACTTATGTTTTCTTTATGGAATTATTTTCTATTCACGTTAGTATTTCTAGGAAAGAACCAGTCTATCACTTGTTCTGATTATTCTAGAGAGGTGGAACCCTATTCGGTAACCAGGGATAAAAGATGACCTATCCAAAATTGTTGTACATATTGTAGCTTAGTTTTGTTACGCTAATTCATACAATTTTGAAAGATACAGGACCAAGCAGCTAGCAAAAGAAACTCCCAGCACTGGATATTCTTAGCAGGTGTAGCTTAAATACGAAAACATATATGACACAAGACACAATATGAAACACATATGAAAACATATGAAGTTCAAACTGAGGTCACGCTGACCGAGAAATCTAGAATCCAAATGCATTTTAGCCAATTTGCATAGGTAAGTCACGCATAGCGTCAAGATTGCAATTAGTTGTTAATATATGTGATACATCGGAAATCTACAGCATGAGGCATTGCAAGCTCCGTTCTTCCATAACCAAGCGATATTTATGCGAGAAGATAATACGACATACAATTATATAATACGACTAAAAACCGAGTTGAATGCCAACATCGATACAACTAGCCGACAATCTTGCCATCAAACCGAAGTGTACCACCTCTCACTCTACTGAGCGACTCCTACGACCGACAAATGCACACGAGTTCGTTCACCCCATTGCAGCCAGCATCGACAATGCGGCGCGTATATAAAAAATAGTCTGTGTGGTAAAAGTGAACGTCATTGAATTTGAATGAGTAATGATTAATGTTTAAATAAATATATTCGCGGCTAACGCCGCTGACCTGCCGTGAACCTCGCAACTCAATGCACTAGGATAACGACTCCGGTTATTATCGAACACAAGGACATCTAATTTTACATGCAACGCCTCCCGACTACTTTTAAACTGCAGCTTACGCATATACCAACTAACCATTAGGTATATCCTAGGTGTTTAGAGCGTCCACGTCTATATTTCTTACGTGGGACACCGTCCGCTTTAACAGTTCTAACTATACCTTTTAATTTATTGATAACTCCTAGCCAAACATCAAGTAATTTCTAAGATTATGTATGCACGTTGTACATACTTATGAATCTTGAACAGAAACGATAATTTGTTATAGGACTGCTATTGTTTATTATTATTATTATATTTATATTTATTAAATTATTATAAAATTGTCTTGCATTGTTTAAGAATATCAACGCGTTATTACGGTGTACAGAAAGATCGTAACGTATTAGCATTGGTCTGTCAATTCTGCAATATTTGCTGTATACAGCCAAGCGGCTCTTAAAGCTATTCAGATCGCACAAACACATTCAAGGACTATAGAAATGCAAAGATGCTCGGGTACTTTAGGCAGAGTAGAATAGAGTGAATTCATGATGGGCGACGGAACATCGGGTCATCCAAGCAACTGAAGAGGCGATCCTCCTGTCAAGGGAGGAGTCAAAGAAAAAGCTTGTAAGGCCTGAACATACATGTGGAATTCTTTACCAATCCGCAAAAACTGCGATGAGTAACTTGCAGAAGGAAGAGCAAACACAGAACCGCACCAGGACTGGCGAGACTGCCTGTTCATTGCAGGCCATTCAGAAGACAAAACACGACAACTGCTGTAAATGAACAGGAACCAAATTAGGAAGGCAGTGTGCCTGTTGTATCTTAGGAATAGTGTAAGATCCTACGCACGGTGTGTCGTGAGGAAGAGGTTGGGTACTGTTATTAAATCCTTTTCTAGCCCTTCCTCCTAGCCAGAACAAGTAAAAATGTTCATTAGCAAGGTAGTGGATTATATCGAGGACACAGACCTGATTGAGTAGATATCTAACGGGAACAATAAGCTTCAGTGTGATGGGCGATGTACAACACCCTTAAGAGAAAACAATGGACATCGTCGCTCGTATAATAGTTATTGCTTGTACAAAACTATTAGTAGTCCTTTGCATGGCTTCAATGACTGACATTGCTCTTCATCTTAAGGTGCTCTTCAGTGCCGTTCTTCCTTTTCTCTTTAACAATGAACTAAAACGATGATCTTACTAGGATTGACACCTTTAATTTCTAAGCAGCTTGCAAGTAAGCGTTCTCCAAAACATTGCTTCTTTCCTGAAATTCCTTGGGATACTCATGCATGAAAGGTTAGCCTACCCAAACGTCGACTAATCTGGATGTTCCTCAGAAACGAAAGGAATCATATGCTCAATCACACAGTATTGTTTTGAAGGACTGTGCGGCTACATCGGTTGCTTGCCCCATACGAACCTCTGGTTGAAGTAGACTGTTTTTGAGATTGCAGTCATGAGTAAGTACACCTTATAATATTCTTTCATATGGAGTCGCCAACGGACCATCTGGGACACGCATTTATGAATTTACAGTATAATGGAGAGTGTAAATGGAGAGATTGTTAATTCTCCCGGAAGAAATTCGACATAAAAAGTAAAAAGAGATACTGCTCAGGGAGTGTAGTTAAATTTGAAACCGAACTGCTTGTTCATAGTTAACTTCCATTATGTTCAAAATGTCTAAAACAATATTAGTTTTAGTATTAGAGTGATAGTTTAAAAGGAGTTGCGATGCTTGTAGAATATTGATAACATCCGGGTACTTGCCAAAAGGGGGAAGTGTTGAATTGGAGGATCGCGTTAAGGAAGACGGTTCTTCACTAATCCCCGGACATAAATTCTGTAGGGCCATAATGGCCTTTATATGTATTTTTCTTTTTAATTTCCCGGCTTAAATATAATTACGGCTGCAGCGAGTGGTGCTCCACACGTCCTAGCAAATTCACTAACGGATTCGCTGATATTACTACCACTAAGATTTCTCCAGTCTTCGTTGAGGAAGGGTAGTCTGAAGGCAACCTGAAGATACTGGATGTGTGTCTCAGCTTTGTCCTCTCAAGACAATTATTACCGGCGTTTATTAAATTCTACGCGAAACAAAGTTCTATATAAAAATTACTAGTGCTTTTGTACGGGTAGTAGTTGCTTTGAGGGCAAAGTTTTTGTATATTTGACATCAATGATTGAAATCTGTGTTTGTATGAATGAAAGTAATTTTCCAAGAAAGTGTAGATATTTTATCTGAGTAATTTTTTATCCAATATACGATGAAGTATTTATAGAGGTCAAACTCTCATTGTAGCTTTTACTAGAGCTGATTTCGAAAACATCTAACAATTCATATTACCGTTTATTTCATCAATATCCATAAAAAGTATTATGATCGATCAACTTGTGCCATACATGCTTCTCGAATATTCAATACGAAATATTGTTTACTCATATAGGACTTCATTCTAGCATGGGAATCGCTAATGTGAAACTATAGTTGTTATCATATTGCAGTGTTAAACTAGATAATACACAACTTGATCTTAGTATAAAAATATAAAATCATAACGATAGCCTTGTGCCAAATAATTTATTATTATTAATAGCATACCATAAGTCAACTCTGCGGTAACTTGGTTTCACTACACATTCCGTTCTATTATAGCAATTAAAATTTAGTCCAAGACGTTTTAATTAGCTGGTGTTGGAGAAATAATAATGGAAAGCACGAACAATTTATCCTCTTCGACCAACTTAATTCTTTCGACGTACAATTTTAAATAAATCATTATAGAAATTCATATGTTACCAGGTGTGGACAAAAAGTAGTGATCGGGCAACATTAGTGGCGCGGGACATGAAGGAGAGGCAGGCGAACATGTGATACGCCATCAGTGCGAGTTGGGATTCACTGGAGTCACGTTGTTGGTCTCAGTGTCTTAGTGAGGCAGGTTTTGCTTGTGCGTTCTCAACCTTACCAAGAGGACCTGCGGAGGGACAGGTGACTTTTGAAAACGATTGAAGATTATTCCCATTTTCTGGAACGTGTCACTACCGGTGACGAAACTTGCGTGTTTGAGTACGACCCGGAAACCAAACGCCAGAAAAGCAAGAATGGGCAACTCAAAGATCAATTTGCTGATTTGTTTTTTTATAGCCAGAGATAGAGAGAGTCACAAAGAGTTTGTGCCTCCAGGTCAAAGGGTAATCAATACTTTTACCCAAAGGTTCTTAAAAACTCCGAAAAAGGGGCATGCTTGTAAAACTAAACATCAAAAAGTCACGACAATGCATCTTGTCACACGGCAATTTCAGTAAACTGCTATTTGGCCTGCGACTCTTCAGCCTCCTTATCCCTATGGCTTGAGTTCCTGTGGCATTTTCCGTGGAACAACATCTCAAGGGACGTCATTTTGGGGCACTGAACAACATTCAACAAGCTGTAACCGACCAGCTGAAAGCTATTCCAGTATCCACCGCTATGAGGAGTGAAAAACCCTCTCCAGCGCTGTGTCTCCCCAAAGCAGTTACTTTAAAGGGAACGATGTTGAATTGTAATTTTATCGAAATAAAACAAGTGAAGTAAGTCGGTCTCGCAACGCATACATATGTGTAATATTTATATATATATATATACCTACCATGGTTATTAATAAACAGGTAAAAGAGAATTCTACATATCTAATAATCTTGCTATGTAATCGTAAAAATCCACATTTCTACTTCGCGATTTGTGACGAAACAGACTGACAATGAGGTTTTACACCTTAGAAAGCTATTAATATTTATCTGATGGAAATGCAATTAGCCACATGCCTTCTACTTATTCATTGCGCTCGACAAATATGGCGAGTGAAATCTCCCGTGGTTCGTTCTAGTTCTGATAGACATCGGCGACGGCTAAAAGAATTCGCAGCCCATGCAAGTTGAACTATCGTTTCATATGCTAATCCAAAACAGATAGTTCTTGATAATATTAACCCACTTTGTGTAAATGCACTATTGTTCTGACTCCAGTTACGTGTTGAAGATAGGATACAGGGAGTACCCAGTCATTAGATGAGTGCAATTTCTCTGTAATGTATTAATTCCATCTGATATAAGAGATGTACTATTATAATGTATACACTCCATGCAATGTGAATGGAATAGGTTTTCTTTACCGTAAGTGTCAAATTAAAATTACTGCGACCTACTTGTACTGTCAAAAACAAGTCTACAATGATAATGCATTAAAAATTTGTAGTGCTAGCACGAACGAAAGCAAGTTCGTTCACTAAGAAGTGAGTTAAATCTAAAAGTTAACGACAATGTTCAACTAAAGAAGAAACAATCAAAATAAAAGATTCAGAAAAACTACTTTCCAGTTCTGTTAAGAATCCCAGAAAAATGCAACACGTTACAAATCCTGGACGTCAGAGAATCAAACACTGGTCAATTCCGGAAGACACTCACCAGCCTTTAGTTCTCCTGTTATTAGTACAATTTGCGGAAAAAATGTATGTAGTAGTAACAGTGGAGCTGCCAAGACATGGAGACCAACATACTACGAGTATAATGTACGGATTGATGTGCACTTAATTGAAAGTCAGGTAGAACTCGAAAGCTAATGTAGATGTAGTTCCAGATAAGGTAACCGATAAGTTTGCCTAATACTAACATCCTTTCGACTCACATTTTATGATTTTGTTTTTTTTTGTTTCCCTTAAACTAAAGCTCATTAGATTATTGTATTCGTTGCACTGTCTACTCCCTCCGATCAGTGTTGTCGATGAAACTTACCACATTGATAATTGGAACCTTTGCTAGTCTTTTAGCTACTGGAAGCGTGAACTAAGATATTTAAGTTTAACACCACTTAACCGCTGGCATTCACAAATGACATGGTAATGTTCCTTTCTCTAGTAACAGACCCAACAGATAGGATCTTCCATTATTTCTACATTATGGAGATGTTTGTTGAACCCGGTACAGAGTTTGGTTTCTGCTCGTGCACAAACATTGTCCTGTTTTGTCATCCGAACCTCCCGCAATGACATGTGTCTTCGCCTTGGAACGAACTTTCAGTGTTTAACATGCCCTTTCAAAAAGTTCCTCATTTCATTCTTTACAACTTGATAAGAAGTTCATGTAGGTTATACAAGCTTCCAATTTAACCCCTCCCTAGCTAGGGTGTTCGCCTCTCTTTTTGTATGCCTCGGTGCCTCGGCATCCACCATAGATTCTTTCTATCCTGTTCGGCGAAGGCTACCACGATCTTGGTTAGGGAACAAACCACGCTCTCAGTTGCTCATTACTTTCCAAAAAGTTGAGGATAGTTGACACGCAATATATATTTAAAAAACAAACTACTACAACTAACAATCGTTAGTCTAACGTTTTCTTTAACTAATTAAATTGGTTGATAAATCTGTATTCAAAAACTCACAAAGAGCAGAGTAGCTAGCATTTTTTGGCATTTTAATGCGGACAAATTTCGAAATTTATTACAATCGACAAACTGGTTATCCTCTTGAGTTGATGATATAATGAGGTAATGCTATAATTGCAGCTATGGTTTTGAAAAAGCATTGGTACGAGAGTTTGGGTTACCGATTTTACTCGTTTCTTTTCTTTTTATTTCAGAGATTGTGACGTGTTACTACTGACTCTGCTTGGAGTTCACTTAACGTAGCTTAGTCAAGTTAAAACTGATAGATACTTTCAGAGTGGAAGCAACTTTGGTGTGAAATGTTATTTGAGTTAAAAGTTAATACGAACTTGATGGATGTGAATCAGATTCTAGATTCCTGACTGGCCTAAAAATAAATAATCAACCTGAATTTTAAATCTCATGATAATCTATAGTTAGTAATTTAAAATCTCTAATATTCATAACCTATATTGCTTTCTTTATAATTTACCCTCAAAACGGAAACAAACGTTGTCCATTTTCAAAGGTAGTCCACGTATATATTACGTCGTTGCTAAGAAACTTAAATAGAACAATCCAAAACATCTTGAATTGCATAAAATACAGAAGCCCCTTCTTTTCGCGAACTTTATGTAGTTATAACCATCTGTTTAATGTTCTAGTGGCTCGACCAGACAATCATAAACACACATCGTAAACAAATTAGCGAAGTCGAACAACTGGTGCAGTTTTTTTCCTCCTGACACTGGCAGCATTATAATCTCGCATTTTTTTCATCGTTGCACTTGCAAAACAGATAAATGCGCGAAGATAAACGTTCCAAAAAATAGGTCAAATCGAAGCGCGTTCTCTCGCTCGCGATTGTAGTTATTCAATGTGTCATAATAACGTCAGTGTCTGGCTCGATGTTGCTAAAAATGGCGAAGAGTTGGTTGTAGTGTGAGGTCGATGGCCTGAGATGTGTGTCGGTGCATTGCAGTGGTGTTGGGTGCGACAGTGCACTTTGAACACGCCCTAAAAACTATCGAGTCTCACCTTACCAGTCGCGCATTACCATAGTATTACGATGTCTAAACTCTTAACGAGGCTTAAATCGTATTCTTAAAGAAATCGTAAAAAGTATTCGTTGGTAGGTTCAT
Source organism: Chrysina gloriosa (assembly GCA_038088585.1). Lineage (NCBI taxonomy): Eukaryota > Metazoa > Arthropoda > Insecta > Coleoptera > Scarabaeidae > Chrysina > Chrysina gloriosa. The sequence goes on from CM076093.1 coordinate 11,910,794, forward strand.
ACGATAAAATTAGATATTGACCTAAACTGTTGATGCAACTAATGCATCAGGTCTTGTTAAAAGTTATTTGGAATTAAATATTTTATACTCTAACAAAATATGGACTAGAAAAATATAAGGCAGGACACTTGCTAATACCTATCCTCAGAACTCAAGATAAGAGAATACTAAAGTAAGGATGTAGGAAATACTACGTATGTATACCTATATTTAACATTTGTTTTTGTAGAAACTTTTTTGATTTTGCCGTGTGTCACTAGTTGACATTGGCGTTTCACTGTCTATACTACCAACTTATTCAGGAATACTGAAGATATCGGAATGATGACATCAAATAATGACACACCGTCAAACCCAAATTGACCAAGATTTAGAAATTCCAACTCTCTAGCTTTTGTCCAAAAGTTGATAAATGTAAATCTGAAGAGAACTGGATTATCAGTATTGAGACCACCCTTCTCCCCGGACGAAGAAGGTCAGATGACTCAAAGACATATTTTAGATATTTTTTTATATATTCATATATATTATATATGCAGAATTGGCATCTCTAACGACCATCCTCCCACATTCATTAACGGAACTACTGCAGAGAGATCATGCTGCTTCACAAATAGCAGATGACGAAAGAGCAAGCATACACTCTAGCATGGGCTCTAGGAATGGTCGAAATTGCAAGTACTTGATTACTTAAAGATGCCGTATAACTTGATGTCATCTCATTTGAACTGATAGAGATCAATAGTCTACATGACTAATTGTAAAGAAATATATATCCTCAAGATCATGAATTTTATCTTTCGTGCTCGTATTCAAGAGAGACACTACCACCTTATTTTAATAATGTATTACTATTTATAACTTGGCAGGTATTGCATACATCTTTATTTTCTACTTTAATCAAAACGCTATTCGTCTATTCTAAATTAATTACTCAAAATATATTCTTGGTCGTATCAATGTTACGTGCAGTGTATCTTACTTATTAATGCAATACGTATCCGTGTGATGACCTTAAGAAGTTAATTATAAATTACTTTGCTTCTTAGAAAAAATCATCATTAGTATGAGCAACATTCGATTAAATAAATATAATTCTCACTGTCATTAACTAAACAAAGCAATCTCTTCAGACGATCCCAACCGACCAGGCCAATATTTCTTCATTACTGTGCATTTCCATTAAAGTAAGTTAAAGAAGCGTTACATTTTTCTCCTTGCCCCAGTTTATATGGACGCCAGTTGAATCGTTAAACAACAAGCCACACTTTGTATTTATTAATCTCTATAAAATCTTGCAGCTCATATTGAGCGGAACACTAAATATCATCACTTAATGTAATTAATTGAAGCCTTTTATCAATTTAAAAACACCAAAACCAAAATAAAAACGCCTGCGTACAAGCGATCTGCGATAAACAATGACATTAAATAAACAGTTGAATCTGTTTAACCTTTGGCAGTTTTTATCAAGGATTTGCTCGACAAACAGCCCATTGTATCAGCACTTGCAATTACATACAATTAAGTAAAGAATATCGCTTTTGTTATCTGTTACTGACCCGCACAACATGATTGTGGGTTCACAACAGTGAAATCCTCTTAGCATATTCGCTGATATGTCGAACTAACGCTTCGCTAATTATATTTACAGTATGTTCGATATATGTATGCTAACTTCTAAGTCCTATCATCAGAATTGTAAATGTTTAATTTTTCTATCACTGGTAAACTTGATTACGCCGTTCAGCTAACAGGAAACGAAAGAATAAAACAACCATCTTTAATACACTTTCATGACATTCTTCATCTACAATAGGTGAAACTACGACTGACAGTTTAATTTCGTTTTGAAATAATTGCCTCGCAATTGCATCAGGCGTTCAGAAAGTCGAACGGAATAGCAATTTCAGCAATTGGAGTTTTAAAAGTCGTCTGAAACGCCACAATAAAAATCTTTTTATCGCTCAATAAAACCCGAAAAGAAAATAAATTCGCTTACCTCTAGAAGTCGAAATTAAATTACGTTTAGGTGGTAAAAAGACCGCATGCTCCTAATTCACATTCAGGCGGCGGAGGATGTCGTAAGTGATAAAGAATTAATTGGTCATTGGTATTTTGGAAGTCGAAGAGAGTTACCGATCGATCCTTGAGAATTTTAGAGAGAACAACAGGAACCAAGGACGAACAACGGAATACGCTATGTTTATTAACGAGTTTAGTATATCTATAACTTTTATGAGGTCTTGCAAAATAAGTCACACCTGATACCTTTAAATAACGTAACCTGTGTGTATCTAACACAACAATCTGTATTTGTACTAATAGCGGCAACACCTACCTACGTAATAAATTACTCTTTATCTTAACTTACAATTCAAATATATTTTGCATACATTTATAGGATTTAACGGATAAATCACACAATTAATACTGTTGTATGTATACATTCTAGCACTACTATACCTTATTTATTGCTTATTTTTTTTTAAAACGATTATTTTCTTGATCAACTTAATTAGCCAGCTGAAGATGTTTCTCCTTTATATGATCAATGAGTTAAATCAACACTACAATTGAAATTTTGATGATCCTTTACTCGTTGATCGTTATTACCAAAGTTCGATAAAAGAGTGGATGACGTGTTATCATTAAGTAGTGTAAACCGAACTAACGCCCTTAGTTTTAATGTCACGCCTTGCACGTCATCCACTCTTTTATCAAACCTTTGTTATGACATTTACTTTACTTCTTTAAAGTAATTTCCATTGCACTGCAGGCATCCCTCTATTCGTTGAAACCACTCATCAAACTTACATTTCCAAGTGGCGCAGGACTCACTCTTCGTTTCCAGGTTGCAGAAGTTCATCATATGCAGTAAATCGCCTTGGTTCACTTGTGAAAACAAAACCAAGTCGCACGGGGCAAGAAAATCAGAGTTGTAGAGAGTATGAAACGCACTGTAGCTAAATAGTTTTCATAAATATTCCACCGATAGGCTGGGGCGTTGTGAAACGGGAAGCAACTGTCGGGTCTTGGACGGATGGCTCTAAACTTTGGAGCGTCTTTGTGTTCTAGAAAATAGAATGGGCTTTATTGGAGATGGGGAATAAGAATATTGAACGATTCTAGAAAATTGAATAGGGAATGATCAAAATTTTTAAAGATGATAAACGACAAGCTTGTTTAACATTCAATCTGTGAAAATGAAGCTCAGTAGAGCATTGAGGATGTTTGAAGAATTTTTTGTCGAGTCCTGCGGAACAACTATTAGTACCATTTGAGAAATAGGGATTGTCAGTGAAGAAAATATCGGTTACGGTTAGCTAATATTGTATTAGCAACCTTTTCCGGGTCCAAAATTCAAAAGCACACACATGTTTAGGTATGTATTTGTACGTCCGGGGCCCGTTCCTAGCTCAACTTGGGCAATCATTCACGGTTCTGTTAATTTTAAGGACTAAGTCTTGAGTTTACATGTTCTCGAGTGCCACCAATACTTACAAGACGGCAAGCCCGCTTGATATCTCCTTTTGCTTGAAATAGTTATCGTAAGGGCATCATCTGTAATGCCTGTCAACTTAGGTGAAAGTTCGTGCCGATGGCAGCACGCAGTATGTGGAATCGTTAGGCAAAACATATCTCGAATACAGATTTATTAACCAATTTTACCACTTTTCAGTATAAATGTTACATGTCTGACAATGAATATTTAATGTCGACCGCCAAAACTCTGTTTTTTCGAAAACAAATACTTCGTTGATTTAGTACAGGTAACAATTTATGTCTGTGCATCATTTCCAATGTTGAATAATGTATCTTTGCATATTTAGGCCTCGCACGACTCCAGTACACCGAACCTGTCTTCATATTGAAGGAGCATTTATTTCCTCATTAAGCGGCATTAATAAATAAACTGGGCAAACATGCGGTATGATGAGTAATCTGTCCTTTTCACAATATAATATTATATAACAGAGGACAAAGGATAGATGACTCATCATACCCCATATTTGCCCAGTCTAATAATAATCAACACAGTGTTAAGTCACAAGTTTGAGAGAATTGTGTTTGTGCTCGACTCATTACATTAAAAACGCCTACCATTTCTACTTCAGTGCCACCTATTGATAGTATTGCTCCATTAGAAAGTGCCAACGTTCATGATAGTATTAAGTATCACCAAACGCTTGCCGACCGATATACTCAAGCATCATCATTTCTCGCATCTTCTTCAGGACACTCCTTTTGGGTGAAAGATATTCCGCTAGAGTGTCCAATACGGTCTAAATGTCTAATAGAACCCGAATCGCTGTAGAATATTGGCCAGGATTTATGGATCCAAAATAAAAACAAGATTAGTTAAGTCAGCTGTCTAGCAATAGTAAATTAGCGTAAAGCATTAGCTGCAAGATGAAGACATTGCGAACTTATAATGTGTTGAATGTAAAGAACGTTAATTAAGAGGCTGTAGCTAGAGCCATAGAAATGATTATTGCATCAAAAACGTTCCAATTTGATGAATACATAAATAGAACTGCGTCCCGATTTTTCAACCCTCACTTTGTTGGGGGTATCGGAATGCAAATGTTGATTGGAGTCCCGTGATTACGGTGTAACTGTAACGATTTCAGTCAACCGTTCAAAATCGTTCAGAAGTTGTAATTTATTAAAATTTACTAAAATAGTATGCAGGTATTTTGGACACGTATTTAGGAAATAATATGTTCGCAATTCGTGGAGTATATTAGACAAATCAGAATTCGGGAAACTATAACATTTTTATCTAATTATCGTTTCATTTAAATTATATCTGTTAACACGACAGCTTTAATATTACGTATTATGTACAGATACTTTTATAATCTATTTTTGTATATAAATGTACCTAAACATTTATGTACGTATCTTTGGTGTATTTATGAACATACTGTACGTGTCCGTTCGTTGAGTCATTTGTTTTGTACAATTGGATAATTCAATTCGGTTTGTCACGCGTAGGTATCGTAATATGACAGGAAATGCGCATTAATCTTATAATGTAAATTAATTCTGATTACACGATATGTACCTACATAGCATTATATTAACTAGTTATTGGAATTACCACAATACGTGATAGATACCACGCTAATTCTCTGGTACAATGTATTGATATAATGTTCGCAATTTGCTTGGTTTTGAAACGAATAACGAAATGACATTGTAAGACCTGAATGTAATAGCCGCCAATACCATGTCACAGAGCTACAGTTAATTTATTAATTAATTCAATTGAATGAATTATATTAGAGCGCTCCATACACAACTAGAGTATCCAAACGTATTAAATATGTGCTTGTGTTTCTACAATAATGAATACAAATTTCATATAGGATATACATATTTATGTAATAAAGTTTCTTTAATATTGAGAAAAATAAAAAGTAATTTCGATCGCAGTTAGCCTTAAAACAGTACTTTGTTGAACTCCACCTCTAACTAGGAACTTGATAGTTTCTACTGTTTATCTCTACTCTGAAAATATGGTTACTCAGACAGGATCTCATAAAATCGGATTTCTTGCTTGAAAGTGTGCTTAAACGTATAGCTTAATTGGGACTTTCGCAATTGATTACGCTTTGCAATTTTACACTGTGTGCCTTATTCTCTCTTCAAACAGCCAGTTACACATTACCTTTATTAGCATTTCTGACATACTGATTTAACTAGAACACTTGCAATTTGCTATTGTGATCAGCAATGTATCAGTGATATTTAAATTTTATATGCATCTTTAAAGTAGAAACTGTAGCACTGTTTATCTTGAAAAACATGTTATTTATTTAACTACAACTTTCCTAAAATATTAATGCCAATGAATGATATGCAAGGCCTAAGTGTTTATAATTTCTAAAAGCGTTTGTATGTATCCACCAAAGATACTGGTATCCATACGTCAACCTATATCATCAGTTTTACACCTAAATTTTTATTTCTAATTTACATTCCCCGATGGTGGAATGAATATCTTAAATATAGAGACATATAATATATTCCCGGTGCACGTACACATATACGGCGGGGAGATGTATTAATGTCCTGCTTTCTGACCGACTCTGTGATAAAGAGTGAATTTACAATCCGAGTTATTTCTGAACGTACTTAATTTAGTGCTTATATTTACACAAATGTCTTCTCCGGCCGACGATGCTAACACCATTTACGCATTGCTCATAAACTTTCTTTTAAGGTTTAATCGCTAGATGTTGCAACCCGCTCTTTGAATTGTAAATGGACAGAAAGGTAGGTCTTCGTGTATGTGGCATGACTAAAAAAACTTGAAATAAATCAGATACTGTTTTTCAGGAAGGTCGTTAAACAATCCTCTAGTATTCTAATATATGAAATGGTTGTTTAGAATGTAATGTTTTTAAGGAATTATTATATTTCTCTTGCAAGCACAGCAATACAAATTTATTTATTATAATTTACAAGTAAATGAAATTCAGAGGTGCAAACTGAATTAAATCGTATTAAGAAAGACAAATAATTTAGTTCCATTTCTGTAATCTTGTGGTATTTCCATGTTTGTTTCGTAGCGCACAAAAGAAATGTTAAAAATGTATAACTGTGAATAGTTCTCTGTCTAGACGAGATTTATTTTTCATAGTTCAAAAATTAATAAGTTCTTTCACTAAAGAGGATAATTGAAACTCCGGGCGATTTACGATAATGAAAGGTAGAAAAATCAAACGAAAGGCAATAAAAGCACGACTTATCTCGTCTAAGGCTAGTAATTGTTTTGTTGTCTACTCGTTCTGCAATTTCAAGACAAATGCGAATCACATTGACGTTATTACGGTCTTCGAATTTCGCATCGAGCAATTTATTCGAATCAGCAAGTTATTCGTTGGCTTTTTGCGATAAGATTGAAATCCTAGCCGATCGGGTATAATTAAGCAATTTCGATTTGGGCTTCTTGTACGACGACTTGCAGCAAAACCAAAATGTACCAAGAAAAATCGCTCCGGCACGAAGAGAAAGTTGGAGAATTTTTTCAATAATGCGACTTTTTGTGGCGCCTTGCTAGGAAATGCGCAATTTTTCATTGGAAACGCAAATGTTTGTTCGCTAAATGTAGAATTTTCCTTCAGATTTACTTCGGATGCAGACGTAATGGTCTAGTGGAAGTACGGTCATTACTTACAAAGTGACAAATAAGGCACCTACACGATTTAGAACTTACATATGCTGCGATCTTTTGTTAATTCGATAAATCGGCAGACATCGTCCAGTTTGGATTATCTTGGATATATTTACAGCGAACAATCTTCGGGATATTTCAACGGAAAACAGATAAATTCGATTAGTAATCAGTTATACAAAACATTCTCGTTATGCGATTCGAAAATTCAATAAACGCGAGTATATCTTCATAGATATATTATCCATTATTTGAAAACGACAAATGCCTTAGAAACTTACTGTTCTTCCATTCCCCATTTCCGAAAACATTCATTAATTAAGCAGTAACGACCTAACTGCTTTTTAATTTTTCACATGCACAGAAGTTACGGTCCTAATTAAAAAGCGCCAAGATAAATTACAGGCATTTTCCGCAGTGGACAGAGAGTTAAAATTTCGTTGAAGAATAGAGTTAGCATCTGGCTTGAACGACTTTTTATTAAGAATCGTTTTATATATATATTTCTTAATTTGCATAAATACACACATACAAGGAGCAAATGTAGCGGAAAGCTTTTCGAAAATGGAACGTTATTTAAAATAGGGTATAGCAGAAACGTTCGAGACGTTTGAATGGTAAGATAAAGTGGTATATTATTGTCGTTTGTATGTTAATGCGAAACTATACGCTGCAGATTTCCAAGGTACTTTGATACAGATCCCTTCCGAAATGAAATCGAGACAATTCGGGCTATTTGTATTTAATAGCTCCCATCAAAACCGCAAATTTAGACAAGAGGGATGTAATTATGACTTTAATTAGATTGAATGTTAGTTTCTTTTGATATTTATTGCACTTTTATAGTTCTTTTCATTTTTACTTTGCGAATTACAGAAAAGAAATAAAAATGCTTTAGATGCGTAGCTTTAATTCATCTGATTTTAAAAGTTTATAATATATATAATATCACTACAACATACTCTACGTAAATTAAACGCCTATAACAGGTTCGATTGGCTTGCTTCTCCATATCGGTCTATATTTCTGTTCTGAATTCATCTTCAAATACATATGTATATATTAACTGATGAGCTAAAATTCTTCGAACATTGTTTTCTTTTGATATTTATTTGATTTGATTTGATTTATTTTCCGGAAAATAGCGCACAATATACAATACAGTGTGTCTTGGGTTAAGATAGAAAAAACGATTGCTGTAAACTGTACAAAGTGTAGCACTTGTGTTAAAACTAACAACTGAAGGAAATACAATGTGTAGATACACTTTCGTCGCACTATAAAGTCAACAAACAAAAAATTTTCTAGTCAATTTCGTAAAATTATAAAAAAAAAAAAAACGCAAAAGCAAAAATGACAAAAACATAAAGCACAATAACAAAATAATATTGGGTGTATAAATAAAATAAAATGTCGGAAAATTACGTATAAACAAAATTTTAAAAATGAATGTGTATATAGGACAAAACAATAAAATGAAGTAATATAAAATATAAAATAGAAATGGGTAGCAATCGTCCAACGAGGGCATTTACTAGACCGTCGATACATCCATGTTTAGAAATCCTTCCACGCTGTATATGGGCAGCCTTCTTTTTGTAAGGGGGCAAATAAAAAAAAAATTAGGATGGACCACGGACCAACACAAAAACAATTGATACTAATGAAGCAGGCTCGACGGACCGTAGTAATATGGAACGAAAAATTCAATGGCAGGCCAGATAAATCTTACTCGAGCAGCCAGCAGGAAGTACCCCATGGTTTTCTGGAACGTCTTCCTCTCCATGATCTTAACGTGTCTCGGTACATGGTTGTATAACTTAGGGGCTATCAAGTTGGTATTAGTTTAGGATATACTTATGCGGTGATAAGAAATAGCGTAGTCTGAATTCCTGCGAGTTGTACTTGTATAGTTAAAATTAATTTTTACTTTGCGAGTTGCAGAAAAAAATAGAAATATGATGAGTAACTTCAATTCATCTAGTTTTAAAAGTTTAGAAATTATATAAAACATCTAGCAACACTAGGGTATTACTATAACATATTCTACATAAGTTAAGCACATATAACAGCTTCGATTGGTTATCAGTTTATACTTCTATTTTGAATTTAGCTTTATATACATACATATTTAGTTGAGTTAAGAAGCATTGCGAAATACCAGATGAAAACCTATAAATTTGCATGTTAATTGTTAAAACCGCCGGAGTTCTCATAATACTTTAAATGTTAATCTAAAATGGTTTTAATCAGCTTTATAACCCGCAAGCTTATTTAATTTAAATTAAATTATGTGTCTCCACATTTCAAATTTCAATAACCCACTAAATTCCAGAACGAGATTATGCAAAAGCATGATTGCTGAAAAAGTCTAACCGGCGAAAAGGAATATGATGAAGAGAAAACCTTCATATCCCTGAGACCGACCGAACATCATTACATGTGCACGTTTCGAAGTTTAAAGGTGAAGTCGCAGCGCGAAAGCTCCTCCTATAGTTACACAAATATCTGAATAAACTGCTCGGCGTCGGGCATTAAAGTATCCCGAACCCTTTTCGGAAACCCGTGGGATACGGGATTTGGGTATCAGCGCGGAGTTGACAATTCAAATGCCACCAACACTAACAGATTTTTACGTCTGTTCGTTTAGACTTCGCGATAAAAAATGGAATAAAATAAAGAATCCCGATGATAAGGTTTAATGTGTACACAGTTAAGTTCGTAAACAAAGCATTGATACATGTATACGTAACGAATACACATATAGAAATTTTATGTGTACTTGTTAGCAGTTGTTCGTAAAGTTCAAAGAACTCTATGTGCACTATTCAAATAAAAGTGAAATTAATAAATTCAAGCTACGGTAAACAGCAAGCATTGTACCGTTGTTATCAAATGGATTTTGTTGCAGGCCTGCGCACTCAATACTTTTTATTTTATATCCTATTATTCCGCTTCTATTCAGACGATTTTTGTTACGACGCCTGGTATCGGTCGTTTACTGAACGTTACGTTTGTTCCTGTAAAAGTTCATACACCCGTATTGCCTGCGGCTTGTCGTTTTGTTATCTCTCCGACTTATTATATCCGATATTAGAAATCACGACGTGCGTGCCTTATTTTAATTAAAACCTTGTTCGTCTAGTATGTATACTGTATCGAATATTATGTCTGTGATAACAATAAAGTTGAATGAAATATTTTTCAACGATTATTCTCAAGATACCGGTTCTTTAGGAGTTCCACTAATGACGTAACATAATTGGTAACACGGTAGTATCTTTGGAACTTGATATACTGAGTGTTTAAAATTGTAAAATTTATGTAAGCTATTGCTACAGATTGATACATTTATCAGCAAAGAGTGCACCAAAAATGTTACCCGTAGCCAAGCCGGTCAGCTTTCTAACTAAAAGCATCAAAAGATTTCTTGTGATGTAAATTACGATTCGGAGCAATGTGATTTGAAGAGGCGAATCAAAATATAATATGGTTATACTTCGTCGACTAGAATGAAAGTGACCTTAACCATATTTCGCACAAATAATTTTTGAGATAGAATGTTGAAAACCTACCAGTGTATTTATCTCACTGTTAAGGATTTAAAGACATTTTCAATAGACTATCATATTAATAGTTTTTCTGTATAGTAATATTTTGCACTTCTCTCAACTTCTATAATTCTCTTTATTTTTTATCAATGTGTTAAAATTAATATTCATTTCTGTTTATGTATGTACTAAATTTAGAATAGTTTTATGTTTCGAAATTTGTAAATGCTTGTATTATGTATCAAACATTATCTAAATTCATCGCCGACAATCAATGAACGCTTTCGATAATGCATACCGAAAATCCTTAACATACAGATAAAAGAAACTTCGTCGATCGGCTCCAGTACGAACGTACAAAGAGTTATTCATCAAGCGTCGACTACATACATGTGCCCCATTACGAGTCGAAAAAGACCGACCGGCTACTTGAGTAACGTTCCCTGGAATTGTCGCTTACTTAGGTGAGGCCAGCGCGTTAGAAGAAAGCAATATCAGAAATTTAGCATGAAACCATATCACCCGAATGTCGTCTACAACTGACCCGCCTCACCGACGACGTTCGTAGCTTTCTTCGTAAACCGCTGCTATGTACGAGTTGTACAAAAATATTAGGGCCGGCCGTCCCTAGGTCTAAAAGCAGAGACAGATCATTCGATCTTTGAATACATAGATGCATAGAATATGAAATGTTTAAGACAAACGTATTTTAAAACGTTAAGAACAAGGCAAAGATATATATTTGAACTAATTTGAACAAAACGCATTTTGAAACGTTTAGTCGCAAACGTGTGTTAAGTGAGAAACACAAATACAATTCTTTGTCATTATATCAGAAGATAAAGACACAAATAGAATACACGCCAAGTGCGTGATATTGAATATAATATAAGTGAGTTGCGAACATTGTGTAAGAAAAATTTGACCTTGAAACAATATATATATAGGAATACGTATTTTTATAATTATTTTATTGCCTAGTAAATATCAATATGATCTGTCTAAATGTCTGTCTAAATGTGTTTATATGTTATACCATATGTCTATCTAAATGTCTTTTATTGTAAAAATATGTCAATCTATCTGTTCAAATAAACCGGCATGAAAACAGAAAAGCCTGTTTTCTTATTTTATATCCCCACGCAAACGGGTAACTGTTTGGTGCTCTCTCCAAACCAGGAGACCGTAACACTCACCACTTCTTTTGGGTTTTGTAACCAGCACTATTGTGTTCAGTGTAGTTTGATAGAAAGCGACTCTGTATGGTGGATGAAGTCAGTTACGCAGTGATATTTGGTTATTAAGTAGTGACATATTCCAAGCTTTTGGGTGAATGTTCATGTGCAATATGTTCCGTGATTTTTCTCTCGAAAGTGGCAATTTGCTGAAATAGGTATTACAACCCACCTCAGTGGTTCTTTCGTTAAACAATCGAGCACGGAAGTAGTAGTAGTAGTAGAAACTAGATACAAATTGATGGTAATGAAACGCATTCGTAGAACAACATTTTACTTCAGTAATTGGACGACTAATGCAAATAAGGAAAAAACCCATAATATTTTAACTTCCAAGAAAGACCAATCTAACGATAATGTAATAATCAACTAACAGTATTTATCAAATCAATCATAAACTATAACTGAAAATAATACAACTTTCTTTTACAGAGAAATATCAATAAACATACATAAATTAAGTCAAATGTAGTACGTAATAAAAAATAATTCAGAAATTATTAGAAATCAAACATAATCAAATAATCTAATCTACAATACCAGTATGCAACACTGATAACATTTTAAATGCTTTAAATACAGGCTAAGGGATAACAAAAAATATTTTCAATAAGGTTGTGCGATAGACTAATTAAAACAATTTACGGCGAAAAGCTGAAAAATGTTGATGTAGTGACGGTAGGTGAGCAAGAGGTAAGATTTTAATGTACCTAGGTTGGCTGTTAGAGATATGACGACGTTTCATTTACCAAGATGTAGAACCAATGTGCTACTGAGAAGTCCATTATACCAGATGTGTTTAAATGCTAATAAACTTTACACCGACATCTTCTTTGAGCCGCGAATTAAATTTTGATATTTTTTCCTTTAGTGTTTCGTTTTCGTTTAGTTTTTCTAATGTTATTTCTTTTTTAAGAATATATATTGTTTTATGCACATGTATGTATATACTTTGTTGTAGTGTCTATTAAGGTTGTAACTGTTGGGCACTTAATAAAATATTATTATTATTATTATTATTAACCTTCCTATACTAACGTCAAAATGAAAGACGTATACTATACTATATAAATCGGTCTCACAGACCGTATGCGTGAGTATAGGAAGGTTAAGAGGTAAAGGGCCGCTTCACGAAGCCTTTTATACTCGCGGCTCGTGACGTAAACAACAAGAAAATGAAAGAACCTACATACGTAAAAGAATATCATACTTTGTACGTTACGATTTCTTTCACGTTGTCCGAGCGAAACTATGAGCGATGGAAAATTTTACGGCTTTGGAAAGAAATTGGAAACGGAAATCTAGTCGACTTTTGGACTCGAAGTTTAAACGAAGAATAATATAAGAAACCCATCTCCGATTTCAAGTAGCGAACGACGATACTGATGACAGGTTAGTTACAGTACCTTTTTTTTTTTCAATCTGGGCGAGGTAAGGGTTATTGTATTATCCACGTTACATTGTTTCAAGGATGCTTTTCATATTGCGAATACATTAAATTCTCCCGACAATCTTAAGAAATGTGCAGTTCCTAATACGGTTATCATCAATGCTTTATAAATTGCAAAATCGAAATTGATGTGGGTTTGTATGAACGTGCACAAACAACTACTCCTAATTTTAAGTTAGTTGTTTTTTCTTTTCTAGTTAATTGGGGATAGGTTAAAACAGCCAATTTTGAGGTCAATTACTAATTCTCTTACCTTCCATTCTAAGCACATTTCACTGGTGTACAAAAAATATTATCAAGATGTAAAAAATGAAGAACGGTCATAACACGATCATACGAACGTCTTAAATGGAATGTTTGGTATCGATTGAAAATTTTGAAAAGGATCTTCAAACTGAAACAATGGTTCTGGATTGCTTATAAAATGGAGAACTCTAGTTATTATGTTTTCATTAACGCGAGAAGGAGTCTCTAGAGAAAACCCAGAGCTAAATTGGAGGCGGTGATGCAAGTGAGATAATTCTTATTCTTAGCTAGTCGATTTGAATACATTGAAGTTTTTACGTTGACAACTGGGTAAGTAATAAGTTACTACATACGATGCAGAAATCACGAAAGAACTAATGTCACACTTGTAGCACGCACCACATGGACAACACATTTAGGAATAAGTATCCCAATTGTTGATATTGGTGATTAGCATTTCGCTTTATGATACAGTAAACCATAAGTACTATTACTCCAAATACTATTTACACAACGTTCCTAATGAGAGCTGGGCACCCACAGAAGAACCTCGGAAATGGTGAACATTTTTTAAAGGAAAGTTCTTAGGAAAACATTTGGGCAAATATTGAAAGAGTTTGGAGAAATAGATATAACCATAAACTATACAAACAATGGGGACGGTACCAACACATGTTAAGTTAACAACCAACGGGTAAAATAATGGTCGGAAGGCTACAAACGCAATAGGTAGATAATTTGCGGAGGATTAGATATAAGAATATGGTGAAAAAGAGCTGAGAAGGAGAAAATGTAAAGAAGGATGATTGAGGGCGCCATGTCTTGATTTGAGTTGTAGCGCCATCAGAATGTGAGAGATCGTATTTAGTCATTTAACGAGTTTCAGGACGAAAGAAATTGTCTAATTTTTGAGGCTAAAGGATAATTCAGTAGTTCGGTTGAAATACATACATCAAGTTATGAGAAGAAATTATAGCTATTTTTGCTATAGCATAAGTAATCATAATTTATTATTTCGTGACCTTTTGATACTTATCTGATATGATAGATCTCTATCACTAATAGGTCAATAAAACAAGGCTGGTTTGAACGATAGTTATATTTTCAGAACGTTTCCGAAAACGTTTGTAAACGTTCTGCAAATATAACTATCGTTCAAACCAGTCTTGTTTTATTGACCTATTAGTGGTAGAGATCTATCATATAAGTTAACTAGTAATTGAAACCTCTACTATTTTAAGTGCACTATATTTGAGTAAATTCTGAGTATCTTTTGAATATTGTGATATTCAATCGACTTAACACGGATTTGATTAGGCAAAGTGAATCAAAGGAGGAGTGAGGGCTATTGGGATAAGGCAATAAATAAAGATCAATAATTACTATAAATGAAAGTTATTTTCAATCAACTCTGCACAAGGTAAAGACACAACCGATTTCTAGAGAAGACATACAAAGACTTTTTTAACCCTTAGCCACCCAACGTATTTTTCAGTCACACTACCACCTAACGTCGGTCATAGCGACCCCTTACTTAATTTTGGTCCTTTAAGTATAAAATAACAACATAACACACAAAATACCACACCACATACCTTTTTTGTACCTTTTATTTAACTTATGATAAGAAAAAATTAAATGAACACTAGTTTTATATTTTTACGAAATATTTTATTTATTAGTGTACGAATTTTGTTAGAAAACGTAGATACTTTTTTAAAGTGAGACCTGTATAAGAATAAATTCTTTAACCTATTATTATTTCATTCTTTATAACTTAAAAACATAGAATTCAATATTAAATTATTTATGGCACAATTAAATCGCATTTAAAACAAAATTGCAACTTGGCAATAATCACAATTTTTGGCGACATGGTATACACATTTTTGTGAACATTCAACACAAATTGGATTTTTGCACGCAAAAACACATGTGGAATGTTTTGTTTTCTTATTTGGATCATATGATGAACAGGTTTTACGTTTCTCAAATTTTTCTACGCTATCGGTTGACGATGTACTGGGCCCTTGATCCATTTTCAACACACGCCGACATGTGCCCTAAAGTTATCTGTGCAATTCAATCTGGTTTGCACGCCATTCTAGGTGTGATTTTATAAGGCCTTCAGCTAATTTCTTAATAAAATTTAATCCAGGTACTTTTTCCTGTGTTTGATTCATCTTGTCTATGATATATGAATTTATAGCAGAAACATCTAGCATTCTATAGAAGATCGTCATTGGTCATCTCTGCGTTCGCCGAGAAGTGGAGTAAATTGCACACTTTTGATCCAACATGTCCACTCCACCTTTTGTATTATTATAAAACATCACTAGTTCTGTTTTAGTATTAGGATCAATGCTTCACGTATGATGCAGGCTGGGCAGAACAAGGACGGATTTGTTCGGTTTTGGCGCAAAAGATGCATTGGACGTGAATCCAAAAATAATAAACCAACTTTTCGATTACGGTTAGGAGGAATTTCTCGTTTATTCTTGTTAATGGTACCCACAAGTGTCAGCTGTTTTTTCTTCAAAACATTCATAAGCTCAACTGAAGTGAACCCATTTATCGGTTGTTATATTTCTATTGGTGCCTTCAATCTCAGCTATCAATCTCAAAACAGCCTGCGTAGGTTTGCTAAGTTTACGATACTCAACAGGTAAGCCTTGGCCATCAGAGCCGTTTGCCAAGTATAGGTAGGCATCCAAAATGTACCCAGTTCTGGCGTCAGTAATACACATAATTTGAACACCATATTTGTGAGGTTTCTTTGGCATAAACATTTTCACTTTTCACGAAAAGCCACTAACATTTCGTCTATTCAAGCGTAACCACCAATTGAGCAAACTTCTTTGCAGTTTTGTATCAACATATAAACGGCACGAAAATTCATTGAACACCTAACGTCGGTCACAGTGACCGCAAGCAAAATAGTTTCACCTCAAATTTTCGTATTGCTACACGCGTTGACTGCCTAATTGCACGAAGCGCACTGATGAGAGAAAAGAAAAAGTACATAGACGAAGAACTGCACAGCTCGCGTAATAACGGAAATATTTGACAAATAAAAAACGGTAGAGTCACTGTGACCGGCGTTACGTGGTTAAGGGTTAAAGCATCGACACATCTAACACAGCTCGGCCCTTAACTGCAGATCAGTTTATGCTTATCTTTGAAGTACATAATTTACGACCTGCTCATGTGTTTAGGTATCAATTCATTTTTGACGTGTGTTATTGGTATGGGACGTTGGGTACTTG
The DNA here is from genome assembly GCA_038088585.1 of Chrysina gloriosa. Lineage (NCBI taxonomy): Eukaryota > Metazoa > Arthropoda > Insecta > Coleoptera > Scarabaeidae > Chrysina > Chrysina gloriosa. The sequence goes on from CM076093.1 coordinate 11,927,728, forward strand.
CTCGCATTGTTTCAAAGGACGTCGGAATATAATTATTCCACTTGAGTTTTTTAACAAAAATATTTAGAAAATCATGACAAGTAAAGAAGAATACCCTCGCCATATCTTAGCTATTATAATTACATATTTATCACACCAGGAAGATCTCAAATAATGATAATGCGATACTAGGTATATATGTATACCACTATCGAATTTTCTACTATTTTGTGAAGATATTAAATATGTTAAGTAAAAGTAAATCATATTACTATCAATCTAATTTGTATGTCGTCTTTGAGTGTACAATGATTCTTTTCGTTGTCCCTTCCTAAAATATGTTTTGATTTAACCTTTGTTAGTCAGTCACAGTGGCAACATTTTCCAAGTTCATTTTTATTTATTATTATTTCATATTCCCTACTATCTTGAGCCCTCTTGTATCTCTGGTCAACCAGTACCTGTAAACGCAATTTGCTGTAAAACATGTACCTGTTTATTTCAATTGAATTCAGAGCCGAAATTGCATATTTTTAGTTAGAACTGATGAAATGATTTCTGAACTTAATTTCCATGACTAATAAATATTAGTTACTTTGGAAACGTGTTGGAAGAAGTAAGCGTTCTACAAATGGACCAATCACCAGTTAAGTAGAAAATATATGTAGTAAACTATTTTTGAAAGCCGAAAATCTTAATAAAATAAAATCTGGAGGACTCTCTATATAACGACCTAATGTATTAGGTGCGTTACTTATCAGCTATCAAGTAACTGTGAAACCTTTGTAAGAGATTGGTTCAGATTTTATTTTATTATAAAAAAAAGATATGTGATTTGCATTTGAAACTAATGCCCAAAAATAGTTTAATTATTGAATTCATTTTCGGGGTATTTTAGTCAATAAATTTCGAATTATATGTGGACAGAACTAGCATATGTTCTATTCTAGAATATAATAATCTATCCTGCTCAAGTTTAGGTTATAGGTAACATACACTTCAACGATCGAATACAGACACCGGTAATAATTGATAGAGGTCCGACTGTGTCCAACAGTTGAACGTATTGTACGAGCTAATGGCCATAAATGATGTATTGAAGGGGGAGGACTGTTCGTGTCATAAAACAAAGTCTACTTGAGGACGATTCATACTTACGAAAATCAATTAATACGACTGGAAACTATCAACAAAAAGTTTCGAAGCACTCACCTGAAACAAGAAATATTATTAATCAAATATTCTAAACTGTCGACTTCGATTATTATATGCTGTATGTATTTCTATATATTTCTATCGTTCAGAATTAACATAATAGGCAAACAATAATTCTTAGCGAACCATTGTAAATCTACCGTATCTATCGTTATTGGACTTGAAATACAATAGAGATTTACAGTAATGCAGACTGGTCTAACTACTAAGGTAAGATAATTAAGGTTCATAAGATATTGATTGTTCGCCGTCTACGTTGGTAACTTTGCTCTAGCTTATTTAGAATTTAATGAGGAACTATAATAATGCAAATTGTATTAGAAACTTGGGTAAAATGGTGCAATGCAAGACGACGTATGTATGTAGGTATTATAGGGGTTCATTACTAGTTGCTCGAAGACAGAAAAAAATAACATGACATCAAAACTGGAAACGATAGCAAATATAGATAAGCCGCTATTAAAGTTCGAACTTCCTATTAAACTATTGGAAAATGTTCGCATTTCATTCTTATCGAAAATGTATTCTGCTAATGACGACATTGTTTACATCTATTGTTTTCTCTTCCAATGTTTATAGTTTCCAAAAGGACAAAGAAAATAATTATTATTGAAAATTACGACTTTTCTTCCTTCAATTTTAAAATTAAGGTAATTATCTATCGAAATAATGTTTCCTTAAAAGGAGGAAACTTACATAAACCTAACTTCATATTCATGTTCTCCTTCTCTTTTAGTATGAGTACGGCCTTCTCTTGAGGTGAACGCCTAGCAATTTTGCTATCTAATCTAAGCTTTTCATAGTGCTCTGTTGATTATCTTTGCTAGGCGGTTTTTTTAATGTGTTATTTTTCTTGTTCATTTTAGTATCACTTGAAGATTACTTGTCTTCAATAAGCTGTCATTCTTTGTAGTCACATAGTCTTTCCCGTAGATTATTCCTCTGGTTTTCAATTCGTTGTAACGTTTCTACGGTATCTGGTTTGGCTTCTACATTATAGATCGTGACTGGTCCTATAATCGTTTTATAGATTATTGTTTTGCCGCTTCTATTCATGTACCTGTTCTTCTAAATTAGGTCCCTAACATATCTAGCAATTGGAGCAACCTGTTCTGGCTTCCTTGTGTAGCCCTTCATATCCGGTTCATGATTCTATTACTTGTTCTGAGATTTTCCCTTCTATCTTAGGTTTGCTTCTTGCAGGCTATTTTGTTTCTTGTAAATTGATCTTCGTCTTCAATGTCTTGGGTATAACAAGCAACTATAAGTTTGGCATTTTTTTAGAGATGCCTCTTTCAATATCCTATGAAAAATATGTTGAGATACGTTGGCCTCCATTGTTCTCCATTAATTTCTTGACATGAAATTGGAGGACTTTACATTAAACCCGATGACGTATATGACACATACGTGCAGGTGTAGTAAACATAGTAAAATTAGTAGTAATTTTACTATGTTTGTTTCTTAGTTCAATAAAGTAAGCATACGTGTTTCTAACAACTGGAAGCTCGATATTTAGAATAGAAAGTTTCACAAGTTAATAAATCGTCAGCCTTCCAGAAGCTTTAACCACTAAAAATTTTGTACAAAACAAGATGAAGAGGATCTCAACTTATGACACTCCGACAGTCCCAACGAATTCACTAAAATAGCAATTCTTGGGTCTGTCTAAAACTGTAAAGAGTCTTATGATCTTCCTCGGCCAGGTTTACTCGTAGGTTTCAAATACTCAAAGTTATGAGGAATGGTTAGCTTATTATATCGATTTTCTGACGCAATGTTTAGAACTGAAAGCTAGAACGAATCCAACGCGTTTTTCGTTTGGATGGCATTAGCAGTAGTCTTTCCACCTGTATTCCACCTGTATACAAAATCCGCAATACCAATCAAAAGTGAAGAAACGAAAAGAAAAGAGAAATTCTATGAAATTACTAAAATCCAATTCCCCAAACTAAATAAATCGTACTAACTTCTAAACGCCATCATTTTCTTCTTCAACAAGGTATTCAACTTCTTCAGTTTTATACTTTCTTATGCAGAGTTACATGAAGTTAGATCTAAATCTGCAGAGCTATATAGAACCTTACATATTTTCCAATTTCTGGAGTTTCAGTGATGTTTTCCTAAAAGATCTTTTGCCCCCTTTAAATCTGTCTGGAATGATTTGCTTTTCAGTTTTCTTTTTACCAAATGGGATTTTTGGAAGTAACTTACCTCCATTTTTCTTTCAGATTCGCCTGTTTCACAAACTCAAGCAATTAGAGCTTACAACACTCATCTCCTTTCCGATTTGCTCTCCATTTCTCAAGCGCAAGCCTTAAAACTCACAGCAACTTGACGAAATTCTCTCTAGGTAGACAGACAACATGAAGTTTCCTGTTGACCATAACGAAGTGGTATGTTAGAAGAACCAACGATATAAGTAAAAATGCCGTAAGCTTCTTCGGCCAATAAATGTGTAAGTTACATTACACATGCATACATTAGGTACCTTCCTTTTCTTCTCACCACTCCGATTTCATGAAATGTCATGAAAGGTGGGGATACCAGGGCGTAGTGATTTTGCCAATCTAAATGTTGATCGAACAATTGCTGTTTACCCTTGAATAGAACTTGAAAAAATTACTTAACCTGGTACTTCATTTTCCAGACAATCAAAATAAAAAACAATAATATGTTATGGGAATTCACCAGACGCTCTTTGAAAGCGAATAACAGGTAGCACAATATGATTTCTGTTGCGCGGAAGTTTAGGTAGTATTCCAGGAACAATACATTACGATAAGGTGGTCTGGCGCTCGCATGTCTGCCAGACCGTACATTGATAACTTGCCGGCACTAAAGTTGAACATCAATGCAAATAATGTACGTATATTTCTCACTTTACTCTTGATATTGCCGTGTTTATACAAGCACAACCGGCTCCTCCCAAGTGGAAAGGAAGGGAAGATATATTGAAAACGTAGTCTCTGTTCCGCAAAGGAAAAGAAAGGTGCGACGGGGGTACAACGAACGTAAATTTGATGTGTTTATAAGCTCACCCTTGTATTTTCCGACGTGTCCGATATCAGCATGTAACCCGATGCGTTAGCAAAGAAATAACAGTTGCGTATACTACGTATTTATCAAGAAGACGAGACGCAGCTCCTTCGAGTTTGTTTTACAAAGCGAACTCGAAATACGAGGTGCAATTGTTGATTTCGTTGTATATTTGCTTTGAAGTAGTAAGAAGCCCTAAGTATATTTTGTAAGTGATACTAAATCGATATAGAACGTAATAAGCTCTTCAGGCGACAAAACCTGCTCATGTAATACAATACAAGTCAAGTATTTTACATTTCTCAGTCGTAGAAAGAACTAATAAGAATTTTATCTAATTCTAAGAGCGCCAATACGTATTGATATAAAGGGTTAATTCATTCATGTCGCTTTCCAAGAGAATATTTAAACGAACTAAAATCCGAATACAATTTCAAACCTTAACAAAAAGAAGGGCCCATTTAATGCAACTCACGACAATCCTTTTGCGTCCTTGTTCGCCTAATGGTATTTTGTTTCGAAAAAGCTGCTGTTATAAATTCTAATACTGAAACGGGATTCGCGACAATGCCTTCCCTTCTGCAAAGAGTGCAGTTGTTGCATCAAGTGTTACTGAGATAAGAGCTTTGGAAAAGCTCATTCAAAAGCAGAGCTTGAATAGGGTTTATTCAAGGCTGAGTTAAAGTCTAATTAGTAGCAAAATACGGAGTTTGAATGGTACGCGGATCTAAAGTGCATTATTACGTTCCCCCTTTTCAAATTAATTTTATCTGGTGCAAAAAAGGTATTTATTGATTATATTACCAGAGCAAAACAAGGAAACATATATTTTCCCTTCTTTCGTTTATTTAATCATGATGCACATATTTTTACATCACTACGAAAAGTATTTTCAATTAAATAACGTGATTCACAAACTTCTCAATTCACGAAATGTTCGTGAGGTTTCCCGGCCGCGGATACTGTACCTACTAAAGAGTTTCAATTCAATTTGGGTAAATTCGTTTCGTCTATTAAATTTACTTTGTTAATGTTGCCTACGAAAACAGCGGTACATCATTCTCTAAAAGCAGCAATCCACGTAGACGAAAGTGAATGCGAGCCAAATATACTTAAGGCTCATTTCGGAAAATGAGAGGGTATAAAAAGACAATTTCGCGGCATTATGTCTTACGCTTTGATACTTTCATTCGTACAATGTTGGGATATGAAGAGTTGGCAGTCATTATTGTTATGATGATACAGTCAAGAAAATGGGGTATTCTCAGCGAACTTATTGTGCGGGATCGTGCTGTGTTTCCGGCACCAGACATCGCGGCACAAATTGAAAAGGAGTCCTCTCATATTACGTTGAAATAGATGTATTTTCGTGTATATGTATCTCGTTACTTGGTTACGCTGGGTGACTAGACAACAAAAAATAAAAAGTAACGTTCAGTTTTGTACAATTGCGTTGAACTTTTCGTCTCATTTGTAGTTCGGTACTGCTTTTGTAAAAGTACACAGTAAGATTATTCACAGGAATAAGTTGAGCCTCTCAAGTCCGCCGAGTTGCAATTTAAAATTATAAACATTTTTTCAAAATTTCAAACTTGAACAGGCATATTCCAAAAATAAATTTCGGGAATCGGATACTCGTAGTGCTTAAAAGTATCGCAAATGTCATCATGATAAACTTAGACTTCTTTTACGCAGGGTAGCATTGTCAACTGAAAAAAATATTTGGTAGCGTATCTATTCGAGACCAGTCAACAACTTCCGAAAAAGATGCGAATTAGAAGATGTTTAACTTGACAGTAATATGCGTACCGCTTTTTCTCAGGTTTTCCTGATAAAGCATTATCCAAAACCAAACTATCGCTGATTTTCGGAATCAATATTTGGATTATAATATGGTCCCAATGATAAACTTTGTGAATGTTTTCTATTTACTAGTGCTATTTCAAAACACGTTGATGGTGTTCGTCAGATGGTTGAGTCAGATATGACTTATCGTGAATAAGGATTGTCATGCAACAAATATCAACAAATTTTCATACGCATTTAGCGTTAAAAAGTTATGTGACCGCGGATTCCACATATTTTGACCAAAATTCAAAAGATAGCTGTTGTTAAATGGACAAAGCGAATATTCGAAAGAAAAATCGTTGCTTTTAACATTGTTACAGGCGATGAAACTTTTATTTATTCTTGCGCCTGAACCGTATATTTGGGTATTTCAAGACGATTTGAATCAAATAAAGGCCGCCCATTCACGAAGGTGTTTGAAGCAAGTAATTACTGCTTTCTTTTCTGCTGTTGTTCGTATTGCTATCCTCACTTTAAAGAATCGTTGATCATTAATGCCGATTGGTACATAATAATTCCTTCTTAGGTCATCAACGAAATTGCGAAACCTAATGCAAAACTCCACATCGTTCTTCGGTATGACAAAGCATCATTTAACAGAGTATCAGAAACTATGAACTACTTGAAGCAGCAAAACGCCAAATCAACTCATTCCTCGTGTAGTCTCTATTTAGGTCCAAATAATTTCTTTTTATTTTCATTTGTAACTCGTAACTCGTTTTCCACCACCTGTAGATTGTGTGATAGTATTCAAGTTACTTTTACGATACGTTACCTTCTCAATGGAAAAAATGCTCCAAACAACTGGTTCTAACCTTTGCAATGATGAAACTGTTAAAATTAATACTACGAAAAGTAATAAATGTGTTTCTTGTTGTACTCTGATCTTTTCCTATCTTTTTCACAGTGGGTCTCGTCGAAATGTTATACTTAGCCACAACATATTTTTACATCGAAATCATTCTACAGCCCATTTAAATTTCTTTACAGTTTCGAAAGTGTTAAGGTTTCCTAGAGCAATGATTGAAAACGAGGGTGGAAACACCTAAAGGGGTATTGCTTGCCCAAAACATGATAGATGGATGTTGAGAACTAGCCGCCGCCTTTTTCTTAGTTAAGAATGTTTGTGTTGGTCTATTGTACTGAGAAATTAGTTAAATTACTTAAAGGAAATTGCATCGGTCTAGCTCTTAATTAATGATATAAAAAGCATAAATTATAACAAATTATATTTATAAATAATGGGAAATATTGAACATAAAATCGAAAAATTTACCTAGTGTGTGTGTGTGTGTGTGTGTGTGTGTGTGTGTGTGTGTGTGTGTGTGTGTGTGTAAGTGTAATTTGTTTTCCGTTGACGGTTCATCCTATATCTCCTCTCTTCACTTCTTTTCTCGATGCAGCTTTATGGATTCTTCCCTTTTATAAACTCTTTCTTCCTCTGTATGGTGAGGTTCTCTTTCTCACTGGTACTTCTTCTTAAAACCCTTTTATTTGAAATATTATTATATATTTCTTTATTGACTTATCTATATTGTCAATTAATACGTCGTTAGCCAAACAAAACTTTTATTTCTTCTTGAAACCAGGACTACACTGCTGTCTTTCTCCGTTGTCCACGAAACGAAAATTTTAATTAACCTTGACTTCAGTTCATCGAGGTATATCGCTGTTACCTGTACTGTACGTCAATGTATCCTACGTTATTTCCAGTAAATTTATATGAATTCTTGTAATGTATAAATGTTGTATGTAATGTGTTTGAATATTAACAATGTTTTTAATATATCCATTAATATATGTTTTTTTTTAAATATTTTTTAATAATTTTATTTCTGGTGACATTTGGTATACTACACTATACATAACGACATCCTACAAGTTTTAGCAAGTCATCAGTAGTATTTTTTATATTTCTTGTTTATTCTAATTTGAGTAGTGCTAAGTCCTTATAATAAGTGGCAAAAAATATTTACGTTTTTGTAAAGTGAGCGCCGAGTTACTATTTGAAAAGATGGGTTATGATCCAGAACAGGTTGGGATCGTATGCTTCAGAGCTTTATGTGGCGAAATAATATTCTTTCTCGAAACTTTTGTCCCGGCTCTCGTTTTTCTTCAGCAAGAATGAGTATCATTAGTTTCCAAAACTTCTGATCCACAGTAAGCTATTGTGTTAGTTTTCATACTATATGTATATTTCTACAGTGAAGAACGTAGGTATATCGCCAGTACTGCAGATACTGTAAAAACCGCTCTAGCGCGAAGTAACTGCGACCGATATCATTTGCAGAAGACGAGATCGAGAAGTTTAATTGTGCGATATGAGAACAACATTTGCGACATCAAACAATTGAACTAACTAAATACAAACCGCTGTCTATAGCAATTAACAGTATACCTAACCGCGCTCGCCTAGGTACTTCTTCGCTATTCGCTATTCAGCAAATTCTTCGATGGTGATATTCCTTTTAGAAAAACGGTGCCATACGTCTGCATAAAGATACTCATTAACAGTTTAAACAATGATAGTTAACATCTCTCATTTAGACGTCAGAAGTTTATAAAACTAACGAGCCAAGTCAACGTTGTCGGTTTGCGAGCAAACGGTGAGAAGATGTAGGTAGAGTAATCTTTAATAACGAGGGAGCAGGGATGACGATGATGGCTATGGCGGTGAGGATGTTAAATAAACAGCGGTTCTGGGGCTGCAGTTCTGCAGTAACCATTGTAAGGATAGGATTACGTAATAAGGATTGAGTACGGCTAGACGGTGCTGTGCTTATTAAGCTTCATATTACATAATAGTACAAGGTAACAATGATAACTTCTACATGAATAGAGCTAGTTTTAAAGATTCAGGAGAAACGGTTTTAATATTCCAAAACCCAGAGGAACTATTAAAGTTTAATCTTTCTATGGAATATTATTCTTGAGTACATAAGTATGTAGAAATTTTTACAATATTGGGCAGTAGCAAATGCATTCTGTCTATATTCTAATACGATTCTAAATGCAGATCACACAAAGATGTCTGTAAAAGGAGCCAAGTGGAACTTATGCTTATAAAACATGGTTCAATCAATACCCACTGAACGAGCACCATTATAGGACGTAATTTTTCCTAAAATTTATCAATTCAAATATTCATCGAAAGAATAGATTCACAATACATTCGTTAAAAGCAAAATCTGGAATTGTGATAAAGAATATTGCAGGAAATTCCCTTTGAGCTTTTGAATATTTGAACATTCTATTTTTGCCACTTCACTTTGCATATTTTGCCTTTGTTATAAACTATAAAACAGAGGTGCGAAGAAGAAATATTCACGAATATTTTCCGATATTAGAAAAACGGCGAACTGCTACATTAATTTTTCAGTAATTATGTGCTCTTTTTTGGAGTTGGATTAAAATGTCCTGTGTTTTAAAATCGTACGTGTATGTATGTCGATTGGCTTTGTTGTATTTTCCGCATACTCAGAGTTACAAAGGGTGCGAAAATGACGGCTGAACGTGTGGATGACGTAGCTTGCCTGAACTTTACTTTGACAAAGGCAACCTAGCCGAATTGTAACGTCAACGTACATACGTACGCTTAATTGACTTGTTCCATTATGTAAGCAAAATGAAAAAGTCAACCTTGCAGGATTGATTATTTAGACAAACGGTTAATTTTAGCTAGCAGTACTGCGAAAGACAGGTAGTCTAAATTTTGCCATTATTACGCTCAGTAGTGACGTTTACATATCCCCCACAATTGCTTACTAATAAGCTGATATAGAGGATATGAATTCTGTTCAAGTAGTGCATCAGAAATTTTATGGAAATAAAACATGAATAGAAGTAAATAAGGTAGTTGGAAGGTAAGTGGAAGATATTTGATAAGTAAGAACCCATGGTACACGGGCTGCCCGGACAAAACTTTGCCGGTAACGCTGACATTGTTAGAGCACTAAAAGTCCAAATCAGCTTATGTTTACGAAGGTATTTGAAAAACCCTTTCTCTATTCGAGATGACAAAGCAAAACAAATGGTGATATCGAAATTGGAAAATTGACAAGTAGCTGGATAAAAGCTTGCTTTATTTAAACGCCCTCTTACTGTTACCTGACGCCATTGCATTACTCATGTAAGGAATCTACTCTACATTCTCTTCGAATTTCGGTTGCGTGATTCAGTATGATTCGATTTAATGATTATGTGAAATCTTGGGAAGAGGATTACGCAGATAAAATGGCGCAGGAATTATAACATACATCATTGCTTCCTACTGCCCTAGTGTTATTTCCGTCCCTTTTGTGGTAACATTCGACCGCAATCGTAGTATTGGTGTCAGGATCAGTAGGTGTTCGTCCTGCCATATTTAGTCCTTCTTTATGTTGGGTTGTTGTGACTCATAGGGTCTCGTCTTACCAGCACTCGTACGTCTTTCATTCCAGGGTTGGGGCTTTTTATTGAGTGCGTTATAGTTGCCATATTAAATGCTTTCTCGGTCACCATTTTTACAAATTTTGTTTCGTTATGACGATGGAATCTGTAGTGTTTGTTCCAAACGCACTTAGTTGGAACGACTTTTTCATTTCACCTGTTCCTGCCGGCTCTGGTGCTCTTTCAATCTAGCTTTGTGCGATAGTTTTGTTTGTCCAACGTACACTTCTCTAGACTCACAAGCCAGTTTGTATACACAATTCTTCGTAAATTAGAATATCGAATGAACTGGATAGTTAGATTTTCGTAAAGACCGATTCTGTTGTCTAAAAGTGCGTTTCTCATATTACAATTACCACATACTTTCCTAATTTTTTCTGACAATGGCTTAACAAGCGGGATGGATTATGCTGGTATTGTTGGGTTGCAAATAAACACAAACGGTGTGACAATCTATACACCGTTAAGAAGAACTACTCGACATAGCCTACCTACCGTACAATCAATACTAAAGCAATATGTGCAATCGCCTTAGCTAATGAACGAAGTAGATGGAAAAATCCTTGCTGAAGTGTGGTGAATGATGCGAAAAAGAGTGCATACGTTTCGAAACGGATTACTCAAATCTTCGAAATACAAGATTACATGATAAATGGAGTTCCAAAAACAATGGTGTAACATTTTGACATAAGACGGTGTATTTCTGACATTTTGTTATCATTTCTGAAGAACGCCGCAGTTGATAATTTAAAACAGTGGAAATTTGCTACCGTCGAGATAGTTCTTGACTGATGATTATATTTGCATCATTTAAAACCGCCCTGAATAAAAATTCCAAACAGTAAAAACAGATAAAAAGAGGATTTTAATCCGCAGTAAGTCGAGTAGTAGATATTCGAATAAGGGGAAAATATTTTCTAATCTGCAATTAAAAATTGAACACTACTAATGAGGAAGTTCAGAATCGGATAATTTATCTCTTTGATGATACATTAATGCAAATTATACGAAAAAAACATCTGAAACGCCAAACACTAGAAACCTACTGATAAATTGCAAGCGTGCCACTTATTGTATTTATTTCTGGCGACTTCTATCAAACCAGTACTATGCTAAAATATAAAAATGTAGAAAAATATCCATTAGCTTAATATTCATGACCGTGCAAAACACGCTTTACCTCCGCTTTCCTTACTTGAGTAGCGTTATGTTTACTTAAACTTACGACACCTAAATTATTATTCAGTTAGCGTACACACATAAAATTCATAAAATATAAATGAAAAGTAGGAAATACATATAAGGACGAAATATCTCACGACTGCTATTCATAAAATACGTACTAACAGAAAACGGGACTCACGCAACTGTTGATTTAAATATCTAGACATGGTATCTAAATGCTGTAATCGTTAACTCTGCTTTCGCCAAAAGCCTAAAACAATACGTAATACGTAATGCAGCTAACTAAGAATGTTTAAACAGACTCCACAAACGTATCAACAAAATACAAAGTATACAAAATCTTCTTTTAAACCATCCACTATACTCAGAAATTTTATCAGACGTGTATTACTTGACAAAGAGCAAACTCGATTCAAACGAATATCGACAGTACCTCAGCGCCAACAGCGAGATAACTTTGGAAACTAATTATAAAGTGATTGATACACGAGTTCCTTGGGGTGTACATTTACATTTCCACACGTCCTCCAGACATCCTTATTCCACCGGCGAGAATTCTTCGTTCAGTTAACCAACCCGGTGCGGTTCGCTACCTGACGAATGCAGGCGTCGAAGATTGGACCATCAGACAGAGAGAGAAGCGGAAGCGAGTAGCAATATTGCAGATAAATTAATGCTGCAACGATGGCTGTACAAATCAGATCAATTTGGTTATGATGTTCGATGATTGTGCGCAAAACGAAAACATCAGCGATGTTAATTAAATGGTGTGGATTGCTCTTATGATCTACGAATCTACGTGTACACAGATACCAGCTAGCAGAAATATTCGAAGAATAACAATTTTTGGGAACAATTTTGTCCATTCAAGTAATAATCCACAAATAGGAGTTATGTTCTCTTTCAGTTGACCTTCTCTAGCAGGTCATTACATTTTCAACTAATTTTGTTTGACATTTTAAGCTTTAAGTCGCTTGGATGTTTAACGATCTTGGTGATCTTTCGCGTAAGAAATCGTGGAATTAAATCCAAAGTATTATTGAGTTGCTATTTTCTACAAACGTAGCTTAAGCTGTAAATAGTGTTTTGTAGAAATCAAACAAGTGGTTGATGACGAGTCGTCTTTCCTAGAACGGTGGTACAATGAATTTCAATGCCTCCAATGCAATAACAGCGGCAACATCCCGCTAGGAGGGTACGTAATCACTAAAGTCGAAAGGAGGACAACTTCCATCTAAACGGACTCGTAAACGACCATAAACCATAGAATCTCAATGTGGGCGACTTTCCTGAAATGGCAGGTTTTGAGCAGCTAGCCGGAAAACGGCAATTACCGAAGAAAAGAGGTGGTTTTCTTCGAAACGTTATCAATAAGGACCAACATGTTACTGTAAGGAGTATTAAAACGAATCTAAAGATTGGTGTGCAAGCAATTAAAATCATTTTATACAAGCATTTGATGGTACGTAAAGTTCGAATTTGACCTCAATTCAGAAAGAAGACCGTATAATAATGGCACTTTAGATCACTTTAACAATGGCTTGTCTCATCTGGTATACATCATCATTACAGGTGATGAAACATGGGTATACCGCTGTGTATTCCAACAAAGGAGCAATAATCGACCGTTTGGGTCTTTGAGAATGAGTCAGCTCCATCCAAGGTTTTTAGTGAAAATGCCGAAACAACAATATGGTCGCCACATGTTCTTTAAATTCCTGAACGTGTCTCCATTGTAGCACTGGACCATCGCCGTACTATTAGTTCTGAATGATTTACTACAATTTACACGAAAAATGCCCAAGAGGTAGGAACACCTTCAATTTTGATAACTATTGGACTATTTTACGCTTTCAGTGCTAAGCATATCTGTAAAGGTTTAAAGTTGTAATTAACGTTCTGTTTGTTGAGCGGTTATTGATTACACATCTGACTATGGAGGTCAAAGAAAAAGATAACGACCCAAAGAGAATACGTGTTGGGGTAAATTTGCCGAGCATTACACATCAATCCTGTTTGAAGCAAAATTTTTATAGTCCTATACTGGAGAGCCGTCATTAATGCTTAAACTACAGAAGCCACAAATAACTTCATGGTCAACTGTACACGATTCTTACATTTTTATTTATGTATTTCCTGCAATTTTAACAATAATACAGTATAAGAACAGATCTGCTAATAATATGGTGTCACATCGTTGCAGAGGAAAATTATTACTAATGCGTCTGACAAACTTTAATAGTTTTAGCCTTTTAGAGGTTAACTAATATCCTTTGTCGTGATATAAAGATATAGAAATTAATAATAGCTCAGCACAATTTAGGTTCTCATTTACACCAAACACTTTTAGAATAATTACCTAAGTCATTAAAACACGAGAGCTGGGAAGTTTGGCCAAAACTCGGCGCATACTAAAACATTAATTACGCTGTCATAAACTCCGAACTTTTGTGAAGAGCTAAGCTACGCGACCGTAACAAATAGAACGAGGTTAAGACTTTTTGACAATAAAGCGCGTTTTCTTGGGGCATCGTTAGTTAAGATCTCGACGACGATGAACGTCGTCGGTGAAAACGGAGCAGCAAAGGTCGTTTCATTAAAATACACAAATAACACATAAAAATGTTTCATCACGTCTCTCTCTCTCGACGCTTCATAGATATAGTTCGTATGCAAATCGACTCCAAAGTCTTTAATTACCACCAATTTCGTCGGTTTTTATCATGTGCCATCTTGCCTCCTCGTCTGGCCGGGATGTATGGCGTGAAATTGAGGGAAAATACAATGTCTCCTCATTATCAAGATCTGAATAATGTGAGGCAGTTACTGACAAGAGAGTGTCTAACGTCTGAGGGTCTCGGCGAAATATCGATTTAAAATTAACATATCCAACGCGGCAAGTTTTTCATCACTAGATAGGTTTATAAAAGACTTTTGCATAATAATGTTCCTAAAATATTTAAATATTCTCTCATAGAAACTCATTAAAGCGTAAGCCGAAACACTCGCGGCGAAATTTATTGCTTCTCCGTTATATAAGAATATATTTAAATTAATCATATGTATGCGGAAAACAAAATCGTTATTTTTGTGTTTTACATGTGCTTTTATTGCTCAACGATACAAAAACGGACGTAGAACGGTATTATGAAAGAACGCATGAATAATTAAAATAATACCACACAATGTAGTACTTCTATGCGTAACAGAATTTATATATTCAGAACACATATGGGACTTGTTCACATTACCGACAAGAAATGATCTAGATATTTCAATCTGTAAGATTACATGTGGTTGTATATCTATAAAAAATACGCACGCACATACGTTATAGATACTTTATGTAACTGGTCGCAGGTCCTTCATGAAAAGTTTAATAACTACCTAAATTTCAGTTGTAGATAGGATTGGGTTAGTTTTACCCCTATTTTATTGAGATACGTAACCAATACGTTCCGATGCATCGCGTTATGCAAAGCTAATTTCATAACAGAAACGTGATAAGCGGTTAACTATTTTAATTTATGTAGCTGTATTTTCGAAACGTTTTGTGTGTCGATCCCGGTCTCAAATTTAACGCTCGGTAATAATCCAACATACGCAGCTTTGATGTCACGTGTTTTAACGTTACGCGTATCTCACTAAAACGTGAAGTATTTTCGTTTACAATACATTTCTCGCCCGCTGCTGGCAATAAGGAAGTTGGCAATTGCTTACATCTTTAACGACGTAACGTAAAAGTCGAAATATCTGTCCGTTTAATATTTAAAACGGTAAGTTGCTAACTTATATTTACTTTGATTTACGTTCTAATAACGGGGAACGTGACAAGTTAATTGAAAATATCGAGTACCAGACAAACATCGTAAAGAAGACGTTACTAGTATTATTTTTTCATTTCTCGTCTTAATTTGACTAAATATAAATAGTTAATTTAATCCACTTGCCGCGGTTCATCTTCACAATAAAAAACAATTGCTTTACAGTTGAGATTTAACATGATTAAGGGAATATTGATATTAAGAACTTAAATGAAGAAAGCAAAAGGAAATAGTAGACTACCACTATATCTACTGTATATAGGAATTATTGGGCAAAGAAACAGTTTGCCTGATGGATAGAGAGCTCTACTTCAAAAGCATGGGCTAAACAGCCACAAGGCTCTGCTTGTAAATGCTCATTCTAGATGATAATCCATTTTGGTTCAGGAAGAAATTAAGGATGGTGTTGAGGCCGCAATACGAGTAAGACACCGGAGTTTCTTTGAAGGAATTCCAGTAGATCTTTTAGTTGTAGATGACGCAAACCTGTTCTGGTTCGCTTCGACTATTGTTAATCCACTTCATGAGTCTTTCCTCGCTCCAGGTCTTGGTCAATTTTTGTAATTGCAAACAAACCTGAAAAAAATCAACAAACTGTGTATCATCATCAAGAAAGTTCTCTGATGAGTCCTTTAAGATCTAATACCACACAGATGTTCTCTAATCATGCACACATCGTGTATTAAAAATATGTATTATATTGAATCACACGCTTTTCAATACTAACCTCTTATTCCAGAGGAAGATGAGGTGACCAAAAGATTTCTTGGCTGCCGATTAGATTCCAGCCCACAGAAATCAAGAGGGTGCTCTATCGATAATGACAGATTATTTTTTCGTTTACTAGTTCGACCTCCATAGAGAATTTTCATTGTGTACACGATCATTTCACCATTCTACCAGTTTTCTTCGACACTGTGAACGTGTTACTTCAGCAAAAACTATGTCTTCGAGGAGGGACACTATCCACATTTTTGGAGCTCCAGGCTAATTTCTGCGGCCTTTATTCTCGAAAACGTAGGTATACACTCGAGATACACGTTCCATGTTTAACACAGTTGGAGTACATACTTTCTTCAAAGAGAATCTTTATCAAATCGAGTGCTGCTGTTCCACAAATAGCTAAGACGGACTTCCACATATCTTATCACCAGCTTGCAATAGACAAACTGCCCTTTATTCACAAAAGCTCATGAGTAATGCTTTATGTTCGTCAAGCTATCTTTACAGAAGATGATAGCTTGGTCATCTCAGTAGGTATTCGAAATGTTCAAATGGATGTGTTAAGAGTAAGAACTATTTAAATTCCTTTTAAATCACTACATCTTTAGGAAAAATGTTATTTATTGGTAGGAATACTTTTTTAGTGAAATTTAATACGACAATTGTCTTTCTCTAACCATCAAATTGTAACATAAATTCCCTACGAAGAATTTCATTCAACATTTTTTCAGAAAGACATATTCCTTAAGCACATCTCTTTTCGACAGTATACCTGGTTAAAAACTGGTGTTATTGTATTTTGGACATTATCCCGGAAATAAGTTTGTTTACGTCGTAGTAGGCTGAAGAAGCAAATTCATTCAACTAAATTTTTCTAGTTTTTGACAGGTGATACGAACCACGAAACAAAACGCCTCACGGATTGACCACTGCCGGAGATTCCCATCAAAAGGATGGTAGCAAATAACTTCAACTGTTACCATTTTACTCCTTCTAAGCAATATGTAGTGAATGGCATTTTGGATATTCCAACACACACAGAACAAAATTATCATTGGAGCTTTAGGCTGAAGAACTGCTTTACTTCTAGGGTTTAGTTATTAATGTCGACGCTCGCTACTTTTGTATCGTTTCCATTTTTCATTTCCGGAACTGCAGTACCTCTTCCGGCTACTCTGAATGTCACCGTTTCGGAACATTTCAAACCATCCTTCCTTCCTTGTATGCATGAAGAATGACGTCATCTTCATTATTCGATGCAGTACACAAATAATCATGTGCACAATGTGACACATTTCGTATCGATTGTAATGAATTCTTTGTGATGAGTACGCATCAGATGAAATATGTCACGACTGTTGTGATATTCCGTGAAAGAGCTATCAGATTTATGTCTTTCAAATAAATCTGGGTCGAATACTGCAGTGAACATCCACTTGTAAAACATTGCACAGGAATTACAGATAAGTGCACAACTGATACCGCGCACCACCATATCACATCCAATATTGTGATGTGGGGTAAGTAAATTTCGTAGTTGCTTCATCTTAATTTTTTTATCAATATATCTAAACTAAAACTGCTATCAATCTTTTTAGACATATGTATGTAAATTGTGACTAATATACTGCAATCCACCTACAATATACTCGTTTGTAATAAAAATTCGACTATAATGTAACCGAATTTCCAGTACTTTTTGTTGGAAAATTCTGAGCTTATACGTGAGTACATAAGCAGAACTATCTATTTCTTTAGTATTTGATTTCACTATAAATTACTATAACCTTTCTCCGGTAGCTTATTGGTTATTAAGTCAAAACCATAAAGACGAGCTTTCGTTCCCTAGTAACTTTTCTAATATCTCCCGAGTGTTTTACTTTGAGGGTGTACGAACTGATATAAAATATTCGCTTAGAAGCTATTACATTTCGTCTGAATATTTTATAAAGAAACTGTCTGCTGCATCTACGTAATCTTTTTCCCGGCATTCGCTGTCATTTTGCTAAAGCTCGTATTACATTTTAATAATGCGAATAGTAGTAGAGCAAAAATACTTATCGCGTAGCGTCGCTAGGAATATTTCCAAAACATATTTCGCTAATTTTCCGCTCGAATAAATGCGAACGGATATAATATTCCCACTCCTTTTAGTTCAGTTCTTCGTTCGTCGAACATCGCGAATGACAAAAACTTTATTTTAAAGTCTTGCATCTACCGAAAAAGTTTCTTTCCTAACATTGGACGAACCGTCGATATACACCGAATAACTTTATCCCAAGGAAAAGGGAAAGGCCTAGATTAAAAAGTTTTGCATGTAGAAGGATCAGTAGCACGGAATTGAGATTGATCGCGAGAGCGTGTCGGAGTATTATATACTTAATTTGATAAATTTAAATCGCAGAGTACAGCAACCAAGATACGAATTTTCATCATCTTTTTATCATCAAAACGTATTCCAATTGTATTAATTAAATCAAACAGTATAAATGGGTGTCAATATTTATTGACGATAGAGGAAAGCGAATTGTTAGAGATAGTCATTACCTTAAATCCTGCGTATATACATTGAAGGTAGTAAGATATAGCGTGAACTATTTTTAAGCGGTTTATTCGAAGATTTCTTTTGACAAAGAGTTTGCTCGTAATCCTAAAATAAAACGCTGTTTAGGTTTGGGAAACGACAAGCTGGGGTTGCAGTAAAATTCACCGCTTGATATTTCGAGTTGCTTGTGTGGTCTAAAACCCCGGGTGGGATATATTTTCGGTGCATAAGACAGGGGTAATAGGACCATTGCTATCACGCTGATGTTTACAAAATCTCCGTAACGCTGTAGGATAATATGTAGAAGATATACGTACGTGATACGAGCGAATAGGAAATAAAGTTTAAGTAGAAGGTACATCCCGCTAAATGTCTAGTTATCTAGCATAATACAATTTCACCTCGGTACAAAATACTATTCCCCACGCCGTCGTGAATATGCATGTTAAGTTAGATATGTGCTTTCTTTTTGGATTAGAATGCAAAATACCGAATAAACTTTTGATGAATATTAAAATGTTGATAGTGATATGTGTTAAATGTTTATTGCCAATTAGACGTTGTTTTATATTTCTTTCTTACAGTGATTTTCTGGTGGATCTAAGAGATTACTTTACTATTTACTATTTATCAAGATTTCAATTAGAAGGGAATTAAAAGCTAACAATAGTAGTAGCTAACATTATTCATTGTTGGACAGAAAATTATCATGAAGATAATAGGGGCTTGTAAGCAAGATGAACATACTTAAAATTAACCGCAGAATTTACTGCATTAACAATCTATTATAGTTGACGGGGCATATAAAATGAGTGTGAAGGCTGAGATAGTGAAGAATCGACGACAGAAGCTGCAGAGCAACATACTGCGTTCAAGAGAATGCGCTTGCAATAAAGGGGTGTCGAACGTGAATCGTTATTCTCCATTAAAATTCTGCATCAGAATATAACAGCATGCTTTAAAAACGACGATCGATATCGCTTCAGCGTTTCTAGTAACAATTCTACTAGGAACTGCATCTGCAGTGCGTCGTTATTACAACATTTACCCTCAGTACCAATAACAAGTCATTGTCTAAAAGAGGAATATGCAGATTTGCAAGTTCCAATCTGGCTGGAAAGTTTCGTTCTACCGCCTATCCGTTCAGTCCCTCTTCATTATGAACAACGCGCCGCCACTGAGAGAAGTTTGTCGCGGAGATTTGTAGAAGGGAGTTTGAGATTATCTGTTGAGAATTTAACTTACAATTAAAGTTAATTCTCGGGTCCGAAATGTTGTGCTAGCTTCATTTTATCTTGTTGCTTTATGTGTTAGTTTTTTTACCGCGTTCCGTTACTGAAAATAAGATTTCATAATAGTAAAAATTCTGTACTGGAAGTTAAATAGTAATTTTGGTGTTGATTCTTCGACCAATCGATGGGAGACGAAAAGTTTGTTAAACGGGGAAGAGGGTGGCACTGTAAAGATAAACCTATAGCTTTAAACATCTTAAAACTGTACTTATTCGAATTTCGGAAGGATAACTAAAAGCTATGCTCAATATATGTATGTCAAAAGACTGTAATATAAATAATACATTACAAATTCCTATTGACGTGAAACAGCATCCTTAATTTTTTTATGGATATCTGTAAAATGCGAGAAATGTCTCCAGAAAGGAAAGAATTATTGGTAAGAGCCTACGGAGGAACTTCCTTCTAAAGATCGAACATTAACGTAAGCGGTTTTAAGCGAATACATAATGATCCAACGGGAATGTTGAAGCTTGCGACGTGGAATTAAAACCTTAAGCAAACAGTTATCAATGCAGGATTAACATAATTCGGCATTCTGTGTAAGAAAACGTAGTCAGGGGCGATAGTAATGTTCTTAAATTCTACCTGCTTTAAATGCAACATCATCTCGGATTTACATAGAATTTAAAAGCTACAATAAGCCTCCTAAGTCTACGATATATACAATCCACTTAACTCGGGCGGTTTTCCATTCGGCTCGGTGAAATATAAATTAAAGCTAATACGCTGAAATGTCACCTAATGCAATGTGGACGCGTGTACGAGTATGTATCAGAACCTAAAAGCATGTAAAGGTAAATGTTATTCAACAATTTAAAAGTTACGACATTAAAAGGAAATGGGATATATCTTTGGTGATCAGTTAATATTTAATATATAATATACTAAGGAACTTTTTAGGATAGGTTGGAAATAATTTCCAGTTCTTACCTATACTTACCCTTCTTAACATTAATGAAATTGGAGCTCATTTAGCCTATACAAGAACATTCAGGATTCCTACGTGAAAAACATAAAAGAAAATCCCCTTTATTCTCTATCTTCTTTGAGCCTTTTCTCGTTCGGCGTCTTAGCATTTCACTCGAGATTTACATTTTACTGTTTATAATTTAGTCTGCGAGTAGTATTCAAGCGACTGAGATTGGATTTGAGTTTATCCATATTCGCCTCAACAGCTCGTGCTCGGCATCTCAATCGATATAGATTAGCTCAATTCCTATTCGCATTTACTTTTCGAACGATGTGGAATTCATGTCTTTGCCTTCGTGTATCCACTAGCTATGGCCTGGCTTGCAATGTAGAAGTTTTAATTCGATACATTGCAAACCCGATTTCTTTACATTGGTGTGGTACGTCTAAAATCTAAAGTTTCCGTAAAATAGGATTTCAGAACTGTCCATTTCATAATATAGTTGAAAATGTGGTCGTGTATGTATATCTAGAATAAATGCGGCAGAAACAAAAATAGGTTATTCATTTAAACTCAAGCAATCGTAGTTTCTTAGTTGGTGTTTATTACGCTACATTTGAGAGTATAAATTGAATAAAATTACCTCCAATTCATGTTAAGCTCAAGTTAATTGACAAAGTTCATTTCTACAGCCTACTTATTGCTAATAATAGAGGTTTATTATTGTGTCCACTATAATCGAGGTTTTCACATCATTTACTTCTTCTTTAACCAATAATTATTACAGAACGATCATAGTGGTACCTAGATGCGAATCAATACGATTGGTTTACTGTTAGTTTCGCTATAGTTGAACGACACAATCTCCAGTAGCAATAGTAAATAGCGCATGGTATCGCAAATGAAATATAATGGATTTAGATGCACCACACGAACGACTTGCAATACACATTTCAATAATACAACGGTAGGCAAAACAATAATATCGCTAATGACCAGTAAGAAAATCATTCGATTTTATAAAATTACAAAATAGAGAAAAAAGTGTCACTCTGTGTAGGACACAAAATTCATGAAGTCATTCATCAAGCTAAACGAATCCTCCAATAACCTAAATGTCTTTTATAAGTTAACGCTCTCAAATTGTTATTACAGAACAGTAATGTTTGTTTCATACTCCACTACTAACAACTAAGCGTGTTAGCATTCTTAAACAAATTCTTTTTTACATACTGAGTAATATCTAACACTCAACGTAGCAAAATGATTTAAATATCAAACTCGAACAATGAGAACTAACCAAATGATGACTGGTAATGTATTTGACAGACTAAAGTCATGAAACATTCGGTGAGACATTTAGGGTATCGACAAAATGGGATGATAAATTTCGATCTAAATAATTCGACTTCACGACAGTGCTTGCAAAGAAATAGTCTTTCTGTATTAATGAAGACTTACTTAAATATAGAATTAGGAAGGTTTTGTAGATGTGGAATTGAGAAAGATTAAGCGACGTTGCTATTATAATTATTCATTAATATGTCGCATTTACTAAATGTTGATAGTGATCAAAATCAGCATTTAGTGAAGTCCTGCAGCAAATTCACATGAAATTCCTACAATGATTTTGACTGTCATCGTGAATCTTCAGGAAATATCGCGATTACTGCAATCTATTTCCCTCGTAATTACGGCGTTCTCTGACTATGAACGGTAGAAAAAATGCTGATTGCAAAAGAATGGATTTATTTTATCCAGTCAACTTGCTAGCTTCCATATGTTCGTCGCAAATTACTGCATAAAAATGAGCAGTCGTAGCTATCGACCTTGACCGACAGACGCATTTTGTCTGTCTAATGCAATGGTATCAAAAGTGTAGGTCGCGAACTCCTAGGGAGTCACGTGAAAAGACTGGGGTAGTCACGGGAAGATTACCAAAATAAAAGAAAGACGTCTTAGTAAGCACTTTTTCTTTCATTTTAACCTCAATGAGAATGTTTCTCATTTCAGAAATTGTTTTGCTACCCTCAATCACTTGGGAACGACTGGTCTATTGGGTTATTCGTATATCCTTGTTGCGGTCGCTTTAGTACAATTATTTGGAATATCTGGAGAACGAAACTGGCGTTGTGTTGTTGAAAGTTTCTGAAGGTTGCAAAGTGAAGAACGGGACATTTGCTTATTCCACTTCAAGTGATGTTACCGAAAAATACAGAGCGATAAAAATTTTGTTGATACACGTCTGAACATCTTCACAATAAATTTGAGAACTTTCAGGTCGAATTCTACAGTAACACCTTCTTTGAATTGCTAACAGCCACAATTTCAAACCGTTCTTGATGGTCTAATATTTTGACATGGACTCTAAGAAAAAAAAATCAAGAATGGGCTTTACTGGCATTCTAAGGAGGAAGACAGATTAACGTTTGAAACGTTTTCGGAGACTCAAAGAATTCGGAGGTATCAGGCACCAAATTAGTTTTAATCAAAATTGATGAGAAAAGAAGAAAAAAGTAGATATCTTCCAGAATTTTATGAAAAATTCTGAAAAAACCACGAAGATTGGGGTGATCCCCGAAGGTAAGACGCTTTCCCTTAAACATTTTTCAGAAGCCATTGTCGAAGAGCATCCCTAAAAATTAAGTCGACTCATGAGCGAATGGCGGCGTACCTCGGCTGCCCACTAAGTCTTGTGTCTCTTTTGCTTCTTTCCTTATGCTAGTTATTACAGTTATAGCAATACGATTCACGTAATAGACAGTAATTTCACAGAATTGAAGTAATGTCACTAGAAAGAAATGGGGTTTGTGTCTTTGGAGCTTTACGAAGGAGCACCAATAAAGGGAGATATAAAGTTTATTTTACGTATTCCACCTCAAGAAATGTTTTACAGAAACACGGGCCGTGTCTTGTTGATACTTACCTTTGCAATAAAGTTGAGAATTTATGGGTGATATTTTCGCTTTCTTTGAGGCCATCTCCAAACGTTACCACGGATTTGTAGTTTGTGGAACAAAAATTATCGCGACAGATACAAATATATCTTGGTCGTTGGTTAGTTGGATGTGGACTATAAAGAAAAGCCCAATAACAAATAATTGGCGTAAAACACCTTATTAATGTTTTAGGTGTACCGCTTTCGGAAACACAAAGATATTGCTGATAGCAAACATACAAAGGAGATGAGAAACATAAAAATGGAGGCCGAATACTTGGAGGTCATGCACGAAAATAACGACGATCTGATAGTGGTCACTAAGGATTTTAGAGAAAACCACAGCCACTTAATCGGTTTCTGTTAAATGGTGACGAGCTTATAGATTTTGTTGTAATGAGCCACATGATCAAGGAATGAGAAGATGTGATAGGAAGGGCAAATCCAAGAAGAGTAATGATTTCTAACCTAAGAGAATTTGCTCCAAGAAGGATGTCAGTAGCTCAAAGATAATATGTGATGAAAACTGCAAATTTAGTCGCAGCTTGTTTTCGTAATCAATCAACTGGCACACAAATATTGTTGATAAAGTATCATTTCTGGCTATACCATTCTAAATGTTATGAAAAGAACAACAGAGGAAAATAGAAAGGTAAAAAGAACATTTCTCGATTCGTATGCAAATCCTGGTGTGAATGCGGTAACGTACTTAAAGATAAAAAATTGCAGATTTTATTTGAATTGACGGTGACGTCAATTTCGCGTCGAGACGCGTCGTTTCCCTACGGTGTCATCCGATTTGCATACGCGACGTATCAATTAATATACGAGTTTCATAAATAAGATTAACCATTCCTTGACTGCAATGCCTACATAGTACGCGACACACCTTGTTTGGAAAAGATGGGCGCGGACCTAAATCACGGACCATTTGAATAACGCATTATGCGTAGATACGCCGGCTCGCAGATCGCATGAGATTATTACACATGTACTCACACGTGCATACGGACAGGGTTAGTGGACTGTGAAGCTTAATATGCAACGAAGTTTCCGCGAGATACATGGATCATACCATGTTGGCTGGTATTTTATTCCGAATTGGTGCAGTCGCGATGCGTTTTGAAAAGTGCAATCGCCGAAGGTGAATGAACCTCATGCGAGTTGCGCTTTTTACGCGTCGGGAAGTTTAGTTCTTGTTGCTGTGTCGAATTTTCTTAGTTGGCACTTACGTAATCTATTATGCAGTTTCGTCGCCATCTGCGCGAACAATAACTTCAGAAAGCACGTTTAATGACTGTGCCAGTTAACTATCTGATATAAGTAAAGGTTTTATACGAAAGGCACGGTAATTTGTTATTGTTATGGTGCTGAATTCAATCCTTTGTGAGTAGTGCCGATTTCGACAACAAGTTTAAGTCGTAATTACGGCAATTACATAAAAATAGTATTTCAGGTTCCTCAGAATTTGTCATTTAATAGATTGCTTACAACGAACTTCATGATAGACAAAAGCTATGCATGTGTGTACGAGGTAGGCGTCATAAATTATCGGCATGACAGGCTGATAACGGTTCAAACGTGTTTCAAACTCCGTTGCG
The DNA here is from genome assembly GCA_038088585.1 of Chrysina gloriosa. Classification (NCBI taxonomy): domain Eukaryota; kingdom Metazoa; phylum Arthropoda; class Insecta; order Coleoptera; family Scarabaeidae; genus Chrysina; species Chrysina gloriosa. The sequence goes on from CM076093.1 coordinate 11,953,258, forward strand.
TTACACATGTGTGAGGCTACACTATATATATTACGGCTCGCAGAATAGTAGATTTTAGTAGCCAGCCAGTCAACGTGACTAGTACATGAAAATGTAGTAGGTAGCCAACAGAAGCGAAGTACGGCGCGGTGATTAAATTTTTAACAAAAGAAGGGCGTACGCTTAATCACATTAAACAACGTTTAGACGGCGTCTTATGTGGTTTATCCCCTTCATTTCCACTGTAAAAAAGTGGGCAAAATGTTTCCGTTTCGATTGGCCAACTGAAGTGATAACGCCTCACAAAATATCAATGAATGGAAAAATGGTATTAGAAGAAGTCCTTTGAAAGTAAAGGAATTAGCAGTGACGCTTAATATTTCTGAAGCAAGTATTCGCCCTAATTTCCATGACCACTTGGGTATGAATAAGGTTTGTGCAAGATGGGTACCGGGTTTTCTTTCCGCTGTCCAAGGTTAACGCCGGGTCGAATGTGTGAATTCGTTTTTTTAAACATGTGTGAAGACGACCCCAAAACCATTTGGAAATCCATTGTCATTGGAGATGAAACAATGGGTCTGTTTTATTATCCTCTATCAACGAGAAAGGCGATGACCACAATTCTCTGGGGTTATGAGGGCATTTTACTCATTGAACATTGAAGAGCGCAATACAACTGTTAACAGCATATATTATGCGTCTTTGTTGCATAAATTGTGGGACAATATTCGTGCCAAACGTTAAAAAATTGCCAAGAGGTGTTCGATTATTGCACGACAATGTCAAAACTGCCACCACTTCACAAGCTGCGAATGCGGCTTTCAAGAAGTGCAACATCAATCGTATAGTCCGGATATAGTTCCTAGTGATTATTATCTATTTTCTAATTTAAGGAAGCCTTTAGGGGAAATCATGTTAAAGACAATAGTGAGTTGCAAGCAGCTGTAATAGAACATTCTGAGGAAAAACTTTAGATTATTTTTACAAAGGTATGAAATTATTAATTGATCGTTATAGGAAATGTATTGAAGTTAGGGAGACTATATCTAAAAATAAAAATTGTTATATTTCACCAAGTTTATTTTTTCTATATCAGGTCGAGAATTTATGGTGCCTACCTCGTATGTATGTACAACTGAGCTGTTAGTCTCATTGTCAGTACTATTACGAAGGAAAAGAAGCAAGTCAACATTCACGTATGGCTCTACAACTCAGAATGAGAAGTTATTTGTCAAAATGCGTACTTAGAGGTACCCAGGTGGTCATCACTGTTTAATCGTCAAATCTGAATTTGCCCAAAGTCCTGGATACAACACTTTTGTGAAACTCTAAAAGTTAATGTACGCGTTTCAGAGCCGCTAGCGTAAATGCTACTGTTGGCAATAAGTAGATGTTGTAAATATGTATTTGCTCGCATGTATATGAACATAAACATATCTAACCCGGACGGTTAAAGAAAATATTCTTGAGTAACAAACCACACCTATCGATACAACTTTCTACTGAAAATAGTGAAAAGGTAGTTCACGCATAAATTTACTTTGGATACAATTTATTACGTACATTTTTTACTTACGCATAAGAAATCCGGAAGGTGCGAACGAAAAGTCGTACTTGAGCAAGAAGTATAATTTTACTAAACCGAAATGTTACAATGTTACATAGTTCTTTTACCTAGTCCATAAATCATGCGTGAAATTTATCGTTTACGACTGACTCTTACCTAATTCCAAAACGTCCAGTATTAGCAATAAGCGCCCGTATTTAATCAAACTCTCATTAACGAGTTAATATCGTTACCCTATTTGGGGACTCCTTGACATCGAAATTAACAGACATCAATTTCAATCTAAAGAAATTTCAATTAAGCGCTTCAATTTAAGAAGTTTTCACTGTAATTTGGCGCGCAGTGATAAAACAATTTGCTCGTTTATTGGATAATTGTCCGATATTCTGGGCAAACAGCAAAAAATTCATTTTTTAACCGTACAGTAATTGAAACATCCTTCACGCTTATTAATCCGAAGGGAGGGTAGTGAACATTTTGCGATAACTCTTACTAGGAGGGAATTAGAAATACGCTTCAGGTGCTATCTCAATTCGTTTATACCGATTTTGCAGGAAAAAATGTATTTGTAAATTCGAAAATTAATTTTACAACTTTGAAAGCGTACATATTTAAGTAAGTTTTGGTGCGAAAATAATCTAACTTTTATATGAAAATAGTTGGTATATGAATTTGGAAAAAATGTGAAGTAGGTTGATATTAGTGTGCAATTCTATACATACAAATGGCACGTGTGTCTCTCGTCAAGCTTTGAGACTCACAAAAACTACACGACCTCGAAGGGTATCAGAAATGATATGGGAATAAACTGGAAACTAATTCTAATGATATATTTGTTGTGAGTTAAAATTACTACTTAAAATTAATACTTTTGTACCATCCAGGTAAAAGGTTTGATTAATCGCGGAATGCTAGACCCTACTTACGAGTCCTAAAAGGACGAAATTAAAAAGCTCAATTCCTTTCTTGACAATTATTGACAGAAGCAATTTGGTCTTGCAGCGCCGTTATTGCAGAGACAAACGAACCTTAGTGTAGCTCGTTCTATAAAGAGTTACAGTCGATATTCTACTTTTTATTCAATGGTGTAGATGTTGAAGAGCTGGTATAGGTTTCCACATTTCTTTAGAAGTTGGTGTAGAATCTCTGTTGCATCCATATAGAGTAAGACAGCCTAATTTGGGGTAGTCACGTTTCCGGAGTTCAAGAAATGCTACCACCCTACGGTATGTCAAGGAATTAGCTAGTAGCGTCACTGTAGCATTTAAGTGTGGCAGTCGTTTTCTGAGATACTGTCCAATTGCCTCACAGACGATTTCCGTGTGTGGGCAAAAGTTTTTAGTGGTTCCTGTTGGGAATCATATTTCCCAAACTGTAAGTGGTAAGCATCTAGTGTACTAACGAGTAGCTTTCATTTCCATTCGTTTGCTGTTTAAAAACCAAAAATTACAGGTTACACTTTAAATCGCCGTGAGTCCTAATTTGGGGTAGTGGCTGGTTCTTAATTATATACATCTCACTCTCTTTCTTTTTTATTTTAGATGGTACCCAGAAAACAATGGGGCCCTGAGAGAATGGAGCTCTATGAAAAATAATGAAATTGAATATTTCAAAACTGCTAAGAGTTTTAATGTGTCCCAAAGAACTTTGAAATTCAAATATGTATTAAAATTTTGTAACTTGGTAAATCAATAATAAAGGTAAGTTTTGCAGCAACGAAAATCTGTCTGTTTTAACTTACGTATTTTACATAATATTTTGTTTATTTCAGACACTACCCCAAATTAGGCTTACCTGTTCCTAAATTGGGGTGTATGTCACTTTTTGGTTTCTAATTTAGGTCGTATGAAATATTAATTTTTTGATTTTTTGAGAGTATGATATGTATATAAGGATTCACTCATATAAAGAAAACCACCCCAAATTAGGCCGACTTCCTCTAGGCTGTATAAATATTACTACCAGTTATTTTTCATCTATTATAGTAGCTATTTAATTTGCAATGCTTCAAAAGGAAACCAAGAAGGAATTTTCTGAATACTGATACAGCTTCTAGACTTTATGACAGCTCCGGGAAAATTTTAGGCTTTGTGAAGGGGACATGCGTTAAGCAAAGTTATTGCAGTTTGCCAATTCTTATTCACGAATTAAAGATAAAAAGGCTACTTCAATCATTCGGGTGTAAGAAGATTCTCTGAAATCTAATAGTTTAATACCCAGGAAACCATTATTTTCAATAAGTTTACGTGTCAATTGCTATATACCAAACTTTTCAAATACTCTTATCAAAATCAAATAAAGCAGCGCACCCATAAACTTTTCAACTGAAACACGAAAATTTATATTTCCTTTTTAAATAGCAAACACATACACAAGATATCAGATACGACGGATTTCGACCTTAAATCATTGTCGTATTATTAACGGCGAATGTATTCCGCTGCATAAGGTTCACAGCTTGTGGTTTCTGCATATCGAAGTCGAGATTTCGACCCCTTTCAGCGGAAGCTGATACATTCACGCTCTGATTACTCCGACAGGCTTACAACATATTTATACGCGACGAACTCGTAAATCAGAAGATTTTTGCCAAGTTTCGGAAAGCTAACTTCATCGTCGGCTTAATCTTTTGCTCGAAGAGAAGGATCGGTTTCGTACAGACTCGATTCATAAAAACAATTTCACTCACAAATTTATCGGTTCTCGCTTCTCGCGTTTTGTTGAATGAATTATTTCCTTAAATTATTATGCGTGCTTTCGGCTCATAAATTGCGGACTAAAAGGGTTGTATTCCGTAGTTGTCCACAATGGCGCAAAGATTGTGTCTATAAATTTTTAAAGTAATTTTTATGTTAAATACCTGATTCAAAATTCCGAATCAGGTGATGTGCGAAGAATTTTTAATATAAAATTGAGGATAAAACGATAAAAACCCGTCATACACGCTTGAAGAAGCATAACATAGTTTTACAATCTGCATAGTAATTGTATTGGAACAATTTATTATCTACTACTGGGAATAACAAAACCACCAAAACTAAATCACTTGTACAATTACAAGGGAGTTTAGATCAGTAATTGAGAATGAAATCAACAGACAGTTGATTCAGATAATTTTTTCAGAATTCTGATCTTCAGCGCAACACGCTATAAAATTAAGTATAACTGTAAAAAACTAACGTTCGGTATGTGGAATCGTGAATATATAACAGAGATTCAGACGAGATAGCATCAAATAACCTTTTAATAGCACATTTTCTGTAAACGAACTATGAATATCCTATTAAAGGCTCAGAAGTTGGTCCTCTAAGTGAGAGAAAGTAATTTAAACTTCAGCTTCGCCCAGATGTCGTTGGTCGGTTTTTACCGTACCTTTATGGTAATCCCGAAAGCGGTCGCCATTTCTTGTTCTAAATGAGCGAAACAATTAAGAGTGTTTGGAGATTAAAATGCATGCCAGGAATAAAATTGTATAAATTGCAATCCTACAGACTTTTGTGCTGCCATAGAAATAAATTGAATTCTAAGGTAATGTAGTGGAAGCAAATTATTAGCCACCATTATAACGAAGCTAACTGTTAGGATATAAATCGTAGTAAGTAACAAGTTTCTCTAAACAGACGTATCTTTTGTGCAAGTATTTCGTGATATATTACACTTTCTGTTTCTTATGGAAACAGTTATTGCACTCACATCAGAAGATTAAAACTTCAAGCGTCGATGACAAAATAAAATAATATAGAAGGACATGGAAACAATATTAGCAGCACTTGGACATCAATGAAAATATTCCAGTTAAACGAATACAAAGATTCAACATTCAAAAGTTGGCGATAGTAATGATGACATTTAAAATTTATTTGTCTTCGTATCCAAGTTACGCGTAGTGTATATGTGTCGAAAAACAGAAGTTTTAATTGCCACCGACGCACTTAAATAATATTTAGACAAAAATCTATTCGCAGGTAGCGTTTGCTAATACTTTCTATCCACAAGCCCATATAGAGATATATGTTTGTATTTCTGCATGCAAACGTATGTAAATTTGTAAACATCACGACTATATATTCTCGAGTAGAACTACGGTTTAAACAAACACTTTTGTAATGTACACAGAAATTTAGGTGTGTAGATAACAGGTGTTAGCATAATACAACAGAAACATTCTCGCCGGGCTTTTTTCTCCTCTACGATAAACGATCACGGCCGAAAATTCGCATTGATCCGGTCAATATTTACATTCAGTGATGAAGAACATATCGACGACTGTTTATACTTACCAGAAATTTCGAAAAAGAGAAAAACAGCGACTATGTAAGTCGGCCATTGACGTAATTCGTTACAGAATGAACTTCCTGTAAATATGTAGTATATGTAGTTACATTTGAAACCATACACGAATTCAGCGAATAGATTCCATATTTGTATATTCTGAAAATACTGGAGTACAAATGTAAATATTTTTAGATACATTACCAAAAAAAAAAAAAAGAATTGTAGCGGGAATAGCACTCATCTGAATTTCCAAGGCCAAACTCATTTAACGATGCAAATACAAATAATTAAATTTTAATTATAATAACAGTTTTAATCATTTTTCTATTAGACGGCTGCTACAAACAATCCAGTAGGTACATCGAAGAAGAAGCGGGTTAGAAGGGTATAATTAATGTGAAACGACCACAAAGGCTTTATGCATGCACACTAACCTACAAACACAGGAAAGGAACTTTAACCATGAGGGCAATAAGAGCAGCTTAGAATGCTTAAAAATAAAACTGCAGGAACTAGGTACATGCAGGTGCGTTCAACTGACCCATATTCAATAAACGAATGAATACCAGCTTAGAGTATAAAACTTGTAAAAATATATGTAACTATAAAATGCACGTTTAACGACATCTGCTCATTTATTATGTCTTTTTAATGAAGCAAGATGGGGTAAAAGTTGCAATTATTATTGCGCGTTTAAAGGTGTATGTATTGTATACAGCTACCAGCTCTGCACTGCACATCGTTATGTAAAATTGAAATATATGTTGATATTGAGTTCTTCCCTGATTAGGGATTGTATTTTCTTTAAATACTAGAAAATGTGGCTATGGTCATCTACAAAGCAAATAGCAACAGTGTACATCTGTATTTTAATCTATACTGATAATTTGGTAATGATAGATTGCAAGGACTGTGATATAGTATTATTTGCACTAGATTCCGTCGGTTAGGTCCTCACAATTATTTATTAATTCCCTGACAATAGTTTTGACTGCAGCATGGCTATCTTAAAGCCCTACGGCGACCGAAATACATGTAAGAGCATTAGTAAATAAATGTATGATGAGAAGTTCACCGATGTAATTTAGTATCGGTCGTGTTGATGACATCTATTAATTATCTAAGGTCATTAACTCTGTATAGTTATTTACAATTTACAAAAAAGTATATTTACTTCTATAAAAGCGCATACATCCTCCACATAATTCTAGTGCATAGCTTCGGACATTTATAACTTCAGCTGTACGAACCGTCTCGGGATATGTGAAGCTCTGTCTTGGGTCACATAACTTTCTCAAGCTATTCGTGCCATTCATGAATATGCTGTTTGAAGGAAGCGTGTGGATTAACAGTATCATTAGGCCTGCAGAATACGACAATGTGAGTAATGTCTTCCCTAAAACTTTATAGCCTTTGTCAGACGTCAAGGGAGTCGGGACTTAAAGGAAGATGTATAAGTATGAAGGTTGAGCCTAATCAGAAGGAGGAACAAGCTCCAAGAAAATTGCAAAATCTGAACAGAATCCCTTCCAGAAAACATAACTTTTAGGTTTAAGAACTCGAGGCTTATCATAGACTAAAGTTACATAACAAACGACTTGCGATAGGTTCCGGTAATTGAGCGGCCAACTTTGCAGAAGAATTCGAATCACAAAGTGAGAAATGATCAAGAGAAAATATGTACTATTTCCAAGAACCTGTTGCTCACTTGATTGAGCAGCACTAGCACGGTTTTAAAGTTTATGCAAAATGCTCTAAACTAAAGCTAATGGAAACATGCTTTGTTAATGATAAAAGAACTTTAACACGTTCGCTGACCATGCCGACTTGTGTGGGTGTACTTGTGAATCAGCTACTATATTTCGTGGGCACTCGACCTGTTACGGAATTTCAGGACTAATGCTGTCTTGTTTAAAGCATCAACACCAATCACCGCTGTATTAAACTCTGTATCGCACACTAGGTATTAGGTATTGCATAGTTTAACACAAGAAGAAACCCGACGATTAATTACTTATTGGATATCATTTATGCATGGTTTATTTCTGGAAATAGTTGTTATTTTGTTTTACTGAGGAATCATAATGTTCATTAATAGATATCGTGGAACTTAAAAAATATCCACGAGTTCCATGGAAACTGTTACAACTCTTAAAGCGAAAATAACTTAACTTTAAAACTTAACCAGGAAATAAAGTTTAATTTTTCAATTTTAATGATTCTTTCTTATGCTCCATGTTTTGGAAAAATGATTTTATGAAATAGATTTACTTTATTTCTATAAAGATGATGTGTAAATAAACTTCTTGCTCTAAATTCCTTATTTGCCTTACCTTGCAGGTGAAACTATTTTCCCAGTATCAAACACAGATGAGAAACAAATTTTCGGTATGAAAGAACTTAAATATACCTCCCTTACGTAAAATAAATACTCTAAAACGCGATACACTTTACAAGGCTAGATAGTGAGATCCGTGGCGACCTATACTAGCCTAGGGTGGAATAGAGGCAGGTAATGCCAGAGTTTTTAAAACTTGTCTGTCTTCATAACACTGGTGCTTGAGGAACCAATATAAGCGTATCTAAGGAAACCACATTATCCTTTTCCACACGATTTTTTAGTTAAGACTGTGGAAAGGACATACGGGCTTAAATGCAATCAAAACTGGTAGGTCGCTTCTGTCAATCGTCGTGTGAGAGTAGGAGATATAATCATAAACGCATTATTAGATATGGGTACCAACGCTATGTCAGTCGGATAAAACCTTAGCAACCATTTCGATACCTGGATACGTTGCTATGAAGATGTACAACAAAGAAACAGTTGATGTGGGGCAATTCTATGGTAAAGCTTTGAAACCAACAGCAATCTGGAAACCGGGATACATTGCGTTACCTCAGGATTTAATGATTGTGTGTCGTTGGAAAAACACTAGCTGTTCCAATCAATATCCACGCCTAATAGCACTGACAAATAATAAGATTAATTCCAAATTAGTGTGGAAATGTCTTCAAAACCTCGTTAAGTTTTACAAGTATAGAATCTCTGGAAGAAAACGATTTCAAAAAACATTTGTGATTACGAGGGCTACAATACCCAGCTAGCTTGTATAAAACAGTAAAGATTTAAGTGAAATAAATTTATTTTATTCGAGGAAATAGAATATAATCAACACCAACGGAGACCTTATTGGAATTCAAACCTCTTGAATGTAACATATAGCTTTGTGCATGTGACATATAACCCTAGTTCTTTACACCACGTACTCTCGTTACCTGATTAAAAAGTGCGTCGTATTAAAGGAGCTAGGGGTGATGAGTGAGTACTGACGCACATACCCTATATACACGTCCATACTCAGATATGTATTTCAAGCACGTTACTACTGCGTTCTCGAAATGAGAAGAGCAGAGAGAATTCCCCATTTGCGGAGGGTGCGTATCCAAGTGCCGTGGGGAAGTCAATGTAGAGCAATGTGTCGTTGGTTAGGGTACGACGAGGGAGCCGTAAGAATCAATAACGCATTTCCCCATGCATCACGCGGCCGGGTCCTTGGAATCGGGTTTTGTTGTGTCGGTTAGCAACGAGAAAAATATAACACCGTCAGTGCTTTAGGGATTTATTCAACAGAAATGATGGTGGAATATTAAAAGTATTTGGATAAATAAATAAATAATATAATTTTACGGAATTTCTCATTTTGGAATTGGTATAATTTTACTAGAGATTTTAGGGAAATCAAATTTATCCAGGCTTATTTATCATTGTATTATTATGAGCGAGCCCTGCATGTACAATTTCTTCTTAGTTTAAATAAACGATGACATAATTGACAACGCGTCGTACAGTATCCAATTGAAAGCGTTCCCCTATCGAGTTATACACTAATTAAATGTTGTTACCTTAATTCGATTCTCATGACAATACTATTAACTTATAAAATTTATTGTTCTATAAAACTGTTTGTGCCGGTATTAGTACATTTACTGTTTGTAATGTAGAACTGCGAAACGTCGGTGTTCTTTCTCTTACAGATTACTACATTTTCTTTTGTTTATATATAATAATATTAATTTACGTCCTTATGACGCATTTCTTAAATTGCATACAAGTAACATAAACTTCGAACTTACAATAGACTATAAAACATCCACCTGCAACTACAGTTATATACCTGGGGACGAGTCATTTGCAAGAACCATTTTAATTATCTATCCTATGTATGTAGTATCCTGTGCACAAAGAAATATGTTGTGCTAGCATTATTCATCACCTGCTTCGTAATTGATTTAGAAAACTTAGTAATGAACACCGCAGCACAATTCATAATGTAGACAAAAGTAATTGCTTTTGTAATTATAAATTCTGCGTGTCCTCTTTATCGTATAAGAATATCTTTGTTCACGTTTTGCTAATAAGTAGGTAGTGCTAATTTAATTTAATATTCTGACGGTGCCTCCGCGTCTCAAACTTGAGACTCTTTCTTGCAGAGTTTACAGCATTTACTTGATTTATACTTTTTCTGCAAAGTTTGTGCAATCAAATGTATGTAGATGTTGTATGTTAGATTGAAAATATATACCACCACGCTAAAAATTGCAATAATAAATATAGGCAGAAATGTTTGTAAAATATAAAAATGCCTGTGAAAGTTTTGAAGTTAGTAAAACTACTGGTGATGATTTTTAATTTTAAGTGTAAAAGAGAATGGGGTAACATTTGTTCCAATAAGACGTCATGTAGTGATATAAATTGGCATTGATCCCGAGGCGTCCTAAAAATTAGTAAACAAGGTCAAGGAGGAACTAATACAATTTTCTGAAGTGAATCTATATGTACTTAATTTTTTCTTGGGAAACTGGAGATCATAACGAGATCGGTTGGGAACTATATCGTTATTAGTTCAAAGAAGCTCAATTCTGCACATACCTAGCTTTGACGCAAGAGGACCAGTAACTCCAAGAAGAGCCTGTTTTTGTTGTTTTTCTATTTGAAGGTAATAAAAGGGGCAATTAGACAAAAATACGCAAACAATTTGGTGATATGATCTACGATAGGTGTCAAAGACCATGTGAGTTTCTATTTCGTTGGAGAATTTCTCTTGCGCTGGAAGAATAGCAGAGTTATTTTTACAGGTGAAGTATATACACGATCAACATGCACCATGGAACACTGATTTTATGGTTTAAGAATTTATGTGGCTCTTAAACAATCTAATCCATCAGATCGGTATCCTCGAAGAAACCCATCGCCTTGCTAATGAAATGCTTTTACCTCTTCTCGCTACAGAAACTAAATTTCAAAGTCTTGCACCGCCCCAATTCCTGACATTCACGGAGGACATGTTGCAACGTATCTGCTTTCTCACTATTCCTATAGAGATTTGAACAGGTTCACTGTCCTCCCATTACAATTTCTAGTTATTTACTTTGTCATATGTGTCAGCTGAACGTCATGCAATGAACGAACGTGCAGTATTCCCCTAGTTTCGATGCGGTCCTCAATTATTTACCATGTTGTTCCTTCAGTAAGTTCTTCACCTCAGGGCTTACGATTTACTACGGAACTTCACATGTAGGTTCACGCTCTACAAATTCCCCTTTTGCCTACTCTCTTGCCTGAGGATTTGTTTCATCGTTTTCTTGTATGCCAAGATATCGTAGATCCATGTATACTCAAACTAACCATAAAGTCAAGAAATATTTCCTTCATACTTTATACAGTTCCCGCAACATATGTCTTTAATTAAAAACGTAGACTGAAGTATTTCGAGGCTTTTTAGGAATACTGCAGTAATTTTTACGCAACATGGGATGATACTCTCCTCAATTGGTGGACTATCTGGCGAGCTGCTCGAGGTGAATTTAGTGCTTCTAATAATATCGCTCTATATTTCACTAGTTATTGAGAATCGCTATCTACAATTTTCAGGATTTCATCACAGTAACCTTCTTTGTTCATTTTTAATACACAATATCATGTACCAATTTTTATTTCTTCGTTGCTTCTAAAGAACTTCTATTGAAAAGCATGTTATATGTAATCTTCTTCATGGTATATGTACTCAATAGCGCCATTGATCTCACATGAAGCAACACACGGCGCTCCTGATGATATTCGTTAGGTAAAAACAGTTTTCAAGGTTCTATCGTTACACAACTCAACCGGGGAACTATGATTGCGCTTAAATTGGATGAACTAATGATAAACTCTTGCAAGACTTTTTCTTCAAAAGCCCAATCATGTCCTTCCGTATAACTCGAAAATTTTCTGATCAGTTCCATTGTTCTCTTTCATAAAAAAATTATACAGGTTTTAGTCTATTTATAATGTTCAAAAGAAACGGAGTATCGTACATGTTTGTATGGATTCACTTTATCACTGCACTAATTTATGATCTCCAAAATTATTTCCTTCTAGTATCGTAAGATATTATCGATTCAACTTGTAGATAATGGGAAGTTCTTACTTTACTGCAGCCTGGTTTTTCATTTGACATTCCTACTAGCAAATATTTTAACTTAGAAGTGTCTTTATAGTCAGTTCTAATTTAGTAACTGCTTCTTTTTAAATAATTACTGACCTCGCTTTGTTAGATGAAACATATACATATGTATAATAGTGCTTATCAAACTGGGTGCCGTATAGTACCTACCCTAAAATGAATGACCAATTGCGATAAAAGCAACATTTCGTTATTATGAATGTGTAATTTGTAAAACTGTTGAAAATATTGTTTCAAAGAAATCAGGCTATCGAGAAAAGTTGAACATACATATATATGAATAAGGTGCGGCCATGAGGACTAGTTTGGAAAGCACAGATCTGTATTACCTTTTTAACGAAGCAGCTTTGCAAAATACCTTAGATGAGAAAAGATGCACAGTCTTTAAATTATTTTGCGCAACAAGATACGATATATCAAAAGGCACAATTAAAATCAGAAATAAGCGTAAAATATACTATATTTACAAGTGGAGTACCAACTAATTAATAAGGACGATACTTCTAATTCAAAGGTTCTACGTTTGTGGCATTCTTGTTAGCTTTGTTGCATAGTTTTGCTGTTTAATTATAATCATACTGCTTCTGTACGTTCAGGCATTCTACGCATTCAATGTAATTTACCGAAAGCGCCTTGCATTCTCAGACTAAATGTAATTCTATGGACAATTCCATATAATACTGGCCGAATAGTCATTTGACTTATCGTATACAAATCATATGGGTTCTATCCTCTTTATTAATTTGCAGAACTATGAGTAGAAGAATTATTTATTCGTTCAAAATTATTAAGCAGGTACATAATTTTCGTACTGCTGTGATGTTAAAGTACTAAGAATGTTGATTCGAATGGAGTTTGGTTACGGTTAAATTATACTAAATCACATACAAAATTGGCTTTATCTGTTCTATTTCTCACAACAGAACTGATCAATGCAGGCGATAAATTAAATAGTTAGTTTGAAAACGCAATATTTGGGTCCATTGCCAGTAACAAATTTATCAGATGAGAAATTGGTTTGTTTGCGGGATTAGACGAAAATTTCGATGGATATCTATTAACACATATCTAGGGCAAACTTATGGCGGAAAGTTTCTCGAGTTGAATGACACACAAACGACAACATGTATTTGATATTAGATATCTATAGAACAATTTCCGCTAGATTGTCTTAATCATTGAAGGAACTACTCGTAAGGGTATCAGAATGAATCACTTATGGTACTGCACACGAATCCGTGCTAGAAGTGTTACGATGAACTGAAACAATAGAGCACTTCGATACTTGGCTGTATAAGTGGATTTTCAATACAGGGACCTATATTCGATCTGGTAACATTTAAGAACATACAAGTGACTTCAATTCTTCAAATTTAACGTTTGGCGACTTTCTTAAGTAATACAACCGTATTAATTGCCAGTGGCTATTTTTAGTAACGCAATTTTCACCAAACTCGAATGTAGATAATGTAAATACATTGCGTTATAATTGCCCAAGAAAAATACGTTTCTACAACCTCGAGGCTTGCCTTAAATAAACATTCTATCTATATGCCACCGCTCTTAAATGGGTAGTGTGAAAACGATTAGCTATATCGAGATTTATTTGAAAATATCTAGTAAACTGTTACAATTAATAACAAACCTCCATCTCAGTCGATGTATTTGTAATAAAAACTAATTTATGTTGAGAAAAGTGCGTTACGTATCGAAACAATCAAGATATTTATCAAGGAATGAAATCAATCAGTTCGCACACACATATTTTGTAACGCATAACGTATACATATATCGGAATTTATAATGGAAAGGTGTAGTCGGACTGCTGTAGTATAGATATTAGGTAAGGGGTCATTGACTGTAAGTTGTAGGTACATTTATTTATAGTGCTCGAGTTGATTAGGCAATGCGAAAATTAAAATACCGCTGTGTTTATTATTCCCAAGTTAGCTGTAGGCGAATGCAGGTGAAACGCAATGTGGCACGGCGTTTTCGATGTCACGATTGTAATTCGAATTATCTCGTAAGTAAAATTTTACATGGGGAAGATACGATCGCTTTTTCAATTATTATAGAAGTTTGCTTACAATGGAATAATACAGGGTAGTACATATTTACCACTTCGACTGTAAAAACTTCAACAATTAAATGAGAATGATGTGTACAACCCAAAATTGCAAGCAACCAAATAATACTGCCAGCTGTATTGAAGCTTTTCGTTGGCGCCTTCTGGATGTATGCATTTTATCGCTCTATCGGGCATGTGTTCTTGTTATTTTTTGGCATGACCATACGCTATTTTGGCAAGCAGATGCTTAGATGTTCAACGTGCCAATTTATCTTTAAAATAATACGAACGAAGCAGATGCACTTATAGGAACCCCAACCACCTGCTCCATAAATGCAAGTGCCTCGATTAATCAGTTGATTAAGAAACGCAGGCCGTTCCATATATAGCAATTATAATTAAATAATAAAAATAAAATGAACGGGTTATCTTTTATTATTAATACCACATTTGTGTGCTGCTTGTTATTTCCTGTTTCTTTGTAATTGCACCAGTTGAGGGAAGGAAATGTGCCTACGTCTACGTGTATCTTTGAATGATTCATAAAGGGATTGCAGAAGAAATTACTGAATGAAGGATAGAGCTACTTCTAATTAGGTAAGTACAATACGTCACTTGCATATTTACTTTAAAAGGCGTCTGAGAAATATATTAGTTTAATAACGTATTCTTTGGCATTTTGCACGCTACCAGTGTAAAATTCCAGTTGAAGTTAAAGAATGGCTTAAACGCATGAGGAGAAAGTTTAGAATATAATATCTGTCCTACAATGCTTCTTGCTGTGGGTAAAGATAAAGCATTTGGTAATTATCTATAAGTAGTGCTACTGACACTATATCAGCGGTTTCCATCCTTTTAGACATCACGGAGCAATAACTTAAAGTTTGAAGTTTGGCAAACCACTAAATAGATCCCTTCTCCGACACATACAGTATATAGGATAATATATCACGTTCATTTATAAAGCAGAACTGACTTCTTTACACGGGAATTACTCGGCTTACTAAACCAAGTCAGAAGAGAGAAGAGAACAGTGGAAGACTGGAGAATAGGCGGCATCATGACACCGATATATAAGAGCGGGCACAGTAAATACAGCATCTATAGGGCAATTACTTTAACAAGCACAGTAAGAAAATTATACGTGAAAATAGTAGAAACAAGATTAAGCAAAAAGAAGAACAACTAGAGGAAAATCAGACGAGCTACAGTAAGAAGAGAGAACGTGGGAGATCCTAGTAGAAAAAGAGTTGATGTGAAATTCTAGAAAATATGAAAAACTTATATGAAGATACGAGCAGCTATGTATCAGGAAGAAATGTATTTGATGTATGTTATTGTGGGGAAAACAAGAAACAGAACTACAGCAAAATATAGATGTCCTGAATGAAGAGCTGGAAAGAGCTAACATGAAAGTGAATATAAAGAAGACAAAGTCAATGATAATAGGAACAAGTCAAGAGAAACACCGAATCGGCATTGCAAAAGAGAATATATCACACAAGTTGAAAAAATCACCTACCTGAGAACGATCATTAATGAGAAAGGAATCATGGAGGACGAAATTAAAGAGAGAATCGCAAAAACAGGAAGACTTTTTAATGCAATGAAGACACAATTTCTCAGCAAGAGAGATATAAAGGAAGGAGGTACAAGCAGAATTTATTAGAAAAGTTGTGAAGTCAATACTCACATTTGCCTGCGGAAGCTGGGCGACAACGGAAAGACAAAGAAGCAAGCTAGTACCAACTGAGATAAGAGTTTCGAGGAAAATACAAGGACATGTCCTTTTGCGTTTTCGTGAAACCCGAATATGCAGTACTAAGTCATCAAAATAAGGGATACCATTCACACAACATGCTTCTGTGAAAATTCATTTTCATTCCTCATAGCTATGTGGAAGTCACTTACTTATTTACTTACTTAATCCTTGAGGCGTGTACCTTTTGTTTTTCTTATTCTGCGCCAATCTTGGTATATCTTCCCACTTTACTCCTCTCTGTTCCGCTGCCTTTCTTACTTCACCGTTCTATGTTTTTCTTGGTCTTCATTTTCGTCGTTTTCCATTATCTTTTGCATCGCACACTTTTTCACTAGCCTGTTTTGTTTTATTATTTGTTTATGTCCCATCCATCTTAGTGATCCTTGTTGTATCGTATCTTCTACTGGTATTATACGTCGTTCTCTAAACTCATTCCGTATCTTATCTCTTGATATTCTTCCTTGCAAATGAATGAAATTATGCATTGAGATTGTCATCAGATGAAGTCCATGATGTTTTCTTTTTGTTATTACTTAAATATTGCCTTCAATTCTCGCTGAAAATCGAGTTATTAATTACACATTACCTCTCCACTACCTTTGGATAGTAACGAGCAAAAGATTCTCTGAGCGATTTGTTCAATAAGAGTTATTATCTGTTGATTTATATCATTAGCACCGTGAATTTTATTAAACAATTGTGTGGTGAGGACTTTACTGATGTGATATAGTTAGTTGAGGATATTTGTCTTTAGATTTGATGTGTAGTTTTTATTTCGTTCTCATTAGTAATTTTGGACTTGCTTTTTAATCACAAACAACACTGCAAGGATAAGCTCCGATGAAACTTATCAAACGAATGTATAAATCGATACGGTATTTACAGACTCGCATTGGTTCTCCCCTTCTCCCAACCTGCTAAGAAACTAAAATAACTGCCTATCAACTTCGACTTCAACATGATTTCGGGTCGTTCAAACGCAATATTGGCCCTATAATAGTATTTTTCAGTAGGTAGCAAGTTTTCTTTTCAGATTTACATATTTTTCGCATTTACTCTTTTGCTTTTTTGTGTTCAACCTCAACTAAGCTTTTTCTTCTATTCTATTGATGGTCACATCGGTAAACTTCTCCTCACACAGATTGCTTTACGGTAAAAGATAGTTTGAAGATGGTAACCTCGAGACCAGCGAAACACGTGTACTAATAAAAATAAATCTATAAAGTTTAGAGTCCAATAATATATTCAAATTAGCTATCTTAATCCTTTCTTGAGAATAATTGCAACGTGGTCGTGAGAAGTTCACCAATGTGATCTAGCGTCCGAATCTCCTTATTCACTTTGGAAATAGAGGAAGGAGAATAAAATTAGTAAGCAGTTTTGGCCATAAGGTTTTGTATGTTTCCGCCTATTTAAGATGACTTCGACTCTTTAATGCCAAACTCATTGCAATATTGCAACCACTTGTAAATACTTTGAAAGATTCAGAACAATAGGGTGTTCAATGGACAGCGGATGACGGAAATAGGCAAAATAGAACATATGTAGTATTAAGAACTATACTATACGGTGGCAAATATTTTTGCCTGGCTAAAGACCAAGACACCAAATGGAATAGTAAATTGGAATTACTCTGTGCCATAGAATGAGAATTAGACAAGATATTTTGGGATATACAATTACCACTTTAAGGGACCAGTAAAAGGTCTTGTTAGAAATAGGGCGACTTACTAGACACTACGTCATAACTGGTGAAAAATCTATACACATTAAATATTTTAAGCGCTTGTTTTAGTTTAACCGCCGAATATACAATACATATACATATGTATATTTCGAACAATTTTCATAGTTTTCAAACAAAGTTGCTTTTACCGTTAAATAGAGAATGCATCGCTTACTGAATTCCCAAATTGAAATATCGTTTCAAACTATAATAGAAGCAATAATAGTTACTTTCGTGGACCTCTATTGAAACATTTATTATCCTAAATGTGAGACTGGCGCAAATTACATTACGCTGGAGGTGCATACTCAGCTGTAGCGCGCTTTGCGAGTAAGTTTAATGTGCTCTATGGGTAAATTTATTATACACTTCGTGGAAATATCCACTTGTATCATTGACATATTCAGAAACATAAAAGTCGAATTATGTACCTACTATACATGTATTTGTACATACTTGCATTCATTGCGTTTTTGAAGTTTTCATGAGATAGGCCTTTAATACAACAAATGGGGTGTGACAACTATCGACATCGACAATTCAAGCTCGCTCCCGATTTGTATGCATTTTCCGCCTTTAGTTATTGCTTCTAGGTTTGCAAATGATAATTCCTCGTTTTGGTATTAAAATGAGAGCCACAGATGAAAACGCTATAATATGTAAGTAAAACTTTTATTAAATCAATATCGTTTATTATGAAGTTTTAGTTCGAGAGCTTGCCAATAAGAAATAGTAATTTCCAACATAATTCTACACAAAAGCAATTTTACGTCGCATTTTCAAACGAAAAAACAAGCGATAGAAATTGGCATCTGAATTAAGAAAATAAACCCAAACATATAAATTACGTAGCTGATGCAAGAAGGGGATAGACCTGCATACCACGATGATTGTATTTATTAGACATAATCCTTTTTAGTTCTTTCTCTCCTTATTTGAGGAGACGCACGATGTTGACGAATGCTAGGAAAGTCCGTTAATAGGTAAAATTCTAAACCGGTTTCGGAAAAACGAGAATAAAATTCAATTATAGAGCGCGTCAAAGGCACCATTATTATTCTTATTTGAGATTTCTTTGAAGTGAACGCTTTAACTGTAGATTACGAGTTGAATCTGACAATCAAACTGCACCGACGGGTGAACAGCATTGCATAAATTGCCAATTCTTCTGTTTCCTCTATGTATGTTTATTTTTAAAGTCTATTATTTATGTACAAATAAGACTATATACGAATTCTTTCACTTCGCCATGTGCAGTTAGACGGATAATTACGTTCCTTTATTGGTACTACTTTGGAAAATGCAATTATTTCAAGCAATGTCCTAAATCGTAAAATTATAACTTCAAAGAACTAACGTAATTGTCGATTCTATACTTTATGAGCACCTTTTGTTCAAAACACACTGGACGCTCTTGGAGAGATGAAACTTTGTTTCCTAGGGGGTGTCTCTTAATGTTGCATATAGTCGCAGCCAGGAATTAAACATCGAGAGTCAGAATTAACCACAATATTTAGTTAACCTCAAAGCACTTTGCTTTACGAGGCTGCAAAAATGATTTAGAGATTGTTGAATTTTTCTTAACTTTCGGAAAGGATTATCCCAAGAATAATGTCTCAGCAAGTTGGTTTCTGTTTCTGGCGATGAAGTACCATATCAATGGATAATTTGCCGTCGATACTGCGAATTAAACAATGAAGCATCAGCAACGCTCCCGAGACATGTTTAAACATCGAAGCTGTGCACCATCTGATCAAGGAAAATCAGAGAGAAACATTCCTCGGCATGTAATCATAATTCCTTTACAAGATCGAAAAGCAGTTAATACTGGGCAGTATATCACCGTTTATTTGCCAGAATAGCTGTGCTCCGAAAAATTAACCATGAACTACGAGTCATCCTCTTCCAACATCATCATTAATTAACGCTCCTCAATACCACTTTCAACTCTTTGTGTTTTCTACTGAAGATGAACTTCGGTATCGTAAGGAGAAGAGCTAATTTATTACGCAATTGAAGCCTTTTCCGAATTAGATGTGGTTTTTATAATTTCTTGTGTTTCAATCAATTTAAATTAAATTTCTTGTAATTATTCCAGTAACAATTCATTTCAATAAATGATAAAACTCTGAAATTTTAACATCGCTATTTCAAGAATGTATACCATCACTTTCCATAAATGCATGAAACTAGGACACGCAACTTTGCGTAAAATCATAATACATGCTTCCTGTATCATACGCACACATCGATTACCAATCAGCTATAAAATCATCAGCATCGATACAGTGCTCAAATTTAACGACTCGACCAACGCATGCGTGCATGCGGTTATGTGATTTATTCCTTCTCGAATTTCTAGATGGTTTTAATGGTTCCAGCGAGAAAGCAGTGCATCTGATCTGACGCAGGTCCAAACTATATAAAAATAAGTTTCTGTTTATAATACTGAGCGCTCGGGTGTAAACTTTCCAGTTCGAAAATAACCTAGACCTACGATGTTAACGCTCTATATTATAAACGCATCTGCAAACGTATAAACATCCAAACACGAGAGATGCATACTTTTCTACAGATTTTTATCGTTTTGCGACCAACGTACAAGGATTTCTAACTCTCTAGCATACACGCCCAGGTTTACTCACACCAATAGACGAACACCTTTCGGTACAGATGAATGGATGTAGAGCTTGCGGTCAATATCCTATAGATGACTTTTGCTGCCGTTATATCAGCTGTACGGAAGACATGCCTCAAAATGATCTCTACCAGTTTATGCGTGTACATACACACGTACGCGTGTACGTACAAAATCGATATTATCAAAACTCTGATCAACTGCACACATCTGTGCATTATTTATTACACTGACAGTTCCTCTGAACATTATCTTGTGCATGAACGTTATTGATGGGAGTGTTGTGTTACCATGATGCAATGGAAGTCACCAGAGTTGTACGAGCATACGCCCATGCGACGCTGGCAATTTATCAGCGCAGAAATCTCTATAATTATACGAGATGATTCCAGTTCAGATCGTGTAAACTTGATTAAAAAATAGAATTCATTTGCCTCCGTAAAGTTGAAGCGTTGTTGCATGACACGAAAATGATGAGTGGGTTGACCGAATTTCGCTAAACCCAATACATGTATTTCGACGTCTATGATATGTTTAAAAATTATTAACCTCCTTTAGGCGCTAATTTCAGATTTATTCCAGTAAAAACCGTTTATATTTCAGTTAAATTCGAAGAATAATAATTTTGACAACCCAGATGAAATAAATCAGCTAAATAAAGAGAAACAATTCAATATCACGGAAGCAATGGTAGGTAATGCTTTTGTGTTTGCCGGATCTCAGTATTTGATATCAGCAGTTTCAATTTTCCTGAAGAAGCTGGTAATAGGATAAAAGAACGTAGATACCAAATAGGCACACATCACTAAACTTGAAAAAGTTTCTATCAACATCAACTAAATTTTTTTAGACCTTTCTATCTTACGGGCTATAGGCACAAAGTTGAGCTATTTTGTTTCAATTTCTACACTTTCTCCACTCGTTGCTGTTATTTTTACCTGAACAACATTTTTCCTTTATGCCGATTTGCTAACCTCTGTTCTATACAATCGTCCTGGTTGATTAGTCTTTGTGCTCGTGGACTCCATGATTAACAATTCCTTTAAGGTCGGTATTCTCAAGCCGTTAACAAAGGTTATAAGTTTCTGATCTACATTGCTACGGATCCCGACTTCAGTCTTAATCCTCGACGGCTGAGACATGCATTTGAAGCTTACGTTTAACAGTGTTAGGGCACATATTATCTTAAAACTCCTAATTCATAGACCCTTAATAAACGCTGTAAGTTTTTGGGAAAAGGCACTGCCCCAATTATAACCGTTTTCTGAAGTCTTTAACTGCGCTACTCGACCTTTATGCTTGAGTGCTTGGACATACGCTCAAGGGCTACTTTCGAGCTAGTTGTTCTAGTACATTAAGGCACATCTTCCCTTAAAGCAGAAATTTCCCAGACCGTCAACAAGTTTCGTAAGTTACATTAACTTATTAGTTCGCAAAAATTTTACAATTGAAAGTCTTCTAGATCACATTATAAGGACGTGCATGCAGTAAGGATATACTTTGGTCAGTATCTGATGTTCCGTTGGATAATGGCAGTGTTCTGCTAGTTTCGTTAAGTAATTTGGGTCCCGCTTAAATTTTATAAATCGAAAGCAATGGTCGTCCTTGATAGCATTTTTTCTATTGAAGCCAAAATGAATAGTTTGCTGCATTACTACACATCTAAACCATGATTGATGTCATTAATTATATATTTAAATTGAAAATCGTCTTTGCCTAATGCATTGTCAAGAAACAGAACAATTTTTATCAAGAGCAATATTAGATCGCAGGTAAAATCCAAATAAGTATTTTAAGCAAGTTGTCATATTCAGATGCCGATAAATCGGACGAACCAATATGCACAGAATACACATAGTATTTCCCGCATAATATTTGAAGCAAATATAATCATCAAAGTCGGCTCTAAAAACATGATCACTGTTCACCTCAATCCAAGCAAAGATATTTTTAACTGTAAAGTTATAGGTAAGTTCTTCGCGCTAGAAATGTATAATTTTATGTGCCTCCTGTGCCTATAAATTAGCAATGGTATGTATGAATGTCTCTACATACATATTTAGCCAAGCCGGCTTTGTAGCACCATTTGTATTACTCCTAGAGTTGCCATTATTTGCATATCAAAGCCGTTTGCCAAATTTGGTATAAATCAATAAATTCCATTTGAACGGGCCTTTTGATTTCAACTAGTCGTTACTATTCATGAACAAATGTAATATGACAGACGAAAACATATTTTCCTCATTTCCACGGATACACGACGCTGTACATACATCTGGAAATTTATAGGACTTCCCGAACAGACTCCATCTATCACCGTATTATTAACATACAATGCCGCATCGTAAACAGTCACATATCTAGACACATTTATTTTGCGTTTTCATATCGCAGCAATGCTCGTTATTTAGTTCGTCGGTTTTTTTTGTTTCCTCCCTCTCCCTTTATCTGCTTTTTTCACGGCGGGCTTCGGAAAAATTTGTTCTATCCCTAGATAAATCAGCGATGAATTTATCGATGCAATAGGAAAAATAGTGAGAAAAAACTTTCACCAATGTCGAACTCCTATACTGTATACTCTTTACGGTAAACGGGTCGTGGATCAAGTTGAGATAGCGGGAACATACATCAACCAGCCTTCGCAATTGTCGAAAGAGAGAGGGAGAATGCATTCGGTAAAGAAGTTTGATATACAGAAGAAGGAGAGAAGAAGGCAGACCAGTCTGCGTTATTTCGCTATTACAATACATTTGTCTCAACTGTTGTTCGGGAGAAGATACCTACCTACTGCACTCTCTCATGATTTTACTCTTTTTAATATCACGAATTGTGCGATCATGGTTATTGCCGAGACAGAATTCTATTTAGGTGGATATCATTACTCGTCTTCATTGTCAAAACGTTTCTAATAACGCTCTTGCTTCGTACTTTCAACAGATGTAGCCAGAGTACACAAAGTATATTTAATTCAATTTCCTATAATAAGGTTTTTAATAAAAAAGACATTTTTTCTGTTTACAACAGTTTCTTAAGAAATATTATGCATGGCGATTATATTTGTAAACTTCTCGTTACGTTAACGTATTCTAGGAGACGCGCTTTTTGGCAATCAGGTTAGCATCATCAACCGCATATTATCGAATGGCACAATTTGATAGCGCTAGTAGCGCTAGATCACAGTCCTTGCAATCATTTCCAAGTTTGTTCATACACAGTATTCCATATTGCACCCTAAATTTTAAAGTTCTATTTGTTATAAGGGGTTTCAACATTTTTCCAAAAAATCTGTAATCCCAAATGGCAGATAAAGTGCCATTTAAAGTTGAAAACAGGCCACACAATATTCAATAAGCCGACTGATTACTCTTCTGAATTATTGATTTCCTTGATGAACGTATCGTTCGCAAATAATTCACTGTAATGGTTTCGATAACTGCCACATGAACATCTATTAAGGTTTTAACAGTTATTCACTGCAATATAAAATGCGCAACTCTAGAAAAAGCGGCAAGTCGATACCGTTAAGTCGTCGCAAGAAATCACAGAGATCCATATTGGTCTCCTGCACTATCCTTTATTGAGATCTGGACGTTCCTTCTTACGAGATGTAAAAAAATGGCCCGACAATTAACCTTGCATGCTGCTTTTTAAATAAATCGCAATACATCATGATGTCAGCACTTAGTTATCGCCGATGCTTAATCCTCAATTAACATTAAATGGACGAATGAAAGCAATTATTTAAACACACACATTTCATATCCGAAGTTAAATAAAAATATTTCGACGGAATACTAATAGAGTTAGTGGACCTATTAAATTATTAAGTCGGTTCTAAGAAATAAAGCCTAATGTCAAGTAGATGTATCGTAAAATTACGTAAAGACCAACGATTAGTTATATTTTAATTTTCATTCCCTTTTATCATCACGAGTCATTTATAACAAAGCAGACGGCATGAAACCGCAATTCATTACGTAATGAAATTTTAAGAGTTCATTCCAATAATTTCGTACGGGGAAGTAGCACTTCACTTCCCCGAACGAAATTATTGGAACGAAAGTAGATTTGTCTGGTGCGTATATCGGGTAAAATGTAGCTCTTAGTAGTACAGATTTGACATGACTTGTTACTTAGTCGAGTAGAACCCAATTGTAGAATGTTTCGAAGTCAAATTGAAAATCTACCGTGGAAAGTAGAAGTTGTAATTTACATATTCAACGCTTGATAGCGTTAATGACCAATAACGAAGAAAGAGTTTACAAATGCAAAAACTTTAATTCCAGTTTAATTGATGTTAGATTTATTCCGATGATTTCGCAGAAACTGCTTTGTTACCGAATAGCTGGCTGCATGAACGTCAAATAAAAGGTAACCAAGTAACCACAAAAGAAAAACCGTATTTGTAACTTAAAATTAGTTCTTAACTGGCTAATGTTTGTATTGAGTTACATATCTTAAATTTGTCAAGACGGAAAGTATACTGTATATTTCGTGAACCGGAATAATCTTAACAAATGGGAAGACTTTACTAAAAAAACAGTGCATTATTCAACAGAAGTTCTAAGTCCAAGTTGGAACATTAACAGTGTTTTCTTATCGATTTGGGACCATACCTTCTCGCTCGTTCGTTTTATTAATCCCGCATATGTCATTTGAATATGTTTTCCTCTATCCTTGTGCTGCTTATGGTATTTTCCTTATTCTTTAGCTTTTATTTAATCGATGCTTTTCTTGTACCTTGAGTTCTTGTTAAGTATTGTATTTCTACTGCTTGCAGTTCTTTCCTTCGGTGTCCTAATAGGCCCACTTCTGAACTTCATAAAATAGTAAATAAATTAATTTTCTAATTTGTATTTTTGAGATATTCTCGATAGTTAGAAATATTCTATATGATATTTCAAACAGCTTTCTAGGCTTCCCTCAAACATTCAATCATTTACAGACTATGTACTGTAAATCGAAGGTTCATTATGCACTAGCTCACAATCAGTCGTATGTGTATAGATATTTCTACTAAAAGAAGAAATGTTGAGGACAGTGCAGAAATCTAGTGAGAGTGAGAAACATGGAATCTAAGAATGTGGGAGAGGCTGGTAACCTATCCACCGTTAAAACAGTCATAGATACCCTATACAACAACTATTGGAAGTGGACCCTACAGACGACCACCAAAGAGAGAACCCCACAGTTGGAGACTTCGTCATCAACAGAAAGAAAATTGAAATAGGGCATTCTTAATTACTGAGTCACGAATGGAAACCTATAAATATACAAAACAGCGCCAATTTTGATTTGTGTGACAAAAACATTATTGCAGATAGTTATATACAGCGCCTTCTACTGGAAGAAACATTATCAAAAGATCAGTCCTGGTAAATAGCTGGTATTATTTTCTTCAGAATTCTAATACACCGAAAAAGCACATCAGCCAGAAAACTATTTTGGTTATTTCAATTTTACGTTGAAGTCTATTGTTCTGGCACTCGAAACCCTAAGGTTTACATAAACCATGAAAGTATATTAAGACATCAGATAGCTTTTATTGGATTTGGTTAAGTTATTAGGGGAGTAGTATGGTCAGGTTCGTATTTAGCTTACGCCGATGATGTGGTGTTATCAACCAGAAGCAGGGAAGAATTGGAAAATATCACGAGAGAGCTGATAATTTCTGCAACAAAAATAAGATTAAAGATTAATAAAAAGAAAGGCAAATTTATGTAAATTAAGAATAAAACTGCAGAGATGGCGAACATAAGATTTGACATACAATACGAGAAATATTCGTTTTTGAGGTACTAATCGAGACTAGATGTAAATAATGAAAGGGAAACTGGTTTCAGCATAGCCCGAAACGCGCAAAAGGAATAAATTGAATTGTTGAATCAAAAATTGTCTCATGGGAAAAGTTAGGATATGTTGTATCCATGTATGTAACCTTACGATCAATATTAACTGAAAGTTAGCAAAGATAGTTGGTAAACAAAGAAAACCAACAAAAATTGGAGATCTGTGAGACAGAAATATTATGCAGAATATTCAGAGGCAAAAAGATAAACCAAGGAAAAACTAGAAACACACAGTAATGCATAACTTTATGAATTATATTACAGAATAAATCGCATACCACCAACGCACTACTCCGTAAAATCGTCGTTTACAGGGACTGTCGTATATAGAAAGGTTGATTATTAACAAAATGGCAAGGCGCACTGTATTTAAGATATCACAAGATAACCGAAATGAGGATAGACAGCAAAGAAAATGGAGAGAGGTTGTGTTAGAAGATCTGGATATGGAAATAGTTAAGAATTGGAACGGTGGACATTTTGCTAATCATGCTAAAAGTTTTAGATAATACTTCGAGGATACCTTTACGCCCAATTGGAAGGAGATTGCAAAGAATAAGAAATACTGGAGAAGAATTAATTACCAATATAGTTAAATTTTCTGTAAAATGTACGAGGACGATTCGTAAAATAAGTTCCGTTTACGCCTAGTGAGGAGAGGAGTGGGAATATCGCCGCGTTGTGGTGTAATCTAGTTCAATGTGAGTCTGGCAGTGCTAGCGAATCGTCTGAACATCTTTTCGTGTTATTTTGATCGTTTAAAATGGCTGCTGCAATTGAAATTCCCGCCGACTGTGACCTGCGTGCTGTTATCCGATTTCTGTGTGCAAAGAACGTGAAGGCAGCTGAGATTCTTCGTGAATCTTGCTCTGTTTATGGTGAAAATATCATGAGTGACATTGTCGTTATAAGATGATAGCGGATATTTCGAGAAAGACGAAATAATGTCTATGATGAAAAACGGAGTGGAAGACGAACTGTTGTGACGGACGAACCTTTGGATAATGTCGAAGACAAAATACGTGAAAATCGGCCATGCAAAATCACAGGACTGAGTAACCTTTTCCCTCAAATTTCACGTACAGGTTTGTATGAAGTTGTTACTGAACATGGCTTAATTCGCAGGCGGCAGAATTCTATGAAAAGGGCATTAAAAAACGGGTTCATAATTTAAAAAAATGTCTCAATCTTAATGGCAACTGAAAATAGTTGAAAGTAGTAGCTTTAAGTTGTATATAATAAAAACCTCTCCATAAATTTTTTTAATATCCAAACGGAACTTACTTGATGAATCGCCCTCGTATTAGAACGAGAGTTAACAGCTAAAGAAATGTGAATCTAGCGAAATACCTACTGATTTAACAGGGACACGAATTTTATAGGCGAATTTACATAACCTTTATTGTCATAAAAACAACAGAAACTTTTACTTTCAAAAGCAGTGTAGGGCAACTTACTGGTATAATGTTAACCTACACATTCCAATTTAGATATTGTTGAAAAATACGAAAAACAAAAGAACATTCCAATATTCATCTACAACTAAACAAAACAAGTTTGAGTAATGTGCTCCTGGTCAAGGGATTTTCTAAGACGGTCTAAAGCCCACGTGTATAGTACCTAGCTTAAAAATGGTGTGAAATCCTTTAGTCCGATGTAGTACGACGTATCCTAATTCATCTTGAAGAATTATTGCCGTCAAGAACGAGCACCTACGCCAATAACTATAACAACGTGCAATAATAAAACGCGCCCTAAAACATGGAATATGTATTAGGAACGGTTGTTTATTTGCACCATAAAGCCAATAAATTCAGTTAACAACGCGTGCATGGCGAAAAGCTTACTATAAATATCGCAAAGTTTATTAATAAAGACTTCAATAAACATGAGTGTGACCTAAATTACAACTCACTCTTGCAATTTTTCTTCCTATTGAAAACACACATACATACATACATGTATACATACATCCATATGTATGTAAGAACAACGTTGGTCGGTTTCGCGTATAAATATTTATTAACCGCTAAACGTGTTGTTATTAAATTACTATCCCGACGTTCTGTATCGCTAATACAAAGAAATGAAAATATTCTAGCATTTGTTGTTCCGAATAATTTATTATTCTGTTCCGACTACGTGCGTTTCTATATCACAAAGGACGTGACAGATTAACAACGGTAATTTTTACAATTGCAAATTGTATGGCGTTGTACTTTAAGTAGTTGAAAGTTCGTTTACAAAGTGTGCAATACTATTATAGATGCTTCTGCACTAAATTTTTGAAGTCCGTTTAGTGTGAGACCGTGAACAGACATTCATCCCTAAAGCATTCTGGTTGGTATTTAGTAAATTTATCGCGTGATCAACTGATGAACTGTTTTTCACCGTTCACAAATGAATGAAGTACATTAAGGTTCCCATATAAATCAAATTCTAGAAGGGATGTTTCGAATGTTCTAAAAATTTGGCTGCATTTCAATTGCGTAAGTGCTATGTTTGCATGCCGTGTTTTAGTATACTTCAGCTACTTCATTCATACGAAGACAATGTTTTCGGGGAATGAATTAAGACATATGAGGATGTCAGAGACTAGTTTTCGCACATTACGCAGCCATGCCGTGGAATATTGTTTACTATAATTCAGCTACTTGACTGGTATATACGTATTTCTCTACTGCTGATATTAATCCTTTGCACTCGAGACCTTTTTCGCTTGCACGAACCAGCAACGCGAGACGATTTCGGCCAAATTCGGCAAACACTTTACAAGTACTTTAACAACATTTATAAACAAACAAGCGTAAACAAAAAATAAAATTTCACCAGTTTATTCATTTATGTGTCGAAAACAACAAACTTTAATATATATTACACCCTGTAATTAGTTTTGGTATGATATTTTGTAAAACAATATCCAAGATGCATCCTAGGTTTGGCAGGACACGTATCACAGTAATACGAAATTTCCCGCCTATCTCCAGGCGTGCTATGATCAGAACAAACCTTGCATTCCCTTCTTGGCCCTTTTAGTATTACGTGGAGCGTCCCGTTTAGTCTGATTTCATCTGAATGCGACGTAGACGCTTGCTCGCGTTGCTTGCGATACGATCATCCAAAGCGGCTAAATCGAATTCGTCCGAACTCGAGCTCATTTGATCTTCCTCCATATTTTGAGGGGCCAAACACCTTTTAGTTACTATATTTACTGCCAAGACTGTTTTAAGCGAATGCTACGCTGAGACTGACTAAACTGAACTAAGATTTGGCTACAATGACTCGAGTTGACATTTCAAATCTGCCGGGCGCCCAAGCGGCCCCGCTCGAGTGCAAAGGGTTAATTATGGGAGACAGGACTAAATCACAAAGAGATATCATTATCTTTTTATTTAGAGGGCGTGCAACCTTCAGACAGTGTCCAACTTCTACTTATGAAACATAGCCCTTACTTCAGTCCTGAAACCAAAAATCAATTGAAAGAATGGCGTAAACCACCATGTGCAGTTCTGTCGGTTGGGAAAGTAAAACTTCATGTATTTTGTGATTGTGATAGGATTATTCTTGTGGATTCGCTACCGAAAGATACTACAATTAAGGCAGAATATCATTCTAATCATTTATCGGGCCCATAACGACAGGCTCTGTGCAAGGAACGGCGTAAGTTGCATAAGTGTTATTGCAACACATAAGTGTATATTGAGAAACTATATTGTAAGCTTCTTAAGAATTGACGAAATAAAAGAAATATAGCCGCATTACTAGAACTTTTGAGATACCCCTCGTTTCGACCATAAAAGTTTTACTACTAGTACTTAACACTTCTTTTTATACTATTCAAGGATACTCAATTAAAAACTATTACACTGGTGTTCGTCCCTCCAAAGCGAATATGGTGTGTTAACCACAGGGTCCGGGAGTTATACAAATTTGAAAGCGCACTTCAAAATAACGGCGATGGAAACGATTTTATCATTAAATTTTCGCCAAACACTTCCAGAATGAATTTGCTTACTGGATGGTATATGTTTAGTGCACTATGCGGCAGAAAATGTATTATCGGAAGCTGTTCAAAACTGCATTCAGTAGGAGTTTCATTTATAACAGATGATCAATAAGAGTAATAATTCCCCTGATCAATTATTTTTATTACTTCAAAATTAACGCGAATCACTCTCTCTCTCACTTTTCAAAGATTCTACGCATGCACAGTAAAATTTCCCTTGAGCGAACATCGTCTGGATACTCAACTGGTGTCCGTTCAAAAGATGTCAAGTTATATGCAGCTTCCGTAAGGTAAATTCAGAACCGGAAAAAGCATAGATCTGTTCAAGGAAAGTGTCCGTTTATGGTGATGGCCATTATGGGAGATTCTACTTGTGTACCAACGGAGTGAAGAAACTATGGAGTTCATTAAACGAATCGACTACAAGCTGTCCGCAAAATATAGAAATGTACTAAATTAGATGAAAACACTAAAGCTGCACTGTTTGGATAACGGACTATTTTGCAAAGACGTACATCTCTATCTCTGTAAAAAGAATTAGTTACTATTTATTGGAACTTCTAGGTATTATTTTTATTGCAATTTTTATTGATATTAGTTTTAAAAAATATTCTGTTTGGTTTCATACTTATGAATATACACATATATCCTGTACCGTTAAAATTTTAGTTCGCTCTGCCTACAAAACCGACGCCTATTGAATATCCGAATTACACTGGAATAACGTCAGTACTCGTTTCGTAAGTAATCTCTCAAAGACTTTGGTATACGTGGTATGCAACAAACTTATGGGCTGGGATAAAAACTAAATTTTATGTTTGTTGGAATATTGCCCTCTGTTCCCACGAATTTTATAACTCTTTGATACGTTTGCTATAATTTTTAGAATTGTTAATAAGCATATACATAACCTGGTGTAGGTAACATAATTTTCGACGATACACTTCGTACAAATTCAAATCACATCTCGATGGTTGATGACTGTTATGTATTGTAAAAAATGAATTAATTTTAAATCCCAACTAAAGAAAAATATTCGTTGTATTCATGTTGCACAGTGTATTTAAGGATGATAATTCGAAGATGTACAGTTAAATGCATTCGTCAAATAAAGCAAACGTACTCAATGTAAATAAATCTTATTTTTCTTCTTTTGATAAGGACACGGTTTACAAATGAAGTAGTTTTGTATAGTTGTTTCTATAAAGCTACGCGTCTCTGAGTGATGCATTCTCCCCGAAGCCTGACAAACTAGTTTCGTTCCGAGTTGATTCGACATGTCAACGAGTCGATCGAACAGAAACTTCTTATAACCGGATATATTCGTTGGTTCTGATACGTAAAATTATGATATTATCGAAGGCAAAGCAAAAGATTGAAATTACATGCATTTAATAACCTCTTAAGATATGTGGGACATGTTACATTAGCAACCGTTTTATATCGACGACGTACATACGTAAATGTCCTGGCAGTGCATTCACATTTACGCTAAATTACTTAGTCACAATTTTCGAAAAGTCAAAACTAGTCCGTCCCAATATAAGATGTAATTATAGTAACGTTATGATAACATCACTATTTGTCATAATACAGCATTTCAGTTTATTAAATTAGTTTGCTTCATCGTTGCAGCGTAACGAATTCTTTTATTGGAATCGCGGATTCGTAACGGTAAAATCGCTTGCGCATTTTACAGTTACAGTAGAGGCAAATTATGCAAATATAAATATTTATACGATTTTGCGCAACGAAAGTACCAGCAAAGTATATTATGGTTATTGATGGCGATCGCTGCAAGTGTAATTAATACCCCGATCCCGATTAAAAGCGGTCAATGCTGTTCCGTCGGCTTGCATAAATAAATATTCTTTTCTTTCATATCCGTCGATATGTTTGTTTATTAGTGAATTAGATAAATTTACATTAGGTATCAATACATGCGTACGTTGACGGCGTATCTTAAAACCGATATATTGCAATATAAATAGTAACCGGTAGCAACTTTTATCTTTATAAAGGTCTCAATACACATCGATGTTTATGTAACACTATACTGAAAACTTTAATTGAATATATTAGCACAAGAATAGTACAAGTAAACAGATCTGTATAAAATATGAAAACACATCACCATTCATCAACAATAAATCTCAACACAAGGATGGTTATAAAATTCATATTACAACTTTCGTTTAGATTAGTTTTCAGATAATTGCAAATTGAACACTAAGATTGATAGAAATTAAAAGCCGCCTGATGAAAGATTTCCACTTTTCACATGTCAGTTCGTTGGGAAGTTTGAAAGTTGTCTAATTGTAAGTACAAAGAGTTACTCATCATGCATCATACTACGCTGCTTGCCTAAAAGAAACTAATTCCATTCGGTATGATCCTGTTCAAAATACATAACCGACTTTTATCAACAAATACTTACTCCATCTTCTAGAATAATAAATGTCAATACTATAAAAATGGTTGATATAAATTAAATTAGACATTATTAAATATTCAATTAGTAATACTTTTGATGATTACCGCGCCTATAATTAATCTAAAAGAAACAATCGCAGTTTATAATAATCGCACTAAACCCATTACCAGCGTATCCATTATACATAAGCAAGCCGAAATACATCACACAGCTTTAGCGAGCTCAAACAATATTACGTTTAAGCGTTTGAGAGGTTCCTAAACTTTACCATATTTAGACTATGTTTGTAACTTTCTTCCAAGAGCTAAACTAACTTTCTGGAACCTCCACTTACTCCAGATGGAAGAAGCAACTTGGAAATTTCGCTATAAATAAACGGTTTCAGATTAGATGGATAAAACCCAGACATTTGCACGGACTACGTGAGCTCCAAGTTTACGACTTAAACGTTGCGTGAGTAGAGATGTACATATGTGTCTGTGTGACTATGTAGTTGGACGTGCGTGTATACATGCATGAGCTCGTGCTTGCTTTGATTTATTAAAGGTAATGCTATTAATAGAGGACTAGCATGAGAGACCTTTTACTTTTGTGTATACTATTATCAATTACTGCTGCTAGCACAGCAGAATTTGCATGTTTCCGCACGTTCGGAAAAGGTAAAGCTGTTCTATTTATCGGAAAATCGATTGAATTAATAATTACGAAGATGTTATAATTCCATTACTATCTTTACTTATTTTATCAGTTTGCACTAATGTAAGAGGTAGAGAGCAAAAACATAAATAGGTCTTCTTTCTGTTTTTAGATCAATTAGTTGCACTACACTGCATAAACTTCGAGAATATAAGTTTCCTATGTGAGCATTTAAAATTAAATTAAGAAATAGGAAGCAAAATATATTGGAAGGTAGCTATTACTTGGGCTTGTGTAATATTCATGATTCTCTCATATTAAATGTAAAGTACATTGCACACAACTTTACTTTAAATTTAAGAATCAACGTTCTTAAAAGATTCTCTACAAACACAAGAAATCTAGTTATTCTCGACAACAAAGCTAAAAGTCAAATAATAAAAATCCGCACTAACTATAGTACACCGTATCTGCAAAGTTGAAAAGAAGCAACCGGTAACATTTTATATAAACAGTTTAAGCTTAAAATTGAATTAAACGTCCAGTTCTGCAAGAATAGCACAGCGAGAGTATTCGGAACGTTTCATAATATTTATACAAGCTTTTATCAATTGGGCTAAGATTCGACATAATAACATAACAGACGCGAAGTTAGATCACTCCAAAATCTGGCTAAAATAAACAAACATTCGATTCCTGTAGTCTACTGAAATGTGTTTCAGTTCTATGTTGCATTCCAATGCTCTTACAATCGCGGAGTAAGTCCAATATTTTATACAGTCGGCGCAACATAGCACGACCGACATTCTTTTCTAGTTAATTGCTGATTTGAAAATAATCTAATTTATTTAACTTGGGAATGAATTGCAAAATACTGTCCTCGGACGATTATGCACTGCTAGGGTGGTTAAATAAATTTAATAGTGTGATGACAGAGAGAACCATACATGTTTCAGTGGTATAGTGCAACTTTTTTGAGGGAATGAAGTATTAGCATTTTTAGCTAGCGATCACTTTCTCCAATCAAAGCGTGATAGCAAAATATGTATGTATTTGGAAATTCTTAACGTGCAAGATATTTGTGTTTTCAGTCGTGACGGCGCGGCGCGGTCATAATGTTATACTTCCAAAATGCTAACGTCCAATTCTAAATTAAACATTCAACATATACATAACACATCACTAGACTTTGTAAAACAGGTTCTCAGTGACAACTTATCATTGAATAATAAAATTCGGAGGAGTGACAGCATCAGTCCGAGTCACAGTACTTAATGATAACATGTCATCCACCTTTTTAGCAAACTCAACACAACAGTCAATAAGTTCGTAAGATCACATATAGATGGCGGCACTACTGACAAAACCATATGATTTTTAGGACGTACCAAGTTTCAAACGATACGTGTCAAAATTTTATGACAAGCTGAACACTTTCCTTCTTCATTTTGGGTCGCTTTTTCGCAATGTCTTGCTTGAAACGCACCAATAACGCCATATAATATTCACTATTGATGGTTCTTCCTTTCTCAAGGTAATCGATGAATAAAATATCGTACCCTTTCCAAAATACGGAGGCCAAAACCTCACCAGCTTACATTTGCGTTTTTCGTCGCTTTCGACGGTTTTCATCCTTTGTTGTCCACTCAGCTGATTGCCGATTTGACTATGAAGTGTAGTGATGGATCCACGCTTCATCCATTGTCAGATAACGTATCAAAAAATCCTTTTATTGAGCTGAAACAGCTCCAAACAGCGCTCTGAATCGTCTACGCTTTGTTTTTGAGCAACTGTGAGCAAACGCGGTACCCATTCCGAACAGCGCTTTCTCATGCTCAGATGTTCAATCAAAATGGTGCAACTTCAACTTAGGATCGGGCCAAACCATGTTGTGGACTCTTTTGTTTTGTGGAACAACTACCGAATTTTGACACGTATCGCTTGAAGATCTAAAAATAACATAGATTTGTCAATAGTGGCGCCATCTATATCTCATTCTACAAACTAATTAAGTGATGGGTTTGTTGAAAAAGCGGATGACATGTTATCAGTAGTGTAAATCGGACTGCCATTGTCATTTAATGACAACAGGTCATCCACCGTTTAAACAAATTCTAGTGACGTATTCGTATTTATGTTGTACTCTTTGACATCCTGTATAAATAAAAACTGATTTTGCTAATTTTGAGCAGCTCTTTCGGTTCAGATTTACTTAAGGCGGATGGACAAGTATATTTAACCCTGTTACAGGAATGAAGAGAAAAAGTAGAGAATCAACGCAGAATTAAGAAAACCAAAGACAAAAATAAAAACTTAGGACTAACAAACTAATGGAGAAATTGATTCTAGAACCACAAAACACGTCAACTTGCTAACACGCTTTTAAATAGTCAAACAAAGTAATTCACGTTATAGACATTATACACCCACAGACGAAGCAAAAATTAGATAAACAACAATTAAATGTATATATATATATATATTTCGTGACCTTTTATACTTATCTTATATGATAGATCTCTACCACTAATAGGTCAATAAAACAAGGCTGGATTGAACGATAGTTATATTTTCAGAACGTTTACAAACGTTTTCGGAACACCTTCGTCAGTGAAAATATAACTAGATCACTGACGAAGGTGTTCCGAAAACGTTTGTAAACGTTCTGAAAATATAACTATCGTTCAAACCAGCCTTGTTTTATTGACCTATTAGTGGTAGAGATCTATCATATAAGATAAACAACAATAGAAACTGTTGATTACAACATAGGTCACTAACACCAAAAATGAAAAAATCTAATTATTAAATACCGCCCGCAGTGATACATTCCATTAAAGTATATAATTCATATAGACGGCGAGCACCTTCGCAGGTTCAAAATTACCGAGCACAGCAGCGCGTCTAGTTATATCTTGAATGCGCTTCGACTTTTTCCTTTTGCGCGGATAAACGATGTTTCAATGAAATGAAATTCTAGTTCGTCTACTACTTTCCGATTATAAATAGAAAAAAAAGTCGGACCTGTTATTAAATAGAAGCACATCATTTCGCAAATTTACGGGCCAAATAACGTAGTACTGCAGCAGCAACAGCAGACGCTCATAATCATAAAAGCGCAGGTTGCGATAATGTTCGCGGAGTAGTAGTTGTACTTGTAATAGGAAACTACGACAGGGAACTTTCAAACTAAAATATTATATCTCGTATAAAGGCTTGGAATATGAAAGATGGAAAGAGATATCGATCACTTAATACCTCAGGCGCAGATTCTACATGCAATAGACTTTTCTCGTAGATTGAGATTGGTTGTTCTACAAACGCAGAACGTTTTAGTATGTTAATAATCTCAAGACACACACCTCAATTAGCTCGTTTATCTAACGATACATCCTATTTCAAAAAAGCTAGTATTTCAGGCTTCCCCAGATTTGTACATAGATACATACGTATGAAATTATTACCAAGAATCGAGACACATGGAAAGCTATATTTCGTTTGAAACTAACTGTTGGTTAATTTGATCGACTGATAGTGGTATTGGTATAATATTCGGACGTTTCACACAATTAGCTTCCATTTAGAAGGAACATTGTGCCTCGCCTACTATGACTGCGCTGGCTCGTGAATAATCTTGTTCTCGATTTCGTGATAGTCCCAGTATAGAGTATCTATTGGTTCACTAGTATTCTTAGTTGATTTTCCCATGGTTAATGCAGACCCTTATCTTACAAGGGAACATTTTTCTTGCTTCAATTACAATAATTTATGATAATTAATTATTATATAGCAAATTGTAACAAGGGTTGTGTGATATAACTGAAGCTTTTATTGCTCATTAACTTTTATAAAAGTTTATTGTTAATCTTCAATGCATACAATCTGAAACGATTACTTCTTGAACATCCCACCAAATACACATTAATGTCTTTGATAGACGGACTCCACTTTCAAGTTGAGGTACCGCTTTATTTCTGAGATCGGGTCATTCATATTTGCATTCTACTTTTTTGTACTTTACCCGCTTTTCATTTGATAGGAATGAAAAGAAATGCACACCGACACAATGTTATGTTGGTGTCGAATGGCAATTCAGTACATTAAATATGTTTGAGACTTAAGTGATCACTTTAAAATATCTCGGTCCACAGCCGTCCTCGTTACGGCTGACGAGTTCAGCTTACCACCGATTACTGATTTGATAGAGAATTGAAGAAAGCGTGTCCAGCAAAATGTCGAAGAGACGCTTCGATATTATGACCGTATTGAAATCGAATGCACGACTTATGAATTTCTAGTCCAGTGAGGCATCAAGTTAGTATGGACCCATCATTTCCATATATTTAAACTTTGACTATCTCTTACTACATCAATTATGTTAGTGAATACTTGGAACACGTTGTTCTTGTACAATGCCTCCTCTGACTTTTCCCAAACCAAATGGTGATGGTGATAGAGTTCAACCCTTGAATAGCTACTTGTCTGTCAGTTAAGATGACAACCGCAGAATCCCGTAGTTCCTTATGAGGTTTGTATTGGTACATACATATTTCAAGAGCGCTAATATCTTGGAATATGCTGAGATATCTTTCCATTAATTTAATACCTGTTCTTTCCGTGGTGTTTGACCCGCCCATCTACAACTTTATCTTATGCGTTCGGTGGAATGTTTGTTGGATTCGTATCTCCACTTTCTCTTCACAAAATATTAAAAGAGCGAGGTCATAAGGAAAAAATGCTCCACCTTTTAGATCGATGCATGCTCCTTGACACTTTGTACCTGTACCGTCAAGATGCCCGAATTATTTGCGGCTTCCTCGATCACAAAGTACATATAATGCGGAGTTACTTCAAATATGAAGTTCATATCTGCAGTTGGACAACTTGTTATTCTCCAAGAGCTAACACCTTAAGCTTCGATTTAATCTTTAGACGGAGCGGATCCCACTCCTTCATTATGTGGCAATTATTCAATGTCTAAATCTTAAAGAGTAAACAAAATCATTACGACAGTTTGCGCAATGTACTAATCACTTAAAGAAGAAACAAAGGAGCAAACAGTGCGAAGTTGGTATGGTTGTATGATAACCTTAGGCACTAATTCGAACGTTTAGTTTAGTTTAATAAGAACTAAAGAGTAAAAAAGGAATAATAGTAATAAATACTTACTTAAAGAATCAAATTGGGAGGTTCCCCGCCACAGGAGCATGCTTGTTATGTATAGAATTAAATTGTCTGTAGATCTGCATCGAGATATGTCTATTGATACTATTAAAACACCAATATATACCGCTCTGGACAAAAATAGCTTTAAGACAATAAATTTTGGTAATAGTTAATAATCTATTACCAACGTTGATTTACGTACGTATCTGGAGCTAGTTATTAACGGTGCCGACGTGTGATAAGTAACTAATAGAAAAACGAATCAGTTGGTGATCGATATAACGAGTATTTTTAGATTGCGACTTGCCCATTTATATATAGTAAGTTTCGAATATAAATTCGATTATCGTTCTAATAATTAAAAATCACTCAGGCGTAGATTGTGAGCAAAAAGTAAATGATTCATGTGATGTAATGATTTGATCAGATATTGTTGCAAAATTTCTACAACATTACTGTTCCACAAGGGTCCAATTCAGCAAATAAATTTAATTGAATCAATGAAGAAAACGTAAAATTATTAGACACTTGATAAAATTACATAAAAGACTTAGGGGATGCAAAGTACACTTACAATCATACATATAGGATTATACCGAAGATAAGATTTTAGTTCGAAATAAACGATACACTAGTTGGGAAACAAAATCACACACGCTTAAATGTATGAATCGTGCTTCAAACGTATATGGAATTCAACTACGTAACCATCTTCATAATACATCTTCTACGAATAATTATCCTATAATTAACACCAGATACTATACAAATGATGTGTAAATGCCGCAGTATCAAGTAATACAGAACGTTAGCTGTGGAAATCCATTAGAAATGTCGCAACTAATTTAAGTGCATACACATACATATACAATACTATAAGTATGAATCTATGTAAGTGTGTATGTACATATCTAAATATTTCTTCTAGAAAAATTATCCAAATAGAAACCTCTGTTAACTACGACTATGTAAATAGAAGCAAGACAAAACCACGTACGGTACGTTCCAATTCTAAACGTCGCCTTCGCACGTGGTTCTCTCAAAAAGTTTCCGTGCTACCTGTTCTTTTGCATTTCCATCCCCACCTCACACCTTTTAATAGTACACAGAATGTAGTTTCTATTTGTTTTCGTATATTTATATTTATATACATATGTTGTTAACATCTTAACGGATTGTTTTATAATTTTTCCTTAATAAATTAGTTTCACTTTCTCACGAATTACCTTATTCTTGGTTTAAATCTAGTTCGTTTTACATGTTTCTGGCGTGACGACTTTTTCTAAGGCAAGGTGGCATACAAAATTCAATGCATACAGATTTGACTGTATTTTGTTCTTTAAAGAAGTTTGTTTTGAAGTTATGCATTTTAATTAATTATCTTTCTTATACGTTCATCCTTCTGTTGTTTTTTTCTTTCTTTTACTAACTGTAATATTCTTCTTCGGTATTCAATTTCTTAAAATCAGAAGGAATGTCGTTACTAGCGAGGCAATGCGAGGAGGTTGACCCCAACCAATAGGCGTAAAGTTACTCTTCCTATGTGCTTCGTGAATGTGGCAATTACGACCATACTTTTAAAGCTTACAGAATATTGTAGGTGAGATAGGGAATTATTTCAAAAAGGAAAATTGAGATAATAGGTTAAATATTTTTCATCTTCAATGCGAACCTCTGACACTACACATAATATAAACGAGATTACACAATAGCAGATTCAAATAATGGCTGTTTGTGGTATTCTGTCCTATTATGGAACTTTCAAAAGAGAGAAATTGATAAAGTCTGATCTTCCAATATCAACCAGAAGTCCACTATACACTTACAAGTAATTGGATAAAATTCCTGATGCTCAGAGACACCATAATTTCACGGATCGGTATTATACAAGCTACATCTTGACTCGAGAATTATGCAAACTGACATGCTATAGGGATTAGGAAGGTCTGCTCTCGAAGAAATAAGCCCAGCAAAAGACATCAGACAACCCCGGATGACACGTAAATGCTATTTGAGGTAAGAAATTCAACAAAAATGTCGAGAAACGTCTTGAATTGATAGTTCGTCCGAGCAAAAAAGGTCTCGAGTGCAAAAGGCTAACAACAAAAGAAAGCAAAATAGAAGCCAAGAGGTAGATGAGTAGCTGATTACTCGATGATAATAGAAATTGAAAATATGCTATGTTGATGTCATGTTAATAACCAACCATGAAAAAATGCTGAAATAGGATAGAAATTTACAGAGAAACATAACAGCTAAAGTTAATAAACACAGAAATCAAAACACAATCAAAATGGGAAATAAAGAACTGAATCCAAGTATCTAAATGTATTGATCTTAAAGAGTGAGAAACTGAACGAAATTCTAGAAAGCAAAACCCAACAAGGACATTTAATCCTGTAAGGAACATTAGGAATACTAAACCGAATTGAAAAAGAAGGGTTAAAATTTAATACATATTAACTGATGGTTCAGAATGATGGTCAATTACCAAAAAATACAGAAGAAAAGTGGGAACCTGAAGAACAGAATCTGTATGAAAAACGAAAGACAAAACAATCATAAACCGAATAATAAATGCCGAAGTCTACAGAAGACATCATGGAAGAAGGTCATGTAAGATGGTACGACCACATTAAAAGAATGAGCGAATAATAACAGGTACATGAGATATGATCAAGTGAGAAGAGATGCAGAGGA
The DNA here is from genome assembly GCA_038088585.1 of Chrysina gloriosa. Lineage (NCBI taxonomy): Eukaryota > Metazoa > Arthropoda > Insecta > Coleoptera > Scarabaeidae > Chrysina > Chrysina gloriosa. The sequence continues at coordinate 11,994,570 of CM076093.1, forward strand.
AAGGAACGAAGAATGTTCTTTTTCTTCCCATATTTTGTTATTCTTTAACTTGTGATCATCTTGCGATGATGATGACATGTTATTGATCTGTCTGTTGATGTCTCCGCGCCAATTCTTCTTCTTATTATTACCTTTTTTGAACAATGAAGTAAGAATTCTGGATGTAAAGCGAAAGAGAACCATTCAGGACATAAACTCAATGACCCATGACAACTTTTGAAACAAAATTTTTATGGATAATTGAACTGCTTTAATCGTTCGCAAACTTAGATAGACCAAGGACTAAATAAATATCTAAGTATTATTTAATTTTGTTCAGTAAGTAATTTCTAATTACAGTCTTTGGGCAGGATTATTATGCAGACATCGAGTCCTAAATACACGGTCCCATCTCACAGTACAAAATACATAAAACTATCCTTTTCTCTGCTAAGCTTTCTTGCTACGTGTTAATCCGAAAGTCGTACTGCCTATGTAAACAAATCCTTAGCAATGACGGTATGGCAACACAGATCTGATTTCTCATAAGCCGTATACTTAGGGTTTAATGTGAAACATGCTATAGTGGTACCCGTTCAGTAAGTCCAAAGAAAAGCGCTCATGGTCTTTAAAATATTCCCAAAAACACACCACTAGTTATGGTTGCTAAACAAAAATAAATTAAAAACAGAGATAATTTTTATACTCGGTCCAGCGAACAGGTAGAGTAAAAGCCACGCCAATCATTAGCTGTCATTCGAATACCTCACAGTAACTGGTTGTATATGTATAGCCCCCTTATTCGCACTTCCGTAGAGCCAATTATAACAAACTGTTTAAATAACGCCATGGTGGGCATGACTTCTAATCCATTTGTTCACTGGACAGAGTACAGTTTAACAGGCTGGTTCATTGAAATTGGTTATAATTCTTAAACGTAGTTTTCCTTAAGAAGGTATTACCGAATATGATATCTTCGTTTAAATCACTTACATTATTACGAATATATACTTCATGTTATATTAAATTTAAGTTTCTTTTTGAGAAAATACACGTATAGAAATCTATAGATACGCAACGTGTGTCAATTTCATTACACAGTTATTACGAAACTCCAAACTTTGAACACAAGCGAGCATTAGTAGTAGTAGTCCCCATAAACAGAATTACCTACAAACCTACGCATTAACCGCAGAAAAAATACACGATACTCACGAATCAAAACGCGTAATAGTATCGAGTAACGAAACGGATTGCAAAATGAATGGCCTGCGTTGTATCTCCGCGTGCATGTCATGGTGCTTTATGAAATCCGACCAGTTCGTTTTATAAGGTCATTCAAGAAGCGAGGCACGTCCCTCCCGTGCCTCATTCACAACTGGTCCTCGTAAATTGCGGCAATAAGAAGTAGCGTTAAGCCTACTCTGCATCTGTTTTATATCGCGCTAAACCTTTTAATCGACTATGTAAATGGGCTCGGTCGAAGAACCGGATTGTGACTGATACTACACGCCATCTCTCCTTTCCCTACGCCCCGCCGGATTAAGGATTCAGCCCGCGAAAGGAGTCAATTCGCACACAAAGTATCTCGGAGATTAAGCTCTCCCGGTACGAGCAATTATTTTACGACTAATTTATGCCGAAACTTAACCATTACAATTAGGCGGAAACGAGCCAACGGAGGAAATTGACCAAATTTGAGAATATTCACATATTATAATAACGTTTCAAAGATCTTATCCCAAAATTTTCTAAATAAAATTTTACATTCTCCATAAATGGAGACTTTTTTGTAGTCAAACATCAAAAACATTTACTACCAACTCCATGTAAAAGTAAGGGTTTGTTTAGCACCTTTGAAAACGTACGCTGCAGTTGGAACATTACCACTCTAATTCTCGGGCTACTTCAATTTTCAATATCCACGGAACCATGAAATCAGTTACATTTGGTAAACGCTAAAATATTCTCTAATGTCGTGGCGCTTCGATAGCCTTGTATACTTATGGTAATCGTGGCAACCATCATCTTGTAAGAACATGGAGACCACTGGTCAGGAACAATTTACTGCATAAAATAAATCACCAATTAGTTTAAAGAAGAAAATAATGATTTTGATCAATGCTGCTGGCAGTCATTATTTTGTAAGAAGTGCTAGAGAACCAAAGCTGTGACCCGAAAAATTGACAATCAACAACTTGGCTTTGATTACGATGACAGTAACTATTTTGTAGAGAATTCTAATAAACGAAAGCCGTAAGCCACAGAAAATGTACTCTACAAAATGTAGAAGTGCTTTACAAAAATTTTCAATGTTACAGTACAAAAATTTTCTTTAGGAACATTTTGAAATTAATGGTAGTAATTTAGAAGTCATCAGGAGTTAAACACTATTTCACAAGATATTTTGGAAAATGGAAGGCACGAATTAGAGAGAATTAACCGAAAAGAATGAGTCATTATTTCTCTTAAATGCATTTCCTTTAAACCGCAGATTGTATATGTATAGAGATATCCTCGAAATGCTGTTGGATTTACCAAACATGACTATATACATGGATTATGTATATTTACATATATATATATATATATATATACATACATACTTATGTATATCCTAATCAACTTGATAATAGAAAAACTAATTTTCAGATAAAAACATACATGACATAATTTATTAGATTTATGACTTGTGTACTTTATTGCAAATGCCAAGTGTTGCGCGATTTGTTTGCAGAAACAATAGATACCTAGGAACGATAAATACCCTTCTCAATAATTATATATCATATAATTGAAGGTTTTATATCAGTTATTGTTGTGTCAATTTGATCCCCAAATTACTTACTTGATTTATGTTTGCATTTACATACTACACTTAATTTAGTGGTTACGTTTAAAACCACTAATTTTACAAGAAATTCCGGAAGACGAAAAGCAGAATTCGGAGAGAACACCAAAAATATCTTAGTTTTTTATTTCTACTGATAATCAAAGTTCGATATTCTGAAAAATGGATGAATTAGAGAAAATTGACTGCTGGTGATAACAATAAGTATTTTGTGAAACACTAAGAAACTGTAATCATGAATTATTTCATTCCTAGCATCGTCACACTTTTGAAACTGAAAAAATACTTTTGAATTTACTTATTAAGCAGCTGCAACCTAAACACAATTAATCTAAACCTACATAAAATATTATGTACGCTTCAAATTAGAACGAAAAACAACTAATTACATCTATCAATAAACATCAAAGAAATTAAAATGCTAGGCAACTCGCATTTAATTATATGTACTTTGGATAATATTTGTTTTTTAATTCTACGTTACTTTCCTATTTAATTTTACGTTACTTTTTCTTCTATTTTACAAGCGTAGTAGAATTATATATAATTGCGTCTGGAATGAACTTTGAAGGAATCCATAATTTGGGTTCTCCTTAACTATTTTACAATTTAGAAGTAAATGCGAGAATGACACGTAACAATGAATGCAGGAGGAATAATTACATAATTTTCTAGAAGCGAGCGTTCGGGAAAACCGTTGGTATGAGGGGATGTCTAGATGAGACATGCAGCGAGATTACTATTGTGGTTTATTTTCAAATGAAGCTCACCAGTGTCTCTGCATTATCGCAGAGATAAAGGTACAGCAGTTTTATCGTAATTGCTGAATCCAACGCCCGGGTATTTAGCTGTAATTTCAGCTACAATTCGCAAGATTTCTTTTATTTTGAAGATTCACCTGGCACGGCGGACAACTAGCACATGACTCTCGTAATTGAATTGCCATTGGGAAAAGCCCTGACAGAAATAAATGTTTATTAGTTTGAAAGCATTACCTTCCCTAAAAGTTTATAATCCTTTAAATACCGATCTTAAAAAATCACTCGTTTTTCGAAATATTTATACTTTATTAATTTATTTAATTATAATAGTTACTTAGATTCAACGTGTACGGTATACGTATTACGTATGGTAATGGTATTCTAAAATATCATGTTGCATTAAGGGATATGCATCAATTTTGTGGAAATTATAGAAGGAGAAGGCTCAATTTCCCAGCGTTTATAGGTTTGGAAATAATAGTGACTAACTTGTAAGAAGGTCCCTAAACTTAGCTTGACTTGATTGGATGAGCGTGGAGCAATTTCCAACATCGACTTGTCTAAACACCTTTCGTTGTCCCAAACAAAGGAAAAATGTTTCGTATAGTATTTCTCATACACTAAAAGCAATATAAACTTTTTCTACGATTAGAGTATATCCCCTCTCAATGTATACGAATACTAATAACCAAGTTGAATTTTTTACCAGTAACTTTCTGGGTTCATAGAACTTTCTCAAAGCTTTATACACCCTTTTTTACCGATTGGAGTAGTTACATCGTGACGGGAAAAAAGAAAGCAATTTTAAATATTTTCAATGCTTGATAGTATATATGAAAAAGCTCCCTGATAAACTTTTCATAAAAACGGAATGGATAAAAACAGTCTGAAAAGTTTTGTAGTGACCCCCGAGCAACGTAAATAACTGACGATCTCATACAGTATTAAAAGCGCATTGTAAATAACTCTCTGTTGTTCTTAATTACGGAGTTAAAATTCCGCGCATAATTCGAAATTTGCATTTCTCCTCGACCGCTTAAATAAGCCGAACAAAGCGGAATATCTCATTTCTTTGGCGTTTTTAATTAGGCTCATCATTTATTTAAAACAAATCTCTCCATCGCATATCTCTTTATCATCCGCTAATAATGAGGGCTATTATCGTTTCAAAAACGACGACTAAATTACTAACACACCAGGAGGCCCGATTAACAATTCCTTTTATCCCCTTTCCATTTGTAATAAATAATTCTTTACGGAGCTTTTGAAACCGATTTCCCTTGTTAAAAATTCGCTAAATGTTATGCAGGACGAGGATCGATCGTGCTTCTTTCGAATAAACATCGACGTTTTGTTGTAATATACCGCAAGTGTTGCATGAGTATTTATTGAATGTCAGTAGGAATCGTATTTACACGATACATACATGCATATTATAAATTATGCGCGCATGTTCAACGCGTTTTTTGCGTGTTGGTTTTATTAGTGCTGTGTCACATGAAATTGGCTGTTCTGAATTGCCCATTACTTTAAAATTTTAATGAAATTATGATTTGCAGTTACAATAAATGTTGAAGCGTGTTATAATTATTAGTATGGATTATAAAGCAAACGGTATTATTATAAATGACATATATCAAAAATCTAATTAAAGCACTTGCGATCTTAAAGTTAATAACAATGCAAAACTAGAGCAATAATTTCAATTAACAGCGTATGGAATCAAGAAAACTCAATGGACTAGATTGCTGAATCAGTATAAAGTTATTTTAATTAGTTTTATATTTCCAGATGTAAGGATTAGCTATATATATCAAATTGCATAGTTAATAATTCCAAAATAAAAGTATTCATCACCTTGTTTCAAGCACTATAAAATCCAGATGAACTTTTATACGTATTCTTTGTAACTTTCCCTTTACTGAATAGTATGAGAAGAAAAATTCTTTTTCTATTTTTCTTCTACTCTAACATTTACGGTATATAATCACAGCAAGGTACTGTCATGAATAATGATACCGATAGGCAGAGACATTCTGTCGACAATATCGCTTATCCGCGCTTTAGATGCAAGACATATTTTCCTTTTTCCTTGCTTCCTTTTCGCCGTTCAGTCACCGTCGAACTGAAAATCCGCTGCGGTTGCAGACGCAAAAGAGTTAAATCTAAAAGAGAACGTGCTCTTGACAGATTATAATTGTTGTCTCGACGATAAAGTAAAATTCGATACTCCCGTTCGATTTCCCATCTAGGGACTGTTAATATCTCTTAACGTGGCGGAAATTTTTCCGGGGTTTTTCTCCTGAGACCCCGTTTAATTTTCCGTCGCACACGTACACTTTTTTGCCTTCATTTGCGAACGATTTATTTCAATTTCGGTACGTCGCGATGCTGCGAAATGTTAAATCGGATTATGGTGAAAATTAATTTTGTCCGGACTCCGACGGCGATCCGGCTCATTTTTGAAACACGAGAAAGACGATAAGTACTTTTTTAATACTTCTTGCGCTAATAAGGATCTATATGCAAACGGAATATTAATGCAAACGAAGTAATATCAACCATTACCACGTTAAGTTCGATAGTGATCCGCAATCATGTCACATCAATTTCGAAATCTTCTGAAGCGCATTTCGAGAACTAAGTTATAGTTCTAAATAAAAAAAGGGAGCTAATTACAGACTTCTAGCGGTTCTGTTAATTTCAATAATCAAATAAAAATCTTCGTACTTTAATGATCAACCTCGCATCAGCAGCACGAAATTGATGTCACGTTTCCTGTAAATAAGCTCACAACTGCTGAGCATTTTGCGGTTGTCTTTGTTTAACTTTCCAGCCAATTTGAACCCACCAAAGCTCGATAGGTGACAACGCAGGACTCTGAGGGGACGACCATCGTTATTATTTCACCTGCCTGTTTCTTTCTCATCTAGATAGTTTTTACGTACCCTAACTGTGTGTTTTGGATCGTTATCGTATTGGAAAATGAACGATTGACCCAATAAGATGACTTCCAGATGGCAAAGCACCAGTTTTTAAAATATCTAAATACTGTTCTTTCCGCATTATTCCAGTTCTTTCCGCCAAATCGCCCGTTCTTATACCACCGAAGCAACCACAAACCATCATGTTTCTACCACCATGTTTCACGGAAGGTATCAAGCAAGTTTCGTAAAGGTGCTCACATGGTCCACGGCGAACGAAAACTCTGCGTCAGTACGAAATAGTTTGAATTTTGACTCGTCGGTTCATAACACGGTTTTCCACTCATCTACTGTCCAATTTGCATGTTCCCTTGCTTATGCCAATCTTGTATCTCTATGCGGACGTTTCAATAAGGGCTCTTTTGCGGCAATGCACCCTTTCACACCCGCGGCGAGCAAATGCTTTTTTAGAATAGTGACAATCCCAGATTATGTTGTTTAGTTCATTTTTAAATGCGTGCACGTCTTCTTCGGCCGATATAAAACATAAATCCCGTAACTTATAATTTGCGAGTGAAAAAAGAGATTATTAGGTGCTAGGTCTCGATTATGTAGCGAATGACGCACTATTTCAAAGTTTTTGGCATTGAACCCATTCAATAGTCAGAGAAATAGTGTGAGCCCGAGTGTTATCAACACAAGGTGATCCAATCGCAGACATTTTGTAGAACTTGCCATCTTCCAATGTAACTTCGAACATATGTATGTATGCACGCACCTGTGCCGTGAGCTTGGATTCCTTACATCAGTTACGCCGTAGATATTGAGTTGCAAGTGTTAAACAGACAAAATATCGCAGTGAAAGAGAATTTACCCAGTACTTGGAGATTACTGTCCACATTGCTTAACTATGTACATTGATGTGGTTTCAGGAGTTTAAGATGGGTAACTTTAGTCTGGAGCACGCTTCCCATTCAGGCCCACCGTCCTTAATCGACATGTGTTATATTCCCAGTTCCCAAAATCCTTGAGATTATGTGCCACTACAATTCACATCATTCTACACCAAGAAAAAGAGAGAAGAAAAGCAAAGGCAACCAAGCTTACGTACCTGCAAATGGTTGTGTAAAATTGTGTTAATTGCTATAACTATGTATAATCTCCAGAGTTGGTTGAATACTCCTCACAGTAACACGTCGGATTGCTTTAATAATGTTGCGAATAAGCCATTACCTTTTTGGTAATAACCGTTTTTGGCCTAGGAGCTTTAAAACTGTCATTGTAATACGACTTGTCACAAAACACTAAATTTATTTCCTCAAAAAATTGTTTACGGTTTGAGCCATATTTGAGCCATGTTTATCTGACGTGCCATCTAACCATCCATTGGTGCACATCCGCTCCATCACCACTGACGATGTAGTACGGCATATTAAGAGACTGAAAAATAAATTCTCTGCTGGTCATGACAACATACCTTGTTTTATGGTGAGAGATTGTGCCTCGATTTTTGCTGAACCGTTATGCGTGATTTTCAACAAATCTTTGCACACGTGCGTCTTTCCAGATGCCTGGAAGATAGCAAGAATTTGTCTGGTGTTTAAGAGAGGTGATGCCAGCCATCCTAAAAACTACCGTCCCATCGCAATTATTTCTGCATTTGCGAAGGTATTTGAGTCGTTGATTTATGAACAAGTTGTATTTCTCACTAAATCCTCTATGTCCTTCTGTCAGCATGGATTTACCTCACGTAGATCAACCGTCACCAATTTGTGCACTATATCGCAGGTTATAGCTGAGACATCGGATTTGGGTGGGCAACTGGACGTAATATATACTGACTTCTCTAGAGCTTTTGACAGTATTGACCACAAAATATTACTTCACAAACTAAGCTCGTTTAACTTCGATAACGCATTGTTAGCCTTGTTTGAATCATACCTAACAAACCGCCAGAATTACGTTTATTACAATGGATTCAAATCTAAATATTACGTATCAGCCTCAGGAGTCCCTCAGGGTTCGAACCTTGGTCCACTTTTGTTTAACCTGTTCATAAATGATCTCATTATATCGATTCAATGTCCTGTCTTGGCTTACGCCGACGATCTCAAAATCTATCATAACATACTTTCTTATTCGGATGTTGATCTTCTACAGCAAAATTTAAACTTAATTTTTTCTTGGTGTTCTGATAACAAGCTCACTCTAAATATCGAAAAATGCTGCTTCGTTAGATATACTAGGAAATTAAGCATAATAAACTCAGCTTACCATATCGACAATATACCTATCTATTGCTTGTCATCCGTCAGAGACTTGGGTGTCACTTTTGATTCGGCGTTGACATTTTCTGAGCATATATCTGCCGTTACTGTTTCTGCCTATAAAACACTGAGTTTCATTATTCGAACATGTAAAGATTTTACCAATTTGAATACAATATGTTCACTGTTCTACGCTCTGGTTATCAGCAGATTGGAATATGCGTCTACGGTCTCGTTTCCGATATACAGTATTCATTCCAATGCAATAGAACGAATACAGAGACGATTTTTGAAGCATCTGTCGTACAAGCAGGACGGTTTTTACCCGATTCAAAATACTGATTATAATGATCTATTAGAAAAACACGGTTCTCAATCACTGGCTCAGCGTAGAATCGACATCAGTACCTCCTTTATGGTGAATTTGATTTATGGTAAGCTGGATGCCCCGGAATTACGGTCAAAGGTCAACTTTCTGGTGCCACGCCTTGAATCAAGATCGGATGACTTAATCATGGTTCCTACGCCAAGAACAAATATTCTTCTTAGAGCTCCTTTATTTCATTCCGCTAAGAACTTCAATATTCAATATACATAATCCTGTAATCTTTGTTTTGAGATGTTTTATTTTTTCATTGTATCCTATTTTTGATATTGATTTGTAATTGATACTATCACCACCTTATTATACATTATATTTTTGCACTGTATTAATTTTCCGTATTATCCGTATTATCCATATTTCTTTTTTTGTATTGCCCCTTGTTGGATTTATTCTGTTGGGTAATAAATAAATATTATTATTATTATTGTTATTATTATTATTATGTTGGAAATTGTAAAAAATCAGAGCCAGATAATGCTCTTCCATTTCTTAGACAAAATATCACTTTAAACTTATTTATTGAAAAATATCATGGCCTGGTAGGGAGACTCAGCAGAATGGGAACATCCCTCTTATATGCGAACATCGCGAAATCAAATATTAGTTTCACAGTTAAGTCATTACAAGTTTCACTTATATACGGCTTTTGTTGAATGTTTTGGCATGTTTGCCGAGATGTACATATGCCTATAATATTGCCTGATATCAATTATATCGAGCGATTGAGTAGCTTTTGTTTTGACTGAAAAATGGAAAATCAAAGCAAGCGCTTGTGTTATATTTCACATTATTTTCCAGAAAGGAAGAGAAGACATCGTAAGTTACTAAACAGTTATGTGCTGTGTAGGATAAACTTTTGAAAAAGCAGTAATGTTAAAAGTAGCTACATGATCCAAGAGCAATTTGATCCAAAATTGCACTTGGGTCATTTTTTCGCCGATTAGAGCGAAATGTGGAATTATGGTGTTGCCGTACAGAGGGCAAATTGGTAATGCACTACTGAATGAAATAATTTTATTCTATCAAAATATGGTCCTTTGTTTTCGTAAAAACTCCATAATCAATTGGAAAACCAATATACAATAATTAAAACATTGTACCTATATTCAAATTCATTATTTCAACATCACAGAATGCAATGTTAAGGATATGACTAAAACTAATCAACCGAAACCGTATGCTTTGTTGATAGGTGAAACGAAAAAATGTAGCACGCAGAAAATTCGCTATCGTTTCGAAAGGGAAGCGGGAGGTCATTAACCAAGTTTATTTATCATTTCCTTTTGAGACGGGAAATTCTAAATATTTCAGTTATGCGTAGGTATATCTAGAACTTCGTCTAGCCGTAGACTTCAATCGTTGAGTAGATTGAAGTCGACCGATTGCGTGTGTGGAAAATACAATTCGAATCGATTTAAGTAAAATGGTATTATTGTACTTACACAAAAGGTTGCAGAGAGGATGAGCTCACCTGCAAAGAAAAAGACAATTAGCAAACATCGGTGCTTGCTTCTTATCGAAACGCATTCTAATCGTAATTTAATTATCCGATCCAGTCAAATGCTAAAATCTTATACGTATCTAAATCTAGGTAATATTTTTCTACTCTTCATGTCATATATGAATTAAACATCGTGGATTAACCAATAAAGGAACGAATCGATTTCTATTTGGCGCAAATATTTATCCCGGCGATTATGTAATTATAACTCGACAAACTTACACAAGAACAGATTGCCTGGCAATAAATGGTGATGCTATCTGTATTAGGTAAAACAATGAATGCTGGGTTCGTTAATATCTTTGCGTATGTAGTTACATGCATAAATAAATATTTTCTCCATTACGCAATTGCAAACGATCATTTCTCAATTTATGTAATTAGTTTTATTTATCTTACACGTCGGACCGACTTTTTTAATAAGGTCAAGAGCGAATTATGCATAACATAACATTTAAAGAAATAAATATCTGTCGATGTGCTGCAAAAAATAACTGGCAATATTGGCGTATCTCCAACAAGTAAAAATAGAACGGATTTTTGCATGACCAACGTTTCTATTTTATGGCATAGTAAGAGGTGCAGAACAGTAGCAAGTAAACAATGTTAGAGCACAATGTTTTGCAATTGTGTTCTTGAACTGGCAATATTGCTCGTTTAATACAATATAAATTTATTTCCTTTTAGTTCTTTGATAGAATAAAATCGATCAAGACCAGCTGACTTTTATTTAGCAAAGGTTGCTGCAGACTTTCCTTTTAAATAAGCAATATTTTAGATTGTATTTGATGCAGTCGTCTTATTCGTTTCTTATCGCAGGCATGGATTTTGCAGGTAATTTCGATTCGTAAATATCTTTTCAATTTCTTCAAAGCTCAGTTTTCGTATTCCTGATGCTTTCCGTGCTGCTAGTGCTCTCGGTTCTACTTTTGTAGAAAATTTTTTATCCGTGATGAATGTACGGTGAACATTTTATAACCAGTTTTTATATTCACGTGTGTATAAGGAGATAAATCCCAAGTTGCTCATACCTACGTATTATCGTATAGGTACGTATACTTTTACGATGCAAAACAAAACCGGTTGTGCCGAAACTACGAGATGTTATTTAAATCTGTATACATGCACATGTAATCGTACGCTTGTAAATGTCATTTTTGAACAATTACTCCTCGATATGACATATCTGCGTTGTTAAGTTAATGCATTTTGTCACAGTAGATCAAAAGTGTGAATTAAAAACAAAGGTATTACTTGTTGAATTGTTCCAATGAAATTACTAAATAATATGAAGCATAAAAGATATTGGAAATATCTTCTAGAAATAAAGATTCTTGACTGCAAAGAAGTAAGGGAATTATACAGTAATATTGTCACTTAGACTAGACATAATAAAGCAAATAATACCTATGTGTATGAGAAAATATTCAGCACGCGTTACGTTAGATGGGGATCGAGTAGAATACGTCACTAATTGAGAAGAAGACCGCTAAAGAAATATCTGCTTGTACTACAAGAATATTTACAATACACCATCCAGACCAGTGCCAATCATTGTTCTAAATCGCGGCAGTACGGGCGAGAACGAAGAAAGAACGTTACTGTAACAATGAGATCGAAAAACAGTCTGACGCGTGATAGACACGTTTATTCTCGCTCGCACTCCCGTGATTTTAGACCAGAGTTGTGGACTGGCCGATCGTGTATATACGCATTAAATGCTCTATGCTAATACGATGTGTAGTCTGCATTGTTTTGTCTACATGGCATTGATTGCAGACTTTTCTGCATGTTTACTACTCAATTTTGGGTACAATACGGGGACGATCTCCATGTATCACGTATTTTTTCCAATAATTGCGTTGTCGTTGGACAATATTTACTATCAGAACATTCCAGATTCAAATCGTGACAGGACTAATCCTTACCTTATATGAAGTTTAACTAATATTTGTATTTTTGTAATTAAAAAATATTAGCTACTATTAAAAATAAGACCTTTCCCCGATTTGGTGGAGTTGAAGGGATAAAGTGGAACTCGTGAACAAAAAAGCGCCCGGACAGAGCCCCGTTTTCTTTTCTAGTAAGTCGGGAAGAGGTTCGCTCGGTTTTTACTGATTTGGGTGAAGTTGGACGGATGAAGTAGAATTTAGAAAGGCTGGACAGAGAAACGTCGCAATAGAGAGTGTCCAGCTGGGCAATTTTTGTTTCTGACGAGGAGACTAAATGTCACAGGCAGCTTTTACATACAGATCTGACTACACAATCTGGTGCGGTGCTTCGGTGGTTCTTTTTATAGCATCGTATTTTTATAACTCCTTACACAGTGGTGTGTGTGAGAACCAACCTTTTAGAGCACCTGGCATGCTCTTGGCGGGATCGAGTTTTACCCGTACTATTCTATAGTCAGATTTGCGCTTAAAAAACGTGGAAAGAGCATACCAAGCATTCAATTTTCACCGTGTGATGTCACACAATTGAACCAATTGAAACCAAACCGATGGAGACTTCACAAATTACGTGATAGTGTTGGTTGACATTTTCAAGAAATCCAGGAGCGATGCACGAGTAACCATGTCCCTTGGATTACAGTTTGCTGTGCATATTCTGATTTGCGTTATGGTGCTATGCTAACCAACTTCTTTCAGATTAGTATCGATCTGGTGGGCATTTATTTTAATATTCTTATTAAATAATAAAGAAAGATGGGCAGCCTACGACAGAGGTGATACTGTACGAATATTCCAGTTAAAGATGCAGATAGGTCTCCAAGATTGCAAGGTATTTAGCTTCACCACTCCTCAAGCGTAAAATCGACGGCAGCAATCTCTAAATGATTCTCAATTAACCTTCCTATACTCACGCATACGGTCTGTGAGACCGTTTATATAGTATAGTATACGTCTTTCATGTTGACGTGAGTATAGGAAGGTTAAGAAAGAATGTGAAAATGCAGAGGTAGTTATACCATGACTACACTCAAAGTTTCATTAAAAGGCGAACACCTGCCGACGATAATATGATGATCACCTAACCAGCATTCCCTCTGGCAGCACAATGTTTTAATGAGTTTTATATAAATCCGCTCTTTGTAATATTCCACGAATTAGGAATGTCTTCTACATTTCATTATGAAAGCACCTTATCTTGTAATTTCAATGTTAATTTCTGGATAGTAAAAAGGTTGTTAAGGCACGAACGAAGCCGTAAAAATCCAACATACAAAGTTGCACGTATCCGCTCTCTCTTCGAGGTAATGCTCTATAATTATACCGACAAGGGTTGTAAAAACGAAGCAAGAAGGCTGCTTTTGAGAAATCAATAATAGTTATGGTTAGGTGCACCTGAAATTGACCGAAACAAAAATAAGCAAGACGCAACACTCGTAAATGTTTCAGTTTACGATACTATTTTTGTATTCCTTTCTGTAGTTGCTTATTTGTGCGAGTGTAAGACATCCGGGGAGAGACACAAACACCCCTGAGACCAAACCGTAACACGCCTCGCTCTTATTTATAAATGTTCGGCGTCAAGACGGAGCGAAGCTCTTTTGCGGACTTTATCGAACGCAATTGTCGTAGGTCGGCCCCTTTCCCAATGTACGTCTGGATTTGATATCAATGAAAAATGTATAAAGCGAGCCTTAAAGTATATATAAATGGTAGGTCTCCACACCCTCTAAACAAAATCAATTACAACAAATCGAGAAGCTTTTATACAAGCTTCCCAAGTGCGTTACAATTTGAAATTAGAAATCTCGTTAAATTAAGACACAGGCGACAAGTAATTAACCATATTAATGCTTGTATAAAAACTAAGAGCATACATACATACATAACTAGGCTAAGCTGGTTTCTGTTCTTAAATCATAAAAGTAATTGCGCGACGTTATCTACCTAGTTGAATAGCGTACATTTTTATTATCACTTATCATTCACTCTGCTGGACTGCGCTTTGATATTTTCTTTTATTTGCCGCAAACAGACAATGGAATGTCTTGTTGGAAAACTTCGAGATAAAAATCCCCGCGATATCAATCTTACACAATAGCTATTTTTACAGCCCACCTAAGGAAAAAATGAGACGTCTGGTATTGACGTATGGCTTTATTGTACAAATACCGCTCTTTAAAGGTTCTTCTTTTCCTGTTCGCTTCGCAATTCGACGTGAAAAAGATTGGATTTTCCGGTCGATGACATTTAAATCTAATGCGAATATTACATGTAGCCCATGTATAGAAAATAAATCTTGCTGAAATTAACGTCCTGCCTGAAAAATAGAGAACTTGTGAACCGACTGCGAATTACGAGTCAATCAAGTTAATAAAATAGTACAATCAAATACATGAAAGAATCTTTTAACCATAAACAGCAAGTGGTTATCAACGTGGTTGCATTGCATGTACGCATTATGAACAGTTGCTATCATTTTATATCTTCAACCGTAGAGGGTATTCTATAAAGAATATTCGAGAATAGAACTGAAGAAACATTTTCCCGGAAGCTGTGCGATGACATTGGGCTATTAGAATATATTCACAGCATGTTCAATGCTGCAAACTGTCTAAAAGAAGAGTGGCGATATTCAAAACAAAACCAAATCAAATTAACATTGCAACTAATCAAAATAAGGTTTTGGAATTTTTTTTTATCAGGCATTTATAAGGAAAGTTTGTTCGGAAAACTGGGTATCAAAAAAGTATCTGAAAAGTTCTACCTACGAAAGGTAAGGAAATTCTCCTAAGAAATTTTAGAGAACATGCTTTTGCCTCGTTAAAACTGGTATTTTGGATTCAAGAGTTTACCCGAAACATTGAAAACCAAAATTTCTTCAAAATAAATGGGTGAAACTATCGCAGTGCGACACCATTCTCAGTGCAGAAAAATATATATATGTATCTCCAAGGAGGGGTCTTACCGGCATAAAATTATCCTTGAATAAAACTCACATGAACCACATATTTCATATAATCAAAACGAGATTGTGCAGTCAATACTGATCGAAATATTACAAAAAGATCCTATCCAAATAACAGCAGGCCGTGAGTTCCTTAAAACTGCCGATTGTGGGGGGATGCTCAGAACGAAATCCATTTAAAATTTTTCTAAATCAACGATTGAAGTTGCAAATGATATTGAACTGGTGCAAAGCACTTATAGCACTCCTTAACATCGCATAGAACAGAAAGTCATTTCACGAATTTGCTAGAAAGTAGTCCACTCAAAATACACAATACGGCTCAAAACGAAAAAGTCTTAAAATCAAATCCGATAAAATATTTATAAAAATACTTATAATAACGGGAGACACTGAGCAATCGTATAAAACTTACCGAAAAATCATAAGAAATTGTTCCGCTTACAAGAGCGAGGGTATTTTTGTTAGACAAGCTATTAGGAACGAAACCTGCCGAAATCACATATTTCGACTAGCCATACAGAGGACTTTAGACTGAATTGCGATCAAATATTCGAGTGATCTGAGATCCAAACTTCTTTAAAATAAACGATTTTGAAGCTTTAAAATTAAATTGAGCTATCTTAAGCATTTTTATTTTCAATTTGTGCAAACTAGCTTAAAGCAACGTTTTCGCTATCAAGAATGAGGGAATTTTTCTCATTAACTAGTATTTCAGAATCAATGCAATTGTAATCAATCCTTTTCGATTAATTGATGGCTATTCAAAATCGATGATTACAGCCGTAAGATAACATTCAGTTGTTGAGGGGTAGTTTTAAATGTCGTCAGGTGTCTCCAAGAATCGGTTACCTAGAAAAGTAAGGAAATTTTCCTTTAATTGATTGTTTTAGAACAAAGCGTACCTGATTAACCAAAAGAAGGATTTCTCTAAATCAATGATTTTGAATTAGCGATTTCCAGCAGCGATTATAAACTCCAGTGGATCAACTGGTTTTGGACTTGATGTCATCATATTATGTAATATTAATTGCAATCGAAAGCAATGCCAGAAACTTCGTCTCCAATTGCTCTATCTGTTGCGTTTACACCTACTGAAAATAAATTGACTATCTGGCTCTAAGTTTTTGTACTTGAAATACTTCCCGCGGAAAGACGTAGAGCTTGCCTGAATTTGATGTTGGGCATTCAATGTATTTTGTGCCTGCTATCGTGTAAGAAGATAAGAATCAGTGTAAACCATATTTGCATTTGCACAACCATTCGTATCAATTGGGCAAAGATACTCAAAGCAATCCACTTGAATAAGGTGGTAATGAATCAGACAATCGGAATTTCATTTAAATGAATTACCAACAACAAAAAATTTACGTGATACCGGTGTTTGGATATTGTAAAAGGAGGAAATCCGATGGCGTGTCTAGTTATTCAGATTCGTACAGAATTATAAGAAGAAAACCGGTTTGTTATTACCCTTTCCTTTAAATAACAAACGAAACAATAACACAAACCGAAAATGTAGACGAATGCCGATGGCAAAAACAATGCCGTAATCAGACTGTAGTATTATTAAGAGCTACATTACTCACAATTATACGAGACAAAACACTGGCAAATGTCACGAACTCTGACAAACGAAGCACTTGTACTGGCGGCACTGTAATTATAATTCATCTGAAATTACGGAATATTTCTACATTTATTACAGCTAACGTTAATGATCCGTCGCTTCGTATTGGTATGCAATGCTCGCGTTTTGCATTACGATTGAATTGTAAATTTCGTCCCTCTTATCCCTTATCTGCTTTATTTTAACGATCGTATAAGAATATCTTTTCAAGAACATCTACTTGAAGCTTGCATATTTAAATAACATCGTAACTACAAAATAACCAATTTTTGATAGTAACATTGCGGGAAATTTATTTTTCACATAAGAGATCACTATGGTGTAGTGTTTGAAGCAGACTTAGCGTGAGTGAAAGGAATACTAAGCTAATTAAACTCAAACACATCTACATTTTTCTCCAACTATCCAAACTAGTTTCAAAGTCTTGTTCACTTTATTTCCATATAACTCAACATATATTACATATCACATTTTCTAGAAAAGTACTACTAAAAGTTACCAAATTATAATTATTACAACAGGCGAGTTTTAAATACTTCAAGTCCGTTTCATTTTCCAAGCCTTTCGTGTGCTGATAGCTGGAATACTAAACCGACGGTGTTATTTATACGTAAACTTTAAGTAAAAATTACTTATATAGAGATCATTAATTTCGTCGTCTCCATTCTCGATAAAGTTCGCTGAAAGCCACTCATTAACGCGTATTCCTTTCTTTTTGATGTGTTCGCACACATTCATATATGCAAGCATAAAAAGAATTAGAGATCAAAGTTGAGTCATGCACGTCAGCAAAATATTTTACGACCGTTTTGTACCCTTCCCTACTACGAGCGCTGAAACGACGACGGCAACGACGACCACGCAGAAATTATAAACTTGTTGTCCCTAACGAGGTATACGCGCACGCATTTCGGTTTGTCGAAGCTCCGGACCACCACCAGCGCCCCGTTCATTATTCTGAGACTCACACTACTGCCTGCCCTACCCCACAGCGTAATGAGTTATGCGTTGCCCTGGAACCGCCGCCGCCGCCGTTGCTGCGTGCTGCCACCCTTGCACGCTGCAAAATCCGGCCCTCCTACCCTCAAAAAGCTCGCCCTTCTCGCTCCCTTGCATGTTGTGGTGGAGGCGCTTTGACTTATCTGCCTACGCACTCTGTACGCGTAGCAGAGCGCTTCCTAGTGGATGAAGCGCGAGTAGAATTTTAAATGGAAAATCTCTAAATCCAGCGTTGCATCGTATTTTTATCTTTCTGCAGAATTACCATATGCGAATTCGGTTAGAATCGCATAAAGCCGAATTCATTATTAAGTTTGTACCTTGAAAGCTATGACAATCTCCCATAGCTTTTGGAAGAGTAAAATAATATCAGTGTCGAATTTGCATATATTTTTCTAACAAAATCAAACTATCACCATTTCACTGATTCTACTAATAGCACCAGATTCAATTCCCTCCCAACAACCCTCGTTTACTAAAATAAAATCCTTCTGGGCTTTACCACACCTACCTGGATATCTCCAATAAACTCCACATGCATTGTTTTCAGAGCCAATTTAAGTGATTTTTGACAATGTAGGGCATCATGTTAGTTAGGATATTATGAGAATCTCGCGGAGAGATAGAGTTAAAAATGAAATAATCCGAGAACGTGTGGGAAAAGAAGGAACAATTACGGATGACATACAAAGAAAGCAATTCTTATGGTATGGCCATGTCCAAAGGATGAGGGAACAGAGGAAATCAAAACAAGTGCTATATTAAATTCTCCACCAGTGGAACGAAAAAGAGAAAGACGTTCTGAACCGATACGAACACAACACAAGGGCATCATGCAGCATTCTTCCTTTATTCTTACGTTTCTGTGTAATGGGTTGTATATATGATCACATTACTATTATATGTATTAACTTTGAGGACATTCTTTGCAAGTATTCAGATTCATACGAAGTAGAACCAAGGTAAGTGATATCTTAATTCTGCCTCGTTTGTAAACCATGCTGAGCTCCTTCCTGTAGGAACGTAATAATAATAATAATTCCGTTTTTACATCTCTTTCAAGTATAACTCAAATCATGTCTTGTGGACTACACCATCATCAACTACCCATTTTGTGATCTTCTATCAGACATGGTATGGCTTCACTATTTGATTGATGGAATTTATTAGGCGTGAAACTATTGGTTAATATTATCAATAATAAAGCAGACTGCTCCTACCTGCTGCAGAAAATTCCGTTTAATGTTTCACGTCTTCGATCTAGAAGTAATTGTGCCTTCAGGATACCTTTAGCTAGGACCAATTGTACGAGAAAGACTTCCATTTAGTTACTTTCTTTTATTTTTTGTTTTGTTACATATCGACTTAATTTTAATTAGGTAATTGTTTTCTGTTTTTCTATTGCTGGTTTTGTTATTTAATCATGTAGTTACAATTTACTTTGTTAATTATCTTTGCTCTTAAGATATCTTTTAGTGATTATGTCTTTTTATTGAAAAATCTAATTATATTACCCTCTTATGAAGTTTTATGCGTTGGATAATAAAGATTATTATTATTATTATTATTATTATTATTATTATTATTATTATTACTAATTGACTAACTCAATAATACGCTTTTTTGGATCAGCAATAAAAATGTGCGATATAAGAAAATGTATAAGTACATATATATGTATGTACATTGTCCTACTTTTGGTCACACCGAATTGAAAGACACATGTACACAACGAAGCACAGATGAATATGACCAACATTAATTTTATCTGACGTTTTCTAACTGCCTATGAGTGGAACTTAGTTGCCCAAATGAGTATGCACTAACTAGAAGGTTGCATGGGATTAAATGAATTTGAGAAGAATTAGTTGGAAAGTTGATGGCATCAGTTATTGCTATCCTACTTAAGAGAGAAAGACCTTTTACAATGAAGTAATTCTGAAAAATTAGGGCCGGATTATTCTGGTGCTCAGTTAATTTGCTGCAAAGGAGGCGTCCTTACATTTAAATACAAATCAAATCAAGTTTTTACTAATTTGCTTGAACCAATGAATATCGCTTGTTAGTATCCACAACCACGAAAATTATGCACGAATAACTTAACAAATAACAACCACATGAAGTTGACGGAGAAAATGGTAATATTCTGAACAAATTGAAAAATATAAACTAAACTGAAAATCCTTGAACACAAGCAAAAATTCTTATAACCATCGATTTCAGAGAAAGTATATTTCAACTGATTTATTTCATACGCGCATCTAACGGGCGCTGTATGGTAGATACGTTCGAAAATCCCATTTGCGAACTTATGCATGCGCGAGTCGTATCTACATTGAAATGTGCACTTGGGCTAGACTTTTTCATCATTATAATTTATGAAAACGAGAATTACCGAACGATTTGGAATGCAAAATCGCTAGTGTGGTGAATTTTTCCGCAACGCGATCGTGGCTGCTCGCGCTGTAATTCAGTTTTAAGCGCTGAATATCAAATACGGTACGATACTTATCTGTCGGGCACATATGCCGTTCTGTTACGTGGAAATCTGAATGGTGCTCATATTTATGTACTTATTTCTATGCTATGGGGAACCTTAAAGAAGTATTTATTTTTATTCATACTCAGCACTAAAAATTACAATAAATATGAAATGCATTTTTACTGTTATTCCTAAAAAGATTGAGGAATAATACTGCCTAGTTATTTCATTAGAAGGGATAGCCCAAGAGGGCAGCACTCAAATTCTGTCGAGCTTATTTTACCAACTTCTCGAGGTCGGCGAATCAGCCCGAAAGCCATATTTTCCTTAAAGTGTGAACTCTAAATATATGTCCCCCTTAAGTAAAGAAGCCGGCTATTGACTAGACACCACAGCGTCACACACTGTGCACAGTAGTTTCATCTACTTCATCACATAATCTGCATTCAGGCTCACTGCTGAGCCTGATATCATGCATATGGTAGTTGACCATCCAGTGCCCGCTAAGAACAGTTATATTTTTGACGTTACTTTGTTTCTCATTTAAAAGATTTCGGGCCTCTTTGAAACCCAAGAACGCTTCCATAAAGATTCTTGATTGTTTGAGCTGTACCTGCTATGAGCCACTCGCCGAAATTGGTCTTCAGACTAGCCCCGTACTCTCGCTTTAACAGTAGATTTGGCAATTCCGAAAGTGTGTTGGGATCCTGTGAGGGCAGTACCACTATCCTCTTGAGCCAACTCATTGATATTTTCATTGCCTTCAATACCTCGATGGGATCGTACCCAAAGGAGGTAAATCCTATTATACACACAAAGGGTCTAGGGTTAGTTTAGAGTAGTGAGTGCTGAACCAACACGGGCTGAACCCAGAGCCATTAGAGCCGCTTTACTGTCAGTGTATGGGTTTGCCGGTTCTTATGCGCACGATATGATAGTGACTATCGCGGCTTAGTAGACGGCGGGGTTGTGACCAAGCGGCATACTGATTCGAACCCTCCTGCCTTGAGAAACCCCATTGGCCCTTCTCTGGAAAAATGATCTTGCACTGTCCCGAAGAGCTGAAATAGGCGGATATCGCGCCCCTTCTTAACAGAAAAGGATGGTATTCTGCCGTTTTCAACGATACCCGAGTATGTTCGCGGGTCCTGTTTCTACCAGCCAACCTGCCCCGGTCATTTAGACTAACATAGATGCTCTTCCACCCCAGCTTCCACTATCAAGTGGAGGGGCCCAAACTAAAATGGATTCCAGACGCAACGCAGGTGTTGTTCTAAAAGCCCCAAATATCCCCATGCAGACTAATAACTGTAGGTTGTTAAGCAGTCCCCTGTTTGTTACCAATCAAACAGACACTGCATATATTCATTGTTCTCAACACAACTGTGTAAAGCCGTGTAGCCTCGGCTAAGTCCAAAAGACTTTTGGAGACTTGGCGTGGTCCTCTTACGACTCTTTCGAGATGAACAAGTAGTCGATGACCCGTATGGCCCATATGTATTTCACTCAGAACCGAATAAGATGAGTCCTTTTAGATCTACCCTTCTTCTGTTTATGAACAGTGCTGCATCGGTTTCTGCCGGATTAATACACAGATTGTGACTGTGACACCATTGCTCCACCATATTAAGAGATGTTTGTGTGAGCCTCTTAATAGTGCTTGAATCCGTGCCAACGATTGCAATAGCGAGGTCATTTGCAAACTCATGTGTACACACTCGTCGTTCGTTCAAGAAACATAGCAGCTCATCCAGTACCAGGTGCCACAACAGCAGGAAGAACCCTGTCGCACGGGCAGCTCCTGGCAAGGAAAGAGCACACCATCGTACTCCCGATTGAAGATAATACGATTCTGTTATTAATCACCTATTCCGACACCATGGAGCATAATTGTTTTTATCTTTCACTTATCTGCTACTCTTGGTGTTCATATGTGTCCGCGTGGAATGTGCAAGCGACAATTTTGCCGCTGAAACAGTGTTTAGGAGCAATTACCCAAACAACGCCATTATTAAGTTTGTTACTATTTTGGGTGAACCTTCCCAAGAAATGATGTCGTAAATCCCCATAAATCGGTTTAACACCATAAAGGGATAGTCCCATCGATATTTGATAAAATAAACGTTACATATGTAGAAATCTTCCCGATATGGCGTTTTTTTTTGAGCAAAATTTTTTTGCAAAATTATCTTTAGAGTATTTTAATAGATTTCCGTCGCATGTAAAACTATTTGTACATTATTCTATAGTTCGTAAGTTGTATTACCCCTTAGGTTCACAGAAACAATAGATACGATGCAAGAGGAAAAGATAAGTTTCATTTATGTGGCAATCCTGAAATAATGTCACGTTTATTACCAAATTTATTTCTTTTTCTAATAATACACGAGTTAATAACTATCTAAAATGACAATTCCTTGTACATACTTTTTATTTCTTCTTACCAGATGTTGACACTTTAAATTATCTAATAGTTGTAGAAACAAATTCCAAGACATCTGTAATGGTAATAAAACCATCAACATTAATGAATAACGTTAATAGATTTCACTCTATACTAAAAGACATATCAACATATAAAAAAACTATTAAACTTCGAGTTAAAGATGTGCACATGTTAGGAATTAAATGAATGAATACCATTACTGCAATTGTGAATATAATTCCTTGTTAATACTTATTACAATAGATATGATTTTGTAATAGCTATTAAACTATACTAACCACATATTACCGATCTTTCAAAATACGTATTCTTTTTTTGAATACAATCAATATATCCGAAAGTGGAAAAAATATAATAATGCTTATGTACAGATTACCATCTTCATCAAAAAATCACTGCCAATGACAATGCGAAGTTATAAAATTAGGGTTAGCAAATTTAGGTCCACTGCAAGTAAGACACGAGACACAAGAATGAAAGTATCCTTCCTTAGCTTCCAGTATAATGTTATTGTGGAAAAGTTTTCTTGGTGCGAAGATCAGCTCGAGCCTTCTGTGTCACACAGCGGAGTAGAATACTTCTATAGCTTACAATGGTGAGCATCTTACCTGCTAATACTACCAGCAATTTATTTGTACTGTGTGTTACGACGTCTGATCGTCACTCACCATTTTAATGTTTCCTTTGGAAATTTATTCCCTTCACCCATAGCAATAGAATATACTTTTGCTAGGGTAGGGTTTCCCACATTTGCAAAAATTAGAGGCATCAGCCTAATCTTAAAGGTTAATTAATTGCTTAATCATACATTCTTATGATGTTCAATTTTAGATTTTGTGTAATTCTTCTGGAGTAACACATAATTATATGACGGTCGCTCCAAAACATTTTTCCTGCATTGTGCCCCTATGTATTTCTTTTCTATTTTATGTACCCCCATTTTGTGAGCACTATTAATTTCTCCACTCTCCCTTCTTCTATTACTTGATTGTATATGTAATTGTCTTATAGCTAAATGATTTACTGATTGTAACAATTGTGTTTTAATTACATAATTGTTCCTTTAACTACATAATCGATTTTTCCTAGAAATGTTATCTATCGATTACTGAGTTTGCTTCTACTTCTGTTTGCAATCTTCCAGAACTCGTTTATATAATAATGACAACCAGTTGACATCAGTTATATCAAGAAGAGTATGCATTACCATCATAATATAATTCTTTTGATATTGTTATCCTAAGTAGGTTCTTCATATATATCTCAATGGTATGTAGCGTTGCTCAGGAAGTGTTAAAATATCGTCGGAAGCTTGTAATTTTGATTATGCACTATAACTCCTACTCAGTGTACTCAAAGGTCTCTTAGAGTAAAATCATGAAAATACATATCTGAAATATCCTCAATTTCGGCGCGTAGTAGTTTACATGTCTATTTCTTTCATCTCAACCGCAGTACAAATAAACACTGTTGCCTCAAATATCTTCAATAGAATATTGAGTATGTACTTGACTTGTACTGCACCCCCGTTTCAAACAAACAACTGTATCTGCCACATAATGGTATGTAGTTTCTTGAGGAAAGTACAGAATATAATCTACGGCGTGAAGCTCGAAAAGGATAGTGGTGCATAATTCTAACTCCCACATCAAAGTTTACGAATTCCGGAAACCTTAGCAACCTTGTGGAAGCTTAGGTTATTAGCTTCAATAGAGAGCAGGGTAAGGGAAGATGAAAGAGAGCAACCCAACCAGTTATCCGAGATTATTGGATGGACCAATGAAACGGAAACAATATAAGTTAAGTTCCATAGATATGAGAATAGGATCCTAGGGGTGTGCTACGTTTACACCGATCACGATAAATCGACCATACATTTACTAGGTCTGCAAGAATTACCGTTGCCAATAAAAGATGCAGTTTCGAATATTCTAATTCAATTCAGGTCGCGCTATTGGTCCAGGAAAGTTTTGCACGTTAGCGGAGCTATTCCGTGCAACATTGTGTAAAACCTTAGATATCATTCAACGTTTGCGAGGTGTATTTGCAGAATCTGCTGCTGAATCCAAAGTGCAGATAGGTTGATTGTTTTAAAGCTGGCAGAAAGTCACCGAGACGGTCCGCGCAGTCGACGGCCGAGCACCTCCGTAAATGAAAGAAATGTTGCTTTCGTGAAAAAACAACTGAAAGATGATAGTCGAACAACTATGCATGAAATTAGTGTTAGTATAGGAATTTGTAGGAGAAGCTACATTGTAATTTTGATGAAAATTGACGAAACAAATATATAGCCAAATTCGTTGAGCTTCGGAAACATACATATCTCGTATGTATCAATCAACTATATTAGAACACAAACACGTTACAAACGATTTCTTCTGATCTCTTGTGTTCTCTTTACCACTTTCAAGTCAATTATGACACAAGTTTATTTAGCATGCATTGCTTTGATATAGGAATAAATAATTTTGGTAATTTACGATTTGATGGTATCCATTATGCATCCCTATGGGAATAAAAATTTAATATGGATTTATATCCAGCAACCTTTTTAGTTATTAAGTTGCTCACTGAGTGCACACAAAAGTTTTGTATTTACGAAAATGGTTTAAAATACCGATCTGAAATATATTCTTTCTTAAATAATTTTTGATGTTTTGCAATTGACCTTAAAGTGGTTCAGAGAACCCAAAAAGTAAGTATCTAAATCGGTCAACAAAAATAAATGCCCCAGCTGAATTACCTTCTTGCCTTGGTTTGCTAAATTTTAATTAACTGGGTCTAAAAATGAAATCAATAATCACGAATACCATTTAATAAATTGAACATTTAAAAATAAATATCGCCCAGCTTCGTGATAATAATTTTATTGGAATCACATTGGAAACGTCAATTTAATGCAACGTACCTTAAATAAATGAGACTGTTTCGTTGAACTTTACCATTACAGTGTGCAAATATGCGCATAGATCAACCGTAAGTGAGCCATTAACACTAAATAAATAACGATATTGCACGATGTGATATCGCTCTGCATGCCGTTTATAGGATATTAATGTCTTGAGTACTAGAAAATATAATTTATCCCATGGGGCGTGCATAAATTATACTGTTGCTGTAGAAACGCTTCTTTCTTTTTCCCATCGAGCATAGTTATTATTTCCTATGGCGATCGATAATTGAAAAGCAAATAAATAACGAGTACATACTTGACAATGCTAAAATAAATGTTGAAGCGTGAAATATTTTAGTAATTAACTTGGTGTCCAGACTTTCTAGAATAGCTGTAAACACTACATGCATATGTATTTATGTATCTACATATATGAGTACAGTATGTATCAAGTTGTAAGAAACCTCGGGAATATGCCAAATTCTTGGATGCCAATCGCGATTTTTCAGTCCGACAAGCAAGTTGGCAATGCACGTACATATCGTATATACATATATCATATGTACATTTATTGCATATGAACTTTCCTCGAAAATGCATTGAGTATCGATCGCTCGTCTCATTCCTTTCTTTTACGAAACTCTTCTCCGTTTCTGTACAGACCCGTCATTTCTCTTGCAAAGGAGTATCTTTAATTTGCTAGGATCGGTTACTTCTTTGTAAATTCTTGTAGGTATGTGTAACTGTACAACAACTTCTATACTCGTAACTTGTCTGGTCTCATTATGTCCGTTTTCACTTCATATATGGCTCGCACGAGTGAACCGCAACAGTCTCCGCTCCATTCGCTCCGTGCAAAAATTACAACTGACATAAACCACGTTAAACCGCACTTTACGTTAGACTTGAGATATTTGCTCTTTAGCGTCTCTCTTTTAGAGGTTCGGACTACATGCTGAAGAAACTAACGATAGTACCTCTCACACAAATTTAGTTCCCTTTTATGGGGTAACCATTTAGTTTAAGTAATACAATATTTTCAGTACATATCTTGCGGAAGTAAGTTGTTCTAAACACAATATTTATTTCCCTACAAGCGCGGTTATATGAAAATCGTTTTGAGTTGAGGTTGGCGGTCACAATTAGGGTTAGAGTAGAGATGAGATACGAGTTGAGTTGCTACACGCTGCAGTAACTTACAGGTTTACTTCAAAACGAGCGTTACATAATAAAGTCATTTTCGGGAAACAACGCTTATTTTCTTGCAGGACGTAGAAGAAGAAATAACTAAAGTAACAACTGAATAAATAGTCTTCGTTTCAAATGCTTAACAATAAAATAATTCTTTTTCCACCGTAGCTCACCGCAACAACCACATTGAGGTGAAAATAACAGTGAACGCATTTAACTCAAGAAGATACTATGAGCCCTTAAAACCCTCAAAACTGTAACCAGGAAAATATTGCTCCTGTATTTAAGATATGTATGACCACGTAAATTTCAAATTGATGTATTTTAAAAGTCAAAATAAAGCCGACTTCTGTCTTCAACATCATAAGCTAGTATGAGGCAAATCTTCATGTGAGTCATGTTAGTAGTTTGCAGTTTGAGATTATAACTTGTTGAAAAAGCAGTAAACATTAAAATCTTTCCAGGAAAATAAAAAGAAGAATTCAAATGTAAAACACTTGTAACTAAATAGTGCGATAGAAACGTTTTCACTTGGGTTTCACACAAGTTTCGGGTTCAACCTCACTCGAGAATGTTTGAGATGTGTCGGTGAAACAATTCGTGCGTAAAGATAAAGAAAATATTGTTTAGTAATAATAAATGACGTAATTGACTTATTTCGATTTACACTTGATTCTGCATTAAAGGTAAACAATTGAGGTGTTTCTATGAAATGCTCGAAATGTTTCTCATTCGTAAATATTTTTAAATACTAGGTCCCTATACGAAAAAAACTGATCAAAATATCACCTTATCACACAATTGTGGTCATTGGCAGAGACCAAAAACAAATACAACAAAAAGATCAAGGAAAATAAACATTGAAATATACATATAACACGAGATTACTCTGCGAATGTGAGACATGGGCAATTAGGGAGAAACAGAAGAAGACACAGACAATTTGAATGAGATACCTGAGAAGAATTGATTGACCGAATACGATATAACTAGAGGTTGCAAACGTCGGCAAACGCTAAGAACACCATCAATCGAGATAACTTGCACATATACGTATGAACGAGAGTAGATTTTCACAAATAATGCTGAAAATTGGGAATAGACAAAGAACATCAAAACAAAATTCGCGAAGATTATTAAAATATTAAAGATGAAAGGTACGAGCCCTAACAGTTTTATGTTCGAACATTGAAGTTGCATTAAAGATTATTTATTTGCATATCTACTCGTATTTCTCCTGTTAATGCCTATTTTTATTACTCTTTATTACTTATTCACTTATTCTGAATATGTTTTATAATTATACTGATTGTTAACAATTATTTAGTAAGCAGATATTGAATAAATTACGCAAACAATAGAAAAACCGATTTATACGACATTACAACCAAATATTTGAACAAAAGACTTACCGAATCTTAGAAAATAAGAAAATGACTTGTAGTTATGTCCCTTTTACTTTAATAACACCAATAATTCACATTGGCAGAACATTCTACGCAATATTGCACAGAAAACGATTTCTCTGTTTGTGTTGAACACATTGGGAAGACTCTAAGTCTTTTTATTGAAAACCGATTTTGTATTCTTTCACAAACATATGTACTCTTCTTCTTCTTCTCGTCAATCCTTATGCCTTCCAGCGTCGGATTATTTTTGGATCTTACGACGATTTAATCCATTCTCTCCATCGTGTCCGGTCTGTACTCATTTTCTCAGCTCATTTCTGCTATGGTCTTCCCGCGCTTTCGTCCCAATTCGTTGACTCTGTCAATCCATTTTTTCCTTGGTCTTCCCTTTTTTCTTCTCCCGTTATTTTTGGCTTCTATTATTTTCTTTGTTAAACTCTTTTGTTCCATTCTAATTATGTGGCCGTACCAATTCCGCATATATATAACATATGTATCCATATGACTTATTTTTATGTACTTGAGAACAATTTGTCTTGTTTTGTTTTTAACTTAAGGCCTTTGAAACTGTAATTACTCCAAAAATTAAAGTGCTGGAACAAATTGTTAAGGCTCGCACGAAATTGGGGGAGCCCCAAAACAAGGATTACCGGTAAAAGAGAAACCAATGATAACGATGATAAAGGTAAAATTTAGATTTATCACTTGATTAAAAGCTCGATGGACTGATAGGACCCTTTTTGAAATAGAACAAAAGAGAAATTTGAAATACATAGTTTCCCAAATCCTTTCGTTTGTTGCGCGAAGCACTATGTGGAATGAATAGAGTTTGTTAAAAAGGTGGATAACGGGTTATCATTAAGTAGTGTAAATCGGACTGTTTTATTATTGAATGATAACTTATCAATGACAACTTATCACTGAATAATATACTACTTAATGATAACACGTCATCCACTTTTTTATCAAACCTTAGTAATGAAACAAAATTGCCATTGTAAATCCATAAATTAACCTTCCTATACTCACGCATACGGTCTGTGAGACCGACTTATATAGTATAGATACGTGTTCCATATTTTGACGTGAGTATAGGAAGGTTAAGTAAACTTACTGTTAGACTCCGGCGAAACTTAGAATAAAAACGAGAACATTCCTAGTTGTTGAAAACGTGCCATAAGCACTCAACAAAACTAACGCGATGAAGAAATCATTAACAGCAGTAATCACGAAACCATCCACAAAGCTTTCGCACACCAGACAGAATAGACGGAAACAGGTAAATAAATAAACGTGGAATTTAAAAATAGCATGCGTGGGTCGTCGGCGGCAGTCGGACACTTTTTCCAATACAAACGAATGTATCTTGAATTCAAAATTTTATGATTATTATTGATTACAATAGAACCCCACTTTCCGTAGGCCTGCTTGCACGTGGGTTGTACTGTTATGGGCGCGGTTGCATAACTACATTCTCCAGATTGGATCGATTCTCCTCGTTTATTGCGATCGTTTACAATGTCATAAAAGTAATCTTTCCGTGACAAATGTAGGTATATAAAGGAATGTAAATCGAATAGAGCTTTGCGCGCGATAAAAGTTGTGTATGGAAATTCGTATTTTGAGGATTGTGTTACGGTTACAGGAAAACCGTTTGTATACGGATCTTGGCCTATCTAAGAAGTAAAACCAGATAGTGAAATTCAGAACGCAACTGCATTGTGATAAAACATTTCGGTTTGTATATATGTATTTTGAAAATAGGAAAGTTCCAGCTAAGGTATCAGATTCTAAATGTGTGTTTGAGTGTATTAAAATTTTAAACAAACTCCAAATTATGTCATCGGCAAGATTATGCCCGATTTGTATTTTTGCTCTTAACTCATATCCTTTCAAGGGCATTAAGTAAGTAGATTGCTGACAGAATACAAAAATAACAGTCTTCTTTTATGCCTTCTAAAACCCTATAAAATATACGCTGTGTGAAGCCCAGTCTCACTCTCCTCAGCGTTTCAGTTAAAACTGTTAAGTTTAAATAGTTTACATGAATAGCAAGTAATATCTTTAAAAAAATGACAAAGTTTTCAAAGTTCCTTTACTTTTCTTTACTCTCTTCATATTGTATTGCATTGTTGTATTGCATTACAACTATTTTAATAACTAAGCTATATTAATAATTGTGAATAACAATTTTCTAATAATTAATATCAACATTTATGTAATTCCTGTTAATGCATCTTATGAAATTACAATTTTCACTTGGGAATATTTATCATTTTCTTAGAACGAATAAATACGGTAGATAGGCAGGAGATTCTACATTTTTCCTAAATGGTAGCCTACCGAGTCCAGCCACACCTTCACCGCTTACCACAAACCAGTTACTTAGCTAGGTCAGGGCCATTTCTTCTCTTATTGCTCTCTCCGTTTCGGTCTGACTGGTTTTCACAAACGGCCGAGCAGCCGAGCGCAGCGTTGCATAAAAAATAACATTACTTGTTTGTACAACTGCGGGACAGTGAACATCCCGAGGAAGTGGGGACACGAAAAATATGTAATTACAGCAGTTGAAATGCATCAATCGCAGATAAGGATCTTCGGAGTCTGTGCATCTTACCGTTCCACAATTATAAAACTTAGATAATACGATTAAATTAATTAGATGTCTAGCGTGTACGCTCGAAAGGAAAAAATGTGACTTGCTCATCCGCCGCTAACGCATTCGAAATTGGATGCAAATCTCTATTTAAAAATCTAGAAGCTAAGAAGATGTTTGTCTAAGAATGACGTAGACTGGAAAATTAATTGCGAAAAAGACCTAAACGATGGATTGTACGTCCCAACAAGGAACCAGCAACTATGCACCACGTTTGTAAATGAAGTTTGAACTCAAAGCGTTTTCAAATATATTAGTGAGTCAGCCGCAGCGACACAAAGATAAATGATATAGGCGTTGACGGAAATCGTAACCAGAATATCTTGTGTGCTTGTGTATTTTTGACAGCAAGTCGTACAACATAACAAACTTTGCTACTATGTTACACAAAGATATTTGTGTGCGGCGCCTACACAACTATAATTTTGCATACAATTGTACCTGTTTTCTTAAATAATTAAGTAATAGGGTACGGATATTATTCTTGAGACCATCGCAACTTCCATTCTTTGAATTTTAAGTTCCAAAGGTATTTTTCGTTTTGTACTTCCAATCTAGCGTAGTAACAACTACACGCTTAAAAGCTGGAGACAATTTCAATTATGCGTTTTAATTTTCGAACGAGCTAAACGCTCCCCCTAATTATACACCAATAAAAATACAAACGACCGGTTAATCTTTTCACTTTTTCATTATTCGCCGTGGACACAACTGAGTCGGGCGAAGTCACCCTCCGATTCTGTTCTCGAATTACTCGGACAACGAGCATAGACTAATTGATGAATTTTCGCGTAATAAAAAGCTATACGCTTTAAAGTGGGTGGTGTTCGGGCCTTTGTCGATTCGAGCTGTTGGTCCACAGATTCTGTCGCCTCTTTTTTATTTTTCGTTCAACCGATCAATCTTAATCCGGTTTCAGAACGGCCGACTAATCCGTCGAATGATAGATTGTTTCGAGCAATTGGAAATACATCAAACATGTAGGTTTAAATTAAAATCGAAATTGCTGCGATGCTGGCAAAGCGCAAATACTAGACGGTACCTACCTTTATTTGATAGGAGTTCAATTTGTTCTTGGGTAATGCGTTGAACGAACTGAAGTCCAGCCGACGAGTGAAAATTCCATTGGCACCACCAGCGACGCTTCTGTAATAGAAAAAAGCATAGTAAAGGTTAGTGCTACATTTGGAATTTGCAATATCGGGTATAGGCGATGCCACCAGAAATCAATGTCGTGTTTTTCAATTTTTTTGCCGATAATCCACGCATATAATACCTCATCAATTCGTACTGTTTCTAGTATTCTTAAAGAATTTCCATCTAAAACGTCGTAAAACGAGGTTTATGCACATATGTATCCTTGCAATTAACGAACTATAAGATACTTTCATTAGCAAATAACTTTTAACATTAATATTCTAAAACCATTTAATTACAAGAACGAGGTTCCCTTTGTTTCCATGACATGGCAATTCATACGTCTGCTCTCTACTTTCTAATTGCAGCAATTAAAGAGTCTGTCACGTATTCTAAAAGGATGCACACCTTTGCAACTGTAATGTTGCACAACTGATTGAAAGGATGTAACAGAAGCACGTTTGGGTTAGTATTAAACAAACTTCTAGAAAGAATGTTGTGTTTCTTATTAATTTTAACGTCAGTTACAGTTCTACAAGGATGAAATGCAGCAGCTATTAAAGCTAAAGGAAGAAAGAGGCTCCTGATTTATGTATGTGTTTACTATTAGCTTTAAAAGTGATTCATTAAGAACCATTAGGACTAATTTCTGAGTTTCTTCGTACTATTCGCAAAAGTTCGCCTAACATGTCAGTTTCCATTACGCGAACTGCGACACGAGAAACCTTTTAATGTGCTTTTTGATACAAAAAAGGCAAAGCAAAAGAACGTGTATCACTCGCAATCTGTTCCCTTGGTCTTCAATAATATCGTAACTCTGATCTGACAGATATATCTTTCATATTTGATATCCCTGTCGAAGTCGACGTATACGTCTAGAAGGGAAAATTAATTATTTTTATGCCTTTCTATCAGATTCTTTAACTGCAGAAGTATTTTCTATGTATGTGATGTTTATCATTAAGGTTTGGCTTTTAATAAAATAAAGAAATTATTGTATAAGGAAGTATGTACATATGCTGTGAAATCTCACTTCGTGGACACCCCTCCTACACGGACACCTTCCTTAGACGGGCAGTTCCTCATGGACCTAACCGACTCTCCTATAATATCCATTGTGTTAACTCCCTCTCGGATGGACATTCTTTTGAACGGGCGCGGACGCAAGAAAATGTTTCATAAACGGACAAAATAAAAACATAATAAAAAAAGCGCCTTGTCTCATTTTTCTGTCGCGAATGTCGGTGTTGCGTTTCTCAACGCACGCCAACTTCAAAACCGCTAGGAACCAAGTAACCAAGGAAACAGTTAAAAATTGCTTGCGTAAAGCAGTGTTTAAGCATGAAAATATGCAAAAAAGAATATTAGTTAATGGAAGCAGTTACATCTGATCCAGAAGATGACTCACCACTTAAGGTACTTGCACATATCCTCAGAAATAAGAATTTGTTGGAATTGACTGATAATGAGAACCTTAATAATTTTTTTTTTTTAACCTGGATGAAAATTTGTATGTTGAAGATCCAGAATGAGGACTAGAAATTGAAATTCCAGTTGTAATACAAGAACTTTCCCAAGATTCTGATGTCGATGAGGTTCCAGTACCAACAGAGGCTATCCCAAATTATGGTATGGTATTACCCTAACCAATCAGCTTAAACGTTTTGCAGAAGATCACGGAGATACAGAGTCTTTGGAGCTCCTTTACAATTACAAACACGATATCTGGTCGCCGTTTTAAAGAAAAAGAGACAAACAACAATATATGATTTTTTGCTAACATTTCATTTCAGTTTTATGTATTACTATATTCTATTATATTTATAGTTTTGTTTCCTGTTTATTTTAAAAACATTTACATACATGTACGTTTTATATGTCCCAATTTCTTTAATTACAGCTTTTATTGAAATAAAGATTTTTTAGACGGACACCCCTCTTGAACGGACACTTAGTAGGTACCGTTGGTGTCCGCCCAAGGAAAATTTGACTGTATATCCAAAGAGTACTAGTACGATAGAAAAGCAAAACTGCTTTATAATGTAGTAATGAGATAACCTTGTGTGTTTGCACATAATTTTTAATTTAGTTCACCATAATCATAAGAAAAATGCCCTAATTTAGATGTACAATGTCTTTCCGATACTTTCTAAAATGTCCCACCAATTATATTACTATTATTGTTTTGGAATTTTGTTCAGAAATTTTCTGATCAGCGTACTTTGGGAGCCTTGGCCAAATCTCCAAAAAGAAAAATAAAGTCATAATGCTTCAACCAGTAAGATAGAACTCCCACGATCAACACTGCATAGCAACGTCTTTATTTACGTCAGAGAGATAGAATATACCATATAATTCGACGATGCGGCAATTTATTTCTCTAATTGTCATGTACGTATAAATAGTAAAAGAGCTGTACTTCAATAACAACAATTTCTCATCGCTTATGCGAGATTCCTGCACGGAATTAAAATAAATTCCTTTCAATATGTCATATTACTTTATCGGGAAAAGAGTTAACGTCATTTAATAAATCAAAATATCAAATAAAACAACGGCGATGTACCACAGTACATACACGACCATATGCTAATGCGAACACATGTGAAAAAGAAACGCGATACATGACATTTGTCAGAAAACTGGTCGAGTAGAAAACAAAGTTTGAGTCGGTGTAATTGGAGCAGCCTCAAGCAAATAGAAAACTAAATGAATATACATACCAAGTCTTAGAATAGTACAAGTTAAGGGAGTAAATAGTATTTAAGATTATTTTATGTTTACGCTATTTAAATCCTGTATGACGCACCTTACCAGCTCTCATAATATTTAAAAAATTAAGCTATCTTTAGCACCTACCTACTATGTATTTCATTTAACATATTGAAAAAAATATCAAGATCGTTTTGCGTTCCTTCTTTTTCTTTATTTAAGTAACTACGAACAAGTAATAATTGTTACTTTCGCTGTAAACTGTCAAGATGCACAAACTTGACTAGCTAGGAGCTCAATAATAATAACGGTTTAGTATTTGTATAAATCGAGCATTAGCGAGGTATGAATTCGAATCTAGATATCAAATCCCTATACTCTCTTATTGTTAAATATGTATAGAGATGCATTTGCACCTCCTTACGCGGTCACTGAACGAATATGTGGCGTACGGTTTGATCCAAATTTGTTTGTTTTTTTGTTATCTTTACAATTTAATCTATTAAAGACCAAAAATTTAAAAAAACATCCAAAACGATATATGTACGTATCAGCTAGAATATTTTCTTTTTATCTTGGCACTTCCCAATTGTAATCTTGAAAGCGTTACTTAGGATTGATAATAAAATATTCAAAGTAGCAATACAGATTAACTAATTGTAAGCAATAATTATGATTTTACTAATTTAGTGGTACTAAAAAGGCTTGTTAGATGTTCGTACATATGAGAGTTCAATTACGAAATTCGGCCATAATGTACTATTTGCGCATTTTTGCAGCTATTTGAAAATGCGCAAATAGTACATTATGGCCGAATTTCATAATTGAACTCTCATATGTACGAACATCTAACACCCGGGCTTATATAGAGCTTCTATAGAAATGAAAACTACGTCACACAGTGGCACTGATGAGCGATATGACCGCGAAACGCGCGTCTGCGAATAGTGAAAGTAGTTTTCTAATCAAGCATAAAAAGGCTTGTTCTTGCTTAAAGTAATGTAGAAGTGTAGAGGTGTAAATTTTGAACGAACATGAACTACCTCTTCCCAAGAGCGCTGCATAAATTAATTTATTTTGTAATGTTTGCATTAGAGGAGGACATACACGTTACTGTCAATGATTTACGCTATTGAAGAGTGTTAAGCATCTTCTCCCAACTAAATCGATGACATAAGGCCTATGCCCATTATTCCATTAAATTTCAAACAGACAGTCGCCGTCAATTTGTTGCTCGTTTACACTAGCCTACGTGTTGGTTGACCTGTGCGCATGAATACAAGACCAACCCAATTATTTAAATATTTTTGAAACTTCCACAGAAAACAGATGATAGAGCCACATATAACACAGTAAGTGAAACGATCACTTTACTCTAACTCAAATGTTCAAATGGAACAAGCAGTGTTTTTATGTATAGAAAGTGTTCAGGTATTGGCAAAGAAAGAGATAACTTGACATTACACTCTTCACGGTATGCAGACCACCAAATCACGTTTGCATAAGATCAGGATGAAAAATGAATGTACAAAACAGAATATACGAGTATAAGTTAAGAAATAAGCAATCTATCAATAGAGACAGATATTATTAAAGGAGGCAAAAGTTTGAAGTATCTTGGAATCATCGTTGATAATTCAGGTACTTGCAAAGCGCACATATAGGCTAGAATAACCCATGGAAAAGGAGTAACTAATACTTTGCATGGTTTGTTGTGGAATGGCATTATTAGACAAGATGTAAAAACAGGATCTTTCACAGCATAATTAAAAATATAGCTGAAATATGGTTTCTTTCAAGAAAATTTAGAGATAAAATGCCCACAGTAGAGTTGGACTGTATGCGACGATGTCTGCAAACAACTAAAAGGAAAAAACAGAGAACTAAAACGATTTGGAAAAGGGTGGAAATAACAAGTTCAATCGCTGGAAACTTGGAAAACAGGTTATTACAATGGTAATGGTACGGGCATGTAAGACGAATACCGTGCAATAGATGGCCCAAAAAAAATTGGAGTGGTATCCCAGAGGAAATAGGAAGAGAGGGCCTTAGATTGCGAAAATACAAGCATTTGGAAACAGAAAACAGAAAAATCGTAATGGGAACGTACCGCAGAAGAAGCATCTTACTACTATGTTGATCTTAATAAAGGGATGTTTCCATATATGTATAGTAACAGAATTATTTTAAAAATTCACTACGAGGTCGGCATCACGTTAGAGTATATAAAACGCTATATAATTGGGTACATGGCTACAACATAATTTTGCCAAGGACCAAAATATTCAAATGGAAAAACAAAAAATATGTTGTGCTAGCACTATCACAATACAACATTAAGGACAGTCTGTAATTTGAAATGAAATCAAATGAATTGGTGGTTATCCTGACCTAATTTAAACATCTTGAGGCATGATACTGAGAATGCCAAATGTGGAATCACAAAGGGAGGATTATGTGCTAAGTGTTAACCACAGTCCACACATAGTGCCTCCTCCTTTCTTTGTATTTTTCTGGTTGAGAATGAATGGTGGGATAAGAATAAGCTACTATTTCAAATATAAGTTTAATACTTAATGATTAACACATTCGGAAACTTGTAGATAATTAAGCAATCTATTGTTGCTTAATTGCAGACGATTTGATAATGCCACCTTGCAGTACGGCTTTTGGCAAACCTCCGAACAGTTTCCTTTTGTGAATTACAAACTTTTCAAAAGTTTTTGTAAAAAATGCTTCCTATAAGGCAACAACTGCAACGTTTTCAACAACTTTTAGAGTATTTATCTACTTCAAACTTTAACCATGGATTAATTAAAAAGGACAAAAAGCCTAACTTTAGAGAAAATATTACATTAGAAAACAAATTAACAATGTATATTATTCAACAATTACGACTCATCAATTTATTGCAAAATACAATAAACATCTATAAGTTAAAATATAAAAGTACAGAAGCCCTTGAGATAATTCTGCATGCACTTTCAAATGCTTTACATTTTAAGAAAAAGGTAATGGCATTGCAAGAGCTTCGAAGCGAAGCTTTCGATTTCCCTGAAGAACGGATGCGATTGGAAATCATGTTACAAAAAGGGCCAATCACCGGTACCCTTG
The DNA here is from genome assembly GCA_038088585.1 of Chrysina gloriosa. Classification (NCBI taxonomy): domain Eukaryota; kingdom Metazoa; phylum Arthropoda; class Insecta; order Coleoptera; family Scarabaeidae; genus Chrysina; species Chrysina gloriosa. Next base: position 12,032,824 of record CM076093.1, read on the forward strand.
CCTACATTCTGCTTTTTCATAATTGAATTTTGCCGATAATTTCTGTGTCTCTAATAACATCGCCGATTGCGTAAAAGAAAGGTAGGGGGAATGTAAACGGAAATTAAACGTTCCGTCTTGGTAAACAGGAAACCGACTATCGAATTCTGACAGCCCGTGTTCGTTGCTATATTTAGAAATCAAGCCGAACGAGATAATTCTCTCAGTAGAAAACTTATCGGCGATGTAGCGGTCAGGCAAGGTTCCGACTTTCGCACTAATTTAAAATTGATGTAGGAAATCACAAAGCACCCGATGAACCCGTTCTTCCGTCCCCTAACGTAAGAGGATAGGTAGGTAGTAGGTATACATCACGGCGTATCCGTGCGCAGTGAAAAAAAAACGCTTAAGGTCACGCTAACTACGTAATAGAAAAAAGCAAGGCCATGGTCAAGGTGAATTTTACGTTAAGTACGCAAAAAGTTTATCAATTGTAAGCAGCACAGTTGCGTTATATGTAATATTGTTTGCCGTGATACATAATTATTTTTTATATAAGCGGGTTATACACAGTTTCAAAGTAATAGCACTTAGAATTCTGAGACATGGTGACTAATAACAAATGAGTAACCGAATTTATTGTTTATTTTTAGTTTTCCATTGTTTGGTTTATTCTAATTTGTTTACACGGAACTCGGGTAGGATTTCGCAGAAGAGCATTATCGAGTTTGATTTCTGAAGTTCCCGGAATTCATTACATAAATATAGTGTATGTATGTACATATAATGAAATTAATGAATAATGATATCGAAGCGATTTCAATGAATTTTTTTATTTGTGTTTAAACTTGGAAATAATAACGTATGTGCAACCCTTTTCCAACTCCTAGGAAAAGCAATTTTTATTATCTACAAAATAGTCATTGGTGACAACGATGAAAACAAGAACAAAAAGAGGTCGATCGGAACCAAATCCAAAATGTCTGGTAAATGAAGAGCTTCTTAGAGACAGTTGGCCAATTTTTTCCGTTAACAAATTGAATTTTTGCAAAAATGTACAGTACTAAATGGAATACTGTGGAAACTTCGTTCTTCTCAAGCTTCTGCATTTTCACCTTAGTTTTATCTCCTCATTCTGGATTGTATACGTCCAAATTCTTAATATGTATGATCATCCACCTCGAACTAAAATATTTTATTACCCTACGGAAGTCACTCATTTCGATTTGGCTATATATGCGAAAATAGTGGCTTTAAATTACTGTTAAAATCTTTAATCTTGCCAACTGAGTCGTTACATAGCAAAATCTTTAGGGTTGCCTCTATCTCTTTTTATGTCAAATAAAACTACATTTCAATTTAGATCATGTCATAACAGTATTTTAAGCCATTCTCGTAGAAACTGCTTGTAGTTCTTCGTTCCATAATGCTATATTGTCCTGTAGATCTTCCTTATTTCCAGTTATTATGACTGCCATCTACAATCGCACAATTGTCAGTTTCAACTTTCTTCCAGGTTACAAAACTCTAAGAAGCGTTTCTTCGTTCCCCCTTTGCAGCTTCTCATATATGTATATCATCCATAAATATCGTAACTAGCACAGGGCTCATAACACATCCTTATCTAATATCCTCTTTAGTTGTGAATTGTTCAGACCTCATGGTTGATTACATAGTTGGAATTTGTCGTATAGAGACTTTGGACTGCTGCTATTAGGTTGTCATCCATTCTTCTGTTTTGCAGGCCACTTCATATTCTTCCCTGGGGGACAGCATCGAAGGCCTTTCTCATATCGATAAAGACAAAATATGCTTTTTTATCTTTGAATATTGTTTTGTTTTGTGTGCTACGCTTTTTTCCTAAAAAGCTCTGGGATTGTTCTAGCGTAAGTTCCACAGTTTCGCGTAGTCTGTTTTGTAGTACTTGTTCGTACAGCTTCATTATGGTACTAGATAGCATTATTCCCCTGTAATTGGTATAATCTTTACTGTCATCTTCCCAATCTCGTGGTATTCCAGCTTCTTTCCATGCTCTGTTAATGACTCAATAATAGCTGCATTCCAGTTCCTCCAATAACTTTCACCACGAAATATATTTACCTACATATAATAAATTATAAGATTTTTTTCTGAATATTTACCGCAGTTATTGAAACATCTGTAATTGGTAGGATTACCTCTATTCTAGAAATATTTTCCAGGTAAAGTCACGGTCGTTAGAGAAACGCACGTAAAGTATGGTTCATCATACTAGCAGTTCACTCAGCTGATTTTTACGTAGATAATTTCTGGGTGAACTGTTAGTACATATGTATGATGAACGATACTTTACGTGCGGTTCTCTAGTGATCATGACTTTATCCGAAAAGTATTTCTAGAATAGAGGTAATCGTACCAATTACAGATGTTCAATAACTGCTGTAAATATTGATAACGAGGTACAGAAAATAGTATTATCTGGACGAAGGTCGTGAGAGCCTACACTTAATTATGATAATCTTCACTTTTCAAAACACTTCTGCATTTTCTGTCTAAACTCATTATTAAACCACTAATTCAATTTTAGCCTATTTTAGCCCACATATTTTGTAAACCCAAACTTAGTTGATGCTTCCTAAAGTACAAAAACAACTGCTAGTGTGACTTGCCTCACTGTCGCATATTTCCAAGGAAATTGTGTCAAAGTCAAAGTCAAAGAAATATGTCGATATTTTCTTCGGTTTCAAATTCTCCCATTACTTTAGAACAATTTGAATGCAGTCTTAATTAATTTGATTGATAATACATGGTCACGATAGCATAAAATGGTATGGCATTGGGATGTGACTAAGCTCTTTAAAGACAAGAATTGTTTATCCACTAATTACAAAGTGTGATTTCATTGTTGTAGTTGCAGGAAGCTCTTACCTTTCATGACGAGCGTTTCCCTTTTTAATGGATTTTGAAAGAAGCGTACATTTGTTTAAACAACTTCAAGGTTTTGTATTACGTATGCATGTATATTTCGTGCAACAATTGTAAAGAAAAGTGTTTGCCTATTGTTTCACAGTTATCTGTTTTTTGCTTTTATAAGGACAACTTCTACGCTGGTTTTATAAATATAAATGTATTGTACATGTGTTCCAGAAAATATTAGTACGGATTCGTTAGGCAGTTTAATGGAAGATTTGGCATACAATCAGTATCGAGATTTTGATTTTTATAAAGCTAATACTGAAAGTATTTGGAAACATTTAGCATAATGATACTATGTTAAGTTGCATACATACCTCCAACAGTTAATCATTAGTACAACAATCGTGTTTGATATAAGTGTTTAGTGGAGTATTAATCAATTTTGTGAACTTTAGAAACGACCAGAGTAACGCTTCTCTAGCTGATCTTCTAATTTCAAGACATCACATATGTACAGCGTTGGCCATATGTATTAGACACCTTAGTCCTACGTACGAAAAACTTTAAATTATTGTTACCCGTAGTACAAAATCAAGAAATGAAATCAAAATCACAAACAGGAATGTATTCATCAGTAATTTATTAAAGAATGTTAGTTTATTTTAATATTTAGTAGCACCTCCACCTGCTTTTATAACAGCACGCACTCTTCTCGGCATACTTGCTACCAGGTTATGGCACATTTCACTGGATATTTTTGACCATTCCTCGATTATTCTTTGTTTAAGAATGTTTTTATTGTTGCATTTATGTTTTACCACCTTAGTTTTTAAAATATTCCATAAATGTTCAATTGGGGAGAGGTCCGGAGACTGAGCTGGCCAGTCTAGAATCTCTACGTTATTTTCGTTGAACCACCCCATTGTTTGCCGTGATTTATGGCAAGGCGCATTGTCCTGTTGAAAATAATATTCAGGTACATCTGTATCAAACAATTTTCATACCGATGGCTCCAATACCTCCCCCAGCATATCAATATAAGCACCACTGTTCATACGACCTTTGCACAAGAAGAGTTCACCGACGCCGGATGCAGACATGCACCCCCAAATCATAATACTGCCTCCACCGTGTTTTACTGTAGGTACTATACAATCCGGGTGATATACCTCTCCTCGTCGTCGTCGAATGTACTGCGCCCCAGGTTGGCCGAAAAGCTGGAAAATAAAGTAATAAAATATACTTTAAATTGGCTGTCTTTTTTGAAAAACTTTAAGCGGTAATTTAACTTATCTACGTTTACTAACATTATAAATATCTATTCGTACATACCTCTATATTAGATTCATCGGACCATAATACTTTGGCCCAGTCTTCGACGGACCAATTTTTATATTTTCTAGCCCACTGAAGTCGCTTTTTCTTGTGTTCTGCAGTTAAGTATGGTTTTCGTCGAGCTCTACATCCACGTAAACCAACTGCCATAAGCCTTCTCCTAACTGTCCATGCAGAAATATCAATTGCATGATGCAGGACTAATTCGCTGGCGAGATCTTTCGACATTTTTGTCCGATTCCGTATGGCTGTTCTCTCTAAAATTCGATCTTCTCTTGCAGTTGTTAGGCGTTTTCTTCCATTTTTAGGCCGATTAGTGAATGATCTCGTCTCCTCGTACCTTTAGCGTGGTACGAACCGCACATCGCGAACACTTCATTTGTCTTGCGATCGCTGACAGTGTCATCCCTTGCGAACTGAGCAGAAGGATCTAGCCGCGCTGCACTTCCGTTAATTCACGAACTTTTGGCATTATTTTATACTTTACTGTATACACACTAATAATAAAAAATACACACTTGAATGAATGAATATAATTTCGCAACAAACTCCTTTTCGTTAGCGTGTCGGAAATAAAGTGATACTCAAAACTGTAAAATGACCCCTTACTTCAAAACTACCTGCTTAAGTACACGCGACCCTCGTTAAAATTACATTAAGGAGTTTTATCGAAAGTATTTCCGAGTACTATTTATCTGTAAATATAAATGTATTCATAATACGGCATTTTCACAGAGGTGTCTAATACATATGGCCAACGCTGTATATTTAGTTTATATATTTAATGCTACTACCAATTGTAATTTTCTTTTTATTGTCTTGTAAATGGCTTAAATGCTGTCGGACAAATCAAGACCACTATTATTATTATTATTATTATTATTATTATTATTATTATTATTATAACATACATACTTATGTAAAAAAATGTTTTGTTAAATTGGAGTGTACTGCAACAAAATCATATTTTTCCGTTAAACTAGAATTATGAACATTTGAATACCTATCCTACCTAATTTACCTATCTCGAAACTAAGTGGTCAACCTTGGTTAACCAAGTCTCACAAAGTAACGCTTTCCTTTCTTTGGTTCTTTTTCACTAACAATGAGTACCATAATTTGGAGGTAACTAAATAGATGTGGTAAGAATATTTTATCGGAATTAATTTTAAACAATTTATATCGCAGTGTGATATAAAATCTATATCTTTACAAATAGCAAACCACTACATCTGCGCGATCAGATGTATCTACTGGAAGCTATGCGTAACTGCAAATCCTTCCTAAAATCTAACGCAAGAAAATTGGACGCTACAAATCACTCCGCGTTCAAACTATAACATAATTCAATGCAGACAATGCGATTCACCGTTCCTAATCACCGAGGCACTCGGGAACATTATAGAAATTCACGCGGTCCGGAAAATTCTAGCAATTACGGGGCGCAATTAAAAGACCCTCTGCATCGGAAACGAGGAGAACGTTCTCGTATAAAATGTAATGCAAGCGTGTAATTCTAAAATCAATGAATGGACATACGCAATGCAGTAGTCAATATCGGGTCCGGGCGAATCCAACGTGCACCCCTAAATACCGAAATCCCAAGGTCAGTCAAGGTCAACCCAAACAAAACCTCTCCTGAATTAGTAATAAACGTACTCGACGAGCTTTACACCACCGGTGGTGTTTATCCTGCCTTACAATTGACGGGTAAACTAATGTTTATGCTGCGGCTACGTTACTGATAGTTGATAGGGGAATTGGTTATCTTACCGTATCTGGTGAAATTTTATTGAGAATCGTTTTAAATAAATGTTATAATAAGTGTTTCACCACATTGATTCGGAACGAATTTTGGAAAAACAAAACGTACAAATATCTACATTTTAATTGCTACATACATGTGTGTACGTACAAAACAAATTGATGAAATATTGAAAGAGTACAAAACGCAGCAATTCATTTTGTTGGGCTTTGTTGGTTCCGGTAAGTCCTAACAGGGGTCAACATTCCATCGAAAAAGGCTCTACTTGAGCCACAACTTATATGTGTAACATATAATGGCAACATTTTCACAAATTTAATTTAATTTTTTCCTTTTTTTGTACATATATAACATATAATGTGTAGAAGCACCAATTTGCAAATGTTCAATCATTTTAAATATCTTATATGCCTTGTTTTATTGACCTATTAGTGGTAGAGATCTATCATATAAGATAAGTATAAAAAGGTCACGAAATATATATATATATATACATTTAATCATTTTAAATGAGAGAAACACCCACAATTAACGGCGTGCATATATGTACCTGCGAAACTATGAACTTCATTTTTAGAATAAGTCACTGAAATTGGAGGTTAATCGACTAGGTACAGTCAGTATTCTGTCTAGTATGTAGAATACAACCGATAGTCGGCAATATGGACCACAAATACTGTAGTAAAAGAATGTTAAAAAATGATGGTCTACTACATGGACCACCAACATATTTGAGCATACATTTTGATGGTTTACAATATGGACCACCCCTACGGTAAGAATTAAGCTTGATATATATGCTATAAGAATGGACATTGTTGTATTTGTGGTATAGAGACTGTGTCATCATTAGTCTGGGCAAACACCGGTAATTACGAAATAAGTTACGACAGCCTATACATACGCAGAACTACTACCATACAGTATCGGACTAGAGTGGGAAGTCGGCGATGCAAGAAGCACTACATAATATAAGTTGACCAACCAAAGAAACTATTTGTATGTAGAAAGGTTTACTCCCAGATTCACAATAGCTCAAAAATGTTGAAGACATTTAAATCACATTGACTGCTGCTCTTATCACACTAATTCTTTAAAAAAGCATGGCCATTTGGATATTTGTAATTTTCCATAGAATTCGTGTCGTAAGGGTTAGAGCCAATTTATCCAGATTCTTAACCACATTTATTCCTAAATTTAATTTGCTTACCCAAAAGGAAAGTTGAACAAATAATTTTATACCCAACACAATATGAACACAATTAAAGAGAATTTAAAGCTTTGATAACTTCAGAACTAGTACCTTGAAGTTTTGAACATTTATAGTGTGATACCAGAAACCAAGTACGAAACTTTAAAATAAGGAAAGTCTCCCGAGTTACAGGAAATTATGATGAAACAGCATAATTCTACAACTTGACGATTAGTGAATTGATATATCTACAATTTGCATATCTGTCGTTAGAAGTCTGGCTATTAATCTTTGGGAGTATAAGAAGTGATGGGTTTAACGGTAAAAAGCCAGTCCAAAAGTCCACCTCACCTGCCGGAGTCATGACTTTGGTCATCCGGTACAATCTGCTAGGAAACCAACGAGTCCCTGACGACCCACTCGCGGTGGGATAGGCGTCCAACCTAGAGAAGAGGAAATGTCACAAACTCAGTGACCCCTCTACAAACCCGTATCTGCAAACGTGGTAAAGGTATGGCTATAATAATCTTATCCCATTTCCAGCAGTGGACGATTGCGGCTAACGATGAACCTTCCGAGTTGGCAACGTATGCCACGCTGGTTATTTTGAATCTCTTCTCGGTTTTGGGTTAAAGTATTTCCACTAGAAGCACTCTAGAATACATAAGGTTCACCGCATAGGTGACACAATTATCAAAGCTGCTGGAAAATTGCACAGTACAGATGTTTAAATGTTAACCTGGTATTTGATAAGATCTGTCTTGAAATTCTATTATTCTAAAAGCGAATATTACAATCTCGTAAAATCATGTCTGAGCGATCATGCTTTGAGACGAAATATCAAAAGTTTGCCACACTCCTAATCAAAGTCGAGGTTCTATGTGACGGCGTTTTAGAGCCATTACTTTTGTTTTATCTATCTTGGGCTTTTCAACGACCAATAACGCAACAGATGCATTCACGGACGATAGAAAAAATCTGATTACAGTTGCAAATTAACCACACACATTAACACCAGTTGAATCATATTAATCAATGGCTTCAAAAATGAGAAATCAGGATTCATGAAGCAAACCCTGTCCAGATTAATCTTCACACTAAGTATCACTTTCAGTCAATGGCATAAAAGTACCGGTTAGCGTAACACCAAACTATTTTATACATGCATCTTGGCAGCAAATTAAGATAGAGCAAACACCTCGTTAAGAAAAAGAACAAAAGTAAAGGAATCTGTACAAATTTACTAATTGAAGCAAAGTCCATTTATCGTTACAAAATTATCATCTATTGTAGCCCAGAAGAGCGCAAAGGTTGAAGTGGTATGTCGACACGTATTCTAATGAGCTGAAAGTGTAACGGTACGAGTACGCACAAAATAGAAAGCTTGGGAGCAGAAGTAAGAAGAGAGCCAAAGCAGATAAAAGAGAATAGAAAAGACTGAAAGGGGGGACAAGAGAGACTTAGTGATCCGGTCAACTACCAAAATGAGGTCAAGAAAGTTGGGTTTGGCATACTAATAAATACATGTCAGACATATTGAATATAAATCGGACAATGCGCCAGTAAGTAAATTGTTCAGAATGATTACCGACGTTCCTGGTATATATATAATCCAACTTTGAACGATGACTTGAAAGCCCTATTTGTTAGAGTTTTCATCATAATAAAATGAAAAAGGCTGATCAAAAATTAAAAAATTTACCAAAATTTTTTATTGCAACTAACTTCTAAGGCCGAAGTGAATGTGGCCAGCAGAAGCCAAGATTAAGTTGTTGGTCGAGAGTTCATCATCGTGTCATACCTCAGGACTACTCAGCACTGCTGAAAATTAGCTTTAGTGGGATGCATTATTCTTTTTTGATGCCTAATCATGAATGAAACTTAAAGGCTTTTGGGATATATCATTATAACATGGGATATTTTTTCATTTGTACTCCATTGGACAGGAGAAGCAAATGCATAATATGAAAACACTGCAAATGTTTTATGTCCAGAAATCTGCAGAAATTTTATGTAGTGATCCAATTTGTTACAAGTCCGCAAAAGTCAGATACTGAAACGGAAAGTAAATTGTGGAAATCGATACAAACTGACTCAGAAAAGCATTGACAACAATCATTCAAAACCTGCGTACTTAGAACAGTCTTGATTATGATTACAATTCAAATCAAATATTTTGAAAATTGTACTCAAAAGAAGCATAATTGATTAATAGTTTCTTTAATGTACGTTACAGAATATCCTCTATATGCAGTGGTGTATGAAAGCGCACAATTTTAATTACTAATTGTATAAATATTACGAGACCATTAACTATTTACTGCACAAGATAGCAAGTTGATAATACAAATTTACACTTTAAGTATATATCCATTCTTATTAGCAGATGATAAACATTTAAACATGTAGATAATCACGTAACATTGTTTATAAGAAAAATGTTATTTCGATCATTTCCAAGAATCAATTGAAGATTATATTGAAGTTATTGCGCTTGTTTTCCGAAAAATACACACTTAAATTATATGCACTGAACAAATAATTTGATAACGATTTCCATTGAGCTGCCTTTCATCGAAAATTATTGAGGGTTTGACTCAAATCTAGCCACTAAAATATTTAATGCTTTCCATGATGAAAGTAAATGATTTTCGAAAATTTTAGCGTTAAGGATTTGAATCCAACATCCGTAATTGTGAAAAATCTAAGAGTACGCTACTTTTATCCCAATTTATGAAAGAAAGTAAATAAGTACGATAGTTCAACAATAATCGCTGTTAGTAACACAAAAATTAAGGGGGAAAATCTGGAACAGTTATTTCACTTGGATCTAAAGTTGCTAACAGGGCCATAAAATGTAACCATTTTATTCATACATCAAAGTATACAACACGAATAAAATTTTAACGACGTTAAATTACCATAATTAACAAAGAACAACAGATGTCTGTCTGTGCGTATATTATTATTAACAAAAATTAATCCAATTAGCTTTGTAGACCTATGTCAAAGAGAGGCGTTTAATATCTAAGCTAAACAGGAACCGAAAAATTGAAAATTACATTTCGGCGAATATTTAAGAATATTATCGTTGCTTATTTGTAAAAGAAAATAAACATACACATAAGCCTCAAAAAATAAAAAGATCTTTAAATCGTCTCATCTTACAGACGAGATCTTAACCAGAAATTCATTTCTTTTCTCTCGAAATGAATCAGTTCTGTGTATGTTGCTTCAATCCAAGGCCATCAGGTCTCGGCGATCCACTGACTTCTATTTAAATACACTTATACTTGAAGGTCATAGTAATACAGCTGTATGCTGAGCTTGGTCGCGAGCCTAGTCAATAAGCACAAATGACTGGTCAGGCGTATCTCCACATAATGTAAATAAAAAGCTACGGAACTGGTTAAAAGTTATTTGTAAAACTCATAATATGTACAGTCGGAGGTCGACGAAACGCTGTACGAAGTTTGAATCTCACCTAAGTAAGTGATGCTACGTATTGGGTGTATTTGGTTTTATGATGAGGGGAAATTATTGTTAATAATTCTTAGGCTTAGGATGTAATTATAACCACTAATTCTGTTTACACACAAATACATTTTATTTTTGGGACTAAATTAGGATCGTGAAAACATCTGGATTCAAGCTGGTATCGCAATGTTTTTATTGCTCTTAAGTGTTTCGAATAAACAACATAAAACGGCTACTGGTATTACACAGCGCAACAAAAATCGGCGGGGTCAAAAATACTACTGTTACAACGCAATTGAATATACATACATACATACATCTACAAATGTATTCGAAGAAATAATGGACGGGAGATAGCGGGGATAGTTAGGCATCTATAAAATGCGATGAACTTACAAACATACTTTCGAGGGACCACAGAAAACACTAAAAGAACGTACAAATCCAAACAATTTCAGAAAATGGAAAGTCTAAAAATTTGGAGAACTGCAAAAAAACATGTCAAACAATATTTTGGAGAGGTTACTATTATTATCTTACGCTGTAGAACATAAATAAACTTTCTAATTGATATAAACCGCCAAAGGACAGCCTAATGATTCTGGGACATCTCAACATGTAGGTATTTCTGGCAATATGACCACTACATCACCATTTTACAAGCGGGGGTTACCATTAAGATGTATTTGGGGGAAAAAGTACCAAGCCTTCAACCAATGAGCAAGCAGATGGTAACTGACTTTATGTAGAGCGGAATCTAGGTAGATGCTGGTGGGGAGCCTTCTATAAACTTGGAATAACTAACAGGATATCATTATCCTATGACTTAAAACATTATTTTTTGCGCGATGAAGTGTCTTCCATTTACCAGTCAAATGAATTCAAACTTGCGTAAGCTAGTCCCGAATATGGTTCAGTTTTAGTGACTGAAATTATTAAGACGGCGATGTGCTCGCGATGTTTCGAGTTAAAATCTCGATAAATGAGGTGTACAAGGAGATTGTGAATATACAAAACCAGCTCTTTAGAAGGACGGATCATGAACAACGCAAAGATAGAGGTGTATGACATTCCACTAAAAGTATTAAAAATATCGTGGATGTTCATTAGCAACTAGATACGCATTCAAACGCGCACATTTCGGAGCATAATTTCTTTAATTGGTATATAGACGACGAGGGTCAGACGGAATATTAAGACATGGTCATACAGAACAACGACAAATTTTATGCGGGATAAGAAGCAATGGCCAAAAGCCATCAAAACGAAGTTCTACTTAAAACCAATATTTTAGATATTTAGATGCTTTAAATTTGCTAATTAATTTCATTTCAATGTAATAAAGGAATAAACAATATTCTTATAATGTGCACTGTATAGTACATATGAAGCTTAGAATTGTTCACTGACATAAGCAATTTTATAGCCAAACAGATTAATATGCTAAGTTGGAGGAAAAATAGTTTCAGTTTTGTGAGCAAGAAATAGATCAGTTAATCCAAAGGTTCTTATTCCAAAGTCTACAAAAACAAGGCGAAGAGGTGCTTTGCGATGTGTGTAGATTCTGTTAGCCCAAGGTTTAAACTATAGAATATATATATTTTCTATAATTGCGTAGCAGCCGATATTCCAGGCACCACCAACTAACACAGGTTCGACTCAACCTTCAAAACTTTAAGAGAATGTCTTCTCGATCGACCATCGACTTTATTAACTTTATCATCTTCAATCGACAATAATGAAAATAGCGAATTGTCTCGCATGAAGTACACCCATAGTTAAGGTAAAGCTTAATACTACGTACATTGCACAACCTCTGCACTGTCATAGGGCGTTCTAAGCACTATCCTCACCCTAGGAAGGTTACCTTAAAGTCATTTTGAGTTAATCATATGACATCGGCCCAAAGGGACCATTCAAATTAAGACTAAACCACAACAGAGTTTTAGTGATCGTAATAGAATTAAATGTCTTACTCTAACAATAGTAGTTCCTAAACAATTATCTATAAGCACAAGTTACATATAACATAATGAATGAAAGAAAACAAAAAGGACCTTCATCTAATATTGAAATAACACACGTAGGAAAGTGGTATTCGTATTCTTGGTCTCGATTTTAGAGCTCCTATAGTCCCCCATCCTATTGTTCTGATGAAAAGAACACCCTCCTCTCCTTCCTCGAAACTGAGATGGTCGTAAACTTGCCAAATTGTTGACAAAGTCCATTCTTTTCCTCAATTTGGTGATAACCTACGTATTGAACCCTTCATGGTACAAAATAACACTATCTTAGCAAATTTTATGGAACCTCCACTGCTTCCATACACATTCTGCGCTACTTCTAAACCCATTAGAATTTTTAGTCGATTTTATTAAGCCTGTTAGTGGCTCCTGATCATTTTCGGTCAGTTCTCTCTTCCTGCCTGTCTTAATCCCGGCAAATTTATCTAGATTTGTGCCTGTCGTTTTCTTCCACTCTCTGTGGCCCTTTTGAAACGAGTTGTTTGCGTAGCTTAGCAACTACGAGTGGGTTACTAGCTTTTCACCTATTTTATTGCCTTCGACTTCGATATGATCTGGTGTCCAACAAAGGAATACAAAGGAAAACATCTAATTAAATTATAATAAATGAAAGAGAACAAATTACAAAGAAGAACTGACTAAAAATCGAAATGACTGGAGAAAAGTACACAAAAATGAAAATCAACAAACAAAAGAAAATAAGAAAGAGGAAAAACATCAGAGAAAATTAATAGAGAATTCACAGAACAGGATTAGGCAAAGTTAACTAAATCCAATTAATATAAATATTCGTTACGGTTTCATGCCAGTAATCTTAATTGATCAAATATCGGTTTATTTTAATTAATTTTAGATCAAATATTAGCCATTATTAAATTAATCGGTTATATTACGCTTAAATTACAAAACGTTTCAGTACTAAATATAGCACATAAAAGTTTTAATATTTCATGAGAGATTATGATCACATTGAATACAAAAATTTTCAAACGATATGCATGCACAATAAAGTCATTAAATATGATTAAAACATCCAACTTTATTGTGTCATTGATTGTTAAATAAAAACTGGTGACAAAAATAGATATTGATTTGTGTTTAACCTCGACTCTCACACCACAATGTTTATTCCATTTCTACCACATGTTTCACCTCATGAATAATTACCAATACGACCAAGATTATTTCCAATTGTTTATATTCCGTGAAGCGAAAACAGTAAACAGGCAGATGTGTGTATGATTGTACATATGACGACTACGTTGTACTTTACTGTCATTACAAGTCCTCTTCAAGTCTCAAGGTTTTATTGTAAATAATTTAGAACACGACGTGAATGCTAAATATTAATAACTTTCGTACACAACTCGCGTTCCTCAGAATCCCATCGAAACGGAACAGAATTATCGCTTTCGGGAATGTGCAATTAGTAAACTTACTCATAAATACATATACGAATATGTACACAATATAGTAAAATTTTAAGTATGTAGTACCTCCGTCAAAATATTTTAACACTGCATTATACGATTGCGTTATCAGCAATGATATGCTTGCACTTGATTAAGAAACCTATAAAAATATTTGCCCGACAAAATTTATCGCTGATTTGTGCTTGGAATAATGGTATTCTACATAAGTTACACGCTGCCATTCCTTCTGCAGGCTTCTAAAGGTGTTATTGTATTATGCAATCTATATTTATAATCGATGTTGCCTCAATAAGGAATCTTATTACCTTATTACCAAGTTAGTACTCACGCCATTCACTTTCCTTAGCCACAAACCAATTTGCTACCGACTGCTATTAAGACCGAGCATAATTTACAGAGTAATTTCGAATTCTGAACAAGCTTAGTATTACGTCCACATTACCGGTTGAGGAATATAGTACACATATATGCACAGACAGACCTAAAAAATAAAAACCTTCATAGCTGAATGTATTTTATTACAAGGCAAATGTTAAAGAAAACTTGATATTATTTCTATTGCTTCCTACACCTTTTAAATTTAATATCGGTTCATACAAAATCAATAAAAACACCGATGCACTTGAAATGTACGAGCGGTAATTCTGCGAGCGATCAATACAGCAACATAATTTTCTTGAAATAAATATTTAACAACTTCGTTAGCAAGCAAAGTTGAATATAGTTTCGCAAAGTTGGTAGACGGATAAAAATACCGCAATAAAAATAAGCGGAAAAGCCGACGAAAAAGAACAGCTCGTTAATTCTTGCATGTTTTTACTTTCCTTCGATAGGACGTCAATAATCGTTTACTCAACTGATATTAGTTTGCTAATTAGGAACTTTGATATACACGTCTGCTCGCGCTGAGTTGTTTATTCGGAATTTCAAACTTTTTCCAATTTCGTCAATGCCGGAAAAGACTCGTTCGCCACCTCCTTTGGAATGGGGAATTGGTCTTTTGTAACATAGTCTACATCATTAAATACAGAACATACTTCGACACTACTATTAACCATGCGAACACAAACTACGATTTTGTTTGTTTTATGTTATAAAAGCTAATTGGGCAACATTTCAAATTGAAATTTGTCCTTACATTAAAAGAGATAGAAGAATTGTAAAGTATATAAACAAATGGTAAGGAAATAACTGTGAAGTCAAATCTCAAAACAAGTAAATATAAAAATAGAACTCTGTTTTCCAGCTTTTACAGATGCTTAAAAAGATGCAGGCACTAAGATCTAATTAGATAGATTAATATATACATACTCATATATGTGTGTGTATATATAAATATTCATAAAATTTAACACGATCTTATGATGTACATTTCAGATAACTAGTTACCAGAAATGGGACACAAACCACGATTGTTTTCAATCAAAGTGAAGTTAAAGAAATCTACCGAGCTATTTTAGACGCGTTTCGAAAAAATATTTTGTAGAAATCAGTCTTGGCATAGCACTCGAGTCAACAAATAACGTTACGTAAGTAGCTAAATTTAAGTACGGTCCGCTACATCCGCGTATTTTTCATTAGACATATGTTTTTCGGCCAACCAGTGGAGGCAGAAACGATTTTGAACACGTGTTTATACTCTTGAGGATTGTTTACTTCTGCTTCCAAATAAATATGATACCTTTATGTTTTATTGTTTACTGTTAAAAAGACTCAAAGGTGTGAATGAACAAAACGAAAAACCAGTCCGTCATTATTGTTACAGGTATGTCCAAATCCGAGGTTCTTCCACTAATTGGTTCGAACATGATATTGTGGAATATATTTTCTTAACATATGTTAACACAGAATTGATAGTACATTGCTAGGACTGTGGTGTAATTACTGACACTATATCAATATGGGTAAACTCCTCACCAGAATTCTTCGCCAGCAACGAGGTAAACATTGACGATTGCAAAGATGCTTGCCTTGTGGCTGGCGAAACACGTGTCACCGAATTTTATTAAATAATTATGTGGTGAAAAGTTAGGAAATGAGTATAAAATAGAACAAAAAAGTGACTAATAAGTCCCGAACTAGAAGTTTTTAGTTCTTTGATTTTAGATAAGAAAATTCTACATTTAAGTTATTAAATACGTGTAAAAAGTAAAAGCAAATATTAATTTGAAGGACGCATGGTACGCTAGGATTAGAAGAAGAAAAAATGAGGAGAGACCAAGGAGGACAAGTACATATAAGAAGAAAACTGTAAAAAAGTGAATGGTACTTAGGAAGAAAGTTATGAGAAAATAATCGATTACAAAAAATTCCACTGCTCGAAGGTTCAAAAAGAATAGAAGAATAAATCAATTGTTGTGCTATTTAGGCTATTTCCATCATCTGTTGGATTGAAACAATTATTTCGATAGGTAGCAGGCCATCATTTTTGGTAATTCGCCCTTCTAAAAATATTCCAAACTAAAAGCTTCTTGTTCGAAAGTTAAACGAGGTTTTAGGTTTAACACTGCTAATGTATAGAAACATGGTCTAGAACTATGACACACGGCTTCCACAACGGTGATGGTCATGCTTCTTGGACAAACAAGGTTTTGGCAACTACTAAGTTTGTTTGTGAGTCTTTACAATAACATCGGTAAAGAAGGTGAAAACTGGTCTAATATCCTGAAAGCAGTCGAATTTTACAACGAGGAAAATCTAGTATTATTAGGAACATTTACAGTTCTTAGAGAGGGATGATTCTAAAAGCGACATAGCGTTAGCTATCAAAACAGAAGATTTTTCACATCTAACAGATGATGAAATGGTAGAAATATCACGAACAATATATTCAAGATGCAAACCTATTTTTCTTCATTTATATAAATTACTCATATTAATTGTAATAGACTAAACTAATAGTAGAGACCTTTAGTAATATGGGACCTCCTCCAACTATTCATAGACAGACTAACTTGCAGCGTTTTCACGCAAATTATAAAACCGTACAGTGGAGGTTTGTGCCCAGCAGTACACTTGTTGGTGATGATAATGAAAAGTGCAAGACCCCAAAACCATCTGTTAATTTATAAGCAAAAGAACATAAATTGGCATGAATTTCTTGCAGAAATAAGAAGCCGCTAGTGAGATAAACTTGTCAAATTGCATTAATAATTTGGTTTTATACATATATATCCGTATTGTGGATAATGTAAACTTATGAAATATCTAGTTAAAATTCCTTACTGCAAAATCCATGGAAGTAGAAACTTTTATTAAATAATTCGTAAAGAGATTCTAGGATAGGAAACAGCAGCCAAATAAATGTAAATTGAACATTTCACGAATGAATTCCGTAGTTGCACAAGTCTGATGTAACCAGTTCCGAACTGAAGAGTATTAAACCGGAGAGAGAAAGGTGTTGAATTTGAGTATCCTAGCAGGGTCGTAATTCTGTCACAGGGGAACAACAAACACATAAACTATCGGGTTTTGGCGCAGACAGCGAGATTTCGGAGGATACTCCTTCTCGTTGTACATCAGTTATGTTATGAAATTGAAGCGGAATATGCGGAATATAAGAGAGGTGTATTACCGCTACCGATTACAGTTTTATGAAATTGAAAATATTTTTAGGATGCCTGCACGAGAAAATCTCGTAAATAACCCGACACATGTATAGAAAAAGTCTGCCAAATATAAGATGGATTCAGCTGCAATGACGTACAATACGAACATTCTAACCTACCACAAAAAACTATTACCATCGGGTAAATTTAAGCGAAGCTGTGTTACTATTTAGAGCACAAGCTAGCACAAAATATAAAGAAAATAGATCGAGTCGCATCAAAGTAAACAGTATGGAGAGCAATAACCACGATTTCTTTAAATTGGAGTTAGAGTAACACACACAAAACATTTAAACTATGCTATTTAATTGCCAGCAGACTGAGTAAAGTTATACTTAACCAAACATTCCTCAGCGCAAAAAAGCAAGTTTTGCCGCACAACAAACCGGGACATTCGTCCTTTTATGCGTGCCCTTCACATTTAACTGTGCACATGTTTTTGGAACGATAAAACCTTTTAAATAAAAACTTACCACACATGCTCACACAGATACGTAAACAGTCGTACACAAATAAACCTACAACGTCTAGTTGCATTCCGAAGCTAAATCGCAGCTTATACCCCCTAAATATTACGCATTTTCAACCCTTTAAACGTATGTCCTTTATTGCGTTTTTCCCGTAATGAGGTTTTTCCGCTAGACGAGGTTTGTTAATGGCTACGAATGGCGGAATTTTATTATACCTAAAGTACGTTTAGAGAAGTTAATCCCAAATTCACACAACCTTTATATAAAATTAGCTCCAAAGCGCTTGGAGTTTCGGCGAGTTTTATGGGCAGTTCTACTATTCTCTTTTTGTTTTCGCCTTAAACGTTATCAACTTGTTTATATTATCCTTTCGCAACAGGAGATAAAAGTTTTTTTCTTGCACTTGTGTATGTTATTCTCTCGGAGCTATTTATTATGTGACTCTCGACATGTTCGTATTTACTAAGATAGCAGATACATTGAAAGTGGAGGTTCTTCTTCAATCTACGGATGTTTCTATTTGTATTTATTTTCCTTTTTACGGGACGTAATTGACAGGCAGCTTTGTATTTTCATGTTTGTATTGATTGGAATTTGCATGATTTAATCGCTTTGAAAGAAGTGCATTTAGAAAATACCGAATTGGTATTTTAAACAGGTTTCCCTAAATCCGATAGAAGTAGGAATGCTTGTACCACAACTTGGTGGTAGATGAGCTGACCGAATGAGAATGCCAACATCATGAATGCATTGGGAAGATCAAGAGATGTAGTATCTATATATGTATATAATTTCCTTATTTGTGTGTTCCTCTTCTTTTGCCTATCCAGAGCTTTTTGAAGCCCACTGATGGGCTAGAAAGCTGAAAATTGGCATGCATATAGTAAAACGCCTAGGCCAAATCCCAACGTAGCCGGATTTTTGATTTTTGGCCTGTGGGCAGAGAAATAAGACGAAAAAGGGGCGTGGCAAAATTCAATTTTTTAACATTTTTGCTTATATTTTCTTTTTCTTCCTGCCGGGCAGGGACAGCCTTAACAGCTAGTGGAGATATAATTACATATACATACATCAACAAAGTCTAAAATGAGCATTTATTAAATTTGAGAAAACGTATGTAGCTGATAGTTGTACAGAAAAGGGGGGACTATCAAACGGTTAATAAGAAAAGCTAGAATCGAAATCGTGCAAACAATAAAAAAGGTTCATATCTTTGCGGAACCAAATGAGAAGCAACGCAATAAGCGTAGAACTTCATGTAGAAAATGGTTCCTGGGTAAGGTCAAGAAGGAGGCAATAACGAAACCGTGTAGCTAAACTGGATCAGGATGCAATTGGGAAGTGAGCTAAACATCGAGTATCACAATTTCGAAGACAGCTAAATAGATCGTCAAAGATATGGACTCAAAGTTGATCACAATCACAAGACATATTGTAAGTGACAGTAATGAGCAGGATGAGACTTAGAAATAGAAAAAAGGTAGAATGCATTTAACATAAGTAAAAGTGATAGTAGTAGATTTGTAATTTGTCTCGTCTATATTGTTTCTGTTATTAAAAATAAGAAAATTTCTAACAAGTATAAACCTGAGTCCTTCCAACAACGGGCTAAGTATTTGACTCAAGGGCTGTTCACAAAATATGCAGAATTTTCTGTGCAGAAGAAAAGGGACATTTCCATTTCGGTAACGAATGCAATAACGAGCAATGCAGTTACCTCTTTCGGCCCTTAGCTATTGCAAGCACAAAGCACACAGTTACATTCAATGGTTAAGACAGCCCACTGTACTTTGCAAGAATTAATTTCACTCAGTAGTCCCTCAAGGTTTCTTCAACATGGAAAACTAACTAACGAAGGAAAAATAAGTCAAAATAAATATGAGAAACTAGAATAGGATCACTAGATGATAGGAATCTTAAGTTCATTGTCTTTAGATTGTTTGGTTCTTTAGCATGTAGAACGTGCCTTATTAAAAATGGGAGATTGGTTTTGCTTGCAGTTTAAAACTCAAAAATTGTTTAGTTCTTTTAACCCTCTCACTGGATGAAACGGATAACGCCGCAAAAATTATTCATTTTTACGAAATATTTGCGCAACGAAAGGGTTAACACAATCTAAGACATTTCGACTAAGCAATCATAACGTCCCACAATATTATTAGAAATGAATGAATTGTGAGATCTAAAGAAATTCTAGACCCCTTACCCTTTCCCTATCTGTTTTTGGTGCTATACGTTTACAGCTTATAAACCCCTATGGTGCATGATAAATACGTAAGGATCCTTTGTTCCACTTTGCGATATCGCTTATTGATTTCATCGTATTCAACTAGTACGTTATTGATACTCTCTAATGGTTTAACGCTTGCTTAAGACTGAGCGCTATTTGTTTAGATGGAAGGTGTAAAGCTTCTAGGTGAAAGTGGAGTGCATGATTGTCTTGGGAAATTTAACTCAATTCATGTCTTTTGCTAATTCTCGCTCCCCTTAACAAATTGGGTAAGATAATATTTTTCTCATTTTCCAGGTGAGGTTTGCCCGATCAACACAAGTTTTTATGTAAAAATAGGGAATATCAAATTCTATCTAAATTAAACATGAGGTTTTCATTGGAATAAGTGGAATCCAAAATAAGTGGAGATTGTCAGTTGCGTTTCGCTGGACGCCTTCAGTATAATGGTAATGCATCTCCAAAGGTGCAATTTTGACAAAACGCCACAAATATTATGCTTATAATATCCGCCATATTTATTAATCTTTTGAAATAGTATTGCTTTATACATTCTGTGGTGCTGTAATTGCTTTGATCAATCAGGGATATTCCCATAAAAGCAGTGCTATATAAACTGCCAGACTTCTTTGAGGTTGATTTTTGAAAGAACGGATCAACATTTTCACCAATTCATCAAAAAATGATCAGCCAATCCACAGCAAAACCGAATCTAGCTAACTAAAAATGCCTTTCAATACTCGCTCAATAATTTCGCCAAGCTTATATGCCAAATACATGGTTTGCCTATACGTAGTTATTTCCTTCACAATTTATGCAAATACATAATATTTTTACTGCATGCCATTCAAAAAATTATCATCGAGTTACATCGTAAACACGGTTATTTCAAATGCCAAACTGCATTTATTTCTATATTTGCACATTCGTATACTTCTATGCCTGTTCGTGTCTAGAATTATAGCGTGTACTAAGTGTTAGTGTAAAATATATAATGCACAGTGTAAAGTTTGACACGGAGCTACATTAGTATTATGCATATATTTGTTTGCTCTCGGTAATGAGTTATTCGTCTGCTTGTTTTCCGCTCATACGATCGTAATTCCGTAGAGTGCAACGGCAAGTGAATGTTGACCAACTGGCAATAGCAAAATAGGTTTACTTGACCTCGTCTATAATGCGATAACGCATACAAACTAACCTATCTCAACGTTTAGCCGGTTGCGTGAGCGTGCCGTATCGCATTTTCTACTGTGCTGCTGAAGGATGTTCGTATTGAGACTGGTTAATAAACCTCGTTTAATAATAATTCAAGGTTTCATACACTTAACGCAGGTTATTTCTCGCGACCGACATATGCGTACATGCACATACGGCAAACAACCGAGGCGTTTAAGGCCCAACAAACAGCGTAGAATGTGCGTAAAAGACAGAAAGAGAGTCGGCGTTCGAACGCGAAGGGAAAGAAAGACGAGACTACGTTAACGACAATAACGCCGGTCCGTAACCGTCATTAATGTTTACACAGTGGCTCAATGCAACGGCAGAAAAACAACAAAACGGCATTGCCTGAGCAGACTGTTTAAGGATGCGATGCATTTTTCCTTGTTGGCACTTCTTTTCGTCAGGGACGTTTCAATTTAAATATGTACATGTATAAACGATATCATCGTATCTTATCAGCGCCATACAACAGTTATGAAAACGTTTAATGAGAACGGCCTATTTCTTCGGAGATTCTTGGAACTAACTTTGATACAATTACAGATTTATTTAATGTTCTTTTTTGCTGTTACCTAAACAAATTTAAATATAGAAAAAGTCAAAATTCGAGATAGTGTGTAAAAATTTTAAGTTTTTCATTTGAATAATCTTCACTTTGCTTCAAAAATTTCTACAATTAAAAAATGTTAGTACATAGGGTTAAATTGTCCTAAACATCATCAATAACTGGAACAGTATTTTTATAGGAACCAGTGCTAATCTGAACCAGAAGCACTTCAATGATAATGAGGAAACAATTTAAATGAACCAACCCAAAATCAACCACGATAGATAGCTGAAACACGACTTACTAGCAACGGGTGATAACATGTACTAGTTTCGTCCTGCTTGGAACTCAACAGTACTACTGTCACAGAAGGACAAAAGAAGTAAAAATACTTCATTTTTATAGCCATAGTGATTAATAAAATTAAAAAATAATGACTTCTAAATCCGCAAGAATAACTGCCTGAATCCGCCAATGGGATGACAAACCATGTAAAAGTAACAGCAATCTTCCTGAAAATCAACAGAATTGACGTTTTGTTAATCTCAGAAACTAATGCTACAAATAGGACAATAGTCAAAATAATCCTGTTATAATGTTTACTACACCAACAATCCAGATGGCAGTATACAAGCCGGTTCAGCTATCAGTATCATTATTATTAGAAAAACACACTAAACTTCAGCCTTACATCCCCAACAAAATGCAAAGTACAACTAGAACAGTAAACACTTTACCCCAATCCTTAACCATAACAGTTGTCTATTCACCTCTAAGGCATCAAATGACATAAGAAGAATGCCAGGTTTTCTTAACCCCTATGGAACACAATTTCTAATCGCAGGAGACTGGAACGCCACAGCTTGCGGTCCCAAACTTACCAAGAAAAAGGACGGAGTCTCCTAAATGCGACACAAAATAGAAACCTAAATTACACGTCAACCGGAAACTTAACCTATTGGCAAGCACACACAAATAGAATTCCTATAATAAGAACCGGCATCGTCAATCAGCAGCCAACTCCAAAACTCTGCTCAACCAAAACAAATTGGAACAAATTTGAGAAATATCTTAACACAAATATAAATCTTGGTTTGCGAATAAAACAGCCACATGAAATTGAAGAGATATTAAAGGATCTTAAACAAAAAGCATACCGTTACACATCGAAGGTCTTGTAAAAGAGAAGTGCAGAACACGAAGAATATGGCAAAGAAGAAGAAACGTTTACGACATGACAATTCTAAACAATCTAACACATCGACTAGATGCGCTGTTGGACATGGGCAACTATACACATACAACCTATAAGAAAATCAGACCTACGGTGGGGAAGAACAGAAGCAGAAAAAGCATATGTATTTGCTAATCATTTGTCCCAAGTATTCACTCCAGTAGCACCTGATTTAAACATATATATGATATTCGATATTTTCTGGAGGCACCATGTCAGCTGTCACCACCAATCAAACCGATCACACCAGCGGAAGTTTTTCAAGTAATAGAGACAACTAATGATCTCAAAGCGCTGGATTACGAGCTCAACGTCAGGCAAATATTGAAACACTCACCAAGGAAGTCCTATGTTACTTTCCTATGCAATGGAGACACGCTCTACAAGAAAAGAAGGTATATGCATTCGTTTCTTAAAATCAACACCAATACCTCGACATACCAAACTATACAATCAGGAGTACCCCGGGGTAGCATGCTTGGGCCATTTTTGTATTTACTTTATACCGATACTTTATACAGACGTAGCAACATTTGGAGAGGATACAGCTTAGCAATTAACGAAAACCCCATATCGCCTCCTACAACTTACAGAATCATATAAACTACTTGGAGCATTTGATCAACAAATGGAGAATCAAAGTTAATATATACCAGCAAATCAATCCAAATTACATTTGTGATAAAGAAGACGAACTCTATGACAACAAATAACAATAAATAACGCAGCAATTCAGAGATTGATATGGCTGGCACACATAAAGGCGAAAAGGTGGCAACTGACACTAAAAGCTATGCAAATGCATTGGCTAATAGGTAGAACGTCCCAACTAATCACTGAAAATAAAGTTCTACTCTACAAGACAATTATGGCACCAACACGGACATACGGTATTGAGCTCTGAGGATGCGCCAAACGAAGAAACATCAAAGATTCTGCAAATATTCCAGTCTAACAATAAGATACTACGTATAATGATTCATATCCCATATCAAACTCAACGCTAGACGAAGACCTACGAATACCTCTAGTTACGGATATTATCAAGACCCATGCAATACGTAACGGTCAATGGGCGGTATTCCAACTCCTGTCAACCGGCCGTCAACCCATTTACTGATTACTTTTTACTCGTTCACTATATTGTAAATATGCAAATAATAAAATAGAAGAAAAAGTAAAGCTAGAATCACTTCAAGACGAGAGCGTTATTATAAAAGATGAAATAGAATTGTCAGACAAAAATATAGACCAGTTGGAAAAAATCGTGTTTTTTATATTAAACACTCGCACTGAATAAGAATCTGCATCTACAGAAATGTGAGACTATTATCTAAAAAATTTTGTACATAAACACATCTCTTCATCTTTTAATAACTCGCGCTATAAACAGTACGTCAGTCTACTAATTAATTAATGTGATAGCTAAAACATGTATCCATTAACTCCGTGTTTACCATCCCATCTCAAACCTATTTTAAATTATGATCCTTATTTACATATTGTGTATCAGTAAATTGAGTTTATCACACGGATTTTTAATTTTCGTCAACATATTTACATTTCTCTAATATAGTCTTGCCTCGATTGAGAGAAATTGACGATTACCAAAGGTTTCCCTGCTTTATACATGTACAGACGACTGCGTTACTAATACATACATACAAATTCATTTGGTATGAGAGGATATGCTGTCTGCTTGAATGCTTTGCGGACGTTAAATATCTCTAAATCGATATTGTTGACTTTCTCGGCACGAATGCAATTGAAATGTAATCAACGAATTATATTACATTTGAGACAGCTAATAATAGCTTCAATTCTATTAGAATATCCTCGAGCAGTGTATTCAGAATTCTAATTACGTTTGCCTTGGAGCCTCTTCGGTTTTGAGAGCATAGTAAGTTTTTCAAGAAGTTTTGGAACAATATTGTTTATAAGGAGTTACAAGACGTTAATATTTAGCGCCAAAAGTGTGCAAACGTATATTCTCCTTTGAAAATTTGATTAACATAATTAACATTAACATACCGTGTGTTGTTATATTGTAATAAATTGTAAAATATTGCAAATTGGAGAGTCTGTAATGCATGTTCCCTAAGTATTCAGGGTAAAGTTAATTTCGCCTCAAACATCATATGTAGATCTTTAGCACCCAGCAAACGAGATAAAGGAGAGGCACTGATGCTGTAATACATCAGCAATGTCACATCAGCTGTGCAGTACTGATGTATTGTTAATTAATGAATTAACTTTTGAACACTCTCGACAAATTTCGTAGGTCAATTACAAAATTTGAGACATAGCAGCTTAGATTTCAAAACGTCTATTAAATCACATTTTGCTACTCACTTTGTCACGTAGGAATTTTGTCTAGCTCATAAATCAACGATTTGAAATGTTCATTTCTTTCAGTAGCGTACCACACAAACTATTTTGGGCCCACTTATGCATTTATTCTTCATAAATGATATAGACTGTGAAATGAACACGGATTACTAACTTTGTGCCGATGATATAAAGATATATAGAAAACTCGACTCGATATTCGACTGCTTTATCTTGCAGACTGGTCTGCTGAAACTGAATCAATGGTAGGTGAAAAACTTGTTAAACTCAAATTAGAGATGTCGCTCGTAATGTGACTTATACCTGTCGGCAGCAGTATGTCCTAGACGACATTTTCTTCAACAAACACCATCGATGATCTCAGTGTCTTCTTTGAAGAAAGCTTGTCATTTAATTTTCTACTTAGGGAAATCCGTTAGTACTGCACTGAAGCTCTTGACATTTATTCCAAAAGTATGTAATCAATTTGCAAGGACCGATTCATTACAACTACCATTTAACACCTAACAGGGAACAACAACTCAAGATGAGAGTGTTGTTCCCTGATGTTGAGTCCGTATTATAACGTTCATTCCCAATATGTGGAATGCCCACAATAAAAATTTCTTAAATATCCATAGTATGTAGCTCATGATCTTTACAAGCAAGTTACAAGGGCTTACTATCTCAATTTCATTATTCTTCGCTAGCTAGTGCAAAAAACAAGTAGGTGTAATCATCTTCTACAAGTTCATTGATTTCCTAAATTTTATATCAGCAGTGTGAGGGGAACGAAATTCATACACCATAGACAAGCACATTGCACTCCAACACTAACCCTGGCATCAACGCTCTAATCTACCGAATTTCCAGGGCTGTGAAGACCGCCTAGATGTTTTCGATCGTTATAATAACATTAATAGTTTTAAGATTGCCGTTACTAAATTTCCTTGCCATCATATGTCTTTTGCTCTACCCTGTAATTGCCTTTTAGATGTTGGGAAAAAATTAAATCAATAATAAATAAATAAATAAATTAGTGTAAGATACATCAGAATTATATATGTTGCTTGCCAGGAATTCTGGATATCTTGCCCTTCGAACGAACAAAATTCTAGAATAAGGAAGGATTATTTCATGATGAATTTTCTCTGAAACTCGGCCCTATATTACAGTGTTGTACATGAAGTAAAGGTACGAAAAGACAGAGTCTTTGTTTATAGAAATGGTTGAGTTGAAGCAAACAATGAGTTCGTCTACCTGAACCTCGTTCTTGAGGAAGTGTTCGCCAGTCATATACTTGTATTCAAGTAACCTTACAAACTTGAATTGAAGTATGGAGTTTTTGAAATAGTTTCTTGTAATTGTAACTGTTTTTCAAATAGCTACATCTAGTACTTTCTATATTTTGTTGATACGTCATAAGGGATATCTTTTGATTGAATTGGTTATCTTCACTCAGGAAACTACTAGAAACCAACACATCCATCTGTTTTATTTATGCGTCCCACTGGCTTTATGTCAGAGAAATCTTGGATACTTTTAAGAATTTCCATTCCGCAATTTTCTCATTTCACCTCTAAAACATCCCATTTGTTTGAGCGAAATCATTTGGTTCTAGACAGATATTTCTTGATAAATCACAAAGAAATTCATGCATCCTAGATTACGTTCTTCTTATTTAATCAGACAGGTAACCATTTGCAACAGATTTTAACTTGTAGCTAGTAATCATGTTAGTTGTAGTTGATGTCCGTTTAGCGGACATCTTGATTGCTCAATTTTAAATTTCTAACAATTTTTATCTCTCTTTTCAGCTAAGGTAATCGTTTCAACCGTTTCGGCATTTTTTAAGGTAAAGTCCTATGTATTAAAACTACGTTTGGTCTTTTTCATTGGCAGGTATTGCGGTTAACCGACGCTCTCATCATCTGAAGCGCATTTCCTTCATGCTGTTTCCAATTTGTTGAAGCTGCTATTTAAATGTAATTAGACACAATGAAAGCTTGTCGTTATTAATTTTCTTGAGGTGTATTCTAACATGTCGTAAACTACAGTGAGTTTAGCAATCTACTGAAAAATAAATATTTCTGCATCGGATCAAATTAATTAAAGTTTCAACAAAGAAAAATATAATAAATCAATTACTCGACGCGCTTAAATTAATATTCCGTTTCGCAAGCATTGACAGGACAATATAGTTAACAGTAAAGATGTATATAACAAGAATTAATATGTACGTACATATGTATAAAATCATTTCTCTAGTGTTCGTATTGGCAAAACCGCTTCTTCGAGTTTTCTACATAATCCACAACCTACAATTTCCATTTATTAATTAGTTCCATTACGATGTTATCGAAATTATTTCTGTTATGTATATCTTGTACACATTGAACATTCTTAACCTATTAATTATATTTCAAATGAATGGGATTAGTAGTAACCTTAAATTAGAAACAATCTCCTATTAGCACCTATCAGTGCTAGTAATATGTACCTTTAACCTTCCTATACTCACGTCAAAATGAAAGACGTATACTATACTATATAAGTCGGTCTCACAAATCGTATGCGTGAGTATAGGAAGGTTAATTGCTGTATTTTTGTACAACAAGACTAATATGATTCCTTGTGAAGTAAAATTTCAACAATTTAATTTCCTTCGCACCTTTTCAATACACCAACGATTTCAAATATGTATAAAAGCAGTCGCAAGAATTCTACGTTCTATAGAGAAAAATCACCCGGCTTGCAATTGGCATAAAGCTATTGACATATTTCGTCAAGAATTTCCAATTCGGCCAAGGTGTATATTCCCAAAGAAGCGCCCCATTGTCATGCAGTCAGTCGAATGCGTATAGTGGATGAAAGGTTACTGCACATGAAAAAGGATATTCAGAATTTCTTATATTGAATGGCTAGACTTTTCAGATACTTGTAGCGACATTGCGTTTCGTTGCGGAGTTTGTTGTCGGTTTTTATACACCTATATCTCCCCAGTTTTGCAAAGGAAGATGCAGCCCACGATATGAACATTTGTAAAGAACAAAAGTTATTTCCGATTCTCGAATCGGTCAAAGAAATTCTGATAAATTGGAGTACATATGAAGATCATACTTGGCAACCACTCCTAAAAGAATAAACTACGTTCGCAGGAAAGTTTTACTTGTTGTGTAACAGAAAGTGGAATCGGAATTTGAAAATGTTTTTATGTAGCTTTTACGCCACTTTCAAGTTCAACTTAATAGCTTTTAATAGCGAGTGTTGTTGAAATCGAAGCTATAAAATATTATAGTACACTATTTAGATGTCAGTACACAAATAGTTATTAATAGATCATATTAGCCACAATAATGAGCAATAAAGAGTCAACATCTACGAACTATTCTGAGGAAGTATGCTATAATGAAGTGCATTGCACTTTGGTTGTCTATTAATAAATTATACTTTTGGACCCACCAGCCCTTGCCAAATAAGAATTTCTTACGGAATCGCTTACGGAACTCGTTGCACATTTAGTCATTTCAGCTGTCCATTTTATACTCATATTGATACATGTTTTAAGCAATTCTTGTATAATTGATATTATCCGCAAGGCAAGTTTCAAGGTTTTATCTCTAAAAATATAACTAATTGAATTAATAGCTTGTTTACAATGTAAGTATGGATTTTTCCAATCAATTAATAATAATTGCATATCTTTGTACTGACTAAACACAGCCATTCTTAATATAAGTAAATACGAACACATTTAAATGAGAAACTTACCAAAATCACCACATGAACAAGAAACTCGTTCACATAATTAATCAACTTTTAAACAGTTAGTATTCGAAGAATCCGTGGATGATAACGACCTCGTATTTATTTAACTGTTTTATCTTTTGATGTTACAACGTTTGCTGGGATTATGTAAGGTATCATAAAGAAATTTACCGTCGACTTTAGAAGTACGCCGTTGTCATTATCTGTGGAATTCTAATCGTAAGGATGATTTCTTTATGAGTTTCGCCTGTATCCCACACACCCACAAACATTTATACAGGTCCTATAAATACAGTAGTAACACAGATTCCATTACGTTGTATATTAACCCGTATGAGGTTTTGCTGAAGTTTCAAATTTGCAAAGCATAAACAAAGAAATTATTGTCCTTAAAATTAAGTTTTGCTCTTTGAGAAATATTTGAATAAATCATTCTACAGAAAGCAGGAAGCTAACAAAAAAGAATTTCATGGTAAAGAAATTAGTAGCGATGCAAAAATTACAGACATCATTTGAATTAACAACTATATTTGATACATTAGCTGCGATAATGCTAATTAGGCGTGAATTTGGGACAAAGTAGTAAAGTACATTCCAAGAGAAATTACCGTCAATTTGAAAATGTCAGACACCTTCGAGAGAAGATACTTCAGAACCAATTTATAAAATACGATGATAGGTCAAATGTATACAGACATTTATTAAATCAACTATTTCCTTTCCACATACATGTTCCTTAAGGGAACACTAACATCACGTCGTTAGCATGTTCCATTCAATGCGAGAGAACAGCTACGGCTATTCATTTGCACAGCATCCAGATAACGCGTTCAACATGTTTCAATCACCAAACGAACTGCATTCTCACACTTGAAAGACCTTTCTCTAACACCGCTGCAATTTTAGTTCGCGCAAAGGTAGTATAATAAATTGCACATGTATTTACGTGAACTAATCCTATATGGTAATAACAGCTCTATAAATTTATCGAAATGCAAGTACATGTATTTAATATAAATTTATTCCGGTGACTTGCAATTGGCGTATGAAGTTACAATAAAAATTGGAAAGGTATATAATGCAATGTGTAATTTAATTTCGTATTTGAGTAACTGTAATTTCATATATAATTCACTAAAGCCTAATAAAGGTAACGGCTGTTTAGTATAGAACTAGCTTGGTAGTGAAACCCTAACTACACAGGGTATATATTTGTACATTCATTCCGCGCAAAATGAGTACCACTAAATACATGCATGCTTTGAATGTTTAGTTTCAAAGAAAACAGAAATGCTTTGACAGGTCACAAAGTTCTTGCACTTGGATAGACTTATTTCTTGTAATTAATTATGATGTCCTACAAAAGCAAAATTTACTAGCACAGTTTTCTTTAAAAAAATTAAGGGAAAATTAGAAGGTACAGATATAAGAAACACAAGGTAGGACAAGAAAAGAGACAATTGAAAGAAGTTGACAGGAAACAGATGTGAGGGAATGTCAAAATCCACTATAGCACATACATATACATATAAGTTTGCATACCTTTCTAAATCCACACTCCCATAACTCAACCTTTTTTCCTAAATTTGAATTCTTTAATTGGGTGGAGAAGTGGAATACAATTCAATAACTTCCCTAACTTAGACTCCCCACAAGAACAATTTGGAGTGGCAGTTCGACTTTACTTTGGTCAAGTTATCAAACTTTGAGCATGATGGCCTCTAGTCGGAAGGTATGCTGGGAGCCAAAACTTATGTAAGGCTTTCATCATAATACGGATCTAGTGTTCTACAACTTAAAAGTGTGTATGACTGAAACAAGAAACCAGGCACGCGTGTAGCATGATGGGAAGCAAGAACGCCATCAATCCTGGGCACTGACGAGAAGATTCAGCTAATCGGAGTAATATATAGTAGCCATATTGGCATATCTGCGAATAAATATTAACAACGTAGCATATTCTCTGCAGATTAGTCATGGTTTTGCCTACCAACAAAGTCACGATGAGCTTGGTTTTCAAGAAATCTGTAAGTAAGATGGAGTTCAAGATAGTTTGCTATACAGCATAAGCATGGACATATTGATATCTTCCACGCTTACTCGACCGCGGTTACATTTCATCAGTAAATTGCCAAATTCTATACATCATCATCAATTATTTAGGGAGAGGGAGGAGGGGAGAGGGAAAAGGTCACATTGCCTTCACTCTCAACTGGCATCCTTCACAAACAAAACCAATCCTGTATTTGAGTTCAATTGCTGGTTGACACCACTCACTGATTAGAGAACGAACGGGGTTGATACGTATTACGTCAAGTATAAGAAGGTATTTCTTTCAAGTTTAGTTTTGTTTGTACTCTTCACTACAGCGGTTAAACGAATATAGTTGTATCAAAAGCGTCTCGTTGTTTTATTAATTTAATGTTATTATTATTTAAACACAACATATCATAGAATAATGTTTAAGGGCTGCTGCAAAAATGAAGGTTTGAAGAATTTCTGAGCAGAATAGTCATAGCAGATGGAACGTGGACCCACCACTGAAAGCCAGGATCTAATAGAAAAAGTATTTCATGAGAACTTGCTGACCAGCAATTTCAATGAGGTGGAAACCAGTCGAAAAAAACCGTTGAAACCACTAACCAATTGATCTTCGAGATCATGTTGAAACGGCTTGCCTAAAATACAGATTTCACCTCTTCCGATTAACAGCTTCTAAAGTGCTCAAAAATGGTTTATGACATAGTCGGTGTTATAAAAGTAAAGAAATGGGGATAATTAACACACTAATGGTTGAACAACAAACAGAGGAGCTAACCTCTTGGAAGATATACGTAAATTTGGACTACTGCACCAAATACACCGAAGAGGAAGGAGACTATGGAAAGATGATGTACCTGTTCAACCCTCACACCTGTAAACATAAACTGCAGAAATAAACAAGAGCACACACAATTTTTGACATTTTCTCATACATTGGCAGTGAGAAACACCTATTAATCGGGGTAGTAATCGATTTTCATTTGCAGAGGGTAAGGCAAGACAGTTTGGTAAACCAAAAATATTGGGAAGACCAAAAACCATATAGAATAATAAACTAAAAAAGCGCTTAAAAGTGAGAGGCTGGGGAAGATTCAGATAAAGGCGTCCATAAATCAAACTAACCAGCCTGTACCGAATGGTCAAATGGTAATTTTTATGAGAACTAACCGAGCTAAGCACCTCTACCACTGATTCGAGAGGTAGCACCTTTTACATTCAGTTGGAAGGATTCATCACAAGTTTGAATACAAATTAGAAATCAAAGCAAGTCGATGTTTTGGCAGGGTGGCTCCTTGGAGGATGGGATGGAATAGATATAAATAATTGCCAAAGGATAATCTCACTTAATGCCATCAAATTTGCGTATCCTGCAAAACGATTTTCGGCAACTACAGTAGGTGGCCATTGAATTGGAAACTTCTTTTAAGAAAGCATCCATTTCATCTTGAATATATACAGTATTTATATTTTATGGTATGAGACATACTTATTTGCATCCTTGATTTGGTCCCCTTTTTATAAATACTATATAAACCTACTAGAACAAGTCCAAAGACGTTTTCTAAAATATATCTACTTTAAGGATTATTCTACATATCCTGTTCAGAACTTTAGTCACAAATTACTTCTGGACTTGTACGGGATTGAACCTCTTGATCTGCGGCGAACTCATGCCGATCTTAAATTTCTTTTCAATTTACTTCACAATAGTCTGGACGCGCCGAAAATATTATATCAAATTAATTTCATGGTACCTCGCCCAGCTTCTAGACCTACAAGGATGTTTTACTGCAGTAAACCAAATACTAATATTTTAATTAAATCCCCTCTCTATAGGATGTGTGTGAATTACGATAACTTTTTGGATCAATCCATTGATATTCACTTTTCATCATTAGTTTAAATATTAAATATTTGTACTACTAACTTTCGGTATTTGTAGATGATTGCAGTGTGATAGCACCTTATGTATTGTTGAAATAGATTTAAATATACATATGTTGTGAAGCACTTGTCCTGTAATTGGATTATAATCTGTTGGGCAAAATATATTATTATTATTATTATTATTTAAATTACGTCAATCACTCTAGGAAGTAAAAGGAACTAGAAATTCATTGTACAGACTGTATTACAGTGTGACTCAAAAATAAGTATCTGCACAATCACGAAATATACTTTATTAATTTTCTTATTTCTAGAGAGCTAAAGAAGAAATAAATCTATAAGGATTTTCTAGTGCTTGAAGTATATCCTGTAGAGTTAATTTGTAATTTTTATTTACCAATATAGTGATAGAATTAACTCAAAAGTTCGAGTAATTATGTAGAGATAAATGAATTTTTCTTAACAAACGTAATTTGTATTTCATCATTTCTCATTTAGTAAGTATGTAGTTATTACTACTCCTTTTCCAACTAGTGATTGGAAAACCCGTTCTTTTAAAGGAACAGTTCCAACCGTTCTCGTTATTTTGAAATAACGGTTCCAATATAATAGGACATCGTTGTTTCGTACTCGACAGTTCTATTTGATAACGCATCATAAAATCAATAAAATATGTCATGCGTACATCGCCTTTGGCGGCCTTTGCTTGATTTGATATATAGTTTGTTTTTCCCCGACGTTATACTTTCGCATCACTAGTTCTAACATCTTGGTGATTCCCCGAGTTATATGATTATGTATTGATGATGTAACTGTATCCTACGTACATTAAGCTTTTCGTTAGAAGTTCCTATACAGTTTTCTTTTCTCACGATTCAACGCTAGTTTACACACATGGTGTAAAATAAATATAACAAAAACATTTAAGTCCGTTTTCATTGTGGACACATCCGTTTGCTACAATCCGTAGCTGATCCATCGAACAACAGCTTTATAGTTAGGAAATAGGAACAATCATCAAGTAATCACAATTCATTCCTCCGGAAGTTTCCCAGGCAAAATAATCATCGTGGAGAAATATTTAATAGGAAAGAAGTGGATGATGTGGAATTTCTTCTTCAACCGCGTACGCTGGAGACCGTCCGAAAGGAATCGTTCCTTGCCCAGCGGGGTAACAGTTGCAACCGTTCTGCATCAAGAACGGTTCTAAAATAACAGATAGTTCAATAACGCCCCATCACTATTTCCGACACTTTCCCAGCATGGAAGAATAAAACCAATATATTCATCGGCAGAAGTTTCTAATTCAATGGTCAATTTTGTGATCCTCAAAGTGTCACACAAACTTAGGCCAAGACTTGTTCTGCATTAAACAGTATCGATTGCGAAATGATGAATTTTACCGAGTAACGTGTCTTTTCCTCTGTGATCACTGAATTGTGTATTTGGAGTTTTAAACAAAATCGGTGTGGTAAGAGTAAGAACTAATTTACTTCATTTCTAAACCACAGAGCACAGATATTCCATTTTAAGACTTGTTCTAAAGAGTTCACTATCCAATTACGTAGTGCATAAGATGTGCTCTCTCTAAAGATGTTAAAACTTAGCATTAATTTTTTGAACTGCGCGAATATTACATTTTATATAACTGCCACCATCGACATATTGAATAGGATATACCAAACTCTAATATTACAGGTTCGTATACAACTGAAAAAGAAAGGAACATATTTACACAAAACAAATCATTTCCGTAGTCACTAACTGACAGCAAAAATTTGACTGCAACACTACATGTTCAGCGCATACATGTTCATTTTAAAGTACTACGTAACTGCACATGCACTGATGTATAATATGCATACCTACA
Organism: Chrysina gloriosa; assembly: GCA_038088585.1. NCBI lineage: Eukaryota > Metazoa > Arthropoda > Insecta > Coleoptera > Scarabaeidae > Chrysina > Chrysina gloriosa. Next base: position 12,068,133 of record CM076093.1, read on the forward strand.
CGTGTTTACCTTATTTACCGGAAATGATTACAGAGAACACCTTACAATGTTGCTGACTCAAAAAGTTAAAAGTAAAAAAACAAATACATACATATAAGAAAAACAAAATCACAAATTTGCGAACACACATACATACATACATAATGAAAGGTTTCAATTTAAGATTTCGCATATTGTAGCTAAACTCGTCCTTTAAATGTCAACATCAATTTTCTTTGGGATTATCCTCGGCATTTTCCTTTTTCTTTACGTCGCTATTGATTACTCTAAACCATCAGAATAACACTGTGCATTTTACTTTGTTTCATACACCGCTTCGTTTTATTTTTACTTGTATTTGGTTTTCGTTGTTTTTGTCACGCCATCAGGAGCTGTAGACTCTCGCGAGACCTTCGGTGAAGAGGAGAAATCACGCGGGACGGTATTAAAGAGATTTCGAGTCATTCTCCTATTGTTTCATTGCTATAATTTCCAGAAATGGATATAACTCAACGTCTGCCACATAAATCGCGAACACGTTTTATATGTGGCTTGTATAAATTTTGCCGTTGCCATTAGATGTAGCTGCAGTTTATTTGTGTTGCGTAAAATATGGTTGAAACATTATTAAATTCTACTTGAAAATAAATGAGGAAGTCAAAGCTTCGGTGACATTTCGAAGCAGAAATTAGAGACAATGGATATGTATTATAAAGAGTGACCATTCATTAAATGAATTAAATATGGAATATCTAATCGTTAATAAAAAGAGCAAAATTAGCGAAATTAAACAGCTACATGACTTAAATAGGTGTCATGGAAGTTAAAGCTATTGAATTGTTTGCACAGATTGCGTTCCATCAAAATGTTGTCGATGAAAACAGATTAAAGGCACACGTTACATATTATACACAACTGCAAATAACCCAGGCGTTCCTTTAGAGGTATTTTATCTCCAACACTCCACTATAAGAAACCACATAGGTACTTCTGTTCCAGTGTCAAAATTGTTTACACAGCTGTTATTTGTTGAACTTGCACTGTTTTCTATGTACTCACGTATCGCCAGTCGTTTGCTCGTGCGCGCGCGGGCGACTTATTTGTGAACATTTAGTATCTTGAAAATGCTGGGCAACTTTGTTTTGTCTCTGAATTTTATGTAGGTATACATAATCATAAACATCCTCCACTGACCATACGTATATTTCTCTTTCCAACACATACAAATGCAACAATACAATGAAATGGCGTACAAAATACGAGTAGATTTTGTTGTAAAAGATACGGAATGTAAAATTTGAGAAACAGCTTTAACGCTATGGCTTTCACCGTTGAATAAAAAGCTTTTCAAATGTTTATGTAGATTTAAGCAAGTGAATTCTCTTAGTTACAATAACAAAAGTAAATAACTGATAAACAAGAAAAAACGGATGGATCAAATATGTAAAAAGTGGCTGAACTATAAGGAATACTCGCTATCGTGAAATGCTTAATGATCTGCCGAAGCAACCGCCGAGGACCACTAACCCTTCGGCTTCTGCTAACCAGTGCTGAAATCTTTTAAAAACTTACATTTGAGGTACTAGCTGACACATTGTATAACATCACTCTCGCCACTTCTTCAGTTTGGTACATTCAACACTGAAGCAAAAAAGCCCATTATTTGCCCGAAATTTGTTCTGAAAATGTAGAAAAGTTTATACGACGCGGGAGAAAGTGGAAAATGATGTAGGTTTCCCACGTTTACAAAAATAAATATATTACTGTACTGCCGGTAATTAATTATTCACATTTTGCAAAACTCTTATTTTAAATTTATCTGTTTTTCGTCTTCTGTCTAGTTTCTCGACACAATCGAAAACCAGAGATAAATAGAAACGCTGCAATAATTACGAGAAACTCAACGAAATATTTTTCATTCACGTTCCGTTTGATCAATGGGTTCGATTTGTCAACAAAACAAGAGATGGCGACGGACAAAGGGTCCCATAATTCGTGTAAATCTTGTTTATATAACTGTGTTGGGATTAATCAAGAGTGTTCGGGATTTTGGTACCGTGCAGGTGTCCACTGATTGCTGACAAACAAAGTGTATTATTCATTGCAAGTAATCCTTCTAAAAGCACGGGAGCGTGCTGGTTTTTAAGCGGATACCTGAGACAAATAAAACGCGCTGTAACTATCCGAAATTCTGCGTTCTGTATTTAGATAGCGACGAACGAATCCGTGATCATAATGGTAAACTTTGTTTCACAAATTTTACATAAAGAAAGATATAAACTTAGAGAAATTATTTCAAAGAACAATAAAGTAACTGGTATCTAAGGTCGTTCGTAACATTCTACAAAACGGATCATGTAAATTGAAATAAGGCAAGGTGTTTGCAAATTCTAGGAATTTGACTAAAAATTTTTATTTCGTCAATTTTCATCAAAATTACAATATAGTTTTTCAATCTAATCTCCCTCTAATTGAATACACTTATCCTGACGTGAAACTAATTTCTTTAAACCCTTCTCAAAGAACTGAATCTCTGCAATGCACCCATTTAGAGCTAGTTTTGCCTCATTTAAGGTCTCAAATCATCGTAGCTCTTTCACATTACAGATGATCACTAGGAGCCAAATCTGGCCAATAGGGTGGATGTGGAAGAAATTCCCAGCGCAAGTCGTTCAAAACAACCCGTGTTCTTCGTGTGGTATGGGGTCTTGGATTGTCCTATTGTAATAACAGATGCTTGGACACCTTGCCAGGCTACTTCTTACAAAGCCACTGTCGCAATGGGCCACGTGAAACATAAGAATAGCATTCTGTGTTAAGCGCAGTATCTTTCGGTAGGTAAGCCGCAAAATTGATCTCGTAATCCCAGCAGTAAGCATTTTTTCCCAACCAACGAAACTGCACTGCACTGCCCTTCTTGTGGTGTGTACTACATTATTTCGATTGATTTTTGGTTTTAGAATTGAAGTAAGGTAGTCATATTTCATCAGTAGTTATTATCCGTTGCCAAAATTTATCGCCGTAACGTGTTAGCTTTTAAGTCTAGCGGACCTGTTAGCTGTCTGTTTCAGTAGGTTCTCCAACATTTCTTTCATTTACAGAGATGCTCAGCCGTCCACTGCGCAGATCAACTTTCAATGACCCTCTGTCTGTTTTACAACGATTGACCGATCAATGTCCAAATATACCTTGCAGAAGTTTATGGATTTCTGAAGATCTGACACCCTCATTAAACAAGAAGAAAATTATAGTTCTTGGTATACGTCTGTGAGTCAAGTAACTGAAGTATACTAAACAATATTGCACGGAATGACCGCGTACGTGTCAAGACTAGTCTCTGGAAAATTAAGTGACCTAAAAGATTTACGCAATTGAACTCGAACCAAATTTCTGCCATATTGGAAACATCCCTCATATGTAAAACATTCTGGTAACCTAAAATGACTGAATATGTTCCCGAAAACATGTCTGCGTAGGAATAGTTATAATTTTGTTATTTTGGAACCAAATTATTGCATGTACCAAATCCCATTGTCCCATTATCATCTAAATAATATGTGCATTTTACTCCTGTTCAAATTACGACACCGTACTTTATTTTCATTCTGTTATTGACGCAAAACTGTGCATCAGCGTATACCTACTAAAATGTTTATAGGGTTTAAAAATAAAGTTATTACAGTTCGAAATGTATTCTTAAAATATGTATTCCAAAAACAAATCTGCTTAATAGGATTCGATAATTGTAAGTTGACCACCGAGCGCATACAAATCGATATGTGCCAAAAGACACGTTTCTGCGAGTTTTATACATCGATAGTGCGTATTTTTAGACTTGAAAATAAGCAAAAATACCGCAGATGTGCCAAAATTGCTCCCTACCAAGTTTACTGGAGTAACAGGCGTCTAAAATTAGCGTAATAAAAAATGTAAAATATTTATACTATACTTTGGCTGAGAACTGCGGCACCTTATTTTTCATAATAACGTTCGATGTACATACGTAGGAAAGAAATAATTAAGTTCTGATCAAGGAATTCCAACACTTATATTTTAGCAATATTTGCACGTCTGCTGTTGTCTTGTATTAAATAAACTTCGTTAAAAATACTAATACAATTGTATACAATCGGGATGTATGGAAGGAAATACAAAAATAAGTAAAAATCTCTATGCAAAAATGTTAAAAGGAACATAGAACTAATGTATTTAAACCAAACACCAAATATAGAACTATGTAGGTCTTTGGGGCGAATGTTCCAATTTTGGATCTCGGTTAGGGTCACCCTAACCACAAAGCTAAATGGGTATAGTCCCTGAGTATCAGTTTTCTGGGATGGGAAATTTTGCTTGCACTCAAATCGAACCTACGACTACAGGGGGTATCTGACAATCCAAGACTCAAGTAAAATTTCATGATGGATGACGGAAGTATTTAAGAGAGGAACAAGTGCAACTCAGCACTTATTCTCCGCCTGACAAACCAAGATCGATGACTATATACTTGAACAGTAAACATTGGCCAAGTGCAAAGTCAAGCACTAGCTTTGTCCATGCGAACAAGAATCGTAGATGTCTTTGACGAAAATCAATAGTACGACACATATTTTGGCATACATTGGGATGGGGAAGGGTTGTCAAAAAATTCTTACAGCGCTTTAACACTGTCATGTCCGGCGACATCAACGTATTGTCACGTGCAAACCAATCAATTCTCTCACGCGCCAGCCCATCGTTTGATGAAATTGAAAACATGTTAGCTTATTTTGAATCTTTTTAAGAATATGTCCGTTTGAAAACCTGTTTGTGAAGTAACTATTGACCTTCATTAATGATTATTTCTATTTTATTGAGTAAGTACTGATATAAGCACTCATTTATCTCACATATTTCATCCTGAATCTGTCTGTGAAATCCGCTTTTTAATTACAACCTTAACATTTAAATAATTACTTCCATTCAATATCCACTAAAATCAATCAAAAAGATTACTACATACAAACTATGCTAGATAATGTAATATCGGGACGATGATTGTTTACAACAATATTTTCACATTCTTGTTCGACATGTGGACCATTTTCTAGCCTATGCATTTCGGCCGATATCAGGTCTAGAAGCCAGAAGCGATCCAAAAATAAATGTCATTAAGTAAAAGATAGGTTCCACAAATGTTTTCGTTTAGAAAAAGACAAAGCAGTCACGGGACCATTGAGATGCTTAAATTTGAACGGATATTTATAGAATGCGCGCAACAGCGAAAGAAAACGAAACTAATAGCACATCGATTACAACAATCTCTTCGCAGAGGCCGTTATTGGTAACAATTGTCACATAAATATAGATTTAATTGCGACTCTTCGACGCACAAGCAAAAAAGAATCAATTGGGTACCCTTATTGCTATTGTTATTTGTAGAAACGAGCTAAATGGAATGGGATTATGGGAATACGTCAATAGAAAACATATCGTAATCGATGCCAGTAAGTTATCCCCAAGATATTGCTCAATTTACTAAGTGTTTTAAACAAATTTAAAGTTTTCAAAACGCGAAATATTTTAAATGTATTTTTTTAAATATATATATACGTACAAATTATACATAAATAACCCAAGATTCCAGAGAGCTCGGGCATGCTAATGGGTAGCTTTGTACGAAAGTTGCCCGACAGCCTACATATAAAATAAGCAAAATTCAATATTGCTAATATGAAGGGAAATTACGTATGTATTTACGAGTTCAAAAATGTCGAAACAAATACAGCTTTCTTCCTATTCCTAACATAACATTAGATAGCACCATTTTGATTTATTTCAGAATTATTAGATTGACTGTTGTTTTCGGGAATGGTTTTTAATTCAAAACGTAAGGATCCTCAATGTATTCTAGTTGAAAGTCTTATAATAAGGTCTGAATCATGACAAAACAAAAATCCTTATATAATTCGATTTTTGTTTGAATATCACTATATCCTGATATAATAAAATAAATATTTGATAAAAGATAAATGATAACGGTAGGCTCCAAGCTTTGAGTTTGTTTATATTTAAGGCACACCTACGTAAGAGCGATGTAAATATTTTGAACGTATTCTGAGAAAAACATATCAAGGCTGTGGTAATCACAAGATAACCTTGGATTTATTTATAAAATATGTTCAATTATAAATCAAAAGTAAGTTTTCAACAGATTCCATTATACTTGCCATAAGTAACAACGACGCGGTTTTAAAAATGTGTTGGTATCCCACCATTTTTAATTAGTTACGTTGCAATTTAAAAGAGAAGCCTTAAACTAAACCAGATTAGAAATCTGCTTACGAAAACACGCATGCATTTCGATAGCAGTCTTTCCTGCATATTTGAGTTTAGGACAGCTAATGTATTATTTATGGTATACACTGTTACCAGCGTGTAGTCACGGTAAAATTTTATAAAGCTATTTGTAAGCAGATTAAATACAAAGGCAACCACTTCATCAGTAATCGCTTGAACTGTGTAATAGTAATTAAATAGTTTTAATCTATCCAAACAGTTATACTAGCACAGTCTTATCTTCCAACCAGTTATTACTTGCGACAAATTATTTGCTTCGTTATTGATAATGCGTACAACGAAAAAATTTTAACACTAAATACAATATCTAACAGTTCAACAAACTGTTTATTGAGTTAGACCACTCGGCATGAAAGCACATATAGTGCACTGCATGTACAGATATGTAATTTTGCATTTATCTGCAAATAGGCTGACTTATCGTCCATGAAAGTCGATGAACGATAAATTTGTTATTGAAAGTCACTGCCTAGCGATAGTTAAGCCCGCACCATTTAAAATGTTAACGTAAAGAATTAATGCAGGGTACTCGTTAAAATAGTCTCTCTAATCGAAATAATATTGCGCATTTTTCACACGTGAGGTTATATGCCAGGCGAGACAATAACAGGAAACAACAAATTCAGCTTTAATTGCTTTTACATATTTTAAATTTGACGTTAGTTCATAATTACATAATAATACTATCGATTCCTAGCAAATACTGTGCTCCTATCTGCAATTGCGAAATTTAAAAGCTGCGTCCACTGAAAATTTAATTTTCACAGATATAAGATTCAACTCAATTCTCCCCACCCACACTCATAATATTTAAAGTTTGCTATAACCGCCACGAAGCTTACGTAGTACTTTTGAACATAAAATTAAATTAGCGTAAAAGCTAGGAAATAGGATTAGAATTAGTATATTATTTCACATTACCTAAAATTTCTACACAGTTGCAGTAGATTTACATAATTTGTTTAGGTGGAAATGCACAAAATAAAATATTAAAATTTTCATCACAGGTTAAAAGATATCTCATTTGCCGGAATTAATACAAATATTTCCGCAAATTATTTATACCAAATATCTCCTCTAAACGTTGATATGAAAGGAATTAGCGGCATGTTTCAGAAAAAAGTTATTCCAATCAAACTTAGGTTCCTTTCAATCACAAACTGCCACGTATATTTACTCACATTGAGTTAAAGTTTATTTAAATCAGAAAGAAATATAGCAGCAATTTATCTTAGAAAGAACACCTGTCATATGAATCATTGCAGTAAACTGCACAAACCAGTATGATTACGTGGTGGAGCAACGTTTGGGCTTGTGTAAAATGGCATATAAATTATAATACACTTACGAAGTCTTTTCCTACCTTTCACTGTCGATGAAATTATGGCAAATACTCAACACAAATGGTTTTATTTAGTTATTTATTTCAGGCAAGAATGTAATTGCATTAGTGTCAAATCCAGAAGCAGGAATTTATTTTTTAACCTTGTTAATACTAATGCCAATGTGTTCCACAAAAATCTTTAAGCCCCATTATTTCCCATAAGAAATTTACTACTACTATTCTCAGTCTTTTATGTTACTTAAATATCAAATCACTCTTATGCAGTAGTTGTATCTTTAACTATATGTATGTAGATAAGACGAGAAACAGTTCTATTAGCAGTAAAAACCCAAAGAGCTAAGCTCGTTTTATTAATGGGCAAATGAACCATAAATGCCAAAATTATGTCGTCGTAATGAATCAGAATAATATTTGCTTTAATGAAATAATTACCTTTTGCAACTGAGCAAAACATAATAAACGCTATTGGCGGTATACTTAGATATATACTGCATTCAACTATCATTCTCGATTAAAGGTTTCGGGTAATGGAAAAGTGGTATTTTGTTTCAATATTATGCAAAAGATGTACTACGATAATAAAGATTGGTGATTTTAAGCAACGAGCTGCGAATGTATGAATTTGCAAAAAAGAACAAACGCATGAAGTTAAAAGGAAATAAATCACCGACGATTAAAGGACAGTAGAGAATCCTAAGGCATTCATTTTCGAACAGTGATGAAAATGTAAACTGCAAGCCCTTGCACTCAGATCGTTAACTTCCAGGATCAATAATTACTACTAAGTTCATTTGGAAAAGCAACAATAGTTTAATAAAATATTTATGTAAAAGTTAATCATAAATACTGTTTGCCACAATTATTCGAAATCCTAACAAAGGAAATGTATATTAAATTCCCAAATAATGAGTGCCCATGAGCTATTTTGAAATTCAGTCACGTTAATTTACCTTCTTTTTGGCCCAAACAAAGCCCTCCATGTAAAGCACCCAGAGATTTTCGCCCAGCCCAAGCTCACCAGGGAGGGTCAGCACTCCCCCAAAAAGACATCGACGCTGTTTGTCGGCTGATCACAAAAGATTCATCTTTAAATTTAGACATCACCATGCATTTTAATGATCTTAATCCTAAATGATAAATTCGAGGAGAGGAAAGTTAGTTTCCCATTGGTTCTTACAACCTTCCAGTGAAGAGCAATTGCTGCGGAAGAATTGTGAAGGGGTTCAACAACGTAAGCTCAAATACTCTCTATGTCATCGTTAATAGTGTCAGATTCTGGATTTATTTCCATGAAGAAGTAAATAAATGTCTATCCGATGTAGATAAAATCAATCAAAGTTTATTCTAAAAGAATGTTTTATAGCTACAATTCCTTTACAAAATCGAAAAGCGGTTATTGTCGACTGGTATACGACCACTTCTTTATTTGCCACAAGCAATCACCGTGCCCCGAAGGACGATGAATCGTCTTCCAGAAAGACAATGTGAGTTCATATGCAGGCAATTGAATTTTTGAATTGAATCAGTAAAATATGGAGGTATTAGATTATCTTTACAGTCCCGTTCGAGGTCTCTCCAATTTTTTCTACATTCCCACGGATGAAGAATCGACTGCGCGGTCAATCGTTTCTGACAACGGAAGAATTAGTCGATGCTTCCAAATGGCTGTTTTAACTATCCTAACTAAAGATTGGAATAAAGCCTTTGGAATTTGAATTGAATGAATGCAAAAGTGTATCAATATTTGGAGAGGATATCTCGACAAACAATAAAATTGTAAAGCTGTAAAAGTGAAGAAAAATTAATAAAGGAAACCTCGTACAGGGCCATTTTTTAATATATACTTTTGTCTCTCCAATTTGTGCCCTTAGTGTTCAATTGATACCGAAAATACGAACTGCTGTGTACCTAAACACTGTCTCTATTTACTTCTCGGTTTGACAAAAATGAAGAATATATTCTGATGCACCCAAAAAACAATCAACGTGGAACAAAAGTCTTTTCCACAGTTAATCGAAGTTAACAGACAGACAGACGGCATAATAGAGATCTTACCTCTGCTCTAGGAAACGATGTCCCAGCAATCGAGCGCTCGGTATGTTGAACTCAATAGATTCTTCTAGATAAGAAACTGGCTTGTGTGCGCCGCCATTAATAAATATGTACGTGTGCGTGTGTATATGCGTATATATTTACCTTGTCTACACGTGATAGTGCATTTATTTGCTCCGGTCACACTATCTGATTTATTTCATTCTCTCCGTCGATATTCTTTTGGTGCTTACTGGTTTCATCATCGTACGGATACAAAAAAAAATCCGCCTGGAATTATTATAACTGGTCGAAGCAAACACTGTTAGAAGTCATTAGTACTGACGTATTTATAGCTATCTGTACATGGATTGTGGATAAACTCGTTCTTAATTATAGTTCTGTATATTTACTTACGGGAGCGGCCTGATATCGCTTATAATAAATTAGCATTTTAATTCGATTTAAAAGTAGAAAAATTCGCTGATATTTAGCGCAGTTATATGGACCAAATACCCTTTTCAAAGAAATTCCACCTGAGAGCCGATACTTGAATGTCCAATAAAATTGATTACAGACGGAAAAGCCGAAGACAGTGACTTATTATTGGTGTTTCATATTTAATTCTGCTTGGGTATCTTTTAAATATATCCTCTTTTCTCTTGAAATTTGATAAAAAATGTCGTTTCAAGTCGGTTAAGCTAATAAATAGGATCTATTAGCGAATCATTAAAATACAATTTAAGTAGTAGATCAAGATGTAGATATGTACGTATGTAATAGATTCGAATAGATTGCATAATATACCAACTGGAGTGAAATAATTTCTATCATGGTAAAGGATATTTAAAATAAATTCGCACTTCCTTTTAGTACCCTCCATACATTTTAAATGTCAAATAGGCTGTTTACCTATTGATCACATGTAGATAAACAACCCATTCTTTAATCTAGAAATGCGTTCTATTTAATGGTATATGAACCCACAATGTTTGACAAAATATTTAATCATTTTCCTTTCCAAATACATACTTCGTGAATAATGTTTGTATTCATTCGTAATTTCAATCTTTCCAACGCAAATCTTATTTGTTTTGTGCCGTTTATTCCGTTTCCTTACAACTATTTCTAAGTGACTTGAAAGTAGCACAAGTCAAAATATCAACTGACCATTATCTATTAATTATTTTGGAAATTGTATTTTTTGCCTTTACAATAGCTTCGACCTACCACAGATCTTTTGTAATGTACCACTAATCTACAGATAACCCCAAATTTCTGCACTTGATAAAGGCTATAAGTCTTCAACAGACTTGATGGTAGTCTTTCTAAGATCTTAATAAGATGTTATAAATTATAATTATACGGATGCTGAAAATGCTTGGCTCGAGCTAACGAAACACGTGTCACCGAGTTTATGTATTATAAATAATTGTGTGGTGAGGAGTTTACCGATGTGATATTGTGTCAGTAAATTATACCACAGTCCTTGCAATCACCTTCAAGATATTTTATCCTAACTAGTGTTAGAACCTCATTTTTCACCGTTTTGGTAGAAATTGGGACGAATACTTGCTGCCTGTCTTGGTCTTGGATTGTTCCTCCAACACGAGATTTTTGTTCATTCTAATTAATTTCGTATTCTCCCAATAATACAGACACAAAAATCCTATCACAAAAGATGGGATATAACGATTATGGGTCGAAAAGAGGATTACAAATCCGCAATATCGTTCTTTGGTTGAACTTTACTACTAGCCAAAATGCAAAGTTCCTCTTCAGTAAGCGTATCTCTCTTCTTTGTGTGCTTTAGTTTTCTTAACGGCGTTGCAATTTCTAATACAATTATACAGTTATTATACATGTTCGGAGAGACTAAACAATTCTCGATATATATTCTCATTATTATCGTTTCTTATAGGTTAAAATAGATTTGAACACAAATATAAAAAGTCCCAAAGTATTTTTGTTAACACTTAACCAAGAAGATATGTAGATTGAAATACCTTTTGTCAGTTGTAAACTCTTTTCGATAAACTCAAATAACTAACTGCATCTGAAATGGTTTCTTGCAATTTATCAATGCATCGTGGAGATCTTAAATAACCACTGATTGTCGCCTTTAAAGTTTATGAAGATGTAGTCTTAGTATCAAAACGGATTATATTGATAATCTTTGGTTGTTAAATATGATGCCTGTAGATTCTCAATAATCGTCGCCGAAGTACTTCTTCGAACTCCTTTTCTGACCGATATAAATTTAATAACTTCACAACAATCAAGCAATGATTCTATTGTCGTTCATGTATTAAGTTATATAGTAATATTCCGTCAAGCACGAACATTTTCATTTCAGGTAGGAATACTGAATACTTAGGCATACAGCTTGCATTGAAAACTAAAATCATGTAAGGAGCATTCAAAAAGTGTACGTATAGTAAAATTTGTTGAATAAATACTAAAGTAAAGTCCTTACTGAATAGGAGTATAAATAAACTTAGATCTTGCAAATATCAAGATTAGAGAATTCTACTTACTAAATTAAATGAGACAAAATTTGCAATTTGCACTTTAATCTGTTTTTTGCTAACAAAGCTTACGATTAAAGTCTCTAAGGCCTTAATTGATATTCTAATTAAATCAGTGTGATAATCGACAGCTTTCTCGAAATCAGAGCGTGTTGGTCGAAAATTCTGCGGAAGGGATTAGCAATAATAATGCTACCTAATCTCAATAAAAAGTTGTAACTTACAATCAAGGATAACAAAATAGAATAAAATAGAAGAAAAAGAAATTGTTTAAGGAAATTGAGCAAATTTGCAAAGATCTCCTTGTTGTGTTTTCATCTGAAAAATGTAATCACGTGACCGATAGTATACAGCTTGTGCTTCTGTTTGGACTGTTTTCGTTGAATTTGAAATATTAAATGTTTCTGTAGCCAATCTAAAAGTAGCCCCTATTACGGGATTCGACACGATTTAGACAATATACAAACCCTATTAACCATCGAAATGTTGGATATCCTACACCCCAAACACGATGGAATACTTCAAATAGCACAATCAATAATAATAATAATAATAATAATAATAATAATAATAATAATAATAAAGATGATCTTTAATGTCCAGCAGGTCAAACCCATTTACAGAACATAAATAGAATATAAAAATAAATACATATGTAAAGAGATAACCCTACAAAAAATTATTTAATATTAAACAAAAATAAAAGAAATAAAAGAAATAGATGATATTGCATACAAGTGATAAATATTAGCACGAAAAAACAATTATCATCACAAACTTGTAGTACATAATAAATATTAGTGCTGCTAAACTATCGAAGGGCAGTTCGTATTTGTTTGAGGACATACAGAGGCATGAATAAAATTTTACTATACACATTGGAGAACATTTAATTACAAAATGTTACAAGTTGTTTTGGATCTGAACAACGTTCATTGTTTAATTATGCATTGAGTTAAAAAAATCTGGATGTAGATGCCCTCCAATCCTGTACGAGTACAGCTTTGTGCACTAATATCAAAAAATTAAAACGAAAAAGAAACATTTGGATAGCTTTGAACGTAATTACACCTATCTAGATTAATGGAGGTCAACACAATATTTTTATTGAATAAAAATTTACAGCAAAAGTGATGAGGCCATCTGAATTTAAACGAAATAAATGTATACAAAGAACAATAAGCAAATGGAAACTATTATCGATATCTACTACATATATCACATTGACTGCCCAACCAGTTTTGCTGATGTTCACCGGAGAGGGGAGGGGAAGGGGGGGAGGGTCACCATAATTTTTTTTTTTCGTAATACGTCAGTTTCTTTTTAATCTGGCTAAATTTTGAATGGTAATGATGGATTTTTGCCTGGTTATCAAAAAAAAAAAAAAATTCCGCGGCTCCTTGTGAAATTTAAACACCAGGTTTTTCAGCATGGATCATGGCTAACATATTTAAGCATATCGCAGGGGAGCTAGCAGTCAAACTTCTACAAGGTTTGTGCATAAGTAATAAATTTTTGATAACTATGGCCTGACATGTGAATACATTGTGGCTGTCATATTTGATAGCCAAAACCTCAACGGAAACGTCACTGGCTACCAAATATAATAACCATGGTAGTCAATGTGATATTCCAACAATGTATGTAGTAGTACTAGTTTACAAACAAAAGTGCGTCAATCGCATAAAAACACGAATTAAGTGCAAAAAACACGCATAAGTGTTTGAATAGTTCTATAAAGTAAACAAAACGAATACGCAGGACTAAATTGCGAAATGTACTTGAAAACATGCCATTCGTTATTTATACGGATGGTAAACACACACGTTAATAATAATCCTGACCCTACTAATGCAATACAAATTGTTAAAGTTGTTTACTACTTCTGCTGCTGCTCGTCTATATTTAGCTCGTTTTATATAATATATTCGCATGCTGCAGTTTGTGCAATACTATTCGCGTTTATCCTAGGTCATAGTATAAACTGAAGTTTTGCCGATAAGCGCGAAAACGTGTTTGTGTTGAAATGCACGTTTGCCATATATTTTATTCGACTTACATAAACAATTTTACATAAACAATCCCTTGAGAAATATTTTAATCAAACAAAATCAGATGCGGGATAAACAATCAACTTAATCTGGATTTAATTAGAGAACATGTAAAGATTTATTCGGAAATTTGGAAGTGGATGGATTAATAAGCAAAACACACCAAACGCGTAAAACGTTAAAATAATATAGATAAGTAAACAGTTATCACTGCTACACTTATGGTATTATTTTCCGGTTACTCCAAATACAAAGAAAAATCCTTTGGATTTCATGCCTCGCAATTTAATTTGGCAAGAGCATGTGATTATAAAAATCTAATAGCAAATGCTTGTGTTAGTTATTGCAGTAAGTAGAATATGTTTGTTCCTAAAATATATATTGCACATGATTTGCAATATTGTCATAAGTCCAGAAAAATATTGAGAAAAAGTGAGCAAATTTCCTGCTGCAAAAGTGTCACAAGTATAGGCAATATTTAATCCCTACGTGGACACTTGTGTCGCGCTCTGTCGTTTAATAACTGTCAATGAATATTTTCAGCAAAAGAGGTATGAGTTATTCCCGAGTTTTATGTATTGTGTACGTCTAGAAGTGTAGAAAAAATAATTTCAGCAACACTGACACAAGGTGATTTGGAGACTGTGGAAATATGTGGTATGATGAGTCATCTCCCCTTTGTTCTCTATAATATAATATTACATTGTGAAAAAGAGGTGATTCATCGTACCGCATATTTGCCCAGTCTAGTGACTTGTGACGCTGTTGCTGTAAGAAGAAAAATCTGATGTGGGTGCCTTTATTTTATTTAGATCTTGTGTAATTACCTTCTTTTAGGGAAATATTTTTATTTCGAAAATCCAGCAGTGAGTGTTAACTAAGGAAAAACAGAGCG
This sequence comes from Chrysina gloriosa, assembly GCA_038088585.1. Taxonomy (NCBI): domain Eukaryota; kingdom Metazoa; phylum Arthropoda; class Insecta; order Coleoptera; family Scarabaeidae; genus Chrysina; species Chrysina gloriosa. Next base: position 12,083,298 of record CM076093.1, read on the forward strand.
AAACGGCAAAAGTAGGAATTGTAGCCTATAACATTGTATAAGTTTCTAGTAGCTGTTTGAAAGCAAAATATTTATAAGTAAACCATTTAAATTCGAACAATTCGAATTATATAGAAAATAGTAATCAAGCAGGGAAAGCTGTGGGTACCAAAGAAAATAAGATGATGAAGAAACGAAATGAAGCAAAATGGACGAAAGTTAGAGGAAAACCTCAAACAGAAAATATGGAACTGACAGCGGCATACACAAGTCCTTTTCAAATACCTAAGGCTAAACTGGATGCTTTGACTGAACTATGTACTAAAAACCATATTAAAAAGTAATTTTATAGATATCTAGAATACAATGCACATGTTGGATGTGACTCTCAGAAGGAATAAAAAACGAACAAGAAGAGATAACCTCCCAAGAAAAGTGATGTGTCAAATGAAACAATAAAAATTGTTATATCTAGACACAAATGACTGTTTGTATGTAACCTGTTTGTTGAACAAATATTATGTTCATGCTTTCATTTTGGAACTATTGTAGAGTTAGTTGCTGTTAATTTCAGTAAAGTTTCTGAAATCGCATGTAACATTTTCAGCAATAAAAACATGTCTAGAAATATTTACTTTAGCAAAAGTAATTTATCAAATCAGCTTAGGGCTGATGATTTTATCTGATTAAGTGCAGCTCTGTATCAAAACAGAACAGCGAAATTTATTTCCGTAACCTGGCGCAGTAAGTTTGTTTTTGTTTTCATTTTTAATTCTGGATTTCTCCAAATCAGTGCTTTGCTACCCATAACTCTGTTGCAGCCCATGTGCAATATGTTTAGTAAAGTGATGTAAATAAAAGAAACAACTTACATATACAGTCCTTTCCACAACCTATGCATCAAATTAAAACTGAAGAAAGTTCAAGCAAAATTAAACGAGCTCTGTATGCGAAAATAGTTTCCCAGTACCATACGGAAGCCGTAATTAATGTTTTTCATTTAAAAGTTTCCTACGAAAAATGTGCAGAACCGCTGAATGCCTATTATTTAAACATACAAACATAAACGTTAGCAGTGGGTAGGGCGATATCTGGAGCAACCTCAAGTGAGATGAATCTCGAACACAGAGTTCACTCAAATTCGATTACTTAAAATCACTGTCATGTCATTTGCCACGTTAAATATCTGGCAATGTTTACTTTTTAGACAAAAAAATGTAAACGTAAAAATCGAATAATATGGTTAGCAGTTTCAAGGACATCTATTCTGGAAACGGTTCAACGCATCTACGACCGTAACGCATAATACCGTACAAAAAGTATATTCTGAAAACATCGCATTCACATCGATAGCAAACAATTCGTCAGGTATAGTGTTAACATTCAAGTAGAATAACCGATGTGAATTTTTATTTTGTTTTGCATTTATTGACTTTCTTTTAACTCATATAATAGAAATGAATTTGACGCAATTTTTTGAAAAATCCAACTTATGCACCATTTTAAAACAGAGTAAACTTAATAATAAATAAAACAAACTATAACAAGAAAGCCGCCATTGATTTTTGAAGTCTCCTACGTTTTTAAACAACATTTAAGAGTTACTTGTAGTATGGAATATCCATTATTATGACGTGGAAAGGCAAATGGTACTAAAAGTTGGGTCATATCTAAAACAAAGTCAAGTAGTACGTGATAAAATGAATTATCAGGTACTAAATAATATATGTCGAAGAACATCGAACATGTGTTTGGAGAATAAAGGGGAATGTTTCCAATTTAGAGAAAAAAATGCAAACGCTTTTAAAGTCCCGGTCATATGTCAAGTACTATGAAGTGTTTCTTGTCATGACGCTTTTTGTTTACTAAACTGGCCGAATCGTAAGTGGAGAGTACGACAGCCTCGTGTTTCTAAATACCATTCGATAATATATATTGCAGTGACTCTAAAACAACACTTTTTTGTACCCAATTTCTCTTTACACTCATTCAGTTATCTTTGTCATAAAATCTTGTAAATAAATTTTACGTATTAGTTAACCCAAATGCTGTATGGTTGACTATGTAGTATACTGAGGATAAAATCCAACAAACTTGTTGGTGAGATTCGCATATTCAAAATGCATTTTGACATTCAAATGTGGAAAAATGAGTTTGCAAATGATTTTATAGATAATTACCGAGTCTGTTTCCTTATTTGGTTGCTTTTCCTTGTTCTATTAAAACAACATCTTTGCTTAAAACTTTGCTGGTTCTTTTTCACTCGCCATGCCAACACAATGCAAGACTACGACCCTTTCTTTTGATAATTTATTTTATAAGAACTTTTCAGATTTAAAATTTAGTGTTTTGTCTGGAAATGGGCGAAGAAAAGGCCAGATTCATCATAATTGGGCAGGTCTCCTGGTTTGTAGCCCAAAATTTACAGTGCTAGTATAATAAGTTGCTTTTTTCACGTAAATTGCCCACTTAATAGTAGAAATGGAAGTCCTGATACCACTTGAAACAAATGTTTTGTCCTGTACGAAATTTTTATTTTAACCCGGTTGTTCCGCAATGTTGTTGCTTTTATTAGAGGGCCCGCAATCGAAATAAATTTCCTTCTTGTTTTCACGAACCAATTGTAACACACTGTATCTATTTGTAGCCCGATAATAGAGCGTCATGTCCAGAGACCGAATTATACGTTTTTTACATATCGATCATATCAACGGTACAATTGAACGCTTTCAGATCTACACGAATTAGGGTAAATAAAAGCGTTTAGCAGTAATTTCCTTTATTTATCCTAAGCCGTGTAGATCTTAAAGCATTCAATTGTGCCATTGATAGTTATCGATATGCAAAAACATATAATCCGGACTCTGCAGGTCCGCTGAAGAGGAATTCTTAACTGAAATGGAAAAGGGTCTACTGTCAGCAAGTGTTCAAGAGAATTAGTTCAATTAGTATCTCCGGTCTATAGAGCTGTCCGTTAAGGGGGTTTGAGCTACAAGTGTTCTTAATCGTCAGTGTCACTTGAAAGGTCATCTTGAGATCATATGACAGACCATGGACGATAACTGTACATTTTGCATTTATTCATCAGGAACATACTACACGAATGCGTAGGCGTTCTTCGATCAAGGATAAAATATCTGGGAAAGGTTACAACGGAGCGGACGACGTGGATAATGTCCATTTCTGAATTCTTATAACCTTTGTCAAAGGCTCAGGAACTAGGGATACATTATAAGAGATCTCTTGAATGTCCTGGAAGCAATCTAATATAAAAGGGCTATCACCATATTCCTTCAGTTAGTTTATCCAGCGATTAAAGCATTCTCAATTTCTGAATTGAAACTGGAAAGGTTTGAGATATAGCCGTAGCATGTACCTAACTACAAAAAAGTGGTTGACATAGAAATATTTGTCGGTTAACCTTATCGAAGTTATAGTAATGATGTTCAGACAAAGGGAACCTTTGATAGTACCAAAGGACTTAAAACGTAAAGACATACAGAGCTGTACTCAGCTGTACTAGATACCACTTGGGATAGTGTTACATTTAACAATTAATTGACAGTGTTAGATCTCATTATTGTATGAATCTCGTGATTATTTCCACTGAAAACAACAACTTAATTGTGGAAAATTGCCAGTGAACCTTTCTAAACTGGACAGGTTAGAGGTTAATTAATTTTTTTATTAACATATTGAAAGCAAAATACAATGTCATCACAATAACTATCTAGAACCTAATAAGTCAGCCACATTAGTAAGTACGTATTGTTTCGACTATCACTCGTAATTACATACATCGAAAGACTAGGATCATCCACTCATACTGCAACTATTAGGAGCACATCATAAGATAACAGGATGATGGTATATGATTGAAATCACGTTTCATTCCATGCTCTTAAACTACATTTAAGAACAATGTTTATTAAAAACCGGTCTCAAAGCAGTAAACACTCTATTTATAGAATGCGAAATCAGCTCAAGCAGTTTTGCATAAGCAGATCCGCTGTACCAGCGACTCGTACAATATTCCGCAGTGCGTTGTTTAACTGTGTATGCAGTGGGTACATACATATCTCTACGTGTATACCTAAATATGCTGCCAATATTAATTATACCAGTAAAACTATGAAACTAACAATTACACAGAATTATCAGTCTATTAAAATCTTAATTGGAATGCAATTAAATAAATCCATTACGAGGCGTATCTTTATCGCATAAACGTTTACGAATATGGGCGTAAATATGAATCGTAGGAATGAACTTGTATCGAGATACCCAATTCGGCTAACGCTCTTTAAATGTGAATTAGCGCTATTCTAATCGCCATTCTCCTATGTAGCCTTCACATCGTATTAGATTAATAAAAAACCGTAATAAACCTATTAAAGTAATTGGTTATGTAATTTTAAAGTAAGCAGCGCTTATACAGTTTCTGATTTATTTCTACTTGACTTCCTCAGCGACATTCTTTGAATGCGATACAACACGTAGCACGATAATAAAAATTATATTTGCATATGTATACAAGTATGGCGAATTATATAGGTATTCCCAAAAACTGATTTCATTAGTTTGCTTTTCTACGTCGCAAATAATAGCCGAATGATACAAAAATACATTCCATTGCAATTTTAATTAAGGTCACTTAAAACGAATAAACAACCGCCACACCTATGTTCTTGCGCTTAAAAAATATTCCACAAAACAATACATAAGGAATATTTAAAAGGAAATGGTGAAAAGTACGAAGGCGTTACACGAGTGAAGGTTGAAGTTGACGCCGAACAATTAAACTCGTGTCATAATTTTAAGAATGCAATGTATTGCAGCGCAGGATGGCTCTTGCAAAATGCAAATTAAAACTTGATATATGCAGTAAGTCTCTAGATATGTTCTCATTTCATTTATCTTCCGCATACGTGAAATGCGATATTTACACTTGTTAAAATTAAATGCAAACGCGTTTTTCAAATGTCGCTATTGAATAGCGCTCTTAATCTCGGCAACATACCACAATATGTCTTAATAGAATAATATCCAATAAAATTTTTCAAAATATCTACCACGAATATTTCTTTTTCTAGGAATACGCAGTTATTATTACCAAAAGTTTTTCAGATCCAAGTCCAATTAGAAACTTGATTCTAGAACTTTTGAAGGGAAGAGGCTATAACAGTAGATCTTAAACATGTGAGAAATCTACAGTATACAATAAAATATAATACAATACAATATAATATAATATATCAAATGTAGAAGACTCTCTATAAACGACCTAATAATAAAAAATTAGGTTCGTTAATGGGCAGTTAACAAGTAACCGTGCAAAAGCCTACAAAGTAAGCACAATTTGCATATGCCAATAATCCTGTAGGAAATGTTGACTATGTCAATCGCAAAACGCAACTGCAGACTAATTAGTTTCGTCCTCATTAGGACTCGTCAGTACAGTATATCGTTCTGCGAGTGATACAGTGAACATTTCCAGGTGATACGCCGAAATCTCGGCGAGATGGATACGGTCAAAATAATGACCCCATCTTCCGAGCAGGAGATGTATTGGCATACCCGGTAACATCGCGTTCAGCGACGAATACAAATAGCGATCGTGTTTTCGAGAGCCAAAATTTAATAAAATATAATACAATACAATATAATATAATATAATATATCAAATGTAGAAGACTCTCTATAAACGACCTAATAATAAAATTAGGTTCGTTAATGGGCAGTTAACAAGTAACCGTGCAAAAGCCTACAAAGTAAGCACAATTTGCATATGCCAATAATCCCGTAGGAAATGTTGACTATGTCAATCGCAAAACGCAACTGCAGACTAATTAGTTTCGTCCTCATTAGGACTCGTCAGTACAGTATATCGTTCTGCGAGTGACACAGTGAACATTTCCAGGTGATACGCGGAAATCTCCTGCTCGGAAGATGGGGTCATTATTTTGACCGTATCCATCTCGCCGAGATTTCGGCGTATCACCTGGAAATGTTCACTGTATCACTCGCAGAACGATATACTGTACTGACGAGTCCTAATGAGGACGAAACTAATTAGTCTGCAGTTGCGTTTTGCGATTGACATAGTCAACATTTCCTACAGGATTATTGGCATATGCAAATTGTGCTTACTTTGTAGGCTTTTGCACGGTTACTTGTTAACTGCCCATTAACGAACCTAATTTTTTATTATTAGGTCGTTTATAGAGAGTCTTCTACATTTGATATATTATATTATATTATATTGTATTGTATTATATTTTATTAAATTTTGGCTCTCGAAAACACGATCGCTATCTACAGTATACAGACAAAAATAGTCACAGTTAATGCCATAAAAACAATATATTAAAACAACGTGCAACACTGCCGATATCAATCTAACAATAGAAAGAATCAATCTTTCTCGCTCGGACAACAGCATTTCTGAACAACAAAGATCTTCTCTGGCCAATATATAAGTTAGCTATTAAGATTCTCAGTAAAATACAAGTGAGAGAAAGGTGCAAAAATCAAAAAACTATTAGCGGCCTCCAATTCCTTAAAAACGAGAAATTGAGCTGAAGCTCGTGGTTGTGGGCGTAGAACAGGTAGGAGACAAAATCGGTGTAGGGGAGAGCAGCCCAAAATGGGACAGTATTCAAAGATGAGACGTTTATGAATTAAGTTTAGCATTACAGCGTCATTCAAATATTTGTCAGTTGATTTTGAAAATAAAGATACACACCAATAAAATTGAGCTTGTTCAAATACCTACAGCATGTAAGGCTGTAATTCTCATGGTAATATTAAAATATTTTCAGTGATACAAAAGCGGAGGTTAGATCAAAAACCTAAGTTATGTTAAAGTATCCAAGACAGTAACTAAGAACGGTCATTATAATGTCGTTTGCCGTAAGTTTGCTTTACATTTCGCCTGTGGAATTTTTAGGTGAAGTAACATTCTTAATTGGCAATATTTGTCAAGATGGGAAATAGTAGAGATTTCTAAGTTAGGACGTCCCATTTTAAGAAACTGTTCTAATACTACTTGAAATTGATGATTTTTCCTTCCTATTATATGATGTTCCCCAGAGTACATTGCCAAGAAGAATTACAAACAAAAAATAAAATTATAACAGAAAATGCAAAATATCTTGGACGATTCACGCAGATCTTCTCTGAGGAAAAAGAAAACGATATTCTGGCATATATTCTCAAAATGCAAACAGGATTCCTAATAAGTTCAATAAAAACACTAGAATGGTTTCCAAGAAATGGATTTATGGGTGTTCGGGTCTGTGGAGAAAAGTACGCGGTGAGTGAAGAGGACTGGTACAACTGCCAGGGATGATAAAATGGGATCACGAGTTTTGTGAAATAATGGATAACCAGTATCTCATATGTGCCGGTTGCGAAATGTAATGTCCCTTCTTGGATAACCCATCGATCCATCTTAACAGACTTGTTTCCCAAGATGGATCAATTGCATTATTTCTTTAAATGTAGAAAATAAGACTTTTTGTTTACTTGTGGTCCTATTTAACACTAATAGCTGTTTTTGTTTTGATTAAATTTTTAATTGGTTATTACAAAATGGGTTTGTTACAATTTGTTTTTGAAATATTTATTATCAAAAAAAAAAAAAAACTGTCCCATCTTGGGCTACTCTCCCCTATTACGCAAGTAACTTGAAAATACATGATTTTCGGAATACTTCCCGTATTATTCCAGTTATAATTAGGCATTAAGGGCCACATTTCATCTATAAAATAACTACCACTTATAGAAAAGCACAGCCAGTTATTGCATTACATACAGAATCAGGAATTCTACGGTCACTACCACATATTATGTAAAATTGTAAGTGCTAGTTAGTAATAGTTGTTGTTTTATAGACAATAATCTTCCTTATTATCTAATTTAAAAAACGCGGATATTGAATATACGCCTAAATTTACCTGCATGTAATTATCTTGCAGGCGGCAGTTTTCGATAAGTAGAAAGAAATACCAGACAAGGAACCCGCATAAGATGACTTTGTGAGATTGAATGCTGGAGCGTCAACAAATCAATGGTGATTTTTCCGAGAAAATCATTTTCAGTGATGGGGCGCACTTTCAATTTGACGGGTATGTCAACAAACAGGACTGTCAAATTTGGAGTACCAAAAATCCGGGAGTGATCCATCAGCAACTACCATCCAGCACGACTGATTGTATGGTGTAGATTTTGAGCTGGGGGAGGATTTTGAGAGTGCAGCCGGCAATGCAGTTACCGTCAATGCTCATTGTTGTTTCCACATGTTAATCAAGTTTTCATCACCTGCATTAGATGGCATTAATGTTGATGACAACTGGTTCCAACAAGACCATGCAACCTGTCACACTACGGCCAAAAGAATGGAGTTAGTGCAGACGTGTTATCTCGCGATGGAAAAAAGGTAATTGGCTACCAGTATCGTGTGATCTGACACCTTTGGACTTTCTTCCTAGGGGTTTGCTGAAGGAAGATGTGCATGCAAACAATCCATAAACAAATACCGAGTCCAGAACGGAAATTTATTTCCAATTATACCAAAATGTGATTGAAAACTTGGTGGAAAGGATGAGCGTTTCCCAAGAAAGTTGAGGCGGGCATTTGTCGGATGTTGTGTGCACACCTAATCTCTGCATCTGTATTTTATATCTGAATAAAAACAGAAAAGTGGAAAAAAATTAAAGTACCTAGGTTTTAAAACAACTTGCAGCCAAAATTGAAACCAGTAGAAATAACTACAAGACAAGAAAAAGGGACGGTTTGAACAAATGCTTCGAATGGAAGAAATCTATCTAAACCTCATTATACTATGACCAACTGATTAATCTTTAAACTCGAAGCTTACCATTCAAAGACTTAATTTTTAATTTTTTGGTAATCAATGGGAACAACTTAATAATAATACAGTATAATATAATTAATAATAATCCTTGGGATTGTAAGGACTTTGGTGTAGTATTAACGACACTATATCACATCAGTAAAGCTCATCTCTACACAATTAATTTATTAAACCTGGTAACACCTGTTTCACTGGCAACGAAGTTAACACCCTCCTTGCCGATTCGGTAGGATTCAGTTTGAAGATGCTATGTCCGTTGGTAACCATACACGTGTCACCGGCTTTGATAAATGCGTAGTGGGGACGTTTACGGATGTAATTATAGTGTCAGTTTAATATTGATATTCCATATACTATGGTTTACTTCAAACTTTAGTAAGGAGTTTGTTCCTGCTTTTATTCTATTCGGTTATTTCTTCCTTGCCAGTTTCCCTATTGTTCTTGCTTGATTGAGAATCACAAAAAATTGCGATGTTTCTATCCTTTGCACATCGTACGAAGCCTAAAAAGAAGTTACTGATGATATAAATTTGAAGCACGTACGTATTTACATTTGGTTTTTGTAAATACGTACTGGCGAATTACGTAAGACGACATTGACATTCCGCTAACCTTTGCCGAATATTCGGGAAAATGAACGAGTATTATAACGGTAGCTACTTGGTTATGCAAAATCAAATTGGTACTTGTTTGTGTTATACTGGAATTAGTAATAACTCTAATAATAGCGGCTACAATTGATAACAAGTGCGATATGCGAGTATACGTAAATATGTACATATGTACGCATTAGAAGTGAATACCATCAAAACGTGTTAATTAAGTGTATAAACAAACACATTACATCGTAATCCGAAATCGAGTATCTACATAAGCGTTCAGTATTTTTACAAGCCCCCAAATGATTCTAACGTTGGTTGTTTTGTTGAGACAACATTGTGTGAGACCGACTTATATGGTATAGTATACGTCTTTCATTTTGACGTGAGTATAGGAAGGTTAAGGAACATCTAACGAAAATATTGAAAATTTAAGAGACTTAGACAATAACGATTAAAATGTTGGTTTCGTTGTTGATATGAAAACAAAATAAGAATACCAGACTCGGTTATCTATACAACCTATCTTAATAGTTCGTAAGCATTTTTAATGAATTTCAGACGTTGTTGACTTATGAAGCAACGCGCACAATTGAAAATGTTACGATATAAAATACGTGTTTATTTTGATGTAAGAATTACTAAGACTGGTGTGTTTACAACTAACGACATTAGGTTTTTAGCTTGCCAAGGTTACGTGTTATATGCTAATTTTTTAATTATTCACCGGTTGACCAACTTGCAAACCACAAATACCGAACAATAACAATCATAGATAACAATCTGAAAAGCGTGGTAGTTGTAATAAATGACGAAAATTCACTTGAGCAGAACCTTAGGCTTAAACACTACACCTTTTTTTTATTAAATGGATTACCCCGCTAAACGATTGAATCAGTGGGTATGAATGCCACTCTCCTTGCTGGATACTTACAAAAAATAATCAAATTATTTCTCTATTAATAATAATAATTTTCAACAGGATGGCAAAGCTATGGTGCGTAATTTACAAAACGATAAAAAATAAATAGAAAAAAATTACTAGGACAAAAATATTTAAAAATCAAAAAGAATAGATTATATAAGCAAGTAATAAAATACAACAAAGAAAAAGAAAAATATGTTACGCGGGAAACATCATTAGCTACAGACATAGTATGAGCCAGAACGGTCAGCATTTATGTCACAATAACTAACCAGTTTATTCACGTTATTGCACATCAAAAAAATAGGCGCTCTAACTGCTACATTTCTGCGATAGTATTCGGTATAAAAGATGGCACCTGAGCGAGAGTTAATCCGCGAAATGTAAAAGGTCAGTTGCTGCCAGAACCAACAGCAGTTAATCCTATGATGATCAATCGAGTAAAGAATTGGATTAACCATATTAGCCTACAGTTTTGTAACGAGGAAAAATTCAATTCGTGTACCAGGAGCACATAGTCATACTGTCTAGCTGGATATGCGTAGTGCGATAAGTACTACATAAATTTAAGGAATTTTTTCCGAACTATTACGATGAAATTGATGTGACAATTAACAAACAGGGGAAGCGTATTCAGGTCGAGATCTTATTAAGGTGAAGAAAAGCACGCGGGAGATATGAGGGTTGTGAAAGTCTCAACAGTTACGAAAAATAAAGCCACAGAGCTTATAGCTTTTGTTGATGATGTACACAACATGGCTAAAAAAGAGAGAGTGGTATTGAAAAGAACACGCAGAACACGACAAGCGGTTACAGATTTCAGAGCGACAGCGCGTATATAATAAGAGTATTCTATTGGACATGGTATGAACACGTTTAGAAATATTAAGAGATAATCTAGAGGCACAACATCAACTGGAGACGATATCAACACTAGTCTGAAGGAGGGAGCCCGCAATCACCAATAGGATCGACAAAAGGAAGAAGCTTAAGGTCGTCAGCAAACATGAGCCTGTCGGATCAAACGTTGCCGAGAAGATCGTTGACGAAGATTAGAAAAAGTAGAGGGTCTAGGTTAGACCCCTGTGGTACCCCAAATTTCAGTACACGCTGGGAGGAAGTGTAGTTACAATACCTAACGCAAAAATTTCTACCAATTAAGTACGAATGCAGAATAGCAATGGACGAATCGAGTTTCTGATTGGTCGAATGTTTTTAAAAATCTTAATGTCTAACGTCCACTTGTCTCTTTTTATCAATAACTTGTGAAATATATTGCGTAAAATGGGTTAGGATAGATAACTTAAATTGTTCACCATAATGTTGTGTCTTCAATTTTTTAATTTTTCAAACATTTTAGCTTTACATTGCAGGCACTGAATAATATCGTGATCAAACCAAGGAGGATAGTGCTTCAGCTGACATTTAGATCTCCTAAATTTAGGTACAAAATCGTTAAACAATTAATTCAATATAAAAATTGTCACACGCAGTAGTAACGCAGTCAAAGATATCTAGAACAGATCAATCAGTATTGAGTAAAGATGCCAGATAGTTGGTTTTTCTAAATATTAAATATTTCTGTTTCATCATCAATAATACACTAATCAGTATAAGGAGACTGTTGTTAAAAATAAAATATAAAGTTTAAATTAATGAGGGAGGTAGAAAATAACAGGGAATTAGATAGCTACAAAAGTATATATACTTATAAAAATAGACAGCGGATAATAACTGCAAATGGAGGACCCATTCCACATTACAAATTCTATGACCTATTGAATTAAAATTTAGTGTTGTATCATTCAACCGTTACGACACGCCCCATAGAGCATTAATTTTAGGTGTGATGTTCATTGTGCAGTGCTGTAGAGTTGTACAGTGCTCGTTGTATGGTGTTTGTCCTGGGCATAAGCCGCATATCGCTAGTAATACTGTACCCCAGTTCCCACTGAGAATGGTAACTTAGTTGCCAAAATACACGTCTCGATTGATTTCCGAAATGTGTAGTAAGGGTTTTTTTAATGATAAACAAGATAGCAGGTTGATGAACAAGTTCAAACTTATTGCAAAGCGATGGATGATGGCCATCTTCTCTGACCAGTGGATTGATGTTACCTGAGACATTACAAACAATGTGAGGGAGAACTAACTCTAAATGGCGACCGTTATTTTTAGAATCCGGCTTACTTGTGTGAAATTAACAAAAGATTGAAAGTTCTGCAGATAAAATGTAAATCGACTAAGCTGAAAGCAGGAACATTAAAATGTTTACAAAAAGATTAATGAAAACTAGATGGTTCTTACTTATTTTTGCACTTATTGTTAGATTCTAGTCCTTTTACGCGGCACACATTCCAAAAACCAAAAGAAGCAAATCTGGAAATAAATTATGGCTATAGAACTTTCATGTTCTGATTTTGGGGAGGAATACAGGAACATCCACATTTGGAATTGCTACTCTAACAATTTTCTTTTGACCACAAGCATTCATAAAAATATTGCTGGATATGCATTGCCTTTGTAAGATAAATGATACCTTAATAGTAGATAAGTCAGGTTTGAAACTTATTATCACGCAAAACACGATGTTTAAATGGCTATTATTCATCCTTTCTCTTATACGCTAAATTGCACGTTAGTGGTATACAAATATGATAGTAAAACATACTATACTGTTCAGTCACGTTAAATACATGCATGTATAACTGTAAAGCAATAATAGTCGCATGTATTATTAGCACAAACAATAAGGTCGATTATATTATGATGACCTTCTGACTATTTCATTAGCACATAAGATATATACGACTGCACGGAATAATTTTTTAATAGGGAAGCATATAATGTTGAATTTATTTTGATAACCCTTGACTAATACAGAACTTCGAATAAATGCAAAATTGATTCCGACACATATTAAGCAAACGTATTTAAGAGCCAATTATTTTTTATTCTTATTATCATTACCAAGAAATATGGTTTCAAAGTTTAACATTATTCCAAAGATTACCTACACATTACAAATACCTTCAACATCCGTACCGTCCGGGTTGAAACCATAAGGAATGTAACGTTAAATTAAAATTACATAACAATTCCGCGAATTGTAAGGAAAGGCTTACGTACTCAATTCACTTCCAACTGTTTTACCAGCATCTATGTATCTATTCGTGAACGTTGGCTAGTATTCGCAGATATCCCATACATAATACATACTTCTGCTGGTCAAGTAATTTTGAGACACGTTGCAGTTATCGTAAAAAGAAAAAGCAGTAACATTCTCAAGAATTATCATTACAGTAAGATAAAAAAAGTCGCTATACGTCAGCCTTGCAATTGTAGAATAAATATAAACACACAATAAAGAAGTACTTTTATAAATAGTTGATTATATTATATTCATGCCTGTAAAACGATCATAAACCTTAAGATCTTCAGAAAATAATTAACGGTACGCGAAAATTCAAATTATGTACTTAATAACGTAATTATTACTTTTACTGCAATTTACTAATGAATGACAAGGTGCAAATTATAATGTTTATCTATCATGTGTACACGACAACAGAATTTACTGCCTAACGGTTGAATTAATTATGAAACGAATTAAAATAATAGACACATCTGAGAACTATGAAAAATTATAAACGGCAGATTAGAACATAAAGGGAACGAAAATCATACATTGAACCCAACAAGTGACTCAAACCGGAGATGTTGGACGAGGCGTTGGGTAAAGTTAACCGTTATCAATAACCCTTGAGACCATCGGTATCTGGTACAAATGTGGAAATCGCAGTCTAAATGCAACCCGGCCCCGATGTACGAACTCTACTGCTGATCTGATCTAAACGCAAACCACATCAAATAGGCTACATGACGTGGAACTTGATACAAGAAGACCAACTCAGAATGTGGGTAGAGGTGCATCCAGATTGGGAATGTGATGATTGGAGGCAGGTATTCTTCAGTAAAGAACGTAGAATCACTCCTCAGGGAGACGACACGCGGAATGATTGAGCGTGAATATAGCACCCAAAATGAACCACAATTCCTTCGAAAACGGACACAAAATATAGATAGACCTATCATGGTATAGACCGGAGTAAATGATGGAGGTCGTACGCATCTTTATCTCATTCTGGATGGTCCTCTTAGTGCCTGAATGGAATTATGCAACCAATTGTCGTTCTCTATTTTGGAGCAATATAAGAACAGTTCATTTCTATGGATGACACTGCCCGAATTGTTGGGAGTCCAGAAAAAGGATTTAGTAGTAAATTGTCCTGATGATAATCCAATCAAACAGGCTTAGGATTTACTATTAGGATGCATTGCTGACTGAAATATGCCTCCATGACGGAACTTCACATTGTTCTGCTAGAAGAATAGAATTTAGTACCACCAGACCTGTTTGATATTTTAATTGGTTCCATGCCTGCAAGCTGCGCAATCTTTTTAGTGGGCTATCATTCGCTATTTTTCACATTTTACGAACTATTGCTTCTCAAACGAATAAAAGAAATTAATTCCACGGGATTATTGTCTATCATATACCATCGTAATTGTAATACTCTTATACACAGTTGTAAGTAAATCTATTTCAACAGGATCGAAATTTTGAGGGAGTACGGTATCAGGATATTTGAATTTTGATGTAGCGAGATTACTTCGCATCATTTTATCTACAGGAAACACCAAAAGTATTTGTAAAATCGTTACTGGATAACTTTTACCGAGAGTCGGAATACACCTGTTTCAATAGTCTGTAACATAGATGGATCTGCCAGAAGATTGAAATTTTGAAAATTTTATTACTATTTCCTATAATTTTTACTACAGGAGATATTGAAAACATTAATCACATTGTGATGGCAAGTGCTTTCTTCAGAATGTCACAAATTATAGGAATATACTTTTATCCAGGTAATATCAAAAATGAACATTTTCGGAAAAAATGAGAACTTGCACAAAGTGCCGCACCATATATTTAAATTCAAATTTCACGGCCCTATTCACCGCCATTTTCGCTGATAGTGATCGATATACATACGTACGTACAAGTAGATATATACGTAACAAACAGATAGAAATGTTACAAGAAGTCAACTAGAATGATTCTTTTGATGCATAAAGATAATTTTGTAGAAAGATTTGAAACTTATCGCCTTGGAATCCCAACACATTTTAAATGCTTTGCTATTTATTAATTATTTAATTAATCTCTTCCCTCTCAACATTGGAGTGACAAAACAGAACCATTAAACATCGTACGCGTAAGATGCAAAAACGACCCGAAAGAGTTTTCATTGTAAAATTTGAGACGCGATGAATCTTATATGTATTAGAACAGTTTCGTAGTGTTATATAATGAGAATTGCAGTAAGGACGCACACATCTACTGAAATAACTCATCCATAGAAGTTGCCTGCATAACAAGTTTCTGTTTTTGGCTCGCTTGAACAAAAAAAAAACAAGATCGAAGCTACACATGTGGCAAGTTTCCAAAATTGGGCAGCACATATAAACCAATACGAGCTCTGTCTTATACAATAATTTTCGTTTTACTCGGTTCGTTTCTTTTTAGTTACGCACGATGGCTGGACATCCAGCCTTAATGAAATAACTTGAACCAAGTTTTGATATCAAAATATGTTTATTCCTTTATATTAATACATATTTGTAGATAGCGTTGCGCGGTACAAAACTAGTTAAACCTACGCATATTCATTCGGAAACACTTTTCCTTTTTACTAACAGTCGATACTAACATATTGCATGCTGTAGTTTGGCAGTATCCGCAAGGAAAATATAACGTAAATTTTCAAATTTATTGCCCATATGCTAGAACATTCAGCAACTAATAAGCAAATGTGCGAATTTTTTGAAGCGATCGCCTGTTCTCCTTAACGTGCATATTGATGTTTTCGACGCGTTTACTGGTTTCTATAATAGCATAGAGAATGCTGTAATTTTCCGTTGTTAACATTTACATTACGTTATAAACTAAATATTGACCAAGCGTATATTTGTGCTTTCGTCTATTTCTGTCTGAAACATCACCTTCCTCAACGCTAAACGCGAAGTGACCAGTGCAACTACATAATTTATTTTCAGAGATTTATTTATAAACAGTGTGGCGCTTAATCTTGATCATAAATCTATACAAGTCTCGCCCGAGTGACAAAATATTTTGCCATTATCCTAAATGATTTATGGGGAAGCAGTGACAATATTAGCCATTAGTTATTAATGGCGCATGTCAGTACTGACTGACGCGAATATTCGACGTAGTTTAGAGATTTCCAGGATCGAAATAGTGCAATTGCGGTCTATCAGTTTACACAGTGTCACGTTTTATTACACAAAGGGATAAATATTTGTGCAATAAGACGCAATAAGAATTTAAAACAGATTCGAGTCTATGCTTGTACATACTATTAGGAAATGAAATCTTGCACATTCAAGTTCATTTAAACTTGAAACTATTCAAATGAACAGAAATCATATGATGTTGAAAGATAACGATAGTCGTTGCATTTCATTTCGTTATATGTTGGAAAGACCACTCGGACATCCCACACGAATGATTTGGATAGTTACCAATTTAATTAAAACGAGTAGGTGGAAGCATATATGTATGTATGTATTTTATGGCCGAAAAGGAAGCAGAGAAAGTACGAGATTAACTGTAAATGCGCCAGTCTGATTCAAATCCTAAACAAAGTGCTTTACTCCGTACTAGGGTCCTACGCGAAAGTATAAGTGCATGCATGGTAAGTAGATAATAGGTGTTATTAAACCATATTATTCCTATTAAACAAACGCTGCATTGTGGGAAAGGTAATTGTTTAATAGAGTAAAGAATAAGGATCGCACGTATAAAAAACAAATTATCCTAACCATCGGTTAAGTAATGGGAAAAATTATGTGAAAATAATTGTTATATGCATTTCACAAGACTCGGTTTAAACTATATTAAAATTTTAAGTATTAGGAACCCAAACAGTTATAACTAATCGTAACACGTGTCGTTCTTGAATACAATATAGCATTGTTAAAAAAATTGTTCTCAAGTAATTTTAATGTGTTAATTCTATTGTTTTTGAGTTTCTCATTTTGAGAGCAATAACTGTAACCAAGCAAATATATAGCTTAATATATAACAAAAAGAATACAAAACTACAAATGAATAAATTTCGTAAGCGTAGACATAGTATTTATATTCAACCCAAATCGACACTCCGATTTTTCTGAAATGCTGTTCTTTAGATTTCGAACATTAAAAGTAAGTAAGATTAATATCGTCGGAGGCAATGTCGGGACATACATCCATTCACTACTATATCTTCACGCCAAATTACCCATTCAATTTGTTGTCGTTCCATTTTCCCATATTTATGATAGCAATTATCCGAGAACTTTCTAGAGCAGTCGTTCTGCTGCCGGTCCCTATTCGAAACTCGAAGGTTCCCTAAACCGAGCTTCAATTAAATTTTCATTTGAATTTTGCACGGATGGTGGAGTTTACACCTTGTTGATCTTTCAATGGACAAGCGGCTTTCCGAATTAATTACAAGGGCGATCGCTTTTGGCAATTCGGTCTTTAACAACTCAATTTCTCAATTTTACATGTACGTAGATCTTTAACTAATCAATAAGAAAATTGATGATTAAATGTTCTGTTATTAAGTAATTCATTACAGTCAGGTGTACTGTTCACTGAAATAGAAAAACCGTAATGCACATACCGACGAAGCAAATGTAAGATATAAATACTAATCTGGTGCCAGACGGACAATACTAGAAAATTAAAGGTGTTTGCATGTTTATGCGTAATAAATTGAACTATTTGTAGGTGTACTCCTGGATATACATCAAGGCGAGAACAGAAAGTAGAAAAACCAACATTATGGCGAATTAACGTGTACGTTGGAAAAGCTCTTGGGGTTATTTAAGGGAGTGCAGGAATTGTATAATACAATACAACATTACTACAGTCTGGAAATATTTCACCCAGCTGTTACTTAGGTAGTAATTGTTTGGGCACAAAGAAAGCTATAACTTCCAAAGAGGCGTTTTCTTATACTACAAGTGTGAAAGAAAATTAAGAGAGTTTATAATGAACTATATCAGTAATCTTTAAACCCACTAGAATAAACAAAAATCTAGATTATAAATTGTAGTAATGAACTACATATTAACATACGAAGAATTATCAACATCATACGCGATCATTTAAAAATATGAACAACTCACCTGCCGTTGTTACCTACTAAAACAATCCACAAAAAGCTTTACTTGCAGTTTTTAGTTTAAGCGTAAAATTAAGATCGCGTTAACCAACACCACCTCAAGCAAAATGAATATTATGCCCTCCGATTACCAGTAAATCATCCGTCTACAATCTGAACACGTTATAAACTGAGAATATGCACGGCTCCGCAAGAAAAAAAGTCAGGTACTATTTTTTGCTTATGTATTATAATCTCGCGTTCTTAGGAAGGTATTTTGAAACACACAAAAACGCCTTACAATACAGTGCGACCGCACAGACATTTTATACAGGGTAAACTGATGTTAATAAGAGTTATTTAGCTAGATAGATAATTCTTAAGTATATTGCAATAATATGTAAAAATAATTGATACAAATTACTTCTCAATGTGCCTAAGAAAATAATGCACATCAACTATTTTAACATATTATTACGATATAAAGGCGAAATAAGACTAGAATAAGTAGAAACTAAACATTTGCGCAAATTTGAATATAATTTACGAAATTACATGTGAAATAATCTCCAAATAAATATGCCAAAGTTTAGGAAAGCCATCACAACACGAGGGGTGCCTTTTAAGTTGTTACAAAAATTAGGAAAGATTCTTGCCTTTTATTCCTTTCCAAATTTATACAGTTTTGCATGCGTTCAAACCAATTCTCGAAATATTTTTTCTACTCTGAACTCGGTCGCTTACAAACATGGTTTTCAAAGGCTTCGACAGATTCTTGAGGTGCTGAAAATTTATGTCCAAGCTTTTTTGTGTGATATTCGGGAACAGAGATGGTTAGGCAATAAATCAGGTGAATGTTGATATTTTTCTTCTCCAAATAATCAATTGTTTGATGTGTTGAGTGATGGCGAGCATTGTGCTGATCCGAAATGACGTTTATTGGCCAAACAAATTGTTGTACACCATTCACAATTAACTGCTCTTGCATTTTCTTGAAAGTGCTTCGTGAACAAACAATTTTTGTAGGACTCAGTTTATTTTGAAACACCACAACAGTGAATTATCACTCAGTTTCCGGTTCACGCGAACATATCGAAGTTTCATCACCTGTTATGATATTGTATACGAATTTTGCCGTTCCTCAGTCGAACTTTCTTAGCATTTCCTTAGCTTTGGTCAAAATCGAAGATATTGCAGTTTTCGATATACTTAAGAATGTCTCTATCTCACTGTAAGTCATTCTTCAATCATGCTGCATACAGCACTGATATCTTTTGGAATAACAACCAATTCTAGTCGACCTTCATGCAATTCATCACTGATGGACGCATGACCACGCCGAAATTCTGAAAACCAATTGTAAACCATCTCTTCCGATGGTGCTTCTTTGCCAAAAATTTAATAAAGTGATTCTCTGCATTGTTGTTGAGTTAGGCCTAAACCAAAATCGTGAAAAATCATCCAACAATAAACGCCAAATTTCAATTCCTTAACCAAATTGCTTTTTTAATCGTTTATTGTAAGCAAACTACCAGGTCAGTGTCTAAGCTACCATAACAAATGTCATATTTTACGAAAATAGTAACGGCTCACCTCAACGCCACTAAGCGATGGTATGTAAAAACATAAAAGGCGCCTCCTGTAAACTGTATACCAGAATTAGGGAACAGTGTGTGTAGATCCAAAATTATTAGGATTTGTGAGAATTGCTGAAACCACAAAATTTCAATTTTTATCTGTCTAAGTCGTGCGTTTCAAGTTTTGGACAAAAAGTGTGAGAACCGACAAAACTTTAGTGTTTCAATGACGAAGAATTGTTTAATGTCTTCAAAAATCTCAGCGATGATGATGACTTTTAAACATAACGTAACACAAATATTACGAAAATATGACTGTAACAACCCTGTCCTTCAAATAGATTCAGTTATTTACATTTAACACCTGTTTTGATTATCCCGAAAGTAAAAAGACAAACTTGATGGGACTTTACTCATACTTTGAAAAATGTACTCATCTTTTGCAGCAAAGTTATTGTTTATTCGAACGACGACGAAGACGTTGATAGTACATCAACTTTATATTTTTCCAGCTAATTACTGATCCCCAGATTTCGCAGTTGAATAGGGAACTCTCAACATTCATCACATTTTTTGTTTCAAACCGTGACAATTTGTCTGGTAAGCATTAATTCCAGTGGTTGCTAATAACTAGTTTGTGTTGCAAACACAGAACAAAGTTCTGGAGCTGCTAATCTAGAAAGTGTATCCAAAATATGTAATAAAAAAACTCCCAGAGAATAGAACACTGAAGTGTGGAAGATATGCCGAGAACAATGAGTAATCGAAAAATGTATCGATTACACAGCCTATCACTCGTTTTGGTGCCGGTAACGTACTCCATTTCAATTAGGCTTACAGTCGAAATAAATAGCATAATTGTATTCCATTAAGCATTCTTACGATAAAAAGCAGTATTCTTACAGTAACAATACATAATACCACAATAAAGTTTCAAAAGATTAAGAGGAATTAGAGGAGAAGTTTGTTGACACTTCGAAAATTTCTTTTGCGGTATATATAGAATGAATTTCACTGGAACAGTCTCCTCGCAAACTTCACGTGTGTATACTATCTTCCTGGTGATAGAGATAGAGATATCCTAGTGAAATTAGCTGACCTTGCTTTGCGTTGGTATCACACACAACTTTAAGGAAACGGTCCAAGTGGTTGTGCAAGCAATGAACGTTTATGATCACGTTACAGCCAAGGTCTATGAAGTTAGGGAGCATGATGCTCAATAGCTCATCAAAGTTATCATCTTAGTGATTACCCAAAAAGTGCCTGACAATCACACAAATAGCGTCCACGCACTTTTCGCTGATTCGGTCATTGAATGTACCATGTCGGATCACTTGTGAGTTTGCTTGTTTGGCGACCGTCAAAAATACCAGCTCTAGTTTTTGTGTACTAAATCCAGACATTCCATCCAGACATGTGTTTATAAGTTAGTCTGTATTCAAAAAATTAAGCTCATAGAATGGAACGGTTTTTATGTTTGGAATTATTACACTAAGTACAATCCAACTCGGTTATAACATTCCAAGCACGGAACAACAAGTTTCTTTCTGTTGGTTTGTAGTAATTTTATTGTTTAAATAATTACACTCTAAGAACAACAGGATTAGTTGAAATTGAAGTATACAGTTCTTAATCGATTGACTAATCCATTATTGCATACAAGAAATCTATGTTACCATGTTTGCATTACTCATGAGCAAAGCAAATTCAGGAAACTCCATATTCAAAATCTTGAGAAAAGGCAATTAGTTACGAAGACGTTTAAGAAGATGGCATTATCTTTTACATTTGGATTTGATGCTCAATGTATAACTTATTTAATATAATTTTAAACAAAATCTAAAAACCGAATCAAAATTATCATCAACGTATATAGAAAAATGATGGTTTTGGTAATTTTCCTATAAAGCTGAGAATAATAAAATGAAAAGATCATATCTTTACTAATGCAACGGTTTGAAATTGTTTGAATGTACGAATATTACGCAGAAGGCTAACATTTTCTGCATTACTATCTACAAAATGGGACTTGTGTACATCGCAGCTAATACCAACATTTTGCTATCACAAGAGAGTACTTCGAAAAGTAACTAAATTCAGGAATGTACTTTTTAATTAATTTTCATTGAAACAAAAAAGAACATGGTTGAAATCAATTCCATTGGATCGAAAGACGCACAGCATCGGTTGAACGTAAAATCGAAAGAGATACGTACTACGTACATATACACACAAATACAAAAGATTGTATCTTGAGCACGCCTCGCCTTAAATGTCACGTTTAAAAATGATAAGTATGCATGACCCGGGTATTAAATACAGTCGAGAGCATTGTTTCGGCTATACCTTAAATTTATCCCCAATGTCTTTCTCGGGTTATTTAGTGTTAAATTGCAAACACCGCAAGCAAGCACACGTTAATTTGCCGCTATCGGACAGCAATTTATTTTAGGACAGGTAGAGTAGGACCGCGGTCGACGTAAAATTAAAACAAATTAATTAACAAACGTGACTGTTTATTATCGCTTCCAATTGCAGCGAAATTTTCGTGCTTCGACTCAAAGGAATGTTTGTGGGTACGTGCTTCGTTTTAATTAATGGTGGAAGTGTAAACAATCTTAGAGAAATGTACGATAAATACGAGCTTTGCATTTTTTGCTTCTTCGTTGTTCCGATAGAATGTCAATTGTAGATTGCAACTGAGAATAACACACGTAACAAATATATAAGAACAGTGTATTTATGCCATTACCTTTCTTTTTGTAGGATTAAGTTTATATTTAACACCTGCAGGTGCATACTACGCGGAGTATTACATAGAGTAACAGAAATTACTATCGGTGTGTCGCTTGGTATTCAATATTAAAATACATAAACATTGAAAAACCGGCGTAAACTTCTTAGAAAACTTAATCAATAATGAAAATCTTTCGCCATTCTTCAGACAGTACCATAATCCACAATGTTTATAAGAAATTAGGGTTATTCATCGGCAAGAACTTGAACCAAGTGAGATATGACATCATCGTCAATATTGAATTTTTTGCATTCCAAGAAGTTTTGCAAGTACAGTAGAAGCCGCTTATTATAATCACGGTTAATGTTATCAAACGGTTATTGTTATCGAAAACCGTTGGTCCCAAATCACTCTATTTAAAACTCATTGAAAGAAAGCCGCATATTGTAATCAAAAGCCGCTTAATGTTATTAGTTATGAATAGTATCCTTTGTCGGAAAGTTTCTTCAGGCGACGGTGCCTGCAGCGCAACTCCTTTGAACGAGCCGCTTTTTCTCGCCGATTTCAATTAAAACTCTCATATCGCATATTACAATCTAACGAATTGTTATTTCTATATTATGAAGAGGTCATCTTTTTTTTGATGTACTTTATGTATAAAAGGTCCGTTCGTTTAAATGATATTCAGTTTCTCCTATACTCTTCTACGAATCTCACGTTCTACAGTCTTGTGTACGGGTAAATTATTGAAATTTCGCATAAACCACCGTGGTCATGGCAGAAGTGAATAAAAAACGTCGCGATCTATCGAACGAAGAAAAACGACAAATTCTCGATAACTTCGATAAACTTCCGAAAATGAGTCAAAGGAATGCTGCGGTACAATTAAAAATTTCGCAACCGCTGTTGTGTAAAATTTTAAAAAATCGTACAGAAATAGAAACGTGTGCGCGTTCGAATGAAAACATAAAACGAAAAAGGGAAAGATCTGGAAAGGATAATCAAGTTGAATCAGCTTTAAAAATTTGGTTTACAAATGTTCGCGAAAAAATGCCTCTGTGAATGGTCCTATCATGCGTCAAAAAGCAGAAGATATAGCCAAAACTATGGGGAAAGAAAATTTCATTGCAACAGACGGATGGTTCAATCGGTGGAAAAAGCGAGAAAACATCGTTTATAGACCTCTGCACGGTGAAGAAAAAAGTGCTGATTCGTTAGCAGCCGCTGACTGGATGCGTTCGGAATGGCCAGAAATTATTGCAAAATATCCGCCTCGGGACATCTACAATGCAGATGAAACAGGACTCTACTTTCGCGCGATGCCTAATCATACTTATTTGTTCAAAAACGATAAAGTAAGAGGTTGCTTATCTTCGAAAGAACGAGTAACAGTGTTATGTTCTGTTAATATGGAAGGTGAAAAGGAAGAACTTCTAGTGATAGGAAAAAGTAAGAATCCTCGGTGTTTTAAAGGTGTTAAAACTTTGCCCGTGGAGTATTTTGCTAATGCGAATGCTTGGATGACAAGTGTCTTGTTCAGCGAGTGGTTACTCAGGTGGGACAAAAAATTGAAACGCCAAATCGTCTTATTAGTAGACAATTGTACTGCGCACAAAGTGAATGCAGTTTTGACGAACATCCAACTTATTTTCTTACCTGCGAACACTACGGCATTGATACAACCATGTGATCAAGGAATCATTCGAACATTCAAACAATACTATCGAGGGCAAATTCGAGCCCAAATTATACAAGAACTTGATGAGAATCGAGATGCACCTACTGCAGATGCGATAGCAAAAAATCAGTCTTCTAGATGCGCTGCATTTGCTGGTGAAGTCATGGAGGCAAGTTCAACCAGAAACGATCCGAAACTGTTTTCGAAAAGGATGTTTTTCCAAAACTGGTGATGAAGAACCTGATCTCCATGAAACGTGCGCTGACATTTTAGAAGGTATGAAAAAGAACTTGTTTTGTACATCTAACTAATATTTTTTTAATTTTTTGTAGTTCAAGGTATGTCCAAAAGCGAATTTTCCGATTGGGTGGATATCGGCAATTATGTTCAAACAGCTGCCACAATGACTATATCAGACATTTGTCGGAAAGTTGTGGATCAATCGTCCGAAGGAAGTAATCCTGAATTACCCGAAGTAGGAGAAGAAGAAGAAGAAGAGGAAATGTCTGAAGAGCCGCCAACTAATGGCCAGATGCAAGAAGCGTTAAATATTCTCCGACGTGGTGTACAATTCCGAGAAAGTAATTTTGATAGATATGATTTTGAAATATACATACAAAATCTTATTAATAAAAATAAACGTCAAACGACGATCGACCAGTTTTTCGAATGAAATCGTAAAGTGTAAATAAATGTACCTACGTATTGTATCGATGATAAAAAATAAACAAATTTGGTAAAATATTAGAAATTGTTGATTAATCGTTAATTTTTCCCTTGAATTTTATTTGTAAGTCGTTAAATAATTTGATTACATACATACATATTTATTATTGACTACATCAGCATAGAAAAATACATTTATATTTACCTTCCGCTTACTGTTATCATTCGGTTAATGTTATCAAAAAGGGTTTGTTCCAAATTGATCACAATAAGCGGCTTCTACTGTAAATGAAAAGAGAGCAATAATCTGGAGTGACCAAAAATTTGTGTGGGCTGGCATTCTAATTATGGAACACAATGTCTTTAGCATCTGTCGAATCTGGTCGCTTTTCCTGAAGTGTATTGTTAACTTTGTCTCGTTGTTGAATGCACACAAATGAATTGGTCAATACGTTGCAATATAAAACTTCAAGGTAGACAATTGCTTTCTAATCCCACCCAATTAATAAAATCTTGGGACCAATTTCAGTTTTTAATGTTGTTTGGGTTGGTTCATTATGTTTGCAGAGCACAATACGGTTTAAAACAGCGTAAGGAAAGTTCAAAACCATTAAATGACATCTTGTGAAGTTGTTTTGCGTAAGTATTTCTTACTGCAGCCTGCCATCATTATGAGAGGATTTTCGCAAGATATGGAAAAGTGCATATACACTCAAATCAGCATTTTTATGCCCAAGGCTTTGAGGCATGGTTAATCATGAATAATAAGATAATTTTAAAAGGGGGTATAAGTTATGTATAATATGCAAACTTACAAAAAGATCATATTTGAGGTGTTAAAGCAAATTGATAAAAGCAAAAAATATCGTGAATTACAGTAGGTACTAACCCTCTTGACCAACGATGCGCAGTTTTTTATAAGTTCAATGAAGAATTAGAAATTGGAAGAAACAAAAGAGGGAGACCTAGATAGACGTGGACGGAGGAGGTACGCTCGACAGCAGGGAAGAGCGGAATTTAAATGAGAGAATGTAGAAAACATGGCCAAAAGCAGGAAGAAGTGAAGGGAAATATGGAAGACAGTACCAAAGGGCTCACCTTCAAAATAACTCGACAGCGAAAGGTGGAAATAATTCAATGAAAAATTAGCCACACAAAAATTTCAGGAAATCTTTGATAATTTTATAGTATAAGAGCTTAATCAAAACTTACTATCTCTTTTTATTTCTAGGCGTTACTGTCTCAAGACTTCTACCAGCGACGGTTACTGTCGAAAAAGGAGGATATATAAGATGCCTTTATTTCAATCTTGTTACATTTCTATAAATTTGCTAAGAAACCAATTCGATCTCGGTGTTTTGCTCTTAAACTCAAATAAAATATGTATTGTTTGCCCCTACCACCTTAACTTTAGTACCTAAAAATACATATTTCAACAGCAAACGTTTGGTTCTCGACAAAACAACCAAACTTTTGTTGTTGAAATATGCATTCAAATGTATGGTTAAATGGTTGTAATTTTTTAGAACCTTGTTTAGAATTTAGTTTATAATTTGTTATGGATAAATTTGCAATTGATTAAAATATGTTAATAAATGTGAAATTTCTTTATTTCCCCTTTGCACAATATTAAAATCGGAATGTTCTGCAACAATTCACACAGCATTTGTTACAAGCAAAAACATTCTATTTCTTTTCCAAAACTACCATGTTAAATTAATTTAACGGTAAAAAACAGAAAGTCACTATCTTAGATCTCGTACAACATTCGTGATTACATTATCCTTGCTGCGGTGTACGTACATATGTTCATCTTTGAAATAACCATGCAATTTATAACAAACACGTTAATTAAGACAAGGCGCTTAATAAACTACACGGTTGAGTAACCTGTACAATAAATATCTTTTTGTCGAAACGCTTAATTATATTCCAGAACATTATTATTCCGGCAAGAAGTAAATTTACTAACATTTAAATGTTAATTTGTTTGTAACCTTGGATTTAACACCATTCGATTCATATTAATTTGGCAATAAAAATGTATACGTGGGATACAAGATGAATGTTGAATGTGTGCTTCTGATACAAACAAAACGATTAAAATGAAAATGCGTTTGATTGGTTGTTTCGTTTGTTGAAAGGAAATATATAAACGAGTCATTTCAATAACGCGAACGATTAATAAGAAATCCACATGCAGTTTCCGGTGCAGTTTTTCGTTCGCTGTAAAGTAATGAACAAGAGAAAATTTAATTCCGTTGGGAGAAAATCTGAATAATTTGGCAAAAACTGAAAAAAATTGAAGAATGAATGGTGTCGTATCTAGTTAGTGAATAGAATAAATAAATAATTCTCTAGAACAACGTAAAATATGGATACACGATTATTATTAGAAATAAATGTTCAGTATTCATCGAAGTAATTCTAATCCAAAACACAAAATTAGTACTACCATTAGAAGGAATTCCTGCTTTCACAAGATGAAATGCTAATAATTTGATGGTAAAATACTAAGTGTGAATTAAATACACCCACTAACATAAAAACGGTGCTGTGGTTTGCATATAAATTAACGAAGGCAAAAATTTATTCACGCAAATGGTTTACTAATCTAAGTATTTCCTTGCAGAAATGTGAAGATCAAATCTTCATAGTAGTGACGTTTATCAAATAATCAAAATTTTATTTTGCTTAACGTTTCGGCGTTACTGTATCTTATCAAAAGTCCAAAAATATATAAACGTAAATGTCAAAACTTTATAAAACGTGATGTAGATCTTGAAAGTAATAACTAGCGATATAACAACGCCAATTCGCAAAAGCGAACTGCCTCAAACGGCACTCAAACTTAATATTCCAAGTTTTACCAAGCAAACAGTTCGGATGTGTTCATTGAAAGTCTGATCAAACTGAACAATGTAATTCAAGAAAAGCAACCAGTGTTAAGATGACAAACATCTTCATCAGTTACTTATCAGAAATGATTGAAGCTTGATTGAAAAGTATGCCCCATACACTGTGCAGCTTTGGTCTTGCATAATCAGGTTCATCATTGGTTTGCTTTTTGCGGTGATTCATGGATGGGAAAAATTTGAATAATAGCGGTAATGTCAAATCGTACTTGATTCAAGTTTTTACCGAGAAAAGTCATCAATTTGATGAACATGGAATTATGGTACTGTGGAAAGATGGTAAAAGGTCGTCGATAAAAGTGGGCATATACATATATATATATATATATATATAACGTAATAAAGTTACTTCGTAGCATCATAGGGTTGTCTTGAATTTTCTTTAAAATTAGGCAAATATTTGTGACAACTAAATAGTCTAATAATCCCAGATTAGTTTTGTGTGATCTAAAATTCATGGAAATGAATAGCAACTGAAATTATAAAATTACAACGAAAATTCGTGTACGGTACGAATGAATCATGAAAACGTTAATAGAAGGCCAAGGACATACATAGATACTAAAACACAAAAATACTTTTCCAGATGTTGAAACCTATTCGATTAGATAGAACTTTCTTATGTCATTATCACCCACAAAGTATCCAAACCGAGAAAAGTATTTGCACATTACAGGATAACTGTTCGAAAATATTTTTAAATAGCCGCTTTATCAGAAGATAAATAAAAAGACTAGATATATATATATATGTGTGCATCAAAATAACGTAATAAATTTGATACAGTGAGTGCGTTGTGTATTAAGATGAGAAATGAGTAATACGCCCGGTATCCTACACGAAAGCGAACGAAAACATTTTTAAATTGACAAATATTTTAGGAGCATTACGTAATAATGAAACTACATATAACAAGCTTGAACTTCACTGAAGTGGAGATGGAGCACACGCAGTAATGTTTTCTATTTGAATAACGGTCGTCTTTAAAAGAGTTCGTTCATTTCATTCACTTTTGGATCGAGAAAAGGAAATTTATTTCGAGAAAATATTTTCGTAAAGACTTTTTTAATTAAATATGATTTGGTGGTAGACAAGAATGTAGGTTTAAGTTTAAGTAAATATTTATTTCTTCTCATGGGCTTTCGCAGCCGGTGTGGATCATGGAGACATCACGTTTTGTTGTGTCCCTTATTTGATACCAAATAATAATATTAAAATAGTTAGACAGGGAAAAACTCCAAATGAAGTTTCTACCACTAATAGCTTTTGGTATAGCTCGGAATTCTTGGATGGTATTTTGAAGGATTTCGAAGAGGGAATACCAATAAAAGGTTGATCTGTGAAATACTAAACATGAAACTGATATAAACAATAATTAGATTAGGAAATTATTCATAGAGTGGGATATATTTGGTAAAAAGCAAGCTGTTGAATAGAGATTTGTCCCCTCGTTTCCTACAAGATTTGTGGTGCTTCAACAAACTACACTTATGCTTTTGTTTCTGGTTATACTGTTGTTCTCTTTAGTTTCCTTTAGATTCTAATTGAAGAAGTTTTGAAATGTCTTTTACAACGTATTAAAATAAAGGAAATTCTTTTCATTAACTTCAAAATGAATTAATGAAGAAAATAATTATATCAACGTAATAAGCTGAATATAAGCTGTTAGTCTTCGTTTTATATTTCACTAGGCCTTTTCATCAACAGAAACAGAATACGTATATCCTATAATTGAAATGGATTTTGAGATTGCCAAATTTTTAATACCTTTTTCAAATTTTCTGGCAGATGTATTTATGAAAAAATACCTAGCGGTATAAGATGGACAAATACGGTAAGGAAGAAATAATATGCATGTACAGTAAGTTACGAAAATTGCATTCTATAAGAATAAAACTTCTGAGGAAGTATTCTTTTACACTTTATGTAGTCCTTACATCAGGGCCTTTTAACGTTTTCATTATAAGATAAATTTTTTGTCTTGCCATTGACTACCAAGTGTTTGGCAGTATAGTAGTAAAGTAAGTACACAAAGACAGATGGTAGGGAATTGAAAATTTCATATCAATGAAGAAAACACAGAAAAGTTGCATTACATGTATTAATATGATTGTTGTGTCTGCATGTTCCTCACTAACTGCTGAATCATTGGTTCAATGTTGCTAAAGACCAAGCGCATGTAGGCTTTAGCATCCAAGCGATTTCTATCTTTATTTTTAATCGTCAAAAGTGCCAAGAAATCCTGTTTACGTAAGTACGTTTTCTAAACTAAAGTAAGGCAACGCAAAGCAGTTTTTTTTTAATTTTAGGATAAGAAAGTGCATTTTGGCTCCAGAAATCTTCAGGATCAATGCCTGTCTCAAATAAATCTTTGCAATTGTTGTCGCGTTTCGTGTAATTCAATTACTTCTTAAATTTCATCGGACACCTCCGATATTTTGACAATGAAAGGATTGCGGATCAATTTCCCGGTACACTTTTCGTCACAATCAGGGAAATAACGGATGATTTCGTTTTTTAAGTGTTGCAAGTGGATTATAATTATTTCTTGGATTTCTCATTGCAATTCATTTACACTGTGCTGCAATATCTGGTTTTGATGTCTCAAAAGGTGAATAGTTGTCTTTAACATTACTTAACCAAAGGTTGATTTAGGAGAAAAATGCACAAGTTTATCTTGATATACGAATATGTTTCGTGCGTCTTGTAATGTAATATATCCCGAGCCTTTAAAGTAAAGATTTAATTTATTTAGCTATGCAAGAAAATCTACTAAGTAATCCAAATTTATTTGAAATTTGAGGTCACACAAGTGATTCAACAACTTCTTTTCTTCTCTATTATGCAAGAATATTTCAACTTCTTCTTTGAGTTCGTATAGCCTCGCCAACATGTTCCCTTTCAAAAGTCAGCGAACTTCAGTATGGAGAAACAAGGTTTGGTGTTCAGAATCTATACCAGAGCACATTTATTTTGGAAAAAACGTGAATTGAGTGTACTTCTAATATAGTTCACAGTTTTAACAGCAATTTTTATTGTTTCGAAAACATGTACATGCACTTTTTGATGAAATAAATTAATTTGTTTCTCCAGCTCAAGCTAAATTAATAGGGGATTGTGATCAATATCAGTATATGTAAGTTGACTTTTATTACACTTATTAAAGAATAAAGATCGTTATACTGGAAACAGTCACGTTTACATATCAAGAAATCACTAACTTTCGGTCATTTTATAGTTGACCATGACAATTTGCTAATAAACAAGTATTTAGGCAAACGTTACATATGACGTTTAAATTTTTATGAATGGATTATTCCAAATAAAGGGTGCGTCAACAAAATAAATATTTTATGAATAATTCAGTACAGGTAGGGGAAATTTCGAAAATTACTCACCGGACCCTCTCGGCGAATTCAAATTTGGACTTTTTCTTTGAATGTGCATGAATGGGGAAACGCTGGGTTCGCTAGCGGTTGCTGGCGGAGACGAAGAACCCGTGCTCGAGGAGAGACTACCGGCGCGACCACGACCTTCGTTTGCTGCGGCGTGGTGAGCCGAAATTGCGAGCGTAGGTCGGGAGTTTCGATTCCGGCGCTTCTTCTTCTTGCTAGTATCAATTTCTTCGACCCTACCGAAGATATTGCTGGTTGGGGGCGGCGGCATCCAATCTAAATCCTTTTTCAAATGACCTCTGCCGCATTTACAACCGCAAGCCTTGAACGCCAAATCGTAACCTTTCTTGGTCCAGAGATTTTGATGACGTTGTCTCTCGGACCAGGAACGTGCCCTGCCGCACGTTTTTAGATAGGCCAGGACAGTCTGCTCCCATTGCTCGAAGCACTCGCGATGCATGTATCGGCCCATCGTGCAAGATTCGTTATTGCAAGTTACCCTGACGGTATCGCGTAAATCGTCGAGCGAGATGAGCATTGGGTCGTTGTTATTCGGGGTGATCTGCTGTTGAACGCGGAGGCACTCGCCGGTCGGGACACAGCAGCGGGTCACGCCGGGCTCCCCATTTCTGTACCGCAGAGGAGACCCTGTACTTGGCCATGGTGCCGGCGCGGGGCCATTCTGTTCACCTCCACGGTGCTGCTTGGTTGATACAGTTCTACTCGATTAATTCGGCAATACAACGAGAAACGATTCGAATAAAATGAAGCGAGAAACTCTAGCGTACAGAGGTGATGGCTGTGGGAGTAAGTTTGTGCGTGTGTATGAGATGAGATTTCGAACTGTGTATCTGTGTTTAAATTGTGCTGACCTTGGCACGTCTTACGACTAACTCTCTCAACTGCCTACTGCAGGCAGTTGCACGCACGGCCGGGGAAAGTGCCCGGGAGGGGAGTCCCGAAAGCGAAAGGTAGGGGCTGGAGTGGGGTGTGATTTTCGCTTTTCACTTTCGGTTTCGACGGCCGACGCAGGCGCCGGTTTCACTCTCAACAGCCCTGACCGCCGGCGTCTACGGCGACGACGACGATGACGACGGCGATGACGGCCACGAAGCCGGCCGGCAAAGTTTCGGAAACGATCATCTCCTGCTCGCTCCACAAAGCAGCGAATTGTTACCGGCATCGTGCACGGGCTTATTTCCACTTTATGTGGAAATTACAGTGCCAGCATCCAGTCACGCGCGAAAATAAAAGTAAATTGCTAATAAACGGTATTTACGTGAACGTATTAAACCCGTGAAAAAGTTAAATATTGTAATTATATACATAGTTATTGACGATAAAATTGAGATAATTAGCTAAGTGTGCGGGTATACAAAATGACAATATCTGGCAAAATGACAACACATCAATCATTCTTAGAATCTTGAAACCACTCCAAATTTGGAAGCTTGAATCTTCACACTTTTTCGGGAAATCGGCAAAAATTCCTGTCACCCCTTGTTTTCAATAGTGCGTGACTAATTTCAGAACGCTTAGGGGAAACTTATATAGAAGAATTTACAATTTGCTCCTATAGATGTTCTTCCTAAAGCGCGCATTTAATCGTCACATCCCTTCAATTCTCACCAATACCTGTTAAATTCTTACAAGTTCTAAATCATCTTTACCACCGGCTTGAGCTGTTTATGGTTTCCTTCTTTCTCCTAGTTATTCCTGTCATCTTCACATAATATACACTGAAGGTTATTGAAGTCATTGGGTCTATGAAGATAAATCAATTTGTCATTAGATACACTCGAAGTTTCTTAGTAAATGGCTTCACATTTGAAAGCATTAGATTCTCAAAATACTCTTATGTTGAATAAAACGTTTAAGCCACGCATATCGTGTTTCTCACAACTTATGCATCAAATTAAAATAGAAGAAAGTTCAAACAAGATAAACCAAATTTCTACAAAAAAATATATATATATATATATATATATATAACGCTTTAGCGTTAGAACTCATAATTTTCTATGCTTCATGTATGTTGTATAGCATCGGTGTTTAATTTTTTTACTTTTTTACGAAGCACATCTCTAAAGAATTGTTCTGTTATTTAGTTTCGCTTTGCTTCGCATCTATTGAAAATCGTCTATCACAAAGAATATAAAGAAAAGCACTAAGATAACAACTACGCAGCAAATTGACAATTACATCTCATGTTTCCGGATAGAAATAATGGGAAAAGCAATACGTAAAAGTGTTAACACTATATAACGCTACTAATAAGACTATATTTCATTGATTTACTTAGAATTTGAGCTACCAATAATAACAAGGACTATGTTGTAGTATCAATAATGATTTGATTAGAAGTTTCATTGAGAAATATTGTTTAAATATTTTAAGAAATTATATATAAAAACAAACGCAGACGTATCAACAAACAATATTTGAAAACGTCATAAGAATATTAAGCCAAATCTAGCTTCATAATGAACAATATATATTCAAGCAACATTTAATACATGTCCATAAAACAAGTAGTAATCAGACGTGATTAAAACGAAATTGTACCAGACCAAAATATTGCTAATCGCCCAAATAGTGGTAAATATGATGTAAGATATAATACGTTCTGAAGAGAAAAGCTTCTTGTATTAAGGGTAGAAATTTGAAAGTACATAAATACATAGTTGTTGATTGAGTTACAAATAGTATACACATATGTAGGTGCAACTATCCATGAATAATGCAGATTAAGAATTTATAGATTGGAATTACAATAAAAGCTCGATAACCTAAGCTAATTCAGACAAAGGGTATTACACATTATCGAAATGTTTACATTAGCGAAGGTGATTATTAACAAGTAAATTATTAAAAGAAACCCTCAATAGGGCAAAATAAAAATACAAAAAATATTCGAATAACCTTTTATGAACACTAAGGATAACAATAAGTCAAACTATCGTTCTTTAACCTTCCTATACTCACGTCAAAATGAAAGACGTATACTATACTATATAAATCGGTCTCACAGACCGTATGCGTGAGTATAGGAAGGATAATCATCACCTTCGAAGATCTGTTTACGTTAACTTAAAATGCTTTTACGTTATATCGAACGTTCTGTATAACCCTATACTACAAATTTCCAATGTTTCCAATATCGGATATTTACGTTATCGAGCGTTTGCTGTATTTATACGTACATATATGTATATAAATTTCGTAAATCGAGTAGTCTCAAAACGCGTTTCCACGATGTGAGTTTTCTACAATAGTCTCATCGTATACACAAACTGATTGCAACTGTTGCACTATCGCGATAACTTTTTGCACTATATTGCTTGGCTAGATAGTTGATATCACTATGGTATGGAACTCTCATAACAACTTTTATGATTATTTTTTTTTTATTATAACGCTATTCCTTATAAAAAGTTTAAGCGAAAAAATAAAAAAAGAGTTTAATAAAAACAACATAAACATTACCTTCATTCCAAATTATAGTAACAGATCTCTTTTACTAATACTAAATCTAAAATAATTAAACAAAATCAAAGTAATGTAGTTTATAAAATAAACTGTAAAGACTGTGATGGTTGTTACATCGGTCAGACGAAACAATATTTAAAGAAAAGTTGTGATAGTATCGTAACTCTCACTATCCTAAAAACTAACGATTTCGGTGCAATAACCGCTGTAACAAAGCATTACAAAGATCTCGGGCATTACTTTCGGATTTTGAAAACACAATTATATTAAAAACAGAGAATAATTATAAAAAAGACTAATACATATATGAAATGATAAATATACAAAAAGACACTAAAACTATTAATTTCAGGACCGATATTCAAAATTTAAGTAATGTATATAGCAATTTGTTAAAATGACATTTGCATTTCTTAAGAAGGAAACCTTTGGCTAGGTTTTTAAATTTGGTTTTCCCTAGTCCTTGAACAGAATTGTTAAGGTTTCGACAAAGATTTTTTGATATAAGGTTTTACTTAATTTGCATGGTTACACAGTTGGTTACACATCCTCTAGCTTCGAGACTGAACAAGGATTAGTTATTTTGTTGATAGTCCCAAGTTTGTTTATATATTTATCTAGTTATATTTTCACTGACGAAGGTGTTCCGAAAACGTTTGTAAACGTTCTGAAAATATAACTATCGTTCAAACCAGCCTTGTTTTATTGACCTATTAAAGTGGTAGAGATCTATCATATAAGATACTTATATTAAACGAAACAACAAATTCGTGGTATTTGAAATCTGGCTTATAACATGCTTACAGATAGCGAAACTTGGATTTATGCGTATGAGCCTAAAACGAAGCAGCAGTTGACTGTTTGTGTGTTCCATGATCAATAGCATATGACAAAAGTACCCGTCCACAAAGTGTTTCGAAACGGATGATGACGGCTTCGACTTCGCTTTTTATTAGCCATATTGCTATCGTCCCCGTCGAAAATCTTCAAACGGAAATCACCAACGAAATCAGGAGGACTAATAGAAAATAATTAATAATACTTCATTGTAACAATGTATTGCAAACCATCACCGCTTAGCGTAGCAAACGTCTAATTAAGAACTCATCCCCGTGTAGTCCTAATTAAATTCATATCGTTCCGTTCTGCTCTCGTTTATATGTGACGTGATTCTCTAAGAGGAGAAAAATGCTTCGAAAATTAATGACTAGACTTGTGAAGGCAGCCGTTCTCTGCCTCCCAGTGCCAATCTTCACGTGCTGGAAGTGGCGTTGTTGGCTGCTAACCTTACAAGCAATCTGCAGTGGAAACAACGGTATTTCAATACTAAGCGTCTAACTCTACTCATAACTTATGTAAAATGAATAAAAATACCCTTACCATCCCTTTCGGAAACAATTACAGCTACGTATTTCGGCAACTAAGTTGCCATCCTCAGCGACTAACTGGGGGAATTCAGTATTAACAGTGTTAGTGTTTTGGTGTGTTTCGCGCAGACGTTCAATGTGTGATGTTTATTGTGCAGTGCTCGTTCTGTGATGTTGCTTTAGGGCGTTAGCTGTATATTGCTAGTGATACTGAATACCCAGTTTTCCACTGAGAGTTGCAAGTTAGTTGCCGAAATACGTATCTGGAACTATTTCCGAAAGGTATATACTAAGGGTTTTAACCACAGTCTCCTTATTCTTATTTGCTACTGATAACCGATTCGAATGCGATCAACATGGTAGCGCACTGATTATAAAGGATACTTTGAGAAACAATAACTGCATTTTCACCATATTCTGATTTCCCTTTTTATATCATTTCGCGAGATATTGGCAGTAGCCGTCATATACATACATCGTTACGTTAGCGACGATAAAATATTTGTCCATTTCGTTCTAAATATTATTGGTGTATTTACTTTCAAATCTGCGTCGTTGTTGAGTATGCAAAATATCATATTACATATGAAGACGCAACTACTATTCAATGATCAAAAAATGGGAAGCAATAGGAGTTGTCATGCGCATAGTTGTCCTAGTTCTTCTGTAATTCAAATATTTAAACGCAAATAAGCAGCGCAAGATTTAGTTTGCATATTTGCAGTTTCATATTAAATATTCGTTATCATGAGACGATAGACCAACACACAACCTATAAACCGCATACGTATGGATGTGTGTAGAGGCATCTATTTTATATGCAAATGTAAATAGCAATAAAAACCTATTAATCTTACTGCTACAACGGTACACGCACAGAGACTAATGATAACATGTTAAGTAGTTAAATTCACAATAGGAGTTGGTGCCAATATTCTCTATATCGACAAAACATAAATTAGATTGGAACCAATAAACTATTCTTACTTTGTTGTACTGTAACTTTTCGTGAAGAATGCGACTAATTGAATTCGCTATCCACAGAAAGAAATTGCAAAATTTTGCGCAAACAATAATTTGTGAATTGCTGCGATACATTCTTTGTTAATTACTCTTCTAAAGCGGTTCCACGAATAAGTCAATCTATAAACAAGACAAATCATTGTTGTAGCGTATAATTAACCGTGCCGTTATATTTACATTCGAGTTTCAAGTAGTTCTACTACTGCGTTGCAAGAAATAAAAAACCTCTTTCGGTTTTAAATAAGCCTCAGACCTTGACATGTTTCGGAGAATTTTCTTTCTCTGGTTGTTTCTTTTGATACTGGTGTATATTTATCCGCTGCATGCGTCATGCGTATGGATGTGTCAGTTTCGAATATCCGAAAAAGATTACAAAAACCATCGCTTCAGTCGTACACCAGTAGTTCGTTAAGATAGCTCTTGAATAGGCCACTTTGTGGTTTATTCATCCACTTATTATCTTTATGAGGAGCAATTTTGATAGCACTTGTTATAATGAAAATCGTGGATGCGTTTGTCACACCGCACTTACCAAATACATTAACGCACAACATACATGTGGTGTTAATTCCAACGCTGCTACGTGCACGCTTGCACATTCGTTAAAGATGTAGTAAATAAAATTCCAGTGATATATTGTTTGTAACATGTTTACTGTTATGATACAAAAATATATATTGAAGGTTAATTTTGTGACAACAAGAAGTTGAGAGCCTTAAATTTACGAAACTGTATCGTATGTGGGTTTTCTATAGTTTTCATCTAAGCGTTGTCTAAGGTTTGTTCTTGTAACGAATATGTAGCTCTTCCCGTTAAATATTACCTATTTGGTTTAATAAAGTTTTACACTAAAAAGATTAAAATAGAAATGTCTCTTACCTTTACCACGCCGATTGTTTGGAGAACTCAAAGGAGAGAGAACAGAAAAGAAAGAAAGTAATACTGGCGGAAATTGGTTAACGATGGTCTAAACGGGCAGACTTCACGATTCCTCATATTGACACCAATGTCTACTTTGTTTTACATTCAATACTCCTAAACTAGACCAAAAGGCAAATTCGGCACATATCTGCAAGAATTTATAGCGCTATAGGCTTGTAAGAGTAATAGTATCTGTATATCAGTTTTCTAGAAACAAGATCGACACAGAATCAGTTTTTCTGTAAAATCTTACAAATTGACTTATAGATTCTTACAGATGTGCACAGAATATTTATTTATTTATTTATTTATTTAAATACACTGATCAACAGACATGTCTATTTACAGATCAGGAACCAACATAAAAATTTACAATGGGCAATTGAAAATAAGGAAATACAAATAATACAAAATAATACAAAAATTTCAAATTACAAATAAATCAACAGGAAACAGAAAAAAAAAGAGCAACGTGCAGGCATGAAGTTAATACTTCTCTCACTTACAAGCAAGAGCAGCACTACATACAAATAGTAGCCCTAATCTCGCGGGTACTGCTGCTGAATATGTCAATGGAAGGATATTCATTGCAATTATTACACATCCAGTAAAGAGGTGAATGTCTGAGGATGTTGGTGCGCGGCGTAGGTAAATAAAAAGTATGTGTCATACGAGCAGAGACACAAGGAGCGTGTAAGAAAAGTTGCTGAAGAATTTCAGGGGAATCAATTTTACCATTAAGTACATTAGACAACAATATTATGAAATAAAGTTTTAAGCTAGAGACATCCCAAATTTGATCTTTTAGAATGATCGCTGCATTGATTTGAAACTGATTAGATAGATGCTCATATAAATGTTCCTCATTTCAGCAGCTTATGATTTTCATTTTACGCAAGATGTTTCTGTGTGTACGCCATGTGTAGCGGTAACAGCAAAAAAATAAAATTTCTAAAATTTAGTTGCATATACGTACATACTATTGCTACTTACATATACATATATAAGGAACATACAACATATCGTGGAATAATTAAAGTATGAAATATCAAGGCACGTTATCACTATTTTGCGGAAAAATCTGTTTATGTGTAATGCGAAAAGAATGTTATTTGCTAGGCGCCACTTGTTATTCCATTTTACATGTAAGCGAGACAGGTGTTTCTTGTGCAATTTTACATAAAAATTAGTAGCGGGCACGTTTCCAATAATTTAACGAGTATATTCATAATTTCAACAGTAATTTGTTAGAGCATTCCAATTTGTTCACCAGAAAATTAGATTGGTTACTGCACATACATTAACAGGATGAAACTATTACGAAAACAATAAAATAATGTGGGCAGCAGCAAACAAAAAGTTAGTAAATTAATAAATTATTAGTTTAAAGGTTTTAGAAGAACATATTTTTATTTGAAGAATTTTTGGTACATGGCTGCCAAAGAAAAACGTAAAGAAACTACAAATTTATATAAAAATTGTATTATTTTCTCTGTAAATTATATTATGGGTATACATTTAAATTATGTTATGTTGAATGTGATTTTTGAGTAATCTGGTATAATAGTGATGGTTGTATGAAGTCCCTTTTTGCTAATTTATCGATTTTTGTGTGTTATATATAAGCGCGCACAAGATTGTTTTAATGTGAAAGCAACAAACAATAATATATCCTATATTTCCAAGCAGAATATAAGACATACTTTGCAAATGGAGCAATGACGAAAGTTGTAACTTGTCGTTGTCAATTGTTTTAGATAAATATTAGTATACAAAATAAAATTTTAACAGTAGAGTATTGGGTTAGAAAATTAAGATTAGCATAAGGTAAAAACTGTTTTTAATGCTTTTAGTTTCCACAACACTTATTCTACGACATATGTTTTGCCAACAATGTTACTTCTTCGGATTCTTAACTCAAGTAAAACAAATGGTATTACTAAGTAGCTTATGTCCTGATGATTGTACATACATATCCTTCCTATACTCACGCATACGGTCTGTGAGACCGATTTATATAGTATAGTATACGTCTTTCATTTTGACGTGAGTATAGGAAGGATATACATATTTTGGCTGGTGGTGTTCGGGAATGGAATAAGGTGTTTATTGAACATACCTAAGAGTGGTGACACATTGGTACCTATTTGATAATTCGTAATTACACCGGGGTTATGTAATTTGTTAACTTCTAACGAGATATGAAAACAAGCTCAAATAACTGAGTGAGTGTTGTTGGGAAAGTGTATGAGATGATACTGGAGGCACATTTAAGAAGGTTGGTTAAAGTAACGATTGATAATAACCAAAGTGGATTTAGGCCCAAGAGAAGTGCTGTTGACCTTATATTTGGCTTAAGGCAGATAGCAAAGAATTCTGGCCTTGAATACTCAGCCCAGAGAAAAATATGGCGTATATTGCAGAGTAGATGAGTGGACAATCCACTACTAGAGCTATAAAAAGGTATGGTAAGGATGTAACGTCACTCTGAATCTGATAAGAACAAATAAGCAGTTCAGCGGAGTTTGCCACAACTGTTGGGGTCCGCAAGGGGATGTGTTGAGCCAACTGTTTATTATCCTGCTGGATGACATTTACAAGAAATGTAGATGCGAACTGAGAGAGGCAAGATTGGGTGTTTAGAAATTCCAGCAGGTATATGTGCACAAGATGTTATATGCGGACGACTAGGTAATTGTTGTGAATAGTGCCGAGAATCTCCAAAGGAACTCAAGTATATGAAACAGGGACATAACGGGAAATACCATAAACATTAATATGAATAAAACAAGTTACAATACTAAGTAAAGGAAAAGACTAATTGAGTATCACTCTGAATGGTTGTGAAGTACATTCAAGAGGAAATATGGGACCTGAGATTAAGAACCGGGTAACAAACACCAATAACCTATATATACTACGCGCTTAGTAAGCTCTTCCTAAGAAGAAAGGAAGTAAGTACTGCTACTAAGGCCTTATTTTAGTTATTAGTTTCCATCAAAAAAGCGTTACATTCATCAGATAGCCATTTACGCGAATCTTTCGTCGAATTGTATATAAAGTATGTATATTGTAGTATGGTAATACTCTCATTTATACCTTTTCGACACAACGCCCACCACCTTTTGAGCATTTTATTACCCTACGGGTGTTAGCTTCTTATTTTAACTCCAGCCAGAGACGATTAATGGGAGAAACAAATGTCACCAGAAATAAAATTAATAATCATTATAAAAAGCATCGATTAAAATA
This sequence comes from Chrysina gloriosa, assembly GCA_038088585.1. Taxonomy (NCBI): domain Eukaryota; kingdom Metazoa; phylum Arthropoda; class Insecta; order Coleoptera; family Scarabaeidae; genus Chrysina; species Chrysina gloriosa. The sequence continues at coordinate 12,124,936 of CM076093.1, forward strand.
TAGAAAACCATTGTAAACATTCAGACACATAAGAGGAGAAATAGGTAGAACCATCATTGAATAAAAGAAATTGCACTCACACACACACAATTCTAGAAAATTATATTGATTTTATGTTAAATATTTCTCAAAATTTATAAATATAATGTTATAATTTATGCTTTCTATATGATTAATTAAGAGCTAGGCCGGTGCAAAGAAATTAACTAAATTCACAATATGTATATATGTATCTATTAGACAAAAATTTCCGAAAGTAATAATCTCCTACTGTATATAGGTATATTGCTCTGAGAATCTTTTGGCGTATACACAGGAGGAAATAATCATGTAGTTGAGGCTATGCAACAACTATTTAGAATCTTTAAAAATCTGTTAGCAATCGCTAGACAGGTCGTGTTGATTTCTGCAATTCAGGTGGCCCTAAACATTTTTTGTAGATTGTATGTTAGCATTCTACTAGGACCTAAGTAGAAGTAAACGCCTAAAATCAATTTTATAAAATAAAACCAGTAAACCTATAAAATCAATAATGTGTGCAGCCTCCGTTGGGGTTTCGTCTTCATTTATTTTGGCAAACATAATATATAATAGCTCATAGAATAAAAAACTGCAACTAACATATCGGAAATACAGATCGGCTAGCAAGCACGTACATTAGTATTACGAACGCAAAATAAGTAAATGTGTAAATACATTTAATGTGTCTGGGTGGTACGTATAATTGATGTAATAAATAAAGGAAGTCGAAAGGTTTATAACAACGATGTTAGTACCTCGTTAACTACATTCTAGACTAGAGGAAAATATTTCATTCTAGAGTACTCACATTAAAACAATTTTCAGCTCAAGGTAATATATCATTAAACGCAGCATTCCCGAAGAGTGAATTTAGCAATTCGAACCATAAAGTACCCCTAAAATCGCAAATGATCCAGCATAAGAGACAGAAATTATCATTTATCACGAGAAGTTATTCTTACTTATGATGAATAGATAAATAGATGAAAAGTGAGACAATGATTCTAACTGCGTGACAGTACTTTGTATATAATAATTGGCCTAAATCCGCCTAACGCATGCACATAAAAGTTTATTATTGCTCATGTAACGAAATGCCGCAGCGAAAATTTATGTCGCGCAATAAACATGTGTTCTTGGCATGTTAAGAACTATTGTCACCAACAACTACTAAACCGTAAACAATAAAATAATTTATATTCGTAATATTTAGATGAAAAGAATGATATGTTATATTTACCTATTTTAAATAGGTTAACATTAATGATCAGGCAGCTAGGACACGTATTACACAATTTTGTAAACCGACTTGTAGGATATATTGCTGTCATTTGTATGCAGATATAAGTTCCACTCAAATATGACAAATGTAAGTACATTATGTATGTGTATGCTTTGAATTTTTAAAGACTGTGATAGTAAAGTGAATTAGGAAAATAAACGTCAATCATGTGTTTGGGTGCTTCAAGGTGACGAGAACTAAACAAAGATATCCGTTCTCGCAGTGTATCGAAGAAGATGGTCGCAATTTTTGTCTCCAATGCAGGTCAAATAGCTACAATTTCTCTACAAAATTGAAGAATGATATGTCACTGTTTGTTTGTCAGAAGTAATCGCTATTCTTCCAGAAACTAACCCAGAACGACAAATCATTCCCCATCAACATAGTGCGAAATCACATCCAGCTCGAAGGAATTGTGGAGCATCGAAACACCACTGTGTTGCCAACAGTTCCAATCGCTGAAAGAAGCAGTCTACTTGTATGCCTTTAAAATGGAAATTTCCACTATTTCAACTGAGGATGGAAATAACTGCTTTAACATTTAGTTTGAGCGAGTGTAAAAACGTACACACTACAACATCTCCTTCGAAATGCTTTGATAATTTCATTTCTGGGATTCTTCACCAAACTGCTCACAATCTAGTGTGAGCCATCTAGTTTTTGGGAATAACCTTGAGGCAAGGCAAATTTATTCATTTCCTCTTGCACTAAATATCTTTCACAACTTATTTTTTATAAAAAGCTACAAACACGATGCTTATATATTCGGTTCATATTCCGCAATTGTTCATAACTTCTAATACACAGCGTTTCGTAATACAAGAAAATTTGAATTTTGAATTTTGAAACTAAGAAGTAAATTAGAAGAAAGTCTATTGGTCGTATACATATTCTGTAGAGTCTATATAAAGACACGTTCTTAACGCGTATTGAGGATATCTACAAGTACATATGTATGTATATTTACCTAGTGAAACTGCAGTATTTTATTTATAAATTGAACTATTTCTCCGAAATTTTGCTTGATTTTATTTAAAAGTACCGCTGTGACCTCTTTATCAGATGCCAGTTTTGACATGTTAATTCATCTTTATCACATCACCGTAAGCCCAAGAATCAGAAAGATGACAGCATCGCGTGGTTTATGTCCAAATTCTAAGATTTTAATACATAAACGATCACTATGAATACAGAAACCGTGTCTAAATAAATAAATCATTTGTCTGTTTATTTCGCTTCAGATTACTCTAATTTTGAAGTTCCTGGGAAACTAATCTTTCATCGATAATCAATAACAGATAATATGCAAATAGAGTTTGCATCAGATGATGTACAGAGATGGTAAACCTCATTTAAATTTGCTGGTAATAAAATATAAAAATTATAAAAGACGCGAATAAAATTTACTGTCAAGTATCGTTATACATGTATGTACTTCACACGGTGAAGCTAATTGGAATTTACACTAATTTTCCATAGCACTATTTCTTCCTCTTTAAGCAACAAAGACAGTAGATCAAAGCAGAAATAGTCATCGAATGATGTAGGAAAATAAATCTTATTGGAGGCAAAGGCGTTCGTTCGTGATTCAGCTGCTTTGAAACATATTTTATTTTAATTAATATGTTCGAAATTCACTTCAATACAAATTTCTTCAACGTGGATACCGCCTTCAACTCTAGCGTTTCATTATTGCTTATATTTTTAGTTTCCTTATTCATTATACAAGTATTTAATATTTCTTTATACGTTTAAACATTTTAAGTTACTTATAAGTGAGTTATAAAGGAGAAGAACGGTCTGAATTTGAAAATTTCTTTGAAGTTCCTTATCTTAACTCGAAAATACTGTAGCATTGATGTAACTTAACTCAAGTTAGAAACTTTCATGAGCACACAGGTGTATTACGTATATCGTTTTTTTGCGTCCTGGATGCTATTATGATCGAAAATAATGCGATTTATGTTCATCAGATTTTATCACGATAATTCATGTATCACGCATATGTTGTTTCAATCATTATGTAAGTGATTTCATTTATAAATAAGTATAGCTAATGTATACATGATACCGAAATGCATGGTTATATTCCAGAGTACACCAATAGTTATTGTTTCTAAATAACGTATCCAAGTACATATACCCAATCTAACAACCTCAGATGGTCCACGTACTGAGTGTGTACTTCAAATTGGCAATATGTCCTTAATCTCGTGTCCTCAAATTACGTTTCTTTTACTATCAAGAGAGGCAAATCGTTGAAGATATCACATTTATCTTGATTCCTCACAAAATAAATGTATATGTAGGTACCATGCAGAATACTTCCAGCGTTGTCAATATTTACTAACGCACGGTATTGGTTGGTTATCAACAGAGAGATTAGATTAAGAAAGGTTTATTGTCTGACGACAAAATATCACGCTATAAAAATCGTATTACCTGATGTAAAAGCATCCTTGTATTTTATTTACTTTTTCCTAATCTTATCTTCTCTTCTATTTACTAACACAGAAATAAATTTACGGAAAAAGTACAGGAACTACTAAAAAGAAACATAGAGTTTATTCACATTTCTCCGGTTCTCAATATTTCAAAATATTTACTTGTGAGAGTATTGACTGGGTACGCAGAATTTATATCAGCAGAAATGGGAGGATTCTAGAAGAAAAATGATAACAAAAGATATGAATGTTAATGTAGGCATAAGGGGGTAACAAAACATATATCAATTTTTAAAACATTGGTCATTTACGCACAAACTGGTGCCTCACCATTACTATTATCACTATTATTGTGGCAATTATCGCTTACATCAGTGCTATTATTATTACCTCTGTTGTTGTTATTACTGTGATGCTTACAAGTATTTTTTGTTACTACAATATCATTGTCGTTACTACTACATACTCAGTATTATAATAAAGTTTATCTATATGTTGTTGCTACCGGAAATCATTTTCAAACATGGGCTTTTTAAAAAGATATTTTTGAATGTTCAAAACTAGTATGGAGGGAGAACCAAACCAAAATGATCTTCCAAATGTGGCCCCATCTCCAACCTCCCGCTTCACAACCAGACCAACTTCAAAATCTTAAATACCAACTGTAGTTCTGTAGTTCTGAAGATGTAAGGATCACTATGAGCTACTTAATGAAGATCAGAGTTTGCTTACGTTTACAGTAAGCATTAGGAATGGTGAAAATAGCAATTAAGAAAACAATGCGATAGTCTTGTAATAAACATCAGTAGTTGAAATTAAGAGAAAAATAGATATTGTTGAAAAAAAATTGAATTGTAATCAGGTAAATTATAACAATAAACTGTGAATTCGGATTAAATCGTTCGTTAATGATTCCTAAAATCACCTGATAAGAGGTTCCCAAGTCCAAATATTGCTTCCAGGTTTCACCATATTTCATTATCTGATATTCTTCTTCTTCATACGAAATCTATCAACTTAGAAGTTTATGACGATGTATACATTTCCAAAGAAAAGAAATTTACCTGTGGAGATCAAAACCGATGTGGACTAAAAGCAACTATTATCTATTACTATCAATTAATCTCGAAATGTGAGACCACGCGGCGGATAGTAAATAAAAACGTGAAGAACTACGAATGCTTGATGAAGGCATACAGGTAGAAGTTCCGAGGCAGCTTGCAATGAGTCTAACATCTTCTCTTGATAAGGTATCTGTTACAACGGTGACTTGTCCAATATCAGTGCATAAAATGCTTAAACCATATACATTTTTCTCATATAACATGCAAATCGTTCAAGAATTAATTATAACAGACAAATACAATTTTGTAGAAGAATGGAAAGATTGAAAAAATTCAACCTATCCCGGTATTGGTGAAAAATATTTGCAACGCATGTCGTTTTTCGCAAATGGAATGGTTAGGATAGGCACCCACATGCAGTTTTTGATTGCACTACTGCTTGATTACAGTTGCAAGTGCTATCGGTTATAATGGGAGTGAGCTCTATACAAATGCAACTGATTCGTTATAACCCATAGCACTTACAACTATAATCAAATCATGTTAAAAACCCTAAATGGCAATGAAAATTCATATCTCTTTCGATGAGGGCATATATGAGAACACCAGAGACTTGTTGAAGATACAATTATCAGTCTTCCATTTAACAAAATTTGAATGGAGAGGTTTTTTGGAGGTATTGCAACAACAACCAAACTCCTTACCGTAAACGAGGTAAAGTACCAGCAAAATATAAATATAAATATGAATTTTCAGCAGGATGGGACATCATCTCACACGTAGTGGCGCTGTTTCGAGTGATTCCACACCACAAATTTCTTTATTAACTGATTGGCAGAAGTCCCATAGAATGACTAACAGGATTACCAAATTTTAACGTTCTGAATTTCTACTTCGTTTATAAAAACCCACCAGTATCACCTGAGAATCTGCGTAAGCCTATAATTCGAGAATGGCGTTTCATTAAAAGCCCAACATTCGAGAATGTGAAAACGGAGTTTGAAAATAGATTACACTAAGGTTTAGAATAGCTTCTTGTTTTATTTTACATTTAAAAGCAGTAATAAATCAATGCCAACTGGCGTTGATTAACAGAATTAAATTGCTCACAATCATCCTTACGCCTTATTACTCAATCAGTTAATGATTATTTACCCAAAATTTCCTTCGTATAATACTAATGAAAAGCAATTTTTGAATGCTTTTCAGCGTTGTCAATATGCGGGGCGATATTGCTATTTAAGATTTATTGGGGTGGCGCTATGTTTGTACTGTCATTTTGATTTCTCTTCCGTACTACTAAAATGGTTTTGAGTAGTTAACGGTGTAGAACATACAGAACAATTGTAATTTAAGCACTGTATCGTCTTATAACAATAAATTTTAAGCATAAAATACCCATTATAGATAAAATGTCAGAACGCCTGCAAAAGCAATAAATATATTGTTCATATTACCATATGTATGCAGACCATTTAAATCCTAAATTTTATCATTCTCTTCCATTTTCTCCCACTTATTTAGTTTTATTTTCAATTCTGAATTTGCTTCTATGCTTTCTTCAGCGCTTTTTCAACCTGTCTTGTCTGGCTCAGTCTTGGAAGAATTCTCATCCATTCTTTTTCTTATTCTTTTATATAATTGCTTATACGTGCCTCTTTAAACAATTATACATCTCTGTATTCATTATTCTCTCCCATTCCAGTTCTTTCTGTTTTCCTCCAAACATTTTCTGTAGTGTGTAGGGTGTAAAACTGTGGTCTGGTCAGTCTTTGACGCCCACTTAGTACTTTCTCCTCATATACTTACATAAATCCTTCTTTTCATTGCTGGTGCTAATTGATATTAGTAATATTTGATACAGCAATATCGCTATGTAACTTCGGTATTGTTCTCGTATATTGTTAAAACGTGTATATGCTGTTTTCCAGTTGTCAAGAGCATCTTACGTTTCCGAAGTAGCATAACTTCCTTTTTAGTATGGGATTAATAAAAATACAGCCATACGTACTTTCAAAAAAGACAGGGTCTCATACATCTACAGGATTAGATGGACTAGAACAGTTTGATTAGTTCTAATGAAGATAATTACGGTCCCAAATCTCGTAGTTCTCCTAGTTGTAGAACAGTATTATAATTATTAAAAGTACTTTCCAAAAAATAACTGCCTACGAACGATAAACAATATCAGAATAGCGCCGCTGATCCTGGACAAAGATGTTTATAATCTCCTTATGCGCTTTACAAGTATAATCGATCATGTATCATCAGTAGGTGTAACAAACAAGTTAAAAATAGTTACGAAAAAACATGATAAGAGAGTGAGCGAGCAAGAGACAGATACTGAAATGAAGCGAGAGGAGGTCCAAGATAAACATGCAGCAGCACATGTGAAATTGTCATATTAAATATTTTTAGTATATCAGTGTGACTTAATGAAGTCGATTCCTATAGCAGGAGGCCACGATTAGGGGTTAAATGTGTGACCTTCGGAATTAATTTTTGTGTCCCTGCGCAACGGCACGTCATTCTTTCTTTTGATTTAATTTTGAACGAAAATGAATTATGCTTTTGATTGCGTTTGTAATTAGTACACTTTAAAGACGTTTTGTTATATGAGATAATACAATTATGAAGTTTGTTTATCGGGAATGAAAATTAATAAATGGATGATAAACGTGTTTTATTGTTTACCTGTTTTGTAATACTTTAATCGTTTAGATTACAAATGTTACTTTTCCGGAATTATCACGTTGAGTAACAAAAACATTGCACAAAACATCAAATAAGGAAGCAAAATAATTGAATGACATATTCTAGTTTATTTATGTGGGGCTGCGCTGGCATTTATAGAATTTAATTAGGGGAAACAGAAAAATAAAAGCCAGTTAACGTTTCGACGAAAATATTTCATTACAAACAAAAATTTAGAATTAAAGTTGGAGGAAACTAGCACCTACTTGTTAGTAAGAACTGTAAAAGTAGAAGAATTTGTAAGTAAGCAGAAATTACTACTGAGTGGGAAAGAATTACGCCTTATTGATCACGGATCACAACCGCGGACTTCGTTGGGACGTTTAGTATCGTATTCGGTACGGCAGCGAGCACATCCTTCCCGGTTGTTGATTGTTCCTACTTCACGAAACAAGGAACTAAAAGTTGTTTACGAACTAAGAGCGAAATAGCAAACCTGAACACATATTACAGATTGTGATGTGTTCATCGCTAACAGATGAGACATTAAAGTCTTTAGGCAAGTTAGATATATTTATTATTCTGAGTATTTTAGATCATTGTCTTTGTAGTAGGACTATATCGTAATTCGATGAAAGTTTAAATTTCTGTTGTTGATTTAATTAATGTTTCTTCGTTATTCATTGAAACTAGAGGATATTGTTCTTTACTCAGACTGAGAATTATCTAGGCTGATTTTGTTTCATTAACTTTTATTCTGTTTTTAGAGCCATAGTTTGATGAGATGTGTTGCAAGTAATCTACAGCTGTTTTAGGTGATCCATGTGATGGTCGTTTTATTGGTTGTTGGAAAGTCTGAGATAGAGAAGACAGAAACTAATAACACCAAAACCGTGCTCTGTTGAATTCCAGCTTAGATTGTGAAGGTGGTAAATTTCTAATCGTCTACTCTTAGGCCGATGACCGCTGATATGTGATCCCATAAGGCGTAAATATGTTGGTAGTATTTACTCAATTTTAAATAGAAGTTCTTCATGCCAATCTTTATCAAAATCTGGCCAAGATATTGGATAGCATTTCTCGAGTTCTTTTAAACGTCGATGGTTTCAGTAATTATGTGACTTAAGCAATACACTTTTTGAAGTGCAAAGTGTTTATGCTGGAAATCAAACTGGTGATCTGGTATATCGGACGATGTGACACTGGTTGCTTGTGTTTCTTTCAGACCTAAGAATTCATATTGCTTCAACAGTTCTTAAGTCTGTAACTGGTATTTTGATATTAGTGCGTGGTTAAATATATCTTCTTCTTAATCTTTTTACCCTTTCTACCTTTCGGTGTAAGGGTTCGGAGTCACCGAGCCGTATATGTACACGCATATACCGTACCGCTCCTGGCCCCCACCCAGTGGCATTTCCTTCATTTTCGCAGCATTAGAGGTCCAGATCCCTTTTTAGGATTTTAAACTGCTACGCTCTGCCGCTACCGGGTCTCGAACGCCGGCCCTTCGCACTGTGAAGCGCGAGTTTTACCACTCAGCCACTGAGGGGTTAAATATATATAGGTATATAATTATCTCTCCCACTTGATAATTAATTTAGTATTTGTGGTATTACTAAGATTCTGGAGATTTTCAGTTGTTCATTGCTTCTACCTGTTCTTTAACTTCGTTGGAACTGAGAACTATCTGGAATTGGTTTCTATTTTGTGTAGACACCAACAATTACTTTCTTGGTGAGGTTCGTTACTACTAGGAGTAAACATGATAAATAGTAGTTCAGAAGATAAGTCCTTTTCTTTATCACCTTTCATCCAACGTTTTTCAGTAAGACATTGTCTTAGAATGAGAAGGTTGGCAGTCTTCCGTGTTTCTACATCCTTTCTATGGGTGTGTTACTTCATCACCATAAATGTCTATTTTATATGCAATTCCTTCGAGGTCCAAATAGTAATATACTACTAGTAATTATAGCGCAGATGAATTTATTAAACAAAAGCTAAGTAGTCGCTAAGAAATGTACAGTATTCCATGCTTTATCTTGCACAGTAGACTATAACTAAGGTTTTTTAATTTAGCGACAAAGCAAACGGTAAGCAGCACATGTTTAGCTATGTATTAATTGCAGATGATGTATGCATCCCATCGTTCATTATGTTATTACCAAAACTTTGAAATTAAATTAGCTTCTACGGTGCTTAGAAACAGCTAATTTAGCGGATAATTAAATGCGCTCCAGTCGGTCCACCCTCAACAGATTTTTGTAATAAAAGCTTCGTATAGTTAGTTCCAGTTCCTGTTGCATTAGAGCTGCTTCATATTCTTAACATATCTTGACGGACAGTTACTAATACAGAGACTTGTATTTAGCTCTGAATGTTTTCCATCTAGTTGCAACAACTGTCCAGACTAAACTGTGTGATCAAATATGTAAATAATACTGTAAATATAAATGCCAATTTGGTTATCTCTGTTACAGTTTGAATTAATTGTTTTACCATTTCGCTTTTGCAAACGTAAAAGTGTAATAATCTCTGTGGGGCACGCCTTTGAAAGCAAAAAAACACTTTCAGTCGACCTACTGTTAATTTTTTTATGGCTACAAACAACACTAAGAGGACGGCTTTCGTATTGTGATCATACTAAGATTGTTTACTATTTGAGAACAACATTAACTTAAATATTTTTTAATTAAAGTTATTTTTAAACTTAAAAGCAATACATTTCGTTCTAGATGCATACCCATAAATTGTAAAGCATGTATCCCATTAGATACCATCTCAAGTTATGTGCGCATATTACTGAAGATTTTGTAATTGGCTCGGATAACGTTCTAACTTAATCTTATATAATAGGCAAAAAGACGTCGCTTCACACATTTAAGGACCTATTTACGATTATTGTAGGCTTATCCGGTTATAGTTCGGCATTAAATAAAACGATACAAAGGCAACCCTAATGTACTGCAAATACAACAACGTTTGTTTTCAAGACGTAAGAACCATTGTTACTAAATCCGGCGTATATGCCGTTGGTCCATTTGCATAGATAAACTCGCTTCGAAATGCGCACAAAAACGGTTTCGTAAACATTCTGCCATCCGAAATTATGTAAAGTTTTGACAGGCACCGAAAAGAGAACAGAACACAGATTTCGTGTGGGGGTTTCATGTTTATAAATGCATTGTGTGCATAGTAGTACGCAGTATACGATGACATATGTAAGTGCATATGCGGTAGTGTGCACATGACCTAAATTTATTGTAGTTCATATAAAAGTCGCAATTAACTAATTGTGCGTTAGAATTAGTAATGCAAAAGTTTAAATTAATACAGAAAACGCTCGATAACGTAAATACCCGATATGGGAAACATTGCGCTAATGTGAACTCAGAATTATACGGAGCGCTCGATAACGTAAATGATGATCAAATAAGATCGAATTTAATCGGGACGGAGCGAGTATGTGTATATGTACGCTTATGCGACGTCTTCGCAATTTCCGATCGCCGGCGAATAACTTCGAGCTTTACAAGTGTGTTACAAGTTGCCTATGAAAAACCCAGTTTGATCAATCCCAGAATTACCCAATTATATAGGGGAGTCCCCGATTTATGTCGCATATATCCATATTTCGATTTAATTATGTACATTCCCGGGATCATTCATTGCTATAGCAAACACAGATGCTTAGTTGCGTATACATACATATGTAGTTTTGATTTTGGAAAAGTAGTCTTAATACAACTTTCTTGGCTGGGGTTCGTTCTTCAATATACGATTATAAAACGCAATTTTGATTTATTGTTATCTTTAGTGTGTACAAAAGGTTATTCGAATATTGTTTGTATCTTTATTTTGGCGTATTAGAGGTTTCTTTTCATAATTTACTTGTTAATAATCACCTTCGATAATGTGAAACGTCCTTGGTCTGAATTAGTTCACGTTATCGAGCGAGATTTAAAAAAAGCCCAACGTGAATATTAGATAATACTACAAACAGGAGTAGTGAAAATAGTATCTGGAAAAATAGAACCACAAAGCAAATTTTGTCGCCAATTTCACCAACAAATACTCTGCACATTTACGAATAGAAATTGCAAAGTTGCTTACTATATTAAAAGTTGCGATAAGAATATATACCAGGTTTAGTGGTATTTTTGGTCTTTTGACAAGAAAGCCTGTACCTCCTACCTAAACTGATGTATGCATAATAATACCGGTTTGGTCAACAGGTCAGAGACTGGATGATCCTTATTAGTCTAAATGATTTGACTTACGTGTATATGTTGCACCTTGTTATAATGGCAGGCGGAAAGCTAGCAGTTTGTGTTGTCTTTCGTTTCTCCTGAAAAAAAAGTTTAACCGAAAAACCAGGGAAGGAAATAAACCATGTGCAGACACACAGCAGGAGAGCACAGAACTGATTTAAATGTACCAAGAAAGATGATAGTAGTCTTGACGACAAACCAGGATCTTGGCGGCCCTCTGTTCGGAATAACGAACGTATATTTGAAGTTAATTGAACAGCAGCCTAACTGCATTACACGTGCATTATTGGTAGAACTTGCTGCTTCCCAAAGCATTATCAGTTGACACATCCACAAACTTGGACTTGTATACGGACGCTGTGAGAAGTGGGCCATCATTTGATATTATTGTAGTAGCAATGGCGAGTAGATGTTTGCAAACAAACATCGAAGATATCCGGTTTTGCCACGGAACTGTGAATGAGAAATGGATTTGATAGTAAAATCCAGAAATAGGATCGCAGTGGGTAGATAGCAACCAGCCCTCTAAATCTGTTGTTATCTTGTGTTTGACATATTTGAGGGTTGCGCTGTGGTTAACAACCGGCAGAAGTGTACGACGTTGTGAAGACACACCTCTAATTAGCACATAGTGTGCGTTTCTGCGGCATAACAACGGTCCAACACAAAGCCCGATCGACCAAAGGTATCGAAGTATTGCCCCGCCCTGCATACAGCCCAGACGTTGCACAATCCGATTACCACCTTTATTTGTCCTTCGCTCATTTCCTGCACGAATGGCGGTTCAATAATATCAACGATCCTGGAAGCGCTTGCTGCGAGTTGTTTGCCTCCAACCCGACCAAATGGTACCAGCGTGGAACTGAACTTTTGGTGCAGAGATCGAAGAAAGCTGTAACTCATGATGGAATTTAATTGTAGGAATACAATCATTTTTCTATATTTACTTTACAGGTATAAATACGAAAAACGTTCGGTTTCAGCTGCTATACATACCGTATCTGTGTTAAAAATACGTATAGGCTAGATAGCGTTTGCACGCAAAACGCTGCCGGCTTTGCCGGTTCTTAAGAAGCGAATTCGTACTAGAAAGGCGGACAGGAATGTGCATAAGTGCAAACTGTTCAGTCTGTAGGCCTCTTAACACATGCGAAAAAATATTAGTTAGAACATCGAATTTAGTGATTTCGTAGACTAGAATTAACAGAATTTGAAGTATATGATGGGTCATACACACCTATTAAAGCCCAAAAGCGTTGGTAAGACCCTCCAAGTAAATCAATATACATATGGGAAGATGGTTCTAAAGAAATTAAAAAGTTAAAATCTGGAAATTTAACTGCTTAGAAGCATTGGAATGAAAGTACAGCACCCACTGAATGTAGACTACGTAGCCTTGGCCGTCGAGTCAATTGATAGAGAATGTTTCACAAGTTCAATACAATGATATGGAAATACAAACAAACGTGAGAGTTTAATGATAGTTTTATTTTCCACTTTGCACTTCAAAAGTGATTTGAAGTTTTCCAAAGAATTGGTGTGCTAAAGGTAAGATCTGTCTATTTAAATGTGTCAGTGGAAAAGAATAACTATACGGCAATCGCAAAAAGAACAACTGAGATAAACATTTGAGACAAATAACACAACCCAGCATCGATACTAACGTTTAATTACTTGCTCAGCAATTGCCAGTATTCGCAATTTATATTAACAGCACTGCGGTCACATTGGGTTCTTCTAGAGATGTCAACTTACAGTAAGACAAAACAAGTTTGAAAACATCTGAAGTGAGTATGCCATATTGAGATAAATAAATCGTGGTAGTCAGCAACCAGGCTATAAGAGGATAAACGTAGAATCGGGCAGGAACATCTAAGCAAAATATAGAATTACCAGAGTTAGTAACTAATAATAGCTAGAGTAGCAGGAGAACAAAGATCGAGGAGGTTTAGGATACTATGTAAACCACCAAGAAAATAATGGAATAATTGCACATCTAAGTTCCAAACAGATTCAGACTAATAAAGCACATGTCGCAGCCTTACGTACAACTAAAAAGCTAAAAACACAATTCACAAAACTGACAGTGAGTACCCGGTATTCGAGTTTGTTTCAAGACTTACCAGAACCAGTCATTGCTACACAATTTTTTAATGAATTTGCAGGGAGAGAACCTTTAATTTGATAAGAAAAAATATGCGTAATCATCTAGTTATTGCCCAAACATTGAAGAGCTCTTGATAATAAATAATTACTATTCTGGTGATATAACTCACAAACTGACTGCACAGAATATGCATCTTTACAAGACGAATTCGAAATGTAAAATGCAAAACGACCTAAAATAAATGAACAAAGCAAAGAAATCATAACAACGAACATATCTTGTTCTAAAGATTTTCCATTTTCACTTCTTACTAACATTTTTGGTGTCTTTACTTTGAGAATACCTACTTACGAATACTAATACTACAAAAATAATTAATTAGTGCAAAAATGTTTACAATACACTATTCTGTGTACATAAAAGGAAAGAGAATGGTCAAATTCCTTTCCGTAGCGTTTAGTATTCGATTGTCATTGGATAGTCCTACGAACATATGACGCAACGATCGGAAGATATCTAAAAACAAAAAATGTAGCACAAAATAGGTCGACCGGTCGCATTTATTTATTTTTCTTTGCCCACATAAGGAATTTATTAATAGAAAACTGCGCATTACATAACGAAGGAAGGAAGCCAGGTGCTACATTCGAACGACGATGCAAAAACTACACCTTATAGAAGCAAGCTGTTCATGGCCAACTCGTTGTAAACAAAGCAGCTGCGTTATTGGCCCGCTTTGCCAAAAATATTCAAGGCCAAGGTCAATAGTAACACAATCTTTCGCGTTCGCCATTGGTCGATGATAATTTTTTATTGGTCGGATTTTTCTGCCTGTTTTTATCACGAGCGAGGTATCATAAATGCCTCCTTGTTGGTAACCGCGCAAAACGTATTGCGTTTTTTAAGTTATATTTATGATGATTTTATGCTCCGATGTAAATATTTTGATTGGTTCCTCAAACATACGTAGATTGTATAATTGTGTTGGAGTGTTTTCGCGGAGAGCTTGTGTGGAAAGCCATTTACGTTATCAGATCAGTGTTCGCAATTCTCATAATCGACGATGGCACCCAGTTCTGTTATGTATGTATGTAGCACATACATACATATGTTATGCCAATATTAACGAAATCCTCTGGATAGCATGTTGGAATTAAAAGATTATATAATAATATACAGAGTATAAGGACGCCTTTTACTTACATATACAAATATATACTTGATAATTGCTTCATTTTGATTCAGAAAACCCGTAACTTCTGTCAGATACAAAATATTTTTCCACTCCGATTGTTGACGGAAAGCCAAACCCATTTCAAAACAACATTTCTATACTGACGCCGCGCCGAAAATAAAAATAGATACAACAGTGTTTATGCCATGGCCTCAACATTAGTGTAACACTAAGGATTGTATTCAAAACAGTTTCGATTAACTTTAATTTTCCATTATTTTGCTATCAATACTTTACAGATATAAAAAATATAAGTATGGTAGATTAAAAGAAAATTGGTTGAAATAAATTCGTATAAAAAAGGTGTTGATTTAGAATTCCTACTACAGATATTGTCGAAAACAAGCGGAGTTATCAAACTCCGGCCATGAATGTGTAAACAAAACACCTATTCAATACTCCAATGTGCTTAACATATGGCCGATATTTTACAATCGTTTATATTTCTTTCTCTAAATTGTAAATATTAATCTTCTATTTCCAATCATAAGTTCTTGGACCCATATTATTTACGGCCTGATAACACGGACAAATAACTTGACTTTGCTCCAGATATCACCCCACCCTTAGTAACATTAACCTTCCTATACTAACGCATACGGTCTGTGAGACCGACTTATATAGTATAGTATATGTCTTTCATTTTGACGTAAGTATAGGAAGGTTAACATTCCCACGTCAAGAAAATAAACATCCCATACCACGAGTGACTCTTGAACGTTGCTTATAAATCGTACGAACTACAACAATTAATCGCGGCTTTCCTGTTATAGTGGGAAAGTATTTTTCCTTACAAATTTTGTTTTATTTGTTATGAACTTTCTTCTGTTTTAATCTTATACATAGGTTGTTAAAAAAGTCAGCATTTTTCACAAGATATGCGCCAAATTCATTCATTTATAAGATAAAAGTAAGTCACTAAATGTAGAAGAAAATAAAAATTTCATGATACAGGACTTGATAATAACTTTGGGTAATCGAATTTGAATGAACTCTGCGTTCGATATCTATCCCACTTGAGGCCGTTACAGATATTACACAAAGCCACTACCAGCGTTTATGTTTATACGTCTAAATAATAAACACTCAGGGGTTCTGAGCAACTTTTATAGGAAACTAAAATGAAAAAATAATTACGGTTTTCCTATGATGGTAAGAAACTGTTTTCTTTACAAATTTAGTTTAATTTTGTTTGAACTTTCTTGTTTTATGCATAAGTTGTGAAAATCACTGTATACATTCAAGAATTTCCTAACTCGGAATCCGTTTTTGCTTTCAAAGTAAAAATGTATACGAGTAACAGTGTTACAAACCTGTAGTTCCTGTATATCTGCACAAAACAGTAGCTTACAATAAAAATAACCTGACATCGATGCTGTAACAATCGAAATATTTTCACAAACCCACAATCCGTAGATTCGTAATTAGTTATTCCTAATTGAACAACGGTTTATTTTGTAATAGTGCGCTTGTTCCTCCAAACTGCGCAGTTATTTGTCATATGAACTCAAGGTTACATGGCAATAGTCAATTTAGATTGGTTTGGATTTTCGGCCAACGGAGCAACTAAATGTACCGACTGTTAGCATAATTTGCGTGGACCATTAGCCAATTAAAATAATTTAATAACAGTATTATTGTACTGTACACGTGTGAGTAAAACGTCGCACGCGATTGTGACTGTAAATCGTGCATAATTCTGGTCAACTAACAACAGGAAGCAATTTAGCTTAAAGTTGTGGTTGCAATGAATTGCTATTTGCTGATATTTATAATTTTATTAACGGTTTTCGATGATGGAGTATTTACGCATTATGCAAATAATAATTGAAAGTTTAAATTTGTTTACATCGGAAAATTTTACCATTGACATCTTGAATGTAGGACTTGCAAATGTATGTTGATATAAACTGTTGCTGTGTATAAATAGGTCGTATTTGAAGTTTGCAGTTCTTTATCTCTCCTCATTGATTGGCTGTTTGGAATTTCACACATGTTGTGGAAGCTCCAAAAATGTAATGTTCGTATCTTATTAAATTAAACACTAAAGTGAACTTAATGAGTAAGATCATTAGATCCACTTCAAACATAAAAACATGAAATGTAAAATCTGTGTAGAAAAAATAATTACTCTTTTGGACAGTAAAAAATTAAGAGACAGTTATAACAATAGCGCCAATGCTTTTGTTTGTCTAACGGCTACATTCACGAAAGAACTGAAACTATTCTGCGGTGCTTGCCCCCACGTATAAAATCTAAGGCAGTGAAATGAGCAGAAATGCCGATAGATACAAATTTTAACATTGATAAAATTCTATTTCAATTGCAATGAAATACAGAATAATATCATAGTCAATTACCTAATGGACTCATAGACTGTTACCTCGTTTTCCTGTTTTAATTAAATCATACAAAGTATGATTCTGTACCTCGCCGACTTTTAAATAAATTGAAGATATTTGGAGAAAGTAAATCACAACATGTACATCAATAACATCAACTCCTACTGATTGCATTTGTTTTACTACGTTCTTAAGCTGGATGCCTTACCAGTGTGAAAATGAATTCTCCTACTATTCAAAAACTAATGTCCTTATAATTATAAATTGTATTTATGTATATAGTACGATAATCGAAGAATGTGAAAAAAATGACGGAGGGTCAAGATTCGTTTTCAAGTTACCTAATAGGCTAATAGGCCATTAGATGTGAAACCTAAACATACTTTATTCAATCTACATACGTATATCTCAAAGATCAGAAAACTTGTGGAAGTGCAACCTTGACCAAGGGAAATTCAGGAACAACAATTATGATAATCTGGAGTTAATATACTGTGGAAATAAAATTTTTGGGACGATCTTACTCTATTAAATTTGTCTCTATTATCTACTGCATTGTACGATGCTGATGTACATTGTTTTGGACTAGCGTCGGCCACAAAATTCGTGAGTTACGTTTTTACTCCAAAATTGGTTTGGCAAAAGTGAAGACCATTTTATTTGGGAAAGTTCCAAAGTTCAATATTTAAAACTTTGATGGGAATAATTGTAAAATACAATTAACATAGTTACTGTAAATGTACCTAATTATATACTTATGTGGCATTTTCTTAACTGGAGAAATTGAAAGAGCAGAATGGATATTTATGCATTTCTGCTTCGGTAATAGAACAGTTTAGCTAAAATTTGTTATCAAAACAAAAAAGCTCCACCGTGACAATGTTTGCACATTGCCGTGACCAGGATTCGAACCTGGGTTACTACGGCCACAACGTAGGGTCCTAACCACTAGACGATCACGGCTAACAGAGACAACATACACCTTTCTAATGAATCTATTTGCTCCTCAGTTAACTAAAGCTGTACAATTTTAATAACTAATTTAATTTTATCCGATATATTTTGCTCTAGGCAATATATGTACATATACGTCGCAAGGTTAACTTTGAAAACAATTTCAAAATTGTTGGCATACCTTTCTTCTGTTCACATCTCTTCCAATTGGAATTATCTTAAGATTAATTACATTTTCCTTTCAAGAATAACAACAAAAAAGTTTACCTACGAGAGCTACAGGCCAATTATGTCTTACAAAGTATTAACTTAGTTGACTAAAACCAAAATTAATATCTAAAAGTTGCGAACTTCGTCAAGTAGTAAGTAGTAGTATATGGCGATGTTGAACCTCACACATTTACGTATTTCTCTGAGGGAGAAGGCTTCCCCAAGTGCCCAAGAATGTGTTCATCCATAAAAGTTTAAATTGGTGGACTTCGATATATATTGTACTGAGAATTTAGTAAATTTTTTTTTAAGTAAATCGATTGCACCGGTCTAGCTCGTAGATAAAATATAAAAGCATAAATTATAACGATTTATATTTATAACTTTTTCGAAATATTGAACATAAAATCAAAAAAAATTACCTATTTTAGTGTGTGTGAAAGTATAAGTGTATTTTCCGTTGACGGTCCTTCCCGTGTCTCCTCTTTATCTGTATGGTGAGGTTCTTTTCTTACTAATACTTCTAATATATATATTTCAGACTTCTTTATTAACTTTTCTCAATTTTTCAATTCCATCGTCGTTAACCAAACAAACTTTTTTTTTCTTTTCGAAACCAGGACGACCCCCTTTATTTCTCCGTTGTCCATGAATCGATATATCCTTGGTTATTTCCAGTAAATTTATGTATGTGAATTGTTGTAATGCATAATTGTTGTGGGAAATGTGTGTTAAAATGTTAACAAAATTCTTTTTATACATTAAATCATGCTTTTATAAAATATTTAACTCTAGTAACATTTGTTATACTACAATATTCACATTCTCAAAGGTGTAAGTTTGGAGGGCACATATACATATATTCGAAAGTAACAGAGATGTTTAATGACACAATATCACATGCCTCGAGCTAGCGAAACACGTGTCACCGACTTTATTATAAAACAATTGTGTGGTGAGGAGTTTACCGATGTGATATTGTGTCAGTAAATTACACCACAGTACTTGCAATCACCTTCAGGAATGTTTAGAATAAACTAAAAGAAAATGCTTCCAGCCTTTACCACATCGATTTGGGAAACTCCCAATAGACCTTGCTAAGTCCAGTGGAGAAAACACAAAGGAGTAACGGCTTCCCTATGTTGAGCTTTCATCCACCAAAATATGGTAAATTGGTAGAAGAATCCTAGTCTCTCTAGAACTGTCTACAAAACGACTTTACTAGGTACGTTATTGGGCAACTTGCAAAGTAATTGTACAAATTGCTTGCTTGGCAATCTTGGCTCAATTTCGCACTTAATAAGGTCGTTGTGCAGATAGTCATCTAGATTCTTCTTCAAATTAATATTTTGGCTTCCGTAAATAGCTTTCAAGATATGGTAAAGGTAAGAAACGTTTTGTTTAAGTTTATGTACTATTTTGGAACACCATTTAAAACAGTAATTCGGTATCGACAATCTAATGAATTGCTGGTCTTGCGTTTCATTTGTCGCAATTTATAGGTAAAACTCTTGCCATCTTTCAAGGTTCGTATTGCGTCGAAAATAATGCCTAAAAGGTTTTTCTTGGACCTGCTCATTCAGCCATTAAGCACGAAGAGCTCTAAAATCTTCTACTGCTAAGTCATAAACTGTCTGACTTTAAATGTCTGTGATGCATCATAGTAACATATCTGTTTATGGAAAGAATCTGCCATCCTTTGAACACAGTGATATCTATTCGTATAACAGTATTTTTTCTTTTCACTAAGCAATATAATGGGTTATATAAGTACTGTAGTTTTGCTGGGATTAAAAGGAATCTTCAGGTTGAAAAAAGGGGAGGTTTATTCACTTGGTTGTAAGCCTTCAGGTTATCGACATATCAGAGCGGCAACTTTATATTCTACAACGAAAAATATGAGTAATTAAAATTGTAAGTAAATGCACTGATAAAGTTGGCTCAAAAAACTTGAATAACTACTAAGGGCTTGCCGCAATCGATCTTATTTTTACAAGATATGGAAGAACACTCCCCCTTTTTTTTCAAAATGTACGGATACATACATAGAACAGATTTAAGTGCTGGAAATCTATTTCATTTATTTTATATAATTTCGTTGGATGGACATGTTCGATTTTTGTACTAATTATATAAAATAAATCGCCGAAGTAGTTTTCAGCACTAAAATCTTTTCAGTGTATACATTTTAAGTAAATATGTAGTGAAATGTAGTTAATGTAATATAGAAATAATCTCGTGCTATGCTGCTAGTAGTACTTGAGACTCAATTATCCAATATTCGGCAAAGTATCCATATCGTATCACGTTACCGATAGAGGGCGACATGGATCGTTATTCAGGAATTTTGAAAGCTTGAGCTTTGCCAGTGGCGTTCATTTTTTTATATGACAATATTCGTGAAACTCTTATCCTATGTTTTTCGAAGATAACGATAAATAAGGTGGATCTTTGGGAATAAGAAGGAAGTGCCTACAAACTTTGTATTCAACACAGCTTTTACTTAATGACCCAGGACATATTTATTACTTAAATGAACTAAGCCAAGTCCATAATTAGAACTCTAAGGGTTACTAACCGTATTTTATAACAGCAATTTTATTTGACTGATTTAAGTATGTAAATATTATAGACCATAGAGATCAGTAATCCGAGAAGAAAAGATGAAAACAGCAGACGTTTAATGTGTGAACGACATACTGCTAAGCAAATAACCCAAAGTGGAAACCAGACTTCAACAGTATGAAAGCTTTCTATCTTAGAATTCTGATTAGGTCGAAATTTGGAATTCAACAAGATCAAATGAAATGGTTATTGCTTCGGTATACGAAGTGGAGTACCCCACAAATAGTAGCTTGGTGACACACTATACATTGTACATATACTTGCAAATTTCATCGAGACATGGTTTAATTGAATATGTACATTGTTTATGTAGATTCTATTCGATGTTAATTCAAACATTACAAATCAAAAGAAGGACGTTCGTCATCTTCCGCAGAAAAAGAACACTATTCAAACTCACCGAAAGTTATGTCTGACAGTAATGTCAAATTGGTTTGTTAAATTGCGTTCAGATGAATTGTTCCTCAAAGCTAACGAACGTTTCACTTAGGAGAACGCATTTATACCTACGCAATCTAACGAAACTGATCCGTTTATTAATTATTCACGCGAAAAAGTTTGTCAGTTTGTTCAACTCGAAATTTAACCATGCCATCAACAACTACCGAACTGAATAACGCAGTTAAAGACTAACAATGGACAAATGGTGCAACTACGGTGTTCTATCATGAAAACGTAAGTCCACACACATAGTACACACGCAAGAATATTTAAGATACAGTTTTGAAGTGGCGCTTTCAAATTATTACATTTTTATTTTCTTCTTTTACGAAATTTCTCGAGTGACAAAAATTTCATAAATACTGACGATCTAAAATCCCGTTAAGTTCTGGGTGTTGCCGACTGAAAGCAAAAGTTTAATGCACATGGAATTATGGTGTTGTCTGGAAGACGAATACTGGAGAATAGATTACTGGATTAAGTTATTTCGTCCTATTAAAAATTGTCTATTACTTTCCTAAACAACCCGTAATTGCTTGGTTGCCAAAACTAAACTAGGTTAACGACTAACTTGACCTAAGGTCAGGCGTGATACTTTGTTCCTTCAGAAATTGTTTTTACTAAGAGTGAAACTAGATATACCTAACTAATAAAAATAGGCAAATGGTGTCTCATTGAATACCTGAGAGCTTCCTCTGATTTACAGAGGAACAGCATTCCAGACGAGTCAAAAAATGATATTTAGCAGCGAAGTTGTATGAAATTAGAAATTACATAAAGATTAATCTGCATGCGTCCCTTAATATGAATTTACTCTAACGCATATGTTTTTCGGATTTTACGTAATGCATCAATAATTTGTCATCTTGCTAAAGTTTTATTCAAAACAGAAATGTAACAAATTACCCACAATATCCAAATATATGCAACTGCGTAGATGTCTGGCGACTAATTTAGATTCGATGTATTTCAGAAGTTGTAAACAAATAACTCATTTATTTCAATGCTAGAGTCACTTTATTGATTATACAATATTATGGCAACAATAATTGTACCACATACTACAAATGTCAATAATAAGATTACAGAAGAAATACCAAACAGTGATTTTAGTAATAGCAAAGGGTACGAAAATATTTGTCTCAATGTTTTGCGTATTTACTATTTGTTTATTGTTGTAATTCGAGAAAGCGCTCTTGTGCGACACCGTGCTTAATTAGGCAAAATGCGTGGATGACCTACATACGTCGCAGGGTAACCTTGACATGAAAGGTATAATTGACTCTAAGCTTCAAAATTAAATCCGTTCTTCAATTCATCTTTTATATGTAACCCACCAGGTGTGCTTGCACAATAAATCCCTTCCTTACATACCAAAGAGGCTTTATTACACATCAAATTCCAACGTGGTGTAGAAGAAGACCAACTGTGTAAGCTTCTGTTCGCTTTCAATCACTTATATAGAAATGATTAACATGGAGTGAAATGAATTTGTGAGGGTTCCATAATAATATAAACCATAAAAGGATGCTAAGTATCACTAAACCGAAACATTTCTATTTATTCTTCACAGTCTCACTCATATTTCTGTATGTAGTAGAAGTAGAGGTATATACACATGCATGTACTAAGAATTCCAAAATATGTAAAATAAAAAGCAAAATATCTGGATAAATAAACAATATAAAAAACATATTACAAAAGGAAAGTAGAAGAATCTGGTTCTCCTCAAATACATGCAAGTGTTGACGGCCGCATAATTCTCTGTCAAGCTTCATCCAAATCTATACTTAATGCTTCGCGATGTTTCTTTTTGAGTTAAACTAATTTGCCGATGCGATGGCGAAATGGAATGCTTTTATAGTTTTGAGACTAAACTTACATAAAGCTTAAACGGGAAAATATCCTCATTTTACCCGCACAACTGTTCGAACATAAATAAAAATGTCAAAATATATATCGTTAACGCAAAGAGTAGTGATGTCATTTACGTATGTTCTAACAAATGAGAAGGAAATTCAACAAATGAGGTCACAAATTTTTACGACCAGAAACTTACATACCGTAAAAAATGCGATACACGTGTGCGTTGTATAAACAAACGTCTGTGATCAAATTTCAAAGAACCAAAGCGATCCCCTACAACTGTTTGTTGGACGTCATACCTAAAACCGCATTGATTATTTAAAAAATTATATATACAACTTTGTTTTCTAGTTACATTTACTGTCTCTGGAAATGAGACCACAAATCGATTTAAAATTTAGAATTCGTGGCAAAGCGTATGAGTTAATGTCTTCCAAAATCTAAAATGTTTAATACCTAGTACAGTGAGTCAAATATAGGAACCCGCTTCAAGGTCATGTGTGTACTATCAAAATATAAGTTCCACAACGTTACCTAGTGGTGGTAGTCGTGTGAACCCAGTTGCTGTACTCGATATTCAAACGATCACAACTACTAGATGACGCTGTGGAAACTTATATTTTGCCAGTGCACATCTGACCTTGAGGCGCTCCTAAATTTGACGCACTGTAATAGTGAATATGCCGAAGATATACATTATACTAGGTATAGACTTTTCCTGCCTAGTTGTGCCTCATTGTTTAGGTACTACGTACATACCAACAAAAATGAGAATATTATTATTTTCTTTCCATTTCAATTTAATTCTGTTATTCCAGTTTTATCACTCAAATTTTTGCTCTTCGTTACGTTCATTTCAATCCCACACAATTATTTAAAACAATGAACGTACGAAAGCGAATTTAGTACACTAGAGGTTACTAGTGTAGAGAAAGAAATTATAGCTGCTATGTACCAATTCGAAAAATAATATTATAGTAAGGATGATGGCAAATTCCACTTGATTGGTGCAAGCTACTACTACAGCAGTAACACGTTTTGGAATACGTAAGATTTCAATTCTCTTTTGAGGAGAAAGGTTTGTACAATTATAATTTGCGTTGATCTGCTCAAAATGTTATGGCCTACAACAAAGAATTTTTGATGTCAATCGATTCAATTATTCATTAACAATGTGTTCACTAAAAGAGCAGGCATCGGCACTATCACATGTAAAGTAAGAGCAATAGACGATCTTTATTAAATAAGCTACATCTTAGAGTTAATCTGTGCATACAGGTGACCAATGACCATGAGCATGATCACTGTTGGAACTGCGAATAATTTTGTCGACGGTATGCGAGCAATCTCCATAAAAGAAAGCCGCGTGGCAAATTACAGAGCAGCAATTACTAAGAAGATAGATATCCTTATACTACAATTGATATCTCAGGATACGCTCCAAAACTGATCGGAAAATTAGATATCTACGTGTATAATTCTGGATTTTGAACCGGTTTTGAATCTCCATTCTCAGATTTTCGAACTTAGCCCTTGAAATTGAACAAAATTTGCGAATAATACGGTTAGAAAAATTCACAAATTTTTCCGGTGGGGTTTTTGTTAGCCACAGATTAAATGCACTCAGAGGAGAAAACCTGGAGGTTACAGATTTGGAATGATGGGATATCCTTCGCCAATCCATTGGTGGAGAAACTTAGCGTTGTGGTGCGTCGTCCTGTTCAAGATAGATTAAGCTCTCGGGCAAAATGATGTTTCGATCTACATATTGCTGATTCTCCACCTTTCGTGTAATAAGAGGTTCTACCGTGTTTTGCAATAACTCTAAATAGACGTCACCACTCAAAGTTTGTTGAATAATGAAGGGACCCATAACTCCCTAAGAACTCTGCCCAACATCTGGTTCTGAGGTGAGGTATGTGCTTCCCGAGAAAGGCGTGGACTCCCTTTACGGAAAACGTGTATTCGGAGCGAAGATAATTACTTTTCACCAATTCCGGTATAGTTCAAATTTTCTAGGTCATTTCTCACAATATTGCATTCGCCTGTCCAAATCATCCTCGCCTGGGTCGTCGTTCAACGATTTGCATCTTATACGGGAAAGAGGTATGGATATTCTAGAAAACCTGTGAAGAGCTAATGTTGGAGTGGTTGCAACATGGCCCATAACTTCTATCTGCGTGCCTCCATCAAGTATTTCTATTTTCTTCTTTTTTTTCAGATTTCGGGGTATTTCGGGATATTTAGTATTAAAAACAGTAAGCGGCTTTTAAAGCGTCGTTGTTCGCAGCTCCACAGATGAGGAATATTTCGAACTTCATTGGGCGGGTATACACCATTATAACACTCTACTTAACACATTAGGTAAGTATAATGACTCCAGAAGAATATCAAACAACAAAATTAAAGTGATGAAACCAGCAAGTTCACTTATAATTGGAAACTATTCATCAAGTGATTTGAAAGGTAATTCGCAAACCAGTTTCGCAGTTTATTGTTATAATTATTCAATTTGCACTATAGACCTTTTAGGCCTAAAGCCATCGTTCCCTGTCGACCGCCTCGGCTTTCCAGTCACCACAATTCGTTCTCTTCATATTCTTCTCCAGTCTCTCCAGCTCAACTTCTTCTCCCTCTACGTCTCCTCCTAATCGGGCTCCTCCCCAAAATCATCTTCAGCGTTCTCTCCCTTGCCTCTCGCTCTATATGCCGTAGCCATCTCAAGCGTTGCCTCTTTATATATGTTGTAATTCTGGGTTGTTTGTACTGTTCATAGACCTCTTGGTGATTCTCCTTCTTAGTATTTCTCCTGAGGTCTCCAAGGACGTGTCACATAGGGTGGTTGCTACTCACGAATTCAAGTTGAAGTAGCAGTGAAGCAAGAGTTGGAGCTTGCGCTATATTTGCGCGACCACTGTGGAGTATACATTGAAACAATAAAGCGCTTTCAATCGACCTAGTGTTTTTCTTGGCTGTATGTATACATAAATATATATGCATGTACGTTTATAGTGTGATGATCGCCCTACATAATACAAACTAACGTTATGTAACATAGTAATTATAGGCATTGTATAACAATGGATGAGGAAGCATTTAATTTCTTTATATTTGTGGTATTACGTCAGTCATTAAATTATAATGCGTGAAATAGAGGTGTATGTGTGTGTTATGGTCTAATGCTAATCGCAAGACCTAAATGTCATCAATTGTTTAAACCTGTCGTGTGCGGGCATCCGTTAAATGTAAATGCCATAAGCTTAAGTGTCCTATATGAATATCTAACCGGTATTGGTAGCGTATTTTTAAATTAGCGCCATTGATTAATTTGTTGAAAACATAATCCATATTTTTCTCACTTGTTATAATAAACATACACTCTGCTAATTATGTATAGACCTATACATATATACACGAACTAGAAATACGGTTAAGACAGGAATTAGTCGTCGTATGTAGTCTCCGCCGACTGAAAAACTCGAGAAGTAGGTCGCGTTTTGTCTAAGCAGGTAATACACGCGGTTGCAATCAATTACAGATTTTATTACAGTTCGTGATGTAAATTACACGTCCATAAATTAATAACTGATTACCGAGCGTATAACATAATGCTAATGTTATATCTTTGCGTTTAGATAGAGTTACCGACGCGAGAAAGGTAAGATATCGGTAGTTCGACGGCCGCCTTTTTCATAATTATTCAAATTGTTATAATTTATCAACGATTACTTGAACGTAAAACTATGTTAATTATGAAATTGTGTAAATGCGCAGTCGATGATATATGCAGAACGAATCTGGTTGGCGTTTAGTGCTATTGTTCGAATAATAGAAACTTGTGAAACAAGTGGCAACTTCATCGACTTCACCGCTTTACGTTAAGAAAATGTCAGTCTTATCTGCTAAGTGAACATTTCCTTAGATTATTCTTACATAATATTTTGCGTGATCAATTGATTCGCTAGACAGATTGACGCTCGAAGAAGTTATACTTGTTATTTCGTATTCGATTAATCCGTCATTTATGTTCATGAAGACTTTAAAACTAGTGAAGCAATTCTATTATACGACAAAAGATTATAGTCCTTCCCAAGTTATATTTACTTGCCTTCTCATCTTATCAAGATGTCATGCTTTATTAAACGACGTTCATACACTCGACTTGAAATGAAATGAAACATGGATTGGTATGGCAAGCGAAGGAATTACGGATTTTATAAATACTAGAAGGTTCTAGTTAAATTTTTGTCTAGGTACTCGAAATGCCAAACTTATATAGTTTCATACTTGGCACTTCAATTGTTCCTCAAGAAATATATACATATATATACATATATATATGTATATATATATATAGGGTGGGTCAATTTTTTTGCATCAAAGGCACATCGCGATTCTTGTTCTATGGGTCATTGCAAGAAACTTTGCCAAAGAAACCATAGGTCGAAAATGAATTTCAAGCCCCGGATTTTTCAAATTAGCAAAATTGTATTTGCCCTAGCCAAACGTGTATGTTGAGGTTCTTTGGGTCGAGAAATCCATTTTTGACATTTATTTTTATTTTTATCAGTTCAACTGTGGATCCAGTGCCATCAACATCGCAGGCCGCAACAACATCAACAAGTACCGAAATTGAAAGTAATTTGAAACATATGCCTTCTCACGATGTTGCTGCTTTTGGTATGTCTTCTGATTTGAGTGGTCTTAATCTGCCAACTAAACACGATATTTTAAGATGTTATTTTTCTTGGCCGAACGTGCAAAAATGCAAAGTAAAGTGTTTTCATATAAAACATTTACTCCCCACGTGACAGACAAATTGATTGAAATTTGGAGCAAACTCAATATTGAAATTATACCCAAATGAAGTATTGTTAGAAAATTGAATACTTTGCTTGACAAATACTAGACTGAAGATAAATGCAGAAAACACGTGAATTAGCTTTTAAAAAAAATTACACTACCGTTAACCATGTGGAAGTTCCGATGCAACTGAAAGTTTATAAAAAACCTATCATAAACTTCAATTGCACGCTTTATACGAATATGATTGACATAAATGATAACTAAATCACGAATCACTTGTTTCGCGAAGAAAGAAACACACCCCAATCTCACAGAAGGTGATACTTGACGGCGAAGGTTTGAACGAGGAACAGCACCGAAACTGATTGAATTTCGTTCTGCTGATTTTTCACTCAAAGATGAATAACATTTAGGTCGTTAAATTGAAGTTGTTGACGACCAAATCAAGGCAATAATCAGCTCAAGTTGTTATACGTGGCACAAGTTTGCAGAGGAGTCGCCTGCATCATATACAGATATTACTAAAGATTGGAGCTCGATTGTATTAATAATTTTCTCAAAGGTTATTCATCCTGATTACGACGCGACGCAAAGATTTAATAACTTCATACACGTATCCGACACGTTATCTAAAGAATGGTTAATTTTGACAACGTGATTGATAATTAGTGTTTAAATATTCCAACAAAAAATCATCTAACGGCGCTAAGTCCGTTGACTTAGAAAGCCACCTGTTCCTAACTATTAGGCAACGCCCAAAAATTTCCTCTAGATGTTGCAATAAGCTTGTGCAGTGTGTAGTGCTGGAAGTATCAATTTTCTAATTTAGCATCATTTAGTTGACCAATGAACGAATCAAATGTTAGTTCTCGACAAGTGGCAGCGTTAAGAATTTCCGAAAAGAAAATTGCATCAACCATGCGTCTTCGGGACATGCCAATCCAACCTTTTGTGGATGTAATGGTGGCTCTAAAAAGGCGAGAGGACTTCAAAGTTACTAAATCTATTGACAGCGTTGCACTCTTTAAAGAGAGTTAAGACGCAGTAATTTCTATACAACGAATGTATGATGATATTGCTGATTTTCTCTGTTACAGTGGCTTTATTGGATCTACAAAAAAGAGGGGTAACTTATTATGGTAAGAAAGCAGTAAATTATGCGGGAATAAATGAAACCATCTCAAGTGGGGAATTGGAAGATATAGAAAGTAGAAATTATTATTTGTAGACGACATGGTAATATGTAGGAGTAGATTCCGACAAAAACCTAGAATATAATCTGCATATTCTAAACGAACAACTCCACAGGACGAACAGTTTTATATATTTGCAGAACAAACGAAATCACTGATAACTTCAACAGAAAATAAAACAAAATAAAAATAGAAGAGAAATAGAACAAGTGGATCAGTTGAAATGTTTAGGAACTGTTGAGGGCTGGACGTTTTACAGTTGAAAAACGCCCCTCTCCCGTTCTACCATCCACGGGTTGTAAGCTTGTAAGGCCATTAGACATATATTGTTCCCTTGGTCGGTGGCAGTTTGTAATGAAACGCTTAACGTATGAAGTTTAAAAACTCCTTATTCTAAATTCAGCACTATACAAAAAGCGGAAATTAAGGTAAGTAATAATGACAAGACTGGTTAAATAAAATGCCGTTGTGATTGAAAAATAAAGCGCTGTGTTGTTAGCTTCTTGGGACTGAACTACCTCTTAGGAAAAATGAATGGATTTGTATATTATTATAAAGAGGAATACGAACTAATTGCTGGTATGAACGCAATTCTGGAAATTTGCTCATTACGCTTTGAGATTACATGATACGAGAGAGTGTTCCGAGTAGACTTCTTGTTACTATATTGGACTATAATGATTATTGTTGTATCAAGCTAACATTAGAAATTTAAGCGGATTTAAATGTACATTTGTATAATGGGACACCTGTTCTAACTTCTAATTGTAGTACTAACTATTGCCATATTGTTTCAATATAAAGCTGTCATAAATTTCTTAGTATAGATTTAAGATGAGATTAAGCGGTCAATGTTACCCGAAATTCGGGTTATGTTCGAATGATAATTATAAATCTTGTTTTGGTAAAACCAAGACAGGAATTATCACAGAAGAAAAATGAGAAATTAAAAAAAAGAATAAATGAGAGAACAGGGAAAGCGGGAAGAATCAATAATCTAAAAACATCTTTTGAAAATAACGAGGGTCCAACTATGGCGACAGTTGAGGTAATCAAAAGGTAATAATACCCACATTGATATATAGTAACGGTTCCTGGACATTTACAAACAGGAATATAAGTGCTGTAAATGCTGCAGAAATGCGACTTCTTAGAAAACCAGAAGGGAAACAAGACAAGATAGAGTTAGAAATGAAGTTCATAGAGAAGATAAAACCAATACAATAGAAAATACAGAAAAGGCAACTCGGATGGCTACGTCGCGTATAGAACTTTAACGAAACGCTAATGAGGAAAGTGTAGGATGGAAGGCAATAAGGAGACAGCATTAGAAAGAAACACTGAACGAGCAGAAGTAACCAGATTGACATAAAACAGAAAATTGTGGAAGGCAAAAGTCAACTCAATTTCCCAGTCCTACACTTTAATGGTAGCTTGACTTAAGACGAAGTAAGTAAGATTTATCACTTTCTCTCTTTTTTTGTTGGTTTGTATTTACAATTTTATTATAAGATTTCACTTTTTTGATGATCTTGATAAACGATATCAATTTAAAGGTACAATTTGGATAATTTCGTTAACATCGACGTTTTAGTTGGCACCATCGACAATTTATAAACACTATTTGATTATTTAACAAATTTGACAATTTTGTTGGGCAAAAATGTACAAATCGGTTTAATCATTCGCCGTGCTTCATTGATTATGTTTTAGTTTAGCGGTTTTCTGACTTATTTCGTTCTGAAGAGTCGGTTGGTACATTTCTCATTTAAACAATAATAAATCAAAGTGCGCAAAATCTACACATTTAGAACAAACCTTTATTAAAACTAAAATAATATGTACGTATATGTTGAAGCATATTGCCAGCAAATCAACAGAGATTCGCCGTACGTGCATCCCTAACTTTATTTAACGCACCAACATTTTTCAATAAACGAAAAAGATAATCGATTTACACGATTGATTACCGGTAATCTGAAGTGAAACAAAGGCACTGAATCAGTTCAAACAATGTTCAAAGCTGATTTTTATGTTAAAAAGATTATGGATTTAATAACAAAGAAATTGACTATTTTGAAATTTTATTACACAACCAAACCAAAAAGAGTAACGAAACTAAACAATACAATTCGGGAAAACACCCCTACAACAACTACGTAATTTAATAAATTCAAATAAATCTCCAAAATGCAAGTAATCTAGGAATCATTTCCTTCTCTGTGAATATGTTTATAAAGAATAATCATACCTATTTGTTTTGCAACATAAATACCGTACCATAAATAATATATACGACTTATCATTTACTACGCGAATGTTTATTTACGGATCATATCTATGCGGAATAAGACAAATTTTTGTGTTTTGTATGTACTCCCTCACCATTTCCTCGCTCCAAATCTATACTTCTGATTTATAGGTATCGCAAATGTGACATATTTCCTATGCAAACAGCGCCATTCGCTTTAAAAAATTGCCCGTCACATTTTACTGTGTACATTATTCTTACGGATATTAGGGCTTATATTTCAATAAAAGCCAGAGCTATATATATGCATATATCAGTCGTCAACTGATAGATCTAAACGCGTTCTCAATTTTAAAATTGATTTCGCCCAGCGTTTACGTTATTATTTCAACAGATGTTTGGATGTATTCGATGAATATGTAGTTTGGCTAGCATTTCTCTCGATAAATGAATGATTGAAGCATAAATATAGCAAAGTTTAAATTTTGGCGAAATGTCGAATGCGATCTGATCGAAATGTAAATCTGTAATTGAGTCTATGACGTATTATGTAACGAAAGAAGCTAATAGCATAAAATTTCTAAGTTTATTACAATTTGAAAGAGAGAATTTTTGCTTTTCTTGATTGATGTACTTGATGCAGTATTTCGACGATCCATGCGTTTATGATTTTAATAATGTCTTATCATAACGTCCAGTTATATAGTTATGTCCTAAAAGTGACACAAAGACGCAAAAGGTTTTAAAAGCTTAATCCTACCAATTGACAAATAAAGGAAGGAATAGTGGCACACCAACAAGAAAGCTCTGGTTACACACAATTTTTTCAACGAAACTTGCTTGGACGTTGCAATTATTACCCCTCTTCTAGATTTTCATTTAATAAAACGCGTAATATTTACGATTGTACCTCAGCATGGGGATAACGATGGACCAAACCCATTTCCGTAGAGAACACCTTACCGCTCGATGACCTTCTTACAACCCTTCCTCCATTCCGAATTGTACTTTTGTGTTTTATTTGCTGGTCCCCACATTATGTAATACTTCAATTAAATTCTTTATGCTCGGAATGTATGCGTATGTGGTACGAATGTGTGCGTAAGAAATTTCGGTACGGCTTTGTTGACACGTGTTTGAACTTTGAAAATTCTCTCAAGGATCATTCCGTTCAAGGACTCCACGTTCGGGGTGCAGTAAGATGAAACGCATCTTGTTTTACCACTTTTAATTTTAGTTAGGTACCCGGTATTGTGTGCTTGTGTGAATCGCCCTTAAAGAGATAATGTTGCATGTGGACACTACCGCAAAACCTGTTTCGAGAAAAAGGATTCCAGTTGTGTGCATGTAAAACACAGTAATTTTGGTATATTTATTTCTTGATGTTTTATTTGAATTTTGAAACATGAATTTTAAATTAAAGGCAGGGATAACTATAAAATATGTTTTGTTTCTAATTTCTTTCTGAATCTAAAAGTATTAAAAGCAAGAGCAGGTATAATACAGATTTCAGAACCTTCTCTTAAATTGCACTTTCTTCTATGTCCACTTATAAGAAGGTGATTTAATTGTATCACACATACTTGCAATACAGCGTAAGTTGAATATTGGGAAAAAGAAAACTTACCAAAATTATTAAACTACTTCCAATAGGATTTTATTGCATTCTCTTGAAGTCGAGGCACAATCGTTTATTGAACAAATATTTCAGATATACCAGAAAACATGAGAAGGATGCCCACTAGAAAAGTTAGAATAGGAGAGAGCAAAAGTGTAAGTTACACGACGAGCGAAAACCTTACGTTAAATAAAAATAATATAAGTTGGTTCTGTTAGTAGATAGTGTATTAAATAGAATAGACTAAAGTTGCACATATAAAACAAGAATGTGAGAAACAGCTGGGGTATATGTATAATTGAAGATCGTCTGGTCGTCACCACAGATTAAAGAAACCAGGAAGTTAAAGATACTAACAGCAACATAAAGTGGACACTACTAAATGGGTGTGCGAATGAATATGTTTCTATTTTCCGTCTGGCGGAATTCTGGTACTAAAACGTTTTCATTAAAGCCTTCGTTGGTTAGTTCATCGGCAATTGAGCTGCCTTTAACTTCCCCACGGTCTGACAGTGTTGTCCCGTAGCAGCCCATTAGGAAGTTTGGATGTAATATTAAGCTTCCTAGCGGCTTTAATAGTCGTCCGATTGTCAGTCATTATGCTTATTCTTTTTTGAACAGCTTTCCTTCTGATTTCTTTAGTGCAGGCTGCTACTGCAAATAGCTTAGCCTGAAAAACCATCCTCAATAACATCCTTTTTTCTTTAAATACCAGTCCCCGTGCCCCAATTGGATTGCGACCCGTTCATACACCAGACGCTGGCACTCAAATTTCTAGCGTCATATTATTCATCTGTAATAACAATTCCAGTTATATCTGTGTGTCCGACAATTACATTGTTAGGACATTGATAGGTTTCAGTCTTAGGATCATAGCCAATAACTCCGCCTTCAGGAGTAGTTCCAGGGAAGCGAGACCCACTGTTCCCTCTATGGAAGCGGTTTCTACACCGTCCGATGCTCCAGTGATTCCCAATTGAGCCTGTTCCTGAAGAGTAGTAAGTAGTTTTACTGCCGAGGGCACTTCCGTCCTTCTCCATTAGATTACACCTATGTACAATCAGTGAATCACTCTTGATTTTAATCCCCAGGTCTTCCCAACAACTCTTCCGCATCGCCAAACTAGCGGTCTGACTCTGTTGGTCACTTTGACAAGATGTTTGCTCCAATTCAGTTTTATATCAATCTTTATGTTCAAATAGTTTACTTCATTGGTCAATTCTAGGTTCTAGTCGAACAGTTGTATGCTGCCCAAGCCTCCTTTTGATGCAAACTACCATTTCGTGGACAAATCGTCACTTTTACAACATAAATATAAGCTTGCAGTCACCCACAATAGAATGCTATAATAAAGCGGTAAGCGAAATGCAACAATTTTAAATAGCGTAAATTCATGCTGTTTCGATGACTTTTCAAGCCAGTGCGTTACATAACATAAGTTCCTAGTTGAAAAAAAAAACAAAAATCAACAAATGTTACCTTGCGATCAACACTTAGTCCCAAAAACTTATCATATTATTTGCTAATATGAACGTGCCTCTTTTGCTTTATGGATAAACTGAAGAATGCTGGAGAAGAAAAGAATTGACGAGGACAAGACACAAAGCTGTTCAAAAACTCAAACGAAGAAAAGTGAAAACAAAATGTTGATTGCGCGCCTTGTAATTTATTTCCGTTATATGGTTTCGAAAATTCATTGCGCAACTGCATTTGTAGCGCATTTCATTGCTTTAGAGCCATGCTAGCAGATCATCATAACCATTTTAACGATGATTCTGTACGAACCTCTTGCAATGCGTGACGTACCATCTGCTGTATAAGCGCAATCGTATTGATTATGATTACTTTTAGAAAGCACTGGATATGAAATAGATAGGAATTTACAAAATTCACAGTAAGTTAGATAATTCCTTCCATTATGCAATATTGCTTCTTGTAGGAACAAATCGACTTTTCTGTCTGTTGTGTTGACTAGATTGACTACCATACTATAATCGATACGCCTTCATAACGGTTGAAGTAAAGACATGGCGTGTGAATTTTAGCTAAAGTTTATGGATAACATTTCCTTTCTACGTCACCTCTTCATTGTCGATGAAATGTTCCTCTTGTGCGTCAATCGTGAACTTCGATTAACAATGTTGTTACAAGAGCACAGATCCCCTTATAACAGGATAGTGGTACGAGTGGCCATTAAATATGAAAATTTTATTGCGAAGTAGGAATTTAGAATGTCTCCAAATCGGTATGATAAGAATTGGACCTGATTTATTTAAGTCGTTAGTAGGCATTCCTGTTTTCATTGTTTTAAGTAAGTGAGAGTTGAAAACTTCTACCCTTTGGTAAAGGTCTGAGAATTCGGTACTTTGAGCAAAGATGCGCCCTAACGTTGTTAAGGGTAGAGGGTGAACCTAAGCCTCAGATATCTGTCTAAGGTCTGAGGATAAAGGCTAAGGAGTCTATGCACATGGTAGAGTAGGCTCCTACAAGGTATGACAATCTGGGTAGTGGCCCTCACCAAAAACTTATAGCCATTGCTAAAGATCTGGGAATTCAGGGCTTAGGAGAGAATACGCAATAACATGTTAAACATGGAGGTGACACCCCGCCTTAGAGTATATGTTTAAACCTTTGAGGATAAAGACTAGGGAGCCCACCGCGAGGAAGGCACGAGTTTCAAAAGTTGCGAGGATGTTGGCAGTGTCCCTCCCCGAAGACTAAGAATCTTTAGGTTTAAGCACGCGGTACTGATTATAGATTAGAATTACGTTACAAAATATCTGCGACAGGTCGAAGTAATGTAGAAGCACACCTTGCCCAACGGCCCATTTCCAATCTACCATCTAGAAAATGAGATTAAATTACAAATTGAATGGGTATAATATGGATAGAAGAGGGTTCTAGTAAGACCGGTTACATTTTCAGTTTTCAAAATCCCAATCAAAAACTTTAAACGATAAAGTCACGTAATAAAGCTTCGATACATAACCATTAAACCAATAATACAAATGGAAGCCCTGACGCCTCCTTTTCCGAATATGGTTTATAACCAGTATATGTATATTATATTATCAATCAAAACAATCCGGACACATGTAATACATGCATAACTGTGCATAAATATTTATCCAATAAGGGCAGATTATGCTACTACATATTTATTCTATCATATTGGAATCGTAAGCTCTAGATAATAGCAACTCTACCCGCGGTAAATTTAATTTCCTATTCGCGGCAACTGTTGAAACGTAACTGAGCATCACGTAACATACAACATCTAAAAACTAAAATCACTAACTCATATCGGTTAATTAAATCTAATTGTAAGCGTTCGGTCGGTGCAACATGTCGATTTTGCTGACGTGTCATATTTCAATAAAGATCTGTTACATACTACACATCCCTATAAATGTGTACGCCTATAGTATATATAGTACATACGTGCTTACATATGTATACGGTTATTAAGTTTAGCGCATTAAGATTGTGATACACAAAATGTATGTAGATAGGTAACACACGACTGATGACCTGCAAAATAAGCATTAGTCTTAATGCCAGGGTCCGCCTAGCGCTTGTATTTGCGATTTATTATTTTCATATGCGTACTATAGCCTGTAATTATCTTAGTAGGTGTTGGAATAATCGTTTTAATAAATTAATGGATGGCATCCAGTTAATAAGAAAATTGATAACGATTGAGGTAGGCGGACGTGCTGGTATTTATTGAGTTTATTTTAGTTTTAATGCTGTTGTTTACCTCTACTAAACGCAATAGAACATGAAATGCTAGTAGAACATGTTTCAAGTACCATATGTGTCATAACATCTGATGTAAGGTCAACAAAGTATCATTAAAAGGACCTTACACTATTAATCTAGTAGGTAGCTATTAATTGAAACCTTGCCTGTAGATACTAAAATATATTCCAACGTAATTTTTAGCAAAGTTAGTTTGGTACTGAGCATATAGTAATCTGTACAAGTTTCTTAGCATAGATCAGGTTTCCTCATAATTACTACACCATACTTAATTACATAATAATTTATGCACATACATCGCATATGGTAAGGTAAGACCTTGTTTCTGGCGTATAAAACCAGCATTTTTGCAAAATTATTGATGACTGAAAGCAAGTAATGGTTCCTTAAATCAACGAAGAGTAGAATGCTGTCTACTTCTAATATTAGATCTTTGTGTTCTTCAAGTTCAGAATCTGTAATTGATAATTCAAGAAAAACAATATCGTTTCACCTCAACCCTATATATATATTATTTGGTTCTTAGAATTCTCCGCCATCAAATTTTGAATTGCCTCTATTTATAGGAAAATTCTGTGTACATGTGTAACCCTGTAACCTTACAGACCTGTAAGAGTAACAGTAACTGTAAATCACTTCCTTAGAAAGCTATGTCACAGGAATGACAGAGAAGACAATATTTCTGTAAAATCTTAAAGATTGGCTTAGAGATATGCACAGAATTTGCCTGGTAAATTCGAATAATCTGGCAGTTCTTTAGAGTTCAAATATCCCACAAACTTGAAGTCATATATATACATTAGTCATTAAATTTTTACATATTATGAAAAACTACATATAATATGAACGAACACAAATCCAGAACTGTCCTTTCCGATGCTCATTATTCTTGCTCCTTCGGCTCATACGGAATGAAAAGTTTTTCATACCTACCACGTAAATTTTGCTTTATTGCATTACTTTTATACCAAAAAAATTAAACGATTAAAAACTAAATTAACTTTGAGGTCAGTCAAAGATCCCTATTTTTCATTGTAAAGTTATTATGGTTACCATTATAAATAAAACATTTGTCATCCCTTACCAATTTTTTTTTATTTAAATCTAACTGTATATGCCATTTGGAAGAGATAGAAGTTGCTACAAAAAAGTTTGTTCCTTTTAAAAATTAAGCAATGCCATCAGTATAAAGAACTATTGTCCTACTAATATATTTTGGAGAGATTGGTATAGGTAACTATTATGTATGATAAACGATTATTTCGTCCATTGTTTGTCAATAGCCGAAGTATTTCACCATATCGACCGTGGTGTTTCTAAAAGTGTAGCCTCATCAGAATTCAATGGATTTATCTCTTGAATCAGTTTTGTGTCTCTTATAATGAAATTTCGTCTTAAAAAATTAGAAGAACTGCAGCCTTTCTGCCAAGTACTTCTAACTTTTAGCTTATTCCTTATTTGATATCCTGGGTGTGCGTTATACTTAATAATTTCGAATAATCATACAAATAAAAACAACATTTAATTCCCGCCCTCCCATTCTTTTCTTGCAAGATCTTATCAAGTTATTTATCCTTGCTCTAGCGCATTTCTTAACTGAGGTCTAAGAGCAAATTCGGGGCCACATTTGCTTGCATTAAGTAATATTTTCATGTAAAATTGACAACAAATGAAAGTGTACCAACTGATTTTCATCAAAGAAGACAATACACGGTCACTTCTTTGGTGACTGAGGCACATTGTTAGCATAGTTTCTGAACATGATGGAATGGTTCAAGTAGTAAGTGTCAGAACAGCAACGATCAAATGACCAATAAATAAACTTTCTGAGTTACCATTGAACAATTACGGTTCTTAATACATGTCTAGTTTATAGAAGACAATTCCTTCACACCGTACGGTATTGTATATATATGTAGACATACATAAATAATAGTTTTAAAATTTATATACTAGCTATTCGTCATATTTTCGCAATGTAGTTTTATTGCACTCTAGTTTGAACACATTCCAATTTGAGAGATTAAGATAGCTTATTTTAGGGGTGCTGGATCATGAAACCAGCAGTGCACACCATTTTTATATTATCAACTTTTTTACGCTTACAATTTGTTCCATTGTTATCAGTAGGAACTCATTGCAATAGAAGTTGATATAAACAATACTTATAATAGTTGACTTTTAACTAATAGGAAATAAATTTCTTTACGAATTTTACTCTTTGCCGGAATTAACTACATGCGTTATACACATATCTGGAATATCAAGAATATC
Source organism: Chrysina gloriosa (assembly GCA_038088585.1). Classification (NCBI taxonomy): domain Eukaryota; kingdom Metazoa; phylum Arthropoda; class Insecta; order Coleoptera; family Scarabaeidae; genus Chrysina; species Chrysina gloriosa. The sequence goes on from CM076093.1 coordinate 12,164,392, forward strand.
TGAAATTGTTCACATTAGAATTCGTAGCAAATGCATTATTATCAGATTGCATGTTCTTTATTTTCCACAATATTATCACCTTTATTATCAAGTATTCCATCTATTACAGGATATAGCCCATGGAATTAGACAGAAGCAGTTATTTTTCGGGTTACCTCTACAACTTTTAGGTTAATAGAACAACAAAATCTAATATCTGCAGATTATGTACTTATTTATTACTACTTAAGTTATATTCTGAGTCAAATTCGGAAGACTCAGATGATCACTAATCCACAATGAATCGGTAGTAATACTGCTTGACAATTCGTCACTAAATTTTATTTGTATTGTAGTTAGTTAATGGACTTTATAAAATGCACTGTACATTCCTTATTCTGATTTGCATCAGTCAGCTTCTTCAAACAGTAAGAACTATCATCGAAATAAGTTTGGTATTTAATTCACTCGTCACCAATCTCTAATTAACTGCTTACGAACTCTCTTGCCTCTTGTTTATCCGATCCCCGCGAATTTAAGGAAACCACTGTTATATGTTTCAACATGAATGGGGATCAGTAAAATAAGATTGACCAAATTTAAAATATTAGTATTATCATTTAATTTTAAATCTAAATTATTTATGTGCCCAAAGTATCTTCCTTTATAAATGACTACATAGTTTCTAGAGAACATTTACCATTTTTCTTCACGAACTGGAAGAAGAAACATATATATTCTCCTTAGAGCGTCGAATTGTAGTTCGGTTTGTCGGATGCGTCTATTCCTTCTAGTTTCCGTGATTCTTGGCTAAGGTTTTCAGTTCTACTATTTTACTACTATTATCTTCCCTTCCTAGATGATTGACTCTTGCTACAATTTCTCTTACTTGGGATTTTCTTATTAGATCCACCCTAGTTTTACTCACTATCTTCCTAAGAGGCTTGCTCTTATTATAAGTTATTGTAGGGTAGTTGTGTTGTATTCTTAATTCTTTTATTCTTTTTGTTAATTGTGTGTTCTGGACAGAGAGATAAATTGCATGAAATATTGATTTGCTTTTCTTATGTAGGTGTGCTATTTAAAATATCATATCGTTAGTAATGACTAGTTGCACCACTACTATTATTATTCGGCATTTCTTAGCTATAAAATATAATTTATTTAATTTCTGTTTCTGGTTTGCTCTTTTCTATAGAATTTTCACATTTAGGTTGTGTATTTCCACTGTTCATAAATTCATCAGTATTTGCATTTTTCGTCTTCTATTTACTATCATTTTAATATAATTTAAGTAATACCTCAGGACAGAGCTTTTATCACGGCACAATTAAAGTGTTTCCTCGTATTGCAATAAACTTTCCAGCTACCGAGAATGTAGAGTACCTCAGCTGCAATCAAAAGTACAGTAGCTTCTTGTAATTTTCAGAAAGTATTTACATACGTATTAAAAATTCTCGAGAAACAAATAGAAATATTTGTATAAGAATCAGACAACTGTTTGATAAAACACCATTATTTCAATTTCCGTTTAATGGTAAATGATGCTTTCACAAAATTATATTGTATGGTACTTTTGTAATATAAAAATTATAAAGGCGGTCGTTTCAAAATGACGACAATTCAATACAGCTCTCTCCCTCAATTAATCCGGGATATAAATTACTGTAGAATAAAAAAATTTGAATAAAATGGCCGCCCGCTTCGCAGATTCGGAAAGGGGTGCGTACATCCTCCAATCAGAGCACCGTAATAAACAATGTGAGTTGATTCATGCACTTCAATCACTACGGAAGGGTTACAAACTGACGAGGTCATTCAGTATGGGGACGAGAAAAGCAGATAGTGGTGAGCACCGTTGTAAAATTTGTTCGATGTAAAAAATCGGCAGCGATGCTTTAATCGAAATCAAAATCTATATACTAGGCAAACAGTTCGTTGCTTTTGCAGTCGTTCGATGGATTTCAGAAAGGAAAAGAACAAAAAAGGCTTGTGATACCCTCCGATGCCTAAATAAGGGCGCGCAAGGGTAAGCTATTGCACTAATTTAGCAAAAATAATTTGATGAGAACACATAAGAATGAAATTTATAAAATCACATTGAAAATAGGGGCGTGTATTGTAATACAAACGGGAAATTAAATTGCATGTACGTATCATAATTATTATTACTACGATACGATTAACTTTGAAGGGTCAAAATCATTCCACGCAACTAACAGCTCATTTCCAAATGTAGTATGCGTCTCAAAATAATAATAAATAAATTACTTAATTAAACTTTTCTTTGGAACCTGTCTAGTTTTTCTGATAAAACAGAACGTTGTGTTTGAATACGATCATTTCAGAGTTTTAAAGAATATAAAACAATGTTCATGATAACAGCGCGCTTGAAAAAGTAAATTATTTGTCACGCTGTCTCTGGATTGAACTGAGGATGCTAGAAAGTCAACAATGTTTAAAGAAGAATGAGATATATCACTAAGGAGGAAGACCTGAGCTTTTAAGGATAGAAGTAAAGGTATATGTTACGATCTCCTGTTTTGAAGAAAAAACCAAGCGCTTTTCTGCTTACGTGAGGATATAGAAAATAAAACAGGCTTTTATGCCGGTTTAATAGATAGATAAATTGACACACATTCACAATAAATAAATATATATCTGAGCGTACTAAATGTAAAATAAAAGTGTGTATCCTTAAGTACAGTTTTCTGTTGACGATGTTTCTTTTTCAAGGTCATATCGAATAGAAAATAAATGTAAGGCTTCTTTTGCTCATATCGTGTTTCTAACAATTGCATTTGCCTCTTAGTTTGGTTTACGAACTTAGCGTGTATTTTATTTAATAATTGTATGTGCCCATTGTCTTTTAATAAAGCACATACTTGCTTTTAAGTCAGGCGGTGAACGCTGACGGCCAGTCATTCAAATATTTCTCTCGCTCGGAGAAGTTCAATATAAGTTTATATAAGACGTTTAGCGTACAAAGCACTGTCATCTGTGGCTGAAAAGGTATCGAATTGCAGTTTACACAGCACTTCTTCACAGATAGATCCGAACGCCGATTGTGAGACAAATATCAGTGCAAAGACGTTACGTTTACTCTGTTCAAAGCTGCTTCGCCTCACATAATAAAGCACAGCTGGTAGAATGTTACTCTCAGTAGACAGTCGGCGAATTGCAAAAACAATCTGAGCCACGGGTTTCGTCCATTGACTTTCCGCTTGGTAACGTAGTCTCTCGCGTAGTACTTTTGCCGTCTAACGACGTTTCCTCTAGATATTTTACTTCTCCCGTCTACCTAACTGACGAATGACCGGGAGTGTTTGTCGCCGAATATTTGTCAGCAGCATAACAACGAAGTCCTTTGATTTATAGGATACAGGAGGACTTACCATCTCCCTCGGTTGATCTGAAGACCTTTCTTAAAACATAGAAGCACGCCAACATTGTACTGATCCCCAAAACAAGAATAGACCGAAAGTATTACCAAAATCATAGCCGTATTAGTCTTCTGTCAGGATTTCGAAAAATCAATGAGTCGACGATAGTTTCGAGATTAGAAAATGAGCTGCTTAACCCTTTGAAGTGCTTCCGCCGTCGTGATCTTGAGCCGCGCAAAACTATTTCCCAGTCCTTTTATACACAGCCCACCGAACAATGTCATAAGGTTATGACGCTAGATGTCGACGCTAGTATGCCAGCAATTCGAATGTGTGTGCCACTGTTTCAAGAAGGTTTATAATATCTACCTATAGGATTCATAGAGTTAAACAACACGTGAATCCATATGTGCTACTTTGATGTCACGTTCTATGAGGTAAGATTGCCAGGTTTCAGGTGTAGTATTTCTAGACGCAGTAGACGCGTTTAGCTCGGTTGGGCATGACTTACTTCCTCTTTAGTTAGTCTTTTCACGGTCTCATGTGTTTGGATGGTCCTTCAGTGTAAATCTCGGACACCATCTATCCTCGAAACGGTCCACGATTATTGGTGTACTGCAGAGCCTTCCTCGGTTATACATGCCTCTAACCGTAACGAAGGTATAGTAAAAAACGGACATCGGCGTGCCGTGGATGCTTTTGCCGAATGTTAAATACGACCTTAAGCTTATATTTGGCGATTTTATTTACAGGCGATTCCTATTACCATTTCGAAAGATTCCATATTTATTGAAGATACCAGTCTATTGGGAATTCCAGGTGCCTAATATCTACGTATAATATTTACATATATTATTTAATGATGATGAAGGATGCTCGATTCATTTTTCGCAGTTACATCGAGGATTAAAGCAAAAGACTGCATAACTCTCGCTAACGATCACCTTCGCCCCATAGTTTGTAACAAATTCGTAAAGCTCTGAAGATATTCCTATTCTACGTTCACAACATTATAATTGGATGGGGCAATTTGGAAGAGTATGAAGAACTATGGTAACCCACCGATACGACATCTGTACGCATTATTCAAAAACTGCACGAAAGATCCTCAGTCTGTAAGTGCCTGACAATCAATGGACTTGATAGTGGATAAGTAAATATATTAGAAGGATTGTCCTGGTGTTGTATGATTTGTGAAAGATGGAAAAATTTACATACAAATGACATACTGATGTTGCGAATTTCATAATCTGGAAGGCAATATTTTACAATTGATCTGTTGCTGTGGTAGTAATAGAGGACACGTAGAACTCAAACTAATACTGATTGTGGACGTGATAAAGAATAAATTTAATGGCAAGATAGGATGGTGTCAGTACTCATTCGGATTGCATCTTACGAGCCTGGCTTAGAAAACAACATATGGATGTTGTCTCTGATCGTAACTTCTTTGTTCTAGTTGATACGCCAAGCATTAACACAATTCAAAAATATATAGTAGACACTAAATTGTAGTTGGATTAGAGTTCCTGCTGGTTACTTAAGACGGATGCTCCTCAATGCTACCTTTCCTTCTTAAACTAATAAGAAACAATGGCCAACGTATATACTGTTGGTTAAACTACCATTTTCTTCATTATGTAAAAATTTATATGTACAGGTAAGTGCTTGATATTTAATTACAACCATTACTTCAAATCATCACTGCCTTACTTCAAACTAAATATGTATTGAAAATCTATCTTGAATGTATTCTTGTTGCGCAGCGTGTATACTGTATATTTGCAGACATGCCAACCTTTTTTATCTTTTAATGTACATATATATACTTGTCATTTAAAGGTATATGTGTTTCATTAACAACTTTTTCAGATAGTTGAAATAAAAAAAAATTGCATTTTCATATTCAGCAGCTTCGATTTAATTTCAATCTAGGTAAAATTTAAAATATCTTCAAATATCTCCGAAATCACAAGAGATAAATATAGGGAAACCTAATACAGTTTGGGTAGGAAACCTTTCTCCGAGTCTGAAAATATATATGGTGTTCCATTTGAAATAACAAAGTTATACACTATTGAAGTTGAGACAAATAAAGCCGGTCTATGGAATCACCCTGTATATTATTGTAAAATTACATACCTGAAAATAAGTAGCCCCAGATATACCATATCGAGGCTAAAAACATGATTTGAAAATTTCAATTAGTTTGTCTGTTATGTCCGTTTTCAAACATCTTACTTGTTCGAAAATCTTCAAATACTTCGAAAACGGCTAACGATATGTATATGGAACATTGAAGTAACTCACCTTAATTTTTTCTATACAATTCGAAAAAAGCAAAAAATATATATTGTTCCATTTAAAAAAAAAACATAACTTTTATACTTAGCGCTTTGTTGGGGCACCCTCTATAAATGACAATATTTTCTAATTATGGCCATTATAAACATACACCATCTTATCAAAAAAGATTTAAAGAAAACATGATTAATATGGGAGCTTCAGTCCGAGGCGCTAGTCGTGGACCAGCCTGTATGTTATTTATGATATATATATGTACACATGCATGTATGCGTCCATATATTTTAACGCACACATCTATACGCAATATACATAACACATAAGTATGAAATTTTACAAATACATGTAATCCGTTTTATCTGTGTTGTTACTTGACCTAACCTGATATCTTTTAGGTTGTAGGATTGAGAACAAGCGTTTTGATTGACAACTGAATAATAGTCAACATTAGAGTGAAGAAATAAAGGAAAAATTTATCTTGGATTAGAAATGATTACCTATAAAGGTACATAACCACAATATTATTATTAGAAGTAGATACTAAGTCAGTACTCTAAAAACGCTTAAGGTGGAGTAAACTATCATTTACTAAATTTGTACAGACATATTGAAATGGTAAAGAAAAATAAGCTGAGCCATTCAAATCCATATCTATGTATGCAGATACTCTTATTAACTTGTAATAAATGAATTCCCTTAGATTTGTTTTACATATTTAAACATAAATAAAGTTTGGGCCGCCCACCTTTATTCAAAAGCGCTTTTGTGAAGTCTTACTTAGTTAGTAATTTTCCAATTACCAAACAAAAACTCTCAACTGAGCGAAATAATATAAAACAACATGAAAACATAGAAACAGCGTAGAATTACTTATTGCGTACGTATAAAGACCCACCCTTTATCCGCCTACTGGCCTACTTCCCTACTCTTCTTTATCTGTCCCCTTGCTATGTTTCCTTTGACACGATATTAGTAAGTGCAACCCTTCACCAGCGCTCGCTTTTATGCCGTTTTTAATCCCGCTGTCGTTCACCCTGCTTTCTATATTTTTTTAATTTAAGGGTTGGTTTACGCGCCCCATCTCTCGATGCAGAAAAGCAAGATGGCCGCCTCCAAAATTGGATTAAAATGACCAAACTTAGTTATGCTATTCTCCGAAAAATTTGACCGCCTTTTCCGTACTAGCCATTAGCCTAATTGCTAAGCTATTATTACGAGAGAGGTTGGAAGGTTTTTGAAACGAATATATGCCCGTTGCGTTTTAAAATACGAGTTTACATGCCCAAACTGTCATATATCACGCGTAAATTTAAAGGCATGAATTATATAGAACGCCGTTGGGGCGATAATTCTTTATTAGAGGAAACGCTACGAAGACTTCCAAATAAATCCAACGTTTAACTTTTTATTGTGAAAATTAGCTGCTAGCCATGGATGGTCGTTTTAGTCGTATGCTTTTGAAAAGCTTTTGGATAGAAAGGGATAGTATCTATTAGTTTGCTAACTCAGCAATTGCAGGTTTCGATAAACAACTTTAGTTGAAGTTTTAGGTCTGGTTACATTTTTTTAAATTACTACAAGTGTCGTTCAAAGAAAAATCTATCCACCTACTATATTATAATGTATCTTTGCAATCGACTGACGAAAATTAACATTTTCGAAATACTTTCCCTTTTACTACCGCAAAGGAATAACGTGCACCGCAAGCTCTGAAAAGATTATGTGTTGTGTAGGGTAATGAACATGGATTTTAGCCATCAGAACCTCAATAAAGGCTATTTTGATAAACACATACACGTACCTACTGATAGCCAAGGTGCCATACTGACCCCAGAGCAGCGAGGGTCCACTCAGTACTGAAAATAAACCCCAGAAGGGCTTTAATAAGGTTTACTTAATTTGGTTACCAGCCCATCGAGGCCTTAAAGACAACGAGGACAGCTGACTTGGTTCGTGAGGGTAGTAGCACTACGTCTACGAAATTTAAACCTGCTCCTTGAATTGTCATATCCACTGCATAGGTAACGGAGCTGATCTGAGGACCAATTCCAATCCGAATGGCAACAGTGGACAAAGTAATGGACTGGATTGAAGATTTTGTACCGCAAGAGATGAAACTACTGAACATCCCTTATGACGCTGCGATGCTCTAGTTAGCAACAAACTTCTATGCTTAGCGGATAGATATCTGGAACCTGCGGACGCAAGACATGTTAGGTCAAGGAATGTCATCTCTTGGACTTATTCATTGGCCCAGGGAGGTTAGTACACAATGGGCTATTACGAGCGCTGTCCGATTGGCATTTTTCTATTGAACTGAACTAAGTTAGGATAATAAAGCTATGAAATGGTAGCAATGAAATTTGTTGTAGTGACTCTTCAATTAAAGATAAATAATGTTCAGGTCATGCCATTGAAGTTTATTATTAACAAATGTGAGCAAGCACTCATTCGGATATCCTAGCGCACTATGTAACTAAAGAAGAGAGACCAGACTTATGAAATTACAAAAGGTATTGCTTTTGACCATGACAGTACAAGACTATTGGCTATATTGGGAGTAGAAACTGTTGAATCGAATTTAGGTAAGCCAAATTTCGTTCTGGAATCGTTGATAAGCAAATTTAATTGAATTTGTCGGTTTTTAAAAACTTAAAAAAAAGTCATGAATTTATTATTGGTAATTTATGCAAAAATGTATCAGTATTTCTTGAATAAGTTCTTGCTGTTTTCCAACAGATAGCGTTACCAGAACTCCGCGCGTGTATTTTAAGACAGTAACGCCTGTAGAAGGATGTACTATAAAGAAGCTTGAAGTTCAGTATATGTCATTATTTCCATAATGTTAAGCATGTCGAGTTTCCTGGCAAAAAAAAGAGTATTTGCGGGGAATTTTACTGTATCACTTTCTTTAAGAAAAATCTGCAGCTGAAGTACACAGAATTCTTGTTGAGGCTTACGGCAACCACGCTGCCGATTTGCTAAAAGTAGAAGTATTATTTCTTAGGCGATGATTGCTTTAACAGAACCGATTGATTGTAGCAAAAGGAGAGTAAAGTTCTATCACATAGGAGAGACTGAGAAGTGGAGGAGTTACCCTTTTAAACTCACACCAGGCTTATATTTTAGAACAATAATAATAATAATAATAATAATAACTTTATTACCCAACAGATTATCCAATAAGAGGGCAATTTACAAAAAGAAACGACAATGCAGTGTTACAAATCAAAAACTTAAACGTAAGCTTAAACTAAAGCTAAACTTAAAAGGAACAATTTGAACAAAAGAAAAGATTGAAAAAACTGATCGCTACAATATGTTAAACATAAAAGAAGCTTCCAAATAATAGTTTTCACCAAAAAAAGAAAAAGAAATACTAATGTGCGGCAGAAAAATTGAAAAAAAAAATTAAACAATGTCAAAGATTGAAACCATACTTATTATTCGTATCCGCATTGGACATTTTCTTGTGATCAAATTCTATAGCACTGTTGGTCTAGCTACAACTCCATTTAAACATTCACATTATCATAAATTAAGGCTCTTCAGATGGACATGTTCAGTACTTCATCCATCAAGCTCTATACATGTTCAATGTTGCTTCCATTTTCCGTTTTACTTTTTAATGTCTCTCTATTTCTATCGTTGTTCTTACTTATGCTTCGTGATGCGTCTGTGTTAGATCTTACTGCTATTTTGTGGATTCGAATTTTGGTTTGTTGGAGTACTTCTCTAGTTTCACATATTAAACACGTTCAACATTATTCATCTTATATTGAACTCTATTCTTAGGCCGCGTTTTATTTATTACGGATGCTTGAGCTTGCCTTCTATACAAAAATATCATTATCATGTTATTCGAGCAAATTCTGTAATTTCCTAGTCTTAGTTTAACACGAAAGTGGAAATAAAAGTACAAAAGTTTACTTTATTTTTCTGTATAACCACTACTTGTTGAAACACGTTTCCCCCATTTGGAGGGGAGGGAGGAGGAGGAGGGGTTGATACCGTCATTGTAGAAAGAAGAAGTGCGCGCCATACGCAAATGACGTAGAAATGTTTCGATCATCGCATCGCCCACAAATTGCCATTCTCCTAACGCCTTTTGTAGGTGTTCAAACATGCGACAGTCACGCGCCCTTTAATTGAAACCGTGAGAGACATATGGGATATAAAATGTATAATCAAAAATGTTCTCCAACTTCTCACATGTTTGTGATATGTTGTCTCGTATTTTCCTCACGTTCCTTATCGATTGGTGCCATATTTTGGTCCGATAAGCAATCCTAACTTTATCAGGGTGTTGGAGAAAATTCAGCAGTAGTAGACCTTTCCAATTTCCAAATCTCAATAGATTTTCAATCTTCCCTCGTGCTTCAGTCAATAAAATATATGAAACTCTGGGAGCATTAATTCCTGAATTGTGCACCTAAGTTTCGGAAAATATTGACCGACTATACGCCATCCTGTGTCAGGAACTTGATTATAATCTCTTGCACAATGGATGGATGAACCTCCTTTTCTCCCATCTTATAGAGTGATGTAGGGGCTTTTGGACGCCGTCGCTATTAACGCATCCTTAATAACGTATTACCCAGCTCTACCTCTGTCGTACTCTAGAGCGAAATTTTTGTTTATATTCGATTTACTCGTCGATTAGATTCCGAATCAGTTATCTATAAACAAAGTTCTGGGGCTGATGATACCTCACCAGCGAGAATAAAAGGGATCATATTTTGGAAAAGCTGAGAAAACTGAACAGATGAAACTGATTTACATTCAATAAGTTTGCGCTCAATGACGACAAAGCACAGCAACTAACTAATATTACAGAATCGGAATCGTATGTGGGTGCGAAATTATCAAACAAACAGATATCTCTTCTCAACTATCCAAGGTTTGAATGTGAACAAATAAGATAATCTTGGCACTAGAAACATGTCCTAATAACTGGAAAAAGCAGGTAACCAATAGGTATCAAGGATACTTGTTGGAAATATATCACATCCTTCAAGTAAGGATTTCAAGAAAATATACATCGATTTATACTTTAAATTATCTTATTGAATCAACGTATTTTTAATACTTTTCGTATTCCCATAATAGATTTGTATATTTTCAAAATTTCACAATACGTGTGATTACTTTTAAAATAGTTCTATGGTCTAAAAGTTTATTCCTTCTAAAATCAACTATTATCGAGAAATATTGCACCTAACTAGTACAGTATTTTTCTAAAGCCATCTCCTTGGATCCTCTGCTGTTCTTCTGGGTTTTTTTCAACAACGGCTGCTCTAAAATCTAATTTAGTGAATGTATGGGACAATAAACTAAAAACGACGCAAATATACTTGTAGGTTTACGAGATATCCTCACCGAAGTAAGCAGTGTTTCTGCGAGATATTTCGTGATTTACGAAGGCATTTTCTCTGCGTATTATTGTGTTATTCTACACTTCGGCAAAAATTGCTTTTTATTTTGATTCAATTTTCAAGCGATAAATAATACCTTGCACTGTCTCTCCCGATCTTTACGCACAATAATTCATCACACATTCGTAGGGGCAAATATTTTCTGCTTTCACTTTACACTTTTTCGCGAGTTATCAAACTAAAAAGCATTCGGGCTTTATTTATGTATCATTGTACGTACATATATATATCCAGTTGTTACGCCAAAAGTTCATATTTACGTAGTAGGTGTTATTATTCCGGTTTTATGCTGACATGCATGTGAATGTATATACAATATACAGATAAGATATAATTGAAGAGAAAGCTCTAAACGTTTTGTTTGGAAATAGGTAATCACTGATATTAAAGTAAGACTAACCAATTTAGGTAGTCGTATCCATTCAGTAAATAACTCTATGTATCTACCTTTTAAGGTTCCATAAATCAACACTATCACCGTTTATTTCATTAAACAAGCCCTTAACAGTCCACAATCTCGCCAGAAATCAATTTCAATATTACAAAGGAAAGCTCCTTAAAATATTAACAATCTTCGTAATGCATCCCGTGTGCGGCGATAATTCCGCGGTTTGAGAACCGTAACCAGTTCAATTTAATCGGCGCGTCTAATTATTTGATAATTATCGAGGAGCATCACGCATCATTCACCGCACATTTTATTGTGTATACCTATAACAATGTACTACGTATGCGATACGTCTGACGAAGCTTTCAGTATTATAGTGCGATAATTCGCTTTTGACGCTCTCCTGGCACGCAAACACCGGAACATGTTCATGTTTCCGACCAAAATACGCCGTCTCACGAACTATCGTTGTGTGTAGTTCGTTAAACACGTTTCGCAAATACGGTAGATAGATTATGCGATGGCTTTGTTGTTTTACATGCTTCTTTTATAGGAACGAACGAAAATCAGTTTAAGGTTATTTCAATTTTAATGGTACTCGGCATATTTTTGAGATAAAAAAAATTAACGCTGGAAGTTTCTATTTCATTCAATTTTAATATTGGATTGCTTTAACGAATGTGCACTGGGATATCATATATGTTAATTAGAAGAAACAATAAAAGTGAAAGATCTAAAAAATAACAAAATAAAAAATGTATGTCGCACCAAACAATAATATTTAGTAATAATATAAACAAGAATTAAAGAAATTAATAAGACAATAGGCGGTAAGTTTTGAGCTATTGTTTTTAAAATCGTTAAAGTGGTGACCTTTTCAGTTTGAAGTTATTCTTGGAATGTTATACATCCTATTGAAATGTTTTCTTTTTGTAATTGACGAATAAATGATGCAAAATATAACCTAAAAGAGAGAAAAAGAGATAATGTATCAGAAACTGACGAATCAAAATGGGAAACATTTCGTGAAGTCAGAGATAATAATAATAATCTAATTAGAATGTATATGAGAATCAGTAATTATTAAAGCAACTGCTTGCAAAATACAAGTGATGTTTATTGTTTCTAAAAAATAACTCAAAACAATGAGTCACCCTTCCTCAAAATAATGTCGGTTCACATACAACTCGAATGGCAAGAGTTTGAGCAGATAAACAGCGAATTATTATTATTATTGATTACCTTGGTCAATACATATTTTGATGCCGAGCTTTTCTTAAGTGTTCTTAACTAATTTCTAGTGCACTGAATCCAAAAATAGAATCAGATTTTCTCTATCAGCTTGTCTTCAAAAGACGTGAGCAGGTATTTGTATTTAGCTAGTCTTATTCCTACATATAGATATTGGTTCTAATACAACCTATAAACAACGCACAAATAAAAAGAAAATAAGTTTATTCCACAAAACAAACATTTACAAATGTTATTACCCAAAATAAATGTTTAAAGTAGTTGGTAACTACAGCTAACGCTCGATAATGTAAATACCCGATATTGGAAACATTGCGCTAATGTGAACACAATATTCGTAGTGTAGAATTATACGGAACGCTAGATAACGTAAACAGCACGCAATTTCCTATCGTCTACGAATAACTTCGAGCGTTACAAATGCGTTACAAGTTACCTATGAAAAGCCCAGTTCCAGCCCCATCACCGAGTTATCGAATTCTGTAGGGGAGTCCCCGATTTATGTAGCATATATCCATATTTGAACTTAATTGTGTACATTCCCGAGAAAACTCATTTCTATAGCAAACATAGATGCATGTAGTTTTGATTTTGCAAAAGTAGTCTTAATCACAACTTTGTTGGCTGAGGTTCGTTCTTTAATACACGATTATAAAATGCTACTTTGATTTATTGTTATCCTTAGTGTTTACAAAAGGTTGTTCGAATATTTTTTGTATTTTATTGTGGCGTATTAAAGGTTTCTTGTAATAATTTGCTTGTTGATAATCACCTTCGCTAATGTAAACGTTTCGATAATGTGGAACACCCTTAGTTTGAATTAGTTCACGTTATCAAGCGTCTGCTGTTATTTTGAGCGCTTTTCTTGCGTATGTCTGAAAGGGTTTGTCACTTTTAATACTCCAGCAATAATCAGCTCCTTACTATAGTCGCCAAGATTTGAATCTCTCTACATGACTGTTGAGGCAATGGAGTTTAATGCTGATATGGCAACCCAAAATTTGAAAGTTATTAAGCATATCTTCCACTACTTGTTCATAATTTTCAGACTAATAATTACCGAGAACATTTTGCACAACTTTAACAAAAGACGACCATGCATTGGACCCAATTTCAGTCATTGATTCTGTAAAGTGTGGGTATTTATAAGTTGCCTTATCTGAGGTCAAATATTCCTGCTTTTAGTTTTTCATTACTGATTGCAAGGATTTAATTTGCGAACTATTGAAACCAATATCATTTTAATCTAAAGCTTTCACAAATTGTTTCACTAGCTCTAGTTTAGTGTGCAAGGCAGGTAAAATTATTTTTGTCTCGTTGTACTAATGCTTCATTAATAACATTGGCTTTTCTCTCTAGTGGAGCGGCTCTGTTGGGCCAATTAATTTTTATCAAATCTGATCTTTCGCTCTGTTGTTCCAAAGACACAAAAAACAAAGATATTTTGTATATCCACATTGTTGTCCTGAAAGGAAATTCACCATTTTTAGATCAATCAATCATTTGTCTAATACTTAATTTTTTTCTAAAGCAGAGATATTGTTTTATCCTCCTGTGTCGTCTTTGTCGAATACCCAATTGCAATACTTCCATATTTGTTTCCATTGTGTAGAAGGACACACTTTAGACTTTTTTGGAAATATCTATAAAAAGTCGCCAATCAGTTGATATGTACTCTGATATACCCGTTTTTTGTAACAATCCTTGTACGTCGTTGCAAAGTACTAAGTTATCTCCCTGAGAATAGAATGGCAGACCTTTTTCTTTGTTACTGTAATACGTAATTTTTGTTTCCAGGAAAAGAAAATTTCTTTCATTAAGTCTAGGAGCAAGCAACTTCGAAAACTCCTTTGGAAAGTTTAAATCTCCAATAGCGTCATTTAATTCTTCCTGGGTAAACCTTTCTGGATATGTTGAGTCTCCTTCAAAGTCCTCTTCGATATTGAATTGCATCCGGGATTTTCCAAAACTTTTATTTTCTCCACATTTTCGATGACCCCATGTAGATCTTGAAGTTTTTCCATTGATCATTAAACAAGACCTTGAATTTAACCAAAATATGAAAATACATCATCGAAATATTCGAATTCGTACTTTGAAAGTTGTTTTAAATATGATCTTTTGTAATTTGACAGTTTTACGGCTTGTACTTTTATTCCGTGGCGTTAAAAAGGTTAAGTGGCAGCTTATGTAAGTCGTTTAGAGATATGCAAAATTACTTAATATCTATATTTAAATGAACTTAACCTTGTATGATATTTGCGAATTATGTGACCTTGAATGTTTGTTTTCATTCTCAGCTATTTTGGTGAGTCGCATTTATTTACGTGGCTAATAAGAAGAGGCTCATAAAAAAAACTTTAACGGCCGCGTAATTTTGGCAGATTTATATGTAAATATCATACTGTAGAAGAATGCCATTATCGTAAGCCAAAACAGATAACTTTATGGCGAATTATCAACGTACGTAAAAGATTATCGTATGACAAAACATCCATCCGAAACTTTTACTTTCTAACTGAAATTTTCAAACGAAAACTGCAGAATCGATTTTTACATTTTTTTCTAAACGAAGAAAATTATGTAAAGCAATACAGGTTGATACGATTGGCTTTTTCATTATAGGTTACAGCAGCGTTTCTCAACTTTTTAGTAATTGCGACTCAATTTTCAATCGCAATTCTCATCCAAATTCAGCAGCAAATAGCATGACACCGATGTATGATTTTACGTTGTATGGAAACGCTTCATACTGAGTATATTGACAAACGCAGAGAATTATTCGAATTAAAATTAAAACCATATGAAAAGCAAAAAAACATTTTTCGAGAAAGCTTTGTTTCAGAATGAAAAAGCTTTACTTGTATCTTACAAAGTTTCATATCAAATAGCCAGATGTAAACAGCCTCATACCATTGGTGAAGAGCTTATGTTTCCAGCTGCAATTGATATTGTAAAAGCTATATTTGGAGATAATTTTGCCAAACAATTGTAGTACATACCTCTATAAAATGATACCGTTCCTCCTCGGAATGTTGATATAGCTAAAGATGTACAGTATCAGCTTCTCGGGAAGTTGCGTGATAAATTGTTTTCAATTCAGTTTGATGAGGCAACAGATAGCAATAAAGATGCTTATTTACCTATGCAAGATTTTGTAATGGGATGCCAGTAGTAGAAGAATTACTTTTCTGCAAAGCAATAGAGCTTCAACCGACTGCATTATTTACAATCTTAAATGATTTTGTAAACGAGGCAAACATAGAGTGGAGAAGCCCCGGCTCCCAAAGGAATGAGTCCTGGTCTGAGTACTGTGCTAACGACGGTGGTAACCGTAGTAAATTATATTAAAGTGAGACCTCTAAAATCAACAATATTTCTGCGCTTTCTAAAGACATGGGTGCAGTACATTCAGCGTTTCCTATTGCAAAGCAAGATGCTTATCAAGTGGAACATGTTTGCAACACGTTTATGAGTTAAGAGATGAAATCGCCATCTTTCTAGAAGAGGAAAACCGACCGGAAGCCGGGAAGTCTCGATATGATTTATTTATGATGATATTCGACAAATTAAATACCTTAAATCTTTAACTCCAAGCAGCAAACACACATATGTCGGGTACGAGTGATAAAGTTAATCCTTTTTGTAAAATTGAAATTGTAGAGCAGAAATTTAAAGAAAGATAACATAGAAATGTTTGGAAATGTGGGGAAAAATGTGTTAAAAATTACAAGCCTGAAGAACAACATGCGAAAGATGATTTTGTAGCTATTGATAATTATTTAGACATGTTAACAAAGGATTTTTAAAAGTAATTTCTTACTGGCGTCAACCTGGTAGCAAATTACAAGTGGGTTTGAGGACCTATTTCAAAATACCCCCGAAGGTCTTTCAACTGTTGACGAAGAAATCTTCACAGACTTCACGACAAGTGGCGAAATCAAAAGATAATTTAGTAATAAATTACCCTTTGAATTTTGGTCAGGGGTGGGTGATTACATTGAAAACAAGAGCATTTCGTATACTATTACCATTTTGAACATCCTACCTTTGCGAAACCGGATTTTCTGCAATAGCTACCTTAAAGACAAAATATAGAGCTCAGCTAAATATAGAAAAATAATTCAAAGTGTCAATTTCTAATATTAAACTTTCTTTCGAAAAATTTGCTCTCCAAGACAGGCCCAAAGGGAGTCACTAGTAATTATTAAACTTGTTCTTAATTTAGGATTTAGTATTTAATAGTTAGTATCTAATGAATCTAAATACATGGTGCTGATACTGATATTTATAAGGGTATTATCAGTGCAAACATGTATTTTTTATTATGTTAGAATGTACTTTATTGTCTTTCTTTCAGTAAATTACATAATTTTTTAAATATTTTTCTTACTTTTTTTTGGTTGAGAATCGCTGAGTGACAGTATTAATATTGCACAAAGAGCAATTACAAACCATTTAAAATGTTACTTAAGAAAATTCGTGATATCATTTGAAAAATAATACCAGAACTGAATCGAATAACGTATAAACTTTTACGGTCAACTCACCGGTATGATAATAACGTTATCAGGGTTCACCAAGTATCCAAAGCCATTTTGCGATTTTCCGGATCGATTTTACGACCACGAATAGCGATCGCATACATTCAATTTTTTACGTGTTATATCGTAGAATAAAGCGGAGCAATAAGTCTTGGGTAAACTATAGTTGATGGAAAAGAAATATTACTGCAAAATTCGCACAAGCAATTCGTATAATCTTATTTACCGCCCGCGTATATCAAAATGAAACATACGTGGATTAAGTGCAGATATCTCCGTTTTCCAGCCAATCACCTTTGCACCCCGACGTATATAAATCAATATAGCTAGCTAGCTCTAGCTATAGCACTGCTCACATTACGAATATTTTTCAGCAAAGCCTTGAACATATCGGATATTGGTTATTCGATGTAGTGACGCATACACAGCATTTGGCAATTATCTATGGACAACGGACATACATACATATGTGCTGCACAATTTTTTTATAAAAATACTTGTACTTGTAATTTCGATCTAGTGAATATCATCTATTTAGAAATATTGCTCCTAATTCCCTGCACCCCGGAAAAAGTGTCTACTAACAAGCATTCTATTTCAAAATTTGACGGATTACTTCCGCTTTATCAATCATTGATTATTGCAAAGTTTCCTTGTCACAACAATGGTTAATCAAAAGTATATTTGTGAATACAAATACGTATGCATATGTATTACATATTTAACCAATTAAAGGACTAACAGTCTTAAATGCAAACTTGTAACTTGTAACATAACAAATTTGTGATCCCAAACATACTGAAAAATCAATTAAAATTGATGGTACGCTATGCTTTAACCAAGGCATACCTTTCAACTTATGTGTTTATCCAGTTGTATATCTGAACGATGTTAAATTAAATGTAGAAGTATTTAGCATATTATTTTTTGAATTTCGATATTAAGTAAAATCTCTTTTACAGGCGGACATAAATCCATAGAAAGGCTCTGGACTTAGATTGGTAGATATAAGTCCTAGTAATGGTTCGTATGATTCGTTATTGGTATTCTAATAGCTTCAGGTGCAAAGGATGCCGGAATGTATCCATTGTATCTGTCGAATTGATACCTTCTCTTTGGTTCTATTTAATGACACACCCGCAGTTTATTCCCTTGACGAACTAGGTTCTCAACTAGACGACCAATTTTCCCTAGTATTCACCTTACATGTATTTTACGAGACAGAAGGCGCCATAGTATACAGAACCAAGGAAAAAGTATCAAACAGTGGATACACTGCAACACTCTTTGCACCCGAAGTTATTAAAACACAACCAAACCTACAAACCACAGTTAGCCTTGGCAATAATTTGAAAATAGCGCAAGAAAAAGAAATTGATATACATATATATATATATATATAACTATTAAATTAAGTTTTAACTAAATTAATTCGAAATACCTTCATAAAATAAATGATAGCTGAATAAGTTCATGATAGTTATAAATGGCAGTATTTAATTGTATTTGTTTAAACAGGAAAGGCCCAAAATTTTCTGAACTTTGATAATCTTTAGACACTGATAAGTAAAAGTAGCATTGAATAAATTTACAAAAAGTGCGAGCAATATCAGCACAATATTTAAAAAAATTCCTGGGAAATGCTTAGAATATGGGGAATGAAGCAGTCGAAACAAAACAGATTATATTGAAAGACAACAAATTATATATTTTGGAATATAACAATTTCTGCACGAAAGTGCACTGGAGGTATTTTGAATGATATAACACCAAAACTGTTACAATACGCTTACATGCAAAATAACGGAAGGAATACGAAGTACTTTTGGATGCCGACTAACACTGCTAAATGTTTCGATTTTTTTCTTTAGTTGAATTTTAAACAAATGTCGAAATATATAATCGAGAAATAAATATCTCTCGCTCTATAAAGAAAATCAGGTCACATTAAACAGTCCGACTAATAACCATTTCTGCCATTCATAGTTCAGGATGATTATTTTGTTAATAAAAATGGCTCTCTGTTTGGTATACATAATTCTAAAATAACATCAAGGCACTGTGGCTGCAGTGGGAATACCACATCATGAGAGAAAAATGGACTGATCACTTAGTTGACTCCGATACGGATCAGAGGTAAGGGATGACGATGGAGAGATGCTGTGGGGGAGGATATGAAGACGATGAAGATTAGGCACTGGTGACTGAAGGCAAAGGACAGGAAAGAATGAAAAAAGAACAACAGACAGCCGAAACTCGATTGTTGATCAATAATTCTAATACAATTAACGAAAATTACTACATACTTTCAAAAGATTTTCGTAGCCTAGGTGACAGTACAATCATCGTCTTTATAGCTGCTGAAAGAAATTGTTTGTTGATTAAAGTTTAGACTCATTTTCTTTATTTCTCCACAGCTATTGCAAAGCGTAACTTTCGACGCTTTTCATTAATTAGAATAACGATTTTGTACATATAATCTTCCGTGATGACGTTCGGGATACATGTTGTATGAAATATAATTTAAAACCTCCACAATTTATTCTTTTAGAGAAAGGTGTAAAGCAATATGGCAATCTGGGGTTCTTAGTATCGTTATATAATTGTCATCATGACCTGAACTAAAAAGAACTGGACTAGACCAACATTTTGCGCAAAAATTTGTACAGTTTAAGGAAAATTTGTTACAGACGCTTCAACGTGCATAAAACGACTTCGACGGTTCAGACGATGGAAGGTTTGGCATCGAAAAGACATCGCATTCACGCCGACCTATGATGACGGGCAAGAACAAAATAAAGATGACTAAAAATGATTGGTATTTGTTGACAGTTAAAATAGTTGAAACACTACACACTATTATCGTACGGTTTCAAGGTACCTACAGAAGTTCACTTAGAAGCGAGATATGTTGCTACCATTTTCATTAGATGACACTAATGAGGTAGGTTGAATTTTTATTTGTACTTTGGTTGGAGGCAATGAAAAGTGGATTAACTAATAAGTCATATTTTTCGAAGAAGATATAAGTGACGCGAATCTTCATTATAAGTTGCTCACACCTAAACAAATTGTCGATTTCATCAAAGAATCCACAGTTGGCAAACAAAGAGATCTCATCCTCCACCAGAGCAACGCCCATCTATACTTTTCGGTGGAACTAGTTCTGGGATGCCTTTAGTTCATCCACCATACAACTCAGTATTAGCTCTGTCGGACTTTCCAAACTATTCCCCATGGTGACTCCCTTTTAGTATAATAATTTTACACGATATCCATTCACCAATCTCTTCAATAAATTGAAATTAACTAGCGCTGGAGGGTGCAAAAGGATTTATTATCCATCTTTCGTTCCCAATTAGCAAGAGTTTAGAGTCTTGCAAAAGTCCCAGAACGGTGTCGATCTAGCAAATGTTAAAGCATTCTCAAATTACTTGGATGCATTTTTTTGTTAGTAAATGGCATAAGTTTTACTCTGCAGGAGTTTCTAAGTTACCCGAGTGGTCGAAAATGGTCATAGAGCAAACGCATCTACAAAATAATTTTTCATAACTTAAAATTTTAAGTTCTAGCCTTTCAACTTTAGGCCTTAGCACCTGTGGTTCTTCTGTGTAAATTATAGACAGGTATTGCAATGGTACTCGAAGTAAATTGAAACAAAAATTAGGGAATACAAATCATACTGAACAGCAAGTTAGTGATGATGATGCAATGATTCCATGCTTAGATTCACAATTTTGAAATTATATGTATCACTTAAAGAAAAGTATTCCAAGCTAAATCTAAACACAAAGTAAGCTAGACAAAACTAAATCTAAACACAAAGTAAAGTAATGTTAATAAGAATAAGTGATGTACAATGTTTACACGAAATAGCACTGGGAGGAAACTCAATTAGAAAAACTGAAGAATTGATAACGAACTGAATAATGGAGACAACTAAAGAAACTAAGTATAATAGCAGCTGTAAATAAATGGGAAAGATAATACAAATAATGCCCAGATAAATATGGAACTGGCAAATACAGCAGGAATGCCAACAAACCTGACAGTGAAAGTAATAATGGAAGTGCACAAAACTGCGTAATGGAAGGAAAACATGTGGGTTAAATGAAATGACAATGAAACACCAGAGCAAGGTGGTAACATAAACTGGAATAGAATAAGAAATGATGAGGATTATAAAAATATTATAGTGAGAATGGAGCTAAATAGAATAACAAGAAATGAGGAGAGCTAAAAAATGCAAAAACAGGAAATGAGGTTTAAAAATGGGAGAAAAGCATGAAAGATGGATTCTAAAGGACACGAAATCAATTCGACGCCTTAAAAGGACATAAAGACACAAATGATGAATAAGAAGAACAAGATCTTTTTGGAAAATACATTCTAAGCAGCAATATCATGTCTCGCATTCTTTTTGTAAGACATTCTAGATGCACGTATTTTTAAACGTTTTTTTCTACTCAAAGTCTTGTCTATATTTTTATGGTCTTATTTTCTTTGCCGCTTAATTGAAATTTTTATGAAGTTTTCTGCGTGTTATTGAACGAAACTCATCAATACTGTAACATTTACAAATTAAAGATAACAGAACATTTTTCCATTTACCCTAATGTTCCGATAAACGATGTTAGATATTGATATATATATCTGACGAAATCACAAGAGAGATGCATATAGTTAACATGAAAAGGATTGAGGAAATTGTAAGTCCTTTATTATACGTAAGGCGATGGAATTGAGTATCTTCTTGGCCTCATACGCATGGTTGTATGTTCATTCTCAACGGGTTTGATTTCGACCAATATAATTTTAATCTTTCAACTTGGGACATAGTATTGTGATAAATTAAGAAAAGAATAGTACCTACACACCTGTACTTACATGTCTGTAAAGTATACTTTAGCACAATTTAACGAATTCTAAAAAGAAGCTGATACGAATAGTAGTATTACTTATTCTGTACGTTTTCCTCTATAGAGGAACAAAATAGGAACTCATAAAGGTGTTCATCTCGAATTATATTAAATAGGAAAACAGCGTAGTGCGACGAA
Source organism: Chrysina gloriosa (assembly GCA_038088585.1). Lineage (NCBI taxonomy): Eukaryota > Metazoa > Arthropoda > Insecta > Coleoptera > Scarabaeidae > Chrysina > Chrysina gloriosa. The sequence continues at coordinate 12,186,733 of CM076093.1, forward strand.
ACTTTCGGAAATAGATATTAAAATCCAATTACATTTTATTCCTTTTCCATCTCACGCTAATCCGGCGATAAATTTACATCGATCCGGAATTACTTCGGATATTACCTGCTTGTTTCAGCGAAAATCCCTGAAAGTAAGGAGCTTCTTTTTCAGCCGATGTCGTTCTCCGAGCAATATGAAAGCTATCCGAATGAACGAGTGAGCGAGGGACGATTAAATCGCATTCGTGCCAGACATAAAAGTGATCTATAAGCGGAAAAGAATGTGCGAAATCTTCGCTATAAATCGGTAGAAAACAGTAAATAAGAAGTGTCGCGCGACGGATAGAGAGAAACTCAATCGCATTCCTCGCGTTCCGAGGCGAACTTATTAAAAGATTGCTTTATCAGCGTGAGTGAGAGACAATACGCAACCCCATCTCTACGGAATTTGGATGACTGATGGCGAAGCCTTAATTAAAGCAGAGGGGATTAATCGGGACTTTTCTCGCTAATTAATAAACTGGCATCTTCTATTGGCAGGAGAGAATTATTTGCGGCAAAATCGTTGACAGCGCTCATATTCATCTACTTTAATTTAGTGAGTGCAAATCAGTTTAGAATTACCTGGATGTTCTAAATTATACTATGCCATCATATCAATCACTCATTATTTTATTAATTTCTAAAGTCAACAGTTGCTATATACACATGGCCATGACGAACCATTGATTGTGAAGAGTAAGAGCAATTCAAAATTCAAATCAGGTTATCAATTGACATTTGAATGTAGATAGGATTCAGGAAATGGCGAGAATTCGAAAATGTTTTTTAATTCTCGAGGATCAGTCGCTTTGCTGTCCAAATTTGAGATGTATCTTTATCAAGTAATTTGTCCTAAATTTTAACAAACATAAAAATACAAACCAAAGAGAAAAGTTGATATTGGTCTAAAATGTAGACACCGTAAATGTAAACACCGTAAAATAGACAATACTTACTAGGATACTGCAGGGTACTAGACTACTTAGGAGAGTAAAAATGAACTCTTGCCAGCTGAAAGAATTCGAAAATCAGCTTAGGATCATTTTTCTTAAACAAAATCATTCTTACCCTTATGGCACCAATGTAAATATTTTTAACAAAAGAAACTATGAAACATCGTGTGTACCTTTACTTACACTTCCACAAATCGCACTTCACCTCGCCATGTCACCGTCAACTGTGTGTCAGTGTTATATGTCAGTTTTCACCAGTATTCTATTGACACATTAACCATTAACCATGGAATGTAGTGAGCTTTGGTATGTTACCCAAATCTTACAAGTTGCGTCTTTCCTTTTTATAATTAGAGGATGATAGATGAGTTGCCAAAATTACATATTTGGTAACATATTTGAATAACTTGGTAGAAAATTGTGGAGAGGCTGAATTCTGGATAACAAAGGTAAAGCGTGATCTGGGTTACAAATCCGTGGAAACCTTCGAGGAATATGATGGCACCACCACAGTAACAAATACGACAATGATGCTGCAGATGTAAAGAATAACGATTCCCCTGGGGTGGATCGAATAAGGGCCGACATATTAAAACAAAATGAAAGAGGTAAGTTAATGTATACTGTGTGTATTGATAAGTGAAATCTATAAATAAAGGAATGCACCAAAATATATCAAAAACAACGTAATCATGAAACAGAAAAACGTCAAAAGTAAAAATGTCAACTTTGCAGAACAATAACTTGTATGTACAATGTATACGACAAAAGAAAGAACCAAAGATGCAAAAATATCTAGCTGTGCGTCAGCTCGGGAAGCATTATTAACAGTTAGTTGTACTGCTACTAACAGAAAAGAGAATAGAAAGAAGAAAACCATATACATATGGCGAGGCAACTTTCAGTCATGTTAAATAGTCATCAGCCTTCGCCATGCTGCATATAAAATCAGAATTAACGAGAGTAATATCCGAATCATGCATGCCTTTCACAAATATTAGCTATCATTAATCCACAATGAAGAAATGTGACGGGAACCAAAAATTACGAAAGGCATCAGACAAATCTGTTGTCTATCACTGCTGATTCTTAATATATAGGTATATGGGTTACACTAGAAATATAAGAAAAAATGGAACACTAATAATGTGGGAGTAATCGTGTATACAGATAACATCTTAGTAATATCAAAGCAAAGAAAAATAATGGATGAAGTATTAAGAGAAATGCAGTTGAAAGGAGCAAAAATAGGATTACAAATTAATACTGAATGAATGAAATGTGCGAGAATAGGAAAAACACCAAAACTAGATAAATTAAACAAATTGACTTGACATCGAAGTGCTAGACAAAATAAAATATGCATAATAACCAGAAACGGAAAGAGAGAGGGAATACATGAAGAGATATGAACAACGATTACGGGATAATATATAAATAAGGAAAATCTAATCAATAGAAATATCAGTATAAAAATTAAAATTAAAATCTGCCAATCTATAACATATTCAATGGAAACTATAGCGCTAACAACAGAAGGCCTTAGTGAACTGAATATTGTCACAGGCTGAACCATGCGAGCGATTCTTGGGTTTCTGAAATCTGAAAAGGTAAACTATAAAAATGCACTAATAAAATTAGAAAGAAATTGAATAGATAAACGATAACAACATTCACAAAGGCAAGCACAGTAATAGAGCAAAATACATGACAAGGAAGAATATCAAGTAGATCCAGATCAAAATGGTCTGAAAAAGTCTAAGCAGATCTAAAGCATACAGACATTAAGAATTGGAAGGAAGGAACGAGGAGAAATCAAAGAATGGTAAAATACATTAACTCAGCTACCAAAAACACTGCAAGAGAAATAGTAAGAAGATAATTAATGGAATGGTGCGGACTAATCCACCTCAATACGTAAATCACAGAGACTTCAGCAGAACGTAGTACTTACCTATACGTACATATGTATGGATTACTTACTGAACTATAGTTCAAAGAAATAAAGAATATAGAATGTTAAGATATGGTGAAGAGGGGGAATTGAAGCAAGCGTTAGAACAGATGGATGGAGTTCTACAAGACATTCAACAAAGAGTATTATCGAGCTCTACATTTTTGCAGCCTCAAACGTGGCTCAAGTCGTAAACAATGTTTGGGAAAATCAGCCGGGTGTTTGGTGATAAGCTGTGTTCCTTAGTTACCACAAACGTGTGGTACAATGCATATTAAACTGATCGACTTTCCTGGAATGACAGTTTTCGAGCTCCTAACCAAAAACGGCAACTACCGACAAAAATATTGGTCTCATTCGGTACATCATTGAAGAGGATCGACCTGTTACTATAGTGAGTATTCCAGCTATTGTACAGATTGATGCAAAAGCAAATTTTATACAAGAATTTGGAGATCCCTAAGCTTTGTTTCCGTTGGAGGCCCCACAATTTGACTCCAGTTCAAACCGTATACAATGGTGCAAGTCTACAATACTCGCTTTTACAATGGATCACGTAAATTTGTGCACATTGTTACAGATAATAAAACATGGGTGCATTGCTCTGATCCCACAAAAGCACCAACTGGAAGTGTGGGTGTTTGAAAATGAGCCGGCTCCAACAAAGCATTTTCGTGAAATTAAAAGGATAATCGCCACATTTTTTTAAAATCTGGACATGTTTCTACTATAGCAGTGGAGGATCGCTGTAATGTTAATGTTGAATGATGTGTGTACACATGAGATTTCATTTAAGAAACTTTCCCCATATGTACTTAAATGTGCATTTCTGGACAACTAAGTTGCCACAGACTCCTGCAGTAGCTGCAGCCGCGCTTTTCCGGCTAACCCACCGAGGGGAAATGTGTCATTAGAAACCTATTTTCACCATTCGCAGGCGCGTTATATAGTGCTTGTCTGGAAATTATAACTACTTCTGAGAAAATCGCACTGACGAGCAGTATAACCGCAAAACGTATCTGCGAGTGGTTTTCTAATTATAAATGTTGAATGGTTTACTACACTTTATTTGCTTCAAGTTTTCCAAAATATACACGAAAAGCGCTCGAGATAGAAATGTTAAAATAATGGGTCTTTCGTCATACAGTCCAGCCTTAACACCTAATGATTAACTTCAGTTTCCACGTTATAAACTTATGTTTTATATCGGCCTAACAAGCGGTGGAAGCATTTGAAACTAAACAACCTAACGGCGGAAGATTTGCAAAAAGTTTTGGGGATTAGTTTTTACGGATGCAAAATGAGGAGAATACATTGAAAAATGATAAATAACTGTGTTCTGTCAATTGCATTGTATATTGCTTTACTAGGCTCAGCAGAAAGGCAACGGTCCTCGTAGTCTTCCTCTGGTATTGAAATAAAATATCTTTTATAAGCAAAAACCGAGTTTTAAAAGTAGATGTTTGGAGCATTGTGTTGTACAGAAGAGAAAATTGGAGGCTATCTTAAGACAAGAGGATAAAATTTAAATTATGTGCATTATGGTGATGAATAGTAAAAGTTGTTTGATAGATGAAGTAAGAAATAGTAACATAGTAACCAGAAATCAAGAAATACATATATTAAAGCGCAGAGGAATATAAATAATAACACCAGTGAGAACCCAAAGATAGGAACCGTTTTATTCTAATCCTACACCTAACGGGACCAAGGAGATCTGGAAAACAAGGAAGATTCGTTTTGAAGCAGGAAGTTTCCTGTTTCTTATAATACAACAATTCGTTAACTATAATCATAACTTCCCCTTCTTCTTCTTCGTCTTCTCTTTGACTACGACTCACTTTGTTTGTCTTACCTCCATACAGTAGATTTCAAAGTCCAACGTTAGCACCTTCGTTTTTATGATAATTTCGGAATAAAAATTAGAAAAGAAAAGCAAATTATAATGAGGGCAACAGCGATAAATTAAATTCAAAAGTTGAAAAACAAAAAGTAACATTAATTTTTATAAAACACGAATTTAAGTAGATAATGCAAAAGTCCGATATGATTATATGCTGCTTTCTTTACATTTGTATATTATACTATATTTTAATTCACCCGGTATGTATTACGGTATCTAAATTCTGGGAACATCGTATCAACTGAAAATTGATTTGCAACTAAAAATCTAATATACCGTTTCCTCTTGCAATTTCTGTTACCAATTAGTTTCAAATAATTGAATTCTAACAATAGGGTCGCCTTCTCCGCAGTAACTGTAATTGATATTTCAAAATCCAACTTTGAACAGTCGGTTACGGATGAATGAATAAACTCCACGATCCCCTGCGAAAGGTTCGTTTTCAATTAGTTTTAGACGTGTGCAAATTACAACGGAACATAGGTCGCCTTTTAGCAAAATTTTAACATATTTCCACCTACGTATGTGTAAAGATATATAACAACCTCGTATTAGATCGCTAGTGACCCCTCTTTAATAAACAAGTTAAAAGCTGATTATCAAATACGTAGAGAAAGTATTAAAAGTAATCGCAATTGACAAATCTATTTTGACTCAGCATACAATTCTCGTTCATCTTAACAACTTCCGAATGATTTTACGCGATGAACTTCGTCAACATACAACCAATCCAATTAGTTTGGAAAGTAAATTGGCTTCCGACATTTTCAAATTCCGTATCCTCGTAAATAACGCCATTTTATACCTTTAGTTTTTATAATATCGCGTCTGCAGCTCGAACATTTATATCGTACCATAAACTCTGTCACTTGTTGGATAGTGTGCTGAAATTGCACCATAACGTTTTAGTGCTTCTGAAATCCAGTTTGAGTTACTTGCGATATGTGAAATGAGGGTGGCAGGTCGTAAGGCAGGGGACCTGCTGCGCCACGGTAAAAGAGGCAATACGTATTTCACTGCGGCACTTATTTTAGCCATCAAACAAAAGACATCGCCGAATTTAGTCTGACGACGCGGTGTCTTGAGTTCACCGTTTTGTACTCTTCGCTGAAACTGCACCTACGACATGCGTACTTAAAACCGCGTAATTTTACTAAGCGCCGATAAAATTACTTGGGATTAATTCGTGTTTACTTCTATGGGGATAGGGTTGCGTAATGGGGTGACATTTTCATATTTAGGGAATGAATGCGCTGTCGCCCCTCCGATGTACTATAGGAATTGCTCATTCTAGTAACGGGGTAATAAAATTATCTTTCTAATGATTAGTAAGATTGGATAGTAAATGAGATATTATGTTATATATTCTACGCGATGCGACTATGAAGACATTAAGACGCAACGCCCTTAGAATATTTAAAACAAAGGAAGTTGGTGAATTTTAAGAGGTCGATATTTGTAATATAACTTGAAATACAATTACAAGTCATTTCATTTCTCAACAGCGATGGGTTTGTTTTCATGTTGGACTATAGAAACTGTTTCTCAGGAAAAGAAGAGATTGCATCATAGTGATAATCCTTAAAGCTATCTACTCCAAATAGTGCCAATCCTAGCGGATTAAATCAGACGAGAATGGAAGGTACGGAGCATCGATTACGTTATTGCACCAAAAACCTTGAGTTGTAACGTTCTGTAGGTAGGTGAAGTCTCAAGATGAAAGAACGTAATCTCACAAGTGCCAAGGAAGACGCGAATATTCTCTTGGATACACTTTGGACCTTTGCTGCCTGTTCTCGTTAAGACAACTCCCATCGTGATGATCATGATTTTCAGCGTGAACGGTATGTCATCTAGCACTTGATAGATTTACTGGCACAACGCCTTTTTTGGTTGTAAATTAGAAGCTTCGGCATACATTTTGCAACGTTGCAACATTTTCATTGGACAAGCATTTGTAAACTACATCCGAAGAACGATTGCATTCATTCTAACATTATCTGTCTTAACAATATTTTTGTGGTTAGCTGATGATCCTTATTCCCATATTCTTCGGGGTTACGCTCTAATTCATTATTACGTTAAAATCACATTCTATCTTTCTTAAAAGTACCACTGGGATCATCATAAGCTATTCATTGGTTCTTTACTGCACATCTACTGGAGCACCTGGTATTGGGTATTACTTCGTTCCTGATTTGTTGAACTTGCAAAATTCAACGTTCTTTCTTTGTCATCTTAAATTTGCAAAAAAACTCTATCCCGATAATGCTAGTATGCTTTCGGTACGGCCTACACCCGGCCCGTTGATTTTGTCTATCCTTTCTCGAACTCCAATTTAGTTGCCTCTCCCCTTTTGATGCCTCTCTTTTCCAGGATTGTACTGATAGTGTCGTTCCACGTCTTCCTTGGTCTCCCTCTTCTTCTTTTCTCTATATTATTAATAAAAGATAAATTCCAGAAGTTTACTTAATAATTATGAAAGTTATAGGAGGAACAGCTGTTCCTAATATCATCATTAGAATTTAGGGAAAAATAAATAACAGAGTTGAAAGAGAGTATATGGGGAGGGCGGAGGGGGGAGCAAGCGAACGGGCAGAATTTAGAATGGAATATCAATTGCAGGATACCTATTCTTCATTACTCAACTTTTAGAGGCAATAGTTAAGAAATACATTTCTTCCTTGCTGACTTTCAAAACGTCTACGACAATCTGTTCCAAAGTTATAGAACGCTTTATGACAAACCAATAGCATCTTGAACCTCGTTCCAATAATGGAAAATTATATATCGCCAATGCTAGAATTAGAATAAGAATAACAACTTCAGTAATTTTGAAGTTCATTAGGGACTGAACCAAGGACGTTGTCTCATCGATTTATTTAAAATAAGTGTTGAAACTTTTGAAGCAGAAGCGCAAAAACAGATAAAACTACTGAATGACAACAGCTACGACACCCTATATCTTGTCTATGGTCAAATTGTTAAAACTTAGGAATTCAATGACCTGGATTATATCGCTCAAAAGTTAATAGATGAATCTAAAGAATCTAAAGAGGCGAAAATTTACTGTCCGCAAGACAAACTATAGGGATATCGGTGAATATTTAAAACCACAGTAAGTATTATGACGATTACAAACATTTAGTGACACTGCATATCATATGGGCGGCACTTCTAACCACATAATTATTAGTTAATTAAATCCGCTGACATATGTTTTAGTTACTTTTAGAAAGTTAATCCGATGGTAACTCTAGACCACTTCTATAAAGGCCTTGCATTGCTTGACCCTCGCCTATTGTTACCTTTCGAACCGGAATTGGTCCTCAAATCAGCCCCATATTATCGCCTTTACAGTGCATGTGGCAATTCCATGATCAGGGTTAAGTCCGTTGAGGGCAATGTTACGGCCCTTCCAAGCCAATTTATCTGCATCGTCGTTGGTTTCAATGCCTAGATAAATTGTTGACTTTGTTGTTACACAGAAAGCACTTCTAGAGGCACTTGCAGTCAATTGTTGGTTAGAGCCGACCTTGGCTGATTCCAAAACAAGTGGCGCCACCTCACTATTAGTACACATGTGAATATGTTTACCAGAACAGTCCTGACTGAGGTTCTCTTGCACACAAACCATGATAGCACATATCTCAACTGGATAGACTGTGGGATAACGACCAAGCGGCATATTGATTGTTGGGGGCAGCTGTCCTTCAACATCTAAAATTGAAATCGGTAATGAAAGGTGCTGAATTGAAAGAGTATGCTATGTCAATTCTACAGAAAAATGGAGCGTGGCGATAGAAGGTACTTTGGAAATTTCACAATGATTTCGTTAGTTACAAATAGGGAGATTGGATTCGTATTCTATCCCACCTATGTTTTAACACAATATTGTAAAAATCATCAGGAATATTGAAGTAAAATTGTGATGGAATGGAATCCACTAGAAGAAATTTACAGCGCACAGAAGCTTTAAAACAAATTTTATATTTCTAAATGTTTTCAAGAACAAACTTATATATATATATATATTGTCAAAAACCTTATTAATACCGTTAGGTGTTAAGGTTAAGCGTAACTTACATAACAAATTCATTTGTACTATCTATATACCATTGTCGCCCACTTCTTCTTATACCCCGCCAGTGCCTTTCCCCCACTCCAGCTCCAACCCCTTCCTCGGAGGTTTTCCACTATTTCTTTGTCTCACGTCTTCCTTGGGCTTCCTCAAGAACAAACTTTTAAAACAAAACATGAACAATGTTTCTTTACTTTATAAAACCTTATAAGAGCGATATTACATCATGTTTACAAGAAGACTGGGTTTATCATAAAATCAAACTACTCATAAAATATATAAATAAATATAAAATAACAAAATTGATGTGTGCAAAACCTGCATGAGACTAGTACTATTATGTGTAATGAGAAAACAACAAAACTGCAGCAAAACGAACCAATTCTTAACTGAAATGGAAATTTCAAAACTCATGTCAAAAGATATATTGAAGAATATCAAGCCAGAAATGTTGGGAACAATTGGAAATTCAGGAAACGATGCAATTTCCACATGGATAGGATTGCCAACGATTGGCTACCCAAGATTGCGAGAGATAAAGATGGACAGTAACTAGAAAAGCTAGGGGACGCATTCTCTTACAGTACCATCCCCAAAATGTCTATAAAGAAACTCTGTTGATGAAACAAATAAACAATCCCAAAGAATATCGAATAAGACAAAACTAACTTTAAAGGTGATATAATATTTAATTAACAAACTGAACACTGTGAATTTGACACACAGCCAAGATTAAAAATAAAAAATAATGAAATTTTTTCATAAAACTTCGTGCGGAATATTACGATATTATGCTTTAATTAATCACCACGACAGTAAAGTAAGAAGTAATCTAGATACTCGGGAGACGACACATTTAAAAATAAATTAAGATATTTTGTCGTAGAATGTGCAGAATTTAATTATACCCCAAGCGAGGCGCAGAACAATAAAACAGAACGAGGTACATATCCGAAGCAAAATTAAACACAAGTTTTTAATTACAATTCCCTGCAGTTTATATTTCGTCCTAACCACGTCACAGGACTACCACCGACAGGAAATGTAAAACCAGATGAAATCCTGCTGTATTATTCTCTAAAAATAATAATAGAAAATATGAGAGAATTATACCATCGCTTCCTTCCAGTAGAACGAGCGTGGTGTAGTATTGGCTGCCTATGTATAATACTAACTGGGCGAGCATTATTCAATATTCAATCGCTTTTATGTAACCTATTACTGAGGTTTCATAAAAGAGTGGATGACGTGTTATCATTAAGTAGTGTAAACCGGGCTTTGTCTCTACTTACGTGCAAGGCCCGACATTAAGTGAGTGTGCGTAGGGTCGGTTTTCAGTACTCTATTTATAATTTGAAATTGAAAAGCCTAAAAGCTTCAAGTTTTTATCAACGATTGCAGCAAATAAAACAAAATCTTAGAGTTTAAGTAGATTGCAATTTTCAGATACAATAACCAATTAACTCCATAATAAGTTAACTACGTTGTGCAGTAATAAAAGGAGAAATAATCCTATTCTATGCGATAGTAATTACTTTTACCAGCGAGTATCACAAACCACAAATTTTTATCGTGTAATTACTGCGTAAACATTTCACGTAGGTGGAGCTTGCCACCAGTAAAAAGTTATGCTCAAGCATATATTTTGTACTTCTTTCGAAATGTCATAGTTTTCGTTATAGCACTAAGATATCAGACAGGAGAAACACTTTTTCGATATCGAGTTAGCTCTACGACGAATTGTATTTTACCGAAGCATTCGGGAGTCAATAGCTGTTTATATGTAATTTCAGATAGGCACCCTCTTTCCTGTGTCCCAATTCCAATAAACTTTAATTATTTCCTGCGACGGGGCGTCTCTCTGTTAAAGCACTTTATCTTTCTGACACATAATAAGATCTCACCTTCCTTCCAGCGCGAACGCGCTTCAAAGTTGGATGGTTCTATTGAATGGCTTAATCATTTCGAATAGGAAACAAATCAATTAGAACATTTTTGGGTCGTCGTTTTCAATAAAAAGAAGATAAGGCTAAAAATATGTTGTGAATTGATAGAGAAATGGGAAGATGTGTGCAACGTATTTATAACAATTCATCTCAATTCTAAAATATGTAAATTTTATATTATTTTAGTTTACTTTTAGTTTGAAAACAACGTTTTCAAAGTTAGGTTGGTGTAAATGTTGTATGGAGGATAGTTTTGGTATAGGTAAACTACTTACAATAAGTAGTTGTCGAATTGTTTTACACTTAAATGTTTTAAACTAATAGGCCCCGAAAACTCCTAACTTCCTAACTTCCAAGATCAATATAAAAGAACTGTTGGAGACATAAAAGAAATGTTATGTGTTAAAACTATAACATGGGAAGTTTTATCCGATTTCGTTTTGAAAGAAATATCGGCCAAGTGGTGACTGTCATTGTCCAAATACTGCTGCTAGCGAATTCTTAAATTTTGCATAACTTCTTCGAACATTTCTTGAGATAAACAGCGAATTTCAGTACCAATTACCCCATTAAGGACTTGCAGGTTCCTTGGACAATGTTTACAAACGTAGGTTTTAAGGTAACCTCACCGAAAAGAGTCGTAGGGGAGTAAAATCTGGGGAGCGGACAGGTCACTGAATATTGCTTCTCGGGAAGATCAAGTACCCGAAAAACATTTCTGATAATTTTTGCACAACGACCATCTTCTACGGGAGGAAATGAACGTAACAGGACATTGCGATCAGAGAGTCGAAGGACGGTCACACCTTCTCTAACGGAAGTGATTGTATCAGAGAGTGCATTACTGCGTTTCCGTTTTCGGGTGTTCCAGCCGTACCGTCTACCTCCTTCCATGGAAACTGATCCTGTTTCTCTAAAATTTTGCACCCACAACTTACCGATTTTCGGTCCTGAATTGCTTGGCGTCAACAGAATCGTTCCGACGAATGTAGGCTACTACGACAAAAGCACGTTGTTCGTTTGTGCACACCACGTTTGTGACGGTAGACTTTTGACATGAAAATTTTCCATCTCACTATTTGTTCAATCGCCACCCTTCAACGACTGTCCTCCCCTCCTTACAATACCTTACGAGGAAGAGAGTTTTGGCGCAACATGTACATGGTGTACTTCCTTATATATTTTGTTTCAATCCTCTCGTTATTGATTGGCAATTTTTCATCATTACTGGAAATTGGGACGAATTATCACTAATACCGCCCTCAACGCATAGCAATTATCACGAAAGCTTAATTTTTTGCGGTAGAGCGTGTTATTACCTTCGCAAATTAAGGAAAGGAAATACACAATATACGGAACACAACATCATATGCGTATTTGCAATTTTTTTTTACATAAACGCCTAACAAGGATATTTATAAACATTGCAATCTGACCAAACATAGGTCTATAAGAAAATTATTTCTTACCTAAATTAATACTACAGTAACTTAAACTAAGGACAACTCACTAGTAACCCTCAGATTCTAACTTTTAACTACACTAGTATTGCGTGTATCATTGCTATACTCTGCTTTTTACTACCCCTTAACCAACTCAAAAGACTTCATTCTCTTAAGTCTTCTGACTAGTTCGGCATTGTTTTGGGTAAAATTTTACTTAATTTATAGTTAAGCCCCTCATGACACTTTTCAAAAGAATTTATGACAAAAATACTCCTAATAAATCAAATCAGTTAAAATGAGGCGAGCCCACTCAAGCTATGGTTAAGCAAAACAAGTTTCGATAAAAGAACGATGCCGTGCATTTGGTGAAATTACTAGGGGTTATTCACCTTGAACTGATATCTAAAGGTGAACTGATAAATGCTATTCTCTACTGCCAGCAACCGGACAGGATATAAGCAACTTTATGGGAACACTCCACAATGACCTATAAATGACTAAATTGGGAAACATTAAAATATCAGAACTCAATTCTTCTTCTTCTTCTTCTCGTTAATCCTTATGCCTTTCAGCGTCGGATTGTTTTTGGATCTTACGACGATTTAATCCATTCTTTCCATCGTGTTCGATCTGTACTCATTCTTCTCATTTCTGCTATGGTCTTCCCTCGCTTTCGTCCTAATTCGTTGACTCTGTCAATCCATTTTTTCCTTGGTCTTCCCTTTTTTCTTCTCCCGTTATTTTTGGCTTCTATTATTTTCTTTGTTAAACTCTTTTGTTCCATTCTAATTATGTGGCCGTACCAATTCAGTTGACATTTTTCAATTCTTTTTAGTATATTTTCTTGATTTATCATATTCCTTATCTTTCCTTATCTTATCCTTATCCTTGTTTTCTATTCTGTCCATTTTTGTTTTCCCCACGATCTTTCTCAAAAATTTCATTTCCACAGCTGTTATTTTGCTTTCGTGTTTTTGCTGTATTGTCGAGGACTCACTTGCGTACATTATTGTGGGGGCTACTACTGCATTGTATACTATCTGTTTGATCTTGGGTTCTATTTCTTTTTTCCAAAGATGGTTTGATTCAGAGCGTAGTATATGTTTGTGGCTTTCCGTCCTCTTTTTGCTATGTCTAGATCAATTTTTCCATCCTTCGATATAATAGTACCTAAATATTCGTATGCGTCGACAATTTCTTCTTGTTTATCGTTTATTTTAATTATTAGATTACTGGCTCGCTCTTTATTATTTATCACCATTAGTTTGCTTTTTTCTACGTTTATTTCCATCTTCATCTTTTCTATTTCTTCTGTCCATATTTTTATTATTTTTTCCATTTTCACATAACTGTCAACTATTAGTGCCAGATCATCGGCGTACAGTAATGCATCCACAGCTACAGGTTCCAGTCTGTTATATCCTAACAGTGTCTTCACAGTTTCGGTGCGTTTCCTCGTATTTTGCAGGATTCTGTCCATTACTATAATAAATATTAATGGACTTAAGCTGTCTCCTTGTTTTATTCCCACTTGCATATGAAAATCTGCTGATCTTTTTCCATTCACTTGTACTATCCCCTAACCTGGCAATATAGACTATTGATTATTTGGCGCATTTTTCTTGGAACCTCTAGTTTCTCTAGACAGATATCTATACTCCCTCTATCTACTGTATCGAAGGCTGCTCGCAAGTCTATGCAATTGAAGTAGATTTCCTCCCTGTCTCAATTTTACGTTCAATGATGTTTTTAATTATGTGGATATTATCGTTCGTTTGTTTCCCATTTCTATAGGCTGCTTGTTCTTCTCCCAGTTTGTCTCCTACTAAATGTGTAAGTCGTTCCGCTATTATTTTGGTATAGACCTTAAAACATACTGTCGATAGGCATATTGCCCTATAGTTTTCGCACTGACTTTGATCGCCTTTCTTATATATGGGAGTGATGAGGTTATTTTCCCAATCCGCAGGAATTGTGTTCGTTCGCCATGTCTTACAAAATATGTCAAGGATCCACTGCTTTCCCACCTGTCCGAGCCATTTTACCATTTCCGGTTCTATATTATCCGCACCGCAGGTTTTTCCTGTTTCTATTCTTTTTAGGGCTTTCTCTACCTCTTCCATATCTATCTCTTCAAGTTCTTCATTATATTCATTTCGTGTTCTTGATTCTGGCAATAAATCTGTATGATCTCCTGCATCTGTGAATTTTTTCGTGAAGAATTTTTTCCATATTTCAAGTATATCTTCTGTTCTTGTTTTTAGTTCATTCGCGGTATTCCTAATTGGTTTTATTTCTTTCTTTTTCTTTCCATTCATTGATCTTATTAGGTTCCAAAATTTCCTGTTATTTGTTTTATATTCCTCATTAATATCATTTCCAAAATCTTCCCAGCTTTTCTTTTTCGCTTCTCTGATTCTCTTCTTAACTTCGTTTCTTATTTTAACATATTGTTTTTTGTATTGCTGTTCCTTTGTTAAAACATATTTTCTCCACGCATCTTTTTTCTTTTTGACTTCCTTTTGTATTTCCTTAGTCCACCATTTTGTTCTTTTCTGTTTTTTCCTGTATCTGATTTGACCACATACTTCTAGTGCAGAATTATAAATAATTTCCTTGTAAATTCTCCACGTCTCTTGTAGTGTAATTTCTTCCTGGCCATGTCTCTTTAGTAAATCATTCGTTTTCTGTTGGTATTCTGCTCTTTTCTTCTCGTTTCTTAATTTACTGATTGCTATTTTATGATACTCAGCTATTTGTTGTTCTGTGTTAATTTGTTCTTGGAGTTCTGCCGTTAGCAATCTGTGTTGAGTTCCCATTTCAGCCTCTTTTTGTGTCTTTATGTTTCGTATATTAGTTTTCATACTTTGGGTATAGACTATGTAGTCTATTATACTCTTCGCGTTTCTCTCTTCCGCGACAAAGGTGTATCTCTCTTCCAGTGGTTGCTCCCAGAAACCGTTCCCTATTAGGAGATCATTACGTATACAAAAATCAATCATTTTCCAACCATTTCCGTTTAACGTTTCTTCTCCATATGCTCCCAAGCAGCCCAGTCCCTTATTTGTATCATTACCCATTCTACCATTCCAGTCCCCCATTAATATTACTTTTGAGTTTGTCTCTTATTTCATCCAGCAGTTCCTGCAGTTTTTCATAGAACTCCTCCGTTGTACTTCCATCTGTTCCTTCTACTGGTGCATACATCTGTATGATGTCAACCGATTCCTTCTCCAATTCTATTTTCAAGCGCATCAACCTTGATGAGAGTGATTGATGTATAGTTACTCTTCTATCCAGTTCCTTTGTTAACAATATCCCTACTCCCTCTTTTTTCCTTTGATCCGGCCTCACTCCTGAATAGTACAGAAAATATTGACTTCCCACCCCTATTCTTCCTGCTCCGGCTTTCTTTGTTTCACTTATTCCCAGTATTTGAATTTGGTACTTGTTCATTTCTTCTGCTAGTGCGCATTCTTTTCCCGTTAGGGAAGTTATGTTCCACGTTCCAACGCGTATCTTTCCATTTTCCGTGTTCATAGCTGTGTTCGTCATCGTGTTAGCATTCCTCTCTGCCTCTACCTTGTTGTTCCTATTTCCCATCCTCACATCCATGTATTCTCGTGTTCGAGTTTGTTCTGTATCCGCTCTCATTGCCAGGTACGTCCTCTCTATTTCCTCAGAACTCAATTCACCAGTTTAAATATTTCTGCAATACTTCAAATTCACATTTTTCAGAGTGCTTTCTTCTAATTTCATTTGCAATGCGAAAGAATTGTAGAGTCAGTGTAAGACAGTTTCTTGAGGAAGCTAAAAAATTCATTTAACGTACTAGAAATTATCAACAAAACGATGAAAACGGACGAGTCGCAAATTGTGTAAAATTTATTGACAAAGCGTTATAAATTGGAGAAAAGTAGAGAAATTAATAGCCTTATTAATGGAGATGATGACACTCTATTATATCGGTAAACTTCTCTGTCTACACAACTTACAAATAGTTTGCTGGAATAAGTGAAGAAATTGTTTTAACTACAGGTCTATATCTATCTTACCGCCTTTATGTAAGATCTTCAAGCAACTTATAACAATCAGATTGATAAGATACTTCAAGAAATTTAACATCTTTAGTCCAACCCGGCCCTCTTATAGAGACAATAGATTCACTATTTTCGTATTGGTTGAATTAGCAAACACCACTGCGGAGGCGTTCGATAAGAAGCAAGAAATGTAACTAGCTTGTTGTGTTTAGTTGAAGACCTTCGACTATGGATATCATAATATTTTGCTAAAAAGTACAAGTGTTATGGTACAGGGGAGTTGCAAACCAAGCTCATAGAAACTAAAAATCAAACAATGTGATTTTATATCATCGCATTAAACGCTTTCAAATTGATACGAACCACTTGGCTCCTGAACTTTACACTACCAACCAATTCATATGAAGCCCATGAACGTGATATACTTTAGGAATGTTTTCTAATTTCACGAAGAGTGTACTGGGTCGAGTTTTTGAACATAGAGATATCCCAGATTCCAGAAACAGACGGCCTTTTATGTATGTGTATTGTTCGGTATACATACATTATATCGTCCCATACATACCCTCTATTTATTATTTTTATCTACATTTTATATAGTGTGTTTACGTATGCACTAATAACGATAAATATTTTCCATTTCATTATTAATTTTAATTATTTCTAACTTCATTTCTGTTATATTCAGTGGTACTCATTTGGTACTTCATACTGATAAAACACCTCGAACCAGAAGAACTCGATGAGACTTGTCACAGTCAAACCAGCACCTGTCCAAATGAGTGGCGTACATTCTTTCTGGACAGGACTTTGCCAAATGATAACATTCAACGTAATGAACTTTACAGTCAATTTGAGTTGCTTTTGTATTACTTCGTTCATTTAATTAAAATTTTGCGTTTTAAAGTAAAGAGGAATTTATACTACGCTATTATTTATAGTTGTTTCGATGTGTTGTAAAAGAGAATTGAAAAACTGTTTTCGCACAGCATCTTGTTAGTATTATTCCTAAGAAATATTAGGAAATAGATAAACTTCTGAAAAATAAAGAGACAAAGAAAGAGAACGTGTAAAAGACCTGCATCATACACGCAACAAATATTTGTGATGGCTTTTATTTTACATCATCATTAGGATTGGCCAAAATGGGGTGAATCAATTTGCTTAAGCATTTGTAACATACCGCAATATGTACATAGTTGATAACGCTTGTAAGAATTTGCAGTGGAACCTAAGAAAGTATGTACGTTAGTGATGGATGAAACTTAATATATCCTAAACGTCGCGCCGATAGAACATCGAACAGTGAGAACACGATTTCCTGATCTGGCACCGTTACTCTGAAGTTGGCACATTAATCAGTAAAACATAAGAAAGTTTTCGTTAAATTTCTTAAACGAATTCGGATATTTTACTAGTTGTGTTCATGAATTGACACTACCACAACCTGTTATAACGAGATGAAACATGTGGGTTGATGCAGTCTTATATTATAGTATTAGTTACATTTCAACAAAGTGAAAAACGAAGAGTTTAACAATTCCCAAGTCGAAACATCTCCAATTCCATTAAGAATTTGCAGGAGACTCCATTGTCTTTGCAACAACCAATAACATTTATACGAACGCTTAAAATTCTACAGACCAACAAGTAAATAGATGAAAATTACGTCAAAGTTTCTGATGTGTTTGTGAGTGACATTGAACCATTTTTAAAATTTGCAAATCTTTAGTCGATTGATACCGAATATTCTTTCTCTACATATAGACATATTTTTAATGATAAAAGCCAAAATTTTACAGAATCGACCATAGGAAGCTATCTGATGCTCGCATTTTACAACAGGTCTGAAGATTTTCTGTCCACACTACTTCCGTTAAAAGGTACCGACTTGTCACTTCATATTTATTAGGTAATAATTGTTGCTTTTTGTAACAGCAGTAAATTTCCGGGGTCGTAAAAGTTATCACAATTTAATATTAAATATTAAAATCATAAAGGAAATATTATAATAATTAGTTGCATATATTTATAAACAGAAGCAATCAATTTAATGAAGTTTAAAGAACCGTCCCTAACAGCCCTTATACATATAAGTAATAATAAAATAAAAACGTATTGGATTTTTATTTTTAATATTAGCAGTAAAATATGACGCTGTATTTCGAAGGTACAGCAACATTTATCTTCAGGTTTTCATAAAAGTGGACCCGAAAAACATTAAAATACTTTAATAACTGTTCCCTTATAAAACTTTACGCGTATCTGGCAATATAAATTTCGTTAACGTTACGGTATACCTAATAAGATTATCATGTTTTTCGGATATAATTTTTGAAGGGGAATTTCCAACTTTATCGTCGTGTATTTGCGGTAATAAAAACGGTAATAAATCCGTATGGCAATTGATATATTAGGGCCACCAACAATTCGATTTAATTTCAATTTAACGGATGCGGATGTAATAGAACGGGTATATCTATAACGAGTTATTATTTATACCAAACATAAAATTAATTCTGTATTAATTTCCTGTAAGCTTTTGAATTATAGATAATCTACTTTCTTTTCAATTATTTCGCTCGATATTAATTTTCGAAATAATTAGTGAACCGTCCGAAGTTTTGGGAATTATTTCGGGATATATCCTATTTGCAATTGTATGTACATACATATGTCCCTATGTTTTTATAATTCTGCTATATTCCGCACAGCTGTTTGAAACCAGTGATTACCAATAGCATTTATATTAAATTTAATCAAAGACATTACAAGGGTGAAACACGAAATGCAGATCTTTGCAATGATGAAGATAAGGAAACTTGAGAAAAGATTTCATCGATCTCGTATCTCTCTGATTTCCTTCTGCCCTTGATTTTCTTTCATGATAAATGCAACAACAAAATTATTTATAACAAAGTAGAGCTTTTCGTATCTACTTAAAACTCGAATATTTTAAAGGAAAATGTGCTACGACATTGATATCGAATTCGTATCTATGAAAGGAAAATAACGCAACAGAACCGTTCCAGCGCAAATATTAAACGAATAAACATACATGGATGCAGTTTATCTGCGCATTAGGGATAATAACATATTGCGAATAGTCGACTTAAAATCAGGAAGCTCTCCCGCAGACCTCAACGGTTTCCAGGACGAAGGGTTTTACGTTTAGGTCTACAAGGGTCTGGCGGTAAAGCGGGAAATGCGAAAAGAGCGAGGACGTGGAGGAAAATAGATATAATCCTCCATCACGTTCTAGAGGGTTCCTCTTTCCAATAACAATAAATGTTTGCATTTGAAGAGTACGATAATATAATGACTTGTCGAGTGATATGACCGATCTGAATAGGCCGAGATGCTGGAGAGACTCTCTGCTGTTAAGGACAGCAGGAAATATGTTTCTGCTACGCGTCACTATATCCTGCTATCATGCGAACCAATTTCCATTCATGAGCTATATTATACTTCTGCATCGGACAATAGTTTTAATATTGTAGACCCTCTAAACCGAATACCGTTTCGGGATGAATATTTTCTACTACGCTATTTTATGCTCGGAAGGTTTTCTGATTACTCTATAGAATTTAGTTTCGGAATTCCAGGATGTGAAATAAATGAGCGTAATATATAGAATATATAGAAAATGTATAATTTTAGATCTGGGCAGTCTTACCTTTCTTCTCTTTAATTTAATTTTCCGATTCTGCATTCTACTATCTTCGTAGACATGTATACCACCTAATAAGTCCATCTGAAACATTGAAATAGAAACGTTAGTTAATTTTTAAATAATTCTGCAATAATTAGATCTAAAGTAGTATTAACAGTAGTATATATATATATATATTTCGTGACCTTTTTATACTTATCTTATATGATAGAGATCTACCACTAATAGGTCAATAAAACAAGGCTGGTTTGAGCGATAGTTATATTTTCAGAACGTTTACAAACGTTTTCGGAACACCTTCGTCAGTGAAAATATAACTAGATAAATATATAAACAAACTTTTGTTTTTTTATTTGGGACTATCAACAAAATAACTAGTGACTAGGATTTCTTGATATAGAGGATGTATAACCAACTTTTATATATATATAAATTATAAAACTAAATTAATGTGTAAACATACATGCAAATTAAGTAAAACCTTATATCAAAAAATCTTTGTCGAAACCTTAACAATTCTGTTCAAGGACTAGGGAAAACCAAATTCAAAAACCTAGCAAAGGTTTCCTTCTTAAGAAATGCAAATGTCATTTTAACAAATTGCTATATACATTACTTAAATTTTGAATATCGGTCCTGAAATTAATAGTTTTAGTGTCTTTCTGTATATTTATCATTTCATATATTAGTCTTTTATAATTATTCTCTGTTTTTAATATAATTGTGTTTTCAAAATCAAAGTAATGCCCAAGATCTTTGTAATGTTTTGTTACAGCGGTCATTGCACCAAAATCATTATTTAAAGAATACTTATGGCTATACAACCTTTTCTTTAAATATTGTTTCGTCTGACCGATGTAACAACCATCACAGTCTTTACAGTTTATTTTATAAACTACATTACTCCGATTTTGTTTAATTATTTTGATTTAGTATTAGTAAAAGAGATCTGTTACTATAATTTGGAATGAAAGTAATGTTTATGTTGTTTTTATTAAATTCTTTTTATTTTTCGCTTAAACCTTTTTTATAAGGAATAGCGCTATAACATTTATTGTTATTAATTTTAATTCCTCTATTATATAATTTGTTAATTCTATTTTTTATTATTTTTTTCATAAAAACTATTTGGATAATTATTTTTATCTAAGATTTCTTTAACTTTGTTTAAATTCTTTTCCCTAAATTCAGTATTAGCTAATCTAACCGCTTGATCAACTAAACCGGTAACTACATTAATTTTATGTAATTTTGATTTCCTGAACGTGACAGTCATGCATAATAACGGCATTGTGAAAACAAATTGGCATATAAAGTCTACCAATACAGGAAGACATTTAAATTATTTTTCAGAAACATCAAAATTACATAAAATTGATGTAGTTACCGTTGATCAAGCGGTTAGATTAGCTAATACTGAATTTAGGGAAAAGAATTTAAACAAAGTTAAAGAAATCTTAGATAAAAATAATTATCCAAATAGTTTTTATGAAAAAATAATAAAAAATAGAATTAACAAATTATATAATAGAGGAATTAAAATTAATAACAATAAATGTTATAGCGCTATTCCTTATAAAAAAGGTTTAAGCGAAAAATAAAAAGAATTTAATAAAAACAACATAAACATTACTTTCATTCCAAATTATAGTAACAGATCTCTTTTACTAATACTAAATCCAAAATAATTAAACAAAATCGGAGTAATGTAGTTTATAAAATAAACTGTAAAGACTATCAGATGGTTGTTACATCGGTCAGACGAAACAATATTTAAAGAAAAGGTTGTATAGCCATAAGTATTCTTTAAATAATGATTTTGGTGCAATGACCGCTGTAACAAAACATTACAAAGATCTGGGCATTACTTTGATTTTGAAAACACAATTATATTAAAAACAGAGAATAATTATAAAAAAGACTAATATATGAAAGTGATAAATATACAGAAAGACACTAAAACTATTAATTTCAGGACCGATATTCAAAATTTAAGTAATGTATATAGCAATTTGTTAAAATGACATTTGCATTTCTTAAGAAGGAAACCTTTTGGCTAGGTTTTTGAATTTGATTTTCCCTAGTCCTTGAACAGAATTGTTAAGGTTTCGACAAAGATTTTGATATAAGGTTTTACTTAATTTGCATGTATGTTTACACATTAATTTAGTTTTTATAATTTATATATATATAAAAGTTGGTTATACATCCTCTATATCAAGAAATCTTTAGTCACTAGTTATTTGTTGATAGTCCCAAATAAAAAACAAAAGTTTGTTTGTGTATTTATCTGGTTATATTTTCACTGACGAAGGTGTTCCGAAAAACGTCTGTAAACGTTCTGAAAATATAACTATCGCTCAAACCAGCCTTGTTTTATTGACCTATTAGTGGTAGATCTCTATCATATAATATTAACAGTAGTAACAACTACAACCTTAATAAACATTTTTATTCTCTTTTGATTGAAGTAATTGATTAATTGAATTGATTTAATTGCAACTGAATTGCAGATTATAAAAACACAAAACTATTATTTTTAAGAGAAAAGAAACTACGTAAATAGAAAAACATGCCTAACTTGATTTTTTATTTTATATTTTCTCGTTCATTATAGTGTAATTAACATTACTTAGGAAATACGTAGTTAGCATGTCAGTGATGGACGTATAAGCACTATATGTTATTGGCTTTTTGTTGTTGTTTAGTTTTATGTTCCCCAGATGTCCTGCCTCGTGTTTTCTTGATAGTTCTATACCATTACTTGTACTATTGGAAGTTCACTTATTACAACAACCTGTGGGTTGCTTATTAATGATAACCGATTAAGTTCTGCAGTTGTTTTTGGATGATTTCAATAATGTCTTTCATCTGTTGCCTTTTGGATCTTGTATTTTCTATTAACAGCGACATATATACGTATTTACTTCTTACGACCAACATTCCTTGGCTTCTAAGGATAGCTCTCAGTCTACACCACCAATGTGTTAGTTTGCGTAATCTTGGATAACTTCTGCCTCCAAATGCTTTCATTAGTCGTTACATATTTCTACGTTTTGAAAAAACAAACTCGTTCACGCCTTCCTGCAGTTTCATATCGTCATGGCAGTTCCGGTTTGCCAGACCTTCATGTGCGGAAACATGGCACCAGGTCTAGGATATATGGAGAATGGTGGAACACTTCCCGACCAAAACCATCCAAGAGCTCCCGAGTTTGATTGGCCAATTGCGGAAATGCATTGTCGTGAAAAAGCTAGATAAATTTCAATTGGCTTGTTGTTTTCTGCTAAAAACGATGTGATCACCGATCGCACTTCACTACTGGCTGGATTTTTCATTGCAATACTCACATTTTAAGAATGCAGTTCACTAACCACAAGCAACACCAGCTTCGCGCTACCGCTGCTGGATGCGCACTGGGTGAGGGAACACCTAAACACCAAGTTGGTACCAGTAGCCCCGCCTCGTGCCACGCCAGCCCAAATGTAAGTAAGTAACTTCTGGGTAGCCCCCGTAAGTTGACTTTCCAAAGCTCCTGGCAATGTTAAACAATTATTCACTCCTATAACGTATTGTATGACATTTTACCCATCTAGGAATAGGGTTCCTAAAATAAAAGCTATTGTGATATGAAATGACTGAGAACTAGAATTTTATTTAGAAAGCTTTGAACCATTATAAAAGTCTCTCTACTACTACTATGTATGCTAGATTCACATTGCAGGCTAAAATCTTCATGACAAAATCAGATCAGGTCTTTTATTACATCAAGGAAAGTTTATTTCAACTTCCTGGTAGATTAGTGCTCAAAAATTTAATCCGTATGATACTGTTAAGGCGTTTTTTGAGTTATTTGTTTTGTTTAAGGGTGTCACCGCCCATCTCACTGAAGCTAATTGGCTTATTGTGCTTCTTAGATATCTATTCGATTAGATAGCTACCACCTTGCTAATGGCTACCTCTCTTACCTCTTCTAGTTGCAGGACCCAAGATCTAAAGTGTTTTTTACAGAAGACAAGTTACGAAATTTTCTATTTCTCACACCAGATCCCGCAAACAGGATCCCCCACTATTCATATCTTGTTAATCCGACAACATCCTGTAAACAGAACCACGGCCTTCCCTATTTGATTCCTTCTTATTCGTACCAATGGTTGTCCTATCATCCGAAGGTGCTGAGATAAACATGTAAGGCTGCCATAGTCCCAATGCAGTCCTGTAATGTTCATATGCTGCTCCTTCACCAAGTTCCTCATCTTAGTCCTTACTATTTGATAAAGAGCTCTACATGTAGATTCAGACCTTACAGGCCTCCCCATTGCTCCTCCCTTGTCAGGAGGATTATCTCTCCGTTTCCTTCTATACTTCAGTGCCATGGTACCCAACGTATTGTGTTCTGCTAAAGGACTGTCCCTGTATTTCTGGATAGTCCTTGATTGTATTCCGCTTTAAATGCTTTTTGGTTATCTGTCAGGACTTTTGTACTCATCAGTTAATCTCATTTGCGGCTATGTAGAGGAAATTCAACATTTCTTGGCGCGAATTCAAGTACAAGTATATAACTCTATTAAATATTTATTCTCGGAGGAACGGCACTATGTAGTCATCAGAGATGTGTGACGCGTTTAAAAGGTTTCCCACTGATGGCGTCATAGAGCAGCTCATTTATAGGAGTGGACGTTCAAAGATTTTATCTGGTTCTACGAATTTTTATCATCAAATTGTAAATTGCTAATTTTCTAGTACATTTATAGATTTTTCATGCGAACAACATCTTAAAGGAACCCCTCATTAATCCTTCTGTGAGATAAAAATATTTTGTTATGAAATTGTACTATATTGTTTTCTGGTCAAAATAGAGTTTATTTCTTCAACATACTTTATTTATTTACATCAAACAGATATCACATTTTCTTATCAACTATATTTTTACGGAAAGATATGAGTGAATTTGGGGATTCCCTTTCTCTTTTGTAGTATCAAGATACATGTTATGAAATCAGTTTATGAAAATTTAGTTGGGACTTTTGTGCTCCCAATTATATTATTCTTCTTGGTAAAGTATGTATATCGTTTTAATTACTTTGTTGTTGTTGTGTGTAAATTAATTGTTACAACATAAGTTCGACGAAGATATTGTAAGGGATATTGGATATCTTTATTTATACGTCTTTGCTTCATCTACGCAACAATTACTACAACAATGTAAAATATCGAGATTTTCGTGTTTTTAGTTATCTGCGATTTCTTAGGTAACAAAATGCATAGACCATAAATCAATGCAAATATGAAACAACCGCCAAGCCGGGTTTTTCAACTTGACGTGTAAAGTGTGGGGATTTTATATTGAGATGAACGAGTGCCTTCGCAAGGGGTTTAACTCGAAGCTGCCGCTGTTGCTCTAATGACAGCCCCATCGGTGAAGTCCACCCTGATAGCAGGGGTCATACGCCAGCTGCCTACTCCAGCACTTCAAGCTCGTTCTTTGTTTTATAAATTAGTTGCCCCCTGATGACTAACAAGTAGAAGTAGGCAGAGCACACGCATGTACGATATATTTATTCCAAATTACAAATATGTGTATGCATATGCTTCCACGTGCGAGTTGTGTGCATGTTTGCTAAGGGAGACAGATGTTTATAAAAATTGCAAACACACAATCTAAGAATAAAAGAAACAATTATTGAACCCTATGTTAAGAACATATTTAATTTGAAATGAATGGATGTGTTAGGATGAACGATTTTACCCTTTCCAATTTCATTAATGCTTGGTTTTCTCATTTGTTCATTGTAATGACGAAATTTGATTTACCTAACTGAAAGAAGGAAACTAAAACAAACAAAAATATAGAAGTAGAAAACCATCGAATTGATAACATAATTTCCTAGGACAGTTATTTTGTTAAAATCCGCATAGCTTCCCGGAATAACTTGAAACAAATTAATCACCAAATCTGACCATGTCCTACGTTTGTAGAAATATACCTCTGTCATTTAAAAATATAAACATAGTGTAGCTGTAATGCATAAAACATTAAAAATATAATTTAAATATTTCATGATAACGTAATAAATTAAAATAATCAATTACATAGATTATTTAAATTCAAATTAATATTTCATTGATGAAGATAAACATACCACTGCAAGTCAACAAAATAAATGAATCGTAGCCAGAAAAGTGGAATTAGAAATTGCGCTAATAGGAGAAAGTATAAACACAATGGATATGGATATAATGGGAGGAAATTAATATCAATTTCTAAACCTATATTAGCTTATGATGACACCTAGGTGTTAACGAAACAATAGCAAAACAAACTGCAAGCCGTATAAATGGGATATCTCGGCGGTGTTAAAAGAATTACCAGAAAGGATACTAAAAACAGAAATTTTGAAAGGAATTAGAAGTGGAACCACTGCTAGTAAGCATAGAAAACGTACAATTGAGATGATTCCGTGATTTTATTTGAATGGGCGATAAAAAGCAAGTGAAGAGAATATGGTAAGTTAGACTAAAGACAAAGAGAAAAAGAGGTAGACCTAGGAAGACTTGATAAAGTGATATCATTGCAGGAATCCTAAAAGCCCGAGGCTGCCACAATAAAATTGGCGAGAATCAGAGCGGGATAGGCTGCATTTGTTCAGAGATGAGGTGAGATCACACAGTACACTTTAACACCCTTAGCATATATTAAGCAACCAATTATATAGGATGCTGGAAAGACTTACAGCATGAATTGCGTATCTGTACGTGGTGCGCATTGGGGCTGTCAGTTTCGATTCGAGCCGAAGTGGGCATGGGAGAAACTATTTGTGCAGTGTTGTGTCTCCTATGAATGCTTTAGATGTAACTATCTAAACATCGCATATGCCTATTTATTAAACAGCACTGAAAATAATTAATAATAATAAACACTGGACCGTGTTTTTCAGTATTTGAAAACGGTGATGCTTTGCTACAATATCTCAGACTGGTAACCGTATAACTTAGATTTTTATAATTTACATCAACAGAGATGAATATGGTCTTATGTCTAACTTTTGCGCAGTTATAAATATAACTTGCAGTGAGAACAAGATCAGAAATTAGCATTACTCATCTATCAGGCGTAAAATAATCCTACAAGGACATGAAAAACCTTGGATATTTTCTATTTTGCAGAACAGTATTTTCCGTGATAGAGATTGCTTTGTAGTGCGTACTTTTAGAACTGTGGTATGCCAGAAAGAATTTTGGATAGTACTGAAAACGAGAACTGAGAAAACGGCTTCTGTTGACGCGTTTGTTGTATACAACGCAACTGACAGTTTGGGGCTTGATTTCATTTTGTCCTATTTGGGGGCTAGGCAGAATAATCCCAGACTTCTTAGTAGTTTGAAAAGAAAATTATCTGATCCGAAGAGCAATAGTGCTGATTCTGAAATAAGTTTTCCAAAAACCTGGCAAAAGGCATACAAAAAGTCAATCTATAATAGTGTTTCGTGTAGTCAGTACACAGGTAGGCTGTGATGAATTGCGACTCATGTTTCAAACAGAGAAAGAAAGAAAGAAAGAAAGGATGAATCAATGAATGAATGAATGAATGAAAGAAACAGAGAAAGAAAGAAAGAAACAGAGAAAGAAAGAATTATTGAATTGTGATTTATTACTGTTCGTGAATAAGTGGTGCAAACAAAATTACCTTCTTTTAACATGCCTTCAAAGTCATCAATTTCCATTCTCTTTGATAACATTTTCAATAATTATCCGCAGTACATCCTCGTAGTATTGCGAATAATTATTGACTCGCCCTCGTAAGTGTCCGAATTTTAAAAAGCTCATCTATCCACGTTTGCGTCAATAGAAAAACCAACGTGTTTTTCTTTCACATTAAGTCCTTGGTTAGCGTTAAAGTGCCCTTACAATAAAACTATTTAAAGTGCTTATGTAGATTGTTACTGTATTTGTAATTATTGTAAATTATATAGTATTTCTTTAAGTGGACAACTACATAATTTTCCATAATGTTTGTACAAAATTATAATTGTTCTAAATATATTTTATATAAACATTAGATAACCGTCCCTTTATTACTTTAATTATATTTAATCTCTCCTCTTCGCATTTATCTTCCACGATATGCGGTAGAAAGATAATTAAACTTTTATGGATTGCTTTAAACTTTTAAAAGCTTCTCATTCTACTTATTGGTGGGCCCCCAAAAACATAATCTCAAATAAGTCATGTGGAACAAAACCCTCGTAATAAAATTACGAGAAAAATAAAACCCCTTTATCTGTCCCGACACTCCTGCTAAATCCATGTTTTAATTCCCCAGGAAGGATTAATGCCCTAGGATTTGCAAAAATGGCATATTTTGCTGTTATCAAGGTCATTATCGGAATTAAAGCCTCCAGCTTACTGCATTATCCGATTCAAATTAGCAGGTTTTTAACTTTATCAACCGTCGTATACATAGTTAGTGCGTTGTGTGTGAAGTACAGCTTCATCGAAATTTGAATTTAGACAATTATGTATGTATGTATATACAGCCGTGTAGGAGGAAACAACAGAAATACATTTCATAATAAAAGGGATTAGCTCACTGGTTTAAATATAAATATTTTTTGACTTAAGGAATTTCATACTTGATTTTGTCGAAAATCTGTATAATAATATGTAAGGGATAAAATTAACCCACTATCTTTGAATATTTATTTTATGGTTCTCTAGACAAAAAGGATGTTACAATTGATTCTAAGAGTACGATGAATGTAAGAAAATTTACATTGATTCTTACTGCATTTAACTGATCTTCATCTTGAGGAAATTAAAACTTTTTTCGAATGCACAATGTTATGAATTTTTCTAAACAATTAATCTTAAACCTGAAAATTTGTAATTGCCCCTAAAACATTCAGATACTTCTAACGGATATCAAATGAAAAAGCAAAGACTTTTAAGCGAGGAAAAGTGTTCTTTAGGTTTATGGTGATAACAAAAGTTAGTGACCAAGTTTCTTCAAAAGGAGGTATGTAATGTATTTCCATCGTCCTTTAATATCACGATTAATAGACAGATTTTGTTCTTGAATCCGAATTACATCCATTTTGTTATTCCTCAAAGTTTCCAACCTTTTATATGCAATCTAGCTTTCTAGGTTACACAATCTTCAGTTGTGGCGCGTTATCAAACTAACTAATTTTTTGAGTGAGCAAATACTTCTTGGAGTATGGTGTCGAGGAAAGCTAATAGTGAGATATTTTCAAAATGATGATCTACTCCTTATCGAACGCCATTTTCTTAGGATCTAATTAGTTTTCAAGCGTCAAATCGTACATAACATCCATCTCTTTAGTGAAGCAACTCTTAGGTGGGGCAGAATTTCTTGCCCTTACTGTTTGTGCTCGTTTGGGTCGTTACATTCTCTTTAAATATTAATAAACATTTCCAGCAGTTTCCGTTAGAGTCGAGTTTAAATTTACACACTTTTTCCAAATATATATGTACATTGAGATGAATTAGAAGAAATCAGCAAATTCAACAAATGAAACACTAGATTATTTGTTTTGAAGCAAGGATATAACAAAAGATATTCAAACCAACACTATTAATTATAAATTGCAAGAAGGTATTTATTTATTCAGTATTTCTGATCTTAATCTTTTCAAGGCCCAATATTTATAGACTCAATTTAGATAACATCTTAAGAAAATGAACGAAATAACTGGATTTTACACATTAAATAGCTAGCGGTATTATACATCGGCAGGATTTTATTTGACCCCGATTACCACTTTTCCATTTAAGCACAATTTATTGATTATAACAAAATTCCCATGTATTTTATCGTATTAAATAATTCTATAATTTATGTTATTGTTGTATGTTGAAGAAGAGAATATGTGATAGTTTTCCAGGAGTAATATTTTGTGTTAACGACTATCCATTTCGCTATTCCTATTAAACCAATTTGATATGAGTATGATTAGTGTGTTACCTAAATGTAAACAGAAAGTATTTCTGCTAAAGAGGGACTTTACCGTAGATAGTGACAATACCCGATGTCTCCTTAATATCCCTTTGTAATGTTGATATGTACATATTGATTCATCTAGAATATGTAAATTTGCAAAGTGATGTAAGGAGATTTATACATAAAAAGTGTTGTAATAAGAGGTTTGATATCCAAACAGGTTTGTCAGTCCACTAACAATTAAAAAATATGTCTATATATCAAAATTCCAACAGGATTTCTCATGATATAAATATGTATGAAGAAAATGATAATAGAAATTAAAATGAACCGAATATAGAAGTAGTTAATAAATAAAATACAAAACAAAAAAGTATGTGATACATTCCTATTAGAATTGTCTTTTGACGGAATCATCTCCATAAGTTGATCCGCATTCTCATATAAAATATAGTGACTGTTCGATCACTTTGGTATTCCGAGTGGATAAGGTACAGACATACCCACAGCGTTAGAAATATTGAGGAGGATAACATCCAACAATCCGGAATGACTCAAAACCGTCAATGCAGCTGTCTTGTATCCCTTTTTGTACAGTTACAGATTGGATGTCATTCTGAGCAAGAATTCATAACACTAGTCAACGAAATTCTTTTTGTGAGACGCCGATGGGTGGATTGTCCGTAATATTTTACACTGATTTCATATTTGCAGTTCGCTTTCTTCCAACATTCAAAAGTTATTATTATCTTTAACGTTCTTAGCATTTTCTTACTACTATATGCTAAGAACCTTGTCCAGTTATTGTTACTACAGCTTGGATTGCGTACGAAATATACTACAACGTTGAAAATAGCGATAAGTTTTGAGTGATGCAAAAACAAACCGGCGTTAGATATGAATTTAATCTAAAAAATTCTCCACAAGTCACCCATCAACGCTTCTGTTGCAGAAATAGTGTTGGCTAGTGTAATGAATCCTTCAATTCACTAAGAGAGAATTTTTTGAAATTGCCTCCGTTAAAGTAGAAACTTTTCATGCTGGCACTATACCAATATTTCACATCGAAACTTCAATTCTGCAAATGATGAACGCAAAAAATAGTTATTTTACGAAAGCAACATCCCAAAAGCATTTGCTGTTCCCATAAGTCTTTATGAGCATATTTTCCGAATGTGTTAATTTAATATTAGTGTTGGGTCAATGCAATACACAACTCCTTCATCAATATGAAGCCGATCAAGTCTTCCTTTGATGTTTCCTGCCAGGATTTCAGTATTATACATAATCATTGTTTTCTTCAACAGCCCGTACAATTCCAACTCGTTGCCTCATACTGCAGCCATTTCCAAGATCGCTTAGCAGGAAAAGGAACGTTGTGTCTGCTGTATTTTATGTGCCGCATCGTGCATTTCATGTTAGCAACCTTTGATGGATGAGATGCACCAACACAGGTAAGCACGCATCGTGACGAATTACACCCTTCCCATGACGTGACGGCCTAAATTCGCGCGATCCGGCCACGAAATGAGCAGTGGTGGGAAGCCAGATTAAGATTCCGTTACTATTAGACTGTTTGACTAAGCTTTAACCTTCTAAAACAAACAAATGCCTTGTATAAATCTCGTGAATCGGATACTGCTACTACAACTAGCACCAAAACTGTCATAGTAAATTTAGCAATGGTAATGGCAAATATGATAATCTTTGGATAGAGTAACACAGACAGTTTGGAAAAGATCATTTCGTAGCGTTTGCAAACAAGAACTCAACAGCAATATGTGGATAATTCTCCTTCGGCTATTTGGTAAATAATCAACAACTTGAGCCCTGCAAAACAGTTTATAAAAACGAGATACATGGTGGAGCATAAATCCAGCTATAGTAGGTCGAGCTGTATAGGAAGTTCCGATCCCGTAACTCGTCTTCAGCCGACGGTAAAGGTATCATGCATGGACGTGGACAGTGAGGAGATGTTGGAGTCACATCTTATCATTGTGCATAAAGTAAAGTCCTGCAGCAATGATACAACGAGTACAGCTCTATAAAGTCGGTAAGCAGGAAATAAGGACCTTGGTCACGCTAATTTACATCGAGAAATATCAGACTGCGTCGGTCAAGGAGGGGAAGGAGATTATTCCTTGCCTTCAAGAAGTCACGCCGAAGATATTTCACGATAGCACTCCAAAGATTTTAGCACCATTATAGACCACAATGTCATACTGGTTGTCGAGATTCAAGTTTATTCGTTGTAATCTCCGTAATGAATTTCATAAAAGTCGTCTATTAAACACTGATGTTTCAAAAGAAACGATGTTGTGTGTATGGTAATTGAAGTGACTTACCGTCAAATTCAAAAAGTTTCAAATTTAGTTTATAGCATTGCGACAGCTAAGAAGACCTGGATTAATTCGTATGAACCAATTATGTGATATAATAGCCAACTTTTGGAAGGCTGTATTAGTTACAGTCAAGGTTTTTCAAGATAGAAGAGAAAGATGCATAGAACACAGTATCCAGCAGAATTGGGCGTACTTTAACTAGCTATTGGTACCAATTGAAATAATCAACTACTATATGTACATATTTCCGAGAAATGAGATTGTATTTGTAGTAAATAAAAAGTAAGTAAAACGCGCACTATATAAAGTAGTGTTCCAAATTCTCGCACAGCGAGTGCATTTGTGTTTTCTGAATACAAGAAATTCCATTAGAAGGACGAAGAATATTAGTAAATTAAATGCTTCATAAAATATATATTCCTGCGTGCTTCCATAAAGTTTTCGAAGGCCTGACGATATCCGGAAAATACCATGATACATACTTAGTCAACGAAACAAATCAATACTACTGGGGATTCCCTGAAGTGACGCGGTACTTTCATTAAAGACCAGTCCAAGGATGGGAATATAATGATGTAATCGATATTATTAGTACACATATTTCCAAATGAATTATTTTATTAATGAAACATGTAAGTGATGAAATCGATATTTCATTGTTTCAAGCATATATAAATAAGTAGTATTAGATATTAAATTTGCATGCATCATTCGCAAACGTCCATTTACGAATTAAGAGTGTAAGGTCTACCTGTTTTCATATTTCCACAGCGATAGAAGGTCAATTGTTCTCAATTTATGGTCAGTACTAATGCGTTTGTGTGCCTATAAACACGCGCGTTATTATCCTGAATCGTAAATCCACATGTAGTATACTGTTTTACAAAATTGATAACGTATTCTCATTGATAGCGCTTCAGATCCGACCCATCAGGTTTCCAGTTTGCAGAACTGGATTCTATATATATAGAAACACATGGATTACGATAATAGTGTTGGTAGAACGCGCACGTACCCATATTTAGTCAGAATTTAGGCAAGTGTATATCATTGCAGTGATTTAAATCTTAAAATCTCCTAAGAGTCGTAAGGATTAGAAGCGAAGGTATGTAAAGCATTTGATTTGTAATGACATAAAATGCTTGTTATTGTAATTTCCTTATCTATCAAATAAAGTCATAGGTAGTCCTTAGAACCGTAATGTAATTAGTTTTTAATTGTACCTGCAGGAAATCCAACTACCTATTCTATAGAGATCATGTGTGTAAAAAGATTTATTTTGGGGAAAATACGTGTTTTAGGTCACTTAATAGGAGGTTACAATATTTTTAAATACCCTTATCTTTTTCAAAATAATAATTTTGTTCCAATAATATCCAATATTTCATCCTGGTTTCTTAGTTGAATGTATTTTTCAAAGGAAATGTTTGTGCTCGTTTAAAATTTCGTCGAAAGAGCGATTGCGTACTTCACCGATATATTTTCGTAAAATAATAATGTTGTTGAACGCAATACAATACTGTTTAGATAATGTTTTTAGGATGTGCTGCATAAATTATACCATTTCATATCAAGACGAAAGTACATATAAATTTGGAACGGTTAGGTTATTAAACAACCTATAAACAAACCAATGAACTATGAACTGATTCCAGTATATATATCACTTTCCATTTTCGTATTGGTTTGACAACTAATTGAGAATTCTTTTAGAGAAAATGAGAGAATTTTTCTATGAAATGAAATAACTTTATGTCAATATATTGCCTACTTTATTAAAGACCTTTTGTCATCGTTTATGCAGCATCACCATTCAAGTTTTATCAAATTCTCGACAGAAAAAGAATCAAATTGGAATTCGATATCATCATCCTCATTGAAGTCTTTTTCGTGAAAGAGCTTTTGCGAAAAACGCATAGAGGACAATATATCGTAAAGCTTTATGATAAACGTATATCGGCTTGCATTTTCGGAGTGGAACACAATATCTTTACCATTTTCACCACCAATTGTGGTTACCTTTGAACTGCATTGGTTAATTTGCTTAGTTAAAATGTGTAACATAGTTTAACGAATGACATAGTCCTGTTTACGTCAACATCAACTTCTACCGTTGCTTTAGCTCGTTCATCTTAGTTTACCCGCAATCCCTTTTTGACACTTTTCATCATCTTCTTGAAAATAGCTCACTTGTATCATTTCCAAATATGTGTTATTGCTTTATGTTTGAGCTCACCAGGAACCTAATAATCGAACCTAAGTTCTTTTCATTAATATATATGATATATTAAACTCAAGTATTGTTTTAATTTCTGCATGTTGTTCATTGTTGAGTAAATAGTCGAC
Organism: Chrysina gloriosa; assembly: GCA_038088585.1. Taxonomy (NCBI): domain Eukaryota; kingdom Metazoa; phylum Arthropoda; class Insecta; order Coleoptera; family Scarabaeidae; genus Chrysina; species Chrysina gloriosa. The sequence goes on from CM076093.1 coordinate 12,221,400, forward strand.
AAAAGGAAACTGATCAAACAGATTTTGGGACTGCCGCTCCTTTACATATTGGTCACTAAATATTTGTGAGTTTCCGCTGCGGTTGTAACAAAGTTATATATGACAAAAAGCTCTTTTCGATTTTCTATTTCTAATCGCCCCAAACAAAAGCTCCACTATTGATTACTACATTGCTTTCTGACCGACAATTGAAGTATGAGGGTTGTTAGGAAACTTATTACCTTTTCGAACTTGAAATACACATATCTCAGCTCAAATAAATCTTTGTTAATCGAGATACCATTAGAATGAACATATTTCTTCATGCGAAAAACAAGTTTGTTTATTACCCTAGCATGAAATTGTGGAGTTCTGGAGGTGGTGAACTCGTTGAAAGCCGTTTCCATATTGTTCTGGTTTTGAAGCATTTTTTCCGCGTGCTGTAGACGAAGAAATGCTTGAGAACGTGATAGTTGGTGACCAAGAAATCGGGTGAGTATGCCGGATGAGCCGGTTTCGTACTATTCTCTATCGGGTGAAATGAGATGTGAGGTCAGGCGTTGTCATGGGAAAGGATATCTCTTTTCTTTGTTGATCAATGCCGGGCATATACTTCAAAGTTCCCGATGCATTTCCTCCATTTGCTGAACTATTTCTCCTCCGCAATCGGATTTAAGAAACTGTGATGAATCAGGCCAGGCGTAGATCACCAAACTGTCGCTGTTCTTTTGGTCAAATTTCGACTAGGAAGTTCTTATGAGCTTCATCGCGATTCAATCATTTGATTATTGCCAGCTGCTGTAGAGCATCCATTTTTCATCGCACGTTACAATGGGTACCGATAAATGGATCATTTTTGTTTGGAAGAAGACGCGCGAAAGATATCTAGTAACTACGGTCTTTTTGATTTGCGTTGACTTCGTGCGGTACTTATTTATCGAGCTTTTCTGATGTGCTAATCTGGCTAAAGTGGTCGTCGACGATTGTCTTACTAACTCCCGATTCTTCTGTCAGATCTTGAACCATCGGGCGTGTATCTGCTTCTCTCAAAGCCTACGATTGGCCATTGTCAACTTCTGGTGGCCGATCACAATGCTGATCACCTTCAAGGTTCTCATCCTTTCTGCGGAATTCCTGAATGTTGGGCAGCACGTTCGCTGGCAGTTCCTGGGTCAACTGCATAACGCTTGAAATGTCAAACTGTTTCCACTGTTTTCTGTTATAGTTAGAATTTGTTATTTCTGCATGTTATGTTTAACAAATAACGTCAAACACGTGATACAAATGTATTTGTTATTCAGCGCTTAAAATTAAAACTACAGAAACTGTAAAAACTTTGCAGACAATCTGGAAACAATGTGTACTTCACATTTTAAATACGTAACAAACCATCTGAATAGTTAAAATGTCGACTAAAGTTGTTCATCACCAAACCAGTAAAATATGGCATCGATATAAATCATTTTATTATTGTAATAAAGATATAATGTCACAATGAGAGGGGTATGTAGCAGACATAGCAAGCTGTACACGTAATCAAAGATGGTCAGCACAATCCTAATACCCCTAATTACTTAAGCAAACACATTGTAAATCACGAATCGCCTGTATTCTGCTGCTTATATTGCGTAATCTGTGTGGCACAAGTCTATATTTTAAGATTATTACTATTATTTTTACTATTATTACTATTTAAATTAAATAAATAGTTACTTATTAGAAGAATACAAATCCTTCTATTTACTCTTTCTTCGTAATAATAAATGACTTACTTGAAAATGAACTTATATGTAATATATAAAGCTCGAATTATATGCGCAGAAAAATCAGTAAAATATGCACATATTTTGAAAAAAATATGTACAAATTATTAACAAATATGCACCCTATATGCAAAATATGCAAAAAATGCATCAATATGTCAAATTTTGGAGAACGAAAATAAAAACAAACGTAGTTATTTTAGGAAGAATAAATTTATTCTAAGCTTTTACAATAGGTACATTACATAATACATTTATATATGTAATATATTTTTACAATATTTTTAACAACACCCAGGTAGTACTTACAAAAATGTTAACATTTTACTTCCGTGCAATTTACATATAAAAATAGCCTAACAACCTATACCTACAATTTTTTCATTACCTGCATTATTATTTAAAAAAAAGATTATTAGATGTCTTTCTAAATTTTAAGTTGGATAAAATATATGGATCTAATTGAATGTTATCTGTAAATTCCCCATTTAGAATATTAGAAACCTTTGAAAGAATTTTGAATCCTGAATAAAAGGAGGCATGTAACCATGTTTCCCATCTGGGAATAGCTAGTTGTGGAGGTAACGGTAAATTGGGAAATAATTCTAAAACTGAATTCGTAATGGTGATTTTAGAAAAATGTTCTCCCAATTACTAATTAATTCATTTACAAGAGGGAATTGGTTTCTGATTTCTTCCGCGACTCTGTTAATACCATGAGCCAAACAAGTGGTATGAATTAAATTAGTAAAAAATTAACCGAAGCTTTACACCTATAAGCGGCAGCATCAGACCACAGAAGAAAAATTATTTTCTTCTGTGGTATTGTATTAAGAAGAAAAAATTAGTTAACCCATCATGAATAAATCGAGTCACTGTACAATTATTGTTTACAACTCATTAAATATGATTTCCTATCATTTTCGATATTTAAACAACCAATTAACAAATTGGCAATATATCGACCACAAGAATCTGTAGTTTCATCCACCTCAAAATAAATTAGTCCATTACCTATCAATGTGCGGATCTCAGCACGTATTTCGGTGTATATTTCTTCGACGTAATTCTTCTTTAAAGTACTTTCATCGGGAACTTGTGTTTGCGAAAATTTTTCAAGAAAACTTGAACTTTATCGACCAATCTTGCTGAGCCGACTTTGAGAACCATTGCCAGAGTTGAGTTTTCACTTTGTCCTGGTGTAATGATATTTAATATTATATAATAAACCACCTACTACGTTAATAAAAATTTCTTCTCATACGACACCTTTAAAAGTAAAACGACGTTTGAATACAACTATTGTTAGAAAGAAAATATTGGGCCAAACTATAGGTAAATGAACTTCCGTTTTTCCACATGTTCTACAAAATACATTTTGTAAACTCTGGTCGAACTCTAATTCTGGATAATTTTTTATCCAAGAATCACTAAACTTTCAACTTTCGGCATATTGGTATACGTAGTATACAAATGTAATGAGTACAACGAATGCAAGAGTCAAATGAGTGAGTTTTATCTTAGGTAAACTATTTTAAAACTTAGAAAATTACAATTTTCCCAGAATAATTAAGATAAAATTCTTACTACATAACTACCTAATATATAATCTAATGATATCTAATGATTAGATAAATACCTATGTCGATTCTAAATTTGGGTTCTAGCAGGAAGACTTAATCGGCATCCAGCTTAGTCGGCGTCCTGCTTTGAAATTCCAGATAGTTTTCGCTCAATTTCCTGTCCTTAATAATTTTTAATATTAATAAAATTTTATATTGAAGAAAAATTGTGTTTTAAAATAAATGTGCACAAATATGCAGCATTCAATAAAAAAATGCATTAAAGTTCAAAAATATACATTATATGCACTTTTAAAGTGAATACTTCTTAAGGGACATCAAACCGGCTCGAGCGTAAGCGTTAGATTTCGAGCCTTAAATTTGGGCAGAGTCAGGCGCTTGCTTCGTGTGAAAGACAAAGAACACAAGGGAAAGAGTATGATGTGCGACCGAGAGCCGATGAACCAGGCGGTCACAGGTCAGTCAACAACAATCGATAATGCACCTACAAAAAATTATAACATAATAAATAAAAAATTATACATAAAACATCCGATAAAGATTTTCTACAACCTAATCCTACTGATTTCCAAATCATCAAAAAAAAAAAAAAACGTGGAACGAAAAGACGATGGCCATTCCAGACGTACGTAAACCACACACACCAACTTTTTTAATTAACGTATTTTAATTTGAAAACATTAGATTTATACAGAAAACTCAAAGTTTTGTTGATATACCTTTCAATATAGAATATGCATTTTGCATGTAATCCGAGCTCTAGTTGTATATATCAAGAAACGGGCTATTCAAAGTAGGAATTATCTTCTGTGGCTAATATCATAAGCGAAGTATATTTCTCTCTATTAATATCTGAAGAGGGAAACCAAAACAAAATAAAAGAAAAATGAAAATCAAAGATAATATGGAGAAAGCTACGTCACATTAACTGAAAAAGAAAATAATTTCGAAGCTGTTAAGAAATTGCAAAAAATTGCACACGAAGGCCTCTTTTAAACAGAAGATCGGGAAAAGACATTGAAAATTGTACCGGATGAGTATCAAAAGATTGGAAACAGAGCGAGTTCGTAAATACTGTTTCTAGAGCAAGTAAAATATCAATGATAAGCACTAAAGTTATTGTACCAAGAATGTGTTTAGTAAGAGAAGCAGCGGAGTACTTTGTAACTATTAAGTCGGGGTTAATGCCTAGAAAAACTCCAGTGAGCCTAATACAGGCAAAAGATGGTAAACGCTATAAATTTCTGTAATCATTTGTTTGAAATCAAAATATTGATTTTAATTGTCAGTGCATATGATTTAATTAAATTTAACGATTAAAATCTTTAAAACCAAAAAGTTTGTTATTAAGATGAAGAGTGATATAATATCCAGGGCCAACATACAGCGAAGGAACATTCTCCCGCTCTCTGTTGCCGCTGGATATGTCTGGATATGTCTCATCTTAATGACAAACTTCCAAGGAATTATATGTAAACCGAGCAAATATTTTCTATTTTATCAATAAATCTGTTACTACAAATAGGATTCGCCTGATTCCAAAAATAAACATTAATACGTCTGCACGATCTTCTAATGATTAGTTATTAGTTGAACAAAAACAATAAATAATAAGCAAAAAAGGTTAAACAAAATTATTTAATGACGTTGTTGGAAATTCCTAATACGACACAAAAGAACGTACGTGCACGTGTTTTGCTTGTTGTTAATGAATGAGGTTTACTCTCAGAAAATATATCGGAAATATCTCAATCAATTTAATTGAGAAATGAAATCCATTTACGGTTTATCGGATTTAGTATTGCAGATTTAATTTCGTACATGACTATTATTAAAGATTTTGCAAAAAGGTGTACATAGGTTGCTGCATGAAATCAAAAGCACAATTCATCATTCGTGTTCTGAAATCCATATTTGACCACAATAGTCTTATCGGTAAATTTCGTAAGGGTTGCTGATTTGTAGAGACCGGATTATATGTTCGAGATTTGACTAAAATACGTACATATGTCTTAAATATGAGCAAAATATGTTGAAAATATTCTTAAAATGTCTAGAATGTGTTAAATAAGTTTCAAAAATATTTTCAGAATGTCGAATATATTTTGAAGCTACAAGGAAAAGAAACAAACACTAAGGAAACTGAAACAGGTTTTAGTAAACAGATACCTATCAGTTACATTTCTACATTAAACATTACATTCCTTACTGTAAAAACAATTCACAGTTAAATGTTTTTCTATATTTTCAATAGTTAAATTATGTTTCCTATCCGTTAGGAGCGATTTGTACGTTGAAAAACTTCGTTCGACGTCAACTGATGTGATTGGTGCATATTTTAAAACATTAAAAACTTCCGGATTTAAATCCTCCTTGTTGTAACAAATTTAAATCGCTATTTCTTTTTAAAAAGTAACGGGAGTGATTCAGTTTCAGGAATAACACTAGTTTTATGAACAAAATCAGAATTTTATTTAATGAAGCAAAGTTCATGGTGCAGTGAATTATTTTCTAAAATTGATTTGCACTTTGAAATTGCACCAATATTTTCCTTTTCAAAACCTAATATAAGTTCTTTAATATAAACTACATTTTCTGTATAAAAACTGGCAGCTTTCAACCATATTCCACATCTCGTGATTATTGGTTCCGGTGCCAAAGGAGTATCAGGTAATTTTTCGCCGTAACACTGAATCCTCAGAGGAGATTTTAAAATTATTTTCTTTACGTTACTAATTAAAGTATTAACTATAGGAAATGAGTTTCTTATATTTTCCGCCACTATGTTTAAACCGTGTGCTAAACATGTCATGTGAATTAAATTGTAATATAAAACTTTAAGTTATTGATCAGCTTTGACCATGTATGACGCAGCATCGGAAGCATGAGTACAATTTTATTAATTGGAACAATGCCGGGAAGGAAGAAAATCACAAAAGTTTCATAAATAAATCTAACCATTGTTACATGGTTAGGTTTTTCAATTTGTTTATACGAAATCAAATAGGATTTACCAGGAGTGTTGTTATTTGAACAATATATTAATAAACCTTCCATATAGCGTCCACAAGTATCTGTGCTTTCATCTACTATAAAATATATAAAGCTGTTATTTTCAATTTGCTTGATGCCGTTAATTACGTCCTTATATACATTTGTAACATAATTTTTCTTAAAGTACTTTCGTCATGTACAGCATTGCTGCAATGCTTTTGCAAAAACGTTTTAAAATTTAGTTTTGATTAATTCCGAATTAAATACTTGTTGTTCACTCTGATTTTTAGAGATGAAGATGAACCTCCTAGTGACTGACCTACAGACATTTGCACTAATTTTGATTGCCTCACTTTTTCTAACTTTCGTTTATGAAGATCAGTCGAGAGATGTTGAGTAGTTTGGGATTTTTCTCACATGGAATCTATAAAGAAGAAAATTACAGTAGACACATCCTTTTAGATATGAGATAAGAAAATGATTTTGAAATTAAAGGAAAATATTTTTATTAATGAAAATAAATTTATTCAGCAATCCAAAGCAAGTTTTTGAACAAATTGTGTGGTAGACCAGAATTTGCCAAATAAACATGTACGCTGAATTAAATAAATGAAATAAAATTGTTTTGTAAAATTATCAACTTACCTACTTACTTCGTTCAAAAGTAATTTTGGAACGGTCTTGACCCAGAAGGTTACTAAATCGCTTTAAACTTTTGACATTTTTGGATAACACTCGGTAACACTACTTTATTCGGTGTTTGTAAATTTTTAACTGATAAATGCTGAAACGTACACCCTCCTCACTTAATTAACCAATCGGAACTCGGATCGTTGCTCTTCGGTATTGAATATGATATTTCGTTTGAAAGTTTAAAAGCAATGAACAACTTCTTAGAAAAATGTAGAAACATAAATTTCTTGGAAAAAGTATTAAACCTTATTTAAGTAATATTTATTTTATTTTAATCGTGCAATGTAAATTTCAAAGAAAATCGTCTACTACATACTAAAAATAACGCGATTTTCAAATGGAAAAATATATCGAATAATTTCAATTTTAAAATATTTGAAATATGTGGAGAAAGCCAAAATATTCTAAATATGTAAAATTAAATTAGTGCCAAACGCTTTTATTTTTCCTAATTCGTGTAGATCTTAATGCGTTCAATTGTACCGTTCACAGTTATCGATATGCAAAAACCGTGTAATCTGGTCTCTACTCGTTAGGTGGTGATATTGTAAAAATAGTGATACTATGCGTAAGATGAAAGATTGAAACGGATCGACATATGATTTATCATAAAATATAATCAACTTTTGGTATTGATCTGAAAAGTATATGAACGATTTTGCACATTTAGCTGTAAAGATGGACGGATTCCACATAATTTGACCACAGTTCCGAAAGTGTCCGGTTGTTAAATGGAACGGGAAAGTAAACAAAAATTGCGGTGATTCAATTTTTGCTAATACTCGTCGATACATGCAACAAAATATGGATTTATTACTATGAGCCTTAGACGAAGCAACAATCGAGTACATATTTGTGTTTCCAAAGGTCCAGTGTAGGGTCAGTTAGTCCCAGGGATATATTGTACCCTGTACAAGAAATTCAAGTCTGTATCTAAAAGTTGTTTGACACATTTACTCTTCTCGCAAGAAGTAAAAATTGATTTTTAATTGCTATCTGAGATTCGGTCATACTAATATTTAATCATTTGGTTTTTATTATTACAACAACAATGGCTAAAGTACAAGAATATATTTCTTCCTGATTTGGTGGAATTGAAGTTGTAAGGTGGAATTTCTGGACAAAGAAATGCTTTCGAAGAGCTGGCTGTTTTTCTTTTTTGTTGGGTTGGGCGGACTTCGCTTGGTATCTCTTACTTTGCTGATATTACAAAAATAAGATGGAGTTCGAAAGAGTTAGACAGAGAAATACTTCGCCTGGCGTTTCTAGTCCCGGAGCGCTTGACAATCTTTGCTTCTTACGAGGAGACTTGAGGTCTGAAACAACTTTGACACTTAAATTTGGTGTGCATGGTGCTGATTGCCTCGCAGACTAACTGATCTGTATTAGTATCAAAGAATATAGTCGCTGCTTTTCTTTGTGTTATTAGTCACGTTGCTATGCTTGCCCTAGATCGTTAAACAGTTAAGGCTAATTGGAACATAAGTACTTGTTTAGAAGAAAGTTAAGAGAATTAGTGCAAAACAATCATCATCGTTCAGTATGACAGTCGATAATTTGTGATGTTGTGTGACATGATCATCCCAAAGTATCGACTATTGCTTATATATTCTAGAGGTGTGTCTAAATAATTTCCATTTCTTCCCGTTTGTCAAAAGTAAAACGCAAACAACCTGTTTTCCAACAGTTATAAACGCTATGGAATCACTAAAAAGTCGTACTTCAAATATTTCATCTTCTGGATTAAGAAAGTTCTTTGATTACTGATTTCAACGCACTCAAACGTGTGTTGATTAAACTTAATCAAATCAAATGTAGTGTTGAATCAATGGTACCCAGAACAATATTTAACGAGCACGCAATAACTAATTAATTTATGTTTTTTTATTTCAACATAAGTTATTGAAATATACATTTGGAAACTCAAATTAAGTATGATACAGGCTCATGTTTCATGATACTGCCAATGCATCATAAGTTTTGTTAGAACATAGGAATAATTTATGGATAACAACCAAATTGTGTTTTACGCAACAACTATCACTACTGATATTAATTCGTAACAAAGAACGGAAGTACTATTGTCACAATCTTCATTTATCATGACTCTAAACCTGAGTTGTATGTTGAATACATGTAGTTCAGTATTTTTGTTTACAAGGAAAAGAATAAAGATGTTACCATGCAAAGAGAATATCATAGGAATATCGCGATGAAATTTGTATGTTTGGTTGCTTACATTGAAGATTATTTTAAATTCCATCCATTATGTAATCGTATCATTTACGTAAATCATACCCAGTATAATGATCGAAATACATTCAATATTTATGGTGACAGCATTAATGATATAAATTTTAATAAAAAGTACCCATTATACGATACCATAATCGCAACGCTAGAGCAGCGTTACCAATCGTTTGCTGGACAAGATAGGCGCGCAAATGCCGTATTGTGTTAATTCGTATTTTTCAATTTCAGTATATCAGTGGAAATACATCAACAGACACGGTCGTCTTATCGCTGCCGAAACCACGACGCTAACATTATAATTATGTACAGTAATTGAAAAACATTTACTTCACATTATTATTTAGATCCTTCGAAGTGAACGAAGCAAACTACCATGCGATTTGATAGAAGTTTAATTTTCCACGTGTCGTCCATTCTAGTAATTGCTTACGGGCAAGAAATAAGTAAGTAAATGAATGTAATCATCCTTAAAATAATTGAAACGGCGCTGTTTATTAGAATTTGCAACTGACTGCATGACACCGAATAACGTCCAAGGTCTCTGCGTTGAAATACAAAAATGCAAGAAATTATACGATCAAATAGTACAGGATAATGTTAAGACTTTCGCTTTTATTCGAGCATCTAGATGCGGACCTCCAAATGAAGATTTAGAGAAACCCAAAGTTTGCTGTGGTCCAGACATTGATTTCGTACAAGGTAAGGTTTCATATTTATTTAAAATACAAATGTACAATACAAACACCTGTCTCTGTAATTATTTCATCACGTATACCTCAATAAGTAACGACCAATTCTATTGAATATTGCATTAAGAATCATTATCCTGAGAATATAAAACTGCCTATTAGGAATCGGGCGGTACTTCAACAGTAATATGTACAAACCTGCCGTTTACCTATCAGCGTAATATTTATTTTTATGGTGGTTAGATTAGTAAGTTACCAGATGAAATTAAACAAAATTAATTGATTTTGATTTGATACCAGTAGAACCAGTTATTTCTCGAGATATTGCATAATATTAGTAGACGATATATAACAAATTTTCGATGTTTACTTCGCACGATATTATTCTGGCCCCTCATCCTTATGCTATTAGTTATTCAAAAAATTATATTAAAGCAAGCACAGTGATTCATATTTTTAACAGGTAATTGCGTAATTGTGTCTGTTGGAATTTCTGCCGGAAACATGCTCAACTCACCTGCAGACAATAAATTGCGATCCTTGGTACAACTTTAATATCATGATTTATTTAGTGCTGACTCTTAATATAAATATAATTATGTTCTGTTAGGGAACACGTTTAGATTAAATAATATAATGCAAACTGAGATATTGCGGCGGTATTTTCTGTAGGAAACTAGTAGCATAAGTATGTACAGAATATTGAACTATCGTCCTTTATATCCCCGATTAGAATATCGCTCGAATTATTGTAAGAAACTAAATATTTTTTAACCCTTCGGAACGAGAAATTTGATTTATTTCGGATTTGTATTTCATGTTACTATTTAATAGAGGATTTCATTGCGGTTTCATGGTTCTAGTAGCAGAATTCGTTATATTTCCATAAACAGTTTCTATAGAATCTGCACATCGTTAATATTTAGGTAAAATTTTGTGAAGTTTACCAAACGCAGCTTATTGGATCTTTTGCGTAGCTTTGACGACAGTTAAGTAATCTTGGAATTTATTATGAGGATATGCTTGAGATATATTTTCACGCAGTTTCCTGTTTACGGCGATTAAAGTGATCTGGAATCAAAAAATACATCTTAAAACTATGGCAAAACTGAGAACATATTCGACTATTAGTTTCGTATATTAGATCAAAGAATTACACTTTCAGTAAGGATACTCTTCGTCAAAGGTTGTGAAAAAGCAAAGTATATCGCTCGAAATGTGCAAAATGACTAACTTCAAAATTTTTCTAATTGAAACTGCGTGCTTGCTTACGAAGATATATGCTGCGTCAGAGATAAAAATAAAAAAGGGCTTCCAACCTAAGAAACTACGGAAAGCCTAGTTGATTTACCAAATTCAGGTGAATCTTTCCATCTCAAATTGTTCGCCTTGGTGAGAGTTCTAGCTGAAGAAAGTTATTAAAATGACATGTCAGCGCTCCAGTCAACTGAAAAATTCGACTTACAATTAGTTATCCCAGTCTTATAGTGACTCAATAAAGCTTCATTATTTCTAGTTTTTGGATTAGTGACCTCCTTTTTACGAATAACGAAATTAAAATATACCAATATCAATGGCAAAATATAATCAGATTGATTTGTTTTAATTGAAATTCGACGTCCGTAATTTTTTATTTATTGAAGCAACGAAGGTGTGTTGAAAGTGTTTTGTGAACTGTGATATGCGGATTTCTATCTCGATTCTATGCGTAAGTTCCATTTCCGTTATTTTGAAATAGTAAATTTAGGTTCTGTGTTAGTTTGCTGCATTGTGTTATTTATTCGAATGTTTTAAATAGGATAACGTGTAAACGTAACTGCCAGGATTTAATTTAAATTGTTTCAGAAGCAATACTAAAGATTAATTTTAAGATTGGATCCACTACTTCGAATATATGCAAAATTTAAGGAATTACTTCATTGTGACCTTAGTTTAGTCATAATGCTGTGAAGAATTTGTATAAATAATAATACTTTAGTCAAGAATAATGATTGTATTATGTGCTTAACTATTAATTTCGACTCCACAGTATCTTTTATTCTTAAGATGTGCACATGTTATCAAAATTTACTTCATTGAAGAGCCAATATGATTTGTGTTTGGGGAATGTTGGAATGGATTTTACTACAGATTTATCCTGTTGGAGATGAACACAATTTACGTTGCTCACAAACGCTTCTACAAATGGAACACTCTTGTTTTGCGATGGTATATTATCAGTGCTTCACTTTGTTGGTGAAATTGGTGAATGCAAAATTATTCTGTGGAGTGCATAATATGTTGATAATTGCAAGTATTGTGAAGTTAGAAATAAAAAGATTTTCTAACGCAATAAAATTTAATAACTGGTAAATTATGGCACAATATGCGATAACCTTCTGGGTTACTCTTCTAACGCACATCGGATAATGAACGTTGGAAAAGCATTCCTACTAACTTGAAATAATCTTATGCAATCAAAATGAAATTCAATCGTTTATTATACGTTATGATTTGCAGGATATAAACGTTTTGCACTTTCTGTCTATTTACAAAATTGGATAATTAGACTGTTGAGAATTGAGGACGTTTAATTCTTCGTGTATGATTATTGTGTGACATATTAGGATGTAAATTGTAAAAATTGCTTTTGAAACAACCAATAATTCGAATTTTGAACACAATGTATTGTAATTATTATAGTAGCACGGTAGTTCTCTTTACCTGATGTGTCAATTAAGCATACAGCTATCATTTATGTATTATTAGATATATAAATAGTATATCATCGCTGAAAATTAGCTAAAGAAATTAAATGATTTACCTATATGGCTGCAATATATACTCCGCGCATATTAGTACGACCTAGTATACAGTACTTTAACCACAGCAAAAGGTATGAGAAAAGAACAAAATAATGAAATCAACTAAAACTATTTATTTGGCATCTATTTGCATATAAAAATGTTTACGGAATGAATACACTGTACTGGTGCGGTTCTTAAATTTGATAATGGCACAAAATAAAAAAACTTGAACTTTTTTATTGTATTTGCTTGCAATTCCGTTCTTCTTTCATTGGCGGATACAAGCTATGCTAAGTCATGCATTCGTTGCAAATCAACGAATATAACTTAAATCAAAAGACTTTGTAAATAAATATTTTAAAACCTACAAAATCTTTTGATTTAACAATAAGTTATTCGTTATGGAGCTTCAACAAGTGATTCCCGCATCAATTAATTACTCAACGAATATACACAATGCGAATTTTCATACTGTGCGCATACTATATTATCTACAGTTCTTTGGAAATGAATATTTGGGCGTTGGCTTTTGAATCGCGGCTTGGTGCTTACCAACATTTTCATAAATCGGAAGTCTCATTCGAATTTCTATCGCGTCTTTTATTAGTCGGCATAACTTTTGTTCTATCTGGTGCCCTGCCGTTTTAATCAGTTTCAAATTTCACTACATTTCGATTTTTTCCCCGAGCTTCCTCCATTTTTTCTTTGTGCTATAGTTTCTTGTATTTCTCATTATACAGTGTCTCTCAATTCTTCATTAGTGAAGATAGAAGGTAGTTTAAATTAGAAAACTTTTGCTTAATTTGGTACAGATTACAGATATACATCCCATTTTATTTTATCCCGTTTCGCTTTTAAGTTTCAGTTTAGAAATTAGAATACTCAAGTGTGATGCTTATGATACCAAAAACAACTCACTGGCGTATTTTATTATTTAGTTATCAGCCCAAATCCGTATTGGATTTTATATGTGCCTGATACCGGTTGATATGAGTTTTATAATGAGCTAACACATGTCCATAATATTTCGATTTTTTTAAAGAAACTTCAAAACTGTTTTGATTTTGTTATAGACAAAAGTTAGTGTGCTATTAATAAAAAGTAAACAATTTTCTAAACAGTTACAAACACTTTACTACTTATTTTGGAAGATTTAAAACATAAAAAAGCAATTGAAACTGATAATCAAAGTTATTAACATCAGCACTCAATCAAGTGTACCACACGCTCCCGCTTTGTTTAATATATTTCTGATATCTACTTTTTACAGTGTTACAATCCTCGAAGCATATTACCGTTGATAAACTGAAAGACATTTCTAATGCTTTTTCTAAAATTGCCAACGTCAAAAGGGGATCGACTTCAAAAACTGCATTGTTGGTTGTACCCCATAAGCAATGATCCATTATTTGAAATGACGTTTCCGTTCAAAATATCGCCTAAAAATCTTCGATTATATGCCAGATAACCATCTCGCTGAAATCAAACTTCGTTTATTTGTTCAGGTGACAAGGTTTATCTTTTGGCGGGTAATCCCCAGTCTCAGTCCGGTCTAGTAAATCTAAATAACTAATTGTGACGTTCTCGAGAATAAAGGAGCCAATTAAATGAAAGTCTAAACAAAAAATAAAAACTGTTATTAATAGAAAAATACCTATTAATTTCCGGTTATACCTATAATACCCCACCAAAAATTGCTGGGATAGAAATTTGGGGATTATTAACTATCGCTTCGAGAATATTATTTTGGCGTTCTTGATCAATTTCAGATGTTAATAAACTGCATATAATTTTTAAAAAAATTTCTATTTGATGGTATCCTTCGAGGAAAGCTATCTTAGTATGAATCACAGGCTACTGGGAAATTTCCGTTTGCTTTAAAATAACATCTAATTTGTTTTCATTAGAGACTTTATGTGTCACTTTATTGTTGCTATTAAATATATTTAATGTTAGTTCGAAGATTATTGTTAGTAAACACTTACCAGTACATCACTCACAGACAAATTTATCAAATTAAAAAAATATACATGTTGATAACCAAAAAGCAAAACACGATAAGGTGTTGGTTTTGACAAGATCAGAATGTACAAGTTTAAAACGTGTTGAACTTAGCACTAACATACTTTTGACTAAAAACGAGAACAACGAATTTTATATTCTCTTTTCAAAAGACTCAAAAACTAAACAAGATAGAATAAAATGGAAAAGGTATCAGAATTGTGCAAAACTTCTCTTATTTCAACTACCTTCTATCTCTAATAATAGCGAGGATACCAATGTTGTGCATCAAAATTCATTGGTATTTCTACTTCTTGCATTATAGTAAGTTATTTATCATTAAAAGAAATCACTTTCCCAATTTTGCTTTTGCAAAATATAGCTTTTGGCCCATTTACATGTCTACTATTTTTATTTTTGCTAGAGATTTCTATTAAAGCTTCCTTTCTTTTGCAGTAGTTTTATAGCTTTTGTAATTTATGTTTATAGCATGTTCCGTTTGCTCTGCTCTAGATTTTCTTTTGTTTCGGTTTTTCCTTCCCAATATATGTTTATAACATTATTTTCTTTGTATTTAATGCTTTTCCCCTACGGTCCTTCAATTTAACCAAATCATCATTTCTTCTAGCGTTTCGTTTGATACTGTTCCTTTATTTCTTTTATATGTGTAGTCTTCGAAGTTAGATTTTGCTAGTTTTGTTCCTAGTTTATTTTGATATTTGTCTCTTGTAGGTTTTCGTTCCAATGCTTCTATATTCCAAATTGTTTTTGTTTACGTATCTCTTTTAAGCATGCAGATGAAGTTTCATTCAACCAGCTGCGCCTCCGTGCCATTTTATATCGTATTACTATTGTTGTAGATTTTTCCTTTGTTAGTATTCAATTTGAGTCACTATTCTGTCATCTGCGGATATTCACATCCCTAAATGTATCATCTGTATATATAAAAATGGATCGTGGGTTGTTCGGATGCTTAAAACTTGAAAACGACTGGACCAAATTGAATAGTTCCTTCTGCGTGTTTGTTGGTAATTGGTAGGCGAAGGTTTAGGAAAAAAGACAAGTCGAAAAATTTTTTTGGACAAAATGAAGTTTGCCGGGTCACCTAGTCTTATATTGAAAATGCGTATTATGTTGTAAATCTCATCAATTACAAGTTATTTTCATTCGGTCTTTCGTGTTAATTAAATTTCTCTTCTGTTAAAAATTTACCTTTTCTTCTTTGTTTTTCTCTTGTACGTTAATGATATTGGTGGGTGTTATTTTTATACTTTTTAATTGTACATGTATATTCTCATGTTAATTAGTGTAAACTTAGTTATTCAGTGATTTAGCTTTCTCCCTATCAAGAACACAGTTCCGAATATTTTATCACTTATCTTTCGTACTGAGGAGTATGTCTCTTTCATTCATTACTACTGTATCTTGGTATTTTATTACTTTAACTTTCAGCGCATTCTTTTAATTTTCTCGCTTCTACCTCTACCTTTTAGGGGTTCTCCGCAACAACCGTGTTTGATATTCCAATTGTGATTTATTCATATTTTTCTTTTCTTATTTTCTCCTTTAGAAATCTTTTGTACTGCTACACTGTCATTCCTTTTACACACATTTTGGTATGTCTCTCTCTATTCTCTATGTTTTTCCATTCTCTATGTTTTTCCATTCTCTATGCTTTTTCCCTACCTTCTCATCTCCAGTTTTCATTTCTTTCAGTCTTTTAAATTGTCATTTTCATCCCCAATGACGCGTAATACATATCTTGTTAACAGTTTCTTTCTGTAAAGTTCTTCATATCATTTGTTTTTGCGGTTTCTGCGTTCTTTGTTATGCACATCTAAACTTTATTAGCATCTAGTGGAAACCTCTCATTAGTTCTCGCCTTCTCGACTTAATTACTCCTTTATATAAATTTTATTTCTTCGGTTAATTTGGTCCTTGCGAAGTGATCTTTACTTCCCAATAGAAAACGTGTCGAAGTGGTACAAAATTGAAGAAATGAATTTATTTTGAAACAGGAAATTAGGAAAAGAAACCCAATTGTCGTATTTTTATGCGTGGAGTATAATTCTGCTCGAATTTGTATTAAGGCGATTTGTATTATACGTATTATAGTATCAGGTAGTGGGAAAACAGATTCTCTGTAACTAATAATGGTATACTTTCACAATACAGGAAGTGCTGAATTATATCATCATCAGTTATCACTTAAGAGGGTTCTTCGATACCTTATGTAAAGTGAAATAAAAGTACATATTAGAACGTGCTGAATTGACACATAATACGTATACTTCTAAAAGGTAGTGAGTAGTAAGCTTTTACTAATCCATTCTATATCGTTAGGCTTCAAGATGCGAAGAATTAGTGCATGAAAATCAGTATAAAAGGAATAACCATTTCACTTGTTGTTAATCTGCAACAAAACACTTCAAAATAGATGTTATCAACTCATTATAATCATCATTCATTTACTAATAAACGTTCATATTTAACGCCTTCTTTTCTTTACCTATATCATCACATTGCATATTCAATTATATGCAATATCTTACTATGGGCGATTGTTCCTCACTGCTGCTGTAGGAACATGGGTTTATACATTTCGCAAGTGCCATAAAATATAAGTATGCCAGTGATTACGATCATCCATACATAATCTGATATTTTTAATAACACAAAAATAATTGTCCTGATTTTGACATCAAATTACGTTATAATATACGCATTATATATCTCCTTTGTAGATGTTGTCGATAGTTCGAAGAACCAATCAGTTGTTACAACTCCTGTTCCACCACTGGCTGGTCATTCTGTTTTACCACGAATATGCGGGAAACAGAAAATTTTCCTGGAAAATAAAATATTTGGAGGGAAGGAAGCTGGTGTTGGAGAGTTTCCTTGGTTAGCAAGAATGGTTCACTACAATAGATTTAACAGATCGGGTCTTGGTTGCTCCGCCTTTTTAATTCACCGGAAATTTATACTGACGGCGGCACACTGTTTGACTGGTAAAGGAGTAGAACATCTAGGGCAATTGTAAGTAAAAATCGGCATGTAATCGTAGTCTAACTTTCACAAAGAAATACCAAAACAATTACTTCAATAATTATGCATAATTTATTACAGTCCATATATTTTATGATCATGAAGATGAGAGGCATATATATGCATACACAGTTTGCATTGTTATTTATTTCATTACTCGTTTACATATTACGTAAATGAAAACTCGTTCTTGAATCTTGATTAAATATTTGAAGTTTGATGACGCACTATCAGAAATTGAGCAAAGATACGCCTACAACTATGAAAACTGAATGACCAAGTGACAAAGAAAGCGAATACTTACAACGGCCTGTAATCATTCATACAAAACCTTGTTATACACATTACGCTTTCACTGTCCTTGGCAGTTTTCGATGTGTTTAACCTCTGACTGTCTCTCTATTACAATTCAATACATTTATTCGCTGTAATTGTTTTTTTTTGAACACATTCTTTATTTAAGAAAATTGTGGCCGTCGGCTCGATATAAGTACATGTCTGTCACAACGAAAGCGCAATCAAAAAAATCTTATTTCATGTGAAAATAAAAACTTTTCGGTTGAACTTCACACGATGTGGGGTCATTTAATTCGCGAGAAATTTAGTCCCCTGTAGAAGAAAATTTGTATCTAAAACATGTTTGGGACATTTAGTCCCTTCGTAAGAACAAACATGGGTATTTAGTTGGAGGGACGAGGTGGCATTTGTGTACAAAAGAACGTTCTGACAGAGCCGCGTTTCTGTTTTTCCTTTTTTGTCAGATTGCGTGGAGTTAACTCGGTTTCCCTGATTTCGTGGAGTTTGACTGGTTAGATTGAATTCGAAAAAGGTACACAAATGAGCTTCCAGCCATAGAGCAGAGTGTCTTGTGTTTTGTAGCTTCAAAAAGCTGGGCAATCTTTGCTTACGGGGGACTAACTGTCTCAAACAATTTTAAGATCCAGATTTGACCTTCTTGTGTAGGGAACTAAATGTCACGGACGTAGTTTAAAACTGAGAAAAATCTTCCCATTCAACGTTTGTAGAGTAACAATAAAATTAAAATTAAAAAAGTTACATTATTACTAGTGTTTCTGCTATTTATCTGACCCTTATTTTAAAACGTAGCTTGTAGTGTAAGGGCGCCTTTTAAGTTATTACAAAAATCAGGAAAGAAGAAGAAACGTTGAAACAAAATATTCGCTGTTAAGATTTACACACTTCTGCATGCGTTTAAATCAATTCTAGAAACATTTTTCCACTTTGTAGTTACTCTGTCAAAAATATTATTTTTAAGGCTTCTTGAGGTGCTGGAAATTGCTGTTCAAGTTTTTCGTGTCACATTCGGGCACAGAAAGAAAACGCTGGATGATAAATCAGGTGAATGCGGACAATGCGACACTTAATTCGACGTTTCTTTACTCCAAATAATTAATTGCTTGACGTGTTGAGTGAGGGCTGACATTGTCATGATCTAGAATGATGCGACGTTTTCAGTTGTTTTCTTGATTTCACCGATGACCTCTGCCAAAGAAGTGGTTGTATACCATTCAGCATTAACTACCACCAAAAGGAGGGTGGATAGCGATGTTCAACACCGCAAGTACCTGCCAAGGCCTTCAAAAACCATGTTTTTGAGACAGCAACTTCACAAAACACACCCAAAAAAATTCCTTCCTGGTTTTTATATCAACTTATAAGGCGCCCCTCGTATCATATAACGTTATTCTAAGAGAAGACAGTTGTTGGCGATATATACGTTAGACGTGTTTGTTCATATTTATTGTTTTCTAACGGACGCGTACTTATATCGTATCTACCACGAATTCTCGAAAAATATTTTGCAAGAGATATACCTATCTTCATTGTGGTTTATTCAAGTCCTGTTGTGAACCCGATTAAGGTATAAAATTTCCCCAATATTTATATCTGGAGGTGGTAGTTATTCACACGCTGTAGTAATTTGTTGTAACGATAATTTGTGCGAAAATGTTCAGAGCATAAATACTTCGCGCATATTGAACATTGATGGTAACGTCCTTGTGATATGTACATATGTATTTACACAGTTACGTATGTACGGGCAGACACGAATTGAACACCATGTATTTAAATGATATTAGCAGGTCCAAGAATTGGGCCCTCTCCGAGGGATAGCTAAATATACGTGAAAAACATTTGTTACATGTAAATTGCAGATTACAAATAGGTTTATTATATATGATACACAAATATAAACTTAAATATTACAAATACGTACACAGGTACAGTTAACGCTACCCAAATTAATTTTATCTCTGGCATTCAATTTGTAAACTACTGTATATGCACATACAGTAATGTCCGCATATAACGAAGCTCAAAGGACCGACAAAAACGCTTCGCTACAAGCGAAGTTCGCAATAAACGATAAATATCAGAAGTTTATTCGTTTTATTACATATAGTACATAATATGTTTTATAAGATATTAACATACATATGTTGTACATTATCAATAGTTTTTAGGATTGTAAGGTACTTTCTTTCAAGATCGGTTAAACTTAATTTTTTTATTGGTTCCCAAACTATTTTGAAAATTCTATATCTGACCTTTAAAAGTAGTGTGTGTAACTACAAAATACTAGTTTTTACAATGTTAAGAGCTTCTACAGCTTTAATTCTTTTTCAATAATAAGTCAAGAACCAGTAGGTTTACGGGCTAGAAATTTTGCATACCGTGTATTCGTTGCGATAGCTTCGACTTACCGACGAGCTTTTTGTAAATTCCGTGTTTGTTGTTGAATTTAACCTCAATTAAGGAATAGAAAAATGACCATGGGCTCACCGTAATTTTTGGACTTCAAGAAAGCAACGATAGCAAAGGAATGTATAAAAATGTTCTTTGACAAGTCCTAACTACCGTATCGTGTATGTGGTATTCAAAATTTCAAGCCTGCACACCTGCTGGTTCTTCATTTGTTATTGACAAACGATTAGACCTGCTTGAGCTCTTAAAATTGTAAACAATTAGTATTTTATCGTTACACATACATCTTTTAGAGCTAAAATATATACATAGCTTTCGAAATAGTTTTCGAACCGACCAAAAAAAATAACTGTAAGCGATAAATATGTATCTGACAGCCTTAAGAATCTTATTTTGAAAAGATGACTTATGTTAGATTATTTATTTTTGCAAAATGAATATGCAATTACAAAACTACTTTCACTATTCACATACGCGTTTCTCGGTTATATCGATCATCAGTGCAACTTTGTGAGAAGTAGTTTTCGTTTCCAGATAAGGACTGTATACTTCTCACAAAATCGCAATGATGATCGATATAACCGTGAAACCCGTATGTGAATAGTGATAGTACTTTTCCAATTGCATTTTCCTACGGTAGGTTAGCCGAAAAGTGCGGCTGTAGCTACTGCAGGAGTCTGTGGCCACTTACTTGTTCACTTCCGTAGAAGTAAATAGCTGCAAAAAATGCGCATTTAGTATCATATGGGACGAATTCTTAATTGAATTCTGATATGTACAAACACGAAGAAGGAAGATTGTCTCAAAGATCGTTATCATTATCTTCCTGTGAAATTCGCTTCGGCCGTTTGACCAATGTTCAACCAATTGTAGCTGAACGAAATTGTATAATATTTACAACTTGAACGCAAAAAGATGGAGAAATATGGAGAAATATGGAGACTAGTACATCAGAAATGCCTGGAAGAAATGCTGCCACTAATATAATTGAAAGAATAGCATTCCTCGATATTTGAAATTTAGCTTTCTCACTAGGTCGCTAGAAGGAAGGACTAACAAAACGTAACAATTGCATAAATTTTTAAATATATCACAACTAGGTTTTGGTTAGGCCAATACGATCATACCATTTCTATTATCGAATAGCAACTAAAGCGTTAACGCCCAAAATCGTGTTAAACCGTTTTAAATGTTTCTTTTAATTATTAATGCATATGTACTATACATACATATATCTGTCATTCCTTCAACAAATATATATATTTTTAGGCGGAGTGTTATTTTTGGTGTTCACAATGACACAAAGGTTCCAGTATGCAGTGATCAAATATGTACGGATCCACCACGTAACGTCGATACTTTATCTTATTTAATTCATCCACAATATGATTCGAATACTCATAATAATGACATTGCGTTGATTCAGCTTAAAGAGAGGATAGATTTTACAGGTAATATGCTCCAAAGTTCTACAATCGAATTTAATGTCTACTAGAACTTAAATTGCAGATTTTATAAAAGCAATTTGTCTTCCACGAGAGACAACAAGCTCGTCATGGTTTGTGATCTCAGGTTGGGGAAGAACAGAATCAGGTAACTAACAATAGTAAATATTTTATTTCATGAACAATACTGAAATTCAAATATGCTCGTATATTAATGTGTATGTCATGAAAGAAATCAGTTAAGATATAACTACCAACAATAAGTTGCTAAACATAAACATATTCTAATATTCTGCTATAACACATTTATTGTTTCCAGTAAGATTTTAGAAATTAGATGTAGACTTTCTCAAATTAGAATATATATATCAAAAATTACTTAAACGCAAATGAATGGGGGCATATGCAGACACAGGTTTCGATCTACCAGAACTTGTTTTAGTTTATTCCAGAAAGAGTCCTAGCTATATGCATTTATGGGTTAGTGACCTTACTCCCTACAAATTACATAAATTTTTCTCTCCTTGGCTTTGTTGCCACATTTTAATTTGATCAAACTGCCTATGTAAATAAATTCCAAATATCGGTGATATAGCAACACTGATCTGATTTCTCATAGGTCCTATACTTATTAGTTTAAATAAACTATGGAATTCATCAAAAGGCTTTTTCGATAGCTACGGCCGACCTAAACTATTGTAGGGTTTGTTTTCTTAGCGAAGAGCACATTACGTCATGAAAATATGCGCGAAATGTGACGTTTCATTGACTTTCGCTAATCGGTTACCATGGTAACGTATACAGAACACCAAATTTGGTTCATTGCGCCGCTGACGTAATGTGCTCTTCTCTTAGGAAACAAACCCTATATTAGATCATCCCATGCTTAAATATTTGTCATTCTAACGCATTGGATTACTTTCCACAAATAAATTAAGGAATTCTCTTCAATTCAATTTTTAAAGTTTTTAGTACAGCAATATCAGTTATTGCATAGTTATTGCAATAGACAGATACAATATCACATCGGTAAAATCCTGACCAAACAATTATTGAATTATATTGTGTGGTGAGGAGTTTACCGAGATGATATAATGTAAGTAAGGAGATGTTAAACTTATAATTATATTATTAATAAAACCCACGCATAAGAAATCTGTATATAAAGGTATATAATATCTGGGATTGCAAACACGTGATGTTCTCCTCTGTGCATAAATTTCATCTTATTTTTCCAACCACACTCTATCAGGGTAAACTCTATTCTTAAATTTTGTCTAATGCCTTTTTAATAATAAAATGCATAAGTTTCAAATATTAATGTAACCGCAAGTGGGGTAGGAATTAAAAGGCAACTTGTTTTTTTTTACGAGAAGACTCAAACAGTTTTCTGATAAAAACCCGCATTTCCTGTATAGAGGATTAAATGTACCTGTGAACTAAATTTCGCAAGGACTAACTTGACACCATTGGCCAAATTTATTTTCAATTAAAAAAACAAACAAAAGAATTTTGGGAAAAGAAAATGATCACCTGCAGTCTACGTAAACACATATCCATACTTCTCGTTGATATGTATTTTTGATTGACAATGTAAAATTACTATCCTGCTACGGTGCTAAAACTGTCTGCGTATTAGTTAAAACTTTTTATAGATATTCTAAGGAGGAGAAAATAGCAAAATAGAAAAAGAATCACTGTTTATAGCTTCCGAGGTAGCGAAGATTCCATGCCGTTTTCTAAAGAAATGTGAAGACTACACTTACGAAACTTACACACACCTAATCCATAAACAGATCGGAAAGAAGAACATATCACTTTTGAATTTTTCTGGTTTTACGTGAATTCAATCAATTGTAATTTCCACTATCATCGCTTCGGGTCCAAGGAAGCAAATTATATTCTCAAGAGCTATTACACTGCATTGTTTTTCAAAAGTTATAGAAATTTAGAAGCAGGAGAATATGCGGGAAAACATACGTATGTATGTAGGTGCTTTAGTGTCAGTTTCAATATTGTATTCTCTAACTATGCTTAGTGAATATGTACTAAGAAATATAGGAAATTGGCTGTTTAGCGTGAACACAAATTTATTTGTTCTTATCTTTACTACATAGATTTGGATGTTTCAAAATACATACTTCAAGTAGAAGGTTGTCGTCGTCAATGCTGGAAGCACAAAGAAAGTTCATGCACAAGCTTAGATTAGATTAGATAACACTTGCTGTACAGAACATGTACTTCCGGATTTCTGTCGCAACAAATTATTCTTTTAGTTTCTGTTTTCTTATCCGTTGCTCATTTGAGTGAAGTTCTACATATACAGTTAGCTATTTACCAATTTCATTGATATATTATGTGAGTTTTACTTTCGTTTTGTATAAAATACATATATATATATATATATATATATTTCTCATTTTCCATTTCCATTCCAAAAGGTGTAGAAACACATCCTTAGGTCACATCTTAAAAACCGCTATGGTTGACTATAGTTTCAAGATTTCAATCTTTATTAAATTTTGACCACTTTATTTTTCTTCGAACTAAAATTATGTGGATTAACTTTCATCAACGAATGTGAGCTGTTGTCAAGAGTCCTGCGAATTGTTCATATCTCTTCTGCAGATTTTTAACACACAAAGAAAATGCTTTCTTTTGGTGTATTTATGATATCCAAAACTTATCAAGTATTTTTTCACTCGTGATATCAGAGTCAACTCTCGCGTGTTATTCGTCACTAACTAATATTTCAATTTTGTATTCCATCATAACTCGGACTGTTTGTAATATTATGAATATTTCCTAAATTTTCAGTGTCTGGCATCCCTTATTTCAGAACAGTTCATCATTTTAGTTAAGAAACTTTAATCAGACTGAATACCTTTAGTACATTAAAGTAAATTAATATGTCTTACATAGAACAGAAATTAGGTGATGGAAATACGTGTTTATTAATAATAATAATAATAATAACCGCGAAACGTACGTCTACGGATGGCAAGAGAAGATCAAAATTTTGTAATTTGCAATTTTCCCACGACGGGTAGCCGAAGAGCGCGACTGCAGTTACTGCAGGAGGCTGTGGCAACGCAAGTTGTCCACTTCTGTAGAAAAAATAACTGTAAAAATGCGTAATACGTGCATTGTGAGAGAATTCATATCGAATCCCTCTCACATGTACAAACATCAATTTATTAATAAGTACATTTTTATATTCAGAAATAATTTTTAGGGCATCTAACCGATATTTCTGTTGCCTTCGCCCATGTTAGCTGGAAAGCACCTTAACCATGTATATTCGCGTTTTACGAAAATGTTTTTTACAGGTATTGAGTGGAGTATACATGAATATGGGAATTCTCTAAGTTGCCAAAAAGTAACCTTTTGTCTGAACATGACGGTTTTTTTCTTCTCAAGAGTGTGGTTTACCGCTCGCCACACTAAAGCTTTGTTTTATGGTCCCCTAGATAATCTACTTCATCAAATTGGGCAGCTTTTTTTCTCCGGTGATTACAGAAACTGAGACCCAGAATGTTTAAGTCTTGCGATGTTCAACTCCAGGCATTCGTAAAGAAAATGTTGCGAAGTTTCCACTTCTTTACAAACGATAGAATCTATTCCTATTGTGTGAATATGTTTATTGACCTCGCAGTGTCCATCCCAGTACCTTCCTAAGTTGGTTCCTTCTCATTCGTAACAATTGCTGTCGTCTGAAGGTCCTGAAATGAACATGTCAGACTGCTATAGTTATGATCCAAGTTCCTTCAGCAAGTTTCTCATCTCAATCCTTGCGGTTTGACAAAGGTTTCCACATGTAGTTTCGTGCGCTACATTATTCGCCTTTTCTTTCGTTTTTCTATATGTCCTGATATCTCAGCACCCACCATAGATTTAGCCTATTATGCGTTATTTATTTTTTATATGTTCTATTAAAAGCACCAGTGCATCGCTCTATATATGAATATTCCTTCGTTATGTTTGAATGTTCTGAATTGCTTTGAGAACTACTTTACTGTCTATCACGACATACACCTTCTTGTTCTGGTATCATGTTATGATTTGCGCACATGTAGTTATGGTAGTAATCTTGGTTTGTAACAGTCGCATAGACTCACAGGTTTATATTTATACTTCGCTTAAACTGATATAATTTTGACTCGCGCTGTAATATAGTATGTAGGTATGATCTGTAGTAACTAAAACAAAATATTTTCAGTATTGTACAATGTATAAATATTGCAGTAAGTTCGTTCTAATACTACTTTTTGCTCTTCGATTTCAGATACCAGCAGTCGAACAAAATTAAAAGTCGATATTCCAAGAGCTAATCGCACGCTCTGCGAAGCGCAATACAGATCGGTGGGATTAATATTAAGTGAAGAGCAAATATGCGC
The DNA here is from genome assembly GCA_038088585.1 of Chrysina gloriosa. Taxonomy (NCBI): domain Eukaryota; kingdom Metazoa; phylum Arthropoda; class Insecta; order Coleoptera; family Scarabaeidae; genus Chrysina; species Chrysina gloriosa. The sequence continues at coordinate 12,247,755 of CM076093.1, forward strand.
AGGCGGCGAACGTGGACATGATTCTTGTTCTGGAGATTCTGGAGGACCACTAATGGCGATAGGTGATCAAAATCTGTGGTATGCAGAGGGCATCGTTAGCTACGGAAACAGTTGTGGTAGGGAAGGATGGCCTGGAGTATATACTTATATACCAAAATATTACAACTGGATCGTACAGGAAATAAAAGCCGCTCTAAAACAAACAACTGCCAAATTTTGATCAGAAAAATCTACATTCTTTCAAGTTTACATTTATTTAAATCGTTTAATTTAGGTTATGTTTGCCTGCGACCTAACATTAATTCAATTGTATTGATAGTAAAATTGAATTACTCTTAAGTTGTTGACTTGTTATAGAACACAATCTCCACACGTTGTAGTGTATGAAAATGATGAAGGGAGACAATACTAATAGTCAATATTTTATTAATAGCAAATATATGATTTTCTAGACGCGTGTCTTTTATTTACCTTGCTTCTTATTCGGCCGAGAGCTATGACCTGCTTTACGTATCTCCTATTTTGTAGATTGTTAAATAACTAGATATTAAGAATACGCACTTTATTTAACATTCCTTTCACGTCAATGCACTACCTTCTTTGTTAACTTAACCTTCCTATACTCACGCATACGATCTGTGAGACCGACTTATATAGTATAGTATACGTCTTTCATTTTGACGTGAGTATAGGAAGGTTAAAGCACTGTTTTCTAAAAATCTAAACATTAACCTACTTAAATGTAAGACAATTATGTCTACTGTACACATCTGCAGTTTGTCCCAATTCTCTTAACTTTTGAAAGACATGATGCATACTTCAAACCTAATTGGGGTGGCATTTTATCAAAAGGGGTATTTTCTGAACTTCTCTGGTTTTTACTTCCGCGTTATCTGTTATGAGCTTAGTTGGCTTATTTGTCTATTTAGGAATAAAGATAACTTGCAGATTAACTAAATCAAGCACATCTCAGCTACTATATCCCTGTATATTCCACAAGTACAAAATTTGCGATACATTTCGGATTTTCCTTGAACTTATTTGTAATGGAAGTATCTTCGTACTCTACTACTCCACTTTCTCTGTTCACTCCAAATAACTTTGCGAACTCTTTAATATTCAACGAAATGATATCATATAATACTGCTTTTCCTCTAGCATCAGGATGTAAATACATACGTATTGGTTTAATAACCACAGCGATAGGTTATCATGTTTTAAAGAAAGCCCGTAAACAGTACGTACGCATGTATGAGAATCGTGAAGAACAAATAAATATTAATCAAGTTTAACGTATGTACTATACTTTTCTTGTAGCAATGATGTCAACTTTTAATCTTGGGTTTTTACTTCGTATGAACTGTTAATTGTACTTAAAAGCATTTATGTCCTCTACAAGAACGACATACGTATTCGACGTAAAATTTACAATCACGTTTTATACTTATACATACATAAGTCGTGACAATGAAAATAAACCGGTTCATAGATTAGTGCTTTCTATGCGGACAACGTGAATAAACAATAAACGAAAACATCTTCAAAACGATCTGAAATTTATGCTTCTAGTGTGGTATCCAAAGTGTTTTAAAAGATTTAGGAAATTATCGGCACTTTATCTTGTTTTCCCAGAAAGATCTTTTTTCATGGTTGTACATCCATTCCTTCTGAAAATAGTTTCCATAAAGCAGCACCACTTAAAAACATTTTATCAACCGTTCCCTCTTTGTAACCCCTATGTATGTATTTATTGTATTATGTTGATTAATTTTAAAACGAAATTATTCTCTTCAAATAGCGCATTTCATTGTATAACACTTTTAGATTGAAATGTCCATATTTCGCTTTTAGATTAAACAAATTTGGAATGTCTTTAAGATTTGTCAAGCTCAATTATTTTTATAATTATTTACACCGGAGAACAATTTTAAACACCATTTCTGTTGCGTTACGCTTACAAGCTGATTCAAATTAAAATAGACACGCTCGTATGAAAACTATACAAATTTCTACCGTTACGTCAGGTTTTCTTCTTCATATACGATTAACCCCATCTGTACCCAGGGGAACACTAGACACTAGTTCTCTCATATTGGCCGAGAGAGAACTCCCTCGAGAGGAGAGTAGTGGGAGACGACCTGAGCGACCTTAGTGACGTTAGCGAACGACGACAAGTTGGTTGTACCCACGTGAGTTACGTGTCATTATAGTGTTATAGTATCCCCGCATTTTAACACATGAGACAGTAGAGCTGGTGAGGGAATTGGATGGAAAGGAATTTGCATTCAAGATCTAACCTCAAACTTGCTGCTCCAAGCTTTCTACATCAGTATTTTGTTGACAGAGGAAACATTATATTCTAAGCTCTCCACATAAAATTTGTTCTCATGAAGCAATTCGTTAAACTTTTGTCAACGGAAGAACATTTTGGTAATTCCTGGCCTATCATTTGAAGAGATAAAGACAGGTGTGTTTAATGGTTCACAGATTCGGCCGCAGATTCAGACAATGTTAGAATTTTCAACGAATGGTTTGGTTATCGATCAAAGACTTTGTTAAGGCTTCTTTTGAAAATAGGAGAATCAAGCATCTTTCGCATAGTCATTTTGCTAACTTGCCGGTAAACCCTAACACAGTAAGTGATGAGCAGGGTGAACGATTCCAGTGAAGCTACCGTCCAAAATATTTATGATTTCGACAAAAAACAAACCAAGCCCGTTCACGAGATCGATTGAATTGGGCACTACAAAATGAACTATGGTGCACATTTTAACTGATAGTTTCAGTTTTCGTTGATTGATACAAACTCTCTGGTTTTAAGACATATTTTGAGTTAACCTTCCTATACTCACGTCAAAATGAAAGACGTATACTATACTATATAAGTCGGTCTCACAGACCGTATGCGTGAGTATAGGAAGGTTAAAATAAACCTTACAAGGTGGGCGCCTGTCAGGGAGCCTTATACAGGTTCAAGCGTGTTTCAAACTCCGTTGCATCATAGTTGCACATACATATGTGAGGCTTACACTATATATATATTACGGCTCGCAGGGTAGTAGTTTTTAGTACCTAACTAGACAACGTGACTAGTGTACGGAAATATCGCAGCTAACGAAAACCGACTGCCGCGCGATCATTAAATTCTTAATAAAAGAAGGGCATACGCTTAAACACATTAAACAACGTTTAGATGGCGTTTATGGTGATTTATCTACTTCATAATCCCTTGAAGTTACTTCGGTCGGTGAACTGAAGTGATAACGCTCCAAAAAATTGCAATGATTGAAGAAATGATATTAGAAGATGGTCGTTTGAAAGTGAATGAATTAGCAGTAATGTCTAACATTTATATAACAAGTATTCGCCGAATTTTCCATTATCATTTGGGTATGAATAAGATTAATGCAAGATGGGTACTGCATCTCCTTTCCGCTCTCCAACGTTCACGTCTGGTCGAATATTAGCCTTCGTTTCTAAACATGTTGTCAGCAGCCGGAATAGAACATTTTGAGGGAAAAGCTTTAAATTATTTTTAAAATGGCACAGAATTATTAATTGATCGTTGTAGGAAATGTATTAATGTTAAATAGACAAAAATTGGTATGTTTTACAAAGTTTATTCTTTCTATATCAGACCGAGAATTTATGGCGCCTACCTCGTAAGTGTTGGATTGGTTACACAATTTCATGAAGAAGTCTTACGACTTCAATCAAAATGTTTACAATTCACGGCAAATTATTTATAGCTGTTTACAACTAATTCTATCATAATTGCACAATTCCAATTTTACGTGAAGAAGTTTGTGGCAAATGGGACAGTTCTCGGAATGTTAATGTGTTTTGATATTTACGAAATTTAGTAATATCTTTAAACAATTATTCTACAGACGTAAACAGCATTCTTTGTATTTTCGATAAGTAAATATGTGTACAAATAAGTTTATCCTAAGAAATATCATTTTATTGCATTGGAAATTCCACGTCTTAATTACAACTGATGATACAAACTGATAAACTTCAAGTGCATATCGCATATAATTAAAATGTTCACTAAATATTGACTATCCGAAGCAGCACCATTTTTACTATTTCCTAATTATCATTCTAGAGTGCGTAGAACCATACAAGTAGTTTAATATCAAATCCGTATGAAATTATTGGCCTGCTGCATCACCCGAAAATGTGGCTGTGAGATTTGGAATCTCAAGTTAACAATTCTAGGTTCTCTTGTAATCAAAGAAACAAAAGATTAGTTATACCTATCCCAACCGGCTGAATATATTTGTATCGTTTTATCGCCATATTATGGTATATCTCCCAGATTTGCTAATTTGTTTTCTATAGGTGAAAACGGTCTAATCTTCCGTTTATATGAAGTACGATATAGATATATCAAAAATTTGTAGGCAATAAAGTTATACTAATGTTTGCAAAGTATTTGATATATAACACCACGCTTTGGTCCTTATTTTTAGAATTCCTCAAGACCAGTGACAGTCATCGATTGGGGAAATTGAATTTGCTATACTTAATAAATACAATCGATCTTTAATTACAAAAAACATAGAAGTTTATTTCCAAAACTAATTCCGTTACATATCTATATATCTTGACGTACGATAATAATTCAATAAAATAAAATTATTATCGTAATAGTATTAAATAGTTTCTTAGTGTTGGTAAAAGTTCAGATGAATCTTGACGTTAAAATCAAGCCTTGAAGTTTATACAAAAGCTGCAGGCAAAAAACTGCAAATTAAGAGTTTGTAAATATTTGCGATAAATTAACGTGGAATGTTTCATGTTTTTCTTGCTAGAAACATAAGAGCGAATAATTTCATTATAAATAGTGAGAAAAATTAGTATCACTGGAAGCAATAATTCTTATACATAGTACAAGGACGTTTAGGATTAATTGCAGAACAAATTTTTTAGAGATAACTTTGGTATGGTCGTCAATTTTCATAGCATTTTTATTCGCAAGTTTAGACTTCTTATTTTCTAGCTACATTTTTAAGAATTATTCAAAGTATTTGCGCCAATTCTATTTGTTTGCGTCATTCGAACGCGATTAGTTACAGCTTTTACCTGCATTCGCACACTTTTTGGGAGTTCGAGGAACGGAATAAAAAACGGTTGCAAACTACTAGTTTGTGTTCGGTATATATACCTAGCCATGTGGACTTGTTTCCTTCTTCAGCTAATTGCAGTTTCACCTTCTGGGAGGCTTTCTCGCCGTGTATTTGTTGAACTTCCACGCACGGCAGTTCTCAATGAGCTCTTTCGCATTTGCTATGAATATCTGGCAGATAATAGTGTAAGTTTTGCTCGTACAAGGATCAACAAAAATAGGCACAACCAGAAAGTTTACTCCTATCATGGAATTAAAAAAATTGCCATTAGTGCGTATAATGCCATATTCCGTTGTATATATGTATTTATGGCGCTATAAGTGCAAACAGTGTAAATTTAAAATGAACTTTGTCATGATAAAAAATGGACCCTAGATTATAGATGAATAGAGTAGACCATTGGGTGGTCGTTAAATTCAATAAGGAAAGTCATTCAAGATCGTGAATATGTATAGAAAGGTGTTTTTTTGTGGCAGTCGAGAACAAAGATATTTCCACGGTTCTTAAGTATATGCTTACACTCGTAAATTAAATTTCTTCTTAAATCTAATTCTTCAGTTAGCTCCAACGATAGAATACCATAAGTTATATATATATATATGTATATATACAAGTTATATACCATATGTCGAATAATTCAGGACAACAGCATAGAGAGATTAGACTAATTTAATTAATAAACCGTTAGCCTGGCAGTTATGTCGATTCCACTGGAACCTGATTTTCATATTAGACTGAAAAATAAATGGCGACTTAAATTCTGGTTTAAATCCCTACAGAAAAAAAAAAACAGAGACTTTTTTAATCTTCTAATAACGTATTAGTCCAGTGCATTTAGGTTTATACTTCGGAACCCTATTATAGCGAATGGATTTGAATTTGTCCAGTTTTGTTATATTAGAAAGTAAAAAGTTTATCCTTTGAAAGTTTCCGCTAATGATTGTTTTGTTTTAAGAATACTCTCATAAAAATGACGTTACCTCTAGTATACTAGAAGTACTATAGTAAATTCTTTTTGCACCTATAGTTATTGAAGGAATTGAAAAATTTTGTAAAATAACTTTTAAAAAAATCGTGAGCACAGATTGTTCAGATGCTAGAATCAAGCGTAAAAATATTAATGTAAAAAAATTGAGGAATTCTTCATATAACATCTTCCTTTCACTAATGTCGATACCATTACGTCCATTTCAACTGGAATAACCGGTGATGAAAAAGTAAACTTCCACGATGTTTTTATTATAGGTGTACTATAAAAGCCATGAAGAAAATAAACGGACAAAACTTAAAGAAACTCGCTTCATTACTGGATGTTAGCAGAATTAATATTCATGATAAAGCCATTCCAATAGGAGAATGGTTGCTGTTTTAACATATCTCTGTTATAAAAAAGTCAGAATAAGAACTTCAAACATACTTGAATTTTGAGTTAGCTCCATATCCCATGACTCTGTTCGATCAAGGTTTGATGAGGAGGACAACTAAATCATTGTCTTATGATTTATGTACAGAGCTCAATATTAGCGTAAATGATAATAATACATTCTCGTATGTTATTGATGACGGAATGTTATCGCATCGTTGCAAATAGCAATTAGAAAAAAGAAGGTCGAGACGATATGCATTATCATTACATACGATATTCAAGAAATAATTATGGAAATAATGCTTTGTCGTTTTTGACGCATATTGCAACACCCACTGCATTCAATCAGCTGAAAGATATCGTCGATCATTGAAAAATACTTCAACTGCTTTAATTTTTGATGAAAACATGCCTCTGAAAATACGCCAAGAGAAATTCATACCAACTGCAATTAATATTGAATCAGAAAATGTTGTTGCTGAAGATATTGATGTGTTAGAAAAATCTATTTTCTCAAACCAGGAAAAGGCACGATACCTACAAAAATTTATTCTAATAAAAACCTTGAAGAAACATTAATAATTTATATATCATTAAAATGTTAAACAATTATTATTTAGCATACGTTGTTAATAAATTGTTTTCTATTAATAATTGACGTATTTGTATTGTATGACGTTTATTCTATTCATTTCGCTTTTTGGAGCTTCTGTCATCCACAAATTAATTTATATTAGAGTATTATTTTTTCACGATTTTTTTATAAACCACCTCCAAAACAATAATACATATTTATTATTTTCCAAACATAAATGAAAATTCTGATAATTATATTTTTAAAGGAAATGTCTAAAAATTTCATTTTTTAAATAAATGGATTTGCAGAATAGCGGCATTTTATTAGAATCAGAAAAAACGGAACATTCAAATCCATTCACTAAAACTGGATCCCGTAAATTTTTTATTTTTAACGTCTAATTGTATTGAACTATATGTTATAGGCCAGGAAATCGTTCATGTACGTATACCTTTCTTCTACAATGAGCCTATGTACATATTTTAGCTCCAAACAAATTGCAGATTCTTAGAAATCTATCGAAGGATCGCGGTCATTAAAGCTAAATAAGGTAGAAATAGCCGCAAACATTATCAACCGGTTGTTGTAACATGTGCACAATCCAATCCAGTTCTTAAAAATTTGTTGGCGTACAAGTGACACCGTCAGAAATCCAGACGATGACGATAAGACGTAGATTTTGAAGAGAGCGTAGCCATATTTTGCATATACATATGTATATGTATAGCACTATATATATATATATATATATATATCTGTATAAACGGACCAGGATTTTATGTTGCGCTCCAAAACCACTTTCGTAGTGTTAGTCGGACGAACGTGAGGTATTTGGCGAACGAAAAAGAAAACTACGAAAACCGCGTAAAGTGATATAAATTTCTTAGTTCCTTGCGATAAAATGTGGTTATCTCTAGCATTGCTGTTTATCACAAACCTCCATTTTGTTATAAATCGTAAGTAAATATCATACAATACAACATTATAATCGCTAATGCAGAATAAAGTTCTTTAAATGTCAACATACATATATGCAAATTCTAGTTTCGACAACTTTTATTGATATTTGTATATCTAAAATAAAAGTTTTACTTCCACGCGTTAAGGTTAAATACACTTTTAAAACAAAAGAATTATTGGTTAAATTTTTTGTCTCTTTCTAAATTTAACCTTCGCATTGTCAAAGGTCACGGTTAAGTTATTGGTATTGTTTCTTGTTGATGTTTTTAGTATGAAGTCCTTGCGTTCGTACATGAAATTATATCTACTACAATTTTGAATGTAGCTATTTACTATAATAGGAGAAGATAAATGGATATTTTGGAGCACAGTTTGTTGGCGCCTAAAATAGTTCGAGAGTTAAATAAATAGCTGCTGTATGCATTAGATCGTTTTTGCTTTATTGAAGCAATTGAATATAAAATATATATTATGAGATATGGAAAAGCAGTAGGCATCTATTATTAAAGAAAATTGTTGTGCGTCTAACACATTCTGTTTATTGTCAATTTTATTTGCAAATCTATAGAAATTCTGTGTTATTGTAAGAAATTTCTATCTAATAGCCATACTCTCTCGCGTTCGTATTTAGACAACCGAAAGTGGTGTTTTTTACAATTGTTTTTCTCAGAGGAATTCATCCTTCCTTTTGGAGTCCCGCAGGGATCAAATCTAAGCCCTCTTTCGTTCAAGGTCTTTATAACCTACTTGATATTATCATTAACATGTCCAGTCCTGGTTTATGCTAATGATGTTAAAAAATTCTGCTCTACCGCACAACTTCATCCTTTTCCACCAATTACGCCATCAATAATGTTGAGATTGAAAGAAAAGCGGAAGTCAAGAACTTAGAGATTGTTTTCGATACAAATCTTACTTTAAAGTCTCACGTATCATCGATCAGTTCAGACACAAGTAGAACCATGGGTTTCCTAATGCGAGTGTCGAAGTATTTCGGGGATTCGGACTTGCTCAAGATGCTATACTATACGTTCGTCCTTAGCAAATTGAAATACATACCTTTGGCGTGATATGCCTTGTACATGTGTGACTATCTACCACTAGAACGTATCCATAGAAATTTTTTGAAATTTCCATCCTTCAAGCACGGTGGAATATATCTGGATATTGGTACTTTGTAGTCCGATTTCTTAAAACGACCCGGTATGGTCTCACTGACATCTTTGATATGATTTGCACAAAATTTGTTCTTAACTTGATGAACAATAGGTTTTACTGCGCAACACAGTTGTTGCTGATTTGGTGGAGTTGGCAGATTGAGGCGGAATTTGTGCACAATGAAACGACTTGGTACGACTTGAGGGAGTTAGGGCAATGAGGTCAAATTCGGAAGAATTTGATAGAAAAGTGCCTCGACGCAGAAGAAGGCGTTTTAATTTTGCCGTCCCGGAGAGCTAAGGAATTTTGATTCTTATGAGCGGACTAAATGTCTCAAACAACTTTTTAGATACAGACTTGCATTTTCTGTGCAGGAGATTAAATGTACTTAGGCACTAAATGTTTCGTGGATTAACTAACTCGTATACGATTAAGTATTCAGATACACATAACTACTTGATATGTCAAACACACGTTATCGCCTTATACTCGATGCCTCAGTTGTTCAGAAAGAAACTGAATCGATCAATTATATAGTTTTTGTCTGGCGTCGGTTGTATGGAAACTAAACCAAATATTTTCGTCACATTTTACGATAGATATTGCATACTCCTTCAAAGAAGCAAAACGCACAGCGAGCTCATATAAAACTATGTACTGCGCATGATAGTCTTTATAAAAGTACCAAATTCAAAATTGTTTCGCCAAATTTCCTTCTGACGGTTTGTTACTGAAAAATGAATAAGCTTTAGATAGTCAAGCTGAAATTGATAATGAATTAATCAAATCAAAGCAACAATCGATCGAAAAAGCAATGTTGTCACATACATTAAAAGGGTTTAAAAACAACTCAGAAACACCATTAATGACTTTCCAATGAAATGTAAGAAATTCACTTAATCCAACATATTAGCATCTGCTATTTGTTTATGAATCGTAATAAGTATGTTCCTTTTAGATATGTATTTAAAATAATTGATAATTTGCGATGAAGCGTGGGTGTAAATATACAAATATCGTACAGCAAACAAGATGATCCAACTAAAATAACATCTAAAACTGATATTCATGTAAAGAAAGTCATATTGTCAGTTTTGGTGGGATTTGAAAGAAATGGTATAGTTTAAAATTTTACAAAATGATTAATTCAGATGGGCAAACATGTAAGGAAACGAAATAATGCATTTCAAGAAAAACGATGCGAATTGCCAAAGCAAAGAGAATGTTTCGTCATGAGAATACAAAGCTGCACACATCTGTGGTCAAAGTTATAGGAGCTTGATTGGAATACATACCACATCCAGTTACTTCGTTCTTTGTAAAACTTTTTAAAATGAGAAAATTTCTAATGATAATGTCAGATCACAATTTAGGTTTTCTAGCGATAAAAGCCAAAATTATCAAGCTACCTGAAAGGTAGCTCAAGATCATTAATTAAGATAATCAACTGAACAAATTCATTTATTTAGTTTCTTGAAAATATTGTATTTTATTGAATTACTTAATTACAAGCACTTTCGTGAAATTGAGCACCTTATAATTTGAAAAACTTTCATAATTTGTTTCAATATCTTACTTTTAGAAGAAGCATGTACAACGCCGAATCAAGAAAGAGCTCGTTGCATTCCAGTTGCATCCTGTAAACTATTCTACGATTATATTGTAGAATCTGGGACGGATACTCAGATAAATAAGTATATCGGTGCGTCGCAATGTGGACGTAACAGCGATGGACCTTTAGTTTGTTGCGGTAGTGATTTAAAATTTAAAAAGCTTGTACCAAGTAGGGACGAATGCGGTTATCAGGTAAAACTATTTCCTAATCAAAAATTATGACTGCACTCTTAGTCAACAGATTAAAGTATGCAGTGTGACACTTTGTCAAATATTACAGTATTGCACCCCATCCCAGTGATTAAAGATAATGATACTTAGATTATTACTTACCAATTCAACAAAACAAAACATTTGCAATGTTTTGCTATACTTCTTTCGACATAGGATTTTGGAGAAAATATTTTTGCTTTCAATCCTGCTTAGAGTAAACTATGTAAATACTTAATATACCCATTGAAGAAACGCTATTATATAGAGCACATATATTCTATATTCTTTCTTAAACAATCTATAATAAATAAAACTTATGCAATTATTTTCAAGTATGTGTTTACCACAGGAAGGCTTCAAGGTGATCAATGGAGAAGACACGGACATAACAGAATTTCCTTGGATGGCTTTATTACAACAAACTAAACAAACGGGTGGGACAGTATGGGGGTGTGGAGGTTCAGTCATTAATAGTAGATACATTCTCACTGCTGCTCACTGTGTTAGCAGTGCAACCTCTAGAGTGTAAGTATCTATAAGCTAGTAATACATGCTGTAATGAAGAGTAAACGGAAGCCATTTATAGTTGAGTAGTAGTCAAAATTTATCTCAGAACTAATTTGTACCTATTATCTTTAAATCTAGAACCCTCGTAAGACTTGGAGAATGGAATTTAGATACTCCTCAGGACTGTATCGGTGCTAGCACATACAGAATATGTAGCAAACCACCTCAAAATATAGAAGTAGAAGAAACTATTCCTCATCCGGAATACAGTAGAAGCGGACAAGGTGTATTCAATGACATTGCCTTGATACGACTAGCTAAGCCCATGACATTTAATGGTAAGTACGAGAAATAATTGAACGCCTTGACCGAGAAATGTACGATATTGACCTAATAATATTAATGCACAACGCAATACAAATATATTTCGTAAACCGGGAATATTTTACTAAATACCGAAACGGATCTCTATTATAAACGTGACGATTGCAATTAATTAGTACCACTTATACGAAAACGAATCGAAAACATACACATTTTCTAAAGTTATCATTTGGCACCTCTATTTTCAAATGAAATTGTAGTGTGTACACTTACATATGTAAATATGATAGATACATATACTATGAACCATAAAATAACACAATTTATCAGATAATGGTAATTTCTTAGATATCAATGTACTCGCCGGACGAAATTGAGCAGGTAATGGTTGCCTTTAGTAATAAATATACCGAAGATATACATATATAATTAACCTGTCTCATTACTCAATTAGATAATTATCAAAATCAGCGCAATTTTGTCGAACATCTTCAATGCATGCATTGAACAAGGTGTTTTCCCATTGCAATTAAAGGTTGCTAAAGTCATACCTATCTTTAAGAAAGGTGACACACGAATGTTCCAAGTATCGGCCCATTCGCATCCTACCGCATGTACAAAATTTTTGAGCGAACTATCGCAGACAGATTGTCTAATTATTTGGACAGAAAGCGGTTTTGGAGAATTGGACAGCATGGATATAGGAAGGAACGCTCTGTTTCGACAGGTGTATTAGAGGTAGTTAATAGCATCTATGCGGCGTTTGGCAGAAATCTTTACACAGAAGTGATGTTGGACTTGACAAAGGCTTTTGATTCTCTGTGTACAGAAATCCTTTTGGTATGCTGAGAAACTATAAAGTCAGGGGTAAAGCACTTGACCTACTGCAACAGAAAGCAAGCAATTGTATGGAACAAAATAATATAATAAATAATGAATATCAAGTATGATATCCCACAGGGATCTATACTTGGGCCTTTATTGCTCATACTATACATCAATGACTTGCCTGCAAACATCCCGGATGCCGACATGTGCCTCTGTGCTGATGACACATCTCTTATGGTTCAGGCACCAGACCTTCTGGAGCTTTCGGATAGGTTTACATGTGCTGTTGAGGAAGCACTACAACTAAGACCGTTAACTTCAATTCAAAAGCAAGTTTCCTTGGTTTGACGTCGGATCCAAGGTTGAAATGGATAGCACATATTGACATTCTGGCACGTAGATTGTTGTCTGTCCTTTATGTACTAAGATGGTAGCAGCATATTTCAATTCAAGAAGCAGTGAAAACTGTATATTTTGCCACATTTTACTCCTTATTAAACTATAGCATACTATCCTGAGGATTATCGAGTGAGGCACCGAGATTACTTAGGAGGATTCTTAGTTACTTCGATATCGCTTTTCATGTTGAATGTAGTTGTTTATGTACATATCAACCAAGATAAGTTCACTCCAAACGGTCAAAACCATAATTGCAGAACACGCACCCAAAATCACATCAGAATGCCACATCATAGACTTACACTCGCCCAGAGTTCCATCGATTCATTTTAAAACGAGTGTTAAAACTACTTTACGTATCGCTTCGTTGAAGTATATGGCATTTAAACAAGAAGTTAAGAGAAAGTGCCATTTTGGTCAATAATACAACAAAATCTTATTAAGTAAAGTTATTCAGAATATTCTAAAATTATGACTCTATGCAGAATTCTAAAAATATCGTATCACTGACTAAATGAGTATTTGTTTTCTATTCTTGCATTGTAACTACAGAACGACAAGTATTCTCTATAGTAAGTTGTCAGAAACAAAAATTAATGTAAGTTTCTAATACAGAATTTGATTAAGAAAAAAAAACATAACAAGCACTCAATTTGGATTCTATTATTTATGTACCATGCGGATTTTCGTTAATTAAATAAAAAAATAAAAAAATGCCGATCGTGGAGGAATTCCGCTCTATTATTTTATTTACGTTTATATGTAGATGGTTTTGAACCACGCGTTAAAGATGCGGTCCCATACATTATGCTCTTATTCTTTGCACATATTTCTCCCAGTTATCTGGTTATCACTGACGAGCTAATGTCCTTGCGGAATATGCTTGATTCAGGAAAACAGCCCTAAGTCACAAGGCATGAAGAAAGATATATTCAATATTCAAGCATTGAGACAACAATCGTTTTCAAATAGCAATACCTTATCTTTTGGAAGGTTCCTGCAAGTTATTGCAAATGTTTCGCATTCTACTGGACAGTGATTTTGGCTTGTTCTAGTGACAGCATCAATGTAATTAAGCTACCGATTTGATGAGTGATTTTATTCCCAAACAATAAGGTCTCGCTTCGGCATTTTAGGAGTAAGTTGTAGTAGTTGTTTGATGCATGAAGCGTGCAGATGTACATATTCAACTTAGGTTGATTATTACTTCTATATATAAATTTGTAAGCAAGTATGTCTCACGTATTGATGGCGCACAGTGGTTCAGGTGCGGAAGAAAATCATTTTTTTATATGAATCCGTTGACATTTGTGATTTTATTAGACAGTTAAATAGTTAATCTACCTGAAAAATAGAATTAGTTTATGGTTGCGACCAATTTAACATGAAACATCGTCGCCTAAAGTCGAACTAATCGCAAACAGAAAATTTAGTCTATGTAAATTATTATTCAATTCACAATGTTATTATTATGTTAGATGTAATAGTAATTAGAGTGTATGTAACAGAAGAAACTAGTGATAAACACCACATACATATATTTTATAATATCGTAAATAATTTGGACAGGTGCACTCTTTGCTACAAACCGAACTTCAGTAAGGGTTCTAATAGGGTGCTACGGGGTGCTACCATCTGAGAATGGTACCAATGATATCTTTAAATCCTCCATAAATAACCCTCTTAATTTCAGCTGCGTTTTCTTTGCGTTTGTTTGAGAAAAACGTGTTTGAATGCAAAAATAGGGCAATACTAGGATAACGTATGGCTATTCGTAGGGTTTGTAAATGGGTTATATTCAACTCAAAATTTGGGAGCGTGAATATTATTATTATGATATTTACTTATTTTACTCAAATTAATAAACCTACGAGGAAAAGCAACAATTAAATTGTTTAATTTGCCAAGAAAAATCTTAATTCGTTATTAGAATTTAGTGTAGGTAATGAATTTGTATTTACTTAATGTAAACATCATATCAATTTTTTATAGAACTATACAATTGCTGAGGAGATTCTAATTAATTGAACCAAATTTGTAATTTATACTCATAATAGTACCACAAATATAAATCAGCAGTGTGTACATTATGTAATAAATTTGCAATTAAGTGATACTCAAGTCCATGTTTGGATGCGATAATCTAATAATTGCCTCTCAGTTTAGGTATTATTAACCGAAATTTATGTTATTAGTGTTAATAAATAATATAAAAATTATAACAAGTATAGGTTGCATCATTCACGACAAACAAACGAAGATGTTGTTCATACGCTTTTATTGTCATCTGATCCTTTTATTTCAAATCTCAGACAATTATCATCTAAGAAAAATTTTGAATTACATGAAGATGCAAAAGCACTACTTAAAGACGCGGACATGTAGTGTAGCTGATTTCAAGATTTACTGTAATAAATTTGATCTATCAAACTCATTACAAGATTATATTTATGATAATCAGAATGCGAAAATGTTAGACATTTGATGAAATTTCTTTTCCAATTCTTCTTTCTGACGAATAATTTCGTATTATTGATATTAATATTATAGCATACAAAATATTAATTATTTAGTAATTATAAATAGGATACATATACACAAATAATCATGAGTTCGCTGAAATTTACACACATATGTATTTCCACACTATCTTTTTCTTCTAAAATAGAAAAGATAAACTTCTATTTATTATAATGTTTAAAACATAAATATATATTCCCATTACAGCAAAAAGGGCAAGTTATAATTTGAACGAATTAAAAAATACAGATTTGTTTTCCGCGAAAACGCGATTCTGAACCACTGTACGGCGCATTCTTATTTCAAGAAATCTAGAAAGCGCTAACGTTATTCATGAGTAGCCTGTATTTGTGCTACGTAAGTTTCCCCGAGCTTTAGTAGTGGTTGTTTGCTCGTTCTGGATGACTGCATAAAACTTAAAAGTTGGGATTACTATTTCGGCAATTGCATTCTTGTATAGTTGTATTTCTGCGGTAGCATTTAAATTCATGGTTTGCCTAAAGGCTGGACTACTTTGAAAGGAATTTAATTCTATCTGGATAAAGCACTTTCAATTTTATCAGCATTTACAGAATAAACTAATTTACGAAGAAATCAGGTAGTTATAACTTAAGTAGATCCCTATGTGCATTACCTTTCAGTATTTCGTAACATTATTATATAGCAGACCGCGAAATTCACTTCCATAGAACGAACAGTAAGATTCGAATACTATCACTAAATATAGAGTAGCAACTTTTAAAATAAGTGGTTCGGTAATATACGTTACATATTTGCGTATTCACTCAGTATAAACACTCCAAGATATACCAGTGCTACCACCAAAATATTTTTTTATTTTACAGAGTACGTTAGGCCCATCTGTTTACCATTTCCACAAGAAGGATCGGCAATCGGAACACGCTCATATGTTGCTGGTTGGGGGGCAATATCAGAAAAACAAAATTACAGTCCAATTAAGCAAAAATTAAAAGTACCCATACTCCAAACACAAGTTTGCCAGAGTAAATTTGGACAACATAATATCATCATTAATAACAAAATGATCTGTGCTGGAGGCGAAAAGGGTAAGGATTCCTGCAAAGGTGATAGCGGTGGGCCGCTTATCAGTGAAATTGGCAGTGCAACTGGTCAATTTTACGTGGAAGGCGTCGTATCGTACGGTCACGCTAAATGCGGAACGGAGGGGTTCCCCGCTATATACACAAGAGTTTCCGACTTCCTAGACTGGATACACGAGAATATCAAACCATAAGATGTGACTTTAAGTATTTAGTTTCGCGTTAGTATTTAAATGACATATACGTATCCGTAACATTATTCTAAATTTAGTAATAACGATAATTGACTCACCTTAATTTTTCCACTGAATGTTTTCCTTTCTTTATATATTGAGGAATAATTTTCTGTTAGACGCTTTAAAAGGCCTTCCTGAAATTAATTACGTGCAAAGAACAATGTTAAGCTCCTTTATACGAAAAGTTATCTCTTATTTTCGCAAAATAAAGGATTACGGCTAATCGTTTCCTAATACTTCCAATATACAGGTTTTTCGCAATTTATGCGTTAAATCTATTTGTTTGATTACATGAGGTAAAAGTAAATCAAGGTGCGCAAAAGAAAAAAATGATTGAAAGAAATTGGACAAGTAAAGCTTTTATGTTGGGTGCACTGACTTATTTATCGCAGCAGGTGAAGTTATTTCATCCAGTGTCGATACATACTTATCCCTGACGTAACAATGATTTATAGTATGAACTACTCGGCATTGAATGCAAGTGAAGGCACTGCCGGTGAACAATAAACATTTGCTCTATCTTTTCAGTCCCAATCATTTCCTTCCGAAAGTTCAAAAATTTATTTCGGCTTTTCTGCGATAGTAAGAAACTTGTTTCTTTTAAAAATATGGTTTTATTTATTGTGAGTTTTATTCTGTCTTAAATAAATATAATAAATACATGTGGTAGTTTCCTTTTTCCTAACATGCACTTAATTTTCTGATTAAAATGTTAGTATTAACATAATATGTATCTCAGATATTCACCGAATTGTTTAAAGTTTATTTCCAAGCCTCTTTCTTTCTTTCACCAAATGAGAAGCAACTAGTATTTACATCGAGTGGTTTGTACAATAAATTCTGGCATTATTAAGCCATCACTGCACTAAAACACTAGCAAACATTATTATGAACAATATCTGTCAACATATAGATCAAACAAAAGCAGTTTTCGAAAATCAACAATAGAAAAGTTAATGCATGCACAAACAAACAAAAGGAAACAGTATCTAAAAGCAGGCACTGAAAAGAAAATGGAATTTCATTCCAATCTGCACATGTAAAGACAAACCGAACACCATTTGAGAAAGTAACCATGAAATATCGGAGAAGAGTAAGTTTAGACTAAGCGCCCAGAATTGTAAATAATTGTACGACAAACCAACAAATAATAAACAAATAGAGAGAAATACGATAAATTTGATAAAATAGTTTTCTTAATTTCCTAAAAATGTTCTATGCAACATGTACGTACATACATATATGCCACAACAATATTTTAGAGGGGCGCCACTGGTTCTTAAGGGTGAATTTATCATTTCCATTCTCTGGCGTACAAGAACTTGTTTGAATCGCGATGGTACGTCCAACAAATAGGGTGTTACAAAAAATTTCCAAGCGAAAAAGGTATTTCCGCTCCCTCCCCTTAAATACACAAACAACAAGAAATGAAAGCAAATATTCTGTTGAAAACATCAAGCTTATTAACTCAGTATTGTGAAATTTGCAATACAGGTACAAGAAAAATAAAGGAAAAAACAAAGTTAAAATTTAGGAAGACCATAATTTCATTACAACGGTTGCTGCACACGCTCGGCTGGTCTGTCGTGTTGCCCCGAACAGACCAAACCTGTGCAGTTAAGTGAAGTGATCATTTACATCTGCACGTCACAGAATAAAGGCGCAATTTTCTTCAGTTTCTTCAGTAGCCGCTTTTACACTGCAAGGGTTATGTGTATAGCCTAGCTTTTATTTTGTGCAATGATTTACTCTACTATTTCCACTGTCTTTCCAGACTACTCCATAAACTATCATTTGTTTCCAGTCTTTTACATTCAATCTTCTCAAATTTTATTATTTACTGTGTATATACCCCTACCAGTTTATTCTGTTTTAGTTGTACTGAAAAGAAACCAATTTCCACAAAAATAGTAGGAGGGCGATTAGTAAAGTAAGTTCCGTTTGGTTATTAAAAAACACCAATACATGAAGAAGTTTTATTATATGCAACTTAGAGCTACTACTTTTATCCATTTTTGCACATAGTTGCCATTAAGATTGAATCATCTGTCATAGTGATGACCGAGTTTTCTAATACTCTCCTCATAAAACTCTACCGCCTGCGAATTAAGCCATGCTGTAACACTTTCTTGCAGCTCTTCATTGCCCTCACACCATTGTTTGTTCTTTGACTGTGAATCTCCGATTTTCAAGTCAAATTTTCTCTTTAAAATTTTCCAAAAGACGCCCGTCACAACAGTTGGTCTTCCACTTCGTTCATTATCATGGACATTTATTCCTCCTTCTCAAAACATACGACACAATTTCCTACCCACGTTGTCACACGACATTTTCAGCATAAATAGAACAAAAGTCAAAATCAGTCTCAGCAGCCTTCATGTTCTTTGCCCACAGAAATCGAGTAATAGCAAACAGTTCACAGTCGGCGAGATTTTCAATTGCAGAAGCCATTTTAAACGACCAAAGAATGTCCGAACGATTCTCTCAGTAGCACCGCCAGACTACACCGCGGGGCTGCAATTGCGTCTATATAATCACTACTCTGCTCACTAGGCGGAAAAGGCACGAATCTCCCTCGTTCTATAAGATCTGCTGGTCTTAGGACTGCAACTTCGGTTGAATGTTAATTAGGTATATTTAGGTTTACAATATAAAAATGTGGATCTAAACAAGTTGTGATTGTGTTTAACGCTTAATTCAAATGAAAGGATTAGGTTGAGTAAATAGCCATTGTCCAAAGCCAACTGTAATGGTGACCTATTGTTTTGAATCTTGCGTTTTTTGAGAAACAATATCTAAGAAAATTAATCAGGATCCAGGTCTCTATAGCGTACATTAATACAAATCTTATTAGTGATACATCTATACCAAATCGACTATAATTCTGGTTTGAGGGCATCCTGGATAACATAGAAACGTCTTTTGCGCCGGACATTCTGGCATATAGCACCTTACCTATTTAGTTTATTTTTTTAAGCTGGCCTCAAGTGATCAACATTAAAATTTTTAGATTAACTAATTTCACTGACGGCACGCTCACCACAACATATTCTGATTTCAAGCGTGGACTAAAGGTTTATAATTTATAGCTAGGACCAACGGGACTACTTATTTCTTGTCTTTTCCGCAATCCACTCAAAGGGTATTTTACCCAAGCTCTGAGCATGTCACACACTCGGTCCCCCAGTCATTAGTGCGCCGCTCGGACGTTACTGATATACCAAATATAGATCCACAATCAACAATTAGCATAGATAGAAAGCTGATCATCCATCTATTCACTTCATTTTCATAAGTAGACAGAAGTAATTTAATTGTTTCATCGCTTATATCAACAATAATAAATTTGTGTAGATCAGTTTTGAAATTGCTTTAATTCCGGTTGTTCAACCGTCCTTATTAAAAGCTCCATTCCCTAAAGCAAACTTTTTAAATAATTATGCATAGTTCTCTTTGTAACTGGATTTTATCAAAGTGCCCGACATAGACCAAGTGTAGGTACACCAACCAAACAGATGCGTGCGAATGGTATAAACAAAGTGTAGACCAAGAAAAATACATACATAGACTTGAGTCCTGTTTACCTGTACAATCTCTCTTTAAAAAAGATATCGGTTGATTTGAGTTCCAACAATGGATTTACAAAGTAGAGATATTAGACCAATTCGCAAAATGCACATACGCATAATCCACGCTCCCCGCTTCTACCCCGAATAAGAAAACTCCCCTCTTTGTGCGTGTACGCCATCGCTGTCCATGTGCGTCGTTCCACCGCACAGAAAAGGAAAGATAATTAACTTTAAGATCATCAATCATCACCCGGGTCGTGGTGTAAACTTTGTCTATTGGATTATCGGACTGTTCTTAGATACCAACAGTAGATCATTCTTGGTGCACGCTTGGTGCACGCTTGGTACCCGCCGAAAATGTCAAAGATGGTACTCGAAATGCCGTGATTTTGTATGTTTTATTGGTTGAAATTAATTAATAATCTAATAATCTATAAATCTAACACCATCGATCAGTATGCACTAACAAAGTTAGTACGAATATTGTTAATTTTTTAATGAAAATTCCATACTTTGGATATTGTAAGGAATAGAGGACTAATTTGGTTTTATATATATTTTTAAGTTCTTAATAACAGAGATCTGCAATTGCAATATATTTTACACACCAAATAGAAATCAAACAAACAAGATACGTCAAGCTCCCTTTGCCTTTCAATGTTAGGTAAAGAACAACCCCTGAATACAGAAACTATATACGTTTAGTATTAATTACATTAAATGTTAAAAGCTTGAGGTGATAAATTTCTGATTTGTTTTGATGCTACTATTCAATTATTGTTATTAACGCATTTGGATCTAATCTTTATCTTTTCCTTTTGATAGCAGTTTTATATACTAACCAACTAATTTTAAAGCATAAGGATACTGATGGTTTAAGGCTGTGGGATTGAGGTGTCGAGCTGTCATTCTATTTCCCCTTCTAGGACTTCCACTTTTTGTATCTTATGTTCTTCCCAGGATTTCGCTCCATTTTATACTTTGTTTTTCAGTCGCACTCTTTACTTTTCTACACAGCTTTTTCTTGGCCTTCCTGTCCTGCTTCTTCCCGGTACTCGTGCCTCTTGTAACCATCTTGTTCTTCTCTATTCTCAAATCATGTCCTATACATACATCTCAACTAACTCTCCTCTACTGCGAGTTGTATCGGTTTAACTTTCAGGTTTCTCCTACTAGTGTCATGTCTGATTTTGTCTAGTTTTGTCTTACGTTCAATGTTTTTCAGCATGTTTATCTTTACATTTCCATGTTTCGTAATTTGGCTCTTTGTCTACACTTCTGCTCCACATGTTGTAATTGGTGTTACTACGCGTTTAAATAGCGCTTTTGTTAGTTTTGGTATCTCTCTGTTACTTAAGAAGGTATTTTTAATGCCATTGAATAATCTTCCAGCTACTTCTATTCTTGTTATGATTTCTCTATCAAACCTTCCGTCTTTCATCACCACTGCTCCCAACTACTTAAAACTATTCAGATGTTCGAGCTTTGTTCCCTACAGGTAAATCTCGTGCCTTTCGTCATTCGTGCTTACAATCATTATCTTCGGTTTTTCTACGTTTATTTTCATATTTATACTCTCCAGACTCTCATTGTATATTATTAGATTTTCGTTCAATATCCTTTCCTTTTGTACTATACTACCACTATATCATCGGCGTATATCATCTTCGATATTCCAACTTCCTCCATATTCCAGAATCCCACCTTGTAATGCTTTATCTGTCTTTTTGCCGCTTTTGTGACCTCATCTAGAATTGAAGCGAACAGTAGCGGGCTCAGTACGCATCCGTGTCTTACTCCTTTCGTGATTTCAAATCGCTGTGATTCTTGGTGTCTTATTCTGACAAAATTTGCTGGTTTTGTATATAGACATTGTTTATTGTTTTCTCGTCGATTCTGAACTTTAGATGATTTCTACTTAGTGGTGAATTAAGAGTTCTCACTGTAATATAAAATTGCAACCTTACATAAAATCAAAACAAAAATTGGCGAGACATATTCAAGCCCATAGTACATAAATACCTTTTGTGTGCAGTTTTGGATAAGGATCTTTGTTTGACGGATGACGGGCTACAAAGTAAAATGGCATATAATTTGTATCTTTGCTTTCCCTCCTAGCGTTGTGTATCAATATATTCCGGAATATGTTGATGCCGTAGGTATTAAGCAGCAGGTAACCGCATTATTACTTCTTCACAGCGAGTGAAGGAACATAATTTTCATAATGAGTTGGAAGATAACACGCCGGACTGAAACAGCTGGGTTCGAGCATGGGACCGTCGGCAGCATATACTCAAGGTGGTTATTGGTTTTATTATCATTATCACTTTTTATCTGCATAAAAAAGTGTTCACAAGTGTCTCATTAGGATGGTGACTTAAGATGACGGCGACACTTCGCTAAAAATTTGTTACATTCGATTACCATTAAGCATGGGTGTAGCTAGCGGGGGCCAAGGGTGGGCATTGCCCATCCTAAAAATTCGTTGCCCCCTCCCTACAAAAATCCTGTGAAAGCCTACATGGGATTAGTGTTTATAAATATATTTTCAATGCGTCGTTAATTTTTATAAAAATATTTGAAATATAATACATAAAACTTCAGAAGTTTTCTATACCCTAAATATCCTATGCTCCTACCCAACTTCAATGACGCTTTTCTATCGGTAGATAATTGCATTGTTGCTATCTTTATGATATTTCTTAATTATCAAATTAGTTAAACCAAATTCGTGTTTGCGTAAAAAGGCAAATTTCTCGAAGAAACCAGATAGAAGCAACATTCCACATTTCTTTATATAAAAAGCACACGTTCATCATATCTAGATTTTATCCTTATTTGCAAAGTATGTGCTATGTACTAACTCGGGCAGCCATGTCAAGGTCAATCAGATTAGGTATGTATATATGTGCATCTTCAGCACACTGATGTTAAACAAGCCGAGGTCTTGTATTCCTGATATTGGTTTAATTATGAGGACAACATCGAATGACAAGGAAACAACGGATATCATATAATAAAACAATCCAGTGTTATCTATCCTCTAACAATATTATATAGATTAAAAAGAGAGTGCAACTTAATTTAAATATTGACAAGATCTCATACATGCCTTCGCTGTTATATTTGTAGTTTACAAATGTTATCAAAATCTTTTAGAGGATTTGTAATAAATTGGAAAATTTTCCAATTTATTACAATCACTATTTTGATTTTCCGAATTTTCTGACAAATATTATTATTTAGTGCAATTTTTAAAATAACCGCTAGGAAAATCAATACTCATGGATAACCAGTAATACAACTATACGAGATACATTCCGTGAGCTAAACATTTTAACTAGCGTCTCGTTTCTAAGAATTCCGGTGACATTGAGATAGAGACTAAAATAATGAAAATCGTATTCATGTGTATAATTAATAGTTTTCTGAAAATAATATTCCTAGATCGAAAAAATCTATACGTCACCATTTTCCGTGTATTGATTTGACAGTGTGTATTGACAGATTCACTAGAAATTTTCAGTATTCTATCATTTACTTTTATTTGAAGCTTTGGTATCAACACCTAGATTCTTTTCTCTCCTAAGCGTAAATGTTTTTCCGAAAGCATCACTCCCGCCTATACCTGAAGTCGATGACAAGTTTATTTCAAATAGTATGCTAAAATTTTATTACATTTACTTTGTAACGCGCCCACCATAGTAGTCCCATAGGAGCCGATTTGGATATGTTACTTTAGCTTCCTTTACAATTTGTGACGGTATTTTCTTTCTCGGTAACCTCTTGGAACAACCTTAAATAAATCACATACTATTGGAATCGATTTGGCGAAACACGTTAACTGGTAGAAGATTGAATACGATCGGGTCTAAGAAACTTTAAACCTTGATATCTTGGTAATTTTTCAGACATTTCGAACGTGATCGGATGAACGCGTCTGAATCTAGTTTAACGGTCAGAAATACAGCATAGAGGATGGAAGAACATTTACCGGCCAAAATCTGTAGGAGAGATATATTTTCTGTTTCTACGACTTACCGTTGCGGAGATATAGTACTCTACATTTGAAATTCGTATCTGAAATTAGCATAATTTTGCTCACACGCTAAAATTGTTGAAAATCTATTTTTATTTCTTCCTTAAGATAATACATGTGATACCCCAAGGTACAGTGCGCCACCCAAAGGTACTACATTATAGCTCTCCTATTCTATAAAATTTGCTCCGTTTCTTTAAAATTTCCAGACACTAATTTTTCTTTGTACTGCGAGTCCCGAGATTAAGCTAGCTAACTAGTCACTCGATAGTTCATGGGTGTATAAATATTCTACGTATTAAAATACGTCAGTACTTAGTATATTTCCATATATCTACGTAAAACCGTATTTCAGTTCAGGAAGGCGTTAACTAACCCCGTTCAATGTTCTGCAAAACAAAGCACAACACCACATTATATACCAAAAATGTCCTGCTAAAGGGATATACTAGACTAGATTAGATATTATCAGGACATTTTTGCCCGAAATGGCAAACTAACTGCTGGGAAACAGTGGATTTGATAGAGCGTACTATTCTGATTTTAATAATATGCTAATATGCAGTACGTTTCATTAAAAGAAACCTTGAGTTGTTCATGTGTGTAAATGTATAATTGGAATCTAAATTTTGAACATCCTGTGTGTGATAGAATGACGCTTTGTCATAGACACATTTCCTCTTATCTAAATTAAACGCCTAACAGATATAAGGAACATTGCTCCAATATTGGACAAAATAACTGGTTCTAGAGAATCCATTTCGAAAGCAGAAAAGTAAATTCAAATATCTGAATTCTGAAAAACGGTTGCATGTAATAAGTATCGAAATATTTTAATGCATAGAATACAAAAATGTAGTAAAATTATACTATATTATTTAAAATAACAAAGTCGATATTTACTTTCGGTTTAGACAGAAGTTATATTTTCGTAAAAGTATTTTCCCTTAGGAGATAAAAAGGTATAGGAGCCGATATCAAAGTTTAAAATAAAAAGAAAATAGTAGGACAACGAAAATTTCCAGCTGTGTAGAATACTCGTACAGCAAGAAAATGACAAAGATAATTTGATATCTGTTTCTACCAAATTTACGGTAATAAGTCTTAAGTGCTCTAAATAACATTATGAAGCTTAGAGCTTGGAATCGTCACTAAATACGATAACATGAAATAATTTGGGTACCTATTACAAAAACGTTTTAGTTAGTTGTTTATTAAAGATACCTTAAACCTGGCACAGCTTTCGTAACAGTAACCCTGATGAATAGATTTAACACGAAAATGAGAGCAAAAACAAGTTGCCGCTTATATTTAAATCGTATTTGACCAGTTATCATCGTCTAAGCTTAGGTAAAAAAATGTGTAGATGAAAACAAAAGAAAAAAAAAAAGATTGTATATTACAAAGATAGAGCATAAAACCGCAGTATTAAATAAAAGATCAATGGTGCTTTCGATGAACCGTAAACGAGGCTGTAGATTGTGTACAAAGACGGGTATCTTATACATAATGTTTAGCACCTTACCATTTATTACAGACAAGTTTTTAGTAATTGTCGGTATCATTTGCGGATTATTGATTAGATTGGTGTAATCAGGTATTTTCCATAAAACACAGGAAACGGATATTATGCAGTATTGTTAGTTAATTGATCTGGTTTGCAAATTTTTGAAATTAAAATTACTTTTGTAATAAAAGAGTACCTTTGTAGCAAATTCTGCGAAAGCTCCAAAGCTTGGAAAATTATACTGAAATCTGTTCCCACTTCAAAATCTTGGTATTGTTGCTGGCTTTCCTCTATTCCCTTTTTTCGGATTCAACACGTTTTAGTTTTGCTTGAACCGAAATATAAATTAGAGTGAAACACTGTGTAGTGTGTGTAGTGAGTGTAGTTGTTACACACTAATATACTTATTAAAAAGAATTTATGCTTAGTTTTCCTTCATGGTAAATAATCACTTAAGACAAGTCTCTCTGGCAATTAACATATTTTGCGCACAGAAATACGCAAACAAAGTAGAATCAATTAAATTTTTGCAACGATGAACAAGCACAAAGAAACTAGATATTATCTGTCAGAAGTATATTACTTCCAACGTGAGTCAAGTTTCAATTACACCTAAACACGCAGTTTGCAGTGTGTATCAGATCTGATTATCCTTGAAATGTAATGTCCTAATTATATGTTTCCATTATTTATGATTCACATTAAACCATTACATCTTATCAGCAAGCTTCTTATATGTACAGCGAAAAATATATTTCCCAAAATTTTGGTTTCGTAGCGTTCTGAATCTATACTATCATGGTAGTTTTAGTACGTACAAAACACACCTTTGGGAAGAACTTAAGTAAGTTTTACGTTTTTATGAATCAATGTTGTATAATAGATTTCACGTCTGAAGAGATATATGTGACGGTAGTATGTGTTTCTATAGAAAAAGTCATAAAATGTCTCCTTATTATGAAACATAATAATATTATTTGGATTTTCTTCATAAAAAATTGTATGCGATTTCAAACACACTCCATACATGTACTTCACCAAATTTAATAGTACTATTCACGATCCCGTAGCTCGAATCACGACAGATGTGTCGAATATTCTGGAATTTGGCTAATGGTCACAGACAGATTTTGCAATCATGGAAGATACGGCGAGCTATCATTTCATTTTTATTTAAAGAATGTGTGAAACCTTCAGTAGGAGTTCAAGCACTGCAAGATGTATTTGGAGAGCCCGCAAAATCTCAAAATACAGTATATCGATGGGTTGATCATCTTAAAGTGGACAGAAAGTTACTAGAGGACGACCCACGCAGTGGACGACCGAATCCCTCTATAAATGAAAGGAACCTTGCTGCTGTGGAGAACTTATTCAAAGGTGATAGGTGAATAACTATTCATTGAATTAGTGGTAATGTATAAATAGGGACACGGTAGGTTACTGAGATTTTACATTAGCGTTTGAGCGGGTTTCAGCCCGCTGGGTGCCAAGCTCTTAGAACCAGAATAAAAGCCCAACAGATTCGACACATGCCGCCAATTTTAAGAACTTTTCGCACGTTACGGTAACCAATTTTGGCAAGAACCATTAAGGGATGTTCGATTTCGGACCTTCAATGAGGTACAACTTGCAATAAGTAAGTGGATTGCAGGGACTCCGAAAGAGTTCTTCGAGGAAAAAATTAGTTTCACGTTGGGATAACATATTCAGTGGAGATTATATTGAAGAATTGCATCGTAATTTTGATGAAAATTGACAAAATAACAAAACGGTATCCAAATTTCTAGAACTTCGAAAACAATCTTCGTAAAAAGAGGAACTAAATATTTTGACAATTTCAATCTTTATAAAATTTCCAAATCCATATTAAATACCTAGTTTTAAGTGTGCACGGACTAAATGATTTATTTATTTATTTATTTATTTAATAATACTAACAATTAATAAGAAGAAAAATAATGAATCGGTAATAAATTTAGAAGAGAAAAATTATCTTATTAAGTGTAAATCAGGCTAAGAAAATATACCTACACTTATCTGAAATTGTTTATTTGGAATAAAGTCGTAATCTACAAGCCCAAGGAAGCGGTTGTAATGAGACGTAGTTTCGTCTCCTAGGAAGTCAAACCATATCCTGACGGTCTACCGTGGTAGTCAATGCCACAGGTTGATTCACTTCGATATGACTTTGAAATTGACATGAGAGATGCGCGTTTTGAAAACACTTAGTTTAGAACCGTTTATATCTCGTGTTATCCATATTTATTCATTGTTAGTAAACTATGCTCCTCTTTTGCTGTTTTAAAAATCAAGAATGTTTGAAGATGCCATAATTGATTATCTCCAAAGCTACTAACACAAGAAAGAAGGAAGAAAGCCAAATAACATTTATTTATCTTTCTGTGCATTAATTAAGAGGTCAATTATTACTGTACAATGTGAAATTTGTGTTTCATTACATTGAATTCATACTACAAACGTATGAAAAATGCGATAATGCAAGAAGATTAAACTCATAAATTTGCATTGAATAAATTCAGTATTACGAAAGGCATAACTTCATAATTGCATAATTCTTCTGTGAAAACCAATTAAGTATGTGAATTTATTAGAAATACAAATTTGCAAACCAATTAATTATGGGCTTTCTAGAGAAAACAAATGGGTTCTTTTCATGGATCAAAATAATTTTATTCAGTAACGTAATATCCATTTTAAGCTATTACCTTATCATTACTTCTTCAGGTAGTAATCACAATTTCACGTTTATAGAACTTCTGGCTTTCATCGAACAAAAGAGAAACCAAGTGCGATGTGATGTCTCCATGTATTGTTACGGTTTCTACCATACAAGAAGTTTTGCAACAAACGAAGTGAATAACAATATGATGGTGGGAAATCGGTTCTACATGGCGATACTCTCTAACCGAGATACCAAAATTCTTGACGGGTGTGATCTAGCATTATTATGGTGGAGTACAAGCACTACTTACAAGGGAGAGGTTGCAATGGCTCTATAGATCCCATAGCAGAAAACACACACACTGGTAGTATCTGCCAATTTCGATCGCTCTTGTTGAAATGCCTTGTGCTTGGTTTGCTTACTTATCGAACTTACATGTTTGAATAGATCGCTTAGTTGCGTGGTAAAATATCACGGGGACAATCTCTTCGAAGCTGGTAACATTATCTTTATATGAATACCATTTAAATTGATTCATCTTGTGTATCGCATATTCTCTGTCGACCACATTGTCATAAACAGCTCCCTTCTCATTGTCAATAATGAATCTTTTTAAACACATTTCACAAGCGAATTCCAAATGTTATACTTATATATTACGTGAATTTCCTCAATTTCGTAAGGAACCCAGAAGTTAAGTTTCTTCACTTTAGCCAAGTGGTTTTAAATCTTCTTCAATGCACATATGCACATATAGTGCGATTCATCCAGCTCTTTTGCAATCTCACGTGTTTTGTTATGACGATCCGATCGACATTTTCTTGTTTGATCATCAACTAAACAGAGCGATCAAAACGTTGTTAATGTTATTTGAAAGAAAAGTTACCAAAAAGACATTTAGCAAACCATTTTGACACTGCCGCTCTTTTAAAATTTCGTTACCATACACAGCACATAACTTTCTATAAGTTCGGAATGTGTTTCGAAGTTTGGGGCAAGGTATACGATTAATAGGTGTATTTTTCTTTCTGAACAATAATCGTACCAACTATTTATTTTATAGTTTATAGGTACGAGCGAAAAAGACGTAGATTGCTGCATAAATGTATGCATTTGATCTGCTATCTGACAGAATTATTTGGGACTGTTACAATGCTGTTAGTCTGCGTTTACACTGGCAAGCAAATTTGGGCGTGTAGCTGTCTAATACTAGCAGTGTCCGATGGTAATTGAAATGCATATCTAAACAACAATATGCTTTTAAGATTTCGGATACGTAAACATGTTTAAATATTTAAGGACTAGATCAGTGAATTTTCAACTTCAAGTTAACATCATTTTTTTAATGGTACCCTGTATTTCACCAAATGATTTATATAAAAATGACGCCGACTATAGTTTGTATCAACGTCACACGTATTTTTTAAGTTCCCACATTATAATTTGTAGAACAATACAAAAATTGATATAATTTCCATTTCCCTCCAATTATTTCATCACAAAATGCGATTTATGAATCCAGAAAACCGCAAAACTATTCTCTTCAGCTGCAGATTGTTTAGATAATAAATAAAGGCGCAAATCCATGCGGAAAGATATTTGCTATGTAACAAATTATTTGTCGTCGGGTATTAAATGGTAAATGAGACTCCTAGGTTCTATCCAGCACATATGTATTTTATTCTGGTTGTTTTACGCTACAAATTCCTAATATTACGTTTACGACTATTCCGCTATCATTAGGTACTATGACTCTAACCATCATTATAACTACTATATATGCTGTCTCTCTAATCTAATCCATTCTACCCCATTATATAGCAGCGCATTTTTCTACAATGTCTACCTAGCACTTGTAATGAAGTTGTCATACTTTAAAATTCACTCATTAATCAAATTCTGTGTTGCGATCTTCGCAGTTGTACGTAAATACGTTAAAAGAAGCATGACTTTATAATAATATTCATCAATTTGCTGATTTAATAAGTTGGAAATTAATAAGATAAAATGTAGAGGATCTCTATAAACGACCTAATAAATTAGGTTCGTTAATGGGCAGTTAACAAGTAACCGTGCAAAAGCTTACAAGGTAAGCACAATTTGCATATGCCAATAATCCTGTAGGAAATTTTGACTATGCCAATCACAAAACGCAACTGCAGACTAATTAGTTTCGGGGATGATAGACATATTCAAATTGTGCTTACTGGTTTTGAACGATTACTTGTTAACTGCCCATTAACCAAGCTAATTTATTAGGTCGTTTATAGAGAGTCCTTTATATTTTATTTTATTAAAATTTTGCTCTCGAAAATAGTTCACTAAGTTGGAAATTGACAAACTAAGAACTGCAAATGTCGCACTAGAACCGAGCCATGTTCCCTCACCGTCACGTGAAGGTGACCACCGCTGACCACGAGATAAATATCCATAAATAAAGTAAATTAAGGTTCCGTCAGCACTGGAGTCCCGTATCTTTAACGAAGTTCTTAGGTTCTAATCTTTATTGTGATCTTCCACAGCAGTATCAAGTCCGCCAGGCCAAAATACTCTGGTAGGGAGGGAATTGTCAAATCGCTGTGAATACCATTGTTCCGCATGTACCATGAGGCACCGGTGATCATCCGCAGGGTCCTGTTCTGCAGAGTTGCTGTGGTAAAAATATGACCGTAATCCACACTATCGCTGCGTAGGTGATGATTGAGCAAAGCAACGATTTGAAGAGAAGCAATTTAGGCGCCAAAAGTGAGACACTTCTTGCAATCAATCATGTATTTTGAATGTGACCGCTAGATATTTGTCAGTTTGGCTCCAGAGGAGACGAGTACCTATGACGATATCATCGTGGTGGGATGGAATTCTTTGGTGAAATTGTCGGCCACATTTTTCTCAATCTCCACCTGTAGTCTCCACAAGTACCCTCATAAGCATCATCATCATCAAGCCTTTCAGCCCTTTGGGCTATGGCTAACGTCTTATGACGTTTTTGAAGTTCTATTTGATGAAGTGAACTAATCCTTTTGTTCTCTGTGCTTTGAAGTTCGCTATGAGTTCTGGCGGCCTGTGTTATTTTTCTCCATTCTTTCCTGTCCCCTACTTTTAATCTGCAGTTATTGATCTTCATCGCCTTCACGTCTTCCTCCATGGCATCTTTCCAACTTTTCGTTGGTCATTCTCTACCTCTGGGTCATATCGGAATCCACTGGATTATCTTTTTTATCATGTCCGTTGGGTTCCTTCTCATGATGTTGCCTTCCCATTGGAGCCGTTCAGCTTTAATGTATTTTATTTGTACTCCTTCAAGTTGATCCTCTACTTCTTTGTTAGTTTTTGGTGTTATTACTCCCTGCTCTGTTCCATGCGGGCACAATATTGCTCTTAAAATGGTTCTTTCTGCTACCTTTAGGTTTTCCTGTTGCTTCTTGATGATTGTTGTGGACTCCATTGCATATGTGGTGGCCTTATTAAAGTCTTGAAAATCTTCATTGTGGTTTTCTTAGTTAGTGTTTGCTATTCGATAGTAACCTATTTCGGTTACTATTGCTTTTTTGTTCGGTTGTATTGGACATGTCGCAACCATTCCTTTCGCGAATCTAGGAGTAGTTAATGTTAAATGGTACACAACAATCTGCTTGCCAGAAGTCATCGATGAAATCAGAAAAAAGCAACCGAAAGCGTTGTATCGTTCTGCATTATGACGATCCCAACTCTCACTAAACACATCAAACAATTTATTATTTGGAGAAGAAAAACAACGAATTTCTAATTGTCCGTATTTAGCTGATTTATCGCCCAAGCTTTCTTCCTGTTCCCGAATGTCAAACAGAAAAGGCGTGAACAGCGATTTTTAGCACCTCAAGAAGCTGTTGTAGTCCTCAAACACCATGTTTGTTGATATACCAATTTCAGAGTGGAAGAAATGTTTCGAGAAAGGATGTGAAAACATGCAGAAGTGTATAAATTTTAAAGACGAATATTGTGAAAAGTACTAAATTTCCTGCCTTTGCTTCTATAATCTTGCCATAATTTACATATTAATCTCTTGGAGTACACACCTAAATAATAATGATAACTAGATTACATTTATTTTATCAACAATAGAAATTAGCACTTAAATATAATTGAATCATTAATTAATCAAGGACGACAAGACTAATATATAATACTATTAGGCGTAACTTTCTCCTTAAATAAATAAACCGTCTGCAACTATTTACAATTATAATTCTGGATTTTCCCGAGATTGATAGAGGCGGCTCTTATCGTTAACTATGGGTAAAGTGGACATATTATATATGTGAAATTGTCTTTTCCTTACCAAATTGTGTATATAAATTTTAGTCAGCATTACACTATTTCTATTTTTACCACACAATCCAAACCTCATTTAAACTTTCCTATAATATTCCTATCCTATCTATATTTATTAAAATTACCTTCGTCATATTACCTTGCCTTAATAATGTATTCTTACAAATTGATCTACGTAGATTTGCCGAAGTTTTAAATAGTTATTGTAGACCCCGTGCCAATTCCATATTAACTATTTAGATTTCTAAGCTATTGTTTATCCCGACCTTGTTTGTAACGAGGAAAAAACACTATTAATTTAGCAACTAATGTCGGATTTTGTGTCTCATTTTTGTTTGATGTCCGTCGAAAAGTGGAAAATGGGAATAAATATTTTCACCATATTTTATCTTACTATACTTCCGTAAAGAAAAAGCAACAGCAACAATGGTTCACTCAATCAAACCAAAAAATCTTTGAGTACTTCATATGCATAAAAAATCTCTTTGCGCAACCCATTGAATTATGCATAAAAAATAAATAAAATTGTTTTTGCCACACCTTTCGGAAATAATTCCAGAAAGGTATTTCGGACCACATGTTTCCGACATGCTTAGCTGCGACGTTGTGACTAGCTTACTTTCTAAGAACATCCCATTTAAAATTTTCCAACAACTAGTGTAAATCTTATAGGTTACGCTATTGATCAAACGCAAGTCCTGACATGTTTACGCAGCTATCCCGTGCAATACTGTTTGATATACTTCATCTACTTGACTGACACGGACGTATTTCCATACCGCTGATTTTGGATGAAAGAGGCGACCAATTAGAGCTACAATTTTTTTATTCAAGGTGGTGTGATACTTTCAGAAATCGTTCAATCTCTACACGTACAATCTATCAATGAGCCAGTCTTTGTAAAGCTGACTAAACGTCACTAGAAAGCGATTTACAGTGGTTGACGAAACACCTCTGTAAATGAAAGAGACGTTGCTGTCGTGCAGAGCTTACTGAAAGATGATAGGCGAATAACTATTCGTGTTAGTGCAGAAATAGGTACACGCAGCTTTGTGAGATTTTACACGTTTGGACGTAAACCAGGTTTGAGCCTTCTGGGTACCAAGACTGTTTGGACCGGCACAGAAATTCAACAGGTCCAACACATCCCCAACTTCAAGAGCCTTGAGCATATTACGGCGACCAATTTTGACGACCGATAATGACTTCTGGTGAAATACTGATACCTTACGTCAATCCTGGTCCCATAAATCAGTCAAAAGGGTGACAGAAACCAGAGGGGAAGATTCATTTGAAGACAACTATAGTTCCTTCGGTTAAAAAAGTAATGCCTACTGTAGTCTGCGGTTCTGGGAACGCACAACATCTATATATATATATATATCATTTTATCTGCTTCATTGTGGTAAGATTTTTGAAAGAAACGGCCCGGGAAGTTGCATAAGCATCCGTTATTGCAACAGGACAATAGAAGATCCCACATTCACCATATTCGCCAGATGTGGCTTCTCGTGACTTTCATCTGTTCCATTTCAGATATGAATTGAGGTAAACTTGCTGTCAAGAGTTGAATTGCAGTGGTACCTAAAGAGTTCTTTGAGGACATTGAGCTATTTGTCGTAACGAGACACCAGCTTTTGTATACCCTCCTCGTAAAAAGTTGTCGCTTGAGTTTTCAGCCAACCTGTCTCACTGGTTTTCAACTTCTCGCTAGCGTTGAACCGTTGCGTCTTGAACCATACTCTCTCACCTTGGTGAATAAATCGCTTGGTGCCAAGTCCGGGTTGTAGGGCGGGTGGTTGAACAAGTACCATCCGAATTTCTTGAGTAGTTCCTTTGTTGCTCTTGCTGTACGAGTGCATGTATTATCACTGAGGAACCCTTTTCGTATGAAAATTAGTCCCCGTTTACCTTATCTGGCGCATGTCGTTCAAGCTCTCATGTAGGGATGATGATCCAGAAACTTCTATTAGGTTTGAGTGTTTTCGGTGAATGACCGATATTTTCCTTTACAAATTTTGTTTTATTTAGTATTAATTTGCCTAAGTTGTGAAGAACCCGATATAAATTAGTATAAACCTAAAGAAGTATATAATTCAAGAACTATAGTTTCATGTTCTCGTGGAGTTAACAAATAAATCAGCGAAATATTGAATACAGCGAACAAAAGAGTTTGTTTTTATCCTGATTGACCGATTAAGCTGGTTTTTAGAAATATTTTATTAATTTCTTAACGTAACACGGTCGAACTATTCCATTTTCTCAAAATTATTATTATTGTGTTATTAATAACTAAGATAATTATGTCCCTCGTGAATAATATCATTTAGTTCCAAAATTTAAGTTATAGGGAGACATTTCCCAAAATACAATCCATGATCTTATTAACATGGGCTGATTTCTTTCGTAATGAGCTGCCTAGTCCGTTCTTATATTCTTGGTATTTTAACGCTGTTGTGGTAAAAATCAGATACAACACAAGTCAAAACCATTACTTTCATGTTTAGAAACGACTTCCATTTTTATTGAATCATTTTCGGGTATTTCACTTTTCTTAATAGTGGTATACGTCATCATTTCTAAAATTCCCCACATAATAAATCGCTAAATTTATTTAGTAACTGAGAAGATAAATGGACATTATTACTAGCGGTCACTTGACAATCTTGCAACAGTTTCATAACATTAGTCGCATATCGCCGAAAAAGTCCCTTTTAACCACTAATTAAACTGCCCACATCTCTATTTGATTGTTATATGATTAATCTTTTTCCAGCAAAACGCAACCGTCTACCTAATAATAACCAGCGTCTTTCTTTCATTCATATCGTTCAATTCGTGTGTAGCAGTCGCAATTCCAGGTACCCAAACAGTAGCAGAAATAATGAACTGCCGTCCTTAAGCGGTATTTAACGCTTGAAGTCGATGTATACAGAAGCGGCATGACGTAGATACGTGAACAAGTTCTGCAAGGAAACCGCAGTTTCTATATGTATATAAATAAGGTTCTCATTTTACGTTGCCATTACATCTTGTCTGCATAGATAGTAAGGTCTGCGTGTACCATGAATCGTACAAAACATACCAAAGTTCTCTTGCTATATTTTTTCGTTCTCAGCTTGTATGGTGTTCAAGCACGTGAGTACACAATTATTCTATAGTTATTTGAAAAGAAAAATAAAACGATATGTATTTAGACTTAACAACTAATAGTAGAACACGAATTTTATAATTATAATTAATCATGAATTAATAATGATAGTGCTAGTACATTCATATTCTGGTATTTATGTATAGAAGCATTGCTTGTAATCTTCTTTGTTTCCTTAAGGCAAATAGATTTATTAACACTTCCAAATTAACTGCTCCAAAAACTTTTCAAATTGACCTTTGACGACGATTATATTTCAAATCAGGTATTCCCCTCGTAGAAATTTATCTTATAGTAATTACCTTGACTATCAAGTATACGGAAAGGTGAATGTCACGATGCTCCTATTAACAGTCTGCGATTTTAAACCGAACTTTAGAAGAAACAAACAGTGGAAATATTCATAATTGTTTGAGTAGTGATAATACCAACAAGTAAACACAAATAATTATTAATAATTATAGAAAGATATCTATGTCTATCTACATATAATATAAAAATAAATTACGAAATAATAATATATGCACTTTCTGTACATAAATATCCTTCATAATGCAAAAAAGTAACATCAAATATAGTATCTTCAATACTGTTCTTATTTGCGTAATATTAAATTAATTATTTACGGAACCTTGAAATTTTCCAAATAACGGAAACTTTATAGATATCTATGAAATCATTCTTTACGATGAGAGTGACGTATATGATAATGTGTTTACATCTCATGCAACTTTTCACAAAGTTTATTCAACACTAAATTCCAATGTCAACATTAAAACACCTTTGTAGATCCCTACATATAGTAATTAGTAATACTATGTTGGGCATATATTTCGTTTATACATACTTTGAGGAACATCTTTAACTATACTAAGAACCTGAAACCTAATTGCAAGAAGTGTGATGGGATCTATTAGCATGAACTTGCCTTTTTGACATCAGTTATTACTTTGAAAAATGTCACTCAGATTCTATTGCTCTGCATTAAGTTCTGAGGAAATTGTTTATTAGTTTAGAATCTTATATGATAGAGATCTACCACTAATAGGTCAATAAAACAAGGCTGGTTTGAGCGATAGTTATATTTTCAGAACGTTTACAAACGTTTTCGGAACACCTTCGTCAGTGAAAATATAACTAGATAAATATATAAACAAACTTTTGTTTTTTATTTGGGACTATCAACAAAATAACTAGTGACTAGGATTTCTTGATATAGAGGATGTATAACCAACTTTTATATATATATAAATTATAAAAACTAAATTAATGTGTAAACATACATGCAAATTAAGTAAAACCTTATATCAAAAAATCTTTGTCGAAACCTTAACAATTCTGTTCAAGGACTAGGGAAAACCAAATTCAAAAACCTAGCCAAAGGTTTCCTTCTTAAGAAATGCAAATGTCATTTTAACAAATTGCTATATACATTACTTAAATTTTGAATATCGGTCCTGAAATTAATAGTTTTAGTGTCTTTCTGTATATTTATCATTTCATATATTAGTCTTTTTTTATAATTATTCTCTGTTTTTAATATAATTGTGTTTTCAAAATCAAAGTAATGCCCAAGATCTTTGTAATGTTTTGTTACAGCGGTCATTGCACCAAAATCATTATTTAAAGAATACTTATGGCTATACAACCTTTTCTTTAAATATTGTTTCGTCTGACCGATGTAACAACCATCACAGTCTTTACAGTTTATTTTATAAACTACATTACTCTGATTTTGTTTAATTATTTTGGATTTAGTATTAGTAAAAGAGATCTATTACTATAATTTGGAATGAAAGTAATGTTTATGTTGTTTTTATTAAATTCTTTTTTTTTTTTTCGCTTAAACCTTTTTTATAAGGAATAGCGCTATAACATTTATTGTTATTAATTTTAATTCCTCTATTATATAATAAATATATATATATATACATTTTATTAGTTTAGAATGGAAATAAAATCATAAAGCTTGTCGTAGTGGAACTAGTAGATTTTGAACAGCAGATAATCGGCTTTACAATTTTTTAAATTTAACGTATTTAAGTTAAGTTAAAAGTTAGATTTAGTAGTCTTTATAGGTTTTAACTTGTTCATAGAAAACCATAGAAGGATCATGTTTTTAGAAGAAATGAAATAATCACAAATTTATAGTGGATAAAATTCCACAAAATTTACTCGAACATTCAGATATCGGCGGTTTTCCCATTTATATGTTATAAATCATGCTATGTTTTAATGTACAATTAAAGAAAATATTCAGCAAATTACAAGAGAAGAGAAGGCCAACGATTTGTTAAAAATTCATAGAATTTATAGTCAATTTCCTTCAGATACAGTTTTCAAAAAAAAGATTAGAAGGAAAAGGTCTAGAAGACGATTATCTTTTCCGACGAAATTGGATACCAGAACTAAAGTTGCAAGTTCCATGTTATATAAACCGCAATTCAACAAAATTTTATCTAGACGTTTCAGATATTGATGCGGCTACCCAGTTGTATTTTCCAAGTGACACGTTTATATCTTATTTTAATTTATAATTAGAGAGAATAGATGCTAACTCACAAAGCGGAAAGGCCCTTCAATTTGCTGAAAGCTTACATGATTTTAGAGTACAATCAATATGAAAATATGGAAGTATCTTTTTTTTGTAATTGGCACGTAGTATTTTGCAGAGAACGAAGTAACCTCCAAATATTTTTGCCTTATCTCACGATGATTGCAAGGACACACTGTATCGGTAAATCCACACCACATACATATATACATCAATTAGTTCGGGCCAAGTGCTTCGCAACAAGTATCGAAGAATATCGCTTTATGTTCTTTACTGTTGTGTGGCTGTATCTTATTTAGTATTAGCAAATAAACAACATCACGATTTTAATATTGTTATTTAAATTTACTTACAGAAAGATATAGTTGAATTTTTTATAATGTTTTGGCAAGTGTTGATTCTATACTTTTTCCCAGGCAACAACATGAAGTTTTGTTATGAATTTGCCAACCTCGTTCTTCTTCTTGTGTATATTCCTACTACAGTAGAACTGTTTAAGGTAATTTCGAAAATCTTTTTGGAAATCACACTTCTTCGAATGCAAGCTTCCAGCATTTTTGTACACTTTTAGGGATTAGATTGTAAATTGTTACTGTTAAGTTTTTGCTCTTTCTATTAGTTTTGTTTCATCAATGCGTTCGACATGTCTGTTCTAGTACTTTCGTTTCTCCTGGGCAATCTTATGTTAATTTTTTCTCTTCTTCTATTCTTACTCCGTCATCTTAGATCATAGTCTCTTACTTATCTCTAGGTATCATTTCGTGGGTGATTCAAATAATTATCATCTTTCCCGTGGTCACCAGTACCTAAGGATCTAAAAACCACTACCCAGGCAGTCCGGCAGATGTTAATTACAGAGGCAGATTTGCCTGGGTATCTCAGGAGCCATCAACAGCTGCCCCACCGCTACTATGAAGGTGATACTCAATCTAATTTCTCGACATACATTTAATAGCTCAGTCAGTTAAATTGTCATCTTAATGGTCACTTAAAACTTCTCGACACTATGTGAGTAGATCTTATAGATATCTCCAGTGATAACATGCTCAAGAAGTACGACGAGATAACACTTGACATGGTAATTTGTTAATATTTTGATTTCGTCTGTCGCAATCTACAAACGCCTCTCCAACCATTTACCGAATACAGGTCCACAATCAGACAACGCTAAAGGACCTTAAATCAGTTACAAATTAATTGAAAGCTGCCGAGAACGGTGAATTCTTCCTTAAGCAATTGATCAACGACAACAGGGTAACTATGATGTGGATCGCAAGGCGTGAGAGAATCAAAGGTAACAACATTTATAGGACCACTTAATGATATTACTAAAACCAATACCATGAGGAAGAAATAAGAATGAGAACAAGAAGCAAATACCTTCATCTGGAGGAATAATCCAAGAAATTAGCAGGCAAAAGGTTGATCACCTTCCCTACCGAAAGAGCCTTAGGCTACAAAAAAAGATCTAGACTAGTTACGGGTCTTCTCACCAGTTATCTCTAGATCACATAACAGATCGCGGATGATAACTGTAGATTTTGTAATAGTGCCGCAGAAACTTCGGAATATAGGCTCTGCGAATGTGTAAGCGTGCTTCACTCGAGCAAAAATATCTAGAACTGCAACCGACTCGAGCGAATGATGTACATTATAATAGATCTTGTGTTGGTCGAAGTAATTTTGGCACACGTTACCAAACGACACTACAATCTACAATATATTGTGTTCACAATATGTTTGGTGTCCGTTTTGAATGCGAATTATCGTCGATCTTACTGTACATCAAGTCAGCATGATTTTTTCAGAGAAATCCTACAATTTGCATTTAGAGTATAGTCAACATAAAAGCAACTATTTTTTTAGGTTAAAGACATCAAACATTTCTTTTCTCCGTAATTTTGTTTGATTCCTTTTATATTTTGCAAAATTGTTTATAAGGAAATTAAGAAATCTGTCTAGAAGAAGGTATTAAATTATTTGAACCGAAATGCAAAATTTCTCGTATATAAACCGGCATTGCACAAAACCTTATCTTATGTTTCACATGTCGATAACGATTTGTACGTCATAACTGACGCTTTTGCCTACAATTATTTTTACTTGATTTCTCAACGGGTAATAGCGCAAACATAAGAAAGCTAGTATGTAGTAACTGTTACTGAAATATACCTTTGGAACTAGCTAAATCGATATCGTTATGATAGGAATCAACTACCATATAAAGAGATCCTTATTAGGATTCATTAATAATACTTTGTATTAGACACATCCTCTCAATCAACTCGTAATTATTATTATGTGTCTTGACAAGGATTAGGTACTCCTACACACAGAAAATCTTATCTTAAAAGAAGTATATACATTTATTTGAATAAATAATTTTAAATCAAATCTTAGTCGTCCTTTATTAATACCTTGATTATAAAGTAAATATGTATTGATTTACAATGAAATAAGGATGCATTTACCTTGGTGGCAACCATATGATACATTTTATTTAAATATACGGTTAGCTCGGGTGTATGTTGAACTTACCATTTGTTTCATGCACACTTTATATATGCTTAAATTAAAAATTTGTTTTTATGTGTGTAATTGCTGAAGCGTTGAAGTTTAGCTCAGGAAATTTCTAAAACATTCGCTTTCAGAAACAAGATGCAATACCCCAAATGGAGAATCAGGAAGATGCATTTCCATTAACGACTGCCCTGTATTGTACGATGCAGTCCTTACTACGGACCCAGAAGTTGTAAAATTCTTGCGAGACTCGCAGTGCGGGTATAACGGAGGTCCATTAGTATGTTGCGGCTCCGCTGCAGCGTTCACAACCGCAGCGACTCCTACAATACAAAATAGAAGACCAGATTTATTGGCACCTAACAATGAATGTGGATATCAAGTAAGATTTCAGACTTTTAGTCTTTTGAAGGATTATTACACATATAAAATATAACGACATTATATATATATATACATATATATATATATATATATAACTGAAATCATTATTTCCTTTCTAAATAGGCCGAACAAAACAAAATCCTGGGTGGAGAAAATACTATACCGGAAGAATTTCCTTGGACTGCATTAATTCGCTATAGAAACGGTAGTAATTTTGAGCAATTTTCGTGTGGAGGAACACTCATTAGCAAACGATACGTACTAACTGCGGCACATTGTGTGAAAGGAAGAATTTTACGAGAAGTGGGAGCACTGTAAGTATCTATTACATAGACAAATTTCTCCACCATTTGTTGTATATTGTATTCAAATTAATACATTCGCGCTGGAAAATTTCGTAGATATTCTATATTCTAAGTAATGCATCAAATTTATTTAGAAAACTATATGAGGTAAAAGTCTATGAGTGTAAAAGAAAAACAAGTGATTAAAAAATTGGGCAGATAGAAGTGTAGGTTTATAACCACTGCAACGTGTACTGAACACCTCGTATCAGAAGAAACACTTCACCGTGTTTGACATCGGAATTTTACAAGCGTTTGTCTTTCTTTCTCTAAATCGTAAACATTCGCTTTTATTATTCAATCACATTTTGGAACCGTCTCGTTTATAGCTCATGTGGTAAATAAACTAGCTACTACTTTTCGAAGTCTACAAAAACAAACATCGTACTTGACCTTAGCAGTTCTAGAAATCCTCCATATGAAACTATAATATTAATAGAAATAATTACGGCGTTCCTATGATAAGATAAGATAAGATTAGTCGAGGTGGCAATGATGCCTGTTCCACTGCGACCTCTTCAGATCTATTATGGTCTTCATGTCTCCTTAAAGTACGTCCTCCAGCTTTATTCCTTTAATTAAACTTAACAGCTTTGAGAGCGGTTCTTCCGCATATGCGTGTATTTTTAAAGCGGACTTGAAGCTCTTACTCCGTAATGCTGTCATATGCCTCCATACTACATTCCTGGACTGTCTTAAGCTTTGCCAGCTCCATCTGGATAGCTGGATAGTCGTTACATACTACCGCGATCCTCTCCAAAGCAGCATCCTTGAAGGTTAAACCTTCTGGCCTCCTGCCTTTTGGAAGACCTGTGGGAGTACTGCCCTCCGACCTCTGCCTTTTTGGACTTCCGCCCTTTCTTTACGTTTAGTAGCCTCCGCCGTCTGCTGAGACCTAATTTCCTTATCTAGACTAAACCTGGCCCCTTTGAGCATGCCTAGTTAAGTTGGCCTTGATTATGGCTCTT
The DNA here is from genome assembly GCA_038088585.1 of Chrysina gloriosa. Lineage (NCBI taxonomy): Eukaryota > Metazoa > Arthropoda > Insecta > Coleoptera > Scarabaeidae > Chrysina > Chrysina gloriosa. The sequence goes on from CM076093.1 coordinate 12,290,683, forward strand.
TTAGCATGTATGTAATTTTGACCCTGTTTGACAAGCTTTTGCACTTTAGCCTTGGAAATTCCAGATGGTGTAGCTGTACGAAGAGTAGCTAGGGATCTATCTGTCCGCCCGATCAGAGCCCCGCTTGATCGGGTAAGGCTAAATACAAACGGGTTTCGCCTGGTGCCCTCAGGGGAACGTTAAATATCGCACACCCCTGCGACCACGCGTTTTAGCTCGGATACCTCGAGAGCGCTAAATTCCCGAACTCACTTGTTAAACTTGTTAACAGTGAGCCTCTGAGGGGCTTTTCTATGATAATGGGAACATACTTTCTCTTCCAAATTCTGCTTTATTTGATTTGAACTTTCTTCTGTTTTAATTTCATGCATAAGTTATGAAAAGCCCTTCATGTTTTCGGTGAAATATTTATTCCACTTTCGGACCTCCGTGGAATATTTTGTTCAAAAATTTATCTACCAAACATTTTAGAGACCTAATTATTTTTAGAGAGTAGGTATCGCATTTTCGTTTAGTTTATCCGTACATAGCAGTTCGCATCCACTCACATTCAAACCACTGAAGCTTTTTATATTTTTCTAGACGATTGGTACGTCTGGGTGAATGGAATATCGAAACTGATCCTGATTGTTACGGTGGAAAGTTCAAAGTGTGTACTGACAAGCCTCTAGATTTGGGCATTGAGGAAGTAATACCACATACAGAATATGTTGATGGAGAGCTAAACAGATACCACGACATTGCTCTAATAAGACTAAACCGCGACGTTTCATTTACTAGTAAGTAAAATATGTTAGGGATTTAATGTAAGGTATCTGGCTTTCTAAGTTACTATTGCCGCATCATATACATATATTCTAATAATATAAGTTTAATTGGTCCAATCACATACTCTTAATTACAAATAATTTTCTATTAGATGAGTTTAAGAATAAAATTCTATTAATTTAATAACATATTTTAACACGCTATATTTCGTACTTTAGATTTTATTCGCCCGGTATGTCTGCCTGGATCTACAGAAAACGTACAAGTGGGACAAAAATTGACTGTGGTCGGATGGGGCAAGACCGAAACAGGAAAGTACAGCGCTATTAAAAGAAACTGGCCGTACCTGTAGTGCCTGAAAGAAGTTGCAACAACGTTTTTAACAGAGCTGGTGTGGACGTTCGTCAAACGCAACTTTGTGCAGGTGGTGAAAGAAATAAGGATTCATGTAACGGTGATAGCGGTGGTCCATTGCTACGTGAAATAAACAACCAATTCTTCCTGGAGGGAGTTGTATCGTTTGGAGCTGCGTGTGGTACGGAAGGATGGCCCGGTATATATACTAGAGTCAGTAAATACAGAGCCTGGATAGAAAGCAACATTAGACCTTAAAATCCACTATATTTATGTTAGAATAGATTTAGATATGTGCCATTAAGAGGAATCACGTATTATTTATACTGTATTATTTAAAATCATTTTGTAACCAAAACATTGAATAAGATGTTCCCAAAATGAATACATAGGTCTCTTTTTATCCATTATTGTTTGCCAAAGAAACAAATTCTTTACCATTGAAGACAACAAAATCCACTGACGTGGGAAAGCCGTTGAATATTTGAATACCTAATTTTGTTCCTATTTTAAGGCCTATCAAACAAAATTAGTTAGACAGAACACATTTCATCGAGAATTAAATAGATGAAGTTCTATATACTAACGGGAAATGTATCCAGTAAATTCTGTGAAACTAACTATTTAACTTAACGGCCATAAATTATTCTCGTTAATTTGTCACTACATGTGTCGTCAGATTAGGTTTATGCAAGAAAGGACAAGCAATTTTTCATTTTCAATGTATTTCTATTGCTCAAATATTTTTTGTAAATAAAATAAAAATTACTTTCTGAAAATAATTGGAAACAACCATTGCTCTTTAATTTTCTAGAATAGCAAGAGGAAACCTCAAAGACTAATTCATAATTGAGGCCAGCAATATTCATCCATGCGTTTAAGTTCATTGATTTCGACCATTAGTAGATAATCATGCAATGTCTATTCTCCACTTCTCCAACGCCATGCCGTTTGCGCATCAAAGACCTGCATTTAGGAATTTACCTTACAAAGTTTTAAAAGTATATTAAACAAAATTGTATGGAAGCACCCGAAGTGTGAGCAGTAATGAAATATTTTTATTGTTGTAAAAGAGTGGGTTCAGGAATTCAAACCTTATCGATCATGGACCTTCTGGAGGACCAGAATCTCTCACAATCGAAGAAGTCTACCAAAGAAGGCACACCATATCCTAAGTGATACATTGAAGATGTTATTAACAAGGTGCGTACCCGGTATACTGATTTCAGATCAAAAACTGAGACGGATGACCGTATGGGGACACTGTTTCGCTCATTACGTACACGATAGATTTTTAGCGGCGGTTTGTTACTATGGACGAATGCTGGATCCATCATTATATGCCCAAAAGCGAACTACAATCATTTCAATGGACGAGTAAAGAAAACCAACATCGAAGGTCATGGCCACTGATTATTTCGGGGATAGATTGTTCAGTAAAACTAATGGATCAGTTGAAATCAGAAATAGAAACAGAAGAACGAGGTCTAGCGGAGAACGAGGTCACCTTTTATCAGGACAACGTTCACAGCAAAAGGTTGTTATGATGATAGACAAGATTCACCAACTTATACTGGAAGTTGTACTACGTTAACCGAATCACCTGATTTGATCCATTCTGACTTCAACATCTTGCCAACCCAAAAAAAATATTTGTTAGGAAATAGTAAAAGTCCGATGGCGCCTACAAAGAAAGCATCCAAGCACTGAAATACCAGTGCCGCGAGTATATATCTTTAAACGAAGACTGTACAAAGATAAAATAAGTCTATGTCATAAATTTTGCAGTTTCATTGTCAGACTGCAAAACATCATGCCATTCTCGTTTACCATTAGAAGCCATTATTTTTAGTTTTCTACATAAAAAATTGAAATACGGCAGAGCTAAATTCATACTTAGGTGCTGTTGTATTGGCTGCATATTGATTTGCATGTTTTAGAAAAGAACACGACGCAGCAAATGTCTGCCATGGTTTTATTTGGACAAACAACGAAGTGGTTTAAAATTATATCGTAATAAAATTAGTGTACATATCTAAATGAAACCAAGCTGCAAGTGAAAACTTGTAATTACGGATATGCCGAGGTTCAATCAACTACATATGAGCATGCTTTGTAGTGAAACCATGGATGTTACGCCATATTTTGTATTTGGCGAAACATCAGTTACAGCTATTATTTATAAATCGTTTCTTTCTTAATAATAGTAAACAAAATAGTTAGTTAAGTATTGAACACTACGGTGAAAGGCTTTGTTTATTTAATATAGCTGCTATTATATTAAATTAAGAAAACCAGACAAATACACAAAACAAAGTCGAGTTAGTATTGAGTCCACAGTAGTGCATAATATTTTTTGGCTATCAAGATGTTATGAACCAATCATTATTTTTAAAATCGTTTTCAAATTAATAAAATATACCATTCTTCTTACAATCTGCTGGTAAACTAAAGAAATAACGCGTAGGCCTTAAAAATTGCCTCAAGCCTAATATACAGTAATACTTTCTTTAAAAGTACATACAGGGTGATCATTTGAAAACTTCCCACCTTGAAGAACTCTTTAATTAATAAAATTATCAAAAATCACTAAAACAGGTCAAGGTTATTTTGAAGGGGGACATTTAATAACCTATTCCAATCAGTTGGGAAACGTTCACCCTCCCCTTCAGCTACCCCCATCCCAAAATTTTAAACGGCACTACCCCATATGTGATACATCATTTTAAAGGGTATAAAATTCTCAATATTTTAAAGCAAAGAAAATTAAAATCGGCCGAGCGTTCATGAATTAGAGACAAAAATGTATTAAACCGGAAAATTAACTGACAAACGTTGACGATATCGATAACAATCACCTATTTATGAACACAACAGTTGCAAATAATTAACTACAACAATGCAAAATAAACTTTCATTAATTAACAAGAGTTTACAAATTACCTAAAACTAAAACTCAAAAACGTAAACAATTAAATTTGTCGTAATAGATGCTCGAATTGCGCTCCATTGGTTGCTAGGCAATGATAAAGCCTATGTTCAAACTCTCTTCTAACATTTTCGAAAACTCGCCGCGGAATCAATCGGCATTCGGATGTTAGTCGTTGTTTCAGTTCGTCGATGTTGGCTGGGGGAGTTTTATAGACGACGGATTTAAGGTGGCCCCAAAGGAAAAAGTCGAGGGAGGAAAGGTCAGGAGATCTTGCTGGCCACTCTACTGCTCCTCTTCTTCCAATCCACCTCTCTGGAAACTTGTTATTCAACCAGTTTCGAACTGGTACCACAAAATGTGGTGGGGCACCATCTTGCTGAAAATAAACTTGATTTTTATCCAAAATTAAGTTTCCTTCGTCGTCTACTTGATTTTCTATTGCTTCCGTAATCAAGGGATCTATGACATCTTCCAACATATTGAGATAAATAGTACCATTTAAATTTTCATTAATAAATAACGGACCAATGACCGAGTCCCCCAGTATACCAGCCCACACATTAATTTTTTGTGGCCACTGAGTATGCGTTTCTCTAAATAGATTCGGGTTTTCATCATTCCAATAACGACAATTATGACGATCAACATAGCCATTCAAAAAAAGTACATTCGGCACTGAAGCAAATATTTTGAATTAGATTTGGAGTGGTATTTATCATCACAGTCATTTGTTCACAAAATTGAAGTCGTCTATCGAAATCATCTTCATTGAGAGCTTGGTGATTTTGAAGTTTGTATGGATGCCATTTATGAAGTTTTAAAACTTTCTGAACAGACCCATACGAAAAACCAGTTATGTTGCACACTTGCCGAATTGAGCTCGTATGATTTGCAGCAAATTGTCCTAATATTTCTATTTGAGAGTCGTCATTCACAATTCGAGGTTGTGTCCTTTTTTATTTGCTACTGATCCAGTTTCTTAAAATTTTCCTACCAAATCTAAAACGTATCGATGGGATACATGGTTATTTGGATGTCTTGCATTAAATTCCTTGGCTGTTCGACGAGCACACTGACTTTCAGCTCCATAAATGAAAATTATTTCAATTCTCTCTTCTAAAGTGTATGTCATTTTAGTGACACAATTAGCACAAACGCTACCCCAAATCAAAGGAATCTAAAGTTATCTGAAGCGGCGATATTTAATTCCTGAATTCTACAACAATTGACACTTTGAACTTGTACGACGCACATTCTTTTGTTTCACAGCAAAACGTAGGTAGATGGCTTGATCAACCACTCAAAATGGGCATTATCAAGACACGTAATCTGACACGTAATTAGATAGATTAAATAATCAGGTAGATTAAATAAGTGTTGTGTTCATAAATAGGCGATTGTTATCGATATCGTCAACGTTTGTCAGTTAATTTTCCGGTTTAATACATTTTTGTCTCTAATTTTGCTTTAAAATATTGAGAATTTTATACCCTTTAAAATGATGTATCAGATATGGGATAGTGCCATTTAAAATTTTGGGATGGGGGTAGCTGAAGGGGAGGGTGAACGTTTCCCAACTAATTGGAATAGGTTATTAAATGTCCCCCTTCAAAATAACCTTGACCTGTTTTAGTGATTTTTGATAATTTTATTAATTAAAGAGTTCTTCAAGGTGGGAAGTTTTCAAATGATCACCCTGTATATAGGTACATATATATATAAAATTTCTTAGAGTTAACAGGAATAAGGACAGTTATGGTAACATTCCCCTACAAATAAAATTGTCTGCTTATTAGGGAATTCAGAACTGAGTGTTTTTATTCTATAAACAGCACGATTAACGAAGGAACGGTCTTTGAATTTACTGGTCACTCTCTGATGTTTAAGAGAAAAACGTCAAATTTGATTCAAACAAATTCATTTGATTTCACCATGTGCAAGTTCGGAACAGATATTAATTTGCAAGTGCATTTACATAATATAGCTGATTACCACTACACTGTAAATTCGAACCAAAAAGAATACTAATCGAGTAAGTGATGAAGTTCAAGTCCCTAGGAGTTGATATAAGCAGTGGCAATTCTTTTTTTTTAATAAAACAAACGGGAAAGTAATACAAGAACCAAGAATGTTCGGTTATTTGGAAGATATCACGTGGAAAACTAGATATATGAATAAGACTGTAGATGGCAACGGAAGATTATACATGTCCATAGTGAAGCTTATTAATGCACATCCGACTGGGATAGAAGTACAGGGATTGAAATACTGAAAGAAATTGTAGGCTGGATAGAATAGAATATTGCCGGATAGAATACCTGGTGAGGAAATAAGATACCGGTGCAGAATGGAAGATACTCATAAATTCCTTAAATAGTGCCGAAGAAATTGGAATCACGTTAACAGAATCAAAGACGGCAAGTTGACAAAAATGACTGGAGGTTTGAAACTGTATGGAAAACCATAATCAAATCGACAATTGAAACGGTGGAAACACAATTGGGTATCAACATCAGCTGATTTAGGACTTTACCAATAAAGAACGTCAAAGTGTTTTGTCGCAAGCCAACTCTACTTGAAAAGGAAGAACAAATAAAAACAATCACTGAAAATTTCATCCAAATATGTGTAATCATACTAAACGGAATTATTCAGAAGAAATTCATACAATTCTGATTTTTCCAAATTTTTCCTATCCTAACAACTACTAACCATAGTGTTCTGCTTAATGCAAAAATTAGTTTTCGATTTACAACAAATTTCGTATCAATTGTAGGAACTAGTACTCGAGAATTGTTCTCTTTTCGCTGAACCTAGTAAAGTAATATTCAGTGAATATTTTGGCGAACTTGGGACAAACGTACTACAACAAATTATTCAGCATTAGATGGCGATCTTTCAGTGTTACACTGGAAACAAGTCCAGTAATTTGAAACGACCATCTTTTTGTTTCGATATCTTTCACGAATAATCTTTGTTAGAGACGACTAATCTTCAAGAAGAACCAAACTACCAATTGTTATTCTTCCTTGGGATCATGGCAGATACCAACGTTTCAATGATGTTATACACTAGATCCATTGTCAGAGCGACCAAGTGTAGATCTATATCATTCACGCAGTCCTCTTCTTAAACCGGGGTCAAATAGAGGGGAATCTAAAACCAACAAAGCTCACATACCTTAAAATACTAGTGTAAAATCGTGTTAATTGCTTTCACACCAATATTTAATGTTGCTTGAATAGTGCTTGCTATAATATGTGAGTTTTTGGCTTAACAATTCGAAAACCTTAAGGTAAGTCGACTACTTTAAAATTCATTGTACCATCGCTTCATCGAAAAGCAAAAAGAGAGCACCTATAACAACAACTTCTACAAAGGAAAAAAAACTCACAGAATGTTATGAGCTGTGTACGATAGTTTTCTTTAAAAAAGCAATGATCTTTCAGTCAAAAATGGACGACGTCCGTGATGTTTTGTTGAAACTGGTGACGACCAATTGAAAGAAAAATTCGACAGAATGCGAGACAATAGAGAAGTGGAGCATATCATAGAGATCCATATATCTCGTGTACCGAAAGTATGGAGGCATTTAAATATTTTGCTAGGAATAACCTTTCAATGGCGACCTTAGATACGACCATGAAATAGAATTTCAAACTAATTTTCTTTTTCTTAATAGAAACCCCCATCCTTGCCTTCAGAAATTGAGTAAAAAGTTTTGCGTAAATACACATCTTATAGATCAAACTTATCTTAAAAGACATCGCGATGTCATTTGAACATGAGCCAGATATTTACAGCATGGATATTTCGGGAAATCTTAGCAGACAAGCCGCTTTACGAAAATGTCATTGAACAAAAGCTTCTTACTTTGTGAAAGTTCACCTCATAGTGACCTTAAATTTGACTATTTTTAAGTTGTTTAAAGAAAACTAGTCACTGGTTCGTGTTTAAGTAACTTTGCAGTAGGCTCTAAGGTAAATTTTACCTATGAAATGAATACTTATTTGAACGTAAAATTTCCCGCTCTTTCAATTTCCGAAGTCAAAAATAGGGGTTTCCATTAAGAAAAAAATACTTTGAAATTCCATTTAGTGGTTACCACTGAAATCCTCGTTGAAAATTACATAAGTCTTGACCTTTGTGACTTCTTAATAGGTAATTTCCAGCGCAATTATTGGGCGTCTCCGTACTTTTGGTGCACCGGTATGAACTGTATACAATGAAAAGCATTTAAAACAATTACCTACGTAAAGAAATTCGATTTATGCGTTCGCCTAGAAAGAAATCCACCTAACACAACACAATTACATTTGCTATTTACTTATGAAACTAAAAATTATTAAAAATAGTACATAAGAACTGTCAATAAAGAATGTGTTGTTCAAGTATTAATCGAAGAGAATCATGAAGTAGAGAAGATGAAGCAGCCCAAACAATATCCTTCTGATATTTATCGAAAGAATAAAAAACAGACGATTTTAATTCAGTCAAAATACAGTAATTGTATTTTATTGATTTATACGTAATCTAATCATTCCCAAATTTATATTAAAAATAGATTACATTGAAGAAAAAAGAAAAAGCTTTTGAACAATATTTTTATGCATATACTTGGACGTTATTAGTAAATTGAAATGAAACAGGAAAATTGTTTTATATCAATATTTCAATGTCAAAGTTTTGTGTAAGATAACGGATCCGCGACAAATAATAATGATGATGATTGTAAGAATATATGATAATTTGGCTTCATGTAAAAATATCTTTGTGTGAGTATATACAATACGATCATCAATTAGCATATTTGCATATTAGAATATCATAAAAGTCAACTTGAATTATAAACATTAATAAAGTCCCGAACAAAATAAATGCGTAGGAAGTTTGACCACAGCAGGTAACCTCTATAACCATTACTTTAGTTTTAAAAAATACGTTTTGCATTACAAAACGTACAAACATATCCTGGCTGGTATGGAAACTCATTTAGGTAATCACTAGTGCTATGCATCATGTAATTGCTATCGCTCGTATCACTACGACGTGGATCCAGAAGTTTCAGGAATGCCTAATGAATATGTGTTACAAGTTTCAACTTACATAGTGCAGCAGAAGTTGCCATATGCGTGTTTACGTAAAGTGATATTTATGTCGTGTTGTGAATTTTAAAGATAGATGAACAATTAGAACAACGTGCTTGTATTTAATTTTGGTTTAACCTTAAAAAATTGCGAGTGAAACGTATGGAATGATTCAAGAACTGCTTGGGAAGCTTTGTATTGGTACCCCGTATATTCCTGTATCCAGAGTCCCTCAGGGATCCAACCTAGATACACTATTATTTAATCTTTGTACTAATGACTTACTCCTCCGCTTAAACTGTCCTGGTTTAGCATTTAGAGATGATTTAGAAATTACTCCAAAATTTTTAAGTTCGATGACATCCAATATCTTCAAGAATACTTTAGTAGACTGGTATCATGCTTACCAGCCAATGTTAAATACAAGTAAGTGCTGGGTCTTTACATATACCAGATGAAACTATTCACTATTATGCAACAACAAAGTGGGAGATGTGCACTTGGAAAGAGAAACTTTAATCAAAGACTTGAACACCATTTTTAATACTCAATTAATATTTAGACCTCAAATTAAGATAGTTAGTTTCGATATACTTCGGGGATCCCGACCTTTAAAATCCCTATACTACACTTCGTAGCTGCTAAACTTGAATACGCACCCATCATGTGGTGTCCCTTATATGCCTCTCAGTCTTTAATGCTAGATCATGCAGAGATGCTCTCCTTTGTTTTCATGCTTTACAGAGGATGGTGTTAACCATCCATTCGAGTTAATTTAAATTATCTTAGAGAAGAAATCGTCAGTGCGCAAAGTAATTGTGGAATTTGATTCATAATGACACGGATTGCCAATCCTTAATCTCAAAACTGTCTACACAAGTTTTACGTTCCGAGGTTGTTATCCAGGCATGTGCGTACATTTGTATTATCGATTGTTAGAGCCAACAGACATTTGCTTTCACTTCAAATAATTATTTTTAGATTTATTTTATTTCAATATTTCGGTTTAATTAATTTTTGTTGTTGTACGCCATTTCTAGTTTATTTTAATATTTTGTCTTAACAATTTATTTCATTAATAATAAGAAATAATATAAATATATAATATAATAATATTATTATTATTATATATTACTACAATTTTGAAATTCAGCACAAGGCAAATACAAAAAATTAAAAACCAACCTTTATCCACTACCATACAAAACTAAATCTAATTCTAACCGACAGTCATAGAGCATGCCAAACGCTGTGAGATAAAATTCGGTTTTGGTAAAAGCAGAACTGACTGTTTTGTAAAAGAAACTAAAATAAATTACCCCTAATCCATACTACACTAATTGTTGTTGTACACTAATAATTTTGGGTAATTCCAAACACCTAATCCTACAACGAAACTGTACTCCTGTGTTTTCTCCACTAAGCATTACGTATTTGGAGTTTCCCAGAAGCGGTGTAGTAAGGCTCAGAGCAAATTTATTATGGAATAATATTGTTAGGTAGTAGAATTTTCGATCAGAAGATGGACGCTATGTTACATTAGAATGGTGTAAAAATCTGTACCCTTAGAAAAATAAACTGAAAATCCCCATAAGATATTTATTAAATTATATAGAAAATGTATTTATAAATATTCCTGCTTGTAGTAGGTACACAAACCCCAAAAAAGGAACAATATGATTTTGAAAGCATTGAAATCTGTTTGAAACGAAAAGTCTAACTACTCAAGGATATATACGACAGAAAGGTACGAAATTAAAGAGTGCTAGGAACCAAATTTGCAGCAAGAATTTTAGAATTAGAAGAAAAATATTGCAATAAACAAAAATTACAATGACGTCTTGTATTATATGTATAAATAATAAATAATTTGAAATGAATTGGCATAAGTATTACTAACGGTATGGGACGCTACAATACCCTTTGTAACATTGTGAAATTGCTTGCTGTTTATGGAAATAGGATACACGTAGTAACAGAAGTAGCAGAGTGAAAAAAACACTTTATTGTGGTTAGCTTACAGAACATCAGGAAATGCGGTTAATATCGTCTTTTATGTCTAAAAAGAAAATATAGAGTACAGCAATAGAAATAAATGAAATATCTGTACAAACAACTAACCTAAAAAGTCGTCATGTAACACCATATTCTAATGAACTCGGCGAAAATGCCTACCATATCCTAATATGTAAGTGCGAAAGTGAGTTTGTCTGTCTTCGTGTGTTGCCTTTCCACTACTAAACTACTACCAACCTTCAAGACTTTCAAGATGTTATTGAAGGGAATAGGGTGGCGTCATCACTTCTTATTCCGGTAGTTAACCTGCGTCAACGGATTGTAACAATTTGTGACAATGTAATGATGTGCATGTCATAAACTGAATTATTTTTAGAACATTTGCCATCTGTATTACGAAATAGCGTTATACAGCTATACTATGTATATTAATTTTCAGGTTTGAACATTTAATATGCGTGCTACTTTAGCTGATTGCTTTCTGAAGAGACAAGAAACAAGATAAGTAAGTTTCTAGGCATGGCAGAACGAACATCCAAACAAGAGTATATACCAAATAAACTAATCAGACGAGAAATGGACAGGGTTTATAATACGAGAAACATAATAGAAACAAGACAACTAGTATGATACAGTCACGTGATGAGAATGGAAGAGGATTGGTGGCCAAAAAAGTGGTAAATTTCATAATAGCAAATAAAAGGAGAAGTGGCCGACCAGCTGCAGAATTGAAAAAGACACTGAGAAATAATGAGAAATAAATCAGAAAGGAAGAATAATAAAAGTATGGGAAGAAATGGATGTCGAAATGCAAGCACTCAAGATATATGAACGAATCAAAAAAGGGAACCTTCTTTATTAAAAAACGATCAATTTGTTCATTAGTTCAGTTTTACCAGGATGAAAACAAGTAACTACTTTATAAAATCACCGGGCATTTGTTTGAATTTATACTCGTTTGTATCTTGACAAAATACACTTAGACAGGAATGACCTAGGATTAAGATTAATTTAAAATATAAAAAAGCATAATTTGCATTATAGATGGAAACATTACACTTTATAACTGTATACACTCCCTGGTCAAGTTAATTCGAACAGGTTGTTAATCACTTTTTCAGCTGGAAATTCCAGTCCACTATAAAGATATTTAAAGTTTTGAGTTTAGCTAATTGTGAAAAAAATATTATACCAAGAAAATAGAGTACTCTGAAAATAGTATTTAGACGGATAGAAATTCTTCATTTCTCCCCTTTGTGCATCTAGCAAATTTGTAGCTTAGAGAACGCATCGATGTAATATTTTCAAAAATTTCATTATAAAATTTCATAAGAACTAGACTGCACATATTCTTTATTTGCCTTTTTGCTAGCACTTCGTCATTGTAAAGGTGAAACTAGTATTTTATTTCCATTCTTGAATGTAATTATTTGGCATCAGCAAAAATTTGTATGTATTTTGATTAATAGAAAGTACCCGATAAAAATTTATCACAGGCACAAAAAGCTGTTATGCAAGCTCTTTTAGAATAGGGTAAAGATTTACAACAGAAAGTTGTAAAATTACGGAAAGTAGCTCCTAGTTCTGTATCCGGTTTAGCGATAAAATGAAATGCAGGGGCTAGCACCTCCATACAAAGCCGAGGAAGATGTATAAGAAAAACCTCCCGAGATCTGACCGTTAAATTGTTTTCCAGGCTGAAAGTAATAGATTTGGTACAATGAAAACAGTTAAAAACTTTAGAAGACAAGGGCATATAAGCTTTGGGTAGAGCTACCATACTAAAATCGCCTAATGGACCGGATACTTATTAAGAAGCTGCGTTTCATGGTAAAAAGTAAAATCTGCTACTTTTAATTTTGCAAGAGAATATCAAAATTTCACGGGCAAAGATTGCAAAACAATACGAAATTTAGTAGAACGATTTTTATTAAATTAATGTGTGCATCATTTAGCAAGTTTTCTTTAGTCGACGAGAATTATCTTTGTGTGTTAAAACAGCTATCGCAATTTGTTCGCTAACCACCTGGCGAACGTCTCACAGAGTGCAAGATTCCTCAAACTGTAAAATACCCGCCGAAGTTAATACTTTGGAGCACGATTAGCTGAAACGAACTTTACCCTATTTTTAGGAGGTACAATGGCCGAGGAGCAACATAAATGTCCGAAAGAAACGTTATTGCTATACTTTAAATCAAAACGTCGCATGCCGATAGGACGCATATTTATGCAGGATAATACTCTATACTCTCATGTGGCCAAAAAGTTAACAGCTTCTTCTAGGAGAACCGTATACCTCTGCCAACTTAACCTTAAAAGTCACCGGATCTCAACCTCATCGAAAATGCATGGAATCCGCTTAAAAATAGATATACGAAAGAGAGAACTATACTACAGAAATACTACTAAACAATAAGCTACGGTGACATACAAACAATAATTATGTCTTCCATTATGCCCGTATGTCCCGCAGAATTATAACGTTATAAAAGACATGGGGTATATACTAAATACTAATCATTTTTAAATATTGACATAGCCTCATACTATTATAATTTTTTTGAGTAAAAATATAAGAAGTTATAATATATATATAAGTTTTTATTTTATTATAGAATAACTATAAGATATATATATAATGATTATTGAATGTAGAATGAATTACGATTTGAAGTTTACACTATACAACAACTACATACATACATTTTATGCATTGTCGTATTTGTCAAGTTATTTATGACCAGGTATTCTTCCTCAATTGTACATATGTACATTTGATAATGACTGTAGTGTAGCATATCTAACGCTTAAGATACGTTTGCTGATGGTAGCAAATGATAATAGAAAATTCATCTGGGAATTAATAAGTAATTTATAATTAGATTGGATTGAATAATATTTTTCCGCTTACTCTGGGATTACTAAGCAAGACACAGCAGTGAAACTAATCTACTACAGATATACTTCTTTGGAGATTGATTTTCAATTGAATTGCTTCTACGTAAATTTCAGTAAAGCCATATCAATTAGTCGTAATTGCTCGCAAACTACAGAACTGGTTGAAATCTATTCATTACGACCGGTGTACAACAGGACAATCATCTTAGCTTTATTTTATTTCTATTATTTACTAACGATATTAAACACAACATTAACTTCCATTTGTATCTTTATCTTTCCAGTTCTTCTTGGATAGATAGCAGTAAAATACAATCAAATATTCATGTAGTTTCAGTCTGGTGTAATGACCATAACTTTAAATATTTCATTTTTTGAAGAATAGAAAATGTAAAGTTGTTTCTTTCTTCTCCACTGATGATAAGATTGTTACATAAAATAAAATTACATTAAAATTAAATATTGTATTGCATTCATTAACGAACCAACATGCAATATGATGTAGCTATGAGACATAGATGTAAAGTAATTTGGAACAATACAATAAAAAATGAATCATATAGAAATAAGTAAAAGTTTACACAACTAAAATAAAATCAAATGGATCATATTGCGTACAACACAATACACACGTTAATACTCATCTGTTGTTTTAACCGATGTTGCCTTTCTAGAGCTGTTTGACAAAACTTATGTCTCTAATTGCTCGAACTACCTTTTATATCATTATTGATCCAAACCACACTCTACAATGGGATATCTTCAGATTATCTCACCATTGACTCGCTCAGTGTAGGTTGTATTAGTTGCTTCCTGGATTACAATACCAAACGTTTTCGGCATTCCGTAGATGCATGTTGCGAGTCCAAACAAAGTGGTGTCCACATGAGTGCTCCATGCTAAGCAGTTCCTAAACTGTACCCCCAGAAACTTTACAGTTTCGTTTTTTGATGCATCCAAGTTAAATGTATTTGCCTAAACCCGCCTCCTTTCATTCCCTTTTATTCAACGAACGAGGATGGAACTATCGTCGATATTTGCGTACCCTGTACAATTTTACCATTTTATTATTATTAGTATTAAGGTAGAAAGTATGGCTGCACCAGTTAGGTTTAAGCAGCCTAGACGAAATAAGTTAACTTCTTTTGATATTGCTCAAACTTTCGCAATAATTTATTGCTTCTTCAGGAGTTACACTATAGTACAATAAAACTTATTTATACTTTATAATTACTAAAAGAGTAGTACAATACTCACTCTGAAGTTCCGCATCAATTGGCACCATTCATCATTACATCTCAAAGGTGTCCTGAGTGGAAATGCTCTGGTTAGTTACATTACACTCTCAAATAGTTTAAAATATTTTAACATCGATGATATTTTCGTTTAACGTTACGATTTTTACGATTACAAAGTTTTATATATTTTTTCTGGTTAAACATTCTTGGCCTTTTTAACCAAGACCACGTGTTTATTATGATTTTCGATGAGGGTTTTTTCCGTATTACGGAATTTTGTTGCTAATTGATACGAAACTTCAGAGTGAGTGTTGTACGACTCTAAAGTATAAACAAGTTCTATTGTATTATAGTGTACTCCCGAAGCAGCAATAAATTATTGCCCAAGCTTGAGCAACATCAAAGAAAGGTTACTTAATTCGCCTGCTTTCCTCGTTATTCTTATTTTTTCAAACTAATTATTATTATTATTAAATAAAGTTGCAAAGTTAAAATATTTGCAATACTGGGTAGAGGCAGAAATATTACGAACATATATGATCAACAGTAATCATCTTTTTCTCATCTACGGCAGTGGTTCCCAGATGTTGGCTTGCGAACCCAAAGGGGTCCGTGACATTTTCCTGGAGGGTCCGCTACAATCGTCAAAATTTAACAAATCAAAATGTGTTAGAATTAGTATAATATGAAAAATCATACGCCCAATTTCCAGGTTCGTCGGTTTTCCAACATGAATGATTAATGCGTGGAAGGGGTGCCATCTTCTAATTTCTAATATATTAAAGAAAACGGTGGAGTGGAGGTTTACCGAGCTCAAAGAGCCTATTGGGGATCCTTGAGTAGTAGATGATTGCGAGCTAGATGATTGAAGAAAAAATCTCCTGCGTGTTCATCAAAATTATGTTACAGGTAATATTTGCTGGAATGTCGTTAATGTAGGTAAGAAAAGAAACGCTCCTAATACGTACCGCCGTAAAACTCCTGCCTTGGCTTCCAGAAATACTGACTTTTGTCATTGTCGTAGTAGGTACTGTGTATTTTCTATTACCAACAAAAAACACTAGCCAGTGTGTCACACCGATTTAAATGAAACTTTGTGAACTTATAGTGTAGAAATAACAGTAACTTTCTTAGCTGCATAATCTCACATTAGTAAGGTGTATAGCGCCCTAAGCTCAATACTACTCTTCGGTGTTGCTTCAAAAAATGTTAAGACAAGATTTAAACTGTTTTACATGCTCTTAACGATGACATAATTATTTTCCTTATAATAAAGGGATGAGAGATTGTTTGCATAAACATATATTTGTTATTATTAATGAGTCAAATCGCGAAGGATAATGTTAAGTTTAAGGCACTGTACCCCCATTAATGTGCGATTAGGAACCTAAGAAAATTACCATTGCTTTTACATTACATCAGTCTATAAACCCACAAAGTTTCATTTAAATCGGTGGTACACACTTACCACTGTTTCCATTTAACCTTCCTATACTCACGTCAAAATGAAAGACGTATACTATACTATATAAATCGGTCTCACAGACCGTATGCGTGAGTATAGGAAGGTTAAGCTAGCTTTCTATGAGCACGTTTGCCTCTTCTCAGACGCCATAGGCTTTTTGGCATAATGCAATAATTTACAGGTAAAGATTTCCGACAAATGGCAACAAACTAGATCCATTTCCATTCCGCGATGGTTTTTAACAATTAGATCATTACGGAAATTATACAAATCTTTTCTCTATAATTGTTCGGGGATAAACTAAGGGTATCAAGTTAATTCCTATAGTTCGTTCAAAGGTCTTGGCAGAATGCGTATTTTCCGATTCAATACCAGCAGCTGCGATCTACTTTTCCAGAATCTTCAGAAAACCAAGTTGAGCTACATTACCTTTGAATTCCGTGCCGATAGACTTTAATATGGTTCCTGATAAAATTTATTTATAAAAAAAAATAATACAACTAACATCATAAGCTGTAGGTGTGTTCTACTGAATTTAAATTAGTAAAAAGTTGTAAATTCGGTTACCTTTGAGTGTCATTGGTTAATACATGTGTTTATATTGTGCGCATAGTTATCTATTGACACTTTTGTTCACACTGATTTAGTTGAAGTTTCGCATGTTATAAGCGCTACGTTTCCGAGAAACTACATGAAATAAGTTATGCATTTACAAAATTAGAAAACAAACAAAAATAGCGCAGTGCACATAATTTTTTCATACAAAAGAACTAACATAAATCATTACAGCAGAAACGAAAGGTGCGCAATAATGTTACAGGCATAAAGAACCGGAATCTACAAAAACTTCATACAATCGAAACTGCATACATTAAAAAATTCACGGAAACCGTGATCCTTGACGAAGTTATGAGTGACCATAAATATAATTGAGTCCTGAAATATTATAATAAATAATAACAATAAAGAACTAACTGTATCTGTTCGATCTGCATGCAGCTAGGATAATATCAAATGTTTCTCCCCGAGGATACATAGCCGTTTCTAAAGTTCTGACAATTTTGAGCTTCAAGGGAAAATGGTTCCTAATATTATTAACCATGAAATTTTGGTGCAGACCTCAAGCATATTCAATGCTTCAAGGATAAAGGGTGAGACGTCTATCCAGGAGCAGAAACACGTTCCAGAAAACAGTAACAACATGCGGAGCATACCTTCCCGAAAACAGTTTTTCAGAGTTTTTGCTGAAAATCTGGATATTCAGTGTTTTAATGTTAGGCGTGTCCTAACATTAAGCGTAAGTTTCGAACATAAGCCTAAAACGGAGCATAAAGCTTAAGAAGCCTAGATAGAGAGTGGTTCCCACTTCGAAGAAACTACGAAAATGTTGATAGCGTCTCTTTCTGGAGGAATAATCTTTAGATTTAACCATTCGGGTTCGATCATAGATTAAAGTTACATTACAAAAGATCTGTGATAGAGCGACGTTTACGAGTTTAGGACGGTCTATTTCAAATCTAAAATTTATTTAAAGAGCCGATATTATTCTTACGATAATTGAAAAGTATACAAGGTAAAGGAACCAGGATGCTTAGTATATTACAAATGGTACAGAATTGCCGACCTAAATGTGATCCATTGCCATCGGGGCTTCTGTCCGGGTAGTAGTTGCTTTTAAGCCGAAAATTCCATATTTACATAAATAAGAAAGTTTTCAAGGAAGGTAATAATGCAAATAAAAGTAAAATATGAGGGATTGTTGCAAACTTCAACAACAAGGGAGTTGATATATTTAAAAAAATAAATACTGCAACTAGAACAAGCAAGAATAAGGATTCATGCTTATTAGAGATTACCACAGAAACGCGTTAGTAAACAACGGAAGACTATGTTGGATGTAATACCTGAATTAATTAAAATTAATTTTTGAACGAAGGCAAATCACACATAATTTCTTTAATATTTCTAATTTCAAATGCTTTCTCAAATGTACAGGCTTGTGTAGCCACCAATGTGATCACCACGTAACATTCATTCTTTTAATATACATACGTATCAATGAACGTATCACATCTATTAGATGTTATTCGAGAAAACACTTGTGACGTGACTTCAGTTTGCGCTTTCGCGTAGGTAAGTGTTGCGATATATGATAATTTTCCAAATAAAAATGCAAGATCTTTACGCATTCCGCCATGGTTATAGGAAAAACGTAAGCAATTTGAAATGAATGTATGTACATATGTACGTCATTATACGTGTATTCTTGTATACACTTGCATCACGTTGATACTGATATACATAAAACCCTGACATTTTTACAGATCGTCAATTTTCTTCGAATAATGGTTCCTTTTTGGAATCTCGCGTGTTAAGAAACATTAGACTGATACGACATTGCGTAAGATGCTTACTTCTTTATGCCGTTTACTTGTTTTTTCCATTTATTAGCTAAGAAATTTGAAGAACGTTATCAGGTATACGGTTAGGATGAAATACATATATAGTAACAGAATTGATAAACTAAATTCTTATGCTAAAACTTGATGTGCTATGATGTAGGTATGTTCTATATACATGTAACGATATTGGACAGTTATGTAATACAGTCGTTACTAGAATTTCTAATACATAGTAAACATGGAACTACGCATTATTTTATTGTTGTAACTTTTTCTAGTAATTTTAGCACATACATACATAAATGTGTAAGTACATCCGTTAAATAATAATACCAAATAAAGGGATCTATGCTGATCAAATTTTCTTTAATCTTCATTTATGAATGTATTTTAAAGTATTTTAAAGTAAAAGGAAACGAACAATCGGATATAAATTTAGACACCACCAACACATACTACATATTTTCATTTTTCTCATACTCCATACCATTAACATACAAATGATAGAATTATACGACAAGATACTTCGGATTTCTCATTGAGTCGTGATTGCAATCTACAGTATTCGTTAAATTATACATAACTAGTTCCTT
Organism: Chrysina gloriosa; assembly: GCA_038088585.1. NCBI lineage: Eukaryota > Metazoa > Arthropoda > Insecta > Coleoptera > Scarabaeidae > Chrysina > Chrysina gloriosa. The sequence goes on from CM076093.1 coordinate 12,310,436, forward strand.
CGTAAGTAGCCATGATCTTGCCGCATTAACTCAGATTTATTGCCACTTCTATACTATGTACACTTCGTCTACTGAATCCTTTTACACACACCACTGTTGAATGACATAAGCAAAAATCGCCGGTTAATCTAACTATCCTTATTTATCGGTATCGAATATTCAAGTACGTATGTCTGACACAGAAGTTATATGTAAACTACTACGTTAATCAATTGACTGTCAGAGAAGTGCAGATTATTTCAATACATTAGGTATATAGTGCTTAACTTGAACTAGGAGTACCGATTTGATTCGTACGGATAAAATAGATGACGTGTGTAAAAAGAATCACTAGACGAACTGTATGTATTTTAATGCTTAAAATTTTTGAAAAGTATATACGAGGTGTGTAAGTAAAGTAGTGAGATAGATTTTTGTTTTATTCCAATAACACTATAATTCACATCGTTTCTTTGAAAGTAGCTACCTTGGAAAACCATACAGCGGTAAAAACAGTTCTTTCGCTCCTCATAGCTGTGCTGAAACTCGGATACACGAATAGCCTTTAGCTGGTTGGTTACAGCTGCTTAAATCTTGTCCAGTGCTCCAAAACGACATCCCTTGAAGTATTATTTCAATCTCTGAAAGAGGAAAAAGTCAAGCGAATAAGAAGGTCAAGAAGCTACAGGAATGCTCTTTCTGGTAACAAAAAACGGTTTACCGAAATTGCCGCGTAATAAAGTGCATTGTCGTGATGTAACACCCAATTCCTTTTAGTGTTTGGTCTCGCACGCATGACCCTTTTTCTTTCAAAAACCTTTGTGTCCAAGTCTGAAGCAAAACATATGTACATCGTTGTTCGAAATTCATGTCACTCCTTGTCAAAACGCACTAGTAAAACCTGCTTCCCTAAATCAATCGCCAGAGAAAGCCAACGTGTACTCTTGCGAGTTCAAACTCGCACTAATGACATATCACATTATCTTATATGATAGATCTCTACCACTAATAGGTCAATAAAACAAGGCTGGTTTGAACGATAGTTATATTTTCAGAACGTTTACAAACGTTTTCGGAATACCTTCTTCAGTGAAAATATAACTAGATAAATATATAAACAAACATTTGTTTTTTATTTGGGAACTATCAACAAAATGACTAATGACTATTATTAATGATAATTAAACAAAATCAAAGTAATGTAGTTTATAAAATAAACTGTAAAGACTGTGATGGTTGTTACATCGGTCAGACGAAACAATATTTAAAGAAAAGGTTGTATAGCCATAAGTATTCTTTAAATAATGATTTTGGTGCAATGACCGCTGTAACAAAGCATTACAAAGATCTTGGGCATTACTTTGATTTTGAAAACACAATTATATTACAAACAGAGAATAATTATAAAAAAAGACTAATATATGAAATGATAAATATACAAAAAGGCACTAAAACTATTAATTTCAGAACCGATATTCAAAATTTAAGTAATGTATATAGCAATTTGTTAAAATGACATTTGTATTTCTTAAGAAGGAAACCTTTGGCTAGGTTTTTAAATTTGGGTTTTCCCTAGTCCTTGAACAGAATTGTTAAGGTTTCGACAAAGATTTTTTGATATAAGGTTTTACTTAATTTGCATGTATGTTTACACATTAATTTAGTTTTTATAATTTATATATATATATAAAAGTTTGTTACACATCCTCTATATCAAGAAATCCTAGTCATTAGTCATTTTGTTGATAGTTCCCAAATAAAAAACAAATGTTTGTTTATATATTTATCTAGTTATATTTTCACTGAAGAAGGTATTCCGAAAACGTTTGTAAACGTTCTGAAAATATAACTATCGTTCAAACCAGCCTTGTTTTATTGACCTATTAGTGGTAGAGATCTATCATATAAGATAAGTATAAAAGGTCACGAAATATATATATATATACATATCACATTATCATCTACTTTCACTCCAAGTCCCCCGCCATCAGTGCTGTTCTACCGAACACTAAGCTGTCAGTCTCATTAATTTATTTACACACCTGGTATTTCTATAAGACAGACCTTATATATTAGACTCTCTAAATAAAAGCTATAGTTTATGGTGAGAAAATGATAAATATATAGAGCACACCTAAACATAAGAGATATGAAAATTCAGGAAAATTTGAATAGGTACATCAGCAAGAAAGTGTAAGGGCAACTCCTCAGAATCAGAACTAATTTCCATGTTAGAACAGGAATTCTATTGCTGCAACACGGGAACTAACGTACGAGATGACAATGTTATTAGCAAGCCTTTTCAGGAATAGAGGTTAATTTTGATAACGTGCAGCAGCTGCTTAATTGCAGAGTCCAGTGGCCAGGAAAGTTTACGGAAAACACGGAAATTTTGCCGAATGTAAGTTTCAAATATATATATTAGAGAAAACCCACGTACGTTTATTTAAAACTTCCATCTACAAAAAGTCGCCAATAATATATCGTTATAGTATGCCTCCTCTTCTTCCAACAGTTTGTCTTTGTTTAAGGTCGATACGGTAATTATTATAAATACCAATTTGGACAGCGACTTCTTTTTCTCTATTTGTAATATTCTACCTCAGTAATTAAAGATGTTTCTGCTTTAGTGGTAAGCGCTTTAAATAACGCTTCGATATTTTAGAAACAATATTAGTTTAATGTTACCACTAATTTTTTCAAAACTCCGGCCGCAATCGTTCCAAACCACGAAATGTTATTGGTTTTTTCATTAACGGCAAAAAATTAATGGGTATGCCTGGATTTCAACTAATTATAAGAGTGCCAACAAACTGGGTAAATAGGTAATTGCCCAAAGAACGGTAGGTGTACAAAGGATATTTCCTTCAAAAGAAATTCTGTTACGCGAAAAATATTAATTCAGATTACAAAACTATAGATTAGACTTACGGAAATTTAATTAATTATAACATAGAACATATCACAGCTTTTACGCTTCGTTATTAACCCATAATTCTTCAGGTAAGCCTGCTTTCTCCATTTCTACTGTAATTTGTAGGATTAAATTTTTCCCAAATTTCCTTTTTTCTTCTTATCTTCTTTTTGTATATGCAAGAACGTTTAATCGAAGTGGACTCCTTTTCTTATATTCACCTGTTTTCTTTATAGTCATTTTTATAGCCTTTCCTCTAATACATCATCTTTATTATTCCCATAATTTTATTTTTCACTATGGGAACCTTACTCCCACATATGATCTTTATAAATACTTCGCTTTTCTGTATTCTTCGAGATGTTATAGTTCATTGCATGTAATACTGTAGACCCTGCTGTGTGATCTGATGGATTTTGAACAGTCAACGGTTAGGTGAATCGATTCTATCCTCATAATTAGGTGTACTCTTACGTCTTATATGATATTGAATGGTAAGTGGAGACTTGGAGGAACTACAAACGGTCAAGTTCTATGTGCTCCCAATATTCTTGGTAACTAATAAGTATAGACCAGTCGTTACTGATACTACTTTCTTTCAAAATCAATGAGATATAAGATCAAAACAGTTATCAGCTAAACTGGAAAAGGATGCAGTTTTAACGTTCGCACAAAGATAAACATAAATTACAATAAAGAACACGAAATGTGTGGATATGATTTGCGAATGTTCAAAAATAAATAACAACCTGGAATTGCCTTTAAAAACCGTGTAAAGATTCTCTTCTGGAGTTGGAGTAATTGTATATGTATGTAGGAAAGTAGCATGAAACACCTAGAGATTAAAATCGAAAGTATTACTTTGGACCCTTATTAAAGTCGTAATGTGTTCCTCAACTCCCAGAATATTGTTTTTACAACAGAATGTGTTACATTTCATACAGTTTCGTTGATTCCAGATATTTTAGGAGCTCCATGGAAATTAAATTTTGGTCAACTGCTATTCATCCCAATGATATATTAGCTTCCTTATTTTGTTATTTGTTTGATGATAATTGCAGAATATTCGGGTAGGGCAAATATCCCTCTTTTACAGGAAAGCTTGAACTTAATTAAGAAGATATCTTCGGTCTACTAGGGATTCATCCATAACCAAAAATTTTGTACTTTATCTCCGTTTACTTTGGTATTTTATTCTTGAAGCATGACCACACATATTCTATGAAGCAAAGCAAAATACATAGACTTCATAAAAAGGTTAGCAGTTAGGAAAACGGCTAAGAATATTGTTATTTTACTATATAGCGGTATCAACAATGTTCAGACACTAATATTAATACCCCTTGAGTAGCCAATGACTTGATTGATTATAAGGTCGACAACAAACGTATATTTCGCTGTAGATTATGGTTTGAAAAAAGAACCAATAATAATTCATTTCCCATTTATCCGATTTTTTCAACCAAGAACATATAGCAATAACGTTTGTTAGCAAACTCATCTATCACTTACACGAATTGCCACATAGATGTATACATCAGTTTTTCTTTATTATGTTCAATAGCAGTTTTAGAAGTTAGTGCATCTGCATCTTATGTTGATCGAGAATTATTTGGAAAGTATCCAAACCCTTGATTTTCTAACAAAAATAATAAGTAACTAACAATTATCACAACAAACAAGTCTGAATCGATTTCAACCTCCAGCTAAGGGTCGAAATTCCTAAATACCAATATGTTGATTGTTTGAAGCGATGAACATTCATTGGAATTGTTGATACCTATTGATTATGGCGATTTTATGTGATCATTGTGACCATTTCATAAACCATTAAACAACCTAAGACAGAAAAGAATTTCATAAGAGACAACGTAGCAGACAAATCGATTGTAAAGACTAAGAAATTATTGTTATCAATTTGAAATACTGTTACATCACCTTAATATTGCATTTTTATGACGGTGGGCGAAATACCAAAATATGACCAAAAGTTATATGAAATCGTTCAATATGTTAATTTAAACCACTGAAGAACTTTGCGCAACATTACAACAGTTTGTCGCAATAATTTTTTACTATGATCTGTTACAAAAGAAAACATAATGATTATATTTCTTACTCAATTAGACAAATTAATAATGCATAAATATATTACCCCATTTGTCAAATCTCATGATAATGAAGAATATACATACTTATCTATTCAGGCCCTCAATTCCACGATACCACCTTGAAATCGAACGTGTACATTTATGATGAAGAAAGCAACAAGGAACTGGTAGCACAAATACGTTTAGATGCTTGCGGTTATTCGTGACTCACAAGCTAAAGACTAGACAGCATCAAACAGTATTTAAACCGACGCACCGTATTCTTGATTTTTAGTTAAGGTGCGTTGCAAGTGTTTGTTTATAGTCCTAAAAATGAAGACTTCGCGGACGCTCATTCTGTTGGTGTTACTGTGTTTATACTTTGGTAAGCGAGATGTTTCTGAACTTATGGTGTCGAAGCGTTATTATTTGCTTTGGGTAAAGTTGTTAGATTTTGTCGTTAATGCTTCTTGTAACACTGTAAATTATTGTCTTTGTAGATAGATGTCTATGAAGCGATTAAAACCAGAAATACAAGGACAAATATATTTATGGAGTTACAAAAACATGCGCTATATGATTTTATTTTTTACTATAATTAGATAAGTTACCTGCTATTACGAAAAGAGTCTATTTCACATTATTGTAATCATTCGTTGCTAAGAAATTAAGGAAGATTATAATAATATTATTAAGCAGACTTGGTGTTGCAACCTTATTAAACTTTGTTATATATATGTATACATATTCAAAATAATAATAGTAATGAAATTGAATTTTTAGTATTGTCCTGTTTTGATTTGATAATTTGCTATATGCTGTGCTACAAGTATGAAATTTATTTCATATTATTATAATTATTCTCACTAAATTGTTAGGATAATATGCAACTGGTTATCATTAATGATACAACGGCTTCAATACTAATAAATTTAGTTGTAGTAGAATCCTAAACGTTAAATTTGGACGACTTCAGTGTAATACAAACTTGACAGAACCTAAACTCTCAATGAATTGACTATTGTCTGGATTTAATATTTATTTATTAATTATTTATTAAGTTTATTTATTTCAATTCGTACTTAAACACTAAAACATAGTTCAGAACGTTTATAACTAAATTTATAAATATAAAATATTATTAATAAGTAATTCTTTTAGGAGGAACAACAACAAAGTCCAATTTCCTACCCATAACCGTATCCACTAACATTTCATAAATAATAATATAATAATAAAAGTTTGTATCATAGAGTATACCTGAGATAGGTAAAATAACTTTCTTTATAAATGAAAACCAGAAGGTTGTTACAATAAGAACAAAATAACTGAAGAATCAACATTGTTGATGTGTGGCGTATTAATGTTATTGTACACCCGTATATGTTAAAAATGGTCCTCCCAATTATCTTCTGATTATTAAACCTTTTAGTTAAGGTAATTATTGGATAAAAATTGACAACAATATCTGTATGAAGATACATATTTTTCATCTGAGCTGCATAATCCATACAATGAAGTTTGTGTGTAACAGCAGTTAAACTTATAAGTGTATGTATAGTTGATATTATCGAAGATTTTTGTAGTTCTAGATAAAATATTATCTTGGCCTAATTTGGGATTAATTTTTATATTCAGTGCTTATGTGGGGTTTATATTAATCAGCATCCTACTTCCTTGAAGAAAATGAAAGATCTAAACAACTTGGCTTAGAAAAGTGCCATAGAAACCTGTGGGGTGCGCAACAAACATAAATAGCATATGCTAATATTTTTACGGAGGAAATTATGCTTTATTAATCAAAATTCAGCAGATTTCTTTTTCATTTTTATCAACGAACTTTTTAGAATATTTCACACGAAATCGCAATGTTACGTTCTTAAGCTTTTGGTTTTTACCGAGAAAAAATAGAGTTAAGACAATTTGTCATTAGCATTACTAAAGTTTCTTTCATTTACACAATTCTGCTAGTAATGAAGTAAATGATAATCTCATAATGTAATCTTAAGTGTATATGGTGTATACAGCAACATATTTCAACCAAGCTCTCACGATTTTACCATGTAACTACAAACGAGTCTTTGGTGTGGTGGTGAAGCACAATGTCTTCACACTTGTTAACTTTGATCGCTTTTCTTGAATGGTATTATTCAATTTGATTAATTGGTTAATGTGCACATCTGGATTTTACTGCTTAGTTGCCTGGTAAAGTTGTAAAGCGCACAATTCCTTTGGAATCCGACCAAATCGATAAAATCACTTTGAACTTTATATAAATGATCCTGAAACCTCTTCTTGTATCCCTTTGGCGTATAAACTGGTGTCGTTGAGCTGTCGAGATGTCGTCCTATTTCTCTTTTCACTTTTCTCTTATGTCCTTCCAGGGACTTCGCTACATTGTACACATCGTTTTTCAGCTGCGGACTTTATACCTTCTGGCCAGGCTTCTCTTGCTCTTCCTTTTCTTTTTCTCTCGGTACTCGCGTCTCGTACACTTTTTAACCACCCTGGTTGTCTCCGTTCCCAAAACATATCCTATTCATCTCAACTGACTCTCTTCTACTGTGACTTGTTTCCCATAATGGTATCATTCCTGATTCTGTCCAGTCTCATTTTTCCTTCTAATTTTTCTCAGAAACATCATTTCCATGCTTTGTAACTTGCTTCTTTGATTCTTTGTTGTTGTCCACACTTGTGCTCCATATGTTAAAATTGAAGTCACTACCTGTTCAAATATTTGTGATTTTGTTGGTTTTGGTATCTCTTTTTTACTTAAGAAAATATATTTAACGCAACTGAATAGTCTTTCAGCTGTTCCTGTTCTTTGCACAAGGAAAATATAACCGAAATGCTCGCAAATATTAAATAATGAATCAATGCATTTCTTTCTGTATACAATTACTCACAATACTCTTGATGTCAGAGTATTAAAAGAAACAATTATTTCATTAATTAGAGTTTTCACGAGTTAAAGCTTTATGACAATTATATTTCAAAAAATTAAACAATTTATTGTGTATTATGTTGAAATTTGAAACCATTGTATCATTACGATATTTCTTATTATTTGTACAAAAAATCATTGTTATTTTCCGATTATCATAAAAGCACAATTGATGTTACTTTTACGTAATAATTTCACACACTATGACCTCACAAACTACGTCATATCTATCGTTTCAATATAACATGTGCGTCATCAACATACGATTTGAACATTCCCTACAACTTAAATATATGCTTGTATTAATAATTAATAGTAATTATCCAATCTGAAGAAAACCAGTTTGTACACGTCGATTTAATTGTTTTTAGAATCACGTAGTGTACATGTCTAGGTAAATGTATAGTAAAAATTTATGTCGTTTTTCAGGTAAATCGGATACAACTACTTTAATCATATGCATATTTGTTTGGGTCAAGGTACGCAATATCAGTATACTGAATTTTGCAGAATAAAATTCAAGGACAACGACACATTAATTATAACAATCGCGATACTTATGCACTAAAGTTGTATTCAAGTCTCAAACGTATTTGCTGTATAGAGTTTCGTATTTATTGATAAGTATTAAAAAGAATTATAACAAGATGTACCAAGTTAATAGGTATGAACAGCAACAATTTCTCTAACTTTCAATGTGTTGACTCTCTCTTGTATTAGAAATGGCAAGTAAATAGTGATAAATATATAAATAATACATACTCATATGTACATACGTCACACAAATAGAAAAAGCTATACGACTGATTATAAAATTCCAATTCTTGTATTTATTGTTTTAGTTAATATATTATAAAGCCAACATACAGCCGACTTTTAAGTAGCTACTAAGTAACTAACAATAAGTAAATTACATTCAGTACCGACTGTATTATCCATTTTTATCCATTTGTTTTTGGCATCTTTTAGACACCACAATAATTCCATGTCAATTCTGCAGCTTCTGAATTTTTGCCGCCCAAACAGTGAACAACTGGAATTTGACAATTCAACATTTCTATTGGAATTTTTATCATCTAACGCAGTAGAACTCAATACCTTTACGATTTGCCAATTATGATCACTTTCCTTGAATTACATTGCCCAGTTTATTTCTTTTTCTTCAGTGCCTAAGTTTTGCCTAGCCCTTCTGCTTGTCATGCATCCCCTATGGTCACAATACTTACAGAATTGAATGTACGACATTCAATTGATTGTTAGGTTGTGTGGTTTCAAAATTGATAATTATTTCAAAATCCCACCAGGCCGATAACATCATCTTCTTTACATACATAAATATCAGCTTTCGACGTTGTGTGTCTTGCTTGCCCCACAATCTTTTCCGATTGATATTACCATAACACAGTTTTCATTTTTCAAATGTTTGCCTGTCTCATAAAGAGTCGCAGATATTAATACATTGTGTTAGAGTGAACTTGGGGCCCAATACTCCTTTTAAGTGCCGCCTTTCTTGAAGTTGGCGATGAATAAAGGAAATTCTTCTTTATCATAGAAAACAAATAATAAATACGTAGTTGGCAAATTGGAATACTATTTTGAGGAAATCTAATTAAAATATGATGAATTGTTTTCTGATACTGATAACATTTGCAATTCCCCAAATTTCAGCGTGAAAAGTGATTTTTCGTTTTGCAGAACTATAAACATATAGTTTACACTTTTTGCATGAATTATAACGATATCGAAAAATCTCTGGCAAATTAAAGACATTAAACCCTGATTATAAATATATCATTTTGACCTACAAGAATATTTATATAACCCCCGTAGATTGATGGAAAATCCAAAAAGAAACTTCGACACCATTCGTAATTTGTCTAGTTGAAAGGTTATTGCTTTCTTTGTTAGTTTAACAAAATAACTACACCAGCTGTCACGAACGTACTCTCTGTTCTTGTTGAAATGCATAACCATAGGAGTACAAACAAGAATAAAAATCTTGTAAACACTACAACAAATCCGGAAATCCATGTAAATAGTAAATACGAATGTTAGGCATCTGTGTGGATAAAAATAAAATTATATTTTAGAATCCTTTCTTTGGGTAAACTCCCTCAACTGTGGATAACTTTTAAAAACTGCTTCTTTGTATGAATTCAGTCCAATTACGTCTAATTGCAAATGATTCTAATATGCAATCTAAAAATATTCCTAGGAACGAATACGTATAGTAATACGGTCAAGCCTCCCTAAGTATACACTCCTATAACTCGAATTTCTCCCTAAGTTGAATTGCTTAGTTCTTCGGAGTACTAGAACGCAATTTTAATAACTTCCTCCAACTTAAGCTCTCCCTTAGTCGAGCAATTTGGGGTAGCATATGTATATGTGTAAGTTTAAGTTAGAACGATTGAATTGTAGTCATTAAATACGTATATCTTTACCGCTTTCACACAACTTTACACATTTTATGTATCAATACAAATTTCATGTAATTACACCAGTTAATACAGTTATAGAAGTTACGGTTTGGATAATACCCAGGTCCAGGTAATAAATTTCGCAACGGTTATATCTTTTAACCTATGATTGTAATAGTAATAATAGTAGTAAATCATCGCCATTTCATTTACATTCAATGCATATTAATACAATCTGGTAGGCATATTTAAACGTTTACAATTAAATGCGTGCATATGTATGAATACGTCTGCATTAATTATCTTGCTTCTTTACTCTTACGAAGTAGTGTGGTAATCACCGAAGAATGTTTGAGCTAAAGGAATTTTTAACAATTTTTTGATATATACCATTTGATTTCTCAAGACATTAATTTGTAGTGATAAACAAGTCATTTTTAATGTCACGACGGTTTTGTTTCAGTAATTAGAATTTCTATTATGTATTTATTTGTGGCTGTAATTCGATAATACCTAATGTACTTATTGAGATGTTATCGTTTAAATAAAAGCCAATTAACCGCGAAATCAAATGACAAATATGTTATTGTGGTACACTTAATAAAATGGAAAAAGTGAAAATAATTTGTTCCTTGCAGGAAGTATAATTTGCATTGGAGAAAAGTCCGAAGCCTGCGTACTGATTAGAGATTGCCGATCAGCATGGTCCTTAGGTCAAGAAGAAATAAAACAAAGAATATGTGGGTATGAAGATAATAGATATGCAAAAATATGGTGTAAAATACCCTGTGTAACTCCCGATTCTGAAAAAGGTAGGCAATCTAATTTTAATTGCAAATTTAGTTTTTCTCCTATGACTAGTATGCTATGTATTTCTTCAAGGTCCATTATTTCTTCTAAATATTATACTCTACACTACTAAACGATTTGGCACCTATTTTATTTTTTCTACATAAATTTTAATTAAGGGATAGCTATTCACACGCCGCAAAATTTCCATTGGTTTAAAGCAGTTATATTGCTATTTATATTGATATCTACATATACAAGCCCTCTGCAAAGGAAATATTAATGGTTGTACAGGGGATGTTAGAGTGAGTGTTCCACAAAACTTTGAATACACAAAATGATTTCAATGCATTGAGTTGTTTGTTGTAAAAATTTGTTTATTCTGAGAAAAGTAGGCAATATAATTTTAATCGCAAATTTAGTTTTTTCCTTATGATTAGTATGCGATGTTTTTCACATAAAATTACACACTGTCCAAAAAATCTTCAAGGCCTAACCATTATTTCTCCTAAATATTATACTGAACACCACTAAACGATTTTGCATCTATTTTAATCTTTTTTCGTATCTAGCAGATACAGGCACATAAATTTTAATTCATGGATAGCTATTCATACGCCGTAAAATTTTCATTGATTTAAAGCAGTTATGTTGCTATTTCGATTGATATCTGGATATACAAACCTTCTACTAAGGAAATATGAACGCTGAAATGGTTCAATGCATCGAGTTGTTTGTTGTAAAAATTTGTTTATATATAATTTAACGAATCAGGAGCATCAGGAACGATCCTATAGCCAACACGCCTAAGTTGAAAATTTGCACTGAATATCTATGATTACCATAATATTGAAGTGCATATCTCAATAAAATTTATTAACCTATAGTACTCATATATTCATTACTCTTAATTCATCAAAACAACAATTTCTTTGTTTACCCATCATCTACAAAAGTGAACTATGATCTTTTAGGCGTGTGTACTGTTGCAAACAGTTGTCAACCTTTCAAGGAATATTACGAAGCATCAGATCCTCGTAACCCGGAGACGAGTAAATATCTGAGAAAATTTCTCTGCAGCTCCATTTCATCCGTACGAATGCACTACGTCTGCTGTCCGAATAAACCTTTAAAGGGAGCAGGTGGACCACCATCACCTCCCGTTTCACCACCGACCAATCCGTTGGTACAAGAATGTGGCATAGGTGGCGACGAATACAAAGTCGTTGGCGGTGATGTCGCAGATCTGGGCGAACACCCTTGGGCGGCTTTATTGCAGTACCAGTTGAAAGGGGTTACATCTTTCAAGTGCGGTGGAGTGTTGATCAATCGTAGATACGTTCTTACTGCGGCCCACTGCATAAATGAACGCGAGGGAAAGATGTAAGCATATCTGCGTATGTATGTTTAGATAAACGCAAAACTTCGATATTGCAATTGAACTTTAATGTAATTTTAGTCGATAAATAGCGGATTAGAACCTCAAGTAAAAGAATAGTTCAAATGATTGAAATGTCACTTTTGACAACAGTTACTCTACAAATTTCTCCAATTTACATAATATATATGAGTAAGGTATATTAGGTACATATATTAACAAACGAGTGATCCAAATATAATGAAAGTGAAAGTTACAAATGTGGCCGCGCATAACTTGTTGCAAGCAAGACAATTAATTTATTTCATTTAAATCTAATCCCCTTTCTAGAGTTAACGTTATTCTGGGCGAACACAATACATCATCACCAATTGATTGTTACCTGACATCTTGCGCTCCGCCCCCAAAAGCAATCGCAATAGAAAGAATTACTCAACATCCTGGTTGGATTGACGGTAGGCCTCAATTTTTTGACGATATTGCACTTATAAGGCTCGCTGAAGAAGTCGACTTCTCCTGTAAGTAAGGATTATTCGCAGAAATATGTTTATTGAAAACGGTTTGTTAATTTTTTGCAGACTTTATAAAGCCAATATGTTTACCTTCTCCTAAAACCGTTCCATCATACTCGATGAAATTAACTGTGGCTGGATGGGGAAGAGCCGATAATGGTAAGTAACAAGATGCCTATTATTAATAGAAGTGTACATAAAACTACTCCATTACCAATAATTTCTGTTACGGAATATTTAAACAATTCAAATATTTTTACAAAATAAATTGATCATGCTTGAAATTAGGATTAGATGACACTCTGCATTAGTGATCCAGCTATCAGTAAGGTACCCGCTATTTAGAAAAAGCAATCGTGTTATTACATTTTGTATCATGACTGAAAAGAAAAAACACAAGAAACAAAGCCTAGAAACCATCTACTTTCCAATTGCTTTTTGGTCAGCTTCTAGTAGTTGATATCCTCCAATTTCTTTTTCTTTTCTTATCGTGCTTTTTATAGAGGCTTTTACAACAGTAGTAGTTATTCCCAATTTTCTCTACTACAGTAGCACAGTCACAAAGAAACTAATGGGAAAATAGAAAGAGAGTAGTATAATTTAGGACAGTACAGAAATGCATCCTCAAAGATAGAAATATAACTATGAAAAAGGACATGTATATCGGTTAATGAATAAACAATCGATTAGATGAACCACTTTCTGATACAGTACCAGCGCAAGAAATGTGCGGCAAATATAAAGGCCAGTACAGACTAGGCAGAGCACCCTTCTGGTCTCAGGGACTAAGCTAGTAATTGTCGGTTGACATGTAAGCAGAGGTGGCCAAGAGATCATTCCATCCCAAAATGGCAGATCTTACACATCGTCATGTAATGTTGCACAATATCGTATAGTATGAACCCTTGTGTTAACCCAGATCAATCGGCGGCACAACTCAACGGTGAACACTAAGTTAAGGTATTCTTACCTATTTGATGCATAATATAAGTGTGCACGCGCGACAAGATTTAGTTCACAAAAAATTGTGGGATCCTATTTACCAATGTGACCTAGGACCGCGGAAGGCCTCGATTTAATTCCCAACAATATTAAAATTAAGAGAAGATAGCCGAAGTAGCAATAAATAGAGAGCCCAATACTACAACATAATTCAAATATATCCAAGTTATGTATAACAGGAGAAGTTGGAAGAGATCAATTTGGAAATAAATATAAATCAGAGAGAAACAATGATAATAGTTAAAACAATGCTGGAACAAAAATGTTTAACCATAAGCCGCAATCACGAAGAAAATGGGAAGGTAAATAAACAAACTAGACGCTTTGCATGGCAAAAGGATTATGTATATATGTATTATGTATATATTATTAAGCTGCAGGAAGGAAATGCCACTAGGCGGCCAGGAGCGGTACGGTATATGTGCGTATACGGCTCGGTGGCTCCGAACCCTTACACCGAAAGGTAGAAAATTATATACTGTGTGTCTAGCTAAGTTCGCGACAAATGGAAAACTTTTTTATTCTTGGGTTTATGAAAAAAAGTTATTCTTTATAAAAAGTCCTGCTTCATCCAAAACTTAAATTCAAATTGTCAGATTTTAATATTTGTTAGTCATATACGAGATATGACAAAAAATATGAAATTAGTATAAGAGTAAAGTACCTTTATTTTCAATAATACTTAAAATGTTATAAGGAATAGTCGTTCAGAATTGGAAATTATACAATTTAAATACAGCATTTACATAAAAAAGTTATGTAATTGGACCTTTCTTTTTCACCAATCTTTGAATGCCGACCGGTATCTAAATTTTTCCAAAGTGAAATTAGTAATTTTATCGACAATCTTCCATTGCTGGAACGCCAACATATTTGGTTTCAACAGGATGGTGCACCTTGTCATAGCAGGTTGGACGAAAGGCAATATGTTGAAGATTGTTTTAACGAAAGGGTTATACACCGCTTTTCCACAATACGTTGGCCACCTCGGTCTCCAGATCTGACCCCACTTGATTTTTCTTGTGGGGTTATTTAAAAGAACATATTTATATTCAAGCGCCGTTTACAGATGTAGGCCATCTAGAACGTGTTATTAGAGAAGAAATCCGTAAAAGAACTCCACAAACAATTAGAAGGGTTTTAAGGCATTTTTGTGATAGAACCGTTACATGTATGGAACGAGAAGGCGGATATGTTGAAGCATTTGTGTAACATTTTCAATGCTTTTGTGTAAATGCTGTATTTAAATTGTATAATTTCCAATTCTGAACGACTATTCCTTATAACATTTTAAGTATTATTGAAAATAAAGGTACTTTACTCTTATACTAATTTCATATTTTTGTCATATCTCGTATATGACTAACAAATATTAAAATCTGACAATTTGAATTTAAGTTTTGGATGAAGCAGGACTTTTTATAAAGAATAACTTTTTTTCATAAACCCAAGAATAAAAAAGTTTTCCATTTGTCGCGAACTTAGCTAGACACACAGTATATTATTATTAAGCACAACATCCTTAGGAAAACATTGGACGTCAAAATAAATGAATACGGTAGGTAGTGAATCCTGCATGATTGCCAACACAAATAAAAGAGCAGTGGAACCCACCGAGACGAGAGTTTTATTAACTATAAAGGATGTAAGAAGAGGAGAGACAGATGGGGCAGAACATTATGTATTTACAGAATTATAGAATGTACAAAAAAATGTGAGCATACGAAGAAAAAAATTAGATAAAGTATGTTGTGCGGTGTTGAATGGAATAAGTCTAAGACATATGTCCATAGCACATAAGACGAAAACATGGAAAAAGGATACGCAAACGAAATTCCTACTTGAAAATGACAATTTCATAATTGGATACCGAAAGGCATGAGACATTGGGATTAGGTAAACATGAACAGAGGAATTTTAAAGAAAAATAATAATTATATCAAACGTGAAGAAAAATCATCATAACGAATCAGAGGATTGATTCCTGATGAACGGAAAAAATATTCAAAAATGTGGTGTTAGAAAACAAAACTAGAAATGATAACAATTCCATAGGAAAATATGAAAAGTACACAATACCAAGACGAAAAATAAAACAAAAATCTCTTATAAAGCTATAATACATTGCAATCGAGTTTTAACATAGCAATACACAAAACTCTTACAAATAAGTTGAAAACCAAAGCATAGGGCACTCAGTATAAATGAGCATCATGGAAGAGGAAGATGGAAATGTAATGGAAAATACAAGAATTGCAGAAATAAAGGCGGACAGCGTATATATTTTCAAAAATTGTTTCCGGTTAGATAAAAGAAATTAAGAGAGTGCAGATTTGGAAGTTAGAAAAAGATCAGAACTCTAGATGTCAGATGAAGAAAAGTTTAAAGAAATGTTAGTTTTGCTGAATAGCAATAAAAGCCTAGACAAAATATGAGGAAGAAAATATACAGAGACATATTGCCAAAGTACTTAAAATTTATTTGAAATCTACTGTTCAACTTTGAAAGAAAAATGTCAAGCAATCGAAATTCCAATAGACAACGCTTGTTTGTATAAGTTACTGTTTACTGACCAGAAAGGCGAAGGAAGAGTATGATACCTAGGTATTAGAAAGGAACACAGAAGAAAAACTAAATATCTAACGAGTGTGAAAGTACTTATTTAGAACCAGGAAAGGGATGCATGAAACACAGCAAAAAATTAAAATATTTATACGCGTGCTATTGACAACACAAATGCAACTGCGTTAAAGATATTGAATTTCGGATCAGCTAAGGTAAAATAGCCATAAAATAATTGAAAAGGATCTGCTGGAGCAAAGGGCTAAAGAATAGAACAAAGCCTGGAATATACCAAGCCATACTGGAGGAAATAATTCTAAATATATTACTCGGAAGTATGGGAAATAGAATATCTAAGGTATAGAATATTCCTAACTATGTATCAAAAAGACGAAGACATTATAGATTCGATAGAGTAAAAACGATAATTGGTATAGACATATTCAGAGAATGGAAGAAACAAGATGGCTCAAGAGAATATTAAAATATGTACAATCTTTAGAATCTTCCAAGAGAATTTCCAAAAGGGCCAACAAAGCTAAGAAAACTTTATCACGCGAGTAAAACCATATCTGCGCTCAAACCATTATATTGTCAGGACTGGTTATTTTGATCCCTGATAAATACATTAAAAACAAAGAATTAGAAATATTTTGACGCTAAATTGCCAAAACGGCCAGTCCGAGAAACACGTTAATACATGTGTTTTGCATATCTCCAATAATAACCTGATCTCATAATTAAGTAATAGGCCAATTTCGTCTGAAAAGCAACTACTATCCGTGCAAAATCTCAACCGGTTAGGAAATCGTACAACGCCTTATTTACTTACTTAATGCTATCATGTCGAAGTTAAAAAGTTATTAAAAGGACATAAAGCTCTGCGTACTTTGAATAAATGTTTGAAATTTATTATTGAATACCTATGTTTTCTCTATTTTAGCGCAATCTAGTGAGGTCAAACGAGTTGCAACGCTTTACCGTACAGACAGTACGAGGTGTTTAAATACCATATCTGTTCCCCTAAGAGAAACACAGGTCTGTGTTGGAGGCGGGAAGGTTGACACTTGCAAAGGTGATTCCGGAGGTCCATTAATGAGATCGGTTCAAACCAGTAAGGGCATCAGCATATGGTATTTGGTTGGAATCGTATCTCTTGGTTATGACAACCCGTGTGGTACTCCAAATAAACCAGGAATTTATACATCTGTATCCCAATATATAGACTGGATCCAGCAAACCATGTACTAGCTAAGCGTTTATTTATTTAATTTACATCTATTCCTCTTATACAAACTATTTAAACTATTTATATTTTTAACCAACCTATTGAAGATGTGATAAGACTAATATGCATTATATTTATATTAAAATATAAGTTTTAGAACAATGCGAACCGTTTAGATATTGTAGTTGACCATCCCCATTTCGTGAGTACCTATAGAACTACCAGACTATTTGCAACTGTTTATTACAAATTAGACTTACATATTTCATATACAAACCAATCACCGCTTAACCTTTACAGATGATAGCTTACTCCTTTGCTTGCGCTCTGGTAATCTTTCCGATGATAAAAATAACCAAGTGGATGGTAAGTTTGCGCAATGAAGCCCAATTCCGTTCTTGTTGATACTTTGAAGAAGATCTGTGATGACGGGGCCTTTCGATTTTATTTTTCCGTCGGTTAGTGTCTTTAGTTTGTCATAAATAGCGTATTTCGTTTGGTCTTGGGACCGAAGCATTCCATTCACCTTCATGGAGAAATAAACATACTCTAAAAGCCCGTTACTTCGAACCAAATAATCTCTATGAGATAGTCTCAATAATCGCTCTTTCTTTCCGACTCGACAATCATTTGAGGTTCGAATGAATTTAATACGAAGTTCGGAAGGATTGGTGTGGCTTTTCTCAAACTAAGAACGTGGCTGTTTGCTTCCAGTTTTGATCTCGTAGGTGGTTTTAGCAAAGGAATCCTTTTAGATCCTTCTAATTTTGCTTTCAACGGCATTTCATCCCTAAGAGCAGCTTGTGCATTTTCTGTAGCTTTACTAGAGGCCGCAAGTCTTTATAAACATTCCTGCCTGTAGTACATAAACACGAAAGAAGAAACGATATAATTTGGACAGCATTGAAATCTATGTCAAACGAAAATTCTAAATACTCAAGGATACATACGATAGAAAGATATAAAATTAAAGAGTGTTAGGAATCAAATTTGCAGAAAGAATTTTAGTATTAGAAGGAAAATATTGCAATAATAATATACACGTAGTAACAGAAGTAGCAGAGTGAATCAAACACGGTATTGTGGTTAGCTTACAGAACATCAGGAAATGCGGTTAATATCGTCTTTTATTCCTAAAAAGAAAATATACAGTACAGCAATAAAAATAAATGAAATATCTGTACAAACAACTAACCTAAAAAGTCGTCATGTCACAGCATATTCTAATGAACTCGGTGAAAATTGCTACCATATCCTAATATGTAAGTGCGAAAGTGAGTTTGTCTGTCTTTATGTGTTGCCTTTCCACTACTAAACTACTGCCAACCGCCTTTCAAATGTTATTGAAGGGAATAGGGTGGCGTCATCACTTCTTATTCCGCTAGTCAACCAGCGTCAACGGATTGTAACAATTTGTGAAAATCTAATGATGTTATAAACTGAATTATTTTTAGATCATTTGCCATCTGTATTGCGAAATAGCGTTATATAATTATACTATATTAATTCTCAAGTTTGAACATTTAATATGCGTGCTACTTTAGCTGATTGCTTTCTGAAGAGACAAGAAACAAATAGAAGTAAAAAAGAATCAAAAAGGAAAACATTCCTAATTAAAAAACAATCAACTTGTTCATTACTTCAGTTTTACTTGGACGAATTTCAAGCGAGCAAAACAGCGGATGAAGACAAGTAACTACTTTATAAAATCACTGGACATTTATTTGAATTTAAACTCGTTTGATCTCGTCAAAATACATTTAGATAGAAGACGTGATAGAACGTGTTTGGTATGTTTTTAAAGAATAAAATGTATATGTATATATATTTCGTGACCTTTTATACTTATCTTATATGATAGATCTCTACCACTAATAGGTCAATAAAACAAGGCTGGTTTGAACATATTGAAAAATATATACATACATATACATATTGAAAATATTTTCACTGAAGAAGGTGTTCCGAAAACGTTTGTAAACGTTCTGAAAATATAACTATTTTCAGAACGTTTAAACCAGCCTTGTTTTATTGACATATTAGTGGTAGAGATCTATCATATAAGGTTTCTAAAGAATGAAAATCATTTATATTTAGTGTACATTACAGGAAGTTGGTAGCAACTTTTTCACTTTATGTCGAAATTTAAATAAGTAAATCTTTTACTTATTTGAATGGATATCCTAACAATAGTCCTCTATATATAATTTAAATTTTGTCTTTCGTTTTAACTATCAACAGTTCGGTTTTGTTTATAAATTTTGCACTTCTGTGACATTGTGTAACATTCTTCAAATACATTCTTTGCTAAGTACGTGACCTTATCTTTGGAATGACCTAGGATTAATATTAATTTAAAACATAAGAATGCATAATTTGCATTAGAGATGGAAACATTGGAGAGAGCGACATTGCTCCACTTTTAATTGGCATTCTTCTTTCACGAAGTTCAAACAGCTTTACACTTTATAACTGTATACAGCCCTGGTCAAATTACTTGAAACAGCTCATTAATCACGCTCTTAGCTGGAAATCCCAGTCCGTTATGAAGATTTTAAAGTTTTGAGTTTAGCTAATTGTGGAGAAAAAATATTATACCAAAAAAATAGATTACTCTGAAAATAGTATTTAAATGGATAGAAATTCTTCATTTCTCCCCTTTGTGCATCTAGCAAATTTACAGCCCAGAGAACGCATCGATGTAATATTTTCAAAAATTTCCTAAAATAAAAATACATAAAGACTAGTTTGTATAGTATTCTTGATTTGTTTTTTGCTAGCAAGGGGGTAAATATTCACAACGGAAAATTGTAAAATTACAAAAAGTAGCTCCTAGTTCTGTATCCCGTTTAACGATAAAATGGGGCTAGCGCCTTCACTCAAAAAAACCTCCCGAGATTTGACGGTTAAGTTGTACGCCAGGCTGTAAGTAATAGATTTTCTACAATGGAAATAGTTAAAACCTTATAAGTTCCGAGTAAAGCTATCGGTCGTCGACCATACTAAAATCACCTAATGGACCGGATACTTCTTAAGAAGCTGCGTTTCATTGCAGAAAATGAAATCTGCTCCTCTTAAATCAAAATTTCAAAATTTGCAAAAATTGGAAAACTACCTAATTTAGTAGAACGATTTTTATTAAATTAATGTGTCCATCATTTAGCAAGCTTTCCTTGGTCGACGAGGATTCTTTATATGTGTTAAAACAGCTATCGCAATTAGTCCGCTGCCGATCTGGCGAACGCCTCGGCCATCAATCTCATATGTTATGCTATGATGATGCGAATTGATTATTACTCTGATTTGATTGGCATCAACTTCAACCGGATGAGCTGAACATTGTTCAGGCTTGAGTAAAAATTAATCTAATTAAAGTTTCATCAAATAATATTACATTTTTTAAATTTTGGTCACCATATAGCTTCTTGGAAGCCTCTAACTCATTTTTACCTTTATATAAGTGACTATGTAAATGATCCTGAAACCTTTCCTTCTACCCTTTGGAGTGTAAACTGATGTCGCTGAGCTGTCGAGATGTCTTCGTATTTCTCTTTTCACTTTTCTCCTATGTTTTTGCAATTACTTTGCGGCTAAATCAATATTTGATGATTTAGTGCTTCATAAATACGCTTGATGTCAGAGTATTAAAAAAACTATTATTTCATTAATCAGAGTTTTGCAAGTTAAAGCTTTATGACAATTGTATTTCAACAAAATTAAACAGTCTATTGTGTATTATGTCGAAATTTAGAACCATTGTATCATTACGATATTTGGATGAAATTTGCAACTCGAAAGTTTTATTGTGGAATAACAGCAAATATATACATGTGTGATATTTATTATAATATTATTATAGTAATATTAATTGTACAAAAAATATTTTATTGTTGTTCTACAAATACATCAAAGCTCAATTAATGTTAGTTTTACGTAATAATTTCACACACTATGACCTCACAAACTACGTCATATCTATCGTTTCAATGTAATATGTGCGTCATCAACATACGATTTGGACATTCCCTACAACTTAAATATATGCTTGTATCAATAATTAATAGTAAATACCCAATCTGAAGAAAACCAGTTCTGTATAGGTGGATTTAAACATTGTTTTCTGGAATCACATAGTACATGCCTCTGTAAATGTATAGTAAAAATTTACGCCGTTTCACAGGTAAATCGGATACAACTGTTTTAATCATATGCATATTTGTTTGGGTCAAGGTACGCAACATCAGTATACTGAATTTTGCAGAATGAAATTCAAGGACAACGACACATTAATTATATCAATCGTGATAATTATGCATTAAAGTTTTATTCAAGTCTCAAACATTTTTGCTGTATAGAGTTTCTTATTTATTAATAAGTATTAGAAAGAAATATAACAAGATATACCATGTTAA
The DNA here is from genome assembly GCA_038088585.1 of Chrysina gloriosa. Lineage (NCBI taxonomy): Eukaryota > Metazoa > Arthropoda > Insecta > Coleoptera > Scarabaeidae > Chrysina > Chrysina gloriosa. Next base: position 12,332,666 of record CM076093.1, read on the forward strand.
TACGTATGAACAGCAACAATTTCTCTAACATTCAATGTGTTGACTCTTTCTTGTATTATAAATGGCAGGTAAATAGTGATAAATAGATAAGTAATATATACTCATATGTACATACGTCACACAAATAGAAAACGCTGAACGACTGACTATAAAGTTCCAATTCTTGTATTTATGGTTTTGGTTAATATATTATAAAGCCAACATACAGCCGAATTTTAAGTAGCTACTAAGTAACTAACAATAAGTAAATTACATTCAGTACCGAATGTATTATCCATTTATATCCATTTGTTTTTGGCATCTTTTAGACACCGCAATAATTCCATGTCAATTCTGCAGCTTCTGAATTTTTGACACGCAAAAAGTGAACAACTGGAATTTGACAATTCAACATTTCTATTGGAATTTTTATCATCCAACGTAGTAGAAATCAATACGTTTACGATTTGACAATTATGATCACTTTGCTTGAATTACCTTGCCCAGTTTATTTCTTTTTCTTCAGTCCCTAAGTTTTGCCTAGCCCTTTTGCTTGTCATGCATCCCCCATGGCACAATACTTACAGAATTGAATGTACAAGTCTCAGTTGATTGTTAGGTTGTGTGGATAATTATTTCAAAAATCCCACCAAGCCGATAACATAATCTCCTTTACATACATAAATATCAGCTTTCGATGTTGTGTGTTGTGTGTTGTGTGTTGTGTGTTCATCTTGCTTGCTCCACGATCTTTTTCGATTGATATTACTACAACACAGTTTTCATCAGATACAGTCAATTATCAATCGTTTTTAAAAATGAAAAATGTTTGCTTGTCTTATAACGAGTCCCAGATATTAATACGTTGTGTTAGAGTGAACTCTGGGTCCAATACTCCTCTTAGGTGCCGCCTTTCTTGAAACTGGCAATGAATAAAGGAAATTGGCTATTATGGGTAAAAGATAATAAATAGTTGTCAAATCGGTATACTATTTTGAGGTAATCTAATAAAAATATGATAAATTATTCTGATACTGATATAACATCTGTAATTCCTCAAATTTTAGGACAAGAAATGATTTTTCATTTTACAGAACTGTGAACGTATAGTTTACATATTTTACATGAATTATAACGATATCGGAAAATCCCTGGCAAATAAAAAAGACGTTAAGCACTGATTATAAGCATACCGGTCACAGAAGTTACCTTTTAAGCTAGAAAAATATATATATGTAACACCCGTAGATTGATGGAAAATCCAAAAGAAACTTCGAAACCATTCGTAATTGTCTAGTTGTTTTGAAGTTCAAAAGTTGCTTTCTTTGTTAGTATAACAAAATAACTACACCAGCTGTCACGAACATACTTTCTGTTCTTGTTAGAAATGCATAATTATAAGAGTACAAACAAGAACAAAAATATTCTAAACACCTCAACAAATCCGGGAATACATGTAAATAATAGATACGAATTTTAGGCACCTGTGTTGATGAAAATGAGACTATACTTTACAATCCCTCCTTTGGGTAAACTCCCCTCAACTGTAGATAACTTTTAAAGACTCCTTGTTTGTATGAATTTAATCCAATTGCGTCTAATTGCAAAAGATTGTAATATGAAATCTAAATATATTCCCAGAAACGAATACGCATAGTAATACTGTCAAGCCTCCCTACGTCTACACTCCTATAACTCGAATTTTTCCTTAAGTTAAATTCTTTAGTTAGTCGGAGTACTAGAATGCAATTTTAATAACTTTCTCAAGCTTAAGCTCTCCCTTAAGCGAGTAATTCGGGGTGGCATAAACATATGTGTAAGTTCAAGTTAGAACGATTCAATTGTAGTCATTAAATACATATGTCTTTACCGTTATTACACGGCAACTTTACAAATTTTATGTATCCATACAGATTTCATGTAATTACACCAGTTACTACAGCACAGAAGTTACGGTTCGTTTAATATCCAAACCCAAGTAATAAATTGCGCAACGGTCATATCTTTTTAACCTATGATTGTAATAGTAATAGTAGTAGTAAATGATCACCATTTCATTTCCATTCAATGCATACTAACATAATCTGGTAGGCATATTTAAATGTTTACGATTAAATGCATACATATGTATGAATACGTCTGCATTAATTATCTTGCTTCTTTACTCTTACGAAGTAGTGTGGTAATCCCCGAAGAATGTTTGAGCTAAAGGAATTTTTAACAATTTTTTATATATGACCATTTGACTTCTCAAGACGTTAATTTGTAGTGATAAACAATAATATTTTTCAATGCCACGACGGTTTTGTTTCTATAATTAGAATTTCTATTAGGTAGGTTTGTGGTTGTAATTGGATAATACCTAATGTAGTTATTTAAATTGCGCACTTATTAGAGATTGACGATCAGCATAGTCCTTAAGTCAAGAAGAAATAATACAAAGAATATATTGGCATGAATATAATAGATATACAAAAATATAGTGTAAAATACCGTGTGTAACTCCCGATTCCGAAAAAGTTATGATTAGTATGAGATGTTTTTCACATAAAATTACAAATTGTCCAAAAAATCTTCCAGGCCTAACCATTATTTCTCCTAAATATTATACTCTACACGACTAAACGATTTTGCATCTATTTTAATCTTTTTTCGTATCTAGCAGATACAGGCACATAAATTTTAATTCATGGATAGCTATTCACACGCCGTAAAATTTTCATTGATTTAAAGCAGTTATGTTGCTATTTCGATTGATATCTGGATATACAAACCTTCTACTAAGGATATATGAACGCTGAAATGGTTTAATGCATTGAGTTGTTTGTTGTAAAAATTTGTTTATATATGATTTAATGAATCAGCAGCAGGTGTGTCTGCCTATCTCCAGAGAAATCGCACGTTCACTTATTTATTGAAGTAATTGGTTCTAAAGTCAACACGTCTACGTTGAAAATTTGCGCTGAATGTCTATGACTACCATATGATGTTGAAGTTCATACCGCAACAAAATCTATTAATCTATATTACTCAACTTTCCAATGTACTGCAATGCACTGTATCAGACAGTTGTCTACCTTTCAAGGAATATTACGAAGCATCGGATCCCCGCAACCCGGATACGAGGAAATATCTGAGCAAATTTATCTGCAACTCTATTTCATCCTTAAATGTCTGCTGTCCAAACAAACCTTTGAAGGAAGCAGGTGGATCACCATCACCTCCTGTTTCACCACCTTCTAAGCGGACCAATTCGTTGATACAAGAATGTGGCATAGGTGGCGACGAATACAAAGTCGTTGGCGGTGATGTCGCAGATCTGGACGAACACCCTTGGGCGGCTTTACTGCAGTACCAGATGAAAGGGGTTACATCTTTCAAGCGCGGTGGAGTGTTGATCAATCGTAGATACGTTCTTACTGCGGCCCACTGCATAAATGAACGCGAGGGAAAGATGTAAGCATATCGATATTGCAATTGAACTTTAATGTAATTTTAGTCAATAAACAACGGATTACAACATCAAGTAAAATAATAGTTCAAATGATTGAAATGTCACTTTTGAGAACCTTTGCGTATGTATGTACACTGTACAGTCTGTACACACATAACTCTACAAGTCTCTTCAATTTACACAATAATTATAAGTAGGGATATTAGATATATTAACAAATGAGTGATCCAAATATAACGAAAGTGAAAATTACAAAAGAGACACATAAATGTCGCCGCGTATAACTTGTTACAAGCAGGACAATTAATTAATCTCTTCTAAAATCTAATCCCCTTTCTAGAGTTAACGTTATTCTGGGCGAACACAATACATCACCACCAGACATCTTGCGCTCCGCCCCCGAAAGAAATCGCAATAGAAAAGATTACTCAACATCCTGGTTTGGTTCACCGTAATTCTCAATTTTTTGACGATATTGCACTTATAAGGCTCGCTGAAGACATCGAGTTTTCTTGTTGGTAAAGACTATTTGTTAATTTTTTTACTTTATAAAGACAATATATTTACCTTCTCCTAAAACCGTTCCATCATACTCGGCGAAATTAACTCTGGCTGGATGGAGGAGAGTCAAGAATGGTTGCAGGCTAGGTAGAGCGGGCTCTAATTTCAGGCACTAGGCTAGTAATAGCTTATGGACATGTAAGTAGTAGAGCCAAGAGATCATTCTGACAACAGTCTTCTATCCCAACTCCTGCGTCAACTCAGTCCAATACCCTGGACAACTCGGTGAATACTAACTTAAGGTATTCTTACGTATTTGATGCATAATATGAGTGTGCAAGCATGACATAATTTAGTCCACAAAAAATTGTGGAATTCTATTTACCAATGTGACCTAGGAATGCGGAAGGCCTCGATTTAATTCACAACAATGCTAAAATTAAGAGAAGATAGCCGAAATAGCAATAAATAGGAAGCCCAAAAACTACAACATAATTGAAATATATCTAAGTTATGTATAACAGGAGAAGTTGAAGGAAATCAATTTGGAAATAAATAGAAATCAGAGAAAAACAATGATAATAGTCAAAACAGTGCTGGAACAAAAGATCATGTATATAGTATGTTAAGCACAACATCCTTAGGAAAATACATCAAAATACATGAATACGGTAGTGAGTCCTGGATGATTACATACACAAATAAAAGTACATTGAAACACACTGAGACGAGAGTTTCATTAAATATAAAGGATGTAAGAAGAGAAGAGACAGATGAGGCAATTAAGACATATTTACAGAATTATAGAATGTAGAAAAAAATTGAGCAGACGAGGAAAAAAATGAAATCAAGTATGTTGTGCGGTATGGAGTGGAATAAGTCTAACATAAGACATATGTTACATAGCACATAATAGTAAAACATGGAAAAAGAAAACACTTGAACACTACTTGAAAATGACAAGTTCAAAATCGGATACCGAAAGGCATAAGGCATTGGGACTAGGTAAATATAAATAGAACAATTTTAAAGGAAAGATAAACACAAGTTGGCAACAGGCGATGCGGTATAGAAAATAGTAATTATATCAAAAAAGAAGAAAAATCGGCATAACGAATAAGAGAATTGTTCGTGATAAATGGAAAAAAATACAAAAATGTAGTGGGATGAAACCAAACTAGAAATGATAACGAATGGTACCAATACCAAGACAAAAAATAAAACAAAAATCTCTGAAAGGTTATAATATATTGCAAACGAGTTTTAACATAGAAATACACAAAACTCTTACAAATAAGTTGAAAACCAAAGCATGGGGCACTCGGTATGAATGACCATCATGGAAGAGGAAGATGGAAATCTAATGGAAAATACAAGAATTGCAGAAAAGCGGACAAAGTATATATTTTCAAGAATTGTTTCCGGTTAGATGGAAGAAACTAAGAGAGTGCAGATTTGAAAGTTAGTAAAAGATTAGAAATCTAGATGTCAGGTGAAGAAAAATTTAAAGAGATGTTAGTTTTGCTGAAAAGCAATAAAACCCTAGACGAAATGTGAGGGAGGAAATATACACCGACATATTGCCAAAGTACTTAAAATTTATTTGAAGTCTACTTTTCAACATTGGAAAAAAGTGTTAAGCAATCGAAATTCCAATAGGCAACGCTTATTTGTTTTAGTTGCTGTTTACTGATTATCAAGTGATTATCGCCGCACATAAAAATGACATCAATGTATAACCAGAAAGCCGAAGGAAGAGTATGAGACCTAGGTTTTGGTAAGGAGCATAGAAGAAAAACTAAATATCTGACAGTCGAGTGTGAAAGTACTGATTTAGAACCAGAAAGAGGATGCATGAAACATTGTAAAGAATTAAAATATTTATACGCGTTTTATTGACAAAAAAATACAACTGCGATAAAGATACTGAATTTCGGAGCAGCCAAGGCAAAAGAGCCATAAAACAATTGAAAGGGATCTGGTGAGGCAAAGAGCTAAGGAATAGAACAAGTCATAGTGGAGGGAATAATTCTAAATATATAACTCAGAAGTATGGGAAATAGAACTTGTAAAGTACAGATTATGCATAACTATGTAACAAAAAGCAAATGAAAATAGACGAAGACATTATAGATCCGATAGAGGAAAAACGGTAATTGGTATAGACATATTCAGAGAATGGACGAAACAAGCTGGCTTAAGAGGATATTAAAATATGTACAATCGTCAGAATCTTAAGTTCCAAGAGAATTTCGAAAAGAGCCAACAAAGCTAACAAAACTTTATCACGCCAGTAAAAGCATATCTGCGCTCAAGCCATTATATTGTCAGAACTTGTTATTTTGATTCCTGATAGATACATTAAAAAAGGAATTAGAAATACTTTGACGTTAAATTACCAACACAGCCGGTCCGAAAAACACGTGAATACATGTGTTTTGCATATCTTCAATAATAACCTAATCTCATAATTAGGTAATAGACCAATTTCGTCTGAAAAGCAACTACTATCCGTGCAAAACCTCCACCGGTTTGGAAATCGTACTACGCCTTATTTACTTACTTCATACTATCATGCCGAAGTTAAAAAGTTGTTACAAGGACACAAAGCTCTGCGCACTTTGAATAAATGTTTGAAATTTATTATTGAATACCTATGTTTTCTCAATTTTAGCGGAATCTAACGAGGTCAAACGACTTTGCCGTACAGACAGTACGAGATGTTTAAATGCCATATCCGTTCCTCTAAGAGAAACACGGGTCTGTGTTGGAGGCGGAAAGGTTGACGCTTGCAAAGGGGATTCCGGAGGTCCATTAATGAGGTTGGTTCAAACCAGTAAGGGCATCAGCATATGGTATTTGGTAGGAATCGTATCTCTTGGTTATAACAGCCCGTGCCGTACTCCGAATAAACCGGGAATTTATACATCGGTATCCCAATATATAGACTGGATCCAGCAAACCATGTATTAGCTAAGCGTTTATGTATTTAATTTACGTCTATTGCTCGTATACACAATACTTAAAGTATTTATATTTTTAACCAAACTATTGAAGATGTGATAAGATTAATATGTATTATATTCATATTAAAATATATGTTTTGAAACAATGCGAGCCGTTTAAATATTGTAGTTGACCATCACCATTTCATGAATACCTATAGAACTACCAGACTATTTGCAACTGTTTATTACAAATCAGACTTACATATTTAATAAACAAACCAATCACCGCTTAACCTTTACAGATGATAGCTTACTTCTTTGCTTGCGCTCTGGTAATCTTTCCGATGATAAGAATGACCAAGTGGATGGTAAGTTTGCGCAATGAAGTCCAATTTCGTTCTTGTTGATAACTTCAAGAAGATCTGTGATGGCGGGACCCTTCGATTTTATTTTTCCGTCGGTTAGTGTCTTTAGTTTGTCATAAATAGCGTACTTCCTTTCGTCTTGGGGCCGAAGCATTCCATTCACCTTCATGGAGAAATAAACATACTCTAAGAGCCCGTTACTTCGAACCAAATAATCTCTCTGAGATAGTCTCAATAATCGCTCTTTCTCCTCCGACTCGACAATCATTTGAGGTTCGAATGAATTTAATACGAAATTCGGAAGGATTGGTGTCGCTTTTCTCAAACTAGGAACTTGGCTGTTCGGTTCCAGTTTTGATCTCGTAGGTGGTTTTAGCAAAGGAATCCTTTTAGATGCTTCTAATTTTGCTTTCAACTGCATCTCATCCCTAAGAGCAGCTTGTGCATTTTCCCTGGCTTTACTAGAGGCCGTGTCGCAGTACAAAGAACTTTGTCCCTGGTGGAAGAACTTATCGTAACAGTGATCACCATTCATTGCTGGATACACCAATCTAAAGCCACCTCTATGCTTCAATTCGTGTCGAAAATACTCGCTAAAATTCTTTGTTTCGTTCGGATTGTTATTACTCACGCCCTGTAATAGTCTCTCCCTAACTCGTTTTCTGTCCTCTCGCATTATTTTGCGTTTATCACAATGTTCAAGGTGTAGCATAGCGAACATATCACTAATAAGAGCCTCTTTAACCTCACAATCAAGTTCGGTGTCCGTATGAAAACTGGGCGAATGATTTACTTCTAAAATTTGGGGACTTAAACGTTTATCCAAAATTATATCCGTACCTAGTAATTCGCAACAAGCTGGTATTACGTCGTGGTTTGGAAAACACGCCAAATAGCTATGCTTAAGAACCGGCCATGCCGCCATTATAGTCTTAATAATCACGTCATCTATATTACGCCAGAGTTTCTCCACATCATGTCCTAGATTTCTTAAATAACTATTTAACCACGTAAGCTTCCGCTTACTACCAGCTTCATTATCCACAGTATAAGTTCTACTATGTTTATTCACAGCATAATTAGTGAGATGCATAAACACATTCGTGATGTTAACACCAGTTGGTTCTTTGTATCTACTAGTTGCAAACCGTACCAAACCTTCTCTATAGATATACACTCTTAAGGGATCACAAGACGTTATTAAGGTGTATACGCGAAGATCAAATTTAAAGCCATCAATTAGATAAGGTCTGGTTATATATACCTGACATATTACACGATCAGATGGTTTCACCTCCTTTAGATTTTTAGTAATGACAATTCCTCTTCCTTGGCTACCCGCGTCTGGTTTTAATATATACGTTTTATTTTTTCTAAGTCTGCTATATGTTAAAGCATCTCCTAAATCTGCTGGTAGACACCAAGACTTAGGAAAAAGTTATAATCTTTCGGAAAAAGCCTTTGCATTCGATTTAAGTTCCTGGCCAATAAATCTTTCCGGCATATTTCTAACATACCGGGAAAGTGATTGATCTTCTGAAACCGCTTCATCTCCTTGCATCGTTCTATCGATATTGACAAGTCAGTCCAGTACAAATTCCAATTATCGATTTCGTTGACGTCCTTATAGCCCAATTTTTGCGTGATGCGTCGAATAACGTCATATCTACAATTTGTCAAACAGATGCTTATTGTTTTTCTCCGTCTCTTCTTAGCCGCTGGAAGAGGAGCCGGTTCCTCTGTTTTAGTTAGTTGCTTTTGTTTGGATGCAGAACTTCTGATAGTAAATTTACTGCGCACTGTCGTCACATCGGTTTCCGAACTCCAATCCGAACTATCACTTTGCAAAACTGGCAAACTGGTGCTGGAGTTATCAATCATCACAAATTGTGAAACGATAATTTATTTTGAAAAACATTTCAGTTTTACCGGGATAGAAATTTGGCATTTACTTTTGACAACCTTCATTCAGCACCGCACAGTTGTTTTAATATTTGGCAGATCTTACAGCATTGAAACCGTATTAAGAGATGTCACTTAATGAAATATATACTGTTGATCAAAATAACAGGTTTCGTTTCTTTAATTCTTGCATATTAGTTTCCGCAAATGCTTTTGGAGTTACAGATCCTATTCGCACCACATCTCTCTATTCTTTGAGCAATAGAACCCACAAATAATTCAACAAGATATGTTAACAAACATGAAGTAAAGAGCTATCAACAATGTATATTACTATCAGCAATGCTCTGCCGTTTATCTATAAGATTTTCAATAGCATCAATAAACAATGTTACTCGTATTGTACATCAAGATATTATCGTGATATCGTGATGTCGATATTACTGCCATTCCGTTGAAAGTATTTGTTACATTTACCCTTGCTAAATTAACAGAATGAAAGACTATCAATTGCAATCATATTTATTATGTATCATAGTTATATGGAAAAGTGAAATTTTCTCAACACGTTCCAGTAAAACGCATAGTCGAATTTCGACAAACGACCAAAGTACAAAACTAGAATCCGTCACGTTCAAATAAAAAGCCTTGATATTCAAATCAAGACGGCGGAAACATATGAACTCATCACGACGTGTCTACTTAAGAGAAAACTCATAAACGAAGTTGATCTTGAATAAAACAGCCATCGAAACTTCGCGTATCTCTGATGAGAACGAACTGTCAAAGTCTACGCGAAGGAAAGCTCTGGTATAAGTAACCGACGCAGACAAACGGAATTGATGAAAATCTTTGTTTGAATAAGATGAAACATTTCATACGTCTACGGTGCGCGCAGTGTTCCTTCCCTCGTTCTATTATTTAAATGTCGCTATATCCTTTCTTCAACTTTTACGTTTACGTTTATTTATCAACGACTTTATCCGTGTATTCGAGATAAAACTTACAACAAATAGATCATTCAAAAACACAAATGTACCGTTAAGAATAAATATATAGGCTGCTGAGTGAATTTCTGAAAATTGCACCGACGTAAAATCTGATTTGGGTTTTGGGTAGAGTGGCAGTCTATTGAAAAAAATAGTAGAATTTATGCACAAAAATACAGTCAACGACATATTAAAACCAAAATGGAACTAAGCCACAAGCTTTCTCGTACTATGTTGTGCTGCGACTTAGAAATGGTTTAACACAACAGCAATGTGTAGACGGATTTGGTGATAAAATTTAAGCTTGACCGCAGTAGTCTTAAACATTGTCCATTAATTAGTTTTATTTCACAAAGCATCGACGCTGTCCACAAAACGATTAACATGATACATATATCAACGATTTCCGTAATTATTTAAGTTTTAAACAAGAAACTTCTACAAAGATATAAAGATAATAGGAGCGGGTTATCACAGTCGAACAGTATATTGTAAAGAAAAAGAGTAGAATTTACCAGAAGATGAAGAAGAAATATTGAACAGGTGAAAGGAATACTTTGAAGAGCTGGACGAGAGTGCAAATAAAACAAATAAAATTACCTTTACCACAACTTTCGGAAATAATTCCAGAATGTATTTCGGCAACTAAGTTGCAATTCTCAGTGGAAAACTGGAGAAATTAACTACCACCAGCGATATCTGGCTAACGCCCAAGACGAACACTAGTGACGCACTGTAAAACTAAAGCACTGCACAATGAACGTCTGTCCGATACACAGTGTGTGTCAACACACCAAAACACAGTCTTCTTATTCTTCTTTGAAAAACAACCAGTAGAGAAAACTATACATACCTACTATAAAAAATTATAACAATCCAAAGTTTAAATTATGAACGAGAGCTGATAAAATGTTAAGTAGAACGTATTAAGGAAATCTGAAACACTGAAGCAATTCCTCAGAAATGGAAGAAAGCAATCATAATAACGATTTATAAAAAGAGAAATAAAGCAGATTGCTCTAATTACGGAGATATTGCGAAAATAGATACATACAAAATCTTGACCACAGTAATTAGAAAAATGCACCGTAAAGTTGCTGGGGAAATACCAGTGAGGATATCGGAAAGAACAGATCCACGATCAAATATACACGTTAAAGCAAATACCGATAGCACCTTACGAATATCATTCCCACTTATATACTGTTCGTATTTTTCAACGTAGCTTATGACATGGGGAAACAAATAAGCACTAAACGAATACAAACTACCGAAAATTAAGCTAAAACTCGCCAATACGTATTATACTACAAAATATAATGTGTACTGGCTACGGTCAATTAATTAAATGTATACGTTTGATGGATTTCCTTTCCGTTTGAAAATCTTTTTGTTTATTTCTGTGGGTTACCTGACTTGTTTTATACCTTCATATCAGACACTTTGTACTATTTTACTACCATTTTAAACGAGTCCCGAAACACATAACTCGGACATTGTTAATTCGAACTGTTACTGTTACTTTAAACTTTTTTAGTTGGCCCACTTGCTATTCCGTCTTTCAATTTTTTAGCGGTTGCCAACCAGATAAAACTCCCAAATAGGGACAAAAAATTATAAGCAATATTCTCCTTGAAAAAACAATTCAGGAAAACGCAAGCAACAGGAAATTCTTTAATAGAAGTCACACATTCCTTACCTATGCAGATGATGTCGTATTGTTGGCCCGAAAGCAAGAAGGGTTGGAACGTATCACAAGAAACTTCGTAGTATCTGCAATGAAGATGGAAAAAGTTACTTCTTGGAAACTGAGGAAAGGACTAGCAGGACCATAGAAACGTAATTTAGCGAACGGATAAGAAATGGATCTATTGACTTTAGAGTGGTAAAAACTTTAAGATACAAATACGATGTAGCAACAGAATGAGAATGGCGAAAAGCGACAGATGCGCTGAGGGATTAAATTGAATGCTAAGACCAAGGTTATCTCATAGTAAACCAAAATTAGAGTCTATGAAGCTATAGTGCCACTAACACTATACTTATATACCGCTGTGAAGAATGGACCATGTATAAGAAAAGCCAACCTAAGCTGGAAGCGTGGGAAAGGAAAGCATTTGGCGGGAAGAAAATCAAAGAAGGCTAGAAGAGATGTTTAAATGCAGAACTTTATGCATCATAACAAACGTCACGACATCGTAAGATTACGTCAAAGACGCAATGGCCGTCACCTCGAAGGGACACTTTATTTAACAAAACAGCGATAGACTTAGAACAAAATTGAGAGAAACTGTGTTGGAAGATCCGGAAATGAAAGAAGTCAAAAGTGGAGGAAGATTGCAAGAGAGAAGAAGGGATGGAGAAGGTTATCAATCGATGGGCCTAAAAGACCTGTAAAGGTTGCTGTATGTATTTAACGGTTGAAAAGTTGTCTGAAGGAATCCATACAATTTTACTCAAGCTCGAAGGGTACGTCGTATTAAATGGAGCAAGGAAATCCTCAAAAAATGCTTCAATGGTGCTTCAAGTTTGATTACTACAGTTTGTTAAAATAGTTGTGCCGGGCAAGGACGCATGTCGGTGAACGCAGCGTATTGGAGTTAGTTGATTGGAGAGTAGGTAGGAGAGCGACTATGTTGGTTAAGAGATTCGCGCTAAACGCTGCGTTCACCAACATACGCCCTTGCCCGGTACCACCTTTTTAACAAACTCTATTAAGTACTACTTCTACAGGTGACGAAATTTTAATTTATTCGTATGAGCCTGAAATAAAGGAATAAACGAGTGCAATATTTGGATATTCCAAGGGTAATTTAATCCAACATTAGTCATCAGTTCACACAGTGTATCGAAGTAAAAGGTCATATTGCTATGGGCCGTTTTCTTCAAAGAAATCATCGATTGGTTAATGTTCATTAAAGCACATCATTTGCATATCGGAAATCATCCACTAAATCAGAAAAACTAACGCAAAACCTCAGATCATCCGTCATGAGTCATGAGAAAGCATCTCATATACAGCGTGACATAATTATCAATTATTTAAAGCAATAAAACGTGATTTCAATCCGAATTTCTTTTTGCCCTCGTTTGTCAAAAATAAAATGCGTGTAAGTCGTATTTCAACATCTATAGAGACTATTGAAGGATTCAAAAGTGACGTTTCTAATATACCATCTCATGAATAAAGCAATTGCTTTTAAAATTGACTCCAACACATGCAAAAATGTATGGGCGTGAGGGGAATTACGCTAAAAAGTAATAAATGTGTTTTTACTGTCTATCTTTTCCTAATTTCTTTGTAGTGACTTAAATAAATACAAGTTGAAAGAATAATTCACAAATCAATTTTTATAGTTGACGGTGGAAAACAAAGAGGTTCTTTTCTACTCCTCGAATTTATTTTCTTCAAGTATTTCTATTCTCTCTATAATCAACTCCGCTTTACCTTGCCATGTCTACTCGACCAGACGCTGCACTTCTCAAGTGCTATTCACCTAGAATGTTCCTTTTTAACAAGGTGAATTTGTCTCACGTATAAACTTTCTATAGCCATGAACTCTGAAGAATCATTTAAGTAACAAATAAATTGACGACAGTTACTCAATTGGCATTTGAAACTATAATACCAACGCGAAGAAGACAAGAAGCTAGAAGGATACAAGTTGTATGTTGATTTATCTAAACTTAATAAAATTAGGATATTACTAAAAATGTACGTATTTTTACGCAAATTTACGCTATCGATTACATATACATATGTACATACATACGTGCATGTGTTGTGCAGATATACACACGTGTGATATTAAGTAGTCTCTTTACGTGGTGTCGTAAATGTAATTTTCAGCCATAATAACGAGTAACGCCATTTCCCAATATTTACGACTATGTAAAAAGACTAGATAAATATGATCGTAAAGTTTGTTTTTGAGACGTGGGTTCAAATATAAGCAGGAAAATGTCATATTTTACGGTCAATAAAATGATTCTGAAGGTTTGACACAAGAAAGAAACGTGACAATGTGACGCTATAAAATTGGGCGTTAATATTAAATGGTATAGTTTCATACGTTAAAGTCACATACGTATGTATATACGCTGAAGCATTTTCCAGGATAATGCTACCAAATACTTGCAGCTCGTTTGCTTACACGTAAATACATTTTAACTTTCGTAGCAAAGTGGCTAACTCTCGTAACTTGTTTTTTGAAGTTACCGCCATACTACCCGAAATTGTACTAAATTGCATTAGATCTCCCGAGATACTAGATACTTACAACTACCTGTATATACCCTGGAAATGCCATTAAGAACAATTTCCTCATATCCACAATAATCAGTGTTAATATAAACTAATGGTGATGTTAGTTCATATTTGTACAAAAATGATCTCAGTTATCTTATTTTATGTATAGTTTCCAGTAACTGCCTAAAACACAAAAGTAATACTTCAAGAGTAATGATATAACTGGATATCGATGGCTAGAATCGAACATCGTATTAAAATTAATGATTTTTCTGCACCACCGTTAACAAAGGCGAGGTAGAGCAAATACGATCGTGTATCTCAGTTACCCCGAAATAAGGAGAAATGCGAAATTCGAGTTAATCACATGATTAATGAAGAGAACCTATCTGGTAATTTCGTACGCTTTGAGTTGAGTTTCCTTCGGAAAAAAAGCCCGCGTAAACATTCGACGACAAATTAAATTAGGAAGGGAGAAGTCGAAGCAAAAAGTTCAAAATTGGTAGCTGGAAATAGCAATTAAGAACCTCGAGAAATTTAATCCTACTTGATAAACCGTACGTTAAGAACTTAATGATTTATTTCCAAGATTGCATTTAAGGTAGCATAGGAGACAGCTAATCACATGCAGATATATGCGGATATGTGATTTCTGGATTATAATCAAGGTCTTTATTATTGATTGAAGAAATATTAATACAAGATGATCTAAAATCAGTAAGATTTATTCCTCGATGTGAAATTGTTTGTTCCTCTCTTGAAAACTATTTAGTTTGATCATTGATCATGCTTCATTCTTTCTTTTTCTCTCTTTCTCCCTCCTTAGCATTTCTATCCATTTGTATCGATTCATCGTGTATTCATCTGGACGATCGACGTGTAAGATTCAAAAATCTGAAGCTAGATTATATTTCCCTTGGGAATTTCCCCCTGGAAGGTTCTTAGCATACTATCTTTATTATTTGGCGAGCTTGTCTTTTGATGCGACTAGCGCATGAAAGTCTATCTGCTTTTATTATTTTTCACAGTCTATGTGACCATGTATTTATGAAGAATCAAGAACTTTGTAGTGATGAATATTATCATCCCTTACTGGGCCATATAAAGAGTTGTTCACAACTTAGGTAATCGAGTTTTACAAGTTTCATACCGAACATTTAAGCGTAACTGCCAGTATGCGATGAAGTGGGGTGTCTATTTTTTAGACGTAGAAAAACCTAATAAAATTCGGGACATATCTGGAGCAAGGTCAAGTAATTTGTGGTCGTTTTATCACGAGGTCAATGAATAATATCTGGCGAAGAAATTGGACATACAATTTAGAGCAAGAAATAGAAATAGTTGTACAATTGGGACCATATGTCAAGATACGCTGAAGTGCTTTTTTGATAGGACGTTTTCTTGTTTATTTTACACCCCTCCCCTTTTCAAATAAGAGAGGGAGAGAGAGAAGTTTTAAAACTACACTTTTATTTAGCCCATTGTTTTAATGAATTTATTTTCCTTTAACAGAATTTGATTTATCTTACCTTATATAATCTTGTACACAAATTTGACGTATTGGTTCTGTATTTCTCTTAACATCCTTTTGTCTATGATTTTCATTTTGTTTCGCATACTTCACGTCCGCACGCATAAGTCATGGAACTTATAATTATATATATCCTTAGCTTTATGTTCCGAGAAACATTCTTTGATTTCGTCATCTTTTGTAATGGAAACCAACACTGATTACTAGTCTGTATTCTACCGCTAATTTCATATTATGAGAACTAATTATAGTTTCCAAATAATTAAATTGCTGGATTCTTAAGGTCATGTATGTATATCGATTGTCACATTGTGTCCAATTTTATCTCTTCGCTCCGCTCTTGCTGTACTCATAAATTTAGTGTTATCTTTGCTAATTCTAGGACCGACCTGGAGACGTAAGGAACTTTTCTTAAAAATTGAGTGTAGCATTTCCCACTATATCTATGTATATCATCAGCAAAAGCGTATATACATGTACGGAGGTGGTATGATACGGACACGTACAAAAATGAATGCACTGAATAAACGCAAAATGCGTCATGAGAACTAAACATTTTAGTCGAATATACGTCGCTGTTCCTTTATTTATTTATTATTTTTTTTTTTTTGGTCATTTTGTTTCATCAATTTATTGTTCACGGTTTATGTTTTTATTATCTTCTTGTTGTAGTTTCCGGCAAAATTAGTTTTCTTTTAAATATTGTTCATCTCTTTTGATCGTTATATACACACACATATGTATATTACGCGATTCATAAGTATCCGTTTTAATTAAATTTTATTCTTCAACTTTCTCCATTCCTTAAATGGACATATATGTAGAACAAATGGTATTACCAAACTTAATTCCAATCCATCGTAGAAAAGGACCCTAAATAAAAATTCTCTCGATTTTCACGACAAATAAATGAAAATCAAATTAAGCCTACGTCCTAAAATTGCTCCTCAAATTAAATCAAAGGTTGCTATGGTTCCGTTTGGTCGAGCAGGACGGGAAACGATACAAAATGGAAATAATACTTCACAACCCTTTGAGATAGGGTCGTGGGTGTGCAGCGGGTCAGTAATTTTTGAAGTTGATACGACATCACAGGTAGAACAAGGGTCCGAGCGTTATAGAAAAGAATGAATGTGCGGTCGAATCAAGTTACGTTGAAATTCGTAGAGTTAACTTGAATACGATTCAGGAGCAGGAAGTTTTATATACATACACATTGATAAAATGAAAGGATATATAAAATTTTAATGGGTATGAACATTACGTGTCTACCTACCACAATATTAAGTAGACTATATAAGATGCACATTTATAAAATTAGAAAGCCAGTCGTCATCACTTTAAAAAAAAAGGAATGATATAAAACATGTTGCCGTTACTTTTGCAAGCATTAGGAAATATATAAACTAAATAAAAGTACCCTTACCTCACCTTTCGGATAAAAATCAGATACGTATTTCGGCAACTAAGTTGCTATCCTCAGTGGAATACTGGAAAATTCAGTATCACTAGAGAATCCGGCTAATGCCCAAGAGAAGCACTACACTACACAACGAACATTGTACAGCACTAAACCACTGCACCATAAACATCACACACTAAACGCGCGAAACACACCAAAACACTGTTGACACTGAACTCCCATTATGGGGAGCGTCTTTTTATATTAACTCTAACCTAAATTCCATACTCTATGGAGCATGTCAATATGGTTGAATGCTCCTACACAAATCTAAATTTAATTCAATAGCTCGTACAATTCGTAATTTGGAATAGGTCCTCCATCTACATACATAATTCTTTCTCTATTTTTATAACAATATATGCTTTCGCAGCTATTTAGTTCCCTGTTATTTCCCACCGCCTTAATTAATTTTAAACTTTCAATTGGCATAGCGCGTTTTTTGTCCAAAATATATCGGGGCACACTTTATTTTTCGGGGCTTCTGAACCGAAAATGAGCAATGTGCTCCTTGTGTCGTGTTAGGATTGATTGTCTAGTTTGTCCAATGTATTTTATGCCACATTCCTGACAACCGATTTCGTAGATACCTGATTTCTGATTTATTTCAACCTTATCCTTGGCATTTCGTAAAAGATTACCTAAGGAATTAGCTGATTTATATGCGACCTCTAAAATAAACTGTTAGAATGGTAATTTAACGAATGTCTTAGCCGATTTATCCAAAGTTAGGCTCGTGGGTTCCCTAAGGTGTTTTTAAATTTTGCAAACAATATTTTAAACCTTTATTAAGTAAATTTAATTCCGTTTCATTAAACGTCTCTGATGATTCATTTACGACCAAAATTTCTTTTATCCTTGTATCCCCTTCTTTCGTCCTATCTAATTTAGGGCATAAATTTCCACTCAATTTTTATATTTATTATTATATTTATGCTCTGAAACCTCAATGACCTTTTTATGAAAATTGCAGCATCCTTCGTATTCAGCTATATCCAAATCTTTTGTCAAACTTAAATGCAAATTTTATCCTTCTAATTCTAATTTACTTTTCTTACCGTACTGGTATTTATTTTCCAAATTTAGCCATTTCATTTTTGCACAAAACACAACTTTTTTAATGACTTTATAGTTGGAAGTAACATCTACCTTCATAAATTTAGGAAAGATATCGTTCCGTTTGCATTGCTTTAAAGAGTTAATATCAGCAGTCAATAACCTAATTCTAGTAACTAAACTATGGAACCTGTCAAACTCCTTTGGCCGGGCAGCCGTAATTACAAATAAAAATAATAATAATGGGAGTTCAATGTCAACAGTGTTTTGGTGTGTTCGCGTCTTCAGTATGTGTTGTTCATTGTGCAGTGCTTTGGTGTTGTCCAGTGTTCGTTCTGTAGTGTTCGTCTTTGGAATTAGCCGTATTCTCTAGTGATACTGAATTCCCCAGTATTCCACTGTGGATGGCAACTTAGTTGACGAAATACGTATCTGAAATTTTCCGAAAGGTGTGGAAAGGATAATTTTATTTATTTTATATATTATTTTAGCCGCGGTCTCCTTATTCTTGTAAACTTTAGGAAAGCAGTAAAGAAAGACTAACGAAGAGAGACGGGGCCAGAAAACAAAAAAAAAAGGGTAGGAGTAGGGAAAGGTGACCACAAACAATAGAAGAAAGACGAAGGGGTGGAGGAGAAACCATAATGTAAACATCTTAGCCAAGGATCGCAGAAAGTGGAAGAAGGCTTGCACAGACCCGAAGATATTCCGATACTTTAAAGAAGGCAAACCATCTTTTCCTAGTGGAAGAAGGAGAGGAAACTTGAAAATAAATATTGAGACCTATTTAGTTTATAAGATAAATGAGTCCAAACTAATCGTGAACTAGAAATTTGTAAATACGCGTTTCGCAAATGGATAGAAGCTGGAATCAAACATGAGCAAGATCAAAGGAAAACCTGACTTACGTAGAATCTATCTGGTTAACGAATATGTATGATTATATGTAGGTATCAGTATATATTTAATACTATATATAGATATAGGATCAGGTCGGGAATAAAGTTTAATTAAAAGTCACGTGGATCTCCGACTGAACGGACATAATAAAGGGGCAGAGAATTTAGATTGCTTTATTCCTTTGAGAAACGGAACACGTTTTAATAAAACCATATAAGTTACAAACGTATCGTGTCCGCTTATGCGTACGCATGTAGCACGTAATCTATACGCAAGGGTAACGCGGCAGAGGTGAAACGTGTTTAGGGAAATCGCGTACCTCATGTGGCATTGAAAAGAAACGTTTCCGATTTCCGAACCTTTAAACCTTTGACAGTACATTAAGGCATGCATGTTGAATGCAATCTCTGATTTCTGACTTCCTATCTCGAAAGAGGGTTTATGTATGATTCCATGCATTGGAGGTTTCTCCCATTCTGGTTTATTAACTTGCAAAATTTATAAAACATCAATCTATGAACTGGATCCAGATATACAATTCGAATCATAAAAAACAAATTAACTAATTAAAATTGAAACATTACGAGATACTTATTTATAAGATACTAACAACAAAATATATTCTATATGCTGTCAATTACTTTAACCAGCGTTAGAACTTCTATAGAGATTGATAAAAGAGAGGATAAATTACAAAATGGGATGATCCTGTTTTATTAATCTTAAACACTCCTACACATATTTTCTCCATTTACCATCCATTTGTCGATTGTAAACAATTTACAAAATTTTGATCTTCTCTTGCCATCCGTAGACGTACGTTTCGCGGTTATACCGCTCGTCAGTACGGCTTTGCAAGAGCTGTAATTTCGTATACAAATTTTATGTATATATGGTCTGAACATTGATGTTTGTACATGTGAGAGGGATTCGTAATACGTGCATTGTGAGAGAATTCATATCGAATCCCTCTCACATGTACAAACATCAAGATTGTAAACAATGACAATTCTCACCTTTGGCCTAGTTAAATAGGCTTTACATCATCGTAAACCGTATATTTAGATGGAAGCCCATTTCAAAAGTATTCTTGGGTTAAACTGATGAGCACGGGAGTTGATAAAACCTGAAAAGCCCCAACTCGAACACCAATAGAAACAACCTACGAATGAAGACTTCGTCAAAATTTATTCAGCTGACTGATCTGTTATTAACCAACTAAGTATATTTTCCGCGAACTAAAGTACCAACTGTTCATCCATCTATTAGATACCGGAGAGTGATTTGTTACTTTGTTGTGATATGTATGGAGAAGATGTATTGAGAGAACGCCAGTGCCAAAACTGGTTTGCAAAATTTTGATCCGACAATTTTTATGTCTAACAAGGGGAACGTCCAGGTTGTGAATAACGGATTTTGATGTGTCTCGAATATGTTATAGAGGCACTTCCCACGAGTATGATACTACCAGCTTTTGCAGTCATTCGCCCTAGTTCTCGAGAAAATTGCAAAAGTTTTCCTAAAGGACTTTGTATACCGTTAATCTTAATAATGTTGTAAAGAACTGAGTATAGTGCAGTGGTTAAGTTCCAGGCCTACTACGCTGGCGATTCGTGTTCAAATCCCGCTCTTGTAGTTTTTTTCTCAATCTTATTGCATATGATATTAACAAATATATTTAATTTCATGCAAAATTGTTCAAAAATGTTTTTCGCGATACTAACTTATTAATAAAATTAATCGGAAGCAAATGTGCAGCATGGTGTATATTTAGAAATTCGCAATCAAATGTTATAATTAAATCGTTTTATTACTAGTGATCATAATTTAAACTATTTTTATATTTTAAACTAAAATTGACTCGGCCGGAATTGCAAGGATTGAAGGATATTTGTATATTTATTTTAAAGATATAGATAAAACCGTATTGCAATGTTCCTTTTACCTACAAATCATCGGCCCAAGTACTTGATGTTTTTAAACAACCTTTATTTTTATAATAAAATAAGTGAAAACATGTTAAAAGCAATATCAAAGAATTTATTGTGGGCATTTATGGTATCTCACCGAAGAAGCAGTGGGTTTGGTATTTTTAATGATTCAGTTTCTGTCGACCAAAAAGTAATAAATGGACAAAGCATTTAAAGAAAACGAGGCAAATAATTTTGATTCTAAACACTTGAATGTTCTTTTTGAAGAAATAGCCGAATTTACCCACAAAGAATTACATACATCATTGTGTATCAAAAACAACCTTTAATTTTCTTAAGCGATTTAAAATATCATGATTTTATGGCGAAAAATATTATTTTTGAACAATTTTGCATGAAATTAAATATATTTGTTAATATCATATGCAATAAGATTGAGCAAAGAAAATACAAGAGCACGATATGAACACGGATCGCCAGCGTAGTAGGCCTGGAACTTAACCACTGGACTATTCTCACTTCTTTTGGAAACTTATTAAGATTAACGGTATATAAGGTCCGTTATGAAAACTTTTGTAATTTTCTTGAGAACTAGGGCGAATGGCTACAAAAGCTGGTAGCAAGATACTCGTGGAAGGTCCCTCTATAACATATTCGAGACACATCAAAATCCGTTATTCACAACCTTGACGTTCCCCTTGTAAGATGCACCACGTTCTGGAAGGCTAGTTAAAGTTGATGAAAACACAGCATTAATTGATGCAAACTGGCGAATAACAACTCGCGAGATCGCTGAGAGATTAAATTTATCGAGTTCGACCGTTCATAACCATTTGAAACACCTAGATTTAATCTCAAAGCTCGACATATGGGTTCCTGGTGTTTTTACAGAAAGAAATTTGCGCCGTCGCGTTGAAGTCTGTGATTTACTTCTCAAACGTCAAAAAAGAGGTACATTTTTGAAGTGCATCATTACTGGGGACGAGAAATAGGTTGTCCACAACAACATTAAACGCAAAAGATGATGGAGTAAAAAAATTAACCGGCTCAAAGCACTTCGATAGCCGATATTCATCTGAAAAAGGTGATACTGTCTGTTTGGTGGGGTTTCAAGGGAGTCGTTTTTTTATCTTCTATCAGACAACACAACGATTAATTTTGAAGTGCACTGTCATCAGCTGGAAAAACTGAATGATTCACTTAAACAGAAAAGGCCAGAATGGATCAATAGAACAGGTGTAGTGTTCCACCTAAATTATCTGAGACCTCACACAAGTTTGGTAACTCGCCAGCTAGGATGGGATGTACTGCCACACCCACCATATTCTTCAGATCTGGCTCCTTCTGATTATTACTTGTTCCGGTCTCTACAAAAAATTTTAGAAGGTAAAACCTTTACTTCAAATGAGGAGGCCAAAATCACCTGGATCAGCTTTTTGCCAACAAAGAACAAAAATGTGAGCGTGGGAAAATGCTACCAGAGAGATGGCAAAAGGTATTGGACCAGAATGGACAATATATAATTCAATAAAATATTTATTCACTATAAGAATATCGTCTTTCATTTTCATAAAAAAAGTCCTATCACATTGTTGATGTGAGGAAATGTCGTAATTAGAGATTCCTACGGAATACAAGCATCTTTTTCCCAGTATTTTGTTTCTTGTTTCAACATTACATTCCACAAGTCCGAAACTAAAGGACACATCCAATACCTATATGGTTTATGGATAACTGGGCAGTCCAAATACATATAAATGAAAAGGAGAGCGACAGAAGGAATTTAATATCCTGAAACGCTTCAACCACAAAAGCGTCTAATATAGAATTAACGTGTCAAATTTGTTCTGCGGCCAAGAAGGCCAACCATTATTTTTCCGGTTATTCTGCAAGACTGACTCATAAAAGACAAACGAGCAATTAAATCAAAGCCGGAAAGCAGTAAAGAAAACGGAAACGCTATCGAGTTCTCGAATAACAACCGCCGTCATCATGTCATCGCTAAAAATAATGGCCTTTCAGGATCCCTTTCACATACACGTAGTACGAGGAGCTTATACACATCTACGTATGAATACCGAGATATAGGTTTTTATGAGGCCTGCACGCATTAATAACGCGGAGCCCGGAATGCATTAGATTCATTGTCCGAAAGACACTCCGACCGAAAATGACAGAAACAATAAGCCAGGTCGCATGTCACATGCGCTTTCTGACATTTATAACCGCGATTTAATGCGCCGGCTGACATGTTAGGCATTGTCTTCAACTTCTGTTCCCTCTTCGTCCAATCAACCTCGAACAATGGGGGAGTAACGATGATTGTCGGTCGACGAGGACCCTTCCAAGTAATGGAACATCTTCGAGAACTGTTAATGGCCGAACCCCCGCCCTTTCGATCGGAAAGAATCACGCTCGGATCTTATATTTTTAGGTCATCCGCTAACCTTCCCCTGGAAATAACCGATTTTCCACTTCTACGCTATTGTCCTTTGAAATAAATCGCCGATGATACCGATCTCGGAAACATTTCAATTTTTCTTGTTTGTTTTATGTCATATTTTTCACTTGATAAATCTTTCACTATGAGATAGAAGATAATCTGGATTACAACAGTAGGGCGAAGTTATCTTTCCTTATGAAACATTGCTCTAATTAATAAGAAACATTTGGTATTTAAAGAAATCTTATATTTCGCTATTTCGTAAGAATATCTTAGCAAGTGTTAACAACATAGATACATCGTGACAGATATTGGTTAAGGAACTAAATAATTGCGTATTTTCAAAAGAAAATAAAATACGACATATTTAGTAATCCATTGTCCATCTTTGTTAATAGCCTTTTGCCGTCTTTCCGAAAGCACCATAATTCTACGCTCATATTGCCAAAAAGCAACACCAAGCGCAATTTGACTTTTTTTAGCAATCGAGGTTTTTCAAAAGAAAAAATCAATGATAATCTGATGGTGCAATATCAAGACTACATAGTGATTGCAGCAACACATAACATTCAATCTCCAACCATTTCTCCCAAGTAACACAAGATATAAGTGTCCTTGCATCATGGTAAAACATAACACTTTGGTGAATAGCCAGCTGTGGATGCTTTTATTCAATTGCATAGTTCAGTTGCAAGTTGTTCGATCTACACATTTAAATTGTTCATTTAGTTGGGTGTGGTAAACCCACCAAACTGATATTAGCTTCTATACATAAATATCAACCATGGACGTTATTTGAACTGATTTAGCTCAATAATCATTTCCTCTATCATCTCTTTCGGTTAAGATTGTTAAAGGACGGACATATGCCTCCTGTCGCAATTGATGTACAATATATGATGATGATAATACTTGGTCAGCCAATTATTTCAACCGGATTACCGGATCATTGTTGACCCTGAAGCGAAATATCGCCAATTTTGACATTGGGTCTCATTTAAGACTTTGTCACCTTAGGCAGTAGATACGTAACCCTCTGTATTTTCTTCCTATAAACCGCAATTCTTCACAAAAACGGGGCATCAAAGAAAAACAAAACAGATTGGGGTAAAAGGATAGTACAACACATCCTGGCATTAGGCTGTGAGACCTACGCCACTACGAACAACAAGGAATTAAGATAAACACCATAGAAATGACCTTTTTACGATATAGATAGAATGCAGATAGAAAAAAATATATTCGGAAAACAGCTAAAATAACCGAGGAATGAAACACAATTGAGCATGGGCAGTTTAGATGAATAGAGCATCCAGAGGATGAGTGAAAACAGATCAGTTAAATCGATTGGAAAAGCTAAGAAAAGAGGACGAAGAAAAACACGGAATGGTGAGGCAAGAGGAGCAGCGGAAAAGATGAACGTAAAATGAGAAGATAGGAAAATATGAAGAGAAGACGCTCTAACTCTACTTCCCAAAGCCATACAATGAAAGCTAGCCGGGTTTTAGGATTAACTAAGTAAGTTAGGTACGACGAACGTGCTTGTTTCAATAGCAGCTGAAATCCAGATTATCAGCGAATAATATGGTTTAGAATTTCTAAAATGTAAACACACCTGCAATTTTTTTATTTATTACTGAAATATATTGTCTCCCAAATCTTAAGCTTTTGAAACATATGTACGTTCCTAACATACATAGTAGTTTCAATTAGATCGAAAATTACTAAACTCAGTGACACACGGGCATTGTGCATCCTTACCTTAAGAAACTCACAGTGCCGACAAAGAAGTTTATTTATTTACAATAGACGTAGAACCTATAAAAGTCAAAACATGGGAAAAACATTTAATAGGAAAATACATGGCTAATACATACAGAAATAAAGAAAGCAACGTAATGTATATAACAAAAGCATGTTACCTTCTAAAGTTCTAAAGTTGATACAAATTACATTTTTGATCTTTTGAAAATAATTGCAGAAATGGAAACATACAAATAATAAATTTATAGAAGATCTACTCCAGAAATGTACTCAAACGCTGCTCTATGCATGTCAAGGAGGTAAGTTTCAGTATTAATTATCTATTCAACTGGTTTTTAACGGTAGATATGGAATTGTCGACGTGTCTCCTGCATATTATCTAATATTGTAGTTAGGTGGTGGACAATTTTTGCCTAAAAACTACTACTACAACCACTACTTTGCTGGCTTTTGAAATATAAAAGATTTCTGTTTTAAGAGGCAATTCACATTGTGGACCAAGAAACATGGTCCATTAGTGTAATTCTCATGTAGTATTTATGTCTCTAACAACAATATTAGTACAGACAAGTAAATAGTAGAATCATGTACGTATATTAACTAATAAAAATAAAACACAATTGCAATTATTCAGTTCCTCAACTTTAAGCTATATATATGTACAATTGTACATATCTCCTAACCTAACAGACACTTATTCTTCGACCACTCCACCACTTTATAGGTCAATGAGACCTACAAATTCATTCTATGAAATTTTCAACAATATTTTATAGATTGAATTTATAGTTTCCACTGACCGATAGAGTGGCAGAGTTGACTTAAAAAGCAAATAAATTATAAATAAATTCGCATTGCAGGCATTACCACTGAACACAGTATTTTCAGCAAGAACATTCGCTCATTCTAATAGGAAAATCATAATGTAATTCTACTTTTAGCGGGTAGATACATCGCCGATTAATAAATTTCATGTTTTTATAACAGGCCACCAGTAACCCATGATAAGTACAGTAATTTTAGGTAGATTTTCTGTCTTCAGTGTATCACTATTTAAAGCAATTTCGCGATCCAAGTCATACACTAAATTTCATATTTTATTCGAACCATACTGTAACGAACAATTTGATAGAAAAAAAAACAAACAAATCATCAAGGCAATATAATTTCTAACACCTCAAAATCTGCTAATTATATATTCATCGCAATAAAGTGCATTGTAAAATATCCAACGATTATTGATCTTCATCCTTTTGCCACCTGTGTACTTATCTAATATTTTCCGGATTTATGAACGCCAGACAGACTGCGTTTCGAACGAAATCATTCGACCAACCCATCCTAGGCAACGGCTATCCATCCAAATAGTACTCTTCGCTTTGATGTGTAGAAACACTGCACATAAACTTGTCGGGCAGTAAACTTTTTCGCTAGCAACATTTTCAAAGTTGTTTCATCCCACGATACGTGCATCTGTCTACCGCCTCCGCCGTGGCGTATTACATAGGAAGAGAGGGCACCCTTTTCATTAAACATTGATGGAAAACGAAATGGCCTTTTTTCCTCAACGCTTGGCACTTCAACAATCCGAACTTGTTTTTAAATTATTCAGGTTTCGCCCATACAGATACCTAGGTAGTGGTGGTGCGCGTTTCAATTAAATTTTAATTGTGTATTTTCCTAAATTAATGCATACCTGTCTAACCGCAGTGGAAGCTAGTACGACTCGCCTCTCGATTAATACCCCTTTTATGTTCTATGCATAGGTAGGTGGTGGATGAGCGTACATATAAATGTGAATTCCGTTTTGTCGTGAAGTGCCGGCCAAATATTCGGCGTAATCCGTCCGGATCATTGTCTGAACTATTCGCATGTTCTCGGGGAAACCAGGCATTGATTGAGAAGCTGGATTCCTGCCTGATTAGGTACACCCTATTGCTCGCGTGGCGTTGCCAAGCGAACCACCAGCCACTATACGATTCGGAAACCCTATAATATATTCAATATATTTCACATATTGTTCGCTGAAATTTGTATTATCTTCGGGTTATATAAGATCATTGTTGGAAATGTTAGATAAATTAAGACTGAAATGTAATTGTAAATTAAGCCGGATTGTTTACGCTATGTACATCTATACTATCTTGAATTTCACCCTATGCAATTTCTAACAGAACCGCATTTCTTAAGAAAGAATATCAACAATTCAATCTGCAACTAAAATGCAGAAAATTTGTGCAATTGCTTGGAAGCTGTGTTTCCTGTATGTCTAAAGTAAGCTATAACAAACTACAACCCATCTAAAATTTTCGTTGAGCCTGTTCAACAACCCAAGATAGTTTTCTACAACTTTTTTGTCACCTTTTTAAGCTAGTTATTTACATATTTAATGATTATGATAGTTGGCAAATATACTTGCATATTTTTAATATACATAAGTTTAACCTTGTTCCCTATGGCTAAAATTTTATACGATCCTCCGCGACGCAGGTACCCAGGTACCTACATCTATATTATACATCAATATCTTATTTAAATGGAGAACGCGTCCACTTAATGTAGTTGCACGTTCCATTTTGAATATCTATGTGTATCTAATAACCATTTCGATGATAGACGTGTGATTAAAGTCCCCAGATGTTTCCTACTACAACTTCCTGTGTAGCGACTGCGTAATTTCCCGAAATATTTGAGATGCTCTCAGCTGTGAGTAATGTAGAATGCCATTGACATAAGTTGCCTACACCCACTAGTCAGGCAACAAAAAATCTGTGAAGCATACTTGAAGAAACTATAAGAAGTAATAGAAACAAGGTGAAATTTCGCGAAATCAAAGCTATTCCTTCTTTTATTGTGAGTGTTTACGTATGATTTTTATCTTGTAAGATGGCAGGCAGTTTCAGAGAAGCTTCTAGCTCCGAGTTTCAACGCACGACCTATGAGCAACAACAGATATATCTACAACAACTAAATGGCGAGTGTAGTGACGGAGATAGCGAGCATTTATAAGACACCACTTCAGATGAAGAGTGGAAACCGCCAATTACTTCTCATTCTGAAGCAAGAGAAGAATCCGATGTTGAGGATGTTCATGTACATCCCAATGTTACCTTAGAAATGGAAGAAGAAAATGTTAGTGATGAGGACTACAACAGTGATGTTGGCTATATCGATGGACATGTTTTGTATGGCAAAGATGGAACAGTGTGGAATGTTGAACCTCCTGCAAAAGTCTCTCAAACGCTGAGGCATAATATATTGCGGCAGAAATCAGGTCCAATAAAAGATACAGATTCACTTTCCATACGAGATATAATTACATGTATTTTTACTTCAGTAATGTGCGACATTATAATTAGGGAAACCAATAGGAAGGCCAAAAGTGTATACTTGGAATGGAATACCGCAAATCTTAATCAACCATCGAAAGTTTGGAAACAACTTATTGCGGAAGAATTTTATGGCTATCTGGTAATAGTAATTACAACAGAATTACACCATTCGAATACCGAAGACACGAAGAAACTTTGGAAAAGCGAAGCCTATCCGCTTTATCGGGCAACAATGTCAGTCAATAGATTTTGGGCGATTCAGAGATTTATTCGTTTTGACAGTCCTAATACAACAGCAGAAAGACTCAAGATTGACAAAGCGGCTGCGATTTCCGATTTGTGGGTGCTGCTAAATAAAAATTTAAGAATGAAGTATGTGCAATCGGAGTACCTAACTATAGACGAACAATTGTTTCCATTTCGAGGAAGAACGAGATGTACGCAATATATGCCGGCAAAACGTGCCAAATATGGCATAAAAATTTGGTGGGTGTGTGACTCTGCAGATTCCTATCCACTTACTGGCCAGATATATACAGGAAAGTCGTTGGATGGTCGAGAGCGAAATCAGGATGAGCGCGTGGTCAGAGACTTATGTTCCCCATATAAGAATAGTGGCCGGAACATCGTAATGGATAATGTTTTCACCACTCTACCTTTAGCGCGTTTGTTGATGTCATGGGGACTGTCACTAGTCGGAACGCTACAAACAAAGAAGCCATACATACCGCCCGAGATGATGGCCAATAAATCAAGAGAAGCAACGTCGTCGATATTTGGGTTTGGTAATGACAAAATTACAATTGTCTCATACGTACCCAATGCATTACACAACAACAGTAAGTGGTGCCAAGCAGAAGCTTGAGATCATTCAGTACTACAACTCTGGAAAAGGAGGTGTTGATAACATAGATAAGCTGGTGGCTCACTATTTAACCAAGCACAAAACCAATCGGTGGCCTGTTGCAGAAGATTCCTGCAGAATTTGGGGAGACAAGTTGCTATGCCAGCTATAATGCTCCCGAATTTCTCCAACATTTTAAAACCAAATCGGGCATTGAATGTATACTGGGAGGCACAGACGGATCCTATCTGCATCGTGATATAGAAAATCAGCCTAGGGATACAACCGGACGTCTCAAAGTTATTGGCAGCTGTTACATATGCCGAGCGAATTCGCGGAAGC
This sequence comes from Chrysina gloriosa, assembly GCA_038088585.1. Classification (NCBI taxonomy): domain Eukaryota; kingdom Metazoa; phylum Arthropoda; class Insecta; order Coleoptera; family Scarabaeidae; genus Chrysina; species Chrysina gloriosa. Next base: position 12,362,658 of record CM076093.1, read on the forward strand.
AGAGAAAAACAAGAAAACCATGCCGTATATGTAACCGGCCCATTTGCGATTAGCATACGGAAAACATTTCTAAATGTTACTCATGCATTTCATAAATTGAGAAATCCATTATTTTTTACAGAACATTTCATACACAAATTCAAATTCTTCATATTGCTTTTTATTTTTCCATTTTTCCAAACACATAGAGGTACCTTGGTACCTTTAACGTGGAGAATAAGGATAAAAGCTTTAACAATAAAACTATTGAATGTCATTGTCATTAAGTTGCTGTATTGCGCAGAAACAGTTTTCTCCTACTTAATTTTAAGTTGTCAAGGAGGTCTAGCGTTCAATTGCATCTCTGAGATGTGAAATTCTATGATAATCAAAAAGGTACCCGTGTACCTCGTTATTGGGATGAGGGTTAAAGTGATTCTTTGCGTAAGAAAACATGGAATTGGAAAAGGCTATTTTCGAAATTCAACTTTCTACAATTTCAAACGCGTCTTTAGCTGTAAAAAATATTTTGAGAAAATCGATTCAGTGTTTGGTGACAACTCGTGTTCCTTAGCTACCACAAAGCCGTGGCACAATTAATTTGAACGTGGTCGACTTTCGTTAAATGTGTTTTCTAGCCAAAAAACGGCCATTACAGAGAAAAATTGCAGTGGACCTACATGCTAGTCTAACGAGTATTCAAGCAACTACACAGACTGGTAATTTTGCACAAATATTTGAATGTACGTAAACTTTGTTCCTGCTGGATTTTCCATAATTGGCCCTAGTTCAGAAAGCAGACGGTATGAAATGGTGCACATACACACCAGATAGTTTTGGAAATGGATGATATCATCAGATGCACGACATTATTACAAGCGATAAAACATAGGTATAATGCTATGGTCTCGAAAGAAATGCAACAATCGGCAGTTTGGATCTTTTGAGAATGAGTTGGCTCCGGCAGAGGAAAATGACCTGAAACAAAGAGATGGTTGCCACAGTTTTTGCAATTATCGGACAAGTTTTCACTGTAGCACTGGACGATGGCCGTACTGTTAAAGTCGAGTGATTTGGTACAGTTTATTGCCTCAAGTTCCCAGTAGTGGCCATAGATTAGATCCCTGAGGTACAGCGGAACGCGACACAAATTCAGCAGCGTATTGATTGTAAGAAAAATACATTGATACCTACATATATATTTTCCAGAAATTTTTGTACCGCTCTTTGTACAATTAAAGTAGTACAGGAAGTTAGTAATTCCGTAATTTTCATATGTAATATGTAAATCTGAATCATTTCAAAGCTTTCTGAGTAACTCATACGCGCAGAATAGGGAACATGAATGTGCTATATAAATCCTTTCGAATACTTAGCACTACTTAAGATCTTAACAATAAAGCTTTCGCTACTGTCTTAATATCTTAGCGTTGCTGCTTTTCACTAAAACTGTTTTAGTGTTAATGGGTCCTATATTTGTTCAGTTTCCGATTAAAGAGGTGCGAATAACTCATCCGAAGATTTTAATGCGTTCGGTAACGCCACCCTTCTTGAGAGAGATGTCAAGGACAGAGACTGCAATTAGTGAATGGGTTGTGGCCGTCAACAACATCCACCTTCGTCTGCTAAGGGCCCACTTGCTAGGGACACTTATTTACTCGCGAGCAAGAACGGGAGCCGAATTAAGAACGGGGACGAATACGCCGATTACTTCATCTGCAAATTCATTAACGTTAAATCATCACACTCACTTGCACTCCTCTTAGTTTTAGCTCAGATAATATTGCTTTAATAATAAGTTAAACGAATCCGAGTATTATTTCGGCTTTATTGTTCGCGCATCATTATAATCAAAATTGGTAAGTTTGAAAAGAACTAAATCAAATATGAACGAAAATATAGAAGCATGTATGTAGGCACAGAATACAAGAATGTAGGTCCAGGCGCAAGTATATAATTAATAGAAAGCAACAAGTTTTATTTCATAACATTTCTTCGTGCTGTTTAGTTAGTTACGAACTTTGGAGCCAAATATGTATGAAAATATAGGACACATATCATAACTTTACATTCCAGACATATTAGTTGTTGCTCAATTGCAACTTTAGTTCCTTTTTCTATTGTGGTGAGTTGCTCCACATTCTTCTTCTACTAATAATATCCATAGCTTTCTGCGAGCTTTTAAGTCGTGGATATATGGAATCTTGAAAATAAGTGGTAATAATGTAACAAACTACGAACTATTCAGGAGAATGTATGAAAAAAAATATCATGTGATGAAAATGATGCAGATTATAACAATGCCAGAAATACAAAGTAAATGGAGAAATGAAACAAGACAGATTTATTGCGTGAACAATTTGAGACAATGATACAAACATAATTCCACTGAGGAATTGTATTATTAAACTGTAAATACGACACAGATTATAATCCTTCTGTAATGTTCTGTGTGGACCTAATGGACTGATTGAAATTAAGATATCGAAAGTGACCCGTTTGCGGTCTAGCTACGTTCTGGCAAACGGATTAGATAAAGATCGGTTACTCGGAAATGTTTATTAAGACCGTCATAAAATGTGACACTCATTTTAATATAATGGAAAATTTGGTTTGCATTCAGCTTTCGTATTGCAAGCAGTAAATAGTGAAGAGTTTGTGTAATATCTTAAAACAGCGGGTAACACTAAAGTAATGTCGCCAAGAAAGGAATTATCGATAGAAACGCCTGCCCAAATAGTGGCATACCACAACATCGGCAAAAGTAACCACGAAATTGCTACATTACTGCAATTAAACCGTAGAACCGTGGGCTATAATGTTATAATCTATCCAATAAATAGCGATCTGGACAACTCAAAATACCGTTATTACGCACAGAAAATAAAACAAAACGGCTGGCATAGGCGAGAGAGCACATAGACTGGATGGGGAGTGATAGATTGGAAAAGAGTGCTCTGGACCGACGACTATAAATTTCTCTTCTTTGGTTCAAGCAGAGGAACATTTGTCCGTAAATCTAAAGGGGAACGAGCACATGAATCCTGTATTACACCAACAAAGAAGCTTGGAGTAAGATCAGTCATGATTTGGGGCTGTTTTAGCGATACCTCTGTTTGATCAAAATAGATGGTATTCTTAGAAAAGAAGGTTACAGGGCAATTTTGGAGAAGAATCCCATTTCATCTGGAACACGAATAATTGGTGAAAGCTTTGTGTTCCAACACGATAATGATCCAAACTACACTGGAAATATATTCCGGGAGTATTTAGAACAGCTTGAGCACAGAAGGAAAGCTATAGGCGTCAAATGGCCACCCCAAAGTACAGATCTCAATCTGATCGAGCTCTTTTGAAAGGAACTCAACCAATAGGTTCGAAAATCTGCTTCAACATCGGCAACAATACTTTAGGAGAAAGTACAAGATACTTGAGGGAAATAGAGCCAGTAACACTGGCGAGGCTGTTAGAAAGAATCCCGAGATTGTGTGCGGCTGAATTAAACGCGAAAGGTGGCCAATTGACAAATGTAAATTACTTTATTATTATCTTTATCAGTAAGTTGACAAACACAGTGATTTTACAACTGTTAAACTATAAGTGCAGAATAAAGCTTTATTTTATAATTAGCATTTTACTTATTTTTGTAATATTTTGAGTAAACGCTTATGGCCGGTAGTGTATATTAAGTTTCAACGTTAATGTATTTTTCTAATTAACATCTACAGATAATAATAATTCTTCAGAGAATACTATATTGATTCTCTTTGTGCTTTCTTATGCGTAAAACCACTTCACAATAAAGCTACATAATATACCAACAATAATTTAGCCTTAGACAATACCTTCCGGAGGGCGATTTAATTTACTTTATTACCGAAATAATGAACTACGGAAAGACTTATGATTTCTCGAACAGATTTGTTCGGAAGTACATTAGAGCTTTCAGCAGGGACCGCCAATTAGAGTTCCCGTATTAGAGGGCATTAGGGCATCAGGTGACCTACGCGACTCCAAGGGTGACCAAGCTCTCTGTCCGCCTAACGTCAGAGGAAACGCGTCACGATCCTGGGAAAATTCAATCATGTGAGCTTTGGGAAAGCTTTATGTCCGAACGCGCTTTTGATCTGTCTCACATTATGTTTCACGTATTTTTATACCTAATAATGCTCTTCGGGCGGGTTTACGTCTTATTATCCTTTATTATTAGGACATCGGTCCTTGTACCATATTTTACCGGGGATATATAAATAAGAATGCTCGTTAGCGCAGCCAACAGACCGCATGTAACGACGAAGCATTGAAAAATACTATTATTTGAGAAATTTGATACACCGCATTCATCGGTATGGTTACAACGCTTTTACGTATTTGGTAATTGATCGTTAGCAAAGTCATGAACAAACTTTCATCGGCAGACGGTATAGGGAAAGATTATATTTTCGAAACTTTTACATCTTATAGATACTTGCATTGGATAGTAGTACATACATACATTGGAAATACAAAATATTTCAGGAGAATGAACACGCTTGAAATTTCGCTGGAGCTTATTTGACATGACATCAAGATATATGGTAGGAAGCACTTTTACAATAAAATACTGAACAACCCAAACAACAAAAAATGATAAGTTGAATAAATCTGTGATCATAAAGTGTTACATGCCCTTTATCTCTTACCTATCTTCTACATATTACATACATATTTCAGAATCAATGTATTAATTATAAAAGCTATAAACATTTAGTTTAGGCACGAAAATTAAAATTACCCTTACCGCACCTTTCGGAAAAGAATCCAGATACGTATTTTGGCAACTAAGTTTCCATCAGTGGAAAACTGGGGAAATTCAATATCACTAACGATACCGGCTAATGCCCAAGATGAACACTACACAACGAACACTGTACAATACTAAAGCACTGCACAATGAAGACACACCGGACGCGCGAAACACACCAAAACACTGCCCCTTCAGTGTCAACACTTCTTCCCGATTTTTTCCGAATGGTTATTAAGGCTAATTTTACTTATTTTATACATTATTTTAGCCACAGTCTCTTTACTCTTATTCTTAGCCCCTTGTATAACTTACAATTAGTTAGTATTTCAAAAATTCTTACAGCTTCAACTGCAGCAAATCGGAACAATGAGAATGAAACTTAAATTTTATTATTTTATCAATTTCACGCGGCTTATGGAGAAGCATACGATACGGAGAGATAATTGTGCTAAAACGCCTCCCATAAGTCGATGATCAATGAATGAAAATTTCATTACAATTAGTTGGTATTCTGAGAAAGTTAAGCCGAGAATCTACTGAAAATGTGCCAAGCATGCAACGACACAGGATTGCTTTCAGATTATCGAGTGAATCGGTGAGCGATTCAATGGGTCGAACTGATTGAGCAGAGATTTCATTAAGTTTCAGGTAGGTACACAGCTTAATGAAAAATTATGCTGAGACGTGAGTTAAATGCGAATGTTGCAGAGAACCGATTATATATATATATATACATGTATATATATGATTGTATCGGTTAATAAACATTTACCGTTTCTCTTTAGATTCTTCCGTAATATTGTAACATAATTCTACCAAAAATTTATACCGCATCGTTTTAGCATCATAAAATACCGATATACCGGCGTCTGAAATAATCCCTACAAAGAGTAGTACGTCTTCATCGTAAAAATTTTACTGCTCATTGTAAAAATGTATAGGCCGAAATTTGCTATAACTTTTTACTACTTGGAAAGTTCAATGTGTTCACGCGTCTTTGATTTTATGAAGGATTCTTCGAAACAACAAGGCTGCTTCACTGATATGAAAAATATGCTCCCTTTCTACCTCAATAATCGCTGAACCGAACACTTTCAATCACATTAAACACCCTCCGTTCCATACAAGTAAATTCCAAGAGAAACACAATGCCTTTTTCATCTCCGACGGTATCCGGTATCAGCAAATGCTTCATTATGTTTATTACTCCGGAGTAATCACGATTTTTTCATACTGTACGTTATTAACGCGTAAATGGTTACAAGGAAACGGATCACATTTATGTAATATGTACGCTCAAAGGCTGATCTTTTATTTACAATATATACCCGTATGAAAGTAAATAGGTAATGTCCAGTAGAGACGACGACGTGATAAAAAATAGTTACCCTTTCCTTCGGACAAAGATCGTGTTTCCAACGTTACCTTAGAACCCGTCAAGAGATTATCCACCGTTTGAATATCATGTTTACGTTCGCTACTCAGCTTTTATATAATACCGGGATTATCGAGGATTTTTTATTCCCTCAATTTTCGATGGAAAAATCGTCGAAAATATACAGCGGTTGTGCTGGACGACGCATTGTTCAATTATGAATATATTTAAATCCTCAGGGGCACACATCTTTTATAGTATCTCATATACATACATATATTGGCTCAATAATTTCGCATAAAAACTGCGTGTCAGCTAAAGGGGATGTTTGATTCGGGGTTGCATTATATTTTTAACACGACATCTTGACAGTTTGTTAAGTAGAATGTGCCCTTCTTGTCACCTAAGAGGCCTGCAACTATGACTTTTTAAAATTTATTTCACATTTAATAAAGAACATTTAACAAAGCATGCGTCAAATTAGTGCTTTAAAAAGTTATACAGATTAGCAAACATCTTGCTATATACCCGCACAGATACATATAATATAATTCTATGAGGAAAGAATAGAAATTGACAATAGGGCAAAAATTTGTCTAGAACCATAATCAACCAGTAAAAAGTACAACCTAGATCTATTGAGAAAGACAAGATTCGAGCACATGATGCTACAAAGAATGCTGAGCAGCACATGTAATGGAAACAAAGATTTTATTAATTATAATAATAATTCATATAGCAAGCGGAGAACTAATCCTAATAATAACTTTATACTTTCTACGAAAGAGAAATTTCAAACACTTGTAAATTTGTTCTGTACTCTTTCTATCAAATCAATACATTTTCAGGTTCAAGATACCAATTTTGATCGAACAAGAGCATTGTATAAATTTAATAGCTAATATGTTTGTAGAAGAGAACACTACACTAGCGTGTTTCTGGACATAACTCAGATATTACATAAAGTGTCTGGCACACGTACTCGCCAAACGGAAGCAACTGGGTCTTAACTGTACGGTCTACAAATGTGAGAAACAAGTTCTAATGCAAACTTAGAAATATTGCACGACTTCAGTCCTGATGATTAGCAACGCTACATAAATGGTTCGTTCTAAACAGAATTTCCAGATATAGACCAGAGGTGAAGAAATCCCTGACACTTTGACTAACATATGTATGTATTAAATCTGAAACACAGCAAACATTCTCCATGCACCATGTGCACCATACGTGAGCACAAGGGAGAGTTCAGCTTTTGGACATCGCGTGTTATTCCTCAATAGCTTATAATATAGTTTAAATGGTCATACTCGAAACGTAGCTAATGGGGAATGGACAAATGATCCTGGTTTATGATCTTGACAAGTGGCAGAGAATGCCAAATTTTCGTGAATATGCGTTCATGAAAAATATGGCAACTACGATATACACGTAGTCTGCATACTTGATCTACGATTTTCTGCTTATTTTTTTTTTGGTTGTGTTGTGTAGGGAAGAGTTTTTGTTTGTCTTTGTAAGTTAGCACTCAGACTTTTGAATAATGTTTGAAATTTTGAATTTATTGAATGAGGATTTAGGTGATTCGAAGGACAAAGGTGGTGAAAGTTACATTAGAAGCACTAAGTGACAGCAGTCGTAATGATGAATTCAATGAAAGCGCAATAAAAATAATGTTCCATCTGTCGATTTGATGGGTTGGGCAATTTAAGGTCCCACTGGCAATACTGTTATAAACACTGGCCTCTTTGGTTATCTTTTTATGCATCTTTGACAACAAAATCCTGAACATAAATATAGGTAAGTTTAAGCTCTAGGCAGAACAACAAGTAATTCACCAAATGTTTAATTATTCAACATACTAAACTGAAAAGCCAATTAAATAAATCATTTCCCCCAGAAAATCTATAATTTGAGTGGATCATTTTGACATCAAGCCAAATTTCGCAAATTATTCGAACTCTAATTTTCTTTGAGTAAACCATGCGTGCGGAATTACATCTAGAAGCAGAATTGAATTGTTGTCTTGTGCAAAAGCTTAATCCTCGTTTCGAATCCATCGGAAAATAAGCTCATTGATGAATCTGTTATAACTTTCAAAGGACTTTTGGCCTTCGGACGGTATATTCCTACGGGAGCTTACAAATACGGAATGAAATATTTTTACATATGGAACTTACGCCGGAATTCAACAGGCACCAACTTAAAAATCATACACTGCTGAAACTGTAATATAAACAATCAGTAAATATAACACATCCAATTTCCTCGGCAGAATAACCCAGGAGTGGCAGTTGGAAGATGGAAAAACTACCGAGCCAACAACCAAGTAAATTCCGGAAATGATCAAGAACAGTGGGGAAGTTCTCAACAGTCCTAGGATGCAATAATACCGAGACATATATTGATATCTCGGACCATCTAGCTTCATTTCTTCTCTTGCTAGACGAGAGGTGCAGAAAGGTTGCAATAAAGCTTCCCACCAACATCAGCGTTATTAATGTATAGTTGTACAAACAGCTTGGAGAAAATAAGACCATCTAACCTATAACCACCTCGTTCAGAGAGAAATTGGCTACAGTTCCTCTTAATACTTCCATTTCGCCTCCATCAAAGCCGATAATCCCAAGTACTCTGAACAATATTTTCACAGTATACATATTGGCAATAAACCAACTGATGTTGGATCAAAGAAGACTGATTTCTACAGATTATCTTCAAATTACAGACGACTCCCAAAAAGAAAATATAATAATCTTTAACCCCAAATACAACTGCCATGTAACAGATTAATTTTTTTCGAGAGAAAGATAAGATATATTTTATTGCTGTGTTTTCCTAAAATGTTGACATAGCTCAAAATACAATAATTTCGTTAAAAACCGTTTCAAATGCGTATATCATAACTAACACACGTGACACAGGACTAATGTTTTGGGCACGTCATTAATTTAATTAGTTCTCTAAATGATAGTTTAGTGCTTTACTTCGCCTTTAGTTAGGCGCCTCCATGTGCAAAGAATAAATGTATATATTATAAGGTAATGGGACCAGCCAGTCGGTAGCATTATCTTTCTAGGTATAACAACCAATTTGGTTATTGCTAACAACTGCTGCCACATATTGCATATTATTGAACCAAATATTTTTGTTAACTTTAGTAGTTAGTCATGAATCCCATGTACATATATCTACACCCTCTGTCCCAAAAGTAACCGCAATAGTTCGAAATAAAGCACGCTATGTATGTTATGTCCACAAAAATCATTGTATTTATTCGAAATATTCCCCATGTGCTACAATACATCGATTTGCACGGTCAACGAGTGCTTCAAACGACTTTTTCATGTCGATCTCTGGGATGGCCTTTAGGATGTCGGTCGTCGATCTTTGAATAGCGTCTACAGATGCATAACGAACTCCTTTCTGCTTCAAATGAAGACGAGGGAACAGGAAATAATCGCATGGGGACAGATCAGGCGAATACGGTGGGTGCTGTATCGAATATATTTCATTTTTCGCCAAAAAATCGGTGACAATCGTTGCTCGATGACACGGTGCGTTATCGTGCAGTAATCTCCAGCTGCCTGGCTCGCGATATTCGGGCCGAACACGACGAATGCGACCCAGCAAACGCCTCATAACATCGAGGTAATATGCACCATTAACCGTTGAGCCGTATGGAACGAACTCCTTATGGATAATTCCCTTCGAATCGTAGAATGAAATCAGCATTGACTTGATTTTCGACTTCTCCATTCGTGATTTTCGGATTTCCTTCTTCTGGTGACCTCCACTCTGCGCTTTGACGTTTGCTTTCTGGTTCGTATTGAAAGCACCACGTCTCGTCACCAGTCACAATCGTTTTCAAGAAGTTTTCATCTGCACGAGCTCGTGCAATAATGTCTTTGGAGTGTTCGATTCGAAGCGTTTTTTTGGTCGTCGGTCAATTTGTGCGGAACAAACTTCGAATTGACCTTCTTCAAACCAAGGGTTTCAGTCAAAATGCGCTGAATAGTTGTTTTAGGGATGCCAAGCTCCATTTCCATAAATCTCACTGACGATTTCTTCGAAATTTTCACAAATTCGCGCACTTTTTCCACATTTGCCTCGGCCAAAGTTGTCGAAGGACGACCGGCTCTTTCGTCATCGTTAACATCTTCTCTGTCTTTACGAAATCGTCGATGCCACTCGAACACTTGCCTCTTCGACAAACAATCGTCGCCATAAACAATTTGCAGCATTTCATAGGTCTCGGTTGCAGTTTTTCCAAGTTTAAAACAAAACTTAATATTGACTCGTTGTTCGTGACTCATTTTCTGACCGTTTACGAAAAACACTCTCACAGGATGCGTGATGTATCAGCTGACTATGCACCAAATGTCATGAAAATTTGTCAGGTTGGTAAGGAAGAGTCCCACTACAATAATCAATCAACTATCAAGAGATGACGCCACTGGTTTCTGATTTATAGACGCATTGCGGTTACTTTTGGGACAGAGGGTGTAGATGTCTCACCCATCACTTTATGATCTGTTGTAAGGAACGAAAGTCTAATTCGTAAGGTTCATCATGATCTTAATTGTAGCTTTTCCAAACTATCGATTGCCCATTCAAATTTACTTGTATTCACTGATAAATTATGTTTATCACCTCAAGCTTACAGATTATTTGAATCAGTTTGTTATAAGAAGCAATACCAATTTCTGTGTGAATTTTACAATGATCAACACTGCACATTAGGTAATATGCCTAGAATAACATTATTGTAATAATAAACAGTAGCGCACCCAAATACCGTTCATACGGATTTTACATAGTTACACTATTTAAATGTCAAATGGATTTATGAGAAGCCAAATGCATAAAGTTTAGCTATATTGTGATTCATTTTGTGCTATGCTTTTCGAAGTCAATAAAGAATGTTAGGTAATCTTAGGTAAGGTGCAAAATACAAAATATCACAAGTGTAGGGGAGATTCGGGAGTTGTGAGACGGGTTTTGTTTTTGAACTTAAACTACTCCAAAATCACAATATTTTGCATATCTGAAAGCTCTAAACTTTATTTCGACACTAATGGCAGCTACTGGTAAAATTTTATCTTCGAAAATAATAATCTTTGTCAACATTTAAATTGCACGAAAAAAATATTCATTTTTCGAATGTTAAAAAAGTTTGGGGAGTCGTGAGACACTACTTGAAATCAATAAAAATGACGTATTTATATTTATATATTTTTTTATTCAATATGGAAAATAAGAAACATGAGACAAGTTTAATGAAAAATGCACAGCTCGATCGCATACATTGCAATGTATAGAGGTGTTTCTGTTCAACTTTTTCGGCATTACACCTTTGCAGATAATGCAGAAGTCTTCGTCTTCAGAATCCGATGAAGATAAAAGATGCGTAAAAACGTCAAAAAATAGTGTCTCACAACTCCCCAAATCTGTTGTCTCACAACTCTCCAAATCGTATATATTCTAAATGGCCGCATAGTTATTAGTACATTGTATTTTCACGCAAAAATAAAAGTGTGTCGAAACTTTGTTAACTAACGATTCATTTGTATATACTGACCTTTACAATTCGCTTGAAAAACTGATCGAAAGTATCAAAAACAAAATTGGTCAAGAAACTTTTGGAATAATTTTAAAACGCATTACCTGAAGAGACGCTCAGAATGCGTGTTTACTTGATGAATGCTAGCTAAAAAGTGAAGTTGCATTGAAAACAATATTGACAATCATAATCGAACGTCAAACTTGCGAAATATGAAGGAAAATGACGCTGTCTCACAACTCCCAATGCCTTACAACTCCCCAATGTCCCCCACTAATCCCAATAATAAAAATAATAAATATTTATGAATAAATTCGAAACGTTCTATTCCGTGAAAACTATGAAGAAAAAAAAGCAAATACCCACACGAAAATGTTCGAGAAGATTTCGAACAATAGATATTCAGGATTTTGTTTTCAAAGTGGAGACTATCCTATTTCCATATGCCACCACCCTTATGAAGCAGTAAACGTTCGCTACCCTTCCGGAAAAAAGTTTTCCATTGGGAATTCTTTGGGATTTATTTAATTTTGTCTCTGGTATAATTAAAATGTCCCTTTAAAATCCGTCTTTTTCTCTTTGCGCGGTTCCTTTTTCCAACTCGCAATTATAACGGACAAATAAGCGGCTGCGACGCAAGTGTAAGGTACTTTTCTTTAATTAAAACTCCTCCATCGTCAAAAGGAATATTAATAATAAAAATATTCGCCGAATGGATTTGTTTAATAAATTTAAAACTAATTTAAATCGCATTTGCTTTGACGTTCACCGACGAGTGAGTTATTGGCTTTTATTATTCTTCGACTCTTTTTCTGTGTCGGAACTTGTCTGGATTTTACGTCGACTTAAGATAACATTGTGTACTGTGCGGGAGAAAAGAAAACTTTATTAAAAATACGAAGCACGGTCGCTTTTAATGAAAAAGAATTCCAAATAAAAAGCAAAGTAACATGCTCTCGGAGATTACATTGTTAGATTTGTCTTTGAAAATATGGCAACATTTTCTCGAGATAATTCTACTTTTTTGTAAGTCTATTCTAGGGTTTTGTTGGATACCTCTAATTATGAAATATGTATATTTTCTAGTAATATAAGTTCAACGCTCTATGAGCATTGTAAATGGAGATCTAATTCTACAATTCGGCCTAATTTGCTAGTCTATATCAAAATTTAAGTACGACTGTGTAAATACGTAATAGAAATTTTATCTCATGATAGTATCCAAACGTTATCTATCTGATCAATTGTATCTTTTAGTTTAGAAGTAATACATATATACATATTTAGAGTGACGATCTTTCTAACAAAATTCAGTTGGGCAAATACCGCTTTAATATTACGAATACCACTGTGTACAGAGAGCGTGATTAAATAACGACAAAGCAATCAAAACTCATACCCGATTGTTCGAAAATCAATGGGTTTAACAGAAAATGCCATTTAATAGAGTAGTGTTAGGTTTCAGCTTTGTCCAAAACTATGCGTTCGTTTCCCATTCAACCGTACGCACAAACATATATTAGAGAATGGAATTCCCATGAATTGTATTTTTTTCACATCGCAACACGTGCAGTTCGAGCGCGTGTGAAATAGGCACCAAACGGCCCTATTTACATGCATTAATTTGAACTGTCCCCTGTTGGGGGCTGGCACCCTTCCGTTACAAAATACCCCTGCTAGCTAAATTATTACAACCATCAAATGGACACTTATGTGCATATTTTATACCGGTGCCGTTAATTGTGGCGTTGCGAACAACGTTGCTGATAAAAGCGTTTTCCGATAATGATTTGAACGCGAAATCCCGGCTACAATTTCAGGTTGTTGCGCGAATATCGAAAAACAATCTTTTAAATGATAATGGGGTGAGTAAAGGAATATCAATGTTACTTGCAAATGGATTTTAAACGAAATATTAAGAGAAAAATCAAAATATGCACTTTTCTACATTAAGCTGATATATCGCGAAGTTTCAAGATTTATAAATCGACATATAGCCAAAAGCTCATAAATAATGTAATAATTCCACGTTGAAAAGCGACCTAAATTTTTACCTGATCAATTTTTTAGTTGTAAGAAATCGATGCATTCGCTTTCATAAAATTCAGTTGCAGCCTCAAGCCATTAATGTAAAATGGAGCTAAGACGCGTGCTCCGAAAGAAATAACATACTTTATGAAGTGGACGACGTAATGAAGCAATCACCGAGTACCTAACAAGGAATTTGTGAAACCGATGATGCGCGAAAATTTTGATGAAATACTCGAACGAACGGAGGGAGACTCTTAACGGAGTACGCTACATTTGCTTAAGAAGTACCGTGTCAAGGTAAAATCTGGCCGGATGGTTCGATTTGCATGCGTGCCCGAATCCGTTGTGAGACCGCATAATACATGCCTAACTCCCCTGTTAGCGACGAACGTTCTTCGCGAAGGGTACGTGATTTGTTATATGGAAGACCCGATAAATCGCGTAAGCCCATCTCATCGCGTCACCTACTATTTCGCATATCGAATCACTCGAAGTCTTCGGCTTAATGTGTCTGCTATACTGGAGTACGACCGAGATGTACGGCCGAACATAAAATGAAATTTAAACTTTAAATTCTAGTGGAGGATCTAGGTTACGTGAATATTGCGATTTAAAGCAATGATTCCCGGTTTCAAACTGAATTTAATCAATTTCAGAGTTGAGATAAAGATAGCTGAAAATAATACCAAGGCACAGTAATTAACTTTTGTCAGCTTTTGAATTCATTCCATGGTTAAAACAAATTATTTTGTCCCAAATCAAGTAATTTCGAATATCACCTCAGTTGATGCAGTAAAAGTCTTGATTTAAACTTTTCCTTTCTTCCTTTTACTACCACCTCGGTTCCCCTTGATTTTGATTTTAATTTTTGGACCTTGTTACCTTTTTGACATTGATTATTGGACTTTTAAATAAATATTACAATTGACTGCATACTCCGAGTATTTTTCCTACACATATTATCATCAGTCAAGAACTTTTATCAACATATACATATTGTAATATTATATTGTAGTATGAATTTTAGTTAATTTTATAGAAAGCAAAATTATTACAATTAATATTTACAAAATTTTAGTATTATATTAACTAAATGTATATATATATATATATTTCGTGACCTTTTTATACTTATCTTATATGATAGATCTCTACCACTAATAGGTCAATAAAACAAGGCTGGTTTGAACGATAGTTATATTTTCAAAATATAACTATCGTTCAAACCAGCCTTGTTTTATTGACCTATTAGTGGTAGAGATCTATCATATAAGGTATTATATTAACAAAATAATGAACAAAACAATCAAAATATATTACCTAGTGTGTATAAGTGTAATTTGTTTTCTAATTCTTAACTTCTCCCTCCCTCTTGAATTCTTTCTTCACTTCTTTTCTTTGGTCTTTTCCTTTTATTGTACTTCTTTTTCTTTAGTCTGTTCTTCGTTTGTAAACAACAACTTGTTTTTTTGATGTGGTCTGCTTCTTTTCAACCCTGGTATTTTGTGTAGCTTTTTATCTGACTTTTTCGTCGACCATCCCCTTCCGTCGTTTTATAAAACTTAATTTGTTTTTGCACGTCGTTATAGCAATTTGGAATTCTAGATTATGAAATGTTTCAAGTGTATGTGTGTGGTATATGTTTACAACGCTTTTCTATTTCTTACAGAATGCTTTCTATAAAATTTACATCTTTTTATTGATAATTTTACTTTTACTAATGGAGTATTACCATACTACAATTATACTACCGCCCCCTTAACAAATTTTTTGTTACTTGTAACAGAAAATTTTTACTATCATTTAAGGAATCCAGGTTTTATTTATGTAAATGAAACTAGAAGATAATCATTAAAAGAAATTAGTGTCTTATTGTAGATTAACAATTGGTAAGTATAAAATGGTACTGAAGAAGAGAACAGTTTTAAATAAACAAGATAAATACTTAACACGACTTCAATCTCTAAAATGTACTATTCTATTTATTTATTGTTTTATTTAACTAATATATTTAATTTTAAATCGTTTTAATAGGAAACGTATTTAATTAACTTTACATGAATAAATATTCTCTACATTGTAAATGCCTTTCACGATATCAGTTCTTGGTAAATTTGATGTATATTGAGGATGCACAACAATGTGGCATTCGTTGCAGAGACTGGATATGGGCCTAGCGGAAACTGAGCTTTGCAATTAGCACACCTTAATGGTTTAGTACATATCCCGAGATCGAACTTGTGCGGTATATTATAATGTATTCTTTGAATGAAACTCTGCCGAAATAAATCGTTCTTCTCAGGAGATTGTGTAATTTGTTCTAACACCCTCATATGATCCTTGATATTTCCTGTGGTACTAGTTCTTTCCAAATTATCTGAACAGAATTGCGATTTCAAATTTACTATCTCTTGTCTTAAACTCTTTGCAAGTTCCCTTTCTTTATTCAATTGGTACTCTAAATCTTTATAGTTAAGCGCAACAGATAAGGGTGGGTGATTCTCCTTTTCCGAATTCCCAAATATTTTATCTGTTATAGTTTTTATCTTTTCCTCTTCCATTTGGAGTTTTATTTGTGGAAAATCAATTAATTTAGTTTGATGTTGAATTGTTGATTCGGTTTCAAGTTCCCTTTCCTTCTGGTACGCGTCTTTTTGCAATAACCTGTCATTACGTTGATTAACTTGTTCAAACAAAGCTATATTTAAAATCGTATATTCATTTAAATTCTGACATAACTTAAAGTTCGATTCATTGACACCTTTCAAATGTGTTAATTGCAACGAATTCTCTTCCTTTAATGCCCTATTTTCAGATAAATCAGTGTCAATAGTTACCAATTCTGTTAATTCAGATATATTTCTCTTTATACATTCCTTTTTTCTTCTATTTTCATTTTCATATGTAATCTCGATATTTTCTAACCTTACATTTATTTCATTAGATTTACGTGTACTCTCTACTTGTTTGTTCAGACTGTGCCCCAGACCATTAATAGCACATGATAACTTATTTAACGAAGACATTAGTTTTTCTAACGCCCTTTCTATTTCACCCTTCTCTGTGTCATCTTGACGTTTGTTTGACATTTTAAAATTTTAAATTTGTGTATAATACAATGAAATGAAATTAAATCAATTTAAAAACTAACTTTAGGTTCGCAAATGAAATGAATGAATTTAGGTTCGCCCCACGTTGGGCGCCAAAAATTGTAGTATTATATTGTAGTATGAATTTTAGTTAATTTTATAGAAAGCAAAATTATTACAATTAATATTTACAAAATTTTAGTATTATATTAACAAAATAATGAACAATACAATCAAAATATATTACCTAGTGTGTATAAGTGTAATTTGTTTTCTAATTCTTAACTTCTCCCTCCCTCTTGAATTCTTTCTTCACTTCTTTTCTTTGGTCTTTTCCTTTTATTGTACTTCTTTTTCTTTGGTCTGTTCTTCGTTTGTAAACAACAACTTCTTTTTTTGTTGTGGTCTGCTTCTTTTCAACCCTGGTATTTTGTATAACTTTTTATCTGACTTTTTTCGTCGACCATCCCCTTCCGTCGTTTTATAAAACTTAATTTGTTTTTGCACGTCGTTATAGCAATTTGGAATTCTAGATTATGAAATGTTTCAAGTGTATGTGTGTGGTATATGTTTACAACGCTTTTCTATTTCTTAAAGAATGCTTTCTATAAAATTTACATCTTTTTATTGATAATTTTACTAATGGAGTATTACCATGCCACAATATACATATATATATATATATACATATACATATGTATGTATATAATCTTTTCTGCAGGCCTCTTAGGCCCAGAGCTTTGTTACACGTTTTCTGTCCGTAGCCTTCTTTTGCCACTCTACTATACCCTTATCCTCCAGGTCCTCTAGCACCGCCTCCCGCCGTCTTCTCCTTGGTCGTCCTCTCTTTTCTTATATCCTGATGTTTTCCATGCTATCTTCCTAACTGTTCTATTTTCACCCATTCTCGCCATGTGGCCAATCCGCTGTAATCTTCCTGCTTTAATGATCAAATCTATTTCTGTTTTTTTGCAGACCTCGTAGACCTCTTCATTGGTTCTTGTTACATAGCCATCTTCGGTCTTTTTGCCTCCTATTATCCTTCGAAGTATTTTCCTTTCCCACCCCCTTACTATTTCCTTTGTAGATTGGATCAAAACTTATGCCTCCTCATCCTTCTAACGCCGTCGGTCTTATTACGGTTTCGTATAGCCTACAGTTCGTGATCCTCGACAACTGTTTTACTCTTAGTAGGTAATTCATAATTCCAGCAATTCTATTAGCTTTACTCAGCCTGACCTCAATTTACTTTTCTTCCTCGCACCTGTTCGTTATCACAAACTGATCTACCTCCTCAAAATTCATCTCCCCCAAATGTGTACATATTTTGAACCCTGCTCCTTCTTTACTAAATGTTCCTACTTTCATAACCTTACTTTTCTTTTCATGTATCTCCAGTCCCAGCTGCCATGTCTCCTCTATCAATCTCTGTGTTATTTCCTTGAGTTAATTTCCGGCTCTGGCTATAATGGCTAAGTCATCTGCGTATCCTATTGTTTGATGACTCTTATACATAATGTCTGCGTCTCTGTTGAGTTTACTGTTCCTTACTGCCTTTTTCAGCAGCATGTTAAAGAATAGTGTTGAAAGTGGGTCTCCTTGTCGAAGGCCTCTTTTTACTTCTCTTACTACTCTTCTGATTTCTCCCCTCCCCCCTTGTTCTTACGTTCCACATTGTCTTCCTTGTTGTCATGGTTATTACTCTTTGCAATTTTGCACGTATTCCGATATCATCCATCTCCTCCCTCACTTTGCTTCTTTTCACCGAATTATATGCTTTCTTAAAATCAATAAATAGAACAACTGGTACCTATATTATGCTCATAACATGTCATCCATACTTCTTTCTTTATAAATAACTAGGCTGTTGTCCTTTTGCCCTTTCTAAAACTTGCCTGGTACTCTCTTATCTGCGGCTTACCTGCGGCTCGAGAAATTCCTTCCAACTCGGTTTTAATTATTGTCGCTAACATCTTGTTGACAGCATCCACCAGGGATATCCCTCTGTAGTTATTACAATCTGTTTCGTCTCCACTTTTTAAAATTGGTATTATTGTAGCTTTTTCTCATTCAAAATTTAAAATTCAAAATTAATTTATTCTTGCAACATAATGTACAAAAACGTCGTAAAAGATATACTAAAATTATATGCGTCATGGACAGTTTAAAAAAAATATGTAAAGTTTAGTACTTATACAAGATACAGACAATCACCAGGTACAAACGAATTAAAAGATTGTGTAGATAGAAGTCAACAAATAAAGAGGATATCAAATATTCCACTTCAAATCATTACAGAGGAAGTCCTTAGTACTATAGAAAGCGTATGTCTGCAAGAATTTCTTTACAGTTTTATTAAAACTTGTAGCAGCCAGCTATTCCATTTCAAGGGGCAACTTGTTATATATTTTTGTACCCCAGTAATCCACATTGTTTTGTGTAGTGTGTAATCTGTGGAAAGGTATTAAGAAATCGTTCCCATGTCGGGTGTTGTAATTGTGTAAGTAGTCACAGCTTGTGTTGGTAACCATGTACGTATTTCGCAGTAGTTAGTATGTATTGGCTGAGAAGTGTAAGTATGTGTTGAAATTCTCCCTGCATGATTGATCTCTCTTCAACTCACACAATGCCCGAAGTGCCTTTTTTGCAAAAGGAACACACGCTCTGCTCCAGTAGCCATGCCCCAAAACATCAACCCATACGCCGCTACGCTGTGGAAGTTAGAGAAGTAAGTTATTCATGCAGCCTGGTAGGTAGATATGGCCTTAATACGTCTTATTGTGTAGATGGCACCAGCTAGTTTTTTTGACAACTCTTCCACATGTTTAGACCACATCAGCTTGTTGTCAATATACAAACCCAAGATCTTGACGCTCCTCATATCGTCTTTCTTTTTCATACTGTACCTTAAATGCTGTGTCTTATTGTGGTTTAGTTTCAATTTATTTGACTTGAACCAAGTTTCTGCTTGTTGCATCACCATTTCAGTTTTGGTTAATATGATCTCTTCCAGCTCTTCTCTGATTACAAATGACGTATCATCTGCATATAAACAGAGACCATCTACAGACAGATTGACTGTAAGGTCGTTAATAAAAATGATGAATAAAAGCGGTCCTAGGATAGAGCCCTGAGGGACTCCCCGTTCGATCTACATGTAATTCGATCGCTTTCCGTCAAATTCTACATATTGGGTTCGTCCTGACAGATACGAAGACAGTAATTCGTGCCCCTTGCCACGTATTCCACAGTACTGCATTTTTGCCAATACAAGTTGGTGGTCCACTGTGTCGAAAGCTCTGTTTAAATCGCAACATGTCAGTTGAACTGTTTCATGGTGGTCCATTGCTTCCAATATCACTTTCATAACTTCAGCTATCGCTGAACTAGTTGATTTATTCTTTCTGTATCCATGTTGAGATTTCGTTATGTAATTATAGCTAATTCAAATATCTTCGAGAACGGTGGTAATATCGATATCGGTCTGTAATTTTTTGGATTTTGTAGTGTCACCCTTCTTATGTATGGGTATTCCTCCGGCATGTGCACTTTCCTCCAAATTTCCATTATCAGATCATGAATCTTCTGTTGGCTGCTCGCTGGAATACTTAATACTTTCAACTGTTATCCCATTCTGCCCTGGATTCTTATTGTTTTTCATGCGCTTTATTATTTCCTCTACTTCTTCCCGCGTTGGTTCCGCTATTTCTTTGTCATCTACTTCCACCTCTTGCTTTCCCTTTTCTTCTGCTTTTCCGTTTAATAATTCGCTAAAGTACTCTTTCCACCTTCCTTTCATTAGTTCGTCTTCTCCGATTAAATTTCCCTCCTTATCTTTCATGAACACGTTTTGGTTACATCTTTTCTTACCTCGTCTTGCTTCTCTGTAAAAATTTCTAATTTCCTTCCTCTTGTAATGATCTTCTATTTTTGTCACTTCGTGTTCATTAAAAGCTCTCTTCCTTTGTTTATTTACCCTGCTCACACTTCCTCTCTGCTTTTGTACGCTTTTCTATCTTCTGCTCTTTCTGTTTGTGTTGCTTTCATCCTCAATTGATTTCTCTTTTCGATTTCTATCCTACACTCTCCGTCCCACCATGACTCTATCCTATGGCGTTTCTTGCATGGTATGATTTTCTCTGTAGCGATTTTAGTTACGTTTTTATGTGTTTCCATCTTTCGTTCTTCTTCTCCTTCGTACTCTATTTCTCGACATCTCCGTTCTGTTTGTTTCTGTAGCTTCTCCATATCAAGCTGTTTTAATCTTCCGTTCTTCCTAATCTTCCTCTCCCTCTTCCGTATCTTCATCTTAATTCCAACCAGGAAGTGGCCCGAGTTTATAGTTGCTCCCCTGCAAGATTTTTCCTTCCTTATAACTTTGTGGTGTGCCTTCTCTGTAATAACGTAATCTATCGGGTTTGTTTATTACTTCGCGTTTACTCTTTGTTCCTAGTATATCCTTATATGCGGGTTCTCTCCCTATTTTTGCGTTCATGTCACCCATAATAAGTTTAATAATCGGGATTATGGAGGAATACATCTTCCAAACCAATAGGTTTACTATAGGACATACTGAAATTTCATATCAGATGGGAAAGCATTTCTTAGTATTTGTTTGTTAATTGTCTTACTATACTTTTCAAAACTTACGACTCTGATGTTGGTGCTAGCATTAAGCTAGAGGCGGCTGGTACATAAGAGAAGAAGAACACATGAACTCGCCTAAACGCTGAGCAATAATTGTAAGAAAATTGTGAAAGGACCTGTTATTTTTACGATAGTATTTAAGTCATAAAAACTACATGCAATGAGCTTTTCACATCAAAGCTTGTTGTGACTGGGCACATATAGTAGATATATTTGCACAAAATGTAGAGAAAACGCTAAGAATTTTAACTTTACCAATAATTGTGAGAAGGTCAACTGTATCAAATGCGGTAATAATTATCCATCTAAAAGTGATTGTTTAATGCTTCATTAATAAATTGTGTGGATACACAGTAAATTTGTAATAATGAATTTATTTTTGATGAATCAATGTTGTGGCACGCTAATATAAAATTTTGTTTTATTAACCATGGCCAGGTATAACATATTTGGTATAACATATTTACGTTCAGGAACTTTTGTAAAATTAGATGTCAAATTAATTGGCCTATAGTTGTTGATATCAAGATCCTCTTTATAAACTTTTATAAAAGAAAGTATCGATTGTTTAGAAGGTTTCGCAAAAAGGTGACAGCAATTTTAAGAATATTAGTCAACCAAGAAGCTATGTATTTCATCGCAACCAGATCTTATACCAAATTGCATGTGCTTAATGCAAATGCTAGTACATGAGACCACAAGAGCACATACACCCTCTGATACGCTTGGTCATGCTTGACAAAACTAAACCTCATATTGCCGTGCGACAACATTGATTCACCAAGAACAAATTCATTACTACAAATCTACTGGAAATCACACAATTTATTAATGAAACTTTAAACAATCGCGTTGAGATGGATGACTTTATTACAGCACTTGATAGAATTGACTGTCTTAATGGTAAGCTTAAATTCTTACTCTTTTCTTCCACATTGTTCCCAAATATATATCTATGTACCAAGCCACAACAACCCTTTATATGCGGCGCATTAGTAAGTTGATAGTTCATTGCATGTAGTTTCTATCAATGGAATACTACAAATATTTCAAATTCTTTTGTAGTAAATATGTATTACAATCTTGGTACAATACCAAGAAGCAGTACTCTAATCTTGATCTTACTAATGTGGTAAATAATTCGTTAAGAACCTAAGTAGCTTCACTGCAGCATTATTTAAATCTAAACAAGTTTGCAATCACCATCCGCATAGTTTCATAGATCATTTTGCAACATCAAACAGTCAAGTTCAAGTCAACACAGTTTTAGGTCAGTTTTCACACCAATATCGTTAATTTGAAGAAGAATCTAGACTCTCTACAAAACGACTTTATTGGGCACCTCAAAAAGTAGGTGTGCAATAAATTATTAAGCAGGTACAAATTTCATATGCCAACAATTATCACAGAGCGAATTATATAATATTAATCGCGACATAAGCACCTATTAAAGTCGTTTCGTAGAGAATCATCTAGATTCTTCAGCGAAATAATATTTTGGCTCTCGTAAATAGTTTTCTACCAGCATCGTTGATAAACAATAAAGATATTGTATATCTAGATTTGAACATTGGGGTACGCCGCTTGAAATAATATTTCTTCATCTTCACGTAATTCAGAAGCAAACAAACAAAGCAATCAGTTCAGTTGGTGCAGAAGCAGATAATGTGCTAGTTGATAAAATGCTTAGGTGAAATCTGCATAAATCATATCAATCTTAGCTTTTATCTATAGCACTAGCTACATAACCAATAAGATTCAACAAGTTCGTTATGGTGGAGCATATTTTATGAAACCATGCTATGAATTAGAAGGTTAGGACTTTATAAGAAAACTTGCTGAAATTGATCAGAACAGTAGGTCTGTAATTTCTGATGTTAGAAACGTCATCTGTTTTATGAGTGGCAGCCAGCCTAGTGCATCTCCACCATTATGGAAAAGTAAGAATTCGCGAAATAAGATTAAATATGTATCAAAGCCACACTAAAGATGGGCACACACACAATCTATAACAGCAAATGGTATTACACCCGGACCAGGAGGGAAATTAGCGGTAAGCTGCTGAGTTGTTGTTATTTATTGTTCGGTTATGTGAGATATGGTGAAAGAAATGTAGAAACAATGAGTCAGATGCAGATGGAGCAACATGTAGACTGTTGAACGTCTTGTGAAGTAGCAAAAGGGTAATCGTCAATATACATACATCTTACACAGTATTTCGGTTCAGCCCTGTAGCATGCTTACATAATTGAAAATACCTTTGGGATCACATTTCAACTCACTTTCTGTTCTGTTTGTGAAAATTAGTTATTATTTAGACAACAATGCTCCCTGGCTTTTATACTGGTTACTCTTCTTTTACGTTTATTGTATCGTCAAGAACGCCCCAAGGATCTGTTTTAGGATCTTTATCATCTAACCCCAGTGCTCTTGTTTATACAGACGACATAAAGAATTTCTCAATCTTTAGCATACTTGCAGATTGTTCACGACTCCAATTAAATTTGGAAGCCATAAAAGTAATATACTGTCATATACTTTTTCATTACAATATCGTCAAATTCTACAACTGTCCTATAGTCTCTAGTTTTCTTGGATTTGTTGTTAAATCATACTTTTAAGAACATTTCTACTGTAATATCTCTGTTTTGCATTTATTCGCAGTAGCATGGAATATGCAGCTAGTGAATAAATGTGCTACAGCATGTAGCACGTTTATTTTCATCAACAGGTAACATTAAAGTGTACTGAACGAAAATTGCTGAAATTTGTATCATTTGTAGTAGATTAATACAGTTGATTTCTATTCCTATTCTAGTATAGAATAGCGTATAGAATTTAGTGCTACATTGCTCATTAAACTTATGACCAATTACAATAGCTCCTCTTTCTTGGTACTAAAAATAGAATTCGTAACTCTAGCTTCTATTAGGAAATCATCTAAAGCTCTAATATTGAGTGTATCACTCAATGATATTTAACTGCTAATATGTCTTCTCCTTCTCAATTATAAACAGAACAAAATTGTAATTTATAGTGGAAATTATTTGCGCCACTAAGCGTATAATAACTGAATATGTCAGCTATAAGTTAATCTAATAAAAGCCCAAAAGAGTTGGGGCAAACTGTTTTAATCCACGGCAATACATAACTGTGGTTAATTTTACAGTAATTGGCATACAATCAGCAAAATCCGGTATTACGAACGAACCGGAATGACATAAAATAGTTACATATCTCCAAACAACTAAACCGATTTCAGAAATTGTTGCACCAACCAATTCTTTAGATTGAAATGTAATAGAAACGATCGGGGTACGGAAGCAAATATATATAATATATTTAGGCAGAAAGTCTAAGTGTAATTAAGTAATGATAATTGTAAATAATGTAATTAAAAAGTTAAAGAATTAGTCGATTGGAACTTGCTAAAAACAATATTTAAAATGTTTAAACTTTATGGTACGTAGTTATTTACTTGGTAAAAACTCCATCTGTGAATTCGCTTGTAAAGAAAGGCTCGCATTATAATACAAATAGCTGGTCGACCGTTGAATCACAAATCAGGGAAGCGTACGTTGCTGGAAAGGTATAATCAACTGACCATTACTAACAGGAGGGATCTAATTGCGAACACCAATCTCGTCGTAGATTACAGGCCGCTCCTTGGAGCTATTTCAACACAGTTGAGCTTAAAATCGGAACACACGGCTCACATTAGACGGTAGCCGGAAAGTCGATTTTGAATATAGTGCTGATCGCCTATGTTTAACCGTGGGACAGCTAAAGAAGGGGAATAAAGGTGACCATCAATGGCCTCTCCATCGGAGTAAATATATAATTTATAGAACTAAACCGATCTACTCTGCAAATGCTTTTAGCGTACGATAATAATTAATGAGCGAAATGAGACAGAGGTTGAGAGTTGCACAATTTTATGTCTTCTGTTACTATATCATTTGTTTATACGAATTAAATAAATCAATCTAAAAATTCGTAAAATACATTGAACGTATTACCGTTACATTTGTAATCTATTCTTTATTTGTACCATGATCATCATATACCCACAACTGAAAAATACAAAATTAATAATTCACAAGGGATTTATTAGGAAACTAATTAAATTAGCATCATATCACCGGAACAAATTCCTTGTATACGTAGTTAAATAAAAATATGACCCTAGAATCCCCGTTACTGAAATATATAACACTAATCCCTGTATAAGGAAGGGCGCAATTAAAACAAAAGAACAAGCATTAGCAAAATAATAAGCTCCAATTAGCGAGACATAAAATGCCAACCCAAATCCTATTTTAAAACGACGCCCTGAGAAACAAACCGCATCAAAACTTTTATAATAACTTAAGCTTTACATTCTTATTGCCGTAATTAGAATATTTTCGCTCGCTAGGAGGTAATTGAGGCGCGCTTACTAAGAGACTGAGAGTAAATCTTAAATTCGGAGCGTAGGTTAGATTGTTGCATGAGACCAAGGCGGAAAATGTAATTTAGAACTTTTTTCCATTTTAAATGTGTAAAACCGTAACCGACATTCGTACGTCTGAAATAAAACTATTGCTTCATTGTAACATGTAATTCACAGAGGTACTAAAAGTAGTATTCAAGCAACTGTTCGAATGAGTTCGATTTACAAACATTGCCAATAACTATATAACAATAACTATCATACACGCACTTTCTTACTTCGTACTTTTTAATTTCAAATTAGAACAGTATCAACTCCGTTCTTGTAAATACTTTACCGCATGAAAACATGAGCTCAAAATAATACTACAGATGTTCCATTTACATACCATCGCAGACCTAGGTTATATTGGCACGAAAATTACTGAAACCCTTTACGATAATATAATATTTGGTCGCACATTTCAATTTTCCTCAACGAAAATATGAATTTATTTAAAAATTTGCATATATAGGCATTCATTGCGAACGAGCGCTTTTATTCCGAAAGCACATCGACGTAATAGGATGAACTCATGCAAATTCAGACTAAAAGTAATAATCTTTACGACCCCGCATCCTGCACACGGTTATTGAAAAAGGGACTCATTTATGCAGATGGAAAACCCAAAAATCCCGCCTAAAAATATTTGATTTGACTTTGTAGTGGCTTTCATTCGAAATTAACGGGAATAGGGAACGATACACATGCATATATGTATCTCGGTTGCGGATCGATCATCTCTCTTTTTGTCGATCCTTCTAATGGACTAAAGAAAGAGAAGAGCGCACGTAGTAGCAGGAAATGACACATATTAATGGTGGTCCGGGCAAATTTTTCGGATCGCAATAAAGAAGTGGAATTAAAAACTCGTAACGAGCCCCGTGGGACCCGGATAGTCCGTAATTCACTATTAACTTCGCCATCGTCGGCACTAACGTCGGACCTCGAGGTATATTAAGTTTAGATTAGAGCTGCAGTAACTTTTATTTTGCCCAGAAGTAATTATTTGGATAATAATTATATTGGGAATATCTGTAAATGCCTGTAGCATGTAGAACAGTAGATCTATACAAATGAAACTAAGTTGTATGTTAATTAATCGTCAAACACGCAAATAAAGAAAATTAAACGGTATTATAAGAACAGCAATTGAAAATAAAACAAAATTAGATTTCCTTTCCATTATTTAGATGGAATTTGAAGTCATGTTTTATCTTTTCTGGGTGAGTTGACTGTTTCCGTAAAATCTACGTTTTAGAAGGGAGTCATCGATTTAAGCAAATATATGCAAATAGACTAAATCAAATTAAAGTTACAACTGTTTGAACAGATGTACGTAACAAACATCCACCCTTTACTTTCTGACGTTACAGTTCCTATTGCCTCCCTTAATCGTTGTTGCTGCCTTATAACAAGTGTTTGAGGGCTGTTCAGAAGCGTGTTATTAAACAAGGGACATTTTGCTTCATCAGCTCCTTTATTAGTTATTACCGAGGGGTTATTGGGAACTTAGACATCTTAAGTGGCTCTACACGACCCGTTATCTATTATATAAACTTGCACCCTATTCTAGAAACAAATTACAATATCCCTGAACCTCCGTAGTATAACATATATTTTAGGGTTGTAATATAAGATAAATCTCTAAAATTATTAAAACACGTTTCATATCAAACTAAGAATTCTAAATGGGAACCTTAAAGTAAGAAGGGAGTGCAACAACAGCTAACAAAAGTATACTGCTTTAAATTTCGGAACTACTAATAACGCAAGTACAAACACTGTTGATGTTCATGACCTGATACTGTCCAAAGTGCGCTTCCGGTTTAGACCCTTCCAGTAGGCGGACTTTTTAATTCGAGAGTCGTAGTCTTCAACTCTAGGGCCGTTTTCCCTTCTTTCCGTAATTAAATGTTTGAATTAGGACTTAATAGCATTTGCGACGTCATTTATTTTTGCTCGTTAATTACTGTTCAAATTGTCATCACTGCATCAATTATAGATTGAATAAGCCAAGGGACTATGATTGTAATTAACGCACTATGAGCTAACTATAAGGCCAAAGTAGTTGGAAATAAAACTTGGATTATAAAAGTCTATAAATAACAGTTAACACTCAAATATTTGCAATAAGGTGTCAAAATTTGAAACAAATTGCCTGGCATGGAAACACCCCAAACTACTTATGTAATGTTAAATAAAATGCAAAAAGTTGACATATTTAAATCAAAATCTATTTGCTCATACCTACGAAATCGTATAAAAAAATCGCATTTATGTAACTCGTGACCAAACTTGAAGTTTCTGATTGTCTTTCTTTCTGTCATTTCAATTTGAATAAGTGTTACAGCAATTATGCCCTAGGAGTTCATATGTGCGTACTGTATTAGGAAGATTTTCAAAGGAAAAATGAATTTCTCCAAAAAATAAGACGAGATAACATGTATTTCAGCAATTGACAATGAAAAGATATTTGGCAATTAAAGAAGTAAGTAATAAATATGCCAAGCTTGCCACAGTTAAATCCGAACAATTTTTTCTAAGTCTAGCACGCACGTCCACTATATCCTTCATATCTATTAAAATTTCAAATTCTTCCAGGTTACTTTCACCACATGAAGAATCTTTATCCTCAACGCATAGTTCGCTCATTATGTCCCTAATGTCAACACTTAAAGTGGGAAAAACACAGGAGTTAATTTCATCGGTGTTGTACACATCTTCGAGTGCATAGTCCTTTAATATAACTGGTAGTTTTGTTTTCCAGTATTCAGCGGTATTTAAATCAACATCAAGCGATTCGCTACAAATTCACTTACACACAAGTCTTTAACTAAACTTTTCTAACCATCCTTTTAAAGATTTAAATTCGATCAGATTTAAAGTTCTAGCTGCTTCCAACGCTTTGTCCTTCACTAGTGGTCCAGATAACGGGAGGCTTTTATTTCTGACTGTACAAAACAAGCTGTACACTATCTGGTCTACTGCTAGACTCTCAGTATATGGAAATACTCTTTGCTCTTTTAGATTAACATTTGCTTTGAACACTCTTTTAAAATCGGCATTGTGTTTAATTATGTCGTTGACTTATGTTCTTCCGATGTCATATACTTTAGGTAACCTCCTTGGACTTGTACTAAACTTTGTACTTTCCTCAATAATATGAATTTTGTCTTTAAGACACAAATGTTTCTTTCTTGGGCGATGTGATTGCAGTAAGACAATCGAAATCAAACTAGAGTATGTAACCGAAAAGCAATTTGGAATAAATACCAAGAAAAATTAGCCTCTACCTTCAGATCGAAATCGAATCCTGTTAACATGTAATTACCTATATAGCATACCATAATCCTAAGATAGGATTAACAGGTAGTATAGTATATAATGAGATTTGCAAACCCATAAAGTTTGCAACGTAATTTATGATCGGTAATAAGACGTAAAATTATATTAGGTTTTCTCAAAATATTTCCATGAATTTCATTAATGGCCGCCTTTAAAAGTAATCGAATGAGGTGAAACTGTATATCCAAAACTAAAATAAAAGACTGGCCGCAAGAGCTATCTCGAAATCGGTGTGTTGGACACAAATCTTCAACTGAAATTAGTAAAATGTATTTTGCTAATGAACTTAGAATAATATCAGCGATCAAAGAGCTTAGTGCCAACAATGCAACACCAATAAGAAATAGGTAACAAGAATACAAGGAAATCTTAGCCACATCTTGTCGAAATAGATTATTAGATAAAATAGCCATAAAATATAAAGCCTTGGAAGATATTAAACGAACAGCGAATTAATTATACTTATATACGGGAACAGAAAATCTTATATATAGATTTTCACAGCCGGTTTCAACGATAGAAACTTATTTCGGGTCTAGTAATGTGTTTACAACCGGGATCACAATGTTCTTGTTCATTCTGACAACATTCTCAGAACGAAATATTGATAGCAAATAACATCTGGTAAAGTCCAAAAGAAATCTATGAAAATTTATCATTTCAAAAGAACTCCCACGCTAGAGACTGATTATCCATAATCATAATTGAAACAATGAAGTTTAAATATTCCGAAGCAAGCACTAAAAGCAAGAAAAATACAATGATAGAGGTGAACGACCAAACAAACAATTTTGCTTTAATATACTAGAGACCAAAGTGCGAACTACAATTTGGCATTGCTTATACGACCCATTAGCCGAACACCATTTTTTGTATTTTTGTCTATAATTGATCAATTTGTAAGCAAATTTGAATAAGTAGTTTGTTTCTTTTGGTATACAGTTAATGAATTTTAAAAAATATTTTGTTGTTTGTTCCATTCTCAAATATACGCTGGTGGTAACATTTATCTGACTACAACTGCACTAACTACAAAATTTGACGATACTTGTCTCAATTTACATAAACACATTTAATCAATTAGCACGGAAATAGCGAATCGTAATTCCAAACCAAGTATTGACCACGTACATGTTCTGTACAAAATTTTGAAACTTGATTGGACTATATAATCATGTTCCCCATACACCAAAAAATATCATTTATTATGTTCTTTAGAAAAACGTCTAGAATAATAAAAATTTACACAATACCAATGTAAAATCGCTAAATTCGCTGTTTTACTAATAAGAACCAGAAGCTTTATTTAATATGGAATTATGGTGGTCTAAAACATTGTAAAATAGTTATAGAAGTAGACACTGTGTTGCTGAATAATTTATTTCGTCTTATGGTGAAATGGTATCTTATTCTCTTAACAGAAATTGTAATTACATATAATCAGTTCATAACCCATATATGTATATAACAACCATTATTGATTCCTAGTGTAGGTATGTGTGTTGCCCCAGTTTTGTTATCGAATGAGAGAACCAAATGAATAGAATATTACAGTTAAACCACGGGACAATCTAAATTCAAAAACTTTTAATACCTAACGATCCAATTAAGAGAATTTAAAACCTCTTTACCGTAAACTCTGATATGAGTAATAAATCGAGGTAGTATTATAAAACTTTACCAAACTCCTTTTTATTAATTACCTGCGGATACGTTAATACCGCGTAAACTTTCTAAATAAAAGCGACCCCAC
This sequence comes from Chrysina gloriosa, assembly GCA_038088585.1. Lineage (NCBI taxonomy): Eukaryota > Metazoa > Arthropoda > Insecta > Coleoptera > Scarabaeidae > Chrysina > Chrysina gloriosa. Next base: position 12,393,697 of record CM076093.1, read on the forward strand.
AGAGGCAAGTTCGGTCCTCGAACATGGCGCAGGGCGCTAATTCGATAATCTGCTTTGCGCATTTTCAATTTTGTTAAATGTAAAGTTTACCGGAGGTGTACATCTGGATTAGTTAAATTAATTTTATTTTCTTGGCCGGGGTCGAGTTGTTATGGAAACTGAGTGTCTCCCGAGCGAACGGACAATGGCTTGGACTAGATGGGATGAGACAATTGCTGATTGACCGGACGAGAAGTGCAGATGAGACATGGCAGGTTCCTACCTTAGTTCGTTACTGTGGAAAGCCCCAAGCACTCCAGGCTAAAAGGAACCACTAGAACGTACACAGACAAATCCCCCTTTTACCAGAAGACGGGGAATTTTATTGGAAACATAATATACTCACGGTTTTCAATTTTAGCTTTATTTGAAACGTTAAAAATAAAACGTAAATTCTAAATTAGAAATGTACTTGTGCACACAGAGTGTGTATAAAATATAGACGAATGTAAAAAGATTTCAATAATATTTTAAAGGCAAACCGATTAATATTTTATTAATTAACAATAAGAATGTTTCACATATTTCCGATGGTGACGTCAAGTTTCTTAATGCAATATTTTATATTGCTCCGACTTAAAATGCCTCCACAATAATCTGTTCATTATACATTATTATCACATGTTATTTACGAGCGATACTTATATGGAAACAATAACTCAGTTACCTTCCTAGTTAACGTTACAAAATAGCGATATATCAATTCTGCGGTCGCTGAAAGATAACAGCAAATAATCATCGAATAGTTAAATACAAAATGTCATGTTTGATCTATGTTTGTTACTGCGTTAACATGCTTTTAGCATATACAAGCAATAAAGGTCTCCTGACTACAGGCTTAATACTTATAACAAATAAATTTTGTCATCGTCAGTCTACTAAATACAATTGAAGGTAAAGAACTGATTTAGATTATGTGGAATGCACCAATAAATTTTTATAATAAGATATGTTATGAAATAATTATTGCTCCATATTCCTTTTTCTTAACTTTTTCAAGAAATCTCCAGGATTAAACGTTTCCATTTATATTATAGACAAACTAAATAAATAGCTGCACAACAAAGTATAATGGAATTTTAAAATACATACCATTCTTTGAAGCTCCGTCCATGTCTCGCGCACGAATAAATTTACAAAATCCTGCAAAAGAAAGAAGAAGTCATGAATTAACAATCCGACAGATACACAAAATATGAAATTCTATAACTCTCATACAATGAACGGGATTGAATAGAGACGGTATTTCGTTGCCGAGAAACCGAAGAAGGAAATATAAGTAGGACATGATGGGAGGCCTAACAAGCAAAAGACCCTTTAAAAAGAATATGGGACAATGCAGAAAAGCCTATGGCCCGCGGCTCCCCGACTCAGGCCTGTGGAAATGATTGTACGTCCTCGAGATATTTAACACTCATTGTTGGCAGTGATCACGTTTTAATTTTCCTGGATTGTTTAACTTTGAATATGAGAGTGAAAGAACGAAATATCTACCGAGTCCTTCCTATTATATTGAACAATCAACTGTGTATCATACATTTTTCAGATAAAATGTTATATGTTTAAATTGAAAACTATTGGGTAATCATGTTATATTTATATTATATATATATTTATATATTTTTGAAAGCTGCATATAACAAAACAACGTTAATATTTATTCATATCTCCGAGGAAGGAAGGAAGGAAAACATTTTGCAGATGTTGCTGCTGCAGATATAACGCAAATATATGGAAATAATACACTCGAATTAGGGTGATCAGCAACGAAATTGCAAAGGGCGCTGCTGACGGCACCGTCTCCGTATTTCTCTCGAATTATTCAATTTATTCTTTATCTAGATCATAGGGACATCTGCATGAGTTTTATCGAGCATTTTAGAGCCTTACAAGTGTTCGTTATTGCATCTCACGCACCCAATTGTATTTCCTGCGATTTCTTCACACATGTATATCTAGGGTACGCTCTTACTTCTATCTCTTTTTTCGTTTCAACGTAACATAAGCTAACATGAAACAGCGAACTTCTAGCGCGCGATATTAGCGGGATTACGTTGTACTGAATAAGCAATTCTATTTGATGGGGTGTGAAAAATCAAATCTGTTTGATTGAATCGTGACTGGAGTATTGCTTGGATCTTAAATAAAATCTTATTTGAGAGTTTCTTTCTCTTACTGGAACATAAGAAATATATGCTAGATCGTGAATATGCATACATTGCTCTTCTTTGCGCTTCAGAAGTGGTAAAATTACAATCGCGCATTACAATCACATTTTCATATATTTTAAATTTTTGCGACAAAAGCAACACTAAGAATATGATCTACTAAGATACATGAAACCATACTAAGAGATAAGCGACTAGCTTCTTTTTCTGAAAAATTGACCAGCGATATGCAGTAGTGATATACATAGGAAGGAATGATAGAGGAAATAGCAACCGTTATGGAAGATAAGGACAAAGTTCAACTAACACTGTGTGACCTAAGTAAGGCATTCGATACTATGGATCATGTGGTCTTGTTCTAGAAATTGTGCATGTACAGAGTGAAACGAATTGCACTGTAGTTGCTGAGGTCATATCTACAAAATAGATCTCAGCTGGTGGAATGGAATGATGAAAAAGCAGTAACTATATCCATAAAGGTAGGAATGTCACAATGGTCCACATTGGATTCTCTCATATTTGTAATTTGTACCACTGATCTACCAACAAATATCAAAGCCGGTAGAGTACATCTATATGCAGATAATACATGTATTTAGGCTTCTTCTAAAAACTACAGAAAAATAGCAGAAAATTCTCAAAACTAAACACCAATAAAGCGAGCCACTTAGGTTTAACAAAAAAGCATATGGTAATCCTGTAAACGAAAAATGTTTTAATTTGCATATAGACAGCAATTTTAAATGGACGCCCCAAGTGCAAAACTTATTCAGCAACTTGTTGGGTACCATACTGCGCCCGCTTCGTATCCAAGATCAGGAATTTATTTCAGAAATGCAGAATCCTTACGCTACCGTTCATCAATACTTGCTTCCAGCATATTTAGGACGACATAATTTTTTTGCTATAGACTATCTGTGAGTCTAGACTCACAGATACACAACTATCATTTGTGTCAAAGAAATGACCAAATTTCTCCTAAAGCGAGAATTAATGCAACACGAACATCCACGAACTATTATAAGGCGTCAAAATTATACAATCACCTGACGTCAAACATCAGAATAAAACCAAAGAAGCAATTCCAGGTCTAGACCAAAGGTATTCTTGTAGAACATGCTCGTTGCACAGTGAATGAATACCTACAGCCTAATACTTACGTTTGTGGAATATGTATTTAAAAGTTGTATGTCTTATACGTACATAGGTACTTTATGTCTACTTTATTTCTATTTGTAATGTTTGTCAGTTTACTTTCATTTCTATTTTGTTATATTTGCTTTTATATTTTCATTAACTTAAGCTACAGCCATATTGTAAAACTAAAAACATATATTAAGGTATTCCGAGTTGATAACTTCAATAATTTTAAAAATTATCCAATGTACGGTGATTACAATTTAGTTGTTGAAAAACGAATTTGGAGATATTTAAGACATTAATACCTCTGGCGGTACCATTAGAATTAATGAAGAGATTCTACAGGTATGTGATAAACAACTTTGTTGATAACTGTCGTTCCTGGCATGCTTAACACCGTTACGTATTTATATTTATGTAGTTAATTTTCTTAATGGAATATGGCGTAGCTAATTTAAATGATTGCGTAAAGCGGAGCCAACTTAAGAAAACCGCCGCCTAACAAAGATATTTCCCGAGATACATCCTCCTCGTTTCGAGTCGATGATTAGTATGCGGTCCATTGTAACAGATTTCCCGTGAATCCCCAGACATTCGCTATAGAAGACTCCTCTCAACTGAGGACGAACATACAAGCGCAAACGCAAATCCATAATTCGACTCGCCTTCAATTCGATAATTACTACTTATTAATGTCTTAGAATGTCGCTAAGGATACACGAGTAATAGCTGTACGATGCTCAACGAGCTGAGAGCGGCTTTGGATTTGCTTTCCTCGGATATTTAATTAACTGTGAAGTGGGCAGAGTTTCATCGACGATTAATTGCGATTGCAACTTACTGCTTTAAGTATCTACGTCTATGTGGATATTCAGACGGGACCTGTGCGATCCGAGTAGCCAATTAAACGAACGACGAACTCATTAGGTACAGCTACCGTAATAAGGATATTTGTACAGCTTAGCAAGTACTCATTCCCAAATTATAACAGAAAAGTAGGATTTGAGCCTTTCAAGAAATTTTTTATGTAAGAGGTTCTTTTACTTCTTTAGGTATATGTATATGCGTCGTGTATTATAAATAAATAATGTCCATGTTTTCATGTGTATCTACACAAATAATATCCATTATCGCAATATCCAATAATCTGAACATTTCGATACTCAGAACATTTCATTTTTGGGTGTGGTTCCTGGTTCACTGAAGTAAGGCTCACTGGTTTATTGCGCCCCATTACTAGTTTACGCCATTAGGTCGGTATGCGCGGTAAAATATACCATCTTGCTAATGGGAACCTTTCCTTTTATACATCTTTTTCACTGACGTGTGGTCTTGGTTTCGACCCTGATCCCGTCGCCGTCCACAGTGCTGGTTCTGGGTAATTCTGCCAACGTCGCAGAGGCCCAGGTACGTATGGAAAACTATATACATGAGGTCGCCCAGTTATTGCTCTTAGTCTGGCACTATCCCCCTCGCCCCCAGGTTCAGCCACAGAGCTCATTGAGGGTACACAAGCCTTCCCATCCAGCACACTCTATTTACATTTTATAATCCGAACTAAAGAGGTTACACCAGATATAAATATAAGAAAACTGCTAGAAAAAAACAGGATTGAAAAGAAACTGTGAGCGGGCCATGAATCAACCGAGGTTTGTCGAACTAAAACTTAATAACGAATATGAACAGCACCTACTTGCGGGGCAAATAGATAGCACCACAATGTAAAAGCACTAATTTAGCATACAAATCTCAAGAAACAAATATTCCTTTTAATAATTCTTTATTATTATTATTATTATTATTATTATTATTATTATTATTATTAATATATCGAATATGATAGGAACAAGTTAGGAGTTTGCCATATTTTGAAACCGAAATATGTTATATATTGTAGTATAGTAATACTCGAAAGGTTAATTACCATTAGAAAATTCATCATTTATTATAATTCAAGATATCAAATTCACAGTTAATGTTGGGGTTATGGTCTTCAATTGTCATACGGATTATTTTGGGGTTCTATTTATACCTTTTCGACAACACGCCCACCACGTATTGAACATTTTATTACCCTAAGGGTGTTAGCTTCTTATTTTAACTCCAGCCAGAGACGTTTAATGGAAGAAACAAATGTCACTAGAAATAAAATTATTAATTATTTAAAAAAGCATATATTAATGGATATAAAAAACATTGTTAACTTGCAGATACATACATCCATACAAGATTTTACATTACAAGAATTCATACAAATTTACTGGAAATAACCAAGGATACATCGATGTTCAATACGGGTTTCTATAACAGCGATATACCTCGATGAACTGGAGTCAAGGTGAATTAAAGTTTTTGTTTCGTGGACAACTTATAAGTAAAGCAGTGTAGTCCTGGTTTCTAAATGAAATAAAAAGTTTGTTTGGTTAACGACGAAGAAAATTGACAAGATAGATAAGTCAAAAAATAAGGTCATAAATATATTTGGAATAAAAGGGTTTTAAGAAGAAGTACCAGTGAATAAAAGAGCCTTACCATGCCAGAGAAGATAGAATCTAAAAAGGGGAAGAATCTATAGAAATTAAAGGTGCATTGAGAATAGAAGTTAAGAGAGGAGACATAGGATCATCAAAAGAGAGATTACACTCACACACAACACTGGGTAATTATCTTGATTTTATGTTAAATATTTATCAAAATTTATAAATATAATTTGTTATAATTTATGCTTTGTATATCATTAATTAAGAGCTAGGCGGGTGCAATTTTGTTTAAGTAATTTAACTAAATTCTCAGTACAATATTCTAAGAAAACGTGTCGCAATCATTGCAGATTTTGAAGGTATTTTTCTTAAAACTTGCAAATGTTTGAAGTATGTTTTCTTAGAATATACGATATATTTCAGATTGAAAATATAAAATACTCCTAACTTGTTCCTATCACTTTCGGAATGTTAATTATTTCATTAGAAAGAATATTTATTCTTTCAGACTTCTTTCCAACAAGTTAGTGTTGTTTTTCATATTGCGCAGTCTGTTGACTAAAAATTGCAAGTCTACTCCTTAATTCATAGCAGCAATATATATGGAAAGTTAGAAAAAATGTCAAAAGCCAAATACATTACTGGAAAGAAGCTGCTGTTGATTGGTATGATTTTACATACGCCTTTGTTACTTGCATGAATTCAATAAAGTATTGAGCGTTCAAAGCTTCAGACTATTGAGTAATTGTCAGAAATATTACAGTTATATATGTAATACTAAAATCTCCATAAACTATAAATGAATGAAAACAAACAAACCTGTGGAAACACACAGGGATAAATGGAAGAAACTACCAAATACAATGTTGAAACCTTACCTGCAACCTGCACTGTCGAAAAACCGAAAGTCTCTAGGATTAAATAAACGGAGATTTTAATGTTGTAGGAAAGACTGATCTATATATTTTACCTCACGGATTGTTAGAAGTAAACGTTATTGTTCAATCTACAACCGTTCCTTATCAACAGAGAATTATTCGTGCAAACCTTATTTTCGGACACAATAACGTCCATAATTAAAACAATGCAAAATATCTTAATGTAGACGATATCCATGTTTTCAGTTGATCACCGCAGTCTCAACACAGGATGTACTGCGAAAACAAATCGTAAGCAAAAAGTTTTGTTTCGTTGTAATGAAATGTGGATTTACAAAAGAAATTAGCTGCAGCTGACCAAGATGGAATCAACATGTTAATCCTCTTCATGAATAAAAGGCCTTTAGTTGTCCTTTCTTTGGATTTCGATGATCAATATATGTATTGTATGTATTTGGCACCCTTTCCTTAATTATTATTTCAGTACGAAAAAAGTAAATGTATTGTAGTATAATTTTTTGGGAGTCTGATATATCGCATCTGATAAATTTTCATGAACTTAAGGATCAACATAGTTTGAGTAGCAAGTTTCAATAATAAATTAAACGAAAACTCGTCCAGTTTATCGACTAAGCTGTAAAGTCACTTTAATAAAACTCCTTTTTATTTAACCGTCGGTAATAAAAGAGGAAGTTAAGGTGTATATATCTATACAAACACCTTTACTTCTTTGTTTTATAACCAACAGCACTTTTACAGTCATTTTTTGTAAGGAAGTTTTTATTTATGCTCCTTTTTTGATGTTAATCAGTCCTGCGCTCTATTCGCTGAAGATATTGCAGCAGCGCAATGACGTAGGAAAGCCTCGGATACGACGTAGTATACGCGTCGCGACGCCTCTTGGCCACCACCAATTTATATTTGGCGTTCCATCTTCCGGTCGGCTGAACGCACAAAGCTGCAGTTCGTCTTCAGATGTGGATGGCAATTTAATTACGATCTATATGTTATAATTACGGGGAATTTATAAAGATTTAGTCGACCGTGTTCGGTTATTAAACCCGGAACCAGAGAATCTTCTTCCCTCCCTTCCTAATATAATATATATCTTGAACGTATATATACAGATATGGCTCCGGCGTTGGTTCTTGTTTGATGTTTATTGCGGTACGTTTCACTAATACGAGCGCCCGAGCTGAAAGTTATGTGGGCTTTATGAGCGCTCAACTTTCTCGGCGTTATAATTATTTGCAAACAAGCCGACCGCACCGAAAACGTAACCATATATATTCCGAACGTTTTAATTTTCGACCAGAATCGTTCCCTTCGTGATATACCCAAGCACCATTTTAACTTTTCTAGGACTTTTGGTCAACCGCGAGCTTGCAAATTGCTTTGGGGAACAATTGTTTTGTGGAAAACTGAGAATAACTTTGAATCTGTCATCATATTTAAGGGATAGGTTTTGAAGGCAGAAGTATTACAATTGCAAGAGATAAAACCAGAAAATGTAAGGGTAACTGATCTTAAACTAGAAAAATAGTACAACACAAAGTTTTAGACATTGCAAGGACTACATAAGTACTGCAAGAAGAATGTTTTTTCTTATTTCTAAAAATTTGTGCTACCAATAAGATGCAAAATGGAGATTGTCCAGAAGTATGATATGTTGCAGTAAAGCGAAGCGAGGAATATAAAAGATGATACACTTTCCCCCTGTTATGTCACAGATTTAGTATAAATATAGGTTTTGGGGTAACCTATAAAATAATCAAAATTATCGACTATAGGCTATTTCGTGTGACAATACACAAAGGTAAAAACTAAAAGTTGTTAACGTCACATATATAATTCACGACCACTTTTTTCTTTTTTAAACTAGCATTTTTTATCAAGGGTCTAAATTCTTTTCCCGTAAACCTTGCAAAATCTTCAGCAGCTTGTTGGCTAATTGGATGACTTGCTCGAGGTATAAATCTTATAATCTTGTAATATAATTTTAAAAGGAAAGCGACAATTTTAAATGAGTACTTGATAGATTGATTGCACACTATGGCTTCTCAATTTTACAACTCCAATTTTAAACATAAATATTGGTTTTTGAAGCGCCTAATAAGTGCATAAAAACATTCATTGTAAACATTAAGCACATCGCCTTATTGATTTTCTTTCTATTATTTAGGACATTGTCAAGAAATAGTCAGTAGAGCAATCTTTGGCCTTCGTAATGGCAATAGGAATCGAAATACATAACTGCATGGCAACTAATTGTAAGAACATAAACTAATTTATCATAAATTTGATGATGTTCAAAGGTGTTAACTCGCTCCAATCAAATTATGATATTTATGTAAGTTTTAAGATAAATCAACAATTTCTGACCATTGCTGATGACAATATTAAGCAATCGTATTAAATAAATAAACTAGAATGTCAGAAATTCCCACTCTCTGGCCGACGCAAGTAAACGATGTGGTGCTCAGGCAATAGATTGTTCTCCAATAAGCCAGGGATGAAGATAATGCTGCGGTCTGAGTCAATTACTTAGCAGATGACCGACTGTTGTTTACCTTCCTCTTCTTGTTCGGACGGCCCCGGCCGTTGGATTGCCGAGACGGTCGGCAAGCGTGGATCCTTGTTTACATCGCCGCAATCTTACTCTCATTTCGCGTTCTTTAAACAAATAACTGCGTCCGCTTTTAGTTTCGACCCTCGCTCTTATAAATCTCGAGGCGAACGTACAGCTTCTAAGTATAATTGAGGTAGAATTTATCTTTGTTATTATCTACGAAACGGAGTCTGCGATATTTGTTTTCCTTTTCACTTTAAAATGAAAAACTAAGGACAAATAAGGAGATATAAATTTCCAGAGAAATAGTACTTAACCTTGTAGAACTTTAGATTTTTCCAAGTGTACTTCAAAATTCTATGGAATTGTCGTACAGGCGAGAAAAACATGGTAACTATGGTTCTAATTTCGACCCGCAAGCTACATAGATTCAAATGATTTTCTTTGACTATTTGTTTAGGCGCTGCCGATTAATTGAAAGAAAGTTACATCTTTTGCTGTAATCATTTGGGAAAACAGCGACATGATCTAAATCCAAACCACAGGCTCCCGGTTACTCTCATTTATACCTTTTACCATGGAAGTGTGCACTCAGAATTAGAGTGGATTTTCTTAGACTCTCCAAAGAATGTGCCGAACAAAGTTCTTTTGATTTTCTATAGGGTCAGATGTACATTTGCTTCATATAATAACTTGCTTGACATGATAAACTAAATTTGGGAATCAATAATGACTAGAGTACGTTCAAAATGTGGATGTCGTGTTATCATTAAGTAGTGTAAACCGGATTTACGGCCTTACTTCTCGCAATTTTAATGTCGCGCCTTGAACGTAAGTGGAAACAAAGACCGGTTTAACCTACTTAATGATAACACGTTATCCACCTTTTTAACAAACTCAAGTAATAACCTTTGAAATCGCAAAATAGTCGGAATCAATAATTGAAGCAGTAATAACTGGATTGTAACTACTAATGCAAGATATAGTAAAGAGGCCAGCTGAGATATTTTTAAAAATGGAAGTAAATTGGATGAGAAATCCCTACAAATGTATTCTCTTCGACAACTAATGTCATAGGCATATATCAATACAAAGGAGAGCTTTTAATTCGCGACTGCAAATAAACAAACGACAGATTTCGTTACATCATTTATTACCGCTAATGGAACCTTGGGGATAAAGCAATGAAAAAACAGCAGCAAGCAGACGACTTATTTTTCACTCCACGTTATTCCAATTATATTTTACTCGGAGCGACAGAAGTACTTTCTAGTGTAGGGCGGCTAAGAAAGGAAGAAAAAGCCTATTCGAACTGTATAAGCGGATTAGTTGATCTCGCAGAAGAAGCAAAAGAAAATGATCAGCAAATGCTTTGAAAGCTCTACGTCGTTGCCCCATTAATTAGATGTGTGGTCGATTGGCGTCGTTACTTGACACGTTCTCAACGCCTACTTAATTAAATGCCTTGCCGAATTAAATTTTCTACGACTTCCTGAAAGGTCGCGTTGTACATAACATTGCTTTCAGAATCTTTTCGAATCGAAATTTGTAAATTAAATATTGTGTAACTGTAAATTGTATTTGAATTGAAAATAAAGAGTACAGTTACCTTTAAAGTTATCTCAAATAGTAAAGAAAACTACGAATCATAGCATGTCTTAAATCAGTCAGTTTTCTTCACCAATTATTGGGATTATATCTGTTTTAATAGTTTTTATTCTTCTTAAATTTCATTTCTTATTACTGAAACATTTTATTCACTTCAAATATTGATATTTCTTAGGCATTACCATTATCTTTTAGTTTTATGCACCATATTGATACTAATTATTATTATAATGTCAATGTCAAACAGCATTAATAACTTACAGGGCAACTGAAGTTAGAATTTTCAACAATTCAAATAAATAAAATATTGTACATATATTCAAATCAATAATATTGGTAACAAGGGCATCAATAGGAGTATTAAATAATGATACTGCGAAGGGTGTATTTCAAGAAACTGTCTATACATTACATATATAATTAAAAACAAATAACAATAAAAGAATTAGAAAATGCAACCAACAGGCTCAAACTAGGGGATACTGCCGCAGTGATGACATATCGTCAGAAATTAACAAATTCATGCAAAACAAGACGGAACAGCACTTTTATAAATTAGGAAATACACCAACATTAGAGCTTGAATGAAGGTTTCAGCCAGTTGGGTGCCAAGGTTGTAGGACCGAAACAGAAACTCAACACCTTCGACGTTCGAGCGCTCTTAGCCTTACTGCAAGACCTGTAATTTTGGCAACACATTATAACAACCGATGAATATATGGATACTTGATGTTTGTACATGCTATCGAATGAGATCAATAATAAGTCGAAAGAATGGCACAAACCAGAAGGTGGAACTCAGTTTAAAGCACGTACAGTTTCGTCGGTTGGACAAGCAATGCTTCCTGCATTATGGGATTACAAGCGAATTATTTTTATAGGTTATCGACCGAAAGATAATACGATGGATGGAGAATATTATTCTAATCATTAGTGGCCAGATGGCCCATTGCGGCTAACGCTTTACAAGAAACGGCCTATGAAGTTGTATAAGCGTGCGTTATTGCAACTAAATAAAGCAAGACCTTATACCACATGAAGAACGAATTTTCATCTTAAATTTTAAAGAACCACTGCGCGGTTTGAGACCTTGCGTGAGGTAAAACTTAATATAAACAGGTGGATTGCACAGATTTCGACAATATTTTTAGGGCGGTTTAAAGAATTAAGTTTCACGTTGGAATCAGTGTGTTTAATTAAATAGAGATGATATTGACTAATTACATTGTAATTTTAATGAAAATTGACAAGATAAAAAATATGGCCACATTCTTCGTATGTCCAAATATTTATATTAGGCCAGTTAAACATTTCAGTTGTAGAATGCATCATATTCTTTAGAAACTAAAGTTTAAACATAAATTCTTTTCATACCTGCACCACAATAAACGCATTTTAAATGCATATCACTTTTATCGAATTCTTACGATGCCTTCATTATTATTGCTACTATTTATTTATTACTTCATTTACTATTATCCAATTAACAAATACTCTCTCTTAAAATATTATGTACACACCTACCAAAGTTACTTTCAAACATAGTTGAAACCAAAATGTAGTTCCACGTTAACATTAGAATTTTTGACAAGTTCAATCCTACAAATCATGTAAATTAGATGTATATGTTAAACGAAAATAAACGGGTACAGTAAGCGTACGTGTAACCACCTCTCTTATTCCGGAGACAAAGGTGAAAACCCAATATGGAGACGCAACATCTACAAACATAGAAAAAGAAAACCTATAATAATGAGTAGTCACAGCATTGTCACAGAAGTGTCCAATAGAATCATATATGTATATTCTTCTGAAACAAAGAAATAATAAAAAATGTAAGCGTAGCTGTTGTAAAGAAAGTAACCGCGTTGACACACCCTGGTCATTAATGAAAAGAAACACAAGTGGAGGGGAGATTTCTTAGGTGAATAGAAAATAAAGCATGAATAGAATCCAGAATAAAACATAAAGGAGAGCAATTGAAGTGAGTCGGACAACATAACATGATAGGCTTGTAAAGAAGGTATCTAGGAAAGAAAGAAATGAAACCAAAAAATCAGGCCGAGACAAATATGAACTAAACGTATCAGTGAAGCTTGCCAAAATGGAGATGAGATATATAATCCAGAGTAAAGAAAAATGGAATAAAGGATGATATATGAACTAACAAGAACGTAAATTAAACCCTAATCTAGGATTGAATGAAAATGACAGGAAGAAAAATATTACATAGCAGTACAGGATTAGACAGAATACATAACATAAAAATCAGGTTAGTATGCAAAGTGGAAAACATGGAAAGATGCACTAGAGCAGAAAGAAGAATGTGGAATGAGTACGTCCATTGTGTTTTCTATCTTCTTCCTATCCCAAAATTTCTTCTAGTTTTAGTGTAGGTGCAATTATTTTTCTCCATGCCTTTCTATCTGCAGCCAAACTCTCTCTTTGAGCATACCTAAGCCCTCTTCTCTCCAGAATTCCATCTAAGCTGTTGCATCGCCATGTTACCTATTGCGCGTCTTGTTTTAAGTCTTCGTCGGATCCCTATGCCTCTTATTCTTTCTTTCTTATTCACTCCTTGTACCTTTCTTAATATCGTCATTTTATAAGTCTAAATTCTGTTTTTTTAGACTTAGGTGTTGATGTCCATAATTTGGCCAATCATGACTATTAGTACGGATATTGTACCGTATCATCTGGTCTTTGTTCTTTTCGTTACTGTACTTTTTATATTTAATGTTTCTTCAATTTAAAAAATTGTAGCTCAAGGAAATTGTAAGGTAATTCGGATGGCACTTGTTCTGTAGCTTCCTTTTAGTATTGAAAATTCTTGATGCATCTGTGGTGATTCCTTATGAAGTAGTAACATACCACCCTAAATGTTTGAGTTCTTTTGGCAAAAATCAAAACACATATAATATTACGTTGCGCTTTCAATGCCACTTTCTACTTCTACACTTGATCAATTTGTTATCACCTTAACATTACAGCCTCCTCTCTTAATGTTTACTTTTCAATCTGTTGCCTAATATTAAATTTACTATTTCTGCCTCCATTCGCGGATTTTCCTTCTCTTAGAAGGAAAGGTCCAATGTTTCTATCCTTGGTCATACTGCTACTAGTCAGGTTAGCTTATTCTTATACACACAATCGGTACGTGTATTGTCATCCTTTGTTTATTTTCTTGTCAGGTTTTCCTAATTTTCGTGAGACTGGTTACTTTCTCTACTTGCCATTAAGCTGTTCTTAAGATAATTGAAACTTCTACACTTCTTGACAACATCTAATATCTACCACTTGAAGATGCTAGCCTCGTTGCTAGCGAAACGCAGGTCATCATAATGAATAAATAATTGTACGGTGGGGAGTTTTACTGATATGATGTTGTCAGAAATACTATTCCACAGTCCTTAGAATCATTGCAAGGAGATACACAAGGGGGAATGCATGTTGCTTAGAATGTAGTTAAATAGTTCTTACTCTTTCCACGATGATTTGGGTAACTCCAAAACGTATTTTAATTTTATTTAATAGTAAATCGTCACCTTCAATGGAAGAAGCAACGTACATTGTGAGATGATGACGTACAGTATACGTGAGCTATATCAACAAGAGTTTACGAGTCACAACTTAGATTTCGAAGTCTGTATTTGAAGGCACCCAAGTGGGTGTGATTTAAATAAGAATTATATATCAATCACAAAAGTGACTACCAAGTGAAAACATCACAGATAGAACAACTACAAGGATTATCTTTTTGCATTTAAACCTGTAAAACATTCTGTGGGCCTGCGGTTCTAATTTGAATATAACTTCATCAGAACTTTGTATCATCCTAAATTGATAGTGCGTTTGTCGCCCCGAGCGCGCGCACGTACCTATTAATCAAGTAATCAATTTAATTTGTCGCTCGTTCACTCACTTAGCTACAAATTGACAAAACAATCGCTTGTCCGCCTTCGATGTTCCTAAGTGATGCGTTTCTAGCACTCGCGCTGTCCGACCGAGCTGATTTCGCCAAAGGGTTGGTAAATATTTGTTACGAATTCCGACCAAATTAATTCAATTTTCGTATTGTTAGCCCGCGTTTCCGGGCGCTCGTGTTGCGCGCCATGAATCAAAACGAACGGACGGCAAACATTTTGGAAGGTAAATTTTCGCACATCAGCTGCATCCTGCGCGTCCAATCACCAAAAATATCAAAAAATACGCGTTGTTTGCTAAATATAATTCGTTATTAATGAACGCCATATGTTGGGCGTGATGACAAACATGTGTTCGTATACGTATTTGTATGACACAACAAATTTTACACATTCCAGTAAAGGCTACTTAGGAATCAACAGATATTCGGACTATGTGTAAAAACAAAATGAACAGTAGTAGAAAAGCAATACGCAGCAATTGTCATTTCTTGAACACATAAGCTGAACTAAATGTTTCGAATTTGAGCAACAAAGAATTAGCAAATTTAGTTAAAATACATCCCAGCTTCGAATGCATTCACTAAAATGTCCAAAATGATCAAGTTCCTTCGAATCGTACCCGAAGTGTGTTCAATAGGATTATAATTTAAAGATTTAAGTGGTCATTGTAAGCAATTGATTCCAGTATCTATACGAAAATTCACTGTTTAAAACCATCTAGTAGACAAAAAAAAGAATATTTCAGAATATTACATTTCTGATATTATTTAGGATATATTAATAAAGGTTTCAAATAATATTAACAACGTTCTTATGTTAGTATACATTGTTAAACCTTCCTTCTGTATAGTTTCTACTGAAATTTTCACGTCGTGGTAATTGCAGTCGTTATCGACTCGAAAAAGGCAACGTAGATCTAAAAACCACTTATTCGATTCTCTCTAATAAAACTACGATTCCAGCAGCCAATTGCCTTTTCCTAGATTGCCTTACAGAGAGAGATAAGCCGGCAATTAGCTCAGAATCTAACTGAATTAGTTCTCCTTTAGACGCCGAGGCGAGTCGTCGGAATACAATCTGATAACCATCCTATTCTCTCCTGTCTAAACTAAATATTGACTTTCCTGGGTGAAACGCGTTAATTTATGCCTTTGCTGTGCTGCTTATTGTGACATTTTAGGCCACCTTTTAATACCTGTTTCGTGATATAATCATTTACTCGTCAAAACTGATATGTATTTCAATTTCTGTAATCAGAAATATTTAATGAAAGAAATCTTCTGACTAGTGTATCAAAATCGTGGTCAAAGAAATTTGATTCTAAATTTTATTTATTGTCTAAAATTAGCCTTACGTAGTGCTCAAAATTTTGTGGCACTTGGAAGGCAACTTTAAGACCTAACGTACATACATACATCCAAAACTAAAACGAATTTGTTTCGGCTGGTTGGTGTCCAAGGGGTCACTCATAAGTATTACAACGAGCATTTGCGTGAACTCTTCTGATTGATCGTCGTTTAAAAATGTCTACCTCAAGTTAAAAGAGAAGCAAGTTCCATTGTTTTTCCAAACAGTTAAGTGAGACATCGTGCTAAACTTTCAACGAAATTTCAACTAATTGAGAACAGCATAATTTTGTCTCAGGAAGATTTCAGAGTTTGAGAAAACGTTAAAATAATAAACCGAAAAGTAATTCCTTGAAAATTTCAGTTTTACTATTGCAAAAATATTTGCAGATGTGCAAGTACAGCAACCTATGCATTACAACAAGGATCAATATTGAAAACACAACTAACTAAGCTGCGAATAACTGACGAACCTTCCATGAAATATACACGACGAAGTAAGAGAAACAAGATTACGCAAAAATATCACATTGAAAACTGAAGTATAACATCATACAATAACATAAATCAAGAAATTGTTATGGAACTAAATAAACACTCAATAAGAATATATGTAGAAAAAATAGTAGAAGATAAAGAACAAAAGCACACCCCAGAGTAGGCATATTATTGTACAAAAGGAATTGAAAGCAACTCGATAAAGTATAATATATTAACAGTAGCATGTCAATTTCGAAATAAAAAGATGTATTTCGTAAACATATACATTTCCAAATATGAATAAACTTCTTTCCTAAGAACTGCAACAGGCAGAGTGCTTTAGAAATTGAAAGTCGTTACTATGGAAAATTTCAACCCCAGAATTGGCAATATAGTTATCCCAGGCATGATCTAGATTTCTACACCGTAATATCGTATTAACAACATGCAGCTCTTCAGGAAACGTGTTCTGGTGTCAACATTCAAAAGCAAGTTGTATAACGCACTTCCCAAACGACTGAAAACTATGAATAATACCGAAACCACACTCATTATGCTTTAAAAATTAAAAATTGGACTTCAATGGTAGCATAAAGAAGCAAATAATTTACAATCCAATAACAGAAGGCGGAAATGGTGACAAAATCTAAGGAAAACTTAAATGAAATAAATATTATAGGACATACTTAAGAAATATTCGGAGTTTGGAAAGAAAATCAATGGTTTACAGAAAGTCTAAAAATATTAGCAAACCAAAACAGAAAGGCCGGCTCTAAGTAGAAGAACATAAGAGCAATGGAAACATACGAAAGATATACGGTGATATGAAACAATGGGAAAGTCATTTTGGAAGGGATTTTCTGTTGATAAGAAGAATCGGTTAGATGAAGTATAGAAATAAGTAAGAAATGCATCAAGAAAGAAGTACAAATATGTGAATTGGATATAAAAAATATAGAAACCTAGGTGTATACACAGATCTTCGCTATTGTAGGATTTGTTGCTATTTCTTCGAATGGTTGACCGCGTTCTTATTTGGTCGCCAAGCATGTCCGTGAATACATCTTCTTCACACAAAAATGCTAGAGCACTAATTTAGCAACCAACAAAAATGGAAATTATTAGGAAATCATACACACGGTACAACTTATGGAAAATATAGTAACAACCACAAGCGCGGTAGACACTGGACTAAGTCTCCATTGAAATGCTTAACCAGTTAGTGTCGTAAGACCGAACGCAATAATGTATTCCAAAACAAAGTGTGAGTAAACGGTGAACTAAACTAAAGGATGGCAGTAACTACACCTTTATCAAAGTCTTATCTTTATCATAGAACAGTAATCAACCGAACTATGCTAATAGCAATTTAACAAAAATAGCAAGTAAAATTAAGACAAGCCAAGAGCAACAAAGCTTCAAACCAAATAAATCAATAATAGACGATATATTCATTTTAAAACAAAAAGAACTCTTCAATTTATAAACATATGCTTCTTTCAGGTACATCTCAAGAGCTCTCTTCTAGGAACTGGAAACATAAACTTACACCAACATAATATACTTCTAATATTTAAAATTAAAGCAGCACGAAATGAACATAGTACAAGAATTCTCTGAAGGACTACCATGTAATAAGTCAGGTATTTACTTAAATCTGATCCTGTCCAACCTGATAATTAAAGTTTAATAAAAGAGTGGATGACGTGTTATCATTAAGTAGTGTACACCGGACTGACGCCCTTACTTCTCCAAATTTTAATGTCGCGCCTTTCACGTAAGTGTAGACAAAGACCGATTTACACTACTTAATGATAACACGTTATCCACTCTTTTTATCAAACCTTACTGATAATGTACAACATAAATATGTATGTCGTGTAAAGAACTCAATGGTGGATACAAATAGAATGCGACAAAAACCGATAAACAAAATTACGCTGACAATGCAATCTTGCTGACAGGAAATGAAAACGATTTGTAGCAACAAGTTTCATATGCAAGTATCTATAGAAAAAGCGCAACTGTTTTCCTACTTATCTTAACATGAAATCCCGTTTAAACTGTGGTGAAATGGATTATCTACTTTACTCAATTTATTACCGGCAGGTAATTAAGAAAGGGAGTATTATATTTGAAATGTGATCCAAGTAATTCGGCTCGATTAATACTTACTCGATGAATAGAATAAACTATGTTTTCTTTAACAATTTTAAATTGATTAAATATAAGCTTGTGTCTGGTGTTTCACGGGGATCCGATCTTGATTCTTATTATTAGTAATAATAAGTATTCATTTTTACAGCCCAAGAGCGATTTTGAGTATGGCTTAGCAAGAATTACCAACTTTTAGTCAACGACTAAAGAATTGGAGATAGTATGCCAGCACCCACGTTTCAACTGCCTATTATTACTCCAGGAAATAAATCCTACGTATTAATGTTTAGAGGCTGAATGTACCTCAGGTTGGAAAAAATCCGCTTTGATATGGCGGGCGTGGGAATCCAGCTCACTACACTACCTCCGGGTTTGTCATCCTGTGTCGTACTACTGACAGAGTTATTATGAATCTACTACTTCCACTATTCATTAGCTATCTACAGGAAACATCTGATGGTATCACGTAATATGAACATTTGAGAAGAAGCGATGCATAAGAAATCATGCTGTAAGATTTGACAGAAGTCTCTCTTTTGTTAACCACATACAAAAATTATCGGTTATGTCAGTTAATAAGGCACTGACACTTGTTCCAAGGAATTGTAGACATTCTGAGTAAATTTTTCTACTAATCATATGTAAACAGCACTACTTTTGGTTTGGTTATAATCTTAAGGATATTCAAGATCTCACAATTTTGGTCTGAGAGATCAAATGTAGAAATTGTCAATAGACATCTAGATAGACACGCAGGTAGTCTATAAACCATTCTGAAATCAAAGTCGTAGAAAATTGACAAGAGTAAGTCAAAATATTTTCACCACCGGTTTATCAACGGCCAAAAAGAATGTGATTTTGAACTCTTTTCTGTGCTGATAGATTTAATATTGCCATATTTGTAGATTTTCTTTGTTGGTAACTTTTATATTTCTGCACCTTTAATTTTAGTATTTTCGTTTGCTATGTTAATTAGAAGCGACTAAGTGTAAACCAGAGGCAAAAACATTATAAGGAAGACTTTGGTTGAGGTAGGAAGAACAAA
Source organism: Chrysina gloriosa (assembly GCA_038088585.1). NCBI lineage: Eukaryota > Metazoa > Arthropoda > Insecta > Coleoptera > Scarabaeidae > Chrysina > Chrysina gloriosa. Next base: position 12,413,533 of record CM076093.1, read on the forward strand.
TGCTACAAGATAGAAAATTGAGGATGTAAGGGTAAAGATATGCCGTACAAGGCAGTAATAAATTGCACAAACTAACATAGAATACCCAAAAATCTGTAGGAGAACTACGCCGAAGAACAACGAAGTGACTCACCTCAAGAAACTAATCTGAAGAGGTCGGTTAGGGGTCATCATTCTGCCAGAAATGAACAACCAATATTACACATATGTTAACTTTTGTTTCACTTCCTTTTTGTTTTTACAGTTAGTCTATCAACAAATTTTTTTTTGAGTTGTATATTTGTATCGTTATAGAAGCTTGCCAATGGATAATAAACCATTACTATAATTAACACGTGTATTGTTAAAAATATTACTGGTTTGGAAGTTTCGAATACAATATTTAAACTTTTGGCAATAATAACGGATAATTTTCCACAAGTACATCCTTTGTATAACAAAATGAGACATTGAAATCTGCAGGATCCACATAAAACATTCCTGAAAATATTTCAGCTATCAGTCATAACCTATTGTTTCTTTTTATCAAAGACACAATACGTGCAGCAGTTTCCTCTTTGAATAGTCTACGGAGCTATTCTTTTTGTCACAGAAGGGAAAATGGCTATTTCCATTCGTATGCATAATTTGAAGTAGTCAAACATTCTCCTTCGTCCTTTGTGTATCCAACATGTTCGCTAACTTGAAATAACAATATTAGCCGATCAAAGACCAGAGAAAACGACCGTAATTCGAGCTACCTTTTGTGTAACTCCCTCTCGGTTATATATGCTGAATATATAAGGACCGCGGCAGCGATTTTTTTAATGTATTCCGTTCTGTGCGTCGAAGCCGGGCTGCTGCAAGTGCAGACAATACATTAGCATCGGTAACAACGGCTCGAACACCTCTGATATTATGAAAAATTTATGACGTTTCCCTACGCTTCACCTCATACATACACACGTTTTCATGTCGGCCATTGTCTCTCTTCCGTTTTATATTTAAAATTATTCGGAGATTTAATCCTCTTATATTTTCATGCACTTACACATTCATATTTTACTTTCCCGATTCTACTTTTATTCTTGTAAAAGGGAACGCGTGTGGTGCTGCATATATAGAGTTAAAATTCGATATGTCACTTAAAATATACGACTGTGATTTTAGCCATAAAATTTCCCAAAGTGGTCTAACTTTAAAGGTATTAAAAGTATGCATTGTTATGTAATTCAACTATTATTCATTATTTGAATTGAATTGCGATTGCAGTTTTGCCATTTGTATTTTTCCTACACCTTACTTCCACTTGTAAACAGCATACTAACGTTTCTATTTGAAATTTAATCAGTTGCAATTGAGAAAGGAGAACTATAAAAGAAACGAAGCTGTGCAATTTTCACTTTATTTTTATATTTCTCCGGATTAAAATTCGACCCAAGACAATTACAAAAAGAGAACTAAATATTTGGTTTTTCATTCCGCACTCTCCTCCGTATATATTCATATTCGCTGCTAATTTCTGCCATTGTTATTTTTGAAGTTTAATTAAAAGTTACACCAACGGGCAAATCCACGGCTTTCCTTAATATGGTACGAGCAAAAAGCTGTCTGCAACCACAGACGCTGCAAACAGTTAAAGCCGTCGTTCCATTCTCGTTTTTAATTTTTATCATTTCCTAGTTATCTCTCTGTTTATTTCGGAATGGAAAAGGTAGAAAGGAAAATCGCAGTTGTAAAACGTTGACCACGGCTAAATTGGTCTACGGATTCGAATTAACGTTCGTTAAGTATTATTAGTTTTACAATAGTCTGCCGTATCTAATTAAATAAAATGTTTGTACTTTCAAGTTAATTAAAATGGCAGTGTGATATACGAGAATATATGTATTTCTACGATTAAGTTGCGATCCTACCACACCTTAAATTTAAATCAAACTAATTAGAAACACAACTTCGGCTCTTTCATATTAGTACCTAAAGCAGCTTTATAATTTTGCGGCTTCCCTAAAGTCAAAACGGATAGTAATTGGTGATTGTTTATTCTGGCTGTCAAGACGGGCTTTCCTTTGTGGTGATCGACCAAGACCCATGCTGACCGCTGATCCCTCTTCTGAAGTTAGCTGATTGTCTTAGCGCGCATTTGAGCTCCTTTAAATCCTTCACGGTGTCTTATTCAGTTAACCACGGTCGCCTCACGCCGTAAACTAACCAGGAACTTGAATACTCGGGAGAATTGACAAGGTAACTAAGTAGTTCGACTTCGTAGAAAATGTTAAGCCTATACATTAAATTAATTATTAAAATAGCGTTTGTTATAATAATGGAAGAAAGGGATGCTCGTCGATATTATTGTATAAAGCTACTAGCAAACATGAAGGTATCAGATTTTATAGTGTTGCTCAATTTTTCAAATTTTTAAATTAGCGTCAATAATCATGTATTACCTGAGAAAGAAATCATCACCTAAAACGCGTTATAATATTTGTTAGTTTTAGTTAAATTTAGTAGAAACCTTATAAATGATTAAAATTATGACACGCTTGATTAAGTACCCGTGGTAATCTTTAGTTTAGTAATTATCAAGTTATCAATCTGTCTATCACTTTAGCATTTAGCATGTGTTTGCTTTATTATAATATTTAGAGTAAGACCTCGTGCTAATTATAATCAAGTAAGCGATTTCAGAAGAGGTTGAATTTTTGGTTGGACAAAAGCGATTTTTCATTCAGAAAAACCGCAAAGGACTTGCACAGAAATCATGCTGCGATAATTAGGCTTTGTCGGGAGTAGTTTAATGAACGTCGCCAAGAAGACACTGAAGCGCAAAGAAGAAGAACCGGACATCAGGATTGCCGCCTAAGACCCCTGGTTCTTAGAGACCGTGTTTCGACAAGCAAGTCCATGACCGATAAATGATTTCATGGTGCAGGCTTTCAATTATGCCTTCGTTCTGTACACTGCCATTAACGTTTTGTTTGATGTACATAGACTTTAATGGTATATTGAGTGACATCAAATCGTTTTTGATAATATACCAAGATTCTGCTTGGGAACGCATATCGGCCGGTCGGGGGTTAGAAGGAGATCTATAAAAAAGCGTAACATTTAAGTCTCAATCCAAACACATGTGCATCGCGCTGTGAAGGCTGTGGTATGTGGATGTATTGCCTAAGGCAGTAGTCTCTTTTGGTTTTTATTCGAAGCAATATTATTGAACAGGAATAGATTCAGGAAGGAATACAGTTGTATTTTCTTCCATTTCTTCAAGCGCTAAAGAATCCTCCATTTTAACAAAAGAAAATGTTCATCCTTCGGTGCCTCTGGAGATCAAAGAAACAACGCCGTCAATCAGAGACCCCAGCAACATATGTAGTATATGTATTTCAACAAAACACATATGCATACACATTTTCAGAATAAGAGAAACCGTTTATAACGATGTAGTTGCGTTTTATAACGAAACCCCTGTCTTCTAGACAAAGTATGGATTGCCGTCAAAAAGCTCAGTAGTTAATAATAAAAGGCGGCGCATCTGTGACAAATAAGTCGATTAGATAAAATCGTCGGTGTGAAACCAAGTATTACGTGGTCTTATATTGCCGCCGTATCTTACAGGTCACGTCGCTCTTATAATTGGATAATTAATTTTCGTAAATGAACTGCTGCGTCGGTCAGCAACCTAACATTAAGACAAAGAGAAGAACGGGTTCTTCTTTCCTCTCATAATCATAAATCGCAGTCCTGCCCGTCGCACTACCATCTAACGTCAATATCAACCGGAATTTTGATTTCCACACACAAAAAATACTTTCATTGTTTTCCCGACGTGCTTTATGGACTACCGTCGACGATAGGTTAAAAGTCGCACAAAGAACGGAGCATAAATCCTCCAAAACTACTCGATTCCAATGTGTTTCCCATAAAGATTTGCATTTTTCGCACATAAAAGCAGGAAAATAGATAAACATCAGATGATTTTTTATTATATATTTTATTATATATCTTTACATACGGATGGAGGGTACATATACGCCTACTGCAGTATTTATTGAAAAGATAGCGCTCCCGTATAAATTTTAGCTCTTTATTGAGGGCACGATTTGTGCGAGTGTTGTGTAAAATTGTAATAACAAAGGGATCGACAGTAAACATCGCAATAAATAAAATTTAACAGCTAAATGTATAGGAAACCGAATTCGAACTGAAAAACGTAGCCTACCAAACAAGGAAGAGAAAATGGGAGTACAGAATACTAATTGCACTAACATAGCGTTTCCATGGTAGAGATGCAGTAGTATTGAAAACAATACATCATCTTCTGAATCAGAAGAGAGAAACAAACCCACATCTTATGGAAAATAAATTATAAAACCACTATTTTAGAAAGATGCAGAATGAATATGTGACAAATCAAAAAAAAAAAAACTAACGAAAATAAATTTATGTAATTTTAAATACGATTATCGTATATTTTAAAAAGACTTCGTTGGATACTCTTTACTTCTTTATTATCCAACCAAAGAATTTCCGGGCATACATCAGAATCACAAGATATGCAAACCACACTTCCACAACATAGATAATAATTACAATGTCTTTTGTCTCACCGGAAATATTAACCGCTATATCAAAAGGTATACGATGTTCACAAAACCCAATCAACTATCGCGAACCGTGCCTACCGACGATCGAGGTATCTAAATCGTTTTGGGATCATTTGAGATGAATCCAATAACATTTTCAAAGATGGATGTCCGTTGATACCGGTAAAGATAACGACCACACACCGCTTAAAATGATAGACTATGACAGGATTTTAACGGAACAGATTTAGAACCAATTTAAGCCGAACAGATAGTTATTGCCGTAGAATATAAACGATCTCATATTATGCTTAGATTGGATCGGTGTAAGTGCCTACTTGCATGAAAGTCGAAGAAAAGATATTTTGTAGTTTAATCGATTCAAATTTGTAAGATCCTTTTTTATATTACTCTTTTTATTTAGGTGCTTCCATAAATGGGTAATTTGTCGGAAATACCAAGCTTCATGATCGCCAATTATAATTTAGATTTTATTGTTGAAAACAAAATGTGTATTTATAATCAAAAAGGTTATAAAGTTTAAACCCTATAATATGTACTCTCCTATAGAATAATACAGTTGATCTTAATCGTAGAATTCACATAAACTACCTATCTTAAGGGACCATACTAAATACCCCTTAATGGGAAGAAATTAGCCAACCATTGTTTCAGATTCTGGCCATGAACGCTTTAATATACTGCTTGGTTGCAACTTGCGGTGACCACACAATATTAACATTCGAAATAAAAATTAATAGGTAGTAGTAAGTAGAATTTCAAGAGAATATAGAAAAATCCTCCAGGCAACGTCGTTATTGTCGAGAACGCATACTAAACGATTTGCTAATAATGCCAAATTCTTCAGAAATAGTCTTAAGGTTGGTATTATCTTCTGCAACTTACTTATGTGCTTACTGGCTTATCCGGTTTTCATCTAGCTTACGGTGTTTCGAATTGTCAGTTAAGTTTGATTATTCCTCACAAAATCTTTCAGGTTTTAACCTATTTAACTGTATTATTCTAATCACTACTTTTTGGTCATTTCACGTTGTCATTGGCCTCTTCAATTCTTCCTAATCTTAATATCCCAAAACCTATTTAGCTAATCTTATTCCTAGGATTTGCACAATGAGCCAAACCGCCGCTTTTCCACCGTTTGTTTCAGTGACTTCCTAATTTTTGCTTTCTGAATCTTATCAAGCCTTGTAATTCCTAATACTTTGCTAAAAAAATTAATTTCGCATGTTCTCAACATATATATATATATATATATATATATATATATATATATATATATTGTATATGTATCTCCGTTAAGTTCCATGGTTCCGCTCCGTATAATAAGATGCTTATGTCCTTCTTGCTATTTATAAATGATTTTACTAAGATATAGTACACCGCATTTACCATGCATATTCTGCTGTTGAGTTTGGTATTGGTGCTGCCGTTTGCAATAACCTTATATCCCAGATATAAAACTTCGTCTGCTGTAGAAGGTACGAGAACATATAGTATGTATATGGGAAAGAAAAGAAATTCGGGGCAGCAAGCGCGGCATATATTGGAGAGTATGGTAACTTATAATTAAAGATTGCCAGTTTCACTTTTACACTATCATCTTCTAAAATTGCACTCTGCTCCTCGAAGAGTGCAGCTTTACTGCAACTGTCCCCAAAGCACATTTCAACTATTTCCCAGTGACTCTGTATTTCTTTTAAGATTCAACATCTACCTTTCGCTATCTTCTTCTGCCGTTCATGTATTGGCTCTATCTTACTTCCTTCAAAATTGGTTAATTTATAGATTTACTATAGGACATCGACAAAGCTATTGGAACTGGATCGTGTATGTGATGAACAGAAGAAAGAGGACACGTTTTCTGATTAATCAAAATGTTGTTCTACCACTGATAATAATGTTTAGTTTTATGATTTCCATTATGAAAGAGATCATTCTTCATCCTTTAGAAAGTACTTGGACAGCATTGATCTCGCTACGCAGATGAGATATCTATCAATGCTAGCCAAAATTTTCTCGTTCCACCGACAAGTCAGCTACCTTTTTTCTGTATTACCAATGTCAATCAATAAGACAGTTATTGTCATAGACATTATATAGATGTCAGAGAAAGGATTAGTTACTATATCTGGTAGTCTCCCGTCAGAAACACATACCCACGCACCTAACAAGAAAGATGAACAGGTGTGATTATACATTTACTAATTAAATTAGATAGGTTTTCTTTCAATTTGCGCTTTTAGGAGGTTTATCAACATTATCAATGGGAATCCAAATGGGATTTTCTCACATCAACTTTAGCATGTACGTTCTCCACGTATGCTTTCGACACTTTTGTTATATCAGCCAAGGTGGAGGGTAATTAATAACAATACTAAGCAAAAGCTGAAGCAAGACGCGTGATAGAAATTAACAAATATGATTTTTAGATACGGGATTTACACAACATGCCGTGTGGACAATATTTTTCTGTCTACCGCTAATTTACATGCAACTATTGCTAGGTCAATATACACAACTTGGTACAACTTTGTTCAAACACTTAAGTCCTATTGGTCATGGAATAGTTTTCGTGTTGATATCTAATCTGTTTCTAAAAACGATTAAAAATAGTTTACTTCTAAATGATTCGGTATTCTATTTCATGAGCAGTTTCCGAAGCGAATTGCAATGGATGAATTGCTCACCTCGTTACAAAATACCTTGCTGGGATAAAAGCAAAAATTGCAGAAATTGCATCAATTCTACCTATTACATGCCCGGATATATATACTTTTTGTAAGAAAGATAATTAACTTAATCCAAACTGATAACCTCTAAATTCTTTCTTTTTAGCTTCCACTATTTAGAGAATCCAGAATTGAATCCAATGAAAATGAAGTTATCATTGCCCACGCTTAGGAAAGGAATTGCCCATTTTGTATGTTGGTGTTTTACGTGTATTGCGTTAATGTTAGCTACAAATAGTTATATTAGGGTATTTATCTCGTTGAAGCTTGTATGTATCTTTCTAAAGTATGGCTGTTTTAAGGCTATAAAAGTAATTTTGGGAATATGTGTCATTTGCCTTCTGCTACTAATATTAGGGTGTGCCTTACCAGATGGTAGGCAAAGCTTTGTCGATTTATTTTTAGCAGGAACAGATTCTATTACAAACATTTCTGTGAGTATATAAAGTTGGAATCAGAAATTCCTTGCAACTATTCCTTTAAATGAATAAAAACTGTTTCAGTCATGGACAAATACACTAAGGGAAGCAATTAGCCTGTTTGGCCTTGGTAGAGCTTTCCACGTTGTACATGGATCATACATGGCCAACAACTCTTCCGTTGGATTACTATCGATAATTGTGGTCATTTTTAACTTTTTGCTCACCTGCGCTTGTTCGATATTAGCGATAGCTTCAGTCAATAAAATTGCCCATTATACGAATACTGACCACGATCATTTAGTTGAAATAAGTTGGGAAAATGATATTAACACGTACTTTTACGTTCTACCACAAGGACTAGGATTTATGGGTATTCTAGATTTATAAGTTAATTTGTGCCAGTATTTACTGATAGCCTGTAGGACATAGAATACCACACACCCAGTATTTATGATTTAATTTTAACAATTTTTTGTACCTACACTTCATACGTGCTACATCCAAAATATGAATAGGTCCTCAAGTCCGTCAATGAAATAATTGTTGGACAGGACTTGTTGGTATGAACCCATGCAACTATTAACTTTATTTTTCTAGTTATTAGTGTTTGTTCCGATAAACCATGGTGTCTAGAATACGTGGATGACGAATTTTAGACAAGCCAGTTTGCCAGGAGTCGACGAGTGGGTATGCGTGAGACAAAGTATGGACTACAATCTCTTTTAGTGGTGTGTGGGTTTTGTTTGGGGATGCACGATTGATGGACATGGGCCAGGTAACGTCATGGTAAAAAATGTGTTTTACATTATCCTATGTAGAGGCATATACCCCGTGCTATAAGCGCTATGGTGTGAAAAGCTATCGTACATAGTAACAGAGCACCCCTAAGTTTTCAATTTTTTTTAAATCGCTCTAATAGATTTTGTGAAATATGAACAACTTCATCACAATGATAAACGTAGATTCGTAAACGAAGTCAACAGGAAGTGAATACAGAAAATGTGCCACAGAAAACCATTAAGCTGTAATCCATATTATAGGTAATTTGTCAAAAGAAATTTTAATCACAGAAGAAAAAATAGGACTGCATCAAATTATTTTCAATAACACGATTATCTTTCCAAATTCGTTTGGTTACATGCATAACAATTAAAGAGAGCAGCAAAGATTGCAAAATATCTCATCAATGTCTTCAATATTTTTGTGGTACCTGCTATTGTGCAACAATTTGTGAGACAAAGTGTTTAATAAATTGAAATCAATAAGAAACCGTTCGGAGATTATGTATGATTAAGCACGTCACATTCAATCGTAAGGCATCGAAAAGACGAATAAAGATCTTCAACATGCTTGCAGTATGGATGACTGATAATAATTGTAACTGTTGTGGGTGAAAACAGTAATGATCAAGAGAGTGAATCCAATAATACTGAAAGAAATTAATAGATATAACTGAAACAAATCAAGAAATACCGCCTGAAAAAGAAGAAGATAAAATAATGATTGAAGTATTTCATCAAAAAGAGCAAATAAAGCTAAGCGACTATAATATGAGAAAATTGTGTGACAAAACAAGTATATAAAATGAGTGAAAAGAAGGAGAAAATTGAAATCAACAGCACAGACGGTAACTCAAACCCAGCCCATTGTTTGATGAAGATAAAATGCTTATCCAGTTCCAGATTTGCTGCAGTTAAAATTGGAAATACTGTTCGAATTCAAATTCCTGATGTAAACATAGGGACCGGGGATTTTGTAACGTTCTTGCCATTGTCGTTTTAGTAGACCAAAACAGTTTTACAAAATCAAGAACTGTCAACGAAAAGTTTATTCGCAATCAATTTGCACTTTGCGAGAAGATGTTGAAAGACAAAAAGACATTATTTGCAATTCCAAATGTCAGTCGAGCTTGGAATGTTGTAATAAGTAAACCGACATATTTTTCTATTTGATCTATCTGACGTGATAACCAATTGTAGTTCCTTTTATTTACTCAGTCATTTCTTCTTTGAAGGTTAACAGAATGATTGCTTTATAATATGTTTAGTGTTACATATTAAATCATCATTACTGAGTGTTCGCTTTTTAAAATCACTTACTATGTTTAACTCTGTTTCAAGCACATGTTTTGTTGTACTAGTAAAAGCTACATTTGCCCGTTTAGCACAACTTAATGCTTTTATACAATTAAATAATTAATCGCAATTGTTCGAACAAACCTACTTCACAAATAATCTAAACCTTTTCTGAAATTATTAGCACACCAAAGTATGATTAGTATTGATTATATCGAAGTGTTTCAAATACAATTACTAGAATATTATCTTTCAGGTGTTCCCCAATTATGGAGTTGCGTATATTTTGGAATATGCATTTTAATAAACTTGAATCAACAGATAACGCATTTAATTGTACTTGAAAAATCTTTAAGCGAGACCTTCCCGAATTTACTTCGATACAGAAAATACGTCCTCAGCTTCTTCTGTATATTCAGCTGTGTAGTTAGTTGTCTTTTCCTTTCCAGGGTAAAGTTGAAAAAAATAACTAAATTATAATAATCAACTATATCTTGCAGGAATCATTTCTAATATACAAAGCGGTTTGTTTCAGAATGTCTGACCTCAGTGAAATGTTTAATGTCGTTGTAATGTGTATATTGGTATGTTGGATTTATGGTGTTCAAAGGTTTTGTGATGACATCCATTTTATTACCGGACGACAAACAACAAAATTTTGGAAAATTTGTTGGTACATTTTGCCTATGATCGCTATGGTAAATTTTCTCCCTGGTTTTTCACATAAGAAATAAAACTCGAACCCTTAATATTTTAGGCAGCACATGGAGAAATCATGTTTCTCCAAGACAACTCCAACGACAGAATAAGAACGATGAATTTGTCACTCTATTTCTTATGGGCAAGTCCGGTACCTATAATGGCAATTATTCAGACATTCAAATTCATGAGAAAAAGGGTATGCTACAATTTTTTCACTTTCTACCTTCGCTTTTCTATTATTTTATATTCAGGATTTATTCGGATTACTTCAACCCCAAGAACGTTTTGGACCACCAAATCGTCACGACAGATACTTAAGGCGGCTTTTTAATCCAAGAAACGAAACCAGGTCGAAAAGGAGAACAGACACATGCCATCATCCCTGCCTTGCAAATAACAATGTAAGAAAAAGAAAACCTTCCATAATTTTATACATAATTTTATTTAGGAATTGAAAACTACAATCAGTGAAGAAAATACATATAGGCGGCATTTTGAATCGACTTTAATTCATTATAGTGGGGAACATTTCTCACAAGAATTTTAAGATTGACTCTGGACGGGACGTATATTAATATGAAGAAATATAAGATGTTATGTAAATAACGTAACAGTATACTAATAAGACAGCTTATTTCTTTTATAGTTTAGACTACAAAGATGTATTATTTAGTAAATCGTAAACAAATAAAATTGATAACGCACAAATTGTCGCATACCATGCTACTTCCCCTGCTATCATTCAAAAATTTAAGTTTTATTATTGGCTTTATTTATTTTAGGAATGTCTGTATAGCCAGGCGATATTTTCAACGCTGATACTCAAAACACTAAGCTATCCGCAATTCCAGACTAAGGTTGTTGTCATAAATAACCCTAGCTCTTAGAAAAGAACTTTGGGGGAGCACCACATTATATCGCTAAAAGACATTATAACTTTCTGCGGCAATATTTAGAGGAAAAAATGCTCCGCTTTTAGTAAAAACAAGTTAAGTGGCACACCTTGTATTTCGAGAGCGGTCAGTTCCGTTATTAGCAATGAACAATCGGTTACATACATACATCAAAACCAGTGCTAATTGTAAGATCTAAAAAGACTATAGGCACCTATTTCTACACCTCTAGTAACAGAAGAAATGTCGCAAGCATGGCAAGTAATTCAATATATCGATTTTAAAGCATCAAACAAATGTCGAAGCCTAAAAGACGTTTCTAATGTGGCTGAAATTTAGTTGTATTATCGTGTGATACCAACAAAAATGTTCACATTAGAAAGTGAATTGTATGTAAGACAACGAAATGATCTCTAGAAAATGGGGACATCATCGCTCAAATTTTTTAAATTTATTTCAACTTCATAATTCTTATGAATGATATATGTACCTATAAATATAATGTAAATTTGTTTGTATACCTCTCATTCTTACATCATGTACTTACGTATGCTCTTTCCCTTAATAATAGCTTATTGTTAGTTACATATAAAATAGCAAAATATTTCCTCCTTAAACCATCCTCTTGTCGTTGGCGAAGATACTACTATCGAAAGTATATAAAAGAAAACCGCATCATTCATAATCATAACACGTTTAACAAGTAAAGTTTCAATTTGTAAATCGTAGTGCTGTCACTAGATTTTACAATGAGAATCCACGTAGTTTTCATGTTATTTCTTCTTATCATCTCCACATTAACTGGACAGACCGAAGCAAGATGGAAAGGATTTAGAAAATTTGTAAGTTAATAACTATTTTGATCTATCTGATTTTCAGCCCTTGACTTGATAAATTTAGAAAATCATGACAGTAAGGAAGTTGCAATAATTTCATTTTTATAGGAAAGAGCTGGCCGTCGTTTCTTTAACATCGCTAAAGAACTGCTTCCAGTACTTCAAGGCTATAAAGACTTGGCAGGAAAGAAGAAATGAAGTTTATATATAAATATGTATATATTTTTGGGATCATTGATTGCCAATATTATGATTAATGCTATGTTCCCCACCTTACTGCCATAGACATCTCTTAATGTATAATTTAATAGTGTAAATACCTATATTTCAGTTGTGAATATAATATCTACAATATATATAGGTACGGTGATAATTCAATAAATTCGTAACTGTATGAAATTTTAGTGTTTGTTATTTGTAGTGAAAGCAGTATTTCTATCCTCATTGTACAAAATATAATAACTTAAGATATTTTTTCTTCCGATATCAAATTACTTTTCGATTTAAAGTTGCAGAGATTTAATTCATTTTCTGCATGAGAGATCATGGAGATCAATAACAGATTTGTTTATCGAAGATAAAGCGTAGAGCACCTTATCGTTCGTTTAGAACTGCAGTATAGTTTCTAAAAGTTTTTCCCTCCTGCCCCATGATGGAGAAACTGAATTTTTCTATTTTCTTCATCGCCTTCCACATTTAAATGTGTAGCACATTCAAACTTCTTTGACAGTTTTCAGCGATCTTTTTACAAATAACTTATGGCCATGTTGTAACCCGGTGTTTTAAAGTTATGTATTAAATTTTTAATAATTTCTACATATTAATTATTAAATATTTATAGAAACTTATTTAAATCTTCCTGAAGAACTCTCCTTGCGGCTTTTTTTTGTTCCTTCATTACAGTTTCAAATTCTATATCTTTAAGCCCCAACAGAGATATATATTTTCTTGTAGCATTGCATCTGAAAGTTCAGGAAATATTTAACACACGTATTTAAGGCAACCTCCTGATTTGTCTAGCACTTTAACAAATTGTTTCACCAACCCAAGTTTGATACGTAGCGGTGATATTAAAATCTGTCGGACAGTTTCTTTATCCAATATTAATATCTCAAAGGCAATTCATTTTTAACGAAATTAGACAGCGATTCTACAAATTTGTGTGTGATAAAATATTTCAGCTTTATTTATTTATAGGAAACTGTACATGTTGCACATAAACGACAATTTAATTAGTTGTCAAAGAAGCAAACAATATCACAACTAATGAAATTGCTAATCACAAATTTTTCGCAAGCCTGTGTAATCAAGTTTCCTAAAATTTCATGTACTAAAGTCATAAAAGCACATTCTAGATTGAACTGGGTACATGTAACTTAGAAAAATCTTATTCTTTATTTTGTTTAATTTTAAGAACAGTGTTGAATAGTGTTTTAAATTAAGCATAGTCATTTCCTTCATTTATTGTTTATTTTCATTGTCTATAACATTTATATAAAAATTTCGATAATCAACATGGGCAACACTTTCCCGTTCTGCAACCAACTTGTACTGTTCTTGCTCGTTTATATTCTGATATAGCAAAAACGTTAGAGAAAATTTCGGTTGTCGAAGTGAAAGTTGATAAATACACTATAAATTTCAGCAATATTGTAAATATCAAATAAAGATTTTATTTGATTTTATCTCTAGTTTATAACTCCAACACTCATTATAAATACGTAAATGTAGTGTTAAGACTACTTGTACGTCATGAAATTCTCAGTACACAAATAATGTACCAAAGAATTTCCTCATTTTATTTTCACCATATTTAATACCTCAGAAATATTCTAACTTTTCGTAAAATAAAAACCAGCAAACTGTGAAAATATTTACAAAGGCAATGAGCACTAAAATATAGTTCGTTAACATTTTCTGCAATTTATGTTTATGTGAAATTTATGTACATGCTATACAAAAAATAAAAAACGAACAAACTGTAACAAGACCTCGTTTGTAATTCTCCAATTTGATTAAAAAATAATCGGTAATGAAATTGTATCATGGTTGTTAAAATAATATACATAGCTTTGTTTCAACTGCGAAATAGTTAAAGGAATTAATAAAAATATTTTTTCGTCGTAAAATTGATATGAATTCTTTACGAAAATTGGTTCGGAGGCCTACAAAAGGAAACTGCAAATAGTTAGCTGGCAGTTGTTATCACTACACATCCGTAATTATGTATATTAGTTTAAAGTGAACATCTAAAATCGAAATGAGAATTGGAATATTTCTCGTGCTAATCGCCTTTGTTATTGCCACCTTAACTGGACAGACCGAAGCCAAATGGAAATTTAAAAAAAATTGTAAGTTAAGAGTTTCTGATTCTGAACTAAACAAAATATCTTCTACAATTACCTTTTAAATGTTTTGGAAACGTCAATAATGACTCACGTTAAACTTACAGGAAAAAGCTGGTCGCCGAACCTTTAAAGTAGTGAAAAATGATGTTCTTCCTCTAGCAAAACAGATCAAAGACTTGGTACGGTAATATAATGCGTACAGCACAATAGGGTTCTGTGTTTGTTTATACTTACATACTAATATGCACTCTGTAATAAATAAAAGATACCATAAAGATTAAAAGGACATTGAGATTTAGTTGAATAATCCTAGTAAATATGTAATCCTGTTCTAAATTGGTTACCAGCATATATATATATATATATATATGTATATGTATGTATTTGTAAAATTGCGCATCTAATTGCAGCTTTATCACATCATAATGTGCAAAAAAACGTTTTTATGTTCAATTCACAATCGCAACGTTCAAAGGTTATCGTTTATCGAATATAATCCCAACAAAGATAGCGCCGATGTATTTCCGATGAGCTCAAGCACATACATATATGAGTGAATTTCCCACTAGATTATTATAGTTGACGTACCCATACCAGTAAAAACAAAATATTGGAATTCCAAGCGTTTAACCTTTTCAACGATGCTTATTATCGCTTGTATAAAAATTCTTACGATAACCTACAGATAATATCATCATGGCAAACCAACATTATCCGCTTTCCTAACTTCCTGTTATTTTTATATTCACGTACTCGACACAGTGAAGAAGCTCACAATACAATTTGACTTATTTTAGCGGCTGTTGCTGAATAGATGCAACATTTTTCTTCATTAATTTGCGATTAACTGTTGATTAAAAAGTCAGATCGTTGGTTTAAGAAATGGCGTTTAAAGAAAGTGAGAACAAAGTGCATTACTAATTATGTAATTATCTTAATCTGATCTGATTGTGGGTTATTAGCTACATTGTCAGAACGTTGAAATTAGGAAGGTTATCCGAAAACGTTATTTTAACGACCTGAAAACATAACTATTAACTCCCGCTTTATTATTTGATTGATCTGAAAGTGGTGGAGAGGATTTTTAAAATATAAGTACATATAAAGGCCATGAAACCTAATATATAATTGATTCTATAAGTTTTATTAAATTATGTTCGAATGTATACGCTCTTAACTTATTGTGTATCTATATGTATCTGTGTATATACAACATATAGTTCATAAAAGTCATATATTGATAGTGACATAATATGTAAAATATAGTGCAGTAATAATAATATTTATTTAGCAAAATGCCATTACAAACATATTAATATAGGAAATTAATATTAATCATTAATTAAATTTACTTTTAATGTAGGCTCGCAATTGTTTCTTAAAAAATCTGCAATTGTTACAATATTTAATTTCTTCGGACATGTACATTTTGAGTCCTTTCGAAAACAATATATTTTCTGTAAATAAATTGATTGACAAAAAAAAAACAATATTTCTGGTACTATAGATATGAATCTCTTGCACAAATACAAGCTGCCTAGATAAGCAGTTAGATGCCTATTTTTTTACCTATTTTATATTTATATTTTTATTTTGATGAAAATCACCCTCTGGTTATCACCCATAAAATTTAATACTTCGAGCATCATACTGATTGGTGTACATACATCTAGTAGTTCTAAGGATTACACCCATAGCTTGATTTTGGATCTTTTGCATTTTTATTGTATACCATTTTTATTTAAATTAAAAAGGACAGATGAGCAGAAATCCATATGTGCGGAAACAATTGCCTTATATATTAATATCCACATATAAAAATTAAGGTTTTTGCCAATTCTGTACAGAGAATGCACTTTTCTCGATATTTTATTTTATTGGAAAAATTGAGTATAGAAAATGCATCTTGTCTTGACGGCAATTTAAATAAAATAGTGTTCCATTATTAGGGAACCTCTCTCTTTAATAAAAACAAAAAAAAAAAAAAACATTTCCTACAAATTAGTAGCTTTATTTATACTGATAGTTCTCATTTCTATTCTATCTATCTAAGAGAAATTAGGATGTATGTATATAGAACTTTTGTTGAATTTAGAGCAGAAATCGATGAAGTCATAAGTTTTGTTTTCTACTTTGGTTAGTTTACTGTTGTCTAACTAACTGTCGAAAACTAACTGTCGAAAATTTTATTAAATCTACTTTTAACTTGATAAAAGAGTTAATCTTAAAAGAACATTTATTTAACGAAGGACAAATATAAGATTTGCTTTAAAAAAGAGCATTTGAAAATAATATATAAAATAATATGCATATATCCAACCCTCAGTTCCAAACAGCGCTTGGTACGTTACATTGCCACGGTTTTATCGAAATACAATAGCTTGAATGAAGTTTGACGATGAGTGGTTCCCCACAACACGTTACGTATGTATATGAAATCGGTATTTCGAGTCATCGTCTTGCTAATGTAGATATCAAATTGCTTATATCATATTTCTATTTGCTTGTTCACAACGTAAAACCACTGTTGATGAGTATTAAGAAATCTAGTATTAATTTACGTTCCACTGCAAAGAACCATAATAACACTATTACATAGTAGTCATAAATAGATAGACCTTAGTCTTATCGCTAGCATAACTTGTCAAATGAAAGTGAAATCTTATGAAATCTTATGTTATGTTTTCCTCTGCGCGTTAAATGTAAAATAAGTGGATCATTTTGGGTCTTCTTTTATATACTTCCTTATTATGTATTGGCAACATATCCATATAGATGTTTGATCTAAATTTCGATTGGCCACAAAAAAGGTGTATTTATTGGATTCTAATTTTGGGTGACATTAAAAATTGAATTAAGCTGAAGTTTAATGACGATCCATGAACTTTTATAAACTAGAAATGGCACTAATTTCTTAGGTTAATATTAGCATAAAATTGGTCTTGTTAAATTTTCTCACACTGCAGAAAAGTTAACAGTGCCTAAATGCCAGTTTTCTACTTTGGAGGAACTGACTGTCGATGTATGGAAAGAATATAGACAAACAAGAAAAATGCACCGATACTTAGTACTAAAAAGTTTTGATCTCCTGTACAAAGAATAAATAAAGCGCTTATTTACGATAGTAGCAAAAAGAAAGATGCATCTTTGTATAATACACTCATCACATGCAAATTTTAATTACGTTCGATTACTAATCTCAACATCCGCAATCAATTGAAATTCAGTAAACTGGATATTAGTTTTTAGATTAATGTCTAACAATAAAACAGATTATTTCTAGTACCTAATCAGACTTTTATGACGACTTAAACTCCTTGTTCATAGTACGTTGATAACTGCTTCTGTAAATAAAAGCTAAAACGTACATGCATACATACTATAATGCGCACAGATATGCAAATAAAACCGTTACCCAATGTTTCGTGATGATTAATGATGCAATTCTATACCGCGGGATTTTCAGTGGGACATCCCTGCTTTCTTCCGACGGGACTGCCCAGCATTGTAGACCGTAAATGCACAGATATATATAAGCAATTCTTAACATTGTTTAATCATTCACACTCCAACATCCCTATCAAAGTTATTAGCATTCAATTCGTATAACATTTTTTTAACAAAAACAGTCAATATGAAATTGAGCGCAATTTTTGTTTTTGTTCTAATCGTCTTAGCTGCTTTTATGGGACAAACGGAGGCTAGATGGAAAGGATGGAGAAAAATTGTAAGTATAGTTATCTGACAGCGATTTTGTGTATGTACATATATTTATCTTCTTCTCGGATAGGAGAAAGCTGGTAGGAGGGTATTTGAACATACAAAGGAAGCACTGCCGGTTGTACAAGGAGTTGCTGCTTTGGGCAAGACCATTGGAAAGCGGTAACTTGCTACAAAAATTTATCAAATCATAACTATTTATTGATAAATGTATATATTAGATTATAAAAAATTGTTAAGTGTAAGTACATTGTTCATTAATAAATTTATATTTTCTTAACCTAAACTTTTCTTTCTTAAGTCTGTCTGCTAATTCCTTTTTAGATAAATATTACATCCATTTACTTCAAACTCTTCAAACGAGCGAACGTTTTTGTAAATACTTTTTATGAACTTTAATGCCTCTTTCTATTAAGATCAAGAAAGACATTTTCTGAAATGCCATGAATAAATACGTTAGTTACACCAGAATGCTCGATCGAAATGATGAAAGAAATCTGCAACTATAGATAATTGCTGTATATTGGTAAATGTATCTATTTAGTATTTGGTTTGTGTGTACTCAAGTTTATTCCTTCCCTATGAGAAACGGGTTAAAAAGTGTCTAAAGAAACAAAAGAAGTATTACAAGTTATACAAGGAGTCGCTGGTGTAGCTCCTATTGTTGGAAGACGTTAGTAATTTCGATCATTTTAATTGTAATTATGTAATGTTATGTATAATAATAGTAACTAACTTAAATGTTAAAAATATTTCCTCACATCAATGAATTTATTTGGGTGATATGAGTTATGTGAATCCTATAGAATTACATATATGTATATACATACATACATATCGGTATCTATTATTTATTTTTTATTGCGTAAAACAGGGTTTTTTAAAATCTGTTGTTCTATGAACCATTTCGACAGTAAAGTAAAAAAGTGAAAAACACAACAAGCAATCATAAGTTTACATATATAATACTTTACAAATTACTAGTGAAATCTTATTTGTAATACACGTATCAATGTGAAGGCTGTTGCTCTTTATTTTTGGATTCGAATGTTACGCTTCTGGGCGACGCGCAATTTCATCCTGAAAATCCAACCGATTTCTGTTTATTGTTTTCTTTCTAACGTTTAAAATGCATCCATGAGATCAAAAAGTTCATCAAGAAATAGAAACCTATGCCCTTATTTCAAAAAGTTGTTTCAAAACTTGTTATTCACAAAACTACCATACTCCTGTGCCCTTTTTCGCAATAAAACCACTTGATGTGAAATACGATGATCTCGTGCCTTATTTCTGATAAAGTTGATAATTTTTAGAGCTGTTAACAACATTTATTTCAAGGTTCTTGGAAGAACTTTTGTCGCTAATGCAGGTCTCTGTAAAAAAATCAATTTGTGAGGAGCTTCATTTTTCACTAAAGTAGCAAAACCGGATATATTACCAATCGAAGGAGCTCCGTCAGTACGGAGAAAAGGAATCTTTTCTGTCCAGTATTTTTTCTGTTTAATAAAACACCTTTTTTATCAATTTAGAAACATCGGCAGCTCTCTTAGTTTTGGAAAAATGCTCACAAAATTTGAATTCCTCTTTAATAAACTTAACGTACACATAACGAATAAAAATAGAATTGCGTACCAAAAACAAATGGTAAGGCAACCAACATTTGATAACAGACCACTTGCAGTTTTTTCTTTGTTCCAGTCGAAAAATTAGTTCAACCTGTTTCCAGAAGAAATCGATCTACTAAAGTATATCCAATAGTGTGGGACTTCCTTTTTTAGTTGCAACTCGGCAAGCAACCTTACAGGCTGGTTTAAATATAGGCTTTCGGAAAAATGTATATTCAATTCTTATAACTTTTCCCCCATTTTCAAATTAATCTTTTTTCGTGCAAAGATAATAGCATTTTTAAGTACATTTTCACCATGGATAGACACGAGGTGTTCTTCCAATTCTGTTGGTTTCATACTTCCATTTGTAAAAACTCGATTCGAAAAAGATCAGCAGCAACTTCTAAGTCTCATCGTATTCTTTGATCCCATTAAAACCAAATTAAATGTATATATATATATATATTTCGTGACCTTTTGATACTTATCTTATATGATAGATCTCTACCACTAATAGGTCAATAAAACAAGGCTGGTTTGAACGATAGTTATATTTTCAAATAACTATCGTTCAAACCAGCCTTGTTTTATTGACCTATTAGTGGTAGAGATCTATCATATAAAGTTAAAACCAAATGAATGACGAAATATTTTAAGAAAAAAAGCTCGTAAATATCGTAATATGTGATACAGAGGAAATTCATTTACCAAACGACGCTGCCATGCAATGCCTAAATATGTTTACATATTGCTTTTTTAAGATATATTAGAAACCGAACGTTACACAACCGTTTCCGTAGTATAGAATCAATGCCTTTTAAGTAATTTTGACAAAGCAAGTGACTCCGTAATAAGCTGTAAAGATTATTATTGGGCTACTAAATTAAATAAAATATTTATTGATGATTCTGAAAATGGGGTTTCACACTTTCGAATACAGCCCTCGGAATTAAGCAACATCCGTGAATGATACGGTTACGCAGATTCTCAATTGATACCGGTGATATATATACACACCATAAATCTTAAATGTCACCAAATGATAAAAACTGCAAGTATCACATCAGGCGATCCGGCTGGTAATTCTATGGAACCCTTACGGCTAATCCATTGATAAGGTAGACTATCGTGGAAAAACTGTCAATTATGAAGTTTAAAGACCTTCTGCAATAATTCTGGACAAATTCCTGTTGCAGCGGATGCTGTGTGAAGAAATAATATTGAAGTCATTGCAAACTGTCCCACCTCCTCTCTGCCAGCTTTCATTAAGTATTCATAGTTCTACAAGTTTTTCTATTTGCTACCGATCCCGTTCACTCCAATTTCAAGATTAATTGAGGACTATGCATACATATGTACATACACATTAATAACATATCTTCCAGGATATATAGCATTAAAAACAGCAGCTGTTCTTTGTGTTTGGTTAACCTTTGATTTCATTGGAGATCTATATATTGAGTTTGCGCTATGACCTTTTGATTCGATTTCTTTCATGCACTAACTAAGAGCTATTTAGCAATAAACGGATTAAATACGGTCATCTGGATTACTGTACTGATTATTTTAGGTCAAAGCTTTTATATCCTTAAACGATGCAGTGGTTACAGAAAAAATCATTCCGAATTTACATTAAAATGATGAAAGTTTGATTACCAAAAATATTGAGTTTAAAGTAAGAAACCTAAGATTAGCGAAATAGCATGTGTAAAACTTGCTAAATCAAAATGGCAAACACACTGACAAAGTCAATGTACAAATTTCCACTATCACCAAACAAATATTGCATGTCTCTCGACGCGCGTTTCGCTAACCAAGTTAGCATCATCAGGAGATGATCAAATGTGAATTATAAAACTAAGCAATCCTATCTTTACAACTTATAGCATAAGTCGAAGTATCGTCGAAGTCGAAGCTTCGTCGAAGTATATTGGCCAAACCAAAAGATCTATCTTAACTAGATTTAAAGAACATATGGCACATTTAAAATTTGGTAGAATTGAAAAATCGAGTGTTGCCCAACATGCTTTCGACAATGATCATAGGATAAGCGTAGATAATTTGGAATTATTAAGAAATGTGCATAATTGTTATAAGCTGGATGCATTTGAAAGCATAGAAATATTTAAATGTGGCCGCCTCACTATGAATGCCGATAAAGGGCCTATCCCAGATAGCTGTTTATTTAATTTAATTAATTCTAAATAATTCCAGGCCTTTGTTTACATATTTCTTAAGTATTTTCAAATTGCTGCCTTTGCATTGTAATCGGTTATTACTGCGAATCATTACGGTTTCCTCATCTTAATGACATTTACGGGGAGTTCGACTATTGTAAACAATTAACAAGGAGCTCATTAGTCCTTATTCGTTGTATTACTCACCCGAACTTATATAAAGTACGTTGCTTAGTTTTATAATTCACATTTGATCATCTCCTGATGATGCTAACTTGGTTAGCGAAACGCGCGTCGAGAGACATGCAATATTTGTTTGGTGATAGTGGAAATTTGTACATTGACTTTGTCAGTGTGTTTGCTTTGTTACACCAAAGGTTCCAAACCAATTTTCTGAATTTTTCTGAAATCAAAATGGGGTTAGGAATAAACAATTTTGATCTTCACTAACGTATGTAAACCACTAGACTAACCGCCAAAACATAACTAATTTCACTTTCAAAAACCGATGACATACGCCATAATTATACGAGATTAAGAAAACAATGCAAGATAATTTGAAAAAGCGTTGAGTTTTGTAAAATAAGTCTCACAGTTTCCTATTGATATGTATACGTAGACAGAAAACTTTTGTCGTGTAACGATTTCGGAAAGTACTAGTTCTAAAAAGTGTTTGCTTATCGAAGACAACGATAGATAATTAAATGAGGGCTCAGCATTTCAAAGAATTAGAATTGTATCTTCATTTGTAAATTAAGAAAGTACGCGAATATTTGCTGTTAACATACCTCCTATAATAAATAGATTTCAGTGCAGAAATTCCAGTAGAATCAGTTTTATATCAGAGAAACATGATAAACTCTTGCCCTGTTCTGTTGGATTTCCTCTTCCCACTAGCGGGAATGCTCGGCATCGCACACAGTATATAAGAATCTCTTAACACTTTCTTCTTCAATAACACTCTAGAACTATATCGAGCCACTCATTCAACGAAAAATTATTATTTATACCAAAAAGAATCAAAATGAAATTCAGTATAGTATTTGTTTTTGTCCTAATCGTATTAACTGCTTTCATGGGAGAAACAGAGGCTGGATGGAAAGGATGGAGAAAACTTGTAAGTATACTTATCTGACGGCTATTTTGTATATGTATGTATATTTATTTTCTTCTCTGATAGGAAAGAGCCGGTAAAAGGTATTTCACCATACAAAAAAGCACTGCCAATTCTTATTGAGTACAAACTGAGGAACCGGTCGCCGAAACACGAGTGGTTAGATTAAATCATTAAATTATAATTGCTTTTATATTTTATTTATTAGGGCATATACGGCGGCTGCGGTCATTGAAAGACGTTAATTTGTTATAACAATTGATTTAATCATAACTTTATTTATTGCCAAATGTACATATTAGTTTATAAAAAACCGTTAAATATAAGTACTTCGTTCGTTAATAAATTTATATTTTCTTAACCTGAACTGAGTTTTCTTGAGTTGTCTATTAATTCTTTTGATCAACCTTAAATCCATTTCCTTAATTCTTTAAACGGTTGAATGTTTCGTACATACTTGTTTAATGAAATTCAATGCTCCTTTATATCTTAACAAAAAAGGCACTGAGTGAAATTTTATATTTTCATTTAGAATAATGATGGAACTATATATTCCGTTTATTACTGTAGTTAAAAAGTAGATTCTTTAGACATAAACTCCAGCGGAATCACTTGAAAGTGTGTGGAAAGGAGTATAGGCGTTTTTAACAATTTGCTACATCATATGTTGTATTTAACATGTAAAAGTGGTAATAAGTTGATAGTCATTATCTGGCATTGTTACCTAAAATAAGTAGCTCGCAGGGTCATTTTCACCATATTCCTGAATCAGGTGATAACTGCTTTCCCTAAATTACCTTTGTATGGTATCAATGAAAAGTATTTTTGAAGATGTGTCACATATGCGGAGTTTCTATATAAAAACCCCACGGGGTGCTCCATATTTGTAAGGTTACTATGATTCCCCGTATATACTATTAGACTAGTCTTAAACGTTTTACGATACACTTACAAAACGCGTTAAGCTTTCAAATAGTTCGCGGGTACATATATAGGTACCATCACGGAATTTGGTTATGTCCGGCCTTTTGAGGTACAGCCTGTGCTCCTCTTATTTTATCGGGTTTAGTACCAAGCAAATTTCGCACATACAAGGCCGGGTGTATGTGCGAAATTTGCTTGACGCTAAAACCGATACAATAACAGGAGCACAGGCACAGAAATGTCACATATAGCAATCTTGTTAGCAGTTCTATCTTCTGCTAATCCAAGGGTGAGAAAGTCTGCTCTGGAGAAACTGTTGAAATTATACTACGCAGTGAGGTAGTACTGCGTTCTTCTAAAAGAATTAGATCTTCAAATTCATGTTTCCATCCACATTTTGCTGATTTACCACCTCTTGTACGATGAGAAGTTTGCCCGTGTTTTGCAACAACTCTAAATAGAGTACTCCATTCAAATTTTGTTGAATAAGGAGGGAAAATTACATTTCTAACAAAAATCGGCCCAACGTTAAGCTTCTGAGGTTCCTCTGTGTCTTTCCTGAAAAAATGTAGATTTTCGTCTGACCAATAAGATCTATTTGTTTGTTAACCATTTATTCACGAAAAACGTGCATTTGTCGTCAAAACTAACATCTGCCACCAATTCCAGCATATTTCGTTGACATTGTACATGTGTAGAATGTAGATAGAGAAGCTAAAAAAGGTAATAATCGGTTTCGCTGAAGCGAAAATATTAAATAAATTTACAGCATTTTAAAGAATTAAAATGATGTCTTACTTTGAAAATTACGTAAGCAAGTATTTGATATGCTAAGATAGAGTTAGCGCACCCTCTCTTGGTAAAATACTGCCTAAATAAATAGAAAAGGTAGCCAGGCATAATTTTTGCCTAAATTTCATACTCCCATTTTGACATTCTTCTTCCTATGATTAATCGCCCTGAGTGTAGGAATGAAGCACCGCATACATATTTATGTACTACATGCAAATGTATGTACACAAACATATATGTAACCACATCCGTACATATCATTATAACTTCAATTCTCGTATCGAAAATTACAAGTTAGTCTTTTCCTCTAGATTGATTAGGATCATGTTCTGGTTCCCATCGATATGATGACAGGATAATTCCATTAACTAAAACCATTAAGAATTTAGATCAAGAAAACGGAAGTTTGATCGTGAAAATAGTAGGTATTGAATATGTGAAAAATCGTAATATATATTACACAAAAATATTGTCTACCTATGTCCGTTATAGACTTTGAAACCATCCAACCGGTGTGCTCTAAACCGGTTTCATTAGAAAGGCAATAATGCGAAGATGGTTTTAGACCATCAACCATCAACCATCAACATGGCTCAAGACCAATCACTAAGTGTTGCTGGTTTGAACTTAGAAAATTCCTGTTTTTCGCAGGGCCAGTTATATGTTGCTTGCTCCAGAGTTGGAATGCCGAAAAATCTTTATGTTTACACACCAACCGAGAAAACTCAAAATATTGTTTATCCGCTAGCATTAAGGTAAAAAAGCTAATAAATAAACACAATTTCTTTTTTTCCAACAAATAAACAAAGTCTACTTATTTTTCTAGCGTAGTAGCGTAGTAGAAACAGTAATTCATCATCAGGATTGTCCGGAAACAGTAAGGTAGTAATTTAAAAATGAATTCATCTAGACAAATGGACTGACAGTGCAGATTCAAGCGCGGAAATTGTTACCCAAGAAAGTGTCACTTTTGTAACAATAATTTGAACTATGGTTTCTTCGAATTTTGTTATGAATAGTCATTTTTATTGCAGGATATTAATTTCTAGATTTAATGCCGAAAATACATTATTTTTATTTTACAAATTTCCAGTACGTAATCAAAGTTTCATGACCACCTAAAGTCGTAGCTCATAGTACGCTATACGCTTGTAAATAAAAGCGAAACGTACGTTCATACATGCTACAATGCGTACACATGTGCTGATAAAACCGTTACCCAATCTTTCGTGATGAAAGATGATATGCACTGCTGTGTCGCGGGATTTTCAGCGGGATGCCCCTGCTTTCTTGCGATGGAATTACCTAGTATTGTAGATGATAAATACACGCGTATATATAAGTCATTCTTAACACTGCTTAATCATTCACACTCCAACATCCTTACCAGAGTTATCAGTATTCAACTCGTACAACATATATTTTTTAAATAAAAACAATAAATATGAAATTGAGTCTCATTTTTGTTTTTGTTCTAACCGTGTTAGCCGCCTTCATGGGACAAACAGAGGCTCGATGGAAAGGATGGAGAAAAATTGTAAGCAAACTTATCTGAATGCTATTTTGTATATGTATGTATATTTATTTTCTTCTCTGATAGGAACGAGCTGGTAGGAGGGTATTTGAACATACAAAAGAAGCCCTTCCGGTTATACAAGGAGTTGCTGCTGCGGCTGCAGTCATTGGAAAACGTTAATTTGTTATAAAGATTGATTTAATTATAACTGTATTTATTGACGAATGTATATATTAATTTATGAAAGATTGTTAAATGTAAGTGCTCTTGCATTAATAAATTTATATTTTTTTAACTTGTACTTAATTTTCCCGAGTTGCCTGTTAATTCTTCTGTAGATTAAAATTAAATCCATTTACTTTAAATTCTTCGTCTCATTTGAATCAAATTTAATGCATATTTGTATAGTAATAAAGGCAAGCATTGACTGACATTTTTCTATTCACGAAAATCGTGCATTGGTCGTTAAAACCAATATTTTTCACCAATTCTAGTATAGTTTGAATTTCTTAAGGTCATATCTTCCCAAGCTTTATTCGCGTCCGGTTAAGTTCTTGAGCGATTTGTATCTTATGCTGGAAAAAATATGAAGTTTAAGAACTCTCCGCACTGATTGTGGATAAATCCCTGTTGCAGCGAGTATTTTGCGAGGAGATAATGCTGGAGTCGCTGCAAGCTATCCCAAATTTTTTTATCTGCTACTTTCATCAAGTTTGCATAGTTCTGCGCGATTTCAACTTACTGCCGATCCAGTACCTTCAAATTTCGAAATTAATTTACGAACGGACATAGGTAGATTAAAAACAGTAGCTATTCTTTGTGTTACCTTAGAGGTTAAGTTGATTGAGTATCTAATGATATCTGCGGAACACATCATGCTGGGACGGCACGATTATCTGACCCTAATTAAATCAATCACAAACACCCCTTTTCCTCTGAGATTTTTAGGATGATGTGCTTGTTTCTATCGATATGATGATCGACGCTAATTCTTCTATAACCATGTATATAGTAGTGGATACCCGGCGTGTGCTACTACGTTAAAAAAGTAAATACACTTTGTTTATTTGTTAGAGAAAAAGGCGGCGTTCCAACTCTGGAGCAAGCAACATATAACTGGCCGTGCGAAAAACAGGAATCAAAGTTCAAACCAGCAACACTTAGTGATTGGCCTTGAGCCATGTTGATGATTGATGGTTGATGGTCTAAAACCATCTTCGCATTATTGCCTTTCTAATGAAACCGGTTAGGGCACACCGGTTGGATGGTTTCAAAGTCTGTAACGGACATAGATATATATATATATATATATATATATATATATATATATATGCTACACAAAAATTGTTTCTACCTATGCCCGTTCGTAAATTAATTTCGAAATTTGAAGATACTGGGTCGGTAGTAAGTTGAAATCTTGCAGAACTATGCAAACTTGATGAAAGTAGCAGATAAAAAATTTTGGGAGCTTGCAGCGACTCCAACATTATCTCCTCGCAAAATATCCACTCGAACAGGTATTTATCCACAATCAGTGCGGAAAGTCCTTATACTTCATATTTTCTCCAGTATAAGATACAAATCGCTCAAGAACTTAACCGGACGCGAATAAAGCTTGGGAAGATATGACCTTAAGAAATTCAAACTATACTAGAATTGGTGAAAAATATTGGTTTTAACGACCCGTACACGATTTTCGTGAATAGAAAAATGTCAGTCAATGCTTGCCTTTATTACTATACAAATACGCATTAAATTTGATTCAAATGAGACGAAGAATCTAAAGTAAATGGATTTAATTTTAATCTACAGAAGAATTAACAGGCAACTCGGGAAAACTAAGTACAAGTTAAAAAAATATAAATTTATTAATGCAAGAGCACTTACATTCATCTTACATCTTTCATAAATTAATATATACATCTCTCAATAAATACAATTATAATTAGATCAATTTTTATAGCAAATTAACGTTTTCCAATGACTGCAGCCGCAGCAGCAACTCCTTGTATAACCGGCAGTGCTTCTTTTGTATGTTCAAATATCCTCCTACCTGCTCGTTCCTATCAGAGAAGAAAATAAATATACATACATATACAAAATGACGTTCAGATAAATATACTCACAATTTTTCTCCATCCTTTCCATCGAGCCTCCGTTTGTCCCATGAAGGCGGCTAACACGGTTAAAACAAAAACAAAAATGATGCTCAATTTCATATTTATTGTTTTTATTTAAAAAAATATATGTTGCACGAGTTGAATACTGATAACTCTGGTGAGGATATTAGAGTGTGAATGATTAAGCAGTGTTAAGAATTACTTATATATACGCGTGTATTTATCGTCTACAATACTAGGTAATTCCATCGGAAGAAAGCAGGGACATCCCGCTGAAAATCCCGCGGCACAGCAGTGCATATCATCTTTCATTACGAAAGATTGGGTAACGGTTTTATCAGCACATGTGTACGCGTAGCATGTATGAACGTACGTTTCGCTTTTATTTACAAGCGCACAGTGTACTATGAGCTACGACTTTAGGTGGCCATAAAACTTTGATTTCGTACTGGAAATTTGTAAACTAAAAATAATTTGTCTTTGACATTAATCTAGAAATTAATATCCTGCAATAAAAATGACTATTCATAACAAAATTCGAAGAAACCATAGTTCAAATTATTGTTACAAACGTGACAATTTTTTGGTAACAATTTTCGTGCCTGAATCTGCACTGTCAGTCTGTCTGTCTAGA
Organism: Chrysina gloriosa; assembly: GCA_038088585.1. Taxonomy (NCBI): domain Eukaryota; kingdom Metazoa; phylum Arthropoda; class Insecta; order Coleoptera; family Scarabaeidae; genus Chrysina; species Chrysina gloriosa. The sequence goes on from CM076093.1 coordinate 12,442,728, forward strand.
TGAATTCAATTTTAAATTACTACCTTACTGTTTTCTGACGATGCTGACGATGAATTACTGTTTCTTTAATTAATGGAAAGCATTTTAACATTTTACTAAAACTTAACATTGGGTTCTAATTCAACACGGTCTAAAGAAATGTTTTCTAAAAGTTCCACGCATATGTTAGCTACGATAGGACGTTGGATCGAAACGACAAAAGGAATTTGTAACTATAAATAATTATTCTATATTGGCAAATCTATCTATTTAATATTTGGTTCCTCTATATTCATTTTTGTTTGATTCCTATGAGAAACGTGTTAAAAAAGTGTTTAGAGAAACAATTTGGGCATTACCAGTTATACAAATACAGGAGTCGCTGGTTTGGCTGCTATGGTTGAAAAATGTTTGTAGCTTAGATCTTAATTGTATCTATGTAAAATTTGTTTATATGTTTCTATTAATAGTAACTAACTTATTAATAAAAATAGTTTCTTAATATCAATGGACTTATTCCTGTAACATCAGTTATGTGAATCATATAGAATTAGATATACGTATATACTATACATATAGCGGTGCCTATTAGAAAACTATCAATAGCTTTTGTAAAGGTATAGTAAAATATTGAAAACAATTCCAATGGTATACAGGGGTAATCAAAATGACCTTACAAATATGACGCCACCCCAAACCAGCATAACATCAATTTTAAATAGAAAACCCGCATATAAAACACAACTCTTGAAAAATATTTTTTATTGATGCCATACAAACGAAGTTTATGAAAAGCAATCACCTGATTCAAAAAGTGAAGAAGTCATTGTGTGCTATTTAATTTTCGTAAACAATACTAGACAATTGCTTTTACATGTAAACTAAAACATGATTAACAAATTGTCCAAAGTACCAGCTTCTTTTCCTAAACAGTAGTATACCCGATTTTGGAATTCTAATTTTTCACATTTTCAAATGCAGCTCTCCAAATAGAACAACCTTCTCCAATAATAGGGTTACACAAATTCTCAAGTGATTTCGGTGGAGCTTTGTAAACCAATGACTTTAAATGTCCCTAGAGGAGAAAATGCAGAGGTGTCACATCTGTTGATTTTGCTAGCAATTATATCTTCTGCCAATCCATTGGTGAGGAATTCCGTCTTGGAAAGAGCTGTCGAACAGGCACTATGCACTGAGACAGTGCTGCATTTTATTGCAAACGAACTAGCCAATTCTTGTTTCCTACTACATCTTGCGGGTTTTCCACGCCCTGTACGATAAGAAGTTCGCTCGTGTCTTGGAACAACTCTAAATAGACTTCTCTATTCAAAATTTGTTGAATAAGGAGAGATATCTGCATCTCTAAGCGTACTCGCCCAAACGTTAACCCTCTGAGATTGCTGCGTATGTCTATCTTGAAAAAGATGTAGATTTTCATCTGACCAATAGCAGCAATTATGGTGTGATAGTGTTTTGTTTGTGTTTGGTTAATCCTTGAGTTCATTCGGAATTTAAATATTGAGTTTGCGCTACGATCATTATTTCTTTGAAATACGAACTTCTGCATTACTGTAGTGATTATTTTAGGTCCAAACTTTTATATCCTTAGGCGATGCAGTGGTTAAACAAAAAATCATTCCTAATTTACGTTAAGATGATGGAAGTTTAGTCAGTACTTAACGCGTTTTGTAAGGGTATTGTAAAACGTTTAAAACTAGTCTAATAGTATGTAGGGGGAATCAACGCTTTCTTCATCATTAATGCTTTAAAGTAATATCGACCAACTCATTCAGCGAACAAAATCTCATTTATACAGAAAAGAACCAGAATGTAGTTAAGTATAGTATTTGTTTTTGTCCTAATGATATTAGCTGCTTTTATGGGATAAACTGAGGCTAGATGGAAAGTTTAGAGAAAAATTGTAAGTATAGTTAGCTGACTGCCATTTTGTATATGTATGTATATTTGTCTTCTTCTCTGATAGGAAAGAGCCGGTAAAAAGCTATTTCACCATACAAAAGAAGCACTGCCAATTCTAATTGAGTACAAGCTGAAGCAACGGCCGTCGAAAAGTGACAACTGGTTACAATAAATTATTTTTTCTGAGATAGGAAAAAGCTGATAAGAGAGCATTTCTAGGTACATACAAAAGAAGCATTTCCAGTTATACAAGGAACTGCTGCTGTGATAAATGTATGTATTAGTTTATAAAAGATCGTTAAATGTAAATACATCATTGAAATATTTCTATTTTCTTAACTAGTAGTTCATTTCCTTGAGTTGTCCATTAGTTCCTTTCTAGATTAACATTAAATTCATTTACTTGAAATTCTTCTTCATTTTTTAATGAAATTTATCTATCTATCTTGAAAAAGATGTAGATTTTCATCTGACCAATAGCAGCAATTATGGTCGCTCTCCGTTTTATTCATGAAAAGCGTGCGTTCGTGGTTAAAACAAATATTCTTCGCCAATTGTAGTATAGCTCGAATTTTCTCTGGTCATGTCTTCCCAAAGTTATATTCATTCCCAGCAAATCCTTAAACCATGTGCATATTGCACGAGAACAATTTATGAAGTTCATAAACCTTCCGTACTGATTCTGGATAAGTTCCTGTTGTAGCAGATGCTTTACGAAGAGATAATATTGGAGTCATTGCAAACGGTCCCACCTCTTCTGTCAACAAATGTTCATGGTTCTACACGTTCTTTAAATTTGTTTGATTAATTGACGACAATGCATACATACATATTACTAAGATATCTTCCAGGATGTATAGTATTAGAAACAGTAGGTGTTTTGTTTGTGTTTGGTTAATCCTTGAGTTCATTCGGAATTTAAATATTGAGTTTGCGCTACGATCATTATTTCTTTGAAATACGAACTTCTGCATTACTGTAGTGATTATTTTAGGTCCAAACTTTTATATCCTTAGGCGATGCAGTGGTTAAACAAAAATCATTCCTAATTTACGTTAAGATGATGGAAGTTTAGTCATCAAAAAAGTATTGAATTTAAAGGAAGAAACTTAAAATTAACGGACAAGTATTTGTAAAACTTTCTAAATGGGAATGGGCTTATTAACAAACAATTGAGAACATCTACCGACACAGCAAGATGGGAGTCAGAATAGACGGAGTACTCACGGAACCTATAGATGCGGGCAACGAAATAAGACAGGACGATCCATTAAGTCCCATGCTATTATATATATATATATATATATATATATATATATATATATATATGTCAACCTAGGACGAGGATACAGAATGGTGGACGAAGAAATCAAAATACTCTGTTACGCGGACGACGCGATATTGATAGGCCACGATGAGGATAGTTTACAAAGACTAGTTCACACATTCAACACAAAGGCAAAGAAATTTAATATGATAATATCAACTAAGAAAACCCAAACAATTGTAACTAGTAAGGAACCAACTAGATGCAAATTAGAAATTGATGGTGTCCGTATTGAGCAAGTAATGAATGTAAAGTACCTGCTCAGTTATGGAGATGTAGGAAAAGAAGTCAGAGATCAAGTACAGAAGGCTCATAAGTTGGCAGGATGCCTCAAGGACACCATATGGAGAAACCAACACATCAACATTGACACAAAAACAAGAATTTATAAAGCCGCTATAAGACGAGTAATGACGTACCCTTCAGAAACCAGATCCGATACAGCCAAAACACAGAGGCTACTAGAAACGGCAGAGATGAGAATATTGAAAAGAATTATGGGAAATACACTTAGAGATCGAATAAGGAGTGAACAAATCAGAAGAAGATGTAACGTACAAGAAATCAACAAGTGGACTCTCAACCGGAAAAAAGGGTGGAAAGATCACATAAGCAGATTAGAGACTACTAGACTCGTCAAGATAGCAACAGACAAATTACCAAACGGAAGAAGAAATATGGGCCGACCGCGAAAACGATGGAGAGACAATGTTCTATAGAGGCATCAACCCACCGACGAACAAGCAAATTGCTTATAATGACGAAGAAGAAGAAGATGAAGTAATATTTGTAAACCATCAAAGTAAGCATCAAAACAGCACTAATTTCACACTAAAAAAACGATGGAATATGCCATAATTATACGAGATTAAGAAAGTATTACAAGATAATTAAAGAAAGCATTGAATGTTGTAAAATAGGTCTCACCATTTCCTATATATATGTATGAAGATAACGTGTAACAACAGCTTTCGGAAAAATGTAAAACTTTAAATGAGAAGAACTTGAATTTATTAGTTCTGAAAAGTGTTTGCTTATCGAAGACCGTTAAATGAGAGAGCTCAGTGTTTTAAAGAATTAGAATTGCATCTTCGTTTAAAAATTAAGAAAGCACGCGAATATTTGCTGTTAACAAACAGTTAACATACCTTCCTCCTATGATTAATAACTTTCAGTACAAAAATGAAACGCTGGATGCATACACACTAAATAGATATACCTACTATATACTACATGCATATACACATCTAACCACATCCGTACATCTCATTAACCATAACCCATTTCTATATCAAAAAAGGGAGGATGAACTCTTCCTCTGCGCTTGTTAGATAATTTCAGTATAACCATGTTTATATAAAAAAACATGATAAACTCTTGCCCTGCGAAATGTTCAGTTGGATTCCTTCTTCCTGCTAGCGGAAATACCCAGCATCGCAGACAGTATAAAAGAATCTCTTAACGATTTCTTCTTTAATAACACTCTAAAACTATATCGAGCAACTCATTCAACGAACAAATTATTATTTATACCAAAAAGAATCAAAATGAAATTAAGTATAGTATTTGTTTTTGTCCTAATCGTATTAACTGCTTTCATGGGAGAAACAGAGGCTGGATGGAAAGGATGGAGAAAACTTGTAAGTATACTTATCTGACGGCTATTTTGTATATGTATGTATATTTATTTTCTTCGCTGATAGGAAAGAGCCGGTAAAAAGGTATTTCACCATACAAAAAAGCACTGCCAATTCTTATTGAGTACAAGCTGAGGAACCGGTCGCCGAAACACGACTGGTTAGATTAAATTATTAAATTATAATTGTTTTTATATTTTATTTATTAGTGCATGTACCACGGCTGCGATCATTGGAAGACGTTAATTTGCTATAACAATTGATTTAATTATAACTTTATTGCCAAATGTATATATTAGTTTATAAGAAACCGTTAAATATAAGTACTTCGTTCGTAAATAAAATATTTTCTTAAGGTGAACTAAGTTTTCTTGAGTTGTCTGTTAATTCTTTTGATCAACCTTAAATCCATTTCCTTCATTCTTTAAACGGTTGAATATTTCGTAGATACTTGTTTAATGAAATTCAATGCACCTTTATATCTTTACAAAAAAGGCACTGAGTGAAATTTTATATGGAACTGCATACTTCGTTTGTTACTGTAATTAAAAAGTAGTTTCTTTAGACATAGTTTGATGAAAACTATCACAATAAGAATGTCTGTTTATAACAAACTTCGAATTATTGTTAGAGGTGTATAACTTCGTTGAGGTAACAACTTTCTTTGTGTGACGTCAGTAATATGAATCCCGTAGAATTACATAGATACATACCTCTAAATGTACCCGCGGACTATTTGAAAGCTTAACGCGTTTTGTAAGGGTATTGTAAAACGTTTAAAACTAGTCTAATAGTATGTAGGGGGAATCAACGCTTTCTTCATCATTAATGCTTTAAATTAATATCGACCAACTCATTCAGCGAACAAAATCTCATTTATACAGAAAAGAACCAGAATGTAGTTAAGTATAGTATTTGTTTTTGTGCTAATGATATTAGCTGCTTTTATGGGACAAACTGAGGCTAGATGGAAAGTTTAGAGAAAAATTGTAAGTATAGTTAGCTGACTGCCATTTTGTATATGTATGTATATTTGTCTTCTTCTCTGATAGGAAAGAGCCGGTAAAAAAGCTATTTCACAATACAAAAGAAGCACTGCCAATTCTAATTGAGTACAAGCTGAAGCAACGGCCGTCGAAAAGTGACAACTGGTTACAATAAATTATTTTTTCTCGGATAGGAAAAAGCTGATAAGAGAGCATTTGTAGGTACATACAAAAGAAGCACTTCCAGTTATACAAGGAACTGCTGCTGTGATAAATGTATGTATTAGTTTATAAAAGATCGTTAAATGTAAATACATCATTGAAATATTTCTATTTTCTTAACTAGTAGTTCATTTCCTTGAGTTGTCCATTAGTTCCTTTCTAGATTAACATTAAATCCATTGAACTTGAAATTCTTCTTCATTTTTTAATGAAATTGAATATTACATATATAACATATTTATATGGTAATAAAGGCAGGCATTGTCTAAAAAATTATTCACGAAAAGCGTGCATTGGCTGATAAAACCAATATTTTTCACCAATTCTAGTATAGTTCGATTTTCCTCAGATCATGTCTTCACCAGCTTTATTCATGCCTGGTCAAGTCTTGAACGATTTGTATCATATACTGGAAAAAGTATGACATTTAAAGACTTTTCGCACTGATTTAGAGCAAATCCCTGTTGCAGCAGATGGTTTGCATGGATATAATGTTGGGGTCATTGTAACCTGTTCCAAAATTTTTATCTGCTTGCTTTTATCAAGTATGCATAGCTCCGCACGATTTTAACTACTGATCCACTATCTTCAAATTTCGAGGTTAATTTACGAACCTGCATACATACACTCGAATCAGTAACTGTTCTTTGTGTTACCTTGGAATTTGAGTTGATTGAGGATCTATAGATAGATAGATAGATAGATTTATTTCATTCAATAATGCAATTACAATGCATTGAATAAGTCAATAAATAAAAGAGGAAAACAAGTACAAGACCAAAGCACAGTGCAAAAGAACACCCTCAAACAAACAAACGATAACAAAAGAGACGAAGATAATTAAATAACTAATATAGCTGTCCTTATTATAATGCAGTTAAATTAAAATTTCTTGGAGAAGTATTCATCTACGCTGTAGTATACCCCGTCAGATAGCTCTTTGTAGAGGAATTTCTTAACCCTGCTGTTCGATTAAAAAAAATGTACGAATCTTGTATTAAGAGACCAATTAGTTCATAATACACAAATGCAAATTTTTTATGAAAATTGATTAAATTCTTTAATGTAATTTATAAATATTATTATGAACCATCAATAATTTAACTTGCCATCCATTTATCGACTAATTGGGCGCTCTAATGTGTTTATATTAGCTCGAGCGTCCAGCTCCAGCAAAAAGATTGGACCAAATGGGCTTAATCTAACAGCAGGGTTAAATAACCGCGTGTCCAATCGCTAGTGGTAAAGGTAAATGATTATATACTTTAACAATTTGGGTTATAGCACTCTTATTCGTTTCAGTTGTCTGTAGAGGAAAGATATGCCCGCTATTCGCTGCGCGTGTGCTGTATTGATGTGTGAATTCTCATCATAAAGGTGATAATTGTGTCGTACAAATAACACACATTCATGTACATACATATATATGCAAAGAGAGAAGTGTAAGGCCGTAAGGATGCCGTTTACAGTTAATACTTCTCGACGGGAAACGCGAGGTGGTAGACTGAAGACACTATGTGTTGAGTTCCTTTGAGTAGTCAAGTTCTGTGCAATTTCAAATGTTGGACTACGACGTTCCAAATCGATTGTTAATTTGGTAATCAAGAGCTATTTACCGATAAACGGTGTAAATGCGGATTATTCACTGATTACTTTACGTCAAAAATACAGTGGTTAAACGAAAAACAATTAAGAATTTGGATTAGAACGACGAAAGTTTGATCATGAGAGCAGTATTGAATATGTGAAATAAATGAAATGCTTCTCATATAATTGGAGGAAAGGGTTTATCGTGTATATATATACAAATGGTTATAGCAGAATCAGCATTTGCATCTCCAATAATTATAGCGTATTCCACCGCTTCTTGAATGTGAAATTACCCACGTGTCGGGAGTTGTTCTGATTGTGAGTAATCAAAATGAAAGTTGTTTGTTACCATCATCATTTCGATTTTAGAGATTCTACAAATTCTTTTTCGATAATCTTATCTTAGGTTTTTTGAAGTAAGAAACCTAAAATTATAAGAAAAGCTTTTATATGCAACTATTTTTATGATAAAATGCTGTCGTCCTAACGGCAATTTTAAAAGGTCTTTCGTTTAACCACTGTATCGTAATGTAATCACTAGAATAATTGGATTGTCGATATTTATACCGTTTATCGTTACATAGCTCTTGGCCAAGTCATCAATCAATTTGAAGCGTCATAGTGCAACATTTGAAATTGCACAGAACAATTTGGTTACCCAAAGAAACTCAATATATACAGCCTCAATGAAATCAAATTTGAGGGTAACACAAAGAACAGCCACTGTCTTTAATGTGTGTATGTACCAACATGACACCAACATTATCTCCTCGCAAACTATCTACTGTAACAGGGAGTTGTGCAAAATCACTGCGGAAAATTAATATATTTAGAACAAATCGTTCAAGAATCGGCCAGACAGGTTGGGAAGACATGACTTGAAAAAATTCGAACTATACAGTGTGTAAAGCGATGGGGTGTACAAGAGGGAATTTTTTAAATATTGATTCATGAAAAAATTTATTCTTCATGATATTTTTGCTAGCTTTGAAAGTACCAATAACGTTTCGATAATCTAAAATTTATTTCTACAAAATCTGGCAAAATAATAAAATTATTTTTTTATTGTAACTAATCTACATTCTAATCAAGTATCAATAAGAAATAAATAAATAAATTTTATTTATCATAAACTGTCATTCTACATAATCTCCTCCGTTTCCTGCACACCTTTCCGCTCTATTCCATATAAACCTTCCCAAAAGTTTCCAAGTTAACTTCTCTAACCGCTGCAGTTATTCGTTGTTTTAAAATTTCTACATTATTTCCTACAGGTTCTTCATATACTTTTTGTTTAAGGTGTCCCCAGAAAAAGAAGTCCATGGGAGACAAATCTGGCGATCTGGCAGGCCAATGCATTGAACCATAACGGCCAATCCATCTCTCAGGAAATTTCTGGTCTAACCATGCGCGAACTAATAACGTGCTGTGGGCTGGACATTCATCTTGTTGATAATAAATGTTCTCCAAATTCACGTCTTGTAGTGATGGAATCAAAAAATTTCGTAGCATACCTAAATAACTATGTTGATTCAAATTTTCGTCAAAAAAGTAGGGCCCAATAATATTATTAATTAACATTCCGCACCAAACATTAACTTTTCGATAACGCTGTTTCTCGTGTTGATTTTAATATTGGGATTGTCTCGTGTCCAAAATCTGCAATTCTGTGAAGACACAACATCGTTTGTAGAAAAGGTACATTCATCGGAAAGCAATATGCGTTTATGAAAGTTTCTGTTTTCCATGAGCTTCTCACCAATCCATAAGCAGTCCAGTAAGTCCAGTCTCAAAGCATGATCTGGAATCTCAAGGGTATGTCTAAATTTTGGCTTAAACGGCTAAATTTTATTTCTTTTAAAAATTGTTTGTAATAAAGTGTGTCTGACATTAAGCTCCGCTGCCCTCTGTCTTAATGATAAGCGTGGATTGTCTTCCACGGACTGCAGTGCCATAATAGTTACCGCATCATTCTCATTGTACACCTTTCTTATCTTCTTTTTGTCGACCACCGATCCTGTTTCGTCGAATTTTGCAATTAATTTTTAAGAGTCATTTTTGTTACAGCTACATCTGGATACTTTTGATGAAACAAATTAATTGCGTACTGATATGAAACATCACCAATACCGTAACATTTAACTAAATAAATTCTTTGCTGTAACGTTAGCATTTTTGCAACTCAGTTTGACACATGGAGTGTTTTGTTTGTGGTTTGATAGCAATACGCTATCTTGATTATAATGTAGAATGATAACTTCCAATAAAAAAATTAATTTTATTATTTTTCCAGATTTCTAGAAATAAATTTTAGATTATCGAAACGTTATTGGTACTTTCAAAGCAAGCAAAAAATATCATGAAGAATACATTTTTTGATAAATCAATATTTAAAAAAATTCCCTCTGGTATACCCCATCGCTTTACATACTGTATATACTGGAACTGGTAAAAAATATTTGGTTTAACGACGTATGTCCGCTTTTAGTTCATGCAAAAATTTTAGACAATACCTGTGTTTCTTACTATATAAATATGTATCAAGTTCCATTAAAAAATGAAGAAGAATCTCAAGTAAATGGATTTAATTTTAATCTAGAAAGGAATCAACAGGCCACTTGAAAGAATTTACAAGTACAAGTTACAAAAATATAAATTTATTAATGAACAGAGAACTTACATTTAACGATCTTTTATAAGCTAATATATACATTTGTCAATAAATACAATTATAATTAGATCAATTTTTATAGCAAATTAACGTTTTCCAATGACTGCAGCCGCAGCAGCAACTCCTTGTATAACCGGAAGTGCTTCTTTTGTATGTTCAAATACCCTCCTACCTGCTCGTTCCTATCAGAGAAGAAAATAAATATACATACATATACAAAATGGCATTCAGATAAGTTTACTTACAATTTTTCTCCATCCTTTCCATCGAGCCTCCGTTTGTCCCATGAATAGGGCTAACACGGTTAAAACAAAAACAAAAATGATGCTCAATTTCATATTTATTGTTTTTATTTAAAAAAAAATATATGTTGTACGAGTTGAATACTGATAACTCTGGTAAGGATGTTGGAGTGTGAATGGTTAAGCAGTGTTAAGAATTACTTATATATGCGCGTGTATTTATCGTCTACAATACTGGGTAGTTCCATCGGAAGAACGCAAGGACATCCCACTGAAAACCCCGCAGCACAGCAGTGACTACCATTGTTCATGACGGAAGATTAAATAACGGTTTTATCAGCATATGTGTACGCATATAGTACATGTGTATGAATGTACGTTTCGCTTGAAATTTATAAATATACAGCGTACTATCAACTAGAAGTTTAAGTCGTCATAAAACTTTGATTACGTACTGGAAATTTATAAACTAAAAATAATCGGTTTGTGAGATTAATCTAAAAATTAATATCCAGCAATACAAAGGACAAACAACAAATTCATAACAAAATTCGAAGAAGTTATTGTTCAAATTATTGTTACAGAGGTTATTTTTGTACCTGAACTGTACTATCAATCTATCCAAACGAATTCAATTTGAAATTACTACCTTACTATTTCCTGACAATCCTAACGATTAATTACTGTTTCTATAATTAGTAAAAGCATTTGAACATTTTACTAAAACTTAACATTGGACTCTAACTCAACACGGTCTAAAGGATTGATCTCTAAAAATTCCATAAATAAGATAGCTACGACAGAACGTTAAATCGAAACGATAAAGGAAATTTTTAACTATATTGTTGTATATTGGTAAATGTATCTGTTTAGTATTTGGATCTTGTATTTTCATTTTTGTTTCTTTCCTATGAGAAACGTGTTAAAAAAGTGTTTAGAGAAACAATATGGGCATTACCAGTTATACAAATACAGGAGTCGCTGGTTTGGCTGCTATGGTTGAAAAATGTTTGTAATTTAGATCTTAATTGTATCTATGTAAAATTTGTTTATATGTTTCTATTAATAGTAACTAACTTATTAATAAAAATAGTTTCTTAATATCAATGGACTTATTTATGTAACATTAGTTATGTGAATCAAATAGAATTAGATATACGTATATACTATACATATACCGGTGCCTATTAGAAAACTTTCAATACCTTTTGTAAAAGTATAGTAAAATATTGAAAACAATTTCAATGGTATACGGGGGTAATCAAAATGACCTTACAAATAGGGCGTGACCCCTAAGCTCCTGCTCCCAAACCAGCCTAACATCAAATTTTAAATAGGAACCCCGCATATGTAACACAACTCTTGAAAAAATGCTTTTTATTGATATCATACAAACATTTGTTTAAGGAAAGCAGTTATTACCTGATTCAGAAATAAGGTGAAAATGTTATTGTGAGCTATTTAATTTTAGTAAAAAATACCAGACAATTACTTTTAGGTATATGTAAACTAGTTGAGTCATTTTGCGTAAATAAGCTGTTTTCTGCAATTCAAAGTGTTGGGTTATGATCTTCCGAATCAATTATTTCTTTAGTTCAGTAATCCAGGGTTATTTAGCGAAAAGCGGAGTAAATACAGATATCTAGGTCAAAACTTTTACAAAATTTTATGTATGTTAAAGCGATTCAGTGATTGAACGAAAAATAATTTCGGATGCACGTTAAAACGACGAAAGTTGGATCAATAAAAAGGGTATTGAATCTAAAGCAAGAAACCTAAGATTATCGGAAAGGCATTTGTAAACCTTCCAAAATCGGAATGGAGTTATTAAGCAACAATTTTGATCTTCAGTATTGTAAGCTGAGAAGGATAGCAACCGGTTTCGAAGAACTGCAAAAGGTTAAATCAGAAGTACTTGAATCTATTACTTCTGAAAGCTGTTTGTTTATCGAGAGTAATAATAGAAAATTAAATGAGAGCTCAGCATTAAAAAAATTGTAGCTGACTTTGAAAAATAGGAAAATATGCGAATATTCGATATGTTAACGATCAGTTAAAGTACTCCCGGAATTAATAGAAAATGTACCTATTATATACATATACAGTTTCTGTCTATGACTCATCGCCCCAGCGCAGAAATGGAGCGCCGGATACATATTTATGTACTATGTTGTACATGCATAGATCTAACCACATCCATAGATATTATTATGACTTAATCTTCCGTTTCGAAAATTACTAGAAATCGTTTTCCTCTGTGATTTTTAGGATGATATTCTTGTTTCTATCGATATGATGGTTGCTGCTAATTCTGGTATAACCATTTCCATATTTTAAAAATACGATAAACTCTTGCTCTGTGAAATTTTCAATTGGATTCCCTCTTCCCACTAGCGGGAATACCCAGAGCATCGCGCACAGTATATAAGAGATTCTGAATGCTTTCTTCTTCATATAGATAATAATACAAGTAACATTCTAAGATTATACCGGACAACTCATTCAACGAACAAAATATCATTTATACAAAAAAAAAAAAAGAAAATGAAGTTAAGTGCCCTATTTGTTTTTGTCCTAATGGTATTAGCAGCTTTTATGGGACAAACAGAGGCTGGATGGAAAGGATGGAGAAAAATCGTAAGTATGACTGCCATTTTGTATATGTATGTATGTACATATATCTATTCTCTTCTCTGATAGGAAAGAGCTGGTAGGAGGGCATTTGAACTTGCAAAAGAAGCACTGCCGGTTAAAGTTGCACCTGCGGCTGCGGTCATTGAAAGACGTTAATTTGCTATAACAATTGATTTAATTATAATTGCATTTATCGACAAATGTACATATTAGCTTATAAAGGAACGTTAAATGTAAGTACTCTGCCAAATGTATATATTAGTTTATATATATATATATATTTCGTGACCTTTTTATACTTATCTTATATGATAGATATGATAGCCTTGTTTTATTGACCTATTAGTGGTAGAGATCTATCATATAAGATATATTAGCTTATAAAAAATCGTTAACTTTAAGTACTTCGTTCATTAATAAATTTATATTTTCTAAACTTGTATTTCATTTTTCTGAGTTGCCTGTTAATTGCTTTGTAGATTAAAATAAAATCCATTTACTTGAAATTCTTTGTCACTCTTTTAATCATCTTTATATCGTAATAAAGACAGGTATTGTATACCTATCTTTCGAATTTTTCGTTTCACTCCTTACCAGAAATGGCCAGTTCAAAACCCAACTATCACAATAAAAATAATTATAAGTAACAAGCCCTTGTACAAATCATTGTTACAAAACTGTCGTTTTACTGGGATAACGATTTTCGTACCGAAATGTGTACTATCGGCCCGTTTGGTACAGGCCACTTTAATTTAAAATTAGCAGCTTTCTATTTCCTACCTATCCTGACGATCAGTTTCTATAATTAGTAAAACACATTTTACTATTTTACTAAAACTTTACATTGGGACTTTTAAGACAGGTTGAAGTTATGATTTCTAACAATTCCACGAAAATGATAGCTCCGAAAAGAAGAACAGAGCACTCTATTACCACACTACGCCTGAGACATCGACCTCGATATGTGGAATACATAAATATGTATGTAGGAATAAAAAATTCCCCAATTAAATGAATGAGCCATCATTTAGAAAATATTGTCTCAATAGTATGGCCTATGAGGACTTCAGTAAATAATAAAGTGATATCTAACTAACAAGGCCTATACCTGGATCAAGTATGATGCATATCAGAAAATCACCAAACGAAATGTATAAAATGCAAGATATGATATGACGTGTTTCCGACGTGCTTCGTGATAAAGTTGTGGACACTGTGAAGTGTGAAGAATCAATTGCCATTGAATATCGGTTAGAATATCATAGATTTGATGAGGGTAGAAATTTCACGATCAAATTTGGATGTGAGATGATGGTTAATGGAACTATGGAAACCATTTTACAGAAATTCCTTAATGTTATTGTCATACTGAATTTGATCTAGGTAACTGTGGTATCTTTATCAGCCGAGATAATTCTAATACAAGAACTATATCGGAGTTGGTTGTATTGGCTAGGAAACTTTCGACAGCTTTAAAACACTTAACGATCTCATGAGGAATTTGATCAGCAGTAATGTTTGGGTGTTCTGCTTCTTCGGACGAGAGGTTAAGAACTACTTCGGGGCACTTCGCAGGTTATCGAGGAGAGGAAAATTTAATAAATTTGCGAATATGAATGTTATTATGTTAAAAAATGGCCGGAACATTGGAATGTTTGATTTTGTCGAACGCGTAATAATCGTTGGCAGAGATATTTATAAATTCTAAATAGAAACTAAGGAATTTCCGCATTATAAGAAGGCATTTTCGATTCTATCATACTATGTTTAATGCGTTCTCTAGGAAGGACGAAGCTGGTGCGGCTAAATATAATCCGGTAAGAATGTGTCGACATATGGTGTTTAACTTTAAAGAAATTCGAGTTAACTCGGTTATCGCCACAACAAAATAGAAATGATGTCAAGGTGTTTGGGAAACTTGTGACGTAATTTGGAGAAGGAATGGGTTCAGCGGGAATATATATCCTTCATCTCAACAGGCATCAGTCCATGGAAAAATTTGACCGGTCCTCGGATATTTTAAATAAATTTAGAAATCGACTTTCGGTTAGAACGGACAATTGAAAAGTTAATTCAACAAGAGTAGCAGCAATCATCTCATTAATATTGTATGCCAAAAAAACAAAAACTATAGATATTTAATTTTGTAGTAATCAGAGGAGTGATTTTTTATTTTGTTTCTATATGCAATAATTCTGTGATTATTTTTATAATTTCCTCTGATTTTCTCAGATGTATATAATTTCCTCTGATTTTTCTCAGATGTATCAAAGGTGATAATTGACTAAAATTTTGTTGCCACAGATCAAACGGTTATACCATATCTGGCACTTCATTTTATGTTTTTTCTAGCATTGTCGTCAGTTGTATTTCTTGCCATTTTATATTAAATTTTTGTGGTTTTTTCTTGTTTTAATTTTGTTTAACTTGTTTTAGAAGTTTGTCATGTCTAGAGTGCGGCAACATGAAAATTACCCGGACCTTTTATTGTGAAGCTTTGCCAGTCAGCCACTAAGCAGAATGACAGGGACATAACACATCGCAAAAAGAGTTAATGCAAGTAGAAATGAAGACAAGAGAACAATGGCTTAGAGCACGAAAATCAAGGATGTCTATAGAAAATAAAGTCTTAATATATATAGCAGTCATCAAACTAATCTGAGCTTATGGACTACAACTATGGGGATGCGCCCCTCAATCAAATGTCGCTATTATTCAACGATGCCGGTCGAAGATACTCCGTAAAATTGCAGATGTAACAAATCACACATTATATACTAGCCTGCATGTTCCAACAGCGCGAGAAAATGTCGGTAGAAAAGCAATCATGCACCATGATCTTATAGAAAACCATCCTAACCCATTAACGGAAGAACTCCTGGAATTCATAATTAATAAAGGACTTCGAAGACTGTGGCCAAATGAACTAATTTAAACTTATGTGTATTTAAGATCATTTAGGTTTATACAGACAATATCGCTGGATATTAACCTGGGCTTCTTTAGCTTATAGAATTATGTAATTGCAGAATAAATTATTAGAGGGAAAAAGAATACGAATTCCGTAACATATTGTCCATTTTTAATAACTTTTAGTCATCGTCCAGACACCAACATAATTAGTAAAACTCGTAGCTCTTATGAGAAAAAAGAAACTTTAATTTCCGTTCACTTTTGAAAAACAACACAAGTTGTGGTATCTTAGATAGATATAACATGCACAAACATCCTTCACTACAAGATAAATAAATTCTATATATAATGCGCATTTCTGGAAGAATAAATAAATAAAGAAATCAATCGTGTACTAAGAATAGAAGGAAAATTAACAAAATGCGGCTCCCGTACTATCATCTACATATTTTCGGGTTATTCTTTTGCTGTATTTTTGGAAGGCGTAGACTCGAGACAGATACCAGCATACACCCCGGAAATTCGCAGTGATATTATAGTTACAAAATTTCCAACGCCAAGTCCTAGTGTAGATGATGAAGAAATATCAACTGAACCTGGCTGGATGGTAAGATCAAATTGAGAAATATTAGAATTATCTTCATAAATAATATAAGAAAGGATCTCTCTTTCTTGTCCGGTGTATAATTCCACACCGGAAATAATACCAATAAATAATATAGGTACATATATATTAATCAAATTATAAATTAATCATTGATTTTTCATACTTTTATGATTCTACAGCGTCGGACTCTGATGAAATTTGGGAAAGTAGCCAGTAATGTAGGAAACACCCTCGGTGGTCATTCCATTAAAGTGACTAGCGCCATTGAGAAAATCTGTGAGATTATAAAAACCATCGTTCCCGTAATTTCAGCGATTTGTGGAGTTGGTCAGTTTCAATTTTGTGCGGCGACGAATGGTGTGTCCGACGACTTAACTGGTGCACTACAACCAAATCCAAGTGACCTAAATATTCCAGACTAACATAGATTTGCTATATCCACTTTTTCTGCAAAATCGGTTAGGTATCTTAGCTGTAATTAGTATTTATATGAACTATTTTATATGATAGATTTTTCTAATGAACTTAAATGTTTTTCATATAGCATTCAATAAATATTTGTATTCGAAACGGCTTGGTTTTTCCTCGACATCGGGGACGAAAAGAAAGAGGGGGATACCATTAATGCAATGGATTTCAAAGAGAATTCTACACAACTTAATGTTAACTTCTTCCATCTAGGCAACCATTTAGGCGTGTTGATAAAGTTTCTACGGAAAATATCCAAATTATGCAACCTTACTTGATCATTATTCATGGAGTCGGAAGCTGAGGTTAATTGAATATATTAGATGTAAGATGGCATACACAATACAACTTATTGTTAGTTTGCTCTATCACTATGAAATCGTTAGTCACAAATCAATAACAACTAGTCAATTGGCTATGCCAACACCAACATTCAGCTTGTAGCAACATCTATTCCACCACTCGCGGAGAAATTAGACAACTTTTGATTTCTAACACGATTCGATGAAAATAATTTTGTTCAGAATAATCACAATCAGTGAGTGTATGTACAAACGTAAGACTACATTTGTGTAGGTAGCTAATGCCGAATAGGCAGAAGCGACAAGGTGTATCGACAACTTTGATGTTCATGTGGTCGATTTGAATCACCTTGAAAGAGCTCAGAAGTTAGCTAACGCCGTTTTAAAAATACGAAAAGTGCACGAAATATAAATAGCCTTTGCAATAATATCTGGGAAGTTTTTATTTAGATGCTTTCACTAATTATAGGGCTCTTAGGTCTATCTTTATGAACCATTGTTATGATTTTACAAACATTGGTCGCTTTTGTATGTCCATCCTATGTGCAGTGTATATTTGCATATTCATGATAGTTTCCATCAATTTAATCATTCCCTCTTACAACTGCAATAAGCCATTGAGAACGTGTTGGAAAGACGCCAGATATAAAAGATGATGAGAAAGAAGTTTAAGAATTCGATAATTTCAACTATTCGACAATAGTAAGAATGTCTAATTGACTTCAAGTTGAAATTAAATTCATCAATAAAGCTTTAAACGCCAATCATTTGAACTTTCCAACATATTTTTGAAAACGAATAAAAATTTAATTCGTATTAATGTTAATCCAGTAAACAGCTACCATTAAACAAATTCAGGAAATGATATTAACTTTCAAAGGAATTGTGCCATTAATATGTATATATGTATAATATACACTCTTTTGAGTTAAATGCGCGTAGGCGGAAACTATTAACTAACAGTTTATGCAAATTGGAGTAACATCGCCGTCATCAGTATTCAAACCATTTCAAAGCACTTCGCTGATTAAAAGCGATTTTGATGATGCGACGCCGTATACTCGGCATAGACCTCCAAGTCTCCGCCGCCAAACCACCAATTCATCATAATCGCTTGTTTATATTGCATACGAAACATAGTAATCACTCTGGCCTTCTTGGTAAACACATTCAGCTCTACTCTAACCCGCACGTAATTAAATTACATTACGAAGTGTTGGAACGTGTACACAGTAACAGTGTTTCCGCAGAACAATATAGAATAGGCACATCGATATCTAATCATTATTACTACCTAGCATTCGTGTTAACACCATATCGTCACAACCTATTTTTCTTGCATTTTCTCGGCATCCGCTTGAAATAATCTAAACAAATTATATTCTGTTGGAATCAGCACGTCAGGACGTGTCCATTGGTATATGAAAGCGATTCGACGAAGTCAAACTTCAACCGTATCTCCGCAACGGTTGAAGCTACAGCGTTATAATGCCATATTTGAAATCTACTGGTCGAGATCTATGCGATAGACATGTTTCAAACGCAATCGGATGAAATGTTCTCTATCTCGAGAACGGTAAGAGATACAGCATCCGGGATGAAAGATTTGGATTCTACGAGCCAAAATCTATCGGATAGGCATATTTTAAACACGATTAGACACAAAAATATTTCTTTGTCGGAAAAAATTTCTACCTCAAACCATAGAAATTTTGTCAATTTTTAGAGATAATATACTTCCGATAGCGCTGGTGAGTTCAATCTCAGTAGGCTTAAAATGCCAGAGAAGCTGATTAAAATGAAATAAATCGGAGGTTTCTAAGTCTTCACGCTCCGAAGATATGGTACTTTGAATTTTGAAAAATTTCTTACCTAAAATTACCATAATTTCGTTCTAGCGCGGAAATTATTAGAGATAACGCGTTTGTTCTTATTTCATTCGATTTCTAGGTAAAATCTGTTTATAAAGAGGTCTATTCGATTTCGATGGAGCCATGAATAAAGTAGTGAGAATAATTCGAAATTTGGCTAGAAATGAAAATCTCGACGAAAATTGATGTTTGAATTTCGAAGTTATTTTGAGCTAGAATATATATACATTTATAGGATGCATATTGAAAAGAAAAATGTAGAAGTAAATTTTCATATTTCATTCTTCTCTCGCTCGTCGTATGCTTCTTACAATTAGACAAAAAGGAATAGAATCAAATAAGTTTCAAAAATGCCGTCCAACCATATTATAATGAATTGGTACATTTCCGCATTACATTTCGAACTCACAATAAACAATTACACTTCTAAAAGACTTGGAACAAATCGGCTTCAGTTTCCTGAAGCGTGATTTTATAGTTTTATAATTCTGTATTAGTGTAAGTTATGTAATTCAACAAAATCCGAATCAGATCAAGCAAATGAAGCTAACATTAAATATTTTTTATAATAACCTACCTGATTTTCGTATAAACACAAAAATTCATTTTTATTTTTATCATTTATCCAAAGCGTTGCTATCCAACATTTTGGTATTGTGACATTTCAAGGGATCAAGTAGTCGAGGAGGTCTGATATTTAGACTGATAGCTGGAGTAAAGATTTTTTTCTTTAGCAAAAGCCAAAAGTGTTCTCAAATTACAGAAGGGAATATTAAGGCTGATCACAAGCCTTCTCACTATCAAGATATCATTTGAAGGAAACGAACCAAGTTGCTAAAACTATCTTTCTGTTGAGGTTGCCCTTTTGTAGCGCAGATCATCATCATGATTATAGTGTTTCTGGAGCATTGTAGCTTGATGACAAAGTTAGTACTTGTGCGTCCTCACGTTCATCAGGAGCTGCATATTTCTCTATTCGCTATTAGCGTTTTCAAGCCGTTCAACGTCTGCCCCATCTGCGTTATTTATTATATACCTTTCCACGTCTAATTCTAGTTTCTTTAAAGGTATCTCATATTCCATGACTTCATCCCCTACCAATTTTTATTTTCTTCTGCTAATTATTTTTGTTCTCGTTCGTTTCGGTTCAGTTTTTAATAATCTGCTCTGACCAATAAATACCAATCATTATGCTGAAGCACTTGCTTACAAATGTTTGACAAGGATTTTTATCAAATTACATTGATTAGAAGGCGTTAATAAATGATTAAAATAAAATCAATGCCACAATGAATCATAGAAGTTGGTTCAAGGTACCAAGACAAACTACTTTTGTATCTGCATAAAGCCTGAAACTTTTACTATTACTGGGTAGCTTCTAGATATTTGAAAGCCCCTCTTTTGGATGGCCAAGCTCTTCTTCTATTGGGGTCAGTGTCACACTTCACTTGAGCTTAATCACTAAGTCAGTAGAAATTGTACTTTAGTGCATTTTCTTTGAATAAATCCATGTTTCCTCGCACATTACGATGTTATATACCAAATTTGAAACACCATAACCTTGCTGCAGTTAATACCATAAAAGGCACGTTTTGAGTTTCGGTCAAATTTATCATTGAGACCCCACCGGCTAAACTTGAATACTCCAAATCTTTGATAACTTTTGATCATTGGTCACTAAACACGGAGGGAACAAACACGCTCATTGATGTTAAGTTAAACCACTTTTAGAGTTTTAAAAGGTAATCACATGAAGAATGCTTGTGGTTGAATACCATTTTTTGATATTGTTTATTTTTCTAAAATGTATGCAATAACCGGACTTCGAAAAGACATAAGCAAATGCTCACAGGCACGCGAATTGGTGCCTACTTCAACGCTATTTGCAAGTGCGTTGTAGATGATTCTGGTAAAGTATTCAAGTAATTCTAAAGATTGTTATGAATGCAATCAGCACCATTTTATGCAGGCATTTGAAGATCCTTAACTTTTGTTCTCATTGGATTCTCCACAATTTAACCCCAGTTCAAAAAGAAGACCGTGTGATATAAAGCGCTACACTAGATCCCTGTGACAATGGGTCGCCTAATCTGGTGTACATCAGTACAGGTAATGAAACATGGGTATAATAATAATAATAATAATAATAATAATAATAATGTTTATCAATCCATTAGGCCAGAAGGCCTTGGGCTCGCCAAACCAATATAGTCTATAAATTTGCAAAGACACACAAATACAATACATAAACAAATACAAAAAAGAACTTAAAGTTATCACTTTATGTACCTGGATAAGTCAACCTGCTGGACTGCTGTATAAAAACTTGGTCGAGAGATCGGACATCATGGAAGGCAGAGAATTATATAGATCTATACCAATAACTTTGGACTTCTTTATACGCTTATATGGATTTAGGAGCTTATCTTTTTCTCTGGTGTTGTAGGAGTGATCATTTGCGGGTGTATTAAAATCTTGCAAGTTTGACTTAATACGGACCAGGTTCCTATACACCACCTCAGAATATAGTGTCATTATATTTAATTATTGAAATATAGGTTTTACTATACTCCTGACTGCAGCCTTCTGAATTAAAAAATACTCTCTACAGTTGAGTAAACGAAGCATTTCCCCAACCAAGTATTCCATAGGACAAAACGGAGTAAAATAAATCGTGATACGCAGTGGGAGCGGCACGCACGTCAAGTAATACTACTGCATGCAACATAAACGATTTTTGAGAATTTTGAGAAAGAGGGAGTTGTTCTATCTCTGGTATCCACGATAACGGGGAATCAAAAAAGGTACCCAAAAATTGAATACAAATATTACTCTCTGCATTCACTTTGCCAAGTGTAAATGCACATACTTGAGTTTTTTTGTCATTCAAATAAAGCTCATTATTTTGAAACCAAATCCGAGCATGAACTATAATCTGTTCAGTGATCAACTCATTTTCATTGTTGTTCTGTTTATTTAGATGGAGAGTAAAGTTCGTGCCATCTGCATATAATATAGTTAACAATGAGTTATTAAACAATTTCAGGTGTTCAGAAATGTCAGTTGTATATACTATAAAAAGGAAGGGTCCTAGAATTGACCCTTGTGGTACACCTCTTTTAATATCTAATGCACTACTCATTCCCCGTCAACTTGTACCTGTGTCATACCATACCTGCTATTCCATAAAACTCCAATGTGATCAGTAGTAATTCATGGCCAACACAATCAAAAGCACGAGACAGGTTCTACTATATACTGCTATTATCCCCCAAAAAAGCAACAATTAGTAGTTTGTATCTTTGAGAATCAGTCGCTGTGAACACATTTAGAAATGAAATAAACGGCAGAACCTTGAAAAAAATGTTTTGAAAATGTTTTCAGAGATGCAAAAATGCATTGACTGTAAAGGAGAATGCTTTGAAAATTATAAATAAATGTGTTCATCGATATATTGTCTATTATTTTACTAGGTTCAGCGGAAATGGAACATTCCTCGTATTTTCCGTTATTGTTCCTAGTAACAGATACAGTCGATTCCGCTTAATCGGGACACAAAGGGAGAAAGTATTTCGTACCAATAATCCGGAGGTACCAATAAACTGGGGTTCATGAATAAACCCAAAGGAAAACATCTTAATGTGCACTAACCGGTTTATTTACAAACATATACATTTAGTATTGTGGACTTCAGTACTAAATACATGACAAACAAATAAATATATAATAAAGGATGTACATTATTAGGTACATATGTAAAAGCAGCGAAAATAACGTAACAAAATTAAGTCATCTTATTTAACAAGTAAGAATCAATAGTACTTTGCTTTCGTTTCTTAATTGACTGAGCATTAATAAAATTGGAGCACGTGATAAGGGGGTCTAAAGGACTTCTCTCATTCCCTTTCTGCAAAAAAATTGTCTTAACTTCTCGATGCAATTTCGTGCTTTTGGCAAATAAACCGGCATAGCCTCGATTTCTTCTTCGCTGTCAGAATCAACATTTTCGTTATTTCGCAGGCGTTCTTTCATTTCATCAATGATACCTTCATCGAGATGTTCCTTTTCGTCGCAGCAACTTAAATCATTGTCTAAATCGATGAATTCCTCTTGATTTTGTATTCTCGTCTCTTTCAACACAATGTCATCGTTGATATCTTTGTCCATTTTCTCGGGGCTTTCACTTCCATTGCTTTCTTCGAACCTGCTAAATTGTCTTTCTTAAAACACAGAGAACCAGTTGGAGTTGCTCTATAATACAGTCCTGTCTCATCGGCGTTGTAAATGTGTTCCGGTGGAAATTCGTTCATAATTTCGGGAACTCTTTCGAGTTTCCACTTATCAGCAGATAAACCATCAGCACTCGCTTTTTCCCCATGACCTTTTTTAAACTAGATGTCGTGTCTCTTTTTCCAACGAGAAAGCCACCCCTCGGTCGCCTTAAAATTTTCATGCTTCTGGGCCAGCTTCTTTGCAAACTCTCCAGCTTTGAATTTTAACTTATGGCCCGAACACACGAACACCTCTTTTAGTAACAATGTCAAATAATTTGCTGAGCACTTCGTCAACTGCAGCATATTTTCCTTTTCGTTTACGGTTTTGCTTCACTCCACGCCCCGCTAATTTGTTCACGGAGTTTGCTTTCATTTGCACGAATCCGCGCAATCGTAGTTTTAGGCACATTTAAAACTCCGATTCGATGTGTTTGGATGCTCTTCTATTTTGTTTAACAGTTCCAGTTTTTGAACAACACTGAAGTCTCTACGGGGCATTTTGAACACACGAGCCCACATACAATTTGTATTACATATGTATGTATGTGAAAGAGCGCACATTAAGAAATGAGTCGGCTTTTGTCCCCTCAATTTAACAACAATTTATATTTCGCTTCGCAGAAAATTAAGCATTTCCCCAATTAATCGTTGTTTTGTCCCGATAAAGCGGCTACTTGTCCCAATAAAACGATGAAGTTTTACTTATCTTTGATTCCGTTTTATTAGCAATGTCCCAATTATCCGGGGACCCAAGCGGAGTCGGCTGTATTGATTTTAGAAAACAATACATCGATTACAACAATAATAAATAAACGTTGTTATAATTCATTCATTAACGATTTACAAAACATAACTGTTCTAACCTTGAACTGGTGAGTGTGAATACCAGTAATAGACAACAGATGTTTTACAAGTAACTATTCTATGAAATACCCATTCTTCTAAATATGATTGTCATGCCGCCTCCATAAATGCGACACATGGCAATTTTCTCATTGTAGGTATTATACAGTTTCTTACCTTTCCTTCGCCTGGATTTCAACCAATAGCATCCGAGAACTGTGAGGAAATAGTCTCGATATTATGTATACTAAAAATAGTTCAGTGTAGTTTACGTGGTCGTAAGTAACGTGCATAACTATGTCACCGGTAAAGTTAACGTATTTTCAATTAAAAGCATTGGGGGAGCCTATTCGATTGTTGCTAAAGTACGGGAATATCGATTTTGAAGACCAACGCATCGAATTCGAAGAGTGGCCAAATCTAAAACCGAATATTCCTTTCGGACAATTACCCATTTACGAAGAGGACGGAAGGAAAATTAATCAGAGCATCGCGATATCTCGTTACTTAGGGAAGAAGCTGCAGCTCGTCGGTAACGACGATTGGGAAAATTTAGAAATCGATGCTATAGTGGATACAATAAATGACTTACGTTTAAAATTAATAAAGTACGGCTACGAGAAGGATGAAAAAATTAAAGAGAATATTAGAGGACCGCTGTTTAATGAAATTTTACCGTTTTATATGGAGAAATTGGATAAGGTAGCCGAAACAAACAACGGATATTTGGCGATTAAAAAGTTAACGTGGGCAGATTTCTATTTCATTGGTGTATTGGATTATTTTGATTATATGGCTGAGAAGGATATACTAGAAGGTCGACCACATCTCCAAGAAGTGAAAGAGAATGTAACTAACATTTCAGCAATAAAGGCATGGATCGAAGTGCGCCCTAGTAGTTACATGTAGCAAAATTAAAAAGAGTTAGTATCCTAAAATAAACGGAAGATCCAGAAGATAAACTTTCTGGATGTAGCACGCTAAGAAGACATGATTACTATTAGTGATATAAATACTTTTAAAATTCTATTCATTGTGTATAAATTGTTCAAAGTTCAAAATATAGTGAGGTCAACCATTAAATTTTGGTTTTACTTATTACATTCATATTAATGGAAAGTATTTCAGTGCTGCTATTTATCAAATACATATGAAAATAAAAGACAAAAAAGTAATACGACTGTTGGAAACGCAAAATAAAGTGCACAAATTTACGGTGAGAGACAACATTGATAACTATGGTCAAGTACACACCCAAAACGTTTTTATGGTATTTCTTCTAATACAAATATCACATCGGTAAAGTCCTCACCACACAATTGTTTATAATAAAATCGGTGAAATGTGTTTCTCTAACTCGAGGCAAGCATCTTCAACAACCGTGTAAACCGAAGTGTTGTTGTTGAAGATGCTTGCTTTTCCTTGGCAATTTCCATGTCATGTAATATACTTATATTTTCAACATATCTTAAAATTTTAAGAAATTTATGTTTTAGCAATATTAAAATTTAAAAATAGTGTCAAAGTATGCATAATGAGATGAAATGGTTTCTAAATGTTTATTGATAAAACCTGAACGATTATTAACGATGTCGTCTGGTTTAGGTCTGTTTAAATTCCCAGTTCTGAGGAATTCTAGAACTAGTGCGCATATTAAATGCAAATACATCATTCGAACCGTATGTGTAGTTCTAGAACAAATTCTCACAATCACTTATTCTATGTTGGAGTCTACCAATCTAGAAATTAGAATCGCGTTCAGAACAGTCGAACACTTCCCGACCCATGTATTTCAGATTCTTATAAATTCGAAACATGCTAATTCTCGCTTATTGTTTTTTAATCTAATAAGAATTAGTTTCTGATTGTGTTGCGAATTCTGAGGTTACGGAAATTTGTTGTGGTAGGTAAAGTAATTAGTAAGTTTTTAAAAAACTGTTTGTATTTGGAATGTCTAGTTGAATGGAACTAAAATTCGGTTTCCATTATATGCGTTACTGTCCTGTTTTTTCAGAACTATAATTGTAATTAAAGAATGTACTACAACATAAATAAGAAGAATAACATCTAACATTTTTAACAATATTATAAAGGAATTTTATTATAGACTGCATCAACAAATTTGAGTACCACATTTTGAGCATTTGTTACTATAATCAATTTCTGAAAAAGTTGTATCCCAAGAACTGTTGAAAATGAAAGTGCTAGGTTAGGTTTAGCGAACGGATAGTTTATGGGTTAGGACAAACCTGAACTATCACCCAAACAAAGCGTCTAATTATTTCTGCGAATACAATCAACACCTAATTAGACACTTTGTCTGGGAAGCAGTGCACGCTTGCATCATCTAAACAAAAAATACGCCATTTCGTGTCAGAAAATCATTTGCTTCATATCTCAAATGTGGATGACATCCCACAGAGGAAAGATGATGATTCTAATGGAATATTCGTTTTGATTTTAACATCGGCGCGAAAACTTCTATATAGAATTGGTAATTCTCAGTACTTGGGATAGCAATAAACTTACGATGATGCGTTATTGGAGGCATAAGTATGATAATTCAAGGACGGGAACTGACGAAGAATCCTAATCTGTCGTCCTTGGAAGCTTGCTCATCATATTCAAAGTACGGATAAAATATTTGGTACTTGATGTTGATCGCTTATTAAGCGTGTGCTTCCACGAGCAAATTAAAACTATTTATATTTAGTGTGCTACCTAAAAACTGCCAATTACCTTATTTTCTTCTGCTACAATGACAACTACGTTATTGTTAGAATAATTTAGGGACGCAATGGGAAATGAAGTTTTCTTGTGTCAATTCCTACTGAAGTAACTACTATTGAAGATTCTAATGATACTTGGGGCAAACGTTGGTTTAAAAATTATAAATAAATATTGTGTATAGTTCAGCTTTGGTTTAATACGCTAAGTGATACTTAATACGCTGAACATAGCTTGTCGAAATATGCATTTGCTTTTCCAAATAAAGGTGTGGTAAGGATTTTCTGTTCTAATTCCTTTTTCTAATTATTGAAGAGTTAGCACGGCACTATGGCTTAGTCCCCAAGATATAAGGGAATATAATGATATTAACAGATAATTACTTGAAATACCAAGTATCTCTCTATCGCTCTTCATACTATGATTGAACAAACCCAAAAACTTGTAACTTTAGCAATCGATTAAGAATTTAATAGCTACAGATGTTGCAACTAGATATTTTGACATTCCTGCGGAAGAACTGGCAATAAATCATGCTTCACTCAAAGCACAAAAGGAATATATTCATAGAGTAGGTACCTGCCTAGGTATCCCAGCTATAACAGGAAGGAGAAAACGCATTACAAAGCATATTAATACTAAATTAAAGGAATTTAAAGTGGGTGATAAGAAGTTTGAAAGATCTTCACATGTTTCGATTCCAAGTCGGTATTGACCTTGATTACTATCAAAAAGAAATAATACATATACGGTTGATTCGAATCTAAATAAAGAAGAAGAAATATTTAAAAAATCTTATCTTTAGTATCCAGGAATTATAAACTATTTCAGCAATAAAAATTCTTGCACCATATAACCCGATAATGACCCGATAACTGTAAAGAAACCCATTGTTTATATATAACTCTGTTTATTGGATCTAACGAAGAAAGTGGTCTACACCATATTTGACTTGTTTCTAATCTCAATGGAAATTCATTCTATCCGACATTTAATATGCAGTACTTGCGTAGATGGCTTCTCTTTGCGTCATGTGGAATATGCAGGAATATCTTATTAACAATTGAACCATACTCCAATTTTCCTGTGCACATACAAAACCACCACCATACACGCGAAAGTCTCGAGAGAGTACTCTTCAAACAAAACTCATTATTCGATGCATATTCGTTCGTCAAAAATAAAGTTTGCAACATTCATATTGAGATTTTGGCTTATGCGCCGATGCCCGTTGAATAGGGAGCCGATACCGAATGAATAGCGGCGCCGTCACGGACTTCGTACGACAAGAGCATACTTCACTCGAAGATGTGCTTACAGTATCCCAGCGCGCTCTTTTCTTATGGCTCATAGTCGATTATGGTGGTCGTAACAAGTGCGCATCGGGTCGCAAACAACCCCCGAATGGATTCTGATTGAATTGTCGACGGTTTTCCGCACGTTAGGAGGCCGAGATTAAGATGTAATCGCCATAAAAGAGTAGCAATCCATGCGTGAAGATATTCAAGCCTTAAAAAGAAATTTACGTCGTTTCTCCCAGTCTATTACTTCTATCTTTACTTCTCTAAAAGATATGTACCCTAGAGTCAGAATTATGTTGGAGATTGAGGTTACCCCACGAATACATTTTCAAGAAATTTTAGTTATAATCCAATATAGTGGAATTATTTAGATTCTGTCTAAAATATTTGAGAATCAAACATTTTCAAAAAGAATTGCGTACAGAAGTGGGAAAAACACCAACATTTCGTAATACCAAGAAGAAGAATTAGTAAATACTTAGCCAATGGGATCACTATTAACAATATCAATGATAATTTGATGTTTATTAACGGTAACTTTTGGGTAAAATATTAGCAGCACGCATGAAAAACGAAATAACCAAAGAGATTGATAACATAATAGGCGTGTATCAATATGGATTTAGACAAAGGAGGAATACGACGGACCAGATCTTTACAATGAGGCAAATACAAGGAGAAAGTCAATACGAAAAACAAATAATGGTACTCTTTGTCGATTTTAAGAAATCATACTATAGAGCGAAGAGGAAAGAACTGTATAAAGCCATGGAAGAATTAGAAATAAACAATAAAACATCGAATAAGTTTGAAATTGGAGAGGGCGTACGGCAAGGAGATCCACTGTCGTCAGTACCTACTCTTTAACATTGTATTGGAAAAAGTATTTCGAAATACAAAAGTAAATACAACAGGATTCGTGTATAGAAGGAAACACGAATGTTTGGCATTCGTCGACGATGTCGTCATCTAAGCTAGAAATAAGGAAGAAATAAGAAATGTTATGAAGAGAGTAGAAGCGGAGGGATGAAGGAAGGAAGGATGAATCTATATATAAACGAAGTACCTACATACATGGAGTGGGCGAACAAAGATTTTCAAAAAGGAAAATACTTAGGGGTGAGGAAGCCGAAAGTGAGAAAGAGTATGTTTTTGAGGCGGTAGATCACTTGACGTATTTGTGAACGACATTTACAAGAATGCCAAAATATTACAAATGGAATAGAGTCCAGAATCATGGCGGGAAACATATGTGTGGAACCCCTCAATAAAGGAGTAAATACGTATCGAGGAAGGCAAACGTGTAATAAGACCAATTGTGTTATACGCTTGTGAAACATGGACAATGAATAAAACGAAACAAGTAAGGCTGGAGGTGTGGGAAAGAAGAGTACTAGGAAAAATATACGAAGGCAAGAAAGTTAATGATTTATGGTTAAGAAGAACTAATGAGGAACTGAAGGAACTGTGCAAAGAAATAAATATAGTGAGGATTGTAAGAGCGCAACGATTACGGTGGGAAGGACATACAGAAAGAATGCCGAAAACTAAAGTGTCAAAATTACTTATGACAGTGTCAGTAGAGAGAGGAGGGGGAGAAGAAGAGGACGAAGGCGAGATGGAATTTAGAAGTGGAAAAGGATAGAAGCAGTTTGAAAATTTCCGGATGGAAACAGAAAGCAAGGGACAGAATTATATGGAGAAGAATAATTGCACAAGCTATGGGTCAGTTAGACTCGCAGAACTACATAGAATATATATATACTACTTTACTATACTAACTTTTGGATAATATCATACATCCTAAAAACTAAGTAGATACGTGTTGCTTGAGTTAACGTGTTCATCAGTGCTTTAAGAAATAAGAAAGCTCGTAAAAGAACGCAATAGGAGTTCAGAAATTTCTTGTCAAAAAATGCATATAAAGTAGTAAAGAAACCTGAAATATAAGTAATTTAATTATAAGCAAATAGGAAACGCTCAGCAATAGAGGAGTTGCTAATTAAGAAATTTATTCATTCTGGAACCTTTGAAAGAGACCCAGCGATGCTTGTATTTTAAAGTTATTCGAACTAATATACATATGTATATATGTACATAGATATATAACATACCATCTTGACTGTCGAATTCGCTACTCGTAGTAATATAAACGTAAGAGGATGGAGTAATAATTAGATAGTAGAACGAGCAAACTACTTCTTCGGAGGGTTCCGCTATCGCTCTTCTGAATATTCATTCAAGTGTAATTAAAATTTTCTAAAGAGTCCGTGATGAGAACGCATCATGTTCGCATTTATTGATGATGCTTGAAATTATATCACAACTAATATGTACATTTTTAACTTTGCTAATTATGATCTACTTAATGACAATTTCTTAGGCATAAAATTCTAATTCACATTTAAACATAGCAGACCTTTGCATATGCATGAACATGTAGTACAAACGCAAACAATCTCTTGCTATTGAACCAAAGCAATTACAAACGTAAACGTAAAGGGAGTTCCCCGAACACTGGCCGGTTGCACGCGTGAAACCCCACAGACCGATCTTCAAAGAAACGCGACTCCACATTTTAATTAAATCGCAAACGACCGTCCAAGTCCGTAAATTACCAATTAAACGAGGCAAACGTTCTCTCGAATAATATAAACGGCTATTCTGAAAAATTCAAAAAGTCCAATTTACGGACCATTCTCAGTGATTTGTTGGAAGTGCCCGTAGCGAATAATAAATTTATAATCATATCCCCGTTAGTGAATTAGAGAAATTAATATTAAGTGTCCTTAGAGAATAATAAAGTTACCTGCTCCAGTGGATTCGTTGGTAACTATAATCATTAAATAAAAACGTATTCTCTGCATCTCTTTCACTCTCTCTTTAAATGCGAAAGTCACTCCATGTTAAATTTTTTATCTAATTCTTAGTAGAAGCACAGTAATTAGATATATGTATTACACACCCATATTTGATGTGAAGTATTCGTTTCAGAGCTATCAATTTCTATCTAACTACTTCCATATTGCACGCATACCTGTATTAAGAAATGTACGAGTATATATAGGTTTAGACCAGTGATGGACATTTTCGAACACCCACCATATAGTCCCGACCTAGCGCCGAGTGACTACCATCTTCTTCCTGAACTGAAGAAGTGGCTGGGGGCAGCGCTTACAAACTGACCAGGAGGTCAAAAAGACCGTCACAACTCACTTCATTATTGGCGGCAACATTTTATGAAGAGGGTATTGCAAAGCTTGTTCACAGATATGACAAATTTCCCAATTGTCAAGGTGATAATGTTAACCTTCCTATACTCACGCATACGGTCTGTGAGACCGACTTATACAGTATAGTATACGTCTTTCATTTTGACGTGAGTATAGGAAGGTTAAGAAGTAACCTTTATTGTACATTACTTTTGGTAACAAAATCATTTCTTATATTCACCTGTCTTTCCTTTATAGCCCATCGGAGGTTGAAAAAAGCAGCCCTCGTACAAAGATGGCGCATTAATGTTCTGATATTTCGAGCATTAAGATCCAAGTAACGTAATCAACCGAGATCCAATGAAATATAATTTATAAGGAAACAGACGAAAGTAGTTACAGTATTAAAGTAGGAACGTAACGAAAATGAAAATGTTAGCACGGGGACAAATGAATTTATCCAATAATTTTGCAGTCTGTATTATCTAGCCAAGTGTGTTCGCTCATGAAAAAGATAGAGAGAGCTGGTTCATAAGGTGAAAAATGCGCATATATAAATCTGTAGCAATCAGCAAATTACATACAAAACGACCAATACCAAGTCGAATAACAATGGTGCAACGGCCGAGAAGGGACATCGACCGAAATAATAGAAAGAATAGGTTCGCAGCGCCGCAATAATGAGACGCCTGTTTGGACTCCAGACTCAGCATATGAAGATGAGTACCTGTAATTTTACTTCCTGTAGTAATAATGGTCGACTGAAGTTGACTACCACACTACCGTCACATGTCTGACCCAGCCTATATCCAATGATCCTTCATGAGCTGCGATGGGTACTTATTACTGTGATACGCCCAAATGATGAAAGAATTTACAGAGATCTAATTTTAATTTACAAACCTTGATCTCTGAGCATGTTTTATTTTAAAATTTGAAATTAAAATAAAACTAATCGGTTTATCTCAGAGGTTAGATCAGACATGGCCAACGTAATGAATTCATGCGGACCGCAATTAAGGTTAGATTCTTATTTATCTTTTACTAAAAGGAGTGCCTAAATAGCCCAGCAGCTTCTATGAAAACATAATAGATCTCAACTAAATATAGAAAAAGGACTCAGAATGTCAATTTCCAATATTAAACCTTCTTTCGAGAAAATTTGGTCTGCAAGCCAAGCCCAAGGGAGACACTAATAATTACTTGTTTTTAATTTAGTATTTAGTATTTAATTAAATGAAGTACATTGTGCAGTACTGATACAATTTTATTTATAAGTATATTATATCAGTGTATACGTGTATTTTATTTTCTGTTATGTCAGAATGTATTTTCTTGCCTTTATTTCAATAAATTGAACAGGTTTTTATCATTTTTGCTTATTTTTATTTTCTGATTTACTCGCGCCCCCTAGGGAGACGCGTCCTACAGGTTGAGAATCGCTCCTGACTACCGTATTCGAATGAATGTTCAGATAACAATTTAACATGATAAATGTAAATATGTAAATCCATAAGTAGAGATATTTGCTTCGATAATAATAGCTTACGACCGTGAATCCTTTGGTAGGAGCTAATTTTATATTTCCAGGTATGAGCCAATATGAAATACTGCCTTACACTTCAATTAAGATTGAGTCAAGCTCTGCATATTGTAACGCAGAATAGAAATTTTATTTCGATGTTCAACTATTTCCGAATTTTTAGATCATCCTAACAATGAAGTGGAGCTCCAATCTTAATTTAATCCTGTTGGCTAGAATTCATTTTATTGCAACTTCAAGAAATTTTCCTTCTTTCCAGTAGTTGTTATTATCATCTACCGATATGTATTTTTCGATCACTATTCCACTATTCCAAGTAGATAACTAAATTTTCATGTTTATGGTTTACATAAACATACTTTGATTATCTTTTTTATCTTGCTAACTTGAAAAAGAATATCTCTTGAAGTACTTTTTAACAAAAATCCATCTAAAAGAACCATTTCCTTGAGCTAGAATAGGACTTCCTATTCGAATAAATAAAGAAACTAATTCTCAAATCTTCTAATTGAAGACCAATTTATAACGAATAAATAAATGTGCAGCTTGCTCACATAAACTTCATCGAACTATGTCATTTAATTAATTACTCTTAATTAAAATCTCCGTTGATTGGAGTAGATGATTTGTTTATGTAGTCACATGACAAGCACTTATCTTTGTCTTCATTTCTGGATACCTCGGACACCGAGCAAACGCTCTCTTTCGCGGGCCTCGTATTTTCGCCATCCTTGTGCAGCGGCTTTCGGTTCCTTCTCTGCCTAACCCTCTATCTATTCATCTCCGAGGAAAAGGTAAACATCGCATCGCTATAATTCCATTAAGAAATGAACTGAGCCAAGTGCTTTTGATAGAGCGACTATAGCTGTGTTTAATTTGGAAGTTAAATAAACGTTGTGTCAGTTGAAACGCTGAATATACGAATGGCTGGCTTCCCTAATGTGTACACATGCTAGTGAAACCATCCGGCTGTGTTTATATGCTAATGTAACTTGAAACTGCATTTTTAACGTTGTCTATATACCCCCAATTCGCTGTAAAACTGGGCTGGAGTTTGTTTAGTTAAATCAAAATCCTCGACAGGATGGACGCGAGTGATACGATAAAACTCTTTACGTTCTTCATTATAACTGTATTCGTAAGTTCTGAAATCCCAATACAAACATTTGCGATATTCGTTAGATACGCAGTTCGAAACATGATCACAACGACAACCTAGTTAAAATTAAGTTAAAAGTAAAAAGATGCATAACTGCCAGAAGACATATAAGTTTCTTCAATGCTTCCTTAATTGATACATGGCAATAAAATTATTTTACTTATATGTAAGCACTCGTAGGAAAAACAGCCAACCCAAATATTATTTAAATTTTCTGATGTAGCCACGTCGAAATTGAAAACGCCTTCGTAATCATTACTGTTAATTTGACTAATGTTAAATCCGCGTTTCGTGTACACACGCGTACATGGAGACACAATAACGAACAAAGATTTGCGACTGACAGCATAATTTTCGAAGCGCCTGGAATATCTTACACGCCTTTCTGATTCCCGTCAGCAACTTAGAAACTTTCGAGCGCGTAGTGTGCTCATTTTCGGCGATGTGCCATCTTACATGTTAGGTACGCTAAATCCGATGTCGCAGCAAGAATAATCGCCATTAGACTGTTCATTGTGGCGAATTATTCGTGTGTAAACTAATGATCTACAATCTTTGGGTAATCTCATTAGCATTGAAAATT
Source organism: Chrysina gloriosa (assembly GCA_038088585.1). NCBI lineage: Eukaryota > Metazoa > Arthropoda > Insecta > Coleoptera > Scarabaeidae > Chrysina > Chrysina gloriosa. The sequence goes on from CM076093.1 coordinate 12,477,739, forward strand.
AAGGTTTGTCTAAGTCGATAAATAATTTTGCTTGAATATACTGGATGATAGAAGTACAACATCTAATAATAATTTTGTTGAACTGATTTTATCAGCATGTCAGAATTAAGATAATAACAAAAATGACTCCAGTTTTTAATATACTCATTCGAACGTCTGGATATACATAGATAAAATGAGACAATCAACCTCATCTTAGAAAAATTTATTCTAAATAATTTGAATTTTTGTTGAGGATAAGCTAAAGTTTGTGGACGACGATTCAAATTAACTAGCTTTCTGGAAAATGATATGACATACGTCTTCAAACAAAACATTGATCCCCTGCAGGAAATTCATCATTCGTCAGAATGTGTTTCTCAACACTCTTGTACCCCAGTTTGAACATATGCCACCCTCACTTCTTTCCGGATTTTGTAAGCATGCTATGCCACGCCAATCCTGGAGTCCTTTAAAGGTAATCACACCTGACACTACTAGATCTTCCTCTGTCCCTGGATTCGGGAGGTTACTGTTGAAGTACAAAATAAGAACACAGATATAACAACAGAAAGGGTTGAAGAATATTGCAAATGTAACAAGCTACATATTATCTCGCATAACCGCCAAATGTGGTTGGCTACCAGAGGTTGAGGGTCATTATCCCTGATAAAGATGACTCCTACAGTTTGATCTACATACCGTTACGCAAAGTTTATTTTCGTCAGTTAACAATTGTTTTCGAATCTGTTGGCTAGTAGAGAATCAGTCTGTGGTTAGCAACAATTATAACAGTGAACTGACTATGGTTGGTATATTTGGGTTATTCAATGAGTCTTATTCTTCTCTCTCGTTTCCTTCCCACGGTTAGGATGGCATGTCATGTCACACAATCATAACATGTTTCACCATCAAGAAACTAGCACTCAAGTGGATACCATATGTAGGTACTAATACCTAATACACGTAATGAAATCGAGAGTTTCGGTTGCAAACAACACCTTCATTAACGAACCGATTTCGGAAGCTTTTCTTTGTATAAAGACGCTTTTCGGAAATGCTATCCTGAATAACATTATCTCACGTTTCCTATATACCCAACTCCCAATTTAACCAAATAAAATTCATTTGTTTTAAATCCAACCGGCAGATCTCTCCGGCACGCATTGGATTACGTTGGAGGTCGCATCTGTTCCGACGTCGGTCTATAAAATAAATCCAAGAGTGCCTGGTTCGGGAAACAGTTAAACTCGCGCATTATGCAAATGTAAAGTGGTGTCGTAGTTGTCGGGGAGTAAGGAGTCTATATAGTAGGGGAAGCCTCGACAACGGATTGAAAATGAACGTTATTTAGTCGAACATGTCACATGTCACCCGTTTCATTACATGTCAGAGTTGTGTTAAGATTAGTTCTGTTCCATCGGGATTCAAACTAGAAATTGTGTATTTAGATGCTCGGTTCAAATTTTGTCCGCCCATGCACGCGTTTCGCCTATAGATACATACATACGGTGTACGTAAACCCATAACTTTGCATTTAATGCTAATGAAGTTTGCCGATATGCCTATGTACATATACAAACATATAAATCTATAAGGGGTAGCAATTATCATTTTGAGATACAAATTAGTCCTTAAGTTGTTGCGAAAAACGCACTTGATGACATGATTTCTTGTGAATAAAGAAATATATACATAATAGTTCCACCTCCTTTTGGATCTCAATTTTTTCAAGTGCTCTGGTATCCTGCTTCCAACACTCGCTCATGAATTAATTTTCTGAAATACTGTGTTATACATAAATATCAGTGTGAATTACATAACTATTACTTGGATGTACAATTTGGAAATGCTCAAAAATTAAAAAATCCGGAGGTGATTTCACCTTCTTAAGACAAAATTGTATATATGTATAAGAAACTTAGAAGTTTCCATTATTTTTCAAATTTCGAAAAATCAGCAATTAGATTTCAGGAAACAAAGGCTTGGCACTCTGAAAAGTTCAAAAACCACCAAACAAACGTTGTGATCTATGACCACTGCATATATGGACATATATACACTCAGTCAAGAATCACTAAATATAGAAACGAGAATGCAAGGGGCTGATAGTGAAGAAGAGTAGAAACGAGAAGTTCAGAAAATGAAAAATAGTAAAACAGTATAATATGAAAAGCAACAGATAAAGCCGAAGTAAATGAAATGTGATAAAACGGGGCAAGAAGAAGCGACATCTTTGTATGGCCAACAACTCCAAAAGTTTTGCTACTTAAGAAGCATGACTACCAAATGTACAACAAGTAACACAGCAAAACCAGCTATCGATAAGAATAACAATCTTCTAGGGTAAAACAAAATATATTTTATAAGGAGAAACCAATTTGAAATGTTAGAAGTCATGTGATGTAAGGGTGTGAGAATTAGGTAATATCTCAAAGTGAAAAGTAAAAGATTTGAGTGATTTGAATAATGATGCTACCCACGAATAGTGTAAATCGCTTAGATAGATCGAATATAGAATGATGAATATGCAGAATAGCATTGCAAAGAGTAAATTCTCAGTAGGATATCAGAATTAACAAACAAAAGAATACAAAAAGCAATGCCATAGGGAGTGATAGACAATAGAAGCATTTAAGCGACCACGATCGAATACATATATTTCGAATAATTCAAATTAGGAATTGCATATCAAGAATTACAAAGGTGCAGACTGTGGTCCTGGATGGCAGGAAGCGACACATATATAAAACGAGGTTGCAAGAACCAACTTAGAAGATTTATAATGAAGAAGATGGAGTAACCTAGCGTATTTTGCTTTTTCATTATCAACGCCAACTTTTGTCTTTCTTATGGCAGTCATATTGGATTTTATCTATCTGATACCGATTAATATGGGCTTTACAACAAGGTATCACACGTCAATTATTTCCTTTTGAAGAAATGTAAGAAGCACTATTATGTGCCATATTACGCGGTATCAGGCAGATATAAAATCTAGTATGGCCGCCTTAAGACAGACTAAAGTTGGCATTGATAGCCAAAATACAAAATATGCTAGCAACTCTCCAGCGGCTAACTTTATAGAAGAATCACACTTAAAAAGTGTCCAAATAATGTACAAGATTAAAAAGTGTTTGATTTAGAACTACATACATGCTCTTAGTTAAAAACAGAAATGAACAAATATCATTGCTCTTTTTTGTAAAAAAACTCAAAAACTAAATAAGATAAAAAGAAGAAAAAATATCTTTAATCAGCACAAAATTATGTAAAATTCTTCTAATGGTAACGAAGATACAAATTTGTGCATCGAACAAACGGTATGCAATACAATTTTGTGTTTAAAACTACACGTATTTATAGTTAAATACGTATGCAACTGTATACAATAGTACTGTGAAAATGTGATATACACATATAGAACCAAATATTTTTCAGACAGTCACGTTAATAAATGCAAATGGGAAAATGTTGTTTAATCCCTCCAAATTTCAGAATACTGTAGACTGAAAGCACCTGTGTATAGTGCCTGTCTGATACGCATCGCTGAAATGACAGTGCATTTACATACTATGTTCGTCTTCTAATTTTCCTCGCTAACTACCCTTTAGCTTTCATTCGTTTATACATCATAGGCATACATTTGTATGTGATGAATATTATACGTACAATCTACAAAAGCTAAAACACTTATATTACACAAAGCAGACAAACATAATCAATTTACTGCGTTGAGTTCGTAATTTACATATTTGAAAGTTCTACAATATAAAGTGCTTCTATCTAAACGCACAGAAATACATTTATTCCTGCGGAAACACAAATTCTATTCTAAGACGTACAACAATGGGAAGTGGTTAAGTTTTGCAATAAATTATCTTTCTGTTTGATACTACAAGAAAATAATTCATAAAATAAATGTTGTATACTAAAAACTAATTAAACAACAACTGGCAGATGTAATTTTAAACACGCTACTTACTTGTACAAATCCCAAATATTTATATAAATTCCTTAATCATTTTCACCACACTTAATTATAACCGTTTACATAAGAACTACCGGAATCATTCACTTTGCACCCCAAATAGAAAACTAAGGGTGGTTAATCATCTGCACCCCGTTTGGCCTAGTGTCGACTGACCTACTTCTAGTAGAACATCAGTGCATAGGTGCAGTTTGCGCATAGGATATGCATCGATACTTTCAACTAGGAGAATGTGCTGTACCTACCTTGCACGCAAGAAATAATACATACGTACATTCATACACACACAGATATATATATACATTTATATATATATAGATATGTAGGTGCTTCAGCAAAAAATTTAAATGCGCAAAATTAATTTTAATAAAATGTAGATAATACAATAAAAAGTACATGCAACTTTAAAAACTATTTTCAGAAAATTTTTGTTCGAAATCAAAAAATAAGGCACAAAAACTGGAATGTATTTGCATGACTGGGGCAATGAAGAGCCATCCAACTGCGACAATGGAGGTCATGCTGGAGCTTTCCTCACTACATTCGGTAGTTGGTCGAACCGCAGGGAGTATCCTTATTAGGATAATCAACAGTAAGGCAGCACAAGGTTTGAACTTCAATCCGGAAGAGCTAGTATCCCTTACGTTTGGAACCCATCTCCTGACACTACCTAGAAGTCGGCCCTACTGAAGGAACAGCGGCAGGAGTATATGGACTTCGAACTAAATACTCCAAATAAAAAGGAAATTACCCCAGCATATTCCACGCGAAAGTTCCCCCTATAGGAATATGTGCCGACATTAACTTCAAAAGAAACTTCAGGAACTTGGAGATTGTCATTTTTATTATTAGCCATTAGAGCGCTGAATTTACGGACAACAGATTCAAGGCAATGAAGATCAGATCACACCGATGGAGAAGGCAATGAAGCTGTTTATAAGGTAGATGCCATCATCACCATTTGTAGGAAGCAAGTCCTTTCGTGAACTAAGCGAGCATTTTAGCCTCCAGATGCTGAAGGAAGGTAAATGTCTTTCCGAGAATTATAACCGAAAGAGATCTAGACCCTTATCGGGAATCTTATTAATTAACCCTTTGACGACGAATGGGACACATATGTCCCATTTGTTTTTTTTCGTCATTACGGCCACATTCTTCAATGGATTTCAACCAAATTGGTATTTTTCGACAAAAAACAAAGTAGCTCTTTCAAATTTGTATTGAAATTAACGTTTTGGATCTTCAGTTGCACTTAAGGGAGTCTCAAAGTCGAAAATTCGTATTATTTTTATCGGTTTAGTTCTCTAATAGTACGGGTTCTAATTGATACTGCTGGATAAACTTTTAGTATTAAATGTACCAATACCTTATGTAAACTTATTGACAGACGAATTTCGAATCGGTTTTATGCTTTTCTTACAAGTACTTAAAATAAGATGGGACATATGTGTCCCATCCGTCATCAAAGGTGAAAATAAAGGAGGTTTTATTTCGTATTTTATTGTATTTTATTGAATATTTTATTATTAAAAAAACAAAGTAAATACAACAATTCAATGAAAAACTCTCAGTTTTATAAAACCGTCGCAATCTACTCATTTTCAAAAACAATTTATATATGTATTGGGCTAACAATAACAATATGAAAATTGTATGTTTCAAAGCGCAGCTTAAAACACGACTTTAAGCACAAGTTATGAGATGCAAACAGTTGAACAGTTGATTAGAAACTAAAAGTTGGAACAATATTCGTGTGCTTCGCAGTGTAAATGAAGCAACACGTACTATCATGCAAACTAAAAGCAAACTATTGGACAAACGATCAGCAAGCGATAGAATCTTTTTTGTTTTTACAATGCAAATAAAGCAATAAGTTTTGCAAGCATTTTCATCTTTACTTTTTCTAACGACCAAATTCTTTCAAAAATGTTCAATGCACTTGCTCACAAATCAACACCTTTGAGGACGAATGGAACACATATGTCCCATGATTTTTCTCGTAGGAGTAAAAATTTTGAAATTTTGACGACACTTTAGTCTTGAAATATGGTGCTTCCGAGTAAGAATCCGCAAAAAAATTAAAAATTTGCAGCAGAAAATTCTTCGTCGTCAAAGGGTTAAGTATCCTGCCCGGGCATTGTAGACTGAAAGGATATATCTATATACAATCGATATACCTCATACCTGATAGCCTATTCTAAGATACTGCTCCAAATGGTACCACTTAAGGGTTTGATAGTTAGGATATCTATCATCACGAAATCCACTCAAGAACTTGTAGCTTCAGTTAATGCTAACACGACGGTAGTAAGGGTGCATAATACATCATCATCATCATCAGTCATCCCATTATGTACCAACACCAATATCACTCTCCTTCTTCTAAATCATGTTCCTTCAATTGTTAGGTGTAAGGTCGATGCAGTTTAATGTTGACGTCCATAGTTTTCTCTCCATACCTTTCTATCTTGTGCGGTCTGCCTAGTTCCTTCCCATTTTATTCATCTTCTTTTGCTTCCAGTCGCACACCGTCCTTCCACGTTTTTCTGGGTCCTCCCCTTTGATTTTCCCCGACAATCGCGTGATGTATACCTTTCTCGGTAGTCTGTCATTTCGCATACGCCGCACATATCCAAACTACCTTAACTGTTCCTCCTGTATGTTTTCGTCTATAGGTGTTATTTGTCATTCCTCGCAAGTTCCCTGGATCCGCTACGATGGTTAGTGTCTTCATGTTTTTCTTTCCTTCTTTTATTACCTCATTCAACACTAGTGTAAATCAGGACACATCCCTGTTTAACACTTTTCTTTGTTTAAAATTTCTGAATTCTGCATTGTTGGATCTTACTATGCTCTTATTGTTTATATACATAGCTTTTATTATAGAAAAAATCTAGATTGAGCGGCGAAGGAAGCAGGGCATCAAGAATACATTAAATACAAGACATTTATGAAGAACAAAGGAATCAGCTAAAGCATGGAAATGAAAATTTGCGTTATATGAGGCAGAGACGATGTACTGAATTAACAGTAAGAAAGACAAAGAAAGGCCAAACGTTTTTTAAAGGAAAATTATAAGAAAAATGGAAGGGTCAAGGAGAATACGAGAAAAATATTGGAAATTAGAGAATAATGAAATAGAAGAAACAATGAAAGAAAAAGATGTGGTTAAAGTAATAAAAGCAAAAAAGGTGCGATGATACGGACATCCATGTAAATAGAAGAGATGAGGCATCAACAATAAGAAAAATTACCAAGTGGATGCCAGTGGTAAATAAAAACAGAACGTGTGCTGTGAAGAGCAAATCATACGAGCTATAGAAAATATGGGAATAAGGGGATGGAAAGAACAAATGAAAGACAGGTATAAATGGAAAAAAATAACGCAAGCAGCTAGAGTACACAGCAACCTACACGAAATCAAGGAACTGGTTAGTTGATTAACCCACCACAAGAAAAGAAGTTAGAAGAATTCATACTGAGTAGTCACAATTCCCACGAAAGTGCAGGACTATTTATATAGATATACGTACATATACATACATACGTATATATGCATACTTGAAGGTGACAATTTTCTCCTCAATTTACAAAGTATAGATATGAAATGTTTGATTTCTACTATTGATTTTTTTGCTTATTAGAATAGGTGGAAATAAGTTCATCAATGTTGAATATGACTGCATATGTATGTGTGGAGCAAACTAATATGTTTTGTTACTGCTTAAATATGCAACCGAATACTCACATTTGTAGCCGAAAAAAGAAACTTTACGAATGAAAATACATGTTCAAAGGTTCAAAATTGCCTTTTATTAAAAACATTAGAGAATAACCAAGATTTTAGAGAAAGCGGGAATTTCCCCAGTGTGAAACAATTGAGTTGAGCAAACTGATTCACACTGTTTGAAATAAATCGCTTTATTCATATATCGAGTATCGACTTCCAGAGGCGCTGATGATATTAGCACGTTTTCAGAATACCACAGTGCCTTAATTCTAATACAAAACATTCGATAATTAAATCGATTAAGTAAATAAATATACGAACATTCAATTAATGATGTAAATCTGGTTCAGAATTTATTTGATAATGAGAAACGCGAGCGCAGATTGCCTGCCCTCTAAGAATTGATACGTGAATTAGCTACAACATACATTAGGTTTATCTCTGATCAGAATAGGTATACAGATATAGGTTCAAACCGTGCTCTCTTATGCTTTATGCTCTTATCTTATCTTTAGTTGGGAGTAGTTGGATTAAGTTGAGAGACTGTCGGTGTCCTTCTAAAACGAAGAATTGGCTGTGGTAGCTAAAACTAACAAATAAACAAAAAATTTAACGCTTATTGACTAATCTACTATTTTGTAAAGTAAGTATATGTGCAGAATATACAATTAAATGATTATATACAGAAATATCTGTTTGATTACAGAAAAATAAAATGATTCCAAAGCATGCATTAGATAGGTTGAAATGTGCATTATGTGACAATTCACTGTCGATATTTCCTATCCATTCCTATGGAAATAAAGACATTGTTACATGTGGAAGATGCTCTTTGCAAAAAGATTTCTTACCACAGCGTGAACACTTATATGAAGAAGTTGCTCGGTACATTGAATTTCCATGCCGTTATGAACAGAATGGTTGTATAGAAAAACTAAGACCAGCTGACATGCAAAGTCATGAAAGCAGTTGTTTGCATAAAACTTGTCTCTGTCCAATACTACCCTTAGGTAAGTTTTAATGTGAGTGCAAATGTAATCCTTGTCACAATAATAAAAAGCTTGGTTACTATGTGATGGATTTGCAAAATTTTAGTTTGTGGTTGTGTGTGTCAACAAAGTTTCTGTACTTCTCAGACTAACCTAATTGGAGCTTTTGTACAATTAAGTATTTTGCTTAGTTGCTTTCCTTTTTTGTATTTTGATTTATTGCAACTTGCAACACCACAAGAGTATGTGCATATCTATTAGGGGGCACTTCCCTACTATGTATTAATGAATACCTAATGGAATGGAATAGTTAAATACTAGAAAATGGTTTTAGCCATAAATTTGGCATCATTTAAATTTCCATAATTACAATGATAATAATTTGGGAAAATATGTAATTGGTAAAAAGATTCTTACATTTGATTAGGAACAAAGTCATTTCATACTTCAATTTCTTATATAATTGCATCAACACAGCAGTATTTTGTTATCAAAGTGGTACAATACACAACGAAATTATTACCATTAGAATAGGGATTTCATCACAATTTATAAAATCATTGCTTCTAAATTCACTTAAAACTAATTAACTGTTTAAATGGTCTGAGAAAAATTCAATAGTTATTATTAAGGAATCCTGAAACTTCTAAATAGCTCTCTACAAGTACTAGAAGTATCTACACTATCAGAAAGGTGATAATATTTGTGCAATGTGATATAAAAGCAGTCAGACAAAAAATGTTGCCGTTATGTAAAAATTGCATTTCGGAAAAGACAAACCGAATAAAAAATAAAGAGATCCATAAACAAGTCAATTTTTATATCAAAGATGACCGGTTTCTTGTCTTTTTGTGTTAACGTAAAGTTTAACTGTATACGGTATTTTAAAACAATTTATTCCAAAGAAACAAATTATTTATTTGTCCAACAGACGTAACAACATCCAATTACCGAACAAAAGATATACATAAGTAAAAATATACATTTACGGAATTAAATAAAGTAAAGGCTTGGGGCGAAAAATAACTGGCATTTTTTAATGAACGTTGCGCAATTATATGAAATATTTTGGATGAAAAATGTATTGAACTGTTCAATTGACGTCAAACTTAAATTATTGCATTGAATTTTTTGAACAACGATACTCGTGATAGGGATTTTTCTAGATGAAAAAAATAGGCAAATAAAAATTTTGTTCTGGGTGCACTTAGTTATCACACCAAATATTCAAAGTTATTCCCGCCGGTGTCGATTCATACCTGTACCTGACGTAACGTAATGATTCACCGCATGCACTATTTAGCGTTTGATTGGATTTAAATCGGATGAACGCGGTGGCGATACAATTAGACCGATACGACCTATGCTAAGATCCACTTGACTTTGCTTAACATATGGACCGAATTTTCCAAATGTTTCTATTTCTTCATCTAAGAAACGTTTGCCTGAAGTTCTTACTATCTAAAGTTCCGAATCAGTTCCTTGTGAAACTTAAAAAATAAATTTCGGCTTACCTGCGATAAAAGGAACAATTTTGTTTGATTTATTATGAATTTTATTCTGTTTTAATTTGATGCGTAAGTAAAAAATCTGGTATATATACATTATATCAGTTACCGGCAAGACCCGATTATAATTAAAGCTACGTGAGACCTATGTATATTGACCTACGCTGCAGAAACGAGAACTGAGACAGGGAGGACCACAGAACTGAAGACGCCGAATGTGATCAGCAGAGACAGTGCAAGAAACTCCAGGATACCCGAGAATCGTGGAATGGAAAATGTGAAATAGATCACTGGAGAGACTACGTGAAACGAATAAATGACAACTAAGTTATTAATTGTGGCAACTGGCCTATAATTTTCTTATATACTTATCACCATTTTTAATGCAGCACCTAACCTAGCACTTTTCCAAAAATCAAACAAAGTTGAAGTTACTAAGGACATGCTACAGACAGAGCCCTGCCTAACATGCTCAACAAGATACCAGAAATTTGGCGTACCTCTCTCGGGCGCACCATGACAATTATCTTGTTTGAGTATTCAAAAAAGCGTACCTCAGGGGCTCACTGTTAACAAGTTTAACAAATGAGTTCGGGAATTTAGCGCTCCCAAGGTACTCGAGCTAAAACCCAAACTAAGGTGGAAGGTAACGTGCCGAAAATTGCGTGGGCGCAGGGGTGTGCGGTATTTAACGTTCCCTTGGGGGCACCAGGCGAAACCCCTTTATATTTAGCCTTACCCGATCAAGCGGGGCTCTGATCGGGCGGACAGATACTTCCTAACTACGCTTCGTACAACTACGCTATCTGGAATTTCCAGGGCTAAAGTGCAAAAGCTTGTGAAACGGGACCAAGATTACATACAGGCTAAAAGAGCCATAATCAAAGCCAACTTCACTAGGCATACGCAAAGGGGCCAGGTTTAGTCTAGATAAGGAAGTTAGGCCTCAACAGACAGCGGAGGCTACTAAACGTAAAGGAAGGGCGGAAGTCCAAAAAGGCGAGGTCGGAGGACAGGTCTTCCGAAAGGCAAGAGGCCAGAAGGTTTAACCTTCAAAGCAGTCTCTTTGGAGAGTATCGCGGTAGTATGCAACGACTATCCAGCCACCCAGATGAAGCCGGCAAAGCTTAAGGCAGTCCAGGACTATTATGGAGGCATATAACAGCATTACGGAGCGGGGGCTTCAAGTCCGCTTTAAAAATACACGTATATGCGGAAAAACCGCTCTCAAAGCTGTTCAGTTTAATTAAAGGAATAAAGCTGGAGAACGTACTCTAAGGAGGCATGAGCACCACAATAGATCTAGAAAGGTCTTTGTGGAATAGGCAGCATTGCTACCTCAAGTAATCTTATTCAAAAAAGCGGCGCTGATTATAGAGATAAGTTGACGGACAAGAAAGATGGATAAACGCAAGGTTCTGACGGTATGCGATTAACTTCGATGTTAGACGTGATAATGAAAACGCTAGTAAAATTCGGGTCATATTTTTAACAATGTCAAGTGAATCGCGTTTGTTTTTATCATACGTGGGATAAATCATACGTGTCAACACTCCCGGGAAGAACTTCGAACATGTAATGTATTATTGATAATAAAAATTTTCAATTTTTCTAATCATCTTTGCTTACGTGGTCGCCATTATTGGTATTGGAATACAAATCTATCAATAACGGAAAAGTACTTCTGATTATCATTTTACTCCCTATTTATATAGTGACAAGTGTGTATTGTAATGTTTTTCTTCTATCTTATTGGATAAATGTCTTGAGATAATGATATCAACAGAACACTAGGTATCTTTTAAGGTATCACCTTGCTTTTGACTTGCTTTTTGCTTTATACAGTGAACAATTTTATTAAACTTAATTAATAGCAAAAGTAGGAACTAATAAAACTGTAGCAAGTCAATTGATTGTAGAACTACTTAGTTAAATATTTTCCTAAGTTTGAGAAAATAACATTTTTCTGGTATGTAATCTTTATCGTTTCACTTTTTCTTACAGCTTTTTCTCATTCCAAAATTATTGTGAAAAGGATTCTCGTTTATATTATATAGTAATATAGCCAATTAGCAAAGCTCTTTTCCCATATACAGGTCAGTGTAAATGGCAAGGACCTTACTCAGACCTGTACCAACACTGTCTAGACACCCATCCAATATTCACATTCAAAGATTTCCGGATCGAACTTGACATCGTTAACGCCCACGATGAAAACTATGTATTCTATCAAGCAGATAAGACCTTCATTGCTCAGATAAAATCTGATCCTATGAATCAGAAGTTTTATTGTAACGTTATCTGCTGTGATGATGAATCAAAAACAAAAGAGTTTTCTTATCGTGTTCGTTTTGTGAACGATAAAACAGAATTTAAATGCGATAAAAACGAGGTAGACTTCTCGAACATATCCCAATTTAGTGTAACAGATAAAACTACATCTATAGATATCAGCAATTTAATATCACAGTTAAACAATCCAAGCTGCGTTATATGCAAAATTGATATAACAGATAATTCTAAAATCAGCGAAAGCAAAGTCACTCTTTTAGAAGATAACAGCGAAATATTGAAAGCCCTAGAATGTCCTATCTGTTTTTCCTGTTTATCCACACCAATATTGCAATGCAATACTGGTCATAGTTATTGCGGTTCGCATAGAGATCAATTAATCGTATGCCCAATTTGCGAAAGTGATGTCGAAGACACGCGCAATTATGCTCTGGAGGAAATTGCACACATCATCGAATGTCCATGCACACATCAGGAATTCGGATGTTCGTATTCGGCAACTGCGAAAAACATAAAAGAGCATGAAAGTACTTGCGCGCATAAACCTTATAGGTGTTTCATAAGTTCTTGTAATTGGGAAAGCAGTTTGTCAAACTTAAAGGAGCATTTCATTCAACAACATAAAGATATCGTCGTTGAATTAAATTCAGTCACGTACGTATTAGATGAAGATGAGCGGGAAAAACATGAAGAACTCGTGCTTTTTTCTCATGATAAAATTTTTAAATTGATATTTGAGCAATCTAGTGAAGGGTTTATATGGAGTTTACAAGTGATAGGCGACAAAAGCAGCTCCTCTAAATATATGCTTGAACTTGACTTCACGTCTCAAGGGAAAGAGAAGATTTTTATCCGAAAGCAATGCTGTTCTGTAGATGAATTCCCGGAATATGACGAAGATTTGTTTGTAGAATTAAGTTTCCGTCAATTAAATAGGTATATCAACGATGACATATTAACATATAAAGTCCGTGTAGTGGAAGTCGACTGATAGCTGCCATATAAGTATTTTGCAGACTAAACAAAGTGTTCTATTGTGCCTAAACGAAAAATGCCAACCAAACCAACATGAATAAATATCCATTCTAAAGCATTGAAAACATGTGTTTTCTTTAGACAAAACTGTAATTAGATTATAGTTGCACTACCGCTCAAAAATATTTGCCCATCCATATTTTTTTGGATCTTACGTATTTATAGGCAGATTTATTCTGTAAAATGATTTTAATATCTTTTCAATCGGTACTCTAAACCTGTCTATAAAAAAGTTGTAGCTGTTGTCATAAAATTTACGGAATTTCTCTGAATAAGGGTGCATAACTACCTAGTACAAAATCATGTACCGCTTTCTGGTAGGATTTTCCGAAGTAGATAACCTAATCTTTTTTTTTTTTATTATTATAAGAAAACGATACTGCAATTTAGTTCAGAATGCGTCGAATTTTTAGTTTATCTTTAGATTTTGAGGAGAAAACATTATTTAAAATTTACGCTGTTTACGACGTGAGGTTGTTTAATAATTTTGTTGTGTGAATCGTAGATATGCCTAAAGCGAAGGAACTTTCAATTAATGCACTCTACAATAATCGGTTATCATAAAAGTGGCAAAAGTAATCGCCAGATTTCGAGGGAACTGAAAGTACCAAGAAGAACAGTGAAGAACAACAACGTGAAGAAATTTAAGACCGATGAAAGTGTTAGAAACAAAACAATTGATTTCTAACAAACGTAATAAACGCGTTACTGCATCATAAATAGCAGCGCAAGTGAATGTGGGATGGTTTAATTCCCTCAATGTAGCCACCGTCAAACCCAAACTTCAAGAAGCAAGGCTTCACGGCTGACTAACTGTAAGAAAATCGTTGTTACGCGCCGTCAATAAGAAGAAGTTTGAAGTTTTTGGATCGGGGTGAAGCTTTGTGCGTAGATCAGCACGAGAACGGACATGGATCAATGTTTAGTTCCTACTGTGAAGCATACTGACGGTTCTGTTATGATATGGTACTGTTTTGGTGAAGACAGAATCGGTGATATTTGCTTAATTCAAGGAATAATAAGGACAAAGCAGTACCGGATTCTTGAAAATGAAGTGTTGCCATCGGCACTGCGTATTTTTCGGCACGAATTCGCATTTCAGCGCGAAAATGACCTGGACTACTCTTTGAAGGTATGCAGAGAATACCTGGACAAATTATTAGCTGAGGGAACGCTTAATGTTATGGGTTAACCACCGCAGACCCCTGATCACAATCCCATTGAACTCTTGTAGAATACGCTCGAGAGAAACATCAGAAAAATTTCCCGTAGTTCTATTGAACGCTTGTAAAATATTTTGCAGGCAGAATTAAACAAAATTTCACCAGAAACTTTAATAAAATTTATAGGATGCCGAAACTTTGTGAAGCGAGTATTAAAAATAAAGGTGGACACATTGATGAGTCAAAAATTTAATAATAACATTGTTATTTGTAATCTTTTTTGCAAATTATAGTATAAATACTACTCGTCCGAAGTTGTTAAATCTATTTTTTAACCTCAAAGTCAATTTTCATGGTAGGCAAATACTTTAGGCGGTAGTGTACATATGCATGTTTTTTAATTATATGATAACATTGCTACCATATTAAGACAGCAAGAAATATCCATTCATGTGTTAGCTTAAACTAAAACACCTGGGTCGCGCATTGAATAAATACACGATAGTGCCAAAATTTGATAATTATTCTACTACAAATATGTACATATATCCAAATATTTTCGTTGCAATTTGCAATATTGTCAAATTAGGAAAAACGATGATCGTTAGCACATACATGCCATTATAAGTTCAGTATTAAATTATTGCGTAAGGTATTGTAGTTATAGTTATCCTTTTGGTAAAAGCAAATTTTCAGGAACATGTAAATGGAATGGGGAATACAGAGACTTGTCCGTGCACTGTCAACATACACACCCAAACTTCATATTTGAAAACTTCCTAATAGAAGTTGACATTATAAATTCAAGCGAAGATAACTACGTTTTTTCTCAAGCAAATGAAACATTCGTAGCCCAGTTAAAAGTTGATACAAGGGGACACAAAGTTTATTGCAATGTACGATACTGTGGTCTTGATTCAGCCGCGAAACAATTTTCATACCGACTTTGCTTCTTGGGCAAAAAAAAGAAATACGCTTGTCAAGTACATTCCGTTCAAGCCGGTGAAGTAGGTCCTATATTAACAGAAAATACAACTATTGCCGATTTTGAAAACATATTGGAAAATTTGCATTTTCCTGTTTGTATCACATGTAGGGTTGACATATTCGTTAAAAAACTTCCAAAAGAAGAACATGAAGAAATTGCAACCTCCAGCGAAGGAAATAGCATACTGAAAAACTTGAATGTCCAATTTGTTTGGATTATATGGTTCCTCCAATAATGCAATGCAGCGTAGGGCATAGTTTTTGTCAATGGTGCAGAAATCAATTGACTGAGTGCCCGACTTGTAAAAGTCCAATTAGTGCTACACGTAATTACCTTCTGGAGGATATTACCACCGTTATTAATTATCCATGTAAATACGCCAGGTTCGGTTGCAAGTTTTCCGGTAATGCTCATAATATAAAAGATCACGAAGTTACATGTGAAAACGGACCGTATAAATGTATCATCGAGAATTGTCCTTGGGAAGACAGACATTCAAAATTAATAGCGCATTTAAATGAAACTCACAAAGATAATATTCTAGAAACGGATGTAGTCACACACATTATTGACGACGAGTTAGATAGGGAGTCGTATGAATACATCACAATAATTAAAGATGATGTATTTAAAATAGAATTTGTGAGAGATTGTTTTGAATTCACATGGACGTTAAGTTCAGTTAATAAAACTAAATATTGTAGTAACTTTGTGCTTCTAATGGATTTCAATTCTGAATTTAATGAACGCCTGTATATGCGAAAAAGGTTACATCCTCTATTTTTAAGACTTGACAGGCTTCAACTGGAAAATTTTATCCAGGATAATATATTATCGTATAAGATCCAGTTAATTGAATCGGAATAGTATTTTTATATTTCCATGTCATATGTACAGTCGATATTTATGTATAATTCAAATATATATCTATAATTGTTATATAATAAATTGTATTTACTGTCAACACATCTGTAGGCAGTCCTAACATTTTTCAACGATTTTTAGTTTTATAATATATCTTTGTATTATTCTTTGCTCAATACAATAAATCATTCGAACTTATTATATGTTTGTTATTACTGCAACAGTTTCAAATTTCCAGATGTGATTAGCATATTACATTATTAGCAATACATCAATTACTGTTAAGAATTCCAGTTTTCTCTATTTCTATGATCACAAATGTGTGTGCCAATGTGTTTCTTCAATGTTATAGGACAGAACTCTTGAGACAACGAGATCATCAGAACACTTATTAAGTATCACGTTGCGTCTGATTCACTTTTTGGTTTATACAATGAATAATTTTATTAAACTGAATTAATAGGAAAAATAAGAAATGATAAACTAAAACAAGTCAATTGATTGTAGAACACTTTTCCTTACAGCTTTTGCTCGTTCCAAAATTATTGTGAAAAGGATTCTCGTTTATATTTTATAGTAATATAACCAATTAGAAAAGCTCCAATATACAGGTCAGTGTAAATGGCAAGGATCTTACCCATATCTGTATCAACACTGCCTAGGCATCCATCCAGTATTCACATTTAAAGATTTTCGTATCAAACTTGATATTGTTAACGCCCACGATGAATACTATGTACTCTATCAAGCAGATAAGACCTTCATTGCTCAGATCAAATCTGACCCGACGAATAAAAAGTCTTATTGGGAACTATTTTCTAGAGTCAAAATTTCAATAAAATAAAATGTAGGAGACTCTATATAAACGACCTAATAATAAAATTAGGTTCGTTAATGGACAGTTAACAAGTAACCGTGCAAAAGCTTACAAAGTAAGCACAATTTGCATATGCCAATAACCCTGTAGGAAATGTTGACTATGTCAATCGCAAAACACAACTGCAGACTAATTAGTTTCGTCCTTATTAGGAGTCGTCAGATATGGTCATAATAATGGCCCCATCTCTCGAGCAAGTGATATATTGCCATCGAGGATGATATATTTATCTTATAAATTGAATGTGAATAAAATTTTTATACACATGTATATAGACTTATATATAGAGTCGATATTTGAGTGTAGTTCAAATATGTTTACAATTGTTATAAATTAATATATTTACTTTCAACATTCCTCATCGATTTTTAAATAATTTATAAAATACTTTTGTATTACTCTTTGCTTAATAAAATAAATCATTCCAACGGTTAGATTTCCTACTATATGATTTTCAAATTCCCAGATGCGGTAAGCAGATAAAAATGTAGTCTAGGTACACATGTAAGAGTGAAAAACTAATTCTAAGTCCAGGTAAGTTTATGTTCAGGTTTAATCGTTTTGGAGGTTACGAACTGTTCTAAATAAGATTATGCAAATTCATGAACATTAAGGTGTTTAAATGAGAAGTAAATTTGCACGTGAGAGTGTGTCGGAACCGCAGTGAATAATTTACAGCGCGAATTAAGAGCATCGTGCGTAGCGAGTGTTTATCTCTGCACGCAGCTTTGATAAATAATAGATTAGTACAGTAAATCATCGCTCTATAACGCCGCAATGCTCCCTTTCGAAGAACGCCATATTAAGTAAATTTCGGCGCACTTAACATTCTACAATGGACATGAAAATTAAAGCAATTGCAGATTTTCCCAAGTACTATGTGTTAATCCCGTACGATAGCTGTAGATATTTTACTAAGAATTAAAAATAACTAACCCTTAACTCCTACTAATAACGCCCAGGCGATTCTCATTATCTTCATTGGAAGTTCGTACAATATTTATAGGAAATGGAGAAGTATTAAATAATTTATTGAGATCCATATCTCGATTATCCCTAATTCATACAAATCTGTTGTAAATGGTGTTACAAAAACCTGCCGTTACACTAAACATAATAAATCTATTGAAAAAGAAAAAAATAATAGTAAACGTAACTGTACATGCACATGGTGCATGCGTGGGGGAAACATATGAAAGCTGGAAATATTTTAATTGAAATATACTGTAGAGACTACAATTTATGAATGAAAAATAATATCCGATAAATGTCCACCACGACCACATTGGCGAACATCGATTCTTTTGACAAAGTTTTCAATCACATTTGTGCATAATTGTGGTTGAATCTCACAAATTACGATCTCGATGTTGGCTTTGAGCTCTGCAGTTGTTGGATTACCCTTATAAATTTCATCTTTCACGTAGCCCTAGAAAAAATAATCTCACGGTGTTAGATCGCATAAGCTCGGTGGCCAATTGACATCACGCCTACGCGAAATCAAACGTCCCTCAAATTTGGTTTTCAATAAATCGATTATTTATTGAGCTGTGTGGTTCCGTCCTATTGAAACTACAAGTGATCGACAACCATATCCAAAATAAGTAGAGGTGGGACGAATCCAAATTTTCTCGAATCCGAATCCGAATCCGAATCCTAAAGGATTCTCGAATCTCTCGAATCCTTCGAATCTCGAATCTCTCGAATCCATCATATAATTACAATAATAAGAAAGGACAGAGAGGAAAAACAATTTTACAGGAAAATTTTAAAGCTACTTTAATTAAAAACGATACAGTTTTTAAAAATATTTATTAAAAAGATTTTTTTTTTGAACATATTTATATTACAAATGAAATTAAAAAAAAACAAATTACACAATATTAAAAGATAAATTATGTTAAAATCTTGATGATTATGCAACAAGTTTTTATTTATATTTAATTTCCTTAGCATATGGAAATTAATATATCAATAACAGTACCGATATCTTTTCAGAAACTTTTGTGAATGAGAATAAGGGAGAGCTAACATAGATAAACAGCAAATATTGCACATGAAAATCTAAACACATAATTTAGTATATAAAAGAAAGCACTCAACCTAAAAGAAATAAGTGAGAATTTTAATTCAGATTTTTATTTAAGAAAACCAGCTTTCGAACTCGCTCTGGATCCAACCGACTACGTTTTTTATCCACTATGATGCCTGATGTGCTGAGTAGTCTTTCTGAAATCACTGTTGATGGTGGTGTAATTAAGAATTTTTTTGCTAGTTTCATCAAATTTTGGTATTTTGTGTTGCCCTTCCAGTATTTAAAGATGTCTGCAGTTGGTGGGAGCAGTGGTTCTGCTAAATAGGCATTTATTTCTTCTTCAGGAGATGAACTGTAATCCACATCACTGCAGGTAGCTGGGGTCATCAACTGAGAATAGTAACTCCACATACTATGACCTTGTTCAGTTAAAGATATATCTGTGGCATTTGCTTGAGTTTTCTCTGATGACTGCAGATCACCATTTGATATTTATTTATTAAAATACCACAAACATTAGGAAAGCATGCCAGCTTATAAATACTTTGTGGCTGAAAGAACGAGAACCGAAGAGAATCGTCGAGATCTTTCTAGTCAGTGATTCATATGTGTCGTGATTACATGAGTCATCATTATTATTATTATTTTTTTGGATTCGAAAGATTCGAATTACGAAAATCGTGCGAAGATTCGAGTTTTCGAATCTCGAATCTTTTCAGGATTCGATGGATTCGAGGATTCGCGGATTCGAATGTCCCATCTCTAAAAATAAGCCTTAAAAAATTTATTATCATGTCTGTATTGCGCACTCCATTGACCGTAATGGCAGCTCCAACCTCATTTTCAAAAACATCTAAATTGACATGAACGTGACAAACGATTGGTTTATGGTGCTAAGAAAACAGTGAAATAGCCTATACAACTTGTCCAGATTTTTGTTGCCGCAATTGTACTTGTTACTTAAGAATCTCACCTCCTCTGGATTTAGATTTACTGATTCTCCAGAAATGGATTTGAAATTGATATTACGCGGCTTTCCCATATTTTCTAACCAAGCACAATGCGCTAAATCCGCGCAACTTTTGACATTTTCCTTGGCCTAGCTTAGTACTATCGGTCCTGCAAATGTATGAATCTAAATAAAGAACACCTTGTGCAGATTTTCTTTCTGAAAGTGGAGTACTTTTACTATGCGCTCTTAAGCACCACCCTAGCAATGTTTTCTTGATTCTCCTTTTCCGAAAGCTATCTTTGATCGCTATTTAGCCCACAGATCGTTTCTTCTCTTGATGATATCTTCTACCTGCTTTTTGGTCAATGTTAAAGCGCTTAGCGCAGTCTCGAAATCTTATTTTTCCTTCTTGTAAAACTCCATTGATTGAATTTTTGTGAGAGCGTTAAAAATCTTCGGCTTGATGCCATTTTAATAACACTCCATGGACACGCTGCCATTTAAACTTCGGTAAGCACGCAAGTCAGAGTTACATAGATCAGGAAATTACTACTGTTACATAGGCATACGAGGGGTATTCGCTAACGTATCAGTACCAGGAAGATTAATTCACGAAATTGCACCGAATATTTGTTGCCTGCACGCGTTCAAGAATGGTTAAGGTACATGCAATATATAATTTCCGTAAAGTAGATTGGAACGGTAACATATTTAGTAAAATATATAGAATCACGTTATAACGGGCCAGATGCCGAGATAAAATATTTTATGAAAAAGTAAAAATTTCAAATGGCGTAGAATGTGCAGTAATAGTAGAGTAACTCCTCATACATACCCTCGCAACATTAATCTGTTCTGGTTTATTTGAAGTAGACTCAACGCTTGGAATTGACATGATAGTCACTGGACGCTAAATCAGTGCTATATGAAGGGTAATCACGTTTGATTTGATACACCTCAATCAGTACTTTTAGTACCCAGCGTGAGCACAACTTTTGATGATTTAAGCGTTCTGCCACAATTTCATAAAGAACACTTTTTGAAACTTGCGGAAACTTATGAAACAATGACGAAATCATAAAGTGTCTGTCTTCTCGAACTTTTGCATCAACTTTCAGCACAGTCTTCAGTAATGACCGACGGTCGCTTATTATGCTCCTCATTATGAACATTACTCTAGCCCGGTTTCGTACCATACCCTCCCTCATACTTTTTTCTCCGTACACTGTACCAATCTGTCGATGAATTTCGACCACTTTCGCACCCTTTGCATGCAGAAATTTTCAATTGTCAGGCATTTTAAATATGCACAAACAAACGTAAACACGAACCAATGCTTCCGCACTAGTGTCTATGAGTAAGCGCCACAACGTTGACGATGAAGTCAAAACGGTCGTGCTGAAATGGTTGGCAAATCAGCCTGCAGATTTCTATGAGGATGGAATTCAGACGGTTGTACGATATGATATTGGTGGAAATTATGTTGAAAAGTAGATTTAGGTACAGACTTTCTTATAAAAATTCAATTGTTGAAGAAATTACACTTGTATAAAGGGTTTTTTTGTACGAGACAAAGATTTTTAGCTCCGTACAAAGATTTTTTTAGCGTCTTTTTCCCTACAATTTCAGTCAAGCTCGAAAACCGGCTCGTGTTAAATGGAATAAGGAAGTGTTAAAAAATTCATAATTGGATTACAACAGCGTTACAAACGACGAAATGTGGATTTATTTGTATGAACTCGAAATGATGCAGCAATAGAGCGTTTTGGTTTCGAACGAACGTATAGCTTAGACGTAATAAATATAAAGATATGAGTAAACAAATCTTAAAACCAAAAGACCCGAATTAAATTGATACGAATTAGATAGAATTTAACAATAAATCTACCAAATTTCTTTAAAACACGCATTTATTAAACTCTCTGGATTAATTGTTTACGGAATGTTGAAGCATGTACTACGGGCATATGTATAAATTTTAAGTACACACAGAACTAAAGTCTGCCCATATAGGATATTTAGCGAAAACAGTTTCGCAGCTCTTGTTTTATAGCTGTGGCGCAATGCAGTAAAATGCGACGGTTCTTCGTCGCTCGATGCAATCCTATATATATAGGTGAACATTATCGCTTAAGATCGTGTCTAGCGTTCGAAATATCCATCATGATGAAAAGATTGCGTCTAAGCTCAGGAACCGGAAAATCGATCGACAGCAACTTCGAGAATTGCATTAGGTTAAGCACACATTACCGGTTTTTGAATATAGGTAGAAAGCATATGTATACATATATAACTAAATGTAATTTTACAGTAGGAAAGTGTATCTCCATACCCTACAGCTATAATCAAATCTTATCACAAATGCAACACATGAAGGTTTTGCACAAATACAAAACTATATAAAAGAACTACAATTAAATTACCCTTACCACACCTTTCGGAAATAATTCCAGATACGTATTTGGCTGGGGGAAGAGCTAAAACCCAAGATGAACAGCACACAGCAAGCAACACTAAAGCCCTTCACGATGAATATCACACACTGAACAGCCACGCAAAACACACCAAAACACTGTTGACACTGAACCCCGTTATAAAGAGCGTGTATTTATACTAATTCTAAACCCACTCGTTCCAAATAGAGGGCAAATATTTTGAACAAAAGCACACAACTGCTATGGATAATAGTCGCCACTTATGGCCGATTTGTTTGTGAGCAATTTAGAGACTCAATTTATAAGAGATGCTAGGTATTTCCTGAGTGTTTGGATTAAATATGCAGACGCCATATTTACCATTTTTGACATTAGAAAATATAAATTACAGGACATTTTGGAGGAATTAAATTCTAAATTCTTTTAATAATCATGATTAACACCAACTTGAAGATAGACGTATATCGATATATCGCAAAAAAACCAATGTTAACAGGATTATAATTGATAATTCTAACCACAGTTTTCAGTAAAACAAATGCATCCTTTAATTCCTTGGTACATCGTCTATTAAATGTTGCTCTTATAACAGAAAGTTATCATAGGGCACTTAAATACATAAGAGACAAAGCCGAATACAATGGTTTCGAAGCAAAATTGATTGGTAACTTAATTGGGTAACAAAAATTCAAAACTGATTAGGCGATCCTCTAGTCTAACTTTGGATAAAGAAGCCAAAAAAATCGTTAAATTATCATTCCATCATTGTACTAAGGACCCTCCCAAAGTTTTCAAACAATTCAATTTACAGGTCGCATATAAATCAGTTAATTCTTTAAGTGTAATCTTTTGAGAAGTGCAAAGAATAAGGGCGAAATAAATAAAAAATAAGGTATTTACGAAATTGGTTGTCGGGAATATGGCATAAAATACATTGGGTAAACAAAGCGATCAATCCTACGATACAAGGAGCACATTGCTCATTTTCGGTTAAACAGGCCTGAAGAATCAAGCATGGGCTGACATAGAGGAAATGTTAATATGTGTTTAGCAACAGTCCATAAGTGATTGTGCAAAAACAACGTATAGGACTAGGGAACAAAAATCAGACAATTTTCTTCCTAAAAATCATATCGCTAAACAAGTGGCGTAGGGTAAAAAGTTGCAACATATATACTTAATAGTAGTAATTAAAATAGCAATCAGGAAACAAAACGGAAATAATAAATACAAAAAGACGAGTTCAGAAATGGCGAATGTGAACCAGATCAAACATAATTATAAAAGTAGATACTCTACCAAATGTGTTTCTTTATTCACTCATTCATTCTTTTCAGAGTTTATCACCAACACAGCAGGGATTTGAGCACCATGTCCTTTGTACCGTTCACAAATAACACCTTCACTTCAGTTCAAGCAAACCCGTGTCCTGCAAAATCTTGCTCAAGGGAAGCCTGGGTATTCTCGTAGGCTCCAGTAGATTCTTGCCGCCACAGGCACTGATAATATGCATGCTCGTTTCTTTTTGTAGTGCACATCTACAGCAGGATGCGCTTATTATTCCCATACTGCAAGGATGCCTTTTCAAGGAGCAGTAAACCCGTAAACCAGATTTTCTTAACTACCTGATTTTTAGTGATGAAGCTACGTTTTGATTAAATGAACAAGTGCACAGACAAAATTGTGGATACTAGTGTTAGACGATTTGCTTATTGATTGGTTTTAGGACAAATATGTGTTAGATGAGATAAGTAGTGGAGAGAGATTATTGCAGAAGCAGCGAAGTAAGACGTTATAAAAGTGTTGTAGATAGTAAAGTTTTTATGAAACATCAAAATATAATCTGTGAAGTTTTATATCAAGCATTAAGAAACCCACTCGGTACGCAGTATAACATCTCAGAAGTGGAATGTAGCCCGACTAAGAGTTTTCCTAATAAACATAAACTTCACTATAGTAACGGATTGTTAGGTCTTAGTCTATTTGAATACAATGAAGATCAAAAACCCTCAGATCATAAGATGGTATAACTTGCTTAACGAATTTGATTTTAGCATTAAACACCGACCCGGAGAACAGTTGGCGCATGTAGACGCTTTAAATCGGGCCCCAATCGAAGGAGACGATTTTGACGAAGACGAGCTATTAAATCGAATCAGCGTATTTACCGTGACAACAATGTACCAACACTCGGATGAAAGATTAAAAAGGAAGATAGAAATTTTCAAGAAAAAACATCCAAAAGCTGCAGAAAGATCGGAAATTGCGGGTTACGAACTAAAGGAGGGCATATTATTCAAACTTATCGGCAACAAGAAATTGTATGCAATACCAAATTCAATGAGGAAGAGCATCGTTATAAAGTGCCACGATCTACAGGGACATTTTGGAGCAGATAAAACCGTTAGAAAGATAAGAACACACTACCATTTTCCCAAGATGTATTGATATGTAAGGAATCATATACGAGCATGCATGCAATGCATTTGGAATAACGGAAAATACGGAAAGGGACAAGGAGAATTACATTCCATTCCGCCAGGAAGGAGACCGTTTGCGATTGTCCATCTGGACCATTTAGGACCATTTATCACGAGTAACAAACATTTACTCGTCTTAGCAGATAGCTTAACCAAATTTGTGAAACTCGAACCTGTGAAGAATACAAGTACCGTCGTTACGCTAAAGCGATTGAGAGATTTCGTTAACCAAATGGGCGCACCGGAGCGGTTTATTACCGATAGAGGAACATGTTTTACCGCAGAAGCGTTTCAGGATTTTTGTGGAAATCACGGAATAAGACATACATTAAACTCATCAAGACAAGCTCAAGCTAATGGGCAAGTTGAAAGAGTTCATCGAACTATTCTGCCAATAATTCAAGCAACCCTGAAGGACGAAGAAGGAAGAGATTGGGATAAGAACATGAAGATAGTGGAACGAGATCTGAATTCAACTGTGAATAAAACCACCAATAAAAGTCCATTCGAAATGTTATATGGATATACTCGTAGATTTGAAGACGGCCGCTTGAGATACCTAACTGTGGACAATGAAGAATATAACCCACCAGTGGAAATTCAAGGCGAAGGACGACGAAGAATATTACGAGAACAAGAAAAGTACAAAGCGGTATACGACAGAAAAAGATATAAGAATGTGCACTATGACGTTGGAGATATAGTTTTTATAAGAACTGTACCGAAGCCTACCGGAAACTCGACGAAACTCCAAAGGAAATACAAAGTCATTGAATTACGAAACACGGACAAAGGACGCGTATATTCCACTACCGTGCACGTCAGCCAATTGAAACTCTGGAAGCATGGTGAGGAAGATAACGAAGAAGATGAAGAACTGGTAAAGAAAGACGACGAAGACGAAGGCAGCGCAGAAGAATCAGGAGTTCACGGAGAACAGGAACCAATAACCGAAGACGTAAACCATGGTCACCAAACGCGACAGAATAACGCGACCGATAACGGTAGAACAATCTCATCGAGTAAAGAAGAGGCCTATCCACCTAACCGACTACCATCTCGAGGACCAGAATCCCTCCAGGATGGCCGGATGTTAGACGATTTGCTTATTGATTGGTTTTAGGACAAATGTGTGTTAGATGAGATAAGTAGTGGAGAGGCATTATTGTAGAAGCAGCGAAGTAAGACGTTATAAAAGTGTTGTAGACAGTAAGTTTTTATTAAACATCAAAATATAATCTGTGAAGTTTTATATCAGGCATTAAGAAATCCACTCGGTGCGCAGTATAACACTAGGCCACTGAAAATCCCCACTTCATGTAAAAAAGCCATACACAGAATCCACAAAAATTGAATGTTCGACCAGGTTTTACCAGATCCTCATTTTTTAATGGTTCATTAAATGGGCACATGTTTTTAGATTTCCTTAGATTTGAATTAACACCTGCTCTAGCGATATTATTTCCAAATAACGATAACCTAGATGTACCTAGTTTTAATATCTGATATCTGGTATATCTGGATGGTGCACCACCACATTATTCACTACGTGTTAGAGAATACGTAATGAAACATATCCTAATAGATGTATAGGAATGAACGGAATGCCCGGCTAGATCTGCTGATTTCATCCCCACCTGATCACGTGTGTATCACTCAAAACCACGAGAGTTAGGGTGCAGAAATATCGACCAAGAAATGAGAGAAAATGTTTTGGAAGAATTTCGACTCCGGCCTTATCATTGCCAGGAACCAAATGGGTAGCAATTTAAACATTTATTCAATTAAAATTACTTTGATTGTTTCAATCGTTCATAAAATAAATTTTTCTTTTTCTTTTTTGAGAATTTCACGCTTAATTGTTTTCGTTAAATCCTCCATATCTCTAAAACTACTAATTTTAAATACCACATATGGGGCATTGCTAAACTGCTTTGTATTTCTTGCTAAAAATAAGGGGTTTCCATTAAAAAGAGACGATGACGTCATAGCTCCCAGGGTAGAAACCTAAAAAATTAATATTAATGTCACAAAAAAAATGAGGACCAAAATAAAATTCACGTGTTCAAGCTTTTCTTCCAAGGAATGATAATAAGAAAATATGAATATTCCTTACATTATTTATACACTGTATGTATATGTATGCGTAAATATCGAACTTACACCTTATCCCTCATAATCACCAACCTATATTTTTCATTATTCTAAATTACTTTGAGCGTATTTTGGATGTCGATATATTTCTTTATATCTATACACGAAAATTGGCCTTGCCTGAATTGATTAACAGAAAGCGGATTTTCCAAAATAATTAGTAAATCACTAACAAAAGCTTCAAGAAACACCTACCACATATATACGAGAATTCATGTTTCTTTCCTTCGTTAAAAAAATCCGTGATTTCTTAGAACAACGGAAAGTCGTACATTTGCGCTTTTGCGAATTATACAAAACGAAATTACTTACCTTCTCGGTCCATCACTATTTGAAAATCATGAGAGATGCAGCACCTTCTATTGCAAAAGTCTATAATGTTAATCACACACGCACGTACACAATTGAAAATTTGAAATGTTCCTTTATCCTGTTCAAACACGAATTGCCGCGTCATCGCTCACCTAAAAGTTATCCAAAATGCCGCTAAAGGCGTTCTGCTTTTTCGTTATCTTTTATATGAATAGATCGCGCTGCTTCCTGTAAAGTAAAATACTTTTCTATACTTTTGGAAATTTCCAACAAAACTATTAGTAAATAAACGTAATTTTTTTTATTTTGCAAGTTACTAAAGGAAATGAACAATAAACTCTGTCTATAACGGGCCGTTGTCATGCAACAACGGTGTCCATTTTGAAAAAGTGTTGCTGGTATGGGATAATTAAACAAAAAAGATCTTCTATAGGATAACGTATGTATTATTTAAGAAAGGACATAGTTCTTAATGCATTTCAGTGCCTTATTTCTTCATAACAATATACAGGTGTATCTACCTATCTACTATTTAAAAAAGTATCAATGCTTGTTTACCTCAATCTACTTGACTTCCTGTTTCCACTTCGCGCACGACTTTAGAGAATTTTGTCCTATAATAGGATTTCTAGATAGATTCATTCATTTTTGTTTTGGAAACAACTCGACTAACTTCAAAACAACAACATTTATGGAGATAAGTTCAAAGAAATTCTCTTAGCACAACGCATTAACGCCTTAGATTTATTACCACAAAACATCGTGAGGCAAACGAAATGAATCCACCTAAACAGTAGTAGGATAGCTAAGGAGTTGATATTCATGTAAAGCTAAAGATAAGATGTATCTTCAACGACTCATCAAACTGTGCAATATAATTCAAGGAAAGCAATATTGTATTCCTTTATGAAAATGTAAGGCTAACCAAAAATTTTGGAGCATAATTGGATTGCGTTGCTACATCTGCTACATAATTCTGATCATGCAACAGTACACTATCATCTTGAATAGTACTTTACTCTTTACTCTTTGATAGGAAGTAATTTCGTAGGCGTGGAATTGGAATGCAACTCGAGAAATGATTTTGAAAAAGATTTTCAATTACTTGCCAAATCAACCATAATTAATTGTATACATAAGCAATAAGAAAAACCGTGTTACATAAATTCGATTATTTAAACTATAAACACTATCATTTTTGTTTTCAATAGACTTATCTTAACCAAAAAGTATTGTAGATAGTTGGTTTATAATAATGACAAATGATGGGCTTAGGTGTGCGTAAAAGCAGCAGATGAATATATTAAATGATCATTATATCGACGACATGTGACCCCGTGAAAGTACTATAAATCAAGCAACATGTGCCAAAACGGATATCGTATGATGAACGACTCGTTGAAACCCTCTGACAGCAGCGATTTCAGATTTATTTTTCTGCTGTTTAATATAAAATGGTTAAAAGAACTTCATATGCTGTGCGAAATGAAAGGCATATTACATTTTTAAATTGGTGCTGTGATTAATTGTTTTTTCCGCTGGTGAAGAGAATTCGATGAAAGAATGAATATTAATGGCCAAAACGAGAAAGTCTCTATATTAAAAATATATTTACATGTATCACGTATACGTACTTTTATATATGGACCTAAGTAAGCAATTAAGCTAACATACAAAATAGCAAGACAAATGAAATTTATGTTATATTCATTATGTGAGAAATAAAGGTGTTACAATAAAAACGCAAAATTTGAATTTTGAATAAAACATTGGTTTTCTGTAGCAAAGTATTGAAATATAATATAGACATATGGGAATTAAATATGGAACAACACATTTCGTAAATGTTTGCCGTGGCTTTGTTGGCATACGCATACTGTTCCGGCCCAATTTTTGTATTTCGTTGGTGCAGCATTCAATTTCGGCCGGCGGTCGTGGACTTGTTAGTATAAACTTAAGACCTTAGAAAATCTCAAAAAAGAAAGTCCAAAGGTGTTAAATAGCACGATCCTTGTGGCCAATTTTGGTCACCAAAACGGCAGATGTTCAATGGTCTAATTGGAGATGCAAATCTTTAGTGAGAATACGGTGAAGAGTAACCGTTGAAATGACCAATTCATGATGACGAGCCGAGGTCCCTAGACTCTCGGCCACACTGTCCTAAACTGCCGTGATGTTTTGCTTTGAACGACCACTACAATATCATCTCGTGTGTTTCACATCACTAACTGGACCAGTACTTTCAAATTTTGCGATTAATATTTTCACAGATGATAAATTTAGAACTTTACGAATCATAGCAACCAAAATGTTACCATTGCGATAGTAATGTAACAATGAGGATGCGTTGTTCTATCGTGTAGCGCTCCGTGTTTACTAATTCCTATATGTCTTCTACCAACCTGTTGCAATTTTCTACTTGCTAAAGCATGTCAGTCAAAATAGCACGTAATTCAAATCTTGGGCTCTTATTGTAACAGTCTTTACTATACTTAATACAAAATAACAGTTCGACAAAAAAGAAAAGAAACGGAAATAATAAAGAAGCAAGAAGGGTTTGAAAAATCGTTGAATTATCTATTACACGCTTTAAAATTGGGACAAATCTTTCTTTTGCTATATCTTTAGTTGATTATTACTAATGTCCGACCGAAACAGGATTTGCAGCCGAAACCGAAACCGAAACCGAAACCGAACCTTCGGCCTCGGTCTCAGTTTCGGCCGTAACCGAAACCGAAACCGAAACTTATTTAAACATATTAAAATTTCAATTGTATGCTGAAATCTAGTGTATGTTTTACATGTTATATAGTTCATTTGTGTTAAATGAAATAAAAAAACAACAATTACGGTATGTAGGAAAAGGAGATATTTATGTATTTAGTTATTAACTTGCTGACAATTACCAGACACGAACTCGCTCGAACGAAGCACGACAATTCACGAACACTGAGTTTCGGCTGAGTTTTGGCCGAAACCGAAACTGTGGCCGAAACTAGATTTTTGGCCGAAACTGGCCGAAACCGAAACCGAAACTGAATGTTCGGTCGGCCACTAATTATTACGTCGCCATTTCTTCTTCTTGACGCCAGCTATCTGTAAGTGGCTTAAAAGTTAATACTTGAAATGTCATTCTTGTAGCATCTGGATAAAGTGAGATAAGCATGATTTGCAGTTCAGTGCATAAATCATTGAGCTTCCTGTGCAAATGGGTTTTGTGGCCATCAGCAAAAAGGATAATAGGGAAAGAGGGATTTAATCCTTCGCTAGTGTGATGCCTATGTAGTATGGTAATATTTTTTATGCGGCAAAATGATTTTTTCTTCTTCTTTTAATATACTGGAAGGGCCATTTCTTGATTTTACAAATATGTAGACCAGGCATGGGCAACCTTTTTGTAGAAGTTTTATGCTGCGAGTAATCTTGAAAAATATACATTTTTGTGGTATCCTTATGATTCATTATGAATTAAGTTTAGACGGGCCGTGCTAATATGCAACGAAAGAATTCAGTAGCGGGCCGGACAAATCTTACTCGAGGGCCGCATGTGGTCCGCGGGCCGGAGGTTGCCCATACCTAATGTAGACAATCCGAACTGTGATTATACAGAATGACGCACATCAAATCTTTCTGTTACACCTGTGCAACAGCCGACAGTTGAGACTTTCTTGTAACTATGGTTCCGTTGTACTAACTAGGTCCGTCTCCAAAGGAATAAAAGTATTTTTATTATTTAGACTGTTATCAAAAACATTCTCTTTGAGCATATTATTATATTATTTGTATGTATTATCGCAAATAACAATTTCTTCTATACTCTATGGGATTATTACATTTATTAAGCTGAAATTAATGTCATTTACGCTAATTTGAACGGTATATTCCATAAAAGCGATAAATTTCAATATTACCCTAGAACGAACTGGGGCGTTATTGAAAGCAAAATAGCATTAATTCCAATAATATGAAATTATAGTAATATTAGTAATAACCAATATTTAAATTAAAATTATAATATTTCTCATCTCGTAGAATTAAATACATATTGAATACATTTATACTATTTTATCCATACAATCCAACGCATCTGTGTCCAAGACGTTAAAATTTGTTTTCTGTCATAGAATCCTTGAAAATGTACAATTCTAAAACTAAATATAATAATTGAATAATTTTAACCAATCACCAGAAAAATCAGCGCTTTATACTATCCATTTTGAAAGCATTAATATAAATGGACTAACTACATACATATGTATGTACATGTTCATTGTGTGGTCTTATCCAACACGTGAAATCTCTATTCCCCGTGTCGACGACTCACTACTGGTTTAATTAATTGCTTCTAAGTACTTCCCTGTCAGAACTTTCTTGTATCGAGATTTCATCCTTCGTGTATCT
The DNA here is from genome assembly GCA_038088585.1 of Chrysina gloriosa. Lineage (NCBI taxonomy): Eukaryota > Metazoa > Arthropoda > Insecta > Coleoptera > Scarabaeidae > Chrysina > Chrysina gloriosa. Next base: position 12,509,924 of record CM076093.1, read on the forward strand.
CTTGTTACCATTTAATTAGATTGCAACAACATATTTTGTAGTCATCTTAATGATAATGATGTGATGTATGAACATATTTTATTTTTGTTAAGATAAAAGAAAAAAATTTCTTAGATCTGTATCACATATTTCTTTTTAACATTATTCGCTAAATAGTAATCAATAGCTGTAAGGGTCTAGTAGGCAATTAACTTATTTGATGATCCTAATTTGCTAAATATTTTTTGCCCTTCTTAGATAGAGGTGAAATTACTAAAACACCTCCAATCTCGATAAGTCCAAAGCGGCGGAAATTTCTGGTGTTGGTGCATCAGTACTTCGAATTATTATCCTTCCATCTCTACTTATTCCTGTCGCCGTCTTCCTTTGTCTTAGCCGCCATAATTCCTTACTTTCCTACTTATGAAGCTCTGAATTTTGTCCCACGCCTCTTCCCTACTTATCATAATATCGACCATGTTGTCTGTCTCTATCTGCTGTCCTACACTACCATCTAACTCTGCCCTTTCTTTCTTCCATCTTTCATAAAGAAAGAGTGTGTGTTCTGGCTGGTCTTCTAATCCGCAGTAAAAGCATTCATTACTTGTTTATATTTTCATCCTGTATGTCTTGTATGTTTAGCTGCCAAACCTTTCATGCCCCGACAAAAATTGTGTGAGGTAGTAGTTGGTCTTTCTGTGTTTGCACTCCACCCAGAGCTCTATGTGTTTTATTAACATCTTCGTCCACTATCAAGTTGGTACTTGTGCATCCCATTCACTTCACATTTCTAACTTGGTCACCCATTCCTCTTTTCTATCTCGCGCTAATGTCCTTTCTGTTGTGCAGTCTTACTCTTTCTTGTATAAGCAGGGTTATAGCATATATTCCTGCTATTGTTTGGGTTGCTAGTATCAATATTGTTCCATATCCATTAATCACGCTCAGTAGCGCCCTTCTTTATACATTTATCAGCGTTTCTCTATGCTTTCTATACCTCATGACTAGTCTGGGCAAACAGCGGTAATTACGATATATATATAAAACTCCATAAACAAAAAAGGAAAAAAGAAATCAAAACAATATATCGCCTAATACTGAACTACGGCGGCGAATCATGAACGTTAACACAATGACAAACAAGGCAAGATACAAGCGATCGAGCTGAGATATCTCTGAAGAGTGCGTGGAGTGACAAAAAAGACAAGTGGAGAAATCCACAAATCAGAGAGGACCTCGAAGTGGATTCGATTTTGGAATTAATCGGGAGTAGACAACTAGGCTGGTGGCGACACTTAGGAAGGATGAACGACCAAAGAGAATTCAAAAAGTCTGGGAGGCGAAGACACAGAGTGAGAGAAAAAGAGGCAGACCACGGGAGAGCTGGAACAGTATGATGACAAAGATTCTGAACACAAACGGACTAACTTGGAACGAGGCACGAATGTTAGCAAGAAACAGGAAAGAGTGACGTAAACTGGCACAAAATTACAAGTAACGCTGAGAAATAACCCGACACCGTTATGGTAGAACGGAATTGATTATAGGAATTTCGCCAACTGCATTGACACAGTGTCAATAGTACTTTTAGTGATGTCCGTGTAAATGGTCAGTGTGTAATGCTCTTATGGAGCTGTGGGCGATGACCAGATATCGCTGGCGATACTTAATTCCTCCAGTTTTCCACTGAGAATGACCGAAATACGAATCTGGAATTATTTTCCAGAGGTACGGGTAATTTTATATACTTATTATTTTAACCAGTCTCCTTAAACTGATATCCAGTTACTGATACTGACTGTGGATTGCAAAGTGGTGAAGTGTGGTGGTTTTAGAGACGATTAACCAAATTTCTCGAGCGACGCTTTCTTTTCTTTGTGTTCTCCACTGGGGATAACCATTTGGAGGTCGAAACGCGTTTCTAATATGTCAAATGATCGATATGGTAAAGTTAAGTGCTAATGTAGAATGATATTTTTTATTGTCAAGCTCACTCGATAAAAGGCGGTTGAAGATGCTGACGTCGTTATATAGGTAACTAATAAATATTTTTACAAACAAAGCGAAACTGCAAACAGTTACTGTAGTACGTACCATACACGGGTACTTTAATTGTAATTGCACTAATTGCTTACCTACAGTACATGTATACATGCATATATATGTGAATACATACATATTGCATGTAAGCATAGATGTAGCACATACTAACATAATTAGATTGTCAAGTTCAACAGTAAATTTAATACTTGGAAACTAATTTTCGGCGAAGCAGAGAAAATACAGAACTGTTAGTAATTAGTAATCTACTTTAACGTGTCGAAACAATAGCGCCCCTTCAACAAGATTAGTCGACATCTTATTAACTATAAAATACAAGTTGGATACGTGCTCGATTTCCAATTTCCATACGATTAGGAAACCTGATCACTTCTAAGGTTGTTTCCCTCGTCGAGCGTGGAGTAGAATTTAATGAACGAAATTTCTCGTTACTAAAGACGATTGTATAAATAATCCAAGTTCCTCAGAAATCTATGATGATGATGATCTATGATTATTTGGTCGAATGAAATTAGTTTTTCTTTATAAACTCCTTTTTATTAGGATCAAAAACGCTAACGGAAAATATATTTTGAAAATTTGAAAACAATTCAAGTACACTGCCTAAGAACAATTAACAGATATTTCTAAAATCTGATGGTAAAAGAAAGTTTCGAATTAAACGAGTTTTAGAAAAAGGTTATTCCATGCCATGGGAACATTTGTTGTATGTTTGAACAGGTTTGTGCACCCTCGTGGCTGATAGATATAAAAGAACATATCGCCATACACTCAGTCAATTCGAAAATGGTCGTTTCCTTGGGTAGTTATGGTGAGCTTTTATGTAAATTTAAGTCAACAATGGAACTGATATTCCGAGTCGGGACCTTAGGAAGTCATTGACCAACTGGAAATAGCTTAATTTGTTAGTGTTAGCCAAAGTATGATTTCACGGTCACAACATCGCTTCTTAGAAACCAGAAATAATCAATGAAGACTACTGACCTTGTCCCCGAGACGATCGATATCTTGCACATTTGACCAACCTATCTTCAAAGAAAATTTGCCGGAAAACTAATGTCAACAAAAGTTATAAGAGCATCACGTGTAACTATATCCACGAAGACTGATGCTATATCATCCGTTTAATGGAGACCATGATGAGCCCGTAGAATATGGATCAACGCGTATAGCAACTGGGAACGTGGTGCTTGGAAGCAGATATTGTTCAGAATCAGGTGAAGCACGACTCACTCTTGAGCCAGATAACAGACGGCTTTTAATTTTGCATGAGTTTCCCTAATAAATAACCCGCAATTTATTAGGGAATGGCCATAACATGAAAGTGGAAATGATATTGGTATGGGCCAGAATAAGTTATGGAGGTCAAATGCATCATTCTGAGTAGTGCTCTTCATGTCTTTTCAGGTACTTTTGACCTTAATCAAATGCTGCAGGCTGTGTTCTTTCCTATGTTCGAACAACAGGAGAACGTTTCTTTTTTATGGAGGATAATATTGGCTCATATCGAGCTCGTACTGTTGGTAACTGGTTGAGTCAAATTGGAATCGAGAAGATGGACTGGCCAGTAAATTCTACTGATGGTAAATCAATCGAACATGCCCGGTATGCATTAAGAAGATGCGTAGCTGCCGGAAATATACTCCCACGTACGATGCACTCGTATCTGGGAAGAATGGAATCAAATTCCGTGCTGTTTGATACTTTCATTGGATTACACGTATTATTAAGTTCTTTTGTTATTCACATTTTCGTAATTATTGTATCTCAAATTGAAATAATTTCTTAATGCCTAATCTGATCTGGATCTGTATAAAACCGTCATCAACGTATTTTACAAAACTAGTCCCAATTTGTAGAAATGTAAAAGTGAACAGTAAAAAGTCAACAACTATGAAAATCACGTTTCAAAAAGTAATACAAAATATAAGATGAAAGTAACATAAAGTTGACTAATGGTAATCCGCGATGTACGGAAAAAGGAAAACGAAAACTTTTCCTTCCGGTAAAATACTCCTAACCCAATAAAACTAGCATATTGGTTTTTGCTTCGATATCGTATTTGTGTATTTTGTCGGAGTTATTCGACCAGCGACTCGAAAGTAATGTAATAAGAGATAGCGGGAGGCATGGCTCTTTGATGTGTGGGCTGCTTCTCTGCATATGATAGCAAATCGAATATGCCGCTAGTTGATATTTCCTTGTCGAAAAGAAAATTGACCAAATTTGAAAGATGATGGAAACATATTTCGTTTTGACGTAGAGGGAAAGTTTTACTCTTAATGTTATTGAATTCTTCAATAGAACTCCATTTCATTCCCAACATCAAAGGCTTGAAGTTGAACGTATTTTTTTAAATTTTTAATTACAATAAAATGAACGGATTAAACGTATTTCTATATTTCACGAAAATAGAAATATGTTTAATACAATCAAGCATGAATAAAAGTTTCGCTCTCGATTAGGTATTCCGTGCACGATTCTGGCAGACCCTTTTCACGGGCAAATGAAAATGAATTTAAGGAAAGAAATTTTGTCGACTGGACAAAATAGTCGAATTAGCGATCTTTCGCTAAATTATGACCGGAATCACGTTCAAATAGACGTGTGCACGGAATCGTAATGCTCTGCGCGTATCGTGTAAGTTCGGAATAAAATTTTATTTTCTGTACCACAATAGAAACTGACAAAATAGTTCTTACCCTTACCACATTAATTTGGACACCTCCAAATTTATTTATTTAAAACGTGCCTCGTCAAGAAAGTAGGCAGTCTTATACATATCTATGTATTTTCCAGGTTGAAAGCAATAAATTGCATAGTATACATTTAAACTGCTCACGATTAATTTTGTAAGTTTCTACTTCCGGTGAGTTTTTCACTAGTTTACACGGTGTTCTATGTACGATTTCACTTTTTTAATTTTTTCAACGTACCAAATATACCGTTAGGCCATATTCATTATAAATATTATTCTCACACTCTTTGATCATCTTGATATTCATCCCATAAGCGAACATCCACTTCCACCCGCATTTAATTAGTTACCTACTGTTTTGAATTTCGAAATGAGATAAAAGTAATGTCGCACATGATAATACTCTTCATCAACAGCTACAAGGGATACTTGACACTTTCTGGTGCTCAAATTCAACGGACTTCGTAAGAAATGTACTAATTGCAATACGTAGTTTTCATTTATTCATATTTATGAAAATATAGAAAACACATTTTAAACCCTGGAAAGCTTAGGCAGGTTGATAAGAAATCACCTATCACTAATGAATGGTCCGCCTCCAAACCTACACGGGAAGGATTGGTATGCAGGTGTGTTACTGCGATTCGTCGTGAGCTTGCCACCTACGTTGCTGACGTAATTGATGGGGGTCTACTTTCCTGAATTTTCCGGGGTCTACATACTACAGTTGAAAACTACAGCAAAACTAGTAGAACTCGTGTACCATACTAGACACTTTTGTACGATTTTATTTCTATGTTGAATGTGTGTAACCTTCCACAGATTATTGCAAATAATTAACTTAAAATTTTTGAAACAAGTATGTGAGCGTTATCAAGGCAGGAAGATCTTTCATATAACTTACCATGGTCAAATAAACCAACTAAAGCAAACACAAAATCAAAACTGAAAGAACAAAACTAGCAGTATTTGAAACAATCGACACAATAATATTGAAGGTGCGACTACGATTACATCACTTTAATTACTGTAACTTTTTAAGCAAAATTTGACCTTACAAAATATGTAACAACACCACTATGTCTACCATTGGAGTTAACCTCTGTAACAATTGCACCGGTCGAAGTTTAATCAACTAATAAAATATCAGCAATATCCTAATTGTTGAAGAAGGATTGAAATATACACCATACACAATTACTGCAATTTTCACGAATTTACAGAAAATATGGTTAAATTTTGGAAACTATATTTCGAATCATTTCAAAATACAATCTCCTGAATTCATTGAACAATATACTCAGAATATTGCTGAATTTTTAAAACTTGGTATATCGACGAATCTTGGAGATACCAGTAACAGGAATGGTTCTGGTATAATAGTAGGTTGATTCTAGAAGGGTCCCTATTTTTTTAAAAAGTTAGTCGACCGTAAGTTGTCAATATTGCAAAATTTAGAACAGCTAACTTTTGAAAACAATATTTCGTGTCATTTCAGATAGCTCGAAATGAGACTTCCTCTACGTCCAAAGTTTGTTTGAATAACAGTCTGCCAAGAATTGACAGCGAACGTTTAAAAGCTTTAATTCATAAAATATTGTAATCAACTGTTTGGAATAGTACACTATTTTCGAGAGCCAAAACTTCTTCTTCTTCTCGTTAATCCTTATGCCTTTCAGCGTCGGATAATCGGCCAAAATCTTCGTAAAATAAAATCTGCACGGGTCTGCATGTAATGACCTAATTAAATTAGGTGCGTTAATGGAAAGCTACCACGTAACGGTACAAATGCTTACTAAGTAAGAACAATTTTCATATTCCAATAATCCGTGAGTAGAATTAAACTTTGTCAATCACAGAGCGTAACTGCAGAAATTAGTTTCGCTCTCATTGGGACTCGTCAGTACAGTATATAGCAGACCATAGTGTTGCCTCTTTAGATTTTAATTAAACTTTACATAATACTAAAACACATTGAGAAAAATGTATGGTATTTTTTTAATAGTGATCATCTGCAACGTTTTTATTATTAATTACGAAGACCGGTACGTTACAAAAATCTATAATATTCTCTAGCATTCTTGCTTCCACATCGCTTTGGATTGAACTTTTTATATGAAGTACATTGTTTAAGAAAAAAAAATTGAAAAAAATAGTAATTTTCTTAGTTTTTTTTCTTCGTATCGCAGTTATTCAGATTTGGTCCAAAAGGATTATGTATATCATTTACTTACTATCTTGCCTAAACGACGTATTTTCAGAAGTTTCTACCTGGGACAGACCGCCTATGTTTGTCCGGGTATAGCCCTTTGAAAAATGCAGAATTTGCTGTGAATGGCGTATCAGTGTCAAAAATGTTGGTTAGACCATAATCTGTCAATATTTTGAAAATTCTAGATGAAAATATACAGCTAAATTATGGTAACTATATGTATTTTAAAACTATCAGAGGGAAATACATAGGAGACAGCATTTCACCCTCAAACATTCCTTTTTGATAAGAGATCGTCATGAAATCAGTGATACATATTTGCAATAGTAAACTCTAAATTATAATCACAACTGAAATTAGTCACAATGTTATTGAAGAATGAAGAAAATATGTCGAATAGTTGGAAAGATACTTATTTTAAATTAGTAGCAGATGGCTTATCAATACCGGAAACGTCTCTTCCAATTTACAAAGATTTTTAGGAACGTCACTCCGTTATCGAAATTTTGCAGAAATATCGAATTGAACTGGTGTTAAACAGTATCTTGCACTCAAAAATGCCTTCTTGGTACTCGATCGCCATGAATTCAGAGTTAGCATTTGAAAAGTTAATTCGCACTAAATTGTACTCTGAAATTTGAAAAATTTAGACAGAATAATCTTGAAGTTTTAAAATTTCCCATGTTGTTCAAGACAACCATTAGAAATCAATTCTAGTATTATTAATGATAACTGCTCTGGAGCAATTGTTACATTAAAACTTTTGTGTTACATTAGCCGTAATACAATCGCTACGTCTTTAATCCTAAGGCCATTAAACTGGTTCCCTCTCCCCTTACCTTGCGTGTCGCAGAAGATGTTAGGAAAGTAACGCAAAATAGTACACATGACAAAGGATGCAATACAAGGAAGTCATATAACACCACCCTAAATATTGATAGCCTTCAAGAAATACCTGTAACAGTTCGATATTGTTCTTACAGTCGAGAAATTCGTGGCCAAATTAAAAATGGCGTCCTTCAAATCTCCTACTAAATTCGCGGCGCATTAAATTTGTTTTATATCAATGCAGGGGGCAAAATTTTATTCGCATGAGCCTGAAACGAAGCATTTATCCATTTATTCTTTTAGGATTGGTCACCAATAGACCAGCCACTTAAGCATTATGCTCTTTGTCCGTTCCCAATAACAATAATAATAATTCATTTATTTGCTATAACACTCTCACTTCAGTTCAACCAACGCTGTATCCTCCACAAAGGGCATTATCTTGCTCAAAGGAAGTCTGAGTATTGTCATAGGCTCCAGTAGGTCCTTACAGAAATGCTTAGTCCCTTCAGTTCCTCACCGGCGCAAATAATATGAATGCTAGTTTCCTCTTCTAGTTCACATCTACACCACGGTTTGCTTACCATTCCCATGTTTCATAGATGCTGTATCAAGGGGAAGTGTCCGATTATTAAACCAGTCATAATCTCAATATCTGTTTTGTGCCTTCTAGTTAGGTTAGCTGAGAATGTATCATTTAACCTACCTAACAGTGTTTTAATGTGGAATTGACCAATTAATTTTCATTTCTTTCAATGATCTCTTTCCCACCATTACCAGGTCTATCGCCTGGCGGAATCCTTTGTTATCCCGAATGCACACACTGGTCCTAGGAAGTTTCCTTTTAAGTTCCCTTTATCCCTTTGCCTAATTCATCCGCCATTAAGTTCGTTTAATGTCCTCATTTTCTGGCACCCATATCAACGAGACAATGTTGCCCCGTGCCAGTTTATTAAGGACTTCTTTAAAATGTTTTACCAGTTTTGTTCTGGTAATAGGTTTCATAACGGCTTTAATAGTCGCTTGACTATCAATAATTATCTTTATTCTTCTTTGTGCAGCCTCCCTTCTGATTTCCTCAGCACATACTGCCATTGCAAACAGCTCAACCTGAAAAACCGTCGCACGTTTTCCCAGGCTTAGTGTTATCCTATTTATAAAGCACAATTCGTAAGTACCAGTTCCTGTGCCCCGGTTGGATTGTAATTAGTCCATAAGCCAGACGCTGGCACTCGGATTTCTTAAGTGATTCCTTGTCCTAGGTCACAATATATATATATATATATGTCCAGTATCCGGTAGGTATTAAAATGTTCAGTTTACTCATCAAAATGATATCTGGCGCTATACTGTCCGTAGGCATCTGTAATAGCGGCTAGTCCAGTATGGTTCTAGATATATCTGTATGTCCGCCAATTAAAATGTCTTAGGATTGCGGCTATGATCTCTGTTTTCACGAATAGTCCCAGCTATGCCCTACATTGCAGTCGTTCCCGTACTGTTCATTACTCCAGTGATTCCCAACAGAGCCTACCTCTGAAGAGTAATAAGCAACTTTACTGGCGCGGACACTACCTTCTCCACCAGATCAGCTTCGAAGGCAATCGTTGGCCTTGCTAGCACAGTGTACAACCAGAACAGCTATGTAGTACTGTTCGTTATTTTAGCAAGCTTTTTGCTTCAATTCAGTTTTGTACTAACATTATGCCCAAATACGTTACTTCATTGGTCAATTGTAGGTTCTGACCGAACAGCTATATGCTGCCCAGACCTTCTAGTATCGTCCTATTGGTAAAAACAACCAGCTTTGGTTTTTGTTAATTAACAGCCAGACGTCCATTTAGGCACCAGATTCGCAATGCATTTCCCATGATACGTACAACTATCCCAGAGAATTTTTCCGTGGATAGAATAACGATGTGATCAATGAATCCTTGCGTTCATATTCCTTGATCATTTAATGATCTGATAAGATCGTCCACTACTAGACTCAATGCCAGTAGTAAAATCAAGCAACAATGGAGCGTTTGGTAATCCCAAGACGGATCAAATTTAACAAACGTCGTCCGTCCACACAGTGTTTCAAAGCAAAAGATTACTGTTTTCTTTTGCAGCGTTATCGTCGCCATTCGTTTGCCTGGTCAACAAAATCAAGAAAACTCATACAAAACTTCGAATGATCATTCACCGTGATGATGCGTCATCTTAAAGAGTATTTCAAACTATCGATTATATGTACAAAGCTGTAAAACGTCTAGTTAAGGGCTCGCTGTCCAAATAGTTCTGATTTAAATCCAAATGACTTTCGTTTGTAGCCGTTTGTCAAAAATTAAATTCGTGGCATCTGCAGCTTTAGAAACATTACGGGATCAAGTTTAGGACACACAACCGTCTGAATCGAGTAAGTAATTTGAGAACTGATTGCAACGTATTCAAATATAGAAAATACTTAGAGAAGAAATAAATGTATTTTTAATGTTATTTTCTTATTATTTCAGATTTTCTCCTGATTTTTTTGCAGCGATCCTGGTACGCGTCGCATGCAGTATTAAACATAATGTTTACTTAATTTCCAAGTATACTTTGATTCTTTCCACTAATAGCTTATTTTCTATTAAATAAAGCATATTACAAGGGCGACTAGTAAAGCAAGTTCCGTTTGGTTATTAAAAAAGAAAAAACATGAAAAACACCAATACATGGATAGGTTTTTATTATATATAACTTGAAGCTGCTACTTTCAGTTATATTTCTACATAGTTGCCATTAACTCTCTTTCATTCTGTTCTTTATCATGGACATTAATTCGTCCTTCTCAAAACATAGGGCACCATGTTCTAATCACACTGTCACTCATTACGTTTTCGCCATAAACAGACCAAAGTTCAGATGAATCTTAGCAGCCTGCATATTCTTTGCACCCAGAAATCGGATAACAGCATGCAGTTCACAGTCGAAAGGATTGTCTCACTAGTACTGCCAGACTCACATTGAACCTGATAACACCGCAGCGCTGCAATCGCTCACTAGGCGGAAACGAAACTTACTTTAAGAATCGCCCTCGTATTTTGCCTCTCCTGGATCTAAAAATAGTGAAAGGGTACAAACAACAAAGAGAAATAATAGTTGAAAGTTTATTAATTAAATTTAGCACTCTCACATGATTTGTTTGATGTAATTAATAACCACACCCAAACATCATTCAATCTGAATACTTTAACGTAAGTATTAATAAACATGGCACATCGAAACAAATGGAATACAATATATGTACAATAATATATGTAATAATAGTAGATGATTATATACGTAGTGTTTCATTTAAAATTACTTTAATCGTATGAATTCATCCACTTAATTCCAATCCACAAAAGAACTTGCAAAAATATTACTTTGAGTAAATAACTTTTTGATCTTATAACATACATTTTAGGCATTATATACCTTAGCTACAATTGAAATTATTGTAGTTTATTTAACTGCGTATATTTTAATTTGATGTATGTACGTACATGTATATAGGTATCCATATAGCATCACAAAGAATAAATTTTCAGTCAATTACAGTTTATTATTCAAAATAACTTTCGGAGATCGAAACCTTAGGCCCGTTGATAACGTCTCGTTTAAATTTGAAATAGGCTTAGGTATTTTACATTATGCATTACATCTAGCAGTATTGACTGAAAATTCCTAAATTTAGAACTAACAGGAAATATATCGTTTAAAATTACAACAATGAACACTAACATTTAAAAATTACCATACACTAGAATGAATACTCGATCTTTCCATTTTTCATTTAAGTATGCTTCCTGAATCATACATGAATATGCAAACTATTAATTTTATTATTAATAATAATGAAATAATATTATTATATTACGTAAGGAAAGAGAAATTTATATATTACACTTTTGGTCTAATGACCGCATCGATTGTGCCCTAACTGTGAGAATATTTATTACAAAACACGTTTGGATATTCTAAATGTCGTAATCTGACTATGACCTAAAAAACCAACAGGGAGAAAAAAAAAATGTAAAATTTACAAAGGGCATAGAAAATACTTTTCAAAATTGACCGGCACTAAATTGTAAGAAATAAACAGAATTGTGGTGAGAATTTTTGCTAATGTAATCTAGTTTCAGCAAATACTATAACACCGTGCTTGTAACCATTTACTTTGTTTACTCTGAAACAACAAATTACTTAGAAACAAAATATTATTATTATTTATAATATTATATCAGTAACGTAATGTTAACAGAAGGTCGAGAATTAGAAAATCAAAAGCGGTGACACTCAATTCCATCTTGGTTTCCCACTGAAGGTGACAGCTTAGTTGTCGGAATGTGCGTTTGTTTTTCCAAATACAGATGTAGTAAGGGTTTGCGATTTTTAATTTTCATCTAAACCAGTTTTCTCAAAGTACATATGTGTATATACAATCTGTCCCCGGATTGACTTCACTATAGGTGTAATTGATGAATATATTCGGATTTCATTTTAATGTTTTGAGATGCCGCCATGCTTTGCCTGAAAAGAATTTCACGCACATTTTTACTTTTAAAAAATGAAGGCCATCATGACAATTGAGAAAAAATGTCTGTCGAAGTGAAGTGCCATTTTAGTCAATAATACGGCAAGATATTATTGTTGTTCAGAATACGAAATTATCGCTTTGACTAAATCAGTATTTATTTTGTATTCTTGCGTTGCAACTACAGAAAAATTAGGATTCTGTAAAAGCTATAAAAAGAAAAATTTATGTAAGTTTCTAATAAAGTATTTTATTTAACTAATTAAACTAATTTAATCAAAGTAATTCGACATAACAGAAAAGTTTTTTCTCAATTGTCATGACGACCATGATTTCTAAAAACTAAAAATTTGCTTGACATTTGTTTCAGAGCAAGCAGCGCGGCATCCCAAAACATTAAAACAAAATTTTTTATCAATTATACCTATAGTGACGTCAATCCGGGGACACAGTGTATATTTGAAAGAGAAGCAACTTTGATTAAATGAATGTTAATATAAGACGCGCTTACTAGTGTAGAGGTAGATGTTTATTTATTTATTTTGTTTCATATTGAGCTTTAAAGTATCGGATTTCGATCCGGTAGACTTTACTGGATAACATTTTTCCCCATGAAGATAACAATTCACGATTATTTTAAATAAAAGGAAGATATGAGCAAAAGCAAGTAAATCTTAGTGAGCTTCATTTTTTAAAACGGTTGTAGTTATATCTCATCAAGGTTGTTAACTATTAATTCTACTGTGTACAGAAATACCAATAATGCAGTAGTGGTCATATAATTACGAACTGTTTGTGCCCATGTACACGGTCTTTCATAACTAATGTGTCAAATATATTTATAATATTATCAGGTAACAGTAAGTCAATGAATGTAAAATTAAACACACACACGTCCTATCCAAATATCCACTTGACCATGCTTAACATGGGCCGAATATTACTAGCGTTTACATTTCTTTGACATCTAAACAGTAAATATTCGCCTTGCCTTTTCTTTCTGGATTTCAAAATAATTTCCTTCCGAAACTTCAAAACTGAATTTCGGTTTTCCTGCAATACTAGAGAAATATTTTCTCTTACATATATTTTGTTTGATTTGTTATGAACTTTCCTCTGTTTTACTTTGATGCATAAGTTGTGAAAACAACTTATGCGTCAAATTCATTTGTAAGATTATATGAGGTAAAATAATTCAATCAATGGCAAAGAAATAAAAATTGATATGGCCCATTCTACTTAAACATTAACATTCTATCTGGCGAACTGCTCTCATCACAGTCGAAAATAGACGCCCTAATTGCTTGAAACATAGCATCCACTTCACGTTCCTAAACATATAGACCGAATTTTACTAGTGTTTACAGTTCTTTGTCTAAACTGCTAACATTCGAATTATTTAAGGCGGCAGATTTATGGATAAGCTCTTAAAAGACTCCCAGTTCAATGAATTCGGCGTTAGATGCGGTGTCCGTGAGACTAAACATACGCGTCCTATCGTAATATCCAGTTGCTCTTGCTAATGATATGCGCCGAATTTTACTAGCGTTTACATTTGTCTAAATAAATTAAGGTCAACGGTAATCAATTGCTTCCTTGAGAAACACCTTAGAAATGTTGTTTTATTTGTTATGAACTTTCCTCGGTTTTAATTCGATGCGTAAGTTGTAAATATGATTATATTATTAATGATTAATATCCATCTTCAATTATTAAAACTACATAATCATTGAAATAGAATCATATGGTTCCCAAATTATCAATTGAAGATTATTTATGGGATTGGTCCATGGAGAAAACTACAGATTTTCTCCTAAGCAATGGAAGTAAACAGATAATTAGAGGTTTATTTTCTAGAAAACTGGTTATGTAATCATTTAAATATAATTAAGTAGGAATGTATGTATTATTTCTCTTGTTTAGGTATAGCGAATTACGTCATTATGTTAGGGATAAAAGCTTTATGCTGATTCCTGCTTTCTACTATATAAGCATGACACTTGCAAACTTATTCTGTTTGTTATTATTTTCATACGTAAGTTAAAAATTGAACCGATGGTGTTCGTTGTGACCACCAGAATACTATTAAGTATGGCATTGAATGCACTAAAGATTGCAGTCACTATCAGATTGATAATGCATTATCTAACATTTCCTTCTCATTTGTCAGATGTATGAATAGAATCTCGTTTTACGTCGAGATTCTTTGCGTCTAATCGTTAAACTTCATTTACTTATTTGACTTTTTTCAATATTGTTCACCTCAATAAAACCGCTGCTAAATACAAATGGAAAGAAAGAGGACATTTGCGATGTTTAATATTTAATATAATCTTAGTCTATATAACAAATAAATATCAATATCGTGTAATATACATTATATAATATACGTATATACGTATTTAGAAAAATATTGGAAGCATAAGATTTTTCAAAGCTATACAGTAAAAATGAAATGCATTTTAAAAGTATAATACAAGAAAAGGAATGAGTTACATCACATTACATCTTAAAGTGAAACGGATAAAATGAGTTAAGAAAGTTTCAGTGGTGCCTTTTTCTCAATACGTCGCTAATTCGTTTTCACGATATTCTCGCTAATAAATGCAAATATTTAATTAGAAACACAAGCAGTATAATAAATTGTATGCGACTAATAATCTAAAAATAGTAATGCCAACTAAATATTAACCCTTTGGACCTTGTACGACGATAAATCCGCCTGAAGAAGTAACGGATACACCCGCGGCCCGCATATGCTGGACGACTATCAAGAATCTAATTTTCGTTTTGGGTTCCCTCACTCAAGGAGCATCCAGCTGCGGTAGCGTGAGGTTCGTGTTGCTTGTGGTTAATGAAATGTGCATTTTAAAAATGAGTGTTGCAATAGAAAATCCCGTCAGTTGTGAAGTGCGATCGGTGATCAGGCTCTTGTTAGCAGAAAACAACAAGCCAATTGAAATTTATCGCAGACTTTGTAAAGTATGTATACGGGAACAACGTAATGAATGGAGGTAGAGGGAGACTAGTTCAAGTTTAAAAATAGCCGCACTAATGTTTACGATAAAGAGTGAAGCGGCAGACCAAGCATTGTAACTGGTGAACTGGTATTATGAAACACAAAAATTTAGAAGACCAATCCAAAACAAGCGTCGGTGAATGTTGAGCTCAAAGGTCTTGTTTTCCACGACAATGCACGCCCACACTCGGCCAATCAAATTCGGAAGCTCTTGGATGGTTTTGGTTGGGAAGTGTTCCATCATCCTATCTGTATAGTCCAGACCTGGCGCCAAGCGACTACCACTTTTTCCCGCATATGGAGATCTTGCTTGCAACCCGGCGCTTCCAAGACGATGAGGAACTGCAGGAAGGTGAGAACGAGTGGTTGAAGTCTAAAGCGGCAGAATTCTATGACAATAGTATCAACAAACTGGTGCATCGCTACGATAGGTGCCTCAATTTGAACGGGGATGACGTTGAAAAGCAGCTTAAGAGTTAGGCTATCATATTAATATAATAAAAAATGTTTTCTGTCACTTTAATTTGTTCATTCCAAAACGCAAGTTAGTTTCTCGATAACCCTCGTATAAAAGAGTGGTTGAATAGCTTTGTAGGTCACCGCATATTACTTTTCTATACAATAAATAAAATAAAATGGTTTGATAATTTTGTCATATTGCCCAGAATCACGCTACTAGTAAGATGGTGCTTAGGAGTCAAAGGGTTAATGAGCTCTGCCGACCTCTTGAACATACCCACCTTAATAAAAAAAGTATGGTAATTATAATACTGCTACTATATACAGTGATGGTCATGCAATTAAGAACTTTTGAGCGAGAATAAAACTGCCCTATTTCAAACTGTTTTTCCACGAGAGAATGACACTTTATATTGGATCATACATCGCCACCTTTGCAAATAAGGGAAAATAACCAGACAATGTATACGAACAGAACAACGTATGCATGTTTCCAACTGCTTACTAATATCGTTTCTTAAGAAAAAATAGTAATTAGTAGTTAAATCAGGATCAGTTGTCAGTCTGTGGTGAAATAAGGAATTTCTATAAAATAATGATATGCGGTTAGTGGAGTTACAAGGATGTTATCCAGTTTCGACTGATACCTGAAAGTGAGACGGAAACGCTGATTTTTACTACAAACAACTGAATAGAATGTATGCAATTTTAAAAGAAAGATATCTCGTGATGATCAACTGTCATTACATATTATTCTAGTAAGACACCAAACAGAATACTGCTTAAATAACTCACCATAAACTAGAAGGACTCGATGGGCTAGAGTTGTTACTGCACCCTACATACTGCCACCTAATTAGCTGCATGGCGAATTTTGACAATATCGCGATAATAGAAACAAGATGTCGTAAGTTCTTTACCTCCAAACTACAGAAATGATATCAAGAAACTACGAGGGCTATCCGGAATATAACTTACGTTTTGGGCTGACGTGGCAAGGGTCGAAGCTATCGGCTCCAACTTGGTCTGTGCATTCCTTCACGCAATGCGCATCCAACTGCAGTAACGTGAGGTTGGCGTTACTTAATTCCGCCAGTTGTAAAGTGCGATCGGTGATCAGGTTTTTGTTAGCAGAAAACAACAAGCCGATTGAAATTTATTGGAAGCTTTGTAAGGTATACGGAAACAACGTAATGAGTGATGGTGGAGTGAGACAGTTATCCATTATGTTTAAAAATGGCCGCACTAATGTTCACGATGAAGTGCGATGCGGGCGACCAAGAATTGTGACTGATGAACTAGTATTGTGAAACATTAAAAAAATTGAAAAGAGAAATTCAATGCTTTTCCACGACAATGTAAGCCCGCACTTGACCAATCAAAAATTTAGAAGACCAATCCAAAACAAGCATCGGTGAATGCTGAGCTCAAAGGCTTTGTTTTCAACGACAATTCACGCCCACACTCGGTCAATCAAATTCGGGAGCTCTTGGATGGTTTCGGTTGGGAAATATTTCACCATCCTGCGCATAGTACAGATCTGTTGCCAAGCGACTACCACCCGTTTCCACACATGATTTTGCTCGAAACCGTCGCTTCCACGATAATGGGGAACTGCAGCAAGTTGGAGAACGAATGGTCAAAGTCTCAAGTGGCAGAATTCTGTGACAATTAATGGTATCAACAAACTGGCGCATCGCTACGATAAATGCCTCAATTTGAACGGGGATTACGTTGAAAAGTAACTTAAAAGTCAGGCTATCATATGAGTATCATAAAAAATGTTTTCTGTCACTTTAATTTGTTTTTATTCCAAAACGAAAGTTAGTTTCTGGATAGCCGTCGTATATAAATTATAATAACTAGCCATCCAACGTTGTATTTCTGTTGCCTTAAATTAAAACTTCGCACATAAAACGCACCGCCTTAATAATTAAATGGGCATGTAAGTGCTAACTGTTATTTATTTTCTTCAAGTATAAAAATGAGATTTAGAAACGTGTTCCCTCTGTTATGTTACCACTTTTGTACACCAATTCAAAATATGCAACGATGACGCTTTGTTCTTAATTATATGATCACCCTTGTAGCTTTAAGTGATAATAATGAAAAATTCAGTTGATTTTAAGAAATTAGTTTTGAAATAGACTAAGGTATTATACAAGAATCTAATTACAGACATTAACGAAGTATTGGTTTCAACTTTAGATAAAGATTCCTAATTTATACAGATTATCAGATTTAAGGAAAAAATCAGAAGAATTAAATTATTCATCTTTTTTAATTTGTGATTTATTTGTATTCCTAGAGAATCAGCAAATTAAATATTTAGGTAGCGATTACATAATCTTTCAATATATTTTTCTATAGATAAGTATAAAGAACAGTATAAAATAATAAAAAATGCACAATATACATATTACTAAAACATACAGAAGATAAAATAAATAAATAACATCTTGTACAAAAAAAACAAATATATGTATATGCAATTCAATATGTATAGGTATGTAATGAATATATGCATGTTTAAAAACTATACAATTTTTAAAAAGGTATATCTTTGTACGTTCATGATATATCAAATTCCTTATCAAAATGTTCAAATCCGTTCAAGGTTCCGTCGTAAAATTTAATTGCATGGCAAGTCAATAATCTACGAAGCATACAATTCGAAAGAGTGAATTAATACTGCAATAGGATCGAAATATTGATATGCATTTATAGATTTAAAAGAATGACAATAAAATCCGCTATCAATTGACGTCTAAGGAAAAGAGATCCCGGCTGTGATTCTTAAAAATATTGTATGTAAATATAAAACTTTTTAAATTAATACATGAGAAGATGCAAAAATTAAAGACAACATAAATATGTGATATGTATTTAGATCAGCACTAATAATTTACGCGGGTTTTTCGAATGATTGATACTGTTACGATTTTGAATTTTTAAACGAAAAATAAGACAGTATTTCATGTGTAACTATTTAGGACAATATACCGATACATCAAGACATTTAAATATACTTCCACCTGTATAGGCAAAGCAGTGGAAATGTTTTCTCGGTTATCTAGACACAGCTCTTATGTAGGCAACACTTTACCACGCGATATTCTCATACGAATTATGAAATTATCAAAAAATCGAACGAAAATTAACGTGAATAACCACACTGTTAACTTGAAATTTGCTTCGTTTTAAAAACCGGATAATTAAATTAGTTTCGAATGTCTTAAATAATTCTTTCTTAAAAACATCATATATGTATTTTATATTCTATCACAAGTTAAAAATAACATTTATATTATACTTCTCATATGATTTTTATTACATCAAATCTTTCGTCATTTCAATTCGGCAGACCTTATAATATTATCTATACTGCAAAAATATTATCTGCGTTATTTGTATTATAATATCTTCCTTACACCACTTCTGGATCTCTTTTTGTAATTGACAATTATGTATGTTGTAATCGATTTAACGCTTTATCGCGAAATCGTCTGCGTGCTAATTCAGACATAGCAACTGGACCTAGATGTGCTACCTGCGGTGATGTCGCGATCGCTCGAAAAGTTGCGGCAACCGCTTCTTTGAGGTGAGGACCTTCTTTCTTATTAGAAATCTCATTTAGAGACGTATAGTTCTGATTATAGAATGATTGACTTTGTGCAATAACGGATCCCATTTGATTACCTTGCACCTGGTACGCGCGCATATTTACCCAATGATGCTTTACGAGTTGTGCGGCGGTAGGTCTTCTTTGGGGAGCAACGTGTAACATATCGGCAACTAAATCGCGCGCTTGTTGAGATATATTCGACCATCTTTCGCTCTAGATAAAAAAAAATAATACATAGAAAAACAAATAACACCTGACATTGAAAGAAAATAAAATCTCAGTCGATCATTTTAGATATGTACATTCAACAATTAAGACCAGTCTAAACAATACCATTCAAGAAAAGCAATTAGAATTAGAAAATCTTAAAGGCATGTATGTACGAGAGTAGATCAACAAGTTTCCGGAATCGCTGCTAAAAAGAGCTATTTCTTCAAATACTTTATGTCGATGTGTTGGCAACTTTTTCATATCAATTGACTGCAAATGTTAAGTCGATTTGCCAAATGGTCTGGTTTTAATAAGCATGTAAGTCACAGATTACTACAAATTTACAAGTAAATACGAAAAGTTATCCGCTGTAGTTATCTTTGTTTACCTAATTGAAAAGATCATATGCTCCTTATTTGTCGGCACGAGAGCCGAGCAGCAAGGTTTACCAGATGGCGCGACAATTGCCCGGATTCGTTAAAAGTCCTACTACAATTGTACTTACTGCTATTAATGCGTTGGCAATGGGTCAGCGTCGGTATAGGTTGTTTTTGATTTCTTAATTCATTATTTTCTACCGTTTTTCACCGTCGAAATGAGGGACAAATGTGTTTTGTGTGGGAAGAGGTTGCAAAGATGTGCTACTTGCCGAGGAATTTTGAGAGGTACGTATTGATTTGTATACATAACCTTAAATGAAAGAAATAGTTCCAAAATTATCTATCTATAATAAAAGTTATAGATAATCTAAATTCTAGATTGTGAAGTGTACAAAACATACTTAATCAAAATAAATGTATTGATGAATATAATTAAATCAGCGAATTATCTAAAAATTATTTTTTGGTCGTATACTGTTTTTCCATTCACCCATTTAATTGTTAATTTAGGAGATATACGTAATAATAATGAAATATGTTTTTACGGCAAAAATATGGTTCGAGGCACTGCATTTTGGAATCCGAAATGAGGCAGAATTTAAGATCGTGCATCGACCATTTTGATTCCTCAATAGACGATTCGAGTAAGAAGCTCTATCATACTGCAGTACCTAAACCCTTTCACGAAGAAAGGAACATTTTGGATCCAGAGTGATAAGCATTCACTAATTATTATTAGTAGTACTTTCTGTGCTACATACATTTTAACCTATACCCCTAAGTTCTACACTTCGATCAATAAAACTGTCGAACGTAATAGAATTACTACCTCTGAATATATAAATTTTCAATTTTCAGGACTGTTACCACAAGGCACTGATGACTGCTGCTTTCATCCATGATATCGACGAGCTGTTCGATAGCTTTAACGGAAGTGCCCGAGTACTACCAGATGGGAAGCCACTCTGCTGCTGCGTTACCCAAAGTTACAAACATGGGGACTTTTGAAACACAGTCATTTCCAAAGTCGAGATGTGGAATTATGTGCGCGGCAATAGGCAAACCGGTTGAAAACTACCATCACAAATTGGCTGGATGCACTCCATTAAAGCTATTACTTCAATATGAATTAGTATCCGACCTCCAACTCCATCAGGATACGCCGGAAAAATTATTTGGTGCAAATCGTTTCGGTTGTAGCTGTATTGATAACCCAACAGTTCCACAGTTTGATACTTCTTGAAAGAATGGTCTCACAAATCCAAGGTTGGAAGAAACCAATTGTGAGCAAGACGATGAGAGTCCTTCAAGTAATTTACAAATTTTTCTCAACGAGACTGAACTGACTGGGAGAAGTAATTTGGTAAATTGACGATGAAACCCATAATACATACGACAACGACATAAGTCATCGTATTGCCGAGGAAATCATGAAGCTGTTTCTTCTGGGAATATAAAAAATTTATCAGTGACTTATGTTAGCGATAGGATGCTCGCTGATATTAATTGTGATACATGTTTAAGTGCTTTAACTTCTGATTGTCCACTGTTACGCAATTAATTTCTTCCTTTCAGAGAGTTCTCTGAGCAGCAAAATAAATTAACATATCTTTCAGAGAAGTAAGTGATGTCTGTTGATCATGAGAATACGTTTTTAAAACATAAATGGCAAATTTTGCAAGTAGCAAACGTTCCGAAGAAAGCTATATTGTTTTGAGCTCTACTTATTAAATATTTCTTTTAATATTCACTCATTATTTAATGTAATATTCTACTGTATTATTATCATATACTAATTTTTCTTTTCCTTTATAATATACTTTTTCTTTTGAAATTTTTGTATTCATCTTATACCTATTATACCTACATATATCGTCGGTTTGAAGACTAATTAAGTTACGTTCAGGACGCCAGAAATTGTAGAAAAATCTACTACATGGTTTTGGCAGATCACCGAATAAAAGTGCGTGAAGTTGGGGAAGCCGCGGGCATCTCTTGTGGACGAGTAGTTCCTGTTTTGTATAACGAATTGGGTTAACAAAGCTTTCTGCAAGATGGGTGCCGCATTTGCTCAATCCAGAGCAAAAACGTGTTTGAGTTCGAACTTCAGTCGATTGTTTGGAAGTGTTTACGACGATCCAACTGATTTCAAGAGATGATTCGTGACCACGTACTAGAGCTGGGCTCATCACTATATCTACGTCAGAAACCAAAAATGAAATCAAAAGAGGAAGGCAAAAACCATTCAGTCGGCTGGCAAGATGATAGCATCGGCTTTTAGGTCGCAAAAGGAATTTTACTAATTGACTACTATCTTAAAAGGGCATAATTGTTACTGGTCAAGATTACACAATACTTTTGGACAAATTAAAAGCAGTGATTCAGGAAAAACACCCGGGTATAGTTAAGACAAAAGTATTATTTCACCACGACAATGCGCCCGCTCATTCAAGTGCAATCACTCAGCAAAAATTAACAGAATTGAAGTTCGAAATCCTTCCGTATCCGCCGTATTCACCTGTTTCAGAAACTCAAAACATTCCTGGATTGAAAAGATATTGACGGAATGAAGAACTGTTAGACGCTGCAAACGATTATTTTGGGAACCTCGAAGAAAGTCACTTCCGGGAGGAACTCGAAAAGCTAGAGATTCGTTGGATCCAGGGGATTATATTGAAAAATAAAATATAACTTCAATTCGTATTATTTTGTTTTCATTCCGGAAATTTTTCAATCTACCCTCGTATTCCACCATAACAAGACCACACCCATGTTTGTCGCTAGGCTAAAATTATTAGAAGCTGGTTGTGATGTGTTGCCACATCCAGGATATAATCCTCGTTTATTCCGCTTTTGAACATACTTCTTGAATGGTAAAAATAATGACCTTGTCAAATCTAACAGTGTTTGTTTTGTCGCCAATAAAAACCAGGAACGTGAACGATGGTGAAAAGTCATCGACAAAAATAGACTATTGAATAGTTCGTTCTATGAAAAAAATTGTTGGTTTTGTACACTATTTAGTTATAGCAGCACCATATATATTATAAATATGATAAATACCTGCAAATCCAAATTTCCCGAGCTTATCCTTTGCAAAATATGTTGGGGACTATCATTTGCGTCGGTACTAAACGGGCATCTTCCAGACAACATGATGTACAGAATGACACCAAGCGACCAAATGTCACAAGCAGCATCGTATCCTTGTCTTTTTAGAACCTCTGGTGCCACATAATGAGCTGTATAACAAGGAGTCATTAATAAACCATTTTCAGCACGCAGCTAAAAGAAATACGACGATTGCTTCTCAACTTCTAAGGAAGAAAAAGTTCAAGTACCTGTTTAGCAAAACCCATATCACAGATTGTAACGCTTTCAGGAGAACAATCTTCTGAAGCAAATAGTATGTTAGCAGGTTTTAAATCTCTATGTACAACACCATTTTCGTGTAAAAATGATACGGTATCAGCGAGAGTTTTTAGAATGGCTGCTGCTTCACTCTCCGGTAAACGTTTTCTCGCCATCATGTAATCTAAAAGATCACCGCCTCGAAGTAATTGAAGAACTAGATACACTTTTCCAGCGTCTTCATAAACGCCTTTCAGTGAAACGATCCCTGGATGATGGCCGTACCTTAACAATATTTCTACCTCTTCTAGACAGTCACACGATGATCTACTGATAATCTGCAAGTAGTTTCAGTTATAACATTAATTTCAAAATTCTTTCTGTATTGTACACAATATAAATCATAGTTAATTGCAGCTAATCCGTAAAAAAATGTAGAACTCATATACGAATTACAATAAAATGTCCGTTTTGTAAAGAAAATTATATATAGGTTCTATAAAACTCCTTTTATTCTTCAATAATTATGTATACTCTGGAGTTCTTCTATAGAACTTGTATTAAAGATTATTTTCTTTGGTAAGTTATATTCCAGTCTATCAATTCATGTTGAGCATTAGTTACGGTAATTTTTGTTTTATTTTGGACTAAAAATTGGCATAACCTAGCGTTTCACTAAACACAGTAAAAAACTAAGAAGACTCTGGAAAACATACTTTCACAGCATATTGTTGGCCTGTAGCCCTTTGTCTCGCTAATCTGCAAACACTGTAACTACCAGTTCCTAATATATTTAGTAATTCGTATTCCTCGAAAAATTATTTGTGCTAGTACATAATGACTTTTGTGGCGTATCATTCTTTTTAACGACTGGATTTCCATCTAACAAGCAAGGAGCGACAAAACTAAACCTACAAATAGAAGGAATAAAAGATGAATACTTAAATAAAGAAGAATTAACGTACCCTTTAAATAACTCGTGGGCATTTGCACTTGCAGGTACACCGGGAGAATCCCTAGGAGTCTTACTAGTAAATTCTGAGTCGAAATAGTAAGCATCATTTCCCGCTGCAGGTACGGCAGGTTTAAACGGCGGTCTTATTCGCTTCGACAAGAGGGTGTCCCAATCGATTGTTGCAAAAAATTCGTGCCGTTTCAAATCCTAACCCAATGAAGTGTGGATTAATATTAATAGAAAATCATTCTGATGTAAATTATTTTTGAAAGAAGAACTTCACGGTCTAATTTTATAAATTTGCGGAATACTAACTTCAACACCACCTGGTCCAGCACCTAATCTATTAGCTGGATTCCTTTTGAAAAGGGCACGAAGTAAACTTTGGGCTTCGCCACTTAAATTCCCTGGCATTCCCAATTTTGCTTTCAATATTTGGGTCATTGTATCTTTTCGCGTGGCGCCTTGAAATGGAAGACTTCCCGTTAACATCTCATACATTAAAACTCCAAAGGACCACCAATCAGCTGCAAATGTATGTCCTTTTCTGTTGACGACTTCTGGTGCCATGTATTCTACCTGAAATAATCCATCACGTTCTGGTTCCCAAACATTATAACAATTGCATACTTACAGTACCGCAAAAACTATACGCTTTTCCTTCTTCTATAGGTTGTTTTGATAATCCAAAATCAGTAAGTGCAATATGGCCGTCAGAATCTAGCAATACATTCTCAGGTTTCAAATCCCTATATATAATTCCTAAACAGTGTAAATGATTCAACGCTAATGCTAGTTCTGCAAGATAAAATTTAACGTCTTCTTCCGTAAACATTACCTGTAATTTATAGAAATGCTAACATGCTTGTTTTGATTTAATTTCGTGCGTGCTATCTTTCAAAAGGGAAAATCTAAATTTTATGTTCTTAAGAAATATCTCCCTCACATCTAAATGTATGCGCACCTCCTTACTAAGCCTAGAAAACAGATCTCCTCCTCTTAGAAAATCTAATATCAGGTACAGTTTGCCCTCGGTTTGGAACGCGTAATGCAATTTCACTATAAAGGGATGCTCTACATCAACCAGTATATTCCTTTCCATTTTCGTTCGATGCCTGTCCCTTACTTTTAGCGTGGCCTTTTTAAGAACTTTCATCGCGTACAAGGTTCCCGCGTCGGCGCCCATGACCTTCCTAACCAGAAATACCTTACCAAAAGAACCCTCACCAAGAACCTTAAGTAATACAAATTGAGAAGGATCGGTCTTATCGTGACCATTACGTACTACCTGTATATTTAGAAATAAAAATATTAATGGGATAAATGACATAAATTTAATCTTACCTCCCCCAACTCAATTTCATGTTCACCTTCTCCAGGCCCATCTTCATTTGCAAGTACATCATCGCCATCTCCAGATTGTGACTATAAAAATACAAACGACATAATGGTAATTTCAGATGTTTACTTAAGCGCAGGCTTAACCTGATATTTGCATAGTAGAATGTTAGTAATAAAAAGCACATTTAAAACATATTCAATGAAGCTCCAAGGTGTTTCGATAGTGTTATTATTTACTCTACTTATTCGCATTACCATCAAAATTCACGGCTTACTAAAAAAGCACAATAACCTTTTAGTTTTTCCTTATTGAATGCAAAATATTTAATGTTCAATTGCACTCACCTATGTTTCGTAAATCTTTCATAAATTCAAAGTAGTGCGATAGTTTCTTTTTGCAAACCAAAGAGATATGGGAATTCATTACCACTAGATACAATAAGTTAGAACAGCGATATAAAAGTCGACCAAACGCAAATTTTGAATGTAAGCTTACATTGGAGAGGAAATGAAGAAAGAACACTTCAACATTTGGAAAACTGAGAAACCGTTAAACCTTAAAATTTTAAAATATATTCAAGCACTTACTGACATGTAATGGTGTATTTAAGATTTCGCATATAATTTTTCGAAAGAAATCAATGAAACTAAAGCAACTAAAACAGTTTTTTTTTATCTTTAAAACATAAGAACCGCAAAAGGAAATATCAATTCTAGATAAAACTTTCTAGGAGTGGTAAAATGTTTATTGGTACTTTTATTTACCTACAAAATCGTTTGCTAATCTCGCAATACATGCTGTTTTTTAACGATATTAACAATTGATTATATTGCACGGGTTGCCGCATAAATTTTGGGGAATCGGGTACCGTTTAATAATGATGCAAAGCCAAGCGTCTAAGACCCCGTGTCTTCGTTCCCAGACCCAATTGCCGCATACCAATCCATTCTTGAATTACATGTGATAACGTATTAGACAACTGCATTATTACTCCTTGTTCACAATAAACGCAGGTACACAATTTTCAGCCTGGCTGAATGGGCTCCTATCTAATGTATGTACATAAAGTGTAAATTTCAGCATCCTAAACTTTCACGTTTTCCGGGTAGAGTTACAGTACAGTGGTCGAGTAGCACTAACGATTGGAAAAAATACATGCAAGAGCAAAGTGTACAATTTTGGAAGAAACTAGAATTGAACGACGAGCAGAAATTGGTGAACTCAACAATCATGTCAGGATGCGCTATTTTCCGATTTTGATCAACAGGCACCATTAAAAACCACAATTTATCGCTAGTTCTCGGAATTCACGTTTGAGTCTAATCGTTCAAGAGATAAATTTCACGGGCATCTATTAACCAGCATTGTTTCAAAAAACATCGATATTATGCATAAAATTGTTGAGACGCTCAACATATAAGACTAATTGTGAAATAATAATTGAATGAAATAGTAATTATGTGCTGTTGGAGTTAATCCGCGGCATTAGCATAACACAGATATCAACGATTTTACATAAACACTTACAAAAAATTATGTGCCCGACGGATTTCGGACGATCTCATCGAAACTCAGAAATGGTTCGTCTTAAACAGAGTATGGAAATGCTCCAAAGATGCAATCGTAGTACTTCAAATTTGATTTCTAGTATATTTTGCAGGTTGCAAAACTTGGATGTATTCCTGTGGTCGTAAAATGAAACAATCAAGTTTTGGGTATTCCAAGCTGAACCTAATCCTATGAAAGCCGTCTGTTCGCGAAGTGTTTCGAGTAAATAATTATCGTTTATTTTTGGTGTCAATAGTCATGAGTAAAGTTCCACAAATAAATGCATGATAAGCTGTGTAAGCCGGACTGACGCTGGCACTCCTCGGAATTTTAATGTCGCGCGTTGCACGTAAGTGGAGACAAGCGGAGGAGGGACAGCGTCAGTCCGGTTTACACTTCTTAATAATTACTTATCATGCACTCGTTTGTCGAACCTTAGTTATGAGGGTATCGTCGAGAAAATCGTGGAACCATCTGTTTATCGGATGTCATTACCAAAATCAGCAAAACTTGGTACTAACCACTCATTGTTCATATAGCGCACAATTTAAATCCAAATGATTTTCTTTTATTTTGGTTCACACTGGTAGAGACTGTGGAAACATTTAAAAGTCGCTTGTAATTGGACTTATGAAATCTACAGCAAAAGTCTCGTTCTTAATCATTCTTGATTACATGACCAGGACTGTATAATAAATAACTCCTCACTACAAAATTATCTCATTAAATCCTGTGATAAGGGTTTCGCTAGCAACGAGGTTAGTATCTTCAAACCGTGCCTTAGCGAAACACGTGCCTTCGGTTTTAATAAAATAATAGTGTGGTCAGGAATTTGGCGATGATATAGTTTCAGTAATTCTACGCTACAGTCCTTGCAATTACTATCAAGTACCTAAAATTATTTCCTGTGCAAAATCCACAAACCCTTTCAAGTGATTTAATGATTGAAAGTATTAAATGTACATTATTCAATGCATAACAGATAAAGGAAAATAAATCACGAAATGTCAATACTTGGGTAGTATTATAACACAAAAATCCAATAGCAAGAAAGAACTCCAAAATTTAATAGTGACAAAAGTACATATTTGTCTAGGGTAAATTACTGAAACAAAAATTAATTATTGCACGCGTTTCAAAAACACAGACATTAAAGAGAGACCTGCATTCATTACTCCACACTAAAAACAAAAATGCAATCAAAACAGTGGATGGAATGCGGTGAATCGGTTCCGAAGAAGACAAAGACCATTCTCTCGGTGAGTAAGGCGATTGCATTTTTTTCTTTTTGGGACGCAAAATGAATTTTGCTAATTGGTTATCTTAAAAAAGACAGAACTATTACTGGTCAATATTACACAACACTTTTGGACAAATTGAAAGTAGAAATTCAGGAAAAACGCCCGTGAATGGTTAAGAAAAAAAAAATGGAACAACACGACAATGCACCAGCTCATTTAAACGCAATCGTTCCGCCAAAATTAGGAATCTAGGAGATAGAGAAATGTTAGATCAAGTGTATTGATCTTGGTTGGAAATTTATTAAAAAATAAAATATAACTTGAATCCGTATAATTTGGTTTTCATTGTCATTCCGGAAACTGTTCAATCTACCGTCGTATATACGGTACAAAAGCTCAAGCGTCAAAAACAATCGCAATATCTAGTTAACTCGAAGCTACAGCTTTATCAAGCTACAGCTTTACCAAGCTACAGCAATTGATCTATCCACAGTCAATTACATAACAATAATGCCCCGGCGAGTTGATTTTGGTAATAAATAACCCGGGCAAACAGCGATAACAGATTACAATTACGAAATAAATTACGACAGCATCGCCGACTCCCCACTCTAGTAAGTACTAAATCGATACTGTATGCGAGTAGTTCTGTGGATATATAGGCTATTGTAACTTATTTCAATTACCGCTATTTGCCCAGACTAGTAATGAAACATCACATAAATCGGCAATTTCCCGCCAACAGTTCGAGATTCAACCTGGATGCACGAGTCGTAGCAACGATCCCAGGGTAGGTTCACCAAGGACAGCAATCATCTGGGAAACAATTGAAGCTATGCGCCAATTGATCAAGGTGGATCGATATGTAACATATAACGAGATTGAGATATTCCTAGACATTTCAAAGACCTGAAACCAAAAGATCCTACATGATAAATCCGCCGTGAGAAAGTTATTTATTAACTGAAAAGTAAAAGGCAACGCGCGTCAGTTACTAGCGAAAAATTTTGACCTGATCCAACAGAACGTGAGAAAAAGGGTTTAAGGTATCGTAAGTAGTAACGAATGTTTCCTATGAAGCAGAAAGTAAACGTCAATTCGCTGTTTCCGTGTTTTTAGAGATGACAAGAATCGAGTAAAGTATCGATAATCGCAGTGTATTGAAGAACACAGTCACAGTGTTTGCCTCAAAAGCAAATCATGTAACTAGAATTCCTTTACAACTTTAAAGAACGCTTAATGCCGACTGTTTGGTTCGAGTTCACATATAGTTCGAAAAACAATCGAGTGTTTGAAGCAACAAAAGATGGAATTATTAGATCCTTCGTACAATCCCGATTTTTGCTATCCCAACAGAAGATTGGAATAACTGGCTTTAATATTTGGTTTGAACCCTGAAGTATCGGCCTTACCCACTGTGCCACCCATGCATTTACGGAGCGGCGAAAGTGCCGTTGATTGTACAAAATTTAAATATAACAAAATGTATCTTAAAAAGTTTTTGTTTATTGAACCAAATTTTGTTGTGCCTTTGTCTAAGCTTTCAAATAAATGAAGTAGAAATTAAGCAGACGACTTCTTATGATTATTTTTAATTATGAATGACGAGTAAGGCTACAATTTAAAATGAATTAGCAAACATGTTGATCCCTATCCATCATTTCGCTGTAAAGATAAAATACACGACTGCTTTTGCCTGAATTCCGTTTGCCGATCGATGCGGCAAGGTCCCACCGCCAAGCAGATGCACGCGTGGAAGCTCGATGAAGGAGAAAAAAAACATCCCTGTATGTTTGGAGACATCAGACAAAAATTTGCTGTTACAGGAGACGACAAAATGTCTAGAGTCGGATCTAGGTTGAAACGATTGCAAAGTATATAAATCTTTATGGACGATTCTCTGAAACACAATAAAATTTTCAGTTCAGACGCATTATTTGCCTTTTATGGCTATACGTAACAAGAAAACACTCATGTAACTTCTCACATATAAATCCGCGGAATTCAAAGTTAGAAATGACAAGCCGTAGAAAACGGACAACAACGGATGGAAACGAATGACCAACTAAAGTGTGCTGCTAGGATCAAAGTGCGAATGTATACAGGTTGCTGCGCTACATTACGGTAAACTCCCCACAATTATTTAATTAAATCCGGTGACATATGCTTCGCTAGGAACGAGGCTAGCATCTTCAAACCGTAGCTTATTGAATGAACCGCAGCTTATTGAATGAACCGCAGATTAGAAAAAGAATTAAACTATATTAAAAAGGTATCTATATACATTACTTATTCCACAAGAGACCACAAAAACCAATAAATTTCATTAAACTACGGTATGATAAGATTTCGAAAGGGACTAGCAATATCCTAGAAAAACAAATAATAAAGGCGTGCTCGACATCGAAAAATACTTTAAAGAACTTATTGAGAAACCCAAACGGCAAAACAATCTTGGAAGAACAGTCGCAAATCTATAAAATTGAGTATGATAAATCATACATAGGACAATCAAGACGCGCAATAGCCACACGATTCAAAGAACATGTGGCATATAAACGACATCGGACACGGCATTAAATCGAGAATTTAAAAATAATTGTAATAATAATAAAATTGACGAATTGTGTAAATTCGTCGAGAGAATTAGATGCGTATGTGAACAGACGTAATATCTTTTAGATAAATACGACGGTCCTTTGACTGAGTCTGTGCTAATTGATTTACTACATAGACAAAGGGAGTTTGCATTTTGCATGAGAGTTTAGTAAATAGAAAAATTGTTTGAAGAAGAAATACGCCTTAAAAGTAACGTGTTTACGAGATTTGAGACGACGTGGGTGACCCTTTTCGGGCTAATTTTTCATCCTAGTACATAGAAAAATACGCCCCGAGTTATAAATGGAAAAATTTAGTTTAAATGAATAGAATCTAGGAAATCGCGTTTCATGATGGCGAAGCGTTTGCCGAATGTGATATAGTGTCGGTAATAGCGCAGTTCTTGCAATCACTATCAATACGCGGATTGGGCAGATACATAGGAATACGATTTCATCAGAATCAGAATGGTGTAAGAATGATTGATATAAGTTGTTTGATTTTTTGTATAAGTATGTCCGTTAAGCGAGGATGTTTAGAACAAGAGAGTGATACTGCGAACAGAAGGAAGGGGTCAATGCAGTGGGCTTGCGTGATAACATCCCCAGACCGAAAAAATCTATTCTAAACACATCCACAAACTATTATTGACGTAATAGTTTTCTTATTTGCTCTATCTTTATTGCACTCAATTCTAAATTGCCCAACCTGTATATCAATTTAATGTGCGCTCTTGTTAAGTGGACATTTGCAGTTTTCAGATTGCAATATTTGAGATATCCTAAGCAGTACATGTTTTCTATGATTTCTATTTATACTCTATTTCAACCATAACTCTCAAAATCATTTAGACTTGCATTTTGTCCAATAATTGAAAACCAGGTGTATTACGGTTTATTAAATTTTATAAGTATAAGAAACACAAAGGTGAATGCATAATTATATAAAAGTATTCTTACAAAATAAATATGAATTAGGAAGATAGCACAAGTGAAAGAACCTCTGCCATTTCTATAAAATTATTACCATATATACAACACAGTACCTACTTATAAAGCAGAAGCATAAACAAAGTAAACAGATTTATCTGTAAGTAATTTAATCCATAAATACAGAGCCACGATGTAGAATGAAAAATCATGCAAAACAAAAACAAATACCAAGTTTTTACAGAGACCAATACATTACAACTTCGTACATATCTTGCAAAACAGTAACATAATTAGTAGATATATCTTGAACTATGATATACATCAAGGTGATTCATATTAATTAATCTAACAAAGATAAATTTCATGCAAAATCTGGAAATTTAGAAAGCCTGTGTTCCAGAAAAAATGTACAATGAGTTTGATGTTATTATTTGATATATAAATAAAGCCCGCCCAAAACACTATCTATCAGGAAATACACAGGCTATAAATCAAATCACTCATAATGTGTACATGATGAATATTCAACAAACCTAAATGTATTGAATTTTTTCATGTTAAACATACTCATATGGCATAAGCTTATTAATAAGCATTCTATAAAT
Organism: Chrysina gloriosa; assembly: GCA_038088585.1. Taxonomy (NCBI): domain Eukaryota; kingdom Metazoa; phylum Arthropoda; class Insecta; order Coleoptera; family Scarabaeidae; genus Chrysina; species Chrysina gloriosa. The sequence continues at coordinate 12,542,510 of CM076093.1, forward strand.
TAAAGCAATTTGAAAATGGCAAATATAGGAAGTTGTAATAGTATAGGCTTCTTTGCAGTTATAAAATACTGTAAACACTTGGTCGTGTCAGGGGTGCTGTAACGTGCAACATAGGTGAGTTGCTATAAACGTAAATCTTTTACGTACAGATACTATTCTTAGGGACCTGGATACTCCGATAGCTGCAAATGAATAATACATATTACAACTTAATTAAAACGCAGCTACGCGTGCTAATCAAACAAAGTGGTGAAAACTCTTATAAATAATTACATGAAAGGCACATAACAGATTAGGTGCTGGGAAAACATACCTCTGAGACGGCGTGTTGCATTTGCCATGGTTCGACTGAATTTGCTAACGGCATATTATATTATTTTATATTTAACATCTGATCAAAAGTATACGCCCTTTTATGGTGTTTAATATGGTATTTGATAAATATTAATGGTGGCTAGAACGAAGCACATCTAAACTCAGACAGCTGAGTCCGACTTGGGGAATTTGTTTACTTTCTTATTGCTCAGTGCTGCCAATTACTGTAATTTTGTATTTATCTTCGATTTCGTTTAAATTTGAAGGGTGCATTCTTATAAAATTTAATTCTCGTTGTGCATCAATATTGTATTCCAAAACGAATGCATTGTATTTCGTAAAATACATTTTCATAGCTTCAGCTGTTACACCAGTTACTCTAATTCCCCGGAATTAATTGTCATTTTCTTAAGTTGGCAGTGATACTTCATATAAGTCTCAACCACCAACATTCCATCAGCAATCTCACAATAATGTTGTTGCATCGTTGTGTGCGCGAGCAAGCGTAATGGCGCAGGCTTGCGAGCTTGCGCAGTTGCTGTAAATTTCCGGAGCGTTGTTTCCACCGTGTAATCGTTGGGTACAAGTTGATACTCGCTCGGTGAATTACAATATCGGGGCGTAATAAGTACGGTTACTGTATAGTGTATTTTAATAGTTATTGCTTTAAAAGCATTTATTTCTAGTCAAACCTCACACTACAACAAAATGATGAGTGATTACGAATTGGGGCATTCAAGTAAGTTATTTAAATCGTAGAGGCATGTGTGTTAAACACCCATATGCATGGATTTAGGCGGTTTAGATCCACACGCAGTATTTATATTACAATTATTTATTAAACCTATTGTATACACTGGTGAATGTATCTACCTTATAGGTTGCCTTCTCCATCTAATAAATGGAGAAGGCAATAAGATATATGGTAGACGCCTAAAGGTATAATCGCAACGTTTCTAATTAAAAATTAAATGCTAAATGTTTATTAATAGAATATACCATAATTACGTTTGCATACAGGCAATGTACAAAAGTATTAAGCTATCATGTAGTTTCAATATCATTGTCCTTACGGACATTTTATTATTTGAGTGACTTCTCATTCGGGGTCACATTTATGATTATACAATAAAAACGCTTTTAATTCTCAAACTAAATTCTCATTGAGTAAATATACAAAAAAATAAAAGAAAATGCTTTTATATTCTACGTTACAAACTAGTGATTTTGCACCTAACATCGCAAAAAATGGGTTTACTTGCATTAAATTCATACTAAATTGTAAACAAACGGTTTAATCTTCTTTCTTATACTTTAAATAATTAAAATCCCCGTTTGAATCTTGGTAACTAAATCATTTAATTCAAATTTCTAACTTGTTTTAACTTGCTTATTTTAATCAAATAAAATCAATCCTTACCATACTTTATTTTGAAGTAATTCAGATTACGTACACATATATTGGTTGAAAAAGTCGGGATAAATACTTCAAGAATTAAGTTCATATAATAGAAAATGCTCGCAATATCATATGACGCTAGACACCACACATACAACACAAAAAGTCCAATTCACACACGCACAGCTTGTATATGGTAGAAAAATCCGAATACGTGTTTTAAGAATTAAGTTGCTCCCTTCAATAAGAAATCTACGAAATACGCGTTTTGTACACGAACAGCCTATAGTAATCACTAGTGCGCGGAGATACCAAATAGTCTCCAATAATCATATAACAATCAAATAAAATTGTGGCACGCCACAGAAAGTCGTCTTCAGTAGAAAATCCATTATGCGCCGGAATTACCACATGTCACCGCGCAAGTGTTACTGCGCACCGCATTCTAACAACCTGATCGAGTGAGATCAACACTCAATGTCTATGTGTGACTATCTGTAATACGCGTTGATCTGTAGTTATTGCGAGATTTTCCGTCCGTAGTATTCAGTTGCAGATCGTGTAAAACAGGTAAATATTCACGATCTTGCACCAGAGATAAGACCATAGTTCTTGGAATACGTTTTTGAGTTGACTTAGACAGGGTTGTAGTATGAGATAATGAAATGGGTGACTTTGGACTATTAATATACAATAGTAATAACAATAGTAGCAATGGTAATATTATTTGTTGTCAAACAGCCCAAGAGTTAGTTGTAAAACAAGAAATTATAATAAGTTTTGGAAATTGTACCTACTAGTTTTGTGGTACTTATATCATTTTAGATAATTAATTATTTCATTCTCTTCTTTATAGCTATGGACCAACGACCAAAATTAAATTATTACATTCGTTTAGAAAGCGAAAGTTCGATCACGTCAGAAGAAGATACCGAAAGCGTCAACAGCATTCAAAATAGGGAGACTGGTAGGCAACAGAGACAACAGGACATCACATCGACAATTTTCTATGTGACTTGTTTCCAGAATTTGCTCAAGATACAGCAGATACTGATAGTGACAGTTACATCGAATTTGAGGTAGCAAGTTTACCAGATAATGAAGAGGACCCTGCAAATTTGTGTTTGACCAGTGGATCTGAAGTGAGTTTCTGAGCGAAATATATGTTTAATTTTAATGGGAAAGGAATATACAATATTTAGGAAGTAAAAGGAAAATGGAAATATTTTGTTATTACTTGGGTTAGGCGGTCGCCGTTTTCTGACTCCACTACCAAATACGTCCTAGCATTGGCATTCGCCTGCTATACTGCAAGCGACCTGCAGTCGAGCAAACCGCAAAGAACTGGAAGTTCGCCAACAGTAGTACAGTCAAATTTAAAATATTTAATCGTCGAGCGCCTAACTCTAGTAATTATTTAAAAACTATAAAATGTATTTAAATTGCAATCATTATTGAACAAAAGGGAGTAAAATGAGAATGTGAATAACTTCCTCGTAAATGTAATTTCATTAATGAAATAAAATGATGTTGATAATCGTGGCGTCCCACCATAGCCCTAACAGCTGGGGCAGTCAATCATTGATGAATGTGTACGAATTTGAATTGTTTTGCCACCCGGCAGATGATTACGCATCGTATCAGACAGGCGCGTGTAGAATTCCGTTGGCTGCTTCAGCTATTACAGATGCTGGGACGACACGTATCTTACCCTAGTGATAATCATTGGTGAGCGAATAGATTGTGGGATGACATAGGCCTCCATACTTGTCCAGATAGTGTCCGCTCGTTTATACAACGTTTAGGATCAGACGTTTTATCTGGACGCCCATAGACATAGACAGAGACGTTTCGTTGCGTAAATTATCCGCTCACTGTTAATCATACATTGCCGTCATAATCTGCGACTATTGTATTTAAGCAAGTTCAAAATTCATTTTTAGAGTTATATTTTCTTGCAGTATGGTTCAAAATATGTATGTGTTTTTCGCCGATCCTATTGTGATACCATTAGACTATAGTTTTCAGCAACTGGTATTTTGAATCTCGTATAAATTCTAGAATACCCATTCGAAATATGTATTATATGTGTATATAAAATAAGAGTTGATAAGAATAATAATAACAAAAATTAAATTAAAAGAAGACCCTACCACACCTTGTTTGGAAAGCATACTGCATTGAATACCAACGACAAAGTAAATGGTAACTTAATTGTCAAGCTAGATAATTAAGTACATATCTAGAATTTTTTTAAAACAAAATGGATTCTACTATTATTCGATCACGTTGAAAAAAGGAAATTAATAAAACTGGAAACATATTCATTACAGAGTTAAACTTTCTTTACAGGATGCTTACACCACAGAGGAAGTCATAGCTGCGGTTTTGGGGGATACATCGCTGGAAGCGTGGGCACCTGATGGTGAAGATTCGTATAATTCAACATCGGACAGTGAAGATTTTGGTAATAGGGGTTTTGGACCTGTGCGCAGTGCAAGTCAAAGAATAACAATCCTCAATTGCGATTATGCGAGAAATGTTATCAGGTTAGATATTGGACCGTAAAACTCGTAAGATTTACATCATTTTACTGGCTATATCTCTGATTAAATTTTATAACTTTTTTCGTGAACATTAACAACACGGAGTGTATTCATTTAGGATGTACTTTGCTTGATAATCATATTTCAAAATTACGATTGTTGCATATTTCGATAGAATACTTTAAAATTTACACTTGCCAAACGTGGAATGTTTTGACGATTTAACACGTTGGGATTTGCAGATATAACGAATCTGATTCGTTGATGTAAGAAATATTTACCCCATCGTTAAGAGCATGTAATCTTTTAAATGTTGTCGTCACTTTTTTATATCTCTTTTAGTTTCAGAGTTATTAGGTCAAATAGCGAAGGGCAGTGTTGATCTTAGGGCGCCGTGAAATTGGGCAGCTAAGAAAGTTACCGTTGTTTTTACACTACATCGGTCTATAAATTCACAAAATATCATTTAAATCGGTGAAACACACTTAGCAGTGTTGTCGTGTTACTTTGGATTTAGCTTTCACAATGTACAAATTGGTACTGTTAGTTACGATTTATAGACTTTCCGGCGTTTCTCCGCTGAAATATTAATTAACGCTCAAATCAGATTTGAGTACCTACCTACGCACTTCTTGACATTCTAAAAGCCACTTTATTTTATAACAACGCGTGCAAGATAGTGAAATATCTTATCATCACTAGTTCAGATGTTGATAAACCTAGAGTGTTATTCATAAAGTGTAACCATGTAGGTTCTTTCCCTGTAATATCAGTACTGTCAACATAATTACTTGCGCGGCTGTAAGTACGTTATGCGAGTATATTCTACAATAATAATTATATTATAACAAATATAGAGAACGTTAAATGTGTGGAGACGGAACACACAGTAAGCGCTGCTTCAGATTTTTTCATTGTAGTTTAAAAGTTTCAGTAAAATGTCTATTACATAAATTGTCATTAAGTCGGTATTTTTATCATATAAGGTTAATCCGCCAGTCTATTCACTGAGATGTCTTATTCTGAATATAGAAAAAGAAATGCTATTATTTTTTAATACAGTGGTATGGCCAGTAGAAGAAATACATCACATGTACATTGCACGTAGTTAATGTGATGTAAAGTTGATGTTAATCTAATTGAAGTTTTATTGAAATTCAAAAAACTACCGTTAGTATTAAGAATAGGAATTAAAAAGAGTGCTACGTTTTGTGTTGTGTGCATTTAGACGTTTCTTATATTAGAACTCTGTCCAGAAGTGCTTATCTATATGAATAGGTGAAAAGATAGCTTTTCTACAATAACCGCAGATAAACTTTGTGTCTTTACATCTATGATTATATATTATATAACCTGAGAAGATTGTTATGACAACGAATCGGGTGTTTATTTCTTTTTGGGTAAGGATTTTTATTTTATTTTTAACTACCTCTTTATTTAGGGCAATCGGTAAGATTTTTTCATATATTTTGATTAATGTAGATGTATAGTAACTATCACTTATATGTTCACGTAAAATTTTAACTTTTATTGGTTGAATTTATTTTTGAACATATTGGCGTTTATTCTTTTAAAACATTCATTCTACATTTTATATCCGTTTAATTTTAATATTGTTATCTATTTGAAATCATTGAAATCTTACAATTATTGCTGCTTTCACTCTTATAACCATAACACTAGGTCAAATAGGTGTCCGTACACTCAATAAGAGTGTCAATTTATGCATTTAATTTAGTGTCATATTTTTTTCAGAAAGAAATATTACAGAAAGTACCTAAGAAGTCCATGACTTGCACAATAGTAACTTTTTATTCTACTAATTACAAAAAATATGTATAATAGTTTTTAAAATAACGCGTTTATGACGTGGTGCATTTTAACAAGTTTGTAACTTCTTGTATCTATTTACTATATCATTGCGCTGTGATTTTTTCATGGCTGTAGCTATTTTTGTATGACGACCCGCCTTTTCTCAAGCCTATAATTAATTTTTGGATTGATTGTAACACCTCCTTCTTAATACAATAAAAATTGCAATAGATAAACCCCTGAATTATATTTAGGAAATCCAGGTGTTTATTTTTGAATTTATATCTGTATTATATATATATATATATATATATATATATATATATATATATATATTAGAATAAAAATTACTTTTGGGAAAATCATGTACATATGAACTTCCTAAATACCTTATCTAATATTTATTTCTCAAAAAAAAATTACATTAACGTAAATTAAAAATCTTATTGAGTGTATGGAGACTTATTTGGCCCAGTGTACACATATAAAAAAAAATATTTGTAAATTTCGCTTATTGCAGATTTGTGAGTATTAAATGTTTCCATCAAGATAAAAAAAAATATCTTGATTGAAAACATATCTTGGTATGTTCTTTATTTATCATCATTGTTATGGAATAATGACGTTATGAAAAGAATGCAGGTTAAAACTTGTTACTATTACTTGGAAACTGTAACGATGACGCACCATTTCCATGTTTATAGCCTGCCATTTTTAGTTATCTTATTTAAAATTTAGGTATAATATTTGAAATATTTGAGGATGACAATATTAAAATTAGATTATCTCGTTAAATAAACTAAAATTCATTGTTTTAACTTAGTATACTTATACAAGCTGTTGAATTTTCAAATAGCCATGTGACCACTACACTCTGAAACACATCACATTTAAACTTATAAATATATACATACATATTCATATTTTAATAACCATACATTATGGAACATACCTGTCTTTTATGGGTCTGATTCAACAAAGACGTGTCTACCTTAACATAATGGTGATAAACTAGTTTTCTTGATTATGAAAATGCAAAGAAAATTAGTCGAGATATTAACATCACACTTACTTTTGGGAAGAAAAACACGAAAGGAATGCCGATTAGGTTTTCATAGGAACGTATTGGGATATTGGATCTCCACATCAATCTAAGTTCGTCAAGAAAATTTAATGGTGGTGAAATAGAAAGTACCCTACATGATAGAAGATTAGTAACTACAAACTATTAGAATCCACTTCATTCAGTATTGATCGCGAGCATTTCATGGACTTACACTGGAGGACGTGTATCATCAAGAAGATTAGCATTCAGGAAAAAGCGCAGTTTGGATACTATTACATAAGTTGTATCTATTACAATACAAAGCATTTGATATAAGATAAAATCACTGCTTCATCAACCAATGTTAAGATTGACACATTTATATTGATATTATAATGCTGAAAAGGTCGAGGATGAATCTGTAATGTAATTAATTTAGGGAGTTATGGAGGAAAACAGTTGGAAGTTCAGGAAAGCTTTGAAGATTTTTTGTTGGTTTCGTTATTTCTTAGGTAAAGATTTGATTTCTTTTATACATACTTTACATCGCAATATTGTAACTTGAACTGATTCCAAGAAGAATTTATCTTCACTTAAATGTGGAGCAACATGGAGTATATACGAGAGTAATTCTCATTTGAACTGACATAAATACGATTATGATTTGAACTGACTAGTCGAGGTTGGACCAAGAAGACTGAGATCACCGCCCGATACGTCACTGCCAAAGGCGTACTTTGAAGCAGGAGGGTATTTTTCTTACCTATTTTAATTTTTTTTTATCTATTTTCTTTTATCATCATTATTTATTTATTAGTTTTGTTATAATTATTTGCCATTTATTACGAAGTTAGGATACAAAGTGGATTTTTATTTTCAATTGTATCAACGGTAATACCCATTTGCATTAATATATGCGTATTGATATAAAAAGATGTATGTAGTTTGTCATCAGTTTCAAGGGACTATTGTTGATATTTTTTACTACAAATTAGTTCCAAGAATATTATAATAAACTGGTAGATAATCCAACTACCGTAATATAATCAATTGATTAAAACCTATATTTTCTCTATGATTAATGACAATTGCCATTTGGAAAGATTTCTTTATTGCTGTAATTTCTTCTTTTTCCACTATTATTTCATTTTTATATCATCGTTATTTTTTCATTTCCTTTGCAGCTACTTTTACGAAGAAAATCTATTTTGCTGCTATGGTTTCATTTTTAAAATGTATGATTAGACTTGGCCCAAAAATGCTATAATATAGACGTGCCCGCAAAATACAAGTTGCGATTAATGTTTTAAAAGGAATTATCCAGGTGGAAAAATGTAAATATAAAATCTCTACATATGAAACGTTTATACGTGCTAAGGATTGGACCAAAACTACATCGTAAAAATCCTACTTTCAGTTAAACCGTTGTTAACTATCAATAATCAGGGTTCCTCTGTAAGTGAGTGAATGAAATTTTGCAGCTACACTATGTCAGGAATTCTCAATCAGTTAATCTAAAGCACTTTTTCTGCAATTTGAAGTGCTTTTTTTTAAAGATATTTTGTAATTTTGTAATAGACTGTATTGGATCCGCGACATTTTTCAAATATCTGCCTTTCATGGGTGTAAAACTGCAAAAACAGGTTCTTATGTGATTGACATTGAAATTCTGGAATTTGTGAAACATTTTTGTTTTGACCACTGATTTATCACCTGTAGGATAACAATATTACATTTTTTTATTTCGACCATTCTATCTACTCTTCTGCTATATGAGGCAACAGGAAAAGGAATCGGTCTTTAACAGAGCCATTAAGAGATTTGAAACAATGTTGATCTTGGGGTGGGTCGTTTCGTTCTTTCATATCTTCAGCAGCTGGAAGAACCACTTTTTGCATAATGATGCCTGTCCATACATACATTGCAAGAATTTCTCTAAACCAGTTTGAAGAGGCACATGTCAATATTTTGCCATGGTCACCCAGATCTTCCAACCTCTTGCCAATTGAAAACATGTGGGATATTATGAGAAGAATATTGAGGAACTTAGCGAATCTTCCGCAAACACTGGAAGCTCTTCGACATGAATTGCAGGTTGCTTGGAACACCCTGCCCCAAGAGAGCATCAACCACTTACTGGACTGAATGCCACGAAGAATGAGGGAAACTAATAGGGAAGCTCAACATATTATTAATAAAGAAGAATAAAATATGTTAATGTTTTATCCTTTTTCTTTGAAATTTTAATCAATCATTATATCTGAATAGGTCAACGTTTCTGCCAAGTTTGAAAAATTCGCACCCTTTTTTGGTGTTACAATTTCCATATCATGTAGCATATAAATACATACATCCAATGGGACGCAAGTACGCGTTCACAAATCTGGCGTATTAGTGTATATCGATCACGCTGTGTGCGGTCAACCAACACGCCTATGTTACAGCACTTTTGGGGCAACGTTATTGAAAACATTCTGCAATATATAAATTGATTTCCCGTTATTTATTTTTTTACATTTTCGTTTTCCATATTTTCAAAGTAGCACATTAAACTCTTTTTATTCTCTCCTGAGGCTCACTTATTTTCAATTTGAGATCTTATTGGAGAATTAAATCATGGTGTTGTTTTTTGAACTCCTTTAAAAATCATTGCTTCGAACAATTAACTTATTCTTTTCCTAAAATAAATATTTCGTATATTTGATTTCTATATGCCGGTTATGCATTTATCTTCCCAGTCTATTTCGTTTTTTGTACCTAATGTTTACTATACTATTTAAATTCTCGAAGGTGTAATAAAATAATTCTTACCCAGTCAATGAAATTATTTATATCTAGATAATGATATAATACCAAAAATTGAAACAGATGCAGTCGTACGGGATGAACATGATGAAATTTGCAACATCTCGAAATCAAATACACCTAATTCTGTTTTTACACGGTAGATTGGTTCCAGAAAAAACCGTATAAAAAACCGTGTAAAAAAAGACATTGATCATATGCAAAAATAGGTGATTAGTTCCTTATCTCTAAAACCTATTAAAATTAGTGAAAAGACAAGGATTTTTTAAGAACAAGTATTCATGTTTATTTTATTAAGTCACATTGTATACAATGTGTATTTACACGAGCATAGTTATTAAAGAACAAAAGATGGCACTCTAAGCTTGAAAGTATGTAATGTAAATTAAATGTATGACAAGTTTCAGGAACTAAAAACAATTACGTATGTATGTAAAACAGCTATGTTGTTAACAAAAAGAAGAGGTATAGGTTGTATGCACAAAAAGGGAATTCCCTAAATTTGTGCTATTTACAATTGCTCTGACCAGTAAATTTGCTTGTGTGTATGTATACAAAACAAAACCGAATATTTTGAATCGTACTAAATGGAATAAAATCGTTTAAAAAAATTTCAAATTTTTTATTTTCAAACCGTGTTGAATCAAAACGGTGTAAAAACAGAATTAGGTGTATTGATATTCTCACTGCATGCTGTTCTCAAGAATTCTAGGTAATTAGGTGAATGGGTTCATTAGTCGTGTGTGTGATAAAATACTCTTAAACCATAGTAAGGGCTAATATGCAGAAGGTGTCTCAAAACAACATAGATGCATATGCCGATTTTAGATGCCAGTTGTAGATTTGGCATTAACACATTGGCGGATATGAATGGAATAGCGTTCATTTTCATAGTGAAGCAGAATGGCATGAATACTATGCACTTGTGCATTCAAATTTTAAAGCCAGTTAGTGTTTACTTAATTTTATATAACTTTAATTTTTGCAATTATGCATTTCAAAGTAATGGTTAACTGACTCATTGAGTATTTTCATATTATATATGTCTATTTTTGCAGCTCACTGAAATTTTTACTATCCGCGAACGTGTTAAACTATATCGGTAACTCACTAATAATTATTGGTACATTTTCGTGTCACGTATACACACAATCCCTGCAATAATTACGAACTGTAGGTTTCATCATACTCTATAACCAGCCAACATTTTGTACCTGGATTTTATTTACACCGATTCTTGGTTACCCCATGGCTTAACTTTTTGCAAATATATTAGCCTTACTATGCTACCTACCAAAGAAAGAAATGCGTACCGACAACAACTCTCTGGGCGTTAGTCCCTACAAATGAATATTTTATACAACTTGTTCTGTTTGACTAATTCAGGTTCGGAAAAATTTCTATCCTCCGCGACCCAAACGTACCAAGAAGCGAAAAATTCAGTCGAATAAGGAGGCCGTTAACGTGGATAATTTACGATCTTGCCTCAGTGGGTTATCCCAGGATTCTGGTCTAGGACTCAGTCAGGAATTTCCCACGCTCGACTTCAAAGAGATTAAAGTACCCGAACAGCACTTAAATAAAGGCAGTTCAACATCTAGCGGAATTTCGTCCGAAAGCAGTAGTGGGTCTTCTTCTAATCCCGTATGTACTAGTGATGATCCGGAAAGTGTTGGGTCTACTACGAGGAAGCGAAAAATAGCGAAAACGTTTCGAATAGTGATGTGCGTCCTAAAAGGATAATCATAGAAGCGCCGTTATCGAGTAAAATTGAAAGTACACAAAATGATACCGCGGAAGTTGTTGAACTAAATGCGGAATTGAAAGAACAGTGTATTATGTGCATGACAAAACAGAAAGACGGCTTATTTTTGCACGGTAGTAGTGCGCACGCTTGTTGTTGCTATAAGTGTGCTATAAAAACTTGGAAGGTGATCAAAAGGTGTCCAGTTTGTAATAGAAGAGTCAGCAATGTAGTTAAATTGTATAAAATTTAATTTATTAACAGAGAGCTTAGAGAAAGACGTTATGTTAATATAAAAATATCAATAGTAGGTGTACAGCATAACAAATTGTTTATTATAATTCTTATAATTATTTACATATAAAAATCTATATTTATCTTGTATATTGAAACGGCAAATTATATATTACGTTTGAAACATTGTAAAACCAAAGATTACATCTTAAACGTACATTTGTTGAGAAAGTACTTCATTCTTTGAGAGCAATTGACGTTGAGTTCGAATTTTCAAATGATAGGTCTAGCCAAACCTTGCCGCTTGACAAACCAATAGTTAACATTAGAATGAAGTACAAATCGTTGCTAGAACATATATAAGACGCCAGAATTCTTATTGGATGGATTAGTACTGGGTTGTAATATAGATAGTTTTTCGTCTAAATTTAAATTGTTAGACTGAATAAACTCTATTTGTTTAGAAATTTTTACGATTTTTCTGTAGAATAAAAATGGTAAAAAATACAGCTTTGTGCAATTAACAATAAAACTTGGTTACTATTCTATCTATTTGTTTATTTTTCTCTATATTAAAATTGAACATATGGCCAGAAATTCCTCGCTTTAAAATTGTGTAAAATGGGAATTAAACCTACAGAATTTGGAGAAAACATTTTACTTATTCATGAATTCATTAAAAAAGAAATAGATTAATATTTATTCTTTGTACTTATACAGTATAAGGTTAAATATGATCTACACGCAATGCGTAGATAATTTACACAACCCTGGAAATTGTATTTTGTATTCGTTAAACTTAGCCTTAAATTAGATGTTGAACATGGGCGTGGCTAGCGAAGGGCAAGGGTGGGCATTGCCACCCTAGAAAATTTGTTGCCCCATCTAGAAAAATCCTCTGACGTATACTGCTCTCGCAATATAAGTTGGCGAGCGGTGGGGATGCGCCGTAAACGTATTTAGGACACGTACCTCCCACCTGTCTGATTCAGATAGTGCATAGGAATTACCATTACGTTGTAGGACGAATGATAGGCAATCTATCCCTCCTTACTTATATTGCGAGAGCTGTATATATACATATAAACTATAAATGTATACATATAACCAGCTGGTCGGGTTTGCTGGTTTTGACGAGCATTTGGAGTCGTTATCTTGCTGGAGAAATCACCGAAGTGGCATATATCTTCAGCATAGAGTAACCATCCTCTAATATACTTTTGTAAATCTCTTTAGTCATAGTGTCACTAATCAAATGGATTGGTATAACTCTGTTCCAGGAGAAAAAAACCACATACCGTTATATTTACTCGACTGTGCTTAATATTTTTTTTGTTTGTTTTGTGTAGTGGGAGATAAATTCTTGGCCTTTTGAACGTCTTACATTCCTTCCAGCATGATTTCCAAATAAATTGATCTTAATTTCATCACTTCACAGGACATTTCGGCACTTTTTGCAGCCTCCACTCTACATTCTACACGCAAATGCAAAGGTTTTCCTCTTCTGTTAGTTTGTTTTCATAAGTAACGGAATCTTACCAGGTATTCGGCCAGATAGTTTCATATTGTATAGTCATCATCGTAAAGTTCTAACTGGCATTTCATTATTAATTTCCGCAGTAATCGCTTTAGACGACTTAAAGAGAACCCGTTTGGCCAAAGTTGCAATGTAGTCGTCTTGTGATACGAGATGTTTTGCTGGCACTTCCACTTTTTTCGATCGCGTTTTGGCATTTCAAGATATTTGTAACAAAAATAATAATAATAGTTGGCAATAAAACTATAGGGTTTATTTAGATTTCTAAGATTTAGAATGTCTCTTCTTCACTGCTGTGCAATGCTATCCACAACACATCTAACGATCATATTCCTATTCATATTCATTTTACATCAAATCTACAATACTAAAACATACCTCCTACCTTACCTTACCTTACCTACCTTAGATTTTTAAATATACATTAACATAATGGGGTGCCAGTTAATACAAAGTAAATTGAAATAATAATTTGCAATTATTACTTCGGGTAAAACTTTCCCAGACAGATACAATACTCTTTCATGATACTAACCACAGACAGTTACGTTTGTTGCCAGGTAAAGGCTTAAGAAATTATCTTTATTGGTTGAATACTAATTCATAGGAGGGATTAGCTGAGAGGCGGTGCCAAATTACTTTCACCCTAATTTAAAGCAATTTAAATTTTTGAATCGTGTATATATGTATGTAGGTATTCGTAATACCTAAGGCACACCGTTCTTAGAAATGAAGATCTTCCTAATTAAAAGCATTAAAATATTACATTAGAAAAGGCGTTTTAAAATCTGATTTGCAGCTAAATTGAGTTTCCTTAGAAAAATTGGAGAAAACATTCCAATTCTCGAATACATCTTTCAATTTTCAATAAAAAAATCTTTCATTCAGTCGTTTGTCGGTAATCTTTGGTCACAAAATCGCCAAATTTCGTGTTATTGACTTTTTCCCGAAAACTAAATGAGATAGCAACATATAAATAGGGGTAAACCCTTTGTTTTGCAACATGAAATATGTCGCAATGTAGAAAAATTAAAAGGAAAAGTAGAAAATGTGTATTAAACAACCTTAAGGTAGTGGAATACTATGTTGTCTCCTGATTAAACCTGCAGTTTCCGATGTTCACTTTCAAGAAAATAAATATATTCAAAAAAATTTACAACTTAATTATCCCATTATGTTGGTACTTCGTTATGATCCACTGCACAGTACTGTGGGTTTTGAAGAGAACGTACGAATTACAGTTATATCGTACTTAGGAAATTAATATGGTGTCACGACGTAATAGTTTTATAATGAGTAATATGAGTGGATGTGTGAAAACCTAAAGACAGCTCTAAATACAAACAACTAATTTACAATGTAGGTATTCAATTGAAATAAATTTTTATTCCTTGTACCACTAATGTGAATTTGTTTTACAAGATGTATGGTTCCGAAAATCCTTAATTTGCTCATCTACAGTATGTAAGTAACTTATGAGAAATTTGATATGTAGTGATAGATTCATATGCTGACGGTGTGAGTGATTTTTTTTATTTTTAATATCTCTTTAGAATACGTAAATTCCAGTTTTTCCAGGGCCGACAAATCCATAGGTAGGAGACCAATCGTATAAAGAAAAATGTGTAATCGCTCGCAAATATATTCTCTAATACCTTCTTTAATTTACAGGTTTCAACGATAATCACAAATAACCTTCTTCGCTATGAACAACAGTGTAAGTAAACGACTGGATTCAGGTAAGACAAAATAATTCCTATATCATTGATATCATGTAAGATATTCTATTTAAAAAATTATTATTTAATTAATAAATTGGTTGTACCCACTCTACTTATTAATTACCTTTAGTTGCAGTGCCTAAGGTCAAACTAAATCCACCCACTTCATTTTATAAATACAAGGATTCTTGCATAAAGAAATGAATGATAAAATTGATAAATGCTTCAGTTTGTTACCACGAAAGAAAGTAGCTGTTCAAGAATAACTCTCGCGGCCAGGGAATCGCAAGACTCTGAAGGAAATCGTTCCAATAAAGCAAGAACAAAGAACACTTCGCTATTGGAAGTCGTAGCCGTCGTTACTGCATTATATAAATTATTTCATATATGTGAAAATTGGTATCTTAATAAATTAATACGATTTTCAATTATTCCTCCGCTACATTAACTTGTTAAAATAGTTTACTAACTGGAGATTCTGTGGAAAACTGCAAATACGTATTTCAACCAGCAAGTTATCCTCGATGAAGAACACAGGAACGAAGAGGTTCCGTGAATATCAGCTAATAACACTCTAAACCAGAGTTTCTTGACCCTGTTTTTTGTTCTACGAATCCTTTCGACAGTGAAGTAAAGGGGACCCCTTCTCAAAATATTTCTATGTTCATAAACTAAAATAACAACAGATAGCCTTTTTTGACGTGAATGAGAATAATAAAGTGTATTAAGATATGCTCAAACAAACCTGAAATCGTTCAATGGGCAGCCAAATAGTTTTCCGTTTAGTCTAGATTAAGAATCCCTGCTCTAAACGGACGAACTTTCAATCGACACTGTTACTAGTACATTATCAATAAACTCTTTTGCATCGATAGGATAAGGTATGAACTATTGTCAAGTAAGTCCTCGCTTAACGTTGGGGTTAATTTCTTAAAATTCACGACGTTAAGCGAACTGTTTCTTCTATATACAAATTAAATGATTGCAGAATTGAATTATAATTAATTATTTACGATTATACACCTTCATTGCAAATATGTTATGTATATATGTTGCCTAACCCGCTTAGCTTATATTGTAGGGTTTTTGAGGGCTGAAAGGAATATGGACATTAATGACAGTTTGCCACAGCATCCAAGACTATCAAATCAAAGCAGAGCGACCACTCGCCAATTGTACGGAAAAAACTTTGCGATTTCTTTTTACGATTTACAGGGCCGAAAGGTCAGAAAAGATGTTTTTAAATCAGCTATTAATGTGCGGGAGCAAATCAAATATTAACTGGACTTTTCTTTTTAACGCTCCCTAGGTGAAGTAAGTAACGTGATGTCTTGACATATGTTGGGTGGGGATGTAAACTGGAGGAGAGTAAATCGGTTCGGCTCGCCAGAGCAAATTGGCTGTTAGCAGCCTCATGTCTGAGCAATAGGTGCACACGTCTGTTGAGCAACGCATTATTATTAAATTTTTGTCGCCGGAGGGCGGAAAACCTGCCTAAATTTTACGTCGACTAACTCCACAGTTCACTGAGAAAACACCGAAGTCTAAGCAGGCAAGTATGGAATGGCAAAAACGTGGGGAAGCATCACCGCGGAAAGCCAAGACTTCTTTCTGCTGGGAAAGTTCTTGCAACGATTTTTTGTGATTCCAGAGGCATATTGCTCGTTCATGCGCAATTGGTTACAGACGAGATTCATTCTTCTTTGATGACGGAATTAAAAACTTTATTCGGTGGGAATAATGTGTGAATAAAAGAGGAGATTATATAGAAAAATAAGGTATATTCCAAATTTTATATACTGTACCAATAAATGTATTAAAACAAAAGTCCGGTTCATATTTGAGTCGCCCTCGTATATTGTGATAGCTGTTACAGCAAGGCTTGCTTATGAATCGATTGATTCTAGTTTTTGGTTGGTGTCCTGTCAAATATGGAAAGTGGAAAAACTGCATTTTCGGGATATTTGACTTTTTTACTATCTAAAAGGTAAAAATGCTGTTCAAAGCAAAAAAATTATTCGATGTGTATGTAGAAGGTGTATTGACATAATGCAAGTGCCAAAACTGGTTTGCAAAATTTTAATCCTACAATTTTGTTGCTGAAGATACACCACGTTCTGGGAAGGCCAGTTGAAACTGATGAAGACACAATAATGGTATTAATTGATGTAAATCTTCGAATACCAACTCGTGAGATCGCTGAGTGATTAAGTTTATGGAATTCGACCGTTCATGATCATTTTAAACGCCTAGGTTTAATCTCAAAGCTTGACATATGGGTTTCTCATGTTCTTACGAAAAGAAATTTATGCCGTCGGCACCTTCTGATTATTACTTGTTCTGGTCCCTACAAAAATTTCTAGACGGTAAAACCTTTATTTCAAATGAGGTCAAAAATCATCTAGATCAGTTTTTTTTTACCAGCAAAGAACAAACATTTTATGAGCGTGGAATCATGCTACTGCCAGAAAGATGGCAAATGGTATTGAACCAGAATGGACAATATATAATTCAATAAAATATTTATTCACTGTAAGAAAATCGTGCTTCATTTTCATTTAAAAAAAATCGAAACTTTCCGAATAACCCAATCTATTTACAATCGGTTGTCACAACCTGCATATTCCTAGGCATAGGATAGGCATAGGATAGAAATGACAGAAAGATCCACATTATTGTCAACGATGATTTTATCTATCTTATTGTGAAATTTCACGTATTTTTTACCAACTCTGGAGACGATAAACATCCCAAGGGGTTTGTATCCTTACCGTTTTTATTGCAGAAAATCCGTTGAAGGTAACTGCGCTTGGGTCCCTTGAAGGAACCTGACCGTGATCCACTTCCGTCTAGACTGTCATTGACGAAGTTCGTTTCCATATTCTCAATTTTAGAAAGCATTTACCGTATCCATTGCCTATCCAAATTTCGAAATAAATTTTGCACTGCGATAGGTGTAATATTGTAGTGCCAGCAATCTGGCTCCAGTTTTGCGCGAGCTTCCTCGGCGGTTAATCACACGTTTTATGCCAAATTAGTTCATTTATTGCTACTGTATTGTTTTATTTTGTATATTAACGAGTCGGTCTTGAATGTTGTGCTATTTACCATTCTTACATTTAGGCATTATTATCCGAAAGTGTGTTATATTTTGGATATAATTAAAAGTTGTTTTAATTTTAAAAAGCTAGCGCTAGCGCCACCTAGATTGAGAAAAACGTAGATTATATTGAGCGAGATGTCTCGGCCAACTATTAATTAATATCCCCACATTTTCCGCGTTCGTTCCACGTGTCTGATATTTTGTCGTATTCGTGCCAGCTTGTGCTGTCCGAACAAGCGTCTTAATGTGGTAAGTACGATTTTTCAATATTTAATAAATCAGTTATGTAAGTCGCCTCAAAAAGCCCTATTGGGTGTGTTTATTTTACTACTAGCAAAAGCGTTGGTGATGGTGTATGCAACAAGTGTATAAAGCCAGTAAAAAACGTGCTTTATACATTATTTTTTGCACAATATCATTAAAAACAAAACAATAAGCTTGACATGTCAAAGTCAATGATCTTGGTATCCGATCCAGCCATCTTTAATCATGGAGGAAAGCACGACTTTTTAAACACTAGGGTAAATGTTGCTTATTAATATTTGATAAAAAGACAAAGCAACTTACAATACAATCCGACTAGGGATGTTGTCGTAGGCTTTGTTGACACGTAATGAAAGTTTTCCACAAATCCCTGTTCATGGTTAGGGAGATTATTCTCAAATCTTATTGCATATTTGAATCAATTGGGAGTCTTCTCGCATCGTTCGAACGGACGAGCGTACCACCATAGATAACCAGTGATGTAAGATTACCGTAATTTATAATTTTTGTAAATTACCGCGGTAAATTACTCATATGTTACCAAGATTTATTTTTACGTAATTTATCGCTGGAAAGTAAAACATCATGGTAATTTATCGCCCTCTTTTACAGACAGAATTAAATATTTTAGTTATTTATAAAGTTTATTAAAGGAAAACAATAAAAGTATAACTTATTAAAAACTTAAAATTATATAATTCTAAAAATAAACAAAATAACAATACCTAACAAGAGAAAAATCGCCCTCGAAATTTCAACGATTTTCAGTTATTTCCACAAAATTTGTTTTCCTATTTATCCCGTTAACACCAACCTCTACATAAAAGGAAGTTGAATGAAGCAATGAAAAAAGCGCCCATAGTTGGTCTGCTGGAAATACCATTTTCGCGTATATACATTGTAAGTCAGCATCATTTATTACTTAGTCTATATTACTATCAGCATGCAGACATGCAATAGCTTAGCAGCCCTCTCATTGGCGTATTTTTTATTTTGTATACACGAACGGCATTTATATCCGCGGTTCGAGAACGTCGTAAACATCCACTTATATCCTTCCGGAGGGAAATTGGTGCACTACGTGCTGATTGGCTTATTTGAACAGACAGGCTGATTGATCCATGTTAGTCGGGAGGTATGCGAGTGGAGGATGCCGAGCGGATATAAGTGAAAGCTAGAGCGAGATATAAATGCGGAAGGATATAAATGAGGGCGGATATAAATGTGGTTCCAGTGTATTGTCATATATCAATAACTTCTCCTGTCACATGTTGTTGGTGAGCAACTTAATATTTCTGTTGCTACGTTGCTTAAAACTGTACTACAACAAAGTGATTTCCACCATATCATAAAACTCAGAATCAGTTTATACGTTTTCAAAGCTTTCCATATGAAATCTTTAGAAAATATTTGTTCCTTTTGATTTAT
Source organism: Chrysina gloriosa (assembly GCA_038088585.1). NCBI lineage: Eukaryota > Metazoa > Arthropoda > Insecta > Coleoptera > Scarabaeidae > Chrysina > Chrysina gloriosa. The sequence continues at coordinate 12,562,463 of CM076093.1, forward strand.
AAGCGACCTCAGTGATAATTTCTGCGATATTAGACCCACCAACTAGAAACGCTGATGTCAGTGCTACGATGCAATATTTTCAGTTTCAAAATATTGACAGCACAAGTCTTTTCATTATATATTTGGGTCAAACTGAATTACAAACAATAAACTTTCAAATTATAAACAAATGAGAAACGCAAACGATCACGAATGATTATGTGAATGATTATATATATATATATATATATATATATATGTATGTATGTATTATTTGCACTTTTACAGTATCTATTATAAAGGGGCTTCCCTAAACGCATATATAATCTTTTTCTTTGAATGTATTAACCACTCAGTAATTTACGAAAACTCCATTGGGAAAAAAAAATTATGGTAATTTACTGACAACTCACCGATTTTGACTCGCCACACTCACATTCTCACAGTCCGGATGAACTTCGGCTCTCCTTGGTTCCATTCTTATACACGTTTGTCCTTCGAAATGTTACTTATTATGTTATAAAGAATTTAGCTACATACATCCTCGATCATGTCGGGATCACCAATGTGGAAAATTGATAAATAATGCGCAGATTAACCAAAAACTTGAAAACAACTTTATTAAAAAATTTGTAAAATCATAAAACAGGAGGCACTGAAACCCCGAACGACCCTTCCGCTTAGCCATAGTGTTGCTACCTGACCAGTCTTTCTTACTGCTCAAGTATCCGTATGTCCATCTTTAATTGTCTATACACACTGCAGAAACAAACATATTCATGTAGATGTTTGAATTATTTTGCAGGAATGGAAGATACTTTAACCTTCCTATACTCACGCATACGGTCTGTGAGACCGATTTATATAGTATAGTATACGTCTTTCATTTTGACGTGAGTATAGGAAGGTTAAAGAAACATCAAAATATATGCTTTAGTAATAAACCGTGTATTCCGATAAGACATGGGGATAATGTATTAACATTTTCAAATATTCAGCGTATGTAATTTATTCTAATTTTGAATCTATTCTGAAACTTATTCTTACATGTGAACTAAATCCTGAATCATATACCTCCTCATAAAATACAATTTCATATTCCTTGTGGTTCTGGATTATACATCAGAAGCATCTATGATAATGTTGATAAGCCATTGGAAATTTAGAGTATATAAATGTTTTATAAAAAGAATAATCGAACATGCCACAACAGTGTATAAGTTATTGAAAGAAAACAAACCCATAGCGGATATCAAACTAGAAGAGTATAAGAAAACAAAAACATGTTATCTTTGTGAAAATATGTTTTCTATACAAAACCGAAAAAATAATGATCATTACACTGCAAAATAATAAAAATAATAAGGGAGCTGCTTGTATAAACTGTGATTTGAGATATAAACAACCGTTTTTTATTCCAATTTTGTTTCATATGATTGTGATTTGTTTATCAAGAATCTAGCAAACACATATGAAGAGCTCTAACTTTATAAATTAAGAAATTATTGATAAATTTGCTAATAAATGAGGAACAGTATCTAAACAAAATGAATAATATAAAAATCTAGTTTTCTTGGATGCTAATCGTATCTCTTTTATTTCAGTTTGTCAGATGTCCCAAAATAAAAAAGAGAAAATGGATCTTGGTGCAGGCGGATTGTCTGCTTCCTTTGACATTCAAGTAAGCACAATTCGTGCTCTTAAACAGCGTTCTGGTATCAGAAGAGCAATTGATATTTTCTTTTGTTGCAGGAAACATCGGCAAGTGTGCTAGATTAAACCATCCAGCACACTTGTCGATGTTTCTTGCGGCAGAAACATTTTCTTCACCCCTTTAAAGGCTACATTGCTCGACCAGCACTGTTGTATTGGATTTCAACCCAATGAAAAGTAAGATTGGCTTAAGAAAATTCATCATAATATATGTGTTTATATTACAAAAAATTTTAATTTTTCTGTCCATTCAGCAAAGATATGTCATATATAAAACAAATGGAACTAACTGCAAAGAAATTGTCAAATAGGCGAGTCCCTGAATACAAATATGGTCAAACAGCTATTTGAAGTTGAAGGAGCTCGAGGTATCAGTTATGCACCACATAATTTGGAGCAATTAAAACAAAATGTTAAAACTGTTATTCTGTTTCATTCAGAATTGCACATGATGGTGCGCGTCTATATCTGCAAAATCATATATATGTATATAAAGGAGGTTGCACTGGGAGACCGTTAAGAATTGATCGACTACTTAAATCCTTACCATAAGAAAAAAGTGTACCTCTTGCTTGATGATTTTGATACATCTGCTATGAATGGTTATCCAAAAGGGAAAAGTGAGGATGAAGTGAGAAAATCAACTAGGAAGTTATCCCTGTTTGCTGAGATTGTGAAAGAAAAAGTGTGTCTCGGGGTCGCTGATTACTGGAGCGTCTTATTTGGAAAGTCTTAGTATTTCATAGAGGAATAATATACTTGTTTACAGATAGCTATTGGAAGATGCCGATCGCTTTGTTGTAACCTCATCATTGCCGAGACCATAATAATTAACCCTTATGATCTCAGCAATGGTGAACATACAGCACTTCGTGAACACGTTTGACCCGATTCTCAACAACAACGACCTTCTGCAAGGGACGAGACATTACTTTAGAAATAGCCCTTTATACCTACTGTTTATATTTAATATAATAATTTAATAAAGTTTTATCAGATTTATACGATCATTCGAAAACACTTGCATCGACAATCAAAGGACAAATATATGTAAATAAGCGTTCGCTGCGATATATATCACCATGGTTTCAAAGAATGTTGGGTGAAAAATCTGTTCATATTAAGATAAAAGGTGTGACAAACACTGGTAGAGATGACCTGTGGAAGCGTTATAATAATTTTGCTGTTATTTGGGAATTAAAGTACAACAGACAGGTAGACTGAGATTCAACTAAGACATCTTCACGCCCGGTCTAGAAATCCTTTTTGGCAGTAGATCTAAAAAGGTACCTTGTGTTAAAATTTTGGCTTAATGTCATAGTGAAACCACCTTCCAATTGTATTTAGTGCTGACAATAAATATAAATTATGTATCTGCTGCTTACTAAATGGTTAAAACTTCGATAACAGCATCTTTTTTTTAATAAGACTGAATTTTTGTAGTATCGCAGTGCTTCCCCTTCCCCTATTATTATGAAAATTACTTAATTACAAAAAGTAATACTATTGTGTATTTTGGGTATATTGAAAAGTTTCCGGAATGATAATGAAAACCAAATAATACCCAAAATAATCGTTTACAGTCTCTATCAGTTCTTCATTTGACCACAATCTCTTTCCACCCAGAAATGTTTTGAGTTTCGGGAAGAGTTGGAAGTGTGACAGCCAAATCAGCGAATACGGCGGATGCGAAAGGATTTCGAACTTCTTTCTAATCTTTCCACCCGAATGAATGGCCTTTGCCTTCTTCGTAACCGATTCGCCGAGTGCATTTCACTGTTTTGATTGCAATTTTTTTCTGGTGTGTAGTGATGGTCTCCGGTCTCATTCATCGTCACGAATCGTCTCTTGAAATCCGTTCGAATTAAGTAAATGCGACACTCATCTTGCAGAAAGCTTTTTTAAACCCAATTCATTATGTAAAATACGAACCATTCGTTCATAAGACATGCCGACAGCTTCTTCAATTTCACCCACGTTCATTCGGCGATCTGTCAAAACCATGTAATGGTGTTTTTTCCACAATTTCTGGCGTGGTAGCCGTTTTCGGAGATGCCGAACATGGTTCATCATTTGCATGCGGCGGCCACGCGTAAATTCCGAAACCCAGAAACACGGTGGAAACTGAAGGTTATTTCCGTTTCGATTGCCCTTCCAAATGATGACCACCCGAACTTCGTTTTCATCCATAATTGAAAACACAAAAACGTATTTGACTTAAATGTTTGTCAAAACCAGACTATTTGACAGATTGATTTAATATTGCCGTCTATTGATCTGAAAGAGTTGCCCACACAACGACATAAAGTATTTGGAAAAATAGGAACAGAGGGAAATGTCTTGCACTTTTTTAAAACAACAAATGTGATTGGTTTAAAAATTTTAAGCCATTCACAGAAGCTATAAAAGGATATTGATAGAATTTTAAAACTTTATTTTCTGTTCTTTTGTCGCACATTTCTCGATCGGTTCGGTCCAGAAGTAAAAAAAAACAGTGGAATTTAATTAGATATTTGTCCCCTTTTCAGAAGTTTTTAAAATTATTTTCCAATGTCCCAATTGCCATCGTCAGATTTTCAGGCTCTTTTTGGTGACATAGGCACTTTTTGACGCGTCCAATTTGTAGTGATCTATAAATCTTGAGGTATGAAGAAATAAATTAATCTAATCTGCTTATTTCAGTAATGATAGTTTTTAAATCTTATTTTTGTTTCTCATCATTAGGATTATATGAAACTAGTTTATTTATTTATGCCTGAAAAGTTTCTACAGATTTACGAATTAATTCATCTGATTCTTCATCTTAATTTGTATTTTTATGACTACGTGCTTTATGTTCTACATTATCGAACAGTTCTATTTTGTATTTTTTAAATTTATTCTTAAATTTCTTTTTGAATTGTTTTATTCTCTTTTATTTGCAATTGCTCCAGTTTGCTCTCGTTTGCTTCGGATTGTTTCCGTTTGATTTTATTTGCTCTAAACAAAAGACTATTATCAAAATATATGAACATAATTAAAGATATGGCATTCCAGGGAGATTCTAAAATAATTTTTGTTCTTCAACAATTGAACGAATGCATGTAACTCCAAAGAAATAAAATAAATGTAAAAGCTCTTTTAAATCAAAGGCTTTGACTCTATTTTCCTAAGATTAAAACATTCTTTGATACATTTACTGTATCTTCTGTAAACGATTTGTTATTCTGTTATAGGCTTGAGTTTGTGTGTATAATATTCCGCAAAAATCTAGCTTTCTTGGATATTAATCGTATCTTTTTTATTTCTGTTTTTACTTGAATTTTTAGTCCTCTTTGATTTATACATGTCCCAAAATAAAAGAGAAAATTGACCTTGGTGCCTGCTTGTCTGCTTCCGTTAACACTCACACAGTTTGTGCTCTTAAGATGCGTTCTGGTATTCTGATATTCCGAAGCAATTGATTTTTCGTTTTGTTGCAGGAAACATTGGCAAGTGTGCTAGATTAGACCATCTAGCACACTTGTCGACGTTTTGTGCGGCAGAAACATTCTTTTTACCATCTTGAAAACTACATTGCTCGACGAACACCTCGTATTGGATTTTAAACCAATGAAAAAGGAATATTTGCTTCAGGGAATTCTGCATCATTTTATGTGTGTATATTACAATAATTTTTTTATCCTTCTGTTTATTCAGCAAGAAAATATCATATATAAAGCAAATTGAACTAACTGCAATAGTGTCAAATGGAGTGATTTGTTAATGAAACCTTGCTTGTCGTCAAATTGTTGCCTCCCAATAATGCAAATTTCTTTTCTATTTTTGCACCAAGACATTTTGGCAAGTCCCTGAATACAAATATGGTCAAACACATTTTATTAAATTGAAGGATTCCGAAACATCAATTTTGCACCACAGAATTTGGAGCAACTGAACCAAAATATTTAAAATGCTATTCTGTTTCATTCAGAATTCTACATGATGGTGTGAGTTTATATCTGCACCATCATGTCAAAACATATTTTTAAGACCTAAGTTCTACATATAAACATAAAAGGTGTCGATGAATCTTCAATTTAGGATGTAATAATTGCATACCCAAGACTTACGTTGAACATGACAATCTGATGAAAGGTGATGATCCATCAGTCGACAGTGAAGCAGTTAAACAAGTTTGTCGAATATAGAGTAACAAAACTGGGTATGAAAACGAGAATGCACTGGAAGACGTTTAAGAATTGATCCTGTTGTGATTAATTTGATCCACCTGCTCTGAATAGTTTGCTGAAAGGAGAAAGTGAGGATGAAGTGAAGGAAATGAGCTATGAAGTTCATTCTGCGCTGGTGAAAATTACCGCGTGTTAAAATTTTGGGTTAATATCGTACTGAACTAAAAACTACCTTCTAATTGGATGTAGTGTGGACAGTGAATATGAACTATGTACCTACTGCTTACTAAATAGTCGAAACCTCAACCGTCTTTTTTCTAGAAGACTAAAGATTTGAAGTATCGTAGTGCTCCTAACTTTTATTATGTATTATCACAGATAAGTCAAACAGATGATCCGTCCTTATGAGAGAACTAACGACATCCATAATCGGCTTCAAATGGAAACCATTTGGAAAAGATTTCTATCCAGGTTTTCAAACTGTTTCCAGTAAAATGTAGACACAAGCCTGATTTTACGTAAATGCATTGGATGGGCTATCTGTATTCCTTATGTAAGTTATTAATAAATATTACAATTCTAGCAGATTAGTACTACGTTAGTAATAACAAAAAATAATACTTGTATATTTGATTTTTTACGTTTACATTATGAGCGCTCATTCCTGTCCAATGCTTTCTGGTCCAATCATCTCCAAAAGCTATATAATGAGCCATATTTCTTATATATAACATTCTTTATAACAAATAGATTGGATTGAAGAGAGGAATGTTTTGTACTTTTGTTTTATTAATAAATGTGGTTGGTTCAGAAATCTTAACCCATTCAAGGTAGCTGAAAAATAAAGAATTTTTATAGAACTGCAACTTTTTTTTATTTCCTCCCATATTTTTATTGATTGCCTTATATTTTCATTCGCTTTCGTCGGTTTCCAATGGTTTTTCATCTTCCCAATGGCCTTTGTCTAGGAGCAAGGAGCCATTTTGGAGTGTCTTAAAACGAAGCACTTAAGTTTTTCAGACTTCTTCATTTCTTGACGTACACAATTTTTAGTGGTCTATAAATTTTGAGGCGTCTAAAAATTGAATTTTTTCGTTTAAGAATTTGGAGGCAATTGTCCTGGTCCAGAAGTAACATTTTGAGATCAACCGACCTACATATAAGCTAATAAAAATATCGGATTCGTGTACAAATTGAGGCAGAACTAAAACGAAACATCTTGATCGTTCTTAGCTGTGGGCGCATACAGATCACGTATAAAAATAATTGCGTCTGGCATGGCGTTTTTCAAATTAATAGTTGCACTTGGTTGAAGTAAAAAATGACACAGATGAAAGAATGGACACCAAAAATGCTGAAAACATTTTACTCGAACCCCATAAGATGCAGAAAGAAAGAAAACAATCAAACTAAAACATGGAAGATCTTTCTCTTATTCTCTCATTAACATTTGTAAGTTACATATCTGATACTATTGAAAGTTTCGAAAATTTACGTAAATAACGACTTCGCCCTATTTCTAAATAAACAGACAATATTAATTGGAAGGAAGAGCTACATCAAATTACAATTTACAAATGGGAAACGACAACACTGTGGTCATGGTCATCGATATCAGAAACAGAAACTCGCGAAATTTGGCGGTAGCTAATTTCTAAATGATCAAGCACGTTTCGTATAACAAATATTAACCAAAGTTCATAAAGAGGGTTTTCATTTCTTTGTTTTCTCCATCGAAGATGAAATAGTTATTGCAATACTTATTTGTCGGCATCAAAGTTGATGTAAAAACCGTTTCGTGAATGCATTCTAACCTGCCGGTTTTCTTACTCTTCTGATTTCGAAATTTAGCGGTAGTTAACCGTTCTAATCTTATTCGGCAAGTCTCTACAAGAAAACAGGTAAAGTTTGATAGGGAAAAAATATTTTGCAAGCTGTCAAAGTTGGTCCAAATTTGCAGAACAATAACTTCTACTACTACTTGTACTTCTACTAAGGACAACAGCTGCAACTTCAAAGAAAAGGTAACATGTAAACTTTTAGCAAATTTACCGAATAAGTCTCCCAACGGTATTTGTTAAGCCAAATAATGAAAAATGGCTAAAAATTTCTAGGTTGGTGCTCCAGATACTTTTCCCCTATGATTATTAATTTCAATGTTTTGGACAAACTTCCCCAGTTATTAAATCCAATCTAATCTTCGGACTGGAAGACATAGGAGGAGCCATTATCTCAGAAAAAGTATTAGACTAGAAGCCATATCATGGTAACGTTCATTATTGTTCAATAATCAAAAATATAAGTTAGGATTACGTAGTAAAAGACAATAGCATAACTTTTTGATGTAACGATTGGCTGTCATCACAACACATCTCCCCCATTTAACGTAGGTTTGCTGACAGTTTTTGCTCGATTGGAAAATTTTTCAAATTTTGCCAATACTCGTGAGGTCTAAATTGAAAAGTTTTCTAAAAGAAGGATGTGAGTAAAGCAAACGGGGTGATGAAACGAATGTTTGCCGTCTCAACCGATTAATTCAGAAAGCGCTTCCGAAAGTTTTAGCTCCCAAGGAGAGACAAATTGATTTGTTACATTATACATACATAAATTTATAACTTTTTCTAAAAAGAGTGACCCGTGGAGGATTCGAACCTTCCGACCTTCGCTTCAGCAATGCTAGTGCGATGCTCTGACCCCTGAGCCAACGAGTCAATTTTATTAACTTAATTTATCGGGATTTATCGCGTCCAATTACATTACGAGGTGTGATCCAAAAATATGGTGAATAATTTTATTACGAACAAAGTACTATGCTTAGATCAATTTTGAATTAATCTCCTTCAAAGTACTCTCCTCGGTTAGCGATGCACTTGTCCCAACGTCGATTCCATGATTCGAAGCATTTCTGGAAGGGCCTTTAGCTACTCTATCGTGGCCCTCTCAATTTCAGGGATGGTGTCAGACTGTTTTCCTTTTAGCACGGTTTTTATTTTTGGGAAGAGCCACAGTCAGAGTAAGGTGGATGTGGACTCTGGGATCAGAAGCGAGATATGGCACGACACATTGTGATGATGAAGGAGGAAGTCATTGATCCATTTTTCTGAGCTCTTTCTTCGTACATCCTTTCGCAAACATTGCAGTACGCCCTTGTAATATTCGGAGTTTACAGTTGTTCCCCTTGGAACGCACTCTGATCGCACCATGCTCTCACCATCAAAAAAGAAACAGTGAGTATGACTTTAACGTTCGACTTTGACTGACATGCCTTCTTAGGGTAAGGGGAGTCACTAGTTTTCCATTGGGAACTCAGGATCATACTCATACGCCCAAATTTCATCTCGTTATAATTTTTTGACGGATCTGCATCAAGACGATCCTTCAATTCCGTGCAAACTGACAAAACGATATTGCTTTTGTTCGTCAGTCATAAGTCGGGAAACAAATTTCGCACGCACTCGTCTCATTTGCAAATTATCGGCTAAAATACATTGCACGGGCCCGTACGAGTTCTTCGAGAAGCTCTCCAATAGTCAATCGCCTGATTCAGCGAACCGTTTCTGTCAGTTTTTGCACGTTTTCGTCGGCTTTTGAGGTCGAAGGACGTCCCGACCGCTACTCGTCTTCAACCGACTCATTTAAGGTTTTGAAATCGCTCATACCACTTGTAAACAGTATTCAGAGTCACCATATTATCGCCATACATTGATTTACACATTTCATGGGCTTCTTTGGCACTTTTGTTGCAACTTAAAACAAAATTTAATGTTAAACACGTTGTTTGAAATTCATGATCTATGACAGACACGGTAAATACGACCCCACTCTTCCGTCTCTGAAACCTGAATGACAAGTCACAACTTGTTCTAACATGATTACTGACTGTCTCAACAAATAGATATCGGATTTATTATTTCAAATAAATGTAGCGTCAGCAGTTGTTCTTACACACTTCATAAATATTGATTCACCGTATTTTACTAAAAATTTTTGGGTTTCAATCAATCAATAGGCACAGTTTCGTTATAGCTAGAAATAATTTCTTATAAAGTCTGTAGAGTTTTCACTCTTGAGCACTGTGCACATATTGTTACATATTTAGGATTCATGCATTTATAGAACATTTTTATTAAATTAAACCTCTGACGTTTGATCAAGTCGCAGTAGCTAATACTCGTACTAATCTATAAATGACATTGCATTGTGAATTCCTTCTCAATTGTTTTATCTGGTAGTTCAATTTAACGTGTTTTTGATTTGTTACAATGCCTATAGCAAGATGCCGTACAAATTATAGTCACGTGATCGATTTCAAAAAGGAATCCAGTTATTGGTTTGCACTAAAACAAGTTTTTCATTCTGAAAAATCTCAAACTGTTTAAACAGAAATCACGTTGGAGTTCGTTGAAGGTGATTTGAAAAAGAAGAAGAACGGCACCAAAGGGGTATTAAAGCGCAAACAGAACAACTGAACGCTAGGATTGCTACCCAAGAGTGCTGGCTGTTAGAGATCATTTTTCGACAACTAGGTCTATTGCTGATGAATGGTTTTAATGCGCAGTCCGTCCAATATGCCTTCGTACTGTTTATCTCCAAATTCGATCGTTTACATTTAGTGCTTTCCCTTACGTCTTTACACCAACAACAACGTTTAATTCTTAAGATTTTAGTTGAATCCGAAGTGGCATCATGTCGTCGTTTAGTAACGAATTAAGATCTTGTTAGACGAAAACCCAGTTATTGCAGTAGGTCTGTGGTTTTCATTTTATAGAATATGACCGTCCAGCGATGTATTCACGAAGTAGTGGAGCCCAATGCACTTCTATTTGTTCAAACTTTGTAGAATACTCTGTTTCAATAAGGCAATGCTCGTCCTCACATTGAAGGGCTACGTTACACTGTTTTGAAGAGAACCAGGTCAACCTTTTGGGCTGGTCACGAAGATATCCGGAGCTCTTCCTCATAGAACACGTTTAGGACATTACGGGTAGCAGCTAGTAGGTAGGGAATTTATCTAATTCACTGTTGACTTCAAAATCTCTGCGACATGAAATACAGATTGCTTGAGGTGCAATAGACCAAGCTGACATCTACTCAACTTTTATAACGGGCATGGCTCGACACAGTACTAGGGAAAAATAAAAAACTACTTCATATTATTCTTTGGAATTTTAATCATTTATTACTTTTCAATAGTTTCTACCAAGTTTAATTAAAAATTCAAACACTTGTTGGTTGGTTCAATTTCTATGATAGATAATATATTTCTCATCGGTTTTTGTTTTTGTCTAACTTGTCGGTAAAGTTTCCTGAAAATTATTTTAAAAGTTTGTGAATAATCAAAACTAGATTTATAGATATGCTAGTTTTATCAGTAAAAATTGTTTCCTTTTATATTTACTCATATTCAAAAAAGAGGAAAAACCATAAAAATTGCTAAAAGAAAATATTTTTTTTTACTTTAGTCAAAATTGTTTAATTAAGTGTAATTCAAGTATTCAGACTAGGCACTGTATGAGTCATGAACCTTCCCTACTGTATATAACATGCACATAGTATGTATACCTACTCGCACATACAAACTACATACAATGTTCCCCCAACGAACAACCGTGATGCGCAACGTCGGCTTGAGTAAACCGGCAAGAACCATTCACCATTATACGTCCAGCTACGGTAGTGATCGTTGCGATTAATCCAGCCAACAAATTTTGTATTAAATCTATTTTGCTAAGTCTTACCTTTATTAAATAAACCACAATAAATTAAGGTAAGATAACGTTTTTTTCTTTTTTTTTTTAACAGAATTTGTTTTTCTTCTTAATTTTATATCGACGTAGATTTTTCCTATTGAAGATGTCGCTTGTAAAATTTAGGGTGCGGTTTTCCATCATTATACTATTTTTAATTCAGTATTTGCGGATTTTCATACTATTCTTTAAATTAGTAAACTGAATACTTATAAAGCAGAGGAATTTATTACAAAATTAATTCTAATTTTCTTTTTTTGTCACGATAACGGTAATATACTGGTATACGTTAAAGAAATGAGGGAATATTAAAAGAACTTGTAATTTCGACTAGGATATCCAATAAGATATCTTTTTTTTGCGATTTTACTGCAAATGGGACTTATTGACTTCAGTCTTTCAATGCGAATCCATAAGAAAATATTTTTTTGCATAAAAAAATTCCAAACTACAAAATATGTCTTCGTTATTAATATTCTACTTGCAATTTAGGAAAATAATACAAAAATGAACTGTTAAAATTGTCATTCAAGACTGCGTGCCGGAAATTAGTTAGACCGGATACTAGAAAGGAAACATATGATTATAAGATGAATTTTAAGTGGTTATACAATTTTGAAAATGTGGTTTTTATTATCTCGCGTACTAAGGAATAACTGTAAATCTTTTGGGGGATTACTGGGATCAAATATACCTATTTCCCATATTAATAGTGCAGTAAAATCAGGATTTCTAAATTGTATAATTAAATATATAAACAATTAAGATTTTAATTAAGAATTTGTTAATGATTCTGGTCACGATGAATGCTTCCTGTACTCACTAGACTGTAGTAAGAATAACGTGTGATCCCAGTCTTTATAATTATTTGTAAACTGCAAAATTACCTTTATATAAGAACAAGAAATTTTATTCTTTCGATTAATATTACATTATTGTAGACTTCTCACAGAAACACATTTGGGTTAAATTTAGGGTGATCCACTGTTAGGGAACGATTACCCCAAATGTGTCTTTATTTATTTTACACCCCCGTTGATGTGTATAAATGTATTCTATGTAAAAGCTTACTATAGTTTATGAGTTGGGGTAAATCTTTGCATAGTTTTTGTGACGCATCTGGTTACCATTATGAGACATTGTTTAGTTGGTCTATATTTGTCTAAAATGAAATGGGGCTATAATATAACCCTGCATACGAAGGGTCCAGGAAAAATATTAACGATGCCCATTTTGAAGGTTGAAACAGACTTTAAGTAATCAATCGTGGTACTACGTGGTACAAATGAGGAAAATCGTGATTAACGCTACACCTTGTATATTCCAGTTATTTCTACGCCTTTATATGATAAAAGTGACTAATTCGTTTATTATTTCTTATCGATAAGCATTATCAACAAAGCGCTTGTATACACGAGATTATCGAATTTATACGAAAGTTAAGATTTCTGATCAAATTATGAGGAATACTTAAATAATTTTAATAGTATTTATAAACGTAAATTTGTGTGGCGATTGCATTGACAGCGTTTTAACCTTTGACATTGAAACAACTTCGCTTATTGTTAGCTTAAATAGTTCTTTATTACCAAATCGCTTAAATTTTCTTTTATTGCTTTAATAGTGGTAATTTTCTATCACAATCTACGTATACCGAACAGTATGATGCATATTCGTATACTAACATTTCGAGTATGCCAGATATTTATATGATAATAATATTTATATTTTTCCCTTTTCTTGGTATTAACGAATTTTTTTATCATTAAATAGGTGAGTAAGAAACCTTTTTCGAAATACAATAATGGTTATATAATTAAGAACTAAACGTGGTTCGATACTTTGAACCAAGCTACAGAAAGAGTAACTGAACAAAAGGAAAGCACGTTCTTTCATTTCATTTTCATACTAAAAGAAATCAAACAATACACTTCAGTAATTAAGTGACAAATTTTCAACAAAGTAAAACAAGTCTAAACTGATATTTATGTAAGACAAAAGAATTACAGGTATATGTGCTTTGCTAATGTATTTATTGGAAATCCTTTATTTCGAAAAAGACTACTTCGCATCTTCTTTATCGAGGGATGGCTTACTAATTAATCATTGTTTTTCGAAATACTTGGCCTTACTTTTTTATACGTTTCTGTTTTCGTGGCAACATATCTTAGGTTTTGGATTGACTTTATGTCTGGATTTCATGGTTCATGTCATACCATGTTGTAACTAACCAAAGCACCTATAAATTTTCTTCAACACGGTATTATGGTCATCCCCGCAATGCTCTGACACATGTATGTGTAGTATATCTCTTCGTTCATAGTACGCTCAATTCAGTAAAACTATCCGACAAGCCACGAGAAACGACTATACATCCACAATGGAACTACCACAATGCCTTATTACTTTTTGCATCTATTTGGAACCAAATTCCTTTTGTACAGGTTTACATAGTGTTTTCTATCGCAACTTAATTTACTATCCTTGATCTTCTAACAATAACACGTACTTCCAGTAATTGATTGTCAAATCCACAGCTCATACTTTAAGCAATGACGATGCCCTTTTCACTAGTACTTCTTGGCGTTTCCCTCCCAAAATACAATTGCACAAAACTTCAGGCAACACAGTAATCTACTGATGTTTAATTTCAATAATCTCACCGGCCATTTAATTTGCACTCCATAAAGAATTGAACTAATCTTTTTGTCGTTTCTTCTCATTTTCTTTATGGCTGGGTCCACTATGCTGCTAACATATTTCGACGATTAGGTGACACCAGCGGTTCCGTGGGGCACACTTTGAACATCGCTGATTTTGATTTTTCCAAAAATCCAACTTAATTTAGACATTGCCGAATGATTATTGGTGATACCGAAAAGTCACTAGTTTCAACGATTGTCAACAAACATAGTTTGACCCTAGCATTCTTCGTCGTTTGACGTACAATTGTAGTATCTACTTTTGGTGTAAGTTACATGTTTTTTTAAATTTATAATACCCTGTAACTTTTTTAGATACCGTAGATATAGTAGTAATTGTTGGTTCCGCGGTTTGTTCTTCGCCACAGATTCGCCACCTCCTTGCGTATTTTCTATTCATTTTTCCTTGAGGATGCAGTGCATTATTCACCGTGGTGGCTTATTATGCCCCTTAGATATTTATTATATCAGGTTGGCATTCTAGATGACTCCTCTGCCATCTTGCTAATGGAAATCGAAACCCAGATGCCGAGTGTTTAAGGTTAACACTGCTTAGTCCTTGGCAGTCACAAAGGACATGTTGCAAAATTTTATCTACCCACAAATATGCCCTGCAGATAGCATCTTACACTACTTCCTATGCTTTAGAGATGTTTGTTAAGGTCGCAGTGTCCTGCCTTACCAGTTTAGATCCAGCGAGTCTCCTATTTCCTCATCAGAATTTATCAAGCATCCATGTCGGATTAGCGTATAATACAGCAGTGCTTATAATTTTCTATATGCTTTGTTTTAAGTATGGATATTAATTTTGTCAAATTTTGGTTTAATTTATCACTCAGTTTTATATTTCTCCGTACTCGCTATTATTGCTTATTTGACACGCAACTGAGTAAACTTACATTCCAGATGTCCACTTAACTTGAAACAGAATTTTCTTTGGCGTTATTGTCTTTTTGTCTATATATTTAGTCTTCGTTTCATTTATACTTAATCCAAACTTTTTCGCTGCCTTCTCTAGTCGTTAAAACGCGTCTTATTAATTCTTTCCTTATTCTTATTTTTGATACCAACAATAAGGCGTCTGCATATGCGGCGCATTGATGTTTCTGACACTGTATTATTCCCCTTTCCTCGTGTTTGCTTCAAGATAAGCTCAATTATAAAAATATTTTTCTAAGTAGTAAAAACCTGAAGTACATTTAGTGTGCACTAATCTGGGGTGAATATCGGCTTCGAAATTAAATGATTTTTCATAAGATTAAGTTAAATCCTACATCGTGTGTTTATACGCAAAATTATTAAGATATCGTATTTACAGGAGGCTTAAATTTTTATCACGATTTGATCCAAATCAAACACATTAATCATTGTACCAATAATCATTTCATCTTCTTGTTTTTTAAATGAAAATTTGATTTCTACAATTTCGTAATCATTTCGTGTATGAAAGTTACGTAAATCATTGCCAAGATAATAACATTTTTTATTTTAATTTCCTTCAGGGAAAATATTACTAGAAAAATTTGATTTGCCTCGATATAAATACATACAATGTTCGGGGCTTATGTGTTTTATTGAAGTTCGCGAGTTATTATTAAAATTTAATTTTAAACTAGCTGATATGCATCGTATTGGTGTCGAAGGATATTCATATACTGATGCGAGTTTGTTTCACGTTTTAATTAAAACTACCGAATCGAAATTCTAACAATTATCTCCTTTGACTTGTTTTATTTTGATAATACGGCATTCTTTTCCGTTCGAGTTTGAGTTCAAGGTTAAATGTTTGTTTTTCTACTACACGGGCGGATACCAATAATTTTCTATCTGTATTCAGTATCTGCTGAAATCTCTCCCATAATATTTAAGAAGAGGGTTTTCTTCACAGATATTTCATTATTACTATTGTTCTAATTTATTTCCTGGAATTTTTCAGTAAATCACTCATTAAGCAAGTATATGTACATACGAATTTCCATCCATCTGTCGTTGCTTTCGCAAATAGGGGTCAGAAAGCATATGGTTCTCAGGCAGCTACGATTAGTAATAGCGGCGCTTAGAAAACTAAACGTGCTCTACCATATATGGTTGGAATTACATCTGAAACAGACTTTATAATTCACCTATAACTTATATACGAATTTATAAATCCTTTGGTTTTTTTGGGTTGCGTTGCGTACCACTGACAAATAAGTCATAATCTTAAAACTTTCACTAATTAATGTATGCAATATATTACTTAAGATCAAGGGCAGGTAATAAGTACACACATACAGATATGGCATGTTTCTCTTTTGGACAACATCCACTTCGCGTCTGGAGAAAGTACTGTAAATTCTCTAAATTCGCTTGCATTGCTTTGATGCGATACTGCAAGATAAAAGTTCATTGTTCTCGTTTGTTTCGTGGATGTTCGGAACATGTGCATGATAAATTTAAATGTTTCTTCGAGTCACCTTGTACCTAATGCATACCGACAGTGTTCTAAATTAAAACCATAAACTGTCTGAGGAATGACTAACATTTCTCGGTATGTATCACTGGAAATAAGAACTGCTTAATCGCTGGAATTTCTATTTTAAGTGAAATGGTTTGAGATATTTTGAGAAAATGCTTTTTGTTCGGTTTCCTGTTGAAATAGAACCTGTAGTGACAAAAGCACCCATATTTTTGCTATGACTCTTTCGGATTCAACATCTATTACAATGAACATAATTATTTAAGCCGTTAAAGTTTTTAGAAAACAAACTTTAAAAAGAATTGTCATGGATTAGTTTCACCTGTTTAAAATATCAATAATGGTGGACATAAGTACCTATGTATTTTTTCGTAATACAATCTTCATTGATTTTCAAAGAATTTAAAATAACTATAAAGAAATTGTTGCTTAGAATAAAACAGTTGTGGAAGAATGGGCAGAGGGAGGGTCTTCACAAACCTTAAGGATCTTGATCTTAGAAATTACCCAGAAATTACTTTTTGGTTTCCAAGATCATTATGTAGCACCTGTAATACTTATCTAAACGGTCCAGTTGTTTTTAGGAATAATCTTTGAAGACCGTGAACTCAATAACCTACATATTCTCTATTCAACGATATAACAAATAACCTTGCTTAGCAAATACTCTTGTTCCCATAGTGGGTAGATAACACTTGTGGGTGTACAGGTGGGCAGAAATACAATTCTAAATCAAATGATGTGAGATTTTTTGCCGAATTTTCCTAATAATAACCCAAGTTTATTAATTTTGTAGATTTGATACTGTGCATCAATTTAAAAGAAAATGAATCGAAATATTGCGTTATACACGTCGAAAAGTTTCAACTTTTTCGTATAAATAAATAATATAAACATTCAATTTACTTATTAAAGTATTTTCCACAAAATGTAATTTCTGTGCATTTTCGCTACAAAGAGGGAGTCTTTCATAAAATTAGCTTGGCCTATCACTACTACTAGTCTAGCAAGTTCTATGGATCAATAACGTCGTCTGCAACCGATTTATTGCTGCGGGTGGAGGTCCAACAAAACAGTATCTGCAACTGTCTTTTCTAGTTGAGGAACCATTCTATTCGCTACATTCATAAAGAATTACGTAGATTTAATTTGTGGCGTATGAAAATATTGAAAGGGATATTCTTCATGTGTAATAGGTAAATGTACTTATACGTCAGAACTATCGGTTAACCAATGTTTCCGGAATTTTTACAGACAATCTTTTCAAACACTCTAATAACGTGTATCGGTATGATCATATTATTTGCAATCAATTATGTACGTACTTACTTTTTTTTTTAACGATGTAATTTTTTTTTATGTTAATATGTACTTCAAATTATGTATCGTGTATCACTTTTATAGGCGGATACCTTCAGTATTGGATTGAATTCTTTGATAAGGCAATGATAAATATAAAAACGAATGTAAACATGTGCTTGCTTCACATCCGCTTATTGATAATAAATGTAGTAGTGTAATGATCAAAGAATCTTTTATAAGTGGTGTAAACGACAAGTAATAGCATTGATATTTGCATACATTTTTGAATTAGTTGACGGAAATCGATGCAGATATATAAAAGTTTAGCTCTGATTACCGCATGAAAAATTGTTTAATGCATTTAGAAAATATATTGGAATTGTGTACAAGTTTACAAATGGCTCTAAAAATTCATTTATTCAAATTATTTTTTAGCACCAAGTAGGTAGGTGGTGATGATGTCATATACATAGATGTGACAAAATATATTCATATTTTATCAATATAAGTAGTTTAAAAGTGCTGTAACACAGGCGTGTTGCTGGAAAGGTATATGGTGTGATCGCTATTCATCTCACTCATAAACCTCTACTTCCATTCACATTCAACATCCGTCTTGCATTTTGATGTGGTGTATTAATGATGTCACATAAAATAGTACCGTTTTGATAGTAAATACTGAAGCTAAATGGATTTCGTGTGACTTAAACTAAATTTTGCAGTTGCACATTGTCCAGGATGACTAATTAGTTCATTTAACCTTCCTATACTCACGCATACGGTCTGTGAGACCGACTTATATAGTATAGTATACGTCTTCCATTTTGACGTGAGTATAGGAAGGTTAAAGGTGTTTGTAAGATCTTCTGCAATTTACAGTGTTTCTGGCAGACATAAAGAAGTAATGTCGTTACAAATTGTACTACAATTGTAGTTGAATCTGAATTTATTGCCTGTTGTAGATCGCAAAACTGTTTCTGTTCTTCCATAATTACTTTTGCCTCTTGTAAATTCAACTAGAATAAGCACGTTTCAATGTAACCAAGATTTGTTTTATACTACATATAACGCCGTTTCTTACCTCACAGCCTTAGTACCAGTTATGATCGTTCAGGGATATACAACCGTAAAGTTTTGTAGGAACTCAGAAGAAAAAGAAATTTCAACACCATTTTAGTTTTCACCCCTAATTTGTCGACTATAAGATAATCTCACAATATTTCGGCTGTATTATGAAAGGTGACTTATGGTATACCGATTAATTTCTCTTTCTACGTTCATAGCCGCTTATACTACATGACATGGAATTTACAACGCCAAGAAGGGGTGTGATTTTTTTAACCAAACTTGACAAAAACGTTTACCTATTCAAATATAATAATTGATTAAAATTTCAAGGCAAAATGACATAAGACACATTTTATTTTTCTTTATTAATAATATGTTGGGTCTCCGCTGTTAGTTTCACACTCCCTCACTCTTGGTGGTATTGATTCTAAGAGGTGGTTGGTGTGCTCTTGAGGTATGGTGTCCTAAGCTACCTACAATTCAATACAACGGAAAATTGAATATCACGACCTTTCCTACATCTTCGTCTAACCTTCATGCGGCCATCATGCATCCGTATACAAACTCGGAATTCATCACTGAACCACCATCTCTCAGTCCACGTTCCAGTGCATTCGCAACGTACACCACTCCAAACGTTCCAGTTCGTGTTGACCCGTAAATGGTAGCACATGTGGCCGATAAGATTGCAAGCCTAAAGCCCTGATACGACGGTAAACGGTCCGAAGGGTCACGGGACGACCTCCATTACCAAACCATTAGTTCTTCTTTGACCCACGGTTCGGGCGACGTTTCTGCTCCTTCCTAGTGCATGATGGTGGATTGGTTCCGGTTAAGGCGATTTGCAATTTCCCTGAATAAAAACCACCTTCGTGCATACCAACAATTTGCCGAATTTGCTCAAGTGGCGGCAATTTTCACGTTGCCGCACTCTAAGCATAATCAAACTTCTAAAATAAGTTAAACAAAATTAAAACAAAAGGAAATGGTGCAAATTGAATAAGAAATCGCAAGGAATATAACTGACAAAAATGCTAGAAGAAACTGCACGAAGTGTCAGATATGTTTCGTGACCAGTTGATTCGTCGCAACAAAATTTTAATCAATTATCACCTTTGAAGAAGTAAACGTTTCTGCTAAATTTGGTCAAAAATTCGCAGCCCATCTTGGTGTTGCAATTTCCACGTCATGTAATATATTTAAGAAATCGAACTAATCTAAAACATATACGGAATAGAGAAACGCATGCGAGGATAATGCTTCAAATCCCTAAATTATATAGAAACGGAAAATAATCTGTATAAATTCTACAACTAGATTGGGTTACTCTCTAAGCCGACACTTCTCTAACTGGATCCTTCCGTTGGCCGAAAAGCTTAGAATGTCATTATAATAACAATCTCTAACTTGAGTTCTCCCTAATTTGGACAATTAGAAGTAGCAGATATAAATTCGACTTCGGGAAGTTCTGTAGGCCCTTGCCTTCTACATTCATCACTATTTATTTCCACTTTGGGCCATTCTTTGCTATATTTTTCCAATCGTAAAATCCGACTTCCACATTTATCATCTCCAGCCACTTTGTTCGTGATTAACTTCTTCCCTTTCTTCTACTTGCTCCATCTTTTAACACATCTTTGTTCAGATACGCGGAAAATGGTCTAACCATGTAACTCTCTGTGCCCGCACTTCATCGGAAATTGTTAGTCTTCTGTACACCGCTATAACCTCTAAGTTCCTTCTTCTTCGCCATTTCCCTTCATCTGTTTTGATTCCACCAAAGGTTCTCCTCAAAACTATTGTTTTTCGGTCTGTTTTCTTCCTGTTTTGCAGGGCGTAGACTGGTTTCATGTACTAGCTTATCCTTTTTGACCTGGATATTGTTATCAGTGTTAATGACGCTGCTGTATTTCCTTTTAAAATCCTTTTTTCTTAGCTTTCGTTTGTTATTGTTATACAACTTTATACAAATTCATTCACTGTTCGATGTCATACTCCCTGTCTTCTTGCTTTCACCTACTATATTCGCCCTTTTGACGCTTCTGTATATATTTCCACATATTTAGATTTTTCTTGATTTATTATCAATCCAATCTTTCTTACTTCTTCCTCAAGTTGTCCAAATAGTGTTGACCTGTTTCTTTTTAACTTGTTATAAAGGCGAACTCATCTACGTAGACAATCCAATTGAATTCACTGCTGTTTATTAGTGGTAGATTAGTTCTGTTGTCCTCCGTAATAGCGATTTTTAACGTGCTAAACATCGTATTGCCACGTGGTCTATGATTTCGCTTCTTATCCGAGGAGAAGGCTTGCGGGGAATTTTGTCTGAAATTAAAAATCGCCATCCTCGGCCGCGTTTGATTCCGCGATCTCCATATTTAGAGACCGAAATGCAAGCCACACCGGGTCCGCGTAGTATCTCTTAGAAAATCTTGCCTCAAGCCTCTCTTAATTGTGAACGCTTACAAATAGTTTAGTTCTAGTGTGACTTTTTAAAAACGTCTGAAAAGAAAATAATCAAGAAACAAGAATTTGCAGTATTTAGATAAAAATACTTAAGTAGTTGATAACAAGGTTGGAAAATATTTTCCGTTCGGTTTGTAAAATATTGTACAGTTTTCAATTCCAATAGCTTGAGAAATTCTGAACCATACGCCTTATGTTGCTTTAACGCTTATTGTCCACACACATAACATTAGCTAAATTAGTACAAACTAATTAACTATACTGCTAATAAGCTTCTCGACACCTCATGGTAAGCGAGAAAATTGAAAAGTAAGTAGACTAAAAATACTGTCCGGACCATTTGCCGTGGCACTAAACAGAAATGCGCTGTGAACTGCCCATGTCTAGGTATGGTAGGAGACGTATTCCGACTTGCATTTAATTTAAACACGTACAAATATAACCGTTTTAAATACAACCTTCTCTTACGTTTCATTTAATCGCAAAACCCAAAAAGCTACTACTAATTGCATGGATTCAGCACCACGGCAAATAATTCGGATTGCATTTGTACCATATTCTTGTTTGTATAATGATAGAGTATACATGAAATGTAAAATACTTAAAGTAATGAATCCTTACTAATGATTAAGGCATATATGGGTATATGCGTCAATTGGATGTATGAAGTCTTGTCGCTAACAATAGTTCACTTCTAGATGGCCTGCCCAGCTCCAGCCCTCAAAGATTTGCCAAGAGTTGCCGGTGATCTGAAAAGCGAACTCGAAGGTTTCAAAACTGGAAATTTGAAAAACGCAGATACTCAGGAAAAATTATACTACCCTCTGCCGAAGGTAAGAAAAACTAATTGAATTATAAATTTTATTACTAATCAGGTTATCATTTAAAACATATCGATTGTTTTTCTATTAGGAATTATTTTAAAAATTTCATGTAGTTTTCGAACTGGAGCTTCGTATTGGATATCACCGAAAATTATTAATACATACACTTACGTATGTGTATCAAAATTATGTTCACCATTTTGATTTGTTTAACGTGTTTATAATTATTTTGCCGATTATAATAATGTTTCAATAATTACGTAATCATTATGCTAGTATGTTTTGTTAGATTTACCATTAAAACTATACTTACACATATTTTGCGTGTAATTTAATTTATATATCTGAACAGCATTCTTAAAAATTTAAATTTTAAACTAAACAACATTTTAACTCAATACCGCGGCCAACCATTTGGGACTCCGAATGATGGTCTGCGGACCCTTGAAATTGATTAAAATTGATTTTTCCCCAGAGATACCTACATGGCTGCAAAAATTAAACATACGCATCCTATCCAAATATCCACTTGACCTTTCTTATCATATTGGATTAATTTTACTAGCGTTTACATTTCTCTGTGTAAGCAGTAGACAAACATTCGCCTTTATTTCTCTTTATCTGTCCTGCCGATTTCCCTGTGATAGGCAAAGATATTTCCTCTTACAAATTTTGTTTTATTTGTTATGAATTTTCTTCTGTTTTAATTTGTTGCATAACTTGTAAAAATGACCATGATTTTTCAGGACTTACGCGTCAAATTCATTTATAAGATTGTATGAGCTAAAAGTAAATCAATTAATGTAAAGAGGAAAAAATGAAATCGCCTGTTCTACTTAAACGTTAACATTTTTCCTGGCGATTGCTCGCATCGCATATTAGAATAGAATACCTAATTGATAGAACTAATATCCACATATCCTTGCTAAACATATGGACCTAATTTTACTAGCGTTTATATTTCTTTGTCTAAACAGTAAACATTAGAGTTATTTAACGCAACAAATGCCTAGATAAGTACACAAAAGACTCGTAAGCTCGATGTCCTTGGCGTTGGATACGTCTTACGATCCATTTGACCTTGCTAAAGATATGACCCGAATTTGACTTGCGTTTACATTTTTGATTGTAAATTATAAACATACGCGTTGATTGCCTTTTCTCACCCATAATCGTCCAGTTTTTTTTTTCGGAACTTCTAAAATTAAGTTCTGCTTTCCTGTTTAAACTTTCATCTATTTTATTTGATGCATAAGTCGTCAAAATAATAAAGTAATCGGAAGGATGGCGATTCGCCGCTAACAAAGAAGCTGCTAGGGGTTATTGACTTGCAGATAATTGGGAACTACTGCTATAATTTATGCATGTATGTATGAATCTATGAATCATCTGAATGAAGCTGTTTTAAAAACCGTAAAGTGATTTTACTAAATACTCTTAGCAGTATATTCCCCTATTCGTTGTTTCAGTAAACATAAATATACAGGCTTTGAAACACGCAGTCCATTTTAATCTTGTTATTGGCCGCATTATTTCATCAATACTGCTTGAATTCAAGAAATTACTGCGTATGTATTCTACTATTACAAATAAAAAGTAGCATATTGCATACGAGCACTTGCTGAGTATTATAAACTTTCGTATTGAAAACGTGATATTTTGATATACTTGTTTAAAAGTTTCAGATTGCGTTGCAATTTTATACACCGCATAAATATTTGATATTTATACGTAGGCACAGAAAAACAGGTAACGAGCAACTTGTATGAGACGTGGGTATTTTTGAATCTGCGATTAGAATAAACAATCACATTTTAATTTATGCCGTGTGTGTTTTTTATATTTTATATGTGTAAATGAATTATTTCGTAAAACTATTATACAGATACGTAGGTGGTGTTTATTATAAACTATCGAAACTTTTCAATCGATGTCGTTGTAATTAGTGGCATACTAATAATTATATTGCAATTATTAATTAAAACGTACTGATACGTAGGTTGTCATATATATGAATGTATCTCATGAAACGGAAAACGATATGGTACAGGTCGGTACCCGTATTTTCTCTATAATTGAGCTAATAATAGACCTACTTTATCAATTGGGTGGCACCAATGATGGTGAAATTTAATTTAATTCCGAAGAAGATTGAAATAAGGAATTGCTTTTTCAACACATTAATCTATTACATTGTCTCAGCTGATGGAATAAAAATGTTTATAGGTAAATAGAGTGTCTCACGGCTTAAATTACTCAGCTTATAAAAATTTCTGGGAAGAAATAATAGAAACCTGGGACAATAGACAAGCTGCAAAAATCTCAATAGTAGTAAGGAATATTGTTTTAGTAGTTCTGAAGTTAACAAACATAATGATTTTTTACTTTTATTTGTTTTTATAATATACAGTGTGTCATCGGATTTTTGACTTGACATTCCAACTTGTCAGCTCAGTCATGCCTAGATAGAAACTAGTTGGTGCCATGTTTTATTAAAAAATAATCGAGCTTCGACTGCATTTCTACTTCTCTTGTTGCGGCTCTACTACTACTTGTGCGGAATTTGTAGAAATAAACGACTTTGTGACTACACTTTTATTACTTAATTTCTTAAAACCGATTATAAAACTAGACATATATTTTCACCGTTTAAGTGTTGCTTCTTTGACCGTACCCGATGGTTTGTATGTGAGTGAAGTGAATAGAGGTAACTAACTTACTGTCCTGACTTCCCTGTTCATGTACTATATATAACTGTTCTTATCGCTAACCTTTCGTCAAGTCGAAGGGCAGAAATCTCTTAAATTAGGTTTAAGAAAAACAAAGTAATACATTCTGTCCTGGGCGATAGTAATGGGAAGATTAGCTGAAACTTATTATAAACAATTATTGAATGTGTTAAAAGGTGAGATAACTATAATGGTATTAAATTATATTGAAGCAGCTCTAACTTATCATAAGGAAATAGAAAAAGTATTATATTACACGAATATATGTGGAAAAGAACAAGTAACCACTTAAATCTTATGTATTTCACATATCCCTAAAGTCTCTACTAATTCCTGGATTGAATGCACTATTTTACATTAATCCCATACACAATGTCGACTGTTGGTTCTCAAACACACACACAATCTTGGCAGTAATTTAGTCAGCGAAGAAACTCGCTAATAACCCCAACCTACAATTTTTCGACTGTTTCCAAACGCAAACAGTTAAAATAATGTAGTTCATAATTGGTCTAAACGAAAACATCAAAGGAAACAGGAGATACACACATTCCTAGTTAATTATATTTCAGTGATTACGCAACCTTAACAGAGTAAAACGCATTCAGTACTGACCATGTAATTAAGAACGACAACAAAACAATAAAAAATAAAACCTATTGTTTCTGAATAGATTTTTTCCCTTAAATCAAAAAGAAAAACGAAAGATGAAAGGCAATAATTTAGAAGTTAAACAAAAGTTTTTTGGTGAAAGGAAATAAATATTTTTCCTTAGCTATGGTCGGGAAGGATATGTTGGTGTGGCCAAGTCGATGCCCAAGAAAAAAATAGCATAGCTGTTATCATTAAGCAGTGTAAACCGAGCTGACGTTGTGACTCCACCACTTGTCTCCACTTACGTGCAACGCACGACATTAAAATTCGGGGTAGTAACACCATCAGTCCGGTTTATACAACTTATCATTCACTCGTTTGTCGAACCTTAATGATGAATCTTTACAATATGGAGAAACCAATATTGTCGTCTTGCTTTAATGCTTTTACCTTATATAACCAATGCATCCCTTCTTGTTCAGCATTGAATACAAAAACTTTCTAAGAAAATTTGCTTCCTCTTAAAAGGTATTTTCTCGTTTAGTAGTAATAAATCTCTTCCTGAATAATTATTGCTTCAGCAGTAACTACCAAATATACTAGCAAAGGTAGTAGTTTCTAAAAGGTTTGCGTTTATAAAAAATGAGTCAAAGGCTAAAACTGTATCAGATTGTTGAACCATAACAGGTCCCTTAAATTTGGTTATTGGTTCCCCTGTTTTGAGACTGGTTAATTTCACGTAATTTCAAAGAATTGAAATCGGCGTTGTGGCCGTGAGAACCATCTGATTCTAATTAAAATATTTGTGGTACAGATATGTACCATTCCGAATGAAAAGATTGAAGAAAGATAGGGAAGTTTTTTATTTCGAAAAATTGCTTCATATCTTATCAGATTCAAGTTGAGGAATGGCTTGTTAATTACATACTATTTCTGCAAAATGTAAACTATTGTAACATCATGCTATAGTTTATATTTGAATTACATGATGACTACAACACGACGTCGTATATTTTTCAAGTGAGTAGCGATAAAATTAATGCAGGTAAAACTACATACGCCACTAGACTTATTGGTTGGCTAACTGGGAAAAAGAAACGATATATGCATATCGCATAAATTGAACGCGCACGCATATGTTATCGTTTTCCTTCGCAGCCCAGTCATACTTGTCAAATTGAACATGTACCTATTTGTAAAGGTTTTTCGCTGTATACCTACCTTTACAAACAGATATTCAGTGTAATGAGTATTATTTGACCGTGAAGAAAAGCGATAACATGTGCGTGCCCGCCAAATTTACTTAATTCTGCATAAATACACTTACATAGATTGGAAACTAGATATACTGTCGCGTATTGCACGCAAACCGTCAATGGAAAATTAATATAAAATATTCCCTGCCGTTCTCTGATGATGACAAATCAAAACGGTAACGGCGTTCTTTGAAGTCAAACTTCTTTCGCAATGCTTGTCATACATATTCTGCACGTTTTTATAGTCGAATATTTGGAAAATAACAATTTATATGTACAGAACCGTTGAGAAATATTCGTACAGATAGAGACTATGCATATACTTCTCTCATACAAACCCAGTACAAAGCGGAAGGAGATAGGTAGATGCTCAGAAGTCATTTTGTCCAGGTATTTCGTAACGGTGGTGTATATCAATACCCCTTCTTAATTATATGACCACCATTGGAAGTGATGCTAAATTTCACTTCATCATACAACTGGGTATTAATATACTCGGGGCGTGTGTTTCGTTTGCAACAAGGGCGGCATCTTTCTTCGCCTCTTACCAATATTTCTAATGACTACATACATCTCAATCCCTGTAACTATTCCCAAGCGGTCCTGTGTGGAGTTCAAGAGAAATAATCTATTGATACTTCGGACAGAATTGTGACGAAACGTATTCTATGTTAATGTGCACTACCGTTCAAAAGTATTGGCCTACCATGAAAATTGAGTATTTTTGTAAATAGATTTAAACTTCTGATGAGTAATATTTATAGTATATTTAGTAAGTAAATAAAAGATTACAATTCTCAATATTATTTAATTTTTGATTCTTCACTCTTAATTTTAATAACTGTCTCACAAAGTTTCGGCATTCTCTTACTCAATTTTATTAAAGTGTACTGGTAAAATTTTGTCCCATTCTGCCTGCAAAATATTTCACTACTATTTAGTGAAAATAAGGCAAACTTTTCTGACGTTTCTGTCGTGCTCATTCTACAAGAGTTCAGTGGGATTGAAATCAGGGGACTATGGTGGCCAAACCATAACATTAAGCGTTCCCTCAACTGATAATTTGTCCAGTTATTCTCTGCATAGCGTCGAAGAGTGCTTCGGGTCATTGTCGTGCTGTGAAAAATACGCAGTCCAGATGGCAAAATTTCATTTTCATATCCCGGGACAGCCCTTTCCTCATTATTCCTTGGATTCGCCAAATATTTTTATCTTTACCAAAACAGCCTCATATCATAAGAGAACTGCCACCATGTTTCCCGATAGGCACTAAACATTCATTAGATGTCCGTTCTCCTGCTGATATACGCACAAGCAGCACCATCAAAAAACTTTGAATTTAGACTCGTCACTTCGCAAAACTTTTTTCCATTCTTCAAGTGTCCAGTTTTTGTGTTGTTAAGTCCATTGCAATCGTTTCTTATTGATGCCGCGTAAGAATGGTTTTCGTACAACTACTCGATCGTGAAGGTCTGTCTCCTGAAGTCTTCATTTTACAGTTGACACATTGAGGGGCGATTAAACTTTTGCACATTCACGCTGCTATTTCTGGTGTAGTAAGGCGTCTATTACATTTGTTAGAAATCGCCATCACCTACATGTTTTGTTTCTAACACTTTCATCGGTCTTGCATTTCTTCAAGTCCTAGTCAACTGTCCTTCTTGGTACTTTCAGTCTCTTCGAAATCTGGCGATTGCGTTTGCCACTTTTCTGCACTATTCACACAAAATTATTAAACAAGGTCAGGTAGCAAACAGCGTAAATTTTAAATAATGTTTTCTCTGTCACCTTATCCAAAAATTCCGTAAATTATATGACCACAGCTACAATTTTTAGATAGGCAGACTTGGAGTATCGATTAAAGGAATATTAAAATCATTTTGCAGAATAAATCTGCCTATAAATACGTATGTATGATCCAAAAAATATAAGATGAGCAAATACTTTCGAACGGTAATGTACATGTATTTTCTCTTTTAATTTACATAACAAAATTAGTTCAAAAGTAAATCCAATTGACTAGAAAGTTATGTACATGTACATATGTATATCAAAACTGTTTTTGTATATAAACATGTAGTTTCCTGTGTTTACAGTTATCATATCATTTTAGTGGAAAAAAGCAGTCACGCTTCCAAAACTGTTATAAATGTGATTGTTTGCATGTGCTTTTATTGTTAAATTTTCTAGTTTCACCACATATCGGTTGATATGAGACAATGCTGGTTAATTGCCTCTTTCTATTCTTAATTGGGCGCCAATTTATTTATGAATGTCCTCCCGATGATCGTAGTTTATTAAATGTTTAATTTTTTATTATACGATTTATCCTAATAGGAGAAATTTTAATACATACATATGTACAATTTAGTTTTTACAAGACATGTTCAAAATGAAGTTGATCGAATGACCACGATTCATAATTGCATTTGTTCATTATCGAATAGGAAGTTGTCATTAAATTTGCTTTAAAAATAGCGGTGATAAGCACACATGTAACCATATGTTATAATTTACTCACGATGAATTGATCAAAATAATACATACATATAAACATAAACATGTCTAATTAAATCGTTTTCAAACCTCGGAAGATTTCAACGAAATAACTAAGCCATGACATGTATGTGCAAATCATACATTTAGCAGGTGGTGTGTGCAAGACGGAACACCAATTTTTAAAACTTTGATGTTGAAAGTAATTGCTTTGCTAATAAAATGCAGGTTATTAACCTAACAAGTGTAAACCCAGTTATTTTAATAAATTATGCATAAGTAAAGTTCGTTCTCGAGCAGAACAAACACTAATTATCTAAAAATAACGTTAGAATTTTTGTCGGTGTAAAAATCTGAATTCGTATGGTTTCACGTTTGATAATGTAACACATAAATTAACTGTGCAATAGTCATTTTTTTAAGTTATATGTACATCTTGATAATTCTTTCATTCTTCCTTTGATTTACAGTATGTACAACCAGCGCGTAAGCTACATTATAAGTAACACTAAAGCAAGTACCAGGGCTGTTCTTTCGCTAAAGCTAGAAAAGTAATATAGAATATATTGTTATAATGCATTAATTTCTAATTTTTCAAAGTATTCCCCTTTACAACCAATGCTTTTTGCATCGGTGAAAATCAATAT
Organism: Chrysina gloriosa; assembly: GCA_038088585.1. Classification (NCBI taxonomy): domain Eukaryota; kingdom Metazoa; phylum Arthropoda; class Insecta; order Coleoptera; family Scarabaeidae; genus Chrysina; species Chrysina gloriosa. The sequence goes on from CM076093.1 coordinate 12,592,598, forward strand.
CCCAAACAGTTTTGCTATCTTCCTGCGTTAAGTTGTTTATTTGATTTATAAGGGCGTCGACCGCTTCTTCGGACGAAATCCCATAAGATATCTTTGGGCGTGGAATATATAGCGAATGACCCAAATTTTTCGGCATTCAACTACACTTGAGGCAAACAGAACCGAAAACCATTCAGCATTAACAGTACAGTTATTTTCCATTGCCACAATCTGAACATGTCCAGTAATTCCAAAAAATGTGGCAACCATCCTTTTGTTTCGACTTTATCATGAATAATCTTTGTTGGAGCCGACTCAGCCTACGAGACCATAACAGTATACCTACGTTTGATCCCGTATAATACTGAAACAACCCACTCTCGAAGCGATTTCACACGGTCTTCTTTATGAATTGAAGTTGTCCCCACAATGTTGGATTCCCGAATCCAACGGAAACAAAGCCTACCTACCTTCCAATGCTTACGTAAAATAGTTTAATTGCTTTTATACCAAACTTTAAAGTTGCTTGAATACTCGTCCACAGTATTAGAATAAGACCGATATTTTTTCGGTACCGGTACCTTCGTTAGTAGCTCGAAAACTATCTTTTAATATCGGCCTGCTAAAGAAACTCGATGGAAAGAGAGAATACCTTGTATGTGCATACATAGTCATTGGTCAAATTGCTTGGAACACCTAGTGAATCACCTTTTTACCTGGCAAATCCAGTCTATTGTGTAGATATTTAATTTTGAGTAGAACCAGTTGTTAAGAGATCGTATTATTATACCAAGGAAATAAATTATCGATAGTATTTAGGATATAAATTCTTCATTTTTCTTGTTTGTGCAACATTTAGCAAGTTTATAGTTCTGAGAACGCATCAATTTTTAATACTCTTATAATACCATAAGACATTAGTTCGTGCAGTACCACGTCATTTTGGAGGTTCTCTTTATGTAATTATTTAGCATTAGCCAAAAAATCTGATGTATTTTGGTTTCTTGATAGAAAATTGCCGGTAAATATTTAATAGAAGAATAAAAAGCCGCTGTACAAAATCCGGTAAACATTTACAATGGAAAATTGTAAAATTACAGAAAGTAATTTCTAGTTTTGTGTCCCGTTTAGGAAAAAACCTTTAAAGGAGCTAGCATCTCTACACAAAGGCGAGGAAAATGTAATCACAAAGGGAAAACCTGACCAGGCTGTAAGTAATATTGCTAGAGTAAAATCAATTAAAGAGTTTAGAAGAAAAAGATCTCGACTAGAACTCGACGTCGACTATGCCGAAACCGGTTAAGAGGCCGCGCTTAACGTCAGAAATAAAGTTTGTTCGTCTTAATTTTGCAATAGAATATCATCATTACACTGGTGAGAATTAATAAATCGTTTATTAAAAGTAATGTTTGCATCATTGAATAGGTCGTCCTTACTAACTGGAGTTTGCTCCGTATATTAGAACAGCGATCGCAATTTGTTCATAGACGACCCGGCGAATATCTCACAGAGTCCACAGTTGTTGGAACTGTAGAAGATCTGCCGTAAATAATGGCTTGGAGCGGGATTAGCGGAGACGACCCTGACCCTATTTTGTAGACAGTACAATGTGTCAAGAGCAATACATAAATGCCATGAAAAACGTGTTATTGTCATACTTTAAGGACAGGACGTCGCATATCGATAGGACTCGTATGTGTGCAGAATAATGCCCCACGCCATGTGGTAAAAGAAAGATTAGAATTTCTTCCTGCTTTATTCACCGGACGTCAGTACCATCGAAAAAAGTATGAGTTCGGTTTGAAAATAAGGAATATGAAAGAGATATCTCTACGAAGAAAATATTAATAAACATTACAAAGGATGTATCGGTAAACAACAGTGACAGAAGCAACAATTTCGATTTCCATTAATAGTATACCCCGCAAAATCAATGACAGTATACAAAAACGTGGGTTATGGACCAAATATTAACAATTTATTTAATGTTGACATAAGCCTTATATTACAATATTTTTATAAATAAAAATACGACGTGTAGTTTTAGTTCTATTATGAAAATCAGATATTCAGTGTACCAAGTAATTTGGCCAGGAAGTCTATGTGAAATTTTACAATAAATACTACTATCCTAGATTTGAATGTATCCAATTCATTTCTATCTAGCGCGGCTAACTAATTCTTCCTAAAACTTTTTGAAAATAGATTTTTTGAAATTTCACGAATTTTCCGAGCAAGCTTCCCTAAATGAAATACTGACCTTCCATGTAATTTGTGTTTCCATGAAACCCCACCCATCTTATAATAGGCTGTACGGGGATTAAAATTGTCAGTTCAACACTTTAAGGTTGCTTTTAGTTTTTCAAGAAATACAGCATCAGTTATGGTAGGTACTCTCGATCATTATTCTCTGAAACGTTCATTTTTTCCCTATTAAAATTTTGGCACTCATTTTTCACTATCCAAATTTTAAGCAATACTCACGACTTCGTGTCCATAACTTTTTACGGAACATTTCACTAATATTTAGACGATCCGATTTGTTTTTCATTTCAGAAATTTTCTTCAATGGAAGTAAGTGGTTGGCGACATAATTTTCAGACAAGAGCCGTTTAATTTTAGTTGCTTGCTCGTATGTTGTAGAATGTCGTTACTTCAATCTCATACTAATAGTCTGTGCTACTAGTGTGTGCGATGTTTTTATCTTGTCACCCACTTTCCCAGAAATCCCTTTGGTTAATGTAAAAAGAACCGCACTGTTGCTTTACAGGTTTTTAAAAATAATGCTGTTGATTTCAATTGAAAATCAATACCAAAAACGTCAGTTCGAACAAATTTATTAGCAAAATGTTTTCATTTTTATAAATCTATATAATCTGCAATCTTGTTGTAGCAGGAGTTTTTATAAAGACTTTGTTGTGATTGTAACAAATTGCTTTAATCTTTTAATAATCATAAGTAAAAATTTAATTTATTCCTACTAAATTTTAGATGTTGCTGCTGAAAAAACTGAGAGGGCTTTAATTGAAGGAATTGAACATTTCGATACCACGAAACTAAAACACGCAGAAACACAAGAGAAGAATCCATTGCCAAATAAAGAAGGTAAAATTTATTTTTCATATTACTTGGATGAGTGCTTAGCCCCGACTAATGTACTCTACAAGTAGCTTCGCATGTTATTTAACTTCTTTTTAATAAGAAGCATGTTAATCAAATTCTATGCTTACACTAGATTATAAATCGAAGAAATGCGTGCGAGCATAAAGTTTACAAAAAAACGCTTATTTTCCCCTTCCCCACTGGTTACTAACTACTACACACACCCAAGAACACTTATCTTTTAATATTTTTTTATTTCCTTTTCACTTTTTTTTATTATGCAGTTATTTAAGTACACCCGCCTGTAATGTGTGTATTGTGTTTTATAATTTAATATGCACGTTTTAACGCTTGCTTTGGCATGATAGTCGTACAACAGGAAAAGAATCGGCAGAGCTTAATCGACGGAGTCGAGCATTTCGATAAATCCACAATGAAGCACGCAACCACGTCTGAAAAGAATGTATTACCCGACCCCGCAGGTAATTTGTTTGCATTTTAACAACTTATAACGATGCGCGTCTGGCATATTGATGAAAAACACCTCACAATTTTGCTTTCTACGCGTATAGCATGTATGCGTGCCTCCGTATTTAATTTTAATTTTTGATTTTGCACCATTTTTATTTATTTTTATTGTTTTGTATACATACATATATATGATCATCCTGAAGTAATTTGCAAGGTTTGGTTTTTAATTTCTTAATTTGCAAAATTTAATTAATGCAGCGACACAACCTATTAAAATTTCAAGAGCTTTCAAAAGGATGAACTTGATAAATATCGATAATTCCAACGTAAAACTGACAACTGATTCTTCGAAAATAGCATCTTCAATGAAAAAATTATATTTACCGTCAAATAAATATTTAGATTGTAGATTCGTATCTTATCTGATATTCTGTTCCCTATCTTTACAAAGTAATAGAAATTAAACTAATAATTTGTTCCACAGTAATTGAGCAAGAAAAAGGACAACAAAAACTGATTTCTGGCATTGAAAATTTCGACGCAACAAAATTGAAACATACTGAGACATGTGAGAAGAACCCTCTACCAAGTAAGGAAACCATTGAACAGGAGAAGAGCAGTTAAATAAACCAAAAAATAAGGAAGACATTCCAAAACGAACTATATACATACATATATGGCTCATCTTTTATATCAAATCTTTTGTATTATTTTATACTTTTATATTAATGATATTTATATGACGTAATTCGTACATTTGAACTATGATGACTGGAAATACTTATGTATAAGGCTTGTTCTTTCGTAAATTTAGACAATTTTGAAGAAAATAAACTAATGATTTGTGATTTGTAATTATTTTTTATATGCAACAAATATATAGATTTACATTTAATTATTGTATCTGATAAACTTTTCTTTGCATGAGAAATGGTGCTTCGTAAATAAATTAAAAAAATACCTGTTCTTTTTTATAACCCTCGATCAATTATTGGGCTATCGATTCTGTAAAATTATTATTACCACTGACGGTAGTTTCCAGGTCAATATTTCAAAATTATTCACGTGAATGCTAAGCCATGAGTAAAAACTTAATTCTTGGGAAATATTCATTTAAGAATAAGTGACGGGCAAGTACCTATTTCAACTAAATTGTTAACTTCAGCGAAGAAGAAAACCTGAAAGATCGCGTTACGCGTCACTAGCAAACACGTCGTACACAGCTTTTGATAGCAAATATTGACCAAAGAACCATCCAGTTACTAAAATACTTATTTGTACATATCCAAATTTAGGTGATAAAGGTAATAGACACTTTATTTGAATTCATTCCAAATCACAAGTTTTTTACTGGTCATACAAACAGATGTATTGACATTAGTCCAAAAAGGAACAGATTCGAGCAAAAGTAGGCGTGAGCAACGTTCGGCCCTATTTGTGCAAAATTCTACCTTTGCCACGAATGTTTCCGATGTGAGCATGCAAGCGTTGCAATGCCTGTATATCTGCAAATACGATAACGAAAAATAGGAGAATAGTAAAAATTCTGAAATATCGAAGTTATATAAACTTCTGTCGTAAAGTATATCAACAACATATCTACGAGGGTAGATTGACAAGTTTCGGGAATCGCTGCTAGGGGGTTGCTATTTCTCCAAATACTTTATATCGTTGTGTTGGCAACTCTCTCATATCAATTGATTGCACACATTAAAACGATCTGTCAAATAGGCATTTTATCAAATCAAGGTTAGATGCCGTTCTTGATGATTCATTACCTTCATTTTCCACCCCGAATTTTTGGATTTCGAAATTCAAGCGTGGCCGCATACATTACAAGTGATGAACCTCGTTCAGGACGTCCGAAAACGGCTACCACGCCAGATATTGTTGAAAAAATCCGTTACATCTTTTTATCACATCGCCGAATAAAACTGCGTAAAATTGAGGAAGTTGTGGGCATCTCTTTTGGGCGAGTAGTTTTTATTTTACATAATGAATTAGGTTTCAAAAAGCTTCCTGCAAGATGGGTGCCGCTCAATTCGGAGCAAAAATTCAATCGAACTCGAACCTCGGCCAACTGTTTAGAAGTGTTTACAAGGAATACAACGAATTTCAAGAAACGTTTCGTGACCATCGCATTTGAATCGTGAATCGGCTGGAAAGGTGGTTGCATTGGTTTTTTGGCACGCAAAATAAGTTTGCTAATTGGTTATCATGAAAAAGGCAAAATTGTTACTGGCCAATATTACACAACCCTTTTGGACATTTTGAACGCAGTAATTCCGGGAAAACGCCCGGAATTGGTTAAAAGGAAGTGTTGTTTCATCACGACAATGCGCCCGCTCATTCAACAAAAATTAACAGAATTGAAATTCGAAACCCTTCCGCGTCCGCTGTATTCGCATTCTACAGCATCCTGTCCAAGAGATTTCCTGTCTTTACATTCGTATAGTGTTTCTAGAATTAAACTGATGCTGTGTAATACCAATCTGCTACAAAATCGGAAAAATCGTATTTGGTAGTCACATCGCACAAAATGTCGGCTGCAGCTGTTGATGGATATGCAGCGATAACCACTTTTTAAGTAAAATATGGCGCACGTAAGTCGTTGAGAGAAGCGTATTCGAATTTACTCCTAATCTGGATCAGAAAAATATTTTGACGATCGGAAAGAAATCTCTCTTCCTAGCAGATTTGTAGGTATTACCCTGTTATCAAATAAAATACTTATTCTTCGCCATTTAACAACTTTAAGATCTTTTCTTGTTGAGTATTACCCACCTATTGAAATTAATGTTTCAAGACTAAAGTCATCTGTATATGCAGGACATGAATTTTTCATTAAAAATGTAGATTTATAAAACAAATACATATGTCATTGGAATCCTAATATATTTCAAACATAGCATGATTAATTACTGTTCGTTAGTGTGAAGGTAGTTAACATATTAAATTCAGAAAACGGTAAAATTTAGATTTAGGTTCTTTTCTAGTATTATTTTACAAGGATGATTAGACGGCAAATGTGACTCCAAGCGAAACAAATGTGTTAGAGTTGTAAGTTTTTATTATTTTTCAACATAATTCTCCAACTTTAACGCACTTGGACGAACAAGTACCATTATGCCATTTTTGTAATAAGCGTTCTCAAGATCCTCAAAATACTACTCCGTTGCTGCAATAAATCTGTTTACAGCAAGGAAGAGTTTTAGTTTGAGGAATAAGTAGGTCACTTGAAACTAGATCTGGCGAATAGGGTGGGTGAGGCACAACCTGAAATCTTAATTGATTCAATTGTTCGCCGACAACTTTGCTGGTATTAAAAGGCGCGTTGCTGTGATGAAAGATTTCAGATCGTTTTTCAGAAATTCCATTCTTCAATTTGTCTGGTAGAGCGGCATAATAGACTATTACTTTTAATTGACTATTATGCTGCTCCCTTCTTCGCATCCCAAAAAGTTGTAGCCATTACCTTACCCGCCGATGGAAAGGCGTTGGCTTTCCTCGGAGGAGGGCTACCACGAAGTGCCCATTGTTGAGATTACTGTTTTGATTGAGGAACATAGTTGTGAAGCTAGGTTTTATCCACCGCTTTTGTTGATCAGCTTCAAATTAAAGCTTGACGTTGTTCCTTTAGTGCCTTAATATTAACTGTTGTTTTGTTTATCATGCAGATCAATCTTATTAATGTTTCGTGAATTCCCATTTCTTTTAGGGCTTTTATCAATGTTTTCTTTTAATTGTATCGAACACTTGTTTGAAATTTATAAAAATTAGTTCTACGTTCAGTCTGTGTTCAGGTGCTTCTTCCATGGTTTGTTTTAACATATGTATTGCATCTATTAATTTGCCTTTTATAAATCTATACTGCCAGTTTCCTATTTTATTCCCATGAAGATTCGTTAATCGTTTTTAATTATCGTGGATATTGTTTTATATGTAGGTCTTAACCTTCCTATACTCACGCATACGGTCTGTGAGACCGATTTATATTGTATAGTATACGTCTTTCATTTTGACGTGAATATCCTTCCTATACTCACGTCAAAATGAAAGACGTATACTATACTATATAAATCGGTCTCTGACCGTATGCGTGATATAGGAAGGATATAGGAAGGTTAATAACGTAATTCCCCTATAATTTTCACACAAATGATGTTTTCGTTTCTTATATATTGTGACGATTTAACGGTTCCCCATTCCGCCGGCGTTCGTCCTTTCTTCCATATATATTTGAATAATTCGCTTGTGTATTCTTTCATGTAGTCTATCTCTGCCGCATTTTATCAGTTCCACATTTATTCCGTCCTTTCCTAGAGCTTTTCCATTAACATTATGTTTTTAATTTCCTTCACTTCATCTAGTAAGAGTTCCTCTACACTATTTTGCCCTGGCAACCTCTCTAATTCCTGATCCTCCTCGTCTAACACGGATTGATATAATAATGCTTGAAAATGTTCTGTCCAAGCTTGTTTGTACTGTTCATCATTTCCGGTTATTTACCCATCTTTGTTTCTAATACCACTTATTTTGCCTTTATAATTTCTATTTTATTAATTAATTTTCTTATAAAACTGCTTCGTGTTCTTTTCTTACGCTGTCACACTCTGTTTTATCCTGTTCCTTCTTAGTGTTTCTTCCTCTAGTCTGGTGATATCCGTGTCATCTTATGTCTCATTGGATGTTCGTATGTGGTACCGCTTAGAGCTGATTTGATTTTGGTCCTAGTCTACATAGTCTCAGCTCATTATTGCTCCTTACTTTATGTATGGTGTTCTTTCCTCTCACCTGTTATGATTATTATTCTTTCCCTATTTGGGTATCAAAATCGTCCAGCACAATTATCATATTCTCTTTTAGAACTGTTCGATTTTTTTATACATCTCTTCTCTTTCTCCTGTATGTGCATTCTCTGTCGGCGCATATACATACATGGGAGTTGCATTTACCTTCATACATATTAATCTGCCGTTTTTTAGTCTGAGTTGTATTATATTGTCTTTTAACTTGTCTGCAACTATAAATGCTATTTCATTGCTCTTGTTCCGAGTAAAACATCGCGAAATCCCGCTTATCAATGCTTCCTTGCCCTTTCCATCTCGTTTCTTGTAAGGCTCCAACGCCTGTTTTGTTTCTCATTTATTCCGACGCTATTTCGTTCATTTTCCTTGCTTCCTCACATTCCCTGTGCAATTTCGATTTCTTCTTTTTGTTCTTTTTACCTCTTGTTTCTTTTTCTTTTTCCATTGCATCTCTACCGTATTTTAACATGCTGTACCTTCATCCTCTGCTCGTTTTCTTTCTTTGTCGCTGTTGGCTTACTGCATCCAGTTGCCAATTCCCTCCTTTACTTCATGTCCATTGATTATTAATTAAAAAACTCACTGCGGATATTCTTAATCTTCAACTAATACAAATCAATGAGATCCACAGATGATATTGTATTGATGATAAAAAAAAAAAAACAAGACCTCGAGTAGACCCTGAGGGAAGTTTGGAAAATAAAGAGATTGAGCAAGTCTCCAAGTTCAAATATTTAGGGGTCACATTATCGAATGAGGGAAAAAATAGAAGAAGAACTGGAGGAGAGAATGGAAGCTACAACTAAACTACATTACGGACTGAACAAAAATATAACCAACAGAAGAGAACTGTCAAGAAATACCAAGGAAAGAGTACACGTGTTGTAACATCTCCACGTTAACATATGAATCGGAACTATGGACACGGACAAAATGAGAAGAGAAGGAGATTGTAGGCAAAAGAAATGAAGAACCTGCGAAGGATGGCGGAAGTAAGACTGCTCCATCAAGAAAGAAGTGAGGAAATAAGGAAAAGATTGGGAGTAAGATCGACGGAACAAAGAGGAATAAAGGAAAACGCTTTGCGCTGGTTTGAACACTTAATAAGAATGAACACAGGGAAGTTAACAAGGGGAGTGTGAAAGATTGGAAGGCCGAGAAAAAATGGAAGAGGTAGACTACGGCGCAAGTAGAACGATGAAATAGAAAAACATTTAGTCGGGATGAAAATGGACTGGAACTGAGGCAGCAGTATAAGCAAGAGACAGGAAGTAAGTAAATATGGTCAAGTGGGCCACATTGCCATGGGACAAATGTTATATTTTTAAATTTGACGCCCGTAATTTCTTGACGATATGCGCAATTTTATATTTTTTATATGCTATGTACAAAGTGGATTATCGTGAACGTAAACGATAAAGGTTTTGTGCGTGCTTCGTGCTTTCCTTTCTACAGCCTATAGGTATTTTCCTTAACGATAAGTAAAATGTTCATATGCTAATAACAGTTGTTTATTAAGGCTAGCTGTAGTTTCATATGTTAATAGGGGATTGTCGAAATATGTCTAACACTATGTAACTGAAACAAAAATCTGGGCTACTATGAGATATGTCTCAAAGAACCCCATTATTGTAAATTTTGCTGCTATACACTGCTGTAGTCGTTCCTCAAAGTTCCGCATCACCCTCTCACACAAGTCGATGTTAATTGCCCTAAGTTCTGTTGTGATGGTTTCTTTCAACTTTTGCAGATTTCGAGGTCTATCGACGTAGACCTTCGCCTTTACGTGTCCCCATCAAAGATAATCACGTGCTGTGAAGTAAGGGGAACGAGGAAGCCACGGTACTTCACCGAAACGGGAGATTACGTGTCCAGGGAAAATGGGACGCACAACTTCCATTGAGGTTCTCGCTGTATGTGTTTTGGCACCATCTTGTTGGAACCAAATATTTCTTGTGTGAATTCTTCGTTGTCGCAATTCTGGGATCAAAACAGTTACAGTTGCCCGTCTTGCATCTTCGAAAAAATAAGGTGCGATCACTACAAGATGGCTCACAGCGCACCAACCGGTGACTTTCTCCCTGTGAAGTTGATGCAGTTCACGGGGGTTTTCTACTGCTCAATATGGGCAATACTGTTTGTAAACAGAACCGCTCAAATGAAAATGAGCCTCATCGCTCATCATTATTACTGGTTCATTTTCATTAGCAAAAATTTTCGGCGAGCTGCTGGCGTTGTGCAAAATCTCCTTCATTCAGGTGCTGGACAACCATAAGCTTATAGGGGTGAAAGTAAAGGTCTTGATTTAAAATTCTGCGAAGTGTTCGACTACTCTGCTGCAGCCCGTTTTCGGACAGCGCACTTTGGACTTTGAATTACTCGACTTTGATGACCTCGAGGTGTTGAATTCATTGCCGATGTCGTCGTTGTAAAATAATGTATTGTACCCATCTGTTGATTGTGTCACTTTCGAAATGGGACCGTTACGATCAATATTGAAGCGTTGGTAAAAGTGCCGCTGCACGACAATAACAGACTCGCCTGATTTTACATATTCCTCAACTTCCTTTTTATAATATAAATCACCCAATGCGTGGATTTATTATATAGCAATCTAGCATATTAACACTAATGAGCAATTTGTTTTTAACTTAATTTGCTACAATTTAAAATTACAAAGTACTTATCCTCATGGGAGGAGCTAGCGAGGGGCAATGGTAGGCATTGCCTACCCCAGAAAATTTGTTGCCCCACCTAGAAAAATCCTCTAAAGTACATATATATATATATATATATATCTTATATGATAGATCTCTACCACTAATAGGTCAATAAAACAAGGCTGGTTTTATTGACCTATTAGTGGTAGAGATCTATCATATAAGATAAATATAAAAGGTCACGAAATATATATATATATATACATTTAATTTATATATATATATATATATATATACAGTATGCCCCCGATTGAATTTACAATAGGTATGATTGACCAAAAATTTTCGAATTGGAATTTAATATTTTGGGATTCCGCCCTGCTTGATATGAACTTATTTTTAGTTTACGTTCGATTTTCTAAAGTCAAGTAGGCCTTTGCAGCTAAGCAAATACTATATTGTTCTAGGTAAGCTACCTTTTCCGTTCACAGTGCGCCAAAGTGTTACTAAGAAAACTTGTTCAGAATGAAAAGCTATGGCGTTATACAAATTTTCAGAATGATCGGCCTACTTTGATAACATGCAGTATTGGTCAGTTCCCTTATGTGTCAACTTCATTTTCAACTTCGCTTTGTGTCAACTTTGCGTCAGCTTGACTTTAAAGAAACAAATCTGCAATTGAAACTACAATCATACCTTGAGATGGATTAATGATCACAAAAACAAAAAAATATGTATAAGAAATTTTCAATTAAATTATTAAAACAAAAAACAAGTATTAAGTTATTCTATTAACCCTCCACCTTCGTCGCTGCATAATTCGGTCCTCCGTCGCAGTTCCTTAAAGCTATTCCGGATTTCCTGAATTGGTAAGGCGGATATAACATCTTTTATGCGATTTTTTAATACCCCGGCATGATTGGGTAGATTTTCTGCATACACTACTAGTTTTAAGCGTCCCCGCAAATAAACATCGGCAATAGTCAAATCTGGGCTCCTTGGGGGCCATAAAACTGAACCATTCCTACCCATCCAACGGTGACCAAATTTACGGTTGAACCAATTCACAATAATAATTTTAAATTAATAATTTAATTGAAAATTTCTTATACATATTTTTTGTTTTTGTGATCATTAACTCATCTCAAGGTATGATTGCAGTTTCAATTGCAGATTTGTTTCTTTAAAGTTAAGCTGACACAAAGTTGACACAAAACGAAGTTGAAAATGAAGTTGCCATAAAAGGAAACTGACCAATACTGGATGTTATCAAAGTAGGCCGATCATTCTGAAAATTTGTATAACGCCATAGCATTTCATTCTGAACAACTTTTCTTAGTAACACTTTGGCGCACTGTGAACGGAAAAGATAGTTTATCTAGAACTAAAATAGTGTTTGCTCAACTGTAAAGGCCTACTTCACTTTAAAAGATCGAAAGTAAACTAAAAGTAAGTTTCACACCAAGCAGAGCGCAATCCCGAAATATCAAATTCCTATTCGAAAATTTTTGGTCAATCATACCTATTGTAAACTCAATCCGGGGACAACTATATAATCAGCTGGCCAGTTGCCCCCTGCCCTGCCCCCAGAAAAAATCCCTAGCTACGCCCATGCTTATCCTACGACAATCCCTTTGATTTTCACTGTTATATTTTGACACTGTTTTATTGTGTACTAGTTTTTATTAATCTTGTAACACACTAATTCCAATGGTTTCACTCTTTTTAATCTTCTGACTATGATATCGTTGTCCAGGAGCTGGAGAGCCTTAATGTTGATGTGTTGATGGAGCTGCTGTTCATATTTTTCAGGCATATCTTTTTGTTATTACGTTGTCGACAGTTTTGTTATTACGAATGTACCATGGGGCATTAACAATACCTGGAACTACTTTATTCTGGAATCTTTGGATAATGTTCCGATTACTTTGTCTGGTACACCCTCAGAGTTCAACACCATAAGTTCACACTGGCTTCAGGACGTGTTGATAAAGCAGCAGCTTGTTATTTACTGACAGGGCTGAATGTCTACCAATTAACCAATACATCTTTATGTATTTGAGCTTTAATTTGTCACATTTTTTCTTAACAAGTGGTTTCCACCTGAGCTTAACTTCGTTGTTGATGTGTACTGGTCTGTGCTTGATTTATTTGTTAATGAAATCGATGTGTACTGATTTGGTTTCATTCAATTTGATGCGCCACTTTGCTGTCCAGCTTTGTCATTTGGCACTAGCAGTTTGAACTTTTCGGCTGATGCAATATTGTTGTCACCTATGGCTAAGATCGGAGTGTCATCTGTAAATATAGCAACAACACTTTCGTTAATTGTAGGCAAGTCGCTAGTGTACAGGAGATAAAGGCTGGTCCCAATACACTACCCTACAGCACACCTGCATGTATTTTTGTCAGATCAGGAAAGGTATCTTCTTGCTTACCTCTAAAGTAGCGCTCGAATATATAGGATTCTAAGATCTTTGAATATTGGGCTGGAAGAAGTGTTTTGAATTTATGGTTCAATACTTCATGCCAAACTTTGTTAAAGGCTTGTGCAACATCCAGAAATATTGCTGAACATACTTTTTCTTCTAATGACTTTTCAAGGATATCTGTGGACCTGAGCAATTGTAGAATGTTGGTTCCGAATCCATATTGATGATTTGGGATCAGATATTTTTCTTCAATGATTGGTTTCAATCTCTTTAGTAGAATTTGTTCGAATACTTTAGATATCACTGGCAGTAATGATATTGGTCGGTATAATGTCGTCTCATGGGGTGGCCTTGCAGGTTTGGTTTTGCCGCTTCAGTTACTTTCCATAATTGTGGTACATATTGTAGTCTGAATGAAGCATTGATTAGGTTGCTTATTTTAACTAATGCTTTTCGCGGAAGTTCTCTTAGGATTTGACCAATCATGAGGTCAAAGTCAGGAGCTTTTTTCGAATTAATGTGAGTTTTAATTTCATTTTTGACTTCAACCGGAGTGGCAAATGGTATTACATTGTTGTCTTGTTCGACGATATTTGACAGTATCTTGGTATCATTTACGGGATTGGATTGAAATATCTTTTCCAGTTGATCTACTAATCTTGATGCTTTCTGTTCGTTGTTTCTGACCCAGCTACCATGCTCATTTTTGATCGGAGGTGTCAGCATGATAGGTCTTTTTAGTTTTTGGTAGTTTTTCATAGCGAAAATTCAGTGCTGGAATCATTAGTTCAGATACATATTCGCCGATGTTGTCATTTTTAGATGTTTGATTTTATTTCTCGGTTGTGAGATTATTCAAAATAGTTTTACCTCACGGAGCTCTAGTTTAGTGCCATTTCTTTCTCGCTATTCTTTTTTCAGGTATCAACTCCAAGATTTCTTTAGGATAGTTGTTACCCTTTAATTTTCTTTTAATTTCTGGGGTATTTTGCCATGCTGAATATTTAATGTCATTGACAAATTTCTCTACATCGAAGTCAAGTTGAACTTTAGTTTGTAGTGGTACTATCAGATTGATTCTTTTTCTAGTGTTATACTAAAACTTTCGCAATCAGTTTTTTTTTTGTTAACTAGACAGGGATTGTTTGGTTTTGGAATAATCTGTTCGCTTACAGTCAATATAATCGGTGAATAGTCTGAGTTTAACTCCAAACTGTCTCCGATTTGCATATAATTGCTTGACACGTTTTTAATGATTTAAAAATCTCTGGTCTGGGACCTTGTCTGGATCTATTGGCCAATATGTTGGTTTGCCTGTTGAGATAGTTTCACATCCATATGCTTGAACCGCTTTTAACAGATCTTTACCTTTGGTTGTAATCAGTCTGGATCGCCAATGTGTGTGCTTAGTATTATAGTCATCTCCTATAATGAATCGTTGTCCTATGGTTTTGAGAAACTGTGCATATCTTTCAAATTTGATATTGTGTTTTGAAGGGCTATATATACTGACCATAATGCTGCTTTTTTTTGGTTGCAATGCTCACAGTAGTAGCCCGAATGTTCTCTGATTCAAACTTAATTTCTTTAAAATGTTGAATATTTTCTCTAACTATTATCGCACTTCCTCCGTTTGCTGCATTTTCTGGATGAATTATGAAGTAAATTTTATATCCTTTGAATTAATAAAGGATTGTTTAGTAAAATGGGTATTTCTGATATCAGATACACATCTATTTTATTTATACATACTCCACAACTGTGAATGCACGATGTTTGCCCAGATAATCATTGAGACTAACGAACGGTAAGTTATCCTGAATCGACCGACGTCAGTCGCAATCCTCTACCACCCGTTTCGAAAACGTGCTTCCTTTCCCCACCACTCTGTATTTAAATATTGTAATTTCTTATTGTATTGCTAGTTGTAAGTAGAGTTCGTTAAAAGGTGGTACCGGGCAAGAGCACATGTTGGTGAACTCAGCGTCCAGGAGTCAGTTGATTGGAGAATAGGTAGGAGGGCGACTATGTCGGTTAGAAATTTGCGCTAGACGTTGCGTTCATCGATATACGCCCTTGCCCGGTGCCACCTTTTTAACAAATTCTAGTTATAAGAAATAATAAAGAATGTATGGTAAAAATTTTGGAACGATATATTTTTAAATGAAATTTGTAAAAATAACTATGTAAATTTTGTTTCATTGTGGCCCACTTGACCCTAAGTATCTATCTCTTCTGCCTAGATCTTCCCTTAGGCAATCTATTACCGTTCCGTGTATCCTTTTTCTGGTCTTCTGGTATATGATGTAACGATGGCGCGCTTGATATATCTATTTTATTTACTTTGCGTACATCCTATCGCCTAAAAAGTTGCAATTATGTTTTTAAACAACGACTTTATACATATTCTGTCAAACAAAGGAAGTATATTTTTCATTTTTCTCAAATATAGCCTATAAATTTTGGCAGACGCTGTATGTTCATCAAATTTTGCAATTTCGCAAATTGAACACCTGGGACTTTTGGATTATTAATTTTGATTACCAAACATTTATAGAATATAAAATCATATTATTCTTCTATCAATAACCTCGAACGGCGGCAAACTTAAAATAAACACAGCTCAAATATCGGCAAATTTTCTTTGTACCGCACTGAGCACACTCGGAATTTTTTGCGCGTTTTTGCGAAAGTTCTTCAGTGAGTTAACTGGATGGGCAGGACGTCGACCAAGAAAACTTTGTTTATGATAAAACAAAGAAAATGAAGAATTGATAAAAATATTAATGGTCTTTGATAGTACTTATATGTGTTGTAAGAACCCATTGTGATATTTAAGTAAGTGTAAATTTAACGAATGGCCAAACATACTAGAAAAGGGAAAAATCCCGGACCGGTGGACGCCTGGTTGGATACATTAGGATATTATAGGAAGAACGTCGCTTACGATGAAACTTGCCTTTTCCGCGCAATTTCGGAGCAGGTACTATTTGATAAACTAAATAAATTCGTTTAATAACAAAATTTTCATAGATGTTTTCCTGCCAAATATATCATGAAAGATGTAGAAAAGAAGTTGTAGCCTATGGCAGAAAAATTATTTCCAATTTCAACATTTAGTTAATTGTGAAGAAGAGTGGGCTCATCGAATGGATAAATTAGAAATACACATGGTAATTTGTGGAAACATAGAGTTAGAAATTGCAAGTAAAAGTTATAAGTGAGTATATTAAGTCTATGTTAAAGTGAACACACATAAAATTTTTAATTTATAGACGAGATATAATCGTTTTTGATAGCATAAATAGATGTGTACGTAACATTTCGAAGCTGAATTGTGATGAAACCCTTTTATTGTGTCTGATGGCTGAAGATCATTACGATGTTGTTTATAAACGGGAATACATCCAGACGGCTGGATTTTGTCAATGTACGTACATAGACTCTCAAGATGTTAACTATCCATTCCCGATACTTATCTAAAATAGAAATTATTTTCAACTTTCTTTAATTTTATTTTAGCTATTATTTATAACACGTTATATGAAAATGTGTTTAAAATACCAAATGTTATAAATATAGTCCAGGCAATGTTATATGATAAACCAAATTTGCCCATGAATGAGAATAAACAAAGCACAAAACAAGAGAAACAAGATCCTCAAGTTAATGATTTAGAGTATATGTTACGCACTAATATAGCACCATTCCCTTACAAAGTAGCTAAGGCACTAGATCCAACTATCTACCGCAATATCGAGTATGATACATGGACAGAAACACGTAAAGGTATTTCTTTTAAGTAGCTGTTACCACAAACTTCATTGAAAGCATGTGTTATAGAACTTCGTTTGGGAGATTGGTATTACGGAGATAACAATTTAATTTTGGGCACATGCTGTTTATTATCAACGAGTACCGGTGTACTACAATGTTACATTCAAGAAATACTGAAAGGCCAGAACAAATGTGTTGTATACATCACAAGTTTAGCAGAAAAACGAACTGTGAATTATTCTGATTTAGCTGCAGAAGCTGATGCTAAACCATGGCCATTACCATATAGGTAAGACTTGAGTCATTCAACTTTATATCCTTATAATATACATATTTCTTTTAGATTTGCAAAGAGTGTACTGGTGCCTACCCCTAAGCTTGAAATGCCAGATAAAGAGAAGAAAATAGTGAGAAAAAGGCGCGATAACAAACGTAGCGCAAGTAAATGCAGTAGTGATAGCGGTAATAGTGTATCAGCAGGAATTTCATGTGATCAGAATGAATCTTGCAATGTAAATGTTTATGAAGGTTGTCCTCTAGTGAGTATAGAAACTGTTTTTAATAAAATATTCACTTTATAATTCAATCATGTCCTCGCGCACATTCTTCAAATAATTGTGTAACTCTTAATTATAATAATGATGAGTGTTTCAAGGATGTACTTCTCTCCTTAGAATATGTATTACTGTACTGTTGTTAGTTCAACTTCGCCTTAAACTAAAATCCTCGTAAAAATTCCAAAACTTTTTAGGAAATCCAAAAATTTATTTCTTTAATTTGGTGATACTCTATGTACAGGTTTCCATATTGCTTTAAGATGTGGGGTGGAGTTTCTTCTATCTTCATACATAATCTGCATCTATTCCTAATAGTATCACAATTGTCCCTTAATGTAATTGTCATGTGTTTAGTCAGTAGTGCTCTGAAAAACACCTAGTAGAATTCTCCAAACATTTATCCTGGATTTTATCTTGCTTTTCTCTTCCTTCTGCTTGGTGCCGTCTTCTCGGGTCCCATAAAAGATGTTGATGACCCTTATCTTGCTAGCTTGGTAGTTATTTCATAAGAGAAGCAACACTTTTTGTTTTTGCTTATAATATTGAATTCTTCTGGAAATGCAGACAAGTCTCTACAAAGCTGTCACGCCTGTCAATGGGTTAAATTGAAATGATCCTCATACGTACCATGCGGTTTGCTCATTCGTCGCTTCAACCTCTCAGCTTTTCTTAAAGTTGTACTTGCGAATAATCCGATCTTACCTAGTTTTAGAAGAACTCCAACCCCCAAAGGAAATGCTCACCTAATCTACAGAAATGTTGAAGATTCGCAATGACTCCCGTCATGGAAGCTTTTCAATCATTTCATATTTTCATCAATTTCGGTATGACAGTACCCAAAGAAGAAACAAGTCGTTATTTTTGGACAGAGCAGTTTCAGGTTTATATCCGTGCATATCTCGATAGCGATGTGATTTTCACCTGGATCTTGCTGTAATATTCCATTAACTTGAGATTTGTAAATTCCTATTCCTATTCTTTCAATAGTATTCGAGCCACCTGTCTACCATTTCATTACGTGCAGTTTAATGAGATATTTATTGAATTCATCATCTCAATTCTTCTCATCCAATTTAGAATTTTTCTTAAAATTTCACTTCCGAATACATAATTCGATTTCCTGTTGAGATACTAGCAGAGCTCCATTTGATATTTGACCTTCTTTTTGTTCACTTTTAGTCATCCTGAGAATGGTGTTGTAAGTAGCTCATTCGTTTTCCAAATGTAGGTAGGTCCGATAAGATCCCCGTATTCATAGTTGAATAACATTTAATTGTCCCAGTCATGGGGATGCAAGTTGGTATATCAAACTTTGAATTTGTTTCTCATAATAGGGGGTAAATGGGTTTATTCGCACCAGGACTTTCCTACTCTTACTCACCACAGATGTATGTATGTCTAGTGGTAATAATTGTTATTAGTGGTTCAGTATCCTGTCACTTAGAAATTCCCAGCGTATTGGAGGCATCCTTCGTATTTTACTTCTTGTTTCTATTTAATTTCAGCTAGTTGCAAATTTTATTAAATATAACGTCCTTTCCCTGGTGAATGCGTTAATAGTGGTCTTTATTAGGTTCAATTGCGTCTTCTTTTGACAACGTAATGAACCCTTTCAAAATTTCTTATAACTCTGACTACGGCCAAAACATACCTAAAACAGTTTACTTCAAGATTCCAATCTATAAAACTTTATACAAAGGATGAAAACATCTTCATGTGATACCAATTCCAATAGTGTTTAGTTTTACAATACTTTTGGTCAATCAATTCTCCTTCCTGTTTTTTACAAAACCACAAATTATTGTTTCCTTAATTTCGAATCTGCTCCCTCTTCATATAAACAAGATCGTGTGAATACAAATGCATGAATTCTAGAATCTCGATTGTATATTTGCTGATATCCTCAAAATGTGGATATCAAAAAACATGCAGCTCATTTTAGTAATACAATAGATGGCAGCTTTGTACACAAACAAAATTTTCATTTTAGCCCTCATCCAAAAGATCTTCCCCCTTCTATTTTTACTCTTGTATACATACAGTAGCAAATTGCTAACCAACTCTATACAGCTCACAATTAAAACGTTCACTGCGAAAGTAAAGACCATCGACTCTGAGAAATATATCCTATGACACATCGTGTGTCATGGGCAGCGAAAATGTTAAGAAAAAGTGATTGAGAGTTGCAGAGAAAATTGTAAATATGTGCAATGTTTTAATAACATATGCGTTATTGTCGATAATACTAGTCTGTCTCAATAATATGTTACTGAATCTATAAATTAAAGCAAATGCAACATGCTGAAGATTATGAAAACCGATCAACTACTCAACTATCAGATGCAAATACCCAAGTAAACTATTCAGATATGGGATATTCTGCTGAGCCGTCATGGGAGCAGCCTCCCTCAACAACAAATGAACAAAGCACTATATGGCCACACACACCGAACAATCCACAAAGCATTCTTACGTTGATCCCAAAACCTGTTATTCCTGGTACACCCGAATTGCCTTACACAACAGGTAAGAAATATGTAGCTATAGTCCATGCGAAACTTTGCGACAACGAATTCTCAAAATTAAACAACGATAGAGGTAATTCAAAATTTAATGGCGGAGAATTCTCTGAACTAGATAAGACCTTTAGATGTACATTCTTAGGAACACTTAGAAACGAGCGTCGCGTCGGTATGAAACTATCAGTGGCGTGCGATAGTTGTATCTCGTAACTTAGCACGTATTCAAACACATCGCACGTCACTGATAGTGTCAGACGGACACTAAGAATGGTTATTTAAATATCTTCTCTAGTTCTGAAAATTCTTCCTCATGGAGTCATTGCGGGTTTGTTAAAGAATAGTATTTCCCCACCTGAAATTTCTAATTGCTTATATTTGTCTAATTAAATGTGTATATATATACACATACATACACACACATATATATATATATCGTGACCTTTTTAATTATACATACCTATCTTATATGATAGTTTTCTACCACAATTAGGTCAAATTGAAATAATATTCACTCTTGTTTAATTGACCTAATTGTGGTAGAAAACTATCATATAAGATATTTGTCTAATATAAAAATTACATACAGTGTGGACGTAAAGGTTGGAACAAATTCAATAAAGTCTGTAAATAGTGAAAAAGAAAAAAGGATCGGACATGTCAATCTTAATTTTTATATGTGCACCTTTTACAAAAACGTATTTTATGACATTATTATTGTTGCAGATATGACGTCACCTATTTTCCTTTTAAATGGTAGCACCAATTTTTGATAGCACCATTTGGAGAACATTTTTCTGCATACAGAAAGATGATCTTTGAGATAGGTTGCATCTTAAGATTTTTGAGAAAGAAATATTTCGTGTATTCTTAACATTTTCATTTACGTTTTTCTTTGAAATCTACAATTAAAACAAAAATTATTTCGCATAACGTATATGAAATATTCCTTAAAAATTCAGTTTTGAAAAACAAAAAGGTAATAAATTACAACGTAAAATGTATTGTTGATTCTGTGCTGCCAAGTTTTATTATTATTATTATTATTATATATCTCTTGATTAATTGACATAAAACTAAAAATGGCACGTTTAAGTGAAACCCAAAGAATATAAATTTTAATGATGATTGGTAGGACCACATAATTAGAATGGAACAAAAGAGTTTAACAAAGAAAATAATAGAAGCCAAAAATAACGGGAGAAGAAAAAAGGGAAGACCAAGGAAAAAATGGATTGACAGAGTCAACGAATTAGGACGAAAGCGAGGGAAGACCATAGCAGAAATGAGAAGAATGAGTACAGACCGGACACGATGGAAAGAATGGATTAAATCGTCGTAAGATCCAAAAATAATCCGACGCTGAAAGGCATAAGGATTGACGACAAGAAGAAGAATGATGATTGGTTTTTGACACAAGAAGAAATTTGTGAATTGTTCAATAATAAGTACCCTGATAGGGCTTATTACGCGATTAACAGTAAGTAAGATAGAACGCAAATTTAGGGACTTGGGTCACGTAAGAGATAACTTTACAAAAGGTCGTCCGACAATTTCAGAAGGAAAACAATTGGATGCCGTACTAATGTTTCAAGAAAACCTTCACAAATCAAGCCGTGAAGTCTTATTGCAGCAGTCAATTAGTCACTCTGTCGTTGTAATTTCTAAATATACATATATTTCTATAAAGAAAAACAAGGCATGCGTATAAAATAAAATTGGTTCATATTAAGAGTTGAATTTTGTGACATTATAAAAGACCTATGTAATAATCTAGAATTTTTAAAACGCATAATTTTCTTCGACGAAGCTACCTTCTGCTTAAACGGATCTGTCAATAGGCAAAACTGTAGATACTGGGCACCTGAAATTCCACACTGGATGATGGAAGCAAACACACAATTCCGACAAAAAATCAACGTATGGGCAGGGATTGTCGGTAATTCAGTTATAGGCCCGTTTTTTATTGATGGTGCATTAAATGGCGAAAATTATTTACTATTACTCCAGCGAAACAAAGTACTCACCACTGTTCTCTCCATACAAATGCAGAACACTTCCTCTTGCTGGATAGCGCCTTATGGTTCCAGCACGATGGTGCTCTGCTACATTATTCTCTAACTGTTCGTAATTATCTTAGTACCATTTTTTCGAAACAAATAGATTGGTAGGGCGAGGAGCAATTGAATGGCCAGCAAGATTTCCTGATCTAACTCACGCTTGATTTCTTCTTGTGGGGTTATCTCAAATACAAAGTGTATCTAAACCGACTCAATAATATTAAAGATTTTCAGATTAGAAAGACCAAGGAAATCTGGTTAATAACTCCCCAAGTATTAAATAATGCCATAAACGAATTTAAACACCGCCCTAATCATGGTCACAACGTAAATGGTATGCAGTTTGAACATTTAATCTGAATAATTTTAAATTTGTTTTGACGTTTTGGTTAAACTTTGATTGTTAAATTGAACACGCAATTTTTTTCTCAAAAACCTTGTTATGTAAGTTATCTCAGAAATCATCATTCTGTATACTGAAAAACGTTCTCCTCCAAATGGCGTTATCAAAAATTGGGGTTACCATTTAAAAGAAAAGGAGGTGACGTCATACTTGGGACAATAAGTGCGTCACAAAAATGTTTTTATATATAAAAAGTTGCGCATTTAAAAACTGATGTTGACGTGTCCGATTGTTTTTATCTATACTACTATTTACAGATCTTATTGATTTTGTTCCAATCTATATGTTCATAATGTATAGGAATCAATAAGGGAAACGGTAGTTTCTAATTTCTAATAATTACACCGAGTGTTTATAAATTGACGAAAAATCTACAGGTGACATAATCCCTTATGAAATCCTGTATCGAAAATTTCAATTACAAAATATTGTACCTTGCTTCATACGTCTTCACGAGGTTCTAGAAGTTCGGACTTTTATTCTACAAATAAGCCTTATTGTTCGATATCTGTTGATAGAGAGAGCTGCAATTTAGTGTAAAAAGAATTTTTGATAATTGTTGGTAAACGTTTTCTTTTGACTTCCAATTATGTTTTTAACATTTCTTCATTAACATACGAATTTCACGAAAAACACATCTTGCAACGTTGCAGAACAATACGATTGTATTCGAATGTGATGCCCACTGATGTCTATCAATAATATTACTGTCACATTTTGACATTTATGTACTTAATTCGACTTTCATGTTATAATTTTATATAACTTTCGCTTTTTCGTGCTTATTTGTAGTCTTGAGTAGTTCTTGTGTTTCTGTGTTTTTAGTTCTCGTTACACCTCGTTAAATTTAGGATATTGTGCAATAAAAATTCAAAATCTTACACAATACTGAGAATTCTACTGCGTAGTAATTATTACTGGTTAGTGGGTCATACAGCATTATTAGGCATGCTGCACTAACGGAATTTACAATAGATCTTAATCTTAATTACAATAATCCCTAATAATCGCAATATAATGATTTCATAGTATTACCAAAAGAAATATTCAAGTAGTATTACAATGGTTTATGTGTCATAAACATTTACAAGGGTATTTCCAAGAACGATTTTATGGTCATCAAAGTATTATCCTATCCCTCTACTCCCTCTAGTACCTCGGGCCATTCAGTTTACTTCTAAACGTCTCCGTGTACGCGCGAAGTGCAAGTGGGCGAATTTTGAAAGTATTAACAGTGAAAATGCCGCGTGGAAAACCGATCAGTGTTGAAAAGCGATCGTCCGTGATCACACTCGATAAAGAAGGGTATTCTGTTCGACAAATTGGCGAAAAAGTGCATCTGCCAAAATCTAGTGTAGCCAATATTATAAAACTGTACCGTACAACGGAAAGTTTAAATGACCGTGATCGACCAGGTCCGTCTCGTATTACGACCAACGTTGATGATCAGCGAATCGTTTTAATTAGTAAACGAAATAAAAGACTGACAGCACCACAAATAGCAGCAGAATTCAATCGCGATCGTCAAAACGCGGTGTCAGTGAGCACTATTCAACGTCGCTTGCGAGAGGCAAACCTATTCGGACGAATTGCTGTACGGAAACCGCTACTAAGGCGAACCAATCGTTTAAAACGATTACAGTGGGCCCAACGACATCGAGATTGGACGGTGGAGGAGTGGAAAAATGTGCTTTGGACCGACGAATCCAAGTTTTGTCCAAACACTTCAGTGTTTGGACAAACAGAACAAAATAGAAGAGTTTGTGTTCGGAGATCAAAGACAGAAAAAATGCTTCGCGAATGTCTAGCACCCACTGTAAAACATGGTGGTGGCTCAGTTATGGTGTGGGGTTGTTTTTCGTACGCAGGAGTAGGAGATCTCGTTAGAATAGAAGGTATTATGAGAAAAGAACAGTACAGAAATATTCTAGAGCATAATGCTGTACCTTCTGGCCAGCGATTGATAGGGGAGAATTTCACCTTCATGCAAGATCATGATCCTAAACATACGGCGTTAGTATGTAGGGATTATTTGAATACACAACAAACACAAAATACCTTGCAAATAATGTCATGGCCTCCACAGAGGCCCGATCTTAACCCGATCGAACTCTTGTGGGATGAGCTGGATAGACAGGTACGAAGGGTGGCTCCAACTTCGAAACAACACCTTTGGGAAGTTTTACAAAAACAATGGAACAATTTACCATCCAACACACGTACAAAACTTATCGAAAGAATGCCCAGAGTTGTTCGAGCCGTATTGAATGCAAAAGGAGGATTCTTCGACGAGAAGAAAGTTTAATGATTGTATTTGATAAATATTATTATTTGCTATCATTTTGTCATAATAAACCAATATTTTGTTATATATAACTGATTTTGTGTTTTATTTTTATTTTTGTGCAAGTTAAATACTTATATTGAAAAACTATTAACTGTCCCAACTTCCGTGACTGGGAGTGTACATACATATGTATGTATTATTTTGACAATAAATAATTTCAAGAGCAAATCATATCTCGCTTAATGTGTCGAATTTAAAACGTAAAATTCACCCATCTGATACTACTATTTATGAGTAAAATGTTTTAGAAAATTCCATTTCAGAAAATATTACAATACCTACTATTACAGTAGTGTGCGTGTGCTATGTTGCCAAATGTATGTTTCTTTCAAGTGCTTCCTAAAAACATACGAAGCATGGTACAATACTTTAAGATTAAGATTTTCGATTCAGAACCGAACGAATGTCGCAGCGTGTAGCTTTTTGGTCAATTTAAGCACACCTGTAATAATATCTATGAGATTAGAGGTAGACATACATATGTGTTATGCTGAATTGACAGCAACAATAAAACAAATATAAATTAGTATGTTACAGATATAGTTGAACTAAAATTTAAAAAATGAAAGCTATATTTTATTTTAGATCCGTTTTATTACAATAATGTACCTCGCTATCCAGGATGGACAAATACACCTACAGATTACGTTCAAACAGTAGATCAATTAACACCAGAAACCTCACAAATGGATATTCCAACCTCACCAGAACCCTATTCGTATACTTACTATGATAACATATTCAGTCCACCAGTTCCACTAGTTGCAAGTGATCGATCAGTTTGTACAACACCACTGACACCGACCAGTCCACAAATCGAAATGTATCCTTCATATTATGCTCCTCCACCTCCAGTTACGCCTGTAATATATGCTCCGCCAGAAATTACCGAAATCCTTATACCATCCCCACACGTTCCCGTTTATAGTCCAGCGATTGAAATGTCGTACATTTCACCAACACCATTCATATATCCGCCAACTCCTCCAGCTACTTGGTATCCCCCAGCCATCAACTCACAAGGATTCATTTTCCCTACTCCAGTTACAACTCAAAACGTTCCAAGTAGAATGTGAGAACCCTAATAGTTACTCCTATTATATATATTTCCAAACATTTCAGTTATCATATTATCACTTATGTTATATTTTCTCCGGTGTGTAGTTTCGGTAATTTATTGGTTGCAAATTCTAGTTATCTACCACTGGGAACTGTAACTAAAAATTAAAATTATACACCGGGGCGAATAAAATTGTACAGACAATCGTTTCCAGATGTATTTATATAAATTTTATATAATCTCGGAAAGTAGCTCATTGAGAACATATACAAACGTTGGCCAAAACTAGCAGATTTGGTGGAATTAAGCGATTCCATTATATACTGCTAGAAGCGCGAATCGTGTATGATTTTCATAGTTGTGCTCACTTTTTCACAAATAAAATTTTACAAGTTCATTTGGTCTTGAGGATCATGGGAAATAATTGTCTGTATAAGACACACTTATGAATATCGCCCACTTATGGTTTTTCTTAGTTGTTCTTTTTACTTTCCTTCAAATGGTTGTGATAGAAATCACATATAATTGTTGTAAAAGTATAGTATTAAACTAGCAAACGTTGTTATTAATATATGTATTTATTAAATTGATGGTTATCCAGGAACTAGTCGTTTATATACACATACATATTGTGGAAGTACTATTTAAGTTAAAAATTGGAAATTATTTGTTTAAGTTTGTATTAGAATGTTATCGTGTTTAGTTCCTTATGTTTTGTGATAAAGAATATTTTTTCATTATTATATATTTGAATATTATGCAGACTATGCTATCGCACTGAAAATATACTTTCGATATTGTATTTGGTATTTTTTTCTTCCGAAAATAGTTTTAAAATACTAACCAAAGGCAAGTATGAAAGATTTCTGTCTGTGACTTAAGAACTTGTTTTCGCAAGTAATCCTGGCATTACCACACTCTAGAAAATTATTGTCAAAAACCCAATTTTGTTTGAGGAAAAATATAAACTATTAAAACTAAGTACAGTCCGTCAAATCCAGGAACGCACTACAAGGTCAGGTGCGCATTGGCAGAATGTAAGTTTATTTGAACTAGCTAGGTGCTAAATAATTTCGCAGTTAACAAACTGCCGTTGGGATGATTTTTTTTTACTTAGGCTGTACCTTGTCGGGAAGTACGTAGTCCGTCTTTGTCGCAGAATTCGCGCAAGTTCAAGTGCGTTCCTATATTTGACAAAGTGTACATCAAGAAAAAGCTTTGTACGAAAGCCGGACAATTTTTTTCTCTTCATACATTAGCAAATTCAATTTTCTGTCTTAACTTTTTTAATGTCTCCAATAGTTTTCGAGATATTCACACAAATTTCAGAGGATAGTATTTTCATTAGAGCGCCGTCCACTTCACAAATCGGGGATTCCGCCAACAAGAATAAGTGCAATAATCTTACATTTGACCCCTTTATAAATCCATAAAATTTATTGGGAGAGGGGGGGTCCAGGTTGCCAGTGTTCTCTTATTAGTAAATCATTACTCGGCTTTCATACAAAGCTATAGTGTGTTCCACGGTGAGTTGTTATAATACGCTCTTATGGGCTATTGACCTTTCATTTTAGTCGTATAAGTTGTATAAAACTATCCTTTTCTATCCTAAGCATCGTTACCGGAATGGAAGCGTAGATCTGATTTCCCATAAGCCATATTGTAACAGTTCCCTATGGAACACCATGTATCAGTTACTGTAGTTACTTTTAGGAAGTCGTTAGTATCATTTACATTTTTCTTTGAATTATAACGAAATACATTGAAGAAAAATTATATAATAACCAAAGCTATTTATTTGAAGTATTAAAGTTAATTTACAGTGATACTGAAAAAGCCGTGTGGAATATGTGGGCGAATCAAAACTGGGAAGTAATTAAATTATGATTCGTCATCGCTTCCTGCTGCTTTTCGTGGTTTCGGCCCTCCAGCTCGTTTTGCCATTATGATTTGATCTATTCTTAAGATTGTAGACGCTGCACGAGCTGCATGTTCTAAACCCCAATATTTACAGACGTACAGATCCAAGATATTTTTTTCGACGGCGTCGCATATTGTGTTTTCAGACTCTATATCTACACCTATGTTTTTATTTCCAGCCTAAAACAGAAAATATGTTGGTTAAAAATAAATTTAGATGTTAAAGACTATAAATTATTAATTTAACAACTAAGTAAATGCGGATTTTAACGTCTCTGGTTTTGATGACATTGTCTAAGCGTGTTGAATTTTAAGGTTTAGGTCTTCGATTACAGTACAGACAAAAAATAAATGTATCGATCGATTATGTAGTTTTTGTTTGGCGTCGGTTAAAAAAAAATCAAAACGAGCGTTTTCGCCATAGTTTACTGAATTACTTTGGCAAACTAAAGATTCATTGGAAATTCGCCAAAAGAGAAGCAGTTATATTAAAAAGTAATTATTAAAAGTGAACAATATATTACTGAATAGTTATTCCAAAAATCATCTATTACTCTCCTAAAAATCCGTAATTCGTTGTCGAACCAATATTTAAATCAAACAAAGAAAATTACCTGATGAGCTTCAAGTAGTTTGCTTACTGCAACAGTTGACTTGAGGCCACTATTATCTGCCAATGATTTAGGAAAGCTTTCTAGAGCTAGCGCGAAATTTCTTACAGCATACTGTTCTAAACCAGGGAGTGTATCAGCGTATTGTGTTAATTGATGAGCCAATTCCATTTCTGTAGCTCCCGCTCCTGGTAAAAATCGGCCATCTCGTGAAATTCCCTATAATTATTTTTAACAGTAAGTTACAGTGATAGTGATTGCAATGAGTATAGTACTTTACTGATACTATTTCACATCGGTAAACTTCTCACCACACAATTGTTTAATAATGATAAATTGGATGATACTTGTTTCGTTAACATGAGGCAAGCATTATAAAAACGTAAATCCAATTAAGCAAATAATTTTCTTAAAATTCTAAAACATGCATATTTATTCCCACCCTCGTTTATCTTCAGTCCTCCGAAACGAACGAGTTTCGTTTATCTAAGTCGGCAGGGATCCCCACTACCGCCACCGTTGCCATGCCAACTGGAATTGCGTCACCTCCACTCCTCCCATTTCTTCCAAGCTCACTCTAGATTCTAGCGTGGCGGTGAAATTGTGGAACATGGACGGGAGCGTGGAACTTAAAATAAACGAGACTCCTAAGTTAAGATAAATGAAACTCAAAATACATGAGCATCAAGATAAACGAGACTCGACTGTATATCATACGCATCAAGTTTTCGCGGTGAATTAAGCTGTTTTATCAATATAAAATTTTCCATTTTTATGCTATTATTAGAGTTCGTTACAAAGGTGGATGACGTATTATCGCTCAAGAGTGTAAATCGGACTGACGTTGTCATTCCTCCGAATTCTATTATTCAATGATAAGTTGAGTGACAGTGTCAGTCCGATTTACACTACTTAATGATAACACGTCATTCACCTTGTTAACAAACTCTAGTAATTATTATACAATTACATTAAAATACAAATCTTCTCAATTGTGACAGTGGGTCAATTGAATATTCCTCAGTTTATTCTAATTAAATAATTAAGCAATATGAGTCTTTGACTTGAAATTTTGAACATTTAAAACTCAAAACTCAAACCAGAATACAACGTTTTAGGAGGTACTCTTTTGCATGTTTGTAGAATCTAAAGGGGATTCGTTTACTTGACATGTTATTTATGATGGCATTTTATGGCGACCGTCTCCGAGATAAACGCTTTTACACCCCACACATGATTACGGGAGGGTGGGATAAATTTGCATGTTTTAGAACTGCTTAATTCGGTTTACGTTTTTGATAATGCTTGCCTCATGCTACCGGAACACGTGTCAGCAAATTTATTATTATTAAACAATTGTGTGGTGAAGAGTTTACTGATGTGATATATTATCAATAAGTTACACAGAAGAAAATAAAAATAAATCGAATCGAATTACTTTGAAGGTATTGACACCATCATCAATGGCACGTTCAATATCATCCATATAACTATCAGTTGCACCTCTTATGACGATTGTTGAAATGCGAGATTCTTTGCCATCTGACTTAAACACTACCACTGTCGTATCGCCTAACTCTTCTACACAAACGTGATCACTATATCCCATTTCTTCACTCCTTGGCGCTGTAAGTCGTGGTAGTACAGTTGCGCCCACCTACATTAAACAAGATTTATAAAGCCCAATTACTAGTTTCAATTTTACAGACTTACCGTTTTGCTAAGTCTTCTCAAATCAAACTTAGAATTCAATCTAACCGCCATGATTTTGTACTTATTCACATAATGTAAAGCCATATCTCCAAACTTGGCTCCAGCAACAATAACTTTAGCGCCACTATCTGCTATAGCTTTAATTTGAAGTTCTAACAAATTTTCTTCACCTCTGCTGAAATTCATAAGTTCGTCTGCAGATTTAATTAAAACCGTTCCTTTGGTTTCCGTCTGCATTATATCAACAGCGCAGCTATAAATAACAATTTTAGCATTGTCCACACTATTAATATCTCCTTCAACATCTCTTTTAAACACCATTCCTTGAATAACTTGTGAGCTATTCAACCCAGCTCCTAGAATCTTACATACCCTGACATTATCCACATTAAATGTAGTTTGTTCAGGTAGAATCGATACACATGCCTTAGCAACTAACTCCGCTAAGAAATCTTCGTTTCCATATTGTTTTGATTGCAAAGACGTTTTTATGCCTTTCTTAACTTCAGATATATTGCGATAATCTTTAATTTCGTAAGAAATTAATTTCGGTAGGATTTCTAGACATTTTTCTACGCCTTTCTCATAGCCATCGGCAACTTCACCAGGTGTCACACCTAATCTAAGTAACTCTTCTGCGGTTTCAAGCAGAGCTCCGGCTAAAATAATGACGAAGTTTGTGCCGTCCCCAACTTCTGAATCTTGAATTTCACTGGCTAAAATCATTAGTTTAACAGCTGGATGTTCCACATCTAATTCGCGCATAATAGTCGCCGCATCACTTGTAACAAAATGTTTCTCAAGGTGGTTAATAACCATTTTATTCATACCGTTAGGACCATATGCTGAACGCACGGAGTGTGCGAATTCTTTACAAGCACTTATGTTCCTGAATACTGCTTCTTCTAAACCGGAAAAATGCTAAAACCATCATTAACTTAGAATAGATGAAATTACAATTACGTCGATATAAAAGGCTTCACGGGCATGAAACGAAATAAACAATCGAGAGCTGTATGTTACACAAGTTACTTGTTAGTGTATTTAAGAAATATAAACGAGAATTATATTTAAAAGGCTAAACTGAAGGAAATGATGTTCATTTTAATAATACTAAATCATCATCATTATCATGTTTTCTAAATAAACCACCTAAGTAATGCAGTAGAATGGGGTGGAGGTACAAGGTGGGATATGAAAGAAAGCGTTGGATTAAGGGTACAAACGCTTAGAAAGCAGTACAAGAGAAAAATGTGCTTAATAGTGGAGGAAACGTTAACTAAGAAAAGAATAGATGAGAATGTCGATCTGGGACGAGCAGAAAGGTAGTGTCGAATTCAAAGATGATGTGCTGGAAGATGGGGAAATTGAACTATTAATAAACCAACTGAAGATTAAGAAGAACAAAAAGCGATAGTGTGAATAAATGAACTTGGAAATATGCAATGAAGCAATGTGTAGACACACTAAAAATGGAAACAGCTAACTGGACTATGAGCGGAGACAATAACTTGGTGCTGAAGGAAGGAGGGATCGTTGTTCTAAACTCTGAAAGTGCAAAACTAGATAACCCAACATATTTGAAAGGTATCACTTTGGCAAATTCACTTTACAAATATAACTGAAAATGGAGGCTGAAAATTTTGACATCTTGCCGGAAACAAGCGGGTTTCAGATAAGAGATATCGACTGCAAAGCACATTGTAACATTAAATTATATAGATAAACACAAACTAGATGTCTGGATCTGCAAACAATGTACAATAATGTAGATGTAAAGAACTTCTTCAGGACTTAGGCAGTCTCGGTTCCTTCAATGATCAATACGGATAAATTGCTGTAGATGAGCGGAAAACAAGTGCGAAAGAACGATGTCTATATCTTTTGATCGTGAATGAATACATTATTATTAATATTATTAAAACGCAGTATAACTGTCCGTTGCAGGGAATCTGGGATGGTTTTTCGAAAATTGGTAGGCTTGCCCATTTTTCTCCCAACCATCTAAAGTA
This sequence comes from Chrysina gloriosa, assembly GCA_038088585.1. Classification (NCBI taxonomy): domain Eukaryota; kingdom Metazoa; phylum Arthropoda; class Insecta; order Coleoptera; family Scarabaeidae; genus Chrysina; species Chrysina gloriosa. Next base: position 12,625,029 of record CM076093.1, read on the forward strand.
ATTCTTCAAAGTCACAAGCAATCACCTACACATGCCACTTTCCAATGTTCATTTCAGCAAGTGATTATTGCTGAAGTTAGGCCCCTCCACCGACGTTTTCTTTTTGGTTATGATCAAAAATACAAAGGATGCAATTTTGCAGCCACCCCATATTCAAGAACAACGCTGTGCTATAGTTTCTAGGAACTCTGTAAACAAGTGTAATACCCTCAGAACCACACATACCATATTGAATGATACTGTGAAAGAATATAGAGATAAATAAGATTTCAGAAAATAATGGTGGCATATTAGAAGAACATATAAGACAGCTGCTATAGACAAATGATTAGGGTGTTCCACTGTCACGTTCATGGTCTTTGACTAGATATTTAACAGGTTTCCTACTCATTCTGAAGACACCTGTGTAATTGAAAGCGAATTGCGGCAAAAATTGTCGGTGACTTTGCAGTTGTTTAATATTTATGTAGCAGATCTATAGAGGAAATGAAGGGTGGAAAAGTTGGGGGCATGGTGATGAGGAACTATAAAATGTCATCTTTGTCAAATGCTGTTAAACTAATTCTCTAAAATAAAGGGACAATGGAAGATATGATAGGTAAAGTTAATTTTTGTAGTGAGAGGATGTGAATAAGATGTAACTGATAATTTTTAGAAAGCGTGGTTGAGAAAAGATGGTTAATTTTAACAAGATATGTAATATAGTAGAACACAGTAAAAATTCTGAATACATGATAAAAATTTTTCTTTCCTCTGCAACATTCGAAAAAAGGCACAATTGTTTTGTATGGGTGTAATGCCAATGCTCTTTACAGGCACAGTACCTACTTATATATGCAGTAATAATATATGTACAACAAATTTGGAGAATTATTCGCCCCACCTGGTATGGTATATGCATGTTCATATATGGCTCGTTAGCTCTGAACCGTTACACCGAACGGTAGAAAAGGTAAAAGATTACAGATATATTCTCGGCACCTAAAGGATTGTTATTCCATTGTTTGTTTATATTTGTAGGAACCAAAATCTAAATAGTGAATGGATTTATTTCATGAATTCAATTTTTTATTTATGTATTACCAACGTCATTTATAGATCCAAAATTAATAAATACGTAAACAAAGGGAGAGGAAAGTTACAATTCGATGACACATGGTTTCTATCTATTTTGCAAAGGGGCCAATACTTTTCTGGTTTTAATTTTTGAATTAACTGTTGTAATTATTATAGGAGATCCAAGTAGGACTACTTATTTGGGCATCTCTATTCATTCCACAAAAAATGGGGCTAGGCCGGTATTTACACCTACTTACTAGCTGTACACATGTAGATTTAAAGTTAATTTGTACGTTTATTACTCACTCTAGCGCCGTCTTTAAGCATAGACGAAAATCCTGGTGCTTTTGGAACGTGAAGAGCCATGGTTTATACAAATATTTAATAAATAATTTGTAAAAATCGGCGTTTTTATCCAACTAATTCACACAACGTGCTTTTATTACTTCTAGTAAATTCCACTGTATTTAATGTTGACATGGTTCCTCAAACTTAGTAACACGAAAATGCCTAAATATAGATATGGCGGTTAATTTCAAATTCAAACAAATTTAATGTCTGAAAGATTAACAGTTATTTTATATTATAAAACTTACAATCACAAAAGCAATATTTTATTAATTCTATATTATATACTGTAAATTGTTTTCAATATTTTTAATACATATACAGTAATATATCATGTGACGTAGAATATTATTTATTTTAGTATTTTACGTACATAGCTAATTGTTTAACTATACATAGATATGTACATGCGTTACGTAAGTTAATAAAGATTATGACGCGTAATAGTTATGAAATGTGCTCGTTTTAGATACAATTATCAAATAAGCAACGTACATACATTCACTTTCTGAGGATATATTTGCACACTATCTACTATATAGTGCCTATAATTCATTTATAAGTTAATAGTTAATTTTCTGACTCGTGATGTGCTCACATGTATACTACACCACATGGTATACTATAGATAAAAATGCAGCATTTATACATTACAATGCAAATAAAAAACGAGAATCAAGAATGTCAAAAAGGAGTGCCACAAGGCTCTGTTATGGGCCCATTGTTATTTTTAGTACATATACATATACATACATACACCAACGACGTGAGTTCTGTAACATTTTTAATCACTGCTATAACATCTGCTGCTAATAATATAATATATGTTGCTATATATCAAATACAGGGCTTATTGTTAGTCAGATGGGGACCACAAACAAGAAGAGGCTAAAATGAACACTTTGGCAGCAAATAAAAAGTAAACAGAACAGCAAAAATTTCAGGAGACGGAATCTGCAGAGTACGACTGACTTCCCAAACGCCAGGAATACTCATCGATATCAAATTCACATGGAGCCTATGAAAACAGAAGGATATGACTTAAAAGAAGAAATAGAATAACTTTGAGCTTTTCTATCTTGAGGTGTAAAACTTGGTTGAGTTTATTCTGATCTACATATCTTTCTTCATTTCCTCAGATCTATTGTCGTCGTCTTTATTTCTTTGGAAAATATTCCTCTTTTCATTACTTCTTCACTCACACCATCAATCCACTTTTTCTTCCTTCCTTTTTATTTTGTTTCGACATCTTGATATCCAATACTTTCCCAGTAAACCTATCGTTGAACATACGGCACACATTTTACCCGAACCACCTCAGTCCCAATCCGATTGGTTAAATCAATGTCTATGAATGTACAACATACATACATACACTGGAAAATCTCTAACTCGAATTTCCAGAGATCATTAAATAAAATTCGAATTGAATATGTGGTATGTATTATCTAGTTTTACTTTAATTAAAATGCATTCAAAAGAAGAATTAGACTGCATACTTGGATAATGGCGACTGTGGCTTGATAAATGTATAAAATGATATTATTCGTGCGCAGTGTCGCTGTTCTGCCTTGATTTTCTAAAATTCTGGTGCTCTGTTCCGAATTAGCTGCTCTCATGCTCGGCATTTAATTCGTTTAATGTTTCCATTAAAGATGGCAACTTAATTGTCGAAATACGTATTTGGAGTTTGACAAATAAAGAGGTAGTAAAAGTAAACTTATTTCATATAAGTCAGAAGAACAAAAACTGGAAATAGAGAAGAACATTTTACGAGGAATATATAGAAGAAAATAAATATGTGAACTTGAACACGAAGAAGAAATATAGAAATAATGGGAAGGGCACAATAATATCACCAATAAGATAACAAAAAATCAGGTGCGCACGGATAAAGATTTTCCGACGAGAGAGAATAATAAAGCGGAAAAGGGAAGGAAAGACAGAGAAAGAAATGGGCCATGGAGGAAGATTTAGGAAAACTAAACACGAGAAAAGTTTTGCGCAAAAAAGAATGGGGGAAAAATTAATAACCAAGTCTTAGATCTCAAAGGTTTATAGTGCAAAATGCAAAATGGAATGGAAAGAATTAGGTATACCGGATAACTTCTTTCTGTAAATCTATAACAATTACTTGGAGCTACAACAGACAATTGTAACATTACTAGCTAATGGCAACTGTAGCAATTAATAGCTGTTGTTATTTAACCAGCAGTAGTTAGTGGTAGCGGTTACGTTGAAATAGCAGTTTTGCTTTTCTATACTATTAAACTTCAATGCCAAAATTACCTATTTGCTGGTGAATGTGTTCAAGCACTAACTATGACTATATATGTCAACTAAATATTGAACTAAATCTCTTTTAGGAAACTTGTTTTGAAGGATGTTCTTCCCTATTGCTAGGCTTGTTAGCTTTTATCCTCGAGAGCTGAGACATGTATCCGTTCGACCCCCATACTTAACAATGTTAGGGAACATCTTCATTTATGCTCTGAATCCCCAAACCTTTAACGAGGGCTATAAGTTTCCGAGGATGTTCACTGCTCATATTGTCATTGTTTTTAGGAACCTGCTTCTCCCTCTAGTTGGAAACCTAAGTCTTTATCCTTGAGGCATTAGACTTACGTTATAAGTCTATGTTCGACTACAATCCTTAACAAGGTAAGGGCACATTTGTCTTGAGCCCCCATCCCTAAACCTTTAACAAGGGCTATACATTTTTGGGAGGAACACTGTCCACATTATCTTAGTTTGCATGCTTAATACTGTTAGGGCATGTGTTCCTTTCATGAATGTCAAGTAGCTAGGGAAAGTCGGGTCATTCGAAACGAACCGTGCGCCCTTTATCCTTGAGGCGTTAGACGTACGGTTAAGGTCTACATTTGACTTCTTTGCTTAAAAATGGAAGGGCACATTTACCTTAAGCTCGGCATCCTCAGACCTTTAACGAGGGCTATAAATTTTCGGGAAAAACACTGCCCAAGAATGCATGTACTTCTGTTTCACAATTAGCTAGGAAAAGTCAGGTCATCCGAGACGAAGCTCTACATATCCCGGAAAAATATATTTGCAAGAGAAGATCGTCAGGTGCTGATTGCAGTAGTGGAGAGGGTGTATCAAGCAACTAGCCTGTTCTAGCTTTCTTTCCTTAATTAATGTATGTATTTATCTATACTACTGTAATATTACTCAATGTGGTCAATCAATACCTTTTTTGGTACTTGTAAATTTTATAAGGTACCTATTGCAAATGAAATTACAATTAGACCAATTTTAAATTAAATTGAAGTGACCTATGATGAAAATCGGAATAGTTACCTCATTTTTTTTTGATAAGTTTAGTGTAATTCTATTAAAGCATGTGCCCTGCATTACGTAAGGATTTAATCTTAAGATTTGCATTATATTTTTACCAAATCATAATCCCCTTTACATTATGTGGAATAAAAGTTATACATTGCGACTATCTTTTATATCAAAATTTCAGATAAGCAACTGCGTTAAAGCATATTAATTTTTCTGATAAGAAAGCAAAAATTTAGTGGATGAGATTATTATAGTTATTTTATCTGGCGTTATGCAACCAAGTCAACATTAAAAGTCAACAAAAGTTTCTAACATTCAAAATATATTCTCTATGGAAGAAAATAAAAGTTAGACTTATTGTATGTTAAAGCTTCAGTTAAAATTGACTTAATTGTAATGATCGTTATTAACACTAAAATTCACTAATTTTCAAATAAGCCGCGTACGTGTTGAAGAACGGAACGGGTCTAGTTGTCAATTACGGTCATGTGATTCAAAAATGATCTTCGATGTAAATCTTTCTGCAAGTTTTCAAAGAATTAAATTAAAAAATAGCTGTAGAAATTATACTTCTTAATTAAGTAAGAAGGTAATGTTAATTTGGAGATCAGTAAGAACATATTGCAAAATATCGTTACACGGGGTAAGGAAATCGACGTGACGTCACAGAATGATTGAAGGAGGAAAATATCCGATTGGTCTATTTGTGTCCTTTAGGAAAATTTAGACCAATCCGAACGTCGAATGAATCCGCACTCTACTGTAGTTTTCTTATCGTCATATGACCCATTCTCACTACGACGGTGTAGGCCATATTTGTCAGTGGGTTCGCTGGTACAGTGGAGTGTGTGTGCGCTTTTTAAATCGTTCGGACCTGTAAATACTCCACAAGTTCCTTAAAAATGTCGACGACAGAAAGCGAAAACCCCATCTATGGACCCTTCTTCGGCGTTATGGGAGCCGCTTCTTCCATTATTTTCAGTGGTAAGAATGATTTTCTAGCATTTTTCATTGCCGCGTACGATATTGATCGGAGCAAGTGACAACTTCGAGCCTTGTACTAAATCTGCCCGATAACTAACAATTTTACGTCTTTTGAGCTTTAAATCTAGCTAATAACGTTTTATTCTTGCTTAATTTACTTTTTTGATGTAATTATTTAAAAACTTACAAGATCCTGGGGCCGATAATGGGCGTATCGCCAATCTTGTCGATGTTTAGCGTATTAATGCAAGTTCACGATGCAAAATCTATTATATTTCTTGTTAGAGTCGTATATTATTGCAAATGCACCATGAATAAATGCGAAAATTTGATTAGTTTCAATAAATGACCCACTTAAGTGGTTAGGTCACATGCTTTGTGATCAGACCCGCCCGATGGTTAATTTACAAAGAGATTCGCATATTTTTCGTGTAACAATACTTAAAACACTCAAAGCAGATTACTTAACACTACTACTTTGACAATAAATACGGTTTAATGTAATTTATTTTCTTTGAAAAGTAATTATTTAATTACCAATCTGACTACTAATAAAGAACATCTAATAAGCAGAAGATAATTAGTAATATCCGTGAATTTGGAACATGAAACACGTTTACATGCACAGGATACGTTCTTTTTTTGTCGATCTTGACAATTTTTAGCTTTAAGAATCAACTGTACAGGACCATAATTTATAGACATCCCTTTAATTGTGGGGGACACTCATTTATTATTGAAGGTGTAATTTAGGGCTAGATTCAGATTGAACAGGTGGGTGTTGCCTTAACGAAAAAACATGTGACTTGAAAGCTAATGATGCACATACTACAACCCCTTCTAATAAAGGCACTAACTTTTAAATAATTCAACGTATTCTCCTCATCGAATTATATCTATTTCGTGTTTTATATCGTTAAAAATGCATTTTCTTAGACCTGCAACGAGTCTTATGATGTTCTGATCACGTGTCGGTATCATGTGATTAAAAACATGTGATAGAAAACACCTATGTTACAGGTAATGTTAGATGAATGAGCATGTGCCTACATTTTTATTTATTTTACTCAAATTTACTTTAATATTTATTTCCATGATTTTGAATTTCTTTTCATTGATATATAGGGATACAAAGATGATAGGATATAAAGAAGAATACATTTTCTTAACCTATTGATTGGGAGTAATCAAAAACATTTTCATACTTCCATTATGAAATTTTGTAGGTTCGTTAAATTGAAAATTATAAAAGCTAAAATTTGATATAAATTCGTCTTTCTCCACTATTTAGTACGAACGAAAGAGAAATGGTAAAATCATCTGACTTTAAAGTATGTAAAGCATCACATTTGCTGTTGTTGGAAGTATTGATTTTCCAAAAAGCATACGTATTAAATTTTGGTAGAAATATCTTTGTCGTTATAATAACTTGATAAATAATAAAAGGCTAATATCCAAGTGCAGATAATTGTGCATACCTCGTGCCGCTATCTTTAGATAAATGTAAAACAAAAACCTTATCATCTACCTGCTCATGAATATACATATAATACATGTGATATCTTGTCTGTGATAATTATATTCGATTTTTTGATTATCTGAAATGATTATTCAACGTTGGCTTTTTCTAGAAATTTCTGGAGCTCACGTGCTTAATTGTTCGCAAAAATATTGACTAGTTTATTACCTCCATTTGTCCAAACATTAACTCAAACTCAACATATATTACTGCACCGACTTTCATATTTACGCTAAAATTTAGCGTAAATATGATATTGAATTAAACGTATGATATGAATTGATATGAAATTCGAATTAAACGTTTGGATCATTTAGCGGCTAAATGATCCAAACGTTTAATTCGAAAAGTGGAGAAAAAGTAGAATAATACACATTTTGAGTTTTTCTCTATTTCTTTAAATTACATATCATTTTGCTACTCCGTATGTATACGTACAGTACAGTACCGATAATGTGAACAAGAAAAACAGCGGCCGTTCAAATTAACGCGTATGTTCATACTAATGAGGTCAACTTTGGGTTAACAGTTTTTTAATTCATTAAATTTACATGTTTGAAAAGTATGGCAAACAAAATACATATAGGTGAATATTTATTCCCTACAAGTCTATATCTAAAAGATATTACTAGATAGTACCGCTGTTCACACTATCGAGTGCATTATCAAACATTCGTGTTCACATTAGCAGATTGTTCATGTTAACGGCTGTTTACAATATCGCGACTCGTACTGAATATGTATGTATTTGTCATTCGTTCCCAAACAGTTTTAATGTGATTACGTTTATTACTGTTTGTTATCAACTTGGAGTTTGTCTTGTATGAATCATAGATTTATTTTTTATTTTTAAAGTAACAATGGTTTCCAATTTGGAAACGTGGAGAAAGAAATCGAATAAAGTAGTCATTATCCCTGCTACAGAAATGTAGGCACTTCCAATGCATACTTTGACAAATATGTTGGTACGGAAAATGAAAAAATCACTATCGATGAATTTAGGTTAACATAATCAATTATGACAGTCGAATTTCTCAAGAAACTTTCTACATTAAATCAATATTTACAGAAAATGTTCGCTTTCGTAATTTTTTCTTTGAGAATGACAACTTGGTTGTCAAAACGCGTATTGGAAAGTATCGTAATTGGGGAGACATCTTTCTTAATTTTACCTCGTTTTATCTAGTTTTTTACGTTAGACTGGAGACTCATGCAACACACTCAAATTTATTAATTACAGTAATAAACGTGTGGCGTCAAAACCCTTTTGAATTTCATGACAAATATACTGAGTGGAAACAGCCGGTAAGGTCAAACTTGTTAGTGGGCAGCTTAAAGCTCGATCCAAACGAGAGCAGCCCAACATGTAGCAGCATTTTTGATCCATATTTTCACTACAACACAACGTAGCAGAAACTGACAGCAAAAATAGTCGGGTTTTATTTGTGTCTTGCGATAATAAAGAAAGAGAAATTGGGTTTATGATATATTTTTTATATCGTGCAACCTTTTTTGTTCACATAAGTATGATTAATTTTTTAATCTTTCCTCCGTCCATGTTTTCACCAATATAATTTCGTCAATCAACTTGCTGATACAACACGCAATCACACGCAGGTGGTTGATTGCACACGACGCTCTATGACTCACACTTGTCAATCAGCGCGGCAGTTGGCAGCAATGCTGCTTGCCAATGCTCACGGAAAAATTAAAATTTTGCTGCTTTGTGCTGCCTTCAGACATGAGTCTAGAGTTGCTCAATTTGGGCCAATAGTACTACAACTATCTAAAACGACTACTAGAATAGTAACATTTTGCTATATGAACATGACTATACATTGAAAGTGAATGTATCTATATTGGTATAGCGCAATGCTACTATTCTAGTACAGTCGTTTCAGATAGTTGTAATACTATTGGCGCAAATAGAGCAACTGTATACATGACGCTACGCCCGTATACGTATGACAATAGCGATTTTGACCTTAGCCGCTGTTTCCACACGATATATACCTATGTTCGAAATCTGGGAAATTTTCCATGGAACAATATCCAGGATAGAAATCATCGTCCTCGTCGATTAAATTGGTTTCTCTTTGATTCCATAAATAACACTTTACCGTTTATCATCGTTAAAACTACTCTTGAACACGGCGAAAACTTGACGTTTTTATATCGCGAGCCGTAAAGGTTAAATGGTAAAATTGTGGTTTTCGTCGTGTTAATTAAAAAATAATAATTTGCTCTTTATACCTTCTGTAGACGATCTGAAAGCACATCGAGACGTCATATTTCCAAAAAGATAGCATGATGTATGTATGGTAAATTTCAAAAGTATCGATATAATTGCCGTGTGCGTGCTATATCGTGCAGAATCAAGAAATCAATGCGTATCTGGTACAAAGAGGTTGCAATAAGTCTTAGTTGATGGGAAAGTACGAATATCCATGCCCATTAATAAGGAGGAATTATAGCTGAAGGATTACGTTCTACTAAAGTGGCATATATGAAATAATTCATTTTGAATGATTTCCTTCCACGCACACATCAGTTTGATCGTCAACAATTCTTTTGAAATATGAACACACATATAAATATATTTTTTCTGCATTTCTTGGTGTTAGTGCCCTAAAGAAAAAAAAAGCGAAAAGCCAAGAAAAAAGCAACCTGACAATTATTAGAATAAAATATAAACTGAAGAATAGTTTCTACTAAAACGTGTTATGATAAACAGATTATGGATCTGTACCTCTAATTAGTACTTTGATGCAACGGTACATAAAGTGATGGCCTTAATGACTTTGCCAAACAGAATCGACAAAATTACAGTTCGTTAAAATTATACTCGCCCCATAATATCTTCAATTATTGACATTTTTGTTTCTTACTTAGTGAAATTAGAATATGATGTTAATCGTAGCTTTCGTATCCCATTTTTTGCGTTGGTATTTTTTTTTTTTTTCATCAAAGGAAGGAAAATTCTGTACTTATTTTAAACATTTGGATTGGTAAATTTCTAAACGCCAATATCCTTGATATTCATGCAATACTCGTCGCATTGTATGTGGTTATTTTTGTGCGCGGAAGGATTTTAGTACCGCATTATTCCTAGTTAATGTTAACATGCTGAAAAGAGAAGGTGGTAGTAGTGGTAAACTACGATGAGTTGCCTACTGATGTTCTGCGAACCATTCTAAATGTTTTAATGCTATTGAAGCAAATAACAGGTTGTGAGGAATTTCTGTGCAAGAGATGACGTGTTTATTAAAGTTCCACGTCACAAGCTATACTAACAATAAGTATGTTCTGTTCATCATAATTGTAGCTAAATTATATAAGGTGGTAATAAGAAATGTTACATTGTCCTAGATTATGAAGAACGTATTATAAAGCGGATCGAGTCACGTTCTGTAGAGTTAATCATTTATTAATACAGTTTGTGTATTATAATCCTAAATATTTAATTTTCATCTTTCAAAAGGAGCAAATGACTGCCTACAACACGCGTTTTTGGCACCCTTCCAAATGTACAAGTCCGTTAAATCTATTTCATTGTTCACGTAAAGTTAGTTACCTTTGTCATTAAACCTTTTAGATTCAAAGCCAACGTATGTAGCACCAGACGCATCAGTGATTCACGTTTATTTAGGTTTACAATTTATTTGGGTGTGTGTGTGGAGACGCGACTTGTGTTTTTCCGATTTATTTTTATACAATGAATACGAACGGGTTAGCTCCTACTGTTGCAGTACACTTATGTGTGCATTTATGACATCTATATTTCCTTTCAATTAGATATATACAGGATGAATCTATTCGTATAATTCTTATCCATCCAAATTGTTGGAATAACGTTGGAATCTTTGATATCCAGGACTTGCGTCACAATATAATCGGTATATGTAACCGAAAAGTGAAATATTGTGCAGAATCCTTAGTGTTTGTACTATACTTTTCACTTTTGTATTTTGTATACTTCCACAAAAAATGGATCGTTTAAAACTGTATAAAAATTATTACTGTGTCACAAGAAATCCATGGTACTTTAGCACCGGAATTACAAGTGAAAAACAGTACAAAGATCAGGAATCGTGCACTATACGAGGTTAGCTATAAAATAACGAGCTAATGCAGGATGCTACTACGGACGAACTACGCATGTGCCAAAGTTGTGTGATCAACAGCTTTATAGCGTGAAGTCTCTTCTTTCGATTGCCGCCCCTCCCGTGTCAATATACATATTAGTCTGCCATGGTCTTTGTTTGTATAAGATTTATTTTTTGTTTTGCCTAAAAAATGATAAGTGTTTTAGTAGAGCAACGAAATTTCATGTGAAACTTGGCAAAACCGCTGCTGAAACTTGTCTTTTATTAAAAGAAGTGTATGGCATTGAATGTTTATCACATGCGCGGATTTTTAAGTGGTTACGCGTTTCCAAGATGACCGAGAATACGTTGAAGATGACGTACGCCCGGGACGCCCTTCCACATCAAAAACGAATAAAAATATTGAAAAAGTCGGTAATCTGATCCGATCTGACGGTCAGCTAGCTATTCATGTGATTGCTGGAACTGTAGGAATTGACAAAGAATGCATAATGCAAATTTTCACATGTAAAAAGTGTGTGCGAAAATGGAAGTTTTCACAAACCAACGAAAAGAAGCTCTTGAAAATATTTGTATGGACAATTTAAATACCTTTGAAAATGTCCCAAACTTCTTGAGAAGAATCATAACAAGTGATAAATCTTGGCCTTTCACTTATGATCCAGAAACTAAGCGTCAATCCATGCATTGGAAAAGTCCATCTTCAGCGAGACCTAAAACACCTCGAATGAGCAAATCAAAATTCAAAGCGATGGTGATTGTTTTTTTTTGATATTCAGGGAATTGTATATCTTCACTGGGTTCCTGAAGGTCTAACTGTTAATCAGCATTACTATCTTAAGGTTCTTACTCAACTCCGTAAAAAATCAGAAAAAAGGGGCCCGAATTGTGGAAAACAAAGTCATGGGCATCACCGGCTCATACTGCATTGTTGTCAAGATGTTTCTAGCCAAGTATAATATTCCCGTATTTGACCATCCGCTTTAATCGCATGACCTGGCACCATGTGACTTCTATCTGTTCCCCAAAGTCAAATATGCATTTAAAGGAACAAGGTTTCAGACCGTTGAAGCTGTGAAGGAAAAAAGCGGCACGCATCATGAACGGGTTCACAGAAGAAGTCTTCCAGCACTGTTTTAACAGTAGATTTACCATACCAGTCAAAATGACTAGTTCTACAATTTTATTTTCAAATTCACACTCATCTTAATTTTTTTTTTTTTTTTGAAACGATGTCATGACATTTGTAGCGATAATTAAATGAATAATATTAGGCGGTTAGTTCTACTTTTTTGTTCAAAATCAAAAAGTTTTTGATTATTATTGGTACTTATACCAAACCACTCAAAATCACTGGTGCATTTTTCTATGTGATGGAATGAGTTCTGCGCAATTATAATAAATTATAAATACTGCGTAATTGCAGCACGATAAAAATAATGTTATGCGGCTCATGATGAATGACACACAAATATAATCACAGAATTTGCGATAACGGTAGATTCATGATCCTTATTTAGGAAAAGATGAGATATGAAATTGATCAACACCTATTAGGAAATTTGTTGTTCTCAAACTTTTAGAACCATATACTATGAAAGGTAGAACCACAACAACGGACATTTTTTCTACAAATTGTCCTCTGGTGTTCAAATTACCATTAAAAAATTCCACAGTGGTTGGAACAAGAAATAGAAAGAAATAGGAAGTGGAAATAGAAGGGAACTCCCAATAATTTGCAAAGAAAAGAAAGGTAACATGACTCGTTTTTCAACTATGCTTTATGAATCAAATGGATGCACACTTACTATTTACAAGAGTAAGCTGCAGAAGAAAGTATTTTTACTGAGTACAAAGCACAAACACGTCAAAATTGATAAAACTAGCAAGAAATTACCCGACAGTGTGGCCTTTTATAACAATATTAAATTTGACGTCGATGTGACTGACCAAATGGCATGGAAATATAGTTGTCAAATCAGGTTCCAGAAGATAGTTTTTTTCAATATTCTAGATTTAGGTGGCATAAATGCAGGGATATTGCATAAAAACAAGACAGGTGAAAATATATCAAGAAAAGAGTTTTTCCTTCGTCTACCTGAAGAATTTGCTTCTGAATATCAGATTTCAAGAGAAGGAAACCCCATTTCTAAGACTAGTTATTTTGACTGGTATCGGTAGAAATAGAAGGTCAAATTGTCGGTATATCTAGTGATAAACAATGGAAAACTCGTATTGAGCGTTGTGGAGATAGAGGAATGGTGTATATTGAAGGGAATAATATTACATAAATGTATAAATATAATAAAGTTTTACAGCATCGGTCTTGTTATCTTATAGCAAAACCTCGTACTTGACACTTTTGGAGGATCTCGTTGGGGAGGCAACACAACGAGAATAAAAAAGAAATAATATAAAGCGTATGGTAGGCGTGTATATAAATGTATGCATAAGATATCTGATACATATGGTAATCAGTGATTCTGCTCGAATTGGAATCCTATTTCTCCTTTTGTTGTTTAAAAATTTATCATAGTCGAATTATGTGTTACTGGATTCGAAGAAGTCGTCTAATTTGTCAATAAATTATGTAGATTTTATCACTGTTTATTTCAGCGGTTGGGTTGGTAGAAGTAGTCTTTTTATGTCTTATCACAGTTATTTATAATTGTTAGATAAATAAAAATTTTCAATATTTGGATGTGTGAAAACGTTTGGATTGTGAATATACGAACTGACACGTAATGAAGCATTCTGTAAATTGCCTTCAAAAACTAATTACCAGACGTTATTATAATTATTTCCGAATACTTTTTCTAGCACAATTTTGAAAGTGTAACTCTTGTAAACAAATGTTTTCATAAAAATCATATCTTCGGTCTTCTTCGGTCACATCCACTTAATGTTATCACTAATTCGAATTTTGAAAGCATCGTTTATTTTTTGTCATTGTTGTAACCAAATACAATCTAAGATAAATGTTTATTTGAACAAGTTTTGTCTAGCTATTTTCAAACTTAATATTGTTGCAGTACAATGCAAATTTTGTGAGAAAAAAATTGATAGGCACGAAACTAGAAATAATATTTGTAATACAAGTATAAACACGTTTTTACGAAGACCCAGAAATGGCGAAGAATTTGGGGTTACAGATATCCGGTAATATATGATAAATAATATATATATCTCTATTTTTGTAGCACTGGGAGCTGCCTATGGAACGGCAAAATCAGGCACGGGTATCGCCGCCATGTCGGTGATGCGGCCTGAATTAATCATGAAATCCATCATTCCTGTAGTCATGGCGGGTATTATTGCCATTTACGGATTAGTAGTTTCTGTACTGATCGCTGGTGCTTTGGAAGAACCAGCCACCTACACTTTATTCAAGTAAGTATAGTTTAAATGAACATATGCAGAATTTCAAACCATTCAAACGACTTAAATTCCATACTAACGTTTGGAAGAATATTTTAATACGCAAATATCATCTTACAGAGGTTTCGTACATCTCGGAGCTGGCTTGTCGGTAGGATTTTCTGGTCTTGCAGCCGGTTTCGCTATTGGTATTGTGGGCGACGCAGGTGTTAGAGGTACAGCCCAACAACCCCGTCTATTCGTAGGCATGATCCTTATTCTCATTTTCGCTGAAGTATTGGGTCTTTACGGTCTCATTGTAGCTATCTACCTCTACACTAAATAAATTATTTTTGCTTTTAAACTTACATCATCCCCATCCTATCAACCATAAGAACTCCCATCCTTAGTTAAACACGTACATAAAAACATACGGCGCCCTGCACTACTTTATTCCTAAATCGCAGAGAAAATTTAAATTAATTAAACAACTAAATGTCTATCGGGACATGGGAAAGTGCAGGAAGTTTTAATTATATTTTTGTTTGTTTTTAATGTTTAAATGTAAAAATAATTGTAAAAATAAATCATGTGAGCTTTTATGAAATTGGCTGTGGGCATGATGTACTTGAGCTCGGATTTGCTTGAGTTTTTATCGTTGTACATTTCCTTAAAGCGTTAAAATTTCAGATGATTCTGCTTTTTCCTCTTAAAGGCAGTATTGTCTAGTTTTTAACTTCAGCGTATTTTTAGTCTTGGTACTTTTGCCCGTATGGTAGCCATTTTCACAAAAGTCATGCATTATTGTATAGTTATATTATAATTGTAGTATATATTAGTTTACATACCTGATTTCAAATTTATAATTATAAAAGTGATTGCTCTATTGAGCAATATATATTAGTATTTGAAATAAACCAACAAAAAATAGCACAATTATTTTTTAATTCATGATCTTATTTCTATCGGTTCGTCTTTATATAGTGTCCATATATTTAAGGCTTTTTGTTACCATCGTTGTACAGCTTGTGACTTGACATTTTATTTCGCAAGTGAATTCAGAATTACTTTTCCTGAGTGGATCCTCCAATGAAGCTTTAGTGTTTCCGCCAAACAGAAAGATTTTTAAACACTACGTTTAGTTCATGTATTGCTTGCTCAAACATTAAATAAAATTTCTGGTATTGCTTTGAAATTTTGTGATTTGACGAATGTTTTGTACAGTAGCAAAAAGGCTGTGAACATACTTTCAATCTTTTGATTTATATTAGTGTAGTTCTGAATTCATAACTTTGTATCACTTACTTTTGTATCATATGTATATGTTTGTTTCGCATTATCATTTTTTACTAAAAAAATTAAGTAAGTGAAATATTGTGCTAATAAGATTAAATGTCGTATCCTTCCACATATTCGTTTTTCTTGAAATATTTTTCGATATTCACGTTGATGAGATTAAGAATTACATATTAATTTAATACACAACAAAGAAAAACTACAGTTTAAACTGTTGTTGTAAATATGACAACGTAAATGTATTTGATGGTTTGGTGTCGATCTAGCTACTAAAATAAAATACATGTTAGCCCTTCTGTAGTCTACTAGCTTTTGGTGGTTGGCAATTTTGCAGACTGTTACTACAATATGTGTGTGTATATACTTAGTTTTGGGCTGCAAGGTTGTCATAAAACCTTTAGCCAAAAATGTTAATAGTATTCCCTGTTTTTTCGATTTAGTTACTATAAAATGTATAAAATGCAAATGTTTGATATATACATACATACATACATACCTATTACTACAAGGCAGTGTAAGATGCAGCACGAAAACTGTATAGTCTAGTGCACTTTTTTCCATCACATCAGCTAGGTTCTACAGGTACTTTGGCTGTCGTATTTTGTAGTGGTAGAAAAAAGCGTACTATGTCATAGTTTACAGTAGAGAGATTCTTTTGTTGTACGAAGGGAACAGCAATTATGTTGAAATAAATAATTTGTACATTCCATTAAAAGTTTTGTTTTGTCAGTAACTCAAGTGTCTTTCTTCTTGTGTCGCTTTTTATGTTTGTAGTTGTATGCTTAAATGTTGCTGTAGAGATCGCTTCACATTTTCTTCATGAGCTAAAGTAAATCAAAGCGATAGAATTACTTTCGAGTTTAATTCGAAATAATAAAAAAATTCTTGCCATGGCGTAGTTTTGAAGAAAAAAATGAATACTTATTTCCCTAAGTAAATTATTATTTTGAATGAAAATAACCACGCGATTTACATGAAGGTACGTACATTGAGACACAAGTGAATTTCGTGGGTTTCACCATTGAAGATAACTCGATTGTCGATATGTATCTGGATATTTTTAACAGTAGGTGTGGTAAGGGTTAAGTTTTTATTTTTAAACCAGTTTCCTACATTTAATTTTAAGGCGCAAGTGTCGGAACAAATTTTTGTTTTTTTTACCAGACATTGAAAGGGCTTCGATGGCCGCCGGAATATTTTAAGGAGTTTAGACAAAGATGAAGAAGATATTAAAAGGCCAGATGTGTAAAAGCGCAAAAATACAAGGAAAATAAATACACTTACAAACAGGCAAATAAAATTGCAACATAATTCATCATTGTATTGTGTCACAGCAGCTGCTTAAGTGACAGTCATTGCGACAAATACAAAGATTTAAAAACTTTTAACTTTTTGTTTATTAAAGTAAATATACAATGTGTCAGTAGAAACAAATATTGCAGAATGCTAAGGGCACTACCAGTTTCTAAGTCGAAATTTTATGCCAACAGCCCCTGTTGCTGCTAAAGTTTGTATTTTTTTAATAATTCCAACATTAATGAAGATATTCTAAGAAAATTTAAAGAGAGATTTCCCCAGAAATTAAGTAGCATATTACACGCTAAAAGTGTTAATCATTTGCATGCAGACGTGATCGAACTCGTAATCCCATATTACTCCGATTTTGCTAATACGGTAATTGTTACCGTCCTAATATCTTCGACGATGTCAGATCTTCAAACGTCTATGGGTTTGAACTGAAACTATCTTATATCGCCTCACAGAAAACCGGGCAATTTCAAAGTCTCCGAAATGACGCGGTCACCAAATTCGGTGAAATATCGTTATTAGTGCTGGAATGAAAAAGTGTTGAGTACAGCATTACTGCTAGATTATTTCTAAGAAGAGTGAGGTTTATAACTTCTCAATGTCGCTGAAGAAAGCAAGATGTATCTTCCATTACGCTCAGCGTAAAATATTTATGTGGTTTAAAGCGTTGCTTGCATGCAAAAGAACCGTCTATAGCAAGTTATCGCCAAATATTTAGAAAAGTGACTGGTATTTCTCAATATGTAGCTACTAAATCGATGATTTACGTTATAAAAAAGGACGTGGAATACTTAAACGGGACAAGATTATTTTCATTCATGTCCGAAGAAGGACCAAAACCGGACTGCATGCCAAACGGCAATTGAAGAAACCTGTAAATGGTATTCAGGTTCTATTGAAACTAGTTTCAAAAACTACGCGAATCTAGGGTACCCGTATTGTGCTACCTCCTTGCATTCAAAATCTAATTTTGTTCGTGTGTTCATCTGACTTTAAGGTTGTTAGCAAAGAAAAGGTACTAAATCGGCTTGGAGTAAATTTGAATTAAATACAATAATGTTGATATTGAAGCTGGTTACAAATGGTCAAAGCCTGGCGCTGAGGAAATGTTCAAAATAGGATGTTAAGGGCACCACCAGGATTTAAAAGATCTTATTCGACAGTTAGTGTGTATCCCAAATAAGATGTTAAGGGCACCACCAGGATTTAAAAGATCTTATTCGACAGTTAGTGTGTATCCCTCTGGAAGATACAATCTCTTAAAAGATCAATATCGACACTACAAGTGATTGCATTATCAAGAAAAAACCATAAACAAAACGATTTAATATTTAAAACACTATTGCCGTGGAAAAAATTTTCTAACACACTGAAGCAGTTTTTTTGTACGAGAAGATTTTTGGCGCCGTACAAAGATTTTTTAGCGTCTTTGTACATGGTACTAAATTAAAGATTAATTAATAAAAACACAATATCAACAAATGGGTTTGGCCAAACCGTGGTATGACGTGCACTGGTTCACAAATATACACATAAAATTCAGAGTTGCAAATATTTCTAAGTATGAAATATTTATTAGATAATCAATTCTACATTTGAAATATGTTTTCATTTGACCAATGGACCAGTAAATTACAAGCAGTTTAAATCTAAGTAAATGTTTAAATTTGATCCGTCTTGTTTCACATTTTATTTCATTGTAGAAAGGTGTTTAATTAATAATTCCACTGCAAGAATTAGAAGTGGACCAGTACAAATCCGTATTAAAATTCTACATGTATGTACGTAGAAGTAAGTGGTGATAACGCATATCAAATATGAATTAATAATAAGTTAATGTGATTATACTAATCAGTCTAATCAGAAAAATTTTGGTGAGGTATTGTGGTCATAATCGTTTGATATAATTCGCAAAAATTAGGGAAAGTACGAAGTAAAAAAGGGAGAAATCAAATTACATGCAAAGCATTAGAACACGTAAGTATACAATTTTATTTGTAGAAACGCTAGTAATTGGCACATTATAAGCCGTACACTACACTAATAATTATGGTATAATATACGAGGGATGTTTCCAAAATTCTATGAATTTGGTAATTTCTCTTAATTCGACTATTTTAATCAAAATTATACTGTAGTTTTTCAATATAAATTCAATGTAATTAAATACACGTGAAACTAATTTGTTTAAACCGTCCTTAAAGAACTTTCACCTGCTTTAAGCGAAGACTTTATTTTTATTTATTATCTGTTACCAAAATTGATTGCCGTAACGTGCTAAACGCTCTAGAAGTTGGGGACATATTTGGGACCTGCTAAGTTTCTGTTCCGGTCTCAACAGCCTTGGTACCTAGTAGGATAAAACCTTGTTCACGCCCAAACATTCGTGCAAATTCTCATAAACCTGTCGTGTATATATTCCTATACTAACAGTAATTTCAGGAATAGTTATGTCATTTCTCATTTCTCAGTAGGTTCTCCACTGCATCGACAGCAACGTTTCTTTGATTTAGAGTTTAGAGGGATGCTCGGATCGTTTTCTAGCGTCAACTTTAAATCGATCGGTCGCCATCCATGGACTGTACTTTCAGATATTAAAACTCTGACCAATAGCGTGTTCTATAACGTCTACTATCCCCCGTATCTCTGTCAATACACTTAAATGGATTTTTATTCGTATCTCTCAATTTTGATAAGATATATCTACTTTTAAATTGGAACAAATTGTTACGGCTGTGAAAACAAAAATTAAAAAGCAAAGGATTTTGGGTTATATGATAATATCGTTATGATAAAATTTGTAACTACATCATTTTTAGCATGTCTTCAGATAAAAATTTTGGAAGAACGCACCCACCATTCATTTTTAAAGAAGCGTTAGGAAATATATATGGTTGTGTGCGTTGTGTTGTGTTGTGTTGTGTTGTGTTGTGTTGTGTTGTGTTGTGTTGTGTTGTGTTGTGTTGTGTTGTGTTGTGTTGTGTTGTGTTGTGTTGTGTTGTGTTGTGTTGTGTTGTGTTGTGTTGTGTTGTGTTGTGTTGTGTTGTGTTGTGTTGTGCGGTTTTGCACTGACTATGATCAATTGGTGCTCGAATTGCGTATTTGGAATTTTATAAAGGATCGGTAAGGGTAAAAATATTATTTAAAGAAGTCGTAAAGTAAACTTTTAACATATACTGCCATTTTCACAAGTTATGCATTAAATTGAAACAGAAGAAAGTTCAAACGAAATAAAACAATGTTTGTAAGAGAAAATATTTTCATATCACAGGAAAGCCGTAATTATTCTTAATATTAAAATATCGCATGGAAGATTTTGAGCACAGCTGATCGTGTATAACTGCTAAGTAGGATATTTGTTATTTAGGCGTAGAAATATAAACGCTAGTAGTAGCTCAGGCCATATCTTTAGCAACCTCAAACGGAACATTACGATAACACACATCGAACGCAGAGTTCATTCCACTTCAATTGTTACGGCATTATCAAGTCATATGTAATGTTAAAAAACTCCTAATGTTTATACGGTAGTATTCGTTTACAAGTGTATTGATAGACTTGTAAAATAATGGATAAAAGACTGAAAGACTGAAGAAAATGCATATAGAAATGATTAATGTTGTCATCAGAAAAATGAATCTTCCTGAAAATACATATCCAACAAAATGCCATTGCAAAGTACCGCTCTTACTATACTACTATACTATCGCAATAATTTGGGGAAACCTATAACTATTTATTTTTGTATGTGTGTATGAAATAGAAAATTCTTTGCTGTACAGTAGATACGAGGGATGGTTCGAATGTTCCAGGAACATGGCTCTAGCTATATTCCGTAAATTTTATAGGTCACGCTGGTGGTGAGACACACCAATCCCTGCAATATTGTTTAGTATACTTCAGCTACTTGACTGACCCATACGTATTTCCTTACCGCTGATTTTCAAATTATGGAAGACGCGATTAAATCACAAAACCCTATCATTTTCTTATTTAGTGAGAGTGTGAAACCTTTAGAAACCGTTTGACGTCTGCAAGATGTATTTGGAGAATCGGCGGAATTTAAAAATAGACTCTATCAATAGGTCGATCGTTTTAAGGTTGGTAGAACGTAACTAGAAGACGATTCTACTACCTTTGTAAATGAAAAAAACGTTCCGTCTGATGCCGTGAAGGACATACTGAAAGATAATAGGCGAATAACTCTTGAAATTAGTATAAGTGTAAGAAAAGGTAGACGATAGGTTTATGAAATTTTATACAATCGTTTGGGAGTGAACAAGATTTTAACCTCTTAGGTACCAAGGCTCCTGAGATCGGAGCAGGAACTTAACAGATCTGAAATATGCCGCCAACTTTTAGGCAGTTTACGGCAAGCAATTTTGGCAACGGCTAATAACTACCAATGTAACTGGATATTTCTCTTCAATAGTGAGACCAAAAATTAGTCGAAAGAATAGCGTAAACCAGAAGAAAATCTTCGTTTAAAGCGCGTTAAAGTTCTTTGAGGTCAATTTAAACAAATTAGTTTCACGTTAGGACAAGTGTATTCAATTAAATTGAATTTATATTGTAAAACTGCATTGAAATTTGGGTATCAAGGTTTTTGAGACCGGAACAGAAATTCAACAGGTCCCAAACATACCGCCAACTTCTAGAACGTTTAGCACGTTACGGTGACCAATTTTGGCAACAGATAATATCTACTGATGAAGTATGGGCACTTTACTTCATACCTAAAACCGCGTTAATTAAAGAATGCTGCAAATCAGAAGAAGGACCTTCGCTTGAAGAACGTGCAGTTCCATCATTTGGAAAAGTAGTGCTTCGTATATTCTGGGATTACGAGAGGATTATTATAATCTTTATCTGGACCATAGTGGGAGGTGCTTTGCAAGAAACATCCTGAGAATATACATAACCTTTCGTTATTACAATAGACGTTATACCTCACGTTTTCAACGACTTGCGCTGAGAATTGGTTTTACATATACCCTATTCGCTATATCCGGCTCCTAATGATTTTCATCTGTTTCCAAATTGGAAAGAATCATTACCGGATGTTTGATTTGAGACCTTAAATGAGATGAAACTTGTTATGAATAGGTGGAAAGCAAAGTCACCGAACAAATTCTTTGAGGACAATTTAAAAAATTATAGTCGCGTTGGGATAAGCGTACTCATTTAAATGAAGATTATATTGAACATTTATATCGTAATTTTGAGGAAAATTGATGAAATACAAAAATGATATCCAAATTCCTAGAACTTCAAAAACAACCCGCGTATACCTATTTTGTTTAACAGTTCCAAAACTTGTCCATTTGCTTGAACTAGTAGGTTTTGAATCAATCTAAATGCGAGAAATGTAGATTACGTTTACAAGTACTTTTAGTTTAAATAGTTTATGGAAAATAGTCTTGCGCATACATTTTTGCTACTTTGTTACTAACCTATAGATTATAGATAAATAATGCTCAATTCTATATTCTGTTCTACCAATATTCCGTTGGTAAAAGTAATGATGTATTATGTATCTACTGTATTTGCACTGCACATAGGTGTTTGGGGAATGTAGCATTTTAGACTATGCACTACAAGTTTTTATAACGGGAATGTTACTGTTATTTAAACGTTTATAGCACTGAAGTCGAAATACTATTTTAAATTGGAAATATTGCTACTATTTAACCTTTTGATGTATCGAGACCTAATTTGAACTGCATTGTATTCCACCCTCATTTAAATATATTGAACAATTTAATTACCACTGATCTAAATATGAGCTTCGTTTATTTGATTTAATATTTTATATGGCAAGTTTTTGTTTATTTTTTATCTATTTGTTTTATTTGGTAGTTATGGTATAGCAGGCAGAGATGATAATACTAACAGTAATAGTGATAATAATAAAGATATCTACATAATATAATAAGAACTATTTTTTCCGATTTATTTTAGAAGAAAAAAGTATCTGTACAGTGAGTCGAATATAGGAACGCGCTTGAAGGTCAGGTGCGCACTGGCAAAATCGAGTACAGTTACAATCTTATCTTAGGCCGTACTTCGCCGGGATGTAAGTAGTCCATCTTTGTCGCACTCCTTTCTCCCTCACACTATTCGTGCAGGTTCAAGCGCGTTCCTATATTGATTCACTGTACAAAAAATGATTAAACTGCGATATATGTATGGCACCGAACTGTTAATTTTAAATAAGAGAGAACGGGACAAGCAAGACATATGAAAAGAACAAATCCTGATGAGAGGTTTCGGAGGTAAAAGAGAAGGAGAATTTTAGCTTAGAAGAATTAACACGAAAATCAAAAATGTTTATAGGGAACAATCATATCAGTTCACATGTAAAAGCAGTTAGACTAAGGTGGCTGGGCCATCGGGAAAGAGTGTCAGACGAAAGGAAATCAAAGAAATTGGTTGAATTGAACTTGGAAGTTGGAATGATATGATAGATTCCAGGAACACTTATTGTTAGTACAACAGAGAATCTAGCCTTTTGGAGCCATACAAAAGGCCCAAAAGAGGGAAGGACATGACAAATTAAATGTCCAAAATTTCCGATTTTTGATTTTCAAATGAATTGCCATATTTCCGGTTGCTATTTCTTAGTACTCGGCTACGTTTCCATAAAAATTGTGAATTTCAAGGGTAGTTAAAGTTTTAGCGATCATAGCTATTTTGTAGTTTATTATATCTTAAATTCAAGCAGTTTTATCACATTATAATTAATACAATATCGTTTAGAGCACTGATGGGCGCCCTTTTTGTATCGCTCGTTAGAAGTTGTATGCTGGGAGTAATCTAGAAAAGTATTATTTGTAGCATATTTATGAAGCAAGTTTAAGTCGGGGGTTGCCCATGCCTGGTTTGGAGTGTGAAATTTTTCGAAAAATAACATGTTCCATTACATATTTGCAATAAGTGCTATATTGTTCAAAATGATTAATAAACACGTAATTAAACAATTAGCTTGTCAGTTTATCTACTAATTACAATTAAGAATATAATAATTTTCATTCATAGCAATGTATTGAGTTCTAAATAGTGAACTTTATAAACACGTTTTATCTTAAAAACAAGTGTATCTAAAAACTGATAAACACAGACGTAGCAAATTGCGTTATATTTTGATGGAAACGTTTTCAATTTTATGGGAATATTGTTAAGAACATTTTGAACAAAACCAGTTCAAACTATTTCAACGCTAAAGTATATTGTTTGAATATTAAGAACTGTGTTAACTAGAGGCATATGATACGGAGGATGTTCTCTTTCGGCCGAACCTCTCTATTATTCCACAAATTTTGTTTGATATTTGAAGCCAATTGTTTATATGTTGACAAACATACTGGAATATGTTTAAAAGACATAAGTTTAAAGTTATTTTTATATAAGAAAGCATGGAATTGAACAAGAACATCATGGAGCCGTGATATTGTACAATGCCAAACCCCGTAAACAATGTTTTGAGGAAATCAGTCTAGTGCTTGGTGACAAGTTTTATTTCTTAGCTGCTATAAAGCAATTGTATAATAATTTTAACGTGGTTGACCTTCAATGGAAGTTTTCGAACTGCTAAGCCAAAAACGATTATTACCGAAAAAAACGCTGTCTTATTCGGAACACAAGGCTACGAGAGACTACGAAACTATGAAACTACGAATCCACGAGACTACGAGCGACTACGACAGGCTACGAGGGGCTACGAAATACTAAGAGGCTACGAGGAACTACGAGGACCTATGAGAGACTAGGGGGCTACGAGAGACTTCGAGGGAGCACGAGACTACGAGAGAACACCTGACTACAAGAGAATACGACAGAATACGAGAGACTACGGAAGGCTGCGAGAGACTACGAGAGATTACGAGACTTCGAGACTACCAGAGACTACGATATTACGAGAGATTACAAGACTATGAGACTACGAGAGACCGCTAAGCTAAGAGTCTACGAGGTTACGAGGTATTACGAGACTGAGACAGGCTACGAGAGTCTTCCAGGGAGTACGAGACTACGAAAAACTACGAGGGATGAGAACACTACGAGAATACGGTCGTCTACGAGGGACCACGGACGGCTACGAGGCTACGACTTACTATGAGAGACTACGACACTACGAGAGACGACGAGAATATGAGAGACTACGAGACTACGAGACTACGAGCGACTACGAGTTACTGCGAAGGCCTACGTTAGACTACGACACTGCGGGACTACGAAAAACTACGAGAATATGAGAGACTATGGGATACTACGAGAAACTACGAGAAGCTGCGATAGGAATCGATAAGCTACGAGGGATTACGAGAGATTACGAGAGACTATGAGGGACTACGAAGGACTACGAGAGATTACGAGACTACGAGAGTACAAGACTACGAGGCTACTAGGCTACCAGACTACGAAAGCCTACGAGCATACGAGACTACGAGAGTTCGAGGATACGAGCGACTACGAGAGTTCGAGGATACGAGCGACTACGAGGGAGTGCGGGATACTACGAGAGATTACGGGAGACCACGAGATGCTACAAGAGATTAGGAGTCTACGATACTGCGAAGCTACGAGAGACTACGAGACACTATGACAATTCGCGACTGCGAGAAGCTACGAGAATACGAGATTACGAGCGACTACGGGGGACCACCAGAGACTCCGAGAGGCTACGACAGGCTATAGGAGACTGCGAGATTACGAGGGACTACGAGAGGCCATGAAAAGACGAGTGACTGCGAAACTGCGACACTACGAGGGACTACAAGGCTACGAGGAATTACGAGACTGTGAGGCTACAAGCGACTACGAGACTACGAGAGACTATAAGAGTACGAGAGAACGAGAGACTACGAGAAAGACGAACGACTACTAGGGACTACGACAAACTACGAGACTACCAGAGACTACGGGACCACGAGAGACTACGAGGAACTTCGAGACACTACGACAAACTACGAGAGCATGAGAGGGTACAAGACACTGCAAGAGACTACGAGTAGCTGCGATAGTCTACGAGACTACGACACTACGAGGGGCTACGAGACTACGAGAGACTACGAGACAACGAAACGACGAGAGACTATGGGAGTACGAGAGAACAGGAGAGCACGGGAGACTACGAGACTTCTAGAGTACGAAACTACGAGACTAGGAGACTACGGGAGACTACGAGACGATGATACTACGAGATTACGACAGACGAAGAGACTACGAGAATACTAGCGACTACCAGGGACTACGAAAGACTACAGGGACTACGACAGACTGCGAGACTGCGACTCTACGAGACTATGAGAGACTGTGAGAGACCACGAGAGGCAACGAAACTACTAGCGATTACGAGTCTACGGGAATACGGACGAGTGCGAAAGCTTGCGGGACTACGGGAGAATACGAGCAAGTACGAGAGACTACGATAAACTACGAGAGACCACGAGAGGGTACAACACACTGCAAAAGACTACGACTAACCGAGAGTTTACGAGACTACGACACTACGAGACCACGAACCCACGAGACTACGTGCGACTACGACACTCCGACAAGCTACCAGGGACTACGAAAGATTATAAGAAACCCCGAGAGGCTACGAGGGACTACGAGAAGATTACGAGAGCCTACCAGCGGGTACGACAGACTACGAGACTTCGAGGGAGTATGAGGGACTACGAGAGGCTACGAAAGACTACGAGACTACGAGAGCTCGAGAGACTACGAGGTACGACGAGTCTACGAAACTATGAAACTACGTGTCCACGAGACTACGAGCGACTACGAGACTGCAAGAGGGTACGAGATTTCGAGAGACAACTAGAGATTAGGAGACCACAAAGCTACGAGAGACTACGAAACTATGAAACTACGAATCCATTAGGCTACGAGAGACTACGAGACTACTACAGGCTACGAGAGGCTATGAGGACTTACGAGAGACCAGGAAGGGACTACGAGAGACTACGAGATACTACAAGAGACTATGAGAGAGACCACGAGGTTACGAGAGACTCACCAGATACTACGAAAGGGTACGAGGGAGTGGGAGAAGTTACGAAACTATGAGAGTCTACGAGACTACGATACTTCGAGAGCCTGCAAGAATCTACGAGAAACTACGACCGTCTAGCAGACCACGAGGAACTACGATAAGCTAGGAGGTTCCAAGGGGCTACGATAGAATACGCAAGACTACGAGACTACGAGATTACGAAACCACGAGGGCCTACGAGAGGCAAGAGACTATGAGAGACTACGAGAGAATACAAGAATTTACGAGAAACTACGACAGTTTCGCAGACGACGAGGGACTACGATAGACTACGAAGCTATGAGACTACAAGGCATCGGGCTACAAAACTACGTGTCCACGAGAGTACGAGCGACTACGGGACTGCGTGAGGCTACAAGATTTCGAAAGACTACGAGAGATTACGATACCACAAAGCTATAAGAGACTACCAGTCTACGAGGCTATGAAGACCTACGAGTACCCACGAGAGACCAGGAGGGACTACAAGAGAGTACGAGAGACTGCCTGACTACGAGACAATACGAAAGACTACGAGAGTGCGAGCGACTACGAGAGACTACGAAAGGCTACGAGAGGCTACGAGACTACGAGAGACAACGAGAGTTCGAGAGACTACGAGAGACAACGAGAATTCGAGAGACTACGAGAGACAACGAGACTACGGGACTACCAGAGACTACGGGGCTACGAGAGACTCACCAGAGACTACGACGTGGTACGAGAGACTACTAGCGACTACTAACACGAGACAGTACGAGAGTCTACGAGAAACTACGAGACTATGTGAATTTTAGGATACGAGCGGTTTCGAAGGACTATGACGCGATAGAATACGGGTGACTGCGGCAGACTACGAGAGACTACGAGGCTACGAGATACTCCGAGAGATTACGGGGTACTACGAGAGATTACGAGAGGCCGCGAGTGGCTACGTGAGGCTACAAAAGACTACGATACTACGAGGGAGTATGAGAGACTACGACGAACTGCGAGAGGCTACAAAACTACGAGGGACTACGAGAATACGATGGACTACGAAGGATTGCGAGACTACGAGAGAATACGGGACCACGGGACCACGAGACACTAAGATAAACTACGAAAGACTCCGAGAGGGTACAAGACACTGCAAGAGACTACAAGTTACTGCGAGAGTTCACGAGATTACAACACTACGATGGACTACGAGACTACGAGACCACGAGACTACGAGTGACTACGGCACTACGACAAGCCACCAGAAGCTGCGAAAGCTCTCAGAAACTACAAGAGGATACGAGGGACTAAGACAGTCCACGACAGAATACGAGAAACTACTAGAGGCTACGAGAGACTACGGAACACTACGAGGCTACGAGACGCTACGAGACTACGAGACACACACTAGAGACTACGAGGGACTACCAGACACTACAAAAGACTAGGAGGCTACGAGGGACTATGAGAGACTACGAGACTGTGAGGTGCCACTTGACCACGAGTTTACGACAGACTCACCAGAGACTACGAAAGAGTACGAGAGAGTGAGAGAGACTACGAAACTGCGAGAGCCTACGAGACTACAATGCTACGAGAACCCGCGAAAATTTACGAGGGACTACGACAAACTAGGAGGTTCCAACGGACTACGATAGAATACGCGAGACTACGAGAGACTAGGAAACTAAGAGAGCCCACGAGAGGCAAGAAACTACGACAGAATACAAGAATTTACGAGAAACTACGACAGTTTCGCAGACGACGAGGGACTACGATAAACTACGAAGCTGCGAGATTACAA
This sequence comes from Chrysina gloriosa, assembly GCA_038088585.1. Classification (NCBI taxonomy): domain Eukaryota; kingdom Metazoa; phylum Arthropoda; class Insecta; order Coleoptera; family Scarabaeidae; genus Chrysina; species Chrysina gloriosa. The sequence continues at coordinate 12,654,134 of CM076093.1, forward strand.
GGAATTACGGGAGGCTACGAGAGATCCGAAGGAGACTACGAAAGACTTCGGCATGCCACGAGACTACGAAACCAAAAGATTACGAGAAACTACGAGATAAGGAGATACCACGAGACTACGAAAAACTACGAGGCTACGAGCTAGCATGAGACTACGACAGGTTACGAGAGACTACGATAGAGTACCAGACTACGAGGGACAACGAGGGACTACGGGGGACTACGAGGCTACGAGGCTATGAGTTACTACGAGGGACTGCGAGAATATGAGAGACTATGAGGTGCTACGGGGAACTACGAGATTTCGAGGCTACAGCAGGCTAAAACTTTCCGCTACGGAATACTCCGAAAAACTACGGGATAGTATGGCATACTACGAGAGACTACGGGTGGCTATGAGAGAATACGAGACTGGAGACTACGAGGCCACTAGGCTACCAGACTACGAAAGGTCGCGAGCATACGAGACTACGAGAGTTCGAGGATACGAGGGACTACTGGATACTGCGAGAGATTACGGGAGACTACGAGAGGCTACGGGAGACTACCAGGCTATTAGAGAGAACGAGAGTTCGAGATACTACAAGAGACTACAAGAGATTACGAGTCTACGATACTACGAAGCTACGAGACACTACGACACTTTGTGACTGCGAGAAGCTACGAGAATACGAGATTGAGGGCGATTACGAGTGACTACGAGGTACCACGAGAGATTCCGAGAGGCTACGACAGGTTACAAAAGACTGCGACACTACGAGGGACTACGAGAGACTGCGAAACTGCGACGCTACAAGAGACTATGAGACTACGAGGGACTGCAACGCTACGAGGAATTACGAGACTGTGAGGCTACGAGCGACTACGAGACTACGAGAGATTATGAGAGAACGAGAAAGTACGGGAGACTACGAGACTTCGAGAGTACGAAACTACGAGACTAGGGGACTACGAGGGAGACTACAATACTACGAAACTACAAGAGACTATGAGACTACGAGAGGCTGCGAGAGACTGAGAGGCAACGAAACTACTAGCGGTTATGAGACTACAGGAATACGAGCGACTGCGAAAGCTTGCGGGACTACGAGGGAATACGAGACTACCAGAGACTACGAGACTATGAGTAACTGCAAGAGTTTACGAGACTACGACACTACGAGGGGCTACGAGAGAACGAGAGACTACGAGACCACGAGCGACTACGAAATTACGACAAGCTACCAGAGACTACGAAAGACTATCCGAAACTCCGGGAGGCTAAGAGGTACTACGAGAGATTACGACAGACTGCGGGAGACTACGAGAAGCAACGAGAGACAAAGAGATTACAAGGCTACGCGGGACTACAACAGGGTACGAGCGGGTACGAGAATCTACGGGGCTTCGGGGGACTATGAGGTACTACGAGGGGCTAATAAAGACAACGACACCACGAGACAACGAGAGCTCGAGAATCTACAAGGGACTACGAGTCTACGAAACTATGAAACTACGTATGAGACTACGAGAGACTTCTAGACTACGACTCTACGAGACTACGACAAGCTACCAGAGACTACGAAAGACTATCGGAAACTTCGAGAGGCTGCGAGGGACTACGAGAAATTACGACAGACTACGAGAGACTTCGAGAAGCAACGAGGGACAAAAAGAGACTACAAGGGTACACGGGACTACGAGAGATTACGAGAGACTTCGGGGCTTCGAGGGATAATGAGGTACTACGAGGGGCCACGAAAGACTACGACACCGCGAGACTACGAGACAACGAGAGCTAGAGGGACCACGAGTCTACGAAGGTATGGAACTACCTATCCACGAGACTGCGAGAGGCTACGAGAGATTACGAGACCAAAAGGCTACGAGAGACTCGGAGGCTAAGAGGCTACGAGCTAGTACGAGACTACGACAGGCTACGAGAGACTACGAGTGAGTACGAGACTACGAGAGACAACGAGAGACTACTCGACTACGGTGGACTACAACACTACGAGGGGCTACGAGGGAACGAGAGACTACGAGAGACTACGAGCCCACGAGCCCACTAGAATATGAGCGACTACGAAATTACGATAAGCTACCAGAGACTACGAAAGACTATCAGAAACTGCGAGAGGCTAAGAGGTACTACGAGAGATTACGACAGACTACGAGAGAGTACGAGAAGCAACGAGAGACAAAGAGATTACAAGGCTACGCGGAACTACGAGAGGGTACGAGCGGGTACGAGAATTACTGCCAACCAGTACTGAAAACAATTCTTAGTACCCGCTTCTGTACTAAGGGGTCTTTCATTCAGAGTGATAGAATGTTAATTTTAAATAAAACTGACGGATTGACATATCAATTTAGTTTTTTATTTATTTTGAAGCTTGGACAATGCAGTTGTATTTTCGGAACAAGATATCGTTCCAATGTGATAGCTTGACGAATGTTGGCTTCAAAATGATCGAAAGTGTGTGAATTGTAGGCATAGACTTGTGCCTTCACGCAGCCCAAAATAAAATAAGCTAGCAGTGTCTTATCACATGACCGCAGAGTCCAATTCACAAATCCTCGTCGTGAGATGATCATAAAACTTACCCTCAACAAATTGAGCGTAGCATTAGCTGTAGAGTCAATACGACTTGTAAGGTTGTAGGTCTCAATCCTTAAGCAAAATACTTAACACGAATTTAGGTAATATTTTTCAATGGCCGGGAAGTGTCACACGTTGCATGATGAAACTGCAAAATATACTGATACCTGGAAGTAAAAATGAAATTTATAAGCGACCCAGAAATTGAAAAAATATCACCCTTATTGAAAGACCCTATATAAATATCCCATCGAATTACACTACTGGTGGATTATATCATAAACCATTTTAGAGTAAAAATTAGAAGAATAAAAAGCTCTTAAAACATGGGAGTTGCAGGATTTCCTGAGATCATACTTACATCGCATTGCATGACAGGCAGATGATTGAACACTTCATTAACATTAGCGGTTCATTTTAGATCTTCATCAATGATTACACCGAGAAGTTTTGAGGATTCAACCAGATCAGTTATATCATTGTTAAGAAGAAACGTGGATATATTATATTTCAGACCGTTGTAAAATCGAATGGATTCAGTTTTATTGTGATTAATAACCAATTTGTTAATATCTATTCAATGATTTATTCCTCGAAATGTGATATTAGTTGCATTGAACAGGTTCATGCTCATACTGCTGCTTGAACGCTTGAGAATACCTAAAGTCTGGAAATAATTCATTCGCCATGCAGTCCTGAACTAGCAACTATTGATTTTCTTTTTTTCCACGTGTAAAGAATAAATTACGAGCTTAACGTTTTACATCGCCCAAAGGAGCGGTGTATACATTTAAAAATGAAAGACACAATGTAATGCCGGAAAATTGGAAAAAAATGTTTTGTTTTTTTGACTGTGGAGCGAAATATTTCGAAAAATTATAAGTAAATATTTTGTCATTATATTGTGTATTTACTAGGCTTGAGCAAAAGAAAACACAGGCCTCGTATCCACAATTTATCTTACAGGATAGTAATTTTAATGAAAAAACAAACAACGAGAAAAAGATGTAGCGGCTGATATAAATGACATGATTGTGGAGATTTGGAAAACATTTTCTGTTAGTAAATAGCAATAAGATTTGCGATAATGCATTATCGTAAAGCAAACAATTAGCTCGGAAAAAGTGTTCGGTATGACAATATAGTAATAGCCTATTTAGTAAAATTACTCAGACATTCGTTATTAATACTTTCCTTGAATTTCTTTCAAAAAATAGTAGAAATTGTCATGTATTAGCCAGGATGTCTTTAATACATGTGTTCTAAATAGATACATTGAAGCCTCTTCAGTATAAGGGAAATAAGACAACTTCTTTGATATTTTTGATTCAAAGCGAGTCGAACATTCCGCATTGTTTGTTTATCAATTTTTCTTTTTTTTACGTATGTATGTTTTGACAATTTCCATGATTGCACCTGCAATTTACTTATGTTACCTGATAAACTGGAATGTCTACACAAGTAACCTTGAGCTAAATTGCGCCACATTATCCTTTCGTCACTTTGTAAAGAATCATTTTGTGTGTGTAAAACGAGTTATCAAAACATCGATAAGCGTTGACCTGCGCAAAAACCTAAGAAATTGATTTTCCACGCTCGTAGATGGTCACAGCACACGAGCACACCCCACCAGAAGGAAAGTTCATCGTAAAAGGAACTAGCCGGTCACGGACAAAATATTTTTACTGTTTATTACGACTTTGTCGGAGAAGTAGCTGGTTGAGGTGTATTGTGGGAGTTATTATAATAATAATTGTTAAATTATTCGGTGTTCGTTGAAGGAGTTCAATCGTGTTACAGGACGGTATGTTTTCATATTTTTATTTTGCAATATAATAAACATTTTTTTGAAAATTTTAAATTCTAATTAATCCCCAGCCCGAATTGTTGACCTTTTTCCCAAATATTTTTGTGCATTGTTTTATTAACATCATTGTCACTAACAATTGATATTTAAAAACTTGTAAGGAAAGTGGATAAATATTGTTGCTCATAAATATTCTGTAAATGTTTAATGTATCGTTTTATCGACTAAGGTTACCAATTAGACAAAGCATTTGGCTATGCATAGTTTACTGACATTTGAACTCTTATGTTATATCAACAGGAATTGGAGTAAGATAATAGTATTGATATCTAATTCAACACACCAGAATATTTGTTCGTTTTCCTTTTCCTGGTATTAGCTGCCTTAGAAAAGGAAAATAAAAAATATAAAATCGAAAGGCCACCAAATAAAGAAGTCCCAAACACAAGAATGCTGTATTCAGTATCAAGATTATTCAAATATCTTTCTAAATGACCCTAAAAGCCATAGTTTTTTTTCGCAAACGCCCCTTTGATTCTTTTACGTGCCCTTCGTAATATTATAAAGGATAAATATTTGTTGTCAACGTTTTTACTTGATAACAAAAAATTTCATGGAAATTGAAATATAAGTATTTCCACACCTAATGAAGGTCATTGCGGTTAAATTACCCTATGTTTATTTCAAACCCGAATCAATTATCACGTTTAATAAAACATTCATCTGTCTCAAGGAGAAACTTACTTTGCTACCTAATAGAAATTTGAAATGAATGTCAAATATATATTCATTTCGACAACTGAGTTGTCTTCTTCAGAGAACACATGAATTTTAACTACATATAAGTCAGATGTTTCTAAAACTCTTCATACGAGTCCAAGCCATTTAGATATTGTTAACAAACTCTTAGTAATAACAATAGAACATAAAATTCAAAATAGGAAACTTAGAAGAGATATCTGAAAGAATGGGTATTTTTAAATAATAACTGATACCAAGACAAAAACTAGAGATAAAATTCAAAACAGCGAAATTAGAAAACGAATAGCAGTAAGTGAAATCATCAAATATTAAACCGAATTGCTGTTGGTCGGGAAATTTTAAACGAAAAAAGAGAGAGAGAAAGAATGGTCTATAATAATAACAGAATGCATGCCAAGAACATTGAAAAGAAGCTTAAGATGTTCCTCAGAACTGTAAGTGGAATATATAAAATCTTTTGTAGAAGTAAGCTGGTAAAACAAATCAAAGAGGAAATTCATAATAGGCAATTGGAAAATGAACGAGCACACTAGATGTTATGAAAAATAGCTTAACTTAAACGAAAGTTGTACATAAAGCTTACATAATATAACATTTGTTGCAAGAAGAAACTGGTTAAAATAAATTAAAGACGAAACGGCTTGAAAGATAATGCAAGGGGTTTGTGACCAGCAGTGGAAAGCTAAGGATTAAAACAGAAGAAGAAGCAAATTCTTAAGCAACTGATCGACATCAACAACCTCACCTTCCTGTGGATGTTATACCATTAGAAGGTTATACGAAGCGATATTGCTAATAGTTATGCAAGGAAGTGATAGAGTTTGCCTTTATATTTGGTCCCTGAGTCTTTTCTTGAAATAACAAAAGACATGTTAAGAGAAATACTCGGAAATAGGAACAAAGGGAAACGCACCTGGATTAATGAAGCAGAAAATCGTTCAAGCTGCACAAAGTCCATTTAAAGTTAATTGACAGCTATTCTTGGTATTTATCTATCATTCCTAACTTCTGTTCCTTAGAACATGATATCTGGAGTATGAAGCAAACGATTAATGGATTCATCGGAAATTATAATGTGGCATTTTTTATACACTCACATTATCTTCCTTTGGATCCATAAATCGAAAGTTTATTTCTTTTAGACTTCATTTCATAGGCGCTGTTGGTAATCTTTGAACAATATAACTTTCCCTACTAGTTTATTCCGAGATTTAGCTGGATAAAGATGGCAAATCATTTTCGACATTTTTCTTGTATAAGCTTCGAATGAGCAACCATGAGAGTATGGCGTTTAAAAAATTGTGTAAAGTTTCTGGGTCATATGCCATATCCTAATGTATCGTACAAAAATGCTTCATTAAATTTCGTTAAGGTGATTTTGGCCTGGAAGATGAATCCGATCGAGAAAAAGGTCGATTTTGCTATGTACTTACTAAGTAGTGAAGACTGAACGTCCACTACATGTATTTAAGACTATTCATTAACTTTCCCGATTTTTGGATTGACACAGTCAACTGTGGTTCTTTCTAAATTGTGCAATCGCGACTGGACAAACTGCGTGCGGATATGTAATTTGGTACGTCAGAGGCTTCAGGATCACCTGACATAAAGGGTGCAATTTGTTATGACCTTCCACGAGGAGAAACGATAACAAATAGGAGTAACTTTTACTATGAACAGCGTTTAAGTTTAAGGGCTGCTATTGAAAGAAACGTCCCGTGTTCGACACCGGGAAAGATTCACAGTACACAGTTGACTTGCAAAGTGCAAATGCAGATGTTGAAGCTGCAAATAATTTTCCAGAAAAGCTAAACGAAATAATTGAACTTAAAAATTGTCTGTCTTTGGTGTTCCCAAAGTTTTATTTCTATCGAAGAAGTCAGCTGCTGAGTTCAAACCAGCCAAAGATCTTTTACTCTTCGGAACACAATGAAATTTTTAATTAATTTACCAAAATCCGAGTGCGTTAAAAGATATCAAAATCAAAGTCGTCTGTAATATAGGAAGCAAACAGAAAGGCATGTTTGTTAACCACTTTTATCTGGAAGTAAAACAGTATTGTCAAAGAAATAACTTCGCAGAATTCCAAATACAAATTCTTTGACTCAACCATTGGATCGGGGTATAAAGTCTGCATTTGACTTCTACTCACTGTGTCGAACATTAAGCAATTTAATTGAACTGGAGAATAAAGAGAAAATATCGGTTACAACGTTTTGTAAAACTCTTCACTACATAAAAAACTAAATGAAAAACAGTGGAGGTTTATGGAGAAGAGTCAATAAGAAATATCTAGCTAGATGGAATTTGACACAAAATATTGTCGCAAATTATACTAGAGAAAAAATTGCATCAAAGATATTGGAAATGAAGTTATCCGGATGTTTTAGTCAATAGTTTTCGAAAACGTTAGAAAATAATGGATAGACGAAGACAAATAAAATGAAGACAAAGTTGAAGAAGTTCCTGATGGAAAATGTTAGCAACCAAAGATAACCACTGTATTTTTACCTGTCGTAACGGAATTTTACTGAACGATGCAACTTTCTGAAACGCATCCTTAAACCTGCCTATTTGCAAAAAAGATATGAGATTAATTTTAGATCAACTCAATACGGGTTTGAGATAATGCAATAGCAATTGAAATATCGGATAAAGGTCTTAATTTCTCAGTGAGAATAATAATTTTGTTGTTCAAACATGCACTTAGAACTGCTTTCAAATTTTATATTATTAGGTTTTTTATCGTATTTTCTATAATTGCTGTTTTACTTTCAGATTATTGCAAAAAATTGAGTAGGCACTAGAATTAATATAATAATGGCAAAATCTATTATAAAAATTCCAATTCACATAAATGACGACGATTTAGTAGCAGGTGCTCTTGAAGTACTGAAGTCTATTAGACCGGAGTGGGATAGTACCAAAATTACTTTTAAGGTAAGCAACTAAAAGTAATTTTTCAAAGTATTAAAGTGTATTTTTGCGTTTCTTAAAAACAATTTCTATCATATTTTTCTCCAATCTTCCTGCGTTAGGTTGTTTAAATAATAATAAGTCACATCTTTAGCCGATGTAAGCCATAACTCTTCTAACTTATCCCTTACGTATGGAGACAAAAATAAATCATTAGGTGGGCGATATGGACTATATGGCGAATGAGCCATTATTTCAATTTTTGGGTATTTAAATACTCAATCGTGTGAGTAGCAAAGCGAGCTCAAGGGTTATCAAAATGCAGGCTGATCCTCTCATAGGCGCTTTGCGCAAATATTTTGAAGAACTAGAGGCAAATAAACTACAGTGAACCATTCAGCATTAACGGTACGGCGATTCTCTAGTATTACAGTGAATACATATGCAGTAATTCCCAAAACTGGCGACCATATGTCTGTTAAGACTTTTTCACGAATAACCTTTGTTGGAGCCAATTTATCCTCATAGACTTAAACTGCCGATGGTTGCTCCTCGCGGGTTTATAGTACGAGGGTTCATTGACAAGTTTCGGGAATCGCTGTTAAGGGATTGCTATTTTTCCAAATACTTTATGTCGTTGTGATGATAACTCTCATATTAGTTGAATGCAAATGTTAAATTGATCCGTCAAATGGTCTGGTTTTGACAAACGTTTAAGCCAATTATCTTTTTGTGTATTCAATTATGGACAAAAAGAAAGTTCGAGTGATCATCATCTTTTTTGTTAGATTTTGAGGATTCATCACCTGCATTTTTCACCGTGAGTTTTTGAATTCAGAACTCAAGCGTGTGCGCACGCATACAAGTGTGAACCACATTCAGCACATCCGAAAACGGCTACCACGGTAGAAATTGTAGAAAAATTCAGGATATGGTTTTGTCAGGTTATCGAATGAAAGTGCGCGAAATTGATGAAGCCGTGGGCACCTCTTATAAACGAATAGCTTGTATTTTACATAATGAATTGGATTTAAATAAGCTTTCTGCAAGATGGGTGCCGAATTTGCTCAATTCGGAGCAAACACGCATTTGCATTCGATGATTTCTTATCCAAAAGTTCACCTAAAATTATGTGTTATAAAAATATTCGATATTCGTCAACTGTCAGAGTCATTAAAACATGTAAATAACAAGCTTAGAATGCCAAACAAAATTTGTTGAAAAATATTATAGCCTCCAAGAGATGGTCAGTGGAATGAGAACATCTCTCGTATATTATGTTTCAATTTGATAATCCTAGGTACTTGTATCTATTTCATTTAATCAAGTTTATTACTTAAATGACTTCAAATGCCTTATTCAACACGTGTACCTATTACGTATATTACAAAAGTACCTATTACAATGCAAATATGTAAGTTAATTTATTTCGTGTATTCATATGAATGGAAATTTACTAAACATGACATCGTCTTCTAAAGATCCTATATTACTTGATGACCGCATTTACATATAAAATAAGACTTTTTCGATTGTCCATTTAACAAATATGCATTAGGTATAGTTTGTATTGCAGTACGATTTGTTGAATAAATGTTTTAATGAAGTGCTTTAATGGTAAAAGTTGTTAACAGATGGGATAACAAATAAGCTGCTCGCCTGTAGATTGAATGGTAGCGATGAGAAGGAGACTGTGTTGGTCAGAGTTTATGGTAATAAAACAGATCTTCTTATTGATAGGAAGGTAGAAACAAGGTATCAATAAAAAATCTCTAAAACTAGTACCTTTCAAAACTTCCTGTTAAATATTTCAGGAATATATTACTTCTGAATAAGCTCGGTTTAGCACCTAGATTGTACGCCACGTTTGAAAATGGTTTAACGTACGAATTCGTTCCCGGGGAAACACTCACGGTAAAGACAGTTAGGGATCCGAAAATATACAAATTGGTGGCCATTCACATGGCGAAGTTGCACAAAGTAATTGTACCTAACGTTACAAATCCAGAGCCAATTATGTGGGAGAAACTGCAAAAATTTTTAAATTTGGTTCCAGAAAGGTTCAGTGATCCTGCTAAGCAAGAACGGTATGAAGAACTTTGTAAAGTAATGTATAATTGTAGTTATATATTTATCTTTATGTTTATACCATTTAGAGTTGATCTACTAAGGATACCGAAGAAGAAGATTATTCAAAAAGAAGTGAATGAACTAATAGAAAAATTATCAAAGTTAAATAGTCCTGTAGTTTTTGCTCACAACGATTTGCTACTTGGAAATGTTGTTTACACTGAAAGTGAAGATAAAGTGACGTTTATAGATTTTGAGTATGCCAATCATAATTACCAAGCATACGATATCGGTAATCATTTTGCAGAATTTATAGGTAAGGAATTTGTGATGTAAACGTTTTGAATTGTTTTGGAGTAGCTTGTGAAAATAATTTCGCATTCTGAATTAAATTTTATCCCAAACGAGGCTAACCCGCATCCATAATCTACTAAGTAACTACTTGTTTTACTATTTGGTTTACACTTCATACATCAAGCCACATGCAGACTGCGCGTGCTCATGTTTGCACTTTTATTTGGGTTCGTCACACCTGTAACGCTTGCGATTCGAACGATCGCATTACTTATTTGCACGGCAGACTTTGACTCAGACAATACCATCAAGTAAGGTTTGATAAAAGAGTGTCTGACGTGTTATCATTAAGTAGTGTAAACCGATCTTTGTCTTCACTTATGTGTAAGGCGCGACATTCAAATTCGGAGAAGTAAGGGCATGAGTCCAGTTTACAGTTTACACTACTTAATGATAACGCGTCATCCACTCTTTTATCAAACCAAATCATTAGTGACGCTTTTATCCTTATTAATTCCTTATTAACAAAGAAGAAAGGAAAACGATACGCTAATGGATGAGAGTTGAAGCAGAACTTCACGAATTCTATTACCAGTTCGTTTGTACACTCGATTTTAAAAACCTCTAAATACACCACAAGCACTCAACAAGTGAAAAATTATGGTCAAAGGGCACACTTTCTCGTCCAATAAGCTGGCACGTCTCTGCAAGGTTTGTTTGATGTACCGACATTGATTGGAATCTCCCGAGAACATGTACATCGGTTCGTCGCAACGTTCATATACAGTTAAGTTGCAAGAGCATGGATAGTCTATATCAGGGTGTTCAACTTCCAAGGCATCAAGGGCCACAATTGAACCCTTGATTTGTTTGCGGGCAATAAAATAAAGTACCGGTAACGATAAAAAACAATGTAAGGCATAAAAATAATTAAAACAAAGTAGTATTTTTTTATTGCTCAAATACTGTTTTACATATATGGGAAATATAAAGAACGTTTTTAAGAACTAAGACTCACATCACGATAACAATAAAAATATGTATTTAGTGTGAACATTGGTAGATCGGTTGCATCCACCAACGAAGGAATGTCCACCTCCAGTTCAGTTGTAGACAATCTCATGAGATGAGCTAAGGAAAAATCAGTAAGGTTGCTTCTGTTGTGGTTTTTTATGAAACATTGATGTCATTTTCAATCCGAAATCTCGCAAGTTTGGGAATCAATCCTTAGACAGCAATTTGAACAAATCATGTCCCTTCTCTTGTCTGGTCATTAGGAACATGTCAGATTGAAGATGACACGACTCAGGTTGTAGGTCAGGTGGTTGATCTTTGATGATAGCTCCAAGAGAATAATTATAAAGCAGTACACTGCTTTTGAGACTTTCAATTTTCTAAAACCTTGTATTGAATTCATCAATAACTTGTTGAATTTGTGAACTGCGTCTTGAACGCTCAATAAGGTCTATAACTTTGAACTCTTCTGCTATTTGCAGACAGTCAAGTTTTTGTTTTCTAAAGCATGTTTGAACACTTTCAGTTTATTCCGAAATCCATTTATTATTCCAATCAAGTCTGAAACCGTCTGGTTTCTTTCTTGAATACTAAAGTTCCAACTGTTAAGGTGATTAGTCAAATCTATAAGAAAAGCTAACTGCCTTAAAAATGATGGATTTTGAAACATAACTTCCAGTTCAGCTGTGTCAGATGGAACACATTTATTGAGGAATGCAGTGATTACATTTCTTATGGCAAAAAATTGCTCCATGCACTTTCTTGGACTCAGCCGCCTTACATGGTTGCACGTCTCCATACTCGACCTCTGTTTCCCATAAAAACTGCTTTAGTTTCCTGTGTAAAAGTGCTCGGTTGCCACATCTAATCAGAGTTATAATCTTAATAACTTGTTGAAAAACTTGATCTTGCTTGTACCCTGGTGTATAATACAATGAATTGTCGGACAAGTAACTCCGTTCTTCTGACGCACCCTCACAAACCCAGACTTTTAACCTGTCATTGATGGTGTCCCATCTGTTACAATAGCTGAACACTTATTAAAGTCCCCAATTCTGCTAACTGTTTTCGTGTGAGCCTCATAGATGTCTTTTCCTTTTGTTGTTCGATAAAGAGGACAAAAGGTATCTCGCAAAGAACATTGTAGCACATTAATCGTCACACGAAATAACGTTCAAAATGTCGGGAAACCTAGAGGTGTTAAGTCTCACTCATCTCGAAACAACTAATGTGAATATCCAAATGGAACAATATGTTTACAAGGTACGCCCTGACGGTGAACACATTATAAACTTGCGTCCAACTTGAGAGAAACTGCTGTTAGCTGCTCGTACCATCGTCGCTATTGAACATTTAGCTGAAGTTTTCGTAATTTCTTTTCAACCCTATGAACAGCGTGCTGTACTGGAATTTGCGACACATACTGGAGCAACACTAATTACTGGACGATTCACACCAGATGCTTTTACAAATCAAATTCAGACTGCTTTCCGTGAACCACGGTTGTTAATCGTGACTGATCCATTGTGCGACCATCAACATCCCTGTTATTGCTTTGTGCAATACAAATTCGCCGTTGATATTTGTCAATATCGCTATCCCTTGCAACAACAAAGCTCCGTGAAGTGCTTCGTCTTCGTGGCCAAATTCCTCGCTAATCCAAATGGGATATCGTGGTAGATCTCTTCTTCTATCGTTAACCGGAGGAACCCGAGAAAGAAGAGCAGATCGCCAAGGAACTTGTAATGATTAAACCTGCAATCCCGCCGGAGTTGGAATCTTGGAATCCAACCGATATTTCCCAATGGACGGAAGAAATACCCGCACCTGTTGTTACCCAAATTACTACCCAAGCTGTCCCAACTTTTGCAAATCCAGACGATTGGGCTAACGAGGTTGAAGGTGAATGGATAATTCGGCTGCCGATGCCGGTCAGCAAACTTCAACCAATTGAGACGCTGCCTCTTGTGAATGCCGTTGAAATTAAATTTGTGTATTTGTACGCATTTTTATAATAAGTGACTATATGTAAATAATAGAAATCGCATACCATTTCAGCAAGTCAACCCTAGCCTTCATATTGTCCAAAGGAATCGCCGTTAACTGCAAGAACTTGATGTTTGTACATATGAGAATTAAATTTAGAAATTCCCTCAAATGCGCATTCTTTGCAGCTATTTACTTCTACAGTAATGGACAACTAAATTGCCACAAACACCGGCAGTAGCTGCAGCCGCCCTTTTCGGCTAACCCACCTTGGGAAAAATGTGCATAAAACTACTTTCACCAATCGCAGACGCGTTTTGCGGCCATACCGCTCGTCAGTAACTTTGTGAGAAGTAGTAGAAATGGAGTTTGTTAAAAGGTGGATAACGTGTCAACTGACGCTGTCACTCCTACGAATTTTATTATTCAATGATAATTATCATTGTTAAGTTTTCATTAAATAATAAATTAAATGTATATATATATATATATATATATATATATATTTCGTGACCTTTTATACTTATCTTATATGATATATATATATATATATATTTTCACTGACGAAGGTGTTCCGAAAACGTTTGTAAACGTTCTGAAAATATAACTATCGTTCAAACCAGCCTTGTTTTATTGACCTATTAGTGGTAGATCTCTATCATATAAGATAATTAAATAGTAAAATTCGTAGGAGTGACAGCGTCAGTTAACACATTATTCACCTTTTTAACAGACGAAACTAGATCAAAGTTGCGGAAATATAAATAGGATATCAATAAACAATCCAGCAATTGACTTCATTTTCAATTATAATTGTTGTGTTTTTTATTTCTTTAAGTTAAAACTTTACATTTAATAATAATCCTTTTATACCACCATAATAAATATACATGATGTAAAAAATTACCGAAACTAGTCAACTCTTTCTGAGTCTTAATTTTTTTGTTAATCGGCATATTCAATAAAATTTGATATTTTCCGCAGGTGTAGATGAAGTGGATGCGAATTTATATCCAAACGAAGAATTACAAAAGGATTGGTTGGAATGCTATTTAAATGAATTCCTTGGCGAGGAAAATGTTTCAAGTCAACTGATTGACAAACTATATGTGGAAGTCAATCATTTTGCATTAGTGTCGAATTTATTCTGGGGTATCTGGTGCCTAATTCAAGTGGAATATTCTCATATAGGTTTTGATTTTGTGAAGTTAGTTTGTTTTATAATATTTTACACCAGTAAATATTGCACTTATTCTTTCTTAGGTATGCTTCTGAGAAACTTGGAGAATATTTTAATAGAAAAGAAGAATTCCTATCCCTAGAAGTACCAAGGTGATAAGAAGTATAAAGAATGATTCTTATATTAAATTAGTACAGTTTTAATTCCATAATTGACGAATATTTTATTTATAAATAAAGTGTAATGCTCAATGTATCACAAAGAAATTGTATATATTTCTAACGATAATCGAATTTATTTGTAAAATGAAATACATATATTTTAAGAAAATGTTGAAAATATAAAAAAATAAACTAGAGGCACAAAGCTTTATCACATTACTTTTTTGGTTTTGCTTTAGACTCCTTCTGTTCTGTCAGTGCTCTGGATTCATGAACAAAGACAACAAAGTGTATCCCCTAAAAGTTAAAGATTAACATAACATATAAGAAATGAATTAGAACATTTTTTACCTGTTGTTTGGCTGCTCTCACAAAACCATCATTGGCAGTAACAGTTACAGCTCTTATGCGATCACCAAATGTAAATATTATCAAAGACCTTTCGCGAATCTTTCCACCTACTGATAATGTCTTATCAGGTGTATATTGTACTCTGGTGAAGGCTTCTAGGTCATCATTACTATCACCTGTATCAGAGGCTGTGGCATTATCTGGTAGCACAATTAATTGATTAAGGAGTTCAAAACCTCTAATCCTTTCATTGGGTCCTCCAACTGTGTTTAAGATGTTGATAAAATTTTCTTTTGCAGTTTCACAACAATATAATTTTTGTCTGGATAAAAAAATAAATGCAATGTTTCAGTAGAAAAAAGATTAAATACTTTGAATACCTTTAAAAAATTGTTCTAAGATTGGTTTAACCGGTCGTTTGCACTCCCATTCAGCTTGTTGAGCTAGTACTGGTACTGAGAATTCATATTTATCACAACTGCCATTCGTAACAGAACTTACATATGCTAACATGGCTGACACATCTACATTCACTTTAGAAATATTTGATGTGTTTTTAGTTGACAATTCAGAAACGATGGGTGTATCATATTCTGTTTCTTTATCAATATTAATCCTTTCCCCTTCAACTAAAATTCCTAGTGATTCTAATTCGTGGGCTAAATTTATTCCAATACCATTAGCAAACACAAATATCACCTAAAATATTATATAAAACCAACAATATTCAAGCTGTAAATTTAATTACCTTTGGAGTTTGAAACAGGCATGGATACAATGGGGCACATTCAATAAATTCTTGGGCTTGATCGAGGATACTCCTTACACCATAACTACTGTCCCCCACACATATTTGACTCAGTGATTTGGGATTTCTTGCTATGACTTTCATCCAAGTCAAGCCATTATCACAGATAATATCAACGACAAGTTTCCTATCATCTAGATTAAACACTTTGTGCACTGCAACGCACTTCTCAACTTTACCCAGCTTTCTTGTTAAAGCAGTAAAATGTGTGAGATTTGTGCATTGCAGATGCTCTTTTACTTTATTTGTCTTGTGTACCTATAAAAAATACGTGAAAAACATATCTATAATTGCCTGCTATTAAGAATCTACTTTTCTTAGAAAATTTAATTCCTGTTTGATTTTGCGATGCAATTTCTGAATTCCTTCGATGTGATCGAACTGTGACAGTGAGTTTATTAAGGTTTCACCATACTTTAATTTTTCTGCAACGCTTTCTTTTAAATATTGAATATTATTTTCACTGTCTGACATTTCCTCACTATAGTACTATAACCTCAAATAATGACAAATGTCATCCACATGTGTTCAATCTGTAGACATGTGGTTTGAAACATTGATTGGAAGCATTGGAAGTACATTTTATTTTAAAAAAGGGGGAGGGGGCGTTAGTTTAATCTGTAATAATCAGTAATTTTTCGTATTTCGCTTCTTTACTTCTTTATTTCTTCATCTTTATGACCTATTCGACTAATCAATCAATCTCCTGTTATTTTGTTCATTATATCGATCTTTTCCCTTTTTCTTACCTGTTTCCACTACTTGTCATAACCATGTCGTTTCAGGTCTTCCCCTGAATTCTATTCATCAAAATTTTTTAGACTTTCTTCATCAGTCTCATTTAAGTGTAATCTGGTCAATCTATTTCAGCGTTCTCCAATGGGTGATGCCTGGTGTCCTAATGGCCCACAACAGACATGGGAGTTCACATATACATACACACTAAATTCCTATTTTATATCATGTGCAGACAGTATACATATTATTTATGTATAAAACTCCTTTTATTTAATTGTCCAAAAAGTTGCTTGGCTCCGGCATGAGGATTCATGGCAGAAAACATAATGTACGGCATCCACGAGCACTAGCATTTATGAACCGCTGATCTATTCCATTATTATAATATATACAATAAATAAAAATTATCCTTACCACACCTTTCGGAAAAAATCTAGATACGTATTTCGACAACTAAGTTGCCATCTTCAGTGGTAAACTGGGGAATTCAGTAGTACCAGCGAGTCCGGCTAATACCCAAGACGAACACTGTACAACACTAAAGCACCATTAATATCACACACTGAACGCGCGAAACACACTATGCAGTGTTTTGGTGTGTTTCACAGTGTTGTACAGTGTTCGTTGTGTAGTGTTCGTCTTGGGCATTAATCGGATTTGCTGGTGATACTGAATTCCCAAGTTTTCCAGTGAGGATGGCAACTTAGTTACCGAAATACGAATTTAGATTTTTTCCGAAAGGGTAATTTTTATTTATTTTATATATTATTTTAGCCACAGTCTCCTTATTCTTATTTGTAGTTGGCATTATTATAATGGTTACTGTCTTAACTAACAAGACTAGTATACACGGTGTAGACCATACGTGTAATCAACTACTTTTGTATATCTGGTTGTACTGAATATTTTTGGAAATAAAATAAAATATTTCAACCTATTTAGTTAATGGTGTTGCAGTCAGATTAGATTTTCTTATAGATTTAATACGTGTTCGCCCTAGTCAACACTACAAGCAACCGGTAGTCATATGAATTTCGCGCATTTCGCGGCACTGGAAGTAGATCTGCTGAGAGTAGTGGGGTCAAATAATATTTATATACTAAGCTCATGTCTCACTTATGGCAATTGATTTATATACTTCAACTTGTAAGTTCCTTGACACATTCTTCACTTGTTTTCTTAGATCTGTTGGCAGTTTCTGCATCTATCTTACCATTATCAGTGATAATGACAACAATTTTCCGTTACATATTATTTTACTGTATTTCTATACTTTTTTCATTTATCATCATATATGTATGTTTGTATTTAAGGAAACTAATTCTTACCTTTACCCATTTAGTTTTCTTTATTTCATTTCTCTCAAATTTCTGCATTTCCTTCAGTTTTCTTCGTTTCCTAATTATTTAATTTGGATTCAATACATTTTTTTCTTTTTTCAAATTTATTTTTCATTTTTATTCGTTTCTTTATTTATCTTCTTTTTTCATCACTTCTTCATTTTGTCAAGTTTTCGTTTTTTTATGAATTTTTTCATTCCGTCATTACTTCATTCCTCGTTTTTGTAGATTTATTGGAGTCGGAGGGATGTAATGGTGAAGCTGTTCAGGTTTTCCTGATTGGTTTCTTACCGAACTTGGTAGACAACTCCAACGAGGGATGTGGTGAAATTTTGAATAGAGAAGTGAGTCGAGCTCTTTTTTCGCTAGGTTTTCTCCTCTATCTGGTAGAATTGGAGAGATGTGATGGAATTTGAAGTATGAGTTTAACGGTAAGGTTGGCTTGTTTTTGAAGTCTGGTAGGAGTGTGTCAAAAGTCGATTTGCAGTGGAATAACATTAAATTCTTAATTTATATGTAGCTACATTTAATTATATTCTTGGTAACGATAGTTGTCAATATATTGAATATTTGTGTGTACTATATAGCAAAAGTCAAATTTGTGATAGGAGTATTGAAGAAGTTTGTTAGTAGTTCATTACCATGCCAATTTCGAAAAGCTTTAAATATGTGTTTCGACCACCAAGTACTCATTCCTAGTGGAGATCACAAGGGAAAGGAAGTGATGCTCGTGGTAAAACATACTTTGCAGTTTGCTTCAGACATACAAAAGGAGTAGCCTTTTTAGAGGCTGGTGATGATCACCCGTATTGGTAAGTCGTTTTCCCAAATTGTGATTTAGGTATAGGTATATATTTAATATTCAGTAAAATGATTGAAGTGGATTTACAAGCCTCCTATTGGGCATCGTAACTATAATGGAATCTATTTCCATTTGCAATGTAAATTTCTATTAGATACAAAAAACGAATTTGCGGTTTGTAATAAACATACTAGGTTGTTTTAATGCCGATCCAGTGTTTCTTCAGCAAATTCAATGCTAGATATTAATTGGACAAAGAAATTTATTCCTATCTTTCCAGCACAATGAGTAAATAATTCCCCTTAATATGTACTTTGAGTTATGAAAATTAATGTAGTAGGAATACAAATTATTTTATTTGATCGCAGTTTAGTCACAAACGATTCCTTTCACGATTATCTTGTATACACTAATTTTTCAACCAATAATAATTTTCTAGTTCATCTAAAGAAAAATTCGTCTTAATAAGCCCCAGTGCATAAAGTGCGAGTTCCATGTGGATTTCATAATTGCATTTGTCACAGCATGGCAGATAATATATGACCCTTAAAATATCAAAAAAGATAGTTTGTGAGCACTCAAATGAGTTTATTATGCAAACGGGACACACGATCAAAACTAATTAGGCGAATAACTTAATTAGTGACTATACATATACTAGTAAAACTTGGTTTCTGCCAGTGCAATTCTTTGGGTCCTGGCCAAGAACGAATAGCATTCCAAATGTTTATTGAAAACTATCGCAATCGTTTTAATTTAGAATGCTCTTACACTTTATAATATTACAGATGTCAAACTAAAATTATCTTAGCGCCTAATGTGATTGTGGAAACAGTTACAGCACTAATCTTTTACAAACACTTACGAATATATGATGTTCACGTAGATATACTTATTGATCTTTTCCTTTTGTTTTAATAGTTTTAAATAGAAAACTAGTTTTAAAAAGATACTTGAGAGAGTCAACATTAAAAATGAATAAAAAAGGAGAACATCTACATAACTCTCCAATGAACGACCTATCAGTGAGGTGAAGTGAGGAGATTAATGAATTGTCAATCGCAGAATGCTATACGCTACTGAAGATTCCTAATAAGGATGGAACTAATCTACGGTTGCAGTCTACGATGCATAAAGCACAACTCCTACGCGACATTTGTTGGCATATGCAATATAATCTGCAGCGCAGCCATTGCACAACTTTCTGTGAGGATTGTCTAACAAACGAACCTCAGTAATAGGTCGTTCATTGGATAATGATGCAGATGTTCTCCTTTTTTATTCGTTTGTAATAGTTTCATAGTTTCATGTTGTATTAATTTGCTGGTCTAGAACGAAGAAAAGGAGAAATGTTTATAATCTTTAATGAATTTAAATATCTTCTTATTCTTAGTACAGCAATTGTGACAACATCCAATACGCTCTTGAGCAGGTAATTTAATTCTCAATGGAGAAAACAGTTATTAACCAAAATGCACGTATCAGATTTTCTTTCCTATATGTTTTCTCCATTAATAATGACAACTTAATTAGTGCACGTACTGACAAGAATTTTATTTGATGCTTGATGAATACGTGCCCAGACTTTTTACCTTGGGTATTACTGAGTTTGAGCAAGTCAGCGGGGATACTGCTCAAATCCTGAAAGTAATGGTTTAATCAACTCAATCTACAATCCACTTTGATACAACAGAAAATCAATTCTAACTGACAAAATTACACATTTATCATCAGTCAAGAACCGTTTTCATCATATATATATATATATATATATATATATATATATGATGCAAATGAAGAAATATCTATCTATATATATATATATATATATATATATATATATAGTTCTATACCTAAGACGGATTTGCCACAAGAAAGTCGTAATACTGGTCTGCTTCAATGGAGGACTTCCTTCTTATAGCTGCTAGGTCTCTAATTCTTTTGAGCTACAATAACTGAATATGATCGAATTCCTTTTGCCGTTCGAACCATCGGAATGCCAAATTCACTGCTTGAAAGCCCTCAGAGATGGTCCCGAGTTATCTCCACCTGGATCATCATTTCTATCACTATCCTCTGTGTGATCGTTGTCATGTAATAATTCGTGAATAATTTCGTCATCTGTTAGCATTTGATACTCTGCAGTACCACTATCCACAAGCAGCCACTCATGTACGTCCTCTTCATCACAATCAGTGAGAACACCAACGTTGCTCAACGCCTTCAATATTTTAGCGGCTTCATTGTTAGGTTCGTCGATTTGTATTTCATCTTTAGATGGTTTCAGTAGCTTATTCCACGATTTATACAGGGTGCTGCTTTTTACTTCATTCCATGCTTTAACCAACATATAACAGCATGTTTTAAACCGATTTTTTTGTACATAAAAATAATTATTTCTTTGTCATATTTATCCCCTAAAAGCAGACGATGCATGAACTGTTTTCGGTATATATGTTTCAATAGCGCTCTGGTCTATAGGTTGAATTAAAGAAGTTACTTTAGGGGGAAAAACTTTACTTCGAATATATCATTGACCTTAGTCAAAGATTCAGGTGATGGATGTGACGGAGCATTATGCAATATAAGTAGCACTTTGCCTTTTTTGCCGCAATATTACGTCGTCCCAGCACTTTACTATACACACCTTTTTTGTTTTCGTAAATAAAATTCCGGAAACTGAGGCAACCAAAGACAGCATCCGTCTTCCCGGAATACAATTCTCAAGAAATACTCTGTAAAAGCATTCTCGAATAGAACTAACATTTCCTATGATTTGAAATCCAGTTCGGATAATTGAACGTTCAGATAACTTATGTTCGGACAATCAACGCTCTACTGTACTTATGTTATTCTTAGGATTATAGTTATTGTGTGTTACACCATTAGTTAGGTATTTAACACGCATTCTTTTTGTTCAATAATTATGTTGAAAGCATTGTTATGCTATGTTCTGTTTCCTACCTGTGTAGTATATTTTTAGCGGGGTAAATAATGTGCATTAAGAATTCTGAATTGGGCTGAAGTCCAGATTATTTCGGTTTACGTTTAGTTGTATTCCTGTAGGTTCATGTCAATTTTACACATACAAGTGACCTAATGTCGGTGTTAGAAGTGAGTATTAACACTAGATATAAAAAATACTAAAAGCTAATACTAGTCATCTTTCCAGAAAACAAATTTGAAAGAGAAATGATTATTTTTCTCTTCGTATTTTTTCCTTTATCGGAACAGTATGCATTTAGTAAGTTTCGGTGTTTAAAATGGCGAGGAAATTCATCGTGTGTCTTTTATTATAGTGAGTGACTATGGGGAACCGTGCGATAATTTTACAGAATGTAAAGATCACCGCATGGCTTGCACGGGTGAAGAAAACAATAGAGTCTGCACTTGTACTAAGTAAGTACTACAATTTTGCCAATACATTAAATTTCGTATGATAAATTCAATGTAATATATATTCAATTCTAGATAACAATATAGATTGCAAATTGGGTAATAGAGTTCAATAATAATAAAAAAGAAAAGCTAACCATTCGCGTTAGTTAACCCTTACGGGATCAAAAAAAAATACAATTATAATTTTTAAGGAATTTTGAAGAAGTTATATATTGTTATGTATTTAAAAGGAAAATGTCTTTTTAATTTTATAAACACACTAAAATCTCTCTATACTTGACACTTTATAACAGAATAGCCCCTTGAGGCTGGCAGGAACCAACTCATCAATTCACTCCAAAATATTTCAATTTATTGGGCCGATACTCTTTTCGCTACTAATCCGCCTAGACGGATAAGGATCAGAAAACAAAAATCAATTACCTATGCCGAAATAATTAAAATTAGGAAAAGTGGCGACTAGAATAAAAATATAAAGGAAATAAATAAAATGTGGTAATTTAATACGAACGTACATATAAGAAGCTGACTTTTACCTAAAAAGGGAAGTCAAAGTGATAAAACGTGTTGACTGGTTTGCGAAAATTTGAAGTGAATACTTTGCAAGCTTTGTCAGAAACTATTGTATAGTTAAATCCAAAAGAAATTTCAGAAAGCTTAAATTATAAGGATTTTAGCGTTTCAAATGTTACCGGTAGCGTTCTAAATCATATTACGATATAAATCGAAAGGAAAGTAAGAATCATAGCTAAATATAAATCGGGAAATGTATACAATCTAGACACATTTTATCTAATAAAATGACTCAGAAATAAAAAGTATGTAAGAGGAAAGATGTCCGCAGAACGGCTCACTATACTTGTTAACATGGCCTGTAGAAAGGGAAAATTTGTTGTGATCGGTAGATAAAAATGATTGTAGGATAATTAATCGCCGTAATATGGTGATCTAGGCGAAGATCATGGATAATCAGTTGCATATTCATAGATTGGCTGCAAGAATTGGATAGAAAAGAGAGTTTCCAAAGCAGAAAAATGTTAAGTTTTTAGAGATAACCCAGCATATTATCTTCTTAATGGAAAAATGGAAACATGTTTCCTTTTCTCCACCGTTATTCTTGCTTCTAGGATGACAACCTAGTTGTCGAAATTCATACAGACATACTAGAAAATATTCAAATCAGTGTGGTGACTAAAACGATATTATTGTAATTTATCTTAAACCACAGGTTCCCTATATTTCTTAAGATTGTACTCCTTACCTACTTCACTGTGAAACCGCGGATATTTTCAATATTTCAATTTATTTTTATTTCAATTATTTTGGATTCGTGAAAATATCTTTATTTCTTTTTATGTTTAGATATCACGAATGGAAAGGATTTGATTTAGGTTGTGTCCAGATGTATGATGGAGAAAGAATTATGCGCCTAGAGTTGGTATATAACAATGTAACTAGTGGTAAGTACCTACATAGTTTTTAATTAGAAATGTATTAAAAAAAACTTACGATTTCGGTTTTGAAATTAGTTGTTAATAAATTGATTACTGATAACATTAATTTCGAAACCAATACACGATTAAGAGTGTATTCTATTACATAACATGAAGGTAGTCTTCCTCGTATCAGTTCAACCAATTTCAGTAGGATAGGATTGAACTGATGATTATTTCCAAAATCGATTTCGACTAATGACGACGAGTTTATTGCAGCTTTGAAACAAAAAAAGGAGATTAAATGAATTTTTGAACACATGATAGAAATAGATGCATAAATGTACGGAGGCTGTTCTGCAATAGTTTTCTGTTAGAATAAGTGACTTAATTGATTTTTAGTCAACATTTAAGGATCGTAATTTTTCTGAAAAAATTTGCGATCTTTATTGAAATAATTGCATAATCACCATTGTAGTTGTTATACCTTGGGTTTTCCTCTATTTGTTTCATTATCTACCGTGTTTGTTTTCTTTTTATAGTAAAACGTACTTACGTAGATACCGAGCTACCGTTGTATACTAACACAATTTTTGTATTTCGGGTTTGATCAAAACATATACGTTTCCATTAGTAATAAAATTTGCTTGGAGAGCTTTTAATTATTGATACCGATGTTTTTATAGTAAAGTTACATATTTTACTTTTAACAGAAATAGCCAGGAAACAAGAAAAAGTGTTCAGTCTTCAATTATGGGCTGGTGGTTTCGTGGTGGCAGTATACATTGTCGCTATTTTTGCTGTCATGCTGTTCTGTATGTATGTTCGGTCAATGTAAGTTAAGTACGAAAAAATATAAACTATATCTATGTAGTACTTACATATGATTGATATAACATTTTGATAACATTTCATGGAGTCCAGATATGTATTTCCTTAGGCATACCAGTTCAATATAAATTAAGTTGCTCTCTATTCTTCAACAAATATACGAAATACTTCGCGTTTCAATATTCAATGCCATTTCAAACATTAAATAAAGACAGTCATAATATAAGTAGGTCAATTTATGTTATTACTTATTGTATACAAAATTGAAATATTTTGCTCCATTAGAAAGTTGAGTAATTTAAGTAACAATGCGGCACAATATCTGGCTGAAAATGACTTTGAAATAATAAAAAAGAGGGTGTTCAATTCCAAATTTAAAAAATGTCAGTAGGTATAGCGATGTACGAGGGATGTTTTTAAAGTTCTAGGAGTTTGGCTACAATGTTTTTATATCGTCAATTTTCATCAAAGTTACAATGTAGTTTTGCATTAAAATCTGCATTTAATTAAATAAATTTATCCCAAGGTAAAACCGATTCTTTTGAACCGTCTTTAAAGAATTTTTTCGAAGTCTCTGCAATCCACCTATTTATAACAAGTTTTACCTCATTTGAGATCTCCAATCAAATACCCCGTAATGGTTCTTTCAAATTTCGGAACATATAAGAAGCACTAATAGCCAGATCAAGCAAATATGATGGATGTGGAAGCAATTTCCAGCGTAATTCATTTAAAACGTCATCCGTTCTTCGTACGGTATGGAGTGTTACATTGTTTAATTGCAAGAACGAATGCTTGTGCACCTTCGCAGGTCGTTTCTAACAAAGCGCATGTGGCAATGGGCTAGATAAAAGATTAGAATAATATTCGGCGTTGATTGTAGTACCTCTCGATAGATAATCCATAGAAATAATTCTCGCGCAATCCCACAATACATTAAGCATTACTTTGCTATCCGATCGATCTCCGCGTGCTTCTTCTAGTCTTCCGACTGATATTTTGTCTCAGGATTGAAGTGAGGTATCCATATTTAGTAGTTATTATCTGTTGCCAAAATTAGTCGCCGTAACGTACTAAAAACTCTTGAAATTGGTGGAATGTGTCAAATTTACTGGGTTTCAGTTCCAGTTCTTGACCGTGGCCTGTTCCGGCCTTAGTATCCAGTGGATCGAAGCCTTATTCACGCCTAAATGTTCGTAAAAAATCTCTTGAATCTGTTGTGTACCTATTCCTATGCTAATACTAATTTCAGGAATAGTTATTCGCCTATCATCTTTCAGTAGGTCCACGACAACAACGTTTCTTTCATATACAGATATCGTCGGTCGTCAATTCGGCGGATCATTTTCTAGCAAAGTTCTGCCAGCTTTTAAACAATCGATCCATCAAGACTGTACTTTCAGATTCTGCAATCTCCAAATACACCATCAATCAAGTAGCTGAAGTATACTAAACAATATTGCAGGGCATCGTTTCCTAAACATGTCTGACCAATACCGTGATTTACGCAACTGAACTAGCGCCAAATTCTAATAACGTTCGAAACATCTCTCGTATGTTAATGTTATTTTATATTTTTTGATGTTTGTACATGTGAGAGGGATTCGATATGAATTCTCTCACAATGCACGTATTACGCATTTTTTTACAGTTATTTTTCTACATAAGTGGACAACTTGCGTTGCCACAGTCTTCTGCAGTAACTGCAACCGCGCTCTTCGGCTACCCGCCGTGGGAAAATGGCAAATTACAAAATTTTGATCTTCTCTTGCCATCCGTAGACGTACGTTTCGCGGTTATACCGCTCGTCAGTACGGCTTTGCAAGAGCTGTAATTTCGTATACAAATTTTATGTATATATTGTCTGAACATTGATGTTTGTACATGTGAGAGGGATACGATATGAATTCTCTCACAATGCACGTATTACGCATTTTTTACGTACGTCTACGGATGCCAAGAGAAGATCAAAATTTTGTAATTTATATATTTATATCAACTCACTTCTCACTTTGCAAATGAATTGATAACAATAAGCTAGATCTATGTCTTTCCTTCAATTTGATAACTCTACAAAGGCTGCTTTTGGATCTATTAGGAAAACTTATGTTTCTAAATCTAATGTTTGATTGAGTTCATTAGTCTTTTAAGCCTTCGATTTAGAAAGAATTTAAAAATATATGCTTATTGATTACTAACCTTAACAATATTTTATATTGTACATCCTTACCTATGCAATTTTGTATCCACGTCATTTTTTCAATTAAGGTATTAATGCATTTTTTATTTAAAAAGAAGTAGAAATAGATTTTCTCTTTCTTGCAGGGATATTGCCATGCGCAGAGAATTATATGCATTGAAAATGAAAATCGGAAAAGATGGTTTAACCCGACGAAAAACTGTGAAGGAACCCGTATGAATCAATAAAGAAAGCATTTCTCGAAAATGAATTATGTTAGATACGACGATGTTAGATTTGATGGTTACTTTTACTGAAATTTTTATAAATAGAAACATTTTTATACGTATGCGTTTGCTTTACTTGATCTTGAGGAAACCCTCCCACTTTTCGGTGTAAAGTCGTACTTTACGATTTATTATGTGTAATATTACCGTTTGCATTACCGCAAAGAAGTAGCAAGAGTTGCAACCGTAAACTTCAAAGAAGAGAATACGACTTTTTGCTCAGGTTGGATGTAAAGGTCAAAGAAACTAGTAGTTCTTTTTTTTTTGATCTATCGAAATTTTGCTTTTAATATGAAAGCTTCTTCGTGGCAACAAAATCATTTTGTATCGATGAAAATACATTTACTTTAAAATCAATTCATGAAGATTATATACCACTTAAAGCTAGGCGTCCACCTATCCGCATCGTACGTATCGGACGCATCGCATCAAACGGATCGTAGTATTCTTTACATAGGAAGCCATAGAAGTGCGTCCACCTATGCGCATCGTACGGATCGCACGGATCTACCCGTCGGCTATGCCGACGCCGTTGCCCCGAGAGGCAACTTTTGCGATGCGTGCCGATGACTCACTACGAAAGTCCGATAGTTGCATCGGCAAATCCAATAGCTGTCGATACTGTGAACGCATTGGAAAAAATAATCCGTTTGATGCGATGCGTCCGATACGTACGATGCGGATAGGTGGACGCCTAGCTTAAAGCTACTACTTTCGAGTATTTTTACAGAGTTGCCATTAAGATTGAGACATTTGTCACAGCGATGAACTATCTGTTTAATCCCCTCTTCATAGAACTCCGCCGCATGTGAACCTAAGTAACCTCGTACAAAACGGCACGTGAAGTTTGAGCTGGGATAGAAATTAACTTCTGTTATATTTTACATTACCAAAGTACAAAAGTCTGTCTTTGAAATAAAAAGCAAATCATAAGCTGTAGTAAAGTGCATCTTTTGTAGAAGATAGCGTAAAATATGATTAAGAAAAGTTGGTTGTAAATGAAAACTGAATAAGAATATAAAGTGTTGTTAATTTATTTTTTTAAATAAAAAAAATATTAAAAAATGACATTTTACACACTTCGATAATTTATTATTCTTAACAACTTTTATTAACGAAATTTTTCAATATTTTCAACATGGAAGGTACTCACGTTATTAGAAATTAATAAATTAAGTATCAAAGGCGGCAAAGATGAAGATTTCTCAGTTTTCCTTTACGAATTACAACAACTACAGAAAATTTATAAGATTTTTTTAAATTTCCACGACGTACTTAATTATTTCTTTAATAAAACATGGCACAAATTAGTTTCTATCCACACACCCCACAAGCTAGAATTTCAAATCATACTGTATATACAGATACAGGTATATCTTAAACAGCACTTTTAAAGTTCACAAATTAATAATACAGAATTAAACGCACAATTTTTCTTAGTTGCATAATATTTCTCTTTGCTTTGATCAATGACTAAACCCAACGCACCACCTATATTTAAATAAATTAATGTTAGAGACTAAATTGTGTGTAATTACAATATTTTTAGTTTTAAATGTAAAATCAACAAAGAACTAAAAATGGGTAATGGTACAACAGATATTATGGGATATTAATTAGAGCGAAATAACTATAATAATACCTTACGATCGTAAAATTTATGTACCTACCATTAATACCAGTTTTTAGTTTCCTTTTTAAATATCGACAAGGTAGTAGCTACTGATTTTATACTTGTTACAACATTTATTTTTCTTTGGCACCGTGTTGCGTATTTCGATAAATAAAATATCCTGCATTTCTATATTTCGAAGGTCAAGATAAGAAACGCGAGCCCGTTTTGTTGATCGAGGCGTCATCGTCTTATGATATTATATTCAATTCGTAATCTAAGGACTAATAATAATTAATTCTAGTCAATATTGCGAAATAGTGGTATTATCGCAAGTCCTTTTAGAACAACAGTATATAATATCTAACAATAATCTGTATGTATTTTTCTTGTTAGGTATACCGACAAACATAAGTGCGAAAAAAGAATTTGTGCACGCTTATTGTGGATGAATACATAGACATATGTTTATATATACGTTGGGATGATTATTATTTACTCTTGGTGAATTTTCTTTTTGGTTTTCTTTTCGCGCTACCACCAGTTTGCTTCCATTTTACGAAAAAATATTTGTTGTAAAATTTCAGTTCAATCGGATAAAGGGAAAGGTGTCCCTGAAATTAAAAAATCCAGAAAATCATTAAAGCACAAGAAATACCAACTTCACTTATCTTGCGAAATATTAATTACATATATGCAAAAAGGTATTCAAATTTGTAGATATCATTGAAAATGTACATATTATCATATATCACTTTTTCTGGACTATCGATTTTAAAAAAATATGAAAATTACTTTTTTAATGCAAAATCTCGCTGTTGAGATAAAGTCTGTTTACTGAAATCTGGAAACTTTTTGAGCATCTGAAGAACATACTGTTTCTATTGAATAGTTTTCGTAAATAATTTATTGTAATCATCCATAAGTTAACCTCTCTCTCTCTACCGAATCATTTACAACTTATTTTTATTTAATTTGAGGCCTCTTACAAAACTTTTATTTTCAAGTTAAATATCAGATAAATAACAGCCATCGTTGGCAATATTTTGCTGAAAATCTTGCCCATTCTGATTGGTTTGGACCGATTTCCTCTCTGATCTTTCAAATCTTTAAGAGATAGAAGATAATCTTGGTAAACTTTTTCTTTCAAATCGTCCCAAAGGTTATATAAAAGTGCTTCAACCTGGTAACTGTTTTGGCCATCCCAAATCTCTCCTTCAATAGTCTAACCGCCCAGAAAGCATTTATCGTAACGCTCGTGCTGTATGTGGGGCCGTCCTGTTGAACTTCATAAATTCTGTATCAAAATTGTCGAGTTCAGAACGCAGAAACCTCTATTGCAGAACGATTGTCTTCAGAATATCCTTGAACAAAAGATGTGGCCTTCGATGTTCTTCATGAAGGAGACCGAAGATGATGAGGCTAGCTTACCGACTTACCCCATTCCTTTACCTACAGTCCCACAAATGAGGGAGATTTCTATGATATACCCCATAAGTTCTCCAAAATGTTAGCGAAAAGCGGCCACGAGGGGATCATCTTGCATTTTGATAATAATAATAATAATAATCTTTATTATCCAACAGAATAAAAATTCCAATTTATAGGATAATTCAAAATAAAGAGAAAAAGAAATATTACATATGCTCCCAACATAAAAAAGTTAACAATGTGAAAAATATTACATACATATACGATACAGAAATCAAAACAAAAATATTAGTCCTTTACAGAAACAATAACTATATATATGTCTATATATTAACAAAAACAATAACAATAAGATTATTCAAACGGGTCAAGATCGGGTCTATTACCATTGCTCATCATATGACACAATGGAGCCTTTTTCCAAATATTTGTTCTGCCCCTAGGTATAAAAAATGCATCTGAAGATCGTGTGTTATGAGTAGGCACGGCGAAATTGACTTGAGATAACAGGGCTGGAGAGTCGATATAGTTGTTAATTAGTTTAACCAGGAAAGTTAGACTGGTCTTCTCTCTTCGAGCCGTCAATGACTGAAAACAACAATCGGGCTCACATTACTGCTCGAACGATCGAGTATTTGAATACCCAAAGTATCCAAATAATGGCTCCGTCCCAATGTATATAAACCAGACCTGACATCTCATGATTTCTTTTTGTCTCCACATGTAAAGGATAACTTACGGGGTTTGCGTTTTACATCGGCCGAAGAAGCTTTAAAATATGAAATGAACTAACGCGGGAAGATTGAAAAAAAATGCTTTGACAATTGGTTTTCACGAATACAATTATGCATGGTTTATAAAGGGAATGCTTTAAAAAATATAAATAAATATTTTTTATCGGTATATTAAGATTAGTGAGAAACTCTGGTATAATACCTACAGTGCCCGCCTAAATTATGGAATAAATTCAGTAAAAGCGAAATAAAATTATGTTTTGGAAGAAAATCTTGAACAGTTAATGTTATTTGATAAAGATACATATTTTTGCATGACAGTCGATTTTCAACCATCAGTTTTTTTTTCAAATAAACACGACATTCCTTTCTAATACCAGTCCCCATTTTTTCTTAATTTTGAGAAATCTTGTCATTGCCGAACTGTCAGTATAAAAATGTAGCCACTTATCATAAGAAATTCTTCGAGTAAATGACAATTGAATGTTAGAAAATGTAAATTTTATTGTTAACACAAAATAAAAAATCCTGTGCTTAGCAAATACAAGATTGAAGAAAGTGTTCGAAGTGTTGATAATTTTAGAAGCAAAAGCGGAAGAGAGAATGGGGAACAATGATATAAGATTACACAACATAAACAAGTGTTTGTTTTTGTATCGGGTTACCTGTTTGTTTTCTTAATAAAGATCGCGAGCCCCTTATTTAACTTACTCAAATATAAACAATAGGTAGATATCAAATATTAATAGCAACATAGGCTTACACCTATATGGGCACCAACAATATTTAACTTTTGGTAAGTATATTTATTGGCACTTGTCTTTAATAAAATATTGACATTGGTTAGTGGAAAATTTGAACGTGCTTCCAAGTGTGAATTTTGATATGCTTTCACAGTACTTCCAGTTGTGCAATATTTAGCTTTAATTAGCAATTATGTTGAATTTAATCTTTAAACTTTATGAGAATTTAAAAGCAGTTTGTTCTTACAAAATTTAAACATATTGCACTTTGTTCGTAAAACGTTGCAAATATGTACTCATAATTCCTTACAACCACACTGCTCACAACAAACTAGCAAATTTTCTCCGTTTGTGTTACTGTTCCTGATTTGTTACCGTTGCGACTTGCAACATAAATGGCAATTACCAAAGTGCACAACATTTATGTGAACTATTTTACAAATTTGGAGATCACTTGAAAGGTTTAAGTTTTATTGTGTTGTTTACTTCAAAATTGGGAAGATGCTTAATTTGGTGTATAAAATACGAACCATTTTTTAAGATTTTAAGTAACTTTGAGAAGTATTAACTATAGAAAAGTGGAAACTCAATAAATCGCTAAACAAGCAATATATATTCCGAGAATGGAACCAATCAAAATGCTATTTACCAATAATTTCTAATAATGTTCGTTAATTGTTTATTGAGTAATGTTCATTCAGATAACACCTAAGGCGAATATAGTCGAATGAATGGAGCATATGCGTGGGCCAAATATAATATGCTCTATGTATCTAAATATTTAAACTCTCTATACTTTCCATTTTTAATTTTTCAAGGCTTTATATCATAATTGTCGTGAAAACAAAACCTGTGTACCTAATAACTTTTCGCAATCAGTATGTAATAATATGGAGGCAGATGCGCTCATTTATAACGGTAATAACACTTACCGAAGGTTCTTAGTTACCAGGTACTAAATAATTTCTTTAAACAAATAAACAAAACAATAAATAATTGTGAATGGGAAATGTCGTCATATTGTATATGTAATATTATGCAATTCATTGTATTTAAGAATTCTGATCCAAGTAGATGTGCTCCGACAACAAAGACGTTCTTAAAAAATTGGAATTCTTCTGCTTTGAATGATGTGTTGCTATGGATTAGTTAGGAAAACCACTAACCACTTGCACTTATATTAAATACATTTATTTATTTTTGAGCTTCGTGATCTTGGAGATTCAGGCCAGATTCATCTTAAGACTGGTCAGACAGCTGACAATTTTGCTTAAATAAGCTTTTGCTGCGCCTTATTACGGTGATGCGACGGAAGTGTCGTAAAATTTTGGAAAGTGATAATTGCGAACGAAAGTCGTTTACTTACAACGGTAGTACAGATAATGTTTTAACTGGACACACAACCTCTAGATTCGCGAATATGGCGAAATCACTTTCCAAATTTCACCCTAATTGTGGTCTCTAATTAACTCTGACAAACTTCGATACTTACCTAAGGTTGGACTGAAAGCCTTAACCCTTTTATCTCTTTGGGAAATTGCTGCAATGGCGCAGTTTGGGGGAGGGGGGGAGGGTTGATGAATATGCGGAATAAGGACATCCTTTAAAAAACTTTACTAGAAAAATCCACTTTCATTTTTATTCCCATCTTTCTCAGATCTTCTTCGACACTTTCACTCCATCTTTTTCTCGAGCCTCCTCTTCTGTCTCTCCCAATTGGTTTTCTCTTCGAGCTTCCAGCATTCGTTCATTTGACATTCTCTCTATATGGCTTAACTATCTAAGTCTTAGTTTTATTTTACTTGGTTTCTTGTACAGTCCTTTCAATTCCTTATTTGTTCTTCTTTTCCAGCCCTCTTCTGTTTTCCTTCCCCGATAGATAGCTCTTAGTATTTTTCTTTCCCATCTGCTTAGAATATTCTTCTCCGTTTTGTTCAGTATTCACGTCTTTGTTGCATATGTTACTGTTACAGTTTTATATATTTTGGCTTTTTCCTTTCTGGATATATACTTGGAGCTCATCAGTGACTTCAAGCTGCCAAATTTTTGATTTCCTTTCATTATTCTAGCTCTGATTTCCTGCTTTTCGTGGCCTTTTCCTTCTATCGGTACCCCCTACTATCTAAACTAATTCACCCTCTCGAAATTATATTTTTCTCTTCCTGTACTCTCACAGGCAGACGTGCGGTTATACCTGCTGTGCTCCCTGTCAACTTGTATTTTGTTTTTCCTGGTTAATTTTCAATCCGCTTCCTCTTGCTTCTTTTATCAGTTGCCCCGCGATTTTTGCACCTCCTTTACCGATTTTGCTATCATGGTTGGATTATCTGCGAAATGCTAAGTGCCTGATATTCGTTGCGAAGAAAAGTTTCCTTTACTCTTAGTTTACTGTTTTATATTATTTTTTGTAGCATTACATTGAAAAGTATCGAAGAATAACAATTCTTTATTAAGGTTGTTGATGGTCGTCGAGGAACGTAGGTAATTATGTACCTCGGCCGATATTAAAGATATCTGCTGGGCGACGGATCTTTACTTAAGGTGCGAGTGATTTTTCGGGATTAACGACGATCTAAACGATATGGCTATCAATGACGTGGCCTCTTTCCAACGCTGCCTTCAAAGATTTTTCTAGATCTTTTCGCAGGGTTGGAATATTTAGATCTCGATGAATCTGTGCATT
Source organism: Chrysina gloriosa (assembly GCA_038088585.1). Taxonomy (NCBI): domain Eukaryota; kingdom Metazoa; phylum Arthropoda; class Insecta; order Coleoptera; family Scarabaeidae; genus Chrysina; species Chrysina gloriosa. Next base: position 12,688,275 of record CM076093.1, read on the forward strand.
TCTTATTTGATAGTCGACTAGGATTTGAGGCATTCCATTTTATATGATTTCCAGTCTTCTCGCAGACGAAGAAGACGATGAGGTCCAGGTCGGTACCGAAGGTCAACAGCAAGCTTAAGCGTCGCGATGTAGAGGAGCAACTTGCATCCTAGATGAAGGGGTGCAGACCTCTTCGACCTGCTTCTTTAAGAGTCATTGTATCACATAGGTAAACTCCTCACCACACAATTGTTTAATAATAAATTTGGTGACACGTGTTTCGCTAGCACAAGGCAAGCATTATCAAAACCCTAAACCGATAGACAATCGGACAGTAAATACACCACAGTCCTTGCAATCACTGTCATTCCTTAAGAGTATTTTCTGGTCGAATACACTCCTAGGTACTTGACGTCAGCGCTCAACGGCAGTCCCTAATTATTATTCGATATCCTGATACAAATTACTTTAATACGTGCTTAACTGTTGGTGATATAGCATTCGTCTAGTGGAATCCACATATCAAGTTCATTTGGATTTATATTGATTGGTAGTTTATCTAAGAAAAGCGGATACAGGATGTTAAGTTGTAAAAGTAAAATATATCTTCCCCACTTTGACTCTAAGTTATTTGTTATAAATCGAAGGTTTGACGACTTTTAAAGACAAACCTCATGTTTTATGGTACCGTACAACTTTTATTCAAAATTCATCAAAATATTATTATGAAACCAATAAATTTCGCAAGAAATTGTAGTTCAAAATTTTTATTTAATAATTAATTTTATGAACTCTCACTAGTCGAATTTAAATACAATTTATTGGAAAACCGCAAAAGATTATGATTTCTGATAAACATCATAGTATACTATAAGTTCTTGAACTTCTGAACTTTTGTATTCCTAAGTTTAGCGCTAAACATCCGAAATTTTTTAATCTTTGTTTATGGTGTTTGATGGTGCTTGATCATCAAAAGTGCAAAACAGACGATCGCACCACTTATAAATTCGTCAGAAATCATCACATGAATCACATTCGCTATTCGGTTCTATTGTTTTCGGAAGTTTTTGATTTTTCTCTTCTATATAACCGCTACAAAATTATTTATTTTCAACTGTCAATACTACTGTAATGTTAAATTTTACAATTAAATTTACAATAAATATACGAATATGAGATTCTCGAAGTTTATGCAGTAGCATACGAAAAAATGTCTTAGCGTACCTTGCTTAGGAAAAATACATAAAATTCTTTTAGCCTTTCCTACATTTTTGCCTATGTATGCACATGGATGTAAGGAGGAAATTATAATTATCGTTGTAATTGAATTTTTGAAAATATTTTATATTCGATTAGTACCTTTTATTCTTCCTTTTACTGCAAATTATAATTCTAATTTGAGTTTGATACGTGCAATACCTTATAAACTGTAATATTGACTTACAATTAGCCATAAAGAAGAATTCTGGGTTAAAATATCTTTTTTCCATACATATGTATAGAGGGTCAATTTTTTTTACCAGTTCCTACTGTTACGCTTGGGGTACTAAAATAAAATAACATTTATATTAATTCTTTTTCTGTCAATAGTTATTTTTTTAGTAGCTTAAAAACGAGAAACATCTGCTTTCAACGAAATTTTCTAAATCATGTAATAAAAACCTTTTAGCCTTTGTTAAAATTTCTATGAGGCGTAATTGCACATGAAATTCCTTTATGATTTAAAAATTGTCCTTTGTCAGTTGTTTCTTTTTAATATTTTGTTTTACAGCATACTTTGTTGTCAAGTCGACTATGGTTGCAACTCAACCATGTCGCAGTTTTTCTTTGTCTTCAGCGCACTCTACTAGAGCTTCGTAGTTTTGATTGATTTCGGGCAATATCGACTACATCGTAGAGAATATTCGTCGTTTTCAATTTTACAGCCTACATTGTTTGTCAACGTGGAAGATGTATGCTGTTAATCAATCTCGCGTGTTAGTATCTTTTTCTATTTTCTCCCTTCTGTATGCCCTAATTGGAAGTTTTCCGTTCGTCCGCTTCTGAGTGGCTACAGTTGATTTTGGTAGTTCTCTAAACCCTTTTTCTTTAGTGAAATACGGGATGTTTTTCGATTTTCTCTCGGATCTCTGACACAAGACATCACTTTCGACACTTACGATTCGAGCTTTTGCACAATTGCGATTAACATTCGAAATTTGGCATTTGGCTACTTTACCGCCCCTTTCTCGCGACTTAAGTTAAGTCGACCCCTTTTCGATTCAATCAGTCCAGTGATAGAAAACGAATTTCGTACGATAGGTATGTAATACAGTGCATACTCCCACTGCAGTCCCCCAGTGCGCCCGTTCTCAGCCTCATTGCTCGAGATCAAGGCCCCAGGACTCAAGGGTTCACCTATACCGAAGGTGGTTGCTGAGGCCCTTCCCATACTACCTTTGTCGTTGCTATTTCTTTTCGTCTTAATTGTTTTATTTTTGCTGTCACAAGGGTCAAGCGTGTCCTGTTTAACACCATTTATTGTGTTTATGACTGATTTGACCGTTTAATTTAACCATATACCGAAACCATTTTTTTAACTTTCTTATTTTGCTCTATTAACCGTAAATATTGTAGTTTATAAGCTTTAAGAATAACCTCCTGTGTTTTTTCTAACTTTTTTGAAACTTTTTTATACTACTCACACATTTACGCCATTGTTTTTCTCGTTTTGAGCTAAGGGGTTTTGTTTCTGTGGAGCTGGCATTTCCCCTTTTTCAGGATCTCCTCAGTCGGCTCTATCCACATTTACTGTGATGTACCTCTGCATCGTTTGTGTTCGATTCTTGTTTCCCATATTCGCTTCACTGGTCTAGTGTCATCTAGTCCATGTAGGTGGTCCCACCATCCAAGCTATCTTTCTTCTATTATGCCTATTATTGAATTTACACCTAACTCCTCTATGATTATCTGGTTTCTTACTCTATCCATTCTAATTACTCCTTTAACTACTACTCGTCGACGTTTCATCTCTACTGCTTATATTTAGTTTTTCATTCTTTCTGTAAGAACCCAGTTCACTACCCTAAATGAATACTGGTTGAAATATTGTTTCGTACACTACTAACCTAATTTGTTTGTGAACTTCCTTTAATTTTTTACTAAGCTATTGCACGGGCTGTATGTAGTCCGTGTTTATTGTTTTGGTTGCTTTTCTGTCATAACTGCTTCTTGCTTTCCTTCACTGTTTAGCACTACCCCCAGATATTTAAATTCATTTTTTCTTCCGTGATTTAGTAAATTGTATGATTTCTATAATAGTAGTAATGTATACACTCTATATACGTTCTTAACTCGCTTTATAATATCTTTTCGGACATTTTTGTGAAATTACAATGTTATTGTCATAATAAGTAATTACTTGTACAATATGTTAGGGATCCCTGGTCGTATAATAGAATTCTTTAAGAATGGTCACCTGACCATACAATTAGGCCTTCAATTTCTGATGACCTCAAAATATACCTTTTAATTTTATTATAATAATTAATATAATAATTAACAAAATAATTATTTTTGATATTTCGTCATAAATTGTTTTTTTAATTTAACGTTATATAGAAATAGTAACATAGAAATGGAGTAAATTTCCTTAGAGAGGGCGATCTTGTGCTTTCCATAAGCATCTACTCCATAAACATTTCTTTAACAGTCTCTAACATATCTTTGCTTTAGCATACAGGAGAACGCAAGAATCTACTGGTACGTTCTTTTGTTGATACGCAACAAAGGATTCCCCTTCAGATATGAAATAATGTACTTTAAATTACTATAAACGAAAACAAGCATGTTCGTTGTTAAGCTGTTTACAAGATGCACGGTAAAAATTGTATCGAAAAATAAGTATGTGCAAGTAGATAGTAAATCGTCATTGTAATAACGATTACTTAAAAATAAATTATATATTTGTCTTTTCAAGCATAACGTCATAAATGTTTGAATGAATTGGTAATATTAGAGCGCGATTTAAGAGATAACAGAAGTGGGGACGACAATGTTTGTAAGCAAACATACGTATGTATGTATGTATCAAACAAAAGGTAAAGATTTGTTTAAATAAATTTATCTTGCATAAAATTTAAAAGGCTCGCAACGGCACACGTCCAGCACAGAACAGCTCTTACCGTTCAAGCGCTACCGGGTGCATCCACTTCCATATACGTACGATACGTTTAGAAAGACAAGTTCTTCTACTAGATACGAACATTGAACTAGATTTTTGTTTTCCCGGATAGGTTCGAAAGCAGCGTGTGCTGGAATCTTAGATTCGAATCGTTTGAAGTTTAAAAGAGTAGTGCGCGTTTATTTGATATAATGATCGAAAACGGCAAGCAAATCAAAATAGAAAGGCCGTTGTACGAGCAAGAGCAACTGCATTCTGAGTTGGAGTACTGCAAATCGAAAAAGCCATGTAAGTCTAATAATAAGTTACTTAAGTTTAATATCGTAAAAAATGATCGTTATACAGATGCCTCTCCAAATATAATCTCTCGGCCCTATTACTTATCCAGTTAATTAATTGCTCATAATAAATGTTAATTTCTATAGATATGATATATTTCATTGATTTATAGTTGCGATCTATCAATTTTTAAAGATTTTCAATGAAATCATTGAATTTGTTAAATTGTTATTTTATGCAATTGTGGCTACTACTGTTCGGCAGGTAAACTAATAATTGTAGCAGGATGTTAAAACTAAGAAAGCATTTAACAAGATACAAAGATTTATCAATGGAAGTCTTCTATTTTGTGAACACAAAGAATACCTAAAATATTCCACTTATTGTTCTGCAAATCAGTTTAACGAAATGACTTTAAATTTGATCCAGCAATATTGCATAAAAGGGATTTGTAAAATCAGATAAAATTCGTTGCGATACCATTAAGAAGTTTAATAATTCTAATACAGTCTTTCTAATGAAGAGTTATTCTTTACTGTGTGTGACTTTCAGTTGTACATTGAAAATTTTTTGATGAATATCATCCTGTGTAGTTTTAATTATGGTTGGATATCGTTGCTATTTTGATTTGCTATTACAAAATTCATTATTATTTTAAACAAACACGAGGATTTAAAGCCCGCGTTGTAGAAAATTTAAAAGTTTAGTTATATACCTATGCATATTGAAATCTTCAAGCAAATATTACAAAATGTTAATTCATCGCAGTCACAATATTTACTACGTACATTAAAATGCACATATACAAAGAACGAACATTCTTTTAGATCGAAGTACGTATTCCTTTATGGAAATAATATACAACATTGATGTATTATTGATGAGTGCATTATGCATAATAGTTCAGGTAATTATGATAGTAAGCACTATTATAAACTGGACGTTGTCTGTTCATAACAAGACTCATTTTGTAACATAACATTCATTATATTTAAAACAATGTCTGAAATGTCTACATTTCGCGCATATTTCTAATAGGACGTCAATTTTATTACGACGTTAAAACGTACTGATTATTTGTCTAACGTTAATTTTGCCAGAAGCTGTTTACGTTACATATGTTGTACTTCCCTGATAATTTAGTAGTTTAGTAGCAAAAGATGCTGCATCTGGCACGAGTTTCTGAATGGAATAATATTATTATTATTAATAATAATAAACATGATAATTTACAATTATGGTAGTATCGACGTAGCGCACACATGTATGGCTATGTTGTTTTTACTATTTTCACATTCTCCACTTGTTATGTATGCACATTTTCATGTGTTGATCACTACCACTCAATGTAACTAAAGCCTGCGTTTTAGAATGAACTCAAACGAAATAGTTCTAATCATTAAAACATCGGTTTGCATAGTTTTCAATCTTTTATGATAGTTCTCTACCACAATTGGGTCAATTAACCAAGAATGGTTTGAATGATACTTATATTTCCAGAACATTTTTGTTTATATATTTATCTAGTTATATATTCACTGACGAAGGTGTTCCGAAAACGTTTGTAAACGTTCTGGAAATATAACTATCATTCAAACCAGTCTTGTTTAATTGACCTAATTGTGGTAGAGAACTATCATATAAGATAAATATAAAAAATCTCACGAAAAAATATATATACATATAGATTTTAATTTAACATCTCTTACATCTAAGTTGTGGAAAATATAAAATAAAAGAAAGCGTCACCTAACTAACTATTATTGAGTGTCTATTCGAATGGTGTGGTGCACGTTTTAAAGCGTTTTCTCAATCAAAGTGCACGAATGATACCTTCTCTGACTTATTTTCTCGACTGAGGATGACAATTTAGTTGCCAAAATACGTATTCGGCGGTATTCAAATGGACGTAGTGACAGGAAGAAGTATTTTATTTGATGTCATTTACAGCTTTATGCAGTAACAACATTTTGTATATCAACGTAATCAAGTACATACGTCTTTGTTATCATTGAGGTATGATAAAAGAATGGATGACATGTTATCATTAAGTAGTGTAAACCGGTCTTTGTTTTCACTTACGTGCAAAGCGCAACATTAAAATTCGGAGAAGTCCGGTTTCCACTACTCAATGATAACACGTCACCACTCTTTTATCAAACCTTAGTTACCATCCATCATCGTAGTTTTAAAATGTTTAGTCCTTTTGTAATTTTGAAATAAATTATCCAAGGCGTACGCCAAAAATGTTTCTATTCGTGTACCAAAATATTTTATTACTTCATTGCAGTGGTAAACAAGTTACTCAGCAATTGTAAAAATAAAAATCCGAAAAGACTTCTGTTTAAAACCGTCCCAGCACTCGAATGGTTAAGTCACTACAAATGGAGGGAATCTATTTCAGCGGATATAATAGCTGGATTCACTGTTGCTATTATGCATATACCACAAGGTAAGCATAATAATCCACAATTTTAGTCTTCAACTGTTTAATATTTAGTAATAATAGTTGCATAGAACTACACCTGTAACTTGTTATAAATGTAGATAATTTATTTTGTATAACTTATTACGTACTACTTTGAAGTTCAGTGCGTTTCTATTATGTGATTTAGGAAATAAATATATTGTGAATGTCTCTATAATTAGTTGATTAAAATACCTAATATTATTTATTATTATTGTTTATTACGTCTTTTATTTAACAGGCATGGCATATGGCATGTTGGGAAACGTAGCTCCAATAACCGGGATTTACATGGCATTTTTTCCTGTTCTAATGTATTTCCTTTTGGAACCTCTCGACATAACTCGTTAGGTAAGAGAACCAGACAAGCATATTTTTCTTCGGATGTGCTTGCATTTTATCGACGCATTTTGATATCATTTACGTAAACCCTATTTTGAATTTGTTTTTATTACTTTTACAGGTACCTTCGCAGTTGTTTGTTTAATGACCGGAAAAGTCGTATTAGAACACAGCCATCCATCTTTCTTTGACGTAGGTCGGCGAATGAATACAACAGAGATTCTGAATTCGGGTGAACCATTTTACTCTCCCATAGAAGTAGCCACTGCTGTTACTTTTATGGTGGCGATTATACAGGTATTTTTCAGATGCTAATCGACCTTAGATGTTTTAACATAATCCATCTTGTTTTCAACAGATGATGATGTATATTTGTCGTCTTGGAGCAGTGAGTAACTTAATTTCTGATACATTGGTTAGTGGTTTCACTACAGGCGCCGCCATCCACGTCCTAACTTCGCAAGTCAAAGATCTTTTTGGATACAATATTCCCAAACATAAAGGAATGTTTTCGGTTGTAAATGTAAGTATTTACATACATACATATTGTTGATTGGATTTGAAAGCAATTCTATAAAAGTAATCAACATAAGCTACCATCAAGTTTTGTTGACCAGTGTGGGTAATCGGCACTAATTAATTAGTATCAAGAAAATAAAAGTTTGGGATTTAGAGCTGAAATAATTTTGCGCCTACCTTTACGACAATGATTTCGGAAAACTTTAAATACATATTTCGACCATCATTCAAAATGATGATTCCTCAAAATCGGCGGGCTAAGGGTGAAATCTAATTTATTTCAGTTTAACCAGTTAAAGTTTCTTCCTTCGCGAGTTTAGAATTTGTTGCAGTTTATTAACCATGTTGTATGAGGACGATGGGTAAAGTAAGTTCCGTTTGGTTATTAAAAAAGATACCAATATACTAAGAGGGTTGTATTATATAAAACTTAAATCTACTGCTTCAGCTATTTTTCTACCTATTTGCCATTAAGATTGGGACATTTATCCTAGCGATGAACGCGCTTTTTAATGCCCTCTTCGTAGAACTCAGCCGCCTGTGAATTAAGCCATGCTGTAACACTGTTCTGTAGCTTTTCATCGAAATTTGGGGAAAAAAGAGACTCAGTTATATGATTTGTAAATCGCCGATTTTTACGAATTTTCTCTGCAACATTACCCCAAAGTTCGTGTGTCACAGCAGTTGGTCGTCTACTCCGTTCTTCATCATGGATATTACCTTGTCCTTCTCGAAACATACGGCACCATCTTCTAACCACACTGTTACTTATGACATTTTTAACATAAACAGAACAAAGTTCACAATGAATTCCAGCAGGCTTCTTTGAACACAGAAATCGGATAACACCTCGCAGTTAACAGTCGGCGGAATTATCAATTACAGCAGCCATTTTAAACGAACAAAATAGTACAAAAGAATGCCCGAAGGAGATTTTTGAATTTCATTGATGATTTCTTGAACATTTGCCAAACGTTTTGTTTATACAAAAGACGTTGCCTTGAAGCTTGTGGCATCCTGCTTGCATGATATACACTAGCTCTTGACATTATCAAAAGATGATCAACTTTAAAAGCAATTTATTTCGAATGAAATATTCAAAATTTACTCTAAATTACATTCTTGTCTTGATCGTAGATTTTTATTTAATATTTGCTTTTACTTATATAATTTTTTACTTTTCCAGACGTACGTGAGCATCTTTAAAAACATCAGTAATGTAAATTATGTAGCAATAATCATGTCCGCTGTTACTATTTTTATAACTGTTATCAACAACGAATGTCTTAAGGTAATTATTTTATTTTTGTAAATTTATTACGTGAGTTGAATATTACTACTATTCATGAAAGTTGTTGAATATGCTCTCAATCTACCGGAGGATATTTTGGTTCACATGCCTGAAAATTTATTTTTATCCCGCTAGCAATGTAAATGCTACAATATCGATTTTACTAATGGATGTTGGGTTGCTAAAATATTTTTCTCGACATTTCGATCGCACCAAATTTTAACAGCACATGACATAGATTTATAATATTGCATTGTCTACGCCGAGATATGGGAGCATAAATCGTTGTCGCGTATATGTAACCTTTAAATATAATCCAGCTAATCCCTTTATCACAGTTTATTAAGTAGAGTAAGTTCACATCGAGTATCAAATTAAGAAGCTTATTAGTAATTGATATACTAGAAACAGCGATAAATAAAAAAATAGCGAATATATCACGTTATTTAAAAAAATGCTTCCATGTTGGTCGTTTGTGTGAAAATCCGGTTATTTCTTTTTATGACTTGTCCCGATGGAAAAACAAGCAATATATTATATTCTAATGAAGTCTTTGTTTATCCGCAAATAAGTAGTAAATAAATTCAGTTTGTTTAAGTAGCATGTAAATATATCAGGTGTATGCTCAAAATTGTTTTGTTTTCTCCTATATTTAATTGCGCAATTAATTTATTTTTATTTCACACTTAGGCTAGGGTAGCGAAAAAGTGTTCCTTTCCAGTACCTATAGAACTTTTGGTAATGATATGTGGAACCTTGATTTCTTACTTTTTCAACTTAAACACCGAATTCAATGTAACCACCGTGGGAGACATTCCCAGCGGGTAATTTAGTGATTACTGCGTCGTATTTACGTTTTAATTTTTCATATTTTGTGACTTTAGTTTACCTGGACCGACCCTACCACCATTTTCCTTAATGAACTCAGTCATCTTCGATAGCGTAATAATCGCTATAGTTTCTTACACAATTAACTTGTCCATGGCTCTCATATTCGCTCAAAAACTTGGATATGAAGTAGATGCTAATCAAGAACTGTTGGCTATGGTAAATTTCAACGAAAGAACGATAATTCCAAATAAAACCTTTTCAATAATTAATAGGGGGCTGGAAATATGGTGGGATCATTTTTCTCTTGCATGCCGTTTACAGCATCCTTATCCAGATCTTTAATTCAGCAAACTGTGGGTGGTAAAACACAATTGGCATCGATTGTTTCTTGTGCAATTTTGGTCTTCGTGCTTATGTGGATAGGACCGTACTTCGAACCATTACCAAGGGTACGTTCATAAATTTTCTAAATGGTGGCAATTGAACATGATTTATTTTAAATTTATAGTGTGTGTTGGCTAGCGTCATCGTAGTGGCATTGAAAGGAATGTTTCTCCAAATACGCGACTTTTGGAAGTTCTGGAAACTTAGTAAACTAGATGCTGCTATTTGGATGGTAACGTTCGTTGGAGTCGTCTTTATAAGCATAGATATTGGTTTATTAGTCGGTGTGATCATGTCACTTGTTACGATATTCTTACTCGGTATGAAGCCATATACTTGTCTGTTGGGATCTGTTCCACACACGGATTTGTATGTTGATATTAAACGATACAAGGGAGTAAGTGGTTTACAGAACTAGAAGCGATTATACGAGTATAACTATTGTATCATTTTGCATACTAGGTGGAGGAAATATCAGGTCTTAAGATCTTCCATTATCAAGGTGGAATCAATTTTGCTTCTAGAAACTATTTTAAGTCAGAACTCTACAAACTGATTAATTTAGATCCGCAAAAAGAATTGATTTTTAGGAAAAAATTAATCAAAATCGCAGATAAGGTAAGTGCTAAACTCGTCAAATATCGATTACAAAGTGAAAGATTTGATTTATTTTAGGAATCTCAAACTAAATCACCATCCACAATTGCTAAATTGAAACACAAGCAAGACAAATTGCAAAGCAAATCGAATACTGCCATTCGCTGTTTGATTTTGGATTTCTCAGCTTTAAGTTATGTGGATCCCGCCGGTGTCTCGATGTTGAAAAATATTGAGCACAATTTTAAATCGCTCGATATACCCATTTATATAGCTGGATGTTCAGGTAGATTTTGAAACCATGCCATAAGTATAACTGCGTATCTAATACCACGTAAATTTACTGCTTACAGCTCCTGTCTATGAAATGATGTTAAAATGCGAATTAATCGATTTGAAGAAATATACATTTAGAATATTTCCGACCATCCATGACGCAGTTGAGTACGTTACGTCTACTCTATATTTAGTAGAGCCTATTTTTGTCGAAACAATAGACTGTTAGAATCAATCTTGTAAACGCTTATTCCACCTGAATTGTATTTATATATGTATATAAGTAAAAAGTGTAATGTATAATATAATTATTTTTGTATAATATTATATTGTTGTTTTATTGTTTAAATAGTTTTGCACGTCAGAAGGGGATAAATCTAATATGAAAATAAAAAATAAGGTTCAAATCTGGAAAGCGGATGTTTCGTCAAAGCAAGGTATATACCAAACTAGTAAGTACGATAATACTTGAATCTAGCAAATACAAGTGGAAAAGGATATAAGGCATATATGTAAGTACACTAACCAAATCTACCTGCTAACTACAACTCTTTACCGCTAACAATTCGTATCTCTAAATAGATGTAATTCGTTTATTGGTATATTATTTCACGGAAGACATATACAACAAGTAAATTGCTGCAATTTTATGATTTGTTCTAAAATATCCCTGTCTTTTAGCAGTGGTATTTATGTTTTACCGCAATAAACACTTTGCAGTTTACTTGAACATTGATGCGAAGCCATAGTTTGTATTCAATAGAAGCGAATGGTTCACATCATTTTTAATATCTGAATTTGAGACGCATTACATGTATGAATATTTGCGAAAGAAGGAAGCAAGGACAACTGTACCTAAGGAAAATATAAAACAGCAATTGAACAATATGGATATATATATATTGTCCTGATTAAGAATATAACAAATGTCGTAGATAAATGTACATCATTGGTATATTCGTTTAACATAGGATCTAACTGATCTTGCATCTGACTACTTTCTTTAATTTCTTCTTGGGCAAGATTGTAAGGGATAATGGATTCCTATAGTTGGTCGCTGTAAGGTCAATCTGCTTAAATACATTACGTTTAATATAATTTCGTTTTCATAAATACCTCTGGATCGTTATTATCTTCCATAGAAATTAAGTTCAAAACTACATCGCCTCTGATGCCCAAGCATTTGACTTCGGAATATGGCAACCTGTGTCGGTAGTTGGAAATATGGTTTCCATCAAGGGCAAGCTAATATATAGACTTGTTTAATGTCAAAATAATATTTTCTGTATTTGCAATTACTAAATTAGATACTTGTTAGTGTTTATCGTTTTTAAACTTAATAAGTTAATTTCGTGACCTACATTTGCCCTTTCCTTGTGGAACTTCACTCCTAGGTCATAGAAATTTAAATTAACTGGACAGAATAGTATTACTAAACTAATTTCAGTTTGATTAACCTAAGAGAAATTGATGGACTTTTAGAAAAAAAAGTACTATCACTGTGCAGAGAATGTGATTATTAAAGCATCTCTAACCTATGCCTTATTAAGTACAACATTTTATTCAGTTTAAAAATATTAGAAACTAATGTTTATTGTACAATTTGACAGTACTCCACTTACTTGATATTTGTCGTAATCGCAAAGTACCAGAATTTCAAAGTCAACACCAGGCTCGAACGAAATATTTCTGTGCATGATTTCGTCCATCCATCCATTCTCGTTTTTGCTGTTATTCACTAAAAATCCCGCTCCATCAGAATAACGCAAAGACGTATGCAGTATTAAGTCGCTTTTGTTGTATTCAAATTCATTCTGGAAGTTTAGATCGAATCTGAAATTTGTTCCAATGTTTAGAAATACTTAAAACTGGAGAACTTCAAAAATTAAAACACTAGTGTACCTTTTCCCTTCTTTTTGTATATATCCTCGAATTCTGATAAGTTGTCCGGGTTTAAGGGAATCCTGTAGAGGCCAAATATATGATTGCACCTAAAGAGAAATAAATCTACTTGTACAAATTTATTTTGGCGTAATGTAGTTACTTACCATGTTTATTACTAATCAATTAGTGAAAATATTACGAATTATCCACTGAATTTCTGAAAATCTTCTTTATCAACGATTTGTTTTAATCCACATTTATCAAGATAGACTCGTGCTTAAGGATTTATGTAAATATGTAATATTAAGTAAGAGTATCGATTTCAAGGGCACATGAAGCAAATAATTACAAATACTAATCACTACGCTTTTGTATTTAGATGAGCACTTTTATGATTTAATAAAGTCTGACAAAGTTTGGAACGGGTATCTAGTAACACCTTCTTTGCTTTGTAGTAGATTATTGGAAGATCCAATGATCTTCGTTATCGCAAATCTTTAATTTTTATTAATTCACACATGTGACCTGTTGATAAAATACGGAACCACTTAGAGTAATGAAAGAAATGCATTTTGTAAGTTAATCGTGTGGTATAAGCATAATGGTAAGCATCTGTTTATTTTACACTTAAAATATTTTGAAAAACATGTTTTCTCAAGTTTATTTCTGTGTCACTACGTATTTACAAAAATGTATTATTGATTAGCAGCTTAGGTCTTTTATCACTTTGTTATTTATTCAGTATAAGCGTTAGATAAAATTAAAGGTTTTGCAAATTATTCTGTGCTTAAAGTTGACGCGCTTGTAAGCTATGGAAGTAGAACTTTGTGACATTAGAAAAGCACAAACAAGTGTAAAAAGTGAAAAAATTGACGATAAAATTGAAAATGTAGTTGTTGATGAAAATATAAAAGTAGGTTTAATTAAATAAATAACAGTATAACATAACATGAAATTATTACAGGAGCAAACACCTGCAGGGTGGCCATTACCCAACGGTTTTCCTCCGGGATATATGATTAGGATTCAAGGGTTGGCTCATAGAGGCGGCAAAAGGTAATGTATTTTTTCCAATTATTAAAATGCAACTAAGACTTGTTTATAGATTTGAAATAAATTTCGCGTTAGGATCAGAGTACCAAAGGAGTAGGATCGCCTTTCATTCGTCAGTGCGTTTTGGTGAAGGACGCGAATTAGTTAATAATTCTTACGATGTAGAGAAGCGATGGCAAGAGGAAGAACGCTTTAGTAATCTTCCCATAGCGCCTGGAAGTAATTTTGAGATACTAGTCCTGTGTGAACCTACGAAGTTTAAAGTAAGTATGTTGTTAGCGTTTCTCTTAAGAGTTGTATCATCTGAAAAAACTGCGTATGAAATACACGGGTCCATCAACTTCTTTTTTAATTATTTGTTGTTTGGTTGTGGACTCTATGGATTCACAAAAAACTCTCTTCTGAAACGAAATAGAAAAGGCCAATCACCAAGGCAGATGATGCCAATGAAAACAAGAACATGATTGACAACAAGAAGGTGCACTTCGATCAGTGATAAATATTCTTTTAATCAGTGTATTAACTATTAGTATATAACTAAAGCATTAATCTAACGTACTGCTCTTAAGAGAAAAATATTAAAACTCTCAATCATCGGAGCATAGTATTTTACAATGATAACAATTAGATATAATATTTCCACTTAAATAGAGGCCATTTTCAATTGATCTTACACCAATTTTCTTGGAACTGACTAAATTTAGCTGGCATCTTTTTCTCGGAATAGCTTCTTAGTTCAACGTATGAAGGTGGAGATAAATGAATTCTGTACACAATAAATGAAGGAAATTAATGAAACAACCTCTTCCTCCAATGATGCTAGGGATTTCTGTACGAGAAAGAACTTTGCTTTGGTCATCAAATGAAATAAATCGGTTTAGTTAACTAAAATTTCTTACTTATTTCATATAAACAAAGCACATGGAATGGAGGAAAAGCCAGAGAATTAGAAGATGGGGATAATCATATATATGTAATATATACATATATATGTAGGTAAAAACGGATACACTACTGATTACAATAGTTACAGAGGCATTCCACTATTTAAATCTAAATATCTAAAGTATATGACAGGATTCTAGATAAGAGGTTGAGGAGGAAAATGGAGGGGAACCCAGACGAAGTATAAAGCGGAAGCTAAGAGGCGAGACGGATTTTAAGGAACGTTCAGATCCATCGAGAACTGAACGTTCCGACTCTACGTGAATTTCTGACGAAACTCCTGAAGTCCGCGTGGGAAAGAGCCCGCGCCAGCCAAAATCTCTGCGTTCAGATGGTCGTCGATCCCCAAGATCGACCCCCTCCCAAAAGAAGGTCCGTCGCTTTGCAGATGTCATCGATCTGGACTAAGGCAATTCCCACAGGTCCCTCGACGACCATCATCGTCCTCTAAACGACTGATAAACGGCTATTTTTCAGTCTGAAATCCTCGCATGTGTTACAGGTGAAAAGTCATCTTCCCCAGTTAGCTCTTCGCTAACCAACCTCATCTCTCCCCAGGCTGCGTGATCGAAGCAGCCTACACCTGAAGATAAAAGGGCGTAAGGAATCCCCCACCGCCCTAGTATTGACATGAAGTTCCTAGCGAGACGGATTTAACGGCGGGCGTCTCAGGCGCCTGTCCTAACATCTTGTCAAGGGCCAGGTAAAACCCCGACTTTACACTGTTTATCATATTTTCCCTGTATCTCTCTTACCTTAATACCTCTTAATATTTTCTTCTGCACTGGGGGCTTCATCTGCTACCTGGCTGAAAGTCAGAATCATATCTTTACAGTAAAACAACTGATACAGAAAAGTAAAACTAAGAATACAAATACCTAGTATGTCTAGTCTGCGATAACACACCATAAAGTGTAATATGGAAAGCCTAAGTAAAAGGAATATCGACAGTACGCTAAGGAGTTGCACCCTGTTATGTATGTAATTAGAACTACTTTCACAATTCACAAACGCGTTTTGCGGTCATACCGCTCATCAGTGCGACTTTGTGAGAAGTACTTTTCATTAAATAGCTGCAAAAATTCGCATTTAAGTACATATTGGGGGAATTTCTTAATTGAATTCTTATATGTACAAACATCCTGTTATATATGTTTAACGATACCAGAAGTTATGTCAGGAAGTATGAGGTCTGAACAAAAGCTAGACTTAGACAAGAAGGTGTTTTCAATGCAACTCTATTTACAATCATAATCTATAACGTGATAAAAGTCACAACGAAAGTACATATAGCTACTACAAAATGAGACCAGTTAAGTTTTCAGAGCATACAAGTGACTGTGGATCTGTACTAACAGTTCTCAGGAACCACAAAGAAACCTCAGTATATGAAACGAAAAACTATTTAAGAAACCAAACCGAAGATAATTGCTGAAGGACACAAAAAGCAAAAAATATTAAGAAGAAAATAAACAAAAGAATAAAGAGTTTATACCATATTCTGATTAGCGTTCGTTGCGAAAAGAGAAATGAATAAGATTCGACAAACGAGGACATGATAAGTTATCATTAAGTAGTATACCTCGGACTGATGCTGTCCCTCCACTGCTTGTCCGCACTCACGTGCAGGGTGAGACATTAAAATTCGGAGGAGGGACAGCGTCAGTCCGGTTTACACTACTTAATGATAACTTATCATGTCCTCGTTTGTTGAACCTTATTTATTTCTCTATTCACAACTTACCATGCACTCGTTTGTTGAACCCTAGAAATAAATAATAAAACTAAGTAGGTAGCACAAAAAACAATATTTAGGTCTGCATTAATATTCGGAAGCAACAGCTGGGTCTTAAGTAACAATTAAAAAGAAATTAAATTCAAGCTATGAATATGAAATATTTCAGAACGGTAAAACGAATCACGTAGAGAGGAATAATAAGGAACAAAAGTATACTGGACAGACTGGAAGTAAAACCTGTATTAGGCATAATAAAAGAAAACCAACTCAAGTGGTTTTCTAATACGTTTAGAAAAAACCCGGCAAGACTAGGATGAGAAGCAAAGAAGCAAAAGAAAAATCTACTGGAAAACCAATGAACGCATGAAACAACAAAACGAGTGAAATACTGAAAGAAAAGAGAGTTCCTTGGAAGAAGCCAAACAAAAACAAAGGAGCAAACAACTCTGGTCAAAATTAGTACATAATATAATATAAATTATACCATATTTACCTTACACCCTCGGGATGGACGCCGTGTTTATACATAAACGATTGAAGCTGACAACCGGTCAATTTTAGGAACCTTGACGCAAATGTATACCTAGCATCAGCTTCGATCATTTATAAATACGCGTGGTATACGAATATCTGCGTGCAGTGTGAATAATGTATAATTCCCGAATGGATTGGTGTACCATAACCGGCTGTGAGAGCAGAGATACGGAGTCCTTGATGCTCCGCTTTGCAAGTCATGCTCCTTCATGAGGCGTTAGTGCCTCAACATACTATATACATAAATATACTAATTTCGTAACGTCTAATTAAAAATCTCAGAAATTTTCAGATATATGTATATATATATATATATATATATATATATATATATATTAGATCGTCATTTCATAGAAGCAACGTAAGGCAGCAACTATAATTTTTTCAATTTTACTGCTATCAGGTGGCTATAAATGGTTTACACTTCAGCGATTTTGATCACAGGGTTCCATTTACAAGTATAAGACATTTAGATATTCGTGGAGACGTAACGCTTGCACTTATTTCATTCGAGGACAATACTCCCCAGGTAAATAAATGGTTGAAGTTGTTTGTATATGTGGCGTAAATCAAATATACGGTCATTGCAGCAAAGGCCCAATATCAGTCAAGGGTATCCATTATAAAAGAACCTTCTATTCCTATTGCTTGGATACACAGGTAGGTATACAAAGTACCACATGTACCAAGAATACATGGTACAAAAACTAATTCCAGTTAAATATATTGTCAATGCAAATTTTACAATGTAACCAATTCACAATTGAAAGGTAGTTTATCTAAAAATATTTGTTATGTTTTTTTCGTAATATCTTAGATTATGCGTAATAAATAATAAATAATAAAAATAAACTACAGCCTAGATTTGCTTCTTCTCCTTTTTCTTTTACTCCTTTAATACTTGCGGCTGGAAAGTTATAAATACTAAAAACTAGACTGTGGTAAGAAAATGAAACCTATTACAATGTGAGTCAGTTTATGTATTTGATACCCTCAAACTAGAATCCCCAGCAAGAAAATGATGAAATGAAGCAGAACATAGCAAATATTAACTTGCAATGAAAAGACGGTGAACTCTCAATTTTGTGGTATTATATAAAGTGCTAGTGTTGTAAACATTTGGTGGAGTAATTCTTTCATACAAATTATTCTATTTATCCCATTTGTAGGGATAAGGAGGGCAGGATAACAAAGATAAGGATTTTTTTTTTTTCTGAAAAATATTCATCAAGATACCATCAAAGTTTACTCGTAGTTTCGCAGATATAATGTTTCTAACCTCTACTTTTCCTGTTTTTAACAACTCATCGTTTTCGTCGTTTTACCCTCCATTGCGAGTAAGATGGCTTTACTACGGGGGTAAGATAACAAACAACAAATAATTCAATATTCAGATTTATTCAAACGCTTTTATACCCATTGGGTGTAAGGGAGGTAACTTTCATTTATTTATATACAAAATCTGCCCATTCCTTCTTATTCCTTGCCAGTTTTCTTGCCGTAGTCCAGTCGGATCCCTTCTTCCTCAGTATCTCAGCTACTTGGTCATTCCAGGTTCTTCTTGGCCGACCTCTTTCCATATTGCTGTTCACTTTTGCTTCCCATATGTTTCTCACTGGTCTCATCTGGTTCATTCGTATCAGGTGCCCGAACCACCTTAACTATTGTTTTTCGATCCTTGTATGCACTGATTCCACGTCCAACTCCTGTCTGATGTCTTCGTTCCTTATCCTGTCTCTCCATGTCACGCCTTTAACTTTTCTAAGGTATTTCATTTCCACTGCCTGCATTCTACTTTTCTGTGCTTTTGTTAACACCCAGCTTTCACTTCCAAAAGTTAGTATAGGTACATATATTGATTTATATACTGCTATCTTGATTCTCCTGCTCAGCTCTCTCTTCCTAATGAAGGTGTCTTCCAGTGTGTGGTACATTTGTGTGGCGGTACTTATTCTATCGTTTATTTCATGAGTTATGTCTCCTCTACTTTGTACTTTCACTCCCACATATTTAAATACATCTACTTGTTCCAATTTCTTATTGTTTATTTTGATGTTTATTTCCTTTTCTGTATTTCCTATCAGCATGACTTTAGTTTTATTTGTATTTATTTTCATTCCTCTTTTGTTGAGTTCTTTTCCCACTCCTTTAGGTTGTCTTTTAATTGGTTTTCGTGTGCTGCACATATCATCACATCGCCAGCAAAGGCACATTCCTATATCCCAGCTTGTACCAGATCCGGGGAAAGCCTACATGCATATGCTTAGTTCTCTTATGTACTTCTTTAATTATGTCGTCCAAGATTATTATGAAGAGTGTTGGGCTTAGGAAGACGTTTTTACTTTTTCCATAATAAGTAAAAATAGCATAACTGTAGCTAAAACACTAATAATCTGAAGTAAGACGGTGGAAATAGGAACTTAAAGAAAATCATAGCATTACAAATAAATGCACGACAAAGGAAAAAGTTAGGCGTTGGATCACATCTACACTCGGTTAGTCGAACCCAAGATCTCATCGCATCATATGGCTGGAAACAACTTGATCATCCTCCGTGTAGCCCTGGTTACTTGTTCCATCCATTGACGTTAAAACACCCGTGCTGCAGTGGTTGGCAAATTAAGCGGCAGATTTCTACGAGGATGGAATTCAAAAACTGGTTGTACAACATAACTAGGGTAAAATAATCGTGTCGTCCCAGCCTAGCCCTAACAGCTGGAGCAGCCAATCATTGATGAATGTATACAAATTTGAACTGCTTTGCCACCCGGCAGAGTTACGCATCACATCAGACAGGCGCGTGTCGAGTTCCGTTGGCTGCTGCAGCTGGTACGGATGCTGGGACGACACGATTATCGTACCCTTAGATATGACAAGTACCTTAATATGGGTGGAAATTATGTTGGAAAGTAGATTCAAGTAAAGGCTTTTTTATTACCATAAGTTGTTGAAAAATTACGCTTATATTTATTTTTATATGAAAACAGTACTTACCTAAAAAACATGGTAAACACTATTGACCCCCTTTCGATATAATTTTCGACTTGCGTTTTACTCCACAAATTACAAAGATGCGTTTCAATAACCCTCTTTATCGCAATCTATGAGCCCCTTTTCAATAATCGTCCAAACAAAAATTCATGCAATAAATCTCTGCGCCCAGGAATGTACCCCAAGAGGACTTCAAAAGGCACATGTACAGAGAAATAGATAATGCTAAGAGTCTTAAATCAGTTACGTATGTATCGAACGTTAAATCCGGTTATTGGCTGTGTGGAAAAGCATGCGCCTCATAATGAGAAAGTTCGCGGTTCGAGACCCGGTGGCAGCTAAACGAAGCAATTTAAAAATCCAGAATAGGGTCTGTTACGTCCAATATGTTGCAAAAGCAAGGAAAATGCGACTAGGCGGGTCAGGACCGATACGGTATAGATAAGTATATGGCTGGGTGACTCATACCTAAACCTCATACCGAAAGAAAAAAAAGGATGATTCAAAGGAAAAAAGGGGTATATATATATATGTTTGGAGTCATCCAGCCGTATACTTATGTAAGCTGTCTGGAACTGCAAACAACCCTTCAAGCTAACTGTCAACACTAACAAAGTAAATCAAACACAACGATATTCCTGACAGGACTGCTGGAAAAGGATTTGCCGCACGGTTTTTCGCACAAGCAAAGAGAGGTTTAGAGAAGGAGCAACGACCAGTACTAAAGCAGGCAAAAGGTACATACATCGCTTTTCCTACCGAATAGGCTAAACGGTTCCTAGAGCTAACAATAAGAGAGAAGATCTGAAATTGATTTGCGGATTCTTATACCAGTTACTGTACTGAGGGCCAATCTCAAGATCACACGACAGATCGTAGACGATAACTGCAAGTTTTGCAACACCGCAACACGTACTTCGGAGAAAATACTATACTAATGTGTGAGTGTGCTCCGTCAAGGATAAAATATCTTGGAGCCCGCCGAAATGAGCAATGTTCCTTTTCGAAGACCTGTGGCTTTTATTAAAAATCTAAGAATTTGGAACTGACCATACATTTCGGTTATACTACAAAAGATCATAGGTGGAAGTAATTGAAGGCAGACGTTGCCGAAAATAGAAAAATTACAGGAATCTGCTACTTTATTTAGGAAAATCAAACGTTTTGTGCATCTCCTCCATGTATTACAATTTATTTGTGTCAAAAAAATTATAAACAAAACAATACAAACTATAAATCATATACTTGATTTCGATTCATAAACCTAGCAAAAATAAAATATGCCTTTATAAAGCAATACATCATTTCCTTTCAAAATAGGTTTAGCGAGGGAATGGATATGGCGTACCAAAACCTGTTGGTTTCTAAAAATAAAATTACAAAATTAATAATGACATTCCAATGTGTAGAGGAGTAGGTATAAATTAACAAAAAAGGCCTGACAAGTATAACAACTATAAAGAAATATCGTTTTTTCTGTATAACAAACATAAAGATTCCTTAAAGAAGCCTTGCAATATAGGGAACTATAAAGAATCATTAGAAAAAACATGAAAGTATTAATTTATCTCAAAAAATATGTTTGTACAGTCCCGGTTATCCGGGATAAGCTACCTCAAATAAATCCCAATTTAGATCATATTAAACATAAGTAAGCTATCAAAATGTATTGAAATAACTGTCAGTTCTTGACTAGTTCATACTTGTCCGTTTTGCTTTGAGTGTAGAAGTAACACGTCCACTGCTGTGCTGTGTTTGTTGTTTAAAATATTCAAGTTCCTTTTTCTAAGGTAGCCAAATCTTCCTGATATTTCTCACCTGTAGGGTAGCGTCAGTTCTTCGATGTTAAATTCTTGTTCTTCCTCATCAAACGTCTTTCATGTTCTGTGATATTTTCTGAGCATTCTAGTTCTTGTGTCAGTTTAAATAAATTACACCCATTTTCTGTTTTATCAATTTTGCACGCAGTTCACTCAAAGGCATCTCGTCATCTTCATCATAATCACTATCATAATCAGCACACAAAATTCTAAACCAGGATGTTTGTATTGTCGTCTCTCGGATATTATTTTAAGTCTGACTAGTCCAATATACAATTGCCAATGTTCATTTTCTGTGAGTTCTAAAAGGCTTTCGGGAAACAATCGCTTATAGTTTTCTTTTATTTTCTTGATAATGCCTTGGTCTATAAGCTGTAACCTGTGGTAAAAATGACATACTTTCGGAAATGTTTTCCTGGGTGTGATTGAACATTGTCTATCAGTAAAATTGCATCAATGGGAAGACCATTTTTCTTCAATAATCTTATCACTGAAGGAACAAACTCTTCAAAATACCAGCTTGTGAATAAATTTAAGTCCGTTCAAGCGTTCTTTTGGTTTTTGTAAGGGTAAACCTTAAGGAGCAATGTTGTTCAGAGCTCTCGGTCGATCTGATTTTCTAATAACCATCAGTTAAATTTTATGTCTTCTCGAAACGTTTGTACAAGTCATTATCGTTAATCTATGGTGTATTTTTGGCAGAAAGTATTTTATAATTCAGTATATTCTCATCGCAGTTATATATTTGATAACTGCTACACCCCGTTTTCTTCAATTAACTTTCCAAAGTTTACTTTAAATTTGCCGATTGCAGCAAATAGTTTTCCTTCAAATATATTCAATTGCCTTGCACCGTGTCTTTTCTCAATCTATCAAGCCAACCAACACTGATTGTGAATTGACCCATTTCAGGGAATTGTTTGCTGAATAGCTTTCTGTTGGGAAATATGACCTAATCGCAACTCGGGTAACTGAGACTTATTGTTAGATACTAAGAACTAAGAACTTAGATATTGTAATATTGAAATCAAATCGACACTTTTATCATTTTATTTTCAGGAATTTTACTTAGGATCAAAATAATATTTAGTGGTTTTGATACCAATATTTATAAAAAAGTAAAATAAAAATGCGACTGTATTGTCCAATCAGCATTTCTAACATCAGATTGATTGAAATAAATCTTATATAGAAATTATCTACTTATTGCTAATTTCTTCGGAAAACAATTTGTGGTTTACAGCCAATAAATACATATAATAAATACATAGTTTTTGTGAGGTGAATATTAGGATTATAAGAGACTGCCTGAGGTTTAGATAATAGCCATATCTGTATGTATACAAGATATGATTAAAAAATGTAGTGACAATAAGAAAATCCTCTAAAATTCCTAAATTCAGTAGAATATAAATTTAGAATATACAAACGGTTATAAAAGCAAATCTCTTGGCATGAAAAGCGGCAAGACCTGAGCCTATGTAGATATCGAATTCTTGTCGAAGCATAAGGCTCGAAATGAAAACTTCATTTTACTTTTGATGATACAAATTTGGAGTATTTTTTAAAATTCAATTGAATAGCGTAATTTTGGTTTTCATTTAAGATGTGGTAAGCATAATGTTATTGCGTATCGATTGAAATGATTAAAAAATCAAAAAATCAAAAAATTGTAAACTTAATGGCATAATTACGGGGTATTATATACCCCGGAAATACATTTACAACTATTTAAAGTTACAAGCAATAGAGTAGTTGCCAAAGGACAACTCTCTTCAAGATAATTATTATAATGTACACAACATTTACTCATTGTATTTTTTTAATATTACAGATTGTAAATAAATGAGGAAATAAAAACATGTATATATATATATATGACAACGTATGATATAACCACATGCATCATGACACTGGGACCAATGGTTAAAAAAAAAAAAGGAAGGCAAATAAGAAATATTTCTGTCTGTTTCGCCATTTTACTCGGCTGCGCCGCTTTTTAGGATAATTTATTATTATTATCAACAAAATTCTAACTAACGGAGATAAATAAATCTCCAATTTCATTAAATCGCTAAAATCTAGTTACCCTATATATATATATATATATATATATATATGGGAATATATTGTAATTTATTTTCAACTTACATGACCAGGGCCTGGTCTGCTAGATTCGAATGATACAGCAGTCACGCTAACATCACCTATCACACTCAAAGCTCGGATATGAGTATGAGATCTTCGCATGGTGAAATCGGCGAAATGATTTCCATTTACCGCTATCTACAACAATTCAAATTTACATTGAGAATCTATGACATAAAAATACATACTCTGAACTGATTGGATTCCACAGCTATTACAATTTCAAATTCTCTACCGGCTGCAATGGCAAGAGTGTTAGCCCTTACTTCCGATAACCATTTGCCAGTGTCTTTAGTATTTAATACTATCACACCTTCACCAAATCTTACGGAAACGTGAAGAATGATGTCGCTGGCATTGTAATCGTTTTGAGATTGGAAGTTGATGTTAAAGCTAAAATATATGGTAAAGTTACTTTTATCTGGATATGTATGGGTGTGTTAATATGAATTACTTCTTTCCAGCTTTAGGAACCGTGCCTTTAAGGCGAACCATGTTTCCAGGTTGGATTCCACTGGACAGTGGCCAAGTGTAGGTTTGATCCTATAAGTAAAAAATAATGTTTTATTTTAGGTTTTCTGGGATTCCTAGTAGTTGAAGGAAAGAAATGTTACATTCATATTAAAGGTGCCGCTTTGTTTGAGAGATTTTCTTGGAAGTTGTTTGAGTTTATTTATTTATACATAATACATATAATCCACTGGTTCAAGAGTTCTCAAAGACGATCATTTTCATATTTATCAGTTTGATATTAATATTTGAAAATTTTGCAAGAGATAAGAATGTGTACTTCTAATTTAATGGTATTGATATTATTCAAAGAATTTGATACCATAATTATGTCAATATCTACAAAGTATTTCGGGCATTTTATCACTTTCAGATTGGCAAATGAAGCTGCACCTCAATTTTCTGGGAAGTAAGATAGGTTTGACATCGGGAATGTATACCAGATTATCGATACATATTTATCTACACAAATCTATATTATCAGAATTTCTAAAGAAACGATAATTAGATTCCTAGAAGCCATCAATGCTTTGAAATTAATAATAAAAAACAAACATATTTCTGGTGATGTTTCTAATCTTATTAGGAAGCAACTACAATCTAGAGTATTCATACGAATAGTTTTCCGATGAACGTTCAAAGTCGCAAAAATTAATTAAAAAAGAAATGTGACAATATGAATAGTGAAAAGAAAGTAATTGAAATTAATAATGTTTATTTATAAATTGTCATTAATACCATAATACTTATATTTTATATAACCAGGATTTTGGGTTTACAATTTTACATGGGTTAATATTGGACTACTGATCACTTATGAAATGAAAACACTTTGTTTTATTTTTATTTTACATAAAAACTTGAAGACTTCAAGTTTTTAACGTTTTTATGTAAAATAAAAACAAAGCGAAGTGATAGTTTAACAAAGTATATGTGACGCGGCACGGGAAAAGGGACCTTATCTTCACCTAGGTTAGCATTGAGTTATTAGCATCACTGGAAGGAGCATAAAATTCTGCATAAATTTATGTAAATTTTATTAAAATATTGCTATAAATGAGAAAGTTATTTCTACTTTGAATTCGCAAGACGTAAAAAGTGTGTTCTGGGAAAACATTAGTTAAAGTTTTATAATTATTCAAAGGTAAACACCAAAATATTAACTAACCATAGGTACCTATTATTGAAGCCATCTTTAATATGAATTAAAACCGACATTTAGTTCAGAAAGAATGTAGGTCGCGTTGTGTACAATAATCTCAAAATGTAATATTTTCACCCAATATCACTAAATTGGCTCTCCTGAAAATTTTGCTCAGTGAAGATAAGGTACCTTTTCCTGTGCCGGTTCACATATAGTGTCTTCATTTTATATATACTATATACTACCACCAAGTAACGGGCAACTCAATCACACATCTACATTACTGATTTCATCTAATCAGATTCTTTTGTATGCTTTTCTCGTAAAGGAATGAATACAATTTTACACAAACTCTATGTCTCTAAATAATATCTATCATCATCTTCAACACTATTTCGCCGGTAAGGAACACCGGAAGATATTGGCTTCATGGTCAGTGAAATACGCGTTCCATAATTAATAAATAATGATGTGATGAAGAGCTATTGATGCAATTTGATGTCAGGTATACTGTGTCATAGTGCTTGCAAGAAAGTGGAGCTATGATTACCTATTAACACTAAAGCTAAAGCCGAAGCTTAAAAAAGAGAGACCTAAGGTGGGTAGACACTTTCTAGGGCCGTTCGGCGCAGGCTGAGATAAATCCGAATGGAAGAAGTGACGGAATTTAGGTCAAGAACCAAGACCGCTGGTCAGCAAAAAAGAGAAATAAAAAGAAGGTTCCTATTAAGCAGATGGTAGGTTATATTGTGGAGACCGACCTAAAGGCGTAAACTAGCTTGGGGATCACAATAAGGCATTGAGCTTCAGTGCAGTGGGCCCAGGCGACCACACACATTAGAAAGAAAAACACTAATTCAAGTGGTCGCCATTTTTTCCTACTGTCTTAATTGTCAGTGAAATATGTGTCCAGAAATGAATAAGTATTTATAGTGATGCAGAATTATCGATGTAGTACCAGTTACCACATACACTCCTCCGCGGTGCTAGCACGAAAGTGTATTACCATGATCATTTATTATATTTAAACTAGACCGGGACTACCAAAGGAGAGTACATAAACACTTTCCAGGGCTGCTCAGCGCAAGCTGAAATAAACTCAAATGGAAGCAACGACAGAATCGAGACAGCTGGTTAGGGAAAAAGGAAATAGGAAAAAAGATTCCCATTATCAATATGATAGGTTTTACTGCGGGTATCGCCCTAATGATCTAAACTAGTTTAGAGAGCATTCAGCTTCAATGCAGTGGGCCAGGAATCATCCACCTCAAAAAATAGATAACCTAGGCGGTTGCCGCTTTTCGCCTTCCGCTACCAAACTACACGCTCTAGCAGTAGCGTTAACGCCTGCTAACACTACAAAGAATCTCAAGTCGAATCAAACAGCGCGACACTGGAGCTAGATACGTTAATGCTAGTGAGACTAAATCGAGAGCATTTCAACGCCAAGCACCTAACTTTAATTATTATCAACAAAATTCCATACACCCGTATGTAAATAGATACAACATACCCTTTTGGTCATAGCACCAACACAACTTCCCATTATGACAAAATCGACGGACTATTTTCAAAACAAAAAGAGAATGGGAATAAGAACAAATATTATCGATCTTGCAAGATCAACAACTTCTGCTTTCCAACACTTCCCGTTTGCTGCAAATGTTAAATCCTTTGATCAAGGATAAATGTAAATTTACTAATCTAACTGGATCTTTGATAATATCAAAATTACAATGTGCGATTGGCGTTACGCGCGTGATGATACTAACTTTCTAGAATTGTTACAGATAATAACAATTCCAAAATATCTACAGTAGGTACCCCGCCATTTTGTTATGATGAATAAGTACATTGGGAAGTTGAGATTTTCGATTATCGCCTTACCATAAAAGTTGGTATCGACTGTACATAATTGTTACTGTATAACGAACATAAGGGACTAGACAATTTTATTTATCCACTTATAACATCTTTTGTAAGGTATGCTTACGTGCTTTAAGTGATGCTAGTTCTAAGAGTGGTATTTCATTCCTCGTTTAAAGTGTAGAGTTTTAAATTAAATTTCCAAACATAAGAAACAAGGTTACCTAAATATAACAATTGCGAAAAATTATGATTTAAACAATTTAAAAGATAAAAACTTTGTATCCAATGGACCACACCCATGGAACGATGGGAAAACGAAATCGTGGTTCTTCTGAATAAACATTCATAAGGTTTAATAATATTTTTGACGCAAAGTCTTTAGCTTAGTTTTTGTTGATGTTGTTTCGATTCATTGTTAATATTAGATAAACGGAAAACATTAAAGGGACAACATTGATCTTGTACTCAAAATAATAATAATAATAATAATAATATAAAACAGGTATAATAATAAATAAAACACAGAAGAACTTGACTCGCTCTCTTTATTTTTTTGTTTTAAGCAAAAAGGGGCACAACCAAACAATAAGCTAACCAAATACAAATGACTCTAATAAAGTGACATAGTTCTGTATATAATTATTATTTTTTACGCCTTCTGAAATGTATACTGTATATAAGAAAGTATTAATTGTCAAATAAACAATTTATGTTATATATTAAATAATAATAACCATAATTAATAAAGTTGAAGAGTATAGGTAAGACGGCTAAAGTGATTCAATTGCTTTAAAATACATTAAGCACTTACCATGATGAAGGTATTGAATTCAAAACAACATTAGGAATTTCTACCTTTGAGGGTGTATAAATTGGTTCGTTTATCTAATACCGAGATAAAGTCTTATCAGCCGGATCAATTCCAATATGTGGATTTTTACGCAATATGTAGATGTTTGTAATACCTTTGATGTCTGTTCATACGCCATTATCTTAAAACTAATATTCCAGCGAAATGAAAAACATAAAGGTATAAGTACTTAAACCCTTCAAGTACTGTTTTCTCTAATACTTTAATTGATTTAGTGCTGGGCTTCAAAAATGTTGATAAATCGATTTTCGATTACAAAAATGAATCATCTTCATATAATGTAGTACTAATCGTTTGGATCAATTTGTTTTCCGTAAAACTTTTCGGCTAAACTGATTTGCGTTTTTCACATTAAAACGTTTACGGTGAAAACACAATTACGTAAATGGTAATCGCATTCCGGGTGATAAAAGTAAAAATAATCCTTTCCACAACTTCGTTGAAATATAATGTTGGATTTTTCCAAACAAGGTTTACTACACCTAGTCGAATTTTTGAATTTTATTACATTAAAATGACCAAATTGCAAGCGGTACACCATAAAAAATTATAGATTAGGCAACGAACGTCATATAATATGTTCCAAACAGAAGTCTCCTAACATTGATCAGTTTTATGGTTGTTTGCCTTTCCGTTATAAAAACAGAAGATATGTAAAAACAAATAATACGAAAGCGAAGTATAAGAATAAATTTGCAATTCCTGCTTGCACACCGTTTTTTGGAGAAAATATTGATTTTGGTTGGTAGCTAAGCAGCTGTGAATTCTTTAAGCAAATAAAAGCCAATTTTTCATGGAAGGAAATAACCTTATTCATGAATGTCTTGTTCCTTGGTGTCAATAACCTTTAACCATCTTACAGATCGGATCATAATTTGACATTCATAAAACTTCTGGTTTTGATATACCATAAATCAAATCATTATTGAATCGTTTACGATCCTAGTTTTGCAAACAACTAAGTAGTTCTGATGGTGTAAGATCAGGACTATATGATGGACCAGACATGCCAAATAAACTTTAATAATAATTTTTTATTATTCATTAATAATATATAATAATATTACTAGTATTATATGTATATTATTTTTCCTACATCCTAAGGCAAGCAGGAAAACGGTTGGTGCTTTTTCCAAACCAGGAAATTGTAACAAAAAGCATAACATTTATTTATAACTATATTTATATAATATATTTTATTATTATCTTTTGTCTATATTTTCGTCCCAGAACTTTAACCAGTTTCTGATTTTATGAAA
This sequence comes from Chrysina gloriosa, assembly GCA_038088585.1. Lineage (NCBI taxonomy): Eukaryota > Metazoa > Arthropoda > Insecta > Coleoptera > Scarabaeidae > Chrysina > Chrysina gloriosa. The sequence continues at coordinate 12,718,168 of CM076093.1, forward strand.
ATTGCTCCTCCGCAGATTAAAATAATCTTTGAAACAAAATAAGACAAGTGAAATTATCATTCAGTAGATAACTTCTGATTATTCTTTTATTCAATATTCCAGCACACTATCATTAATTTAGAAACCAAAAGTTAAATCTATGTTCTCAACTTACAGGGTCATAAATTAATTTTTTTCTATTAACATCGTAGTAACCTAACCATCGCATACAACGCTGACATATCTGATATCAGTATAAGTTAACGCACACCAAAGTAGGCGAACCATTGATAACAACCTATAATAAAGTAACATCGTATGTACAAATTAAAATTTATAATACTTACCCATTTACCTGATATTCTTTTTCTTTGCAATAGATTGTAAAATTCATTTTTGGTTTCCATTCGTAACAGCAACAGCGTGTTCCTCCTGCCAGGCACCGTTGGTTTTAGTATTTAGCAGGATGGAATTAGTCCCGTATCGCACAGAAATGTGGAGGACTATGTTTCAGTCTTCAAGATAAGCAAGTGTATGGAAATTATTGTCGAATCTTAAACGAACATTTCACTTAAAATTATTATCATTTTAAAACTACTAAACATACCGATTTCAACAATGCTCCGCCTTTCCATACAATTTTTCCTTGTTTCTGTTCGCTGGTAGAACAAAATAAGAAATTCATATGCAATCAACAGGCCACACCAACTTCTTAATAAGGTTGCATATTTGAGTGAAGCAGTATATACCTGAAGCAATGTTAAGGAATAAGAATATTATCTCGGTAATAAAAAACAACATATCGAACCATATAATTTAATGGGGTAAGTATGGTGTATTATTTCCAAAAAGTTTTTTGGCGATTGTATGAAACTAAAATTATGGGATTAGAAAGAAACGAGTTATGTAAGTTTAGTTCAAAGATAGATCATAAAACAATGCCCGAGGTGTGTAAACCAGAACAAATAATTTTGGTAACAAGAAAATGTACCAACATTCTGGAGAAAACAAAATAAGGTTGATCTAAAGTGGATGCCACGACACTCACGATCAGAGGTAGCAGACAATGAAGGAACAAACATCTTACAAAGATGAAGCAAAGATGAGTTTCCAACTTACTTTTTGAAATAAGTACCAGTATGTTTTTCCTGTCGTAATTTCAACATTTTCAATTTGAATTTAAGTTTAGATCCTTTATAAGAGGATAGTTGAGGGCATTTACCATCGTGAAGCTCGCGGTATTGAGCAATGCATTTTTGTCAAAGATATTACTTTTATACACCAAATTCGATAACATTAATTGTTTATTTTAATCAAACGAGAAAAATTCTATCTCTTTTTAACGCTTAAAACTGTATATAAACTAGGTGACCCGGCAAACTTTGTTTTGCCCAAAATTTTTGTCGACTTTTCTTTTTTCCTAAACCTTCGCGTAGCAATTACGAACAAACTCGCAGAAGGAAGTATCCAATTTGGTCCAGTAGTTTCCAAGTTTTAAACATCCGAACAAACCACGATCCATTTATATATGCATACAAATTGTTTTTGAAGTGTTTACACATAGATCATTGTCCGGATAATAAGTGTTTATTTTTCTTAACGAATTATCAGCTACCTCCCTTATAGCCTGTCCATTTTTTGAAGATACAAACAGTGACGTATCGTCGCCAAACATAATAGCCACTTGGTTCAGCAAGGCATTCCCGTATATTATACAAAAGAGGACCCAAGACGTTGCCTTGCCAGATAACTTTTAAACCACTCTCACGCTACACCTCTAACTCGGTACTGGTAAAGTCTTCTCAACAAAATATCGCGATTTACAAGATCCCAAGCTTTAGGGCAGGGGTTTTCAAAGTGTGCTCCCCCCTCCCTCGGCGCTTTAGAAAGGAGGTGCGTCATGAATAAGTTAGAGAACCCCTGCTTTAGAGGGATCCAAAAAGATACCTCCACACTCATGACCCTGATCGATATTCTGATATAAAGAATTTAAGAACGCAGCGATAGTCACAATCGTGCTACCTTCCTTCCCGAAGCCAAACTGATTTAGGCTCGGGCTATTTTCCCTCTTTAATCTTCCTATACTCACGTCAAAATGATAGACGTATACTATACTATATAAATCGGTATCACAGACCGTATGCGTGAATATAGGAAGGTTAAAAACGATAGTAGTCATTTTGCCGCAAGTTTTTCCATTACTTTAGAAAATGTACTTATTATGGATATTTTCCTATAATTATCCAACTTAAATTCTTTTTATAAATCGGTTTTATTTTTGCTAACTTTAATTTATTAACAAGAACCTCCTATGTAAACAAATTATTTATAATTTCTGTCAGTGGTAAAACGAGTTCATCGACACATTCCCTTAATAGTACTGGATGTATATTATCATATCCATAACGATGCTCTTGGTTTCAAGTTTTGGATTACATTTCGATTGATTTGCATTTATCCTTATTATTTATTAAAGTGTATTGAGAAAATTATTGTAATGTTTAACCGGATCAACACGACACACTATATCCGACCAGCCCTCATCCCGCAAGAAACTCTTTATTTTAAGAATACTTTGTCTATTAATTAAATTTGGTTTAGGCTTTGACCACTTCGTATCGCATGTGGATTTAACTAGTACTATCTTTTGTGCAGAGTGATCTCGAAATCCCATTATGAATGACACTACTCTCACACTCCCCCAAATCAATATATGTGCATATATTATCTAAACAGTTATTATTTTTAGTAAGTTCTTTTATTGTTAAAGCAAGATTGTATGATTTTATTAAGTCTTTAAACTTGTTTAAATGGGAGGACGAACCTAGAAAGTTGGTATTAAATTCTCGACAAATGACTAATTCATGATTTATATGTATTAAGGATATTTAAGGTATCATTAAATTTTGGGAAAACAGACCGCAAATTCTTTCTGTATTTCTATCAATTACTACAACAATCTTTAATCCCTGATATTTAATTTTCTTTGAAGTGAATACTTCTTAAGAGACACCGGAGCGTAACTGTAAGAGCGTCAACGTTAAATTTGGGCGGAGCTAGAGAAAGGATACTTGCTTCGTCTGAAACAGGTGAGACGGAGAGAGTACGATGTGCGAGCGGTAGGCGAGAGTCGAGCGGTCAAAACAGAGGGGATACATGGCGTGTTTGAGAAGGAGAGATAGAGAGAGTATGATGTGCGAGCGAAAGGCAAAACCTCCGAAAAAGATTTGAACAACCTAATCATAATGACTTCCGCATTGCATCAGATTGTATGCTTCCTCAGGGTAAAAAATTGTGAACAATCCGAAAGATTATTGCAAAGCATTTGAAGGAAATGAATAAACTGAATTCATGATACAATACACGTAGCAACAGATGTCAAAAGATGAAAGAAAATGTTAAAATTAAGAGGCTGTTGGAACTCTTGGACAGAACGTCCTTTCGCCTCGCGACCATGAAATATCACAATATAATAATTATTTTGATCGATTAAACTATAAAAATACCTTCGAAAAACTTTTTTAAAGAATAGCATTATGAAATATAGAAAACATATATCTTGATATCTACAGAAATACATTCTTTGAAAGGCTAAAGTGCAATCAAAATAAAATCAATCTGGACCTTCTCAGACCCTATACTAAATACACTCCACATACTGCTTAAGAACATGGTTAAAAAAATTTCTGGAAAATAAATTTATTAGGAAACAATTAAATTGAAATCCAAATATAACAAACAGAATTTTAATATACAATAAAAAGTTAATAAATGCATCTACATTCCAAGAATTTCAAAGAAGGAAGTAAAGAAAAATGAGAAATGTCATTTGAAAATCAGACCTAAAGATGTTCGTTCTGTTGAAATAATTATCTTCCAAAAATCATGTTATTTACTTTTGCCTATAACGGGCTATGCATAGCGCGAATAATCTGGGCATCCATCGAACGATGCCACATCAAGCCGGGCACTGATGCGGAAACCAAAGGGCAGGTTAATGAAACTGTAGCTCATTTCCTAATTAGAAACTCCTAAATCCTCACGATTTGAAACTGGTTCTCAAGAAAGCCAAAACGATGCAGAACATAATCAAAATTCCCTCCCTCCTCCTAAAGAAAAAGCAACAGGGCCCGATTAAATTCAAAATATTCTATTAAAAAATGTGCCCCATAAAGTTTTGTTACAAATCACGTAACTTATAAATGCAATTTAGAAGTTGCAATGTTTTTCATCTGAATGGAAAACACTATTTGACCCGCAGAAACTCGATAGCTACCGCCCCATTTCTTTCCTTCCGAGACTGTCGAAAGTGGCTAAAAGAATGCTTCTGCACCATTTTCAGGGTCACCTGGCAGCAGCGCGACGTTATCCTGCCAATTTCAGGAACAGTTCGGTTTCCACCCGGAACACGGCACTCTACAGCCAACCGACGGAAATGCACTGCAATTGATATGGAGAAAGCTGTTGATCGCACCTGGAGAGAGAGACTGATTGTTCCATGGATCAACGATTTACTGCACAGATTTATTAATCAGTATGAATTTTTCAAATTTGATTTTCTCGAAAATGATTTGGCGTTACATTATTTCCGTTTACCTAAAAACACTTGACATAATTACTATTAAATACGAGTTTTGTTGAAATCAATTGATACCACCTCACGATGTCTCCTTGTTATATCTTTTACCAAAATTATAAGTTACAGTAATTTAACCTAACCGAACAGATTTACTGAGGTGACTGCTGACTGATCGGTGGTAGAGGTATACTTTGGTTCGTTGGTTGTTACAGAATACTTTACTATGGGCTAGTTACACACATTCATGAAGTCTCTCGTTCAGCCTAGAAATGAGCGTTTACAGTAGCATAACACCTCTAACAAAGCCGAAATTGTGCGAGAGTGATTTGAAGAACATGTTAAAGAATACCAGTTGGTGGTTTCACCACTTAACCCGCGAGTTTAGGTAAATTTAAATAGTTAGAAACAAACATAAAGATCGTGGAGAAATGTTTGGGCTCGAGATAGAAAGGAGGAAGATAGAATACGACGAATAATATTGGATAATAGAGAATTCTCCGCACTTTAATCCATGTATAGGTCCATAAAAATAAAAGAACAATGTGGAAACATTTGAGAGAAAAATTGTAAGACAAATATTAATAAACGAGAATGGAATATGGAGAAAAAATTAACTGCGGGGGATGTTTCGAAAGTTATGATAATATGGTTATAAGTTTTTATTTCGCCAATTTTCATCAAAATTACAATGTTGTTTTTAAATGTAATCTCCATTTAATTGAATACATTCGTCTTCATGTGAAACTATTTTTTAACCGGCCTTAAAACACTTTTCAGTAGGCAATCTACGTATTTATAGCAAAGTTTTACGTCATTTAAAGTCTCAAATCAAATACTCCTATAGTAGTTCTTTCCAATCTGGCAATAGATGGAAATCAGTAGGATCCATATTTGGCAAATAAGATGGATATGGAAGCCATTCCGACGCAATTCGTTCCTTCGTTCTTACTGCAGTATGGTGTCTTGTTGCAATAATGAATCAGGCAAGTAGCTGAAGTATAGTAAACAAAATTGCACGCGACAGCTGCGTAAATATATCAAAACCTGTCTCTAACCAATTGCGTGACCTACCTATAACATTTAAGCAATTGAATTAAAGCCAAATTCCTAGAACATTAGAAACATCCGTCGTATATATGAAGCAATGAAAAGAAGACTGTATCCACATACATACATATGACAGAAAAAAAATATTAAATAATCGGTACATGTAATAACAGCGAGTAATTTGAGATAGAGGGTGGGAGAATGTGGGGCAGGATGCGTAAATGCTTCTGGGAGTGAGAAATTTGAGAAAAGCACCACCTAACAGGGAAAACTGGAGGAGATCAAAGCCTACAAAGGACTCTAGCACCATAGTACTAGTAATAAAAGGTAAGATCCATTATTTGCCATACACAATATAGTTTATAGTTGTGGTTGGAAAATTTAAATAAAACTCTTTCTGGGTGTATATTATGAAGTCTTTATTTCACTCAGTGTTAAAATATTTCTTTTTCAATAAAGGTACAAATATTGTATATGCTTATTAAGTATATTATTGTATCTTACACTTATTGTTTTGTAAACTGCTTGATTGCATATTTGTTAGTACGGTTGTATACAAGTATATAATATTTATTGACAAATTTTGTGTCATAAAATAAAGGAATCTCTAAAGTATATCGAAATACTATAGACATGTATATCACGTGTTAACTATATTTAAAAATACCTGATTTCTTATAGATTCTAGTAATACATTTGCTAAAATGACTAGAGTATTACACATCACAATAACAACCTGGCATCATGTATCTTACATTTGGCATGGATTAATGCAAAACAATATGATTGTATTGCACGCTTAATAATAATCTGGTGCTTTGCATATTGGTAATAAACATAATATACCAAAAACTATCTCTGTTACCTGTAATCCCAACTGAATAGCACAGATTATGTACTCGAATCTTAAAACAAAGCTTTGCCACATAATAAAATAAAACACTCCAATTGCTGAAGGTATAGTAAAAGAAGTGCAATAAATACTGGCCACCCTAGAAATAAGTATGTTAAGAAAAGATTCCATAGGAAATTTATCTATACATTTCTCCGTTAAGTTTCCTCTTCTAGCAATTATAACACGTATTAATTCCAAAACACAAACAGCCAGTAGGATTCCAAAATCTACTGTGAAATTTGGCAGAGGTTGATTTATTGCTTTTACGACGTTCATTCCGATTTCACATATTGCGAATAATCCAAAATAGTAAGAATTTAAGTACAGCAGCACCTCAAATGTTAAACAAACATTCATAATTGTAATTAATAAATAATGAGAAAATCTTACACACAAACACAAATCAAAATAAATCGAACCAGTAGAAGACAGGTACGCCAATAGTAAGGTATAAAATGTTAGTTTTAGATAACAATACTCCGCCTTATAATATCAAAAATATTAAAATTGCCGTTTATTTAAAGAACTAATTTGAACATTTTCGAAGGTAAAGTTAATCGAAATACATTTTTATACTGATTTACATTTTTTTCATTTCTTGAAGGTGGTGGACTACAACTTTTGGCCTTAGTATAATCGGTAATACAGCTGCCTTTATATCCAACGTCGCTCTGATGATTTGATAAATGTCAAAGTTGGCACATAAACATAACCATAAATAACTAATCCAACAAAACTAATTTATACACATAACAAATGTGAAATGGAAAGCACCACCAATTTATCCGAAGGGACTAATTCCCAGCTCGATCTATATTTACAAGAAATTGAAGGTATTGATGAATATTGGGGACCGACTTTTAGGTAACGTGGATAAAATTTTGCAAAAATCACATTCAATCTTGTATCTAATAGGGCGGTTTATGATAACAATGAACATATAGCATTTCGCGAAAAATTAGACCAAAGAACTAAACATCATGACAAGGATATCGAAAGGCTCTGCAATGTGTCATATCAAGGATTTATCGAAGCTATTAGGGAGTTATTGGAAGTCAGATCACAAGCAAAGAAGTTGAATGTATGTACTTTGACAATCAAATGGTCTGTACTATATAGAAATACATTTTCAGACTGAGGTAGTTAACACTGACAAGAAACTGCAAGATACTGCTAAAAATATATCTAATTCTGGATTGGAGTTATTACAAGCACGTAGAGTACAAACTAATATAGCAATTGTTATCACACAATTAAATTTATGCCTTCCAGTGCTCAAGACATATTCCAAACTAAAAAAGCAAATATCTGATAAAGGTTTGTCTGAACACCAATCATCTTTTTAGTGAAAACACTTGGGTTGAAATGCTTGTCTTTTCACTAATATATCTAAATATGGAACCTTGTGAATACCTATGCATTTTCTTATAGTTATTAATTTTTGATGATTATAGATATTATCCAGCTTTAAAAACTCTTGAGGAACTAGAACATGTCCATTTACCACATGTAGCAAACTACAGGTTTTCCTTACAACTTCGTGAAAGTATTCCAAAGTAATTAAAACCTGTGCGCTTATCCAAACAGCCTTAAACATTTATCCTTTTCTAGAATTAGGGAAAGTATAGAAAGTGCTTCAATGTCTGACCTCAAGGATTTCTTAGAGAATATTAGAAGATGTTCACCTAAAATTGGTGAAGTTGCTATGAGACATGTAAGCTAATATTGGGTTGATTGGAAATTAATCTTATGTAAATATTTCTTGGAAAACAATTTATTCTAATCGTCAATGAATTTACCTTCATTTTCTATACCCTTCCTCAGAGAATGTATTAATATAATTTGAAAAAAGTAAAACTGAGTCTTTTGAGGCAAAACATGGTTTGACTGCATGCCTACAAGTGATGAATCACGTTGAAGACGTCCGAAAACGGTTACCATGCCAGAAATTGTGGAATAAATCCACGACATGATTTTGGCAGATGGCACATTAAAAGTGCGTGAAATTGAAGAAGCCGTGGGCATCTCCGATAAACGAGTACTTCGTATTTTACATAACGAATTGAGTTTAAAAAAGCTTTCTGCAAGATGGATGCCGCATTTGCTCAATTCGGAGCAAAAACGCATTCGAGGTCGAATGTCAGCCGGTTGTTTGGAAGTGTTTACGAGGAATTCAACGCATTTCAAGAGACGATTCGTGACCATGGAGGAGACTTGAATTCATCACTACACACCAGAAACAAAAATACAATCAAAACAGTGGATTACACGCGGTGAATCGGTTCCGAAGGAGACCATTCACTCGGCTGGAAAAGTGATGACATCGGAACGCAAAAGAAATTCTACTAATTGGTTATCTTCAAAAATGTAAAACTATTGCTGGGCAATATTACACAACACTTATGGACAAAATGAAAGCTGCAATTCATTAAAGACGCCTGGGAATGGTTAAAAAACGTGTTTTTTCACCATGACAATGTGCCCGCTCATTCAAGTGCAATCATTCAGCAAAAATTGACAGAATTGAAGTTCGAAATCCTTCCGTACCCGCCGTGTTTGCCTGATTTGGCTCCCTCAGACGTCCGCCTGTTCCCGAAACTCAAAATATTTCTGAGTGAAAAGAGATTTTGGTCGAATAAAGAACTGATAGAGGCTGTAAACGATTATTTTAGGAACCTCAAAGAAAGTGACTTCCGGAAGGGAATCGAGAAGCTAGAGAAACGTTGGACCAAGTGTGTTAAGCTTCAAGGGTATTATATTGAAAAATAAAATATAACTTCAATCCGTATTATTTTGTTTTCATTGTTATTCCGGAAACTTTTCAATCTACCCTCGTATTGACACAAAGGAATTTAGTTTAAACGTGCGAACACTATGTTAATTTCTGATCAACCCAATAAAATGTTCCATTCCTATTTCGAAACCACTTAACGAATGCATTTTAGACAAGTGAAGAATTAGCGAGTGATTTAACGCTTATTGGGCTGAAAAAGAAAAGGATCATACCTGAAGCAGGTCTGGATACACGCGCAACTATTTACTTTATATAATTGTCACTTTTAGGTGATGGTATTGAGGAAAATATTCTTCAGAAGGCGACTTGAGCGCTCAAGAGATGATCGACTTTTCACCTATCTACAGATGTCTCCATATTTCTACCGTTTTGGGTTCAAGGCCCACTTTTGAAACTTATTACCGGGCCGAACGGACGAAACAAGCTAGATTAGTACTACAACCACCAACCAATATGGTTATTAATATATTTTGGTAAAAAACTTTCGATAAACGCAATTTTTTTCCACATAGCACGAATCCGAGGAAAGTTATCGTGTATACATTCACTCAGTGCTAGGATTTTTCATACTGGAAGATCATGTTTTAAATACTGGAAATGGACTGATAACTAGAGCATTTTTAGATGAGATGTGGGCTACAGCTCTTTCAAAAATTGTTTCGACTTTACAGACGCATTCAGTTAGTATCAGGAAACCTTTAATAAAAAGCAACTTTCACATATTCTTTCAGGCGTATTGTACCGATCTAACATTGATACTTAGCATCAAGGACTTAATTATGTTATTTTGCACTACTTTAAGAAATTATGGTTACACAGTTAAGCCACTTTGGGAGCTAATGAGGGAATTAAGGGATCACTACACGGAGGTTTTAATGCAAAGATGGGTGCAAGTTTTTAGGGAAATATTGTCAAAGGAAAATTTTCAATCCCTAGAGGTGAATACCTTAATGCATTAAAACGAGAGAGCTATTTTAAATATTTATATATTAGGTCCAAGACCAAGAAGAATTTGAGCTTATTTTATCGGATTTTCCTCTAGATGCTGATGTACCTGATTCGTTCCCCTATACTTTTCCATTTTCACGTATGGTACCTAAAGTTTACAAAGAAGTAAAAGAATTTATTTATGCTTGTTTGAAATTTTCCGAAGATCTAAATCTTAAGTATGCCTCCCGCTTTAAAGTTATTAAAATTATCATCGCGACGTCTCTCTTGCAGTGTGGTTGAAGTGGATGAAATGATGAGAAAATCTATGAATTTGCTACTAACAAGAACGTTTAGTGGCTGTTTGTCCTCAACATTTAGGAATCCCCATATAAATTTGCAGGAAATTATACAAACTATAGTGGATACCGGATACTTAGAAGAAGCAACTATTTATTTAGATCAGTTTATCTCAAATATCACAGGGTATTTTTGTGAGTGTTATTCAGAATATAAATGATTAACATCTACTGTTACAGAGAAGAATCGCGAGGTGTTACTGCAGGCGGAAGCCAAGGACAGCCAGTTATATTTCGCGTTGCAAGGGAAGATGCTGTAAAACAGATATGCGAAAAACTTCGACAAAAAGTTGATGAATTTATCGAATTGGAGAGTTATGATTGGTTATTAGTTGAACCACAAGGGCAAGCCTCGAGTTTTATATCAGATTTAATCGAATATTTAAACACAACTTTTGTTAGTTTTACAAATTTACCAGTGAGTATTGATTGTTACAAGATTTATTTAGAACTGAGGATATGCTACTTGTTCTAACTTCAGTCGAACGTGGCCCAGGTTGCGTGTAGATCCTCTTGTCAGCATATTGCCGATTGTTTGCTTTCAAAGCTTGTAGATGATAGTATTAAGCAAATTTCGATGGGTGCCTTGAATCAAATCAATCTAGACCTATTGCAATGCGAACGTAAGTAGTTTATATAGTTTTTATCGTATTATTAAATGTTGCCAAAATATTCCTGTATTCTCGCTTCCCACGAGGGTAGATTGAAAAGTTTCCGGAATGGCAATGAAAACAAAATAATACGGATTCCAGTTATATTTTATTTTTCAATATAATCCCCTCGAGGTTTAACACACTTGGTCCAACGTTTCTCTAGCTTCTCGATTTCGTTCCGGAAGTCACTTTCTTCGAGGTTCCCAAAATAATCGTTTATAGCCTTTATCAGTTATTCATTCGACCAAAATCTCTTTTCACTCAGAAATGTTTTGAGTTTCGGAAACAGGTGGACGTCTAAGGGAGCCAAATTAGGCAAATGCGGCGGATACGGAAGGATATCGAACTTCAATTCTGCCAATTTTTGCAGAATGATTGCACATGAATGAGCGAGTGCATTGTCGTGGTGAAACAACATTTTTTTAAATTCCCGGGTGCTTTTCATAAGTCCATAAGTGTTGTGTAATATTAGCTAATAATAGTTTTACATTTTTCAAGATAATCATCGGTCGTCGTTGGACTCCTCGTGAACACTTCCAAACGATCTACTGAAGTTCGAGCTTAAATGCGTTTTTGCTCCGAATTGAGCAAATGCGGCACCCATGTTGCACAAAGCTTTTTAAATCCAATTCATTATGTAAAATACGAACTACTCGTTCTTAAGAGATGACTACAGCTTCCCTAATTTCACGCACGTCTATTCGACGATCTGCCAAAACCATGTCATGGACTTTTATCCACAATTCCGGGCGTGGTAGCCGTTTTTGGCCGTCTTGAGCGCCGTCCATCATTTGTATGCGTGCGACCACGCTTGTGTTTCCAGACCCAAAAACTCGCGGTGGAAAATGTATATGATGAATCTTCAAGAACGGCATCCTTGATTTGATTTCCAAATAGAAAACTGATGACCGCTCGAACTTCGTTTTTATCCATAATTGGAAACAGAAAGGTACTTGACTTAAATGCTTGCCAAAACCAGACTATTTCACAAATCGATTTAAGATTTGCAGTCAATTGATGTGAAAGAGTTGCCAACACAACGACATAAAATATTTGGAAATATAGCAATCCCCTAGCAGCGATTCCGGAAACTTGTCAATCTACCCTCGTAAACACAGCTAATCTTTTTACATTTTAAATCTGTTTACTTCTTATTATAGAATATTGAGCTTGAAACATATCACATATCAGTTGTTGACAGAATCCTAAATACCACTAATAAACTTTATTGCAGAATTTGCTGCCCGTCGACCGGTTAAAAATTTACAAGAAGACGTACTATTATCGTATTTTGCAAAACTGCGAGAAATTTTAGATCTAATAACATCTTGGGATTGGCCGACTTACTTCCACGATTATGGACAAGAAACCAGTAAATATAGACTGGTTACTCCCGAGGTGGCGATAACAATTTTAGAAAAGTATGTTACTGCAATTTGAATCGACTAAATTGGCCAAATTGATAATTTTCTAGGTTGAAGGAAGGTGATAAAAAAACTATGTTCGCTGTATTGAAGAAGAGCGAAAGGGATAAAAAGAAGCTTCTAGAAACTGTTTTGAAACAATTAAGACAATTGTCACAAATTCCACCTACTAAAACTTAAAGCTGTTGTTTCTTATTAGACATACCTATATAGCGCCCAATATGAAAGATTTAGCAAAACAATTTATAACGGAGATGTAATATTGACTATTAATTTCTATTTATTTTATATCTGTTAATAAATAGTAATAATAATAGTAATTATTGTTTTACTTTGATGCTTGTTTTTTAAATGCTCGCCAATTCGCTTTTAAATCAATAAGAAATAAATAGTGTTTTATTGACCTAAAATTAAATTAGTGACTTCTTTGAATTAGCTCACAGTGTAATTTCCTAATTATTTGTAAAAAATAAAATTATTTAACGTAGCAACCTATAAATTTACATTTTTAATAAATTGTGTTCTGATTAACGTTATTTGTTTTACTGCAGTTAATGTCCCTAGAAAAAGAAAACACAAGCAACTTTTTTGATATACTATATAGAATTAGCATTCTAAATGCAACAGTATTCAATGAGCTAATGTGTTGACTTAAGGGCGCTGGTTAGATGCCCTTGATTTGCCATTTATTAGTTCTGCTGGCCAAGTCTTCTTTTGAGGTATGGTTTTAATAGCGGTTGGAGTAGTGTGTTTGTGTCAATTTCCAATTTGTTGTGATGCTTAGTATTTTGTTCCTGGATGACATCGTTAACATAAGCTATTGAATTTATTTGAAGCGTACCATGGTGCGGCTGTTAGGATACGAAGTATTTTCGATTGGATTCTTTCAATAATTGCTATGTTGGTCTTGCTTGCGCACCCTCAGAGTTCAGCCCCGTACATCCAGCTAGGTTTGATTATTGACTTGTAAATGAGGAGTTTGTTGTCTAGAGTTAATTTTGACTTTCTGTTGATCAGCCAAGATGTATCTTTTACTTTTAAACATATTTATTCACATTTTTTGACTATGTGTTCTTTCCAAGTCAGACCTCTGTCTAAATACATTCATAAATATTTTATATTAGTGGATTATGATGTTTGTGTCTTGTTTAAGTAAACTGGAGGGCATCGATCTTTCCTTTTAGTAAATGTTACTAGGGCTGACTTAGTTGCATTGATTTTGATCTTCTATTTTTGCAACCATGTCTGTGTTTCGTCTAGTTGTTTTTGAAGCATTGCGCTGGCTACTGTTGGATCAAAAATTGCTTGTGAAAATAACTATCATCAGCGAATGTACACAGGTAATACAGCGACCACTACAGGGTCGCTCTATTTGTGGGAAGGTCTGTCGTGTATAGTACATAAAGCAGTGGCCCCAGTACACTCCCTTGCGAGACTCCTACTTTAATTGGGAAATTATGATGTGTATGTTCGTTGACTCTAGTTCTGAATTCTCTGTCACTTAGATAGCATTTCCCGAAAGCCTGACGTACATCCAAGAATACAGAGGTGCAGAATTTTTTCTAGCACTCGGCTTATAGTGTGGCTGATTCTATGGATAATAAACATATAAACATGAAAATAAAGATAACTATACATATATTACCGCTCATAAGTATTTGGGCACACTTGCATTTTAGATTTTTGTATACAAAGAATATATTGCGATTCAATGACTGTCAAAATGTGTAAAATCATATATTAATTAGTATTTCAGTTTCGACTTTTTCTTATTTTAGGGGTGTGGTTCATCATGGACTGCACCGAAACTCACTGGCTTATTGTGTCTCCCTAGTCAGTTTACTGCATCAAATTGATGTCCTCCATCAAACCTACCACTTTACCAATGAGAAGCTTATGGTGTGACGATGTTTATTAAGTCGGAAGTCGGAAGAGTTTCAACAAAAACGCCAGTTAGGTATTCAGGCCCAGCGGTTTACAGAACCGCTTCCGTAGAGCTTTCCCATCTTTTAAGCACTGCGCGCCCCTAAATGAGAATTAAATAGATATTATTTTGGGGGATAACAGTATTACTTAAACTTCCAAATCTCAAAAAAGTGTTTAAGCCAGGCAAGCTTCGTGCACGACAGCACTTCCAAAATGTTAATGATTAATTAATGAAACAGTAAAGGACGTAAATCTGATGCCTGTAAGATATCAGATCTAGTAACAAATTCTTTAGAATCTGCAAGAATTTATTACAAAATTGCAACCCATTAATTTACCAAAAACTTTCAAATTATAGAAAATTTTCAAACTTTATTAAATCAATTGGTTGACAATCTTGGACAGCTATTTAATTGTCTTCACTTTCTCTTTGCACACGTTTTATTTATCTATAAGAGTAAAATAGTTTGATTCTTACATTATTCCTACCTGCAACTAGAAATAAACCTTTTGGTTGGACACCAATGTAACAGCACCTTTGGGACAGATCTAGTTTTTGCAATAATCGACTTTCTGGTTACCAAAAGTAAAATTTCCTATGTGCTATAAAACATATATACATTCTTCTTATTCCAAATCTAATTAGATTCAATTTGTAGAAGTGCAGAACGAAGCTTTTTACGTTACGCTGTGTAGGAAAAAGTATACATAGTATTTTCTATTTAATTACTCTTTAAATTACATTTCATCAAAATGCTCTTTCAAGTTGTATAACTATTATGAAGTAAGTAGCTACTGCACCTACAATCTATTTAACAGCATTAAGTATTGTTGAATTTGTTAGTAGTGATACATACTTACCGAGTATATGAGAGTGTTGTCCAAAGCAAAGAAACCACATCCCGTGAATTTTAAATTTTGATGAAGGATTTGCAAAGAAAAGTATTTCAGCTACAAGAATACAGATAAAATATATGTATAAGAAAACTAAAGTTTGGGGTAATGCGTTATAAAAATTTTATTTTGTCAAGAATCTTAACAAGAAAACAGAACCGTGAGAATTCCTTACCTCTGTTTTGAATTCTGGCATTAGTTCCCATAGATTGTGCAGGTAGATACCAGTTTCCTTTGCCTAGAAGAAATATATAATATATGCTTTCATTGATATAGAAAGTACGTATGTTCTTACTAATTTTTATATAAAACACGCGATTATTAATCATATCTTAGTACACTCGTCAAATAGGATAGTTTTTACTTTCATCACACCAGGTTGGATTGATCGGAAATTAGTTCAACGAATAATCTAGATTACTGTGTACAAAACGAATTTTGGAAGGTGCGTTTGTTGGGCACCTCACGAGTGGCTGTGCAATGGCTAATTAAGCAAGCACAAATTGTATATGCCAATAAACATCATGGAGAGAACTATGCTTTATTAATCGCGAACTGCAACCGTGGGCTATAGTTTCGTCCTAGTTAACACTCGTAGCTTGTAGCTTCTTAAATGTGAATTATTTATGGTGATAGACGTGACCAAAATGTGACTTCATCTCATGAACTGAAAACATACAAAGGATACTAGGAAAGTTTTGCAGTACACTTTTATGTATTTTTCAAAATGATTTCCACCACATTCAATACATCTCTCCATCCTCCGAAACCAATCCTTAAACCAGATCTGTCAAGTTTCACTAGGGAGTAAGACACACGCGTTATCCCAAGCCTTCAGAAGGTCCTCATCACTGGAAAACCGCGTCCCTTTCAGCTTCATTTTTACATGTGGGAACAGTGGAAAGTCGCGGTGACTAAGGTCTGGACTGAAAGGAAGGTGCTCAAGAAGTTTCAGTCCTGCAATGGTTAAATATTCGGTGCAGGCTTTCGCTCGGTGAGCTACAGCGTTGCCATAACGGAGGAACCAGGCGTTTATTCTTGGATTTGGTCGTAGGTTCTTCATAGATTCGATCACTTCAGGCAGCAACTGTTCAGTGTACCACTTAGCTGTGACAGTCTTTTGTGTATCCAAAACAACACGCTCCACAACTCCACTTAATTTGAAACTACGGTTATCATTTTCTTCTTTACTGATTGGGATTTTCTGACAGTTAAGGGTATACCTCATCATCGAAGATCCAAACTTTGGTTTTCGGTCTTGATCGGCACATTACAACAATACAGCCAAGTCTTGTCACCTGTTGCGATGTTCTTCACATACGGCGATTGTCCCTTATCAAACATTTTCAGCGTCTTCCGGTACCATGTCACACTTCGTGTCATTTGCTCTTCAGTCAGACTATGCGGCAGCCAGAGACAACAAAGTTTCTTCACCTGCAAATGATCGTGTAGGATCGAACGAATTGTTGGTGCATTTAGGCCTAAGGTATCCTCAATCTGCTGGTCAGTCACTCGCCTGTCTTCGTCAAGCATTTTCCTCACAGCATTAACGTTCCGTAACAGACGTTCGCCCCCTCCCCGCGCTCTCAGCGTCCTCCAGAGTAAAATTTTCCCTTTCTGAATTCTCTGTACCACCTAAATATAGTCGTCTAATGTGGGCAAACGTCATCTAGTGCAAGAGTAATTTCTTCTAAGCACTGGTCTACGTTTAAACCACGTGCGAAGTTATACCGCATAACTATCTGCATCTCATTTCGTGACCACAGTGCCACAGCATTTTACAGTATCACTGCTAACGTATAACTGAGCCTACCAACTTGATGCAGCGGTTAGTGTGCAAGTATGAATATGTCTCAGCACCAATTAGCAGACTCCTGCGACACATGGCTGCATCATATTGCAAAACTTTCCAAGTATCCTTGGTATTGGCAATAGAAATTAGTGTCACATAAAGTTGTACCACCATCATATATGACCTGACATCATGGCCTAAGCAACTTGTCAATACCATTTGCAAACAAAAGTCGGTCTTTTGAAGTAAAGTATTCTTCCAATAAAGCTGAAATTCCGCTTACACTGGTAGTAACCGGAACAAATGAAAATCGATGAGTATGGTTACTGTGTGCTATATCTCGTCGGAAAAGATTGAATGCTTTTCTTGAATGACGACCTTTAGACCTTGAAGCTGTTCACAAATAGAGATTGCTTGTTATTTTTCTATGTTGTGAAAAAATTCTTAATGATCGGGTTCCCTTTCTGCTACCATAAGCAGGTGGCTTCGTAACGCTCTTGAGGGGTTGCAAATTCTTTATTTAGTGCCCTTTTCCGTACCACATTTTGATAAATAATCCATAATTCATTCCTAATCGTACATTCGTACGCGGTCCACCAATTTGCGGCAGCTCAACTGATGAGGAACCCGTCAGGAGTACTTTAGCACAAATTCTAAGGAGCCTTGCAGTTAAGTGCACTATTCGATATCTTTGACAAGTAGGTTTGGAAAAGATCAATTTAAAGTTCAGGCCTTAAAGTGTTACTACCCAAAGTCGCCTTCCTTCCTTGAAACCAAATTACACGCCAAAGTCATCTTTACGAAGGTTGTACGTTCTAATGTGATGGCTAGTCCAAAAGCTTCTAGGGATTAATACAAGTACCCGTGTCTTTCAAAGAATGAGGGCTAAAAGAACTGAACTTTCGGCCTACTAACTGTCAGCAAATTCAATCATTTTCGATCAACCCCAACATTTCAGTTATTGTAATTATCGTAATTGTTGATAACTTACCTTCAAGGCTGTGTTTTCGGATACAATCGCTATCATAAATATTTTTAAGAAATGGAAACCCAGATGCAGAGATAACACGACGTATTCGGTCACTTTCTCTGGTGATGGATCTCTAATAGAATCGTAAGTATTTATTAACTGCGTTGTAATCATTAAAAATCTACTTGCAACAGTAATTAAAATTTGAATATTATACGTTGTGTTTATCAAACGTGACTCCCTACAGAGTTTGGTATATATTTTCGCTAAGTCAGCCAAAAGTATCTCTATTTTCATTTTTGCAATAATGGAGACATTTGTATACGGATGATTTAATTTTGGAGTCAGAGATATTCGAGATATATTCCAATAAAGAGGGAAAGTGAACACTTCTGTTAATTTCCGATTTAACCGAATAAATCTTTGTCGGACGAGCAATATTAGGTTTACGTATTGAAAAACCATTATGGTGTTTATATAATCCAAGTAATTAAAGGCGCCGTGTATTAGAACTAGATCAGGCGAATAACTCAAATATTGTAAAATTATTTTCAATATAAATAAGCACGTAACCAAAATCATTTGGACAACCGTTAATTTTTTACTATTATTATAATTGAGCCTAATAAAAATATTCTTCATATGCTCGTCGATGTTAACTAACTCTTTTATGATATTTATGAAAGCTTGCTGTTTGAACGCCGCTAGTACCAGAATAGAAATTGTCACGAAGGTTTCTGAAATGGGAGTACTTATAATTTTTCATTTTAGTTTCTAAAGCTGCACTTACCCAGGTATAATTCGCAACGTAAAGCTAGTGCTTCAATTCTAGTATGGAAATTTACTTTCTCTAACTGGAAAGCTACGTAGCACATTACACCTACGATAATTACAATTCTCAAGGGTACGATGAGACCATATTGCAACGAAAGTTTCTTTCTAGTTGCTTTAAATGGTGCTATTCCCAATATTTTGGAAATTATATATAGTAGTTGCATAGCATCGTAGATATTTTTGCTTTGCATTTTCACTTTTTATTATAATCCTTTCATAAATACAGGTCAATGTATGTCGGTGGAAATACGATTAAAAACTAATGGAAAAATCTTTACAAGTAAAGTTTATAAAAAGCATAAAAGTAAAATTTTATCAGCGCTTGATTGAATGATAGAAATCTAAACGCATAATTACCAACGTGGAAATCCCTTTCATTATGCCGATATTAGCTTATGCTTGATGACCGGCTTTTCTTTAACGCTGTAGAAATCACAAATAATATTGAGTATTATTCCAAACGCAAGGTAAGTGAGTTGAAGTACTATTTCAATAGCTATTAATAAATTACAAGGTCTGAATATGGAATGATGAAATGGAAGTATGTAATGTACAATAGAGGAAACGGAAATAATATTAAAATTAGGAATAAGAAAACTTGTAAACGGATGGAATCAGAAAAGGTGACGAAACAGGCTATTATGACGATAAGAATGCACACATTGATATGGAAACAAAAAGCAAAGTTAATAAAAATGAAAGTAAAATACATAGTAAAGTATGGGAAGCCTAATCTGTAGACGAGTGAAGCAAATAGAGAGAGCACCTCCTACACCTGCTCTCTCTGGCTTGTTTGATAAAAAGCAATAAGGTAAATTATGTACTGAGAATTTATAAATGAAAGAATAATAAAGGTTAACAGCAAGATAGAGAAAAGCAATATATTTACACTAGATATTGTGTATGCATTTAGCGAGGACGAGGAAACCTCAGTTCAAACTTATTTTTAGAAAAGATTACAACTGACACTAAATAGTGACACAGGCAATATCATTCTGTTGGGAGACCAATTCAAGAGTTGGTAATTGCGCGACGCAAAACATTGAGGAAATGTAAGCAACAACGATAGAAAGATCAAAATAGATAACGATTCTATCAACATAAAGATAATTACCAAAGAAGCTCCTACCCGAGAGGAAAGATTCATAACTATAGAATGTTAAAGTAAGAAGAGGATTCGAAATAGGAAGTGACCATTATCTGCTGGAAGCTACATTGAAGGCAAAAGTAACAAATACCTTCTGTTGAAGTGCAATGCTTTAGCCTACGCTGACGATTTGAAAATATTTGTCAGAGTAACGACCATTACTGATTGCATTTGCCTTCAAGTAAATTTAGACATTATTCGTAATTGGTGCCAGCTTAACAAAATATCGTTGAATATCAGTAAGTGTTCTATTGTTAGCTATTCTAGATCTAATAGCCCCGTTGTCTACAATTACGTGATCGACGGGGTTCATATTCAAAGGTTGTCTAATATTTTTGACCTTGGTGTTTTGTTTGATATACGCCTTCAATTTACGGATCATATAACATTTATTACGAACTCTGCTTCTCGCATTCTCGGTTTTGTGATTCGGTCATGCAGAGGTTTTACCAATTTGTCTACTATTAAAATATTGTTCTATTCCTTGGTTCGTTCTAGGCTGGAGTATGCGTCGGTGGTCTGGTTTCCCTGTTATCTCTTTCTACAGCTTACCTTAGAGAGGGCCCAGAAGAGATTTTTGAAGTATTTGTCATTTAAGCTTGATGGTGTTTACCCCGAACGAGGTACTGATTACGAATCGTTACTTTTTCGACATAATAACTCTGCTTTATCGCTTCGTAGAAATCGGCCTAGTGCGATGTTCTTGTTGAGATTGGTGACTAATGCTGTTGACTCCCCGACATTATTGTCCTTGGTCAATTTCACCATCCCCTGCTGCACCACGCGTTCTACCAATACTTTCTGTATGCCTAGAGCTAGAACTAATATTCTTGTAAAGGCGCCGTTAACTCATATGTGTAGAAATGCTAATGATCTATATGTAGATCCCTTTTACACCTAATTAATCAGTTTTGCTTATTATTATTATTATTATTATTCTGCTTATTTTTAAGAATATCTTTTTTGTAATATTTTTTTTAATGTTTTGTCTTTTGTTTTATATTGATAGTACACCGATTATTGTTACTTTATAACTTTGGCCAAGTTTTATTTTATCCTTAATATTCAACTGATTACTGTCGCATTACTTTCTTTTGTTTGAGTTAGTTTTAAGATTCGTTATAATTTGCCGATGAGTATTTTGTACATAGCATAAGTTTTTAGTTTACTTGATTGTATGCACTGCACATTTCTTTTTCTTTTTCTGGTATTTTGGTTTCTTTTTTGTTTTGTCCTTTAACTGGTTTTCTGTTGTACAATAAAGACTATTATTATTATTATTATTATTATTAATACCGATTATGTGAAGAAATGAAATCAAAAGAAAAAAATAAACGAACAGATGAAAGTGTACAAACTGAAATCAGAAGAAACCAGGAGAAGATACAGTATACTACTGGACAAAGAGATAGAAACCAGAAACTACTGGGCAATTACAATTCCAGTAGAAATAGATGATAGATGGAAGATGTCGAAGCTCTGCTCACTAAAGACAGCGAAGACAGTATGCTGGACGACGAGAATAAGAACTCAAACTAAATTGCTTGGTAGAATCTGGAGACAGGAAGTCATGCAGAAGAAAATACTTTCAAAAATAACTTGCAAAATAAAGGAGAAGGTACTCACCAGACATATAGGATACAAAGAAACTAAGAAATTAGCAGAGATAACACAATTCAACAAAAATAAACTTTCTGTTTGATCCCTGGAACTTTATAACTGATTTTCAAATATAGAAAATATTTCCTTTTATCAACTACATTTTTAGCCTCGTATAGCATTCGATCTTGATTTAATATTCACACAATGCTGAGTTATCCGATGCTGAAACAGTTTATGAAGGCTCCTACTCATGATGGAATATAAATGATTGACTGCGTACATATGACGCAAAATGCCTGGATTAAGTACAGAAAAACTTAGAGTTGATATTTTTGACCGTTCTGAAATGAGGTCACTCATAAGTAAGGTTTGATACGAGAATAGATGACGTGTTATCATTAAGTAGTATAAACCCGATAAAATTCGGAGGAGTGACAGCATCAGTTCGGTTTACACTACTTAATGATTACACATTATCAACTCTTTTATCAAACCTTACTCATGAGTGATACTTTCGTAAACAAGATGAGTAAAGTGCTTGCCGTCATTTGTGCTGGTTTTCAGATGCTATTTTGGCAATCACAGAGCTATAACCATGTTGAGCTACTAAACAACTCAATAACTTCAGAGATCTTGGACGTAACATGAACATAAATATGCATAACTTACACAACCACTTGCATCGCTTTCCTACAAATTTGAAAGATTTCACTAGGATTTAACAGCAATAGAGGACCGCTACCAGGGATGTATGTATGATACGTACATGATGTCAGATTACTGCTGGAACTGCAAAGAGACAGTTCTGGTAAAGTTCATTAGAGAGTGTCCCGCACAAAATGCTACCGAAGGGTTAAATAAGTTTTCTGTTCTTTTTAATCTTCTGAAGTGTTATTGTAGTGTTATATATTGTTATTGATATTGCCTTTTTGTCATAAGAATGGTCGAGAAAATACAATAATGCTGTTTTTTCTGTATCTCATATCAGCTTTCTTGAACCATAAGCCCAATTAAGAATGGCGTATCGTAAATCATGTCATATCCAATAATTAGAAGTATTAGGTGAAAGCTACTATCATATTGAATTCACCGCACCAAATATAGATAATATCAGTTCAAAAAATCTAACAAGTGTGTTGGACCGTGTATTCAAAAACTCTGCTTTAAGGCAATGAAAAGCCTTAAAAGTCAGAAAATTTGTCAGTATGGGCAGAAATATTAACGAAATATGTATAGTTTAATGGTGCGCACGGAGTAAAACTAAAGTAATGACCATACCAAACACAAGACGATATTTTTGATATGAGTAATTCTACATATATTTATCGACACTAACACAAATAAGAAAACAGCAATAACAGACAAAAATACATTTAATTCAGTAAAGCGCCTGTAGTAGCAATACATTACAACTAATATGATTTTAATACAAAAATGTGGCCAAAATTCGTTTCATAACGATGGAATAAATAGCTAAGAGTGTGTATCACAATAACTGGTTAATGACCAGTTTGATTCTCAAGAAGTCAACCACATGGCAAAATATTTGGTAATTTGAAGGGGACAAATATGTAGAAGTTCAGAATGAACACTGTCTTTGGAGTTGACTACTTCGAGATCAAAATCATAGATTAGCCTAATGTCTCATTCAGGTAAAATTCGATGCTTCAGTTTTACTTTACGTAACGTGCGCGCAGGGAGGACACATTAATATTTACAGGTCTGCCTATATTTCTAATATTAAACGTATTCCAACACGTAAACAAAACGCCAAAGAAGTAATATAAAAATTAAACTCAGTCCAAAAACATCAAAGGTTCTGAAGCTATATGAGACATTTGTTAGTCAGTACCAAAACTTTCTACGGATGTAAGTCAGATTTAAACACTTTCTTCAATGTATGTTCTTTATTTGGTTATTTTTCATTAACTATAAGAATTCAACCTATTGTTATCAGAACAAGTTCCCTCAGTTACATATTTTTCTGAGAACATAACAACCGTAAGACCTTTTAATGGGCGAGTGAAGCAAATATCATATTCTTTCTGTTTTACATATTTTTCTACTAAATTGGTAGCTAACTGAGTATATTTTAAAATTCACTATGAAAAATTGTTTGATCAAACATTAAGTCTAAACCTCATCACGCAACTTTAAAATGCTTTTTCTAACTGGATAACGATTATGAGATAAGTTGTGATTGCTCCAACAATCTGAAAGAAATGACTTTGTATTTTATTTTTATTATTAATGTTGGCACTTACTGCATATATTAACGTGTAGTCCAATACAAAGAATCCGCACGCTGTGAACTTCAAATTTTCATGCAGAATTTGCAAGGAAATGTATTCAATCTGTGATGTTAATCATAAGTAAATTAATTAGTTTAAGTATTATATATATATATATATATATATATATATATATTTATATAAGTTAATTCTGATGTTTTGATGACATGCCGGTTTTGGGGTCTGATATCATGCACTCTGTCGGTTCTGATAAGCGCGTTCGTTTAACTAGCAACGTTTTGATGAGATACTACCCATCTTCTTCTGGCTCTCGTTTCACTGAAGATTAGAAAATAAATTGTATACCTGTCAGGGATAGCCGAGTACCTATGAGTCACTTACAGCACTCATTCTCAAATCTCTAGTAGAACGAGAGCCTGAACCGACAGAATATGCGGTATCAGACCCGTAAACCAACATGTACATACATATATATTGCAGAATGCTATTAATAGATGTAGAATGAGTAGCACAGTTGAACTAGAGCTGGACGATCATGTGGCGAAGAAGAAAGACCATATATAGCTCGGCCAAAAGAATAGTAACTTAGCGAGCAAAGCAAGAAGTATAATATTTAAGTTTTTGAATATATTGAAACGGACATATGGACAACGCGCACTGTGAAAGGCACAAGTTGTTAGATGACATAAACCATAGTTTGGATACATCATCAGAAATGCAAAATAGTGATTGTTGTAGCTTATCATGCAAAGCTAAATAACGGGTAAAAGCTCCTAGACATAAACATTTCTTTTGGGGAGCATCAACAGATTTGTTCAGAAGTGCAGTCAATAAGATCTGAACCACTATGATTGCCAACTTCAATAAAGAGCCACTGTATGCTACTTTAAGGAGAAGATAAAGGTATTTCCACATTCTATTACAGGCGGACAACAACTCCCAGCAAACGTAGAGTGATCTGCGAGATAGTCTTTAGAAGGAGAAAACAGTGGGTCACTCGGGAGGAACTTCATATAAAGAATAATGAAAAGAGGGAAATTGCATAATCAACCCGTCATGCATCAATCCAAAATATGGACAATAAAGTTAAACTTGAGCTAGGTGACCATTTATGACTTTAATATAAAATAATTGTCAATGAAAAATGCGGGTATTCCTTAAAATTTTAACAGGTGCATACTAAAAAGAAATGTGTCTTGGTTTTATGAATGAATTATAAATAACGAACGAAGCATAGGTTTGTGAATACGATCTAGGAACAAAACGACAAAAGCCAAAGATGATACGCATTTCCCTCACCACTTCTACAAAAGACAATCAGCGAAGCAGAGATCAAGTTCGCGCTTAACGTTTTTCAATAGCCAGAAGATCATTCATAGAAGAATTATATCACATATACTAACTGTTCTTTAGTTTTCTTTTAGTTTAGTATCATAGCATATATCAAGAGTCAAGGAGGATGGTTTTCTCCTTCGTATTTTGAATGAGGATTTCATTGCAAAACTCATTTTTTCTTAACATGTGATGAAATGTGATTTGAATAATTGAAAAACGTCGTGGTATTATCTCTTGTTTAGCAATGAGATAAGAATTCTACCAATGTCATAAAAATAAGTAAACATTTTGGGAAAGCAACAATTTTTACATTGAAAAAAGAGTAGGAGCAGCAAAATTAATCCTGTCACTGAAACTGACTCTAAAACGAAAATATTTGAGATTGCACATATTTTGGAAATTCACAAAGAGATCTATTACAAAGATAAACGATGCTGTTATGCGGATATGCTAACAACGAACGAAGGAAACCCCGAGGAAAGTTTATCAAATGGAAACCAAATGTATTGAATTCCGATGAAGGAAGAAAAGAAGAGGCAAACTTTGTATTATCGATGACACGTGAAATGTAAAACAATTTGAATTGTAAATTCTAACAATTTTGATATTATTGGAAAATATAGACATACCTCGTCTTTTAACTTTGGCACTATCTCCCAAATATTGTGCAGATATATTCCTGTATCTTTCGCCTGTAAATTTAAATTAGTGTTATTTGCAAGACATTACTAAGATTATGCATTTGACCCAGAAAAAGCGGCATCGTCTTACTTCCATGCAAAGAAAATAAAATACTGGTCATAACTTATATCTGCAATCTTAATTATTATATATCTTAATTCAAAATATATAGGTACTTATAATTCTAGATTGTATGATGGACTTCGATCTTCACAAGATCTATTGTAATATACCCTAAATTGTTATATAGTTTTTTTGCAAGAACTATATTGTTTCGGGAAGGGCCATTGTCCACCTCGGTCCATTGTAGGCTTAGTATTTGCTCCGAAGTTTCTGTTGCACTATTCCAAAATCTACAACTATTGTGGTCTGTCTTGTGATGTTAAGATGGGATCTCAAACAGTGACCAGTGAGAACACCTGTGGCTAGATTTAGATTCTTTTGTGTTACTGGAAGAATGTCTAGGCTTTTCGGCATGATAGGTCACAAACCCTTTTGCTTTATCTAAGTGCTGTAATATTCCCTCAGAAGGCGGTTTTTGCTCCTTCTTTCCATCCTTGTAGCTTGTCTACAATACGGCCTATACTAACACCATTAAATGGTGCTGGTCTGAAACATGGGATTGCCGATCTCTCTTTGCTATCGGCAATTACCTTTGATACCTTAGCGCCCATATCAGTGTTACCTTGTTATTGTTTCCTGTTTAAGAGATTAAGAGATTCTTTAGTGCTGCTTGACTATCTGCGCAAATTTCTTCCCTTTCGGAGTGTCCATTGGATACATTTTTGGGGACAGAAACTTATACGTGAATCGTTTAGAAGATGCTTGGAGAGGCGTTGGATTATGGCAAAAATGCAATTACAACCCTATGTTCCGTTTTGAACCATCAGTACGCCAAAGCGATATCGTATTACTGAGACGCCGTAACACAGTTTCAGCATCTCAGCAGTGGCAAATTGCCATTTAAGGATATACATACGTGTACTTACTTTTTCTGCTGTATTTCCTGATACACTTGCGATCATAAAAATTTTTAGCGAATGCAGTATCAAATATATGATTGGTAATACGTATTTTGTATTATTTCCCTGAGCTGGATTTCTGATGATGTTATAGGTGTGTATCAGTTGAGTTGTTATCATAATAAATCTGCTTCCTATAGTCGCCAAAATCTGAACACCATACATCCTATTTACCAAACGCGATATTTCACATAATCTACCGTAAATTTTTGCTATACTCGTTAACACATGGGCAGAATCAAATTCTACGTAATATTGTCCTCTATATCTGACAGATATAGCAATATTAAGAACATTACTAGAACAGGTCAGCTTTGAAAATTGCTTTAGCTTTCTGTTCAACCACAAAAATCGTTGTCGTATTAATAACAAAATGTTCACGTACTGAAGAAGCATGATCGTATTCACGTAGTCGAAAACATTGAAGGCACTGTACGTAAACATCATGATGATTGTATTCGTGAAATATTGCATCCCAAATTTGAAAAGGAACACACAGGTCATTACCATTACTTGCACTGACACGATTTTTTTGGCTTTTTTATAATTGACTTCTATTTCTATGTTCTTCATGTTAATGTCGACACTCGCTATTTTCTCTATGCACCGAATTAATAATTTCTGATTGGAGATTGCAAGTGTTAAAACTGTGAAGGTCACTAGTGTTCCTAAAACAGAAAGGAGTTATTTATACAAGAGTCAAAATGAATTTATTATAACTTATATAATAATAATATTGTGTTTACTGGTCTTTTAATTATTATTCCTATTTGTTATTGCTTGATAAATTGAAGAAAATTTTCGAATTGTGACTTATTATAATTTAAAAAAGTTTTGATGAACAGGCAACTTGCTTGGCTTTAATATAGTTATAGATTGGCGAAATAATTTGAGTGCGTACGAAATGTTGGTTAACATAAAAGAGACCAAACTTTCCCATAAAGTTGTCTTCAGATCATTTGAACCCATGATCTTCTAAACAGAGGTCTGCATCATTATTCTATGTATCCTAGAAGAAACACCACCTATGTTTGCTCAGACGCTCAAACTGCATCGACCCTCATATCCGCCACTTATGGGCCGAAATCTGTTTTTGACAGGTAATAGTTTTGCAAGAAAGTTAAATGTTATATATACAGGCTTTAGAAGTTTAAGCATGTTTATACCATTAAGCTAGATAAGTAAATAGCTGCCTGAAAGTAATACTTGTTGAAAATTTCCACGTTATGTAGAAGAAGACATCTTATGCAGCATCACACACATTCTAAATCGCCCAGCTTTTCGCGGACGAAAGTAAAACTACGTAATGAGAATACTGTTATAACATCGGACAATATGTCATGCTGATCACTTATTGAGCTAAGGAAAACTGGAAAACGAAAAATCTTTTTTCTTTAAATTGGCTCAACATTAGGTGCTTTGCAGACTTTTCGAAGAGAATAGTAAGTCTTAAGAATTTATGGTAATGCTTTTTACATTCATTACATATGTAAGGATGTCACATTTTAGAAGGTTTTTGCTTTCATTAGATTGAACTCTCCACTTCATTTATTACTACAAATTTGCTTCTTTATATTTTATTGAATTTGCATTGCAGGCCTTTTAGGCCAGAGGCATTAGTAAAGCTTTCTTCTTTGTACTGATCATAGACCTCTTGGTTGGTTGTCCCTCTGCACTTCGGTATTTACCCCTCCAAGAATGCTCCTTAGTATTTTACGTTTCCATCTTTCCAATTGTTCCTCGTCTGATTTATTAGGTACCCAGGTTTCGCAAGTGTACGTAGTCGTTAGTCTTAATATTGTTTGGTATATTCGTAGTTTAGTCCTTCTGGATAGGTATTTCTTCAGTAGTACTCCCAAATATGTAATTTGTTTTAACCTTTTCAAAGTCATACTTTTCACCGCTCTTGGTAGCCATCTTTAGCTTTCCATCCTCTTTCTCTCTTTCCATCCTCATGATCATATACTTAGTTTTCCCCTCATTAATTATTAGTTCGAACTGTCTTGCTTCACTTTTTAATTTTGTTACAATTCTTTTGAGTTCTCTTTTGGATTTGGCCAATATTGCTAAGTCATCCGCATAAGCTAGACATTGATGCTTGTTTTTTAATATCGTTCCTCTCTTTTCTACTCTGCTATTTCTTATTACTGCCTCCAAAACTAAATTGATCAAAGTCGCGGACAAAGGGTCGCCCTGTCTTACGCCATTTCTCACTTAGAAACCCTCTCCGTTCCAGAACATTTTGTCGTTCGTTCCTTTCACAGTCATTCTTGTTAGTCTTATTAGCTTTTTGGGATGCCCAACTGTGACATTGTTTGATACATTTTTTCTGTTTTCTAGGCCTGTTTAAAATCTTTGAATAAAGCGGGCAGCACCATTATATATTCATAGTAGATTGTCTGGATCTATTTAAGTGCGAAGGTTTGGTCTATTTTTGATCTGGTACGGCGAAACCCGCCTTGGTATTCTCCCAATGAAGTTCCTGTATACTCGTCAATTCTCTTTCTTAATATTCTACTAAATACTTTGTAACATGTGTCAAGTAAGACACATCTTTGCGACTAATAGAAGGAGTAAAGGTTAGAATGATATATTGTTAAAAATCAATTGTTGTCAAAGATAGGGACTAACATATCACCACAATTTGATGTGGCAATCATAGTACGTGACTGTGGAATATATGAGTCGTACCGCAAGAGAAAATGAAGAATAAACAAATGTGATCACAAGCATCTATTAGTCGATACACAGCAGAAAAGAAAAGCATATGGGAAAAAGCTATGCCACAAAAAAAAAATTATCAAATTACAATTGTTATCGTATATATAATAAAACCTGTAAAATAGTGACAAAATAAAAACGCCTGGACAGGTCAAATTTAATTTTTAATGTGCAAATTAAGAAAAAAGACGTATTTTGTAACCATCGATTTCTTCGGCAATATTTTTCGCCTCTTCTAAGTTATCGCTAAAGCCTTTATCTGCTATAATATCCTATAAATATGTTTTTCTTTGTTCTAATATTACAATAATATTTGACAATTGTACGGTCTTTCTCGACTGTACTTACATATGTATAGCGGATATAAACAGCACGTTATCACTTTTAAAAGAATTTTATCTACAAACCCGTTGTTATGAGAATACGGTAACTTCGGTGATTTCCCGATCGAAATTGTCATTGGACAGTAATTTATGTCGAGTGCGATTAATTCATGTTCGGTCAGTTATCTTCGTGTAACTACATAGAAATGAAACCACAATTTTAAATTTCTTTAGCTCGGAATGAAGTGTGTAACTTTTTAATCGCCCTCGAGTTAACCTATAAATTCGCAGATGGTGTTAGATTTCTTATCGCAAGACCGAACAGATATTTTGATTAACATGTTGCAAAAGTGTAGTAATTATCATCGTTATTAAAGTGATCTGTCTATCTGTACTTCACGCGTTTTCATATTAAAAATATTAGCGAATATGGGTTCAACTCAGAGTTCTGGACAAGCCACTAATAGTAATTCTATGAATAAAACAGTAACAATACAAAAATCGTTAGTGAATAAACATTTGGAAGAAATGGAGGAATTGAAATCAAAACTGGTCACAGTAGAAGGAGAAAATAAGGAAAGCAAGTGTTTATTGGAATTAACTGCGCTCGATAACGTAAAATATAAAAAGAAAATTTTCGAGTTAAAAAGTGCAATCCAAAACTCGAACGCGGAGCTCGCGAATCAAACCAACCTTTGCGAACAGCTACAAGAATCCGAAAAATTGCTTCAACAACGCAACGAGGATCTTCAAAAAAGAACATTAGAATTTTAAAGCGACTTACTAAATTGGAAGATAAGAAAGATGATCTACAGCGGCTCAACAGTGTACTAACGGACGAACGTGCAGAACTTGAATCAGAACTTGATCGGTGCAAAGTTCACAAAAGCGCTTTAGAATTAATCATAACGAAAAAGGAATCACTTATCAACGACAAAGATGTTCTTTACGAAAACTTGGAAGAGAAGAATAGAAGCAACGAAAATAAAATACAAGCTGTAGAAGGAGACAACCTGTGCTTGCATAACCTTGTGTCCGCAAACGAAGGTGAGATTCGTAAGTTGCAAGATGAAATACAAAGAAACGGCGCCGAATTCGCGAACCAAAACGACCTCTGTCAGGAATTACGTAGTTCTCAAAAATCGTTACAGCAACGCAACGATGACCTTGGAGAAGAAAATGACAGAATTCGAAAATGCTTGTTCGATGTGGAAAAGGAAAGAAATGATTCGCAAAAACGCATTCAGGCACTGCTAAGCGATCTTTCCAAACTTCGATCTGAACTGGAAAGATCCAAGACGAACAAAATCTTCATTCATCCGGTGGATATCCGTAAGGAGCTGCAAAGGATCGCCGTCGAAATCAATCAAGTAAAATCTAGAGCAGTCAAGGAGGTGAAGAATCTTTCAAGGACCAACAGAGAATCAGAACTAAAGAAGATAGAAGTCGAATACAATCAAAACGTAGAACATCTCCGCAAATGTAACTTTACTATGTCCAATGAAAATTTCAATTCAGCAGTAAATACTTACCGACGTGTTTACGAAGAAAACGAAGCCAAGATGGAAACCTTCATGAAGAAGCTGTACGACATAGAAGTATCTTGCAAACATTTTTCCGAATTGCTGAACATGAACAATGTTAGAACCAATAACGAAATGCCGCCGGCGTTGAGTGCAAAATTAAAAGAATTGGACGAATTGAAGCGGACACCTTTCATCCACGATTTCCAAAGAGAAAAATCGCTTTATAAAGACATACTAAAAATGAATTCCGACGTCAAAACCATCTTGGAAAGAACATTGGGAGACCCAAGTGGAAGTGGTAATCGTCGAAACTGCAATATGATAATTTATAATTTCCGAGAAAACTCAGATGCCCAAGCGGATGCTACGAACGTAAAATATTTTCTGGGCAGGTTGGGTTTAGAAAGTAGTGCGGTTATTTATGTTCAAAGAATGCAGCGCGCGCCAACAAATTACCAAACTAAACCGGTTATTGTGAAGCTAGCGACTGAAGAAGCCGTAAATTGTGTTTTGTTCTCTCGACATAAATTGAAAGAGATCCGTATGTCTTACGTAAAACTAGTAAGATTTTATGGAGAATTTGATTAAGACACGGACCAATAACATTTTCGCATAGAGTTGTTGTAATATGACTTGTTCTATTGTAAAGTAATCATATTTCCTTACCAATAAATTCAGATTTGAGCAAAACCTACAAACAATAAATTCTTATCTTTCGGGTTGCCTCCACCACTTTTCTAGGTTAGTGAAAATGAAAATAAAAGTTTCTTCGATTGACCTACAAAAGTGGTGGCGGTCATCTGAACGCTAAATGCTTATTCACTATAACTCCAATGCAAATTATTTCTTAAAGATTATTTTTAACATTTTACAGGCCGAAGATATGGTACTAATCTTTGGTCATGATACAATTATTGTATCAGCGGTCATTAAAGTGTTAGTATATATAAGCGAACAGAAAATGTGAAGGAAGCGATATATGCCTTAACGTAATTCTATTCTGAAAATTTTCTTTTGCCAAAAATTTTAACTATGATCAAAAAATATATGCAATCAAAATGAAATGTAGAATGGACGAAATCATTAGCAGTGAGGTAGAAACATAGTGGAGTAGTGGAGTGATAAGTGAGGGCTATAGAAACTATAATGTAAAACTGCAAAAAAGTGGAATATTTCTGAATAAGCTAATAATACCTACTTATTACAATGTGTGTTTCCAGTAAGAAAAAAATTTCAAATTTAAGTAAATTGAAAAAATACCATATTTTAGGACATAGAATTTGAAATATACCAAATAGAAACATAGTTTATGTGTTTGCTTAAAATCTCTAAAAAATTATCCTGCTGGTGACTTGCCGTTTTGACAAAATATTTGGAAAAAATCATGTCAAATATGCCAGTAATAGACACGATTTCATGGGTTATAGACACATTCTGATGTAGTAATGGACATACTTTATTATTTATCTTTTAAACTCTACTCTCTACCACATTCAGGTCAATTAAAAAATAAATCGGAAGTTAGTAGCTGGATTATGGATTTTGGATATGAAGGCTTTCAAACATTAATTTTATTTTTCTATACGTCTATACGTCATTCCTCCATGTTTATGCCTGCTCATTGATATATATATATATATATTTCATATATATGCAATTACTTACCTAAATATAATTCACATTTTAAAGCTAACTCGGCTATTCCCGTTTTATACTCCAACGCTTCAAGCAGAAATGCCACGTAACACATACCTCCAATTACGAGAATAATTCGTACTAGTAATATTGGACCAAAGAAGTGAGCTTTTAATTTCTTCCTTCTCAGTGTGAATGGAGCTAAGCCAAGTATTTTCGATATTATGAATATAGGTAGTACAACGTCGTAAACATCGTCTGTCTTCCACATTTTCAAAGTACAGTTTAAATCTTTCCAGAAAATATCTATTTTTCTTATATCATCTTATATCGACCGTAAGCTTTCATAGAATGTTGCGCATGGAAGAGGTGATCGACAACAAAATTAATAAAGCTTGTAAAAACATTCGGTGCCTATTCGAGTATCAGGAACGATTTCTTTAACTAGTTGTATTTCTTCTTTAATTTGTCAATATTATTGGAATATAAGTTTTAGTACTGGTTAAAATCATTAATGGTGTCGATACAGATGTATTCTACTACAAGTAATTAAATTGATATTAAAAATTATGTCCCTAATAAAATTTTATTCCATATCCATAAAATTATTTTAACCTTTCTTTTGGTTAGATTGATAGATTTTTGTGTTTGGTTATCACGTCAGAACTGAAAACTTTTAAGTTTGATACTTTCTTGTACGAAAGATGTTTCGAATGTTCTCGGAATTTGACTTGTCTTCAATTGCTTAAATGTTATAGGTTACGCTATTGGTTAGGGACAAATCTTTACACGTTTACGCAGCCACCCCTTGCAATATTGTTTAGCATACTTCAGCTGTTTGAATTACGAAAGACGAAGCTCAGAACATAATATAAAATATGAAAATTCAGCCGGTACATTATATTTTCTGATCTTCTTGCATAACTCTGTAATTACATTTCATTTCTAATTCTAATAATCTCACGCGTTCATACCAAAATTTTCTTGTTTTTCTTTATTTCTGCACTCAAGAATATCTTTAATCCTGCAGGTATGCTAAGTTGTAGAGGATTGAATCTGTGTCGTGGGATCTGGTTAATCGAATTTACAAAGACTTAGTTGAGCATAAGTTGTCCGAAAGAAATGGTAAAAGGGAGTTATAATTTCTGGGTGTATCAGTTGTTGTCGTTTGAATGCAAACTACACACACAGTTTCGTGCTGCTACTCAATAATGTGTAACACTGGCATAATTCATGAACCCATCATTATTATATATCAAATGTGTTTCCTTTTCACTCAAATGATAATTTCCCCTAACGGATTACATAAATCATTAGCCCAGTGCTATCGACTTGTACCTTATGATTAGAGTTTGTTAAAAATGTGGCACCGGGCAAGGACGTATGTCGGTGAACGCAGCGTCTAGGGCGAATTTGTTAACCGACATAGCCGCTCTCCTACCTATTCTCCTATCAACTGACTCCAGTACGCTGCGTTCACCGACATGCGCCCTTGCCCGGTACCACCTTTTTAACAAACTCTACTTATGGTATATCTACTATATTTTTGTGCAGAATATGTGAAACAAGAAAATAGTTGAATTATTGAATTCTTTATGCTTATGCTCTTTCCAACTGAATTACTATTATTAAATATGTAGCTACAGCACCTACAATCTGTAATTAAATTAATTGGGGAGTCTTTTATGTATTCTGTATTAGTTAACTCACACTATAGACTAGGGTATGATCCAATGTGAAAAATCCATATGCTGTAAATGATAAGTTTTGATGCAGGATTTGCAAAGAGAAGTACTCTATCTAGAATTAAATAAGATATGCATGTATATAATAATCTTTACAATGTTTCGACTTTTCTCTTTTAATTGTTCAAATATGTAAAGGGTACCTTACCTCATTTCTTAATTCGGGTGTAAAATCCCATAAGTTATGTAAATGAAGGCCAGTTGTCTTTGCCTATAAAAATATAAATGTTAGCTATTCACTTATCTCTTCGAAGTTAGATATTTATATCTTCTAATTAATTTACCTGAATCTTAGTACTTTCAGAAACACTAGCCACAATGAATATCGTGGTGCAATGTATTACCAAATAAATGCTGGCTAGTACAGTTTCAAGAGCATCGTCGTAGGGTGATTTAATCGTATCATAAACGTTTATCAACTGTGCAGTAAGCATAATAAATCTACAAGTTATAGTAAGAAGGATTTGGATGTTAAATGTGTTATTTATTAAACGGCTTTCACAACATAATTTGCTGTATATCTTTCCTAGATTTATTATAAGTGTTTCAGGTTCATTTCTTTCGTAAACTCCAATAATAATAGGTTTGAAAAGTACTTTTGTATTTAAATAAATCGATGCGTTTGTTTTTGCTAAGTGTTCAAGTTTCTTGTTCAGCCAAATAAATCTTTGTCGCACCAACAATACCAAATTTACAAACTGAAGAAGTACTACTACGTTCATATAATTAACCACATTGAAAACGCTGTAGATTAACAATACCTCAATGTCGTTAAATATCTGTAAAACTAGTTTTACTATAAAAATGCACGTAATGGCTATCATCTGCAGAATTGCAATCATTTTGCAGTATTTATAGTCCGGTATAATTTCGACGTGTTTCAAATGTTCGTCAATGTGAATTAATTTTTCAACGACTTTGATTAAAGATTTCTGCTTTACAAGTGCTAACACTAAAGTTGCAGTGGTCATGCAAGTACCTAAAAATAGAGAGCATATATTATCAATAAATGAAATTTTCTTTTCGTCATAAGTATAGTTATATTAACAAATCGCGTTATAACTTATTCTTTATGAGAACAAAACCATATTTTTAGATATTGGTAAGTATTTTCATCTGCTGACTGATGCTTAATTAGAAAATATTTGTAAAATATTAAAATACCTAGGTAAAGCTCACATCTTAGAGCGATTTCGCTTATGTCCAAATGAAAAGTCAGTTTACTAATTAAAACGATGGCATAGCTTAATCCACCGACAAGTAAACAAAATCTGACGATATCCAATAAACCATAGTGAGGTGTGAATGTTTGATGACGAAGATTAAAAGGAGCTAAACCCAGAATTCTTGACACAATGTATATCGGCATTAATATGCTACAAATTTCCTTATCAGGATGCATTAAGTACGTGCTTCAAAAACACTGCTTTAAATGCTAATTAAATCGTTCAAGCATCTAATTTTTGCACTTATTGTTATAACTTGCAATATGTCTTTTAAAATTAGAGCAATAGAATCGTTAAAATGTAGCTACGTGTGCACTACAACAACAGAATATATCAATTTTATATCAGTAGTGATTATAATCTTAATTCAATTAAAAGTCAGTGGCGTTCTTCCATGATAATTAAACTTACTACAGATATATACAACCGGTAAAAAAGACGCAGTTCTCACCCTAATACCATATATCCATTGGAGCTCATTACGGAAAAGATAAAGATCACATTGAGTTTTAATTGTGTATATTTTTATTGGAATATAATTAATACATAAGCTTCCGGATATGAAACAAATGAATTAGTGAAAAATCAATTTAAGAAATCACAGGAACTGTTATTTGTATTTGACGAAAATATTGGGCTGGAGAATAAGTTCCCGCCGTTTTATTAATTGTTTGTTTTTTCAGCGATTGTTTCGTCGTAAGCCCGATTATAATATACCATTTTAAATGGGTTTGTCTGGTCTAGAAGCGCTTATTAACATGTTTTTTCCTTTATAACTAAGTGCTATTGAAGCAGGACAGACGTAAAATAAGTCGGTAATTTGGCGAGGAGACAAATTGCGACAAAAGACAATTCTGAAAAACCTCCACTCAATGGGATTTGAAGAAAGAATCGGAGCTTGGGTGTTACACGAGCTTACCAAAAAAAAAAAAATATAAATAAATAAACAAGGAATTCGCCTCCAAATTACGCCCCAATATTTCGCCCGACAGCGAGCAATACGTGGCCACAAGCAACGATTTTTGTATAGAATCGTCAGGGGAGATGAAAAATGGAATCTCTACGTCAATATGAAGCAAAGGAAGGAGTGGATGGCTCCAGCAGACACGCCAAAACCAAAAGTGAAGCAGAACCTCTATCCCAAGAAGACTATGATTTGCATTTGGAGGGATTGGGAGGATCTAGTGCTCTGGAAAATGCTGGAGAAGTACAAGACGGTCGTGAAAACCCTCTATATATCCTAGCTTTACCGAGTAAACGAGGTTATCAATTGAGAAACTCCATAGACAAGGCCAGGTTATCCTGCTCCTGCTCCTCTCGCGACCTTGCGCCAACGGATTATCACTTTTTCCGCTCGCAAATGGGGGTTTTATCTTCACCAACGACGAGGACCTACAAAACGACCTCAATAACTTCTTCGAGTCCAGGCCAGGCGATTTTTGGCGAAACGACATCAACAAATTGGTCGAGAGGTGGGAGCAGGTTATGAACAATGACAGAATTTATAGTTGATTACTTCTTTGTTATAATTGTTGTAATTCCTACGCACTCTTAAACATAGGGAAAATTGTGAAAGCCATTTCAGAAAAGAGAGGATACTTATCCTATCATTCTAATAGTCGTATATTATGTACACCAGAATAAAGAAACTCTTCACCAAAATGGACGCCATCACGCATACCCTGTTTCATTAATTATTTATTTCTAACTCTCTATTTACATGTTGCTCTGGTTACACTACTAGACATCTACAATTATGGCTACTATTAACAACTTTAAATATATGTATTATGTAACCTAATAATACAATATATATAGCATATAACACGCTCTTATTTTTTTAATTCAATCACTTATTAATAATAAACTTGAAATATCTTTAAAAAAGAAACTTAATAAGATATATAATCTTGCGATTCTGATCTCTTTGATTTACGTTGACTTCGGGTTTGTATTGTAACATTGGGTATAATTTTAAAAATATCTATATCACTTGAATTATTACAGTCCTTATTGGAAACATTAGTAACAATTACTTCATCATCGTTAGGAGAGTCTTTTAAAATATTAGGAACATGTTCTTCTCTGATACAAGGAAATAAATCTTTATAGATTAGAAAATCTTTTGGTGCTTCAGTAAAAGGTATTTTTGTTTTATTGATTAGTCTTCTATTTCGTCCTTTAGAATTTTTAACCATATACGATCTATTATTATACGCGTTTACAATCTTTCCTTTTTCCCATTTATTTATTTTTTTTGAAAAACTACGTTTTCATTTTCTTTTAATCCAGGTAAATCTTTAGCAGTTTTATCGTAATGCTCTTTCTGCTTTTCACTATTAGCTCTTAATTTTTTAAAAATCTGTTCCGGTTCTATTACTTTAGATTGAAGATATATTTTTCTGCAAGTCCATTCGATTGATGGTAATGCGGACTAGAGAATTCTATTTCAAAATTCCACAACTTAGAAAACTCTTTAAATTTAGCACTACTAAAGGGATTATTATCGGCATAAAAATGTCGGGTACACCAAATCTAGAAAAGATATCTTTACAAATTTCAATGACGGTGTTTGCAGTTTTATCTTTAGCTGGAATAACTTCTAACCAATGAGAATAAGCGTCTACTATTAGTAGATAACATTTGCAGTCATATTCAAAAAATCAGAATGTAAATATTGCCATGGACGGTTTGGTAAAGTATGTGGTATAAGTGTTTCCTTCCTATTTGCAGGTTTATTTAACTGACATGTCTCACATTTGTTAATAAAGTCCTCTATATCACATTTTTGGCCAGTACATAATTTGACGAGCACGTAATTTTGATTTCTGTATTCCAAAATGAGCTTTATGAATTAACTTCGACAATGCAGTTTTCATTTTCGCACATAAAACCACAATTAGCAGCTTACTTCTTCAATTCTGTGATAAACGAATCAATGTTTTGATCACTGTAATGTTTGTTTTTGGTAGAAAATACTCATCAAAACAGTGAAGAACGTCATCTAATGTTGACATATTATCTGCGGGAAAAGTGTTGTAGATGTCCAATCCAGTATCGTCAATTACATGTAGTAGAAGTGCGACTTTAACATCTTCCGTGGCTGTATGTTTTCCAGATGCCTTCATAAAAATATCAAACTTCTGTCTCCACTTTAGCCAAACCTTCCTTCTTCCTACTTCATTAACATCAAACGGTTGTGGTGGTTTATACTCCATTTTATTTGGTTTTTTTGTTCTTTTTTGCTTTATATTTCTATTTATTTATACGGTTCTTCCTAACCTGACACCATGTTTCATTAATTATTTATTTATAACTCTCTATTTACATGTTGCTCTGGTTACACTGCTAAACATCTACAATTATGGCTACTATTAACAACTTTAAATATAAGTATTATGTAACCTAGTAATACAATATATAACATATAACATACCCCACAGGAAATCGTAACGACATGGAAGTACCTTAATGTGCATTAATGTAATTTATAAAACAAATTACCCAACGAATTGAAACTTCAGCTTATGGCAATTTTAGAAGAAAAATTAAAGAAATGTTGATCGAAAGAGAGTGGTACAGCATGGAGGAGGTCCTAATTAATTAAGGTATCTATATTTTGTTAGTCTATTTTCACTTATGTTTATTTTGTATATGTTTCATGCATATGTCTTATACATGTGACAAATTGTAATAAATAAATATGATGTATTACATGATAGAAACTAGCTGACAAATTTCTGTAATGGTTTGATTACAAATACATACATATTATTATTATTATTATTAACATTGTAAAACTGATA
The DNA here is from genome assembly GCA_038088585.1 of Chrysina gloriosa. Taxonomy (NCBI): domain Eukaryota; kingdom Metazoa; phylum Arthropoda; class Insecta; order Coleoptera; family Scarabaeidae; genus Chrysina; species Chrysina gloriosa. Next base: position 12,758,262 of record CM076093.1, read on the forward strand.
GATACGAACTAGAATTTCGTTATGTCTTTAATCTGAAATATGTATGTCGTATATTCTGAAGACACATGTTCCAAACATGGCAAGTTTCAGGAGAATATTATAAAAATATTATGTATATTATGGAACATGTTTTCTCAGAATATACGTCGCATATTTCTAAAAATTCTGAAAATATATCGAATATATATATATATATATATATTCCTATCGCTTTCGAAATGTTAGTGATTTTAGTCAAAATAATATTGATTTTAAAATTTGTATCCTACAAATTTGCGCTTGTTTTTAGATTGTCGTACCAATCGTGAACTATAAAGTTCGCAAATTGTCACCGATATGGTGTTGGGTATCGATACCATTACATCCCCTGACTTTGGGGGTACGAGTAACTATTATCAAATCAGAACTAATGTTTTGAAAGTAGTCAACGTTAAAAGTTAATCAAAATACCTTGACGAAATAGGTAAACATCAAAACATGGATAACGATGATATGTCAAAGAATAATATGAAAGAGAACAGAAATAAACGGGACGTAGTTTTTATTAAGAGCAAGAAAACGTAAACAGTAGAAATAACAAAAATCGACCGAGGAGGAAATTAAATTAAATAAAGGGAACTAAAACGGAACAGATGGAATATGGAACAGAAATGAGGAATTTAATCAACGGCGTAGAGAAAGATCAATTTAAATTCATAAATAAATTTGGGGAAAACCGAAAATTTTAATTTGAAGGACTTGGAGGAACTGACAAAACTAAACAAAAGAAATCAGGAAATGATATGATTTCCGTAAATTGATAAACTAAATTGGGAGGCAACGATATTGTTGTTGTTTCCGCTCAATTCCTTATAAATATATAGTACATGAAGGATTTAAAGGAACATATTCGTGAAAAATATTCGGAAAATTTTAATAAAAATTACATTGCTCTATAATTTATTAATATAAGCAGTGCACTGCTGCGAATATATTTTTACAATTCACATTACAGAATTTCTCATTACAAATTGCAATTGTAAAGTCACAAAAATATCCAGCGAATCTAATAACAAAAGGAACATACTTAAATATTTTGTAATATGTATTATCGAGTTTCGGTATATGATGACGGCACTGAATCCGTATCTAAATCCTCAAGTCTTGTTTCACACGAAGCAACTTGCCGTATTTGTGTCTGAAAAATTAATATTGAAGATTAATAATAATGTAATATATAGGATATGTGGGATATATTTACTATTAACATATGGCACAATGCAGTGGCTGATTTTATGCTGGCTTGCAGGTTTGGATTTGCTGCCGTTCTTTTGCCAGCATTCCAATCCCTGGAAAACGTGACTTGTGCTTTGCAATGCAAACTTACGAAAAATAATGCGACCATAACGAATATAATGCATGTTTTCTGTGATCTGTAAATTTAAAGGAATTTCTTTAAAATGTTGCATTTACATTTAATAAACATTTATAAGTAAATTATTCGTTCTAGATGAAGAAACATGTCTTTTTCTACTGAAGAGTTAATTAATAATTATCATGAACTAATAAAGTAGGTTTATAAATTATAATCTTTGGATTATTGTGCTATACTATTCAACAAATGATCCCAAACATTAACCCTCCTTGCGATGTATGTACATTTTCCACTGTTGGAGAGTAAGCGATCTTAACCTTTATAATTTTTGTGATTAAACTAATCGTCATTCTCCAAAGCTGTACCATACTTAATCTAACTGTTCGCTGTTGAAGTGAAAGGCAACACTTTTGAAAATTTTAGAATAGTTTTGGAGATAAGCGTTGTAAAACAATATCTCAAAAATGATTACCACAACACTTGTTAAATTCCACTAGTGGAAAGGAGAGTTGCGACGAAAATTATTAGAACAATTTAACTTAGTTGCTACTACTGAAACGTTTATGTTCACTTTTACGTTTTTATCATATATTCTCTTAATTATTACATATAAGATTTGAATATAAATACATGTATGTAAAATATTGTTGGTATAGTACAAGTAAGGACAATACAGTTACAACTTACCTCGAAAACCCCTCCATAATTTCTGGTCTTGTGTGTTTCAAAACCCTGCCGATACTGCATCAAAGTATCTTCGTAATCCAGCTTTTATATAAAATTTCTCCCTTGCCGGATCCTCTCGAGGGATTAGATAAATACATTGGAAATATTTGCATTTATGCAAAGAATCTTTGATTTGAAAATACCGGGTGGCGCTACTCGACGGAAAATTAATTATAACTTTACTAAGTAATAACTATTCTAAAGAAATTTTGTTTTTAGTTAATTACTTTGCTTATTAAATATATGTATATATGATGGAGGAGCTTTAAAATATATAATATATATATATAGAAAATAATAAGGATAAAAGCTGAATAATTTATACATGGAAGCATGTTAGGTTCCCCTCGTAATTAATTACATCACTTAAAGGAAGACACATACTGTTACAGGTTCCATCGGGAGCCTTGACTTAATAAAATAAAACAACCTTTACCACATCTAGTTTGGACAAGTCTACAAACTTATTTTGGCAACAAAGTTATCATTTTTAGTGGACAAGAACTACGAGATTCACGTGTTCCACATGAACCTTGACCAAATATCGCACTTAACGCCACATAAAAACACCGCAAAATTACAATTCTGCTTTTCTGATTAATACAAAGGGTACTACGAAAGTTTTGTAATATGATCCAACCATATGTCGCAGGAGTTTGCCTGTTGAGGCATGCTGAGACATGTTCATATTTGCACAGTAACCGCTGCGCCAAGTCGATGGGCTCAGTTATTCGTTGACCATGATAGTGTACAATTCTTACGATGGTATCTTGGTCACGAAATGAGATACGGGCAGTTTTGGGGTATAACTTTGCGCATGATTTAAACGCAGACCAGTGCTTAGAAGAAGTGATTATTGCACTAGGCAATGTGTGTGTACGACTATATTCAAGTGATACACAGAATTTAGAAGGAGACATTTCACTCTGGAGGACGCTGAGAGGGCGGGAAGACCATGAACGTTAGTTACGGAGGAAAACGTTATTGTTGTGAGGAAAATGCTTGACGAAGACAGGCGAGTGACTTACCAGCAGATTGAGGATACCTTAGGCCTAAATGCACCAACAATTCGTTCGATCCTACACGATCATTTGCAGGTGAAGAAACTTTGTTGTCTCTGGCTGCCGCATAATCTGACTAAAGAGCAAGTGACACGAAGTGTGACATGGTACCGGAAGACGCTGAAAATGTTTGATAAGGGACAATCGCCGTATGTGAAGAACATCGTAACAGGTGACAAGACTTGGCTGTACTGTTATGATGTGCCGATCAAGACTGAAAACCAAAGTTTGTATCTTCGATGATGAGGTACACGCTTAACTGTCAGAAAATCCCGATCAGTAATGGAGAAAGTAATAACCGTAGTTTCAAATTGAGTGCAGTCGTGGAGCTTGTCGTTTTGGATACACACAAGACAGTCATAGAAAAAGTACACTGAACAATGTCTGCGTAAAGTAATTGAGAACCTACGACGAAATTCAAAAATGAACACCTGGTTTCTCCATCATGACAACACTGCAGCTCACCGCGCAAAAGCCTACACCGAATATTTGAGGATGGCAGGACTGAAACTTCTTGAGCGCCCTCCATACAGTTCAGACCTGGCTCAGTGCGACTTTGCATTGCTCCTAAATGCGAAAATGAAGCTGAAAGGGATGCGGTTTTCTAGTGATGAGGACCTTCTGAGGGCTTGAGACAACAAGTGTGCCTTACTCCCTAATGAAACTTGGCAGATCTGGTTCAGGAATTGGTTTCGGAGAGATGTATTGAATGTGGTGAAAATTATTTTGAAAAATATTTCTAATATCCCTCCCTGGATTTCAGTGATTTTCCTTTTTTGTCTATTTCGCCATATTGTCTACTTTTCTTTTCTTCGTGATTCGCCTGTAACGGGCATTTCAATTTAATTAATCGAGGGTATACTATTATTCCTACCGTTCTCATACATTATGCCGAAGATGTATTTATTATTTTTCTTTTTCAATGAATCTGTTTAATTCACCCGTTATTCATAGTCCACCTGTAGCTTCTTTACTTTTGGGTGTACCTCACTTTACTTTTCTACCAATTCATCTTTCTATTGTTTTTACAGCATTATCAATTATCTTCCGAGGTTTTCACAGTGAATCAACTGTGATTTATAGTGGTTATAATGAATCCCAACTCATTAAGTTTTCAATTATTGTTGCTTGCAGTGGCGTAACTATGAGGTAGCAGAACTGACAAAATGCCACGAGCCCACGGTCTTAGGAAACCTCAACACGAGGTATTATGATTATATAGGCACATAGACATTACTGCTGTCCTACTCTCCACGGCCAATAAATAAATAAATATATTAATAAAATAAACTTACAGTATTATACTATATGTATAGAGAGTTACTAACACGTTCACTGCCAGCTGTATACTGAGTATAGCATCACCTGTAGGCGAACTTCATTTCTTCCTAAATACTTTCAAAATTGTACTACATAAATCGATATGTGTAAAATTTAATTTTTGAAATCAAAGACGTCAGAATGGGTTATGCTTTTGTCTTTGCTTTTTTCTTTTAATTAATCCGAATGACCTCCTCTTATTTGTTCAGTTTAGCTACGATATCATGCCACTTCACTTGGGACAATAATGAGTCGTTGCTGTTACCAGTGCTCTTGTTAACTTATCGATTCGGAAAGAATAGTATTTAGTAGGTAAGCTGTTATTATTGTCCTTTGCCATAATAGATCTTGTCTGGCGTATTAGAGGTGTTTTATTTATATTACCACTTCAGTATCAAATAATGACAAGTAAAAAACCGCTTACAGATATCGACGACCAAAGTCAAATACTCATTCTAACTTATCATACCTATCTTTTAAATATTCTCTATCACTTTTTTAAGTCAATTAAACGACTAAGGGCCGGTTTTACAATCCCCGAATAACCACAGATTAGCTTATTCTAGGAATAGCTTCATCTGCAAACATTGTACATGTTCCTAATATAGGCTATTCGGCGCCTATTCGGGAATTGTAAAACCAGCTCTAATAGCTGTCATTTTAACACTGACTAACATTTTAAAAATTACTTTATCCCTAAATCTCCCCACACCTTTATTAGCAAAGCAATGCAAAGTGTAAGACTGTTTTCTATAAGTAGATATACGACCAGCCGGCCTCTAGTTGACCTACAATTGCAGAAATAATTACGACTACCGCCGTAATCTATCGCAGCAAACGTGTTAAGCATCTCAAACAATGAAGTTCTTTTTGTAATTAGTGATAGTATGAGTTTAGTTTTCTAAGGACTCCATCCCAAAACATTTGTCGCTCACATTACGCCTCTGGTTAGTTGATGCGATATTTATTTCTTTGCTATTTGCTATTTGCATATTTCTCTATATTTTGACAGTCTGAGATTTGAGGTATATAATCGGGTGACTTTTGTTTTCGTACCATTTACAATAAACTCTGCAAGCGTTGTGTTAGGAAAATGTTCTAAATCGAACCATTTAACAAATTAAGCATTTGGAATTGATTAAAATATTTGAAATACCATAAATCCACAACCTTCGCGGTGGAATAGGCGATTCTCTTATTGGTGTAAGACCTATCTTCGAAGTGAATCATTCTTCCTTCTATGATCTTATAAATCTTATAGCAGGCAGAAGTTGTTGGGTATTTCGGAAAGTAAAGTTCGTAGAAATATCTTTCAAACAATAAATAAACCAAGTCTAGTATGGTATTGAAGGTACAATTTTCAGTTATACCGCATTTAATCACCATCGATATTATGGAAATTCAAAAATCAAGATGGACAGGACATCTAATTGGAATACTAGCAATAAGATAGGAAGGCAAACATACATACGTGGCCACTCCAGAAAACAGAGGATGTACAGATGCAAGATGAATGAATAGAGGAGTCAAAGATGATCGTAAAGTCCCAAGTGGCAGAAAATGAAGTAACGCTACTAGGAACAGAAAAGGCTTGAAACAAATTTTGAAGCAGGCCAAGATTCATCAGAAACTCTTAAGTTAAAAATGGTGATGGCATTAGAAGACAATTGCGTAACTTTTACAATAGTTGGACTTTCACTGGATAGCTCTTTACCCACAAGCTACGTTTGTTAGTTGGGGTTCTACTGAAATTGGGTCTTGCACAAGATTGTACACCAACATGGAAATTAAAGTTGGAAATTTTCAGGAGTTCTATTAAGATTGAGCGCCATTATAATTATAAATCTTGTGTTAATTCTATACCTAAAAATATAATTTTCTATGATTTGGGTAATGTATAATAATTAAAAATTTGTTGTTACACTGTGTATATTGGAGCACTTATACATACATTCAGGACATACGTCTCTTTCGATATTTCTTTTCGGTTTATCGTACCACGAGGTGAATCTTTTTCAAATATAATCTCAGCCCAACCTGCAAACAAATTCCCTGATCTAAAGTGCTGAAAATCTATCCGCTGACCACCTGCCTTTGATGTTTCTCTTATATAAAGACCAGACCCTTGATATGTACAAAGAAAACATTTACTTATAAGCACTGAGGGATTTTCACGAATGTGTGTCCGTATGTATACGCCTTAGTGTGCGTATTCGAACACATTGGATAGAAAACGCAGTCATACCTTGATATTAAATCGATATTTATTTTATCCGATTTTCAGGATTAACTTGTGTGATGTAGGTATGTATGTAGGTATATCAAATTTCCCTATATATCAAATTCATTGCAACTTTTCATATCTGAAGATGTGTTGATTATAATATTTAAAACAAGAAAGCTATGAAGTCGGGATCTGCGTAATGCGATTGGTAATATTTCGATTTGGTTTGCAAATTTTATCTTGGAACTTCATATTTATTAATGTGACTTGTATACAAATTGAATAATTAGCAATTTTGCTTGACTTATAATAAGAAAAGTCTGACTGGACAATGTAAATAGCTACTACATTCTTTTCTAATTTGATTTTAGTCAAAGCTAAATATTTAAATGCGTAGGCTGCTGCATAAATTTTGGAAATTGAATAGACTCTGTGTTGCTAAACTGTCTTAATTTTTTTGGAGATGTATCCAGTTATAAAGGTTTGAACGCCGAAGTGCAACATAACATAAACAATAAAGCCTATATTTTCGAAATATATGTGATGCCAATAGTATACATGTATAATCAAAGACAATATTAACCTATTCAGTTGAAATAAGGACGAAGACAACGTTAAGAACACCTGAACTGAAAATATTTGAGAAAACCATGGTAGATAGAATACGTGACCAAGACATTAGGACAGCATGAGGGGTAGAACACATAGACACACTAGGAAAAGAAGAAAATGGTGGAATTATTAGATAAGCAAGGTGGATAACATAAAAAGTGAAATTGCAAGAAATTGAAAACTCGGGCTAAGAAGAGCACCAAGGAAGCCAAGCCAAGAGAAAAATACTCAGCGGGAGTGGAAAAATACTCTAACAAGCAGGGTAGGTGAAGGTGGGGCTCAAGAAATCGAAATGCGAAAACAGTATGGGATCCCAAAAACTTGCAAGAAAAAAGTAGAAGTTTCCCTATTTGGTAAAGGCGACTATTGAACTCGTCTAAATGAGATGCTTTCTTCATAAAGCGAAATGTGAGATGAATGTGACAGTACCTCATCATAATGAGGATTGGGGAACACCAGGTAAAACTGTTAAAAGACTTGTTTGAAAGGAACGTTGTGAGTATAACGGTACATGGAAAAGAAACAGAATCTTTCTATTTTGGGAAAGGTGTGCGACAAACCTCCGACTAATCTTCTACCCACCGTTTACGGAACTCTCTCATCTACAAAGCCATCTCACAATGAAAAGGATGCGGTAGACGAATCAACGACCTGAGATGTGTCGAACCACAGGACATTGTTCGTTACGAATGACGAATATTTAATGTAGTTACGGCAAACAGTTGAAGACATTACTGAAGAAACCAGTCTAACTATAGGTAAATGAATCCATCGCTTCCTAAATGAATCCATCGCTTTTTCGGACGATGAGAGATCACTAGGTGCCAGGTCTGGACTATATGGCAAATGTTCCGTTATTTTAATGTTTTTGCCAATACTCAACCGTTCAAGCACCAGCGTCAGCTCGAGCATTATCAAAATGTAATATAATCCTGCCTCTTAGGCGCTTTTCACGTATACTTTAGAGAACTTGAACCATACGGATAATAGTGAACCATTCCGCATTAACAGTATGGCGATTGCCCAATATTTCACTGGAAGTATGTCCAGATTCCAAAAAATGGCGACAATCTTTTCGTTTCGGTTTCTCACCTTCGTCGGAACCGATCTATACCGCAGTATGCCCATATTTCATCGTTTGTATTGATATTGTGCGTCAGATGAGTCACTATCAAAGCGATTTACTGTAGATCTGTCCATTTCAAACCACATTTGGAACTGAAGTCAAATTGTGTGGAATCCAGGGCACATAGCGTACTTTCAAGTGCTTGTGTGAAATGGTATTAATTGCTTTCACATCAATCTTTAGCGTTGCTTGAATACTCCTTAGAGTAACATATCGATCCTCTTCAATCACGTTTCGAATAAGACTAATACGTTTTTCAGTAATAGCCATTTTTTGGCTTATGGGTTTAAAAGACAACCACCTTGAAATTGATTGTAGGTACACGACTTGTCACCAAATATTCGATTAATTACCTCAACATGTCGTTTGATGCTTAAGCTACGTTTGACATTGTAAAAGATCACAACTCAATAATGCCCTTTGTTCAATACCATAATTTTTTATGCAAAGGATATATTATCTATTTTCAAAATGTTTAAGTATATTTGTCAACTGTCACAGTCATTTAAATATGTAGGCAATTATCTTATAATGTCATACAAAATTTGTTAAAAAAATTATGGCTTGTTAAAGAGGTTCAGTGGAAAGAGAATATCCCGCGTATGCATAAATAAGGGCTCTTCGGAATTGTTGCATGCGCCTCTACGAATATGATTGTGGTTACACACTTGAAAAGGAACATTCTAAGACATGCTAAGACTTTTCAAATTTTTCGTTACAAAACACAAACATGACTGACGCTATATCACATCGGTAAACTGTAACGGTAAACGGTGACAGGTATTTCGCAACGAGGCTAGCTCAACAGTACTTTACCGAATGAAGTGCGATTTCTTAAATGCTAGTCATGTAAGCTAAACTTGGGTGAAAAATTATTCTGAGAAGAGTCACCACGTCATTGTAAATCTTTCTCATGTTTGCTTTAACGGTATCTTTGCTTCGGACAATCTTTCTATTTACAAAACACTCATGCAAGTAGCAAACTACGTGTCTCTATAATTAAGAATAAGGAGACGGTGGCCAAAATAATATATAAAATTAATAAAATTACCCTTACAACACCTTGTGGAAAAAATCTAGATACGTATTTCAGCAACTAAGTTGTCATCCTCAGTGGAATACTGGGGAATTCAATATCACTAGCGAACAGTGACAGTGTCAACAGTGTTTGGATGTATTCTGCGCGTTCAGTGTGGGATGTTCATTGTACAATCCTTTGGCGTTGTACAGTTTTCGTTGTGAAGTGTTTGTCTTGGGCATTAGCCGGATTCGCTAGTGATACTGAATTCCCCAGTATTCCACTGAGGATGGCCCCTTAGTTGCTGAAATACGCATCTAGATCTTTTCCGAAAGGTATGGTAAGGGTAACTTTATTTATTTTATATACGTCTCTATATCTGTAACAAATCAGTCAAAGCAGAAAGGACCATCCTAGTTCTCACAACGAATTTGCACATTACATCAATCTCAAACTATCGACTTTAATGCCATGCCCTAGGTAGTTCACCTGCTTTCCAACAATCGATGCATTTAATCTGCTGTAACGATAATCTGCCATATCGTATAACTATTGCGCGTCTTGACTGTCACATTCGCTGCACATAATTTTATAAATTTCCATAGTTATTTTGTCTTTTGGTTTTCTCAATAAATTCGTTAAGGTACATGCTCATAAACGATTGCTTTCGTTTGAAATGAGCAAAACGAGAAGGGCGACGGCATTCGAAGTAATAGAGATGTGTATAGGTTTACTTCTGAGCATCCGAAACTGAAACGAAATTTCTTGTTTATCGGTCTGTATTCCTCGATGTCACAGATGCCTTAATTTTTGTTTTTTAGGATAGTATTAGATCCCTTTAAAAATCATATGATACGGTTCAATAAAATGCATTTCGCGAGTATCCATATTAACAAGAGTCGTTGAATTTCTTATGTAGAATTTTTGTTTGATTTTTGGAGCACCTAATGCCAATGCATCAATGAAAATCTAGAAGAGAAGGAAATCAAACACTAGGCAGCAACTGTAAACGACATGAAAGAACGAAAAGATATAATAAGATTCCAATTGTATAAGTAGAATTCCTGATATATACGGGGCTTTGTTTCAGGCGACTTAAATTTCCCTAGCTTCTTCTGGAAGGATATAATAGTGAGAATGGTATTGTAAGGTAAGATAGGTGCTAACAGTGTAAAGTATAAAGGTCAAACATAAGTCTTGAACGTCTGTCTAAGGTCTCGAAGATCAAGACTTAAGACTCTAGCCAGAGGGATGAACAATCTGTAAAAAACTGCGGTAGTTTCTCTTTCCCTCCAAAAAACTTATAGTGTTTACTAATGGCTTGGGAATTCGAGACTTTAAGGAAAGATTTGTCCTAGCTGTGACAAACATGGAGGTCGAATATAAGTATCGAGTGTATCCCTAAACCAATGAGAACAAAGGCTTGGGAACCTTTTTTTTATAGGAATGTGGAGAAATAAGCTCCAGAAAACTGTAGTAGTGTTCTTCTCCAAATATTTTTCTAAAGGTCTGAAAAATTAGGACGTTAAGGAAAAATGCGGCCTAGTGTTAAGCATGAAGGCCGATGTAAGGCTTGACCGTATTAATGCGTGAGCCTTCGAGGCAGAGAAGTTTAACCCAAGAGAAAACAAGCTGTAAAGACAGTGCGAAATTATGGGCAGCCGCCTTCTACGAAAACAGGTTTTAAATTTAAGAATTAGGAGATAACTAAGAATTATATAAAAGATTTGTTGTAGATCGAAGTAATCGAGAGGCATACACTACTAAGCAACCTACATATTTCACAATCTACCATTTACAATCTTAAATGTTTACAAAATTGTGTTCGCATCATTATACGCAATTCGAACTTATATGAACCAGGTCTAAGAATAATCTTTAAAATTACAGTCCATAAGAGGGCGCTTGCATCATTGTTTTCGAGAATCCTGTATCTGTCAAAAATCTTAGGTTATAGGAAACTATTGCAGTTATACTCAAATATTAAAAAATGCATAATGAATGTCGTGAATAAACTTTCTTCCGTAAAAATTTCCAAAATATGTAGAATATGTTTACTGGAAAGCAAACGTATGTGCTCTATATTTAGCAAACTTACTCAATCTGAGATTCTGGAAGAAAATGTGATTTGCCTATCGGATGTACTGAAGCGGATTACTGCTGTTCCTGTAATATTTGGAGATGTGTAACTTAATCTCTAAACTATTATTATATACAAAAAAATTTTTAGGTAAATGGGGTGGAAGGTTTTCCCCAATTAGTTTGTTCCAATTGTGTATCTTTAATACATGCTGCTTACAAATTTAAGATACAGTTTGATAATTCATACAATCTACTTAAGAAATACTATATAAATCATATTAAAGAGGAGACAACTAACGTCTCACCAACTCCAAGTAATAAAACTAATAGTCAGTTCAATTATAATTTACATAATGAAGTAAATTCCCCCTGAAAGCTCAAGTTTTACCTGTAATTCACAAAGTACCAAACGAAGTAGAAAAATCTAAATGTAATAAGCCAACATATATATTACCGACACCCCTGCAAAAGTTAGCACAAGGTTTGTAGAAACCCTAATTAAACATAAAAATTCTAAAAGATGATTTTTAGGTGAAATAAAACAAATTAAAGAAGATGGGGAATTACTTAAATATGAGAGCAAAGAAACAATTAGAATTTATCCGTGTCCTGTTTGTACAAAAGAATTCTCAGCATTAGAGCTTCGACAACATGCACATACTCACAAAGCCTTGAAGAAGTATTTAGATATTCCTGCAGATAAAAAGTTAAACATGGTGTACAATTTTATGTTAATTCTAGTAGAAAATTTATTAGTATTCACAACAGAAAAGAAAAACTTCACAGATGTCTTACGTGTAATGCAAAATTCAGTGCATTAGAGTTACATAGGCATTTGAACACACATAAAAATGAAAAGGTTTGTGATAGTACGTATGATTCTCATTATATTATGATTTATTTCTATTATCTAGGAGTACAAGTGTGATCAATGTGACCGAATCTTTAAAAGAATCAATCACCTCAATACACATCGTATAAAACATCTTGAGGAATATCCATTTAAATGTGAGCAATGTGGTAAAGGTTTTGTTATCGAAACAAACTATGACTGTCATATGCTAACACATAATACCAATCAAGAACTACCATATGAATGTGTGAAGTGTATGAGGAGATTCTACAATCCAGGACACTTGTATAGACACATGTTACTGCATTCTGAAAATATTAGTTATTCCCTCAAGTACAGGGTTTGTAGGTGTTATCATTGTTTGAAATCATTCAAAGATCGTGATGCAATGAAAGTTCATGAATGCATACCCATTCCAAAAACTCAAAGAGTGAAATATCCATGTAAAGTACGTAATACACATCGTTAATGCTTCATTTGATTTACATTTAATTTGCTCCATTTTTAAGGATTGTGATAAGGTTTTTAAGAACCCCTCTGGTCTCTACAACCACATAAGAATTATTCACAAACTCAACGGCGGAAAAGTTTTATGTTCCGTATGTGGGCTTAACGTATCAAATATTTATAATCACATGATGCGACATAAAGGAGAGAAACCGCATCCCTGTCCCGAGTGCGGTAAAAGATTTATTGGAAAACCTCAATTACGGCAACACCTACTCGTACATTCTGGACTTAAACCGTTTAGTTGTACTGTATGTGCCAAAGCTTTTAATAATTACTACAATTTACAAGTACACGAACGCATTCATAAAGGAAATAAATGTCATATTTGTAAAATATGCAATAAAGGGTTTCTTGAGAAATCGTATCTTAAGAAACATATGAACGTACATGCTAAAGTATGAATAAGAAAATATGGAAATATTTCTTGTTCTCCACTCTAGAGGATTTGATCAGATTAATTACTACTGAACTCATCTACTGATTTGCCGTTAAATTTTAACAGGAGGACTACTTAATCAGAAAATTTTCTATGATTTTCCCTGGACTATAAAGTGTTTGCAAAAGCATGATCGTCGCGTAAGAATTTGTGTCATTAAAAGATCGCCTCCTCTGGTGATAATGAAAGGATGACAATATTGCTTAAGTGTACTATTATTTTAAAATGTGTTATATTAACATCATAGCTGTTTTTATGTTATTTAATACATGAGAATGTAAGTATTTGTCAGTGACTGTATAATCGACCATGTGTACTATATACATACAAGTACATAGAGGAAGTATTGGATCTAAGAATATAGTTTTATTAAAATTCTCTGAAGATAACGTTGTTTGTTGTTTAACCAATATTAAATATTTTTAAAAATGCAGATATGTAAAATATGGAATCGATACTTTTTCCAATTCACAATCAGTATCGGTGGAACGACTGTTATGTGTTTAGTCAGTTAATACCTAAAAAACAATGCAGGTGTTGAATCCCACATGAAAAAATTCTCCACTTTCACGAACTGAAAACAGCCCTCTCACAGCTGCTCTCACTTGTTTTGCAAGGGCGGGAGGGGAGGGACGATGTCTCCACTCCAGCCTCACCAACTCGCCACCTGGACTATATGCGTTTCTTCCGTCCCGTCGGCTACCTTCAGAAACTGAGCACTGCGCACATATCGACAAATTGTTACTGATTCTTATTCGCATTCGACCATTAACTTATTTTTTTAAGAAAAGCATTTTATTGTTGAAACTGTCTTAAGATGATTTATAAGAATACCATCCCTCCCACTAATGAACCAAATTCCAAACTTATACTGGTAAGGTTGCTATGCAAACGCGATTAGTCGAGTGCTGCCGACGTACATTGCTGACGTAAACGGTGGGGGTGAAACTCCTTAGTTTCCAGGGTCTAGTTACTTCCCCTTATTCGCATGCGGCCATTGACTTAATCTTTTAAGAAAAGCATTTTATTGTTGAAATTGTCTTAAGGTGCTTTATAAGAATACCATCCCTCCCACTAATGAACCAAACTCCAAACTTATACTGATAAGGTTGGTATGCAGGCGCGATGTATCGAGCGCTGCCGACATACGTTACTGACGTAATTGGTGGGGGTGAAACTTATTAGTTTCCAGGGACCAGTTATAACAAACGCATTGCGGTACTTCCTTGCGAAAATTAGGAAATGCCACTAGGCGGGCTAGGTAGGGCCAGCTAGGACCAGCTAGGACAGAGGGTGGAAGGAAGGATAAAAGAAGAATAAGAAAAATTAATAAGCTGCTCAATATTGGCTATATATGTATGCCAATTAACAAAAAAAAAGTGTATTTGAAAATGAAAATAATTGACTGTCCCGGGACTTTATACTTATCCTGCATATTTCGCTTCTTCAACAATTCGAACTCAAGTGAACTAATTGCGCATTTTTGCAGCTATATGATTCTACAGAAGCAGACAACTTGTTTTGCCACAAACTCCGCCGAATTTAATATGTACGAACATCTAACACCCGGGCTTATATAGAGCTTCTATAGAAATGAAAACTGCTTCACACAGTCGCACTGATGAGCGGTATGACCGCGAAACGCGCGTCTGCGAATAGTGAAAGTAGTTTTCTAATTAAGCTCAAGTGAACTAAGTTTAAGGAAAAATTTGCAACTCAGCAGTCTGCCAGAGGGCGCTCACCTCATAGTTTTTGTAAAGTTTTTGAAAATTTTAGGTTATAAGCAACTATTTGTCTTTATTAAGAAATGCATAATGGATATCCTAAATAAACTTTCTTCCGTAAAAATTTCCAAAATATGTAGGATATGCTTACTGGAAAGCAAACATATGCGTTCTATATTTAGCAAACTTAGTCAATCTGAGATCCTGGAAGAAAATGTGGTATGCCTATCGGATGTACTCAAACGAATTACTGCTGTTCCTGTAATATTTGGACATTTGTAACTTAATTCTTAAACTAATATTACATGCAAATTTTTTTAGGTAAATGGAACGGATAGTTTTCCCCAACTAGTTTGTTCAAATTGCATATCTTTAATACATGCCGCATACAAATTTAAAATACAGTTTGATAATTCATACAATCTACTTCAGCAATACTACGCAAATATTAAAGAAGAGGTGATTGAGGCCTCGCCTACTTCAACAAACAGTCAGTTAAATTATAGTTTGGTTAGTAAAGTAAATTTACCTATTGACACTCAAGTTTTAACAATTATTCACAACAAAATAACAAATAAAGTACAAAAATCTAAAGGTAATAAGAATCCAATCTTCATATTATCAAAACCACCCCAAAAGTTACCACAAGGTTTGTAGAAATCTTGATTGCACTTCAGAATTCAAAAATAAATATAGTTTTTAGGTGAAATTAAACAAATTAAAGAAGATACATTATCTAAATGTGAAAAAGAAGAAATAATTAAAACTTATCCATGTCCTGTTTGTACAAGAGAATTCCCAGCACTAGAACTTCGGCAACATGCACATACTCACAAAGCCCTCAAGAAGTATTTAGATATTCCTGCAGATAAGAAAGTTAAACCTGGTGTACAATTTTATGCTGATAATTCTACCAGTGAATTTATTAGTATTCATAACAGGAAAGAAAAATTCACAGGTGTATTATGTGTAATGAAACATTCACTGCAGTAGAGTTTTGCAAACATTTGGATACACATAAAAATGAAAAGGTTTGAAGTAGTGCATACAATCACCTATCACTATATCATGATTCATTTGTATTATCTAGGAGTACAAGTGTGACCAATGCGACCGAGTCTTTAAAAGAATGAATCACCTCAATACACATCGTATAAAACATCTCGAAGAATATCCATTTAAATGTGAGCAATGTGGCAAAGGTTTCGTTATTGAAGCAAACTATGATTGTCATATGCTAACACACAATAGCAATCAAGAACTACCATATGAATGTGTAAAATGTATGAAGAGATTCTACAATCCAGGACACTTATACAGACACATGATACAGCATACTGAAAATATCAGTTATTCGCTCAAATACAGAGTCTGTAAGTGTTATCATTGTTTGAAACCATTCAAAGATCGTGATGCAATGAAAGCTCACAAATGTGTACCGATTCCAAAAAATCAGAGAGCAAAATATCCATGTAAAGTAAGTGATTTACATTGCTGTTTGTATTATTATATTTGCACTGAATTCATTTTATTTTTAAGGATTGTGATAAGGTTTTTAAAAACCCCTCTAGTCTCTACAGTCACATAAGAATTATTCACAAACCTGACGGCGGAAAAATTTTGTGTTCCGTGTGTGGACTTTATGTATCAAATATTTATAATCACATGATGCGACATAATGGACAGAGACCACATCCCTGTCCCGAGTGCGGTAAACGGTTTAGTGTAAAACCTAAATTGACGCAACATCTACTTGTTCATTCTGGACTTAAACCATTTAATTGTAGTGTTTGTTCCAAAGCTTTTAATAATCACAATAATTTAACGGTTCACGAACGTATTCATAAAGGTAATAAATGTCACATTTGTAAAATATGCAATAAAGGGTTTCTTGAGAAGTCTTATCTTAAGAAACATATGAATGTACATGCTAAAATATGAATAAGAAAATATAGAAATATAATATTTGTTGTTTTTCACCCAAGAGCTGTGACGGATTTAGCATTTTTACTGTAATTAGGTTTTTTTATTCATTAAGAATACACATATATGTAGGTCAGTTGCTGTATAATACATGTGTATATATAGTAAATATTGGATCTAAGAATATAGTTTTATTAAAATTATTCAAATATAATGCAATTGATTGTTTGAATTAATATGGAATTATAAAAACGCGGACCAAACGTTGAATTCATCCATTTTCCTAAAATATAAGTAAGGAAGTTCTAAATGGAAATTGTTGATTCCAGAGATGGTGTAACTAGATCTTGTAGTGATTTTAGTTAAAGTCACTTATTTGATGTGTACTTTTAAAATACTAGCCTTTCCGATACTTTATTAAAAACGCTAGTGTTTTGACTGTTAGTTAAAATACTTATTGCTTGTGTCTGAGGTGTGCGTATCTAGTCCTGAAGTACCAGGTGCATTAAGAAAGCATATACTTGAATGTGGAATGAGTCCCAAGCGATCGTACATCGTTCCACGCAGTTGGTTCGTCTAGAACAGTATGACTCTTTTGAGTCAATATGTTGGTCTTACACAAACAAAAGGAACGCAGATATATACATAAACATACAAGTAAAGGTAGCCACTAACAATTTACATTAACATCGAAACAATAAAATTACCTTTCAAAACTTAAAATTATAGGCTAAAGCTACATTTTTTAAGTTGTTCGCCGACTACAATACTACAAGGTGGCATAAGGAGGAAGTGAAGAGGAAGAAAAAATCCGCCAATGCTTTGTAAGCTTTACTAATCCTGTAATGTGGTGTCCTTCGAAACACTGAACGATGTGCTGATGTCAGAAGAAAGATTTGTGAGACAAAACGTTTTATTTTCAATGAAAAGAATGCTTAATTAATATATTTATATATACATATCTACAACGATCGTTAGTTTTTGTTTCGTCAAGGCCAAGAAATGTTGTAACTGAATGAAGACGAAGTAGGTGTCGAGGCGTTGATCCCTTTTGAGCAAATTCCCGCCTCTTCCATGAGTGCTTCCGGTGTGAAATGTAAGCGTTGCATATGGCTTTATGACTAAAGCAAACTTAATATTCCTTACTATATAAAGACTATTTTAGATGAAGTACTATAGGGAATCCACACAAAAAAACATCCCAGACCTTCTGCCAAAATGTCAATGCATTTAGCCGCATTTTGTTTCCTTTGCACATGACCAGTTGCGATCTCCTACCATACCATATGGAAAAATACATTTCTTTACCAGACCATGATGACCATGATGCTGATCGCCCTGTATTTTACTGTCTGGTAAAGAAATGTATTGTTCAGTTGTGACAAACGTCTTCATATCCATGTGTATCCATTGTTACTAAATTAGCAATATCGGCTTTCGTCAGAAAAAATTCCTGATCGCCAAAAGTCCGCTTTTGCTTGCATGTCTCCTGCGCAAGCCATTCGTCGTCTTTTTTGAAACGGTGTACGGAGGGGTTTCTTTTCCGCCACTCTTATAAATACCCATGACGCGTAAATATCGCTGGTTACTGCGCTTACTTCTTTGAGATGTTTCCGCGATCTTGGCTATACTTTTTCGTGAATACTTTAGCACTTACCGGCGAGGATTCTTTTAGTTCTCAAAGATGAACCAGGAAGACCATTAGGCCCCAATAAAACTGTTGTCATATCACTGCGTTTAAATTACGTAATAACGTGGTTAGTTGTTAAGGGAATTCCTTAGAATTCGCTTATTTCGCGAGGAGTTCGCTGTGACCTACGATACGTCCACAGGTAAAATCATTTTAATCTTTGCGACCTTGTAATCGTGGCAAGGTTGAAAGTGTTGTAATGCTGCTAAACTTTGCGAATATGTTTACATTCAGTGTAATACACGGAGATGGCTGTCCCATTTTCCTAGAATTCGTAAAATTAGGAAATTACGTGTTTGTGTTAGGTGTCTACTTTACTCTGTCTTCTTAGTGTACATATAAATCGTATTCATATGTGCGGAGTGTATTTTAGGATTAACATTGGGGGATTCACATAGAGAAGTATAGGGCCAAAGATAGGGCGCATCTGCTAAAAACACTGAATAGTATTCAAGATATAATATTCAATTTTCATCCTTCACATTTTTATCTTAAAAAATATGGGAAAATACAGTGATCTATTATTATGGAACTTTGTAAAATAAGTTGCATATGTGATTGCATATACAGACAGTGGTCCTAATTTTTTTTTTTTTTTTTTTTGTAATAATAAAAGCGAATATTATACTTAATAGACAGTAACTGATCAAATATTTACATACGTTTTTTACAGAATGGAAAAATAGCAAATACATGCTCGGTGTTTATTCCCTTACAAATTGCTTATAGTTGCGATTTCTTGAATTGAACCTCCAACCACATGTTCGCATTAAATTTTGAGTAGGACAATGGATATAGATCCAAATATATTAAATGAGATTATTGCACTATCTAAGGACGACCCAAAATTCGAAGAGAAATGTGTTACCTTGGCAAACAGTATGTGAAATTTCTAATTAAAATTTTTTTACACTATTAACCTATTTTTCAGGTATAAAAGGCAATGTCCATGCTGTAACACAGTTAATAGAAGACTTGGGCCCCCTGTTAACAAATACTATAATAGGTGATAGAGAGAAGGGCACTCTCATATTGTCATTGATTTTGAAACATATACCAAACGATATTTTAAATGCAGCCCAATTAAATTATTTATGTACATTTTATTCAAACCGATTAAATGATCACCACCAGGTAGAAAATGTTACAACAGAAGAGTCTGATGAACACAAATAAAGAAAGAATGTTCCAGGTTGTACCTGCTGTCATCAAGGGTTTAACCCCCTTGGTAAATTCCAAAAATATTCGGATGGTTTATCAACGCAATTAATAACTTCTCTGTTTCAATATGTACCCTGTCAGCAGCAACAACAACTTGATAGATGTAATATATATCAGTTTATTAAAGCTATGTTGGATAAAAGAAAAGAAGGTATTTTTATCCTTCTGATGATATCAATGTGATACGTTTACGACCATTTATTTTACTAACAGAGGAAACTACACTATATCTATACTTCTTCTTTTAGAATTGAAAGCAATGGGATTAGATCTAGTTTATGGAATAATATCAGCAATTGATGGTGAACGAGATCCAAGAAATTTAATGTTTTTATTCAAGTGGTTGCCAGACTTTTTAAAATCAATAGAATTGGGACAACTAACAGAAGAAATGTTTGATGTTATGTCTTGTTACTTTCCTGTGGATTTTCGACCTTCAGATCAGGATGAGAACGTAAGATGAGAAATATATTAATTAATGTAGTAAATACACTTTAAGTTGTTTATCTTTAATTAACTTATCTTATAGATAGTATATTGTAGATAAGTATTAATGTTAAATTAAATTATGTGTAAACATTTATTTAAATTAACTAAACATTATGAGGAGTTACAGTTAGTTAAACATATGCACGCACTTCAAGGTCAGGTGCAACATGTAGGTTTCCACAATGCTCCTTCATTTACCTACTGGAAACTGACCTGACCTTGAAGTGCGTTCTTATATTTCATTTACTGTACCTGTTTTGTAAATTACATTTTACCTTCCACCTTTGGGAATGTGAAGAGTAAATTAGAAAGAAAATCTGTAGTAACAGGAAGAGGGATAGTGGCCTGAAATCTTTCATATTATAGTTAACTATCTCTGTAACCTCTAACATTAGTTTTGTGGTTTCTTTCATTTGTCATAGTTCAGAGCTGTATGTAATTAAGTATTCTTTCAACTATCGTAATTAGTGCGTATTCTTTCTTTTTAATTACTGTTAATGGGTTTACCGCAGAGTATTCCATTTAACAGAGTGATGGTTTTCTTGTTTCCTAAGTTTCGTTCATATTTTTCCGAATTTAATGTCGATTTTCAACTAACAATGTTGACATCAATTTCCGATATGAGCGGAACTGATATTTTCTAAGAAATGTTTTCCGTTAGGAGAACAAACTGTATACATACCAATACCAAAGTTTCAAATAAAATAGATGGTAGAAATCGGAAACTTCTAATAAATCATTTGCATGGGATATTCTATATACGAGAGTAGATTGAAAAGTTAGCGGAATGACTATGAAAGCAAAATAAGACGGATATTTTGTTTTTCTGCCGATCCCCTCGAAGCTCAACATACTTGGTCCAACGTTTCTCTGGCTTCTCGATTTGACAGATCGATTAAACATTTACAGTCAATTAATATGAAATAGTTGCTAACACAACAATATAAAGTTTTTGGAAAAAAGCAATCCCATAGCACCAATTCCGGAAACTTGTCAATCTACCCTCGTATACTTGTATTCGTTTATTTTCCATAGCAACTTCCAAGAGTATTATGGAAAAACCCTGTGACAGGCTTCCTTTAGTTCTACGCGTACTAAATGGCCCTCTTGTTTTACTACACATCTTCTTGGTATTCATTTTCGATCCTGTTTTCAAAATTTTCCGTATGTATATCCCACTTCTAGTTTGTACTTACTCGCGACATCCTATAATTTTCTCGTTTAGTATGATACATTCCATTCTTAAAGGATATCGGCTCCATTTACACCATGTTGAAACATAGTTCTTATGTGTTCGTTCAATTCTCCCGTTTTAGAAGTTTTTATTACTTTAACTGTGCTTATTCTAAACGAAGATTCGATTGTTCTGATATTTATTTGAAATTTTTCTCTTTTGTTCATAAATCAATTAAGTCAATTTTCGGTTAGGAAATGTTCCATGTCTTCTTCCCGTTTTTTTGTGTGATGGGGCAATGATCCTTTTGTCTTCTTTTTCTCTGTACAATATCTTGTCCATAAATTCTCCAGCTATTCAAATTGTTCGATCAACCTCGCCGTACGTCGTTGTAAAATTCGTCTCTTAGCTCCAGATACAAAAGAATAGACTTAAGATCCCCTTATCTGTTCACTACATGGGGTTCCTTTTCTAAGTTCTTCCCCATATTTTTTCAAGTGCAAATGATTTTTTGGTTCTGGCCTGAAAAATGTTGGACAGAATCTCGTAGATTTCTAGAGGAAACTATATGTCTTGATAGTTGTTCGTACCTGTTTTATGACCTTTATTATGAAGGGGTAAATAAGAGCTCTACTTCAACCATGTGCGACTGTTCTCATTGTGCCGAATATCGTCGATAACCTCAGTTAACTTATTGATAATCTTGTTTTCGTCGAAAGTGAATCTTGATTTTGAAGCTTCACAGTTGACTGGGGGAGTATTTGGTCAAGATTTGGGTCGTTATCATTCTAAGTAGCTTTACCATTTTGGTTTCTTAAGTGCAAACTCAGGCAGGTGTGGAGGTTGCATTTCAAAGTGAAAGATTTCGGCAGTTATTCCGACTTTTATACAAGTTTGGTATGGTAGGAGCCGTTGCCTTTTTCTGTTATTGCACTAAACCAACTAATCCACGGTTTTCTTGGTGGTACTGTTTCCTTTTCCGTTCCCGTTTCTGCCACGCCCCTTGTCAATTTTCCCAATATTATGGGTGCAGAGATTCGAGCGAATCTATCATTGCATTTCAGCCCCTCCATGCTAAATCTGGCAACTTTTATCTGGATTTCCCTGGTTTTTCTTAGAATAAAACTAATCTTAATTTTGATCCAAAACAAGGTTGGCACTTTTCAAGGTTCTCAGGTTTTATATCCTCTATTGTGATATCTGTTAGATAGCAACGTGGTTAATTTAGGACTCATCGAAGTGAGAGTTTGTGGACTTCTATATCTTTTGTTTCCTGGGAAGAAGTCGTATGAAAAAGTTGGAACCGTTTGCATAGTTCGACAAGCCTTTTTCCATTGTGATTAGTTTTATCGCATCTTAGACGGTTCCGATAATATTATAGAATCTTTTCGTTGCTAAGGTGTGTATTGAATTTGCCAGATACGATAATTTCTCGAAAATTTTGCGAATAAGACTGTAAATTAAATTTCCTTGCTGATCAAGTTATTCGCAAGTTCTGAGCCTTGAGGCAGGCAGGCGTGTGGCATCGCGGGCTCCTGAAGTATCCCGAGGCAAACCCCTACGCAAAATCTTTGTTCTATTATATTTTCCCATAAATTTTCTCTTTTGCACTTTTTTTTTCTAAACGTTTCTTCCCTGAATGCGTCCATTACATCCATCTTTTACCCTATCCACCTTCCCCTTGCTCTTTGCATCTTCCACCTTCATCCCACTCGACATTTTTCCCACATTCCAAGTTTCAATCAGACTGCAAAGTTATATTTTTCTGATTACTTTCTGTTCCAGACTATCTCAAGAGAGAGTTTAGGGGACGCTTTATGTCCTTGTTTATGTGCTCTTCCTTCATTTGCCGAGCTTTGTATTCCACTGGCATTAGAGAAATTAGAAACAGAGCTCTACATTGCCAAACTGGATTCGTTGAATCTCCTTGTAAGTAAACTAACATTTGCAGGGTCTTAGATGTCCTAACTGATTTGAAATCTTTTGTTAGATCGAGGGTTGTAAAAATTTCCCACTTGATATCTATAAACGGCACGCTACTCAAATATGGTCTCTAATTCAGAAAGAAATATTGAGTACTAAAGCTAGAGATGACAGAGAACTTCAAGAAAGATGTCTTTTAGCGTTAACAACGATACTGCGAAAATTATCCGGTGATGTAGAATTTACAAGGAATACGACGAAAGATATAATTGACACGTTGAAGGGAAATCTCAGACCTGATGCTGCGTTATTTGTACCTTCCACCAAACTAATTAGAGCCATCTCGCAAGCATCAAGTCTAACAGCTGAACTTGTTTTTAAAGAAACGTGTTCTTTATTCATAAATTTATACAACATTACAGCCACACCTACTCATAAGGCTGTCGTTTTAAAACAACTTGTAGATCACACAATTACGTATATCTCAAGTTCTAATACATATATAGATTGCACGGGGAATCTGGAATTAGTTCCAAATATTTGCTTAAGAGCAGTTGTTGATACAGATGCAGAAGTTAGAATGGCCGGTATTTGTAATTTTGCAACTCTAGCGCCGTATACAACCCCAAGTACTCGTAGCTACTTTTACGAGAACTTGTCGATGTTAATTACTTTAAAACAAGAACCGGAAGTACGGAAAGCAATCATGATTTCATTAAAAATATACGCAGGGTTATATCACGAAGAGATCCAAGATATGTTGGAAAAGGCGCACGGTGTTAATGGTTTGGAATCGCTTAAATTATACTTAGAAGCCGTTGGATGTGTTGTTTGTGTCGCTGAATTAATGCCATTTGCACTATCAATATTAATAGAAAATAGCCTGAAACCATTGGAGACATCAATAATTACTTTGAAAATATTACAAGATGTATTAGATGAGGAAGAAACGACAATATCGAAATACCTAAACGAAGAGCGATGCATAGTTGAAAAATTAGTTGATCATTTTTTGCGAAATTCGGATTATTTAGATATTGACATACATAAAGATTATTTAAATTACATCGCGAAAATTTTCATCATCATCTTGAGGTATTTAGATGTGAATTCCCAGGAATTGGTGATACGGGAACAGTTAGAAAAGATCCGATCGTGCAAGCGTGTTGACTTAAAGATGATTATTCAGTTCGGGTTGTTCACTTCTTTAAAACCTGACGCAAAGATTCCTGTAAGTGTGGAAGAAATATTGGATGTTACTATGCGGACGGAGTCATCTTATATATGTAGTGTCGGTTCTCAACTTCTAGCGAATATTATCAATAAAACAGCAGATGGTAAGCTATTCCGTTGTAATTAAATACTTACTATAGTAATTGTATTTTTAGAAGATACGCTAAGCAACTATCTGAATTGTATCGAAGTGAGGTGTAACGATGCTTTATTAACAAATCAGCAACCCAATAATGTCATCGAGATTATAACATTTATAACGAAAGCGTTAGTTATTCGGAGCAGTCATTACATGTCTTTCTGGACTACTAAGGTGATCACATTATTATAATTAAGTGGGCGGCTTGATCGTTCATAGTCAATATATGGTACTATCATCGAAAATCGGCATTAATTTGTAGCATACAACACTGAAAAATTAAGCATTGTTTTTAATAAAATCATTAACAAACCGAAAGTGAAAGGAATGAAATAGGGTATGATTACATTGTTAATCTAAAATATGTCGTATATTCTGAGAAAATATGACATTGCAAATTTTTAAAAAATGATAAAATCAAACAAAATGTATTACAAAAACTTGTCGCGATATTCTACATGTAAAATTTGTAAGAATATGAACAATTCGGTATGTATAGAGAATAATTTGTATCAGCAAAGTGAACGTATGACATGCAGCTGATTTCATGATATAAGAACAATAAGTGTGCTCTTGCGCATTTATTTGTGACGTCATTTAGGCCAAGTACAACCACTTCAATAAGATCGTGTAATTAAACATAGTTGGAACATTTCAATAAAGCCGTACGAAAAATAATAAAATTGAGAAAATACGTTTTCTAATACTAACTATAAATTTTAATGAGCAAATTATTAGAAAATGCCCATATTACTCATAAATTTATTAGGTATATATTACATATTGGCAATATTGCTGACATTCTATTTGTTACGCACATAATGCACAGTACAACAAAAATTACGAAAATAAATGTTTTAAATATATTCTTCAATAAATTAATATTTTGACAATAGGAATATATAAAAAATATAGCTATAAACCTGTCAAATTGTCATTTCGTCCATTATTTTTATTCATAGATCCTAGTGTTTTTGAAAGTTGTTTCCTTATGCAACAACATAAGACGCACACAAACAGATGAGTCAAACGCGATCAGATGTTCCTATCGTGACGACACTTGGGCGAAGTCACGCCCATGCGCGTTAAAGACGACTTTAGGAAAATTTACGAGCATACGTATTTTAGTCTTCAAAATCCTGATAAAAGTATATCCGTTGTCCGATAGATGGCAAAATATATTCTAAAAATAAATGCCAACGAAAAAACTTCAACTTTTGATGCAAGAGCATTTTCCTCGTATAAATATAAAGAGATATAATGCGCTTTGAGACACTTTCTCTTGCCAACATTATGAAATAGAAAACATATCTCTCTTTCGCTTTTTGAGAGTGCAGAGAAGTGCGCTTACGTTATAAAAGTCAAAAAAGTTCGGAATTCAGCGCTGACCTAGCGCTTGTTATTGTGTCCGTGGCAATTATAGGTTCACTTGCATTTTTATTTGCTGTTAGTGACCGTTTTGAGTTGTTTCGATGTGACGTATTATTAATGTCGCGTAAATAGTGCAGTAACAAATACAAAGGGTATCTACTTTTTCATTGACAAAATTCGATGAATTTCATGTTATTTCATTACAAAGTAGGGTTTCTCTGTAAAATGAATGAAATTTGACAGTTACAGTTTGTGCAGGATTGTCGACTAGATTTAAAGACATTTGTAGTTTTTTTACAATTTGCAGTGCCACTGCTTGCAGAGCACTTTGTAGGTTTGTCGTAGATTGTCTGAAATTTTTAAAAATTATACCTAAATCTGTTTTCATGTGGGAATCTCGGAGCTATTGCTGAGCTTTTTTAATTACTTCTGCTTCTAAATATAATACTATTTATGAGAACCAAAATATTAATTCGAAGAAGAATCTAGCCAACTTTCTCATTATCAGGTGCGTTGTTGGGAGTCTCGCAAAATAGCTGTACAATGGCTTACTAAGCAAGCATAAATTGCATATGCCAATAATTATCGTGGAGGAAATTATGCTTTATTAATCACACCCAGTATAAAATGAAGTTACCAAGTTCTTCATTATTCATACATGGTTCCCAAATATGTTTTGTAAATTTCAGCAAAGATCAATTATTACAATGACTGCATTTAATACAAAGTATGAATTTCAGCACGAATTGAAGGACGTTTTGTACTTCCTATATAAACGGTATTGTGTTATGTAACATTATATCGAAAAATAAAATGGTAATTGACTGTGAGTCGATGTTCGCGAGTGGGGTGAATATCGATAGCATCGCCTACTTTCTTAACCAACATTATTACAGCAATTTTAGTCCCCAAGGTCTAGCTATAACGCAAATAATTGTTACCACTTCTTTTTTAATTTGTAGTTAATTAATTTATCAGCCAATCATTCAAATGCAGCGAAAGGTTTCCAAATTATATTGGATGATAATTACGAATGTACTAGTCAAAAAAGTTACTGTAAAAGAACGTAAGTACATATTCATACAGGATGCGCCTTCTGGAGCTTCGGGGTAGAAATGCTTAATAACTTTAAGAAAAAATAATAGATTTCGTAATGTGGCGAGTTTCATTTAGTTGGGTTTTTCACAATTTATGTGTTATTTTTTGAACGCAATATCTATTAAGTAGCCGTCTTTATTGCTGATAGAAAGTTGGACACTTTTTCTGGTATTTTTGCATAACATTGGCCGGTGTCTCAGGTGATATCGCGGCTCTTTCGGCTCGAATGTTGTTATTGAGTTCATCTAGAATCTTCAGCATGTTGAAATAAGCTTTGCTTTTTAAATAACCCCATAGCAAGAAGTCCGGAGGAGGCAAATCTTGAGATCTTGGAGGCCAGTCCATGTGACCACGTCATTTACTTCACATTCATTCATTGCTGGAACGCAGTGTGGAATGGTGCGCCGTTATGTTGAAACCAGAAGTCTTGTAGATCTTTTTCACGCATTATCGGACACACACTGATACCCATTGCCATCCAACTTTTAAAAAATGGCGAATACCGACCCAAACAGTCACTTTCTGATCGTGCAATGGTGTTTAGCGTGTTCTTGGCGACTTGCTACAGACCCGTGTTCAATAAAATTGGTGGCCAAACGACGAATTGTGTTTGTAAAGCGTCACTATTTCGGCGCGTTCTTTCGGTGTAAACTTATTCATGGTTGAAATTGTACTGAATTGTTTCCAAATCGTGCTTACTGAACTGAAGCCGATCGGTTGAAAATTGTCAAGAGCTATTAAACATTTCTATATCGAAGTCCCACTGGCGCACACTGTATATATATAAATATATATACAGTTGTCTCAGGATTGATGTTACACGAGGTCCGATGGATTAAACATTTTTAAATTTTAATTTAAGATTGGGAGATTAAGTTCTGTTTGATGTGAATAGAATTTTAAGAATATTTTCAGTTTTTGAAAAACAAGTCGGCTTTAACGGTGAAGCGAAAACTATTTTGTTTTCAATTCGTTTTAATAATTTTATCGTAGATCAACGATATTATGACGTTTTATAAATTTAATTTGTGAATAAATACATACAATTTACTTTGTTTAATCTAAAAAATGACATTTTAATTAAAGTAGGTAAATCTTCCTGAAATTTTGTATAGAGCCATAATCTCTCATTCTGAACATCTTTTCTTAGTAACATTTTGACATATCATGAACAAAAAGGGTACGTTACCTAAAACGAAAAGAGTTAAGGCCGACTTGTTTTTTCAAGAACTGAAAATTCTATTCACACCAAGTAGAACTTAATCTTACAGTCTTAAATTAAAATTCAAGAATTTTCAGTCCATTGCACCTCTTGTAACATCAATCCTGGAACATATTGTATATACAGGCCTTGATCAAATTAATATTAATTTTATTTTAAACTAGATTGTTATACAAACAAAAATTTTTTGTTGAAGTATGTAACTTCTTAATTTCTAATTATGAAGAAGGGAAGAAACACTACCTGGTAATTCTCGGATATTTATTCCAAAATATACCACAACGGATTCTTAAACTTGAATTGAAGAAGGTGAGACACTCGTTGAAATATAAACCAATTGCCGTAATTTTTTCGTTTTTCTAGATAATTAGATTAACTTTATTGTGCTTAAGCTATTGTGAAGAAATTGAAGTATTAATTGCTGTTTTAAAAGCTGTTAATACTCTTATAGAAAACAAAGACGAATTAGCCGAAGATTATATGCAGGAATTTTTAAAATATTACTCAAAGTTGGCGACGTTTGAGAAATCGATGGTAAGTTATTCACTCGTTTTTATGTGGAAAAATTAATTTGAAAAATTATATACATTGTAAATAAAAATGCACCATACCAACATTTTGAATAAGTTGAACTTAATCAAAATTGTTTAATATCGACGTTAACTACGAAACGCCATTTTGGCAATTCTTCAGCTATAACAGTCCCCGACTAGAATTAGTACCTCACAATTAATCGCAAAAAATTCTTTGTGAACGGCGATCTTCCGTAATGCACTATACCATAATTGAATAATTACGGTAGAAATTTGCGGATTATTTCTATGAAAAGAGACATTTTACTCCCTGTTACCGTATAATGTACCCTCGTTTAAAAGTGAGTTACAAATATTGTGTTCGTTGTTATACACGAAGAATCTTGATTTACAGTTTATAAATGCAGAATATTATTTGGGAAAGTTTAGGTTTGATGCAATTAAGTATGTTTATAATAACCACAGTTAGGTGATTGGCATTGAAACGAAACACTTGACCGGCTATTTGATCAGTTTGTCAGGGAGTAGGTACGACTACTCTCTGACAATTCGATTTTGGCATCCGGTTTCTAACCATGTTATGTTGCTCCACTAAGCTGTCGGTTACGTTACAAACAAACAACTCGTCACCGCTAAAATGTAATAGGAAGATGAGAAAACACCGATTTGCTGACCGTAATAATAGCTTAGTAATCCTTTTTAAAGAATAAGTCTACCCTTTTGTATAGTTAATCTGATCAAGCTCACTTTCTAATCGCTTAATGATATACATAGTTCCACGAAATTATTATGTAAAATTTAAAGGAACTAGTCAAGTCATCTGCAGGTGGTGCAATTTCATTTGCAAGTAATGTGTTTTATATAGTACGAGAAATAGAATCATAATTGAATTACAATTTCTTTCAGCAAATAAGGCTATTAGCTCTGAAAGGAATACAGCTATATTCAACGTATCCGTTATATAAACTATTGCCTTTAAAGCTGAATATATTGGCAATTCTTGGTAACTGTCTAGATGATAAGAAGAGATTAGTTCGAAAAGAAGCTGTAGAAGCAAGATCGAAATGGTTTTTAATTGATGCACCAATGTAGAACAAACAGTTTTAATTTTTCCTTAAACGGTGTAAATAAAGGTCAAATTTATAATAACTGTTTTACTTATGTGCTTATATCTATATGTTGAATATTGAATGGAAATGGACACATCGTACCTACAACCCGTAATGAATAAACTTGCTAGTTTTAAACTGTTGTAACCTAAGTGTGCGGATAAGAAAACAATTTACTACTCGCCTTGTCGTAGATAGAAAAACGTAAAAATTCTCGCTGCAGTTAATTCCCTGCTTAATACGGCATTTCTTCAATCATTCCAATATTAATAAAAGTAGTACAACTAAATTGAAAGCGATCTCCCTTATCTGAATAAAGTTGCCACCATTTACAGGCAGACTAGATCGAAACACCTGCACCATATTTTCGGATGTCTTTGCTAACGCGTCCTCTGTTACTATTTTCTTCAATGATGTTAATTTTTAAGAATGATCTGATTCGTAGTCTGTTTTCGTAAAACTATAAAAATTTGACATGTACTTGTCGAAAACGAGCTGAATTTCAGTCATGGCGCAAATTTCCAATAGAAAGTTTCCCTCATCCAATTGCTTCACAAATGTTGAAAATTTCAATTAATGACGGCGGAATAATGGCGGATCCAATATGACCGACATTATAAATTCAAACTTGCGTATCTTAGGTAAAGAA
Source organism: Chrysina gloriosa (assembly GCA_038088585.1). Taxonomy (NCBI): domain Eukaryota; kingdom Metazoa; phylum Arthropoda; class Insecta; order Coleoptera; family Scarabaeidae; genus Chrysina; species Chrysina gloriosa. The sequence goes on from CM076093.1 coordinate 12,789,082, forward strand.
AAACGCACAGTGGCGGTCGAAAATTGATTTTAAACCCATTTTTAAGGCCATTTTGTGAGCATTTAGCCTTAAGTTACTCGAAAACCTGACGTCCTAGACAATTCCTCCGGATTCGTTTTCAGCATAAAAAAATCTACAAGATGGGCCCTAAACGTTAACTTTTTGAAGGTATTGCATTCGTGAAGGAATATTAACCTTTCTATAGCGCTGTGTAATTACAATTACAAAGTTCACAGCAAGAAAATAATAAATTTCACTAAGGTTTATAGCTTAGACATATTACCCTTCATTTTTCACCGTTATGGTGGTCACAGATATAATGGCAATATAAATTAGTTTATTCTTGGATATTGCGTATCTTTATCGTTTCAACCAATTCTTCACGCTTGCTCTAAAAGTTGAAGGATGAAGTTGCTACATCGAAATCAGGAGTTAGTTTTGCAGATTTCATATCACTTTTGCTTGTACTTGCAATTAATTCTTCATATGGTGGCTCTTCGGTATCTATCCAACCAAGAGCGCCTGCAACAGGGATGAAAATATCATCATCGTCACTACCACTTTGAGCCAATGTATTAGCAACTTTTCATCTGTACAAACTTAAATACGATTTGCCATTGTTATATGAACGACACGCACACGACGTAAAACAACGGAAGAGACTTCAAACTAGATATACGTCCGGAGCAGTGAAGTAATCAACGTATTTATACGTCTAGAGCCGTAAAATTATAAACGTATTGATACGTCTGCAGCTGTGAATAGGGTAAAATGCACATTGAGTTGTGTACTATAGTCGAACAACGATATCCGTGCATATGGAAAGACCTTTCATTTGTGAATAAAATAGGTAAAACATTTACTTCGTCACAATTCGTTTATAAATTTGGTGAATGATAACCTTGGTGAATACTTAATTAAAGTACAAATTTGAACCTCTAAATCGGGAACATTATGTACTCAAGTGATTGTATCCTTCGTCTAATAGTATTCGCATTCGGTACAGGTATATTAGAAAACTTCACTGCAAACAAATAATGTAATTTCATCTAATATATTACATTATTGCTTTTCGATAACATCAATCAAACGTTCTAACTGTTTGTATATGAATAACTAACTGCTCCAATTACGCACGCATCCTACAGCTCAAAAAACAGCACAATAGACCTGTTTAGTAGTGGTCATTTCTTTCTAACTTAAATGTACTTCGCAAGGTCTTACTTTTTCTCGTTCATTTCCAATTCTGCGTATATTAATTCATTTATATATAACCTAACAACTAATAGTAAAAATGCTTACAATTAGGAAGAATAACGTGTGTTAAAGCAAAAGAAACGATTCTGATAACTAGAACCAATTGCGCAACTGATGTATCTTTATTTATTTTGGTATACTACAACTGCATATCACTTAAATTGTCTAATGTTGCGTCAGACTTCTTCTTTAAGCTTTCATAGTCTTTCTCTGTAGTTGATGGTTTCTTTGTATCATTAGTTACTTCAGGTTTCTTCTCAGTTTGTCGAATTTCATTTTCAATATTCACCAACTGTTGGTTCACTTCTGATGTTTTTGTTTTATTTTTAATGGTGATCTAAAAGTAAAGACAACGAACTTGAAATAAGCTTAATGGAAAAGATAGCATCCTGTAATGTGTGTTCCTAACTTTACCGAAAGCAAGACATTTGACTGCTGTTATGGTATAGTGCTAGCTGCACCTGACAGTATTAAGTGCGGTCCTTTTGTCCTAATTTTAAAGTGTCTTTTACCGAATTTATATTGCTATGATCTTATGGTAATAAGTTTTCCAAAATTTTGTGAGAAGAATTGTCAAACAGGAATTAAGATTATAGCAATATAAATTCGATAAAAACATTTTAAAATTATAAGATGCTCAAATTGAGTGACTTAGCGGTTCTGGTGTTAAGTTATAGCTTGCTAGCTAAGGAATTGATATTTTTGTCTTATACATGTTAGGAAATATATGAATCATTACAAATTGTTCCCTTTTAAAAAATACTTACCTGTTTTAGCTGGCTTTTTACGATTTTTGCTTTCGTTTTCGGTTTTAAGCTCTTAGCCCCCGCCACTTTGAATATATTCTTTACTTTGTGATTCTTGCTCTTTCCCATGGCAGTCTGCAAAAAGGGAAAATCCAGTTAAAGAAAACTTAGTAAATAGAACAATACACACATCTTTTGCTAGGGATGTCACTACAATCTTCATTTGGTCTTTTGCATGTTGACTGTGCTATCAGTATGTCTTCTGTTAATTTAAACTTAACTCGCATCATTTCTTTAAAGGAACTAACGGTCCGAACTCGAAACATTTCAATTCTATTACTCATATCTCGATCTAGACTAGATGATATTAAGTTTTCTGTAATTTTCATGTAATCTTCTCCTTTTGCAAAACAATATACATATACATTTGGTGATGTTTTAATATTTGGAATATCACTTGCATCATACAATCCTATGAAGTATTTTAAAAATTCCACTGCTAAGGCTGGTAAATTCATTACAATATGCACATTTTTATCCATGTATTTTATAAGGTTAGCTTTTATGTCTTCTAAGATAAAATCTTTACCATCTTTGTTAAACATATGTAAATATTTCTCATCGATTTTATTCAATTTGACATTGTGCTTCATCCACTTAAATGATTCAGGATTTAAGTCATTTGCATATACCACACATTTTTTCTTTGCTGCAGGGATAGAAAAGGGACCGACCCCAGCAAAAATATCGAATAGAACATCATCCTTGTTAAGCAACTTAATTATTCTTTCATGTTCAGTACTTAACCGAGAGTTCCAGTAAACCTTTCCAAAATCAAATTCAAATTGGCAATTATTTTGTTTAAGTGTAGTTTTTAAATCATCTTTTCCACATAATACCTCCATTTTAAAATTTCGATAGGTGTTCTCAATTATATTAATTTTATTGACAACTGTTTCACACAGTGGCACCTTATCATATAGTACTTGTCCAATTATATTTTTATAAGGTAATAGGTGTTCTCGTAAGTTCACATGAACTATGTGTCCAACTTTGGTGAAACTGGACATACCTTCTTTATGCTTGGGCAATATTGCCTTTAATATATCTTCTGCCATATAATTATCATAAGTTAGTTTCTGACTACGTAAAATAAAATCTTCTTCAACAATATGAAATTCTGACAATTTTATTCTATCATTCACATTTATATCGTTCCACTTCAATACCGTTTCAGGGTTAAGCATTACGAAAGTTTGGGTATCAACAGTTTGTATAGGCTTTAGCTTCGGTATTTTCAGCATATACTTTTTCAAATATGGCAGGACATCGGTTAGTTTAGCTCGTGTAACATCTACGCATTGTATAGCTATGGTTTTGTCGAATTTTGCTTTATCCAGAACGATCATACCATTCACGGCTGGATCAGGCTTTAATAAAGTTTCTGACTTCGACATACTGTATGTATTATTCGAAGACAACCTGCTATAATCTAATGGAATATGTGGTAACTTACATATTACTTTTATTGTAAGACTTCGAGTTATGTATGCCTTCCAAACAATTTTTAACATATATATATTTTGTGGTTCAGGTAAACATTTAGGTTCAAAACTGCTTAAGGAAGGTTATGTGGTTAAGATAACCTTACAAAATCAATGTGTCAAGCATGTGACGTACTAATTAATAATATGGCAGTCCTGCCAACTTGCTCCCAACAACAAGATGTGGAAACATAATGACGAAAATCTGAAAGCACATCTGTAGAGCTTTTACTAAAAGTGTATATTTATTCTCCATACTGCATCTCAGACTATCTACAACCAACCTAAAACTCATCTATCATTGCATTGTGTGATAATGAAAATTTATGTGATCTAAATAACCCACGCGTCTATGCAACCAACATTGCACCGTTAGCTGTTATTTTTGAGGAGGGGAATTACTCGAATTCTACAATTTATACAAATTTATATGCTACCACCGTATTTTGCGGTTATCTCTACCACCTTTTAGGTCTGGAAGACAAAGTTTTTATAAATATACATACAATATGTTCACTGTTCTACGCTCTGGTTATCAGCAGATTGGAATATGCGTCTACGGTCTGGTTTTCGATATACAGTGTTCATTCCAAAGCAATAGAACGAATACAGAGACGATTTTTGAAGTATCTGTCGTACAAGCAGGACGGTTTTTACCCGATTCAAAATACTGATTATAATGATCTATTAGAAAGACACGGTTTTCAATCACTGGCTCAGCGTAGAATCCACATCAGTGCCTCCTTTATGGTGAATTTGATTTATGGTAAGCTGGATGCCCCGGAATTACTGTCAAAGGTCAACTTTCTGGTGCCACGCCTTGAATCAAGATCGGGTGACTTAATCATGGTTCCAACGCCAAGAACAAATATTCTTCTTAAAGCTCCTTTATTTCATTCCGCTAAGAACTTCAATATTCAATATACATAATCCTGTAATCTCTGTTTTGAGATGTTTTATTTTTCATTGTATTCTATTTTTGATATCGATTTGTAATTGATACTATCACCACCTTATTATACATTATATTTTTGCACTGTATTAATTTTCCGTATTATCCGTATTATCCATATTTCTTTTTTGTATTGTCCCTTGTTGGATTTATTCTGTTGGGTAATAAATAAATATTATTATTATTATTATTATTATTATTATTATTATAAAGCAGATTACATTTTACCACGGTGTTTCAAACCGTTTTAAATTTCGTCACCACCAACTTAAGATTCCTCACACACCCTACAGCTAAAATGAATCACTAGAGAGAGGTTTATAAATTCTAACTAATCATAAGAAAGTGAAACCAAAGCTAAAGGCAAAACTTCTTAGTTGTAACTTAAACCAAACTAAATCAGAGTGCGAAACGAAACATTAACACAGTAACAGTATGTTGGTGTTTTGTACACAGCTTTGCGAGACCCGTACACAAACATTCACTATAATATGAATGGCGGAAATAGATGTACACTATCTCGCGTCATATCGTTTGTGTACACAAACACACGGGATAAAAATCAAATAGGCAAAATGTACAGTATTTTGCCTGTTCATTTGCGATTTGAAGGCGAATTTTTGACGTATGTATGTATTGTTTCGTACGCATCTAGTTCTCGCGGCAAATTTACACATTTTATCAATTTAAATTCTTCCAATATCATTCTATATCCACCACTATCACCATCTCGTCAGCAAATATTAGTTCGCTTACAATTAATGCAGTTACTTCCATCTTCCAGTATCACAACTTTAGTTTTCCCACATTTCTCTTTCCATGTCTTATGGCGTTATCTAACAACTGACGGTTTACACTCGTTTCTGCTTTACTCCTATTTTGTTTTAACTGTATTTATATTTCCTCTGTACATAGCTTTTATTACCTCAATAATTTCTTTCTTCGCTCTCTGTTTCTTTCAAAGCATTCCATATATAAATAGGGGAAACGCAGATCGACACATGGCTGAGGGGGAACGCTTTTATGTAATTGAATATTATTACTTGTTTGATAACTTTTGTATTAAGTTCTGAATGGTTTCTTAGTGGTTCTTATAATTAAATAAGATAATTACATTTGTATCGTTTTTGAATACGCTCCTAATATGTCTTCTTTTATTCTTCTCATCTTTGTTCCGGAGGATATGGGTTAAATGACCGAGTGCTTTATTGTAAGTCAAAGTAAAATCTACAAAGCAAAACTATAACTAAGTGTAATTTTGTGAAAATAAATGTTGATTTAACACACCTTCGATCTATTGAGGAAAACACTTTAACTTCATTACACCAAAAAGAAATAATGATTCACTCCTTTGTTTAACAAGCAACATATAGAGAGGGCATTTTCTTAAACGAACTTGCCCTCTTGCACAAGTTCAGCGCGGCTTTAGAAAATCAAGAAGCATTAATACCGCGTTTGGTGTGTTTACAAGTTTAGTTGTTTCGCTTCTAAATAGCAAATAAGTATCATTTATCAATTTATTGGGTTAATGAACGCTTTCGATTTTGCTAATCCTCGATAACAATAGCAAAATATAAAAATTCAAGTAGCTTGAATTTGGAAAGCTGATAGAGCTGGAGAAGAATGATCCATTTAAGAGTAATGATAAGTATAACTAACTCTTTGCTGGAATGGATTACATTGCAGTGAATTTTCAGGCAAAGTTAGTTCAAGTATAAAAGTAGGTTTCCTGTAATACAACTTACTCAAGTTTCTGCATTCTAGCTATTAACCATGATTCTTTTAGAGTAAGAGAGAGGGAGAAATTTTGGAATCATAAATCAATTAATAATAGGGCATATACTCCAAATTGTTGCTTAATTTTATAAAGTGAGTCAAAGTGTAATTTGTTGAACTTGAAACCGCTTTCTGGAATCTGCGAATGATTGATGCATCAGGGTTGCTGTGTGAAATATGGCATCAGCTACAATTCTAGAAAGATAAATTTTCCACGGAAGCAATTTTGAAGATTTATAGTATAAAGTAGATTTTCAGCTCTAATTTCACGTTTTCGACTATTAGTAATGAAAGATTTTCCGGTTAGAGAGTCGTTTTTCGAGTTTAGTTGCATACAGTCGAAAAGATGCAAGGTATAGCGGTGAAAGTGTATGATTTACCAAGACGGTTTAACACTAAATGAAGCTCAACAACGACTAGGTGCCATAATAATAAAATAATATTCAGTTCCAAGATGTAAGATTGCAGCCTATCAAAAAATTGTTAGCTGAAGCTGGGACTAAATCCACAAGAATCGTCATTTTGGACTTTACTTGCGCAAAAGGAAACGCGGACTGTAAGAGATACAAAGACCCAAGCATACGTTTGGGGTGACTTCAGTTCTTTCCGTCTTGGGTGACCAGGAGTAAATCGAAACGCATATAAGTATGGTTAAAAACGATAAATAAGGTCTTGTATCATTTACGAAACGATGGCTTGGTGACGATAATTTGAATTTTGCAAAAGAAGAATGATGCACAACTTCGAAGTAGGCATTATGAGTCCCTGGAAGAATGAGAACATCATTCATGTACTGGATTGGCCCCAACAATTTCCGATGCCACATCGATCGCAAACATGTGATTGTTGCTAAAGATACATTGCGTTGCAAAAGAGTTTAAAATCGCTATATCACAAAATTAAGAAAATATGGCGGTTTTGGACGATCACACATCTTGACGGGTAATCTGAGCGCATAAGATACTGTTAAAATTCATAGAAATGCGAAATGATGGTTTAGTGCCAATAATGTGGATTTTGCAAGAGAAAAATGATCAAAAACATCGAATGCATGTATGCTATGTTCTATAATAATTAGGACATCTAGGTCTTGGATTGACCTCCGCAATTCCCGACACTTATACGGTAAAAATGTCTGGTGCTTACTAAGGAATATATTTCTTGGTAAACATGTCTTCAAGTTAAAGTCGTTATGTCGCAGAATTATCGCGGAAAAGTTGATTAATAGCATGCGTCAATCATATATAGCACTGTACTACATTTACGTTAAGAATCCAGTGTGGGGATAGTTAGGGCAATAAAATTCTTGAATATCATTGACTAATAACGACGTATTTGACTAGGCACTTGATAGTTATTATTTTGTCTAATATAACCTTTCTTACTCAAAGAATTTGTCCTATTTTAATTGTGCCTTGGTTTAGAAAGCCACTTACTGCATTCTTACCGTGATCTCCGTATAGATTTATGTGGTGCTTGATGCATGAAATATGCTATTAGGTGCATTCTTGGAAATTAAAGAAAAACTACCTGTTTATTGATACAAGATTTGATATTCTATAATGGGTCCTTCCATAATTAATTTCAAACTATGCTTGCAAAATTAATGTTTTGAACTGTTACTTAAAATTATTAGCGATGTTATTTTCGCCAGAATAAAATCAGAATCCAGATGTCGACTGCTCTCATTTTCTTCGTTTTCGTTTCTTCCGTTCTTCGCCCAAATTGCAATCTTGATATATTATTTCGCAATTTGCGTTTCCTAATCCCAGTATGGATGCTTTCAAACTATCCAACATTGATGTTGCTGGCGTAATATTTTTGATTAGTCGCCCAGACAGCCAACTCATTCCCAAACTAAAATGAATGTAATGTAATAAATGGAAAATGTGTAAATAAGTCCATATATAAAATTTAGTCAAAATAGATACATTTTTCTTGATTTATGATTTTGTCATGGTCATTTGCAGTAAAACTTTAAAGACTCATTTTTATTATTAAACGATTCAAAATTATTTGAACATAATTAGTTGGATGAAACATATTTGAGTTTAATTAAAAAGATAAAATATAGAATTTAATATAAAACTGAAGCTATTGATTAGATAAAGAATGTAGTAATGTAGTAATTAATGTAGACAGCATTATATTAAATAAAAATGACGAACGAAATGCGCATATATGTAGGCACACCGCTATTTACCTCCAAACTGGTACCCAGATCTTCGATATTGTTTTAAGTGTCCTCGAATATTTATTATTTTCACATAATACCTTCTTCAAGCACATTCCGTCATCGCTGTTAGCAACCAGTGCAGCTTCCATTGATATTATAATCCTCCTTGTAAGGTCATTCAAAGCATAATTTTCATTTATTGGTTGCTTTGTGTCTCGTTTGAAACGGAAATTGAGATTGTCTTGGTTTCCATCGCCCTGGATCACTTCCGCAGCTGACAAAAACGTTAGAATGTCTTACATTTACTCTCTTTTATGCTCGTATAATAGTATAGTGCGAACAGTTTTGAAGTCATACGTCAGTCTAGTACGAATGCAATTCAAGCCTTAGCAATTTCGATGCCCCTATTACCTGTCATGCCTTTAGCAGTTATATGATGGTCATCTTCACTATTAGGCATGCTTCCATTGTTTCGTGGCATGCTGATGTCCATACCCTCCCATGTCATGCTTCTACCTGTACCCGTCATACTGTCACCAGTCCTACCGCCACCTTCGTTCATACCTGACATCATATTCCCACTATCGACACCAATTCTTGCAGTAGCGCCATTACCAGTACCCGTACCTGGTATAGAACCGTCTGTACCGGTAGCAGTGGCACCATCTCCTGTACTTGTACCATCACCACCAGTACTTGGATTGGCGCCATTTCCTTGTTCACCGTCGCCATCACTACCAGTACTCGTCATTCCATCAGTACCATCTCCAGTGCTTGTTGTTCCTGTACCTGTATTACTTCCTTGATCGGTGGTAGGCATTGTACCACCAGTACCGGTACTTGTCATATCAGCACCTTGACTCGTACCACCCGTGTTTGTCATGTCATTTCCTTGGTTTGTGCCGGGCATTGTACTAGCTGCACCAGTGCCCGTATTCATCATATCGTTTCCATCACCGGTCCCAGGCATTGTGCTACCGCCACCAGTACCTGTCATACCTTGACCTGTAGCGGTCATATCACCAGTGGTACTAGGACCCGTCATTTCAGTATCTCCATTCATACCTGGTATAGTGTCACCTCCGGTACCTGCCATATCTCCGCCGGTACTCGTCATACCTTGACCTGTACCGGTCATACCACCGGTTGGACTAGCACCCGTCATTCCATTATCTCCATTCGTATCTGGCATAGTATCACCTCCGGTACCTGCCATATCTCCACCAGTACTCGTGATACCTTGATCTGTACCGGTCATACCGCCGGTTGGACTAGCACCCGTCATTCCATTATCTCCATTCGTATCTGGCATAGTATCACCTCCGGTACCTGCCATATCTCCACCAGTACTCGTGATACCTTGACTTGTACCGGTCATACCGCCGGTTGGGCTAGCACCCGTCATTCCATTCCCTCCATTCGTGTCTGGTGCAGTATCACCTCCGGTACCTGCCATACCTCCACCAGTGCTTGTCATACCTTGGCCTGTACCGGTCATACCGCCAGATGGACCAGCACCGGTCATTCCAGTATCTCCATTCGTGCCGGGGATACCGTCACCTCCATTACCTGTCGTATCACCTCCACCAGTACCTGGCATGGTACCACCACCACCAGTACTAGTCATATCACTTCCCTGGTTTGTGCCAGGCATTGTATTACCCCACCAGTACTCGTCATGCTACCCCCATGCCAGTCGCCCCAGTACCTGTCATATCACCTCCAGGCATTGTTGCACTTCCACCAGTCATACCGCCACCATTCATACCACTACCATCCATACCAGTCACTGTCATGCTTCCACCTCCAGTCCCAGTCATAGTCATCCCATTCCCAGTCATTCCGCCACCCATCATACCTCCTGCAGTTGAATCCGGACCACTTGGACCCATACTCATCGGCATCATAGTTACAATTGTGGTAGAATTATTGCTCTGCAAATTTTTTTAAAGGAAATTATTGTACCTATGTTGCTAATAACATTTAAATTTTATGACGGTTTGTCTTTGAAAATCCGCTAGTCTCCTAATAAGGAAGTCGTTTTAAAGAAATACTTACAATAGATGATACACACATAATAACGTGTATAATAAACATTCCGAAGGACAAATATGCCAATGCAGTCGAAGCTATTTCGAGTAAATCCGTTAAGTGTTTTTCTTTATTTTCAGGTTTGCGGTAGTTAGTAGCATGCCCATCGTAAAATACTGAAAATGCCGTGAAACGGACAGTGAAACAATATAAATTTTAAAACATTCCTACCAGAGCTTGGATATGCAGGAATATTGATTAATCCCCGATGTCCATTACCATATCCATTGTACAAACTGTCATAAAGGCCGTCGTAAATACCATGACCCCGTAATCCTACATAGTTATTTAGTCCATGTCCAAAGTATCCATATTCGTTTTGGTGGTTCTGGTTTTCCGTTCCATAAATCCCGTAAATAGTCTGAGATGGCTTGATTGGGGGCTGGTAGGCGTATTCAGTGATGTGGGCATCATATTCTTCGTCTTCATCCTTTTCTTCCGTATGATCATCTTTTCGTTTTTTGACATCGGTTTCATAATGTCGGTAGATATCTTCTAGAGTTGTGCTTCTAATAATTATAATGATTGTTGTATGTAGTAATTAAGATTTGATAAAAGAATGGATGACGTGTTATTATTAAGTACTGTAAATCGGACTCACGCTGTCCCTTCTACGAATTTTATTATTCGATGATAACTTATCAATGATACTGAGTAAGTTTTAAAAATTTGGAAACTACTTTTAAATATAAACTTTACTTCTAAACTTTGCGGGACACATTCGCTTGACATTTCTTCAGTTTATAGTTTTCAGTTATTATTAATTCAATGTATATATACATATATATATATATTTCGTAACCTTTTTAGTTATACTTATCTTATATGATAGTTTTCTACCACAATTAGGTCAATTAAATAAGACTGAAAGAAATAATGGTTATATTTAAATTTATCTAGTTATATTTTCACTGAAGGTGTTCCGAAAACGTTTGTAAACGCTCTGAAAATATAACTATTATTTCAATCAGTCTTGTTTAATTAATTTAATTGCCGTAGAAAACTACCATATAAGATAAGTTATTATTGATGTAAGGGAACATACATAAATATGACATTAGTCGCTTTGAGTAAATTTCCCAAATTGAAGAAAGTAATAGTTTTTGGTTTGAGTTTTATCTCTATCATCTCTATTACAAACTGTTGTAATTGGTTTTACTCAAACGTTACAAGTATGACCAAGACTTCATAAAAGACCTCAGTTTGATTCAATCTATTATGACAATGCTCAGCTTAATTTAAATTAGTCAGAAAGTTTGCATTTGGGAAAAATAAATAAAAGTATTTAATTTAGCCCATTAACGCCCGCTGTACTATAAATAGTATGCAACTTTAAGTAAATATAAAAATTATCTCATGACTTTTTCACTCTGGCAACGTTTTTTACCTGTCAATAAGAGTACATGCAATCAGGTTGTAGCTAAAATAGATCACAGTTAGGTATAAAATAATAATGAGGGTTATATTAAAAATCGAATTAGTAAAATTGTTTATGGTTTTCATTTGGGCGTTAATGAGAGTAGATTGAAAAGTTTCCGGAATGACAATGAAAACAAAATAATACGGATTCAAGTTATATTTCATTTTTCAATATAATCCCCTCAGAGCTCAACACACTTGGTCCAACGTTTCTCTAGCATTTCAATCCCCTCCCGGAAGTGACTTTCTTCGAGCTCCTAAAATGATCGTTTACAGCCTCTATAAGTTCTTCTTTCGATCAAAATCTTTCCACCTTGAAAAGATTTGAATTTAGGGAACAGGTGGAAGTCTGACGGAGCTAAGTCAGGTGTATACGACGGATGAGAAAGGATTTGGAACTTCATTTTTGCCATTTTTTACTGAATGACACTTTCTTCTGAACTATTCCCGGAGGCTTGTCCCGAATTGCTGCTTTTGCATTATCCAAAAGTGTTGTGTAATATTGACCAGTAACAGTTTTGTCTTTTCAAGACAACCAATTAGCAAAATTTCTTTTGCGTGTTAAAAAGCCGATGACTCGTTCATAAGAGATGCCCACGACTTCCTCAATTTCATGCACTTTTATTCGACGATCTGCTGAAACCATCACATGGATTTTTTCCGTATATTTCTGGCGTGGTAACTGTTTTCGGAGGTCCTGAGCGTGGTTCATCACTCGTATGTGTGCGAAACCCAAAAAGTCACGATGGAAAGAACGGCATCTAACCTTGATTGGATTCCCGTTGCGGTTTTCCGTTTCAATTAGAAACATTTGATGACTGCTTGAACATCGTTTTTATCCATAATTGAAAACACAAAAAGGTACTTGACTTATAAGCGTGTAAAAACCAATTGATATGAAAAAATTGCCAACACCACGACATAAAGTATTTGGCAAAATACCAATCCTCTAGCAGCTATTCCCAAAACTTGTCAATCTACTTTCGTAACTTTCTTTTGGGACATGGGATTTCTTTCCTAAATGTATAAAAAGTACCTACGCTAAAACTAATATAACTGAATATCGTTATGTTGAACAATTTTTATGAAGGACGTGCATAAAGTACGATACATCCTAATCTCATTGAGTTACTAGGGTTGAAAGTATCTCTTGTGGCTTAACTTTACAGTTGAACAACATCTTTCGGTCGTTTTAGCATTGAAGTAAATATCTTTTTAACTAATGTTAACCCATTCTTCGATCAGCTTTCCTTTAAAGCTTTCATGGGATGTCTTCTATTTTGCACCTTTGAGTCATGCCATAGATAGCCACGATGATCGAATCCCTTATCAACCTACTTCCACAACCATTTCAGTCTAATCTAGAAGTGGACAAAGAGAAGGTGAGAAAACAAAATAAACAAATCAAAATCTACCCAGGTCATATTCATCATCAGAAAAAAATCAATGTGTACCAGTTCACATAAATAACGTAAAATTAACCAAATCATCTTTAGGACGTTTCCTAGGTCCCAATCTAGATAAAAAACTCTCACGGAGAGAGCTTATAATAAACAAAGAAAGTAAATTGACATTAGATTCAGAGAACTGCATTGGTTACTTTGAAGGAAATCTCTTATCCCTCGAAAACAAAATACATGGGCTGCCGTTTCTCTAACAGCCAGTAAACACAAGATTGAAAAACGATGGAAACCAATTGAACTAAGATCGGATCACAGAAGGTCTACTGATCATGCCATGTGAATATGTATGCCCAATAACACCGTATCAGCTCATGGATTACATGTAGAGGGTTTCTTAATAAGAATGTACTTTTGCAGTAAATTTGTTGTTATTTCGTCAATGTAGCGAATTATATTGACCTTAAGTTGGTCACTTGTTGCTGCTTTATTTAAGTAAACCTATTTATATATTATATATTATATTTCAAATACCCGCACAGGAGATAATCCAACGATGTCGCTAGAACTTTTCCAATTCATTGGACCCTTTTGGGAAATTAATCAGTCGTTGTGTTTCTATTTCCATAAATATATGGTTTTGTTGGCTATGTGGCACTATTGAAACCACATCTCAAACGTTATACAAATTTGGAAACAAAAAGTTATTTATCATTCATCTCTAATAAGCATCATTTACTGTAAAATGCGCTTTGGCCTCACTCTTAAAGAAATGTGGGTTGATGATACCACTTGCATGTAAAGCACTTCACAGTCACTTTGTCAGGGTGCAATTGTGAATTGCATCTTTTTCTTTTCATAGGTTCGTATATGGAAATGTTGGTTTTCTCCATAGCCATTGGCCTAGAAATAAGCTTAATCTCTGATAGAAATGACCATCAGTGGCAAGATGTTCATGCGCAATGTCAACGAATCTACGACGCAATAAATGTTCATTTGGTTTTACTTTTTATACTTGGTTTTTGTAAGGATGTAAACCAAGATTCTTTGGCAAGATACGCCGCGTTCACAGACAAGTTTAATTGTTGAGAACAGCGTGGAAGTGAGAAATTTTGATTTTCGCGGACACTCGTTTTGGTGTCGTGTAGATGTAGATTATATTCCCACCCGAACTTTGAGACGATTAAGCTGCTCAGAAGGACCAATATCTTGACCTTTGAAAACTGAAGAGCCGCATCAGTTTCACTCACTCATTATTGTTATAATCAATTTTCACTGTTTGTAAACGTCATTCCAGCGGATTACATTCCATTGTAATAAATGGCAAAGATTACTGAAGAAAAATATCAGTCTGGTTTGACAGAAGAATTGGTATGGCCGTGAGAGACGTTCAAAATTTTAGCTGAAACTGAAGTAAAAAGCGTCTATTTTATTGTATTGTAAATGTATGCCCATCTGCAATCTACGCATTCTCTTAGTATCTCTGATTTTCGGATATCCATATTTTTCTGTCCATCAAAACTTACAATAACAAGCTGACCTAGTCAATACGTAATCCAAGAAGCAGACATTCATCAAATTCATAAAATTCATCTGTATAATATTCATATAAAATACTTAAAAATTATCTAAACAAAATAGTTATTTTGTGAACTTACTTTGTCAACCAATTTTCGTAACTTTTCGATCCTTCATCTAACAACATATTTTCCTTAGTTGTAAGTTCTTCTGCCGCTCCCAATCGTTTTCTAATTCTCGGGGTACTCATTTCTGTAACTATTTCCTTCGCTATGAAATTTCTGCACAAATATTCGTTTATCTTCGATCTACGATTAAACAATTATCTACAAGGATTACATAAAAGTATCTAAATTATAGCTTTATGAAACCTATGAAAATCCATCATCGAAATAGCTTCTTGAATTGTGCCGGTTGCAATGTTTGTTCTAAAGCTTCGATTAACCGTAGCATTAGAAAATTTTTCGGTCGCCGAATTATCTAACATCAATAAATTACCGGGCATGAAATCTTTCGATAATATATCGTCGACGTCGATTATATTATTGCAACTAGTTTTTACGATCATGTAGAAAACGAAGAAATTAACATTCTTCATTTTAACTGTAGATTGCGTACGAACTTTGCAATGAGACTGTGATGGAATAAGGTGACAAGAGTTGTGTTATACTCACGAAGCGAAACGCAATCTTCACAATTCCTTACCATGAAATAATGTAACGTTTACTTCATTTTTTCGGTATTCCGGATGAGATTCATTGTCTTCTATGCAGTCGTGCGATAATTCTTTCGATTTAAACAACTTTAATTACTAGTACAGCTGGATTAGTTGGATCTAAATGATTAAAATGTAGTATTATTGTTAACTATGTTTTTCCATGTTGTCACAATTCAAAAAAATAGTTCTCTACTATTTGAATCCTTAAGTCAATATCAATGCTAACAATGTTATTTATTTCCAGTACATATTGTTAACTCGAAGAAGAATCTAGATGACTCTACGTGGATAGATTGAAAGATTTCTGGAATCACAATGAAAACAAAATAATACGGATTCACGTTATTTCTTATTTTTCAATATAATCCCGTTGAACCTCAACACAGTTGGTCCAACGTTTTTCTGGTTTCTATATTCCCCCTCGGAACTAACTTTCCTCAAGATTAAATAATCATTTACGGTCTCTATCAGTTGTTCATTGGACCAATATGTCTTTAGACCTAGAAATATTTTGAGTTTCGGAATCTAACAGAGGATTTCAAACTTTAATTCTGTCAATTTTTGCTGAACGATTGTCCTTGAATAAGAGGGCGCATTGTCGTAGTCAAACAATACTTTCTTTCTTAATCATTCCCGGGCGTTTTTCCTGAATTGCTGCTTTCAATTTGTGCAGGAGTGTTGTGTAATATTAGCCAGTAACACTTTTGTCTTTTTCAGATAACCAATTAGCGAAATTCTTTTGCGTTCCAAAAAGCTGATGCCACCACGAGGTGGCCTTAGCCATTTTCGGAACCGATTCACCCCGTGTAATCCATTGTTTTGATTGCATTTTGGTTTCTGGTGTGTAGTGATAAATCTAGGTCTCATACATGGTCGCGAATCGTCTCTTGAAATCCGTTGGATTCCTCGTAAACACTTACAAACAATCGGCCGAGGTTCGAGCTCGATTGCGTTTTTGCTTCGAATTCAGCAAATGCGGCATCCATCTTGCAGAAAGCTTCTTCAAATCCAATTCAACAATTATGTAAGATACGAACGACTCGTTCATAAGAAGTGTTCACGGCTTCCTCAATTTCACGCACTTTTATTCGACGATCTGCTGAAACCATGTGGTAGCCGATTTTGGACGTCATGAACGTGGTTCATCACTTGTATACGTAGGGCCAGGCTTGGATTACGAAACTCAAAAACTGACGGTGCAATATGAGGTCGATAAATCATCAAGAACCACATTTAACCTTGTTTTGATTTCCGTTGCGGTTTTTCCTTCCAAATAGAAAAATTTGATGACCGTTCGAACTCCACCATTGAATACACAAAAGGTACTTGAATTAAATGCCTATCTAAACCAGATTATTTGACAGATCGATTTAGCATTTACAGTCAATTAATATGAAACTATTGCCAATACAACGATATAAAGTACCTACTTGGAAAAACACCAACTCTCTAACTGCGATTCCGGAAACTTCTCAATCTACCCTCATATTAGGTGCGTTTATTGGGCGGTTAGCAAACTAGCTGTTCAATGACTTACTAAGCAAGCACAAATATACCAATAATTATCACGGAGGAAATTATGCTTCATTAATCGCGACCTGGAGAATTTTCGCTCATATTGGGAAAGTGAATATGATAGTTTCCTATAGACTGGTAACAAAGAAACAGTCCGCGGTCTGTATAACAAATGGTCTAATATTATTTTCAATAATACCAATAATCTTAGTATCATAATTACTTGTTGGTAGTCTACAAAAATTAATAGTCGTGACGTTACTACCCCTTATATTTATATTTGGCGGTATTTACTTCGAATTTTGTAAATGTAAATTATCAATTTTTGTGAATGATCTGTATATTTAGTAAAAGCAGAGTCAACTACGGCTGTTCGTTCTGTTCTTCCTCTTCCCCAAATAATCTATAAAACGATTTACACACGTATGTATGTTACTTATTTGTATTCTGAAATTTTCTTACAAAATCTTGAAAGTTCATCTTGGTGTAAAATATAAATACCAAGTTTAGCATCAGAACTGCAGGTTGGAAGCAGTTCTTTCCTATTTGATAAAATTATGGTTGTTCCTTCTTCATAAAGATTGATATAATATTTATAAACTGGGTATTTCTTTCCGTGTTATATATGGGGGAGGGCTGACACGTAGCAGATCGATCCATCAAAAGCATGGATCGATCTGCCAAATCAAACATATATAAATTTAATAAACTATTAATATTAGACAATGCAAACAATGGTTTTTTTTTTTCATAGGGTGACTTTTCACCTAATCCGTGTTGTAATAACAATAATAATAATTTATTTAAAAGTTAGCATGGGTTATGTCCCAAAAATTACAATAAATCACTATACAATTAAAAGTCAAGAAAGAGAATAACGTCAATTAAAAAATCTTTTGTCTAGATACTTCTCGAAGGAATAGTACAACGTGGCCAGTAGACATTTTTTAAAGTCTGCTTGAAATTTTTCTCTTTTCTATTTTTTGAATCTCATTTGGCAAGTTAGCGAATATTCTAGTGCAGGAATAAATAGGTGTTTTCTTTATATAAGCCTGTATTATGTTTCGAAAAATATAATAAATTGTAATGTCGAGTGTAATCTTCAGGTGACGATGTTTCGAAATTCTAAATATTGTTTTGAACATATAAAGCAGCCTTGTACATACGAGTATATTGACGGAAAAGTTAATATGTTGTTATCAACAACAAGTGGCCTGCATGGTTTATGAGATCCACAGTTAAAAATCAGGCTTCCTCCGTTGATACACTCAATATAATCTGTCATTTTCTCTATGAGTAAAGTTGGCCAATATCGGTTCAATCCTATCTGTGACACGTTTGTACGGCCCTAGGGTGTCGACGTAAAGAATATATGCTGTCGGTACGTCGATTTCTATTCTACTTGCAGCAGGGTATTAGTGTTGTGTATTTTGCATTTCGTAAGCTTGCCGGTATCGTGTGCGCTTAACCCGTAAATGCCATATCTTGAAATAATCACGTAAACGACACTAGGGGCCTGTCAGACCCCAGCTTGTTAAAAGAGTTGCCGAATAAACAAAAATTAATATTTTTGGCTGGAGAAATTCATCAGTTAGGTATCTTTAGTTAATGTAGGAAAATAATAAATTTGGTGCGAAGTCTCAGTATAAAATTAACTATCTGAAAATAATCCTTGAAAAAAATTTGGAAAATCGTGTCATACTTTGTCAATTTTCAATAATTCGCCGTGAGGATTGCTGGCGCATACTTCGTAGATACTACACTTCGCATAAAAAATTAGTTTGAGAGGATCCATCGAAAAAGAGATATTTATTTGGAACAATTAAGGTGCTCATTTTTGTGAAAATTAACATAGCAGATTTGCATCGATTTCGCTTACTGAGGAGTATAAAAATCATATTAAGAATGGTTGTTATTAAGAAAAACTTTTATTATAGACAAAATATAAGTATAAAAGTAGTAGAATGAAATATCATGTCGTATATGATAATTCACGATCCACACAGTCAGCGCAAAGTTGGCTCGATGTTTATCGCACATCGGGCGCATGAGGAGCAAAGGTCTTTTGTTTTCTTGTCTGTATTCATGGGGCACAAGGTACACCGTTTTCTTTTCGGTGTCTCGGTCCTTTCGACAGCTTAAGCTGCGGGAGCGCATTCAGCCAGAAAGTCGCTGTTACTGGCACGATCCTCTCGATATTTCTAGTTTGCAAGTAGAATCCTTGTGTTGACTACGGCTTGGGCGAGCATGCCAAAGAAAATTCTTATGGGCCATCGGCACGTCTTCCTGGTCGTTGTGTATGTATGGCACAGCTTTCTGATTGCCTCGAAACGTTATCCTCTACGTTTTCAGAACAACCTCCACCGACTGGTATGACCACGTTATCTGCTGCGAGCAACGCTGCGCCGAGAATTCGGCTCCGCAAATGATATGACATCTAATTATGCATAAATATGCATAAAGAATCGGTAAAAAAGTGATGCAATACAACTATTTACCTTCTCCCAAGAACTTCCGCACACAAGAAACACAAAATAATTCGATTTTTCACGAAAAAATGACGTGAAGGACACCCGGGGTCTGTATTACCCCAACACAGCAGATGGTTCACTTTGCTCGCATGCTGGATCCACGTTGACGCATTAATCGATAAAATACAAACAGTCTGAAATCTCCTAAGCGAATTCGGAAATTTTACAAGTTGTGTCCAGGAATTACGATACCAACACAACCTATTATAAGGAAATTGGCAACGAGGCTGGGTGCAGTTTCATATTATCGCTAGCATTTCAACAAAGTAAGAAACGTGGTTTTAATCTTAAACCCGCAAGATGTGAAAGCGGTTAATAAAAGATTGCATTTTGAGTATGCAGGATACCTTTTTGTAATTGAAGCAATCAATAATATTTATACGAACACTCGATGACACGTTAAATCAATTAATTGATTCTACAGGTCAGAAGTACCTGAAAAACTACGGTCGGTTTTACAGAAGATCCCTGATTACGCCAAACTTCCTGGTGTTTCTCCGAGTAATATTCATCCATATTTAAAATTTGCAAATCCTTATACATATAGAGGCATTTTTAGTGATAAACCCCGAAATTTAGTAGAACTGGCAATAGAAACCTTCCTGATGGAAATTAGTTGTCCACAGCACTTCCTTAACAGATAACGACTTTTCAGTTCATATTTATTATTATTATTAGTAGGTAATAGTTATCGCTTAAAGTCATTAAATTTCGGGTGAAAGCAAATAACCTCCACATTTATGCAAGCAAAAGTAATCATGATACAGTATAAAATACCACAATATTAGCAATACAAACCGATTTTGTAACGCTTATGTATTCGCCCCGTGTTAGCCATCTCTACTTATGTGTCAGATTTCATGCCAAATGCCCCCCATTTTTATAATTCATTGCACCCTTTGAACTGTATTCCTTATTATTTCAGCTATCTTAATAACATATTTCCCTTTCTCTTGAGGAATTTTTGTATTTCAAAACCAGATGTATATGATACATTACGCAAACTAGTTCTTGGCATGTGTAGAAAATAACGTTCCTCTTTTCCTTTGGAAACCTCTATAAATAAAATTACCATCCTAACGAGGTAGAAGTGTTGATTAAAATAATTGTATTTATTCAACAGATCTATTGTATCCATGAGCTTGGGCCAGAATCCAAGCCCATTCGAGCTAGATGCTCTATTGCAAATTTTGAGAGATCTGGAATGTTAATTAATGGTTTAAAGCTTTAAACCGATGGACCACATCGGTGTTTATATACACATTTCTTCTTCAGAATTCTTCGCTGGCCAGACAAGGGGAAAAATAAATAATTTTATATACCTACATCGTTATTGTGGCTTTATCTTATACCTTTTACCTAAATGTTTGTTTTTCATTTCTCTTTAAATTATTGTGTCCAAGCAATGTTTTATCATTATTACGTTTCGTCTAGAACATCACTTCTCAATGGCACTGGACTATATGTTTTCGTTTTGGATTGCATTAATATCTGTGCTAAATTGTAAATAATGAGATTTATGATTCGAATCGTAATTGTAATTTGAAAACGTGTGAAGTTAGATGAATCATTTTACTCTGCCCTCTGGAGGAAACGTGATTTCTTTGATTGGGTCGCTAACTTGTGTCATCAGATAAATTTGTCACTTAGCAACATGTTGATACAATTTTATTAAAAATGGAAAACTTCGACGCAGCCAAAAATACCAAGGTATAACAAGCTAAATGAAATTGATGTAATTAAGTAGGTACACATACACATTATGGATGGAATGAGAACGGTGCCTCTCCTTCCTAATAGTAACGTAACGCCTATAATTTTCCGTGGATGAGTAGAAAATAGAGGCAATCAAATATTTAGATTATTTATTTTGTTGCAGACTGTATGTTTCAAATACAATGACTTGCACCAGTAAGTGATAAATACATGACAAAAAATGATTACACATATCATCAAAATAGTGACCCAACATCTAGAAATGTAAAACTATATCATAACGTGCACAATGAAAATCTTATAGCTTAACAAGACGTTCAATAATTAAATGAAGTCTGACATGTGGTATTGTTGATGCTTGAAAGAAATTTACACATCCTTTTCAGTTCGGGTACTATCGAGCTATCGCTAATGATAATAGCAAACATTAATAGTCTCATCCCATTGCACATTAGCATATTACAGTTTGGTTGCTATTGGCTGTTCTTCAACCATGCGCAAACATATCCCTCTATTTCGATGGTCCCTCTTCGCGCTAACAACTTTTATATACCCGTCCGCCGCTTTACTCCATTGTCACGATAATAAATGATCTCTGTGTTTCCAAGACGTTGCGAAATAGCGTTTCCTAAATGGAGTATATTTTCCTTTTGAAAGGGACTGCTAAATGTTGTTAGTCCTTTTCCGTGAATCATCCATTGTTTATGATGATAAAAGGCATTTGAAATAAATATAAAAGTATCGTACGCCCGACACTACATCCTTTCCCGAAAAATCTCATTCTAAAAGCTCGAATTACCGCAGCTTTCACAATCTTATAAAAGCGAGAACACATCGTTCCAATGCCTTTGTAGTTTTAACAATGATATTGTGGATTACTTTATCCCTTTTATGCACTGAGAGTAATAAAATGTTAAACCAATTAAAGCTCTTATACAGGAAAGTACAGAACCGTAGGGCTCTGAAATAGTGGCAGCTACTTGTGAAATAGTAACGGTAAGCTTTTATGAGATGATAGAACAAAAGCTGTGTTCCACAGTCATAAGAACATTCATTTGAATGTTTGATGTTAAAACTGTGAAGATATGATCACGTTGGTGAAACGAGGTTGATTATGTTCGGCGGATGAATAAAATTTGTAGTAATTTAGACCGCTAATAGAGTTGCTAATTAACAAAATCATTTCCGATTATTAAAATAAACTTTCACGAACATAACACGGCCCATATGTCAAAATTTTTGCCAGTATTAGTTGTAGTCAGGAGTTTGACAACAATCTAGATCGCTAATGAACTTACTAATTAAGAAAATACTTTTGGATTATTACAATATATCATAACGAACCTAACATGGTGCATACTTTGAAATTTTTGTTTTTTGATTTCAGAGATTCAAATTATACCAGATATTGTCAATTCAAATTCTTTTTCCTTTCTCGTTTCCAAGTGCAGATTAGTAGAAATTCGTATGAACGTATTCTCTTGAATTGGGTTGAATTCTAGATGCTATCCTTACCAGGTTTTGTTCGAGAAAAATTTAATTGAAAAAATTGGTTTTGATTTACTAGCATGGAATTTACGCAGAATACAAACTTCATTAATATTTTGAACTCTTATAAGCAAGTTATTTATGTTTGGAACTATGCTATTTTCGCTACAGCTTCACAGAATAACCTTTTATTGTTTTATTTACCTTGCGTATGATAGACATTTTGTATTAACGTTTGTCCATCTCTTCGAAAGTTATGGCATCTATGACGAATAGCAAATGGTTCTGTCATATGATGATAACTGGTTACATCAGTATAGGATAGTGTAAGTTACTTTCTATGGTTTAAATATCTTCTTCCAAGTTATTTCTAAAAGTGTTTCAATTATGTAATAGAATTCTGTTTGCGAGACATGCACTTGTTGTTTGAATTATAGTTTATTTCACTGAAAGTGGAAGAAATACATACAATGGTTCTAATTAGCGCAAATTACTACTTAGGCCAAGCTTAAAGCTTCAGTTATTACACGCCTCTTCACAGAACCATATTAACCGTTCACTTATTTATTAAATTTCGAATATTCTAGAAATTTAGCTGTAGTTCAATTGGATAAATCGCCATAACGGCATTGCTCAGGAACAAGTATTGACACGTTTTTTTAGTTTTTTTATTGTTTTACTACTAAGTTAGATTTAATTATCTTGCGTTATTGAGCATTTGTTTAGTGTTGGTTCTCATTCATCTTAATTTCTTTCTACATTGCTACTATTGGCAAGTTTTTATTAACAGTAGTCGAGAAAACCTGATGAATTGCATACGAACTTTAGTTAACACTAGCCTGAAAGAACTTATTTTGCAATTAAATTGTGATATGGAGAGTGCGACTTGTAGAGGAAACATTTTTCTTACTTTTAGCTGATTATTTTTTACACATCGAAATATATAGTTCAAATATGTTCTAAAATGGCACCCAAATTCTGATTTGAAACTCGAACATTTAGGTGCTGGAATTACCAAATTATAACAGGAAGAAGTAAGTAGAAATAAATAGAGATTTGAAAAGAGGGAAGGGAGCAAAAGGGGAAGAAATGAAAAATAATAGTAGATAAAGAATAATTGTCGTTTGTGCAGTTAATGACACCGCCATGACCATTCCAATTTTTTACAGGTCAGTTATGAGAAAGTAGTAACTGTCAATTTTCATATAGACACAAACCAATTGAGATAAATAAAGAATGTGTAACAAGAGAGGCTGAAATTGGTAGCAATTAATGTCGATTGAAGATGGAGAGAGTAAAAAGACACATCAAGAAGAAAAATTGTTATAAATCAAATTAAAAGTTGTAAATTTACGAAAATAAAATCAAAATTAATTATCAAATTTGATTACCCCCTAAACTCGAAGAAAAAGGAGGATGAGTGACCGAAAAATGCAGGACAGTTCTGAAAATTGTTTAATTAAAATTAAACAGAAGAGTACGGAAATTATAAAACCATTAGAAAGAAAGTCGAATTGTTACGTTTAGAATTTAGGGCGAATAGTGTGGCGCCATTTAGAGCACAACTTGACCCAAAACCCACCCCACACCACTCAAGATATAACAAAAAAGTCAAACATCAACAATGGAGAGAATTCAGTAACAAAAAGAAAGACAGTTTTTCAGGGAACCAAACGCTATTTTATAGCATTATAAAAGAATTGAGACAAAAGAAACAATACACAATGAAGAGTATTAAGGACAAGCATGGTATTATAATTATAAAAGATAAAGATATAACGAACAGGCGGATTGCAATTAGAAGAAAAATAAATACAACGAATACAAAGCAAAATATCTTACAAACAATAATGGAACAACTAAACAATGGTATCGACATGATTCACGATAGAAAGCTGCAGGAAGAGACAATACAATACCTGAAATGATGTATAGGAAAGGATAATAAAATAGTACCACTAAAAATACTAAGCAAAGTTATCAAAATAAAAGAAGAAACCGAAGTATTGCAATTCAAATACCTACATATTTTTAAGAGAAAATACAAACAAATGTTCAAACTACATTGGAAGTACTCCTTCAAGTACACCTGATGGAAATATTAATAAGAATATTAGAAGAAGAAATTGCAAATTTAATTGAAGACTTACAATGCTGCTTTAGGCAAGGCAGAACTACACTGGGGTGGCAGAGTAAAATAGACGCCTAACAAAAACACGTAGGTAATTTCCCAATTTTATGAATTTTAAGAAAAAAGGGACAGCTATCTGCGTGTATTACACTGATTGTAAACATGTTTACAAAGTTTAGTACTGTTACAACCATGCCACGATTACCAGGTTGCACACACATAGATGATTTTACCCATGGGCTTATCGTAGGTCACAACGAACAGGATGTCTCGCAACGCGAAATAAGCGAATTCTTATGAATTCCCTTATCAACAATTAACCGCGTTATTACGCAATTTAAACGCAGTGATAAGAGGACAGTTTCATCGAGGCCTGGCCTTCCTGGTCCATCTTCGAGAACTAAAAGTGCGCTCGTCCGCGAAATGCTAAAGGATCCGCGAAAAAGTGTAGCCCGGCTCGCAGAAACATCTCTAAGAAGTAAGCGCATTAACCAGCGATATTTACAGGGCCTTTCAAAAAAGGCGAACAATGGCTTGGACAACAGACATGCAAGCAAAACCGCACAACTTTTGGCGATCAGTACTTTTTTCTGAGGAAAGTCGTTATTGCTAATTTGGCGACAATGATCGCACATGGGGATGGAGAGATTCGTCATAACAATTGGACAACAAATTTCTTCACCCGACAGTGAAATATGGAGATATTTGCATCATTGTATGGGGTACAATGTAACATCAAAAGGAAACGTTACTTTTGTGGAAGATGGTGCACCCTGCCACAAAGTGCGAATGACAACCGCGTAGGAAGAAGCTCAGGGGATTCAAATTTTGCCGTGATCAGGACAATCGCCTGATATGAATTCTATTTAAAAATATGTGGCACATAATTCAGCAAACATGACAAAAAGAGTCCGAGAGTCTAGTAATAAAATACAACTAATGGCGGCTGTTACAGAAGAGTGGAACAATGTACCGGAATAAACCGTTAATCATTTAATTGATACTATGCCCCGATAAGTGCAAGCACCAATAGAGGAGGTTCAACCAAATCTTGCATACAGTTATATAATTTCGTAGTGTATATAACTGTGTTCTTCTCTTACCATCCGTATACGTACGTTTCACGGTTATACCGACCATCAGTACGGCTTTGCAAGGGCTGTAAGCTCGTATATAATTTCTTTGTATATATATAGTACGTTCGTACATATAAAAGGGACTCGATATGAATTCTCTCATTATGTACGTATTACGCATTTTTGCAGTTGTCTGTTTCTACAGGAGTGGACAACTTGGGTTGCCACAGCCTCCTGCAGTAACTATAGTCGCGTAATTTGCAATTTTCTCATGGCGGGTAGTGGAAGAGCGCAACTATAGTTACTGCAGAAAGCTGTGGCAACGCAAGTTGTCCACTCCTTTAGAATCAAATAACTGCAAAAATGCGTAATACGTACATAATGAGAGAATTCATATCGAACATCTATGGTGTATATAATCATAAAAGCATAAAATTGCTTTTTGAACTAATGTGCATATGTATGTAGAATTTCATCTTTATACTAACAATAAGACATTTAGAATAACACAAGCATACACAACTGTAGAAATTTGTTGAAATACAAAAAGTTGCAAATAGCAATATTTCTATTCCATTTTCAAGCAAAACATGAACTGACTCTGTTATACAATTTTGTACAGGATTGTAACAAGGATGTGAATAAATACGTCTAACACACCTGGTTAAAACAAGTAATAACCCTCCTACGTGTGTTTAGATCACCCGCAGACAGGTATTCATAAACAGATAAATCACCTTTAAAAGCTTTTCAGTAGTTGAAAGACTGTTCAGGTTAAACGAAAAGAAATATGCTTTTGATATATCGAATCTCATCGAACGTTTAAAATATATTTTTTACTATTTACCATCCATGCATGTCTGTATATACATAATAAATTATATTGGTATATATATATATATAAATAAAAAGTTAGTTAGTAACTTGGAAATTAGCAATGCTAATCTAAAGGTAAAACACAAATATTATATATATGTACGTAAACAGCATTTGGATCTACATTCTAATGTCATCTGTACATAATTATCTGTCGAAAATTTCGAACGGATCTTTCGATATAAAAATTGTTTATCGCCAGTAAACTGTACAAATAACTAGCCATGTGTGATATTACCATAATAAAATTATTAAATTAGGACTACTTCGCACGAGTCGAGTTTAGAATTTTCCATAATGTTTGTTTTCACGTTTCTTAAGTCGTACACACGAATTTGTAGGAGGTATCGTTGGAAAAATACAGATGCCTAACGAATAAATATGTGGTAGTTAGTACTCATGTCTAGAATAATACCAATTTGTCTCGTGGGCGTACGTGTTATTTATTTGGAGGGGAGAAGGAGGCGCAAAAAATAATTTTTGATGCTTTGGTGTGGGGTTTTATTTAATTTTGTAGGAATCACTATGATCCAATAAAACAAAATAGTCTTTAAAAGGTAAAATTGTCTAAATGTATCTTCTAACTTACTATTAGATGATTATGAAAATTGTACAATTTTCGAAACTCATGTACTTACTTAAATATCTGAACTATACAACACAATTCTTAAAATAGATATTTGAAAATATTTATTAAAAACTTTGCTATGGGTCCTTGCTTGTTTATTCCTAACCTACGATGACTATTTATAACTGAAGATCTGTCTTTCGTGACTCCCACAATCCGATTGTAATTTATTATTGTAATGAAATTGTTGCCATTACATTTCTTATTTCTGGTTTTTGCTTCACTTTACAAAATGAAGTGGTTAATACGAGGGCGGTTCGTAAAGTAAGTTCCGTTTCCGCTTAGTGTGCAGAGGAATGGGGATATCGGCGTGATCACAGCGTTTCGGTGTAGTCTGGTTCAATGTTAGTCTGGCAGTGCTAGTGAGAGAATCGTTCGGTCATTCTTTCGTGCTATTTTGGTCGTTTCAAATGGCTCCTACAATTGAAAATCTCGCCTGTGTGTGAAAGAAACGTGAAGGGTACTGATATAAACAATAGCAACAGCAATGTAGTAATAATAAATGCTGAAGTCTACTGTGAAACTAGTGCTGGAGAGGCTCAGAAGAGCTATTCAATACAAGCGACATGGGTTATTGAGTTCTGGCGTCGTTTTTCATCCCGACAACGCCCGTCCGGGTATACCACCACTTGTACGGTATGCCTATTTGATAGTTTTAAGTGGGAAGTACTTGAGCATCCTCCTTACAGCCCTGATTTGGTTCCTAGTAACTCCTATCTCTTCCCTAACATGAAGAAATGGCTTGGATCACAACGGTTTGAGAACGATGAAGCCCTATACAGCATGGCTTAATTCACAGGCGACAGAGTTCTATGAAGAAGGCATTAGAAAATAGATAAAAGTAGTAGCCTTAAGTTGTATATAATGAAAACCTCATGTATTGGTGTTTTCTGTAATAACCAAGTGGAACTGACTTTACGAATTACCGTTTCGAAACAAGCTGTAGATGTCAATTCTCTCTTTAATTGACTTAGAAAAGTGGTGGAGGTAATCCAAAAGATAAGTATTATTTATAATGTTTCCTTTGGTGAGTGCAAGTAAGTGGGAAAAAGTTTCGGTATCACTAAACTGTAAAAGTATTTTTGTTGAAATGCCTTATTCCTTAATTAACTTACAAATAAAAACTAGATAGGAAATAAAGTAAGCAAAAGCTGAAGCCGAAAGGTACCACATTGAAGACAAGAAAGCCCTGATAGATTGTACATTTAAGGTGAGTTGTTGTGCCTCTCAATTTGACGTGTTTCTGATGTCTTATGATGTAATCTACCTCGAATTCTTAACATTTTGTGGAGGGACGCTGCCAACATTTTCGTCGTTTTTTGGAGCCTTAATGCTTAACAATGTTAAGACATACCACTCCATAAATATCCGAATTTTCAAACCTCTAACAAAGCCTGTAAGTCTTCGGAAAGTGACACTACAAACGTTGTCACTATAGAAGTCGGAATAGCCTGCCCTTAACTTTTAATTTATCTCTTCTAGTCTATTCATCATAAATGTATTCACCCACTCTTAAAAGCTGAAGAGGCCTTTAGGAAAGCTGAAACGGTCGTCCTAGATAAGATCGATACCAATCATCTCTGTTTGAAACTTTGTTACGATAACAAACTGTACTCTCTACCACCTTCAAGAGATTTGAAGGCAGGCTTATCGGTCTATAATTTTCAACCATAGATTTTTATTCTCCTTTGGGAATCGTCGTCACTAGGTTTCCGTGTCAGGTCCTTCAACTTAATCATCTTTTAAAGGTAGATCATGTTTTCTGGCTAGACTCTTGGGATTTCTGCGATTTAAAACCTTGAACTATATGTTATGGTACTTCTGTGTATTTTATGTAAAAAATGTTGTATGTAATATTTAAGTGTTGTTGAAATTGCGAGTTTTCTTGTAAACGCAATATTTATTTGTTACATCGTTGAACATCCTCTCCTCTTTCTTAAATCTACATTTCTATTCCATTCTATGATATTCTTCTGGAGTAATATATCAAAATGTTGAGACTTTATCGTTTCTATATATTTTCCTTAAGATACAATCAGTTTACAAACATATATTTACAATAATTCAAACAAACGCAAATATTTAACCTACTCAATGGGTAATATGGGTAATATATATGGCACTGTACATCGATAGTAACTTATACTCATTATTCCACATTGATATTATTAAGACTGTACACATATCGTTGGATATCATCTTCAATAAATGCTGTCTTCCAATAAATGGCAAGCTTTCCCTTTTATGAGTCCTGCCTAATAGCTATTTTCTTGACAAAATTTGAAAGAAGTCCTTCCCGAATGTAGTTTACAAAGATATGCCACGGTATTCGTAGGCTCAGGTAATTTTTCTTACTTTACAATCTTAAATATCTGAATAAATTGCCGAAATTGTAGGATTCAGAAATAAATCGCGCTCAGCTTAGCGTTTTGTCATTATTTTTTAATCAAGTCCCTTCCGCTTAATATATCCAGTCTTCTGTTTCAGGTATAACAGATTTATTAAAGAAAATATTTGGAAAATTTTATTTCAGAAATGGAAATACCATACTGAAATATCCAAGAGGAAATTTTTCTCCAAATTCAATGTATCTATTAAGAAAGTTCTATATCCCCACTTTTATAGATTGTTTGATATTTATAAAAGATTATACATACAGCTTGGACATTATTCACGGATTTTATAAGTTAAGTATTAAATTAACCCGTTGCAGATACTATTAGCACTATGACCATATACCAAGGAATCTACCCTAGAAATATATAAAAACTTTATTTCATCGTGTATTATCATACATTTTAAGTAAAATAAGATATACTATAGGTTACCTGTACCTACTTCTATTGGTTGTGATTCAGTTTCTTGAAGGTATGATATAGTTATTAGAGTCTTGTTGAGAAATCCATGGTTTCATCGATTGTTTTATATTACTTTCTAATCTTAATCTTTTTATTAACATTATTTTCCATACTCTTCTTTATTTGATGTTTAGAATATGTAATTTGTTGTATTCTATTCTACTAGTATCAAGAAATTTAAAAAATTGTTGCAAACGGAAAACGTGCTAATGCTGTTACAGATACTCAATATAATAGGAAAAAATGCTTGGCTAGTCGTAGAAAAGATACTGAAATTCAATTATTTTAGAGAAAAGTATCTACACGAAGAATGCAACTACTACTACTACTAGAAGGCCGCTTAAGTAAAAGCATATTTTATGAACCCAATTTAGGAAAACAAGTACATGACTATAAACAGCAAAACAGGAATCTACAAAATACATGTATGACTTGGCATGACTTGTAATATAGTAGCCAGATTGGGCATCGTAAACATGTGACAAATCAAAAGAGTGGAGATGAAGACCATAAGGGTGACCCGAGGAAATTCCTACGCAATTAATTCATTATTATTATTAATTAAAAAGTGACAATCTACTAGAATAGTGTAATCTACAGTACGTGCGAAAATGGATGACAATATTGCAAAGAACATCTAGCTAGAGTGTATGGTAGCAGACAAGCAAAGAAAGCAAAAGATGACATCCTAATAGGCAATAGATCAGTAAAAGGGCTTTCAAAAAGGCAGTGAAATGCTGCGATCCATTTCGGGAAAAGAGAAGATTTTCTGGAAACAGACTGGAAGTCTACCAAAAAAAAAGAAGAAAAGAAGAAGAAATAATACGCAAAGGGCAACTAATTTTGCGGTAGAGTACAGTTGCACAACTAGATGATGAATTTTATTATTATTATTATTAATAATACCATTATTATTATTATCATTATTACCATTATTATTATTATTACCAATATTTCTGTTTATGCACATGTCTTAATTATTTAAAGGATCTTTCGTATTTACAACAACGAAAAACAACTATGAAAATGTCTGTAAATTATGAAATCGTAATTCTAGCATCCTGGATTTTGGTGGTGAGGAACCATAAATATCCATCCGTCACGAAATACAATCGAAGAAAAATGTATTCGTGATTCAATCCATCCGGATTTGTATAATCACTTACAGCAAACAATAACGCGGTAGATGCAAATTCATGTTGTAAAATGATATCAACCACTTAACTACATTTATCTCCCCCATTTACCGAATCCTGTTAACCAGAGAACATTAAATAACTAACACAAAGGGCGTTAATGCGGCTATATCTCCCGTGTTATGAAAAACTCATCCGCTTTTGAGTAGTGTGGGAGAATTATAATAGGTACCGGTGGTGCTATCCAGTGATTTCAAACCGGCACATAATAAAACTGATTTAATATAATTACGTTATCGTGATTTCGTTCAAAAGGAGTAGTAGGCATGTTCGTTCATAACAGTTAATATATAATTTATATTTTAATTTCTAATTTTTATTTCACTTTTTTTCAGTTACCTAAATCTTTATGTAGTAAGAAACTGAGATTTTTATATAAACTCAGCGAAGATAATAATTATTTAACTTTTTCTATTATTCCGTTAAGAAAACTAAATTCTGTATGTATATACGCCAAAAACGAAGAGAAATGTTTTCATGATTTCCACAAGAAAAATTTAATCTAATTCATATTATTATACGAGGGATATTTCCAAAGTTCTAACAATTTGGCTTAAAAATCTTCATTTCGTCAATTTTCATTACAATAAAAATGCAATTTTTTCAATATAATTCCCATTTAATTCAATACACTTACCAATTTTCTTTTAACTGCCATCAAAGAACTTTTTCGGAGTATCTGCAATTCAACTATTTATAGCAAGTTTTACCTCATTTAAGATCTCAAATCGAACATGCCGTAGTGGTTCTTTCAAATTTGGAAACACAAAAATCACTACGCGCTAGATTTGGCGAATAGGGTTGATGTGAAAGCAATTCCCAATGCATTTCGGTTAAAACAACTTCGTTCTTGGTGCGTTATGGAATTTTACATTATTCTGTTGCAATAACGAATGCTTATGCAACTTCCCAGGCCGTTTCCTGCAAAGAGTCTGCGCAATGAATTACATAAAATATTAGATTAATATTTTGCGTTTAATTGTAGTATCTTTCGGTAGATAACTCATAAAAATAACCCTCTCGCAATTCCAAAGTACAGCAAACATTATTCGTCTAACCGACGGAACTGCACATGCTTTAAACGGAGCCCCCTCTTCCGGTTTGCGTCATTCTTTTAAGTGATTTTTGCTCTCAGGGTTGAAGTAAGATATACATGCTTCAGCAAGAATTATTATCCGTTGCCAAAATTGGCCGCTGTAAAAGCTAGTTCCCGAAGTTGACGGCATGTGTTGGGTCTATTGAGTTTCTGCTCGGGTTCCACCAGCAAAAACCTTGTTCACGCCCAAACATTCGTGTGAAATCTCATGAAACCTGTCGTGTACCTATTCCTACACTAACACTAATTTCAAAAATAGTTCATCATTTTTCAGTAGGTCCTCCACGGCAGCAACATTTCTTCCATTGACAGCGATAAATACAACTTGTACACGTTGAACAATTTCTGAAGGTTCTACTCCTCTTTGAATAAAATGAAAACAATAGCTTTAGTGATTTAGTCACATTTTCCATGATTGCAATATGGGCTGGATGGAAGTGGGTCTATATCAATCAAGTAGCTGAAGTATACTAAGCAATACAGTACGGGACGACGGCGACGTAAACATTGCCGCAATTAAATTAGACCAATTTTCTATAACATTCCAAACATCCCTCGTATTTGAACCCTTATTATTTCTCAAATATTTGATTGTACAGTTTCCCTGAATACCAATTTGCTTTTTAATCTTCCAGACTCGACAATAACATATTGCTAACATTCAGCTCTAAAGGGCCTGAAATGGCAGATACAGCAAATAAACGTGATATTTTACAAAATAGATACATAATGTGAGGAATGTTAGGAATTCATAGTTTTATGATACAGAGATTACTACAAATTAAATTATTTTCTGGTGGAGGAATATTTGTCAAAACATAGCGTTAAATAATTGTAATCTAAATAGCATGTTTATCATAATTACAAGTGCTGGAGTTGTTTTTTGTATCCAGAAAACTGTTCAAACCATTCAAAAGAAAATAGTTTTTATGTTTGGTTTCATTATGGTCCTTGTTTGGGAAGTTCAGATATCACTTTACACAACATGAGAAGCAACTTATTTTATGTATTTATGTAGGAAAATCATTGTGGAGGTTATTCAAATATTGTTTAGTTCACCACAGCTCGATTTAAGATTCTATAGGTGCTTGCTCATACATATACCAAAAATAATGAAAATTGTGAAGCTTGTTTCACCACAATCATTGGACAAAGGAAGCAAATAACAGTAATTTAGTATTCCCGTAAATATCATTTATTTCTGAATCCTCCAAACAGAATATATAAACCTTGCACATTTTGATGTTTGAATCATCATTTTAGGTGAATCTGCAATTGTAACAAGAAGTCATACCAATTCAATAAAAATATTTTACACTAAAAACTATTCAATTAGTAGGGAAACAATTTTACAGATTATTGAAATAGTTCTAATCTTAATATAGCTAGGCCAAAACTTCCGTAATTGATATACTATTTGTTTTAATCTCCTACTCCTCAAGGTGATGTTGAATAAAGGTAATTGCACGGACTGTGGTGTAATTTACTGACACAAATATCACATCGGTAAACTCCTCATCATACAATTGTTTATAATAAAATAGGTGACACGTGTTTCGCTAGCTCGAGGCAAGCATCTTCAACAACCGTATAAACCGAAGTGACAAATTTCTAACATAAACTAATATAACATAACTAAAATTCTACAACCTGCATTTGTACCCCACTTTTACTGTGACCATGTGTGTGCATGCATAAATATTTTCCCTCTCGGTGACGACTCGGACGCCTTTCGCCCCCGCAAATTCCCATATTAAGTCAAGTGGACGGCCAAAGGAAAAGTACCTGCTACCCGAAGTTTGAACGTTAAAGATTTACAAGTACATTGTGTGAATTAGTTAATGCCCGAAGAAGAAATTAAATTATAGTTAAAATTCTTTCATTTGATCATAATAATCGGAATAAACTAGATTGAATCGGTCCCGCATCCCGAGTTAGAAGATTTATATTTTTATGTATGTGTATGGCTTCAAATGCATCGAGTTCTCGCGGTGAATCGACCTGTCTTATCAATTTTCCATTTTTATGTCGTGCCCCGTGTCTTGCATATGTTTCGCGATACTTGACGAGTCTATCCTGCCGTAGCGATAATGTGCCACATGTTCTTTGAATCGTGTAGCTATTGCGCGTCTCGACTGTCCTATATATGCTTTATCGCATTCACTACAACAATCTTCTCCGAGCATTAACCAATTCACACAATGTACTTGTAAATCTTTAACGTTCAAACTTCGGGGTTAGCAAGTACTTTTTCCCTTGGCCGTCCACTTGACTTAATATGGGAATTTGCGGGGTGAAAGGCGTCCGAGCCGCCACCGAGAGGGAAAATATTTGTGCATGTACACACATGGTCATAGTAAAAATTGGGGTAAAAATGCATGTTGTAGAATTTTTAATGTTAGAAATTTGTCACTTCGGTTTATACGGTTGTTGAAGATGCCTGCCTCGAGCTAGCGAAACACGTGTCATCGATTTTATTATAAACAATTGTGTGGTGAGGAGTTTACCGATGTGATATTTGTGTCAAGATGATGTTGGTTTGCTAGAACATTTTAACTATTCCCAATGTACGCAGTTTATCTTATAAATTGAAGTATCAGCTAGATGTATGCTGCCAAGTGATTTCGCACATTATGTTGGTTGTTGTTTCCTGTCTTTTCACCGAAATTTCTTTTTCTCCGATACTTTCTTACACTAGCAAATGTAAGAGTTCTACTTAAAACGATCGATCATTAGCGACGGATTTAAAAAGACAGTAATTATCGATGTGATAAATTTTATTATTCAGGATTATTGTCACCAATTGGGTGTTTGCCCTCAAGCAACTGCATAAATACCTTCGGATTACGTTCAAACAAATGCAGATAATATTACAAAGGATGAGGAAGTATTTTGAATTGGTGGCTATGCTAGAAAGGAAGTCTATGTATTTGTACAATAAAGGAGGAAACGATACGGTACATTTCATTTTCTATCATAAAATATTGACGACACTGTTGTAGTTTGCCTGTAATCAATCATAATTCAATACGTTTTGCGTTGCTCATTCAATAACAATCATCATAAATATCATAGTAATTTTAGGAAAAGAATAAGCTTATCTATTGTGACATTTGATCTTATCGGTCAAAATTATAAAGAAGACAAGTACAAAGGTTTGTGGTTCAGAATAAATACCCCTAAATATGTATGCCGGCAACAAGTTATTATCGAGAAACCCCGGCTGTACACATGAAATTTTCGTCGCGCATCCAGTATCCAGATCATCATAACTTTTAGATGTAGATACGAGATGTATTAGATTAGGTAGGAAGGAATGCACCTGGCTGAAGAGTCGCAAAAACGACAAAACGACTTCCAGGTTTTCGTTCCTTCTTAGTTCAATGCAATTCCCGCCCGTAATTAATTTGCACGTGGGTCAATATTTGGTACATTCAAACTTAGCGCACAATTCTCGAAGTAAATATAATCTAATGACCGTCGGAGTTTCGCTCCGGGTAGTAGTTATTTTTTGGGTGAGATTTTCCAGCAACAATTTGCTGAAGACACGTTGAAAATTCCATGTTTAAAGTAAATTGTCACTTTCAGGCTGAGAATGCGCAAAGCATCAAAAATATTACCCGTGTATTTTCAAACAAACGCGCGTCATCATCTTACAGAGACAATCAAAGTGAGATTGTCTCTGTAATTGTCATTTTATTTGAAAATTAAAAACGTCTATCTTAATCAGTGAAGATAAAACAGATGGTTCTTTTATACATATTAGCCTGCATGTAACATTATGGACAACCAAGAAAAAGAGAAAAAGAATCTTTTTGGTTGACCAATTTGATTCGGACCTAAGAAACTTCGTATAACAATAAGCAACACATGAAGTTGTAAAATAATTGAATCTGAAAGCCATTCTACTTTATAAATTATCGTGCGAAAGAATGATTTCAATATATTGTTGACACTCAGCTCTGTAGGACCTGAAATGGTAGATACACCAAATAAACGGGATATTTTACAAAATAGATATATAATGTATAACACTCGTCGTAGAGCGAGATGGCGTTTAAGAATTCATAGTTTTATGGTACACAGATTACTACAAGTTAAACTATTTTCTGGTGGAGGAATATCTGTCAAAACATAGCGTTAAATAATTGTAATCTAAATAGACTTTCTGTGATATAAACTTTTATTGTAAAGACCTAGACCCCTATGCCTTTGTGAAGTATATTCGCTTTTAATAAAAAGTTATTTGTTGCTTGGTCGGCTTAGTAATAGGCGTTCGAGATGAACAGAAACATACTTTTTCCATGGTGTGTTTAGTAACATTTGGTTGGAGTTTCGCAAAACCTACAGGTATTTTGATGAACTTATCTCATTGTCTTGAGACGAGGCAGAGCGCAGTAAAAATACAACTTATGATCAGACATCATAGCATACCGAGGCAATGTGGGTAGTTAGAATTAAGTAGCTTAGATTTCCAATAAGTCTATACATAGTTAATTAGTCTATGCGTGTGTTAATGGTGATAATTATTATTTTCATTTAGAAAACAACCAATCATCGAATTTTATATAATGGCTGCTTCAATATTTTCATCAGTTTAAGTAATCGATGTTTACTGAGCAAGGTATTCAATATACAATGATATTCCAGGTCATTTATATCGTGATAACATTTCTTTCTTAGTGAAAATTTGCTTTAAGGTAGCATACCAATTGCGTATCTTATTACATATCCTATTAGTAAAACACTTTGGAGAAATCTTTTTCCAACAAGAGTCCTGTTCATGAAGGAATAATATAATACTACCAGTTGATACTAATTACAAGAATCGTGGTGTAGTATTACGGACACAATATCACATCGGTAAATTCTTTACCACACAATTTTATAATTAAATCCGGCGACACCTGTTTCACTAATAACGAAGCAATTATCTTCAAGTCGTACTGGTGAGGGGTTTATGGATGTGCTATAGTGTCAACCTATTACCAGAAGATCCTAATTTTAAAAACAAAAAGTCTCACACGTTTTGTCGCTCCTATACGTAAGATTAATGTAGGAACCATTAGATAAATTGTATAAGTTTTTGATTCTATGTACCCATGGTCTATTCAAATATAAAATATTATAACAGAATTGATTTCAAAGTCGTTCTTAATTTTGTTATTTTGTTAAGGGAATAAACAGGAAATACAAATTTGTAAGTTTTGCTATTGATGTTAGGATTCGGGATGTACATGATCATTCAAATGATGATAATGCTGTGAGGAATAAAGCCGCCGTTGCAATATAAGTGTACTAAAATTAGAAAACTATGTAAATGGCTTAAAGTTAACATTATACGTTTATAAATACGCGTTATTTTTCGTTTCATGGAGGATGCATTGGAAAAGTATCTTTTTCAACAACCTGTGACGAATTGTCGATCTTTGAAGTCAATTGTACAACCTTACAACAATTTCAATTTGTTACTAGCTGAATTTCGAAAACAATATTTTACTTGCTTCGACTCCTTCAATTATTAACTATTGGTGGCTTAGCGAACATATAACAAATAAGAGATATTTTTAATGGATAAATGATTGATTAACTTAATAACATGCGATTCGAAAGATATCAATAATAATAGAAGTAAATGGTTCCGAA
The DNA here is from genome assembly GCA_038088585.1 of Chrysina gloriosa. Classification (NCBI taxonomy): domain Eukaryota; kingdom Metazoa; phylum Arthropoda; class Insecta; order Coleoptera; family Scarabaeidae; genus Chrysina; species Chrysina gloriosa. Next base: position 12,827,436 of record CM076093.1, read on the forward strand.
AATGATGCGGGCAGATGGAGAGTCCGGCATTTATCCGGGCAAGTTCACGAAAAGTTTAGAACCGCATGTAAAAGGAAGCGGTAAAGGTGCGAAGATAGATTTTAGGGTAAGTTGAAAACACGCGAAATACCAATCTGCGGCGGCGGCTCTCTCTACATGAGAACAACACGGAGGGCGGGTATTCCTCCGTTTCATTTTCACCGCGTTCATCTCTCTCATGTTATCGTGAGAGGTGGATAAGGAAGCGCGTGAAAGGTGGGACGGGAGGTGTTAGTTGATTCAGCAAAGGACCTAATGGACCAACACGTTACGGTAGCTGAAAGCCGACCAACAGTACATCGAAAATCTCACAATATTTAACACCTTTAACACATTCATAGGTGATACGTCGCATTGTACAGGTGTCCGAACGGAACTGCTCGTTTTTTTGGCTAGGAAGAGGAAAATCGGACGTTTCAATAATGGAATATGCGATCGAGGTTGGTCACGAGGGTCCTTCTGACGATGAACAAAATGAGTCGGTCGACGATTCTGAATACCTTTCAGACGACGCGGAAAGCAGTCTTGACATCCTCAACAGTACTCCGGATCGGATATCTTCCGACGACGAAGCGGATAAAGAAGATTGCTCGAGTGGTAATAGTGGCGTAAATAGGAATAACTTTTCCATTGACAGGATACTGGGTTTAAAGAATAACGAAACCAAGGAGTGCAAACAGTATTTGAACAATGTCGTTGAAACCAGTGCTAGTGTTAGGGACTCAAAATTTGTGAAACCGACTCCAGTGCAGATCGGTCCTCGACATGGTAGGTAAATTTGTTATTTGTTCTAAAAGAGTTTATGTTCACTACAAAATTGGCAATCTGTGTGATCGCTTAAAGTAAAACTATTTTCTCCAATTTGGAAAAATGATAAGCAATTTTTATTATTAGCGTATTAGCGTAGGAACTATTCACACACACGCATCACAATGAAAGTGCTTTGGAAACTTGTTAAATGTTACTATTCGTACTTTCTGCTGATTACATGAAAATTATTTAACTAAAGATACATATGTTATTATCAAAACCGCTTTTTAAATAGAATTTTTAGATGGATTTTAGTTTGTTTACTTTCGTACTTAAGTCTTTGGAAAATTACCACACATCCGCACGAATTTGAACACCTAAAAGTATCGATTGTAACTAAGCCAATGAACCTCGCCGTCGGATAGCAACTGGTTTATTAAGAAACTACTGATACTAATTTTTTGTTGAAATTTCCAAAATATTTTATATTTACTCTTAAGTATTGGTTTGTATTTGTTTTCAGGTAACATGTATCAATCGGTGATCAATATGTCCCAATTTTCTCGTTCTGATCCGGTACCGCCAGATCTTCATTTGAGTGATGTGCTTGCGGAATCCAAATTATCTAATAGTCAACCGTGTGGTAATAATTCCGAACCATCACCGTACCTGCCCTATCACTTTCATGGTTCAAGTTCTGCTTCTTTGTTGTATTCCAGCTGGTTGGCGTCCGATCACAAACCCGGGCATATTTTTGGATTACAAGGTAATGGTCTTTACTCCCCATTAGTAGAACAAGTACTTTATTTAAGTGGGGAGATCTTTTAACATAATAATCAAAATTGATACCATTTTGTAATTTATTGAGGTGTCGATACATAACAGAAACATGGGATATATTTTAAATAATTTCAAGTTTGGTCTCGATGATGAGCAACTTTCTACAGTTTTTAAAAATCTAATATTGGATTATCTAATTTCCACAAAATTTTCCCATGGAAAATTTGATCAGCAATAACAATTTACCATCATGCCTAATGTGAATATTTTGTTCATCACCACAAAATGCAATGAATTTGGGAAATTAGCTGGGATATTCCAGTATTGTAGAAATATTATCCTCTCATACCGTAGTGCCAATAATATGTTAGCATTGATGATGATGCTGGTAATAACGTCATAAATATTATGTTTAATGATATTCGAAATGTTATTTTTTGGAATATTTATCATATATACATCAAAAATTATTTATTATTAATTATGGCCGGAAAATTTTTAAGGAATTCACATTGAAATCTCTATTTTGGCTTGTTTCATTAAAGTCTTTGAGAAATGGTTGTTATGTGTTGTGATATTCTTAAGAAACCAAAATATTTACAATCTTCATGTTAATCTGGGAAACTGTATGGAAATATTTGGCGATTTCGTAACCTCGTGTTCTTTGCACGAATGTTTAAAAACTTTGGGGGTAACTGTTTTGTCTATTCCATGAAGCTGTTATAGAGCTTTGTAGTTGAAAACATATACAATACAGTCGCGATAGTGTAAACATTAACATCAACAATGCGTTAATGTGAATACGCAATGTTTGCATTGTGCACTTGGTAGGGTAAAGAACAACACTATGCAATAATGTGAACAATCTTTTAAATTTAAACGTATAGGGAATAAATGTTAAATTGTTTGTATTTTACTTGCTGTATGTTTCAAACGTTTAAATTAATAATCAATGTTGGTCTTATATATCTATGTATATCTTTATGACTTTATCAGTATTAACATACACTACAATTTGACCAACCGCTGTCTTTTTATGGTCATGTTAGAGGAACTGTACTGCAGTTTTCAATGCTGCTCATTTATGCGAAAACCTTCTGCATTATACATGCAAAATATTTTTTATCTATTGCGCGATAAAAAGTTAATTTAAACATAATATAATAATATTAGAAATTGCGAATTGTTTTGGAACTAATTCTAAGCGTCTTAGAAACTATTTTGCGCGGCATCTCGGATAATATTAGTGCTTTAGACTTTGGACTATTACAAACCTCATCCATAATCAATAATACCCTATATTATTGGTTTGAGAACAAAGTATTTGTGGATTTTCGTAATGGCTAGTTAAACTACAGTTCGATATGTTTCGAAATATTAAATGTTGTCCAGTCATTTAAGAGAAAAACTGTAATAATCGATTATATTTATTCTTATTTGGTTGTGGTTGTTGTTTGTTTGAACTTACTGATACCCAACTCCTGTTTTTCTAAGCTGCCATGCTGTTTCGATTAAGTGCAGGCTCTTGTTACCTCTATTAACCGATGCCCGAGAACTAGTGAAACCGTTGTTAATTATATGCCAATAATTAATGGTGACTGATGTGAGTACCTATCTCAGGAAAAAATCGGGGATTTTGAGCGAGATTCAAACGCAAAACCCTACGTTAGTGAGGCAGGATCCAACCGTTATTTTTGTTTAGTATTCGTTGAAAAACAAAAACTAAGACGAATGCTTCCATCACATTTTACATTATTACTTACGCAAAAGGAAAAAGTGCATCGCAAGTTCACCTACAACGAATTATGCGTTGTTTATGGTGACAAAGCTTTAGAGTGTCAAAACTGCTTCGCCGAATTTGAGATGTGTTACCACATCCGCTATGAAGTTCCGACTTTTTACCCCCAGGTTATCATTTATTTTATCGTTTGCAAAACTTGCATGGCAAAAATTTCAATACTGATGATGTCGAATTGCGCGTTCTTCAGCTTATGTCGATAAAACCAAGAAGTCCTATGAAAGTGGTTGCCTGACAGATAACAAAGGTAAATGATAGAGAGACAGTATTCACGTTAGTAAATACAGTTTGTTCGTTCCATGAACAAAGTTATCTTTTATTCTATTATAAACAACCGCAATTACTTTGTTGTCAGAACAATATAACCGCTATGAATGTACCACTATTCAATTTAAAGGATAATCAAATTTTCTCATAAGCATTTTCTTAAATTTATGATATATAATCTCCTAGGAAACGGCTTTCTAAAAAGTAAGTTTATAATGGTATTTCCGTTTGACGAAATTGATAAATTGCAAAAACTGCACCTTTTCTACAAACGATTGGCTCAATAATCTGGGGTTGAAAGATTTATCTAAAATGAATAACTAGGCAAGATCGTGTTGAAGTTTGTACATATGAGACTTCAATTAAGAAATTTCCCCAATATGTACTCAAATGCGCATTCTTGCAGCTATTTAATTGTCCAGGAGTGGACAACTAAATTGTCACATTTAAGCACATATTGCAGGAATTTCTTAATTGAATTCTCAGTTGTACAAACATTAAACGTACTAGCATATAGTGCTCATTTGGAAAGGCAAACTACTTCTCAGGAAGTCGTACTGACGAGCGATATAACCAGGAAACGCGTCTGCGAATGGTGAAAATAGTTTTCTGATTACACAAGACCATGTTGGCAAACTGGCCAACAAACTGCTTTAATATTTAAACAAATATATAATTTAGTCAACAATTTTTAAGTTTATGTTAATCGTACGGGTAATTTGACCAACAGATTTGCTAGAATTGGAGGGTGCTGCTGGATTCAGGAAAGAGTAATTTGTTAGAAAGTGTAAGATATGTACAATCATTAGTGCATTTACTGATTGACTGTTGTTGATTGACTGTTGTTGTTCTCTTTGTCTAGTTGATCCACAGTATTAACTCGAAAATAAAGAATTAACAACATCATACATCATTTTACTGTACTCCAATAATGTCGGTTAGTAACAACTATATTGATAAAGGACAAGAAATTATTTCGACCTTGATTGATTATTATTATATTTGACATCGTATGATATTCTACAATATCACTTTATGCGAACTATTCCGCTGTGATCAATTCCTACAATTAATCTCTCAATGACTTGTTAGTACTGACATAAATCTGGCATTAAAATGTTGAAAACAAGAAACACAGATGTTCCAATTAAATATGCGTGTATTTTTAGATTAGGCTCTACGGTAGTGAACTAATATGGCAGAACAAAGAAAAGAGCAAATTTTGAATTGGTTTATACCTACGCTATTAAGAGAAAATTCAACGAATTTGCTGGTAACCAAATCCAAACAAAGCGAAATAAATGAATTAGTAAAAACTTTATCATATGAAAATCTGAAAAGATTATTATTATAACTAGAGCTTTAATGAACGAACATAGAATCGCTATTACAATGTTAATCTACGTGAATATCGGAAATCACGAGGGCGATTCGGAAAGTGGGTTTTTATTATATACAACATTGAATTGTTAAGGTTTCGACAAAGATTTTTTTGGTATAAGGTTTTTTTAGGTATTTTCATAGTTTGCATGTGTGATTACATATTAATTTAGTTATTTATAATTTATATATTGAAAAAGTTGTTTACATATCTTCTATATCACGAAATCCTAGTCATTAGTTATTTTGTTGATAGTTCCCAAATAAAAACAAATGTTTGTTTATACATTTATCTAGTTATATTTCTCTGAGAAGGTGTTCCGAAATCGTTTGTCAACGTTCTGGAAATATAATTATCATTCAAACCAGTCTTGTTTAATTGACCTAATTGTGGTAGAGAACTATCATATAAGATAATTATATACAACTTAAAGTTACTACTTTCAGCAGTTTTTCTATATAGTTGCCATTAAGATTGAGATATTTGTCATAGCGATGAACCAGCCTTTTAATGTCCTCTTCATAGAACTTTGTCGCCTGTAAATAAAGCTATTATGTAACTTGTCCTGTACAAAACTGTACATGAAATTTGTGCGGAAAAAGCAGCTAGTCAGTTCTGTGATTGTGAATCGCCGATTTTCACCAATTTTCTCTTCGACATTACTCCAAAGTTTGTCCGTCACAACAATTGGTCTTCAACTCTGTTATTAATCATGGTTTATCCTTCTCAAAACATATGGCATTATCTCCTAACCAGACTTTTACTCATGACATTTTCACCATAAACAGAATAAAGTTCACAATGAATTTCAGCAGCCTTCATGTACTTTGCGCACAGAAATCGGGTAACACCACGCACTCGGTAGGATTTCAATTGCAGCAGCCATTTTAAACCATACTACACTGCAGCGCTGCGATCGTACCGATATATCCACTCCTCTACTCACCGGAAACGGAACTTACTTTACGAATCGTCCTCGTATATTAAAGATAATGTAGGAATAGGGTCTACAAAGCAGTGACACATTTCTAAGAAAATATCGTATGATGTGGGACACTAATCTCGATGGTGAAGCTCTATTTCCTTTGGTGGACGTCATTGGTTCGGCTTCTAAATCAACTTGATGAATATTTGTTGCAGAAGATCAAAATGACAGCGACTTTCAATGCAATTATGGTGCTGCACGCAATATGTATAGAAAACTTGAATATATGGCCTAACTGTTGATAAAGCAACAGTCTCGACAATTTATGGTTAGACTAGTCAGAAATCGCAGGTGTGGCCTTTTAGCAGGACAAAAAGTTTTGAATTTTTTCGTACACAGAAAGATCAAATAAGTCTCACTGAAACTATTAAATACATATATGATGATAGTGTTTACGACAATGATCTGATAATGGAAGTGAAATAATAGCTACACTTATATTTTGAGTGATATTCTTCTTCTGTAATTTGAAATGGCAATAAACAAGGACTACTTATTTTTATTGAAACACGAAGCACCTTTCTGTAAAGTATACAGAACGACACAGAACAAAACCGAGCAAAACAGAGTGAAGAAATATATAATATATAATCTAACTTATTACATATTACCAATGAGACTGAAAAAATCAGATAAAAACCCAAAATATTATTACATTTAAACAGTGCGATAGCATTTTAAAAAATGTAATTTCACAATTTGTTAGACATAATATCAACCAGCATAGAACTCATTAGATTTTAGTTGTATCCATTTTGACCTACACTTGGACTAGTTTATATTAAATTAAATAAAGTTGGTATACGGATTGAAAATTGTGGTCTGGCTTATTCTGTGATTTTAGTGCACACATTTCGAAGGAAATTGCTGCAAAAAGTCAGCTATTACGAGGGTATGTGTTCAAAGTTCTAGGAAGTTGGCTATAATTTTTCTATTTCCTCAATTTTCATCAAAATCACACAGTGTCCTCTTTCAATATAATCTCCATTTCATTGAATACATTTATTCCAACGTGAAACTATTTTCTTTAAAACCATCATCAAAAAACTTTTTCGAAGTCTCCGCAATTCACTTATTTATACCATGTTTTACTTAATTTAAGGTCGCAAGTAGAACACCTAGTGGTGGTTCCTTCGAACTGGGAACAGATAAAAATCACTAGGAGCCAGATTTAGCGAATAATATGTGGAATCAATTCCGAGTGCAATTCGTTTAAAATATTATTCGTTCCTTATGCACTATCGAGTTTTTAACTGTTCTCTTGCTATAACGGATGCTTGCGCAAGTTTTCAGACCGTTTCCTGCAAAGCGTCTGCCGCAATGAACCAGCTAAAAGATTAGAATAATATTCTGCGTTAATCGTAGTACCTTTCGGTAGACAATCCATAAAATTAATCCCCTCGCAATCCAAGAATATAATAAGCATTACTTTTCCAACCGATGGAACTACACGAGTTTTAAGCGAAGATCATTCTTCTGAATTGTGTCATTCTTCTGGTTTTACACCATTCTGATTCATTTTTGGACTGAGGATTGAAGTTCTGCTTTATCAGTAGTTGTTAACATTGGTGAGCGTAATGTGCTGCGGACTCTCCAAATACACCTCGCAGACGTTAAACGATTTCTGAAGTTTTCACACCCTCTTTAAATAAAATCAGCGGTACGAAATATCACTGGATCAGTCAAGTAGCTCAAGAATATTAAACAATATTGGACGGGATGGTTGCTTAAACAAGGTAGTACTTATCCCTGATCAGGAGCCAGACCTATAAGATTTACGCAATTGTACTGGAGCCAAATTTCCAGAACGTTCAAAACATCTTTACAACAGAAATTAATTTTTCTGAAAAACTGCGTTATCCCGATTTCATTGTTTGTATTGATTGTTGTACAGTTGTTTGTCTAAGGCAACGAAAGCTATTAATTATTTTCTATTAGTATTATCAAATCCGATTGGGAGAACTTGGGATGTACATACATATGTTTCAACAAATAAGTTCTCATGATCAGAAGAAGGGCCACAGATATGCCATACTAAACGTTTCACAATAATCAGCAATAGTTAAGCACGATGTGTGGTGGTGTTCACTGCGATTTTCGATCAAAGTACATTTCGCTAAAGAAATGGTTGAAATGGACATCCTTGTTTCTTTTTTAAATCTGATGTGGTCAGATTTCTTTTATGTTATCTACTCTACAATCTCCCACACACGTTTTTACAGCATATTGTATGTAAGTTTCATCAAATGGTTTAATTCTCGTGTTGTTGATGAAGTTTCTATAAATCGATAATACGAATTAAATATTAAAGTAATCCAAAGAAGAATGTGATTACTCTGTGATTATTATCCACAGAAAATTTTGTTTGTAACTTATTCGTACGATTAAGTCATCATCATTAGGTATGATTTATAAGTGATGATTTAAGAATGCAAATAGGAGTATGAGCGGTTGCTTTATAGAATGAATAATTAGTTCGCAATTGTTTCTAACAAGTCGTAAACCTGAAATGTCAATATTTAACACTAAGATTCAGGGATTTTTTACTTAACCAATTAATTTTCCTTCCTTATTTTTTTCTTTTTTAACGAGCAGATATCATAATTTGATGGCTGTTAAAGTTTCCTCTCCTAATAGCACTACACAACAAATTTCAACTTCTCTTCTGAATCTGGTTTGCAATAGTAACCTTACCTACATCTAGACGTCACAGTACTTAAATACACAGCATAACAAAAAAGGACTACTGGAAAATATTGACGTAACCGTGTTACAAAATAGTTTCAATTTTAATCTTTATTTTGTTTTCAAAAGTGTGCTGATGATACTTTTCTTGTGTATAGTGTTCCATCACATTCGTTGCCCATCATTGAAGCGTTTCAGCACCATTGATAACAAATTTCCATAATAAGGATATCTTGGTGAAAGCGCTCATCCTGCTGATTGCCTAATTTTAAGCAACATTATACACCCCACATTCTTGTAGTTCATCAACAGATCATTCACTGTAACTAGATATAACTAGATAATAACTAACATAGTTATCATCTTATCTGTTGCCCAGAAAGCTATGAACAATTGCTTTGAGAGAGGACCAAGCAGCTAATTCAATATTTACGCGTTTATTGTTAGTACCAAAGGTTGGATATTTCATCAATTTCTGATTTGTTGCCCAAGAAATATTACTTCTTTCAGTTTTGCTTCACTTAACTGAGAAAATGTGTGTTTTAAATGACCGAAGGCCTGACCTTGTTTATTCAGAGCCTTTACGATTATTTTTAAACCTATACCACTATATATATATATGTATATATACATACTTTTTTTTATATTGTACAACGAGTAGCAAACAATTTAGCAAGAACACAAATAATACATGCAAGTAAAAGAACAGAGGATAGCGAAAGATTTAAATTAAACAGTCTAAAAATCTAAATTACTCAAGAACCGTAAGCGCTGGTATATTCTTAGGCCAGATTCGGATTCTGCACACAAAATTTCGTCTGTTAGCTAATGTAATTAGAATTTCTCTTAATATATGCTTTACTAAACTTGCTATTGCTTTGTTAACATCTTGCAAATAATATGGTTGCATTTAATAGGTATTAAGTAACTTCAATCATCATGACATCACATGGAAATGTGTTCTAATGGTAATAGCAAATTCTACAAGAACTATTGGTTAATTTATTCTGCAGCGTATATTCTTTCGACTTTTCTTCTTGAATACTATGTAGTATTGCAAATTATATTTATCTGTATCTTTTATTTAAAACTCTTATTTTCATTAGAGCATTAGGGATCCATTTTAAAAGTTTTCAAAGATTATAGAAGCCCATAGTTTTGTTTAGTGGAAATTTTAACACTTCATCTTTTAAGTAGCTCGAATAATTAAATTGTTTGTTTCTCATAGAACCATCCAGAGAACAGATTTCCTAATCCTAACGATATAATTTTGTTGTGTATGGTTCTGTCTACCAATACAAGAACATGGTTCTATTGAAAACAGACTTTCTTTCTACTTGTTAAAGTTGGATTGTTTTTCCATTAATTTGTTTAGAATTCCATGAAATTGATCATAATGGTTGTAATTTCTCCCATCTCTGCTTATTTCGATATATTTTCCTCAATCACGTGAGATCTTTTGAGAAGTTTGTGGTATCACGATTTCTTCTGATTAACGTGTGTAATGTACTCTGTCCTCAGATTGACGCATGAATAAGTTATAAATTCTTTAAATTTTTAAAGTTCTGGAGTTTTTTTTTTGGGCCATGTTTTATTTAAAAAATATCAAGTACTTCATGTAAATAAAAAGAAAAAGTTGGAAGTACATTTTCTATAGGGCATGCGACACTTTTTACTAAGAAAGTTGTTTGCAAAGAAAAACTGAGTAATAATACAACATTTCTCCTCTGCCCACTTCTAAGATATGTTGATGATATTGAATAAGTTTGTTGAGAAAGGTTATTCAGAATAATAAATTATGCAAGTGTGTAATGTAAAATATGACAGAAATTAGTTTCTAGCCAAGCTGGGCCGAACTTCACAAGATTAAATTTTAATTTAAAGAATCAAGGATTTTTCAATCTATGTATTCAAGCGGTCATCCGGGGTACACTGTATATTTCTCAGCGCAAACTAGAACCTTTTTCGAAAAAATATACCATCGGATTCGTGAAATAAGTGACAGTCATTTGATCTAATTTGTTTCGGGTATCAAATCTTATTGAATTTAGCTATTTAATTTCTGTTTTGTTTCCTGCTCAATTACGAAGGCGATTCGCAAAGTAAGTTCCGTTTCCGCCTAGTGAGCAGAGGAGTGGGGATATCGGCGCAGTCGCAGAGCTGCGGTGTAATCTGGTTCAATGTGAGTCTGACAGTGCTTGTGAGAGTATTGTTCGGATATTCTATCATGCTATTTTGGTCGTTCAAAATGGCTGCTGCAACTGAAAATCCCGCCGACTATGAACTGGGTGCAGTTATCCGATTTCTGTGTACAAATAACAAGAAGGCTGCTAAGATTCATCGTGAACTTTGCTCTGTTTAGGTTGAAAATGTCATCAGTGACAGTATGGTTAGAAGATGGTGCCATATGTTTCGAGAAAGACGAACTAATGTCCATGATGAATAACAGAGTGGAAGACCGACTGTTGCGACGGACAAACTTTTTGGGTAATGTGAAAATCAACGATTCACAATCATAGAACTGAGTGAATTTTTCCCTCAAATTTCACGTACAGTTTTGTACAAGGAACTTAATTCACAAGCGGCAGAGTTCTATGAAGGGGTTTTTAGAAAACTGTTTCATCGCTGTGACAAATGTTTCAATCTTAATGGCAACTATGTAGAAAATAGCTGAAAGTTGTAGCTTTAAATTGTTTATAATAAAAGTATCTCCATGTATTGCTGTTTTTTTAATAACCAAACGGAACTTACTTTCCAAATCGCTATAGTATCATGATTTCATTACTAACATTACTGAATATTGTTGTTGCAGGTTGATGCTTTGTCAACTTTAAATTTGCTTGAAAGATTCCTTTTAAAGAATTATATTATGGTTAACACTTTTTCAGGCGTAAAATAAATTGTTTGACAGCATAGATAAAATAGGGTTTCTTAATAGATATTTAAATGGGCGGAAAAGTAATTGGAGGAGTCAACTAACCTACTCGGACTAAAACTTAAAACTAAGCAACAGTGAAGTTGAAATAACCAATTATAAAAAGAATCATCTACTCTAAATAAATTTACAAAGTATAAGGAATTACAAGAGACATAAAAACAATATGATTTGTTTGGTTGACTTTAATATACGTTAAGGCCAAAATGTAGATACATGTGATTTCCTTATTTTTATCTTAACAATTTTTTTAAATTTTTTATTCAAAATATGTACAATATAGATGCTGTGCATATAGAAAACAAATATTACATTTTTGTGAGAGGTGAGTCGTATTGATCAAGTACCTTTCAGTTATAGCGTTCCATCGCAGTTGTTCTTTTCCTTCTACTTTCAACAAAGATTCAAATACGATTTGTACAATACTTTCACTTTCGTCCACACGTTTAGGAAAGTTACTTCGTCATAAGGGTAAAGTATCAAACATTCGTATAAGCTTTTACGTTCAGAAATAATCTAGCATCACTGACAAGATCTAAAAATCACTTTTTGGCTTAAGATTTGACAATTGTTTTAAACATAAAAATCATTGCTTTTATAAGGCGAAATACTTTAAAAATATTATTGCACAAGTGAAATCTTTCGCAGATATGTAGCTTATTCCTTGGCTTTATACTTAATGCAATTAAAGGTTCGTAAACGGTTCTTAACCTCAAATAATTGATTTGATTTAGTTACATTACCCGTTATCACTTGCACTTAATTTAACCTTCCTATACTCACGTCAAAATGAAAGACGTATACTATACTATATAAGTCGGTCTCACAGACCGCATGCGTGGGTATAGGAAGGTTAAGAACGCATTATTAGGTTTTCAGAAATTAGGATTTGATCCTTTGTTTGGTATCCTGTATATATGTATAATAGATACATAGAAGCCACACTTCCAGAAGTACATAGTGCGTCATGTCAACCTGCGCAGATGAAATGGCAGAGGCGTGTTTATTAACACAAGACACACGAAATTTGTTTTTTTTGTGCTGATGACGTAATATATACTTTTCAAAATGTGACTGCTATATCTATTAATATTATTTGAACCATGTGCAGAAAAAGTTTGCGAGTTTTTTTTTTATAATAAGAGTTCCATCTTATTGGTCGTAATCTAAGCGAATTAGGTATGGCTGTAGAAGAAATTCAATTACTTGAAGCTATTTATTATTACCATAATAGGATATTAAATATTTTACATCAGAATCTACAGTTTTAGGTGATTCCTATTTGTTTGTAGAATCAAATATTTATGTTGTAGCAAATGTTCCCTGTAAAATTTTCTGGAAAGTGTTTTATTATCTAATCATTTTAATTCCTCAGTATTAATACGGCCCTAATATTACTTCATCACACGTTGAAGAAATATTATCTTCTATTATAGTGAAGTACAAATGAGCAATTTCTAGGATCCACACAAATGATAATATTGCGTGTGATATACCTTTAGCATAACGTTCAGTAATGGGATGTGAAAATAAGCGACGTGTCAGATTCATATTATTGCATTACTTTGTGTAATAGTATTTTGTTTCTGTTGAGATGAATTTATTATCGTATTATTCTTTTCGTTAGTTATATAAACATGCCTTATATTTCTATTTTATTGTTGTTTTCAGTATGAACACATTCTGTTAGACAGTAATCAAATTAAATTTCGAAAGATAGCATGTAACAAGTCCATTACAATTCTTTGTAGGGTCAAGTGCCAGGTGATCCTATTTACCCCCTAATGATATTTATTTTAGAAAACCATTACAAAATGTGTTGCACTATCCGATTATATCAAACAAATACAGTAGAAGCCGCTTATTATAATCACGGTTAATGTTATCAAACGGTTATTGTTATCGAAAACCGTTGGTCCCAAATCACTCTATTTAAAACTCATTGAAAGAAAGCCGCATATTGTAATCAAAAGCCGCTTAATGTTATTAGTTATGAATAGTATCCTTTGTCGGAAAGTTTCTTCAGGCGACGGTGTCTGCAGCGCAACTCCTTTGAACGAGCCGCTTTTTCTCGCCGATTTCAATTAAAACTCTCATATCGCATATTACAATCTAACGAATTGTTATTTCTATATTATGAAGAGGTCATCTTTTTTTTGATGTACTTTATGTATAAAAGGTCCGTTCGTTTAACCTTCCTATACTCACGTCAAAATGAAAGACGTATACTATACTATATAAATCGGTCTCACACACCGTATGCGTGAGTATAGGAAGGTTAAATGATATTCAGTTTCTCCTATACTCTTCTACGAATCTCACGTTCTACAGTCTTGTGTACGGGTAAATTATTGAAATTTCGCATAAACCACCGTGGTCATGGCAGAAGTGAATAAAAAACGTCGCGATCTATCGAACGAAGAAAAACGACAAATTCTCGATAACTTCGATAAACTTCCGAAAATGAGTCAAAGGAATGCTGCGGTACAATTAAAAATTTCGCAACCGCTGTTGTGTAAAATTTTAAAAAATCGTACAGAAATAGAAACGTGTGCGCGTTCGAATGAAAACATAAAACGAAAAAGGGAAAGATCTGGAAAGGATAATCAAGTTGAATCAGCTTTAAAAATTTGGTTTACAAATGTTCGCGAAAAAATGCCTCTGTGAATGGTCCTATCATGCGTCAAAAAGCAGAAGATATAGCCAAAACTATGGGGAAAGAAAATTTCATTGCAACAGACGGATGGTTCAATCGGTGGAAAAAGCGAGAAAACATCGTTTATAGACCTCTGCACGGTGAAGAAAAAAGTGCTGATTCGTTAGCAGCCGCTGACTGGATGCGTTCGGAATGGCCAGAAATTATTGCAAAATATCCGCCTCGGGACATCTACAATGCAGATGAAACAGGACTCTACTTTCGCGCGATGCCTAATCATACTTATTTGTTCAAAAACGATAAAGTAAGAGGTTGCTTATCTTCGAAAGAACGAGTAACAGTGTTATGTTCTGTTAATATGGAAGGTGAAAAGGAAGAACTTCTAGTGATAGGAAAAAGTAAGAATCCTCGGTGTTTTAAAGGTGTTAAAACTTTGCCCGTGGAGTATTTTGCTAATGCGAATGCTTGGATGACAAGTGTCTTGTTCAGCGAGTGGTTACTCAGGTGGGACAAAAAATTGAAACGCCAAATCGTCTTATTAGTAGACAATTGTACTGCGCACAAAGTGAATGCAGTTTTGACGAACATCCAACTTATTTTCTTACCTGCGAACACTACGGGATTGATACAACCATGTGATCAAGGAATCATTCGAACATTCAAAGAATACTATCGAAGGCAAATTCGAGCCCAAATTATACAAGAACTTGATGAGAATCGAGATGCACCTACTGCAGATGCGATAGCAAAAAATCAGTCTTCTAGATGCGCTGCAGTTGCTGGTGAAGTCATGGAGGCAAGTTCAACCAGAAACTATCCGAAACTGTTTTCGAAAAGGAGGTTTTTCCAAAACTGGTGATGAAGAACCTGATCTCCATGAAACGTGCGCTGACATTTTAGAAGGTATGAAAAAGAACTTGTTTTGTACATCTAACTAATATTTTTTAATTTTTTGTAGTTCAAGGTCTGTCCAAAAGCGAATTTTCCGATTGGGTGGATATCGACAATGATGTTCAAACAGCTGCCACAATGACTATATCAGACATTTGTCGGGAAGTTGTGGATCAATCGTCCGAAGGAAGTAATCGTGAATTACCCGAAGTAGGAGAAGAAGAAGAAGAGGAAATGTCTGAAGAGCCGCCAACTAATGGCCAGATGCAAGAAGCGTTAAATATTCTCCGACGTGGTGTACAATTCCGAGAAAGTAATTTTGATAGATATTATGATTTTGAAATATACATACAAAATCTTATTAATAAAAATAAACGTCAAACGACGATCGACCAGTTTTTCGAATGAAATCGTAAAGTGTAAATAAATGTACCTACGTATTGTATCGATGATAAAAAATAAACAAATTTGGTAAAATATTAAAAATTGTTGATTAATCGTTAATTTTTCCCTTGAATTTTATTTGTAAGTCGTTAAATAATTTGATTACATACATACATATTTATTATTGACTACATCAGCATAGAAAAATACATTTATATTTACCTTCCGCTTACTGTTATCATTCGGTTAATGTTATCAAAAAGGGTTTGTTCCAAATTGATCACAATAAGCGGCTTCTACTGTATATAAAAGTGTGATATCTGATATTTGCTCATAAATATGGGGAAAAGTTTAAGGAATTGTCATCCTCAATAGAGAAATGAGAAAGGAAAATAGCGTTTTCCTAATTTCACGAACATAATGTTAATTGATGGATTTCCTTTGAGGGGTAACACCACTATAACAGCATAAAAAGTATCTCTTTGACAATTTCTTTTGGATAGAAGAAAAGGTAATAGGATAGTAACATTGTATGTAACGAATTAATGAATTAGATGCATTAATGGGCAGCTATCAAGCTACTGTATAAAAGCTTACAAAGTAAGGACACTTTGCATATGTCAATAATCCGTGAGGAGAATTAAGCTTTGTCAATCGCAGACCGTAACTGTAGATTAATTAGTTTCGTCCTTGTTAGGACTTGCCAGTTCAATATATCGCTCTGCGATTGACAAACGATAAATCTCCAGTGATACGTCGGTCCCTCATAGAGATGGATATGGTCACAATTGTGACATCTCCCAAGTAGGAAAAGTATTACCCGGTTATATCCCAATCTACGACGAATATAAATAGTAAACTATTTCTGAGAGCAAAAATCTTGATAAAATCAAATCTGGAGGACTCTCTATATAACGAGATTATATTGAAAAATAAAAATTGTTATATTTTACCAAGTTTGTTTCTCTTACACCAAGCCGAGAATTTATGGGGCCTACCTCGTACATAACATTGTCCTGCTGGGTTTGACAGGTGTTTATATATATATATATATATATATATATATATATATATATGTTTCTATGTATATCCAAGAGAAATGACTTCTGTGTGTTGTTTGGAAGTGATAGTGATAGTGATAATTTGTTTTAGTGGATGGAACTGACACTGTATTGTGATAGCCTTGAACATTATTACAACATTATTAACAACTTAATAATTTTTTAGTGTAGTTCGTTTGCTCCTTAATGCAATTTTCCTTCCTCTCATAAACCTGTATCCCTTCAGGAGTTAAAATAGCTGGTTACGCATGTCGCTCTTCCTTCAGTTTGTGATCCAAGACGAGCTGACAAGTCTTTAATGTATGTTTGAATAAACCCAATACGTGATAGTCTGAAAGGAAGAAAGCGCATAAGGTTGAAAATATATCAGGGAGTACAATGTGGAAAATTTCAGATGTATGGACAGCAGTACGCGAACAGGCATTGTTATGCAAAAAACACCCTCTTATGTGATAAGGTTGTTATTAGATATGTGGCTGAAATATATCTCTTTAGTCGAAAAGAAGATTATGGTAACGTTTTTTAAGATAGAAAAAGAATTTTCATAGCTGGAGTGATGAATATGTAAATCTGTTACAAAAGTTGTACTTTATCTTTAAACAGAGAAAAATCCATCCCGCGCTATTGGATAAATAATTGATATTTGTAGGATGTGGTATGCAGTAGAGACAGAATGTTAATGCATGTGTTTGATAAATGGTGGAAGTTAGGTATTATCAAATGTAAATACTATGTTCATCAGCTCTTGCTACTGGTATATCATCAAGGTAGTAAGATTTATGGATGATATTCAGCTGAAAGAAAAAATTATGTGCAGGGCATAAAAAGTTATTGAGCTTTAGTGTATTGCATATAAGAGGCCTTTGATTTTTAGTGCAATGGGCATAACATATAACTCTAGCCTTAGGAGCAAAAGGAAGAGAAAATGCGCAACAAAATAAGTCGGAGTTCATTTTGTTGATCGTGTTACTTTGGGAGAAAGTTTGTATAAAGTGAATTTAAGAAACTTAATTTTACAACCGAAGGATGACTGAAAGCCATCAGTTTTAAAATGTAAAAACGTCACTCCTATTACACTTTCCTAAATAAAACGGAGATATTCAAGGGAACTACAACAAAAATCTTCAAAAGGATAGCGGTTCAAATATTCACTTATGGTTCGGAAGTTTGATGAACAACAAAGAAACAGAAACAAAAAATATAAAGTTCGGAAATGAGGTTTGTGAGAAAGATAGATAATAAAATGGAAATGGATAAACCGAGAAATAGTACAAGCAGAGGAAACTTGGAAAAGCTCATACAAGATAGAATAGAAGGTCGGCTGTGGTGGTTGGGGCACGTAATCAGAATGGGAAGATATAGGATGGTGAGAAGAATGTTACAAGCCAAACCAATCAAAAGAAAACAGAGAGAAAGACCTAGAAACAGCTGAGCGGAGGATGTACGTGAAACGGTCGAAAGAAGAAACGTAAGCTGGGAGGAGATTAGGAGGTACAGGATAGAAAGACATGGAGAGAAGCATGGCAGAGAACCCCGACTTAGAAACTCAACTGTAACATCCCGACACCCGAAAGGGTTTAAGAGTTAGTATTAGTTTAGAAATTACAAGAAATATGCAACTATACTAAAATAAAAGTTAAAGATACGCTGGAAACATTTAATGCTCTTCTCGTATACTTATTCCTTCTTTTGTAGTCGAATAAAAATCTCTTGAAATTCTTTCATCCATTTCGATGTGTGATTACGTTTTTGCGGCTACAGTCATCTTAGTTAACAACTATTTCATCCGTTCTATTTTTAATATAAAGTTATAGTGCGGAACGACTTTTGTTTCTTTAAACGGATAATTGAATTTAATTATCTATTGGGCTGAAATTTCCATCCTAACTTTAATAACAACATATTATCTGTTTTACGAAATTATTTTCTTCAAATATGTCTACTTGGAGATACATAGCCGAGTAGCTGCGTATTCCATAAATTACAACACATACACATGCTCTTGGAGGAGATTAATATGTATATTATTATTGATTAATGTAAAAGAATCATCACCACATTATCACTACTGTATTTGCCAAATGTCTTAAAGGAATGTCGAGGTAGTACCTTTTAGGTAATTACGTAACACTCTGTTTGTTCGTATTTAATCTCGAATTTATCCAGGTGACAGTTAGACAGGCGTTGGTGAGGTCGCGCTAACCAGAAATTTCAATGCTAGCATGGGAGGCAAACATGGCCACTGCCGTCTCAAGCTAATTATCGCGTTTTAATACTTACCTATGTTTTAACTCATATGTAAACTCATAAATCACCTCTTGCATGTCATTTCTATTATTGGCTTCTTAGAAGAGCGCAGGTGTGAAAAAGCTTACATACAAAACACACACACTGAATCTTTCCAATTTTTAAACAAACCATTAACTACTTCAATAAACATGAGTTCTTAAAGTAGTTAAATAATAAGTTTTTGACATATTTGAGAAATTAACACGGTACACCTGATAGGGTGGTCCGAAATTCCTACGTATAGCGTTTGTTTGTCGACTGGAACCTTTTAGTGTGGACCGATGTTGGAATTGTCATACACATGATATTTTCGCACGTATTACGGTAAAAATAAATATTAGGAAATAGGGTCAAGCTTACATGCATAAAAGTGATTCGACTGTATTATGATTGATAATGTGCTTACGAATATTTTATTGTTTGTGTCATTAAGTACAAGTCTATAACGATTACACTTCATTAGATTGTATTTTATTTCACAAAAGGCAAACTGTAACTCCTTAAATATATTTACCGGGTGTCTGTCTGTAAACTTTCAATGGGGCTTAATTTTATAATTGTAACTAATTTATTAATTGTTGTAATATACTCTTGAAACATGATTGTTATTGATATCACACATAGGTGATTTTGTAAATAATTATTAACTGTAAGACGCGGGGTACGGATAATAAAATAAAGCGTTTTCTCGTATTACTCAGCTTTTTGTCAAACCATTTCAATTGTCGCCGAAAGTTTTTCAAGGTGCTCAGATTTCCGGTTGCAATTTCCAATTCACACAACGTGTTCTACCCTAGCGTTATTGCCTTTAGAAGAAGTTGTTAATGGCTGGCTCAGTATAATGAAACACCCACCCAAGGCAAAGAAATAGAGGAATTTCATAATTACTTTGTGGAGCAATTGCTGAACAACCATATTACAGAAAGTATTTGGAACTGCTACGGACATAGACATCAGAGTAATAATGCTGCCGAACGGTGGAATAGTCAGCTTAATAAAATTATTAGTAAGCCCCATCTTAACAAGTTTGAATTTGACAAGACTTTCAGATTAAGGACTGGAATTCAATTTGACAACAATGAAAGCAACAATTGGATTAAAGAATAAAAAGGACTCTTGAGAATTTTCAACATAACAGTGATATTAAACTGTTTTTAAGGAAGCTGTTCAGTACTAAGGGTGTGGATTATTTTGAGCTAGTTAATTAAGATGGGAGCTTGCTTACGTCTATTATAGGAATTAAAAGCGGTGTGAATAGCATTTTAGAAAACAAAACAATAGTTTTCAACAAATGCTATAATTTCAAATTAGGAAAAGTATTGTTCAAGAGAAATTGAAGGTAACCAGGAAATTATGACAAGAACCTGCGAATTTAGGTTCAAACATTTGTTAGTGACTTTTGAAATCACATAGTTTCTAAACCGAAATGTATTTATGGAGTTGGGAACCACCATAAATTAAGAACAGCTACCGTTTACAATGCTAAACATTCTTGAAAATTTTTTTTTTCATATGTACATACATACATACGCCCGACAATAAATCTCGAAATGTGAAGTCAGATAGATATTTTCAGGACGCAATGACTCGAATATTATTGCTTCGCAAAGCATCTACTTCAATGGGGTTTTGTTCCAGATTCAGCATGGGAAAGTGCTTTAATTATATAATTTTTTTCTTTACAAGATGGAACTCGTTCAAGAATTGATCGAGGATGATTATAACCGGCGAATACAATTTTATAAAGGGGTGGCTTATCCCAGAATCGGTGACAAATATTTCTTTTATTGAATACACGCATGTCGTGAATGGAATGGTCAATAAACATAATTGCTGTTATTTGTCAGATGACATCTTTTTCGCAAAGGATATCACACGCAATCACCCAAAAACTTAATGCGTGAGCGGTTATTCTTGGAGTCTTTCTTTAACAAAATTTGAATGGAGATGTCTATTTAGAGTTATTGTAAAAGGCGACCGAACTTGCTATCGTACAGGACTTAATTAATTTTCAACAGGTTTTGGCACTTCAATACGTAGTGGCCGTTCGACAGTTGCTACTTGATAGATTTCCTCACTAATAGATTGGTAGAAGAGGTTCCATACAATGACCAGTAAAATTGCAGGATTTGACGTCTCTGTTTCTTTTTCCGGGACATTAAAACAGGTTTGCTACCAATGGCGATATTGCGTCGGCGTAGGGTGTATTTGTGAGTCAACTATTACAAGGTATGTTTTACATGTTCTAGGAATTTAGATCACTTGCATAAATCTAATAGGTTACGTTATTATATAGATCTGGCTCTTAGTGATTTTTATATCTTCCCAAATTTGAAAGAACCACTTGATTTGAGACCTTAAATGAGGTAAAATTTGCTCTAAGTGGCCGTGGATAGCGGAGACTCTGATACAGTTCTTTGAGGACAGTAATTAATTAATTAATTATTAATTAATTAATTAATCCATCTCAACAAGATATCGACGTATCACCTGGAAATTTTACTGTGTCACTAACAAGGATGAAAGCAATTAGTCTCCAGTTGCGTTTTGCGATTGACATAGTCAAAATTAACATTCACGAATACAAATAAATCTCTAGGCGATAAATTACGCGAATACGGGCAATAAGACATTGATTTGATGTTTTTCTCCTTCAAATAATCATTTGTTTGACGTGCTGTGTGAGAGCTGGCATTGTCTTGATGCAGAATAACGCGACGTTTCGGTTGTTTTCCTTGTTTTCGTTGATGACTTGTGGCAAACAAGTTGTTCTATATCATTCAGTACTAACTGTTCTTTAATTCACTAAAGGAATGATATCGACATGTCCGGTATAACCGAAGAAACGCTGTAAACAAACTACTCGGTCAATTTCTAAGCTCCCACTTTTTCACAATAAAAAAATTAAAAAGTGATCGTTTTTGAAAACATGCAAAGCAGTTATCGTATCCATTTTCCATTACCAAGAAAGAAATGTATATATATATAATTTTCGTGACCTTTTTTATACTTATCTTATATGATAGTTCTCTACCACAATTAGCTCAATTAAGCAAGACTGGTTCAAATGATAGATTCTGGAAATATAACTATTACTTGAACCAGTCTTGCTTAATTGACCTAATTGTGGTAGAGAACTATCATATAAGATAATTACCAAGAAAGTACATATATTGAAGAAGTAGCATATTCATTAACAATACCTTTCTCAAAACTTCCAAATAAAGTCCCACCAATTTTTATTTGCCATTTATAGTATTGTTATGCCATTGGCGACATTCTGGTGAAGTATTAAGCTAAGAACGCGTGGTTGGTCTTCGTGCATACATAGCTACGAGCTAGGGTATAATTGAGTTAACATAATGTGCAGGTATCTATGTACATATATAGGTAGATATTTAAATACAGAATTCCTAAAGTAATCTCCGTAAAACGTGACATTTACAAATATTGATACGTTTATTACTGTTCAATTTTCAAGTAGGAACATTTGATAAATTACATTACTTTACTGTTGCAAATTTCTTAGCGGGCCAATGTTGTATAAGTGAAACATACAATGAACTAGATGAACGTAAAATATATTTAGCGATTAAGACATCTGATACGTACATACGTTACAAATAATCTTTTACTATTGTAATTTTGAATTCGTGTCAAAGCAGTTTTATGAAAGGCAACAATAATATATTTTAAAGTGACAGTTTTAAAGTTAAAGCTTCCTCAGATTATGTCCTTTTACGGAACGTTAAATAGGAAAACAAATATACTCAGTGATTGATAAGATATTTGAGTTTAAAATTAAATTATATTTCTAGTAAAATGACTTCAGTACGAAATTTATATTAATAAAAATATATAATAATTGTGACACGTTTAACATTATTTAAAGTCAATATTTTTTGTTTGATTAAGATAATCATTTTCGGTATTTGATGTGAAATGCTAAAGAGATGTAATAGATTTAATCGCATTAAACACTGAGGTGCTGACAGGCATGTTAGCAAAAATTTTAGAGGCACATACATAAATAAAATTTGTAAGTATTAGAAATTTTTGCCTTTGGCTGTTTTCTTTCACAACAAAGCGTAAAGCATTAATTGGTAACTTAAACATGACGCATCAATAATATGCTAAATTTGTTATTTGTGATTAAGTAATCCATAAATACATTGCTTCAGATAGTTAGCGGACAGTTTAAAATCGCAAACATTTAGAAAATTTTTAGATACAATAGATATTTTGTTGCAAATTGCCACGAGGATGTACCACTGACAGCGGCAAAATATGGAATATTTAGATCATCTTCAATACAGTTTCGACTTAACCTCCAACAACTTTTTGTATTTCCAAGGATCAAGAATTGAGTGCATGACCAGCACTTCTAGTCGCCGGGAAAAAGCCCCCGATGCCTTTAAAATGGCGATTTTGTCTATCCCAAGAAGATTGGAATATCTGCATTAAGATTTGGTTTGGACCAACGCAAAAGTATATCCATCTCTGAGGAGGATATTTTGAAAGACAATAAACTACTTTCTGTTGACCTGTGTGTTTCTCGTAGCTATATATAACATTAATAAGTACACCCAGCGGCAAATCCACGTATAATTTATGAAATTTTGATTATTTTTGCGAACAAGGAAATTAACTTATTTTATTTCTACATAAAATGAAATAGTAGTATATGAAACAAGAAATAAAATTTACAATAAATTAATATCTTTCAATTTTTATTGTGTCAGTTTAATATTGTTGATGAAAAGGTGTAATTCTTAAAAATTAAGTTTTATTATTAAAAATGGTCATATAATTTAATTTTTCCTGCTTTTTTTATTGTTGTCTAAAACATTTTTTAAATTACGTGATCTTTAAACGCTGAAAATGATGTAAGAGCTGCAACTTTGCTAATATGTATCAAATTTTCTTGGAACTCCAATTAACTAGCTAACTTAGTTAACT
Source organism: Chrysina gloriosa (assembly GCA_038088585.1). Classification (NCBI taxonomy): domain Eukaryota; kingdom Metazoa; phylum Arthropoda; class Insecta; order Coleoptera; family Scarabaeidae; genus Chrysina; species Chrysina gloriosa. Next base: position 12,851,296 of record CM076093.1, read on the forward strand.
AACGAATCGACTATCTCCCCACTTTCTAGGTTTCTTCGTTAAACTGGTGATATAAGAAGAAGATCAGGATAGGAAAGAAAACATTTGACATATAACTAGTCTGGGGGCGCAGCGGTAACAGCGCACAATTACGAAACAAGTTACGACAGCCTACATATACACGAACTATTCGCATGCGGTATCGATTCAGTACTGACTAGATAATGGGATATCGCAACTTAGTACGCTGTTATCGCTGTTTGCCTAGACATATACATATGATCCCTTTTGATATTAAATATCTTACATGATCATACTTTAACTGCAATAAAACTTCGGAACATGCTTTATACAATAGCAGGTGTATAAATTAACGGGAGAACAACACGAAGACAGTTCATTATTCTCTACGAGTAGTTGTATTACCGCGTAATCGCTCTTTGTGGTCGTTATGCAAATTGAGGAATTGATGTTTGACTGAGAGTACTTTTCACTAATGAGTCCCATTTAGTATATAAGATTCAGATGGTCGACAGGGTCTGGGAGCGACCAGTTGAATATTTTCGAGAATGCGTGATTGTACAGAGAGACTAATTCGGTGGTGATCCTTTGTTGGTGTGGGCACTTCTTTGAATGACAGAATTAGTTACTCGAGGAAAACCAGGTAGTGCGACTCGCTGCAGAAGTCTGTGCGTCAACTTCACATAGCCCACGTTCTTAATGTGGTTGGTCTGAACTGGGCAGTGAGTAGTTCGGCCTCGAATCCCATTGAACATCTTTAGGATAATGTGGAATGTAGTCTGCAGAATAGAAGATCATTTAAGAATACTATAACTGATCTATAGGATGGGCTGCAAGAAGAATAGGAAAATAACCCAAGTTTAGTACCGAATCTGATTGAAAGAATGTCACGGCGTATTAAAGCAGTTATACGAGCCCGTGGTGGTCACACGAGATATTAATCAATGTTTGGTTTCATACAAACCGTTGTACATATTGAATTCAAAAATTAGTGTAAAATACAACGCTAAGATAATAGAAGCCAAGTTACTTAAATGTTTTTGTATCCTTCTTTATATTTTGAAGGTAGCTTACTACTGCTACTAATATCTCACCACTAGCCCTAGGTACTCAGTACTGTTTGGGAGAGGCGAATGTCTTACCGATCATATGCTGTGGTATTCGCCTTACAATGTAGGGAAAATGCAGAAAACCTACATCACAACTCACCCAGTGATAACAGCGGCGGTTACCAATCTAACATATGACCTGACCGGACAAAGTTCTGTTTGACTCGCTCTGCCATTGAACTTCAACTCAATTCTAGGGTCAGTGGAAAACGCTTTGAGCCCTCCTATTTCACTAATAGACTACTGCAATAGCGCAGCCTTAGGAGTAGTGAAATGTAGGGGAAATGCAACATTTCTCACCCGGAAGCTTCGATCTTCTCGTGAATCTAATTACGGATTTAAATTAGTGCATACTTAGTCCCCATCGAGTAGTCCATTTTAAGAAAGCATGGCCCTTTGGACGCGCCCACTGATTAGCTTCTCGTTTCTGCAGGCTGTGTAGATGACGGTGTCATCTGCATAGACCGCTACCTCGGTTAACCTGAGAAACCACCGGCTATCATCAGTGAGTCATAAATTTGCCATTAGGATTTTAATTTGTTAAAAATATACATGACCAAAAATTTATGCGTTAATTTTGTCGCGAAGTGTATTTAGATGTTAAAAAGTTATGATGTAAAGAAATGCTCATAAAATGCAAACATAGTGGATGCACTCAATACAGTTGGTAACAATTTATTTAATAAAATTGAATTCGCTTCAGAAATTACTAGTTTAGCTTCTTCTTTATCAGAAATTAGGTGTTAATATGTAATTATAGTTTGTCCTTCAGAGTTTCCTGGTTGAACTGAATGTATTTTAATATATTTCTGTTTCCAATTCTTATTTTAAATATCAAAGGAGCACAAATGTCTTATTCCAAACACTACGCGTAATATTTCCACCAAATACGTTTTGATAAAACGGTCATAACATTTGGCACGTAAAGAAAACACATCCTTAAAATGTTCAAATCGAAATATTGCTAAACACTACTAATTAAATTGACATCTCGACGTAGACTATTTGTAGATAATAAATATAACTATTAATGCTGGTCACAACCAGTGTCTTTATTAATATTAATGTGCTGTAAATGTATGCAAACATTACCCAGGACATCAAACACATGTCCATCAATGGTAATTACTGTTTGTTTCCGCAATAAGAAAGTAAGTGTTAGCCTGTCATTTTCGAAAATCAAATTGTTTTAGTATCGGTGCACTAATTGGCTATATATACATATAAATTCGTACGGACGTGATTATTACATTTGAAGATAGGATGCAAATTGTTCTACGTAAATACGTTTGCCATATGGTATACATAGTCATATATAGAACATTTTTATGAAACACTTAATTATGAAATGACATCATAACACAGCATATATTTTATTTCTTTTTATCATCTCCACAAGTACCATAGATTGGATTGGAATATTTTGGTTTTCAAACGTTTAGATGTCAAACGATTCCAAAATGAATGTTTTTAAGTATTTTAGAACAGAAGGCTTGTTTCAGAACTAACTTGTTTTTCAGATTAACATCCAAATGAATAAAAATTTATCGAAATTCGTTTAAAAAAACAATTCAATGCTTGCAATAAAATCATAGAACACATAAACTATAAAATCTACAATATGGCGAAATTCTATGATCATGTTAACGTATTCTGTATAAATAATTTTATAACCACTGACGATTATGTAAATGATGGACTGCACCTGACCTAACGCGCAAAGAAACGTGTTTGTAAATAGTTGCTAGACAGGATGGATTTCGGGCTACATGAATGTAATGTTTCACACACTCAGCCTAAAGATAGGGATCAAATAGGAACAACAACTACATTGGATGGAGAAAAGTATGACCATGACGGAGGAGAGGCAGGAGGGAAGAGCGGATCAAATGGGATTTCTTATGTTAGACAATAATAGTATTAATATGATGCACTTGAACGTGCAGTCCATCACAAACAAATTAATTCAGATTGAACATATTTTACATAAAAATAAAATTGATATATTCTGCGTATCAGAACATTGGCTAACAACTAGGAATGTGGGAAGTGTTGTGGGAAGTTAATTGCTTATAGTTTGGTCACCTCCTTCTGTAGGTCTGAACACACTCATGGAGGAGTGTGTATTTTTATGAAGGAATCCACAAAATTTATTGCTGTCAATGTACGTGAGTACTGTGTTGAGATGGACTGCGAGTTCTGTGCAGTGGAGTTATTAGAGCTTAATGTCGTTATAATTGTTGTATATCACGCACCTTCCGGTAATTTTTCGGTGTTTTGTGATAATTTGAATGGTGTACTTGACTTTGTTAGCAGGATTCGTCCCAATTATGACATTGTACTTACAGGTGATTTAAATGTGGATTTTCTCCGTAACACGGTCACTAAAAATGCCTAACAGATATTGCATTTAGCTTTAATATGGATAATTTAATATCTGAACCTACCAGATATGCAAACGGCAAAGGTACATGTCTTGATAACATATTCATTAGTGAAAAGTTGGAAATTAGTAGTGTCAGAGTTGAGCCAGTTCATCTTTCCGACCACGCCGCACAGATTGTGTGTATAGTAACCCCGCCATCACGGTGTCAAACAAAAATGATATCAATCAATTCATACAGTTGGGAAAATAAGACAAGTTTTCTGTCCTTGTTGGATGGTGAGGACTGGCGGGATGTGTATGTACAGACGGATCCAAATATGAAAATAAAACAGATGATACGTAGAATTATCTATCTACACGACATCTCATTTCCTATTATAGAAAAAGGAATCGGGCAGCCTACGTCTCACTTATTTAAAAGCTCAAATGAACTTCGTGAAACTAAAGAATTGCTTGATCTTGTACACGACGCAACAAAAATGAATAATAATGAAAACAACGAAAGTATATATAAGGGTATAAAGAACAAATACCATAATTTACTGATAGAAACGCGTCAAAGTTTCTATGCAAACAAAATAAGAACGCAAAAAACAAACCAAAAAAATATGGTCCATAATAAACACGGAACTAAATAGAACCACTAAAATACATAATTCAACGGGCCTATCTGCCGAAGACTTTAATAATTACTTTGCTGATGTGGCTAACAAACTAAACGCAACCTCGAAACCTCTCAGCGGACAGCTAACTAAGAGAGGCCCCAGGTGATAGTAGAAACTCCCTCTTTCTCCTTCCTGTGGATAGGATGGAGATATTGGATATTGTAAGGAACATTAAAATGAGTACCTGCAAAGACATCTATGGAATGAATACTTGTTTGTTGAGGGATATGATTCATTGTGTGGCAGACCCTATAGCTCACATAGTAAACACATGTTTTGAGCAGGGTGTGTTTCCAGATACCCTTAAATACTCCATTGTAGTGTCATTCTATAAATGTGGGGACCGGGGAAAGGTTGAGAATTATCGCCCCATCACTATAACTCCGGTTCTTTCAAAGGTGTTTGAGAAGGCACTGTTGGCAAGGTTTTGCGTTATCTTGACCACAGCGATATTCTCACAAATGATCAATTCGGGTTTAGACCAGGATTGTCAACAACTGATGCCATATTGAGACTAGTACACCATGTATGTGACGCATTCGAGAGGTCACAGGCAGCTTGTGGTGTGTTCTGTGATCTATCAAAGGCCTTCGACTGCGTGCCTCATGACATTCTCGTTCGAAAGTTGGAGTATTACGGATTTAGGGGAAATTCATTGAGCATCATTGAGTCGTTGCTGACAAATAGAAAGCAAAGAGTCAGTTTCAACTTTACACTGAGTGAACTAGCTGTTGTGAACTGTGGAGTGGCGCAAGGATCCGTACTGGAACCACTTCTATTTATAGTTTATATAAATGATCTTCCCTTAAACATACACGGGAAAACAATTTTGTTTGCCGGCGATATCACTTTCTTGGCCGCTAGCAAGGATGAAACCAACTTGAATCAGATGATTGATAAAATTAAGCAGGACGGTGAGGATTGGTTCGCAGCAAATCGGTTGACTTTGAATTCGACAAAAACAAAAAAACTGGAATTTAGAGTCAGAACAAAGGAAGAGTGACAACCAGTCAAGTTTTTGGGTGTTTGGCTGGATGCAAAATTAAATTGGAAAGCTCATATAAGTGATCTATGCACAAACTTATCTAAAAGCATTTTCGCTTTACGAAAAATTAGCTATTCCGTGGGCTTCGAGGCTGCGATAATATCGTATTTCTCGCTTTTCCATGCAAGAATGTGCTACTCCGTATTGGCTTGGGGGAATTCGGTGGATGCCAAAAAGGTTTTTGTCTTACAGAAAAGAGCAATACGAGTATTAAATAAGTTACCGTATAACGAACAGTGCAAGCCCTACTTTATAAATAACGGCATTAGATCATTACCGTACATATTTATCTATCAGACTCTGGTCTCCATCCACAAGAGTAGAGACTTTTTTATTAAGCGTGGAGATATACACAACTACTCCACACGATCAGCCGGTCACTTGGATGAACCGTTTCACAGATTGACCAAATGCAAAAAGAATGCTATCCAACTGAATGTGTACAATAGACTACCTGAGAGATTCAGAGACATGTCACATAATTTATTTAAGCGAAAAATTAAGCAATATTTAATAAAACAGTGCTATTACTCCACTGAAAAATATCTGGTAGGTGACATGTTTGAATAGATGGCTATCTTCAGCTTTATGTATAGTTTATTGATGAATTGCCTGTGATTATATTGTTTTACACTGTATTATGACGTATCAAGTTTTGACAAATATCTATCTATCTATCTATCTATCTATCTACAATCAAAGATTTCATTTTGGAACATATTGAAATATAGAAATTTACAGTCCACGAAACACGACTATTTCGGTTTCTTTTCAAATTCCTTAAAGGTCAAGTAAAGTAAAAAAATCCTACATATGTTGGGTGTCAAACGCCAATGTAAACATTAAAATATTTACCACGTTCCTAGAGACCATACGGTTGTCGTTCACTGTAATTTTAATTGTCAACATTTCAAAAAAGTATCTTTTGTGGTCCGCTTTATAGTTTCTTATACTTTATTATATTGACGTTGTTGTACCAATCAAAGTTCGTGATTAAAATTTGTCAATTGCTTGATTTATGAACTTGAACGTCTTAACGATAATTGAGGTTGAAGGAGTTTACATTTTTTGTATTTTTTTTTGGGTAGAAGCAGCGCTACTCGCTACTTATAAGGTATTGTAATAAAAGCGATATTTTCTTTCATGTTATTTAATTACATTTTTGAAAAGTACCACAAATTTGAAAACCACCTTTAAATATTTGTGTCACCTTTTGCTTAAAGTTTTTTATATTCCATAGTAAACAGATCCAAATTTTGTCCACTTCTAGAAGAAATTTAACTTTGAACTAACTTTAACAAATGTCATGTTGTATCGATTAAGTTTTATTAAAACTTTCGGAGTTTCTTTTCTCAAATTTGAATTGAATGTGATCAAGAATATTTGAATAATTGTCGATTTCGTTGCGATAAAGTACGTAGTACACATATATACGTGTACTCACTTTCGAAGCGTAGCGCCTTTATGAAGTTCTACGTTTATTTAATATTTATCCATCTCTAGCTAGTTCCTACCAGATAATAATAATAATAATGGGTATTTCCCTTAGTTCTCCGCGAAGTTGGTGTCCAGCTATATGTCTCTCTTGTTGTATCATCTGCCACTTTTCATACTGTATGTCCAAACCAATTTCAGTTGCGATTTCTTATCTATTTCTCGATTGCAGACTGGTTAGTGTGTTTCCATAAATCTTTGTTTGTGATAGTGTTTCTCTGGAAGATTTTAAAGATTTTTCGTAGGCATTTGTTTGTTTCGTCTTGTGTTCCTGATTCTATTCTCCTATCCGTTTCTTGACTGATCGGTTGTCTCAGGTAACTGCTTTCTTTCGTCCTCCATCCGTTTCTATTTGCATTGACTCTGTACCACTTTCTCTTGCTACTTGTTTTAATTTTCCTTAGACACTTTTCCTCTCAAATCAGCGTCTACGAATGTATATTTTCCCTTTTTGTTTCTTTTGTCTTTTACTATGGCTAATTTGTCCTCTAATTTCTATAATGTTATGATACATCCCCGCCGTCCTATTTTATACGGTCCCTTTACTTCGGTTTCAACTTCTAACATTTGTCTAGTTATATTCCCTACTGTTTCGGCAGTTCTTCTTCGTCATTCATATTTATGGTTAGAACGGTAATTACTAAATTGTTTCAGACTGTTTTTTTTCGTTAACCTCTCCTTGATATGTCAAGCTTCTTTGTTCTTCTTTTTCATCTACCCTTTCTCGTTTGACCTGTTTTATATCTCCCTTGTTTCCTGCTATTTCTGCTTTTATGTTTCGTACTTTGTCTCTGATTCTTTTCATACTTTCCCTTATTTCTAGTTTAACTTCCCTGATTTCTTTCTTGATATCTTGTTTTAGATATTGTTCTAACTCTGGCTGCATTCTTTCAATTTCTTCTATTTCTATTCTTTCTTTATCGTCATCTGTTAGGGTTTTGGATGGTATTCTCGCTATTATTATATTTTTCGACTTCTTTTTTCCTTTTGGGGACCTAATACTACAGATAATTATGTTAAGCCTTATCTGCTAAAAAAGTGCAAATAAAGCAGATTACCGTAGTCACATGCAGGGAAACTGTAGGAACGTACGGTGGGGCACGGTTTCTAAGAAAAGTGTGACGAAAACTGACGCGCAAGCCTTTTTGTAACTCGTGATAAAGGATAACAAACTGCTTGCTGAAATATGTTGAAAATACCCAAAGTTTGTTTAAAATGCAGCCTGAACAATATAGCCTACAGCAGCGGTTGCCAAATATTTTTTGATATTATGCTTTCTGACATGGATCCCCATACCGAACTCAAGCAATTCTTTTCAACTACTAAATAAAAAGGCGCGGGTTTTATACATAAAAATATATTGCTAGTATCGTTAATTTAACGCCTTTGTTTTGAAGTAATTTAATTTTAATATTTTATTAATTACTTGGAACGTTCATAATTCGAAACTTATTAACTAATTAAATAAACTAAAATGAAACAAATTTCTGATAATTAATAAAAAAATTCTTTTATGTTTCAGCACCTAAACCATCCAGCAGACGATCGAGAAAACCGGGATTGGACCGGAAACCGCGCCAAGCATATAGCGCAAAACAATTAGAAAGGCTGGAAAGTGAATTCAAAATCGATAAATATCTCAGCGTCAGTAAGCGCATGGAATTATCGAAAGCTTTGAATCTAACTGAAGTTCAGATCAAAACCTGGTTTCAAAACAGGAGGACGAAGTGGAAGAAGCAACTTACTACCAGGCTGAAGATGGCCCAACGACAAGGGTTGTTTCCACCCCATTATTTCGCGCCCGCTTCTACGCAATACTCTGCTCTTTTTACGCCTTATTATTCGCCTCTTAGTTGTATGTTTGGTGTTCCATCGTTAGATGACGCTTCGACATCGATTTCCGGAACAGAATCACCAAATCACAGAAGCACATTACCTAGCTAAAGTAATCGATATCGTTACGAACGGATGCTCTTATTTTTGTATAGAAAACGAAGTCACGCCCATATGTATATTAATTATTGTATCTTAGAATCGTTTATTTAAATCGTCCTCGAGTTAAGTTAAAGTAACGGAAACCGTACTAATATACTGAATGATTGTAAAGTCTATGATTTTGTAAATAGAAATGTACTTATTTCGCTTAGAATAAAATTAGTTTACAAACTAGAACGATATTACTTATTGCTGATTCTATCATTCTAGAATTCTTTAATAACCAACGGAGACCTGTGAGATCATGTAAATCGAAATCCATATTTGCGGCTTAATGCACTCTTATTACTAGAGTTTGTTAGAAAAGTGGATGACGTGTTATCATTAAGTGGTGAAAATCGGACTGACTCTGTCACTCCTCCTAATTTTATTATTCAATGATAATTTATCAATGATAACGTATCATTGAATAATAAAATTCGTAGGAGTAACAACGTCAGTCCGATTTACACTACTTAATGATTATACGTCATCCACCTTTCTAACAAACTCTGCTTATTACGTAGTAATCTCCTTAATTTGGGACAGTGTATTGCTGGCTACAGACGTATGAATCTTTTGTGATATAAACTTCTAACTACAAGCGCGGTTCGTAAAGTAAGTTCCGTTTGGTTATTAAAAAAAAAGAACACCAATACATGAAGAGGTTTTTATTATACACAACTTAAAACTACTATTTTCATTTGCCATTAAGATCGAAACATTTGTCGTAGTGATGAAATAGTTTTTTAATGCCCTCTTCATAGAACTCTTCCGCCTGTAAATTAAGCCATGCTGTAACGCTCTCAAACCGCTGTAATCCAAGTCATTGCTTCATGTTAGGGAAAAGATGGTAGTCTTTAGGGGCCAAATCAGGGCTGTAGGGGGAATGCTCAAACATAATTATAGCAGCCATTTTAAATGAGCAAAATAGCACGAAAGAATGTTCGAACGATTCTCTCACTAGCACTGCCAGAAATAAGAAATGACTTGCATTGACTACACTGCAGCGTTGCGATTGCGCCGATATCCCCACTTCTCTGCTTACTAGGTGGAAACGGAACTTACTTCACGTATTTATGCGCCCAAAATATCAAATGTAGAAGCCTTTTATGCCAAAATTCCTTCAAACCGGCAAGTTGCTCGTCTTAGATATTTAATCCATTGGCTACGCATATATTTGCTCTGTCATTTCAATTATACAAAACAAACCTGTGATTTCGCCCTCGTTTCAGCTAAGTCTTCACCTATAAGGCGAATCCGTACGGGCTAGGTCAAGACTGCAGGAGGTCTGATCAGAAACTTTGAAATCCACTGGAGCTAACCACTGGCTATAACTATCAATGAAGGTGGAAAGGTATCAACTTTCTGGTTCCTACCTTGAATGGGAAAAGCATAATGCGGCTAACCACTTCGCGATGACTGTCTTTTACGTCGAGTACTATACCTTATAACACCGCTCTTACACATCTTCTTCTTGACAGAGGTTTTTTGACATCATTTCCTATTCTGCTACTTGGTTGGACCATCGAAGTAAATAAGTTAGGTTTCATCTCCTATAACAATACTCTACGTTTCCATTTTTAAGCATTTATTTGTACCGCGAAAGACGACTCGCCATTTGTTCCTCTACCAAGGAGGATGGTATTCACAAACAGCAAATATTCCTTACACTAATTTGATCGTATAGAACGGTGTAAATTATAAATATAAACAGCTCCAAAGATCCCTCTAACTGGTGGTGTGACCCACCCCGGCCTTTCTTCACTGACTTCCGTATAGTAACAAATTCTTTTCAGTGACTGCGAGGAATGTTCAACTTGAGCAGGAAGCGGTCTCCCGAAATCATCCGAATATGGCAAAACGATATGAACAGCTATTTCAAAGCGCCGGAGATACTTCCTCGAAGTACTGATGTACGACCGATGTACTGACCAGTTTGTCTATTGTATCAATACACTGCTTGCTGTAGGTCTTGCAATGCTGGCGCCTAATTCGTTTCTCCTGCACAAGCACTTACTCGTCAGCATCATCCCGTTTTGGTATTGGTCATTAGTATTGGCTTGACGATTTATTTCCAGCCGCACACCGTTTAAACGAGGATTTTGGCCAATTTTATCTAGCTCGGCAATGAATTCAGACAAACTATACTTGACCGTAATTATTCCTGCGCCAGCTGTTTCCCCAATTTTGCACTTTTATTAACATTCCTGATTTGGCGTACTGAAAAGTTCCAATTAGAACTTTAAATGTCGTTTCGACCATACAGCTATTGAGGTTGGCATCGGAAAATGTTTGAATTGAATTTTTGATGAAGAAAGGATTGTTAAAAGTGTTTAGAAATACTAATTCATCCACAGTTTACTTTCCACCACATTAGTGTCATTTACTATATTATATAAAAGTCTCGGTTTCACATGGTATTATCATTAGTACTAAGAAAAGGCGATAATTGTTGAACAAATATAGGAAAAATACGGGGGACGGTTTTCTATTACAGCGTGTTTTTGAGATTTATGTAGTAGAGGTTCAATGCTGTCTTCCAAGCAACACAATTTTCTTACAGTTGAATACTTCTTACCGTTCTTATAATCACCCGATTCGCCTTCGCCTGCTATGGCCTAAAATACTTCGATAAACTATGTATAATCTTTGTGGTTACCTGACATTCTGTGTCAGTTCCATTCGTTACAGGATCATTTAAGCGTAATTTTCTTGTAATTGTAAATAAAATCAGTGCAGTTTTTTTTTAATTGACACCGACTCTGTATATATTTGCAAAGTAATATCATATACGAGGGTAGATTAAAAAGTTTCCGGAATGACAATGAATACAAAATTAATTGCATTCAATTTACATTTGACTACACACTTGGTCCAACGTTGCTCTAGTTTCTCGATTCCCTCCTGACAGTCACTTCCTTCTAGGTTCCCAAAATAACCGTTTACAGCCTCTATCCGTTCTTCATTCGACCACAATATTTTTCATTTTATCCAGAGCTGTTTTGAGTTTCGGGAACAGGTGGAATTCTAACCGAGTCAAATTAGGCGAATACGGCGGATGTCGAACTTCAATTCCGTCAATTACCGCTGAAAGATTGTACTTGAATGAATGGGCGCATTGTCGTGGTGAAACAACACTTTCTTCTTAAGTATTCCCGGGCGGCTTCCTAAATTGCTGCTTTCATTATGTCTCAAGTGTTGTGTAATCTTGGGCAGTAACAGTTTTGCTTTTTAACATAACCAATTAGCACAATTCTTTTTGCATCCCTTGAAACCAATGCATTCACCTATCCAGTCGAGTGAATGGTCTCTGTCTTCTTCGAAACCAATTCACCGCGTGCAATCCACTGTTTTGATTGCATTTTTGTTTTGTGGTGTGTAATGACGAATCCAGCTCTCATCCATGTTCACGAGTTGTTTCTTCAAATCCTTCCAAACAAATGCGACACCCATCTTGCAACAAGCTTTTATAACCCCAATTTATTTTGTTATTTTATAAAACACGAACTACTCGTTCATAAGGAATGCCCACGGTTTCCTCAAATTCTCCGCACTTTTATTAGTCGAGCTGCCAAAACCATGTCATGGATTTTTTCCACAATTTCTGGCGTGGTAGCCGTTTGCTGACGTCCTGAACGTGATTCACCACTTGTATGCGTGCGGCCGCTCTTGAATTCCAAAACGCAAAAACTCACGGTGGAAAATGGAGGTGATGAAACCTAAAGAACGGCATCCAACCTTGATTTGATTTCCGTTGCGGTTTTCCGTTCCAAATCGAAAAATTTGATGACCGGTCAAACTTACGTTTTTATCCATAATTGAAAATACAAAAAGGTACTTGAATTAAATGTTTCTCAAAAGCAGACTATTTAATAGATCGATTTAACATTTGCAGTCAATTGATATAAAATAGTTGCCAACAAGGCGACATAAAGTAATTGGAAAAAATAGCAAGCCCCTAGCAGCGATTTCTGAAATTTATCAATCTACCCTCGTAAAATGGTTAAGGTTTAACTAATGAAATTCTATCTATATCTTTACAAAATTAGTTTTAACACTGTATAGTTAAACGTATTTTCTATTTCAGTTACTAGCAATAAAAAATATGTATAGAAGAAATTACGCATTTGGAAAAAGTTTTCCATACAAATAATAATCCCATCACCTTCAAGCTTGCTGGTAATTATAACGATATAAACAAAACAAAAACCTTCTTCGAAACAGTACACGTATACATTACCAATTAATTGGGAAAGCTTTGTCCGTCAAGGGTTACATAATGTATTTCACGCCATAACCAAGCAATGTTCATTAGAACTTGTGCGATCGATATGTTTGTATGTGAGGAAAGTACGTTTTCGTAAGAAGCAGTTCTGGAAAGAAAATATGTAGCTATATACATATATACTTCCACTACTGTCTATTTCTTTTTAATTACGTGTGTATGATTCTCCTAAAAATTTAATTCATAAGGAAGGAGTGGTTAAATATAAAACCAGTGGCAGATAAAATAAACAGAGTTAATTTACGATGGTTTGGATGTATGTTTGGTTAATTCATACAAACTACGAAACGATAAAGGATACATTTTTATAGAACTAAGTTGAAATTATTTCTGACATATTAATATCTGCACAAAAAAGGAAGGCAAATGGCAATTAAAACAGCTTACGGAAACAATATTTTAATTTAAAATAGACTATTTTTATACACTAGTAATGGTGATATATCTAGAAAATACGTGATGGTGGTACACAGATCGAAATTATATACCTACGTAGTTAGTCATCAGTACTCACTTCTTGTATTTAGTGTTAAATAATAAAAATCACATAGTTTATAAATACATGTACAGTTAAAAACTACTATGACTGCTTTTAAATATGTACAAACTAATTAAAAGTTTGATCATTCTTGTTATGCTAATCATTCAATACTGTTTGAACACTTTAACATTTACAACTTATAAATAATAATAAATACTATAAAATATTAGATTTGCAATTATACATATCTACATTTATGATACAAAGTGTTTATAATACAAATATTACCAGTATAAGATCTAAAATTGATTTTTTTACCATCTTGCACTTGGTTTGTTGAGATTTTAAACCCTTTGAATGCGATGAAGTAAAACGTCGAATCGTTTTTCCTCGCTAATAGTATCAAATCAAATATACCAAACGTAAATGAGAATTTGTGTTTAGGTTTTGAGCGAACGTACGTCACATTCGTTTATTCTAATCCAACGCTCCTTTGCCCGTGCTTGGTAGCAAGAAACACAGCAGCCCACTACCTGTAATTACAATGGTGATTATGAGCAGCTGTGAACGGATATTACGGTCGATTTGTTGAAATGGTTTCGTTAATTTATTAAGGCGGGCGACTATTTCGTGAATTATTGGTAAAAACTTTGCGAGCTTTTAGATAGTAGATCAATTGGTGGTAAAGTTGTTACGCCGATGTATTTGTACGGATTAAAAAGCGAATTATGATAGGAGTTACTAGAAATTAGCACACCAATGTCCATAATATAAATAAAACTAGATAATTCCAATGAGCTTTAGAAAAACACTTTAGTTTAGAGAAAGGGTATATTACTTAATATGATATTGAAGCGATTTTGAACTTCGTCGCAAACTTAGGGATTTATTGCTGGAACTATGTGAAAATATGCCTGATGGAAGTAACCGTTACTTGCTTACTAAAGTAAAAATACTGATTTTAATTTCCAGTTTCACAGACAATAGAGTGGTGAAAGAAGTAATAGGGGTTAAGAACTTGAATCAAGAAAGGCCGTAACTTATGGAAACCACCGAATACACTACAGCCAGATTTCTTTGAAATAGAGTTAATTGATTAAACCTTGAGAAACGTAACAATTCATTGCTTGGTACACACAAAAGTAGGCTTGTTGGTTGGGAAATAATGCAGTACCATCGATATTGGGGAGAAGAAAAAGTTACATCTTTAAAGATAATGTATTCGTTATATAAATATTTTCATAGTTCAGAAAGTTTTGCTGGATATCTAAAAATTTTTAACATGCAGTGTTATACATGGCATATGATGTGACAGATCGATGGATCCAATGTGTGATTACTAAACTTTTTAACATCATAAATATTCGTACTTACCCACTAAAAATCCACCGAATAATATTATAGGAACAATGCAAACTTCATCGATTAATGCTCCAAACAAGAGATTTCCAAGCAGTGCACCACCTCTACCGAAAGTTAACGATAGAGCTGCTGCCATGACCCTATAAACAACCAAAGTGGATATAATATACAAACTATATTTGCTAAAGTCTTTTAAAACTGGTTTATAATCAAAACTTGACTTTACTAAACTTACCTTAAATTCGTTGGAAACAAATCCACCATAACGCAATATACTGTGCTGATGCCCAAACTAGTTAACGCTTCGAATATGCAAGACAGGATCAAATTAGTAAGGGAGGAATTGACGAAATATAAACCGAATGTGACCCCAGCAGCGACCAACAAGCTGAAGACTGAAAGAAATACGAAATTTATAAATCGTCCCGTACCGTAAGAATTACTTACTTAAAAAGAATTTTGCTCCCAATCGGTGTACGCACAACGGTAGCCAGAAACTGGTCGGTATACACGCTAATCCGATGATTAAAGTATGTAAATAAACAGAATCTGCAATCGGTTCACATTCGATTTGCTCGAGATGTGAAGCTGTTGCATTGGCGACGATGCTGGAAACTTCACACACGGTGGCCCTATCGTTTGGGTATAGAGTTTCGAATTCTTCAAATCGATAGAATAATTCGGGAAACCAGACCATAAGAGTATAATAACTGAAATAGATGATGTAACATATGTAAATCCATTCGGAGAGTTATTTTTAATAAAAGTACCTTGATGTTAGACCAAATTGAATCAAACAAGTTATGATGGTGTATTTGAAATGTGGTGGTTTACAGAGTGCTTTTGTTTGAGCCCATATCTCTTGCAAAAGGATCTTGAGTTCTTTAGGTTTCCTTATTCGAAGGTTCCTGATACTTTTCGTCGATTGAGTCGATACGACGCTCAATGTACGAACCTTCTCTCTCAGGCTCCTAATCTAAAAGTTACGATAAAATCATGTTTATGTAACTTAAAGTGTGGTTACTTCAAAAACTAATGTTCATAAAAAGTTAGAAATTTCACGACTGGCAATTTTTCTTAACCAATTATTAATATCTGGACGAACATGCCAAACTCCAAAACGAATTTTTAAACAGAAGCTATTATTTAATTTTTTCTTAATTAAGAACAAGACGGAATACAAGCCAATTAATCTAATCCAATAATCTAATAAGCCGAAACAGGCTTATCAAGCCATCAATGGTTTAACTTCTTGCTCCTCTAAAATTAAAATCTTAAACGAATGGAAATGCATTATTTATTATACTAATCGTTAAAAACCGTTATGTGTGTAATAGAGAATAAATATTTTTTCTATTTTCTTACCGGATAATTTGCTCCACTATCTCCCGTGTTACTCTTGTAGATATCTCGCAATATCTCTAAGGCTTCGTCTGGTTCGCCACACTCCAAGAGAAACTTTGGACTTTCCGGGAAGAAACACAACCAGATGCCCAAAATGATACTCGGTAAAGAACTTACAACCACAAAAAGGTTCCAACTTTTGAAAAAGAAATGTGTTGACACGTAATTGATATCGAGTGGTATAATAACCCAGGCAATGCCTGCGAAAAATAAATATAAAGATATTTTTCTTTACAAGGTCTACGATGGTATGTACCTGGTAAAGCAATTACGCCTATTGTCCAAAACAACTCCATCCAGCAGAGTATCGTTTCGCGATATTTGCTTGGTTGAAATTCTCCGAGGTATGGGAAACATATACCCATTGCACCAGCAATACTGAAAGTAAATGTATTTATTTATTTTATTGAGATAATGGAGAATGTGACTAAATGAGGAAACACAAAAACTAGCTGGGAAAGACAAATAGATAGCATACGAGAAATTTTGTCTTGAATTAAATGAAGGATACAAAATAATAATCAAAAATTTTGTCGGAAAATCAATGTGTTAGTCTTTGGTAATCGGAATAAAAGATATTGAGTGTACTTGGTATATTAAAATAAATAAGATATTGAAAATTTATAAAAAAATAGTTCTAAGGAAAAATCCTCGAAAATAGAAGGAAATATAAGTAACACATCAGATAACTTGGAATATCTTATATGATAGAGATCTACCACTAATAGGTCAATAAAACAAGGCTGGTTTGAGCGATAGTTATATTTTCAGAACGTTTACAAACGTTTTCGGAACACCTTCGTCAGTGAAAATATAACTAGATAAATATATAAACAAACTTTTGTTTTTATTTGGGACTATCAACAAAATAACTAGTGACAAATAAAAAACAAAAGTTTGTTTATATATTTATCTAGTTATATTTTCACTGACGAAGGTGTTCCGAAAACGTTTGTAAACGTTCTGAAAATATAACTATCGCTCAAACCAGCCTTGTTTTATTGACCTATTAGTGGTAGATCTCTATCATATAAGATAAATATAAAAAGGTCACGAAATATATATATATATACATATAACTTGGAATGGGAGAAAAATAACTAAGATGGACACCATAAAAACTATATACTACAATTGTTATGAAAAATCTAAATAAGAGCAGGATGTAGAGGAACCAATACTGACAAGAACACGATAAAGTCTATAGAATATAAGGACACTGAATGGTTATAAAAAGATTCTAATAGGCGTTTGGGAGAGATGTAAAATTCTTGAAGACGGAAGAGAGAGGTCAAATTCAATAGGCCCGGCTCTATCGTTTTCAATGCCCATCAGGAATTGGACCGGTCACGGCTTTGTCGTTTAAGCAATTTATGGAAGCAATTGTTGTGTAAAAATAACGCAATAAACTTTAAGGTAAGTTCAAATGCCTCTAAATTAAATCAGAAAGCACTTTTGCTTTGGATAACCATCACACAAATGAATCCATATTAAAAAGAACAGTGCCTGACATACCTAGAACTATTGCACCTTTGAAAAATATGGCAACAGTAAGAGATCAAGCCAATTGCAAAGGCCTAAGTCTGGAAATCTTTGAACAGGTTCCTATTGCAACTATTCTTCCGAGTAAAGCTTACTACCATGTCAGCGATGCCATAAACAAGTAGCATTGTCGCTACTGGACTATATATAAGCTCTATCAGCTATACGAATGATCATTCTAGTCAGATGTAAGTTTTCTTGTTTATCTTTTCTTATGGGATATCTTAGAGAAGACATTTTCCAGTGTCGTCTTTTATCTCTTGGGGATTTAAAGGAAAAGGTTCGAGGGAAAATCGACGCTATTCTATCCAAAATCATTTAGAACTTTCAAACTTCCTTAAATAAGGTACTGCCAACAACGACTACCGTTTGTCTGACATAGTTTTAAAATCCATTAAAACAAAACCATGTACTTTTTAAGCATGTATAATCGTTGTTGGATAAGAGCTTTGTTTGTTCT
Source organism: Chrysina gloriosa (assembly GCA_038088585.1). NCBI lineage: Eukaryota > Metazoa > Arthropoda > Insecta > Coleoptera > Scarabaeidae > Chrysina > Chrysina gloriosa. The sequence continues at coordinate 12,869,506 of CM076093.1, forward strand.
TTATGCCCTTTCAAAATGTGGGAAATTTTTATGCGCCGTATGTACATTTACCAAGTAAATGGAAAAAACGGATGCAAAAAACTTACAGGAACTAGTTGAATAAATGCGCTGGCTATTCGATTAACCATCCGCCACAAGCAGTACAGAAATGTGGAAGCGTCCCATATTCCAATAAAACTGGTAATACTAAGAAGAATGTGTCATAATATTCAGCATACATCACCGATAAATAAGACAGCATATTTATAAGGGCTTTAAGAGGAAACAAAAACTGAAGAGCTGACCCAAGAATAGCGTTTGATAAAATGCAAATAGAAGGAAATAAACCAAAATAACCATAAACCTTACCACGTATCCTTTGGGGACGTACGTATTTATGCAACTAAGTTGTCATCTTCAGTGGAAAAACCACGACATTCGCGTGTTTTAGTGTGGAGGATGATCCAGTAGAATGTGGCTGTGTTCACTGCACTATGTTGGTGTAAATTGAGCTACTGCTAATGTGCGATGCTCTGCGCTCGTTGCTTAGTGCGATGTTCACGTAATGCTCATTTGAATCGCGCAGTTTTTCTATTGAAAATGTCAGCTTAGTTGTCGAAATGCGTGCAAAAATTCAGTGGATTTTGTACTGGAAATGAAAACCTATTCAACAAGTAGAGGTGTTAGAATAGTATCTACAAAAACTACAAACAACAAGCACTCAAGAAAACTAATTGGCGGAAATACAATATAATATTTTGGCAATCCAACTGTCTTCATTAGTGGAAAGCAAATATGAGATACATGTATTTCACACGGACTCAATTATGTCCAAAGTGCCGCACAATGACAATATCATCAGTTTGTAGAACGTTGAGTGTTGTGGTGGAGCGCAGCTTTGTGTTGTGCACGATCTCAATTGTGCAGTAGTCTACTGTTAGTGTGTAGTGCTCCGTGTGCGGTATTCGGACAAGGTTCATGTAGGACACGTAAATCCCGTATTCCTTTTCCACTGAAGATGACAACTTGTCCAAATATGCATCTGGAATTTGTCTGAAAGAAGTACGCTAAGGGTTGTTAATTTGTTATTAATATAGGTACACCACGATCTTCTACAATCGTACAAAATTAGTTATGAACAGATTCATAAAGAAATACTAGAGGAAAAGCAAAATAATTAAGTACGGCAATAGGCTATTGAAACTTCAAACCAGTTAGAATGGGCAGCTTATGATATCGTATGATGATGTACGATACTAGGGCTAGAGTAAATAGAAAAATTGGAAATATAAGTTAGCATAAATACAAATAAAGTAATGACGATGAACTTAGTTGCAATCGGACATTTTCCAAAATTTTTCAAAACACAAAATTCTTGGCCTTTCTACTCCACTCAAACCATTTCCACGTAGCATTCTTTAATGATTAAAATAATAAAAATAATGGTAATAAATACGCGACCAATTAAACGTGCTTTTACACAAATACACTGGTACACTGTAGTTTTGGAAAGCACGAGTGTATCTGCAAGTCCTTTCACGACTTCCAATACCTACTTTGCACTCCCTGCTGTAACCAAATACGTCTGCACGTCGAATGTTAGAAAAGAAGCAAAAAAAGTAGAAAAATACTGCATAAGTATATTGTTGGTTACAGACAACTAAAATATTGTCATTATTGAAGTTTTTCACAATGGCGTATAGATATTATGACCTAAATAAAACTATGTTGGGAATAAAGCAGATAAATGTCAATATTACTATCAACAAACAAAATTGGACGAAACAAACATGAGACCAAATTAATGATAGCGAAAAGGAATGATAGAAGGGATAAAATGAGAGAGAATAGAAAGATAAGCTCAGAGACATTGGTGCTGGCGTTTCCTGAGAATGAAAGAAAACCGATTACCGAAAAAACAAACTGGAAACGAAACCAAGAAAGACATTCATCAAGATTAGTGAAAAATGGAAATGGGAAAACTGAAGTGATAACTACTAAGTAAGAAACGGAAGGCTGTATTAAGGAATCATAAGAATACAACCGGACATTATAATCAGGGTATGTAGATTTAAACATGAAGAACTCCACGAAGAAGAATTCCTGGTCAATTAGTTGACGAAGCTAAAGCTCAAAAGGTTATCGCCCAAATACTTACGCAAAGCCACTCAGTAAACGGAACAGCATAAAAACGAAATATGATTGTGAAATTGCGGAAATAATTCCGCACGTTCCATCCATAAATAGCGCCCAAATCAGCACAATTTTTCGTCCACGTGTATCAGCCAAACATCCCCAAAAATATGAACCAATTAGCATTCCTAGAAATCAAATATTTATTATTTTGTAGTACATCCAAAACTATTATAATAATAAGGTGGGCATTTCAATTTTCTTGGTAACTAAACTATTTCAGGAATCAGATTGTGTCATGATACAAATAAAAATGAAAAATAAAATAACGTACCAAATAAAAAAAATCGGCGTTTAATCACTCATATAAGTAATTTCTCGCGAATAAAAGGAAACGGAGAGTTTATCAGAAAATCTTGTTGTTCAGCATTTCTTCATCGTCGCGCACTTCACTGAAGTACAGTGCGACGAGTACAGTGCAGTTATTTGCAGTGCATTGAATTGCTTTGTAGTGAAGAGTTACGAAACAACCAAATTCTGGTAAATCTTCGATCTTTTCTTATTTCTGAAAATACCATTTACATGAAAAGTGTGGCGAGGTGAGGTGACGTTGAGTTTTATATTTTATTTTGCGCAATATTTTATTTTGGTATTTTTATCTTTTTCATACCATGATCCAATCTGGGAAACAGTTTACTTGGCAATTTTATTCACAGAAGCTTATGTTGTCAAATCAGTTTTTCTTTATTAATTTTCAATTCCATAAATAATCTTTGTGGACGAGGTGTATCAGAGTGAGAGTATATCACTTCTTAATATTTTTCGTGAAAAAAAAATAACTAGTCATCGATTGTTTAAATTTTATCGTAAATATGACAACTTTTATATCTATCCCAAATTAAATGTAAACATTTTTTCTGTTTTACAACAAATTCCAACCGTCCAACGGAATCGACGGGTAGCAAGTGTACACCAAGACTGGTTTATTGTCTGGCATCTAAGAACACTCCGATAATACCATGAACAAATTGTACACCATCACCCGAGTGATCATCTTAAAATTATTCATTGTCTTTCCTTATCTGAGGAGGGGGGGGACGATACACACGGACAACTGAGGTGTACGCTGGCAAAGAGGGAATTTTCTCATTTGGAGGAAAGAAAAGATTATGCGTATGTGTGTTTTGCGATTTGGTCCAATATCTGTACTTTGAACATCCATCATTGAAACTCAAATCAACCTTTGTTTTTTTCTTCACAGCGGAATTGTACAGGTAAACGGGTCTCAAGTCGACCCCTTCTGTTATCTATCTAATGCATTTACGTATTTCTTTTGGTATACACTTTGTCTATGGGTGCTAATACCCATCTGTTTGGTTGGTGTACACTTAGTCTATGAGATTAAAAACTGCAGGTGCGTTGATGTACGGAATGAAAGTTTAAACTAAAAGTAGTCATTTGCGAAGATACTATGCAACACTTACCTAACATTGGAGCTGCTGTAAGCAAACCTTTGTCACTTGATGTCATGTTGAAATCACATTGTGCAGAAGGTAATACGAAAGAGATTATCGTTATACTGATTGCAGTATCCATGTATATTAATCCGCATAATGTAAGTAGGGCGAAGTGGAATTTTCCAAATCCTATAAAAGAACCATAGTCTCATAAAGCATCTCGTAACGTGCACATAAACATGGTTGAACCTTTCATTAAATATAGTTACTGTACTATACAAATGAAAGCATTTCTGGCATTGAAATCAGTTTATAAAAATGCCTATAGAAGAAAGGAGACTTGTAAAAAGATGTTGACTAACATATCAAAATCAGTATGTTATCTGCAATGCTATCGTAAATTGCAACTAATTTAATTTCAATATTTCTCGGACACGTGCAGTGCTCGATGATGCTGACAAAATACTCGAAATCCTAGCCTTGATGTGCGACGTTGATCTTTCATTTAGTCGTAAAGGTAGTTCAAGTATATATGTGCATACATATGTATAGTACGTAGCCCTGATGGAAAGGAATAACAAATTATCGTAGAGACAAGAAGGAAATTTTTGACAGGCGTCGGAAATGGGTACGACGAGAATCCTATAAGCGAATTACGTTGTCAAGGCCGAAAGGCAACTTAATTGATATTCCGCGGATTTATTTGCATTCAAAGCCAATATATTGTCATTTAGGTCAAGTTTAAAATATGTATGTATATGCTGTACAGTGACCGTACGAGGTTCCACTATTAATGGTCTGTGTTATACAGAGTGAAGCCTATTCAATCGTTAGTGAAATTTCGAGTAGATTATTCCATGCAAAATAATCATGTTATGCTTCGTAACAATAATATTGACCGAAATGAAATTATTCCTTCTTTTAGTACATCAATTTGACCAGAAATTTTTTCCCCAAAAGATGCAGTCACACAAGATATCCAAATTGAACGTGGTAGGAGTAGTTCTTCATGATTTTCAATTCTAGTTAACCCATTATAGACCAGCGTGAAATTGCTGAAGGCACGGTGCGGAGTACCATCTCGTTTGTGACGTGGTATCGAGACATACTCAAAACAAGAAGATAATTCGGATTTGCACTTAAAATTTAAGATGACGCATCAGTATGGTTCGGATATTGAAAAAGTTACAAAGTACATGAAAATCGGTATTCCGGTATCTTTTTTGGCTTGCTGATAACGAAACTGACGTTGGTTTTACATTTTATAACATGACCGACTGAAGATGGCTCCCAAAAATCGATCAAAAGCCGACTAGGCCCTCACTAACTGTTATGCAGTGAATGTAAATGCTGAGAAAATCATATTATTGGAATGAAGTTGAGGCATTGGTCCAATAACTATCGAAATTCTTCGGAAATTTACCACTCCACCCAGCTTTTTTAACATGGCAGGACAATATGCCAGATCTAACATTGGAAAAGTGTTAGATCTGGCATATTAAAGTGTTGTAAAGTATATGATATCAATATTCGTGTTTGTTTTTGTATCGCTGATAGCAGACCTGACGTTAGTTTCGCTTTCTACAAAATGGCCTACTAAAGATAGTGCACTACAATCGATCAAAATTCGACATTCTGCTGTCTGCTAACTGGTGTGCGGTGTAGATTTAGGAGAAAATTATCTCAAGGGGAGAATTTGAGCTGTTGTTCTTCGAACTATCGAAATTCGTCGAGAAGTTGCCATCCCACTTAGATTTTGCAATATGGCGGATCATAAGATTTGAAGTTCTCCGATTTATATAGAAACAGGTTTGGGTTTTCCAGGGTCGGTCATGTCAGCTTTAATTGTTTCCATACATAAGATTGTTCAATCAATGCGATCTTAGCGTTGGCCAGGCCCAACGAGCTTGGGTGTGACGAAAATTTTTATTGTATTTATGTGTATATGTGTAGGTGTGTTCATGTCCAATTTTGAAAGCTGTCAACACCTCATTCAAAAGATGGACCGTGACTCTTACACAAGTGGATTCGGTATGTTCAGTAAACATTGACGACTCATATATGTAGAGCACTACCGTCTCTTCCCATCTAAACTCTGATGATCATTATCTTACATGTCTAAAGCTCCTCTTTCTACGTCTTTTTGTCAATTGGTCTCCTAATTTCATGTATAAAATAATTGACTACCTCGTAAAGCAAAATTTACATGAATAACCTTAAAACGCCCGCAATACTCGTCTCTATAAAGATCGGAAAACTCTTCAAATCTCATGATTCGCCATATTGGTTCGAAAATGTTGTAGAATCTAAGCGACATGTCTTTCTCATCATTTACATTCACTGCACAAGTGTTAGCGAGGGGAAAGTCAGATTTGGTCTACTTTTGAGCGCCATATTCAGTCGGTGATTTTGTAAAATGTGAAACTAACGTCAGATTCGTTATCAATGGCCCTAAAGACCCCCAAACACCGATTTGTATCTAATTTAACAAACCGTTCTAATTTACCAACCGTAATATTGGTAAGAAATTTTGAGTTTTGAGTGTAAATGCAATATTTCTTTCTTGTCTTGAATATATCTCGATTTGATGAAGCAAATGAGATACTATGTCGAACCGTATCTTCGGCTGATTCGGGGCGATCTATAATAAATAAATTTAATCGATGAAATTATTGAGCTTCTTCTTTATTGAGCACGTCTCTCGCATACGAAACTAGTTACTAATTTACTAATACAGATACAAGAGGAAACTCGAATCGAGTAAGATCAAATGTAGTAAAGAAATGATTTATTTCATATTTGAAGTCTTCGAGAAAATATAATTTTAAATTATCCAGTGTTAAATATTTATGTTTGGCTTCATTGAAAACTACGAGAAGTAGAAGTTAAACGAAACTTAACCCAAAATTTCGGTCCCCGAGAGAGCAAGCAATAAATGAAGGACAATAAGAAAAAGGATAAATTTTCTTTGAACTAAACCTGTCAAGATATTCTACAATTATACTAGACGTACCATATATGCATTTCGTGTCAAAGGATTGCAAAATTAACGTTTTTATTGTTTCATCTTACGTTCGAAGTTTTTGTTTGTATCAGTCAGCAAGTCGCATCTGAAGAAAGTATAAAACAAGAATAATAATAATAATAATAATAACAATAGAGGCTTCTTAATAGGTAGCGGCAGTCTAGCCTTTTAGATTTGGAAATTAAGTATACTTCCCAAATAGGTAAGAAAGTGGAAGGAGTCAACAACAAAGTCTGTATTTATAATGAAAGATGTTGTTCGAGACGTACTCTGTCTAGACATAAAGTGTTGTAATAAAATGAAAACATTTTGTAATAACGCGATGCTACTAACAATATGCATGTAATACATATGTGTTTAGAGATAATCTTCTATCACATTGGACTTCTTATTTGAAGACTTAAATGCAAATTACTTTGATTAGATTGGAGTTAAACTAAACCCTTCTTCAATTCGTATTAAATCACAGTTGCATATTCTTAAATGGAATTATAATAGAATTAGTATGTGTACGTATAAATAAATAATAGGAAATAAAAATTTTCTTTAAGAAAAGTTGGTACCAGCAAATTCTGAAATTGGTTTCTTGTTTTATGATTTTTCTTTTTGAAGAAGAAGGAGATTTTAATTGTAAAGGTGTAATCTATGTGATTCGCTCAAAACATTTGTGTTTTAACACATGTTTGATCTTCAATAAATGGTAAAACACTTTCTAACTTTTTACTTAAAACTATTTACCTGTACTTTCCAATGCCTTCTCAAAATCTTCGCCTTGGCCTTCTAGAAAATCTAACCCTAAAACCAAATATACAAACTGACATAGCGAAGCTTTGAATAATCACTTTCGTATTTTCTAATAGAAAATGCACGTTAGAAACACTAACCCATATTTCAGACTTCAATTTCACTCCGTTTTATAAAACCGCCCGAAATGCTTCGTAGCCAAAAAGCACAGGTAGACTAAATTTATTGCCTACGGATTGGAAATATCATTCAATGTGGAGAAACCACCTAACAAGGATAAGACATGCCATTGGTTAATTGTGCATTATCAGTCATTATCTCAAGATCATGTACTCCCAGATTTTTCAACAATGCACCGACAGTTTAGTCGGTAGTAGTGTAAAAGTACGATGTGTGCCTTACTGCAGCGGCAGGACAAACACGCGAGCACGATATTGTTAACAGATTAAATGAATTTTGTCTTTCAATTAGAAATTATTGCGTTTAAGTATACAACGTACGCTAGGCAAACTTCTTTAATATTAGACGTTCGATCGAAACGATATCGAGACAAGATCGATAACGAACGTTGAGGTCGAGAATAATTCTCTTAAATTTATGATGAAAAAGGAAAACTGTGGTTTCTAGTGGGAAAGGACTTATTAAAAAATCGAGCGAAACTATTATTTACACGTTACCATTTATAAATACTATCAAACCTATAATTTACAGCATTTGTTAACCTCTTATCACGCTAACACTGAACGTGTTTGAATTAAAAATAGACGAGATCGATTGACAATATAATTATGTTAATTGTAGAAGCGTATGTGAAGTTATATAGGTACGTACGAAGACTTCGACAATCAATTTTCTATTGAAATTTGATCATTTCGTGTGAACAATACTATGACTCATTACTTGTAATTATTATTGTTTGTACATTCTTTCTGTAAGGCGGCATATACGTATATTTGTATATACATTTGTATATACATACATATGTACATGTACCTACTAATTTAGTTTCTTTTTAATGTTTGAGGTTGTAGGTTTTGCGAAAAGAAGGAAACTTTCAGCGGAGTTGCTGGCAATTCCATCTTTACCTTTTCAGCCATTTCGATTCTTCGAGTTTCTGTACTTTTCCACTTATAATTATTAAGTAGTCTCCTTCCATATAGTTAGCAACTAAGTTGTCATCATTATTAGGAAAATCACAGGAATTACTTGCGACATACAAAATTTGGCTTAGTACAATACGGTGTTTTCTTCCATTAAAGATGACAAGTTCGCTATTGGAATATGTAATTATCCACATTCTTCCAAAATTAGTGGTTGCGAAGATTATATTAGCATTATATGAGAAATAGACAACAGAAAACAGTGGCAATGATTATAGTATCCCTTCCGGAAAGCATATTATTTGTTAAAGGTTTGGAAATTCGAATATTTAAGAGATGGTGTGTCCTAACATTGTTAAGCATGAAAGCTCCGAAAAACTGAGGAAATGTTGGCAGCGTTCCTCCACAAAAAGTTATAACCTATAAGTTTAAGAATTCGAGGTTGATCATAGATTAGGGTTACATTATAATCTCTATATATCTCAGAGATATGTCGAATTAAGAAACATTTTAAATTTACAATCTATCAAGGCTTAGAGTTGCTTTACTTTCTGATACCGCATGTTCAAGTTTCTATCTTGCCAAGGACGATATTATCGTACGAAGTTTCTTGTATTTAATCTGGTATCTCCAGGCTTTAATTTTTGCTACCATACCATACTTTATTTCTTATTTATAAGCTAATTAAGAACTAATGCATTTCAGAAAAATTACTTTTACAATTTATTGCTGCCGAAACTCAAACCTTAGAATATCTCAATATTCCACAGTAAATCCAGTTTAATTATCGACTCTTTCCTAAATGCATAACAAGAGCTCCAAAATAAGCCGGAAACATTTTCTTCAATATCAGTGTGTGTATATATATCGTAACCTATAAATAATAAATACCTATGTTTCGAATTACCTTCACCACTTTGTAAGGTCAAACAAAGAGGAAATTGGAATTCTTAGCTTATTCCTAGCTTATGTTTCGGAACAGTAATTAATATCGTTTTCGTACAAACTTTGTCAGTATTATATTTCACTGACGAAGTTTGTACGAAAACACTATTAATTACCGTCTTGAAATATGGGCTACACATTTCAATTTTGTCTTTGATTGACGTAGAAAAGTGGTAAAGATAATCCGAATGAGAAGTAGATATTATCCACTAAGCAACATTCTCCATTCTTAATCAATTTAATCCTTCCTCAATAAATCTCCTATCAATATCTCATTATTAGAAGGATTTACTGTAATGGTCAAATAACATGGACTCCGTTTGACACTTTCAGTAGCTGCACAGTATTACTTAGTTTCATCAAGGGGTTTTAGATGCTTTGCATTTAAAATCTAACAGCTCAGTTGTACATTTTTAGGAACTGTTTTGCCGAAGCTTTAGGTATAACTAAGAAATAACTCGGGGTTTAGATGCCGTACATAATACAGTATCAAAATAAAATTATTTGGTGTTCGAATAAATTTTTATACTTGAGAATGATAAGGACAAAATCAACTATAGTAAAATTATGATTGAGGTAACTGTAAGACGAAAACCAAATGAACATTGAAGGTTTCATTGCGAAACCTTCAGATTCAGAATAGGGCGACTGCTGCAAATGAGTAAGTAGGATATAATTATGAAAGTTGAACTCTTGACAGGACAATGCTCTCTTAATAAAGATGTCCACATGATAGGAATAGTGGGCGCCTCAATCTTTAGGGTTTGTTATGAGAAACAAACAACATCACTGTATATCCTGTGTTACTCAAGGTCTGAGCAGTATGATATTTAAAGGTATTGTATCTCGATTTCAGCAGCCAGAATAGAAAAAGTTTCTTATTAGCAATGTAGTGGGTTGTATCGAGTGGAGCGACCTGTTGGAGGGATGAATTGTATCCATATGAAGAAAACAAAGAAGGGTGAAATAGAAGAAAAATACCTTCAGTGGTATAGTAAAGATAGAATGACTACATTTAAATCCAACTTGAAGGGATCCTCATGAAGAGCATTAGACATTTTAGCGACAGAATTACAAAGCTTAGGGTTTAATTTTCTTCGTCCTATCTTAGGGTTTTCTTGAGCATTGGACAGTTTGGATCTGAAAGCGAAGAACGCTGTGAATCCTATCTTTTGAAAAGTTACCGGCTAAAGTTTCTAATTGTTTAAAAATTATCTGATATTTGACATTTATAGATTACGGGGTCTGAAACTTTCTTTTGAGGTGTTAACATATATATATATGTATATATATATATATATATATATACATGTTATAAATACGAGAAATGTTGCCAATGTTTTAGGAATTTGGTCCTGGTTCAATTACGCAAATCTTCTAGGTCACGCTGTTGGTCAGAGACAAGTCTTGAAACATTTAGGCACCCATCTCGTGCAGTATTGTTTAGTATACTTCAGCTACTTGACTGATACAGACGAATTGCCCGAGAAATTGCTTCCACATCCACTCTATTCGCCCGATCTGGCTCCTAGTCATTTTCATATGTTCCCAAATTTGAAAAATTTAGGATCTTAAGTGAGGTAAAACTTGCTATAAATAGGGCAGAAACTCCGAGAAAATTCTTTGAGGACGTTTTAAAAATTAGTTTCATATTGGAAGAAGTGTATTGAATTACATGGAGATTAAAAAACTACATCGTAATTTTGACGAAAATTGACAAAAGAAGAGGATTATAGCCAAATTCCTAGGCATCCTTCGTATAATAGATTGCCAAAAATCCGAAGAGGGTGTTCGAACTCATTAGAATAAATTAATATTCTGAATCTCCATACCCCCTTCAAACTTGACGGCGCATGAATTAATTTCGGCACTTTGAGCGAAAAGCCAGACATTTTAAGAGCTTTATGCTCAAACAAATTTTAAATAATAAGTACGTAATTTGAAAAGTTATTCATTCCCTATCGGCAATTAAAATCTCGCACTACACATTAACTTTCATTAAAATAGAAAAAATCTTAACAAGAAAAGATCATTTTTAGCGAATAGTACATAATATTACTACAAATACCTCCAATAAATGCCATGAAAGGGGCATTTAATGTTTTTACGATAGTCGAAAGAACAAATTAACGTTTAAATCTTGATTCCAATAATTCCAATTGGTTTAATGTCATTGACAAAAATGTTCAAGAACCTGCCGACATATATTTAGCTTTAGTTCCGTTTTCCATAAAAAGAACAAACCGGATGTAAACAGGAAGCAAAGAATATTTAAATTTCCTACTCTAGAATTCCGTATTTTTTCTTATCCGGTCAAGTGTAACAAGTTTGGAATTGCTCTTGACACGATATAACGATCAGTCATAAGCAAGGACGCGTACTTGTTGCAACGGTCAATGTGCAATGATGTGTGAACATACTCGTATTAAATATTAAACACTGTTTATCGACTAAAAACGAAAGTGAACTTTAAAGCGATTTCGTAATTGATGTTTTGAATAATTGGTATGCTGGTCGTATTCATGTTCGAAGCGCAATTTAAATCTGAAAACGATGCCCTATAAACTTATCGACCGTTTATAAATTACGTTTATTTGGGCAAAACAATTACGTCATCGAGGTAGATATACATGTGCTAATACATACCTCTTGCATTGATAAAAGAAAGTCAGATTTTATTCAATACTGTAATTAATTATATAAGAGAATTGGAGGACTGTATTTTAGTAAAGTAGTTTCTGAAACAAAACAGGAACAAATTATTGATACTAACGAAAAACGCATTTACCAGTTGCAGCATCTGCAGAAGAAACCCAAAGAAAACTTTTTGTTTCAACTTGGATAAACCGAAGACAATTCTCAATCTACATTTTTTGATGAAGATAATAATACGACGATAATCTGCTTCGTCATGATTTCGAATCTGTGTAAAAATTTTGCAATTTTACATAGTGCATTTTTGAGAAATGAAACTAAGAACGCTGTGACTAGTCAGTTATGATCAGTTGTAGTTCTCTATTTTTAAGTCACAGATCCATACAATTGTTACTTATATATTTGAAGCTAATAAAATGCTTTTGTTTTAGTGGTCGAGAACTGTAGATAATTGATATACACTATAGCTATAAGTAAGTTTATCAGCAAAAATGTAATTAATATTTATTTACCTTCTATATGTATTGTATGCAGGCTGTATGCAGACCATTTACGTCCGTAGCCTTGTAATCTCTTTCCAGCCCTTCCTGTCTCTCGCCGCTTCCCTCCAGTTCTGGACTCTTTCCTCTTTCAGATCTTGTTCCATAGCTTCCCTCGAATGTTTTCTCGGTCTTCCTCGCTTTCTTTTACCCTCCGGCGCCTTCCATGCCACTTCTTTTACACCTCCTCCATACTCCATCCTCTCCAAATGTCCAAGCCATCGAATTCTTCTAGCCTTAACAAAATTAGCGATCGTTGCTTCACCAAACAAATCACGCACTTCTGCATTCGTTCATCCTTCCCACCCCAACTCTGTCTGCTTTCCTCCAAAAGTTCTTCTCAGTGCTTTTCTCTTCCAAATTTCCAGCCTTTGTTCTGTTTTGTTATTCATGATCCAGGTTTCGCGTGCATAGGTTAGTGCGGGTCTTAATATCGATTTGCAAACTCTTACTTTCGTTTTTTGACACTTCTTTGGATGACATTATTCTTCTTAGGCTACCCGCACATCCATTGCTCTTCGCGATTCTTAAGTCAATCTCTACTTGGCATCTATTATTAATCAGTACTCCGAGGTACATAAAACTTTCCACCTCCTGAAATTCTATATACCTGCCGTTCTGTCTATATACCTTCAAACTGGAAACAGTTTTACTTCTACATTTATTTTTTATTTCCAAGAATTTGGTTTTATTGGTGATCTCTAGGCCCAGTTTTTTCTGCTTGTATCATCAATTGTTTTTGATGTCTGTACATGTGAGAGGGATTCGATATGAATTCTCTCACAATGCACGTATTACGCATTTATATATTATATTTTATATGTAATGCGTAATACGTGCATTGTGAGAGAATTCATATCGAATCCCTCTCACATGTACAAACATCAATGTTCAGAACGATATATACATAAAATTTGTATACGAAATTACAGCTCTTGCAAAGCCGTACTGACGAGCGGTATAACCGCGAAACGTACGTCTACGGATGGCAAAAGAAGATCAAAATTTTGTAATCAATTGTTTTGTAATTTCTTCGAGTACTCGTTTGTTTCTCGCTATTAGGACTATGTCATCTACATAAGCTAAATACTGGTGGCTTCTGCTAAATATAGTGCCTTTCCTGTTTATGCCATTCCTTCTTTCCAGTGCCAGATTGAACATCGTTGTTGATAGCGGGCCGCCTTGTCGTAATCCTTGTTGAGTTACCAATCTATTGCTCTTTTGTGCATAATTCTTATTTCGCTAGTTGTATCCTCTAGCGTCATTTTTACTAATCTTATAAGTTTATTCTGTATTTTTAGCTCTATTAGAACATCAATTTACTTAGTTCTACTTATACTGTCGTACGCTCATTTAAAATTCACAAACAGAAGCTGAGTTGGAATCTCCCCATCCTATAGCTATTTGTTTTAACATAAAGACATAGTCGGTTGTTCCTCTTCCTCTCTTAAACGCTCCCTGGTATTCTCCCAGCAACTTCTCCGTGTATTCTTCCAGAATAGATGAGCACATGTTATATGTGACATCTAGAAGCGCGATTCCGCTATAATTTTCACATCTCTTCTGTTTTCCAAATTTGACACAGTAAATTATGAACTTCTTCTTGTAGGTACTCGCCCCCGTATTTAATATGCTCTTTTGTTATGTCGTTGTTCCCAGGGCTTTTATTGCTCTTCATTTTGTTCATTACTTCCTCAATTTCTTCTCTTGTTGGTCTTGAAATAATTCCATTGTTGAAATCTATATCCTTAATTCTCTGTAATTTACGTTCTACATATATAGGACTAATTATTACAAAATACTAGCATCGTCCGATGGTCGAAATTCTACCACATCATCTATGTATTAATGCGCAGTCAAATACAAACAATCACACCTGATTTACATTGAATCTTTATTGTATTTTCTAGTAAAATAAAATAAAAATCGCGCTCTACTTTTTGAGAAAATCGTTGAAAAAGAAATTGAAGTTTCCTATTTGTTTCTTATATCGTTAATTTTAAGTGCCGTTCAACGAAGAGATCGTAGCGCGATGAATAGGACCTAGATTTTACACCCCTGCTCGTGTGCCTTTTTTTTTCAATCTCTTCCTGCACAATATCAACAAATATATTTCATTTTATGCAAAATAATGCAAAAATAATATTTTTCGCCATGGTAATTTTCCGAATAAATTACCACGGCAAAATTGATTATTTTTGAATAGTTTTCCATGAAATGAAATATATTTGTTAATATTGTGCACGAAGAGATTGAAAAAGAAGGACATGAGGAGGACTTGAAAACAGATCCCCACGGGTGTAAACCCTAGACCCTATCCACTGCACTACGATCGCTTCGTTAAATAACACTTAAAATTAACGATATAAGAGACAAATAGGAAACTTCAATTCCTTTTTCAACTATTTTCTCAAAAAATAAAGCACGTTAGAATAAAAGCTCATACCTAGATATACATAAGACCCATGAAAATCCTGGTGTTCCGCTTGTTAGCGACGAATACACAAATGTAAATGCTTGGCACGAACGGATGAGCTAAACATACAATTATTTTACTCACTCGCAATGTATTGAGACGCCAACTTAATCCACTTAATCTGCTTTTGTGCAATCAATATTATGCCACACAATTTTTGTCCGTTTCTCGAACGTATTCACTATAATAGCATGCCATTACTTGACGTGGTTGACGTATATCACGTTGCGTGTGTCATTCTGATTACAGATGGCTTGATACCTGTCACTTAAGCTCATTCCCAATATGTTACAGCCACTCACCTACGTTCCACTGCACGTATCGCGAGGAAACATACATTCGACAAATCTGCATTGTAATACGAAAACAACGATATATGTACCATCGCGATACATTGAGAGAACACTCTAAAATATGTACGAGAAGACGACCTACTGCGTATTAATATATAGATTTATATATTTAAAATGTGTGGGTAGTTCTACCAATTTTACGACACATTTCCTTATTGTAATAGGATTTTATTGCCTATTATAAAAAGGGTTGTTTATTGCGGTAAAATCAGATAATCAAGGGTTTTCCATGCAATTTTTAAGTCGAAAGTATCATCTCTGAAGGATTTATTATTAGTTCTTGGAAAATGACATGATACAAGTATTGAACATGTATTATAAATGCCAGGTGAATTTGTTTCTCTTCAGTTTGCTTCTAAATCGTGAATTGGTTGTTCTAATGCCAAAAATATGATATATATCAATAGAGAAACGCACTGCGATATGGACTTTACATGGACAAAGCTATTCCATTGCACAAATCTTGGCGCGGTTGGTACATTTCCAAATATGGAATGTGCGTAAAGAAACTACTGGAAGATTCAAAACGCGGAGGGCAAAAACGAATCGCATCTAAGAAAAAGATTGTAGTTACCAGTCAAAGAAATCGTCGTTTAACGGCTCCTGAAACAACGCATACCGTAAATACAGGTAGACAAAGGCTAAAAATACGGTTACTACCGTTCGTCGTCGACTAGAGGAAGCCGGACTTGTGGCGGTAAAGAAGCTATTGTTGTAAAAGGAAACTAAAACAAAAATGTTAGACTATGCAGAGGATAAAAAACATTGGACACAAGAGGACTGGAGACGCGTTCTGTCTCTAATAAGTCGAAGAAAAACTAAAAATTTTAAAAAAATGTTTTTAGTATAATCAATTTATATGAATCTACTGTAAGCAATCATTTCCATCATAATACCTGGCATTATTCTTTCCCTATTTTCCTGTATCGTCCCCATATGTACATATATGACGGGTAGTGTATATTCATGAAATTGCTTTCATGACATTGTCACTAACAATAATAATTATCCTCTTAGATTTACATAGTGACTATATATATATGGAATACGTTAACCTATTTTCATTGAATATTCTACAAAATTTAACCTATCTTTAGATATTCATGGTATATTCTCTCTTCTTGGTGTGCAGCGAGCACATTGACATAATTTTATTACATTGACGTCCACGCAGCGGACATAACAATCGATATTTGCTCATTTTGCCAAAATACCGGAGAAGTATATATATATATATATATATACATATACAAGGTAGGTGCCATAAATTCTAAGTCTAACACAGAAAAATAAGTTTGGTAAAACACAACAATTTTTATTTTTCAATATAGTCTTCTCTAACTTCAGTACATTTCCAACAACAAGCAATTACTAATAAGTTTTTCGCTCAAAATGTTTCATTACAGCTGCTCGCAACTCACTATCGTTCCTAGGAAGACTTCGCCTAAGTTCTTTTGTTAAATTAGAAAATAAATAATAATCACTAGGACTATACAGTGGATGTTCCAATTCTTGAAAGCCGCATTCTCGGATGGCAGCTTCTTAAATCACGGCATTTTCGTGCAATAATCGAATACGTCTTGTCAGACTTCTTCGACGTTTGGCACGAATATTAACCTTCAATGTATGCAACAAGGACGCATTATATGTGCTGTCGAC
Organism: Chrysina gloriosa; assembly: GCA_038088585.1. Taxonomy (NCBI): domain Eukaryota; kingdom Metazoa; phylum Arthropoda; class Insecta; order Coleoptera; family Scarabaeidae; genus Chrysina; species Chrysina gloriosa. The sequence continues at coordinate 12,886,571 of CM076093.1, forward strand.
AGTAGTATTGCGCTCTTTAGCTAACGAGTGATCCTCTTAACAAACTTTTTGGCTAACGACTTTTTCGTTGATTTTTTACCTTGGCTGACGAGCATGAATTCGGGTAGCAATTACTTTAGTGGATAGAACACCTAAAAGACCCAATAACGGGATATCTTAAAGAATTGGTAAAAATATCTGGATCAGGAACGATACACAGAAGCTCAAGAATTCAGAAGAGAAGAACATTATAAGAAGGAAAAACCCTAATAGGGTACAATAAAAAAACTGGACTACCTTTCTTCGTTAGTAAAGAGACAAAGGCCACATGAATTTAGAAAACTTGGAAGACGGACAACAAAAACGTTGTATATGGTGTTGGACTTTTGTGTCGGGACGAAATGAAACGTTGCGCATATATAGCAGTCACACTTTCAGAAGTACATATTATGCTACGTCAACCTGCGTGAACATGACAGAAACGTAGACAAATTTACAAAGCCATATGCAACTTGGTATATTGCGCTGATGATGTAATATGTAAAGTGTGGCTGCTATATCTTCTTCTGTCACAAGCAATGGCTTGACGGTTGTTTAACACAAAGACAGATTGCAAATTGTGTCCAGATACATTTGACCGGCACTGTACATATTTTCAGTCTAACAGCATAAAACGTATAATATGTATGTATCTTTCAGTCAAGTTTTCATTCTACTTGCCATTTTCTTTTACCTTGGTGAGCCTCCGCCCTTTTCTGCTTGTTACTATTTTATAAAACTTATCTTTGAGTAGCATCCAGAATCAATTCAACTCCTTTCTATGGAAACAGAAAATCTCGTTTCAGCTGGGGAGGATCTCGGTTAACGAATATACATAATTTTGGAAAGACTTGTCTTTGTCAAGTGAAGAATAAACTGTTAAGATATCTAATTGTAACATGGAGCTGAAACCAGTATACATTAAACGTAGTGCTATTTCAATATTTCTAGTTTACTTTGTAGCAGCGTCGGCTTGTGATACCGTATATTCGGAGCTGCTGCGATGATAACATTAGTTCGTGTATGCTCGTGTATCGATGGCTCCGAATATACGGTATCACAAATCGCCGCTGCTTTGTAGTATAAAAGTTTTAACCCTTAGCCATTAGTGAAGTTGACAACAATGTTTTATTATTCACCAACAAACAATTAGCGTATACCATATTCCATTTATATTTCGCAATACATATACATAAATAATTACTCATTGTCTAAAGTCTAGAACTTTCAACTGTCGTATTTATAGTATGCATGTCAAATCAATTTATGCAGGAATGGAAAATAATATGGAAATAAATTATATTCTGCAGAAATGAACCACGATATTAAAATTTTGCTAGCAAATGTTTATTGTGTTTAGTAAATAAAAATAACTGCATTGGATAGATCTTGTTTCCTAATTACAAAACAGCATAAAACAAAAGCAAGCAATTTTCAATTTAGAACTTTATATATAATTTAATTAAAATCAGGTTAAAAGAGGAAGCGAGTATAAGTACACAATGAATCGTTTGGATACCCACAACATCTGAAGATATAATCTTGAAGAAAATTTGAAAGATAAAAATGAGGAAATAATAATAATAAATTCTTTATTGTTGTATTAAAGAATATAAACAATTATCAGTAATCATCACAAACTTAAAGTTAAATATGTACACACACACACACACACAAACTAACAGTAATATAAAAATACAGAATACATAATAAAGTTAATAAATAAATATATAAAAGTTTAGAAATCTTCTCTCCAAAGTCCTTATCACCTCTAAACTTATTGAGGGTGTAATAGCCCTTCGCTATTGGTATCCTCTTCATTTTTTTGCGAAACTCCTTAAGATTCATTATATTTCTTTGCCAAGTGATTACACAATTTCATTCCCAATAATGTGAATTTTTCTGTCATCATTATGCCATGGGAATACGCAAGTTGTGACAACTGCGGATGTTGTGTCCATGGCCCGTTCCATTTTGTTTATATTCGTTATAATCAAAATTTATTTAACGTATATGTTACAACGATGGGATGGTAAGTATTCTCCGCTGTCTGAAGTACTCCCTACAAAGCTCTCCACAATGCAAGTTGCAAAGTATCCTCACAGCTCTCTTCTGCAAGATGAGTATCCTTTCGACCGCACTGAATGTACCCCAAGAACAGAACCCTATAGAATAAATGACTGTGGAATGCGGAATAGTAGGTAAAGATAGCGGCATGATGTGTTTCTATCAATTTAATTCGCCTAATAGCGTAAATCCCTGAAGCCAACTGGGCTATATGAGTTTTTCATTTTAGCTCAGTATCCAGAGTTAGACCTAGGAATTCGACCGCTGAATGTTCTTCAGATTTTGTTCTTGGGTCTTGTCTATATTCAGTTTTAATTTATTAGAAGCAAACCATGTCTTTACTTTTTCCAATGCTACATGGGTTTGGGCTGCAAGTTCCTGTTCATTTTTATGTTTCATGACAGTAGAGGTATCGGCGGTATATGGACACACATCGGCTTCCGGAACAGCACTAGGCAGATCATTAATATAACTGATGAATAATAGTCGACCCAAGATTGACCCCTGAGGCATCATCATGTGTTGTGTACTCTAAAATGGAATTTTGTCCTTTCCATTCAACCATTTGTTTCCTGTTCGATATATAGAATTTGATTAGTTCTAGTGGTTACCCTTTTACTTCATAAATTTCTAACTTTCCCAGTAATATATCATGGTTGACTGTCAAAGGGTTTACTCAGATCCAACAAATTCATCTCTACCAATTCCAAAAGTTAATTTCGTAGTAAAAAAACAAAACCGAAAGAGGGAAAGAAAAGACGAATACGCGGCAATTACAATCTAATTAGTAAAGACGAGATCGACTTATTGTTAGTTATAATACAGATAAACCATGCCGAAAGACAAGTGTTATTCTCTACGGAACAAAAAACCTATTCACGAAACGTCTTTTAATAGAGGGATTGACTAGTGATTCGTACCACCCAATAGTAGCGTTTAGGGCTGATACATTCACTTTATCCATGGACTACGCTTTTCTTGGCTCTAGTAAATAGATACATAAATAAGCGCAAAACAAATGCAGCAATCTGCACCATAAACAAAAGGTTCAATGGTGTGTAGTTACGATTATATCTTATATGCCACTGACCTTAAATTGTACGCAATCTAGATAAGTATGAAAAATAAGCATTTTGTAAAGACAATTGAATGATGTGTTTATTTGTTCTGACGTTATCTGATAACCAGACATGGGCAAATGCTTGCAATTCAAAGGCACATGGAGTTGCAGATAATTCTGGTGTTCATGTTCCGATAAATAAAAGCTTTGTAGTTTTTGTGGAAATCACAAAATCGAAAGCAAAGGTTGTAAAGTTCTGTATATTCTATTCATAGCACGTGTGTGATAGCGTAGTACACTTTTTTGTGTAAGTTCCTTAAGTATTTTATGCGATAAGCATTCATTTATCGATATTTAATTTACAATTATTACAAACAATTAATTTTACAGAGTACTACTTATATTTTCGTTGCTCTGCTGATAACACACCCACTTGACCACTTTTATCCACTCCTTAAGAAACAGTAAATTTTATTTTATTTATGCACAATATTTTTTAAAAAGTCGCGTGCGTGTGTTGTAACCAAAAATAAATTCTTTGGAAGTGCAGAAACACTAATTTTCAATCGCTAAAGAAGTAGGGAGCTGATTGATCCAGTAGCTGTGGTTTGTGCCTGACAATGAATAGTAGCTATCTAAATAATTTTCATCTTTTCCAATTCATACAGATGTTGCAATAAGTTTGTGGTAATACTACGTTTGTTTCAACTGTTGCCCTTAGATGATCGTCATTCAGGCAGCTTAGTTTACTTACACTAATCAAATGTTTGAAATAGCTAAAAGTATCCCCTGTTTTGCATCTTACTTAAACAAATATCACATCGGTAAACTCCTCAACACACAATTGTTTATAATAAAATCGGTGACACGTGTTTCGCTAGCTCGAAGCAAGCATCTTCAACAACCATATAAACCGAAGTGACAAATTTCTAACATTAAAAATTCTATAACATGCATTTTTACCCCACTCTTTACTGTGACCATGTTTGTGCATGCACAAATATCCGCCCCTCCCCTCGGTGACGGCTCGGACGCCTTTCTTTTCGAAAGACAAAACAGTTCCGGAACAACGGTCGGGTATCTATCAAATTAATTGTAGTGAATGCGATAAAGCATATATAGGACAGTCGAGACACGCAATAGCTACACGATTTAAAGAACATGTGGCACATTATCACTAAAATTTAAAATTGATAAGACACGTCGATTCACCGCGAGAACTCGATGCATTTGAAGTCATACACATACACAAAAATATAAATCTTCTAAATCTGGACGCGGGACCGATTCAATCTAGTTTATTCCGATTATTATGATCAAATGAAAGAATTTTAACTATAATTTAATTTCTTCTTCGGGCATTAACCAATTCACACAATGTACTTGTAAATCTTTAACGTTCAAACTTCGGGGTTAACAGGTAGTTTTTCCATTGGCCGTCCACTTGACTTAATATGGGAATTTGCAGGGGTGAAAGGCGTCTGAGCCGTCACCGAGAGGGAAAATATTTGTGCATGCACACACATGGTCACAGTAAAAAGTGGGGTAAAAATGCATGTTGTACAATTTTTAATGTTAGAAAGTTGTCACTTCGGTTTATACGGTTGTTGAAGATGCTTGCCTCGAGCTAGCGAAACACGTGTCACCGATTTTATTATAAACAATTGTGTGGTGAGGTGCAAGCACCTTTACCTTACTTAAAGTTTAGATTCCAGTTTAAAAGTACTGAAATAGTCAAAGTTATTCAAAATTAAGATGAAGACATTTAACTAGTGAGATCTGAATATAGGGAACAAATTTCTTAACAGGTCGTCACATTCGTGATAGGAAATTGGTTAAAGACAACTTTCCGAGAACCACGCAGTGTTGGATAGTCCTAAGATATTGGAGATGAAGAATTACGATAAAGTTTCCTTATTTATAACTTTCTAATCTGGTTAATGATCACAACAACATTACGACATTGAGAAAAGAAAATTTCCAACTCCTTAATAGAATCCATTGTTAAGAAGAGGAAGTATTATGTGTGAACAAATAAATGCAGATTTACGCAACGTGTAAATACTTAAAGACTAAATTTTGACAAGGAAGTGAAAAGCCGTTTTAGAAATACTTATTTTCTCTTTCTTTTAAGGGCGTGGTTCATTGCCCCCGCGTATAGTGGCCCTTACATAATCTACTACATTGCTTGTGGAAAACATTTTCACTTCCTCTGGCTGTAGGAAATAAGACTCAAAGCATATAAGTTTTACATTGACTAGTCCGTGGGGTATGGAGATCACTGCGTTTCCAATTTGGTTCTTGATCATTCGCGGTAATTGTTGTGTCTTGCCATTGGAGTCTGTCTTAGTTTCATACAGCCCTCTAGTATTTAACCCGCTGCTCCTTTAGCAAGTTCCTCATCCCAGTTCTTACCGTTTGACACGAAATTCAACATACATATCACATGCACGGCAGGTTCGAATCTTTGTTCCTTTGTAGAACTTCGGCACCTACCATAGATTCACTCTCTTGTGTTTTGCTAAGGACACCAGTCCATCCCAGACAATCCTTGATTGTGTTTGATTCCTTATCTTAATGAACAATTTGCTGGTAGATGGAATGATAGGGGATAAGAAGCAGCCATTCAATGGCCTCCGTGGTCTCCAGGTTTAAATCCTTGCGACTTCTTCATCTGGGGAGCTCTAGAAACACAAGTGTACCAGGTTCAAATTAATAATTCCGAACAACTGTGGGACAGAATTCAAAATGCTGTAAACGCACTACAATATAACGACGATGTTTTAAAAAGGGTGCATTTCAATTTTTTACGCAGAATTGGCCTCTGCATTAACGAAGATGGAGGTCACATTGAACACCTGTTGTAACAAAAGTTTTGTCTTTGTGTCCACCTCCAAGTAATTCTTGTATTATAATTTTATTAAAATTGTAATACGAAGTTTCTACAAGAGCAATACGTGGTAGCTCTAGTCCCAGCTCTAGTCCCAGCAATATATATATATATATATATATATATATATATATGTATATAATCTATGATATGGTGTTCTGAAATCTTTGTTAAATTTGAAATTTGTGATAAATCAAAAAGACTATTGTAAGTTTCAAAATATTTAATGATAGCACCACTACAATATTGTTTCACCATCCTGTGGCTTCATCAGGTGGATGAATACAGTATTCATAAAATTTCGTTATGGACTTTCAACAAGTGCTTCCCACATCAATTAATTATTTAAATTTGAAATGTTTATTTTGTGGAATAATTATGAATGTCTGCTTGTAACTCCAGTGTGTTCGATTCAGTTTTCGCTAATGACAAACATTTGAAAATTAACAGAGAAGGAACCATCATAATTGCAAGCCTTTTGAAAAAGGTTTGCAAATACTCTGCAGCGTTAGCATTTAAAATCGCCCTCACACATCTCTTTTTAATTTTAAAAATCCTTGTGATGTAACCTGTACTCCCCCATAATAGAATGCTATTATAGATCATTGAATAAAAGCTTGAGTAATAAATCAGCTTCGAATAAACCAATTTATTTGGTAAACCGTTGTTTTTAATTTGGTGCAAATGTAACCGATATGACTATTTGAATTCAAAACTGGATCTATGTATACACCCAGTATTTTAACATTGTTCTTGTCATGTAGTTTATTTTCAAAATTTAGGTTTTGTATTTTGTCAGCATTTAATTTTATTTTGTTCGCATCAAACCAATTACTAGCTTCTGCTACACGTGGCTCTTCTTTCCTGTATAATTCCGCATCTGTGGGAGCTGTGAATGGTAATGTTGTGTCATCAGCATACATTATTGTTTGACACATTTGTAGGTTTACGCATAAATCATTGACGTGTTTTAGGAAGAATATAGGACCCAGTTCCGACTGCTGGGGCACTCCACTATTAATGGTACATTCTCTTGATTGATAATTTTTCATTGTGATTATTTGTTTGCTATCGGCTAAGTATGACTAAATAGGTCTCAAGAATTTCCTCTTATTCCATAGTATTGTAATTTATCTATCAAAATCTTATGGTTAACACAATCGAATGCTTTGGACAAATCAAAAAATGTTACAGAAGCTTTTTGTTTTTTGTTAAAAATATTAATGACTTCGTTGATCAAATTGCAAATAGCATTCATAGTAGATTTATTACTCAAGTACTGACCACAGAAAAGTGACCTATTGTTAAAGTATTCCAATGGTCTGTTTTTTATTGAATCCTTTAAAACCTTAGATAATACAGGTAAAATGGAAATAGGTCTGTAACAGCTGGGATCATTTTTGTTTCTATTTTTATACAGCGGAATTATCTTAGCTTGTTCTAGTTCATTAGGAAAAAAATGCTCATTAAAACATCTGTTTCAAAGTCTTGATATTGGTTCGGTAATAAACGGCGCAACACGTTTTAACGCTTTCGTGCTCATATCGTAAGTGTCCTCACTAGCTATGCTCTTCAAATTCATTATTGTATTTAAATACTTCTACTTTATTTGTGGGTTTTAAATAGAAGGGTTTCGATTGATCCTTATTAAGTTTTTTAAAGGTGATTTGCATTGTGAAATGTTACTGGTAAGTGAACTGTTTTGTCAGCTGACACAGAAGCGAAGAAAGTTATGAATTCGTTTGGAGTCAACGTTGTAGATTCTACTTTTTTTTGAATCTATTCAAATTTGAATTGATAACTGTCCAACCTGCTTTAGACTTGTTCCTAGAATTTTTATGTAATTATTATTGGAGTTCTCTTTTTGCCATTTGAATACACACATTATACTCATCTTTACATTTCTTAAACAGATCATAAGATTCTTGTGTTTCTATAGATTTACGTATAGTATCTAAGACATATAGTATTTCTTTCATTCGTTACAAGTTTTCATTGTACCACCTTAAAGTTATTCGTGAATGGTCGTAATGGTTCTAATGGCCGAAAAAATACTTGAAAAATATCTGCTGCGGTATTTTGTTGGAAAACTATATTCCAATTCAAGCTGGTTAAGCAAAAAGTATTAAGTCCTAGAAGTGACTTTTATACTATCTGTTTTCCGTCCGAGTTATCTTTCAGGAGCATACCGTGTAAGTTCTTAGCTTAGCGAAGCCTGTAAAGCTCTAAGCCAATTATATGGGAACAAATAAAATAATTTAGTTTCTACTACTACTACAACAGAGGCGTTACATAGACGAAATTATGAGAATGCAATATTTATTAGCACTACTTTCCGAAAATTAGTTATTATTAGGTATAATTTTATGTAACTTCTTCAATATCTTATTTTATAAAAACATTAATCCCACTCATGCAATATTCTTCAAGATGATGTAACAAGTACCTTAATAATTTACGCATTAAATATAGTAATGTGGAATAAAAAATATTCATTTCTTTCTTTTTTAAAGTATAAGGAAGGAAGTAAAGGATATATGTGCAGCTAGCAACTACCATCTTCGATTATAATTTAAACTTCAATCAAACTAACAAGCAGACGAGAAAGTAAGTTGCATATATTTCACCTTATTGGATAGTGATAAGGATCGAAACGAATTTAGATTTTCTACGAGCGTGTTCATCTTGTGTATGGAAACTCGGTGACAATATCGTAGAAATCCAATATCCGCCTTATTTAAATTTATTGACTCGGCAATCGACTAACTTAATACAGTTCGTATTTTTGATACACACAAGCCAAAAAAATCGATGGCGTTGCTTCAAGAAAACGTAGTGGTTTTAGTCACCCATTAATTGGACGTCTAATTATTTCTGGCTTTGGACTTCCATTATCTTACGTACGTTCGAACAAAACATTGAGAGGTACCACTGTCGCCAGCGGTTAATTAACTTTCAATTTACGAATAATGCTATATAAATTGGAATTCATTATCAATGAACATGGCTTATAAATAGGTTAATTAATACAGGTCCTGTTTAATTTTCAAACCGTTTCGTGTTAATAATATCGCTTTAAAATTATTTAATAAGTTTTCTCGGTTGTTTCCATCACAAATTCAATGTTTGGTAAAAAAACAATTATCGATTCGCATTCTGTAGTTCCCAAAACCATCAAATCATTTCCGATCCAATGTAGCTTTTATTGCCGTCCATTTATTATATAAACGGCACCGTTTATGTACCAATAACTTTGCGCAGGAGCTCGCAAGAAATCAGGAAAATAGTAAATGCCGACACAGTGCCGCTGAAGCGGTAAACAAACACATCGTCCGAGGGAATTTCAGCACTCCCGGCGTTCTGTTTTCAAGTTCGATCATCAGAATAAATTGCATAAAACTTCAATTCTAGTGTAATAGTTGCAATGATCTAAATAGAAATTATATATCGATAAATGCATCTTGGTACAATTAAAAATAGAAAATATTATGTAATGTCGATTGGAGAGGAGCATCTTTAAAAAGCTTTGCGATTATGGTAGATAAGCTTCATGAATACGAAGGATTTATTGGACGTTTACATGAGTATCGAGATGCAATCAAAGAAAGATGGCAAAATTGGAGGTCAGAAAGGAGCTTTAATGTATTTAGGATTTTCAGAAATCTTATCTATGGTTCGCCCAATGAGTGTCAACAACAGCCTGTACAAGAGGATTATTCACATGTTTACAGGTAAATGTAATTATAAGTTTTAATCTGATAGTAGCCAAATGTGTGTTGTTTAAAACATTTCAGGTTAATTATAATCTTGAAATAAAATTGAAAATTGTAAAAGTAAAATTTTGGCAGGAACTAATTTTAATTTTAAAAACATAACTAACAAACTAGTATATTAAATTTTCTAGAATAAGGAATATTCTCAATTATCCTTTGTTCATCTAGAATTTGTTTGGAATTGTAAATGAAAGATAAATTTGCAAAACAAGGAAATTTTTATTTTTATTATAAAAGCATTTATAATAAAAAAATATAAAGTGATTAATACTATATTGCTTAAATTTATGTGTCACACTATTTCCATTAAACTTGCATTAAATACTTTTAAATCAAAACAATTTGCCAATAATATCGTATCAAAATTGATTATTACGAAAACCATTCATATATTTCTAATTGCAACATATCCACACAAGATATTCTAGGTAATATGTATACTATTTTATTTTATAACTACGATTCACCACTAAAATTTGCTGACTATATATTTTTGTTGGTGGCACATTTATGTCGGTACTCTTAAACTATATATTAATAAAGATCTTTAAATACACTACAGTGATTTACCTTTCATTTCGAAGTGATAAAAACGGATAATACAATTAAAATTTCGAAATCTCATTAGGTTATTAAGTACACAATTGCTATACTTAAATGTTTTTGTAATTAACTAAATGATCATAAATAGATATGCTCTACCAGGAATATTTTCCAATATTTCTATCAATTTTGTTGCTGTATACATTATATCGTTTATTCAGCGCTCCTTATCGATAGAGAAAGATAAAGAACTGCAAGGTACTATGTTGACTAATATTCACCTGAGTTATTGCATCATATATGGTGTTAAAAAGTACTAATAACAAACAACAATGGTGCCGTGGAAATACAAGAAACATTTACTAAAGTGCGTTCATATGAGAATGATCTTTTTCAGTATTTTACTGTAGAATAACTTTATAATGGTATCCCAAACTTTAGTTTGAAGGATTTGTGATTATTTTATCTTCCCTTACAAATATATATATATATGTCTTGAAATATTGTTAAAGTAATGATTACGGTTCCTATTTTCATTAGTTGTTACTAAAAGTAAAAATGCTTTTTCACATAATTAATAGATAAGTGATCCATTCATTAATTCTTTTAGGGTTGGTTACCGATAGAGCAGACACTTGAGCATTATGCTCTTTGTATCGTTCGCCAATAACACTCCCATTTCAGTTCAAGCAACCCCGTGTCCTCGACAAAGACCACTATCTTGCTCAAAGGTCTGAGTATTGTCGTGGGCTTTATACTCAAGCTCTTTCGCTTCCTCACAGGCGCAGGTAATACGCTTACTAGTTTCCTCTTCTAGTTCACATCTCCTTCACCATGATCCGCTTACCATTCCCATATTGCATATATGCTTTTTCACGAGGCAGTGGTGAGTTACTAAGCAGGTAATGATAATATGTCTTTTTTGCTTCTTCTGGTTAGGTTAGCTGAGAATTTTGCATCTGACCCACCCAGCAGTGTTTCAGTGTGAAATTAAACTGTCAATAACCAGATTTCCGGTGTGGGAGAATCCTTGTCCCGCAAACAGGTTCTGGTCCTGGAAAGTTTCCTTCAGAGAATTCCTTGGCTAGTTCATCGGCAATTAAGTTGCTTTTACTCCTCACGTCCTGACACCCAGACGAATGACACAATGTCGATCCGCGCCAATTCATTAAGGACTTCTTTCCAATGTTTTACCAATTTTGACACAACATCGTAACAAGTGACGAAAGATAAACTGAATCCCATAATACTTGTTCGTTCATGAAGCACTTCTAAGACAACGATCGCTTCTTTCTTCGGTTATATTGGACATGTCGCAACCCTTCCTTTAGATAATCGAAGAATAGTTCATTTTAAATGATATACAATATTTTGTTTACCAGAAACATATACGAAATCAGGAAAAGCAACCGAGAACGTCGCATTATTCTGCAAGACTACGCTAAGAATTAATTATTTCTCATTTTCTCTCGTCTCATTCTCGGTATTCACCTGATTTATCGCCTGATTTCATCTCAAGAAGCTGTCAAAGCCTTCAAGGAACATTTTTCAAGAATTGTTTGGAACGCATGCAAAGGTGGTTAAACCCTAAAAGTGAATATTTTGAAAAGCAAGAAAACAGTTTCTTCCAAAAAAAAACTTTTCTAGTTTTTGTGACAACAAATATTAGGAATCGTGTATTACATTTAGCGCTTTCGGGCAAGGTCTACGAATTATCACATTTGTAGTAAATCAGTCATTCCAAACGGTTTGAAAATAATAGAATAGCTCTTAATTATTATTAACTATGATAATGTAATGGATGATTTGTGAATATCGCTTACAATTAGACCATAATGATAATGCGAACGAAAATAGAATTTGAAGCGTTAATACAAATAAAAATAAGTGTTAATAGATCAGTAGCTTTTCTGCTGCATATCCTTATTCGCAAAGGACATCTGTTTTAATAATATCTGACACTTAATAATCTTTTTATTAGTTGAAATACATTTTATTATTAAACTTCCTTTCATTATTTGAGTGGTACTTAAATATTTTCTAGATTTAAAATTTGCAATCAGTTCATCAGGATATAAGAAATACACTCTTCAGAAGAATAGACTAAAATAGAATGTGATATGCGATGATACAATTGTTTATAATAGTAAGAATAATAGTAGAAGCGTGAACGAAAATAGAACTTAATTTTTGTACGGATAATTGAATTAGTCATTTGAGTAAATATTGAACACTTAATTAATCATGCCCTTTCCTTTCTTTGCCATTGCTGTCCCAAACGGCCTAATAAAAATTAGAAGTTACTAAATCAGAATGAAAAAATGTTTTGTTATTGTTATGTTTATTACTTCTACAGGGATTGGCAGTATGACCAACGAAGTGTTAAGTACGATTTTGTCATAACCGCAGCATCACTTGGTGGCTTCTAAGGTTCAATGTAACAGATAATCTTGGGGTAATGTCGTGGTTAAAGTTTTAACCAGTCGTGGTTTTGCGTTCTTCAAAGGTAATCTAAATGATTTACTCTAGATTATTTCTGAAGAAGCTGGCAACGTGACTGGTAAAATCTTAGATACGTTTCCAGATCACCACCACATTACCCGGAGAATACTTCTATATTCTATGGCAGGCATGGAAGCGTATATTTAATTGTATGTTCAGATCGTAGTGATTAAAATGTAGTTAGTGCCAAATGACCAATTAAAATTCTACAATCTACAATCTTAGAAAAATTGAACTACCTGTAAATACATAGTTATGTAACCTACGTTGGTCTAATTGCCTAAAATCAAACGAAATATGAAAAGAATTTAGTGATTTTGTAGAGATCTCCTAACAGTACCCGTTTGCAAATACACAGATGCGTGCTGCAAATTAGAGGATAATATCTTAAGATTTAAACTAACTAGCATTTAAATATTTCGTAAGCTTTAAACTTACAACGAACTGGGCAAAAAGAAATGATTATTTATACATTATAATTTAGACTTTTATCTCAAACCAAGTGTGCAATGCGGGCATATATCTTTTGATGACTAATTGATTCCAGTTTATATTTGCTGACATGTTTTTTAGAATTTCACTTTGATATATTCTAGTAGGGTTATGACTTTTTGTAAGGCCACATTCCTGGGTCATGCATTACTGAACTTTTGCCTAAATTAATGAAGGAATGAATTCGACCTATTTCTGAAGAAACATCACTTGGAAACCGAAAACGAAGGTTTTATGATATGGGATAAAAAACATGCAAACATTTTTGTACAGTTGTAATAGTGTAACTAGATAGTATCTACTTATGGAGATTTTGGAAGTATTTAACAGCTTGTTGCTATAGCACAACATACAAAGTTACAAATAAAAATGGAAAATTACAAACTACCTAAATGTCAATTCTGCAAGTACGAATAGTTATGATATAATCAAATAGGATTGCACAATATTTGGTATAATAATAGTATATTTCTGCTTTACGTAGTGGAGGTCCTGAAAACGGCTTATTAGTCGCTTTGCACACTGATTGGTTCTGAAAATTTCTCGATGGTTGTTGATTCCTAAACTTTTTCACGCATGCTTTATCACGAACCTGCAAGCTGCTACATAGTTTCTGACAATCATCTACATTGAATTAGTTAATTCATCAAAAGTCTGGCCATTGATAAGAAGTAGAACTACAAATTTCGAGTAGTGAGTCTCTCTCTTTCTGGTACAACTGCCAAAAGAGCTAATTTTGGAATATCCGGAATTCTCTTTTCATTACTTTTTAGGCCATTACTGAAACCACACTACAGAAAATCTTTCGGTTTCTTAAAAAAGAAGGGGAAAGCTTGAGTTAATTGAAAGAAAAAGAATGATATGATGCCATCTTACTCTTGGGCAATTTCTTCTTTACCATTCTTGAAATTGATCTTTAGCTGTCTGTTGTTATTTACAAGATCCGTGACATATGGATATTCAATAGTGAGCTGTGTGTTGTTTCCTTCAAATGATTATCACTTACTACAGGAAGCACTAGATCAAGAATATGATGTTGCCAAATAATGACTCTTCCAGTTTCTTTTGAGCAAACGGTCTTTGTAACTGAATGACAATCCCATTTCATCTTCCTGTGTTCACATTCATTGTCGGCAACAAACATATTTATACTGTGTCATATTTGTCGATAACAGCTGTTATTCTTTCGAGATCAGTATACTTCTCTCCGTTTGATAAATCTAATGCTTCACACTAACTTCTCTTCGTTCATTCTTCGAGGCTAACAGTTGATATCAATACTTTATTGTCAAAATGCTGGTTTCCTAAGTGTGGTTGTTTCTTCATTTCTTTTTTAGGATTTACAGTTTCTTTAATAATGTATTAGTAAATACCGGATAATGATGGTATCGGATCCATCTTGAGATAACTGTCGACAAGCGGTTGCTCCGATATCCATACTCCTCTGCTCACTAGGCGGTATAGGTACTTACTTTACGAATCGTCCTCATACTACAAGTAGGATGAAAGTTGCGTAAAAACCTGACTAACAATACATAAATACTATTCACATGTTGTTGATATTGTCTATCATGCCACAGTATTGCTTGCGTCTGTTGGATATGCTCTGTGTGTTATCACTAGACCACGGGAAAGATTGGAAGGTGATAAGAAAACCATCTCTATCACTAATGAATGATCTGCATTAAAAACCTATACAAGGAGCATTAATATGCAAGCTTGTTGATGTGATTTTTCGAGCGGTTGCAACGTATATTGGTGGTGATCAACAACCCCAACTTATGATTCCGAGTTCATATCATCTTGTCATTTAAATAATTAAACTGCGACGCCTGGTTTGCTATAGGGTTAAAATTTAGATTCATTGCCTCTGGTGCTTTTTATTATTTCATTATTCTTCTTCTTCTTCTTCTTCTCGTCAATCCTTATGCCTTTCAGCGTCGGATTATTTTTGGATCTTACGACGATTTAATCCATTCTTTCCATCGTGTCCGGTTCTTTTTAGTATATCATCTTGATTTATTTTATTATTTAGTTTCTTATTATATATTTACTAACCATCAGTAAATAATTTAAAATGATATCAAAAACTTATTGACATTGCTTATAGAATCGATGCGATTAGAACCTTTGACATCCAGAAGTCAGGATATTTGATAAATTCGTTATTGATCGGGTGTAGTTACTTTATGCGAAACAAAGCATAGACAGAAAACATTTCCTTATAAGATTCAGGAATAAACATGGAAGCAAATAAATTCACTATTTTTCAAATATTAGATTTTTTAATGATACACATTTAAATATGTTTTAGGCGTAAAACTCGCAGTGAACTCGTCAGGATATCAGCGGCAGTAACTGGAATAGAATTTTCCTACGCCGCCGAAACGGCATTTGTTTCTCCGACCTTACTCAAGATCGGAGTAGAACACAAACATATGACATTAGTCTGGGCCCTGTCCCCTTTAATTGGATTCTTTGTTACTCCGGTTTTAGGATCATTAAGCGACCGCTGTCCGTTGAAGATAGGACGACGACGACCCTTCATCGTCGCGATGTCTATAGGTGTCCTTTTAGGTATTGCGTGCTTGCGATTTAATGAAGTGTAATGATCGTAAAAATTTTATCTTTTATAGGTCTGATACTAGTGCCAAACGGAGAAGATTTAGGATATGCCTTCGGCGACGAGAGGCCACCGAATTTAACTTTGTACTCCGTGTCTTCTCATCGAACATCATCGTCGAACACGGAGGAGAAGGAACCGATTTATAAAAATTCACATCCTTGGGGCGTGTTCTTTACTATATTAGGTACCGTTTTGTTGGACTTTGATGCAGATGCTTGTCAAAGTCCAGCTAGAGCGTATCTATTAGATGTTACCGTTTCAGGTGAATAATATTAAATAGAAAAGATAAAATTTCCGTAAACACTTTTGAAATTTGAAATTTCTTAACGAACATTCAACTTGATAAGGTTTTCCAAACGCTTTTCATTTTAATGAGAAGACTAAGTTATTTACTTACATTTCGTAAATTCCCTTTTCAAAATAAAAACATTTCAGATGATCACGCCAGAGGTTTGAGTACATTTACTATAATGGCCGGGTTAGGTGGATTTTTTGGATATGCTCTCGGTGGAATTAACTGGGATGTGACTAGAATTGGTATACGAATTCTTGTATATATATATATAGCTCAGTTAACTTCAAGATAACTTAATTTTAGGTATAATGCTAGGTGGTCACGTACGAGCTGTTTTTACTTTAATTACAGTAATATTTATTATATGTGTTACATACACGATAACAAGTTTTAAAGAAATTCCTTTGCCTCTTTTGGAGATCAGCGATAGTATGCATGCTGAATTAGAAGTTTTGCAGTCTAGTACAGCAGTGGCAGCGGAATCTGAAGAACTCCAACAACAAAGTACTTATGGATCGTTAGATTCCCACGTGAGTACCTTTAAAACGAATATATTTTCTCTTTGGGCAAAATTTTGTTCTAAAGTTCGAAGGAGGTAACACATCACTCAATAAGTTCGTAGGATGACATATAGATGGCACCATCATTAACAAATCTATATGATTTTTAGGAAGAACCAATCTTCAAACGATGACTGTCTGAGGTTTAGTTCACAAGTTACAGGGTTTTAGTAATGCTACTTTTGTAATTTTTAAATCAATATCAAAATCTGAATTTCGTGTCTTGATAAAGTATTGGTTTTTAATGGGAAAAAATACGTCTCAAACAAAATAATATCTTGACTCTGCACAATCGTAAGAAATGGTAGAGAAGTGGTTTGCTGGTTCAAACATCGGTGATTTTGAAGGTTTTCGTCGCCTTAATTCGGTAGTTGTTCCTGAAAACATAAAAAAGATCCACAAAATGGTATTTTCTATGAACATTTGAGCATGAGTAAGCTCTGTTCGAAATAGGTACCGCGTTTGCTCACACTTGGTCAAAGACAACAACTCGTTGACGATTTAGAGTGCTGTTTGGAGTTGTTGCAGCGCAATAAAAGAGTTTTTCATGCGGTATGTGTCAATGGATAAAACATGGATCCATCATTATACTCCAGAGTCAAATCGACAGTCAGCTGAGTGGACAGCAAAGGATGAAAACTGTCGAAACCGACCAAAAAACGCAAATGTCAGCTGGTAAGGTTTTGGCCTTCGTATTTTGGGATGTGCACGGAATTTTATTCATCGATTACGTTGAGAAAGGAAGAAGCATTAATAGTCAATATTATATGACGTTATTGGTGTGTTTGAAGGAAGAAAAACGACCCCAAGTGAAAAGAAAGTGCTCTTTCACCGTGTCACAAGTCCATCGCAACAATGGCAAAATTGCCAAAACTGAAAGGCATTTAAGGCCAAAGATAAATCGTTCTATACAAAGGTATCAAAATGTTAGGGAAGTGTTGGAAAGAATGTAACAATCTTGAAGGAAACTATGTTAATGAGTAAAATCGAATTTTGCCTAAAAACTGTTATTTTATTAGTCATCCTACGAACTTATTGAGTGATGTTATATTTGTTAATAAAAAATTCCTAAATTTTTATAAATATTGTCATTTAATCATAACTTTCCGAAATGTTGCGTTAAAGAAAAAGACTCCAAGGAAATATGACCAAAGACGTTACCATTATTGTAAAAATTATTTGATGTGTATTATTTTAGGATAATTTGCACAACAGATCATCGGATTCAAGTCGGCGCTCTAGCGTGAGGAGACTGAGCACGGCTCCTCCACCAGATGCTTCCCTAATTTTATATTTAAAAGCATTGTCTACATGCCCTTATCGTTAGCAATTCTTTGCGTAACAAATCTGTTTTGCTGGATGGCTCACGTTTGTTATTCCTTATATTTTACCGACTTCGTTGGGGAAGCAGTTTTTAAAGGTGATCCCATAGTAAGTATTGCTTTCCTTATTTCTACTGCAAATTTTAATATTTCAATTTTTTATAGGCATTGGTGGGCACAAAGTCTAGAGATTTATACGAGGAGGGAGTTAGATTCGGTTGTTGGGGAATGTCCATGTATTCATTGTCTTGTGCCTGCTATTCGTTTCTAATTGAAAAGTTAATTATTCGTTATGGGTATGTAATTAATTACCATTAATTTTTACGTGAATTACATGTCTTTCATTGAAATAGGGCTAAACGAATTTATGTGAGTGGTCTCCTAATTTATTCCAGTGGGATGCTTTTGATGGCGATTACTAAGCATAAAGTTGGTGTGGTTCTATTTAGTTGGACTGCAGGTGTTATGTATTCTACTTTATTTACAATGCCATATCTCTTGGTAGCGCATTATCATTCTAAAGGAGTGGTAAGTAGTTTCCTATGAGAAAGCAAAACGGTGCTTAAGATTTATTTGATGTTGAAGTAAACAATAGTAGAGAATTTTATGGCTTCAATTTACTGAAATTATTGATCCTTTCACTCTGTCACCACATCAATTAGAAAGTTTATATACGCATTTATGTTGTCATATTTACTGGTCAAACACTAAGAAATAAAGTTTTATATGAAAGCTAAAGTCAACATTTCTTTAGAGAGCGTATTCCATCCCTCGACGACAAAATCGTCGATATATGCATGTACAGTTATCAAAATTGGCATGATAAAGGCATTAACCATTTTATTTGAGCTTACTCGTTGATGCTAGTTGTCTTAATACAAAACAAATATCACATCTTTTTTAGTTTGAAATTTCTAAAGATGGTGAAGAGAAAGTTAGTGCCCAAGTACGCGGTTTAGGTACCGACGTCGCAATCGTATCCAGCATGGTGTTCCTAGCCCAGTTCATATTATCCATATGCATGGGTACCATTGTGAATCTAACAGGTACAACGACGGCCGTCGTTGGTGTCGCAAGCTGTTTGGCTTTCTTTGGTGCAATAGCGGCAACACAAGTGATGTATCTAGATCTTTGAAAAGCTTTATGTCGTGGGTTACGTCAAAAATATTGATTAATGAATCTGTGTAAACATGAATGATAAAAGAAATATGCTTCAACTCATTGAAGAAGGGCGGTGATAAGTATATTTCGGTTACTGTTCATCTGTTACCTATAGATGTGTAAAAATGTACATGTGGAATAAATAAAAGCATTGAAATGGAAAATAATTGTTTTGTACCCATTAAATTTATTTTTAGAGTATCAATGGTAAAGCGTGCACCGACGCTTTCTCTCCAATATATTTTCCACTGAGGATGACCACTTGGTGGTCGAAATGAGTATTTGGACTTTTTCCAACGAATCAATGTGGTAAGGGTAGGAGCTAATTTATTATGATCTGAAAGGATCTTTTATGACAAACTCTGATCTGTATACACAGAATATTCAGACTTTTAACAAAATCTATAGGCCTTCTAGGATGAAAGCTTCTTGCTTCAACCGATTTATTAGTTGTTCCTTTTTAATATTTAATATCCTTGCAGTGATAACCGTTCTGAACTCGTAAACTCGTTCCAAGACGTTGATTTCACCGAGCTTGGAGTAAACATCCTTAGATTAAATGATAAATCGCCTCTTGAGAAAGAAATCACTCGCTTTTATTTGTTCTCGTTAATAAAACCGATATCTAAATTATTCTGGTTTCAAGCTAAATTTTCTTGAAGCGAAGAATGTTAATTTAATGAAACTTCGTACCAGGACACAGTTAATTTTTTTCTTACTTGCTTAGAGAAAGAGAAAAAGAAAGAAGATAGGCAAAGAGGGAGTGTTTCCTTTCGTGTGTAAAGATAATGAACAAAGAAATTTATTAGTAGTAGTAAATATTTATTCAAATAATTTGAAATTCGTTAATAAAATAAAACAATATTCTGTATTTATACATGAAGTTTAATTAAGCTGGGAAAAGCAAAATACCGACTTTGGTCCTCATTTTTATAATAGAAAAGTCTGAAAGGTCGCTCATCTACATTCTTGTTAGATTCTTTAATTAAACGCATTTAACTTATCTTCTCTCAAAATAACTATCGTCCAGCTTACACGACCAGACTTAAGGTAAGTTTCGTGTAATCCCCATTATTTGAGGAGTGACGCTAATTAGAAAGACTCGCAATATCCCAATCTTACTTCCTTCTCCGACCGATTATCGAGCAGCCGCTTCCACAATTTAACTATCCGAGGAGGATTGACGGATTTTTAAGCTAGCGTGGCTCGTAATACATTATTGCTAAATTTTAGTCTATAGAACTATTAAACCGAAAAATATTTTGCAGTGTATTTGAAGACGAATTGTCACGCGTTCCCCTTACGATCAATGTAGATCATTTACATAATCTTGGACTTTGAAGCAAGTGCCGTCTTAAATGGACAACCCTCGGCGCGTGGAGCACATACGGCTCTCGTGTAAGATTTGTCCGGACCGCCATTAAACTTTCCGTTGCATATTAGTACGGCTCGTCAAATTTGCTTCATAAAGATACTATAAAACTGTATATTTCTCAAGATTACTCGCGCTATTTTTTAAAAAGTGAGACGCTTGAAATCCTCACTAGACGCTTTTATCTTCCATTCTTTTCTTTTATTAGTTCTTTCTCTCACACACATACTCATCGCAGGAGCAACTATGAAATGCGCCGTATTTGCGTCTTCCCCATCAGATGGCGCTCTTATTATTCGAACTTGAATTTACTTCAAATTTAACTTCAACTTATTTACTATCGGTTTCGAAATGAAATACTTTTTCCATATACATTGTTTATTCAATTATAGAATTTTTTTATTTGGCCCCTTACAAACAAAAGGTTGCCCATGCCTGTCTTAAATTATCACTTTTCCAACAGAAAGTGATGACGACACCAGATAGATTCTCTTGGATTATCCCCTTACTGCGAACACACTTCCCAGACCAATGGCTGTGGTTAATTCCTGACTTTCTAGCACGAATTACACTTTTATAGATATTGAGGTGTCAATAATTTTATAGTGTGGAACTGTATCAATTCTTATACACATGCATTCATATGAATATACATGCATTAGTTGTTTATGGTTGCTGTCAGATCTTACAAAACGCATCATACACCGCAACAAACATATAAGCGTAATATATGGAAAGTATTTACTATGGTTTCTGAGACTTTCAAATAGCATACATAAACTTGTGTTGTAATGTAATGTTTCGCCTGTCAGTCAGAGGGGTTTATACGAATTTGGGTAGATGATCTCCTTAGACGTGGCAAACAACCCTTAACGACAAGTTAGAATAAAGCAAGCGTTCATATGTATATCTAAACGGAAACTGCAATGCACCTTATCAGCAATAAGCTGAATTAACAAAGGAACAATGTTAACCTTCTAACTATTAGTAGTCGTTTATGTGAAATTAAAATAGTATACCGCCGCAGGATTATAAAATAGTTATCATTTAGAAATACGTTGTATTTGGACGAATAACATCGGCAGAGATTTATCTAATGTTGTGTTTATGAATGAGTCCTCATTTTATGCTTAATTGTCGAAAAAGATAGTTTGATCTACACGACAAAGAAAACTTATTAGTATTAGAACTAGACATCATGTCATAAATTTATGCGCGACAAAAGAATTCTGCTAATAGAAGACAATAAATTTTTGGAGTAGCAGTCACAGCGCTTTGAGAATAACTTTTGGTTTAGGCGCATCAAATGTTTCGTTCTTATAGTGAATTATCTCTATTGTAAGATGTACGCTTAAAGCTCGTGTGTGGGAGTTTACTGGGAATTCGAACAAGCAGAGAATGGTGAAACTGTATAAAACGGAACTTTACCTTTATACTTGGTTTGATGATAATAACAATCAGCGAATCTTGCAAGATAACGGTCCGTTTTATTGATTTTGGAAAGGCAATGAACTGCAACGTAAACTATTACTTTATTTAATTTTTTAGCCATATTACTTTAGTCCACCTAGCAAGGTTGGTAGTACTAATTTTAATTATTTAATTTAAACTGAACTCTTGAACGCACGAATTTCTTCAATTTCATAAAGAAAGCTACCATTGTATTCGTTTACAATTATATTAAAACATTAGAGTCACAAATTTGCCAAAATGAATTCTAAACAATAGAATTTACAGTGAAGTGGACGGATTACAAAAGTAAGTTGAAGTAACGAAGTGCGCCTTCAAGTTCTTAAATTTGCAAGTGCTTTATCCAAGATATCCTTTTTAATTTTTGGATATTCAGGATGTTGTTTCAGAACTTGTTGACTTACATCAATCGCATCGGCGTACTTCTTACACTTAATAAAATTATATGCTAACTTATAACCGATCGCGGGATTCGTTTTACCACCGAACTTCCAAGCCTGATTGTACGAGTTCGCTGCTTCTTTATATTTTTGTTCCTTTTCGGCGATCATTCCGCAAAACTCATGAGCTTTACTGCAAGCCCGATTATGTTGCAAGATCTTTTTAGTAACTCGTACGCCAACTCATATTTTGATGATTGCATGTAGTAGTCTGCAAGTAAAAGCCAACAACTTTCCAAATGTTCGGCATCATCGAACGACCATACGTTTTTAGCGACGCGCTTCAACTGATTTTTAGCTCTTTGAGACTGTTTTAGCATCGTATAAGCGGTAGCTATTCCGAGGACCGGTGCGACTTCCTCCTTATACGTATCCATGGAAGCTATCGAGATGAAATCTTCCAGTGCCGTTTCAATATTTGCTTTCTGCTTACCAGCTAGGAGAAGAAAATTTTTAAAAAGTCTGTATTTTAAAGGATCTTCACCGGTCGCATCGTTTTTTTGTTTTAATTCTTTCAATAATCTCTCAGCTGCAAAAATATATTATAGGTATTCGATAAGAGAACAAAAGAAATTTTAAACTCACCAGTCTTTAACGCCATCGATCGAGAATCCCTATATTCGATATCGTCGATATCGATGAATTGATCTCCCATGATTTCATCCTCTGGATTGAGACATATTTCTATCATGTTGCATATAGCTAATTTACTCCATTCTGAATTTTGTCTTGCTATGTTAAAATTGCGCAAAGCTCCATTTAAATTCCCGGAGTACCATTGGTATAAACCGAGACAATAGCAAAAACCTAAACAATATTTTGATTTTAAATGATTCATTTCCTAATATTAAAAATACCTGGATCCTTTGTCGGACTACTGCACAGCTTTTCTCCCATTTCTAAGTATTTTAAGATACCTTGCAAATTCCCCGTCCTGCGCATAATCTCTATAAATCTGACCAAGGCTCGCCAATTTGTTGGTTGTTTCGAAAGCAATTGAGTAAAATGGTATACAGCCATATCAAAATCGATCTAAAGTGTGAAGTAAAAATACTTAAATACTTCCTATTTTAGTGTTATACAACCTTTCTGAAAGCTATATCAGCCATTAAGACGGTTCCATCCTCATTCTCCGGATCCAAAGAGAGTAACGTTGTGCACGTTTGTTGGCATAGATCCATGTAGTTCATCTAAAACATTTATGTTTCTAATGTTTTGTGTGCTGTAAGGGTTACAGATTTTCTTACCTGCATGTATAATTTAGCGAGGCAAGCAAGAACTTTACAATTATTGGGTGACACTATAAGCGCATCTTTGTAAAATTTAATGGCCTGATCTGTATCTCTCAATGTGATAGCAATATCGGCCATTTTTATATACAATTCTACTGATGTGTCAATTTCATCTTCGGGTAAAGCTAAAATGATGAGATCTTTATCATTATGCGCCTCTTAGAATCGCAAAGTAATAATTTAATACCTGTCTGATTCATAGAATATAATTTTAACAATCTTTGTTGGTTCTCACTAGCATTTTTAAGCGTTGCCAGTGCTTCTTGCAAATTAGGAAGTTTCTCGAAAACTTCGGCGAGTAAGTTTTGGAGTTGCGTCATATATTTCAATGCGACAGTGTCGTTGATATTTTTATTTTTTTCATACTCAATCTCGTGTTTGAGGAAATTTTTGGCGTTGTCGAACTGTTTCAGTTTAACGTAAAGGTTCCCCAGTTCCAATTTTAAATCGGGATCGTCCGTTAATTTTATCGTGTCTTTGTAATAGGTAATAGCTCTTTGGAAGTAATGGGTGGTAACTAAAGCTTCGCCCATCTTTTTTGTTAAAAATGGATCCTTTGGGTGCAATTTCAGAGCTTTCTCGTAAGATTCTAGTGCCTTATCTAATTCTGAAAAACAATGATTGTCGTACGATGAATGGCTGCGTAGTTAGGAGAAAATAATTTCAAGAAGAACAAAACGTTTGGAACAAATTTACTACTACTGGAAAATGACTTCCGACGGGTTTCAAAATTTTCAATTTTTTCAAACAGATTTGAAATCAACATATAAAGCTGCAAAACATATCCCATTTAATCAAAACTCCATCTTTAATAATAAGAAAGTTACCCATACAATCCCACTCGATCTGAGACACACGGTATAAAAAAATTGACGAAAAAGACTAATTTTGAACTACGCTGAAAATGGATATAAATATACAAAAAACAAAAATATATTTAACTAGACGGCAAATTACGTTTACAACAAAAAGGAAATGGTGAAATAAAATTAAATATTAAAGGACAAGACAAGACTTGTGAAGAATATTGGATATAAGTGAAAATTAACGAAATCGCAAATACGGAATAGAAAATAATAAAAGTTAAGATTAGTTTCGAAAAACTGTGGATAGAAGGTCAATTCTTTCAGAAAACAGATTAAGGAAATACATATGCAAAAAAAGTGCAGAACAGCGTGGGGGAAAAGCAATGTAATAATGCGATGTGAAATTGGAGAAAAACCAGCGATATATTAGACTGTATTGACGAGCACCATGTTAATCTAAGGAGTATTCAAACGACTCCAAAGATTGGTGTGAAAGCAATTGACACCATTTTACACATAGATTTCCGGGTATGTAAGCTTCGTTCTCGTTGAATTCCCCACAATTTGACATAAATTAAAACAAAAAAAACCTGCGAAATCGTGCAAATCTATACTACTTTGTAGATCGCTCTGTCAGTATGTCGCCTCATCTGGTGTAGGTGCATCAACAACAGGTGATAAAATATGGATATGGATGATCCCGACGAAAATGAAAAATCTGTAGTTCGGGTTTAAGAATGAGTTAGTCCCATGGCTATTATTGAGACAAAAAGACGAATGGAATTATTGGACCTATTTGCACTTGTAGCACTGGATCACCGCCGTACTATTAATGCTCAATGACTATATGCAGTTTGTTTGCCTCAATTTCTCCAAAATGTACGCGGAAAACGCCCGAGATGTACGACCATCTCGCAATTTGAAAACGCTCTGATTGACAATGCTGCTCCAACGATTGAGTATTTGAACTACTAGGGTAGATTGAAATGTTTCCAGAATGACAATGAAAACCAAATAATACGGACTAAAGTTATATTTTATTTTTCAATATAATCCCCTCTAAGCTCAAAACACTTGGTTCAACATTTCTCTACCTCCTCGGTTCCCTCCCGGAAGTGACTTTCTTCAAGGTTCCTAAAATAATCGTTTACAGCCTCTATCAGTTCTTCATTTGACCAAAATTTCTTTCCACCCAGAACTCTACTGAGTCTCGGAAACAGGTGGAAGCCCAACGGAGCCAAATCAAACGAATACGACAGATGCGGATTTTGAACTTCAATTCGGTCAATTTTTGCTGGACGATTGCGCTTCAATGAGCGGACGCATTGTCATGGTGAAAAAACACCTTTTTCTTAACCATTCCCGGACGTCTTGTCTGAATTGCTGCTTTCAACTGGTCCAAAAGTATTGTGTAATATTGGCCAGTAACAATTTTGCTTTTTTCGAGATAACCAATTAGCAATATTCTTTTTGCGTCCCAAAAACTCTTTCCTTTCCAAATAGAAAAATTTGATGACCGCTCAAACTTCGTTTTTACCCATAATTGAAAATACAAAAAGGTACTTGACTTAAATGCTTATCAAAACCAGACTATTTGACAGATCGATTAACCATTTGTGGTCAATTGGTATGAAAGAGTTGCCAACACAACGACAAAGTATTTGCAGCTATTCCGAAAACTTGTCAATCTACCCTCGTATAATTCACACTTATCACGTAATGATTTCTTTCCACGTGCTAAGAATAAGTTACCACGTATTTTATATCCACTGAAGTAGTGAACGCATTTAGGAATGAAATAAACAAGCTAGCACGGGCAAATTGATTTTCATAGATTCAAAAATGTATTGACTGTAAAGGGCAATACTTTCAAAAATTATAAATGTGTATTATCAACATATTCTGTATTACGCCCATATGTTCCTGACTTACATAAGTCCGAATATTTCCATTTGTCCCTGTTTGTCGAGAAAACGTATGGAACTTGTTTTACAACGCCTACAGAGGCTGTAAAAGTCACATTTCTTTTATACAATCTTCTAAATGAAAAGCTGATTTCAACACATGCGAAAGTGTATTAGTTGTAAGGGACCACATTAAGAAAAAAACAACAATAAATACGTTTTTACTATACCCTAATTTTTGGTCTAATAAACTTTACCGACAGAACAGATGGAAGAAATAAAATTGAAGCGTGCTTTTTTACTACAATTATTTTTGTGGTACTACACTGTGTTTATCTCTTACGAATTTTAAATTACCTAAAATATTTAAGTAAGCGTCGCCCAGAAGAACGAAACTATCCGATCCTGGCATGTTCTCCACCATCTCCTCGTAACATTTTAAATAAGCGCGCCTGTCTTTCCGATATGTAAGGAATATGTGCGCCAGTTTAGTTTTTGCTTGCAGATAATATGGATCATCTGTTTGAATTTTACACAAGATATCGATCGCAGTTTGAGTATCTTTGCTCTGGACAAGGTGATCGGCATTTAATAACGAAATTTTAGCTTCCTCAGATGTACCCCGAAATTCTTCCGTCGCTATATGCAACAATTTTGAAGCTTCGTGTGGTTGCCTCATTGATGAGTGTACTTGAATAAGTTCTGTGTAGATAGATGCCTTATCCGCCAGAGTAAAATCTAAACCGTGCGTTTTCGTATGCGTATCGTGAGGCTTCAAATCAACTAGATTTAAAGCGGTGGTGAGGTGTTTAACGGCTTCTTCCAAATTGTTACAGTTTTTTTCAATCAGGCCCGATATCAAATGGTACAGTGGGTTTTCACGCACTTTGAAATTGTGACTTAAGCCCGTTTCTAAACTTTGTGCTGCTCTATCAAACAATTTATTACTTACTTGAATTTGTGCCATTAATAAGTACGCATCGCTAGAATTAGTGTCTAAATTTTTGATAATCTGGTCAAGTATCCTCATGGCTTCAACGGAATCGCCTTTGAAGTATAAAATTTTCGCTTGGAGGTACAACGCTTCCTCCAATCCCGGACAAGCTTTCGTTAATGCCTTCAACACTGAAAGTGATGTTCTGACCGCTTTCTCAACATTTGTAGTTGCCTTAAAGTTGTCGATCGACGTAGAAAACGACACGTATTTCAGATATTCCCTGACGATGTCTAACAAAATGTTCGGATCTAATAATTTCAAGTATTTAGGTCCAAATAAATAATTTTTGGTCAAATTCATATGCTCCTCTACAGCTTTATCAAGGTACTTGAATACTTCATTGGCGTTATCAATCAATCGTGCCTTCATTAACAGCAATAAAGGCGGAATATTATTTTCGTGGAGCTCTAGTAGAAATTCCACTTGATCTCTAACGTGATCTTTCTTTTTGTTATCGTTGAAATCACATAACATTAAACCCATTAAGGCATTAACTGACGAATCATCGATTTTCGTAACTGCTTTGAAACAATGCGCGGCTTCTTTGAAATCGTTTTGTAACAAGGCTTGGTGGCCCAATTCGATTATAAAATCGGGATGGTTGGATGAGATTGACAGGGCTTTTTCTGTTAACTTAAATGTTTCGGATAGGACGAAAATGTTCTTATTACAAATTCGCGAAAATAAGACGGCGATTTCGTAAATAAGTGTGGCATTTTTAGGTTCCTGTTCGAACAATGCCATCGACAATCGTTTTATATAGGCTGCGGCTTCTTCATATTTACCATTACGGCATATCATTATAAGAATATTTGTTATTAAAGCCTGCAAATTGTTGGCGTCCATATCGAGAATTCGATTAACGATTTCGGTCACCTGGTCCCATTCATAAATACTAAAAAGGAAATTCATCTTTCCTATTAACGGTAAAATATTCGATGGAAACCGCACAATGGCCTTGTTTATCGTATTTAAAGCCGCGTCCGGATTCTTCTCCATATTCAAGCTGACCGATAGACCTAAACTAACATCCAAATTTCTAATATTCTCCTTCATAGCATTTCTGAATATTTCCGATATGCAACAATTAAGTTTCACACCCTTTTGTGCTAAATAAATACACGCCCAGCCTTTTAAATTCCAGCATTCAAAGTAATTTGGATCTTGATTCAGTGCCTTTTCCGTGTAATCTAAGGCCTTCTCGTATTTACCAATCACAAACAAGCTGTACGCAGTATTATAAAGATCTACACTTGTGGCAGAGTCTTTAGCTTCCCTCAGTTCAGCATCTAAGCTTGTAAACAACTGCTTATTATCTGTATTAGTAAACTTATGCACATACATAAGTGTGACGATCGATGCTAATCTAGTGGATATTTCAGATTTTAACATCTCTAATTCTCGTATACCTTCTTGATATCTCTTATTTAATATCAATGCCAGTGCATGATAAAAGTGAAGGGTAGTGTCCGTGCTGTATTTATTCATGTAATCCTTGCACTTTACAAGCAGGCTGTTGTATAAAAGTTCGCGGGATAAGAAAAATATATGACCTTTGACATCTAATATATCCATATTTATTTTTCTATACTTGTACAACACCACTATTCAATTACATAGGGTTTATATATGCTTTCGTTTTCTTTATAAAACTTCTGCAGGAAAGTGCATGTTATGATCATCTTCTTGTTTTCTCCAATTATGTGCCGGAAAGTTTTCTGAAAGTAAATTCAAATATAAGTTTAAAGTTATGCGAAATAATAAGCTATTGTTTTTTGGAGAGGCGTCAAAGCACAAACGCAATCAGGGTTAGGAAAACTTATGTCGCTTTATATATATATACAGGGTCCCAGACTTCACTCCCCAGGCTTGTAACTTCGTTATTGTTAACAATACATAAAACAAAGTATATATATTCTTGAATGGGAGGAAATTCTCTATACGATAGGAAAAACCAATTTACAAAAAGTGCGTTAGTGTAATGACAGCTATATTCAAGTTTCTTTTTTCAAATAGCATTGTATACTTTTTTTTTTAATATTCAGATGGTACCTTTTATTCTCTTTACAGCCATATAAATTAATATGGGCCTTACATGGGAAAATTTTCGAAAAAAACTTGACCTAAAGTTTGCCATGCAAAAAATTGTGGTTTATAGTGTTTATCTAGTAGGCGATGAAATCAACAGCTTTTTACAAATAAAAATGTGTTTTTATTATTGGAATAGCAATTAATTAACTCGTATACTCGTCGTATAGAGAATTTCCTCCCATTTAAGAATATATATACTTTGTTTTATGTATTTTTAACAATAACGAAGTTACAAGCCTGGGGAGTGAAGTCTGGGACAGCCTGTATATATGTTCCGTGATCTTTTATCTAATAAGACATCAATAGAAAAAAGCAAAGGAATCGTCCCATTGCATTTCAAAAAGCACTAAACTACAAAGATCCGTAGATCTAAACTCTCCAGTTGCACACATTAAAAAATGAGTGAAACATTTCATCCCAGCAAAGGCATGCTTTCTGAAAACGTTATGCATGAGCCCTACACCCTACTACGATGACGATTCGTAAAGTAAGTTCCGTTTGGTTATTAAAATAAAAACACCAATACATAAAGAGGTTTCTATTATAAACAACTAAACTAAAGCTACTACTTTAAGCTGTTTTTCTACGTAGTTGCCATTAAAATTGAGCGATGAACCAGTTTTTTAATGTCCTCTTCATAGAACCATACCGCCTCCGAATTAAGCCATGCTGTAGCACTGCAGTTTCCCATCGCTCTAAAATCGTTGTGTGCTCTGTGATTGTAAACCGCCAATTTTCACGAGTTTTCTCGTCGACATTACTCAAAAGTTCGTCCATCACAACAGTCTTCCACTCCGTTATTCATCATCGACATTAATTCGTCTTTCTCGAAACATATGGCACCATTTTCTTAACCCGACTTTCACTCATCGCATTTCCACCATAAACAGAACAAATTTCACGATGAATCTCGGCATCTTTCATATTCTTTGCACGACCAAACTAGCACGAAAGATTTCCTCACTAGCACTGCCAGACTCGCATTGGACTGCGTTGAAGTGCTGCGATAGCGCCGATATGCCCACCCACTCGTCTATTCACTAGGCGGAAACGGAACTTACTTTACGAATCACTCTCGTAATAAGGACGAAACTAGACTAGTATTGCCATTAATACGGCATAATTTCCTCCCTAATAGTTATTAATACAAGCAATTTGTGCCAACACCCTATTCAGGGGATTGTTCTAACTCTTCCCACCGCTTCCCGAAATCTGGGAAATTTTTCAGTCCTAACATTATTTATTAAGGCTAAAGTAAATAGTCTTTATAAAGTTGCCTGGTGCCTGATATTGAACAGCTTTCTTGGAGACCTGCCTAAAAACGTACATACCTCATTTAATAGGTCTTTTTATAGTCATTTATTAGATTTTTTGGAATTATTGTTGTCATTATTTTGTTATTTGACACTTATTTAGATATAATTGTATTAATTATTATTATCTATAATTTCAATTATTTAAATTATGACATACAAATAAAAAGTAGACTTCTTTTCAGGATTTGATTTAATTTAATTTAACTTAATTTTAAAGTACATCTAAAACTGGTAACAATATTTTAAATAAATAAACATTTTAAATTAGACTAAAAAATTAAAATTTCAATTTCAATCATGATTTAAATTAGACTCTAGCTCTGTATACATTAATTACGAAAAATAACAAGTTTGATGGAATAGAAAGTGTTATATTTTAAACGAAAGTAAGCAGTGTATTTGATCGACAATTTAAAAAAGTATTTGATTTAAATCATATATGATGATAATCTTGTTTGCAACAATTTCGAAAAATGTCAGCAAATTTCATGAAATACCAAACATTGTGTCTGAAATACATTAAAAGAAAAAAGCGGATTTAAACGAATCATTTCATTGAAATCAATTTAAATCACCACTTCAATCTGTATGCAATAATTTCGAAAAATATCACCATTGTACCATGTACCATTATATTTTAAATAAATAAACTATCAGAACTGATTTAAATAATATAAAAAAATATTTCCCTTTAACTACGATTTAAAATAGACTACTTGTATGTAATAATTTTAAAAAATTACAACCAGTTTTATATAATTTGTACCAAAGGGATTGCACTTACAAATTCATACAAACGCAATATTTTCCCAAAACAACCAATAACTTACTCATTACAGTCATTACACTATTGGTTATTTCGTAACTGATAGAGACAGTCACTAATCGCTCTTACCTCCAGTTGTTCTTGTATGAGAAAATTATAGTAATAATGCCTAAATATCACTTACACTTTCTACACTGTTTGTTATTTATATAGCACAGTTTTGTAAAAGAATTCTCTTTCGATAAGTTAACCAAACTTGTCACAAACACACTGTTGATAGTATGAGTGTATATGTTACCATAGCTACAAATATACACCCATGTTCATATGTTTTGAACCATCGGACAGCATACATTTCTATCCCAGTTTTTAGAAAACATATTTATATTCTGAACATTTTGAATAACAAGTTTAATCCACCAGGTTATGGAAAAATTAGCTAATTCTTAAATAACAGTAACTTCTCTTCCTTATAATAATAGACAGAGATTTTAAATAATTGCCTTGATCCTACACTACTTTCCAATTTTCACATCAATATTTGTGTAAAGTGAGTCAAATATAGGCGCGCCTCAAGGTCAGAAGTGCACTAGCTAAATGAGGTGCGCTGTGGAAACTTACATTCTAGCAGTGCACTTGTAACCTTGAGACGTGTTCCTATATTTGATTGAATTTATAAATTTAATATACAACTTCAAACACAAAGTTCTATTTTATAAATATTAGTTACCTATTGTACAATGATAGTGATTGCAAGAACTGTGGTGTATTTACTGACACTATATCACATCGACAAACGTTTCACCACACAATTGTTTAATAATAAATTCCGTGACACGTGTTTCGCTAGCACAAGGCAAGCATTATCAAAATCGTATCAAACCGAACTGAGGGCATTATTTTTCTTGAAATTCTAAACATGCGTATTTACCCCACCCTTACTATAATCGTGCGTGAAATGTAAAGAAAATATTTTTCTGGGAGACGGCCTGCAACAATGCCCGTCCGTCGTAAAAGACCCTTATATAAATAACATGTCAATTGGCCAGCGTGTCTAATTGTAGACGTTATTTCTACAAACATGCGAAAGAAAGAAAAAGTATCTGTTAAAGGTTGTATTCTGGTTTAAATAAGTTTTAAACGTTAAAAAATGGACATGTATCGTTATATGACCAACGTAATTAATTTCCCGAAGAAAAATTAAAATAATAACTAACCTTACAACGACTAATATTTCTTAATTATTTAATTATAATAGGCTGAACAAGGCGGCGTATTGAATAAGGCCAATTTAGAAGATTCATGTTTTACTTGTATCGCTTCATACGCATCAAGTTCTTGCGGTGAATTAGCATATAGCTATTGCGCGTCTCTACTGTCCTATATATGTTTTGTCGCATTCACTACAACCAATTTTAGAGATACAAGACCGTTATTCCAAAACTGTTTTGTCTTTCGGGTTACCTAAGAGATTCTTTAAAATGTTCTCTGATGTACCGACGATGTGATATAATGTCACCTATTGAACAGATTAGTAATAATATTATCATATTCTTTGTAAAAATGTAACGATTTGAGAGAAAATAGTCATTCGGGCATTTTAGTTATTTTCGTTATATAAAGCAGATAGAAAAAGTATCGAGTGTGAAGTGGTAACGCGCGCTCTGGAGTGGAAGTGTTAGTTAAAATTTGTAAATGATCCTCTTTCTTTGGGGGCTTTTAGAACAATGATTTAGTCGTTAGTTGGAAATCTCTAAACTTTTAAATAATTAAAATTGTTTTCACCTCAACTCATGAAACATGCGAACGCGGCTGTATAATTTCTTCTTTTTTCATCTCCTTCTCATAGGCAACCCAAGCAACAAGCAACAATACATTCGATTTACAATGTAAGTGGGAAATGTAACTACGTAGTACCACGGTACTATTAAAAATCGAATATAGTAAAGAATTTATACAAACCTCAGCCAGTACATTCCCTACTCCTTGTCCTTTGTAATTCGGAGGTACAACGGCGTGGACCAAATCAATATGTTTATCGGCTTCTTTATATTCTATCGTAGCGTAATCATTGCCATCCAATTTTAGCCGAAATTGTTGCAAAGAAACATTTTTTTCGATACTACTACTTTGCAATGATTTCGTAGATATCAATCGTAAAAATATGCGCCTAAATGGTACGGTACTCATTTTGCTGTGAAAAAGCGATAAACTACAACTCGTGTAAACAGCTTGAATATGCTATGGCTATGTTTAGATCTTGGACTATCGTCGGTGACGTCATTAAGAGTTATATTTCGTATTTGTAGAGTATACTTAATATTTTACTTTAAATAAATATTTTCCATTTCGTGTATTTATGTAGGTGAGATTATGTGCTTCTGGAAACGAATTTGAAAATTGCAGTTCTCTAGGAGACAACGTTACTTTTATCAGTATTAGATTTTGTACATTTGCTGTAAAACTGCTAAATATGAATAGGATGTTCGTAATATCTGTAACAAGGACATGTGTAAATATATTTTCATCAAGGAAGAGTATGTTCAATTTTATTTGTGATTGCAAAAATATATTCCGGTGTTATCATGATAGCAGTAAATTGTTCAGAAGTTATCAGAGATTTCAAAAGTAATTGATTTGGAAAATATTTTTATAATTCGTTTCTTGAAAAAGTCTCAAATTTTCTGCTTAGAATAGTAAATTTGTTTATTAATTCAAATATAACATCCACAAACATCAGGTTAACAATTTCAAGTTTATGTCTTAAAACATACCTACCAGATACCAGATTGTTACAAATGAAATATTCGTTTACTCCCACATTCATTAAAATCGTAATTGGCATCGCGTTTTCGGAAATTAGTAATTATGTATGCATTTGAGCTTCGTTAAAAGAATTAACGTTAATATCGCTTTTGTGCATTTTAACGCAAAGACGATTAAAACCAATTGTAATAACCTTAAAAATTAATGAAGGATGTACGAGGTACACAATTAAATAACAATTCTTTAGACGTTAGGCTTGAGGAGGGGGACTGGCGATGTAATGTAGATGACTGTAATGCTTCTGGTGAAGGTGGCACCTTATTCCGTCTCACTAACTAGTTCAGTTTTGTTTTTCTAATCATTGCTTCAGTCGGACGTTCTTGTGTTGGAGTGCTGCAGTGCTGTGATCATGATAAGCCAACAGTAAACCAGAAGTACTACATTGGCGTCCTGACCAAGCTGTGAAAAAGGGTGAGGAAGAAACGATCAGATCTGTGGAAACACAAATCATATATTGTGCACATTGAAGTAGTTCTTAGCGGACAAGGACACTACTGTGCTCGACTATATTCACCAGATCTTGCTCCATACGACCTGTTCTCGAACGTGGAAAGTGCATTAAAGGGAACTTCTTTCCAGTCTGTAGAAGAAATCAACACAAAAATGGCAGACTTGTTGAAGAAGTTGCACTTGATGATCGGCAACACTGTTTTGAACAGTGGAAAACGCGTATGGTGTAATAAGTTTTTCGTATAGCATATTTTTCGGAGCTGTCCCGTTATATGGAAACGTATAGTAGGATGATGGCTTTCAAAATGTAATCTTAAAAATTGTGGAATTAAGTTTGCCTTACACTTATCACACCAATATTGGAAAGCTTTAAATACATATTTTGATCAATCCTTTCATTTGTGCTCTCCATGGAGGATGAGCGTTTGGTAGTCGAAATACATATTTGAAGTTTTCTAAAATTTGTTTGGTAAATATGGAAGCTAATTTCAGTTTTAAACCAAAGCCGTCCCTACTTTTATTTTTTCGGACAGATTTTGATTAAACAGGTGACTTACACTATCAACAATGTATAGGTAGATCAGAAACGGTTATCGGCACAAATCCGATGCGCATCAACAATAGTAAAATTGTTTTCTAAAGACCCTAAAGAAATTTAATACATAGATTTTCTGTAAAAATATCCCATTTTCGATTTGGGGAAGACACAGAAGGTGGCAACTGAAATATGTATTAGTAAAAACTTCATCAAGAGAACCCTGTTAAAGCTTTCAGGATTATGACAATATCAGACATATGCATTTTGATATGGAATTGATGGATTTGATATGGATCCACAGTGGATACACATATAGTTCTGTCAGAGAAAACATGCAAGCAAAAAATAAAATGTTATAATCACTGAACTATTGCAATAGAAAATCTTTTTCAAATTTATAATAGATATAAAACTACATGTAATTTATTAACTACTTTAGCCGCTTATTGAACTGAAGGTTTAAGTTTAAGTTCAGCAAACAATTTTAATTTTCTTGACAATTTGTTCTTCTTTCTATTACGTAAATTTGGTATCATAATTTAATGCTTTAGGACGCATTTCAAAATGCGCGAAAACAATAATGGTAAAGCCGATAAAACACCAAAAAAAAAGGAGTTAACACAAATCATAACGAATAAAAACCCAAAATTGCACGGTTTTGGGACTTTTGTGGAAGCCAAGGGATACTCGTAACTAAAAATGTCAGAAATCCGCGACAGAAAAGTTGATGTGAATCGTTGCTGTAGGATGCTTCCTTTTTCCTTTTCTTCTTTACACGTTGAAACTTACGTCTAAACTCTTTGTTCTAATGTATTGCACCAAAACAATTCCGATGTTGAATGGTTTTATCATAACTTATTTGATGTTCTGGTTTTAATCACTTTTGCTCGGAAGGATTAGCTTCAATTCTTCTTCTCTGAGAGTATTCCAAATATTTAGAAGCCTGTTACTTACAGAAGTCCTCAACCAATATTTGGTTCCTCTCTCTAGGAGCGGTCGTTCTTTATCGAGGCCGAAACATGTTCCCCGGACCCCTATGTCCTCCATTACACACACATGTACGCAGTAGGCTTGGATATTACTAATACTAAGGTTTCTTGAGATACAAAGATAAATACATACTTCCAGAGTGGCTATCAGTTGTTCTCAACTATTGACCTCTTGAGCCCACTTGAAGGATGTTAGGGGCGGGAGCTTATCAGGATCCAACTGTGCGAGATAATTTACCATTGGATTGTTCGAATCGCCAACCTTGTCCAATGTAGAACTCGAGAGAGATTTGTCGAGAACTCTCGGAGAGTAGGGATCTCTAGGTATTCGTGTAATTGAAGTTTTCGAACAAACCAGGGCGCGCCAGATGTCATGCGTAGCATTTCGTTCTAAGCCACTATCAAGCGATTGATGTGCTCTTGGGAGCAGTTGACCAAGACAACGCACCGTAAATGATAATTGGTCGTAAGAACATCTTGTAGATGAGACACTTTTGGTGTGTTGCAGGCAATAGCAAATTTATGAGTTGTCACAGGAGGTAGTTGGTTCCTCATCCATCTATCGCCTTTAATTTATTCTTTATTCTCTATATATTTGTTTTGCACGTATCTATTTTATCATTATTAATTTTCGTATTTTCCGAGTTTGGATTTGAACAATTGGTATTCACTATAACACTGGATGATCGCTGTACTGTTAATGCTGACTGATTTACTACAGTTTTTGCCTTAATCTTCCTATACTCACGCATACGGTCTGTGAGACCGACTTATATAGTATAGTGTACGTCTTTCATTTTTGTGAGTATAGGAAGGTTAAGTTGCCAACATGTTCACGAAGGACAGCCAAGAGGGAGGATCATTTTGTAATTTGTTAATGCTGGGGCCCACACTGCTCGAACGATTTACCATATAATCTATACCTAGCATCTAATGATTTCTTTTTGGTTTTACGTGTAAAGCATAAATTGTGGGGTTTACGTGTTACTTCTCGGTTTCCATAGGGGCACTTACAAATGAAATAAAGAAGCCTAACACGAGAAAATTCGAAAAATGTTTTCTCGCTTGGTTTTTACGGATGGAAAAGTAAATTGACTATACTGAGTAGTAATCTAAAAATATATATGTATATAAATAAATGTGTTTTGTCAATATATTATGTATTCTTTACTATTAGGGTAGTATTTTGTTGTAGTTAAAGGATGCACAAAATATGTTTATGGATGATGAATATTATTTATATGCCGCAAATATGTATTACTCATCGTGAACCTCAAGAATACATTCTTAAGGCTGCTACGCTTTCAACATTTACGTTAATGATACGATTTGTCCGTCTCTGTCTCCAAGTTTTTATCATTGCCATATTACAATGTATGTAAGTATTTTTAAACCGACTCATTGTCAAATTTTCTATATACATACATATGTTGTGAATACGTATTGTTGTCGGTAAATGTAACTGATACTGCAGCAATGGCCTCATTTTCTATGGAGAAAACTTTTGTAATTTAAGCGTGTACGTGTTAACGCTAATTTTATGTACTTGTCCTCTTAAGCATTGTCTTTTTGATTTGATATTTTATTCCTTCTCAGAAATATCAACGAACGACATCAGCTCTCGGTGTTATTCAAACGTATTAGCCATGTTCAAGAATAATAAACAAATAATTATCTAATAAATAAGTTGAGTAATGGACAAGACCAAGTTGTGATAAATTTCATAAATTCCTATTACAGCTAGTATTATATACCCAGAAGACAGAATCGTCAGAACAGTCAACTTTTTACATTCAGTCTTAGTTTTAACAGAAAAATGTATGGTAAAAACGGTAGTTGGTCTGTTTCGATGATTCTGTTGTCATTCTATGAATTCTAAGTACCGGAAAGGCAACAGATATGTTACATATTGTATAGGTATAGGCTAAGAAATATGTACGAGGATAGATTAATAAGTTTCCGGAATCGCTGGTAGGGAGTTGCTATTTTTCCTAATACTTTATGTCGTTGTGTTGACAACTCTTTCATATCAATTGACCGGAAATGTTAAATAGTCTGGTTTTGATAAGCATTTAAGTCAAGTCGTTTTTGTGTTTTCAAATATAGATAAAAATAAGTTCGAGCAGTCATCAAATTTTTCTATTTGGAAGGAAAAAACGCAACGGAAATCAAATCAAGGTTTGATGGCGTTCTTCCGGATTTATCTTCTTGATTTTCCACCGTGAGTTTCTGGATTTCGGAATTTCAAGAGTGGCCGCACGCATACAAAGAATGAACCAAGTTCAGGACATCCGAAAACGGCTACCAGGCCAGAAATTGTGGAAAAATCCTTGTCAGATTGCCGAATAAACGTGCGTTAAATTGAGGAAAGTGTGGGCATCCCTTATGAATGAGTAATTTGTACTTTACATAAGGAATCTAGTTTAAAAAAGCTTTCTGCAAGATGGGTATCGTATTTGCTCAATTCGGGACAAAAACGCATTTCAGCTCGAATCTGAGCTGATTGTTTGGAAGTGTTTATGAGCAATCCAAGGCATTTCAAGAGACGATTTATGATTATGGATGAGAT